>OY725324.1:45516578-50316578 GCA_963242795.1 Inga leiocalycina
TCTCCATATTTTCGGCAGCCATTAGAGGCCAAAGAAGAAGGAAGAAAAGCTTGAAAAAGGTAAGGAAGATAATCTCAAATGCTCAAACTCAATTCATTAAAGTTGTTCCTTGAGATAAGAGCTTTGTTTTGATGGTTGTAGTTTGCCATTTGGTGTTGGTTTGTGACTCCAAAGAATTGTGGAGGTTGGGGAATCAAGAAGTTTCTTTGAGAAAGTTGTTAAAGTGAGTTAAAGAAACTTTTCTATCTAAGTTTTGTGCCAAATGGTTTAGCTTTGAAATTCTAGAATTTATTGCCTATTTTTGAAAAAGATGGTCATTGGGATGTTTTGTAATATCCCAATTTTTGATTAAGGGATAATCATGATTATTAATGATAATTATGAATTTATTGGAATTATTAAGTGTTTTATGACTATATTAATTAATGTCATAATTAGTGGAAATGGGAAATATTGGTGCATGTGAGTGGTATTTAAGATCAAGGGTTGAGATTTCCTTGACCGTGGGTCGGAATCTAGTGTATTAAGCTTGGGTGAGCTTATTGTGGGAATGATCAAGATGTTGACATGTGGCAGTGTAGAGGCCATTGGATGAAGTTGCTAGAAGACAAAAGGTTACTTTTTCCTCTCCTCTCTCACTCTATCTCTCTCTCTCTCTCTCGGCCATTGAAGAGGAAGGAAGGAAAAAAGGAAAAGCTTGATCTTTGGGTAGGTAAATGATCTCCATTGCTCAAGTTCCCTTCTTAAATGTTGATCCTTGAATCATGGGCTTTATTTTGGTGTGTATAGTGTGGCCATTTGGTGCTGATTTGTGCTACACGAAAATTTGGAAAGTGGTGAATCGAAGAGTGTCTTTGGAAAAGTGAAAGAGGTAAGGGAACTCAATCTATCCATCTATGTTTTATGCCATTTGGAATAGTTTATAAATTCTGGGAATCTGGCTTGAATCCGAAAATTGGATGCCACTGTTCATTTGGTATGTTTTTTGGCATGAAAATGTTGTTTTGGAATGAGTATGTGATAGATAGATTGGTTAAAAGTTGAAATATGAAGTTTTGTTGAAAGTGGTATCTTGTTGAATTTAATGCCCAAAACCCAAAGTATGAGAATGGAGTAGGATTTTGATGATTTTGAGTATTTCATTGAGTTTGTTGGGTGTTTTTGTACGGGAATGGCTTTGGGTTAAGTTTTGTGTCCATAGGAATCAATTGGGCAAAGGTTAAGGAGAGTGGCTCTGTTTTCTGCGTTCTCTGTTATCTGAGGTATTCACTCGAGCAGGCCGGGGTGTGCTCGAGTGAAGTATGAACATCACCCGAGCAGATGGGGTCTGCTCGAGTGAGGGATGAAGATCACCCGAGCAGGGATGAACTCTGCTCGAGTGCTGAGTGGTTTTTCCCTTTTGTGCTTCGAGTTTGTCTGGGTTTTTGTGAGCAATGCTCGAGCACATCGCTTTGTGCTCGAGTGAGGGAAGAACATGCTCGAGTGAGCTTGTGCCTCAGGAGGGAGGGGTGGTGCTCTCGGGTAGCCACTCGCGAGTAAGGTGCGCGAGTGTGCCTTCTCACTCGCGGGTGTGAGTTGTGTGCTCGAGCACATATGGCTGTGCTCGAGTGATCTTGTTCTTGGAGAGCTTTGTGTGCTCTCGGGTCCTCACTTCCTGAACTTCTCTCGTGGGTGCTCGAGTGAGGCATTTAGCCTTGTGCTCGAGTGAGGATTTTGTGCTCGAGTGAGCCAGTTCCTGAAAGTTTCTTGTGCTCTCGGGTGCTCACTCGCGGTTTCACTTTCTCTTGTGCTCGAGTGCTGTCCGTACCAATGCTCGAGTGAGAGCATTTGTGCTCGAGTGATGTCCGTACTTGTGCTAGAGCATGGTCATCTGTGCTCGAGTGAAACTGTGTAAAATCTCAGTTTTGTGCTTCCAAAAGGGGATCTTTGGGATAGTTTTTCCTACCCTTTAGGAGTTTTGTTAGGAGTATTTAGTGACTTTAAAAGAGCAATAATGATAACCAATTAAGCATTATAAAGTGAATTAAGTCTTGGAATAGAGAATAACTCTTCGTCCCTAATTGTGAAAATAGGATTTGATATTTGCCTTCCTCGGGAGAGACCGGCGTTAGGACACGCACGGAAGGATCAAGGTAGTGACTTTTCTCTCATATCTTGTATGATGTCTTGGTATGCATATCTTATCATTGAACTTGTGAAATGGGTGCTATGGTCCATTACGGCGCGAGTAGGTCAGCGTGAGCCGTATAGGGAGTGACAGTGGTCATCTCTAGTCGGCCGTTGGACTGCCGTCGTAATTGACATGGATCTTTGTGAATCCGACCCGTGGGGGCGGCGTATGTGAAAACCAGCCGTGGGCTGTGTGTGTGTATCTTGCCTATGTGGCTTGTGAATACGATATGCTTTATATGGATCCCAGCTGTGGTGAATTATACTGTGTTGATTGTTGTGATGCAATACAACGTGAGCAATTCAGCGTGAGCAATCGTCAGGGATGACATGTGTCATACTAACCATTGCCGCTGCAACTACCGTTGTAGTTGCTTGTGTGGATGATGATTTGATTACATGCATTATTGTCGTACATTATATGATTGACTTGTTACTACGGGGATTCTTTAGAATCTCACTCTCCCAAAATTAACCATTTTAGACAGGGCTGAAGGATCGAAAGGCAAGCGGGCGACGAAGAGTAGTTAGAACTCCTGTTTAGGAGTATATTTTGGAGATTATGGTTATCATTGTATATCTTGGCATTGTATATTTTGGAATTGTATATAGTAGATTTTGTGTAATCCCTAAGTAAAAGGGTATGAATTGTAGGCTTTGCGCCTTGTGTAAATCCCTTTTAATATGAATGGAACCCGAGTGAGTCGGGAACTTATTTGCACTCTGATAATTGTAAATGGAATCTACCTGTTCAGGCCAGTATTATTTTGTATTGAGAACTTGGGACCATTGTGGATAAGTTTAGAAAAGTTTTTGCAAATCCAATTTTTGGGCAAATGAGTATCTTAATAAGTCCCATTTTGAAATATGGTCTCTAAGTACAACTTAATTATGAGTTTAAGAACTTAATCTCGGCCTAAGGTGGGAAGGGGGTTACATGTTTGGCATGTTGTTGGTATGGAATTGGTATGCTTGGAATGTATGAGGATAGATAGAAAGGGATGTGAGATTGAATGATTGAGTTTGCTGATTTTGGAATTTTAGTGTTTAAGGTTGCCTAAAACCAAAGCATGATAATAGAATAGGATTTTGGTTGTTTTGATGGTTTTATTGGATTCCTTGAGCATTTTTGTGTGGGAGTAGCTTTGGTTAAGGTTTTGGGTCTAATGGAGTTAATTGGGTAACCTTTGGGAAATGCTGGCAGTTCTTCTGTGTTTTTTGGTTTCTGATATGCATCACTCGAGTGAGAGGGGTGTCACTCGAGTGAGGCTGTGTGATTTCTCGTTTTCCTTCAGTTTTCAACTGCACTTTTGGCAAGAGTGTTGCCTTACTTGCGAGTGTGGTGGGTTCTCACTTAAGTGCTGGTGTATTTGACACCTAGAACTTGCCTCTCAGGTTAACACTTGTGCTTATTGAGCAAGAGTGCGTTCTGGCACTCATGGGTATTCAACCTTCACTTGAGTGCAAAGATCCGTGCTCGAGTGCTTCTCTTCTTTGAAATTTCCATTTGCTCTCAGGCTCTCACTTTCTACACCTTACTTCCTGGTACTCGAGTAAGCATTTGGCATCACTTGAGTGTTGCATTCTATGCTCGAGTGTTCCTGTTCTTTGGAAGGTTCTTATGCTCTCGGGTATGCACTCGTTGTCTTTCACTTTCTAGCACCCGAGTGCAGACTGTACCATCACTCGAGTGAGGCCGTTTTCACCTGAGTGAAACAATGAAAGATGACAGTTTTGTACTTCCAAAAAGGGGATCTTTGGGATAGTTCTTCCAACCCTTTAGGGCTTTGGTTAGAGGCATTTTAAGCTTCTTAAGGGACACTAATGATAACCAATTTAGGTGTTGAGAAGTTATTGGAGTATTGGAATAAGTGATAACGTATCATCCTTTATTATGACTTTAAGATTTGATATTTTCCCGGAGTGTAGAAGGCCCGTGCCTACTTAAGTACGGAAAGACCAAGGTAGTGACACTTTATCCTATATCATGTATATTGCATTGCTTGTTTGCATTAGTCATTGAATACAGTAGAGGGAATGTGGCATAAGCCCGGCCTTGATTATTGAATACAGTTGAGGGGACGTGGCGTGAGCCCGTCCTTAAATACAGTGAGGGGATGTGGTGAGAGCCCGGCCTTGAATATAGTGAGGGAAAGTGGTAGTGTGCCTGGCCCTAAATATTGAAATGTTGCGTTGTGATATATGTTTACTTGCTTTGTTTATATGCATCATATACGTAAACTGTTGCTACTGGGATTCTTTTGAATCTCACTCTTTCCAAATAACATTTTTAGACAGGGCAAGTGAATCGAGGGGCAAGCAAGTGGATAAGGGCGACTAGGATTACCGGTGGTAGTCTTAGCTAGATACTTTTGGTTTTCGGAATTGGTTATCATTTTGGATGAATGTATATATATATATATTAATTTTACCATAGAATTGTAGTTTTTGTATAATCCCCGATATAGGAAACTGTAATGGGCAATGATGCCCTGTACAAACTCTTAGATTAATGTTTTATCCTAGGTGAATGTCAGGAATTTTACTGATACTCTGATATTGTATATGTGACAAACCGAATAGGCCTATTGATTTTATAAATAAATGAATGAAGATCTATTTGTACAAGTGTTGTAAAAAGTTTTAATTATTCCAGATCTGTTATTAAGTTATAAAACGTATTTAAACACTAATTACGGCCTTGATCGCGGCGAGGGTTACATTCATCATGTTAAGATCCTAAGAACCTCTTCTACCATCACCACCTCCTCCTCCGTTTCCTCCTGAAATGGAGGCTCTGATGTAGTTGTTGGCAAGCCTTGACCATCACACAAGGCGCCTTGTGGCATATGCCAACAAGCTAAATAGGAAGTTGAGGCTCATACTTCATCACAATAATGTTCAATGTGACTTGCAGTAAGACCCTTCATCTCCTTCCTCCAATGATGAGAATGACAAGGAGGAGGATGAAGATGGCAGTGATGAGGTGATGATTGAACACTACTATTGTTTTTTTAAAATATTAAAAAAATTTAACAAAAAAACAATTTAATATTTCACGGTTATTAATTAAGATCATCAAGTATTCTTGTAAAGAAAACACCAACATACTTAACTGTTCTAACTTAGTAAACATTAAGTAAAGCTTTCAAAACATTTCCTCTTCCCCGTGCTACCTCTGAATGCCTCCTCATTATCCAATGATCATCATGAAGGTTAAGATAAATAATGCTTTTTTTTAAAACAACCATTATGTATCTTAACGCGAAGGAAAAAGAACGTAATTCCATGTGAATTAATCCTCTTTAATTTCCAACGTATTTGTCACTTCCATCTATTTAAAATCTCCATTTTCATATGTTTTCTTCATCTTCTTCCTCTATTCTCCTCATTATTGTGGTGAAGCGACAAGTTGAAGAAATGCTGGAGAATCGTCATCCTTCTCCTCCTCCCAATCTGCACTTTCGCTTGCTTTTCTTCCTCCTCCTCCCTACCTCTAGCCCCTCCTTGTGCTCCTCCTTCCCAACCTGTACCTCCACTTGCTTCTCTTCCTCCTCCTCGCCAACCCCTAGCCCTTCCTGCTTCCCTTCCTCTACCTCCTTCTCCTCCTCGTGCTCCACCTTTGCAACCTGCAACTCACTTGCTTCCCTTCCTCCTCCTCCCCAACCCCCTCTCCAGTCCCTGACTGTTGGTGTTACCATGTTTACTACAGGCTCGTCCTCGTCTTCTCAAATGATTTTGATCACTCCACTGAGAATGAAAGGTAGGCTTTTTTTATCTCTGGTTTTTAGTTTTATTTATAGAAATATATTAATGTAATTATAGCTCCAATATAAAAATAATAATAAACCTCACGATTGTTATTAAAGAACTGTGATAAATCAAATAAATAACATATCTCATGGTTAACTAAAAATAATAGTGATAAAGGTAAAACAATAATTAGCGGTTCTTACCAACTAACCATTATGTAAGACGCTAATTTGTTAATAACATACCTCATGGTTAATCGTGATATAAGTAAAACAATTAGAGGTTCTTACCAACTAACCATTATGTAAAACCTTAAAAACTACTTAAAAGGGGCTTTGTTTGTAAAACATCTAGTTATTTTGACATTTGAAAAATTTCACACTTGATCGAAAGCTCTAGCTCTTTTAGCTCTATGAAAGGTGTCTATCCAATCTCAAAGTTTTCTCCCTTTAATTGTCGAGTTGACAACATAAGGTTCGTGTGTTTTCTTTCATTTTATATTTTTGTAAAGTTATTCTGGGCACAAATGATTATTGGGTTTTGATTGAGGTTTTTGTTTCTAAATAATTTATGCTAGATGGGGTCTTTAAATAAGCAGTAGATGTATGACGATTGACTATCTAAATTAAAGACTACTGGGATAGGGTAACATACTTCCTTGAGTTTGCATTTGCCCATAATTCCCCAAATGACAATTTGATTCTTTGCCTTATGTAAAGTGCGGCAATATACAGTGGTTTGATTGAGAAAATTTTTTTGTCACACTTAATAATTATTGGAATCGATCCTACTTATACATATTGGATGAGTCATAGGGAGACAAGCAGTGGGGTGGCTGAACTATGGAAAGTTGTGCCTCACCTGATTTCAACACAAGTGTATTTGACATTGACTGTCTTAATGGTATGGCTAAGGCATTAGAAGAGGACCTACAAAATTATCCTAAAATGATGGAAACTTTGAAGGGTGACATGGTGAAGCCATTGTATGAGGGGTACACTAACTTTACATCATTAAACGTTGTGTTGATGTTGTACACTTGAAAGTGAGAAATGAGTGGTTTGATATGAGCTTCACATAATTGTTCAAGGCTTTGAGTCTAATGCTATTGAAAAAACATGCTTCCACCTAAAACATATGTCACAATGAAGATGTTGTGCTTTGTCGGCCTTAGCTATGAGAAGATATATGCTTGCCCCAATGAATGTGCCTTATTCAAGAATGGATATATATCACTAACTCATTGTCCAATGTGTGAGAAGCCATGCCACTAACAAAATGGGAAGAGCTCGAATAAGGCATTATGACATTTCCCCATTAAACCTAGATTTAAACACCTATATAGTAATCTTGAATATGCAAAAAATTTGAGGTGGCATACAGATGAAATGATAGATGATGGCGTGCTTTGACATCCTGCTGATTCTTTAGAATGGAAGAAGTTTGATATGAACCGCCTCAAATTTCACTAATAATGATAGCAACCTATGTCTTACATTGGCTACTGATGGGATGAACCTGTTTGGGAAGTAAAACAGTACTCACAGTACATGACCGTTAATATTGTTTATATATAATCTTCCTTTATGGCTTTGTGTGAAGTGCAAGTAATCCATATTGTTCATGCTAATCTTAGAGCCTAAGTAACCCACAAATGACATAGATATCTACATAGCGCCACTAATTGAAGACTTGAAGTGTTTGTGGGATGATGAGGTCATGGTGTATAATGCTCACAAGAAAGAAACATTCTACTTAAGAGCCATGTTCTTTGGCATTATCAATGACTTTCCTACATATGGTAATTTGTTAGGATACATCATTAAAGGCCAACTTGGATGTCCAATTTGTGAACAGGGTACGTATTCAATTAGATTGATGCATGGCATGAAGAATTTCTGCATGCAATATCAAAGGTTGCTTCAGGACCATCCTTATCGACATTTAAAAAAATATTTCAATGGGAAATCAGAAGAGGGTAGGGCGCGTCTACCTTTGATCGGTGAACATGTATATCAAAAGGTAAAAGATATAAAATATCTATTTGGAAAACCTTTTGCAAGGGATATTGGAATAAGTAAGTAAAAGATGTCCATTTTCTTTGACTTACCTTATTGGAGGACCCTACATATGAGACATTTTCTTGATGTAATGCACATTGAGAAAAATGTGTATGAAAGTATTGTTGGCACATTACTCCATATTCTAGGAAAGATAAAGATGGCATAAATGTTAGGTTAGACATGGTTGAAATGGGAATAAAAGAACAATTAGCACCAGAGGAAAGGGGACCCATACATTTCTTTATCCCGCAGCTCTCACACTATCAATGGAAGAAAAAATTAGTTTTTGTCAATTTCTTGCTTCAATTAAGGTGTCAGAGGGTTACCCTTCAAACATCAAAAGATTTGTGTCAATAAAGGACTTGAAATTAATGGGATTAAAATCTCATGACTTCTATGTCTTGATGGAGAACTTTATTCTAGTGGCTATATAGGTTATCTTGCCTTTTGAGGTGCAAGCTGCAATTAGAGCTGGGAATACAGGCTAGCTCGGCCTTACAGGGTCGGCCCTTCACTGGCTTAGGCTTAAACAGGCTGGCCCGTTTAGGCCTGCTTCCTAAAAAATCTCTAATTTTTAAAGCTTGTGTGGCCTTACAGGGCTGGCCCTTCACGGGCTCGGGCCTAAACGGGCTTGAACTCATTTTAATTAAGAAAAAATATTTTTCAAGTTTTACCTTAAATTGAGATACATTATTTTTAAAACTCATAAATTTTTAGTTAAAATAATCATCTAAAGTCCAAATTAGCCTCTTTTTTAAAGTTTAAATGAATAAACTATTGAAGAAAATAAAATAAATCAAACTATTTAATAAGTGTTTACCTGTTATTAATACTTTATTAGGTACTTAGATTTCTCTCATATTGATAATTTGATATAATGATATTTTATATATTAATTTATTTTTTAAAAAATATTAAACGGGCCTAAAAGGGCTGGCCTTACAGGGCTGCAGGCCCAACCCTCCAGGGCCATCCCTTTTAGGCTCACTTCCTGTTTTATCCTCTAAATCATAAGCCCGGCCCTTGAGGGGCTTGTAACTAAATGGGCCGGCCTAACGGGCTCGGCCCGAATTCCCGGCTCTAGTTGCAATCACCAAGTTATATTTCTTCTTTAAGTCACTTTACAATAAAGTGATAGACCCTAAAAAATTACTGAGGTTGCAAAACTGAATTGTAACCACATTATGTGAGCTTGAGATTTATTTTCCTTAAGTATTCTTTGACATCATAGTCTATCGACAACTCACTTAATTAGAGAGGTACAACTTTGTGGCCTAGCCTATTTAAGGTGGATGTACCCATTTGAACTTTTTCATGAAGATAATGAAAGGGTTTGTGAAAAATTGGAGTTGTTTAGAGGGTTGTATTATTGAACGATATATCCATAAAGAAACCGCTGAGTTTTCTGCCATATACTTAATACATTCAAGCGATATTGGGCTTGCTATGTCTTGGCATGACAGAAGGATTGGCGGGGAAGGGATCATGGCAGGAAAGTTGTGACCATCTCAAACCAACAGTTGGAGTAAGCACACATATATGTGATGCACAACTTTGAGGAGGTTTATGAGTATACGCGCAACCATATGCATCAAATTTAGAGGGAAAATCCCTACAAAGGAGAGATGGTGTGCTCAACAACACAATAAATATTTTACAACATGGTTTAAAAGATCAAGTCCTTGGAAAGTAGATAGCTGATCCTAAATCAATTTCTAGCAAATTGAAGTTTTTAGCATACTGTCTAAGCAATCAAGCGACGTCTTAAGCAAGCTATATCATCAATGGGTTCACCTTCTATACCAAAAAGCAAGATGATCCAAGTAGAATGCAAAATAGTGGTGTAACTTTTGGAGCTAGTACCATGCATGTATCGAGCTCTAAAGATATAAATCTTATATGTGCGAAGAGGTCATAATTTAAGGTGATTGATCACATTTAAGAGTTGATTACATTGGCTTTCGGGTTCCCATACTCGATTGCAAGTGTAACCCCTGTCAAAGTCAAGGCTGAGATTAACATTTAAATACGTTTCATAATTGAATAAGAGATTCGGAATAATTAAAAACTTTTTACAACACTTATACAAATAGATCTCCATTCATTTATTTATAAAATCAATAGGCCTATTCGGTTTGTCACATATATAATATCAGAGTATCAGCAAAATTCCTGACATTCACCCAGAATAATAACATTAATCCAAGAGTTTGTATAGGGCATCATTGCCTATCTCAGTTTCCCATATCGAGGATTACACAAAACTACAATTCTATGATCAATTCAATATATACATTCATCCAAAATGATAACCAATCAAAAACCAAAAAGATAGTAACTAAGACTACTATCGGCAGTCTTAATCACCCTTATCCACTTGCTTGCCTCTTGATCCACTTGCCTTATCTAAAAATGTTATTTGGAAAGAGTGAGATTCAATAGAATCCCAGTAGCAACAGTTTACGTATATGATGCATATAAACAAAGCAAGTAAACATATATCACAATGCAGCAATCAATATTCGAGGTCGGGCACACTGCCACGTCCCCTTCACTGTATACAAGGTTGAGCTTTTCCCATGTCCCCTCACTGTATTTGTATTCAAGGCTGGGCTTTCGCCATGTCCACTCACTGTATCTGTATTCAATGACTAATGCAAACAAGCAATGCAATAAACATGATATAGGATAAAGTGTCACTACCTTGCTCTTTCCATTCTTGTTCAGGCACAGGCCTTCTCCATTCCCGGAAATTATCAAATCATATATTCATAATTAAGGACAATACGTTATTCTCTATTCCAATACTCAATTGACTTCTTAACATTTAGATTTGGTTATCATTAAAGTCCTTTAGGTGGCTACTAGAAGCCCAAACAAATACCTAAAGGATTAGGGAAAGACTATACCAAAAACCACCTTTTAAAAGTGCAAAACACTGATTTTTTAGGGTTGGCCATGGCTCAAAAATCCACTAGCCATGGCCAAAAAATGGTACGAAACATTTGGGCCACGGCCCATAATCCGCTTGCCACGGCTAAGAAAAATCCTGTTTCTTGGCTGAACTTCCATAAATCATAACTAATTCTAGAAAAATCAAAATGAGATAATTCCAAATCCAAATGAAAGGTATTTAAGTCCTATTTACTGGAAAAATATGGAACATAACTAGAAATCACCACAAAATTCCAGAATTACACAAAACTCAACTCTGCGCCAAAACAGAGTCCAATTTTTATCCCAAATTTTGGCAAAGCATAACTCTCAGTTCACAAAATGAAATGACATGAATTATATGTCCATTTTGAAGCTTGGGACGTGAAATTTAAGACTAGAAATTTTCATAATTTTCCAACACTATTTGGTCATTCAAAACTTTTGTGCAAACTGACTGTCCAGAATAGAGTTCATACTTGACAGATTTCCAATTTTCTACCAAAGTGTTCAATGACTCCAAAATCAATAGGCAAACCTATTCTGGTACAATTTCTCACAAGGAACACAATGGCAACCTCAAAATGACCAAAATCACAACCCATTGACTTGCCCTGTTTTTGCCCAATACACAAAACCAATAAAAAGTTGCCCAACTTTACATTTAAGCTTCAATTCAATTCTGTTAATTCAAAACACCAAACAAGGCACCATTTCCATGACAACAACATGCCAACAACACAATGACCCTCATTTTCAAAATTCAAGGCAAAATTTTCAGAAAATCCAAACTCAACCAATGGCTACAAAACCTATATAAAAAGGTTTGTCTTACTCACCTCTATAACTTTCCCAAAAGGAGTTCCTTGATTCTCCAAACTCTACAATCCCTTGAGAGCTCAAACAACACCAAATGACAAATCTAACACCATGAAATTGAAGCTCTCAACACAAGGAACAAGTTTATAGAAGAGAGTTTTTCCATTATAAGCCATTAAGAGGGTCAAAAGCTCACCTTTTACACAAAGTTCTTCTTTCTCTAGGCTGCCATGGCTGCATGAATTGTGAGCTTGGAGAGAGAAAAATGAGAGTGATGAGGATGATGAAATGATCACTCATCCACCCTCCCATACCTATGCCAACGAAAATGAGAGAGAGAGGAGAGAAATAATTTTATAATACATTTGACTTTTCCCACTTCACTTTCTCTTCACCCACCAATGCCACTTGTCCAACACTCATTGGTTCTCATAAAGTTAAGCAACCAATTAGTTACTCTAACCAATTCCATTAACCATTTAGTTACTCATATCATTTCTCTTAGTAATCAATTCCTCCATTAATCACTAACTTATGTCCATTCTTTCAGTTTCTCCTTGATTATGGCATATTAATTAAAATGGCCACATAATTCATAATCAAATTCTTTTCCTTCTTCCATGTGCTATTTACCCCTATATTTAGCCCAATAATTATTTTACCACATAATTATGCTAAAATACAGGGTGTTAGGCATTCCTAATACTTAATCCAGATCTCAAATCCATTTTGATTTATAAAATAATTCACAATAATTATCATTAGCCCTTAATAGAAATTTGGGGCTTTACATCAAGTGGGCTGATAATAATCATGGCTTGAGAATTGATGACTTATGCTTGATACAATTAAATTTGAACAAGGAAGGGTATAAAGATGAGCCTTTCATTTTGGCTTCTCAAGCTAAACAAGTATTCTACATCCATGAAGGGTATAAAGATGATCCTTTCATTTTGACCTCCCATTAATCCATTCAATAGGAGTTCACTCGAACCATTAAATTTGGATGAAGAAGATGCTTTATATGTCAGGTGTAACACTTGATATTTATACTATATTATTACGCATTTGGAAGCGTTAATGTATTTGTTTTGGCTAAGGGGAAATTAGTCTCTTAGGCCCCCAAACCAAAACTTACGTATTTATCTTGTTGGGTTACTATTATTTGGTAAAACTGTAGTACTTTAAGTTTACCAAGTATTAGGAGCTAACTTATTAACTTAGCCTTTCGAATTCCTGTTACAATTTGATAGCTCCTAAATTACTTTCATTCTTAAATAATCAAAAGTACAAATTTGTACTTATTCTTTGTTGTATATACATATACATGCCACAAATAACATATCAAACGACATCATTCTATTTGGCATGCTATACAATTATGCAAAACATGCGATAATTTATACATAACAGATTATCGCATATTAATCTTCACTTATCCATCACGTCTGTCTCTTGCAATCTTCATGTATTCCTCTTTTATGTACAACACACCTATATAGTTGGGTAAGAAAGGGTGGGATTCAGGAGAATATCTGTACCAACATTACCAAAATGCATGCAAGATAGATGCTTAGTGTATGACATACTTGCCTTACATAAATTCATATTAACATAATGGCATATTTGCATGCTCAATGTTTCATACATTACATCTATGGCCATAGCATGAACAGAAACAGAGCTTCAATTATGCATCTATGCTCCACACAATTCAGCAAAGTAATTATATACATCAATACACAAACATATATATCAAATACATACAAGTTTGGTAAGTTTACTACCTTTGTCTTTATGTCCTCCTCTTGTTTCCTTTTCTTCTAACTATTGAAGTTACTTGGAACTCCTTCCCTTTGTTCTTCCTTGATCTCTCATGGTCCTAGATATATATTCACATCATGTGTTCAACTCATTTGAGCCATGAAAGCAAGTCATCACACATGACTTGTTCTTTTACACAATTTTTGATTTCGATGATCAAATTTTCAATCCAATCTTTCTAAAATTATTCTGTCAAGCTAATCCTACATAGTTTTGCATATAGAATTCATTTCTAATCTCAATTTTAACAAAAACCAACTCCTTCCCCAATAACGTACCATGGCCAAAACTTTAGTTTCTAGGCCAAAATTATGTTTTAGATTCCGATGCTTCCGAAATCGGTTTCTCACTTTTATCCTACATAGTTTTTCATTCTAAACTTATTGGTAGCATCAAAATTAGCAAAATCATAACCCTTCCTATTGCCTTGTTCTGGTTGAAACTCAACTCTAGGCAACACAAAGTGGTTTTGTAATTTAAATTACAAGATTTGCCAAAATTCCATTTCTTATCATACTTAGGCTTTATTAATCATCATGTTCATATTAACAAACTCGTCAAAACCTAAATTCACCCCTTGACTGAAAGTTTAGGGCCAACATAACCTCATGAAAACTTGATCACATCTCAGAATATCATACTCAAATTAGAGCACACGCTTACATCATCCAATGCTATAACCTGTAACACCCCGATTTTCGATTAAGGACTAATGATAATTATTGAGATTAAGCCTGAGATTAGTGGACTGCTAAGCCCTGGTTTAGCAAGAGTCCAAATTGTGATTAAGAAATATGAAAATGAGTTGATGGTAATTCCAAGTGAATTTCCCTAATCAGGGGCAAAACGGTAAAGTTACCGACCATTTGATTGGTTGCCGAAGAGGGAACTCATTGGTAGCTTCAAGATCAATGGCTAGGATTGATTGTGAAGTTGAGCAAGGGGCATAATCAAGTGTATGTGTGTGCATGTGAGCCCATGAGAGTTGGAGTGAGATGGTGACAAGTGGCAAAGTGTGGACCCTTGGATGGGTCATAAGTGAGACACATCATCATCATCTCCATCTCCTCTCTTCTCTCTCTCTCGGTTTCTCTCTCTTCTCTTCCTTCCTCCATTTTCGCTGAATATGCTTGGGAGAGAGAAAGGAGAATTTGGTTTTTGAGGCAAGCAAATGGCCTCTTTAGCTCAAACTCTCTTCTCTAATGTTAATCCTTGAGTTGAGAGCTTTATTTTGGTGATTGTAGTTTCTCCATTGGTGGTGATTTGAAGATCACAAAAATATGAAGTGTGGAGAATCAAAGAGTGTCTTTGAGAAAGTTGATAAGGTATGTGAAACCAATCCTTCTATCTATGTTTCATTGCCAAATGATTAAGTTGGGAATTTCTGGAATTATTGCCCTAATTGTGAAAATATGGGTAATGGGTAGTTTGGCATGTTATGGTTATAGAAATGGTATATTGGTATGAGTTTTGAATAGATAGAATGGATTTGGGATTGAAAGGTGTAAGGTTAGTGATTTTGGAAAATGATGATTATGATGCCCTAGACCAAAGCATGTTAATGGAATGGGATTTTGGTAATTCTATTGATTCCATTGAATTCAGTGAGTGATTTTGTGTGGGAGTAGCTTTGGTAGAGGTTTTGGGTTCATTTGGATCAATTGGGCAAGAGTTAGGAGAATGTGGTATGTTTGCTGCGTTTTCCTGGAATCTGATAGATTCACTCGAGCAGACAGGGGTGTGCTCGAGTGAAGGATGAATATTGCTCGAGTGAGGAAGATCCTGCTCGAGTGATATGTGAGTTTTCCCTTGTTTTGCTGCGAGTGCGCCTGGGTTTTCATTAACGCTGCTCGAGCACATCGCTTTGTGCTCGAGTGAGCGAAGAACATGCTCGAGTGAGCATGGTCTGCTCGAGTGATAGTGGGAGTCCAGAGTGAAGGGTTGCTTTCTGGTCTTCACTCGCGGGCAAGGTGCAAGAAGTGTGCCTTCTCACTCGCGGGTGGAGGGCATCTGCTCGAGTGAGCCGTGTGTGCTCGCGGGTGAGAGGTGTGTGCTCGCGGGTGAGAGGTGTGTGTTCGAGTGATCCAGTGCTTGGAGAGCGTTGGGGGCTCTCGGGTCCTCACTTCCTGGATTTCTCTCGCGGGTGCTCGAGTGAGGCTTTTGGCCTTGTGCTCGAGTGAGGATCTGTGCTCGAGTGAGCTTGTGCCTCAGGTGAGGGTTGTGCTCTCGGGCATGTGCTTTCTGTCTCACTTTCTCTTGTGCTCGGGTGTTGTCCGTACCAATGCTCGAGTGAGAGCATTTGTGCTCGAGTGATGTCCGTACTTGTGCTCGAGTGAGAGCATCTGTGCTCGAGTGAGGCAGTGAAAAATATCAAGTTTGAGTGTTCAAAAGGGGATCTTTGGGGATAGTCTTCCAACCCTTTAGAGCTATGGATTGAGGTGTTTGAGGGCACTTAAAGGGCAATAATGATAACCAACTTGAATGTCTAAAAGTTAAAGAATTGGAAAAGGGATTAATCCTATGTCCTTGATCTTGGTTATAGGATTTGATGATTTCCTGAGCATGAGCAGCCGGATCTGGAGCTTACGTGGAAAGAGGGTAGGGAACTTACCTCTCCTGCATGTATTGATAATTGTATTTGTGTATTGATGCATGTTATTGCTTTGCGTGATTATGTGAGACATATGAGAATGATTGTAGCTCTGTTCTATTTATACTATGGCCATGAGTATGTTGTGTGAACATTGAGCATGCGGATATATCATTATGTGAACATATGTTATTGTGATGCAAGCATGTCATGCATTTAATACTTATCTTGCATGCATATTGGTATTTGTTTTCCTACTGAGATTCCCCAGAATCTCACCCTCCCCTATCAACATTTTAGACAGGGAAGGAAGATTGAGGATGAAGCAAGCATCCAAGGACGAAGAAGACTCGTCTCTGGGTGAGAGCTTAGTAGTTGGTTATCAATGCGTAATTGGGATTATGTATCTGATTGTATGGATCAGTATTTGAGAATGTATTCGGATAAGTTGTGTAATCCCTATTGAATGAGTTGTATGGGCTAATGTGCCCTATGATTATTGAGCGAAGATATGATCCCGGAATTGTCGGGAATTTATATTGCGTACTCTGATAATTGTATAAATGTAATTTATCTTCGCATAGTAATTATATTCGGAGTGTGAATGTGAGACCGGGTTTAAAATGATTTTTGAAATGTAATTGTGAAAACCCCGTCGGGTTGATGGGTTTGTAAATGACGTTTTATCTTATTGATCTCTATTTCACCTTAATCGCGTAATCCGGATATTAATTACGGCAGGGGGTTACATAACCTGTTCTTGATTCTGGCAACATTTGGTTCATAAAGGTAGCATGAAACTCCTCTGTTTGAGAATCTGAAATTGTAGAAACGTAGCCCTCTATGAGCAAAACAAGATTCATGAAGGCTCAATCGGCCATAAACGTGCATTTAGGGGTAAAATTCACTTGGGAATACTTTGATTCTTCAAGGACAACCTCCCTTATCTCCTCTTTCTTTTTCTCTTCATTTTTCTCTATTTTCCCCTTCTTGGATGAAATTATGAAGTGTGAGGAGGTGTTGGTAGTTTTTAATTTCTCAAGGTGTCAGACGCTCTTTTTATCTCAGGGTGTTAGACGCTCCTCCTTTCCCGAGGTGTTAAGCACTCTTTTTGAAACCCAGTTTCCCCCTCTCTCACATGTGTAGGCATCCTCAAAGGCAGGGAAGGGAAGGCCTGATGCTTTCCCCCAGCTTTCATGCTTGGTGTTCGGGAAAGTCAGACACGTGGCCAAACCAGGGACCAATTAATTGTCCTGACCTTTTTGACATATGGCACCTGAGGGCTAGGTGGCGCCTTCTCATGCATCTACCCTAAAAGCAAAAATCTGAAGGGGCTGAGGTGTTGGCACCTCACAGTTCCAACCCAAAAACTACTTTAATAAAGTTACTTTATTAAAGCTACTTTATGCGGAGTTTACTCGGTTTGATGCCACATGTAACCCCCTGCCTCGAAGACCATAATTATAATTCAAAAATGTGTAATCAAAATGAATTAGAGATTGATGGATAATTAAACTCAATTCAATCCCTTCTTGATGGTAGGGTTTTCACAAATTCTTTCAAAATTTATTCCCAGTCCTGGTCTCAAGTTCATGTTTTGAATTTAATTACCCTGTGCTGTTCAATCACATTCATACATATCAGGGTACATAGCATAAATCCCAGCGAACCCCGAGTTTGTCTATATCTCAATTAAGGGTTTATAGTTTTCCCAATAGGGGATTACACAAAGTCATTCTAATATTTACATCCCAGATATATAAACAGTAATCTCAACCAAAACATAGATAACCAACAACCAAGTCAAATATCCCTAAAATGTCCTAACCGCCCTTGGTTGTCTCCTTCCCTTTGGAGCCACTTGCCTTGTCTGAAAGATTAGTCAATGGAAAGAATGAGATTCAAGAGAATCCCAGTAGTAACAAATCACTTATACAGTATATAAACACATAGCATGTAAGTAAATCACAATCAGCAGCGACACAATACATATCACACCCTACCCTCATCCCCTTTTACTACCAGGAAGGCACACAGTCCTTACCCGAACCGTTGTTAGCGACTCAGGGACTATTGGCGTGGTAATGCATACACATAGCCTTATGGCCTACAAATAGCCTTTCGGCTTTCACAAATAGCCTTTTGGCTATCACATATCTACAGGCTTTGTAGCATTTGAAATCATCGCAAACCAATTATATAATGCACATATAATGCATCACATATAGTATAAGAGAAAGAGTCACTACCTTGTTCTTTCTTGATTATCGCCAGCATAGGCTGCTCGGGATCAGGGAAAATGTCGAATCCTACAATTCCAAATGCATCATTTAGACACTTCCATATTGTTTCTGGGAGTTATACGAGTCTATAATGAAAATTTACAAAAATGCCCCCGGGGACCTGGCCCTGGCCTGCCATACCCAGTCCGGCTGCATCTTTCCCGAAATTCTAACCTGGGCTATTCTAGCATATTTCCACCCAAGGAATCCATTTCTGGATTCATAATTATCAAATTCAATGTTAAATTACAAATTTACCCTTGGCAGCCCCACTTTAAGGGTTTCAGGGGCGTTTTCGTAATTATGCTTTTTCGATCTTTTCCGAAATAGTGACCAACTGTAACCCCACCTAATTTTCCCTCCTGAATGCAATGGAACCATGAAATCATTAAAAATCCAACTCTAAGACCCATTTCTAGAGATGGCTGAAATTTATATGTTTTCCGGGGAAAATCAGGGTTTTACGATTTCGGCTCCGTAAACGTGTTCCTTTTTACTCCTAGCCACTTTATTAACTATTACTTTAGGTTACAACTACCATTTGTACCAAAATTGGGCAGTATAACCCTTAGGCAACTTAATTTCCAAAATTTAAAACTAACGGCAATTTAGCGAAATTTTATCTATTAAATTGCCCATAGCAGCCAGAATAGTCAATATACGAAGACTTGGAATTTACCTCAAGCTCCCACTAGCTTTTCCTCTTCTTGGCTGAAACCTAACTCTCTTTAAACAGCAAATTTGAGCTTCAATAACCTTGAAGTACATGAAATAGAAGCTTAGGAGTAGAGTTATATGCATTAGGAACTAGATCGTTGGAGAAATTGGCTTACCTTGTGAGTTCTCTTCACTTTCTCTTTCTAGACTCTCTCAACTCTTCTCTCTCTAATTTCAGATCTGAGTACGTGAAAATGGCTGGAGAAAGAAGGATGATGATATTTAATATCATATATTATATGATATTTAATTATTAATTTAATTTCTAACAATTTCAGACTTTTCAGAAATTCTGGCAGATTTTTGCCCAAAATTTGAAAAATCATAACTAATTCTAGAAAAATCGAATTGGAGTGATTCCAAAGGCTATAGAACCCTTATTGTGTCTAGTTTCAAGGAAAAATATAGCCTTTTACTAGCTGGAAGCATATCATTCCCAAAGTTAATTTCTTTGGCCGTTGCTCCAGAAAATAGTCAATTTTGCTGGGCAAACTTCAAAAATTCATAACTCTTAGCTCACAAATCGAAATGACACACATTATGTATCCATTTTGAATCTTGACATGTGAAATTTAAGATTGGAAAGTTTCAGAATTTTTAGACACAATTTTCCTATTCAAAATGTCCATACAAACCGACTGCCCTACACAGAATTACACTTAACAGTTTTTCAAATTTTCAACCGATGTGTCCAATGGCTCCAAAATCAACAATCAAACCTATTTCAAAACAATTTTTCACAAGGAAACGATTGGAATCACTAAAACCACCAAATTCCCATCACACATTCTCCAAAAGTGTTTATTCAACAATAATTACATCCACTTTTGAAATCATTAGCCCTTAATGAATTTTTGGGATATTACACCACATGTCATTGTGGGTTCAAGATTGCACCATGTGTACACTTACATCTCCGGAATGCACCATGTGTACACCTGTGTATCTCTGAACATGACACCTAAACCTATGTTCCTCAAGAACATGCCAAGTGTCTGTATAAGCCATAAAATGACATCATGTATGCCTGTATTCCCTAGACAAATGGCACCAAGCCTGCATTCCTTCAAAAACGCAGGGTGTATGTGTCTACCCTAAAAATGCCATGTGCACACCTACACCAGCATATTTCATTTGACTAATTAGTCACATGTCTCATGAGATAGCTGGGTGGCATCTTCTCATTAAGCCAACCTAAAAGGAAAAGCTAAAGGGCTTAGTTGGCGTCCCATGGATGTTCTAACCTAAAAGCTACTTTATCAAAAAGCTATTTTATGAACATGTAGCTTAAAATGATGCCACTTGTCTCAGGGAACTGCCCAAAACACGCCAAGTGTCTGTAAAGGCCTTAAGATGGTGCCAAATGTACATAGACACCGATAAATTTCATCCGACTATTAACACACACAAGGGAACTTATCATTACACCAACTCAAAAGCTACTTTTATACATGTGAGACCCACATGGCATCATACATGCACTCATGTGACCCAACCAAATGGTGCCATATTTGTGTCCTATGCACATTTGCACCAACACATTTTATCCAACTACTTACACATATTGAGCCCTTATATAATCCGGAGAATCATTCTCTACCCGAAAGGCTAAATCACATAGTCCCTGAAAGTCACTCTATCTCTCAAACATTCTTGTGACTCTTGCCAAATTGAGCTTAACAGCTTACTTGATTTAGGCTTATTCTCAAACTTCTAGGCCTAAAATTTGGGATATTACATCAAGCACAATTACAATGAAGGCATTTGGGTTTTGAACAGGGGAAAATTATTACTTGACAAGAAGAAAAGAATTCAAGCTAAGAAGAGTAACTTGTAAAAGCTAAAACTAGGAAAAGAAAAGAGAGACACTTAATTTTTGTGTTGACTATGTATTGTTGTTTTAATGATGCTACTGCTTTTTGTTTAATTTGGATTGTTTTGCTGCAGCTTATATGTTGTATATGAAAGTAAGGGAAAATCAATAGTAGAACCCTCTATTTTTTTCAAAAAAAAAAAGGAGACAATTAATGGTTATTATCTAGAAACCATAATATATATTTCCAAAATATCGATCGGTTTTCTTACAATAATCGTTATATATGTAACAACACATCAATACATTCCGGGTGTTGTATTTGAACCATTATAAAGTTAAACTTTCGCCTCTATTTAATGTCTATCCGCTTCTTCATTTCATTTACTAGCACACTTGTCTTAGGTCGAATGCAAACCCACTAACCTCGAAACCCCACTACTCTAGTCGTCTTTTCCGGTCATTGAGTGTCATTTTCAGTCAAATCACACCATCCAAAGTCTTCTCTATATGTCTCTGTGATAGTTGCCTAAGCCCTAACATGAGTTTTTGTTCATTACGTACTACACTTGTCTTAGGGTTTATTGTAACTAACCAACCTCGGAACCCCACTTCTCTGGTTGAATTTTCCAGCATTCGCACGTTAGTCATTTTCAGTGGAGCCACACAATCCAAAGCGTTCATCGTACTTGTTAGTAATAGCTGCACGACATGCTTTGCTTGCCCTAACTCACGTTGTCATTCTTCAGCCATAGTCAGGTGACATTTCTTTGCATGGTCTTTTATACTCATATGGATGCATGATTTCCCTTATCCATTCTACATTCTCCATTATTATTCACTTTATGTTTTATAGCCAAGTTTTGACCTCAGTTGTGCTCATGATTTTTTGGAAAAAATCATTTGCTCTTGATAGGCACAAAATATAGAGCCTAAGACTCTGCAAGTGCATGTACCGTATCAAGTAATAAATAGTGAGTAAGATATCATTCTCATGAGGACTTGGTACCAACAATGCAGTTGAGCAATAACTTTATACTTTTGCTTAAGTTGAATCAACACAATTTGAATAGACAGTAGGAATAAAAACTAACTAAATAAAAAGAAAAATCAATCTAACTATAATTGTGACTAAGAACAAGGATGATTCTAAATCTTAACTGGTGACTTGGATTACTATAGCCTTGATTACTTCTTAGTGTCTAATTTCTATCCTTAATTGCATTTAAAGTTATATTTGCTAGTCTAGGACTCTTAATTACCTGAGAATGTTTTTCTATCCACTAAAAGGCATTCCAACTATGTTAATTCCTAATATCTTAGGTGATTAGTACTTAATTGGATTAATTTAAGTGCAATCATAATGAAACTATGTAGTGCCGGTAGGTATATGTCTATCCCACAAGCAAATTAAATCCGAAAACCTAATCGCACACGATTTAATTGAAGGCCTAGTCTAAATTCCCTATGTCTAGGCTCCTTTAAAATACCAAAATAATCTCAATCAGATGTCTCTTATTTTAAGATAATCAAGCACACAATTAAATAAAAAATATAATATTAAAGCAATCAACAACAAAAATTATCATCCACTAATTCATAATCAAACTAAGTCA
Source organism: Inga leiocalycina (assembly GCA_963242795.1). Classification (NCBI taxonomy): domain Eukaryota; kingdom Viridiplantae; phylum Streptophyta; class Magnoliopsida; order Fabales; family Fabaceae; genus Inga; species Inga leiocalycina. The sequence goes on from OY725324.1 coordinate 45,539,159, forward strand.
TCCAAAACCAAGGTTTAACTACATAAAATGAGCATTCTCATGGCCAAAATAATAACTAATCAAAGATAAAAAGACAAAAGAAAGAAGAGAAGAGCAATGAGAAACAAAAACTCAATGCCGGATTTTCAGTCATACTATCACTCTTCTGCATCTCCAAACTTTAATCTCCCTTAATTAAAGCTCTTGCGTTGCCATCACCAGCCAAGGAATTAGAACACTCCTCCCTCTTGCTATGCCTAGCATATATATAGGTATATATTGCCTCCTTGCGTGCGTCTCTATCACAATATCTTGACTTATCTATTTTTTATTGATTATTATATAATATAGATATATTATATTCATATTTTGTTCTCACTTAAATCTTATAATATCCCTTGCAAAATAAATTAGAATATGAGTAGATTTTATATCAAAATATCCTTTTATCATATAATTAATTACATGATAGAAAATATATAAAAGATAATGAAATAAGTATAAAATATTAATAAATTGAATAAAATATATCTCAGAATCTATACTTATTTAATTACAAATATATACTTATCATTTATGATCAAAGGTTCCTCTCATGTTATAGGAAGTTGTTAAAGATTTACAAAGATTTCACTATGTTAATTTAATCCTATACTCTACTCTTCAGTGGAGGAATTTACACATCTGCCATATGCTACATTCTTTAGAGGTAAGAGTAAAATCTTTTATTCAAAAGTGTCATTTTGTGTACTGCTTGCGATTAGATATTACTATAAAATGCCATATGCTATGGGCAATGGCAAGGCACCGGCCATAGCATATAACATTCTATAGTCACATCAGATCCCCCATTCTCTATAAAGTCTAGCCGAGGCCTACATACCTCTTAAGCCCTTTATGATAGGGAGTTCCATTGAACCTAGCCACAATGCTAGGAATGTCTTGATCCATTTCAAATTGAATGGCTATGCTCGATGTGTGAGTTTCTATTCTATTATATAGTCAAGACAAACAAGTAAAGCAAAAACTCTATCTCATGCATATATTATATATAGGTTTTAAACTTTTGGTTTTAATGTATATATACATGAATAACTATAAATACATATATAAATTTGTATACAATTTCATTCTGTATGCATGCAGGGGGATATCAAAAGGAGAATCCCCATTTTTAAAAAAAAATTCCTGAAAAATTAACGGTTCTTACATGAAAACCGTTGTTTATGCATAAACTATAAATGAAAATTGTTTCATTAAACCTGTTAGCATTTATAGCAAATAAATAATAGTTGCAATATAATGCCCGTTATATATGTTTGTACTTTATATAAAGGTTATTGTGAAAGCATCATTATGTTTGTTATAGAGTTTATAACGGTTGTTTACTTGAGATAATTATTTATTATGCAAGCATTATCATATATTATGATGGTTATTTATGTCTGCCCATTAATTATTATTATAGCAATGAGCATATTATGGTCTCACCAAGTCTTAATACATAATGAGCATTATATTATAACCGTTATAATATGTCCAGCATAAATAACGGTTCGAAACCATAATTTATCTATGTGAAGCATGCATATATAGCACCCGCATATATGCTAGATAATAACTGTCATAAAAGACATTTTCTGTTGTAGTGCATTGGGCTCTATGTTTTCCTTAACTTTTATCTCTTACATTTTATGTAACAAATCAATTATATTTTTAATTCCTATCCCAATAATTATTTTCACCTCTCTCATTTTTTATTTTTTATTTTTTTTTCTCTCCAATTTTATTTTTTTATGTAAATTAGTCCTATTTTAATGGGAAAAAAAATAATTTTCCTTTAACTTTCTTTTGTTGTTTCTTCTAATCCTTTGTTTCGATTCAAATTTTTGGTGAAGGGAAGAGAATGGTTTAACACAAACAAAGAGGCCGAGCCAACGAAAAGAGGAAGGGTGTAGGAAGATGTCAATGACTGAAATGAAAAAGACGATGGTTGATATTTGAAATAATTAGGATTACGTAGATTGAGAATTCCAAAGATCATAAAAAAAAATTCTTAGATTTAGATCAAATTAAACAAGCTATATCTCCCCGTGCATTGCATAAAGGAGTATTGTACCAGAAAGTATTAATTGCAATAGTAATACATGTAGAGACATAATGTTAGATAGCATGATTATCAAAATATGTTGATAGCGTAATAAACATGTGACATTGACATTAAAATTTAAATGGAATTAATTTGATTATCATTGTTAAAAAATGTCCGACATTGGTTTTGTATATGAAGGGAAAAACATTTATAGCCCGCGCATAATTGTTTTTATAGCCTACAAATGTCTATTAGATAATTATGATTTATAATATTCATGATTTGATGTCTGTTGTCAAATTGAATTTACTTTATTACCATATCTTTAAATCCTAATAATAAAAATTGAGAATTAAATGGGAATAATATCCTCATAAATTTGAATAACTTGGAAATACAATGTATAGTTTTAGTTGTAGTTATTATTGAAGAGGTCAAACTCTCTAAAGTAAAAGGAAATTGTCTATATTAGGAAATACTTTGTAATGGTTTTTCCAAAAAAAAAAAAAACAGAGAAATTACTTTCACAGGCATTAATTGAATGAGTGTTAATGTAATTATGGATGAAATAATTTAATGATGTGATTACCCGACCTGTTTTTTTGTTAAATGGGTTTTAAATAGGTATTACAAGATTTCATATATAAAGGTATTACAAGTTTTCATAAATAAAGTTGATCCTAATCCTAAATTTGCTTCCTACATTGAATTTGAACCAAACCCAAAACCCCATTAATAATCCAAACGTAACATTTTGTATCATTGAATAAGTTTTGTCAAAAAAAAACAAAGGTTATAACTAAGTAATGATACTACTCTAATTCTAAATATAAGACATGTTTGAAGAGTTGATCATGGTCCTAAATATAAGACAATTTTTTTTTATTTGTCAATCTTTTCCTACTCCTATTGATGCTCCCCCAACAATAACAAAGGAGATGGAATGGGGGAATTAAGGAAGATGATTTAGGTGTTTTAGAAAATGTATGTCATATTAACTAACTCAACTAACTTCCTTAATCTAATTAAATTAGGTAAATATGTCTTATATTAAGGATCAGAGGAGTGATATATATTGTTAAAAGAATGATAACATATATAAAATATATAAGTCTGAGTTATACAACCAAATTCCTTCGTACTATTAACACAAAAAGGACTAATTTAAAACTTGCCTTGTATAATGTATAATAATAAGAAAATATGGTTCACAAAATTTCTTCAGAACCAATTTAGATTCCGAGGCCATCCAATGCCATTGGGCGATTCAATGCCACATGTTCTTCCAACAACAACTTCAACTTCTGCAGAATTCCGCCAAATAATGAACGGATAACAATAAATAAAAGGGATATAACTATCAAAAGTAGAATCTAAATGCATGAGCAACAACTTAGAGAAGCATTAATAATCTTTTCAACGTATTATTATTCTTTTGTTCTGTGTTTCTCTTCATGTTGTGTGAATGATCAAATTAGCTCCTTCACGTTTTATGCAGGGTTAATGTTGTTTAAAATGATCAAAAAGCAAGTGAGGAGACAGTTTTCCAACAGAAAGTTTTAGTGTTACCGTGATATATTCAGGAGGATCGATAATGGAAGAAGAACCTAGGATGACCTCTCTCTTGAGTTTAGCTGTCATTTTGTGGCAAACTCGAATCTAAAAATCAAAATCAGTTTGATATATAATGGTACATATTCCAATTACAACATATGAAACAGATCAAAAGGTTTACCTCAGATCGAGTTGCCCCACCAATGATAAACACAAAGATGCGCTTCCCCATCTTCTTTAAATCATTATCGACATTCTTCAGTGCAGAGTCACTATGCAAGAAAAAATAAATAAGTTGAATCTCTTCAGCTAAGGCAAAGCTTGACATATCACTGGCCGAAATTAAAAACAAAAAATAAATGCAATAAGTTTTTGTCAAGCAAACAAAGAATCACCTTGAACTTCCATCATCTGAAAGACGAGATCGTCCCCAATTGGCTGTCCGTCTTGATTTAACTGCATGTGGATTGGTGGAAGTAGTTGTCTGTGGGCGTTGCGCAACTTTGGAGCTCACTTGAGTGGGGGGACTTGCTTGATTTTTACATGAATAGCCACTTTTTGTCAAGTCACCCTTGTTGAGATTTTCAATAAGTTCCTATAGTAAAATAGAGCACAATTAAATTTCCATTTGATAGTACCAAACTACATCAGAATAATATTAACAAATAAAGAAGCTTATATGATTACATACTGGGTGTACGAATCAATGAATCAATGATAGGTTATTTAAAGACCAACCATATATGTTTGTCGTAGTAAAAAATCTATGTTATTGGTTGGAAATCACATTTAACATGAAATTATTCTTGGACTTTAATGACTTTATATATTTATAAGTCTCATCTTATTTTATTTTTTTCACACATCAAGGACAAATTCATCGTAACAGTCTAATAGGATTTTAGTTTAATAGGCAAGGAAACCAAATGTTATTTTATACATTTATACTTTTTGAGGATTTTTTTAAATATAACTCCATTCACATTTGTCCCATTATAAGGGTGACAGACTAAACCTTCAATGGCCTAAACAAATGTGGGATTGATGAGCCATTGTCATACCTCTAACAGGGGGAAAAATCGAAATAGTTGCCAAGTTTCACCCTCATCGGCTCGATCTTTCCGTGCAGCATTATTTTTCTGATGTAAAAAGAAAATATACACAGAGTTCAAAACTTAATGAGAACAAAGAGCTAAAATAATTGAAAGGTGCTCCTCTAATCCTATTTATAAGGCACTTTTATCATGTTTTACATAGATCAAGAAAAACTTTAAACTTCATCATAAACTGTGTCTTAAAATTCAATAACTTTTTAACTTTATCCCTATTTAATATACCTTATACCATTGAAAACAAAGTCAACACAACAATAAATGAAGGGCAAAATTGTACATTCATATAAAAGAGTTTAATGAGGTGCGCCTTATAAATAGGACAAAAAAATCCCTTCTCTCTCTCTGCCCTATAAAGTGTGTGTTTGTGTGAGCGTTTTGTACAGGAAAAACGCATTTATTACGCAAGCCGAGAAAAAACTCCTCTCACATACTTGCCTCGTATACCGTGAATCACGAATTATAAGCACGTTTTGGACAAAAATAAGCCATTCCAAACGCACACAAATAGGACCAGAGGAGTAAAAAATATTTTACCTTTTGGTTGCTGAACTTGAGTGAAAAATTAGCACTACTAGATGACTTATTGTCTGATGATCCTGCCAGCATTTGCATATTACTAATGGCCTTCAGGTCACTTGGTGATAGTTTCGCCAACTGTTTAGATAAAATGTAGCCATCAATGTAACTACTTCCCCCGTTTTGCCACAACTCCAGCATAAAAATATAAGCTTCTTAATTAAAAAGGCAAATTTATAATATTGCTTTACTAGATTTCTTTCTTTCTTTCCTTTTTAATATTACTAAATGTTAATGTTGTATGCATATATAAAAAATGATGGAGCCCAGGGAAATCAGCTGGTTTGAAAACATTGAACCTATTTTAACATGAGCAGCAACCTTTTATTGTTATATATGCAAAAAGTTTGAATATAAACCAAACTACATTGCATGGGAGCAAGAGAATATCACATCAATCACTTCTAAAGGTGTCATGAAAATGTAGAGACCCAAATTAAGAAGGTAGCAATTTTGTTTCAAGTGATTTGTTTTTTTCAAAACGATACCAATCTGATGATCAAAGTATTAAAAATCATGTGATTCAAATTTAGGACAAAATATTGTTTAATAAAGATATTTGAAAATTTCATATATATTTATATACTGAACACATAGGTGGCCTCATGTGCCTTGCATAGAGTTTGAAATGAGTCACATTGTTCATGCTATGTTTTTTGATATTTATAGTGAGAAATGAAACAAGTGGAATTTTGTGGTCAAGTAAAATACATATATGTAGAAGTCAATAATCACCTGCATCAATTTTGTAGCTTTCTCTCCCTCAAACTTTTCAGGATACGCAATTGCATAAATCATCAACAAACGCAACTTATTTTCAACTGTTGCATCCTGTTTTTGGCCCATAGTTTAGTAAGAAATTTTAAATTGTGCACTACCTCTAATCCTTAATATAAGAGCTAGTTTGTAGTATAATTTGCATTATGAACTAGATCTTATTTTAAGGGCCTAAATAATATTAATTAAGAAATTGATATTGACTAATAAACCTGATTTGCTCTTAGAAAATTAATAACTTCTTTGGATCCTGCATCTCCAAAAACAAGATCTTGCTCCAGTTGTCCAAGTTCTCGAAGCCCTGTTTCTCTAATGATTTTGTTGATCTTTCCAGCTATCTATAACAAAGTTATCAAAGCAGAATGATAGAAAAATGGTACATTGTTCCTTTCGCCGTTAATTGATTGAGTTAACATGGCTGCAAATACAAAAAGAAAGTCACCTCTACATGGAGAGAAATCTTTTCCATTTTCTCAGTGTATTCAGGCAAGGCTTGAACCATTTTCTGCAAATCTCGTGTGGACAATTCACTACCATCTCTGGAAAGTACAAATTTCTATATTAGATTTATGTCAAAAAAAAAATATTCAAATCATTTATAGTCAAAGACATGATCCTGTATATATTTTGTTTTAATTTCCCCTTATGTACATCCCTAATCTCTCAGTCTACATCTATTCCTAGGCCTGTATATATTGTATACCTTTCATCAATGAATATAAACCAAAAATCCCTGATCATGATTCCACAATTGTTGAACAAAAAGAAAAAGCCATTCCTTGATCTCTCTCTACATGGTACTAGAGCTATTTTTAAATTGAAAATATCTTTCTAATTATGATGGAAGTGATTGTATTGATTCGTAAGGCCTCCTACAGCGTATGAAAAGCTCTAATTCTTGTTGAAAAATTAGCAAGAATTTCTTCCTCATCATTCTTTCATTTATAGTTATGCTCACGTTAGTTAAAATATGAAATTACTTTTAAAGGCCAGGCAAATCAAAAGACTAGGCAAAGTGAATGATTCTTTTTTATTAGAGGTGCAGACACTAATGGATTGAGGTTACAAGTAGGATCGAACCCCTGACCTTCTATTTACCGGGAAGCTTTCATGCCACTAGGCTACATGGCCTTTGGAAGGCAAAGTGAGTGATGACAATGTGGTCCAAATAATTATTATGCTGTGGGTTATTATGGGATACAAAATGAATCAAACATTACAATATTTTTGCTAAAGCAAAGTCAAAAAAGGCTAATGCAAACCTTCCACTTTGATGAATTTGTGCAGCTTTGTTTTTCGCTACAAAGTTATCCATCTTGTCGGACAATCTCTCACTAGCCTGGCATTTTGATCGTGGAAAGGGCATTGACATTTTGTACCAAATAATCACATGAAATTGAGAAGATGATAGGAAAAGAAAAAGGCATACATCTGCTATATGTGCATGGCGAATCTCAAACCAGACTGAATCATGTTCTCCTAGGAGTGCCTCCTTTTTTTCAGGAGCACCCCCTGTTTTGCTAGGAACCTGAAATGCAACATATGTTATGTTGAATTTTGAAGTTGCAAATTGTAAAATTTACAACCAAGAGATTCAAAGGGAAGTTAAGGAAACCAACAAAAGATTACCTCGTATGTATACTTATTTCCATCCATAACCAACAAATCATGACACATAGCATCATAGGTCCATTCATGAATGATAGGAGCAATCTGTCATGCAAATTCAAGACATCGATGTCTTTCAAAATGTAGTAATTAATGTAAAGGAGATAGTTATGGTCAGTGAGTAAAAATGCTCTTCATCTATTGGGCTTCGCTTTCCTCCTCTACTCTTGCTGTTCTCTCCTCCTCCTCCTCCCCTTCTCGATCTACTCATCTCAATCTTTAGATTGAAATTGAAGTGGTTCATATTTAATATTTTATAAAAATATTTTTTTTATTTCAGTTTTTAATTCTCATAACTAAAATTTAACAGTTTTGAATTTATTTATTTATTTATTAATAATTTGATATTTTATTAGTAATTTTATGAAATGTTAAATTTGAATCCTTAAATTTCAATCTGAAGGTTGAGATGAGTAATGGAGAGGAAAAGAATGGCAAAAGCAAAGGAGGAAAGCCCTCATCTATTACCCCCAAAAAAAAGTCTTACCTGATCAATAGATCTATCCACAATGAGCAGTTCGCATGTTTCACTCTGTGGAAAGTTTGGAATAGTAGTTTTATATTTAGAAATTATGTCCCAAACTTGATCAGCAAGCTTGGATGGAGCCAAATCACGAGCTGTTGATTGTTCACTTTCCTTGGCAGCACGATACCACACATGAGGTAACTCCTATTAACAAGGAACTAATGAAGTAACATCTCTTATAAAAATAAGAACAAAGTAATAGTCGTATCAAGAAAAAAATGAACAAAATAATTGAATAACATTTTTTGCTCCGTTTCCCCCTACAATTGAAAATCAATATTAAACCTATAATGTATCCACATTTGTAAGGTAGGCTTAACTATAAATTTGTGAAGATTCATGGGTTACAACCAATGATATGTGGGCTCATAACTATAATTACATCAAAGTTGCTAAAATATAGCCAGTTATGTTAACTATAGGGAAATAGAAAAGGTAATATGAATTTCTTTTATCTATTCATCATTAGAGAATGGGTATATATACAAAAGGGTGAGCCTAAGTATTAATGGCTCTTAATGACATAATAATATCCAAAAGAATAATATCATGTCCTATACTATTTACATTAATGATATAATATCCTAATATCTTTTATATTCCCCCTCAAGTTGGGGCATAGATATTAGTCATGCCCAACTTGTTACAAAGATAGTCAGCCCAAGGCCCCTTAAGAGCTTTTGTGAATAGATCACAAAATTGATCATTGTTTCTCACATGGCCTATGGAAATGAGGTTATCCTTAACATCATCTCGAATAAGGTGAAATCCATGTCAATATGTTATGTGCGTTCATGAAACATGAAGTTGGAGGTTACGTGTTGAACAATTTGACTATCACACCATTGCTTTGCTAACAATAAGGTTTTGGGGTTATCCTTAACATCATCTCGAATAAGGTGAAATCCATGTCAATTTACTCTGTGCGTTCATGAAACATGAAGTTGGAGGTTATGTGTTGAACAATTTGACTATCACACCATTGCTTTGCTAACAATAAGGTTTTGAGGCCAACCTCCTTAATAACTAATATATCCACACCATCTTACACATATTGTGTCATTGCCCTATACTACGATTCTGCACCCAACTATGATACCACATTTTGCTTCTCACTCCTCTAATAAATTAAATTTCCACTGATAAAAACACAATCTTATAGCACATCAGAAAAGTACTCTATATCTATGTGACCATGATTCTTGTATAGTATACCATGACTTGGGTTTCCTTTTAGGTAATATAGGACATGCTCTAAAGTTTCCACTAATTGATTGTCGGTGATGACATGAATTGGCTGAGCAAATTGACTGGGTAAGTGATATTTGGATGAGTCACATTGAGGCAGTTCAACTTCGCATCTCGGATGAGCTAACTTAATCAAGGGTTTTAGGAAGAGTGATAGAATCTAGAAAAGCAATAAAGGAACTAAAAATAGGAGACAAGTGGTTATCAGAAACAAGGACAAAACAGGATAGGCGCAAGTGCTTGTATCTTTTTAGAGGGCAATAGGCAAGTTAGGAGAGGGGTAAAGCTGGATTCATCTCATACTCAGGAATACGCTCACAAGAAGATTTAGGAACAAGCTTAAAAAAATACCCAGGATTAGAGGTGCTTAAAGCAGGGTTTGATAACGAAGTAGATCATAGAGGTCCTAAATTTGGACATACAACATTATTTTCCTTGGGCATTTGGTTCAGAATTGAGTGAGAGGTAGTTGAGCAGGTGCTTGAATTGATGTTGGCTAAATGGGGAGGTAAGCTACAAGATCATCATCCTCCTAAGGTGATAAAGGTACAAACGGTGCTGATAGTGCAGATGAGAAAGAAAAGTAAAGAATGGACTCATGAAAAGTAACATCTGCAAACACTAGATACCAATTAAGAGTAAGAGAAAAACATCAATATCAATTTTGAAGATGAGAATACTCAAGGAAGACACATTTTAGAGACTTTTGGTCTAATTTGGAAACTTAGGGCCGAACATCCCAAATAAAACAAACACATAAATTCTTAAGATCAATGGAATCAAGAGGGGAAGAGGAAGTATAAGGAATGTCACTATCAAGGACTGAGGAAGGTAGATGCTTAAGGATGAAACAAGCAATGGAGACCACATCAGCCCAAAAGGACTTGGGAACCTTCATTTGAAACATAAGTGGGGCCACAACACTTCAAGTAAGTGTCAATTATTCTGTTCAACAACACTAGTTTGAGCTAGTGTATCACAAAAATTGATGGAAGATACCATTTTGAAGCATATATGATTGAAAGGGTTTAGAAAAATATTTTCTAGCCTTGCCACTATGTAAAGTACGAATGGATATATCAAATTGAGTTTTAATTTCGGTGCAAAAGGCAAAAAAATTGGGGAATAACTAGGATTGATTTTTCATGAAATATTACCAACTGGCCCGAGAATAGTCATAAACAAATGTAATAAAATACTTGAAACTAGGCTAAGGTTCAATATGACATGGACTCTAAATATCATAATGAACTAACTTAAAGATGGTGCAGCCCATTTATTATCTCTAGGCATAAGGGGAAGATAGTGATGTTTTGCAACTAGACATGACTCACATCTAAGGGCGAAAACTGCTAAAATTATGGATAAAACTTCTTCAGACATTAGAAAGACAAGTAACCCAGTTGTCAATGTATTTCAAAGGGAGTCGAAATGCCGAGACAAGCAACTAGTTGAAACACTTGATCATCAAGTATATAGTGGCTATCAAATTCTTAACCTCTGCCAATTTCTTTGTCATAAGATCCTAAATCAAGCATTAATCAAGATAAAACAAGGAACAACACAATTCAAGTTACAAGTAAGTTTGTCAGGAGAAAGAAGATTAAATGTAAGGCCAGGTACATACCACTCTAATGATAAATAAAGTGAAGGAGAAAACACTAACAGTGCTAAAACCAATGTCGCGCAAATAGGAACAAATAGCAATGAAAATACTTAATAGATTGGCATATGAGTTATCATTAGAGAAGAGATGACAATTAAATGTCATGTGGTCAATATCACTTGAATTGATGATCCATTTGGAGGAAAAAGAGACATATATCAGTTTTACAAGTTGCCATAAAACCACTAAAAAGTGGAGTCACAAACTTTTGCAACTTGCAGTACTTAAAGAACTAGGCAAACTCCATAATAGAAATCATGATTGTGTCATTTGGGAACACAAAACCACTATGATGAGATAAGCCACAACCATTAGCCATAAAGTACCTCAAGAGAAGATTTAGAGAGCCAAACACAATACTCATATCAAAAGAGCTTAACCAAATCTCACCCCAAGGAAAACTAACCAATGAAGATTAAAACCAAGAAAAATATATCAGGGAAAACAACAGCTACACTAGGGACTCAATAATAGAGAATACCAATACAGAGGCATCGCACAAGATATTACGTGATAGAGAAGAGAGCCAACGAAAGGGAGTGCCAAAATAGAGTGAAAACATAAACCAAAGGTTACAATAGGGGCCAAAAAACAATACCCAATCTTAATAGAAGTGAGGTAGGGTCTATAAGCAGAATAATAACAAAACCAAGTAGACAATAACAAATAAAGAACCAAACTAGAAGTGAAAGTGGTCTCACAGGGACAAAGAGGCTCTGAAGGTGTAAAAGGAGTAAGACCCATACTTCAAAACCACTAGAGATACACCGAGAAAGAGGAGTCACTACTAGAGAAGTAAATCACTATCAAAAACTCCCCAGAAAAGCTATCCACGCGCCAATGAGAGATAGGAAGTCCAAAAACTTGTGGTAGCGCATAAAGCTCATGTGCTTCTTGGATGATGAGACACCAATTACTAGCCGATCGGAGCCTTTTGATCCTCAATCCCCCTCAGGTGCGTTGCAAAGGAGTGCTGACTCTAGTAGCCCTAAATAACATCTATGAGTAGTCCTAAATGACATCTATGTATCTGGGAGTGAAAAATTGAGAAACAAATAGAAAAAGAATTGATGAGAATGATATTAGATGAGAGTCTCTAATACCATTTGATCCTATACCATTTTCATTAATGATAGAATATCCTAGTATCATTGCAGCAACCAAAAGAATCATCATAATAATGGGTCTATTTTCTGAGATATATATATATATATATATCACCAACACATATTAAAATCATGTTAAATATGAAATTGTTGGACTTTGTTGGTATAAAATTACATTGTTTGATGTTTTGTGACTTTACAAGATCCGTATGGTAACTTTCTCTTCGTTCGAGGCCATGTTTCAAGATTCTAAATGATGTGTGATAAATAGGATATATATTTAATGCAAATCTTAGCTTTCTTGAAGACAAAGTCACTCATTTTTTAAAAGCTCTTATCAACTTGGAGCTTTAATTTGAGGGGTTTCTTCAATTATTATGCATAACTAAGCAAGGTGATGTTTTCTAGAGACAATCATGCATCCAGTATTGAAGGAAAATTTGTCCTCCTACTCCACAAACTCTTTTACTTGTATCCCCTTTATGATGGTTGGGATTTTAGTCATATTTTGATGTTAACTTTTATTTTTGTGAGTTGATAAATTTCTCAGTTAGGGGTAGGGCCTAGCCTAGATGTAAATGACTTTACTTTTACACTTTGAATCCTTGTTTCGAAATTGATTGTTATATTTATCTATCTAATTGTGTTTTTAAGTATATAATATCTTTTGCACTAATGGGAATTTTAAACTTGATCATCATCGAATCTAATTTATGGGCAAGCTAGATGTACTAAGAGATGAAGAGTGATCCTTGCATTAAAAAGGTAAATTCAAATAACTAAATTAGAGAAAGATTTAGGAGTTTACTATGACTTAAATTGTAGCTTGACAATTTTGTTAGATGTGTGAGTTGCCCAAAATTGAACCTAACCAAACCTTTGAACACCCTTTATTGCAAGGTTTTTAGACATGCGACTAATATGAACTAAGCTTCTACCAAGCTATAGGGGGTTCCCAAAAGTGTTTTTTTTACATATACACGAAATCAAACACGAGTTACATGGTTAAGAGGAACATAACCCTATAACAACGTTTTCACATGGACCAAGAAAAATATTATTCATTCTAGATATTCTCTACATTTGTTAGTATGGTAAACTTACCTTATCACATTCCTCTAACCATCTACTTCTCACTCCTCTAGCCCACTTTTGCTCATAACAAACAAGTTTGTTAACGAAAAATGCTTTCATTCTGTAATTGCTAGCCAACCTTACTCATGAAATAAAACTTAATCTTAGAGTAGGGATCTTAGCTCTCTAGCCAAAGACCTACTTTCTCTCTTCAAAACATGTCATAATCAATAAAGCGTTCTCTTAGAATCAAAAGAGCTTGCCTTAATGCCTAAGGTGTTAAACAAGTCCCAATGGCTCACATTGGTTTTTGGCACCATAATGAAAGCATAGCCTTAATATAGAACAAGAAGGACAAACATGTCAAACGCACTCAAATTGATGTGTTTGGGTTGATATGGGACAAAACAATATAAAGAGATGCCTCATGAATGAAGGACACACAAAATGTGAATGAAAACCACAGAACAAGGAAAATTATATGTGAAATGATATATGAATAATCTAAAGGAAGCTTAGATAAAAAGTATAGGAAATGCATTCACAAGCAATGAGAACAACTATATACTATCCCCAGTCCTTAATATAAAGTCTAATTAAATAATTTAGGTAGATTAAGGAAACTATTTAAATTAATTATTAGACAAAAATGTATGTTGGTTTCCCTAAAATACCTTCACAAATTATTTTCATTGAAACTAACCACCGATGCAAACTCCCTTAGTATGTGCAAAGAGGATTGAGGTCTTGTACTTGATGAGATAAAATCCAACCACATAACTAATGATAATTTTCAATAATAACCTTGACTAACTACGTAATGATAATTCCCTTGACTAACTACTTGAGATAAAACTACATACTAAATGAAGAAAGCATAATCTATCTATAGTAATGATAAATCCTATCGTACTATCATGTTCTAACTTCTCTTAACTAAGTTTTCACCTTCAAGCATATACTATATCATCATTATTCTAATTACTAGCTTTGCTACAACTTGATAAGCAGAATTAACTACTTAATTATAAACTAAACATTAGTTAATCATCCATAATAAGAAGCAATTAAAAAACCTTTAGTGATGCAAACACTGTAGCTAATCGAGCTGCCATAACATTCAAGCAGGTGTTAAATCTTGTAGTATTCTCGATATTGCCAAAAAGTTCCTCCATTGCCATATCTTGATCAGTAGTAAATGCCTACATCATATTGAACTTAATAGAAAAATCTATTTTTGTTGTATACAAAATAATATATAGTCAACTTTTGCTAATGAAAACATTAAGGAAAAATTGGGGAAAAGTCCCCATTAGGAATTTCATTAGTGAGAAGAATTTGAAACAAAAAAGTATATATAGAAAGCAACATTAGTTTGCAAATTTTGTATACACAAGAGGAATCGGTGCTCAGACTTAGGTCCTTTTCACTAATAAAATTCTCAATGGGGAACTTTCCCCCAATTTCCCACATGTGGCTCTACATTTATTAAAAGAGCTGTTACTTATATGAAACATAATGGTGTTTAGTTCATTGGGTAAAAGAAAGAAGATGCTAAAAGCCATACTAGAGATTATTTTGTAGAATTTGTTTTGAGTGAATAGGAGGAAGGGAGTGGATATTAACGAATAAGAGATGGTGGCATGTGGAGAATGAATATTTAGATAGATTGAGGATGAGTTTGAGTATAGGGAAGGTTTTTCAGCATTGGGTCTTTTAATTAAAGCACCAGGTGAGTATGATTATCCTGCAGGTTTCTTCCATAGAAATTGGGATCTTGTGAGTAATGAAGTTTCATATCTTATTACAAAAATGTGAGGGAACTTGGAGAAGTTGAATGAAGCTAATCAAATGTTGATTGTGCTAATTCCTATAATGGAGAAGGCGGAAAGAGTAAAGCAGTTATGACCTATATCACTCTCAATGCGGTGTACAAGGGTATGTTAAAAATCGTTGTGAATAGATTGAAGCCTTTAATGTAGAAGCTAGCTAGTCTCCCTCTTCTAGTCAAGTCTTGTGTTGGGAAGATGTATACAGGATAATGTGGTAATTGTTAAAAAGGTTTCTCATTATATGGATAAGATGGGAGGAAGAAAGGGGTGCATGGCAATTAAAATCGACTTGGAAAAGAGCTATGACTGAATGAGATGGCAATTTATCAAAAGGGCCCTTGAGGAAATTATGTAATTAGACACGTTAGTAGATCTAATTGCAGGTTGTATGATTTTCAACTTAATATCCAATATCTGGATGGGAGTAAATCAAATATGTTCACCCTTTCCAAGCGAGAAAGGCAGGGGCATCCTTTTTTGCCCTAACTTTTTGAAAAGGGAACCTTTAAGCTGTTGTGGATGGGTAAGAGGAGAGTTTCAATCTCTCACCTTTTATTTGTGGATGACCTGCTACTTCTCAAGAAAACGAATTTGAATCAGATGGAGATAGATTTGAAGTACTTAGAGGATTTTGGTGGAACGTTAGATCTGAAAATCTATGTGCAAAATATTGTGATGAATATATGTGGATGTGTGATATGTCCCTATTTTATTATATATTTTTATCTCTATTTATGAGATTTTATCATTGTTATTGTCCTTAAATGTTATTATTATGATATTTTAGATTCGAATGTATTGTACAAAATAAATGCTAAAGAGGGTAGAATTGTCATATTTTTATTTCCCTAGATTAAACTGATTTGCATAATGGTATTTTTGGTTGTGTTTATGCAATGTGTTACATGCACTAAGAGACTCAGGATGTAAAGAATGTATGGAAACAGCTTGTACCACGTATTTTTGCTACTAACTTTTTTTAGTTAAATTGTAGGGACTAATTTTTAGTAATCTTGCTGGCAAATTGAAAGGGATTGGAGGGGCAAATTGGAGTATGATATTTGGAGTTGTTGATGGTTTTTGTGGTTCTAGAGGAATAAGACAATGTGTGAAGATCGATCAGTTGATAGAGCTAAAATATCGATTGTAGCCATTAAAAATTATGTGATGAGAACTAAGGTAGCCTTTTGGAGGACTAAAAGAGATGCAGAGGGAAGATGCATGGGTGGATTTGTGTATAGATTAGGCAATTGTATGGTGATGAGGCAGAGCTTTGGGGAGATTGATCTACTTTTTAAACTATGAACATGCTTGTGTTGAATAAGGTCCCAGGTGAATCTAATTAAGTGATAGTACTAAGTGAATCTAATTAAGTGACAATTGTGGTGTTGCTTCAAAGTTTGGTTGAAAGGAAGAATGTACAAAACAGATACACAAGGCAAATACAAAGAGTTATTGAGGAAAGCTTGGAAATCAAAATAGAGCGCATATATATATATATATATAGAGAAGACAATTTTTGTGCTGATTGGAGCATAGGTTAAGACTTCGGCTTTAAACTGCTAGATAGTCTTATTGATGGATTACTATAGTTGCTATATAGAAATGTAATGGGCATCACGTGCCGTTGCTTAAGTGTTTTGGATAAGGCCTTGTAGGTTACCAAAAAAGGAGAAAATTGGGAGGTCATCCACTAGAAATTTTTTTGGTGAAAAGGACTAGATAAATTTTTATATGCACAGAAGAGTAGTAGTACTCTATGTATTCACAGAAGAGTACAGTACTTTGCAAATTTTGTATACATAGACTACCAGTACTCTGATTTAGGTCCTTCTCGCTATTGTTTTCTTTTTTTTTTTGGCTAATATATACCTCACTATTGTTTGGATAGCTCATAAAATTTTGTAAAGGGTCTATAATTTTGGAGATTTTAGATTAGAAAGGTTAAAGACCACTTTGTTGATCATTGTGTGACAAATTATTTAACATGACATAACAATAAATAAGCACTGCCGCTTCAATTAAACAAAGCGACAGATTTTGTAATTGCATACCTGACTATCAACTGGAAAGTATTCCAAATTCATCTGCAAAATTAAAGCAAAATTATCCTCAAAAAAAGGTTTGAAAGAATATTAAATGCTTATAATTGCATTGAAAGGAGACAAAATATATCAACCGCTTTCACTCCACTTATGCGGGATAAGGCACCTTGAATTCCTTGAATTTGGTGTATAATTTCCTGCGGAACTATTGAGCTAAAAAATATATATGCGCTGCCAAGAACAAGAAGAAAAGTAAAAAAACATAAAAGAGAGAGGGAAATCAAATATACCCCACAATTGGAGCTTACAAAAGATATATAACATTAAATTTGGGGAAAACCATAATTTCATGCATACTTCCTGTATAGGGGTTCCTTTCCAGATAATTCACATGTTAATATGCTAACACTGCATGTTAAAAAAAATAAGGTCAATAAGCATGTAATATAAGCTAGGTAAAATAATAGTGCAAAGTTTGCAACATTGGATATCTAGGATATGGTTTGCTTCAACTATGACAATAATAACTGCTAAAGGTAGTTCTATACATTATATCAAATAGTTATTGTATGCAAGAGCTGCAGTAGAGCACTCTATATGTGTAATTTATCTCTTTATAGTCGGCCCCTTTCAAAACATTATAGAAAAACAATTCATTTACAACAGGAACTCCTAGAGACAAACATAAGAAACATTAAAGTTGAAGGCTTATTATCATCCTCTCAACACTTGTTGCCTCGGAGTTATTATAAAAACTACAACTAGTTCACATAAAACCTATTGATGTAGTAAAATTAAAACCACCCATACACATACCAAGATACACACGATTGCATACCTACAATTTTCTGCAACTAGTGTTGGATTTAAAAATTTTAGGCTGTCGATGCACTGCATGAGGGTGTGCTCGGATTAACGATGTAAAAGTAACTGTTATTTCAACTAACTTTTGCAAATTGAAGTTAAGGTAAAAGTCAATTATTGTAACATTGATGATCAGCCCCCAACTTGTTGCAGAAAGTTGGTACATACCCATGTAATTCCCTTCTTGAATGAATGATCCGATTTTTGTTCAAGAGGAACAAAAGAAGAGGGGGGAAAAAAGAAACGATAGTACACACACTAGCTAGTTTTTGAAAGTTTGATTAGCTTCAAACCCCATGTCAACACAAAATATGTTACCTCCCTCATACCCCATCCTGACCCCTATATTCATTATTCACCATACTTCTCTATCCTCCAACATGCAAACTGTAACATCCTGGATTTTAATTAAGGGATAATAACTTCAAATGATGTAATTAATGTTAATTAAGCATATTTGAAGTGTATGTTGTGCAATGTGAAATGAAGGCAATTATTCATAATTTAATGAGTATTGTACTAATCAAGGGTAAAACGGTAAATTTACCAACCGTCTGGTTAGCCACGGATGCGAAAACCCCTTAGTAACTAAGATCAATGGTTGAGATTGAAAGATCAAAGGGGTGGAATCAAGTGTGAATGGATTTATATGAAATCATGATAGGGAGAATGGGATATTGACAAGTGGCCAAATGAGGACCCTTGGATGAAGTCAAAGTTTCAACCATTGTTACTTCTCTCTTCTCTCTCAAAACCGATGATGAGCTTGGGAGTGAGTGAAGTTCATCTTCATCAATATCTCTTCATCTCTCCTCTCACCTCCATTTCCGTCGGACAAGTTAAAGAAAGAGAAAGGAAGGGTTTGAAATTTGTGAAGGTAAATGATCTTAAATACTCACTTCACCTTCATTGATATTGTTCCAATGGTCAAGAGCTTTATTTCCATGTTTTCAGACTTTGGATTTGTGGTGTGTGGCAACTTGAGGGAAATTGAAAGTTGAGGAATCCAAGTTCTGAATTCAGCAAGTGAAAGAGGTAGGTTTTTGATGAATTGTGGTATATATATTAGGATGTTTGCATAACCAATGGAAATTCTGGAAATTTGACTTAATTATGATGTTAAATGAAGGGTAAACTTTGGTGAGAGTGTCACTGTTCATTTGGTTAGTTTCGACACTTGGGAGTGATTAGAATTTGATTTGAAGTTGAATAAGGGAAGTTGTTAGAATGAGGTTTTGAGTGGTTTGATGATCTAGAGAGAGAATGTGTTGAATGGGTTGAATTTGGGTTGTTTTTGGTTACCAATGGGTTCTATGTGCTGAAATAAGTGAAAATGAGCTTTAACACAAGTTTTAGAACCATTGGAGTGCAATTGCTGGATTTTGGAAACCATATCAGTTTCTGCGTTCTGGGGCATCTGTCAGGATTTCTCGAGTGAGAAGGGTCTCACTCGAGCACAAGATGAACATGCTCGAGTGAGCATGTTGTGCTCGAGTGAGGGTGCCTTTTTGGTGCTGCGGGTGAGTGTCTCAGGGTATCACTCGAGAGTGATTGCCAAGAGTGCGCCTGGCACTCGCGAGCATAGGGAGATCACTCGAGCACTGGTGTTTGTGCTCGAGTGAATCTGTTGCCTGGGAGTTGGGTTGCTCTCGGGTAGACACTCGCTGGTTGTGCTCGCGAGCACTGGGGGTCAGTGCTCGAGCACAGGTGTTTGTGCTCGAGTGAAGGTGGAGGAAGAGGTTGAGAGATGCTCTCGGGTTGTCACTCGCAGGGTCACACTTCCGTGGTGCTCGAGTGCTGGTGAGGTCTCTGCTCGAGCACAGCCTCTTGTGCTCGAGTGAGAGTGTTGGTTGGTCGCGGGAGTTGCTCTCAGGTAAGCACTTCCTGTCTCACTCGCATGTGTGCTTGAGTGAGAACGAGGGTTGTGCTCGAGCACGGTCTTCTGTGCTCGAGTGAAGGGTCCAAAAATCAGAGTTTAGCTTTCCAAAGAGGAATCTTTGGGGATAGTTATCCCAACCCTTTAGGCATATGTTTAGGCATGTAATGGCCATCCAAAGAGTACAAATGAATACCAACATAAAGTATTATAGAATTAAGAACTTGGAAAAGAGATTGACCTATTGTCCCTAATTTGATTATAGGATTTGACATCTGCCGTCCTCGGGAGCCCACTGAGCCAGTTAACTTCAGGAAAGAGCGAGGTAGTGACTTTTCTTTCGTACCATTTATGATGCATTGTATGTGTGTATGATCAGTGATTTGTGATAAATTCGGATATTGCGATTTATGTGGATATGTGTTAGCACCGTCAGTCCAACAGTCCCTGAGTAGCTAACAACGGTTCGGGTTAGGACGGTGTGCCTTCCCGGCTGAGAAAGGGGATGAGGATGAGGTGTGATTATGTGACATGAGGCCGATAGGCTGATTGTGAGGCCGACGGGCCATTTGTGAAAGCCGGTTAGCTGTATGAGCTATAAGGCTATATGTATGCACGGCCACGCCAATAGTCCCTGAGTAGCTAATAACGGTTCGGGTTAGGGCAGTGTGCCTTCCCGGCGGAGAAAGGGGATGAGGGTGGAGTGTGATATGCCACGCCAATCGTCCCTGAGTAGCTAACAACGGTTCGGGTTAGGGCAGTGTGCCTTCCCGGCGGAGAAAGGGGATGAGGGTGGTGTTTGATATTGGTTGCTGCTGCTGTATGATGATTTGCTTACATGCTGTGTGATTATATGTGGTATAAATGTTTAGTTACTACTGGGATTCTTTTGAATCTCATTCTTTCCTTTGAACTAACATTTCAGACAGGGCGAGTGGCTCCAAGGAGAAGCGCGTGACCCGGAGAGGGTAGAGTTTCGTAGGGACATTTATTTTGGAAATGTTGGTTAGACTTTTGGATAGGGATTACTGTATATTGTTGGGTTGTAAATAGTTTAAATACTTAAACCTGTAATCCCTTTAGCAGAATTTGAAACTATATATCTATAGTTGAACCCGGGGTTTGCCGGGATTTTGGTTATACACTCTGTCATACGTAAATGTAGTTAAACTGCACAAGTGATTATAATCGATAATTGAACCTGAGACCGAGAGAGGAATGAAGTTTTGAAAATTTCATAACGTCCCTACTATTAAAGGGAATTTTAAATGAGTTTTAAACTATTCGACGGTCTCTAATCTAATTTAATTACCAAATATCGAATTATAATTACGTGATTTAAAGGCAGGGTGTTACACAAACCATCATTTTCCACATTTGCACTAGAACTGGGCTAGTTTGAACCAATCCCCTATTCTTCAAGGAACGAAAAAATGGACCGGGTAATGAACCGGTCATTGTATAGGTTCAAGGGTTAATGGGTCAATCGGGGTTTAACCAGTAGTTGAACTGGCCATATTAAAATATTATAATTTATTAGTGGCAATATATATATATTAATATATTTTTAAACTTCTATAGATAAAAATGAAGATTTTTTTAAAAAAATGCTTACAATCTATTAGTATTAGTTATAATACTTATACTTATGTAATAATATCTTCTTTTCTATAATTATTATATCCTTTTATAATTTTTTTTCATTATCTTCTTCATTTTTTTTAGATTTGTTCTTTCTTTACCTACTTTTCTCTTCATTTTGGTCTTCAATCTTTAATTTTCCCTAAAAAATAGCACAAAATAATAATTAAACACTAAAAAAAAATGAAATCGGTTAGACCACAGGTTTTACCGGTTCAACTAGTTTTGCGGTTTAATGGCAGATCGGACCGGACCACTGACTAGCTTTCGGTTCAACCAGTCAAACCGGGCGGTCCGATCCAGTTTTTTGTTCATTGCTATTCTTCCTAGATCAAACATAAATCTTGATAGTTCTAGAGCCATAATCATTTAAGCATACTATTAAGATTGTTGATGAAATAAAGACTCTAGTATCAGAGACAAACTCTAGCTCATAACGGCCACTAAGTTTGAAGAGGTTGAAGCATGAGATGCAAAAAACAAAGGAAAAATAAATGCTAACAATAGTAAAATATGGATTATTAAGCATTGTGAAGTGTTAGAATTGGTGATGCAAAACTCTAACTTCAGAGCTGACATCCAAGGCAATGGACCATATGGCTTCCTTTAATTAAGTTATGGTATAACACTAATCACCACTCAACTATAGATATGACTTCTTTTGAGGCAATGTATGTTGTTCCTCCTCCTAGTCACTTGCCTTACCTGATTTCTTACTCATCTAATTATGTGATGGATATGACTTGTTTTTATTGTTGCAAAAAAATGACATTACCTGTGTTAGTTACTTGGAGTTAAACTCGGTTAGATTGGTGAGGGGTAGAAGATCCAATAAAAAGTCCTGTAGTTGTTAAGGTTGTTTAAGAAACTAATTAAACACATTTTCTTTCCTATTTCTTCAATTCACAATCCTTTTACTTTGTTCTTACTACAAGTAACTATTTCTTGAGGCCACAAGACCTTCCCTAATTTATAACACCAACTAAAAATAGCATAACACTTTTCTAAGCCTATAAACCTTTACCAAATACTTAATATCGCTTTAACCTATACTTCATATAAACCTTGGATCTTGTTACAGATATAATTCAATACTAAAAGAAAGATAAGAACAATAAACAACACATATAACAACTTATTCACCAGCTTTTAAATTTAAGCAACTTGCACTTCCCCAAATATCCTAGCTCCCAGACAAATAAAAGGTCCCACAATTCTTGGATCTACTACCCCGTAAGTGGCCTTATCAACCTTCTAGGAGCTAGTGCCTACTAATGATCAAACAAATTGGTCAAGAATGTTTTTGCATACTTTATATACCACTTTCTGACCTTAGAATTTATTGTATAGTTCTTGATAAAGAAAAGCATAATTACTTCAGTTTTGTTGGCTGTATGAAATAAACAACATCCATAGATGGCAGTGGTTCCCTTCTCTTCAAAATGTCTTCCACCACTGCAGTAAGAAGTCAATAAATAGTTTATAATAACTATTTCAACAATATATCCAAGAAATGTACTTACAATGTAGCCTAATGAAGAAAAAAGTCAATGCAGAAGAGTTTTGGGGGGTCAAGCAATGTAGCATAATAAAAGGCACTACAGAGCATGTGGCTGCGATATCAAATTTTGAAGCATTTTCGATAAAAGCTTCAAAAGGTTAATTCCCCATTGCATGAGTGTCAATTGTTTCTAAAAAAGTCTGGCATATACACATTATTAAAATTATTTTTTTAGTATCATCACTAGACTTAAGGGGTTACAATAGAAAAAAATAAATAATAATTAAATTAAAAACAAACAAACAAACAAAAAATGCTTACATGAAACTTCTTGGTCAGTGATATCTGCCATTTTACATGAATGTGACAAAACTTTCAATGTAACTTTATCCGTTATGAGCACCTGGGAAAAATTTAATTAACATGGATGGCTATAAACTTCAATTTAGTTATAGTCCACTCTATGGAATAATAAAAAAGCAGCATGTTTGGATTGACTTATTTATGTTGGACGCATGTAGAAACTTAAGTAGTTAAATTCGTCTAGAGAAAGATGTGTAGGATACTATATCAAAATATAAGCATACGAACCTCATGTGCCTAAAAATTTTATTGATGAATAGTTTCAAAATCTTATAATGGAGCCTAAAACTTTCAGACATATAGAAGATAAGTCGCATCAAAGTATAAAGCAACTTAAACTTGCAAAAGCATATTTAAATGAATTTATATAACTTCAATCTCCATTTAACCCTCTCTCTTCTTGTAGTCTATTTTGATAGAAATTCAAAAATCGCTCAAAAACTGAGAATCACAATTTAAAAACCATTGTCTTTTTGCTAAAATCAAAAAATTGTGCCTTGAGAAATGACATTGCCAATGCACCCTTATCACAAGGCATATGTATCAAAGCAATATGAGATATGTATAAAGGAACAACAAATACCGTAAGAACGTTTGATAGTAAAACAAAAGACTTTCTTTTCTGTATAAGGATGGGTCTACTTTAGGATTCATTCATGAGACTTTACTTATTTGACCTTGTTTTAAATGTTCGAACTAGGAACATCCAAGATATCTCCAGATGCATGCTTTTTGTATATGATGTAGCCTTTGTTGTGAAGTCAAGAGAAGATAGTAACTTTAAACTTGAGCTATGGAGAAGAACCATTGAATCGAAGGGTTTTCGCCTAAGAAATTAGTAAGATAGAATATATACATTACAAGTTCAATAAGAAGAAAATTAGAAATTAGTTGGAGGTGAAAATTAGATCAAATCATTTTATAAGTGGAAAAGTTTAGAACGAAAGGAATGGTAAAACCAATGTTATATGACAGTGACTGTTGAGCACTAAAGGAATAGTAAAAACAAAAAGTTGGAGTAAGTTGGGGTAGTAAAGATAAAGATGTTGAGAAGATTGTGTAGTTAAGATAAGATATGTAATAATCATATACAAGGAAGAATTGGGGTGGCATCAATCAAGAAGATTATATAAAATCATTTAAGGTGATTCGAACATGTATGAAAAAGGCTGACGGAGGAGCCAATGATGTGGGTTGAACAAATGGTCTCGAGTTCTAAGAAGAAAGGTAGAGGAAGATAAAGAAAAATGCTCTAGAAAGTTCTTGAACAGGACATTTTGGTGGTATATCCAAAGAGCTGGTTGTTCTTAGAACACAAGCATATACGATGCAATCTGCATAGCTGACTTCACTTATTGAGATAAGGCTGCTGCAGTTGTTGTTGTTGAATTTTTTAATAGGCTAGTTGTTATTTAGATTACACATTCATGTATGTTTAGATTATTTTTAATCCTACATCTATGGGATTCTTAGATTAAGCAAAATTCACTCGAGGCTTATTTTGACTGTAGCAAACAGATTCAATGAACAAGAGATTGTCATTCTCCACTGCAAATGTTCTAAAGGCATTCGAGCCTAGTTAGCAGCGATCAACATAAGGAGAACATCCAACTTTTCTTAATACGTTTTATTTATTTTACATTTTACATTTTTAAATATTTAATGTAGATTAATTATTATTTAGATTTCTGATATGTTATTAGCTTTATGAGATTTAGGCAAAAAAAAAAAAAAAAAAAAAACCCCGAGGCTTATTTATACTGTAGCGAACAAATTCAATGAATAAGAGATCATCATTCTCCATTGCAAATTTTCTCATGTATTATATTGTTTCCAATAAACATTATAAACATGACACCACATTTATTTAAAGTTGTTTCATTTTTACCATTGAAAAAGGGGAAAAATTGATAGAAAAGAGGAATAAGTGGAAGAAGAGTGATGCTCCAAAACACAGTTAACAAAGCTAAAGATATGAAAAGACCTGGGTATTTTAGTATTGTATATTGACAATGCACATAAAGAATATACCACTATTGAGCATCAACTAAGAATTTAAAAATCTTATTCAATACATACTTCAATTTTAAGTTATCTGACCTACTACATGGGCTATACAAATCTACTAATCACCAAGGAAATGCTGGACTTTCCCTTTGCCGGACATTTAGAAAACTACATGAAGAAGAAAATATGTTGTTCTTAAGACGAAGACACCATGTTATTTAAAAAGAATAAAGAATATAAAATCGTTCAATTACTCAAAATAAAACATTAGTGTTTCAAAGTTAGCCATTTTATAGACTAGAACATTCTCACAAGTCACAACCATGGATCTCAATCCACAAAATTAGGATCTTATATAGACTTTACGGCTAGAAAACATGCCTTGCTTTAATTAATAGGTTTTACAATTTTCACTTTAGAATATTGCAAAAGGATAAGTTTGAAAGTCAATTTACAGAAAATCTATGAGAAATGACATTTTATCAATGAATAGAAAGGATTTGGCTCCAACTTTTCTATTATCTGTAAAATCCCCCCTTCGACACTGCACTATTTAAACTACATGTCTTACGGGGAAAAAAATATTAAGCAAACATAGTTCGCTGAATAGGTAACAATACTACAGAAGTTCATTCATCACTATAAATTGAAAATTAAAGCAAACAACATATGAAAAAAATTCATATTTTAGTACCCCGAACCATGGTTTTAGAAGCACTCGCACACTTACTTGGGTTACAGTAAAATTACTTCTAAAAAGCTAATCTATACACACACTAAACAAAAAATTAGCAAACTCCAGAACAGGATCGTACATTGTAACCATTTCAATTACTTACCTTCCATCCTGATTTTGTTCCTCCAAGCATTTCAAACAATAAACCTACAATGCAGCGAACATGAAAAATATAATGAGATACATTTAAGAAAGAAAGTAACCACCAATTTTATGTCGCTCGCATTTTGAGTTGTAGAAGTTAAATATTAATACGTAAGACAAGGAGCGAAAATGATGGATGCCAAAAAAATTGAATTGAAATAATTTTAGAGAGTCGAATTTTAAAAATATTTTCTGGAAAAAAAATGTGTCTCCAAAAGCCAACTCTATCAATATGCCATAGCAGTTCGTGTGTCATCAGAATCCCAGGTTAAAAAAAATACACGGAAAAATAGAAAAAAAAATACAATCATTTTCTAAAATAAAGACTCACCAAGTTCAGATTCGTAGCTTAATTATCTAAAAAACATATTAAATTCAATCAAAACCTCAAAAAAAAAATCCGCATCAACATTTTCCTTATTCAACTCCTTCTCTCAATGTATACTTTCTGAGAAACAAACGGATAATAAGTAAAAAACAAACACCAAATTTATTGGAATCAGATGTCGTTTTCGGATTCAGAGAACACTTTTTCCTCGCATCAAAATCTATATTTCCTGAGAAATAAACAGATAAGTAACAGAAGACAAAATCTCTAACGGAACAAATGAAAATGTGGCGCTTACGGTCACGGCTGATTTGGCTGAAGGATTTATGTTCTGATGATCCGCCGCCTGAAGTTGTCGCATCCATTTCTGCAGAAGAGAAGCTGATTGTGAAGACGGAGGAAGAGACGAATCCGTTGGAATTACTGAGGAAATGAGGAGAATTGAAAGAGTTGTCCCAAAAAGGTCGTTATTGTGTGTATGGGGACGAAAAATTTTGGAGCCCGAAGTTTCAGTTATGTTTTGCGTTCGAGGATGATTGTTTCCCACGCTGTCGTTTTTTCTGTCTCCTCGGGGACAGGGAAGTCCAACACAAAACCAACCTTTCGCCTAATGATTTTTGAATAGTTTTTAGATAAATAAAAGTACATAATTATCACTTTAAATTCTATTTATTGAGTCATCATTTTTTTATTAATGAGACTGACAGTTTTTAACATAAAAATACAGTTTCTTGACTTAACAGATTACACTAAAATGTTGATGTAAACTTAAATAACAAACGTATATCTTAGCCTTAAAAATGTGGGTGTCAGTTGTAGAGATTTTATTGACCCACTGTTTACTAAATACTCAAGAGGTCACTAATATAGGAGCTACTTAATTAATTTCCTTAGATTAATGGAACTAAATAAGTTATTTAATTCTAACTAATGTGGTTTTATCTCTCAAAAACACTACTTTATAACATTAAATTATATTTCAGCTTATAATTTAGATAAAGTAATTTGGGAAAAATGATAAATATGAAAGATAAAATGAATTTTAAAGTCTTATATTTTAAATGAAAATCAACCCCTCAGTAATTCTATCATTTAGGAATGAAGGAGTAGTGTTTAGGTAGAAATTCAGTTGGGAGGAAGTTATCATTTACCATGATTATAGACAATCTCTATTCCTTATGTTCACCCAAAAATAACTTTCTATTTATGATCGACGTCGTAACTAAACAAAGTCGGCCATTGAATAGCCCAAATCCATCAATTAAGGTTTGATTATTCTTGACTTGAGTATAAAAAATCATTCTGGACCTTCCTCCACCTTTTCAGCACTAAAAGAGAAAACAATTTTATAGATTGTAAATTATTGTGGCTTTGCTTCAAAAGTAAGAAATTAAGAAAAAGAAAAATGGTGAAATTATACTCAGATTCTAAGCAACAAATATTATAATTAAGAGATCCCATGAAACTTTCAAATAATTATTAACAAGTCCCAAGGGACCTAAAGGTAAGAGAATTTAATTGTAAAATTACTAAACCACCCTCATTAATTTGCCTAGTTGTTCATGCAAGTCGCGACAATTGTTAATATAATAATTAGTTCAGTTGTTAATGAAAAGTATGTAGTGCAAGTTGTCATTAGTTATAAACACATGTCACAACAGTTGTTAATATATATAGTTACTACCTTCGGTCCTAAATATAGGATAAAGTTTGTAGTGCAATTTACACTATAAATTTTATCTTATATTTAGAACCGGAGGAAGTATTATCTATCTATCTATTTACTTTCTATCTTGAAAGTACGCAATGACAGCATGACTTGTGAATGACACCGTTTACCGCTATGTTTAATCTAGTTTGTTTAGCACTGACGGAAGTGATGAAAGTTTGGGTTGTCGTTGAGATTAATGATACACTAATTTACCATAAAATAAAAAATAACCCCAAAACTAAAGAAACGCTTGCAAACGAATGAAACGCGCCTCAACCTCAACAATAATAACAAAAGCATAATAAAAATTATTTAAACCCAATGACTCTACCGCTTCAAATCCAATTACTCCACCGATCCAAAACATCAACCCCCGACCTTTGGAATGGTTCACTATGCAACTGACACACCTTTCACCTCCCTTAAATAATTTATCATTTAATAATAATAAATAACAATTATTAATAGTTATGTACACGTTGTTTGCAAATTCTTATAGTTGATCTCACCTAGGGGTGAGTACGGTGTCCAGTAGCCCGGTGCGCCCACCCTGACTCTGCAAAAAATTGCCCAGCCCAGCCCTAAAAAAGTGGCCCGAAAAAATTTTAGGCAGTTTTGGGTGGGCTAATAATTGGGCAGGGCCAGGCATCGGGCAAGGGGTGCTGCCCTGCCCATTTGGCCCTGCCCTGAAAATTATTTTCATTTATTTAAAATATAAAATTTCATATCAATTAAATATTATTTCATATATATATTTTTATTTGAAATATATTTTGTCTATTGTATAATACTCTTCTGATCCTCTCTTTTTTGCCCTAACCACTAAATACTATTTACAAGGAGATTTCTTTCTTCTTTACTTTGTGATGTATTAAATTATAGTTGCTTTTTATTTTCTTTCTAGAGGCTTCATCATTTGATCAACTTTTGAGACATTAAATTGATGCAAACTACTTTGACTTCACGGCTTTAATTACAATCATATTTTTTTCTTATTTATAATGGATTATGGATGCTGTTTAATTTTTAAAGTATGGATATTTGTTAAGACATATGGTATTTTTTAAATTTCAAGACTCAAGTTGTAGACTTATTTTGAAATATCCCAAGATGTGAAATCATCGAATGCATTTGAAGTTTATATTACTTAGGGTGAAGTTAGGGGTGGAAACAGGCCAGGCCAGGCCAGGCTTGTGCCTTAACAGGCCTGGCCTGTTAAGGCACAAGACGGCCTAAGCCTGGCCTGTGGCATGTTGCAGGCTTTTTATTAGGCCTAAGCCTGGCCTGTGGCCTGTTAAGAAGGCCTGGAATTTCTAAAAGATCCTAACAAGCCAAACAGGCCAACAGGCCGACACAAACAGGCCTAACACAGGCCTAGGACTCTCAGATTTTTTTTTCCTGATAGAGAACACCATTGCATGAATCAAAAGTAGCAAATAACCAGAACACCACATGTACATAAGAGGGCCATATTAAAATTTTACAAATCACATAATTGTTGTAATGAATATCCTTGTTCTCTTGAAGCAAAAGTCACTTTGAAACTGACACTCCTGAAGCAAAAGTCACAATGAATATCCTTGTTCTTCTAGCACAAAACTTCCAGGTTCTATCACAATAATGGTAAACTATAAACTTTCTTCCTAGGGAAGAGAAAAAGGAAAAACCACCGAGAGTCACTTGTTACATGAAAAAATAAATATATGCATATATCTCTGGTCAGTACAGTAAGTAATATTGTGTATCTCTACGTTACCAATTTTATCACTGATCTTTACAATTCATAAACTCGGTGTTTATTGTTTTTGGTGCATGAATTATGGCAGTCTCCCACATATAGTTGGGAATTAGCACTGAGATACCCAATAATTCGAAAGGCAATGGCAATGATAGTGAAGTACGTAGGAAAGCCAGATATGGAAAAGAATGGAGGAGCTGTTGCTGTGGACTTAGAAGGAAACCTAAAAGCACATTACTATTTGAAGCTAATGATTCTTCTCACCTTCACATCAAATCTTTAAAATAATTTCTTCTTCTCCTTCAAAGGCCTTGAAAAAAATTAATGAAATATATAGTATTAGATCATAACACAATTTAATACATAAAACAACCAAAATTTCATAATTTAATTAACCAAATAAACATAAGCAAGTAATTAAGCACCGAATCATTACAATAGAATTAAACGAAGGCCCTTTCTCTATTTAATCTAATGGGTCTCCATTTTTTATTATCCACTTCTTGAATTAAATGAAACAACTTCTCAACGCATATCACAAACAAGTAAGGAAAGAGTGTATAGAAGGATATGATATACATCAATAGACTAGTTTAATCTACTAAGCTCGTATCAACATTCAACCATGAATTCCCAGTTTAATCTATCACAACTCTTTTCAAGATCAATTTTACAAGTTTATGTCTTTTATCTCCATTCATATAACTATAATAATATTGTCCTAACTCCTCACCAAATCTTCCAGATGCAGTAGCATTGATTAAAAAAAAAATGACAGCTTCAGATAATATGACCCATATATGATCTCCTCATCAAGCTCCACGAACATAGATTCAAAACAGTTATATATTATCTGATTCTTCGTATTGACTTGCAGAAGATTAAAAAAAAAACGAAAGCAGAACAGAGATTCAACATAGCTTAAGCTTAACAAGAAAATGAAACATGTACCGAATCAATAATCAGAGCTTGACGGAGAGGACCACAGATCCGACGAGGGTAGCCGATTTGTGGAGTTGTGGTTCGCTGGTGACTCACGGTGGAGCTCCGTCTCGGGGGGGTCGGGACTCAGGAGGCAGACGGAGTCTCGTCGAGGGGGGTGGCAGTCAAGGGTGGTCGAGGGGAGTCACCGAGTCGTGCGAGGCAGAGCGCAGAGGGCTTGGGAGGCAGACGGAGTCTCGTCGAGGGGGGTGGCAGTTGAGGGGAGTCACCGAGTCGTGCGAGGCAGAGCGCAAAGGGCTTGGGAGGCAGACGGAGTCTCGTCGAGGGTGGTGGCAGTCGAGGGTGGTCGAGGGGAGTCGCCGTCTCGCCGAGTCGTGTGAGGGCAGCGAGGTAGAGAGCACAGCCGCACAGGGAGTCGATTTAGGAATTAGGTTTAGACATTAGAGACGAGGGGAGTGGCACTGGCAGTGGGTGGACGCTGGATGGGATTCGGGATAGGTAACTAAGGTAAGGCTACTTTATTTATTTATTTATTTATTTAATAAGCCTTACAGGCTCAGGCCGGCCTGACAGGCCTGTCAATAGGCCTTGGCCTGGCCTGTTAAGGAAAATAGGCCTTTAAAGAGGCCTTGGCCTGGCCTTTTGGCCTGTCAGGCCAGGCCGGAGGCCCCTGTCAGCCGGCCTAGCCTGTTTCCACTCCTAGGTGAAGTTAAGACATATGATATTAGTAACTACAGGAATGTTTATGAAATTCACAAGGAATTATTTTTTTTATATGTGAACAAGATAAGGCGTTATCACTTGAGCAGGGAAGCCCACCCTTGCCCAGCCCAAAATAGTTAGGGCTTTTAGTGGGCAGGGCCGGGCATCGGGCTGTAGGGCAGGGCATCGGGCAGGGGTCTCGCCCTGCCCAGTCGTGCCCATGCCCACCCCTAATCTCACCTATGGATGTGCTCACACTCAAGCAACATCATTGCCCACTATCCTCACTTGATCACTTTAAAATACCACAATATGACAACTATTTATTAAAAAATTTTCCATACCATCATTAAAGAGGAGTAGTTATTAATGAGATTAATTATTAAAAGACAACAATTAATTATTAAATGAGGATATTTATTAAAAGAAGTTGGCATTTTTAACATATTTATTCACCCAACTACCTTTAAATACATTTTTTTATTCTTGAGAATATATATATATTGCCCAGTTTTATTCTTGAGAATTAGTTCTTCGTCGCTTACAAAGGGACCCAAGGGATAGGTGTGTGTAGACACTCCCCTTTTATTATTATAAGACATATTTTTGAAAGTTTTACTTTTCAATTTATAAATAATTTGGTTAAATGTCAAAAATGATTAATGCGTTTACCCCATAGTGCAAAAAACCGGACCGCACCGGCCGGTTCGACCGGTTGAACCGGGAACCGGTTCCTAGTCCGGTCCGGTTTGATCAGTAAACCAGTCAGACCGGTTAAAACCGGTGGTCCAACCGGTTGACTTGGTTTCTTCCTTTTTTTTTTTTTTAAATTTTTTAAATTTTTATTTTGTGTTTTTTGAGGGAAAAATGGAAAGTTGAAGACTAAAATGAAGAGAAAAATAGATAAAGAAAGAAAAAATCTAAAAAAATGAAGAAAATAATAAAAAAAATTATTTAAAAAGATATAATAATTATAGGAAATGAGATATCTTTGTATAAGTATAGGTATTATAACTAATACTAATAGATTTTAAACATTTTTTTCTCTAAAAATCTTTATTTTTATCTATAGAAGTTTAAAAAAATATTAATATATATTATCACTAATAAATTATAATATTTTAATATGACCGGTTATGACCGGTTCAACTACCGGTTAGACCCCGATTGACCCATTAACCCTTGAACCTATACTGTGACCGGTTCATTGCCCGGTCCGGTTTTTTGTTCCTTGGTTTACCCTGAAATGATCTTAAACAAAAAAAAAAAAAAAATTCTTGGCCCCTATTATTAATTTAATTCGTTTGATTCCCAGTCATATTAAGAACCACGGAAGTAGTAATAATTACCTCTTTTTTTTCAGAACCATGTATAAATTAAAAACAAAAATCCCAGTGACATTCCTTTTACTCCCTTTGGTCCTTAAGTAATGCGCCAGTTGATTTTTTTAAAAAAATATTAAGAAAACAAATAAATTATTTAATCATAGTATATATTGTTTATCATTATATTATATATCAGTTTATAAATTAGACAAATTAATTCGGAGAAAAACGATAAATATAAATACTTTAAAATAATTTATTTAGCTTCTTTAATATATAAAAAATTAACTAGGTTTTATATTAAAGATCAGTATATACATAGAATCCGAGCACCACACACATGTTTATGTATGTTGAGTTTTGTGATTTGATATCTCATTTTGGATTGTGCAATTTGAATATATAGTGTGCGTGAGAGAGAGAGAGAGAGAGAGAGAGAGAGAATTCAGTTATCTACATTTAAATAAATGTAATTTTAATTGAAATTGAATTATTTAAAATCATGAAAGTATTTGATAGATTTTTAGCTATAAAATTGATATTTAAGTAAGACCTATTGATTTTTGATATCTAGTTAGGCCCAGTTTATGGGATTGTATTGCTATCTCAAGTCCGTGAGTTAGGGGATGTGGCCAAGAAAAGAATTTAGTCTAATAAGTTTTCAATTGTATCCCTATTTTTTTTTTGAATTAAAAGGGCAAACATTAATAGTCAGAAGTTACAGGCAAGATCAAACCCGTAACCTCCCACTTAAAGGGGAGTTCTCATACTACTAGGTTACAAGAACTTTTGTCACTAAATTTAAATCTATCAATAACTAATGATTGCTATTGACTAATAGAATTGAAATATCTTAGTTTTTGGGGAAAAAATAAAAAAACTTAAAACTATTTTATCATGTGATTTACAACATCAAATATATTAGGAATGCTAACTAATTTAATTCAAACGAAATATTAATTATTAAAAATTGAGTTATTTAAAATACTAAGGCTTTGTTTGTTAGATTTCATAGTTCAAAAACAATTTTAAGGGGGGGGGGGGAAACCTTGTTTGATAATTAATGTTTAGTTAAATGTTAGATAAAACAAAAAATAATATTATATTTTTTTAAAGAAAAAGCTTGAACAATTTTTATATGTTTTCTTTTTTTTTTTTGGTAAAAATTTATTTTATTTTAGGGTTAAGGTGTAATAATACCCATACACTTTTCTCATATATGCGTCTGGCATCATATACATTACTTGGGTATATAAATGCCCATGAACATTTCTAAATGGGGCAAAAGTGGCAGCTCCATTATCCAACTTAGACATTCGTTAACTTTTGGTTTTGTGGGCCCCAGACTAATTATTTTTAAGGGTTAAGGTGCAGAAAGGCCCATATACTTTTGTTTAGATGTGCATTTGGTACCATATACATTTCTAAGGTGCAAAAAATCATAGCAACTTCTTCAAACATAACAAATATGACATATTGAGGGCAACTAGCTCTAACCATCATACATACCTATTAACACTAATTGATCCATTTTCCCATTTGCTAATTAAGGGAAGAAACAAGGAAGATATTTTTAGCTTGTTAATACTATAAGAAAACCATATAATGTCTCTTCTAGTTAATTTGAATCATATAAGTCCAATTCAACAATGATCCTGCGGAAACCAAAGCAAGAACCAAAACAATAATCCGGTGGTGTCAGGCGAGAGAGTGAGAGATAAGGCAGAGAGAGAGAGAGGTGAGAATTGACAGAGATGAGAGATCATGAAAAAATGAGGGATTTACACGTGGATAAATGTTGGTATGTATTTTCGCACCCAAGAAATGTATATGGTGCTAATGCACATTTGCTAAAAGTATATGGGCATTTTTGCGCCTTACTGGATTGACCCTTATACAATAAAGTAGGGCCCAGTGCTAAAAAGTAACGGCCATTAACTCAAACTAATAGAGTTGGCATTTTTGTATGTAATTTTCATAGGCATTTTTGCACCAAAAAAATGTATGTGGTGGTGGGTGCACATTTGAGAAAAGTGTATGGGCATTTTTACTTCTTAATTCTTTATTTTATAAAATTGGGTAATAAAGGGAGAGTGCCTTGTTTTTAAACTATTGCCAGTCAAATTCCAATTCATCACTTTCCCATCTCATTTTCTCAGTCTCCACTCTCCAATGAGTCTCTTTTGAAGAAAAGACAGATATTATTAATCAAGCTTAGGACGTTCCGAACGATAATGGACAATAAGTATTATTTAATAATGAACATAAATAAGTGGCAGGAGCTAAAGACACAGATATAGAGAAGAGAACAAAGAAAGCAAAAAATATATGATATCTGTTATGAAAATAAAAAGAATATATGGGATAAGAGAGCAAGAGATAA
Organism: Inga leiocalycina; assembly: GCA_963242795.1. Classification (NCBI taxonomy): domain Eukaryota; kingdom Viridiplantae; phylum Streptophyta; class Magnoliopsida; order Fabales; family Fabaceae; genus Inga; species Inga leiocalycina. The sequence goes on from OY725324.1 coordinate 45,574,678, forward strand.
TAGAAGAGGAAATTTGAGAGAGAAAGGAGGAGCAATTTTGATTCAGTTTTTTATGTGGTTCCAATGCTCTTACAAGACCTCTATTTATAGGCTCCAAAGGTCACCACCAAGGGTCACCACTAAGATGTAATAAATGGTACAATAAATGCATCTGAACGTACATTGAATTGCCTTTTAGTTTTTCAATTGCTATTTATGAATGGTGACTAGAATATAGGAAGTTAAGAGTCAACAGACATCCACATAATTAATATATTCATGACACACCCCATTGAATGTCCATTATAAATGTGCCTTATTAAAAACTTTAACTAGGAAAAAACCTAGTAGGACAAAAACCTAGCTAAAGAAAAGAGTATATCATTCATTGATACACTATCCAATGCTGCCCCATTAAAAAATTTTCTAGGAAAACCAAGTGGGACAAACGCTAGATAAGGGAAAAAGAGTATAGCGTGTATCGACTCCACCTCTTGACAACTTCAGTTGAAATCTATGTCTGCAAAAGCTAATGTCATGGACCAGCTTTTCAAAGATTGTACTTGGAAGTGACTTGCTGAATAAATCTACAAGATTTTCACTTTAACAAATTTGCTAGGTATCTATTTCACCTTCCTTTTGAAGGTAATAAGTGAAGAAGAATTTTGGTGAAATGTGATTTGTTCTATCACCCTTGATATATTCTTCCTTAAGTTGGTAATTCATGGAGCATATCCTTATATAGGATTGTTGGGATCATTTTACTTGAAGATAAACCACAACTGGTTTGTATGTGATGTATTACTGACCTTAACCATCTACATTCTTGACTTGCTTCATGTATCGCTTGAATTTTTACATGGTTAGATGATGCGGCTGGTATAGTTTATTTTATAGATTGCCATAAAAGAGCTGCACTTGCACATGTAAATAGATAGCCTATTTGTGATTTACCATCTTGTGAATCAGACAAAAATCAAGAATCTGCATAACCAATTAGTTCATGCTTGGTACATTTTAGTGGAATAACCCTATATCCATAGTACCTCTAAGGTAATGAAAGAGTGTGCTTCACTCCATTCCAATGTCTTCGTGTTGGTGAAGAACCATATCTTGCTAATTGTAATACCCCTAATTTTGAGACTTGAGGCTAGAGAATAAGCCTGAGATGAGTGGACTGCTAAGCCCCAGTTTAGCAAGATCCTAAATAGTGATTAAGAGATAATGACTCCAAAAGTGGATGTGGTTAGTGATAAATAACCCTTTTGGAGAATATGATGTGGTTTGAGTTTCGGATGTGGTTCGTATGTGCTGTGAGTAGCGCCGAAACCCTGTATTTGAGTTCAATTATGGATTAACCTCTAAATTGACTTAAAATATAGGGGAGGGCACATTGTGAAAGAAAATGAATGAGAAAATGTGTTTGGTGGTGATTCCAGGGGAATTACCATAATCAGGGGCAAAACGGTAAAGTTACTGATCAATTGATCAGTTACCGAAGAGGAAACTCATTGGTAACTTCAAGATCAATGGTTAGGATTGATTTGTGTTGAGATCAAAGGGTGGAATCCCATGTGCATGTTCCTATGTGAACTCATGAAGATGGATCAAGATCATGACAAGTGGCAAGATGTGAACCCTTGGATCTTGGTCAACATTTCAAACTCTTCCCTCTCTCTTTCATAGTCGGCCAACACATGAGAAAAAGGGGAAAAACTGATCTCTTCATCATCTTCATCTTCATCTTCATCTTCATCTCTCTCTCTCTCTCTTGTTCTCCATTTTCGCCAAGCACAAGGGGAGGAAAGAGAAAGCTATAGGTGAGATTTTGGTTGGTTTATGGTCCTCTAATGCTCTAATGTCCTTCTATAATCTTGTTCATAGTGATGAGAGCTTCATCTCTATGGTTTTAGATTCTTGATTGGAGGTGTTTGAGAGCTTGAGCAAAAGTGGAAAGATGGAGAATCAAGAAATTGGTTTGGGAAAGAGGAAGAGGTGAGCATTTGCTTCCTTTTGATCTAAGTTTTGTGATTTGTGGATGAGTTTAGTGAATTTCGAATTCTGTCCTGATTTTCTTGTGATTTTGGATTGGATGAATTGGGTTGTGTTTTATGTTGAAAATGGTGCCATATTGTGGTATTTGGTCATTGGAATTGATTTGGGAACTTGAATTGGAAGAGTTGTGATGTTGTGGTTTGAATTGTGATTTGTGTGACATGTTGTGGTAACATGTCAATATGATTTGAATTTGATTGATTTGGTGTTTCCAATGGATTCCTTGTGCAAATTTATGTGGAAATGGTATTTGGTGTGAATTTGGGAACCATTGGAATCATTGGTGCAAAACTGAAAATCTGTCCCTTGAAGTTCTGTTCTGGACAGTCTGCTTGTGTGGATGTTTTGACTGGGCAAATGATGTCTGAAAATTATGAAACTTTCCAGTCTTAAAGTTCATATCCCAAGCTTCAAAATGGACACATAATTTGTGCCATTTCGTTTTGTCTTCTGTGAGTTATGGCTGTACAAAGTTTGAGAGTGAAAATGGAACACTGTTTTGGGACAGTCTTGAGTTTTTGGGAATTCTGTATTTATGTAGTGATTTCCAGTATTGGCCAATATTTTTCCTGTGTAGAGGACTTGAATAGCTTTCATTTGGCTTTGGGATCACCTCATTTCAATTTTTTTGGAATTAGTTATGAATTTCCTAAGTTTCCTTGGCTGCAGCAGAAAATCCTGGCTGCAGCGCAAAAGTTTCTGTGCACGTTTTGGCCGCAGCCAAAAATTCTTGGCTGCAGCCAAAAACCTTTTGTGCGCGTTTTGGCTGCAGCCAGAGGGTTCTTGGCTGCAGCCAACCCCCATTTTCAGTACTTGGTGATTTTGAAAAGTGATTTCCAACCTAGTACGTCCCAATCCTTTCAAGCTTTTGTTGAGCTTATTATTAGACACTTAAGGGACTCAAATGACAACCAACTTTAAGTGTAATGAAAGTAAAGATTTGGAATAGAGAATAAACCTATGTCCTTACTTTGGTTATAGGTTTGATGTTCGCCCTAAATGTGGTTCGATATTCACCTGGTTGTGAGTAAGCGGTGCTGGAGCTTACGTGGAAAGAACAAGTGTAGGGAACATATCTCTTCTGCTTGTATTTGATATATGTGTTAGTGTGTTGGTGCATGTCTTAGCTTTGCATAATTGTGTGTAATTTGAAGCTATGTTTCAATTTATGCTATGGCCATAGGTATATTGTTCAAAGCATTGAGCTTGCAAATTGTTATTGTGTTATCACGAGTTGTGTGATACAAGCATGTCATGCATTAAACATTTATCATACGTGCATATTGATATTGTTATCCTACTGAGATTCTCTCGAATCTCACCCCCTATCAACATTGTAGACAGGGAAGGAAGAGCGAGGATGGTGCAGGCATTCAAGGACGGTGAAGACTCCCTAGAGTATTTGAGTTTGGTAGTTGGTTATCATAGATGTTGGGATAATTATATATGATATGGATGTATATTTGAGTATGTATTCAAATATGTATTTGAGATGTGTATTTGATAAGACTTTGTGTAATCCCTATATGAGGGCTTGTAGGGGCGAATATGCCCTATAAGGCTTTGAGTTAATGTATGGAACCCGGGATTGCCGGGATTATTTTTGTGTACTATGATTTGTTATGAATGTGATATTCCGCGTAGTAATTGTATTCGAAAAGTGATTATGAGACCAAGGTTATAAATGATTTCGAAAGGTAATTGTGAAAACCCCGTTATGTGATGGGTTAATAAATGTTATTTGTTTATTATTGGTCTCTATTTCACTTTAATCGCATATTTCGGATATAATTACAGCAGGAGGTTACACTAATAAGCTAACAACAATGATATATCAGGTCTTATATGACTAGCAAGATACATTAGTGCTCTAATAGCATTGAGATATGGTATGTTTGGACCAAATAGTTCTTCATCACCTTCTTTGCTAATCACTCTAGGTCTAAAAGGGTCTTTATCCACCTACAAAGAGCTAAAAATCATTAGGGTATATAATGGGTGTGACTTATCAATTTAAAAATGCTCCAGGACCTTTCTTGTGTCAGTTTATTGATATACAAAGACCCCATTTTTGAGTACTCAATCTGCAATCCAAGACAGAATTTTGTTCTTCCTAAATCCTTCATTTCAAATTCTTTCTTCAAACAATTAATTGCCTTTTAAAGCTCTTCAAGAGTTCCAATGATGTTGATATTATCAATATAAACCACAACTATAACAAACTCACTTCCATATCTTTTCATAAAGATACATAGGCATATTAAATCATTTTTGTATCCTTCTTTCAACAGATATTCACTGAGTTGATTATAACACATGCGCTCTAATTTCTTCAAGCTATATAGGAACTTATTTAACTTAATTGAGTATTGTTCTCAAGAACTTGCATTTGATGCTTCTAGCATCTAGACTCCTTCAAGGACTTGTGCTTCTAGCACCTTAAGTCCTTTAGGGACATATGCTTCAGGCACTTGCTCATGAATTTTGGCTTATGATCCTCATTATCATTCATATTATTGATAACTCTCCATATTTTGGACATTTAAAGGATATTTGAAGTTAATTGGGAGTTAATTATGCTAAATTAAAATGATTTTCTTAATATTTTATAAGATATCAATTGGGTACATCATTTGTGGGATTTAAATTAAAATGGAAGTTTTTAAGTTGAGGAAAGAAATAATAAGAAAATAATAATTGATCTTTTTTTTAAAAAAAAAAGAAGCTTCAGTATTATTATACTCCCTCCGGTCCTAATTATAAGACAAAGTTAACTTTTTTGGAGAAATTAAGGAAGACAACTAAATTACTTTAGAGTATTTTTATTTTTATTTTTTTCTCCAAACTAATTAATTTGACTAATAAACTAATATATAATCTAAGGATACTAAAAATATAAACACTCTAAAGTAATTTAATTGGCTTCCTTAATTTCTCCAAAAAAGTCAACTTTGTCTTATAATTAGGACCGGAGGGAGTATTATATTATTATGAGTATTTCCTTTCTTTCTTTCCAGAGCCAAGAGAAGGCACCATTTGGAAAGCTGGAATTTTTGACTCTGGAGGACTAAAGGAAAATCGCGAGCTGGCAAAATCCAGAGAGATGAGAGGGAGCCAACATTACATTGTGGTTCATCATCTTTACTATTGTCTTCCCTAACAGAGCCAAAGAAGGAGCAAAATCCAGAGAGAGAGAGAGGTTGCCGTCCTTCATTGCTAGACCAAAGGAGGGAGTGAGCAGTAATGATGGTGGAAGAGACTTGCCATCGCGCTACTACTTTATCTCTTTTCTTCACCGATGTCATTTAATTAAACCAAGGAGGAGGAAGCACTGTTGGAGCTCATAGGTTGTCTTCTTGGAACAGGAAGAGATAGTGCCAATGGCTAGATTTGGAAGAGTTGGAGGCAGCGCCCAGCATCTCTGAAAGTCATCATCGTGCAGAACTAGAAAGAAGGGCAGTAGATTGTCAGGATTGGAGGAAGGGGGCTGTCTATTGGGTTTGACTAAAGCATCATCACCATCTTTGGGTCTCATTCTAGAGTTAGAGGGAGCTATTGCTGCTTTTAATTTCCTGTTCTTAAGAGAGGCATGAAGAGTGAAGTACAATGGCAAAGTTTTGGTTCTTGTTCTTTCTTAGTTTATTTCCATTATGGCTTTTGATTCTGGATTGGTTTTTGCTAAGATGATGATTTTGTCTAACTCCATGTGTGGCTAGATTTTCTTGAACCTAGAGTAGCTATAAACTAATTTGAGGATTTGAGCATGTATGAACTGCTAAATTGTGCTTAATTTTATTTTACTTAATCTTGTTCTGTTTTGTCTACTTAGTGGTTGGTCACTACTAAGTATGTAATTGGGAAATTTAGATTAGCCTTGGGATAGGAATCTTAATTGGACCATATGATTAATTAATGTAGGATTAGAATTGATTCTAATTTGCCAATAGAATAGAAATATACATATTGGAACCATATAATCCTATTAGAGTGAATTTGAACATTTATTGCCTTTTGAGTAAATTAGTCAGGAATATTTTAATTTGAGAGAGAGATATAAGTGATCGGGATATACTTATATCCCTTAATACTCTAGATTAACAAATTAACGTTAAGTGCATTTATTTTGGGCGATTTCATGCTCTAAGACTTGAAAAAGGGATTAGCCACTCTAGGTTGTTTTTATCGATTGAAATCTTAAAAACATTAATTTTATTACTTTTTATCTTTTTTAAATTGTTCTTCAATTTCCTTATTTGATTTGCTCAAATTAAATGAAAATAGGAAATTTAATGCCTAATCACTAATTCGATTGAGTCTCTGTGGAATGACCTTAATTTGCTATTATACTATTTTCATGACCATACACTTGCGGTGCCTACTTAAATTTTGATAGCATCAGTTATCAAAGGTTATATATAAGAAAAGATGTCATCAACGTTGACTTCATTTCAGTCCCATCAGATTCTTTTCTTAACATAATTTATTGAGAACTCATTATTTTTACACATTTCAGGTACCTTGGTTTCTTATAGGACTATGACATTCTTTTCTAGAGATATCTCTTCTAGAGATAATAACTCTTCAGGAAATGAGTCTTTTGGAGTTATTAACTTTTCTTGATTATCCATTACTTGACTGTCTATATTCTTAGCTTCTTTTCTCTTTCGAGGATTTTTATCTTTGGAACCAATAGGCCTTCCATGCTTGAAGTCTGCTTTAGATTCATTCATAATAGGTTGTCCTTCAGATACATCAATTCTAAAAAGAGCATTAGGGACATGTGACCTTATCACTTTCTTTGAATTAGTAAATGCTTCTAGCATTTGATTAGCTAAGTTCTAAAAATGAATTATCTTTTGAATTCCTGGTTTACATTGTTTTATACAGGGATCAAAATGAGCCCATGATTTGATCATATCTTTGCGTCTTGGGGTCAAATACAAAATTTTAAATCCATGAATTGTAGTATAATGCACTACTCGGGTTGTCTCTCTTCTCGAGGAGCTTTTTATTGAATCCTAGGTAATCTAAATGTCATGCAAATAAAACAAGGGATTGATTAAAAAGGGTTTTAGAAATTTAAATATTTTTTTAATTAAATACATTAAACAAACACACCAAAATAAAAGAGAAAATGAGATTTAATTAAATAAACAAACATGCCACTCAATTAAATCATAATAATCCCACAAGCACAAATCAATCACAAAAAATTTATACAAACAATCATCAAGTTTCACACAAAAGAAAATATATAAGAAGAAAATAAAATTAAAAATGAAGAAACACTCCCCTGTTCACGCTTTCACGCATGCAAAAATGCAATGCATGTTAATGATGTCAGCATGCATGAATCCATTATGACTTTGACTGATCCGTGGGCTTGATGCAGACAATGATGGTTCCAAACTGCCAGTTCTCTATCTCCGGTTCAAGTCCTCTGGTGCAATGTGAGATGTACCTCACCCGAACTGAAACTCATCGGAAGTAGGGGTCAAAAAAATAGGGCCAAGAAATAGAGTAACAAGCTGAAAAGAGACGAAAATGAGCTTCTGCAGTGGTGTAGGTGAATCACAAGTAATGGAGGACGTTGGTTTTGTGTTGCATGTGGAGATATGGTAGCAAGGACGGTGCTGAAATGAAGGAGAGGAGTAGGCCGTCGGAAATATGGGCCAAAAACTGGAATAGTTTACTGGAAAATTCAGAACTATGACAGAGCCCACAAATGATACCGAAATAGATGGAAAGAGAGGGACTAAATATGAACGATGAAGTAGAGGATGCTGGGAAGAGAAGACGATGGCAGAGGTGATTTAGAAAGAGCACGCCTGCGTTGAAGAATAGAGCAGCGTCGGCAGTGATGAAGTACTCCGACAGTGGTATTTTAAGGGGAATTCAGTCTACAGTAGTGATGTGCTATGATAAAAAAATGAAGGAGAGGAAGATGCCGAGACTTGTTTAAGGTCAATGGTAGTGATGAAGGGAAGAGGTCAGTGGTGATAGTGGGGACCTCATTCTTACTTCAACTCCCCATTCAGTAGTACCTCGGTAAAAGAAAATGGAAGAGGAAAGCTAAAGAAGGAAGAGCTGTAGGTTTTTTTGGATTCCTTGATGGTGGTGAAGATGGGGATATATATATAGTGAGGTTGCCTACGTCCATTTTCCTTCACCAACAATATCCACTACTGATTGTTGTGTTAGGTGCATTCGTCATCGTTGATTGCAAGCCGAAAGCAAGATGCCAATTATTTGCTAGAAAGGAAAAAAATGTGTTCACTATGTTTTACACAAATCTTTCCGTAATGTATGCGCATGTAGTTTTCCACATATTCTAAAAGCTCACATGACAAAGCCCCTAAATTTTGCTTTTCTGTCGTTCAAAGGTTTGAATATTGAATTTATGTCTTGGGTCTTTTCTGTGATTTTCCCCAGTCAATTTTCTTCCTGAAAAAGCTAATAGGTACTTTTTTGTAATTTTATCTAGCCCTTTTCTATAATTTCCCTTGTCTTCAAAATATTAATTCGGCCTCCAAAAATCACCAATTTTGTCCCAAAGCACCTACAATACAAGATTAAGTATAGGGTAGTATTAAAAGTTCAAGAGATCATATGTATAAATATTTAATAATTTATGGCCATTTTACCCTTTAATTACTATTAATCGAACTAGCATCTACTCCCCCGCGCCTTGCACGGGGAGCATTTTATTAAAGCAATGTTATGTTTATTTTTAATCTATCACTTAATCCGATACACCTTCAACAATAAATTATGCTTATTTAGTTTATTACATAAAACAACGGGACTCAAATTTAAATAAAAACATATACAATAGTTTCTTCAGTTTGCTAAAGTATAAATAATTTGTATGACAACAAATATAACATTGAATGGATATATGTCTATAAATTCTATTTGAGAAATGAATATATCTATAATATATGTAAATTGGTTCTAATTATTTGAGTATAATTTTTTTAAACAAAAGCAATTGATTATAATTATTTAAAAGTATGCTTTTATATATATAAAATCAACATGACTTATTGATTGTCCTTTCTTTTCTTTTTCTTTTTGTTTTGATATGGCAGAAAATAGAATAATTGATTTTTCAAGAACTAAATTTTACATCAACTAAACTCAATTTAGTTCACAAACCTTAGTGTCATATGTTCACATTTTCTATGCCAAATAGATATCTAAAATCCCATATGTAGTTTGTTATTAAAACTTGTCTTAATTCCAGGTAAGAAAACAATTATGAATTTCCAAGCATAAATAATATCTTATAATGAAATCTAAAGTGGTGAACATTAAATTTTGTAAGGGTCTGTTTGGTTCAATGAAGGGGAGGGGAAGGGAGGGATTTTAATGGAGGGGAGGGGAATGGAAGAGAGGGGAGGGATTTTAATATTACCTCGTTTGAATTGATTAAAAGGAAGGTGAGGTGAGGGATTTTAATGTTACCTTGTTTGGTTTAGGAGGGGAAGGGAGGTAAAATATTTTTATATGGACAACTTTGCCCTTATAAATATAATTATAATATTTATAGGTATTATAGATTATATTATATTTTATAAATATTATTATATTTAAAATTATATATTATAATTATAAATATAATATGTTTTATGGAACATTATTATAATAATAAATATAATTATATGATTGTCTAGAGAGGCGAGACCGGAGGAATACTATCGCAACTTTTATTTTCATGGTCAAGAAGCTAAATATTAGATCTTTGATAAGCTTCTAAAATGCTTCAAAGCCAAGGTCGATGGATGAGTTTTTCTTTGTTATCGAAACTGTGTGAATGTCGCTGACGGTTATAGAGTTTGTTGGAGACCATTAAGGAGTATCAGATCTGTGGCTGTGAACCTCGTTGATGTCTCTGACGTGAACGTTGTCGGTGGTGGTGCTCGCCGACCAACGAGTGGAGGTTGATGAATGTGAAGGTTGTCACAGGAAGGTCAGTAAGGAGAAGAAGACAGGGATATAATAATCAACACAAGGCTAGGGATGACAGCCACTGGGAGTATATAGGCGAGGTGGGTGAAGCCGTGAAGGTCGCAAGTTTTTTTTCTTGAGGTGAAGGTGGCAAGAATAAGGAAGATAGCGAGAAGGGTAGTTTGGAAATAACAAAAACACTTATGGGCAAAACAGTCAGAACATTTGCACACAGTGGACCTCCCTTCCAAATCCCCCCGATTTGGGGGGGGGAGTGTTTTGAGGAGAGGGAGGGGAAAATTTTTCTCCTCAAATTTCAAAAAATTTCCCCTCCCCTCCTAAATTTCTTGTATCTCCAATCAAGGGGAGGGGAACAAAATCCCTCCCTTTCCTCCCAATCCCCTCCCCTCCCCTCGAACTAAACAAACCCTAAGGGAACTTGTCCATATGGAACTATTTTTTGCATTTCTTTTTCTTCAATTCTTTTTAATTCATACTTTGACAGCCTTGCTATTTTTATTAAAAAGATCTAATAGGATATTATTTGAACAATAATAACTATAGCTACATTATAATTAGTAGCAATAAATTCTTCTTCATAATGTATCACAGTTCTTAAATATCTGTTTGTATATATTATAAAATAATATTTCTATTCTTCTTTGCACTTGTAAATTTGGAATTATTTCAATTTAATTGCAAAGAAAAAACTCAATTTCCTCACACAAAATATTTCATAATCAAAGATATGTCATGAAATCACCACATCCTAACAAGAGGACAAAACAAAATGATGAAAGAAAGTTTCAACTTCGGCCACTTTGTACATATAAACTATAGAAGGTTACAAATACAATCAACAACATAAACTTATAGCTTGACTCTCTCTTTATTCATTTTGAATGAACTGAACCTCTTCATGATTGGATGACTAACCATGAAAAGAAAAGAAAAGAAAGATGAATTGATCGGAGAAGGGTGGACTTTATGATGTGATTTACAATGTGATTAAAAAAATGAAATTTTGTTGGACAACTAACCATGCCATTCCCTGAACTTATTTTTTTTTAATATATTTCCCTGAACTTTATTTTTGTCTGAGTGCTTGGAACACATGGATTCCTCCTCTCTCCCCCCAACTTTCTTCTTTATACTTTTTTAAAAAAAGTCCTCCCTCCAATCAACTTTCTTCTTTATATTTTTTTTAAAAGGAAGAGAGAGATAGAAAGCAAGCAATAAAGAAAATATTACTACCCAAGTATATAATTCCCTCCCTCTATTTAATTATTTCTATGCGATAATATTATATTATATTACAAACAAACTGTTGAACTACTCATTTCGTCCTTTGAATTTTTTTCCCCAAGTGCTTTATTCAACGGATCTGGTTAGCACTATAGATTTCACTTCACTTTTTTTTACATTGGATACCTGAATATTATGAAACATAATTAATAGCAATATATATAAAATTGGAAAGGCATAAAAAATCAGTTTGCATAACAATTTCATTTGAAATCAAAAAAAATTGGCACAATACCTTCAAATGAAGGAAACTGCGACATTCATCCTCTTACCAACACCACACCTCACCTTCATCCTCTTGTTCTCCTTCTCCTCTCATTTTCTTCTGACCAAAACTTCAGTAATTCATTTCACGCAAGAAACTATCATCCACCGAGTACTGTTCACAAATAATACCAGTTCGATACCCAGCAGAAGATGAATTCTTCCCAGCTGCATGTTCTTTATTTTCTTCTCCACAAAGCTTCATCCAACCTCCATCGGCAACCCCCACCGCTCTCAACATCTTACCGCCGCCACTGTGGCCGGAGATAGCTACAGTTTGAAACTGAAACAGAGGAGGCGACGAGAGACACTCAAGAGCTAGAGATGGCAGAGCCACAAGTTTGATAGGGACCATCCAAAACCACCACCGTTATGACCACCACTCGTCATGGGAGATACAGTTCCGGCCACTAAGGTAAACTTTCCGGCCCCCATTTCCGACAGCCTTCATCGTCATTCCCACTCTCACCTTCAAGCACCTCCTCTGTTTACATCAACCACCACAGGGCCGAGAGCTTAAAGAGGAGGAAGACCCAACACCACACCTTTATTTTCTGTCGAGGTTCTAAAATTTTTGCCGACCCCATCTTCGGCGAGTCCCATCTCTTTCCATCGAGACTTGCCCTGTTTCCGGCGACCACGTTTTCCATACAAAACTTCATGATTTGCCCAGTTTCCGGCGACCACATTTTCCATACAGAACTTCATGATTTGCTCAGTTTCTGGCGACCACCTTTTCCATACAGAATTTCAGGAATGGGAGGATGACTCTCCAGACTTGCTGCATCAGTGCGGGAGACATCCGTCGGACAACTAATGGATACAAAAACATAACTGAGCTTCCTCGTATTCTTCCCTGGAAAGTGGTGCATGCCTCGCAAAATGACAACAGAAAGTGAGAGTGAAAGAGATGAAGCAGCCATTTCATACGGTAGCATGAAAAAGAAAGGAAGGAATGAAACAACATTTGCATCTCATCTCATTAAAACAACTTTGGTTGCAACACACTTGAAGAGGAGAGGGAGGTCGACTGTGGTTGGTCTGTGGGGGAAAGAAATATCAGCACACTGATAAAAATTTGGGATTGACGATCATGGATTATGTAGTGGTAAATAAAGATGTTTTTGCCGGGGAGTTTGCAACTTCAAATTCAAATTTCAAATTCTCCTTTCAAAATAACTCGGCGCCTTTGACGGAGTAGCAGGAAGGACAGCAATTTGGAATCAAATTCACGTGATCTGAGGATGATAGGGACGTCAGCATAATCTAAGCCATTGATATGTTGTGAACAGTGTTTTCCTATGGGAGAAGAAATCACGGCGGTTGATTCCTTATGAACAGTGATTTTGGTGGATTAGTATTATATGTTATATAGATACAAATGTCTCTAACTAAAATGAGTGCTTAATCATGCGATAATGCCCTCAAAAATACATTAAGAATCCCTATTTAATTAAGTGAAATTATGGTTAAATCAATTCCCCCACACTTAGACCTTTGTACTCCTGAACAAAGGAAATTGAGTACAAGACTTCAAATCCAAATCATCAACGCATTGAAAGGTGAGCAATTTCATAATTAGAAAGCAGTAGATCAATTAATCATATCCTTCAAGCCAACATTAGTTATAGTCAATTGATGCAAAGTAATTAGTCAACTACACAAAATATTAGAATGAAGCACAAGAGACTCTTAAGGTATTATTGTTTCACTTATCTCACATCATTAGGATAATTTCACTTTAGCTCACTCAACGAACAACTTACCATAGGCTTGTAACAACTCTAACATCTTTACTACTAATAGCAATTAATGTAATGAATCAAGAGGACTTCAAAGGGTTGTAATGATGGATGAAGGCTAAATGGAATGAAGAAAATAAATAGTTGATATGCAAGCCACAATTTCTGAACAAGTTTATAGTAACCAATTAACTTTACAAACTATTGTCAATTCTTTTCTTAATTCACGAACAAATGCCTCTTATTTACCTTTTCTTTTTTTTAACTTCTTTTTGTTTCATGGCATTTCAAATTGTTCAACTGTCTATTGGCAATTTACTTTGATTTTAGAATACCATGAACACTATGAATAAATGACTTGCATACAACATAGGAATAGCTCAAAATGGGTAACAAAAAGGTGATAAATAAGGGTTTGTGTTTCGGTGAATGTGTTTAAAATGAATGTCTCTTTCATTTTTATCATACTAATGCAAATGCCGTTTTAAAGAAGAGTTGAAACAAGTTCTAGAAGATGAAAATTAAGTGAACATGCACACATGGAAAGAATTGAAGGTCCAAATTGTTAGATATGATTAGTTTTGATGATGTCAAATATAGATGTGAAGTGATAAGAGCAAAAAGTTTATATAATGTATTTCTTTGACTAACTACTATATTTAATGTTACATATTTTGTAGATTAGTCAAGCAAAGAATGAAGAAGATTGAATTAATGAAAATGAACAAGAGGAAGAAGAAGAAAGAAATTGAAGATAGTCAAAGAGATGCTTACTTGGGTTATGGAGAATGATTATCAAAAGAAAAATCAAAAAGAAAGATATTGAAGAATGAAGAACTTGGAAGATCTATAAAGAATATCAAGATTCAAGTTGTTAGAAGTGATACTGGAGGTTTCTATGATGATACCGGAGGTTTCTATGATCGAATGATGGTTGGAATAGGTTAATACAAAGCTAAAATGACTTATATGTGAGTTCTGGCACTTCTAGGGGAGTTATGCTCGAGCACAAAGCTCAATACTCGAGCACAGGATGAACTCACTCGAGCACGGGATGAGCACTCTATTCTACTCTGTTTTACGTTCAGTTTGATAGAGATCCGGTATTTTGATCATATCTCTCAAACCACATATCGGATTGACCCAAAACTGGTGGCATATGAAAGAGGACTCACAACACGTAAAATTGGCACCAAGATCACATTGAAAGAAGCTCGAATGAAGGAGATATGATTCGTGGAAAATGAAACTGAAATCACCGTCACTTTTCAAGACAGGTTCCGTATTTTGCTCATAACTTACAAACTGCACATCAGATTGAGACGAGACCAGTGCCAAATGAAAGTAGACTCAAAGAACTTTCCATGGATAGGTAATTTGCCTAATTTGAACGTATATTCTAGGAGCTATGCCTTCTGGAAGTTGACGCTTGTGCAGTCTAGCGAAATATACATTCTTTCGATCATAACTTGCAGAATACAAGGAGTTTGGAGCTGATTCATTTTGTATTGGAATGCATATGGCAAGAGCTTTCTTATGATACATCATTAGAATCAAATAAAAAAAAAATTTCTAAAGTGGCCCCACATCACCCGCGAGTGCAAAAACTATCTCTCTGAAAAAGTTGTGCGAGTGATGTCCAGAAGCAGCTGAAACGTGAAGAAATTTGCAACACTCGAGCACTAGGATCCATGCTCGAGCATTAGACCATTTTTCACTCGAGCACATGCAAGTTTTGACAAGAAAGTATTAACCCGAGAAGAAGCTTGTACATGAAAGCAAGAAGCGTACTCGAGCATGAATGGTTGTGCTCGAGTGATGTCGAGATTTCACTCGAGCAGATGCGAGTGAAGAGTAGCGAGTGCTTGCCCGAGAGGAAGCTAGAACATGAAAATATCAAATGCACTCGAGTGAGCCATATTGCACTCGAGTGAGGTTCTGACAGAAGCAACGTAGAAGCTCAAACTCTCATGGCCATCAATCCAAACGTGGTTAAATGTTGTACAATCATTATGTTTTCACTTGTTATTGTTCCTAAACATTAACTAACATATATTTCAAGTGTAAAATAGGAGATTAAATATTTGGATTGCATCTTCAAGAATGGAGGTCACGTATGGCAAAAGTCTTCACTCAACGTGATGAGTCCCAGAAGACAGAAATTCAGTTTTTGACCAATGATCCAACATACCCATGACTAATACTTCATCATATTAATGATTAAGTATTTTGTAGTGTGAAACAGGATATTAAACGTTCGGGTTGCAGATTCAAATAAAAGTCAATTACGGTGAACTTCATCATTACACACCGAATGGCGGCTACCAACCACGACAAGTAACTGACCCACCATGAGAGATTGTCTGAAACACAAAACGCTCCACAACATGATGTATAGCTCAAAATGAATCTTCTTGCTGTTCAACGTGACGCTCTGCTTTGCAACGAAAAGCTCATGGTAGCTCATTTTTCAAATATGCTCAACGGTCAAAATGACTCCAACGGACGAATGCTTACAACGATCATCATCTTCATCAACTATAAATGAGAGAGCATTCAACTTTGATGGATAACGGAGAAAAACAGAGACAACGAGCAACTACATGAAAAATGATAGAAATATGAATCCTCTGCTTTTACCCAAACACTCTTTGTTTTCAGCTTCTATATTACTTATCATTGAGAGAGTGATTATTTGTATTGTACTTCAGTGAGTATTATACCCACTCTGTGAGAGAGTTTGTAAACACTTTCAACTATATTTCTGAGTTGATCTCAAGGTAGAGGGACCTTGAGAGGGTTGATTTTCTTACGGAGAAGCTGTAGAGATAATTGCCAGTAAGACATTCTGCTCGTAAGACTTACAAGGTGCAAGCAGTAGAGAATGTTGCTGCTCATAAGACTTACAGGGGTGTAGTAGGAGAGAACGTTGCTGCTCGTAAGACTTGCATGAGTAAGTAGGAGAGGAAGATCTTCGAGATTGCTCTGCTCGTAAGACTTGCCGTAAGGGGGAGTATTTCAGTGAGAGATTTGTAAAAGGTTTCACAAGTACCCGGCTAAACTTGTGGGATTGTAAAGGCTTTTCTTGTGCCCGGATTAAACAAGAAGATAGTGGATTTGAAAATCTCAGGAGGAGCCTGGGGACTGGACGTAGGCCATCACAGATTGGACCAAACCAGGATAAATCACAGTTTGCATATTCTCTTCCCTAAACTCTTATATTTCCAGCATATATTATTTAATCTAACTGTTGATTTATAAACCTTCATACTTACCACTTTCATTAAGATAAGAAAAAATTTCTAAAGTTCTTAAGTTTTTATTATACACCCAATTCACCCCCCTCTTGGGTGATAGCCGGTTCTAACACAAATAATCTTCCAACAAGGTTTTGGTGTATTGCTTCTTCTAACATGATTAATTGTATAGGAAACTAACCACAAAACATCGACTTAAATATTCCAAGTGCTAACCCTTTAAATATAATTAATCAAAACATTACACTCAATTCTAATAATGCTCACTCTTCAATGTACTAATGATACAGAAACTTCTTTTTTTTTAAACAAGGAGTAAACAAGAATCCAATTATGGGTTCATTTCTCTTTCCATTCAATTGAAAAGAAAACATGGTTCCAAAAAGTTACCAAAAACGTGCTCTCATGAAAACCCAAAAAAAAATATTCTTACAAATTACATTTTCAAAGTGGCAAATGCGACCCTTTTCCACTTAGGAAATGCATCAAAGCAAGTCATTGTCAAAAACATTTTTGAAAAATCTTCTAGTTTAAGGCATTTTCTCATTTAAAAAACAACCATTGGGATTTCAAATGTATTTTCCTCCCCCATACTTAATCAACACATTGTCTTCAGTGTGTAAAGTAAGTTGAAATTCAAGGCATAATGGTAATTAATCGGTGGTGACCAAAAGTGCAAAGCATACAAAGGGAGTTCTTATTAGCTTGCAAATAACACAACTTCTAATTTTCTACTGGCTTGTGTCCCTCCCCCACACTTATCTTCCTCATACAATAATTAAGCTCAAAGAATCATAAGATTTAGGAAGAAAACAAGTGAGGAAAGAGACAACATGTGTTAGAATAGCTTCAGTAGTTTGAAAGAGAAGTTCTCATCCCTGATGAAAATCATGCATTTGGCGTGTTAAACAACTTCTCCTATGTTGAATTTCCTTGGTGGAGGTGGCTCTGGATCAACCGGAAGGGGTCCAAGGATGTAAGGTGGATGTTGGTACCTCCGACGATCTTTCCAAGAATGTGCCTGCATAGTAGACAAGCCAGAAGCAGTATCCCATCCAAAAATAGAAACAAGGAGAGATTTCAAGTGAAATAAAGGCATTTGAAGTTCTAAACTCTCTAAGTAACTATCACATCCAAGGAAATCAATGACACTCTCATCAGTAGGAGTGAAACAATTAGTTAATTTTTGAAAATCCTCTTGTTTTTGCGAAATGGAAGGTGTGGAATCCAACTTAGTGTTGAGGTATACCATATCATCATTGCAAACACAAGAGGTGGAAGGAAGAAGAATGAGAATTTTTCAGGTCATTGCCACACAAAAAATTTTGAATTTTCAAAAGAATAATTTTTTTGTTCTATATCGGGTGGCAAACAATAAGAAAGAATCATTTTCATTTGTGAAATCATCAATAAAAGCATTTGAATCTTTCTATATGAAACTATCATGCAATTCATTGGATTCAAAAGAAAAATCATTTTTGAGGCTATGGTATTTTACACTCACATCAACCACCTTGGCATCCATACAAGATTCAACATTTTCACAAGTGTCATGCTTACAATCATCAATAGTACAAGGAGGGACATCAAGAATAATGGTAGAATCAATTGCTTCACTAAATGCTTTCTTTCAAAACTCAACAAGTAAGTGGCATTTTTCATGATAACAGTCTACACATATTTGATATTCCTCATAAGAGCATGAAAATATGGCATTCAATTTATCACAATCATCCTTGTCACAATGAAGAAAAGCATTTTCAACAATAAAATCATCACATAAAGAAGTAGGAGTACACGCATCAACAAGCACATTAGAATCACTATTACTAGAACCAATGGTTTGATCAATCACATTTTCAGATATTTTAGGATATTAAACAATGATTTCCTTATCCACCTCATCATTACTCAATTGATTAATTGCTTTATTAGTTAAAGTAGAAGGAGAGTCTACTTCTATTAGGATAGGATCATTACCAAATGGTAGAGAAGACTTTTCAACGCTCTTTTGTACTTGCTTCACTTATTGTGCTTGATGGAAGTAGTCATTGAAGGTTGGGAATCTTCCATTTGTGAAATGGCATTTGGCTCATAAGCTTGGACTCCTTATTCCTTCTCTATATGAAAGGAAGACTCCTCTGGAAGTTGAAAGCGGACCTTCTTGACTGTCTTAGCTTGACTAGTTGGCTCACATGTAGGAAATAGAAGATGAGTCTCTTGTGCAGTGTTGCACTTAGAAGTCATTTGTGCAAGCCTCTCTATTGCTTTCTCCATTTCCTCATTAAATATCTCTGCTTCTTTTGATGGCTGAGTGAGATGTTCAAATTCCTTGGCCAATCCCGCATGCTCTTTATCTTGTTGTTTCATTGCTTTCATTAAAGAAGCCATGTAATGGACAACGGTGTTCTTATGTGACCTCTCCTCATTTATAGTTCGAGTCATTAGATTTTGGAATTCTCTAATGACTTCACTAATGATAGGTTCATGGTTTGGCATAGAAGGTGGAGGAGAAAGTTCATAATGAGGCTCAAAGGAACAATGATCCATCGAACTAACTTGATGAAAGTGAGGGTAAGGATCACTCATGTAACAATTTGGAAAATCCCTTTGGTGAAGATTAGCCCAATCTATCCTCTCATGCTCTATCCTATCATAACAACCTTGAATCTCATGGCTTTAAGATTGATAGTACACACAACTAACACCCTTAGACACTTTAGGTGTCCAATTTGGAATTCTAGGTTGAGGAATAGGGGGTGAGTAAGCCTCAATGTAGCTCACAAAAGAATAGTGAGAAGATGGAGCACCTTGTCCAGTAAAAGAACGAGTAGGCAAAGGTGAATCATGATTATTGTGAGCGTTGAACCAAGCCATTAGAATTTCAATTCAATATATTCTCAATGAATTACAATTACAAGTATCAAAAGAAGAAAACAAACTAGAAATCAAGAAAAATCCAAAAACAAAACTCAAAAACTAATATAATGAAAAATCTGGAAAAATTCAAGAAAATAAAGAAAAATTCAAAAAGTGGCCGAAACGATGGAATTTAGCTAAAATTCACTTCACCCAATAGCATGTCTATTGATCTTGCTCAAAATGACCCAAAACTTTAGGAAATCAAAGCTCATAACTTTCTGGGCAAAATTTTCAAAACAATTCCAGCAAGCTTCAAAAAGAATGTGTAACAAAATTTTAATGAAACTCCAAACAATTTCTAAGTGTATAACACTTGATTCCAGCCACAATCAAGTTTATGCAAAAAGAAATGTAAGAATCAACTTGGAGACATGGTGAATTCAAATAGTTGGGCTCAAAATCATATCAAATTTGATATAACAACACCACACAGAAGCTAACAAATCAAGACATTCAAGAATGCTATACAAGCTCACTAAATGCACAAATACTAATGCAAATTTTTTTCTGGATTTTTTTTTCAAAGTAAAGAAAACAATCACGCAAATTTTTTTTTAAAAAAAAATAGCACAAATCCTAAAAGATATGTAATAAAAAATTCAAGAAAATGTAAAACTAACAAACTTTAGATGAGAAACCCGTTGTCTAAATGAATTTGACAATTAGATTACTTAAGGAGACAATTACTTAGCTTCTCGGTAATGGCGCCATTGATTTGACCATATCTTTGCATCTTGGGGTCAAATACAAAATTTTAAATCCAAGAATTGTAGTATAATGCACTACTCAGGTCGTCTCTCTTCTCGAGGAGCTTTTTATTGAATCCTAGGTAATCTAAATGTCATGCAAATAAAACAAGGGATTGATTAAAAAGGGTTTTAGAAATTTAAATATTTTTGTTAATTAAATACATTAAACAAACACACCAAAATAAAAGAGAAAATGTGATTTAATTAAATAAACAAACATGCCACCCAATTAAATCATAATAATCCCACAAGCATAAATCAATCACACAAATTTATACAAACAACCATCAAGTTTCACACAAAAGAAAATATATAAGAAGAAAATAAAATTAAAAATGAAGAAACACTCCCCTGTTCACGCTTTCACACTTGAAGAAATGTAATGCATGTTGATGATGTCAGTATGCATGAATCCATTGTGACTTCGACTGATCTGTGGGCTTGATGTAGACGATGATGGTTCCAAACATCCAGTTCTCTATCTCCGATTAAAGTCCTCTAGTCCAATATGAGTTGTACCTCACCCAAACTGAAACTCACTGGAAGTGGGGGTTGGAAAATGGGGCCACGAAACAGAGTAACAAGTTGAAAAGAGATGGAAATGAGCTTCTGCAATGGTGTAGGTGAATCATAAGTAATGGAGG
Organism: Inga leiocalycina; assembly: GCA_963242795.1. Taxonomy (NCBI): domain Eukaryota; kingdom Viridiplantae; phylum Streptophyta; class Magnoliopsida; order Fabales; family Fabaceae; genus Inga; species Inga leiocalycina. The sequence goes on from OY725324.1 coordinate 45,595,545, forward strand.
ATGTTGGTATCGTGTTGCATGTGGAGAAATGGTAGTAAGGACGGTGCTAAAATGAAGGAGAGGAGTAGGCCGTTGCAAATGGGAGCCAGAAAATAGGGCCGAGAAATAGAGTAACAAGCTACAAAGAGATGGAAATGAGCTTCTGCAGTGGTGTAGGTGAATCACAAGTAAGGGAGGACGTTGGTATCGTGTTGCATGTGGAGAAATGGTAGTAACAATAGTGCTGACATGAAGGAGAGGAGTAGGTCATCGGAAATGGGGGCTAGAAACTGGAATAGTTTGCCAGAAAATTTAGAAATATGACAAAGCTCACAAATGATACCAAAATAGATGGAAAGAGAGGGATTGAAGATGAACGACGAAGTAGAGGATACTGGGAAGAGAAGATGACGATGAAGGTGATTTGGAAAGAGCACGCCGACGTTGAAGAATAGAGCAGTATTGGTAATGATGAAGTACTCCGACGGTAGTATTTTAAGGAGAATGCAGTCTGCGGTAGTGATGTGCTGTGATAAAAAAAATTAGGGAGAGGAAGATGCCAAGACTTGTTTAAGGTGAATAGTGGTGATGAAGGGAAGAAGTCGGTGGTGATAGTAGTGACCTCATTCTTACTTAAACCCCCCATTCAGTAGTACCTCGATAAAAGAAAATGGAAGAAGAAAACTAAAAAAGGAAGAGCTGTAGGTTCTTTTGGATGCCCTGATGGTGGTGAAGATGGGGGTATATATAGTGAGGTTGCCTTCGTCCATTTTCCTTCACCAACAATAGCCACTACTAATTGTTGTGTTAGGTGCAGCTGTCATCGTTGATTACAAGTGGAAAGTAAGATGCTAGTTGTTTGCCAAAAAGAAAAATAAATGTGTTCACTGTGTTTACACACAAATCTTTCCACAATGTATGCATATGTAGTTTTCCACATATTCTAGAAGCTCACATGACAAAGCCCCCAAATTTTTCTTTTCTGCCGTTCAAAGGTTTGAATGTTGAATTTGTGTCTTGGGTCCTTTCTGTGATTTTCCCTAGTCAATTTTCTTCCTGAAAAAGCTAATGGGTACTTTTCTGTAATTTTCTCTGGCCCTTTTCTATAATTTCCCTTGTCTTCAAAATATTAATTACCAATTGCGTCCCAAAGCACCTATAATGCAAGATTAAGTACAGGGTAGTATTAAAAGTTCAAGAGATCATATGTATAAATATTTAATAATTTATCGCCATTGTACCCTTGAATTATAATTAATTGGATACAAATATCTCTAACTAAAATGAGTACTTAATCATATGATAATGCCCTAGAAAATACACTAAGAATCCCTATTTAATTAAGTGAAGATATATAAAATTATGGTTAAATCAGCCAATGATAATTCATTCTAGCTAATCTTTTTACCCAACTACTTATTTTTTCCCCTTAATGTTGGGAAAAGTGATTCATCAAAATGACAATCAGCAAATCATGCTGTAAATAAATCTCCTATAGATGGTTCTAAATATTTTATGATTGAAGGAGATTTAAACTCAACATATATTCTCATCCTTCTTTGAGGACCCATTTTGGTGCATTATAGCAATGCTATAGGCACATATACTGCACACCTAAAAATCCTTAGATGGGAAATACTAGGTTCCTGACAAAAAAACATTTGTCATGGGGAAACCTTTAGATAACTTGTTGGCCAAAATGCAAATTAACTTTGTTGCATGCAAAATGGCATGGCCCCAAGCAGAAATTGAGAGATTAGATCTTATAAGAAAAGGTTTTACAATTAATTGCAACCATTTAACCAACAATTCTACAAGTTCATTTTGCATATGAATATGAGGTACATGATGTTCAGTATTAATTCCAAGGGACATACAACATTCATTAAAAGCTTGTGAAATAAATTTAACATCATTATCAAGACATATTTTCTTGATAGGGTAATCAAGGTAACACACTCTTAATTTAATCAAACTAGCAAGCAATCCCTCAAACTCCAAGTTGCAATAAGATAATAAGCAAACATGCGACCATTTAGTTTATGCATCAATTAAAACCATATGACCCACAAATATCTCCCTGTATCAGTTCTATAAAAGTGATAGACTCACTTTCTATTTTGCTTGCTAAGGGCTAAATAATTAAATTTCCCTTGGAACATACATCACATGAGAAATCATGAGATTGTGGTATTTATTTATTCTTCAGGGTATGTGCACATGAATTTTCAATTATTTTGCGCATCAAGAGTAACCCGGGATGGTCTAACTGGTCATGCTAAACATTTAATTCATTAGTAAACTTCTAGTTTACATTGTCAAACTACTAGTTTGTATTGACAAACTTCTTGTTTGCATTAGTAAATTTTTAGTTTACAATAACATGTGTTTCAATTGTTGTTATGAATGTATAATACAAGTCATAAGAAAAGCAAGAAACCTTTCTAATATGTATTTTCTAGCACAAACTAAATTTGTGCTATCTAGACATTCCTAATTATTTTTAGTTGTTGTTTTTATATGATATCCATTTTTACATATATCTTTGAAGCTCAATAAGTTTCTTTTGGACTTGGTAGAATAAAATGCATTATCAATGCATAATTTTGTTCCTTCAAGTAACAAAATAATAGCTCTTCTAGAGCCTCCAATCAAATTTATACTACCATATATAGTCTCAACATTGGCCTCTTGTATTATCAAGAAAGAAAAATATTTATCATTTCTAAGTATGGTGTGGGATATTGCATTATAAATGAGACATAAATCTTCAGGACTTTTGTCAATAAGACTCATTCTTGGTTAAAAGAAACATGAAAATAAGGAAAAGCATAGTTAAAAATGAAATACATATGGCGATGGCAACTTTAAACACATTAAATCATATCAGTTCAAATAGACAAAAATAATTTATGCTAAGAAATCAGCAACATCCAAATGGATGATATCCACATCACCATACTCCCAATTACCATGATTTATTGTAATCTTTCCCCACTTTGGATAGGAATTTGAACCACCATGATTACGAGCATGGTCATGCCCATAGCTGTGACCATGTCTACACCCTTGTTCACTGCCATAATTAGATTCATTCATTACTACATTCACTTCTAGGAATGGAATTGAGCGTGTTGGACGAGATTCATGATTTTTGCAACAAAAGATCATTGTTTTGTTTGGTCACATGAAGGCAAAAAATTAATTCAGCATATTTCTTAAAACCTCTTTCACAATAATGTACCTACAGGAGCAAATTAGATGCATCCATTTATAATGAGTTTTTGTAAGAATAACCATCTTTTGGTAATCATATATTTCTTTTAATTTGTTCTAAAGAACAAGTGGGTCTTTTACGATCAAATATTCAGTTTTGAGGCCTTCATGCAAATGGTGGCATAGAAAAATCATGGATCAGGAATTCAAGATAAATAGCTTTTTCAATAATGACAAGAGCCACAAATTTAAGTTTCACAAGATTTAACATAGTTCAGACTAAAGCTATAGTTCAGACTAATGCAATAAAAGGGAATTCAAAAAATATGAAATATAAAAACGCAATATAATAACACAAATTATAAAGACAAGAAATTCATAAAGTAAGATATTACAACAAAAAATTAAAACTTTATGTCTTCAGGCCGATTAATTTTCATATCTTCATGCCAATTAATTCTCATGGCTTTAAGCCGATTAATCTCAAGATGAGATATTAAATCTATATGGCTTCTGGCTGTTTATCTTCAGGATAAATAAAAATTATATATGGCTTCTGGCCATACAATAAGATAGAAGATGAAAAGGTATATGGCCTCTAGCCATATAATTTCATAATATGAAATCAGAGATGTATAACTTATGACCATACTAAAATAACAATAATAATATAAAAGAACTTGTAAAGGAGATACAAGATATAAAAACAACAACAATCTCTAATTTTAGCCATGAAACCCAATATTTATAACAATCAGTAAAAGTATATCTTTACACTACTCCAAAAAAACAAAGCTGTGGCGCTAATATTGCATTTGCTGTGGCGTTAGAGAAGTGCCACATATCTGTACGTCAATAAAAAAATCTATGGCACTTGGAAGCGCCACAGTATTTAAATTTTTTTTAAAAATACCCTCCTACGATGGTTGTTGGAGGAAGGGCCACAGGAGGGGGGTCTCCTGTGGCACTTGCGTGAGCAAGTGCCACAGGAGACAAGACCTCCTCCCCGTCATGTGGCCTTCCTTAAGGAAGCACCACAAGAGGGTCCTCATTTTTTGGTTGGGTTCTTCTTGTGGCCTTTTTTTTGTTGGGGTTCTTCCTGTGGCCCTTGTTTAAAGAAGCGCCACAGGAAATCTTTTTTTTGGCTTATTTTTTGTTTATATCTCCCATAATTACAATATTGCACACTGCATGGTCTAAACATTTTTTATCTATGCCCACAGTACAATAGAATGAAGAAAAGCAAACAACAATGATAGATAACTTTAAAATAATACAAACAGATGATTAATTATCTAAAGTAGTACATAAAATAGTTATACAATATATTGTACGTGAATAAAATACAACCAATTCAACTTGAATACATGCATGACACAACAATTGGCAAGAAACAACACAACAAAGACCAGCTAGTGAATAGTATAGCTTCCCAGAGATTTGCCTAAACACATATTCACACCATTCCTTGATCACTTCATTAAGTTGATGGTCAGTTAAAGTGTCACAACGTTGATCTTCATAATACTACACATTTATACAATCAGCCACAAATTAAAATGAATTAAAATCAGTAAAATGTAATTATCATGCACTAATTAAATTTAATTAAAACACAATATGAAGTGCAACTAAATGACTTACTTTTTGAGGAATAAAAGGTTGATCATGTGTAATTACATCCTTCCTAAATTTCATGATGTAATACTCACAATCATTATCATTGGGTTGGAAAGGGCACTGCAAAAATAGAATGCTATATTTAACTCTGTTTATGAATAAAAATTGTTTACTAATAAAGTTTGAGTAAATTCATATATCAGTACCAGTATCTTCTTCTAAGGATAGCTAAGGTGAGGGTCAGCAGCTTTAGAATAGCTTAAGGATACAGAGGACTGATATGCAGTCAATGCACTAACAAAACAAATAGAAACTGATTACTTTTGGTTATTCAATTACATGTGCAAATATTTACACATACGCACGTACACTTACCTATTGAACAATAGTAACATATCAGAACGGTTTTGTGGAAGACCATTTTTTAGAGGATCCATATAGTAAATGCGAGGGCCTAAAGATTCCGCTGGATTGATAACTATCAATATCCAATGGCGCCTAAAATATTTTAAAAAATTTGTTTCAACAATCACGGTATGATAAAAGTTAAACAATAAAAACAAAAATTGTACTACTAATAACTTACCCTACATTGTATGGCACTAAAAATAGCGTAGTTGGATTCGCTTTCTTTCTAAAGTAATCTTTTAGATTATTAGACTGCGCATTTATATCTACTTTAACCCCATGGTAGCCAATGAGATAAGGGTTGACAAATACGAATTAGACCCTATTTGTATCCATTAAGATCTCATAGTATAAATGCCTCGTATAAAACAAACAGTGTCATGAAAAACAAAAGAAATGGAATGAGAAACATTAATAACAATGATAAACGATAATGGTCAAGTGCCTTATCTAGATGTTGATAGCTGAAGCACTAACCCAATCATGAGTACATATGTCATGCACAACCTCGACAGTAACATAATCAACTAGACTGCCAACATTATAGATATGTCTTTCAAGACATATTTCCAGTCCTCCTTCACTGATCAATTGTGGTGTAATTGATACTAATTGATCATGATATGAGGTTGATCTTCTTTTGCTCTGTTGGCTAGCTGATGCTTTCGACTTGGGTTGTGTTATCAAACACTTTGAGATCTTACCATAAGGTTGGATTTGTTTATCTCTAGACTATCCACCCTACGAAAATCAGAAAATTAAATCACAGTTTTATATAGAAGTACGAATGAAAAGTGCAGGGAATTGTAAATGAACGACCTTTTCATATGGCTCGATAAGACCTATTGGCCAAGCAACATAGCCACCTACAACATCTTTCACCATTATTTGCTTATCCCAAGACGGGATCGGTAAGAGGACGTCTTCATTTATGCAGAAGTTAACCCTCACTTGGAATGTGTTGTCGGGCAATAATGAATTGTGCAGTGTGTTATTATCAATGTTGTAGGCAGCACCCACTGCAACCTTTTGCTTGGAAGCTTGTCCGGCATATAACTTGCATTGAAATTCGCCCTATAGAAAATAGAGTTAATATGTTATAATTCATTAAATTATAATGTAACATAAAGTTAAGTTGAGAAGAAATTAATTACCAAAGGAAAAGGGACTTTAGGCATGGAAGTACAACTATCTCTGACACTTGGGCTATCACAGAAGGGAACATTTTGTGTTGGCCTACTCTGCACCAATTGTTGTATTTGCATTGTTAACAGCACGTTCTGTTCTTGCATCAAATGCATTTGTTCTAATAATTGTTCTTCTCATTTTTCCTTGTAGGGCATTTGTTCATAAAGTTCTTGCATTTGATGCTTGAAACTAGTCATCTCCTCATGCAGCTGGGAAATGTCACTTCTATTGGGGCGCTTTTGACATCCGAAGTATGCTGATGGGGTGACAGCAAAACCAATGCCCTGAACACGACCATCATACTCGGGTACTCCAGCGCTCTGCTCAACAAATCGTCTCGATCAACATAACTCGCCAACGCAGGATCCTCCTATGTCATTTGTCACTATCACAAAAAGAATTACAACAATATTAGTTATTGTAAATCAAGTTCATCTAAGTAAAGCCAATTATTTGTTATACGCATAATCCAATATTTACACAATATTTGGCTACTCTTCATGCCTCCTCACTATAAATTTCACCTTTCTTATTTGTGACACTGGCTACCCACAGATCATGTCATGGAACCTGTGTAATATCTGAACTTGATTCTTCTATCTGCACAGCAAATTTAGTTGAAGTTAAATGATATTCATACAATTTATGTAACGGCCCAAATTTCAACTAAGGGCTAATGATGATTATTGAGGATAATCATTGAATTAAAATGGAATAATTATGCGTTTTGTGGCAATATTAATTAATATGCCATAATTAATAAAGAAATTGAAGAATGGCCATGAGTTAGTGATTAAGGGAGAAATTAATTATTAACTAAGAGAAAATGAGATGTGTGACTATATGGCTAATGGAAGGATTAGAATGACTAATTAGTTACTTAACTTTATGAGAGCCAATGGGAGTGGGACATGTGGCAAAAATTGGGATGATATTAGAGTGTTTGAGAAAGTCAAACAATGAATATTAAATTATTTTTCCCTCTCTCCTCCCCTCATGATGCGCTGAAATAAGTATAGGCAAGGGAAGGAGTGTCATCATTTTTTTATCTTCTCCTTCACTCCATCTCTCTCTCTTTTCTCTCTTCCATTCGGTGCCATTGCTGCAGGAAAGGGAGGAAGAAGAGCTGGAATTTAAGGTGAGTTAATGATCTAATTTGCTCAAACTTTCTTCTCCAAAGTTGTTCCTTGAGTTGAGAGCTTTATTTTGATGGTTGTAGTTTCTCCATTGGTGGTGATTTGAGGAGCCATGAAAATCTGGTAGTTGGAGAATCTAGAAATGTCTTTGAAAAAGTTGAAGAGGTAGGTGAAACCAATCCTTCTATCCATATTTTATGAAAAATGATAAAGATTGGAACTTCTGGAAATTATGGTTTATTTTCATTCGAATAGGGTCATTAGTAGTTTGGCATGTTATTGGTATAGAAATGAGTGTTTGGTATGAGTTTTGGATAGATAGATTGATTTGGGATTGGAATGATTGAGTTTAATGATTATGGAATTTTGATGTTTATATTGCCCAAAACCAAAGCATGATAATGGAATGGGATTTTGATCATTTTGATGGTTTTATTGGATTCCTTGAGTGATTTTGTGTGGAGATAGCTTTGGTTGAAGTTTTGGGTCCCTTTGGATCAATTGGGCAAGTGTTCGGAGGTATGGTCAGTTTTTCTACGTTTTTTGGTTTCTAATAAGATCACTCAAGTGATCTAAGGTTTACTCGAGTATGGGATGAATGTCACTTGGGTGAGGTTGAGTGTCACTTGAGTGCTACGTGTATATTCTGTTTCTCTTCAGCTTTCTGTTGTGCTTCCATGATCAAAATCCAAAAGTGTGTCTTGACACTCACAGGTGTCAAGCCATCACTTGAGTGCTCTTGTCCCTGCTCAAGTGATGTTCCCTTCTAAAAGTTTCTTGCACTCTCGGATGAGCACTTCCTGGACCTCACTTTGGGGGACTCGGGTGAGCATTAGGCTTCCAATCGAGTGCAGCAAGCAACTCTAGGTTCTATTGTTCCTTTGTGCTCTCAGGTATTCACTCATTGTTGTTCACTCTCTAGTGCCCGAATGTAGACTATACTATCACTTGAGTGAGGTCTTCTTCACTTGAGTGTCCGTACATTATCACTCAAGTGAGGCCATCTTTACTCGAGTTTCTCAGTGAAAAATATTAGTTTTGAGCTTTCAAAAAGGGGATATTTGAGGATAATCGTCCAACCCTTTAGAGTAATTGATAGAGGCATTCATGGGTATTAAAAGAGCAGTGATGATAACCAACGATAAGTGTTATTCAAGTAAGGATTTTGAATAGTGAATAATCCTATATCCTTGATTTGATTATAGAGTTGGGTTTCACCCTTATCATGGTTCGATATCCTCTCGGATCGCGAGTAGCCGATGCTGGAGCATACGTGGAAAGAATAAGGGTAGGAAACTTACCTCTCCTGCATGTATTTGATAATTGTGTTGGTGTATTGATGCATGTTATTGCTTTGCTTGATTATGTGAAACATACATGAGTGATTGAAGCTCTGTTTCAACTAATGCTATGGCCATGAGTATATTGTTTGAACATTGAGTATCCAGATATGTCATTGTATGAACATGAATTATATATTGCAAGCATGTCATGCATTAAACACTTATCTTGCATGCATATTGGTATTGTTTTCCTACTGAGATTCCCCAGAATCTCACCCTCCCCTACCAACAGTGTAGACAGGGCAAATGGATCAAGATGGAGCAAGCAACCAAGGGCGGCTAGGTCTCCTTATGGGCAAGTGCTTTGGTAGTTGGTTATCGTTATGGGGGTGTTGGTATAATTGTGTATGTTGGATGTATATGTTCAGATGATAGACTAGAACGTGAATTTGGTAAGAGTATTGTGTAATCCCCATTTGAGAATTTGTAAAGGGCGTATATTCCCTATGAATCTTTAGTGAAGGTTTGAACCTGGGATTGTTGGGATTATTATTGTGCACTCTGATATATTATGAATGTGAGTTATCTTCATGTAGTAATTGTATCTCGAAGGTGAATGTGAGACCAGGTGAATTCGCTTTTGAAATGTATTTATGAAAACCCCGTCTGGTAGATGGGTTAGTAAATGTTACTTGATTGTTATTGATCTCTATTTCACTTGAATTTCGTATTTCAGATATAATTACGGAAGGGGAGTTACAATTTATCTACAAATGAAATAAACATTAGTTCGTACCATTTTTCTTTCTAACTGTGCATATGAAACAGGTCCTTGTGTGTACTGGTATGCCATGTTAGTCGCGTTAGCTCGATTTTTCTCAGTCAACTCCTGTTTAGATCAAAATGATTCATATTAATATATAAATATTAATTACAAATACGTATATTACAAGTAATAGGGAAATTCAAACATATTATATTAGCAGGAATTCCTAAGTTGTATGTGTTCTAATAAAGTCATCCCACATTTCTTGAGTGATGATTCCTTCGTACAATGTTGGCGGTGTAGTAATGATAATCTCATTATCATCCCTCAAGAAGTATTTGACAAGATTAGAACGAAACTTTCTCATAAGTTTTTTGACTTTTCTTAACACGAAGGCCTTCCGATCATCATCAATAATAAAAATGCATTGTAACAATAAAAAAACATATATAATATGTAAGATTGAAATTAAGTGAAACAAAGAAAACCGAACAATAATATAATTAATGTGTTACCTATACTTCATCCCAGATGTTATCCTCATAATTTTTACTTGCCATTTTCTAGTTTTGAATTGTAATAGGGACTCTGTGTCGAATTGTAGTCCCAATCAAGTTATTTAAGGAGGTACTATTCTCACCAAATGGGTTTCCCTTTTCATTCCACTACAGTTGTAACTTGATTCCCTTACTTCTCAATTTGATCAACCTCACCATAACTGTCCTGCCACGTCTTACGTTCTCCTCAAATCTTTGTCTACCAATGTTCTTGGGAACATCATCAGTTTCATCGTGTGGTGAGGCCATACTCCTGGAAGTGAAATAAACCAAAACAAAACATCAGTGTACAATGTCAACCATATCAACAAAAGCAAATTATTTTGAAATTTATAAAATTGTACATATAAGTAAACAAGTCAAGGCACTCATTATCTTTTCCTTTTTCTCGTTTGATTTAAAATTTTATTCTTCAAAATTCATGTTGGATTGAGAATTGTGTTTCTTGTTACCCAAGTTCCTTCTTCATGATCATGTCTCACCTATACGGGTCCATCTCCAGCTCCAGCTCCATCTTCATCTTCATCTATAGCAATATCTACTGATCACAAATTCTTAAACGAAGGATCATCATCATTGATGTTCAAATATTCATCACTTTCAAAATCAACTTGTTCTTGACGATTCTTGTTGGATGGGAGTACAATAGACCAATTCTTTTTAGCAGGATCCGGAATGAAAAACTCTTGTTCTACTTGTCCTACTAAAGATGATCTTCATACCAAACCTTAGAAATGTCCACTTGAACAAAGCCTAAGTCATCTATCCACAATCCATTGTTGTTGTTAACCCACTTACATTTGAAGACAGGGACCCTGAACATAGAGTAATCTAACTCCCATATGCGTTCAATGACACCAAAGTATGACATTGATGTATAGATAGGGTGTATGTCTTTTGCACTGGATCTATGCCAAGAATCAGCAACAAGTGCTATCCCACTATACTACATCGTGCTCTATGTATCATGGTCTTGTGTATAGAATGTGTAACCATTGATTGCATAATCATTGTAAGATAATACATTTAAGCTCGGTCCCTTCTACAGCCACTTCAATTTTTCAGAAACTGAATCAGGATTTTACTTTAATCTTTTTCATTTCCCTCCTGTTGGTCCCCTACCTACCCTACTTTTCTTTTTAACTCACTTTAATTATTCCCTCCTCTTTCCTTTTCCTCTATTAAACTTTCCCTTTTTCATCATCTCTATCCATTTTGTTTGCCGTCCGTTGCCCCTTCCCTCCATTTCCTCCTTCAATTCACACTTAAAAACAGACCCACACACACACACATACATGCACACGTCTTCATCATCGAATCTACACTTTATTTTACTCTACTGTCGTCATCCCCACTCATGTCTCAATTATTGTTCCTTTTTCTTCGTACCCTCTTCCACCTTTGGTCCCCACTCCGGTTGGTCCCAACTGCTCAAATTTCCTGCTCCTCCTCACTGAAGATTGCGTCACCAATGGGCAACGTAGTCCCCCACTCCATTGCACTGATCAATTAATCTGTAAGTGTAGCGTGCTTCTTCTTTTTTTCAGGTTATTATGCTTACTTTTTTTAATCACACGCACTTGTGTGTGTGTGTGTGTGTGTTGATTATAGTATATGATGTGCTTTTTTTTAATGACACGCACGTGTATATATATATACATATATGATGTATATATTTATGTTCCATTTTATAGAGGTAACAAAATAATTTTTTGTCTTATCTTATTAAATTATAATAGAGAAAATCCCATATAAATTAAAGCCAATTAAAATAGGAAAAATGGAAATCATGATGGTAAATTGAACAATTCCTTGATTGAGTCATTAACTCATTTTGGGATTTCAAAATATGGATAAAATGACTTTAATACCCTCCCCTCTTAAAAGAATTCCATTTACTTTGTAACTTAAATATATCAATATATCAATGTTAATATTTAATAAAATAAAATATAATTTGCCTATATTGTTTAACTTTAAATATATTAACTAGAACCTTAAGGGAAAAAAGCATACAACAAGAAGTTCATTTTATTCAATTGAATTTTTTTTCCAAAAATTTTATAATGTATATCAATATAAAAAATATTTTTTAAAAAATATATTATGTATAAATTTTACTATATTTGTTTCATATATAAAGTTTTCTTAAAGTTCTATATTCCAATATGTAAAGCATTTTATGCAATTTTAAGCGAACTTAATTCACCTAATAAAAAAAGAAATTTTAAGTATATTTAATATCTTTTTAACTAGCATATTAACAGTGGAAAATATTTTTTTTACAATATGTGTGTCTAGTTAAATTCCCTCTTTATGTGTGTGTGTGTGTGCGCGCATGCACGCACGAGCATCAAATTTATGACTACCCAAGAATAATTGGCAATGTAGCTAGTCAAAAATAATTTTTTTATTCTCAAAATTGAGCTGAAAATATTTTAATTAATGTTAGGATTATGCTTTCCTTTTTTTTTATTTTATTTTCTTTCTTTTTTTTTCTGAATCATATTTTTTGATTTAAGCTAATCATATTTTATTTTATTATATATTGATGTTTTGAACACATTATTATTATTAAAAATAAAAACTTACAACCACTAATATTTTATTAATTTTTTTATGTTTAATTTGTGTTTTGTAGTTTCAGCTCATCAGTCTATTGAAGCTTCTATTTACGGTATGTTTTTTAAATTTTGAGCTTACAAATGTGATTTTAGTTGAATTTAATAATAGTTAGTTATAATTTGTAGGTGTTCTAATGATTGTTATGGATTAGTTGCATAAGGAAAATAATTATTTATATATTCTTAACACTTGTATTTTATTTGTTGACTTGTAATGTTTTCTAATTTACTTATGATATGTTGTGGCAAATATGGTTTCTTTCGTTATGAGTTGTGAAAAATTATTATAATGCCTGGGAATAATTAATGGATTATTTGTCAATTAAAACATAGGATTTAAGACTTAGAAAGCTTCAATTTTGAAGATTTCATGTTGCGAATTTTATTTTAAAATTGGTAAGAGCATATAAAAGTAATTAGTAAATGCAACAGTCATATAACTAACCACGTACTTTTTTAAAAAATAGATTGAAGGCATAGATGGATCTTAAATGGATGTCATCTAATCAGTGTTCAAGGGAATATATAGATGGGGTGAAAGATTTTATTACATTTGCAATTGAACACACAAAAGATCCTGACAAAATCTTGTGTCCTTGCTATAACCCCCTCACGGTAATTATATCTGGATTATGAAATTTAAGTGAAATAGAGACCAATAAGACAAAATCACATTTATAATCACTCATCTTCAAGAGATGGGGTGTCCAAACAAAACGTTTAAAAACAGGATTCATCTAGCCTCACATTTACTTTCGAATACAATTACCAGTGCAGTTATATCACATAATAAATATCAGAGTGCGTAACCAAAATCTCGACAACCCCAGGTTACCTATATATATAGAATGGGTTTAAAGGTTCCCCAAAATGGGGATTACATATCCAAAAATTATTATATACATCTCATATACATACAGTAATCCCAAAAGCCAACTAGATAACCAACATCAAAAATGCCAAATGTCCCTAAAGCCCTAACCACTCCTGGTTGGCTGCTTTCTTTTCGAGCCACTTGCCCTGTCTGAAAATGTTAGTCATTGGGAAGAGTGAGATTCTTCAACTTTAAAGCTTGCTACAGATTGAGTGATTCGGGTTTCACTGCACTGCTTGAACTGTTGCAATATATGCTTTCAAAAGAAAATGTACTTCCTACCAAGACATATGAGGCAAAGTGAATTCTTTGCTCTACAATCGGTATAGGATATGAGAAATCTCGATATAGGAAGAAGAAAGGGAAAAGTCCTTTGAAGGTCCTATAGTATTTTCCCATTATTCCGAGATTCAAGCAGTTGTACAGTAATGCAGAGATTGCTAAACAGTTGACATGGCATGCAGATGAAAGGATTAAAGACACAAAGCTTAGACACCTTGAAAATGCTCCTCAATGGAAAAAAATGATCATAAGTACCCTAACTTTGCGAATGAAGCAAGGAACCTTCGCCTTGCATTGTCAACTGATAGAATTAATCCGCACTGTGTTCAGAGTAGTACACATAGCATGTGGGTGGTGTGATATTGATGATTTATAACCTTCCATCATTCTTGATCATGAAACGTAAGTTTATGATGTTGTCCATGTTAATTTCTGGGCCAAGGCAACCTGGGAATGATATAGATGTATACTTGGCTCCTTTAATTGATGACTTGAAGCTACTTTGGGAGGAAGGCATTAGTGTGTATGACGAGTACATGGAAGAAAGTTTCACTTTGAAAGCCATGTTGTTTGGCACAATTAATTATTTCCCTGCTTATGGTAATTTGTCAAGATACAGCGTCAAAGGATATGGTGCATGCCCTATATGTAAAGATGACACTCATTCAGTGCGACTTCATCATTGTAAGAAAAATGTTTACATGGGGCATCAAAGATTCTTACCATCACAACATCGTTAGAGGAAGTGGAAAAAGCCTTTCAATAGCGACTCAGAAGAAGGTAGCCCACCGAAGATGTTGACCGGTGCCCGGGTGTATTCCAAGGTAAAAGACTTGGATAACAATTTTGGCAAGCCTTTTGCAAAACAAATCGAGATAAGTGGTTAGAAGAAAAATTTTATGTTCTTTGAACTTCCATATTGGAAGTCTTTATGTGTGAGACATTTTCTTGATGTGATGTACATAGAAAAAAATATATGTGATAGTCTAATTGGCACGTTGCTCAATATCCAAGGAAAAAGCAAGGATAGTGTCAATTCGAGGTTGGATTTGGTGAACTTAGGAATTAGAGAAGAGTTGGCATCGATTGAGCAAGGGCATCGCACTTATCCACCGCCAGCGGCATACACTCTGTCGAGGAAAGAGAAGAAATTATTTTGTAAGTTTCTGCAAGGAATTAAAGTTTCTGAGGGCTACTCTTCAAATATAAAGAACCTTGTATCAGTGAAAGAGTTGAAGTTAAAGAACCTCAAGTCTCATGATTGTCATATGCTCATGTAGAATTTCCTATCGATTGCTATACGATCCATTTTACCCAAAAATTTAAGAAACACCATCACTAAACTTTGCGTGTTTTTCAAGTTGATATGCAGTAAAGTGGTAGATTTAACTAAGTTACAAGATTTGCAAAGGCTAATTGTGTATACTCTGTGTGAACTTGAAATGTATTTTCCACCTTCTATTTTTGACATTATGGTACATCTAACCGTATACTTGGTCAAAGAGATTCAATTGTGCGGTTTAGTGTACTTGAGATGGATGTACCCGAATGAGCAATTCATGAAAATATTAAAAGGGTATGTGAAAAATAGATATCGCCTAGAGGGTTATATCGCTGAAAGGTACATGGTTGAAGAAGCGAGTGACTTCTGTGCTAATTTTCTATCAAATGTTGACCCTGTAGGGATCCTTAAGTCCCATCATGATGGGCGAAGATTAGAGAAAGGAACAACAGGGAGGTATGTAATAAGGATATCAGTGACTGAACGGGAGCAAGCCTACTTGTATGTGCTACATAACACTGATGAGGCCGAACCGTATGTAGAAGAACGCAAGGATGCTCTTTGATTGGTACATGGTGATAGGAATGAAAATTTGTTAACAAAAGAACACAATAAATAATTTTCAGGCTGGTTGAAAAATTGCATTAATGAGATGAAGCGGAATCCTGATTTAGTTTCTAAAAAATTGAAGTGGCTGTCGAAGGGACCAAGCTTAAATGTATTATCTTACAATGGTTATGCAATCAATGGTTACACATTCTATACACAAGACCATGATACACAGAGCATGATACAGAATAGTGGGGTAACACTTGTTGCTGATTCTTGGCATAGATCCAGTGCTAAAGACATACACCCTATCTATGCATCAATGTCATACTTTGGTGTCATTGAACGCATATGGGAGTTAGATTACTCTATGTTCAGGGTCCCTGTCTTCAAATGTAAGTGGGTTAACAACAATAGTGGATTGCGAATAGATGACTTAGGCTTTGTTCAAGTGGACATTTCTAAGGTTTGGTATGAAGATCATCCTTTTATTTTAGTAGGACAAGCAGAACAAGAGTTTTTCATTCCTGATCCTGCTAAAAAGAATTGGTCTATTGTACTCCCATCCAACAAGAATCATCAAGAACAAGTTGATTTTGGAAGTAATGAATATTTGAACATCAATGATGATGATCCTTCGTTTGAGAATTTGTGGTCAGTAGATATTGGTATATATGAAGATGAAGATGAAGATGGAGATGGAGATAGACCCGTATACGTGAGACATGATCATGAAGAGGGAACTTGGGTCACAAGAAACACAATTCTCAATCCAACACGAATTCTGAAGAATAAATTTTAAATCAAACTAGAAAAAAGAAAAGATAATGAGTGCCTTGACTTGTTTACTTGTATGTACATTTTTATAAATTTCAAAATAATTTGCTATTGTTGACATGGTTGACATTGTACACCGATATTCTGCTTTGGTTTATTTCACTTCCAGGAGTATGGCCTCACCACACGATGAAACTGATGATGTTCCCAAGAACATTAGTAGACAAAGATTTGAGGAGAACGTAAGACATGGCAAGACAGTTATGGCGAGGTTGATCAAATTGAGAAGTAAGGGAATCAAGTTACAATTGGAGTAGAATGAAAAGGGAAACCCATTTGGCAAGAACAGCACCTCCTTAAATAACTTGATTGGGACTATAGTTTGAGACAGAGTCCCTATTACAGTTCAAAACTGGAAAATGGCAAGAAAAAAGTATGAGGATGATATATGGGATGAAGTACAAGTAACACATTAATTATATTATTGTTTGGATTGCTTTGTTTCACTTAATTTCAGTTTTACATATTATATATGTTTTTTATTGTTACAGAGAATTTTTATTATTGATGATGATCGGAAGGCCTTTGTGTTAAGAAAAGCCAAAAAACTTATGAGAAAGTTTCGTTCTAATCTTGTCGAATACTTCTTGAGGGATGATAATGAGATTATCATTACTACACCGCCAACATTGTATGAAGGAATCATTACTGAAGAAATGTGGATGACTTTATTAGAACACATACAACTCAGGAATTCCTGGTAATATAATATGTTTGATTTTCCCTATTACTTGTAATGTACGTATTTGTAATTAATATTTATATATTAATATGAATCATTTTGATCTAAACAGGAGTTGACTGAGAAAAATCAAGCTAACACGACTAACATGGCATACCGATACACACAAGGACCTGTTTCATACGCACAGTTATAAAGAAAAATAGTACGAACTAATGTTTATTTCATTTGTAGATAAATTGTATGAATATCATTTAAATTCAACAAAATTTGCTGTACAGATAGAAGAATCAAGTTCATATATTACACAGGTTCCATGACATGATATGTGGGTAGCTGGTGTCACAAATAAAAAAGGTGAAATTCATAGTGAGGAGGCAAAAAGAGTAGCCGAATATTGTGTAAGTATTGGATTATGCGTACAATAAATAATTAGCTTTACTTAAATGACTTGATTTATAATAACTAATATTGTTGCAATTCTTTTTGTGATAGTGACAAATGACACAGGAGGATCCTGTGTTGGTGAGTTATGTTGGTCGGGACGATTTGTTGAGCAGAGTGTTAGGAGTACCCGAGTATGATGGTCATGTTTGGAATATTGGTTTTGTTGTCACCCCATCAACATACTTCGGACGTCAGAAGCGCCCCAATAAAAGTGACGTTTCCCAGCTGCGTAAGGAGATGACTAGTTTCAAGCATCAAATGCAAGAACTTTAAGAACAAATGTGCTACAAGGAACAATGAGAAGAACAATTCTTAGAACAAATATGTTTGATACAAGAATAGAACGCGCTGTTAACAACACAAATACAACAGTTGGTGTAGTGTAGGCCAACACAAAATATTCCCTTCTGTGATAGCCCAAGTGTCAGATATGTTGCACTTCCATGCCTAAAGTCCATTTTCCTTTGGTAATTAATTTCTTCTCAACTTAACTTTATGTTACATTATAATTTAATGAATTATAACATATTAACTCTATTTTCTATAGGGTGAATTTCAATGTAAGTTATATGCCGACCAAGCTTCCAAGCACGCGGTTGCAGTGGGTGCTACCTACAACACTGATAAGGACACATTGCACAATTCACCGTTTCCTGACAACACACTCTGAGTGAGGGTTGACGTCTGCATGAATGAAGACGCCCTCTTACCAATCCCGTCTCAGGATGAGCAAATAATGGTGAAAGATGTTGTAGGTGGCTATGTTGCTTGGCCAATAAGTCTTATCGAGCCATATGAAAAGGTTGTTCATTTACAATTCCCTGCGCTTTTCATTCGTACTTCTATCTTAAACTATTATTTAATTTTCTGATTTTCGTATGGTGGACAGTCTAGAGATAAAAAAATCTAACCTTATGGTAAGATCTCAAAGTGTTCAACAACACAATCCAAATCAAAAGCATCGGCTAGCCAACAGAGCAAAAGAACACTAACCTCATATCGCGATCAATTAGTATCGATTACACCACAATTGATCAGTGAAGGAGGACTAGAAATACATCTTGAAAGACATATCTACAATATTGGTGGTCTAGTTGATTATGTTATTGCCAAGGTCGTGCACGACATATGTACTCGTGATTGGGTTAGTGCTTTAGCTATCATCATCTGGATAAGGTACTTGACCATTATCGTTTATCACTGTTATTAACATTTCTTGTTCCATTTCTTTTGTTTTTCATGACATTGTTTGTTTTGTACCAAGCATTTGTACTATGAGATCTTAATGGATACAAACAGAGTCCAATTCGTATTTGTCAACCCTTATCTCATTGGCTACCATGGGGGTAAAGTAGATATAAATGTGCAGTCGAATGCTCTAAAAGATTACTTTAGAAAGAAATCGACACCAACTACGCTATTTTTAGTGCCATACAATGCGGGGTAAGTTATTAGTGGTACAATTTTTATTTTTATTGTTTAACTTTTATTATACCATGATTGTTGACACAAATTTTTTAAAATATTTTAGGCGCCATTAGATATTGATAGTAATCAATCCAGCGAAACCTTCAGGCCCTCGCATTTACTATGTGGATTGTAACATCCTGGATTTTAACTAAGGGATAATAACTCCAAATGATGTAATTAATGTTAATTAAGCATATTTGAAGTATATGTTGTACAATGTGAAATGAAGGCAATTATTCATAATTTAATGATTATTGTACTAATCAAGGGTAAAACGGTAAATTTACCAACCGTCTGGTTAGCCACGGATGAGAAAACCCCTTAGTAATTAAGATCAATGGTTGAGATTGAAAGATCAAGGGGTGGAATCAAGTGTGAATGGATTTATATGAAATCATAAGGGGAAAGAAAGAGATGGTGACAAGTGTCCAAATGAGAACCCTTGGATGAGTCAACATTTTCAAACTCTTTCTCTCTCCCTCTTAGTTGGCCAAGTGCATGGGAGGAAGGGAAGTAGTGATCATCAACTCATCTTTCTCTCTCCATTTCCTCCATTTCCGGCGAACCAAGCTAGAAAGAGAAAGGAAGGGTTTGAAATTTGTGAAGGTAAATGACTTCACAAGCTTAAACACTTCTCATTAATATTGTGCAAGTGATCAAGAGCTTTCTTTCCATGTTTTCAGACTTGTGATTGGTGGTGTGTGGCAAATTGAGGGAATTCGAAAGTTGAGGAATCCAAGTTCTGAATTCAGCAAGTGAAAGAGGTGAGTTTCTGATGAAGTTTGATACAAATGTTATTACATTTTGTATAGTTTAGAGAATTCTGAAAATTGACCTAATTATGATGTTAAATGAAGGGTAGACTTTGGTGAGATTGTCACTGTTCATTTGGTCAGTTTTGACATTTGAGAGTGATTAGAAATTGATTTGAAGTTGAATAAGGGAAAGTGTTAGAATGAGGTTTTGAGTGGTTTGATGATTTAGAGAGAGAATGTGTTGAATGAGTTGAAATTGGGTTGTTTTTGGTTGCCAATGGGTTCCTTGTGTTGAAATAAGTGAGAATGAGTCTTGACACAAGTTAAAGAACCATTAGAGTGCATTTGGTGAATTTTGGAGAAGTTTACCAGTTGCTGCGATCTGGTTTCTGAGGTGATTTCTCGAGTGAGGGAAGAACTCACTCGAGCACAGGATGAACGTGCTCGAGTGAGCATGTTTGTGCTCGAGTGAGGGTGCATAAATGCACTGGGGGTGAGCGGTTTTGGTGTTCACTCACGGGTGAATGCCAAGAGTGCGCCCGGCACTCGCGAGTACTGGGATTGTGCTCAAGTGCGCTGAGGGTCAGTACTCGAGCACAGGTGCTTGTGCTCGAGTGAGAGTGCACTTTTATGTTTTGGGAGAGTATCTCAGGGCATTGCTCGAGAGTGATAGTGGAGGGTGAGCGTGAGCACTCGCGAGTGTTGAGGAATCACTCGAGCACTGGGGTTGTGCTCGAGTGAGCCCTCTGTGCTCGAGTGCGCTTGTGGTTCGAGAGTTGGGATTGCTCTCGGGTTGTCACTCGCAGGGCTTCACTTCCGTGGTGCTCGAGTGCTGGCGAGGTCTCTGCTCGAGCACAGGTGCTTGTGCTCGAGTGAGAGTGTAGGTTTGTCGCGGGAGTTGCTCTCGGGTGAGCACTTCCTGCGTCTCACTCGCATGTGTGCTCGAGTGAGATCGAGGGTTGTGCTCGAGCACGGTCTTCTGTGCTCGAGTGAGAGGGCCAAAAATCAGAGTTTAGCTTTCCAAAGAGGGGTCTTTGGGGATGGTTATTCCAACCCTTTAGGCATATGTTTAGGCATGTAATGGCCATCTAAAGAGTCCAAATAATAACCAACATAAAGTATTATAGAATTAAGAACTTGGAAAAGAGATTGACCTATTGTCCCTAATTTGATTCTAGGATTTGACATCTGCCGTCCTCGGGAGCCCACTGAGCCAGTTAACTTCAGGAAAGAGCGAGGTAGTGACTTTTCTTTCGTACCATATGTGATGCATTGTATGTGTGTATTGTCATTGATGTTTGATAAGTGCGTATGTTGCGACTTATGTGGATATGTGGAAGCACCGTCAGTCCAATAGTCCCTGAGTAGCTAACAACGGTTCGGGTGAAGGTCGTATGCCTTCCCGGCGGAGAAAGGGGATGAGGATGAGGTGTGATTATGTGACATGAGGCCGATAGGCTGATTGTGAGGCCGACGGGCCATTTGTGAAAGCCGGTTAGCTGTATGAGCTATAAGGCTATATGTATGCACGGCCACGCCAATAGTCCCTGAGTAGCTATCAACGGTTCGGGTTAGGTCAGTGTGCCTTCCCGGCGGAGAAAGGGGATGAGGGTGGAGTGTGATATGCCACGCCAATAGTCCCTGAGTAGCTAACAACGGTTCGGGTTAGGGCAGTGTGCCTTCCCGGCGGAGAAAGGGGATGAGGGTGGAGTTTGATATTGGTTGCTGCTGCTGTATGATGATTTGCTTACATGCTGTGTGCTTATATGTGGTATAAATGTTTAGTTACTACTGGGATTCTTTTGAATCTCATTCTTTCCTTTGAACTAACCTTTCAGACAGGGCGAGTGGCTCCAAGGAGAAGCAAGTGACCCGGAGCGGGTAGAGTTTCGTAGGGACATTTATTTTGGAAATGTTGGTTAGACTGTTTGGATAGGGATTATTGTATATTGTTGGGTTGTAAATTGTTTAAATACTTTAACCTGTAATCCCTTTAGCAGAATTTGAAACTATATATCTATAGTTGAACCCGAGGTTTACCGGGATTTTGGTTATACACTCTGTCATACGTAAATGTAGTTAAACTGCACAAGTGATTATATTCGATAATTGAACCTGAGACCGAGAGAGGAATGAAGTTTTGAAAATTTCATAACGTCCCTACTATTAAAGGGAATTTTAAATGAGTTTTAAACTATTCGACGGTCTCTAATCTAATTTAATTATCAAACATCGAATTATAATTACATGATTAAAGGCAGGGTGTTACATGGATCCTCTAAAAAATGGTCTTCCACAAAACCGTTCTGATATGTTACTATTGTTCAATAGGTAAGCGTACGTGCGTATGTGCAAATATTTTCATATGTGATTGAATAACCAAAAGTAATCAGTTTCTATTTATTTTGTTAGTGCATTGACTGCATATCAGTCCTCTGTATCCTTAAGCTATTCTAAAGCTGCTGACCCTCACCTTAGCTATCCTTGGAAGAAGATACTGGTACTGATATATGAATTTACTCAAACTTTGTTAGTAAACAATTTTTATTCATAAACAGAGTTAAATATTGCATTCTATTTTTGCAGTGCCCTTTCCAACCCAATGATAATGATTGTGGGTATTACATCATGAAATTTATGAAGGATGTAATTACGCATGATCAGCCATTTATTCCTCAAAAAGTAAGTTATTTAGTTGCACTTCATATTGTGTTTTAATTAAATTTAATTAGTGCCTGATAATTACATTTTATTGATTTTAATTCAGTTTAATTTGTGGCTGATTGTATATATGTGTAGTATTATGAAGATCAACGTTGTGACACTTTGACTTACCATCAGCTTAATGAAGTGATCGAAGAATGGTGTGAATATGTGTTTAGGCAAATCTCTAGGTTATGCTATTCACTAGCTGGTCTTTGTTGTGTTGTTTCTTGCCAATTGTTGTGTCGTGCATGTATTCAAGTTGAATTTGTTGTATTTCATTCACGTACAATATATTGTATAACTATTTTATATATTACTTTAGCTAATTAATCATCTTTTTGTATCATTTTAAAGTTATCTATCATTATTGTTTGCTTTTCTTCATTCTGCTGTACTGTAAATATAGATACAAAATGTTTAGACCATGCAATGTGCAATACTGTAATTATGGGAGATATGAAAAAAAAAAGAGTTCCTGTGGCACTTCTTTAAATAAGGGCCATAGGAAGAACCCTAATAAAAAAAAGGCCACAGGAAGAAGCCAAAAAATAAATAAATAGGAGGACCCTCCTGTGGCGCTTCCTTAAGGAAGGGCCACAGGAGGTCTGGTCTCCTGAGCAAGCTCCACAAGAGACCCCTTCCTGTGGCCCTTCCTCCAACAATCGCCATAGGAGGGTATTTTTTAAAAAAAAAATTAAAATGTTGTGGTGCTTCCAAGTGCCACAGCTTTGCTTTTTTGTAGTAGTGCAAGATCAAGGTAATTACTCTTGGTTTCAATTGTTTATGCCTCTCAAATCCATGGAAAAACTCTTCTAAGCTCTTTTCCCTCCTGAAAATCATGTGTAGCAAGTAAAACTTCAAGAGAAGAGAGAGAGAGGAGGGTGACGCCTAGAGAGAGAAAGTTGAGAAATCAAGAAGTAATCTTAAGAACTTTGATCCTCTTAGTTAATATGTTGTTGTTGTTGTGGTTATTGTTGTTATTGGCTTGATTTGTGGTTGTTTTTCTTAACTTTGTAAAATTGGGATGATGGAACCCTAAGGGATTATGATGCCTAAATTTTCACAAATCATGTTTAATAAGTGTTTAAGAAGTTAAACATGTGATTAGAAGTGAAAAAGAAGGAGTTTAAAGGATTAAACCATGAAATCCCAATTTTCTCTTTCTCTTTGTATGTTTCAGCCAGTCCTGAAAATAAGGGAAGGAGCTAGAATTTCATCAATTTGATGGTTCCATTGTGCTTAGAAGGGAAAATTATGTAGGGTTCATGTAGATTGTGAAGTGTGAAAAGCCTTGGAATGTAAAATGACAAAATGAGCTTTAAAACCCTAAATAGGGGTGCCAAGGGCAAATCTGTCTTTTGGCAATGAATTTGGCCTGAAAGTTTTAAAACATAATAATGTTTCCCCATCCCATTGAAAAACTAATGTTGACCATTAAAATATTGATATTGACCATTAACATGTTTTACAGTAAAAGCAATATTACTCCATTTTAATACTTTTGAAACAAATTAAATCCAAAAAAAATTGCTCCTGAATAAAAAGTTTCAAAACAAATTTGCATATTAACTCTTTTTTCATCCCAAGTAATATTGGGACACATACTATGCTTACTTATTATTGCTAAGAAAAATTCAAAGAAATGTGTAGCCTAGTCAATATGTATAATAGCATTTTAGTATTGAAAAATATATTGTATACAATATTAATTATTTACATGTTCATAAATATTGTAAATCATTTCCCAAATTCTACATAAATACATGAAAAAATATAGTGATCTTCATAAATTTCAAAGCAGTTTAGCATATGTTGTTTACACAATCATCAATAGTACAATCAAACATTTTTACCAAATTAATCTACACATTATTAATTAGTGATGATATAACAACAACAACAACAATAAAACCTTATCCCATTAAGTGGGGTCGGTTATATGGATGGCACAACCCCCCCACCTTGTGTGATAAGCCTTTGTTGTTGTTGTTTCATCCCTAAATAATAATGCGTAGATTAATTAGGTAAAAAAATAATTCATTAGCGTAAAGGAGGAGGTTTGTGTTTGGCCCTCAACAACCAACATAAAACTTTGTTGAATCTTTTATGTTGATTAACAAAGAAATTGTTCTAGTTTGTGATGATAGGTTTTTTTTAAAGAAAAAATGTCAAAGTATACCTTTAGTTATCTAGCTTTATACAAGCCCAATTTTAAAAACTATCTTTTCTGACCTCTAATCCTTACACAATTAGTTTCAAATGGTGATTTTTTTTTGTAACAATCATTGTTATTTCAAGAATTAAACTTAACATATCAGCATTTGAGAATGTTTTGTCAACATTTAAAATTTAAATGTCAACATATTTGGTTGACAGGCATTTAGGTTAAATGACCTAAAGGGATCAGAATGAAACCTTGTGTCCATTTTTTTTTGATTGAGAATACATAGCACTACTTAAAAGCTAACATCAGCCCTTAAGATATCCTTTAGAAAGTCTGGGGGTAATCGAAAAGTAGTAACACCCAAAGGAAGTCCCAAAGCTTCCTTCATCAATGCATCCACTACAAAGTTGGAATCCTTATTGCACTATTCCAAACTAGCTTCCCAATTTCGTTCCAAGACCTGATGAACTTGTTTATGGAGCACAACACCAGAATGATCATTATTCCATACACAAGATAGCAACTCCAGTACCTCCCAACAATCTATTTCTACAACTACTTTCTTCCAACCTAAGTCCCATGCATGCCTTAACCCTAGCAACACTACCCACATTTCTGCTTGTAAACAGTTGCCTTAACCAACGCTAAACATAAAACCTCCTAAAGCTTCACTATCATGGTTTCTCACTATCCCACAACATCTGGTTGCATTATTATCTAACCTACATGCTCTGTTGACATTCATTTTGATCCAACCAATGTACAGAGTCCTCCATGAGGTGTTTGTCTCTTGAACAAACTGTAGCTTATACAAGTTAACATCTGACCATTTAGCTTGGGGGCATACCTATGCTAGCATTTGGTTCGTACCACTACCTTGCCATCAAAATTCTAGTATTCTAATTTAATCAAAGCTATTGACACAATAAGGCAAAACATATTGGCCAACTCGTACCAATACTCTCTTGTTTTTTACTCAAATTTCAATCAATCGAGGGACGTATATCAGAAAAGCCATAAAAATGTCGACATATAGCATTTGAAACAGCCTTACCCCAACAACTAGTAACTACCTTACAATCACAGAGAATGTGTATTGTGTCATCCCTAATACCTACACACAAGCTACAATCCACACTTTCATGTGTACCCCGTGAAGCACACGAGCTATTTGTCATGGGCCTTCCCCTTGCCTCCAGCCATAAAAATGTCTTATAGCATTGTGGTATGTGTAACTTCCAAATCTTCTGCCATAAGCCCCAAGAGTTACATGCATAATCCCCACTGATAAGTTCATAGACATATTTAACTGAAAAAATCCTATCATGAGAATAATGCGATATTAGAACATCCTCCTTACCTCTACGACCATCAAGTAAGGCTCTTTTAATTGCTTCTAGAACATCATTAGGTAAGAAGGAATCAAATCTTGCCCATTCCCAACCTCCTGACGGGGTTCATATAGTCACTCACTCTGTCCTCCTTTGAATCAGTTGGTAAAGACCTAATGCATAGATCAATAAGTTTACCATGATTTTGGAAGCCACACATCATTCCAAAATTGCACATGTTGGCCTTCTCCTACTCTCCATCCTAGCCTTTTCTCCACTTTCTCCTAAACATTCGTTATGCCCTTCCTGAGAGCCTCCTTTTTACGAGCTAATCCCCAATAAGACATCTTCACTACGATTATATTTTTCCCTCATGAATTTGACCCATAGTGCATCTCTTCTTTTTACAATCCCTCAACCTAGTTTCATTATAAAAGCTTCATTTTGTTTTCTCACATATCGTAACTCCAAACCTCCTGCATCCGTCTTCCTACAAACATCATCTTAAGCCACCAAATGAGGTTTTCTACTCACTCTTGTACTGCCTCATAGGAATCCTTAGCACTTCTTATCTAGCTTATCACATGTAGAGGAAGGTAACCATGAAGATTGCTTCGCATAATTTGGAATGGTCGATGCCATTGAAGACACTAGTATATGCCTAGCAGTCATTAATAGGGAATTAACTTTCCAATCTTTTAATCTATCATGTTCTTATTTTATATGTATTGGTACATACTCTTGGAAACCCTTTTATGGTGAATGGGGATTCCTCAGTACTTCTCCAAGTCCATTGTAGGAGTAAAACCCAAGAATGAGCTTATTTCAGTCCTCCTATTACGACAAATGTTACTAGATAAGAATATTCGAGATGTTGCTTCATTTACCTTTTCCCTAGAGGCATCATAGAAATCATCTATGCATGCCTTAATAAAATGAGATCATTAGCAAAGAAAAGATAAGACACTGCAATGCCATTTTTCTTAAGATGAAATGAGAGCCTATTCTCTAAAAGAACTTCACTCTAGATTAGGTGAGCAAGCTTCTCCATAACTAAAATGAACAAATACGGTGATAAAGGATCACCCTGTCATAAGCCATGAGTAGGATTAAAACTCAGACCAGGTTCTCCATTCCATAATACCTGCATCTCTATTATATTTAAGCAACAAGTAATTAAGTCCACACATACTGGTGGAATACCCAACTCCCTCAGGCATGCTATAATAAAACCCCATTTCACTATGTCATATGCTTTTTGTAAATCAGTTTTCAAAGCCATATAGCATGCCTACTTCTTTATCTTCTTCATAGAATGAATAATCTCCTAAGCTAAAAGTATATTGTCCAAACTATGTCTTCTTGGCATAAAACTACATTGATTCAGAGCTACAACAAGGGGCATCACACTCTTCATTCTGGTAACTAGAACTTATGTAATAACCTTATACATCACTTTGCAAAGACTAATTGGGCGAAAATCCCGAATCGTCTATGGAACATCTGTCTTCAAAATTAGTACTATGTTTGTACCATTGATTATTTTAATCTCCGCTGGATTTTGAAAGATATCTTAATCCATCTGGACCTGGTGCTTTCAAGGGACCCATTGTAACCCCCTCACCGTAATTACATCCGGATTACGAAATTTAAATGAAATAGAGACCAATAAGATGGTTTAACCATTTATAATCCCTCATCCAAGAGATGGGGCGTTCGAAAAATCATTTGAAAACTTATATATTCCTGGTCTCACATTCATGTACGGATATAACTACTTGAGAAATCAGAGTACATAATAAATATCAAAGTGCGGAAACTAAAATCCCGGCAACCCCGGGTTACTTACATAAATAATATGGGTTTTATATTTCCCAACAACGGGGATTACACGATCAAAATAATCATTTACATCAATTTACACTTTGGCAATCCCAAATCCAAAGTAAGGATAACCAACTATCCCAAAAATCCCTAATGTCCCTAAGAGACCCTAACCACTACGGGTTGGTCGCTTCTCCTTCGAGCCACTTGCCCTGCCTGAAAGGTTAGTCATATGGAGGAATGAGATTCTTGAGAATCCCAGAGCAACAACTCACTCATACAATATATAAACACAAAGCATGTAATGTATCATGTTCACCAACATCATCAGCAACACAATGATCCATAGCTCGCGCCACAGACGACAGCACTCACGGCTGTATCACAATGCACTATGCCCGCTTACGCGGTAATCACAATGACAGCTTTCGCTGCAAACACTATGCCCGCTCGCGCGGTAATCACTATGCACAACGCCCGCTTTCGCGGTGAACACTATGTAGCAGCAACTCAAAGCACAATGTATCACTAAGCATCTCCAAACACAATGTATCACAAGGCACTATGCTCCACAGTACACAAAGCTCCACAACGTATCACAATGCATCTCAAGGCAGCAGCAGCACACAATGCATGATAGGCAAACATACAGTACATTTACACAAAGTATAAGAGAGAGGTCGCTACCTGAATCTTTCCTGATAATCTTTGGCACAGTGGGCTCACGCGTTCGACAGATGTCAAATCCTATTCAAATTAGGGACACTTGATCAATTTCTTTTCCATAATCATATTTCAACAATACTCTAAGTTGGTTATCGTTTAGGACTCTTTAGGTGACTAGAATAGGCCTAAACATATGCCTAAAGGGTTGGAAGAACCTACCCAAAAGACCCCTTACTCGAAGGCAAAACACAGATTTTTGGTCCTCTCACTCGAGCACAGATGCTCTCACTCGAGCACAAGTACGGACATCACTCGAGCACAAGTGCGAGTGAGACTGCGAGTGAGCTCCCGAGAGCATAAAGACACTTGCAGGAACTGGCTCACTCGAGCACGCTGACCCTCACTCGAGCACAAGGCCAAATACCTCACTCGAGCACACGCGAGAGAAAACCAGGAAGTGAGGACCCGAGAGCACCCAAAGCTCTCCAAGCATAGGATCACTCGAGCACAAAACCACACCCGCGAGCACACTCCCACCCGCGAGCACACTCCCACCAGAAGCACACCTCACACCCGCGAGCACACACCTCTCACCCGCGAGCACACCCGCGACCACACACCTCACACCCGCGAGCACACACCTCTCACCCGCGAGCACCTCACTCGCAAGTGAGAGCCCGAAAGCACAACTCTCACCTGAAGCACAACCTCACTCGAGCATGACCCCCAGTGCTCGAGTGAGAAGGCTATGCTCGCGAGTGTCAGAGCACACTCGTGGCATCCACCAGCAAGTGAAGACCCGAAAGAAACCCTTCACTCTGAACTCCCACCTTCACTCGAGCAGACCATGCCTGCTCGAGCATGTTCTTCGCTCACTCGAGCACAAAGCGCTGTGCTCGAGCATCACCCAAAGAAACCCAGACGCACTCGAAGCAGGACAGGGAAAACTCTTCCATCACTCGAGCACGTTCTTCCTCTGCTCGAGTGATGCTCATCCGAAACCCAGAATTGCAGAAAACCAGAAAAACACCAGATGGTCAAATTCATGCCCAAAGGTTCCCAAACTCCCCACAATGCTCATACACTCTAAGCACTAACTAGGGAACACAATGGCAACTCCACAAACACCCCAAAAACCACTTTGACCACAATCAACCACTAAGGTCTCTATGACACACATTTCCCAGATTTCCCTTAACACATTTCTACCATTTCAGATCATTTCCCATAATCAAATAACTTAACATTAACCCATTTTTACTATCAAACACCATAAAATCCACATCTTCAACATTTGGCATACTTAGGGCAAAATTCCAGATTTGACTAAACTTAGCCAAAAATCATAGACAATACACCAAAATGCTCTAAATGCCTACCTCTTCTCTTTGCTCAATTCAGAATCTTGATTCCTCAACTTTCAATTTCGAGCAAATCATTAAGCACCACCTCTCAAGATTCTACAACCACCACAATGTAGCTCTTATTGAGATGAACATTATTAGAGAAGAGATTCTTAACAAAGGAGGAGCATTTCTTACCAAGATTAGAGCTTTTCCTTTCTCTCTCCAAGCTTGATTCAGCAAAAATGGAGGAATGGAAGAGAGAGAAGATGAGAGATGGTAGGATGATGATGAAGTCAACCCTTCTCCCACACACACACACTCCACCGAATTGGAGAGAGAAAGAAGGAAAAAGTGAGGTCTTGTCTTCTTGTGGCCTCATCCAACCACTACCACAATGCCACATGTCATGATCTTAAGCACTCCTCCATGAACACACACAATCTCAAAGCGTAGGATCCCGACCCATTATCAATGAATCACAACCCTTGATCTTAAATACCATACACATAAATTCTCAAAATCACTTTGCATTAATCCCAGAAGTGCTTAATTACACAAATCTCAATGATTATCAGGATTATCAGCCCTAATCACAAATCGGGATATTACAATTCTCCCCCTGTTAATTAAATTTCGTCCTCGAAATTTGTGATATCCCCTGAGCCATAAACTCCGGATATCGCCTTCGCATATCTTCCTCCGTTTCCCACGTTGCTTCCCGCTGAGTCATTCCCTTCCAGATCACTTTCACATAAGGAATACTTCGGTGTCTGAGCCGACGTTCTTCTCGTTCAATAATCCGCTCTGGCTCCACCGCATACGTGAAGTTATCTCGCAACTCCACATTCTCATACTCAACGACATGAGATGGATCCGGTTGGTACTTCTTCAATTGGGAAACATGAAATACATCATGGAGTCTGCTCAGGCTTGGAGGTAGGGCTACTCGATAAGCAACAGGCCCAATCCTATCAAGGATCTCAAAAGGACCTATATACCTTGGGCTTAACTTCTTTCGCTTTATAGCTCGCCCAATGCCGGTGACAGGTGATACTCTAAGAAACACATGGTCACCAGCCTCAAACTCTAGAGGTCTTCTTCTCTTGTCTGCATAACTCTTCTGCCGACTCTGAGCTTCAAGAAGTCTCTTACGAATGATTCGAATCTGGGCTGAGGTTTGATCCACAAGATCCGGCCCATAGAGCTTCCTTTCGGATAACTCATTCCAACACAACGGCGATTGGCATTTTCTCCCATACAACGCTTCATACGGCGCCATCTGAATGCTCGCATGATAACTATTGTTATAGGCAAACTCCGCAAGTGGAAGAAAACGGTCCCAACTCCCTTCGAAGTCAAGAACACATGCCCGCAACATATCCTCTAAGGTCTGGATAGTCCTCTCTGACTGACCATCCGTCTGAGGATGATAGGCTGTACTGAATCTTAACTGAGTACCCAGTGCCTCATGCAATGCCTTCCAAAATCTCGAAGTAAAACGAGGATCTCGATCGAAGATGATATTCTTTGGTACACCATGGAGCTTCACAATTTCACGAACATAAATCTCTGCTAGCTTGTCCGGAGAGTAACTAACATTGATCGGTAAGAAGTGCGCTGACTTCGTTAACCGGTCCACGATAACCCAGATCGCATCATAGTTCCTGATCTTGGGCAATCCCATAACAAAATCCATGGTCACACTTTCCCATTTCCATTCCGGAATCTCAGGACTTTGCAACAAACCAGGCGGTCTTTGGTGTTCAATCTTCACCTTCTGGCATGTGAGACACCTCGCCACATATTTTGTCACATCACTCTTCATTCCTGGCCACCAATACACAGATTTCAACCCATGGTACATTTTGGTCATACCAGGATGAAGGGTATACCGGCTCTTATGCGCCTCATCTAAGATCTTCTGTCTCAACTCCGCCTTAAGTGGAATACAAATTCTCTTCTGATAACGAATCAATCCACTAGGTGACACATCATAGCCCTGAGCTTCACCACGCTCTATTCTGGCCAGATTACGCTGAATCCAGTCATCTTGCCTCTGAGCTTCTTCAATCTCAGCTCTCAAATCACTTTCCCCTTGGGAAACATTATAGTTGGCACAAATGATCTGGTTCGCCAGATTCATATCACGAAAATCCGCAATCAGCTTCCCCTCGTGTATCATCATTGCTGCCACAACCACTGTCTTCCGACTAAGAGCATCAGCGACTACATTTGCCTTACCCGGATGATATTTAATTTCCAGGTTGTAGTCCTTAAGCAACTCCATCCAGCGTCGTTGTCTCATATTCAATTCTTTCTGATCATACAGATATTTGAGACTCTTGTGGTCGCAGTACAATTCCACGGTCACACCATACAGGTAATGACGCCAAATCTTCAATGCAAACACTATGGCCGCAAGCTCCAGATCATGTGTGGGATAGTTCAATTCATGGGGTTTGAGCTGTCGAGAGGCGTAGGCCACCACACGTCCCCGCTGCATAAGGACACACCCTAATCCCTGCCCACTGGCATCAGAGTACACAACATATGTCGTACTGGGATCGGGTAAGATCAACACAGGTGCCGTAGTCAACCTCTGTTTCAGCTCCACAAAGCAATTATCACAATGTTCATCCCATACAAACGGCTGATCTTTTCTCGTGAGCTTGGTCATCGGCAACGCAATGCGGGAGAAATTCTGAATGAATCTCCGATAATAACCAGCAAGACCCAGAAAACTGCGTACCTCAGCAACAGTTTCTGGCCTCTTCCAGTCCAGTACTGCTTCCACTTTACTAGGATCCACAGCGACCCCACCTTGCGAGACAACATGGCCTAAGAATTTCACTTCTGATAGCCAAAACTCGCATTTACTCAATTTAGCATAGAGTTGCTTCTCACGCAATGTATTCAACACAATTCTCAAATGATGCTCATGCTCTTCTCTACTCTTAGAGTATATCAAAATATCATCAATGAATACCACAACGAATTGATCCAGATATTGTCGGAAAATACGGTTCATGTAATCCATGAATACCGCAGGCGCATTTGTCAACCCAAATGGCATCACTAAGAACTCATAATGACCATACCTGGTCCGGAAAGCAGTCTTCGGAACATCGTCCGCTTTCACACGCAGCTGATGATACCCCGACCTTAGATCAATCTTCGAAAACACACATGCTCCAGATAATTGATCTAAGAGATCATCGATTCTAGGGAGAGGGTACTTATTCTTAATGGTAACCTTATTCAACTCTCTATAGTCAATGCACAACCGAAGACTCCCGTCTTTCTTTTTCACAAACAAAACTGGAGCACCCCAAGGCGACACACTGGGTCTAATAAACCCTTTCTCAAGCAAATCTTCAATCTGCTTCTTCAACTCGGCCATTTCATTTGGGGCCATACGGTATGGGGCTTTGGATATCGAACCCGCTCCAGGCACAATGTCAATCGAAAACTGAACTTCCCTTTCCGGAGGTAATCCGCTTAGATCATCCGGAAAAACCTCAGGGAATTCATTCACTACGGGTATACTGCTCACAGCTTCACTGGTCTCTCCTTGTACAGAAAAGAAAACCATATACCCTTGACAACCCTTTTTCAAATATTTCTCAGCCTTAGCTGTCGAAAGGAAATTCAAACCGGCATTTTCGCCCTCAATGCTCTGAGAAACAGGATACACTATCCTCTTGTTCCCACAATCTAACAACACATTGTTAGCTCTCAACCAATCGAAACCCAAAATGACTTCTAACTGGCAGAGCGGTAAACAGATCAAATCTATCACAGACTCATAACCGTCTACGGTTATAACACAATTTAAGCAGGCTTCTGTAGTTACAGCCTTCACACCCATCGGTGTTGACACAATCAGATCGAATGGCAACTTATGCACATTCATTCCCAGACGCTCTACACAAGCATAAGCAATAAAAGAGTGACTTGCACCCGAATCAAATAACGCTTGTAACTCAATGCCATAGATAAGAACTTTACCTTGTATCAGCTCTGGGGATTTTCGGGCCTCTTCGTGAGTCA
This sequence comes from Inga leiocalycina, assembly GCA_963242795.1. Lineage (NCBI taxonomy): Eukaryota > Viridiplantae > Streptophyta > Magnoliopsida > Fabales > Fabaceae > Inga > Inga leiocalycina. The sequence continues at coordinate 45,629,587 of OY725324.1, forward strand.
TAGCAAATACGCGGCCCTGAGTCCTCTGTCTCTGCTCTGGTCGTGGCTGTCCACACTCAACAGATGTATGTCCCACTTGCTTGCACTTAAAGCAAATCACCCGACCATCACACGTCTTGCCATGATGTGGCTGGTTGCAACGAGGACATGTCCATACACTAGGAGCCCTCTGATAATCACGACTCCCAGACTGATAAGGCTTCTTATTACCCCCTCTAAATGAAGAGGATGATCCCGAGCCCTTCCGCTTCTGAGAAGCACCGCCCTTACTAGGCTCACTATGACCACTACCAGCCTTAGCCGGATACAACTCTCTAAGATTATTCTCAGTAATCCGACATTCTTCAACGGCCTTGTTGAACTTGGAAAACTGATGAGTTGCTATTCTCTTTCTCATATCACGCCTCAAGCCCCGAATCAGCAAATCTGAGCTCAACTCCTCATCGTCCATTTTCTGAAGATAGGAGGAATATCGGGATAGACGGGTAAATCGGGACAAATATTCGTCAAAAGACTCCGTGTCCCCTTGCTTGATATTCAGGAATTCCGTTTCCTTCTCAAGCCTCACTGACTTAGGAAAGTATTTCTCGTTGAAGTGTTGCTGAAACACCTCCCAGGTCAATGGCTCATTCTTTAACCGCATTGATAAGGCAATGTTACGCCACCAACGATCAGCATCGCCTTCAAGCTTGTACACTGCCAACTTGGCTTTCACTTCTGAGGGACACACTAAAACTTCAAAAATTTTCTCAAGACGGTGCAGCCAATCTTCAGCCGCCTGAGGATCAAACTTCCCTTTAAATGCCGGAGGTAGTTGTTTACAGAATTTGGAGACCCAATACTCAAGGTCTCATTCCTCCCTGGCTGGCACTCCATGGGATCCTTGGTTCGGAATCACATGAGAAGGAGATTCAAGTGGTCGTGCCGACCCCTCAGCAGTATCTTCTATTCTAGTCTCCTCTCGGGTTTCCCCTCGAGTTCCTTCATGAGTAGACTGACCCCGGCCCTCATTGTTCTTGGCCTTTTCAGCTCTAAGCTCTTCTCTAAGCTCCGCAATCATATCCCTCTGATCCTTTATCAAGCCCATTAACTCTTGCATAGGATCCGGTGGATTGTCATTGACCAACTCCACATCGGGATCTTCTTGTTGTACTCTGGGGCGACCTTTTGTTGTTCTTTTCATTCTACAAAGAACTCACCCCATTAATCCAACAATTATGGTATACACATCTCTACAGAGCTCATATATCCACAATTATAACTCAAAGATGTGTAAACGAACAAACATTCACTACCAATCCATTATCACTAAGGACACACTATGGGAGCTATCCTAGCAAACTCTACCCTTGCCAGGAACTGCGTCTCTGATACCAAAAATGTAACCCCCTCACCGTAATTACATCCGGATTACGAAATTTAAATGAAATAGAGACCAATAAGATGGTTTAACCATTTATAATCCCTCATCCAAGAGATGGGGCGTTCGAAAAATCATTTGAAAACTTATATATTCCTGGTCTCACATTCATGTACGGATATAACTACTTGAGAAATCAGAGTACATAATAAATATCAAAGTGCGGAAACTAAAATCCCGGCAACCCCGGGTTACTTACATAAATAATATGGGTTTTATATTTCCCAACAACGGGGATTACACGATCAAAATAATCATTTACATCAATTTACACTTTGGCAATCCCAAATCCAAAGTAAGGATAACCAACTATCCCAAAAATCCCTAATGTCCCTAAGAGACCCTAACCACTACGGGTTGGTCGCTTCTCCTTCGAGCCACTTGCCCTGCCTGAAAGGTTAGTCATATGGAGGAATGAGATTCTTGAGAATCCCAGAGCAACAACTCACTCATACAATATATAAACACAAAGCATGTAATGTATCATGTTCACCAACATCATCAGCAACACAATGATCCATAGCTCGCGCCACAGACGACAGCACTCACGGCTGTATCACAATGCACTATGCCCGCTTACGCGGTAATCACAATGACAGCTTTCGCTGCAAACACTATGCCCGCTCGCGCGGTAATCACTATGCACAACGCCCGCTTTCGCGGTGAACACTATGTAGCAGCAACTCAAAGCACAATGTATCACTAAGCATCTCCAAACACAATGTATCACAAGGCACTATGCTCCACAGTACACAAAGCTCCACAACGTATCACAATGCATCTCAAGGCAGCAGCAGCACACAATGCATGATAGGCAAACATACAGTACATTTACACAAAGTATAAGAGAGAGGTCGCTACCTGAATCTTTCCTGATAATCTTTGGCACAGTGGGCTCACGCGTTCGACAGATGTCAAATCCTATTCAAATTAGGGACACTTGATCAATTTCTTTTCCATAATCATATTTCAACAATACTCTAAGTTGGTTATCGTTTAGGACTCTTTAGGTGACTAGAATAGGCCTAAACATATGCCTAAAGGGTTGGAAGAACCTACCCAAAAGACCCCTTACTCGAAGGCAAAACACAGATTTTTGGTCCTCTCACTCGAGCACAGATGCTCTCACTCGAGCACAAGTACGGACATCACTCGAGCACAAGTGCGAGTGAGACTGCGAGTGAGCTCCCGAGAGCATAAAGACACTTGCAGGAACTGGCTCACTCGAGCACGCTGACCCTCACTCGAGCACAAGGCCAAATACCTCACTCGAGCACACGCGAGAGAAAACCAGGAAGTGAGGACCCGAGAGCACCCAAAGCTCTCCAAGCATAGGATCACTCGAGCACAAAACCACACCCGCGAGCACACTCCCACCCGCGAGCACACTCCCACCAGAAGCACACCTCACACCCGCGAGCACACACCTCTCACCCGCGACCACACCCGCGACCACACACCTCACACCCGCGAGCACACACCTCTCACCCGCGAGCACCTCACTCGCAAGTGAGAGCCCGAAAGCACAACTCTCACCTGAAGCACAACCTCACTCGAGCATGACCCCCAGTGCTCGAGTGAGAAGGCTATGCTCGCGAGTGTCAGAGCACACTCGTGGCATCCACCAGCAAGTGAAGACCCGAAAGAAACCCTTCACTCTGAACTCCCACCTTCACTCGAGCAGACCATGCCTGCTCGAGCATGTTCTTCGCTCACTCGAGCATAAAGCGCTGTGCTCGAGCATCACCCAAAGAAACCCAGACGCACTCGAAGCAGGACAGGGAAAACTCTTCCATCACTCGAGCACGTTCTTCCTCTGCTCGAGTGATGCTCATCCGAAACCCAGAATTGCAGAAAACCAGAAAAACACCAGATGGTCAAATTCATGCCCAAAGGTTCCCAAACTCCCCACAATGCTCATACACTCTAAGCACTAACTAGGGAACACAATGGCAACTCCACAAACACCCCAAAAACCACTTTGACCACAATCAACCACTAAGGTCTCTATGACACACATTTCCCAGATTTCCCTTAACACATTTCTACCATTTCAGATCATTTCCCATAATCAAATAACTTAACATTAACCCATTTTTACTATCAAACACCATAAAATCCACATCTTCAACATTTGGCATACTTAGGGCAAAATTCCAGATTTGACTAAACTTAGCCAAAAATCATAGACAATACACCAAAATGCTCTAAATGCCTACCTCTTCTCTTTGCTCAATTCAGAATCTTGATTCCTCAACTTTCAATTTCGAGCAAATCATTAAGCACCACCTCTCAAGATTCTACAACCACCACAATGTAGCTCTTATTGAGATGAACATTATTAGAGAAGAGATTCTTAACAAAGGAGGAGCATTTCTTACCAAGATTAGAGCTTTTCCTTTCTCTCTCCAAGCTTGATTCAGCAAAAATGGAGGAATGGAAGAGAGAGAAGATGAGAGATGGTAGGATGATGATGAAGTCAACCCTTCTCCCACACACACACACTCCACCGAATTGGAGAGAGAAAGAAGGAAAAAGTGAGGTCTTGTCTTCTTGTGGCCTCATCCAACCACTACCACAATGCCACATGTCATGATCTTAAGCACTCCTCCATGAACACACACAATCTCAAAGCGTAGGATCCCGACCCATTATCAATGAATCACAACCCTTGATCTTAAATACCATACACATAAATTCTCAAAATCACTTTGCATTAATCCCAGAAGTGCTTAATTACACAAATCTCAATGATTATCAGGATTATCAGCCCTAATCACAAATCGGGATATTACACCCATACTAAAAATAGCTTGCTTCACTTCCTTTTTGGTAACTAATGCCCCCAACATGTTGAGAGTACCATCCAAGACAACTGGATAGTTTCCCCCAAACCGTGACCACTTGCTGTTGCTCTTCCGTATAAAGATTTTGAAAGAAAGTTGTTCCTTCTTGTCTCAACTCATCCTCATTGTACATTCATTCCCCATCTTCTTTTTTAAGGGCTTCAACTTGTTTTCTCCTCCTTTGACTATTAGTAACTATATGAAAATACTTAGTATTTTTATCTCCGTTAGCTTACCAATTACACTGTGAACATTGCAACCACATAATCTCTTCATGTACCAGGCACACCTCCAACTCCTCCCAAACCCATTTCCATTCATCCTCATTCACCCGAGAACTATCAAGACGATTAACATACTCGAGCTTCCTAAGGAGAATCACCTTCCAATGATTAACATTTCCAAATACCGATTTATTCCATTCTATGACCTCCTGCTTAAAGCCCGCCACATGATCTCCTCCCATCTTCGAGAACCTCTCCAAGAATTCTTCACTAGTTTATGGAAGCCCTCATAAGTTACCCATGATGCAAAAACTTAAAATGGCATCTATGTCTCTGGCCACCCATTTGAGGTCTTTTTAACAGTAAGGTGTAGAAGTCAAATTTAAAACAAGGAAGATGAAGTAAAGATACCTCATTAAAGTAGAAATTGTGCACTTATAAATGTATGTTTGTGTGTGTAGAGAGAGGTCAAATATTTATACCTAAGATCAAGGAAAGTGCCAAACTTATTGCGGCTAGCATCTTGGAGCTGAGAAATGGTCCAATAACCAAAGGAAGAACAAAGCTCACACAACCTTCAACTTCATCTAATTTTCCTTTCCAAATTAAATTTCAACACAGCTTTCTCAGTCAATGTCTTAGGAACAAAAAATGAAAGACCCCAAAGAAAAATGAGAGCCTCAAAATTATTCTGGACCTTCCTACCACCTTTCAACACTAAAAGGAAAAAAAATTTTACACTTCCCTTGTCCTTTTTTATAAGAGCCGAAAAAATAAATTGCCTTGATTCTTTTTATAAAAGCCTGACAAGAGTTATATAAACATTTAATGGGTTTTTTTTTCATTTTTACTCCTCATTAATTATATATTGCATTAATTAAAATGTTGTGATACTTATATTTATCTTTTTTCTCTCTCTTACTCGTCTCTCAGAAATAAGGGCATACTTGAAAAACAAAGTTTATTTGAGACATACTTATTATTTTTAACTAATTTTAACTGCTTTCTTAAACCGCATAATTCAGCTATTGAGTTCTTATAAATAGGATCGGAGGAAGTACTTCAAAAGTACAAAAGAAAAAGAAAAATGGGGAAATAATTATTATTGAGAGATCCCATGAAACTTTTAAATAATTAACAAGTCCCAAGAAACCTAAAGGTGAGAGAATTTAATTGTGAAATTACTAAGCTACCTCATTAATTAGTTTAGTTGTTAATACAAGCTAAGTCACAACGGTTAGTTTTTAATAACAAGTATGTGGTGCGGGTTAACATTAGTTGTTAACACATTTTGCGACCATCGTTAATATACGCTACTATATAAAAAAAATTAGATAAGCAGTGCCTTAAATTGCTACAACTCCGATATATATATATATATATATATATATATATATATATATATTTTTATAAAATCTCAAGAAAGTGCTACAGGAAGTTATAGCTTTGCTACAGGAAGTTATAGCTTTCTGTTGTGCTTTCCCATGAAAATGCTACGGAATCTCTTATTCAAAAATTTTAATAAATCGTCAAATCTTCTGTAGCACTTTCTTAAAACACTACAAATTAAAACAATTTTTCTTTTCTTTTTTTCTTAATTTTAAAACACTTTCTGTACAAAAAGTCTTTTTTATTTCTTAAAGATATGAAATCCTAACCTATTGTTTTCCCCTTTTTTAACTTTTTATTTTCCTCCATTTTTTCACTCTTTTCCCACTCTTCTTCCTGCAACTCTTCTTCTTCACTCCCACTCTTCTTCCTCATTCTTAGCAAAAGACCCACTCCTCGTCTCCACCACAGCCCTTCCCCCTCCCCACCTCCACTCCAATGCATCTGGACTCTGACCTCCTCTTTCTTAAGATTCTCTTTCTTTTCTTCACATCATCTTATTAGATATGCTTCCTTTTCTATTTTATCTTTAAAATAAATTATCTCTTTTCCTTAGACTTTGCTTCATAGATCAGTTTGTTTGGCAACTTATTGATTTCGGGTTGTTATGTTCTTAAATGTTTTTTTTTTACTTTTTTGTTTTGTAGATAATAGTATAGAGTGACGAGATCAAAGAAAAGAGAAGAAGGAGATATGAGGAGAGTCAACCAACAATGAGAGAGCGAGAAGCTTCAAGAGGTCTCGCCAGATCTGATGTCAGCCTGCATGGTTTGAGAAGCAGGTTTGTTTTCATCTTTGATTACTGTCATCGTTCTCTTTTCTTCTCTAATGTGCATTTTTTTTTTGTGTGTGTTTTTACTCCTTTCCTCTCTAATGAAGAGTGGAACCTGAAGAAAGAATAGTGGTGGAGGAAGGAAGAACGGCCAATGGTAGAGCTTAGGAGATAATGGGGGCAACTGTTGTTTTTTAATTAAAAAAAAAAAAGTCAATCGTAGAGCTTCCCTAAGGAAACGTTATAGCTTTTCTATTTTTTAAAAAAAGGATTAAAAAAACAAGCTATAGCGCTTATTTTTGTAGCACATGGATATGTACCGCTTCACAAATGCTACCAATTAAAAAAAATAAGCGCTACATATCTAGTTTTGTGTAGCAGTAATAGTTAATTTAGTTATGAATAATAAGTTTGTGGTGCAGATTAACATTAAAGATGACCAATACGTTTAGGAAGCATCTATTATATTTCGTTTATATAGGGGGACATTTGTAAGTGGGGGAGAAGCTAATAAGCAATGTATTGGGGGTAAAGTAAAAACAAGAACCATAAAGGAAAACACAACTTATGAAGAATTGAGAATAATGATGTCATCAATAGGTGGAAAAGAAAGTAATAAGATTCTAATGGAATTCAAAATTAACTTTGGTGCAAGTGCATTTATGGACCATTAAATGGTGAAGAAATAGAACATTTAATTAAGCTCAATACAGAAAGTGGCCACACATAAATTTGGATATAATCTTATATAGTCAAGTTCTGATGTAAATCCACTTGTCATTACTTTCATCCTTTGTTGTCAATTCTTGCAACCTCACTTGTCATCATGACCAACCACAAATTGGAAGCACCTTCACTTGTTATTGACCAAGTCCTAAAATGCAATACATATTTGGAAGTTGGTTTGGATTTCCATTCTATAACCTAAATGAAAAATTGATTAAATGTCCTAACACTACTACAAAAAGGATAAAAGGTGGCGCACATTTTGTGGCACTTCTTTAAACAAGTGCCACAACTTCCCTTTTTTTATTTTTAACTTGTATAATTTTTTTTTTAAGTACCAGCTGTGACGCCTAATAGGTTAGGTGCCACAATTGGGTATGCCTAATGTGGCGTCTGCCTACACAGGCGCCACTCTTGACGCCACACAAGCAGCTGTGGTGCCTAACCCACCAGGCGCCACAACTGCATCATATATCATGTGTGGCGCCTGGGCATTAGGCGCCACACATGATATATAATATATCTTATATATCATGTGTGGCGCCTAATGCCCAGGCGCCACACATGATATATATATATATATATATATCAGCTGTGGCGCCTAAGCATTAGGCGCCACAGCTGATAGGCAATGTGTGGCGCCTAATTAATTAGGCGCCACACTTGCCTATTTTTATAAAAAAAAAAAAAGAAAAAATTTCAAATGGATAGTGTATATCTCTTAATTATTTTATTTCCCGCATAGTAGTTCCGTGTCCGTCCCCCATTCCTTCTCTTTTTGACTACTACTCCACTTTAATTATTCAACTACTCTCTCATCCATTAAATTACTTTCCCTTTCTTATCTTCTTAGTAGATCCGTCGGCCCCCTCCCTCCATTTCCTATCATCTTCACACTAAAAAACACACTCAAACGCTCACTTGTCACTCAAGCTAGCGTCACCAACGTGGTCTCTCACTCCCTGCGCTGGTCAATTAATAGATTTGTAAGAAGAAGACTATTTCATTCTAGCTTGCTTTGTTTCGTTTGTCTTTTTGCTTTGTTTAATTTTTTTTGCCGACAACCTTGCGTGTTTTGGTAATCTTTTAATTTACTTAATTAGTTGTTGATGTACTGTGTTCACATATCAAGTTCTTGTATTGTGATATTTTTTATGTTAGCTTTGGAGAGTATTAATATAAGAACATTATTGTTGGGGAACTTGAATTTTAAATGTGAAAATTATATATATAATAGGTTGAAATATAAAATAGAAAGATTGACAATTTGTGGAGATGATAAATATGAAAGCCACTCAATTTATATAAAGCTTCACAATCAAGAAGCATAAAAAAGGGCCACAGGAAAAAAAAAAGAAGAAGAAGAAGAAGAAAGAAAAAAAAGGACCCTTCTGTGACGCTTGTTTGAGGAAGTACCACAGCAAGTGCCACAATAGGACCCCCCTCCTGTGGCACTTCCTCAAAGAAGCGCCACAGGAGGGTAATTTTTTAGTGGCGTCCAGATATGTGGCACTTCTCTAGCGCCACAGTTAATGCAATTATAAGCGCCACAGCTTTACCTTTTTGTAGTAGTGTAAATTACTATATTTTTAGTGGTTTCCTAATAAATGTCAATGGATGAGTTAAAGTGATTCAATTATGTAATTGATGAAACATGTTGAGAATGGTTGAGTTGGCAATCATTGTTCCAAATTGATATGGGCCTTAATGGGATGCGATTAGGATTTGTTGGATTTTAGGTCCAAGTCTGCCCTTGATGGGCTGAACTATTTGATTAGGATACAAGTAGCCTAATCAAATAAGAATCAAATCAGCATTAATTGTAAATTAGGGAATACGTTAGTATTAATTATGATATTGTTAATTAAGAAACAAGTCATCATAATTCAGAAAATTAATTGAGAATTAATTCTCCTTATTACTAACTTGGAAGGCAAGAAGGGTGGACATCATTTCCTAGTTAGTGGCCACTCTAAACCACTATAAATAAGAGGTACCTCCTTCAGTTATTCCTTACCCCTACTATTGAGTTTTCTAGCAATCTCTTCTCTCCTACCATCTTTCTTGTTCTAGTGATTTACTGTGTCAATCCTAATTAAGCTATAGTAGTCTAATAATTGTGTGGGCACTATTATGGAGCATTAGAACTTTAACCCGGATCCGAATATGGATTTGCCCTGGTATGCTAGTACTCTCTCTCCTTATTTTTCCTACATTCTCTCTCCTTATTTTTTCCTACATTGGTATAAGAGCATGTTGATCCTGTGGCTATGATTGTTCTATATGAATAATTATGTGATATAATTTTTATTTATATCCCCATCATAATTTTTATTTCCGTTGTCCAATCATATATATGAGATTATATGATGATAGTAAACATGCTACTTCAATTTTTTTTCCCGAATGCGTATGGATATACATTTTTTGTTTGTTTAGATGAATGTCTTCCTGTATATGCATGCATTATGAATATTTATTTTTCATAAGAGACGCTGCTCTTGGATGTGTTGTTGTAGCATATTGCCATTAACAAGTTTTTGCCTCGTTTTCCTTTCTGACCATGCGCATGTGTGTACTACATAGTCTATCCTCTCTCTTATTTTTCCTACAGGATTAATTTTGTAAAAGTTAAAAAACCAAATTAAAGATACACCGTTGCCTAGTCAAGGTACGTAAATTGAGATTGATAAGTTATGCATCACAGTAATATCTTGAGATTCAAATCAACATTGATAGGAGTTCTACTTCACCTGCCATATAATATTACACATTTTATTCCCATACAAATGCTACAACACACGAGTAATTATTCTGCAAATTACGAAGATAATTAATAATGGTAATTTTACATCTTTTTTCAATGCTTGGTGATCATAATGTGTTTAGAGTGACTAAAGAAAACCCTTTTCTTTGCAAGACTTGATCGCATCATCATAGATATCATCGACCCCATACTTTAGTTCGAATCCTGCGTCCCGGAGCTTTTTGTATGACAGACTAGGATACTTCTTATCACTGTCCTTTGCTCCCACAAAATTTCTGCGAAATTTACAAGACTAGACTTTTAACTAAATAGTTAATTTTGGAATAAATTAGGGAAATCATTCTTAAGGTACCTATAGTTTCCTTCAATTTTTGATTTGGTCCATAAAAACAGGAACAAGTAAACCACATATGTTTAATAATGATAAAAAAAAAGTGAAAAAAATATATATTTCACACTTCATCAGCTTTGTCACATTACAGAAATCTCTCATAAGCTTTTTAAAATTGCACAGAAAAGGTTTCTGCTTCAAACAAAAATGAAAAACAAAAAGCTAGTTTGTGTTTGTTTTGAAAACAAAAAAGAAGTGTGTATAAATAAAACACTACATGGGAGACTTGTGTTAATTTTAGAAACACAAAAATTTATAATACAATTTCAGAAAATTAAAAATCAAGAAAATTGTGTTCTTACTAAGCACTTTAAATCTCACCCGGAGGAAAAAAGCATATCGATTTCATAAGAAACGGTCGGTAAAGTGAATAAAAAATATAGAGATAACTCAACATACTCTGGTATCGTTACGTGATACTGAGGATATTTTCGGGAAATCAACTCATGCAGCTGATGGAATGTGGCTTGGTGAAAACCACAAATAAAGCGTCCCTCAACATTGCTATTTTCGAATAGAAATATTAGAGCCCTTGCGACATCATCTACGTGCACTATGTATGTGTTTCTCAGAATCCTGGATTGGCTATCGTCTCCTGAAGAAAACAAAGTGTTGCTTTAGCTATATCTGTGTGTGTGTTTCAATACATACACATTAGTTACGTTGTATCTTTCTAGAGAATTAGGATTCCATGCACATATATGGTACAAATATATATGACATGTATCAAATGGGTTTATCTTAATTAATGTCATTTCTTTCTTTTCTATCCATCTGAAATGTTTAAATGAAATTTCAAGGCTATATCTATTTCTCAATAGGAATATTGAATTTAACCGGAAAAATAGGAAATTAATATTTTCCATTTTTTTTTTAAACAGATGTTTGAATGAAGATAATATATATGCTCTTTTGTTTAGTCCTAAGTCTATATTATTGGGACGCATATTATGCTTACTGATTATTGCCGGGCAAAATTCAAAGAAAATGTATACCCTAGTAAAAAGTATAATAGCATGTTGGTGCTAAAAATACATAGTATATCATGTTATTATTTACCTAATTAATTATAGTCCTACACATTATCAATTAGTGATGATAGCTTAAAAAGGGAAATTTTGAGTTAGCCTCATCGTAGCAATTTTATTTCAATCAACTTCGAAAGAATTCTAAACTTCACTGCACCTCTGGACCAAAATAAAATTAAGTTTTGTATGTGAAAAGATAATGACGCACTTGCTTTATTTTAAAATAAAAAAGGTTCAATCATCACTGGAGCTCTGGCGACTGGTCACCGCCAGCTACATGCCCCAAGCGGCCGGCCATCAAAGTTCTGGCACCATCCAGCTAACCAAGACTCCAGCCGCCAAAAATTATTTTATGTTGTTCATATGCTAATTCTACTTGTTCATGAAAAGTTATACACTTGCAAATGTGACTTATTCAAATTGTGTTGTTCATATGTTTTTTCCACTTGTTTATGAAGAGTTAAACACTTGCAAATAAGACTTGTTCATTAATTGATTAACAAGAAAACATAGGATATGAACATGTCCTATTTCCAATTGTCCAACTCCTTATGAACAAGTGAAATAAACATATGAACAACACAAATTAATTGGTTAACAAGCTAGAAAACATAGGATCATGAATAAGTCTCATTTACAAATGGGACTTGAACACTTGTTCATTGTGGATGTTTATTCCATTTGTTTATGAGGTATTGTATACTTACAAATTGGATTTGTTCATGATCTTGTGTTTTTTTGGTAACCAATTAAAACAAGTCTCATTTACAAGTGTCAAAATCCTCATGAACTAGTGAAATAGACATAAGAAAAACTCATATTGAACAAGTCTCAATTTGAAATGTGTAATTCTTCATGAACAAGCGAAATGAACATATTGTGGCCACTGCTTCAGCTAGCCAAACGACGTCGGAGCTTTGATGGCAAGTCGCCAAAGGCCATTCCAGCACGATGGCTGCCGGTGACCAGCCGCAGGAGCTCCAGCGATGATTAAACCTTTTTTTCAAAAATAAAAAATAAAGCAAGGACACCATTGTCTTTTAACTTGCAAATGAAGTTTCAAAATTTTTTGGGGGCTGATTGAAATAAAATTGCTACAATGTGGGTTAACTGAAATTTTCCCAAAAAAAGTTAAAACTGCACCTTCAATCATCCAACATCATACAAGATTTCAGTTTAGTTCCTTAATTTTAAAAAGTATCTTTTCAAACCTCTGATCCAAACACAATTAGTGTCAAATGATGTTTTTTTTTTTGGTAACAATCACTATTATTTTGAGAATTAAACTTAACATACCAGCATTTAAGAATGTTTTGTCAATATTTAAAAATTTTCAATAATTTTTGCATGTTTTGTAAATGGCCTCTGGGTTACATGACTTAAAAGACACATTAAGGGATCATGACACTTGATGTGAAGTTAAAGGACATGTATAAAAGGTGCACTTGTATCATAAATATATACACACACATATAGAGAGTGCAAATATTCATACCTAAGATCATGGAAAGAGCCAAACTTATTGCTTCCGGCATCTTGGGGCTGAGAAAAGGTCCAACAACCAAAGGAAGAACAAAGCTCACAACCTTCAACTTCATCGCATTTTCCTTTCCAAATTCCAACACAGCCTTCTCAGTCAATGTCTTAGAAACAAAATATGAAGACCTCAAAGCATAACTTGAACGCCCAATTTCGAGGTCACTCCAAATGGTTTCATCCACTATTTCAATACCTTCAAAGTTCTTAAACATTACCGCAGCTAAACTTGAAGTGAAAATTACTTTCTTCACTGTGTTTGAACTCAGACATGTCCTGAGAATCCCTAGGGTTCCTTCCAAAGCCCACTTGGTCACCACTTCCTCGGGCTGTTCGCCTCGTGTGTCCATCGGGTGGGCAACATGAAAGACTCCGACACACCCTTCAATGGCTGCCTTGAAGCTATCTGGTTTTTCAAGGTCTGCTTTGAAGATTTGGAGCCTTTCTGGTGCTCCTTGGAGGTTTGTGAGATAGCTGAGGTCTTTGTTGCTTTCTGATATAGAAGGTTTACTGAGTTATATGAGCTTATGATCAAATATATACACATGGCACTATAATGCATCAAAAAAATTGGCGTAGTTAACTAATTTTTTTCCGTATATTGTTGCTAATCCACACACACACACATATATATGTATATATTAGAAAGCGAGCTAAACTTCAGCTACACACGCACAGATTGACATGAATGTGATAATTTGTTTTCTTTTTTCTTTTTTTGGCCAGAAACATGTGATAAATTCAGATAATCTGAATCTAAATTATATTTCATCGTGTCTGTTTATGTATACTTCATTGTCATTCACTGTAGCGTTACCCAATGTACTCCATCCGTCTCCAAATGTAGTTAGATAACTAATTTATAGATATTACTCTCTCTCTTTTTTTTTTTTGCCGGAATTTATAGATATTACTATCCAGTCTTTAATATAATATATATTTACAGAATTTAATTAGATTAAGGAAGTTGATTAAGTTAATTTGTATGACATGTATTTTCTAAAATATCCTAGTCACTTTTCTTAATTCCCTCATCCCCCCTTCCCTTTGATAATTGTTGAGGGAGCATCCATAAGGGTAAATTAGAAAAAGAAAAATAAATATAAAAATTAAGTCTTATATTTAGAATCAAAATCAACTGCACAAATATATCTTATATTAAGAAATGGAGGAGTGATAAAATTAGTTAGATTAATTATTATTTGTTAAAATTATGTATTGGTTTTGTCAAAATACTACTTCTAATTATTCATATTGGAAATTATTCTCTTAATGAAAAAGCCCTTGACATATGTAACTAATTTGAGAAGTTTGAAAAAATTTATAAATTTAGGAGATAAAGTGGATTAAGATTTTTTATATTTAGGAGCACATACAAACCTCATTACTATATCGCACAATTGGTAAGAGAGGGAGTATTGAATTCAAAAGAAAAATTATACCTTTAGTCCTTTAACTTTATACAAAGTTTCAATTTAGCCCCTCAACTTTAACAAATGTCTTTCAGTCCTTTACCACTAACAGCCATTAATTAAAAAAAATGATGATATTGAACTGTTGATGTTAACAAAGCATTGTCAAATTCTAATATACAAAGTTTAATTTTTAAAATAATAAATATTACAAAAGTTCTTCACTTAGTACCAACGGTGTTAGAGTTAAAGCACTTTAAAGATAGTTTTTAAAGGATAACGAGAGGAAGAAGAGCAGGATTCATTTTTTCTTTCTCTCATATTTCAAATCTGAATCTATGCATGACTCTATCACAAAAGAATCAATCAAATAATGTTCAAAAAGCATATACAAAGAATGCTAATAATAATTTTTGTCAATAAGTGATGAGTACCTGGATTGGATCTAACGGTGGTACGAACAGAGTAACCTTGTTGAAGCAGCCTCATAACCAACCAAGAACCTATAAACCCATTACCTCCTGTAACACAAACTGGACCTCTTTCAACCTCCATCTCCACTCTCTCTCTCTCTCTCTCTCTCAATTTCTGAAGCCAAGATAGAGTTTTGCAATTAGTGTGTTATGATCTATGGAATCAAAGGCTGAATATAATGCCCTTAAATGCCACATTCCTTGGCGACACTTAAGGGTCCCTCACATTTCTTACATACAGGCCATTCCAGCTATACATACATACATATATATACATATATTATATTACAGTTGAATTAATAATAATAATAATATTTTTAATATAAATTGACATGTTATTGTACTAGTTGTACAAAATATATTTATATTTCTTCTCAAAGTAAACATCATCATCCCCTCTATAGAGCTGTTCTTTCGTCCTCTTGTATATTACGTCGTCCTCACGGCCGGCCTCACCTATCCCACTTTATATTGCTTTAATGCTTTGATTACTCTGGTCCTTGGTGCTAAGTAGTTTTTTTTGTCTCAAGTATTATATCATATACGTTGAGAGTTCCGGTCCTTGGCACCACACGGCACTCACTACTTTTGTAGTTGGTGTAATTATTGTCAAACTCGTTGGTTGACTCTTCAAATTTACTAGTTTTATGTTTCTAACTTACAAAATTGTGTCAGTTTGTATTTAAACTCGTTCTAACTATAAATTTGATTAAACTTATAAGTTTACATACTGAGTTTATCATTTTTACATTTTTACTTTATAAAATTATGTCAACTTACTATTAAACTCGTATTAGTTTGTTCGTTTGGATGCTGTTCAATGGTTTTATATATGAACTTTATAGAAATTTCTTTTTTGGATATGATAAATTATAAATGTGGATAGATTTAATTTCAATTATTCATATTAAAAATATATTTAAATTACATTATTGTCATTTTTATATTTTTATTATTTTATTATTAATAAAATCTTACAAATTTACTATTCGAGTTCGCGATCTGAACTTATATTCTTATCATGATTTTACTTAAATTTACGAGTTTGACAATATTGATGGATGCCGCTCACTACTTTAATACTCCAATCAATTAGAAATAATATATATATATATATATATATATTGTTGAAGTTAGGTTTCTGTCCTTCTATATTCAAAACTAATACAAAATTTACCTTAATTAAACAAACCCTCCCCTCTATTTTGAAAACATGTGCTTTAGTCTGAACCACTAATACTGCTAAAGTATATTCTAAAACTATTCTTAAAATATATTTTTAATTAAAAAATATATTAGAATAAATCTTATTTACTAATTTACCCCCTCATTATACCAAATCTCTAATTTATCTATTAACATTGATAGTTATTAATGAAATTTTTAATATTTTTTCTATTAATAGAAAAATTACCCCTCATTTTTTCTATTTAATGATATTTTTTCTATTTACTAATTTACCCCTCATTTTTAATGATAGTTATAAATCTCATTTTGTTCTCTCTAATCAATATTGTTTTCACTAAATATAAGACTCAATTCAATTTGTCCACCCATATTTATCATTTTTTCTTAAACTTTGTCTATTGAATGCACAGGTTAAAGAAATTTACATCAAGGGGTAGTTTTAATGTAAATAATTTAAGAGGGTATTTTAGTAAAACCAACATACATTTTTTACAATTAACTAAATTAACTAATTTCTTAATCTACCCAAATTAATTAAGTAAACCTTATTTTAAGAACACGAGTTAGTAATCAACCAACAATAACAAAAACACCGGCAAACTCATTTTATCCTTCGCAAGTTGACATCCTCGCCTAAAATTACTTCTTTCTCAATTCTCATTCCTTGTCATGGTTATGTTCTTCCAAAACTTTTCAAACCGAATGAGCCTGGGCCTTTGTTGGCCCAAGCTTTTACTGATCCCAGGAGTTGAGTTGGGTAAGAAAATTAAAGCTCACCTAGATGATAAGGCTTTAACCCATTTGAGCAACACTGTGCTTTCCGAAAAGGCAAATTTAGTTCTTAACCCCTCCATTCTAACCCAGAAGCTTACAATTTAATAACATAGCTGTACATACTTTATACATCACATGCTTTATTTCCAGCATGTTAACAATACACCTTAGGCTAAAGTATGCATTAGGTCCTCTATGTTTGCATCAAGGTTCATTTTAGTCCTTAATGTTTAATAAGTACATTTTTAGTCCTTTAAACTTAACACCGTTAGCCTCACTTAACGGAAATTGCTGACTCATCAAATTTAAGTGATGATTGTACACATCAAAAAAACAAAATGCTGATGAAACATGCTTACATATTTTTCTTTTTTTAATATAATATTTTTATATTTTAAACCGTGTAAATTAAAAAAATCAGAATGAAAACTATATCCTTTAGGTTTAATTTTTTCGACTCATCCCTATGACCAGAGACGAATCCCTGCAACCAGGGGCAAATTCTGTAAGTCTTTGTTCTTTTATATATATACTAATGATGATAAATTTGCTACCTGCTATCATTGTGAGTATGAATATGGTTTTTTTGCCTTCAATGTGCTGATAAATTTTGGCTAGGGACTCTCATATAGAGATGGACCTATTCAATTTTGGAAGGAAGTGGATATGCTACAGCCTTACAAGTGTTTGGATGAGTTGGTGGGTTGTCAAAGAAGAAGATAAGACACATATTTTTGCCTTTTTTTTTTGCATTTTTATTTTTATTTTTAAATATAAATAAACATTAAAAACTAAAAAGATTAAAAAAATAAGTACATGTCAGCGTTTAATTGCATAGTTATCACTTAAATTTGATGAGTCAACAATTTCCGTTAAATAAGACTAACGACGATAAATTTAAAGGACTAAAAATGCATTTTTTAAATATAAAGGACTAAAATGAACCATAATACAAACATAAAGGACTAAATATATACTTCAGCCTACACCTTAATATTATTTATATAAAAATTAGCATCTAATGTGTACTATAACATTTATAAATAAACCATATTACAAAAAGTATTTTTGATAAATGAGCGCAAAGATTGAAAATAAAACGAGAAATTTTACGGTCATGATTTTAAAAATATATCATTTTATTTAGATTAATCAACTTAACAGTCAACATATGAAATAATTAAACTGTCATCTATTATTTTTTTAATTTTTATACCATATATAAATAGATTAATGATACGATCCTTTACAAATATAGAAACACTAATTATAAAAGAGCAAAAATTTAAATATAAAATTTATATTTTATATTAATATTAATTATATTTCTTTAAATTAATTTTAAAAATAAAAAGCAAAATATAGGATAACACCATCGGTTATAAATTTGTAGTGTCACTTGTAACAAATTTAGAACATCACTTGTACCATTTAAACAGGTGTGTATTTTTATGAATATAATGAAAATTTTAAATCTTTAAAACTCTCAACCTTTATTTATACCCTACTTTAACCCTATGACCTTAACTATATTGTTAGAGCTGAAAAAATAAATTCTCCGTATAAAA
This sequence comes from Inga leiocalycina, assembly GCA_963242795.1. NCBI lineage: Eukaryota > Viridiplantae > Streptophyta > Magnoliopsida > Fabales > Fabaceae > Inga > Inga leiocalycina. The sequence goes on from OY725324.1 coordinate 45,648,101, forward strand.
TATAAATATAATAAAAAAATGGACAACTTTCTTGAGGATGTATTGAAAAAGATTTTCTTGTCTATACCTAATCCCTGAATCATGACGTTTATCTAACTTAACAGCTTTATTATTAAGTTAGTAATAACTTGGCAGTTTTACTATTAAGTAAGGAATAGGATATAGACAAAATACAATACCAACATTTTTTTATGCAGTGGTCAAAGGTGCTTTAGACATGAGGGAGATCTCAAGGGAAATTATGTATAACAAAAACGCAATTTGCAATACAAAATAAGTAAAGTAAAACCCTTGTTTGATGGTCTATATAGTGGGTTGTATAGTTATTTTCCTCCATTTGGAATGTTTTAACTAATGGATTGAGTAAATCTCAAATCTCAATATCAGATATTATCCAGATCCTTACATTATGGGGTTACATTTCATCAAATGTTAGTGAAGATGTCATACAAAGTTCAATCATTTGTTGGAGCGAATTTGGCCTTATGTGTACTTGTTCATCAATATGCATGCTATTACTAAGGACATGCAAACCTTCTAGCTATGTACTTCGATATGGTTGTTCAACTATCGATACTGCTAGTCTTCTAAGTCACTCTTAACAAATATGATATACAGTTATGTGATTTTAACTCAAGATGATGCTAATAATACATAATTTATTAATAAATTACATCTTGTATCTCTCATTTACATTCAAGTTTTGTTGTATATCAACTTCTTTCTTTCTTTCTGTTTAATATTTTTTATTGTTGATGGTCATGAATATGATCATTGTAAGTGTAATGAAACTATTGACACCCTGTCTATCAAAAAAAAAAAACTATCGACACCCTTTATAGTTATAATGAGTGTGATTCATTATAAAATTTTAATTACCCTCATTACATCATATTTGACTACTATTTAAGTGTATTCTTCTCCTTCAACCCACGGGAGGAGTAAATGATATTTATTAATAAAATATTTACATGCGATACAGAGGGTGAGGATGTTTGGACTTAACTCTGATTATTGGGTACGGTGTCTTTATGTATTATTTTGTTGACTCCTATTATTTTGGTTTGGGAGAATATATCTATTACAAAGTATCATGAGTTTTATTTTCATTTGACACATTAAATTACTTTGATAAATTAGTTCTTGAGATTTTCACGTGAACATGGTATTTATTTGGTATGCAAACCTATGACAAATACATAAGTATGTAAGGTTATTTTAATATGTCTATTCATTTGCTGAAGGTATAAGTTGAAAGGAAATTCAAGAGTGTGGAAAATCTGTTGGTTGTTTAGTAGTACTGGGAATGCGGGTTGGCCCGCGAGTTGTGGGCCAGCCAGCGCGGGCTGGAGTCTTTCGCAGGGTGGGCTAGTGCAGCCCGTCCCCTTCGCGGGCTGGCAAACCGTTTAGGCGGGTTGGCAGGCTGCCCCACCAGCCCGCCATTCTTTTTTTTTTTAATTTCATTTTTAAAAAAAATATTTACTCTCTTTCTTTTTCACCCACTCATTTTATTTATATTAATCAACTTAACAACCAAATGAAACTGTCATCTATTGTTTTGTAAATTATACCATATATAAACACAGTAACGATACGATCCTTCACAAATATATAAACACTAATTATAGAAGAGCAGAACATTTAGGAGAAAGGTGTAAAAATAATAATAATGTTTTGCTATTTAAGTATTTAATAGAATTAATATTTGATGGATGCAAATTTACTAAAAATCAATTTTTAAGGGAGTTAAATTAAGAATCCTGTTAAGTTTGACTACATTGATCATTACAAACAAAGGGAGAGAAAAAATTTTGACCAACATCATCTACGAGTGTGTTTGGATGCACTGAAAAAAATTGATTTTGAGCCCAAACCATGGTTTGGGAAAAAATCATCCAAATACTCAAAAATTTTCCTAAACTATAGTTTTGAGCTCAAACCATGGTTTTGCAAAAATCATCCAAACACCTCAAATTTTCCCAAACTAAAGTTTTGAGCTCAAACCATGGTTTTGAGAAAATCTAATTTTTTTTGTTTTTTTCCATATGTGGACCCCACTATCTCACTCTAATTGGTCCTTTTTATTAATGTGGGCCCCACACCACACTCTCTCTTCTTCTTTTTTTTTTTTTTGAATTTCACCAATTTTTCTTTAATCCTTTTTTTTTTTAAGAATTTTAAAATTTTAATACTCCCTTTTATCTTATAAAACTTATTTATCTAATTTGATTATATTAGAAAAATTAGTTAATCTGCATACGAAGGTCCCATTTGGCAAATAAGTTGGTAATGAGGGATTTTTTCACAATTTTCCTAAATCATTATTCTACTCGTAATCTATTCTCCAGAAGCTATTCTACTCAAAATCTATTCTTCAGAAGCTATTTTCCACTTTTTCTCCAGAATATATTCTCCTCATAATCTATTCTCCAAAAATTAATTCAAACACACTAGTAGTGAGATTTGAAAGTGATTTGTCAAAATTTACACGGGGATATTGTAGAAATAATTAAAGTGTATATAATTTTTAATTGAAATCTGTATATGTAGTATGAAAATACCAAATTGCCTTTAAGCCAAAAAAAGAAAAATCTCTTCCACCCGCACGCATCAATAACCATAGGACTCGCTATCCACCACCTTCGTGTGACCACCACCGTCGCCGGAAACCAGAAAAGCAACCCACAGACCCCACACTAAACCCAAAATTTACAAATTGAAGGAACTTGAAACAATTGTCGTCCACCACCTTCATGTGACCACCACCATCGCCCGAAACGCAACCCACAAACCCAAAACCAGATCCAAAATTTCACAACGACAGTTCCAGAAACAATACTTAGTCTTAATTTACAAATCGAAGGAACTTGAAACAAGACCCAAAACCAAAAAAATCGAAGACCCAGATCGAGATAAGTCTGCCGCTGTCGCTGGGGGAGACGAGTCGCCGCAGTTGCCGGAAAACAGACGAGTGGCATTGCAGATCGAAGGATGAAGACAAAGAGCCAACATTTGTTGTCTTCCAAGAGTTAGAGCCGTCTGTTGTCGACATGAACGGAGTTGTCACCGTCGACCATCATTCTTGCCAGAGTCACCGCTGTCCTCCGTCATCTTCATCAACATGGATTGGATCGGAGCCGTGTAAGAGGGTGATGACATCATCTACTTCAGAAGGCTACCGAAGACTAAAGATATTGTCACTAGAGACCAAGGTTCAAGATCTAGGCGGTGGAGAAGCTGTGGGTATTGTCGGTGTTGTTCCTCTAGGAATGGCGCCATTAATCTTGTAGGATCCATCCTGAACCTTTGTGACCGAACCAAAAAATGGCGGCATAAAAGGAGGAGGAAGGAGAAATTGGTGATATGGGTAATGAGGACGAGAGGAAAATTATAGACAGGAGAGCTTTTTTTGGCTATCATAATTTTTATTTTTTGAAGTTTGACCCAATTTTGGTTTTGATCTCTTAAATTTAAAATTAATGGTTTTTATTCCTTAAGTTTAGTTTATTTATAACTGTTAGTCCCACAAATTTGAAAAGGATATGGTCTTGCTTTTGACGGCGTTAATTCGTCTAACATGGCGTTAACGCCGTTAAAATAACTTAGAGTTAATATAATTTTTGGTCCCTGAAGTTTGACCCAATTTTAGTTTTTGTTCTTCAAATTTAAAATTAGTGATTTTTATCCTCAAATTTAGTCCATTTATAACCGTTGGTCCCTTAAATTTGAAAAGAACTTGGTCCTGCCTTTGACGGCATTAATTCGTCTGACATTGCGCTAACACCGTTAACATGGCTTTTGTGTCATGTCTATTGGAATAGCTGATATGGAAAATATACTATCATATAATATATTGTGCTAAAAAACGGAAAAAATGCATTAAAACGAAACGTAAGAATCATAACTTCTGAAACACAAATTCCTTCAAAGTTTGAACATGCCCTTGCTTCAACAAACTAAACTAAGTGACCATTTTGCATTAATTGTTCTTAAATACTTTAATTAATGGGTTAAAGATCAATTTTGTTCTCGAAATTGACATGAAAGGGCAATTTTGCCTTGAAAATGTTAAATCTTAGGCAATTTTGCTTCGGAAGTGTTAAATATGGCAATTTATGTTGAAAAGTTCTGGCTCGTGCGTTTCGTTTTGATACCTTTTTTCCTTTTTTTTTTCCAGCACAACATATTATATTATAGCATATTTGCCATATCAGTTGTCCTAATAGGCATGACACATACCACTCTGATTCTATTTATAAGTCCCTTTTAACTAAATCTCACGTACCAAGGAGAGGTAGTTAACTCAATGATTATGAGGTAAATTTCCAATAATGCCCTCATTTATGAATGGGTACTTTTCGACTCTTTCTTCTCTATCTATCTTTAAATTATTTCTTCATTGGTATAATAAAACAAGTGCAAGATTGTTACAATCTTATTTACTATATTGAAATTGGACTTATAAATAAGATCAAGTTTTTTAGTCAAAAAGGACTTATAAATAGGACTAAAGTGGTAAGTTATTTTTACAATGCTAGGCCACGTCAGAAAAATTAACGCCATCAAAGGGAAGACCAAGTCTTTTTCAAATTTGAAGGACCAACGGTTATAAACGGACTAAACTTAAGGGATCAAAACCACCGATTTCAAATTTGAGAAACCAAAACCAGAAACTTCAATGGACCAAAAGTTGTATTAACTCTAAGCTATTTTAACAACGTTAATGCCACATCAGATGAATTAGCGTTGTTAAAGGACTAACAATTATAAACAGACTAAACTTTGAGGGACCAACACAATCGATTTCAAAGTTGAAGGACCAAAATCAAAATTGTGTCAAACTTCAGAGACTAAAAATTATATTAACCATTTTTTTTAGAGACCAAACCAAAAAAATGGCAGAAGGAAGGAGGAGGAGAGAAATTTTGTGTGTTGTTTATTGGAAAACGAGGGAGGAAAGATAAGAGTGTCAGAGAATTTTTTTATAAAATATTTTAAATTTAATGTTGTCTGCCTAGCCCAGATTTAAAATTCCATCAAGATGAACAATAGGCTGTGACTGTTTCAGCATTTATACTGATGAAAAAAAAAAGAGATTTAAAGATTATTTGCTCCATAAAAAGTAAAGGGTCTGTCTTACTACTAACACTTGAACATCAATTCAAAGAATTAATTACATGTGTATTACTGCTCATTTTATAGATGGCACATAATTAATGAAAAAGAGAGTTTTGAATTTCATTCCTAGAGCTAGTCACAAGGGAGGGACATTGGAATTGAAATTGAGAAGTGTTTGCTTGAGTGGGGTATTGAAAGGATGCTTACAATCACCGTAGACAATGCCGGTTCTAATGATGTTTCAATTGAATATTTGGGAGGAAAAATTGTAAGATGAGGGCATTCAATTATGAAATTTCAGTTTTTGCATATGAGATGTGTGGTACACATAATCAATTTGATGGTCAATGAAGAGCTAAAAGAAGTAGGTCAATCGGTTAAGAAAGTTAGGGAGGCTGTTCAGTTTATTAGACAATCACCACTTAGAATGAGAAAGTTTAAAGAGAGTTGTGTCGATGAGAAAATTCAGACCAAGCAAATGTTATGCTTAGATATCCCTACAAGGTGGAATTCCACCTATTTGATATTAGAGACTGCTCAAAAGTTTGAGGCAACCATTAAGAGGTATGAGGATAAAGATCCATACTTTAGGTTTGATCTTGAAGAAGGGGTACTTGAACATGAAGTTGGAAGAATGTTAGGAGGATGACTATGATATTGAGTCATTTTTATGATCTAACCGTGGAAATTTCTGGTTCTTTATATATTACATCCAATAACTTCTTCCATGAAATTTACATGGTTTATCATTTCTTGGATGAGTGGACTAAAAGTGATATGATGGAGTTAACTAATGTGGCAAGTAGAATGAAGGAGAAATATGACAAGTTTTGGGGAGATCCTATGAAGATCAATAAACTTCTTTATATTGCCATTGTTCTTGACCCCCAATATCTAGATTGGGTGCAATTTTCTCTATGTAAAATGCATACACATGCTGCTGATGAACATTTGGGGGTGCTTATTAAAGAAGTTTTGATTTCTTGATATAATGAGTACAAACAAGTTCTGTTTCCATCAACATAGCCTGAAAGGGGAGCATCAAATTACACACAAGATCTTCTTGATGATGATGACCCTAGTCTAAAAGTTAGGAAATTGCTTGATATTGAGGAGCAATTATTCATGGATGAACATCTTGGTGGAAGGACTAGTAGAACAGAAGTGGATTGTGTGTTGATAAAATCGTTTAGAGAGAGAATTGTGTGTTGTATTCTTCATTAGTCTTCTCCATTAATCCCACACATTATATATATAGTATACGTATAGTTACATAGGAATAGATGTAACCCTTAAACGTACAGTTACATAGGAATAGATGTAACCTTAAACCATAAAGGGTATTATTCTTTATAACCCGTGTCTCTCCATAAAACCCCTCTTGAATTGGGTTTGGGCCTTAATCCATTAAGGGTGGACTAGTATATTCCAACATCTCCCACTCATATTTGGTGGATTAGATGTCATGGGTCAAGTCTCTTTCTCTTACTTCTTTCATACTAGGTGTTTTGTCATGACCGTATAGGCATGACATCTCCATTTGGGCGCTTTGTACTAGAAATCCCTTTTTACAAAGATCAGCACAAGACAACCCTGTAGTGCAACTTGATATTGATATAATTCCTGAATGTCCTAGATTTACCAATATACACTTCACTCATGGCCATCTAATCCCTCTTGAGTCAGTATAAAACTTAGATTGTCTTTCTCATATGCAGTGTCTACACTTATGAAACCACAAAATAATATCATAAGGGACTGGTCTTAGACACCAACATAGGTGTGTATATTTCAGGTAATAATCTTTCTTTCGCCCATATATCACTTTGATATGTATCAACCGCTTTCCTAACATAATGCCTTTAGATCGCATCAATCATTATTATAGGACAAAAAGCTAAAGTAACATACGTTGAAACATATTTCCATGATAATGTCAAAGTCAAAGGACATTAATGAAGAGTTAACCTTTCTAGGACTCACATAACAATGAAACAGGGATCTATTCACTTGCTTCCTATTTGCGGTTCTTTAACACATGTGGTATGAATCACATGCTATGGTGTTACTCTTATACTTTAAGAGCGTATGTCATTTGATTTTATCATTAACACCATATAGACTTAAATCTAGACACTCCCAATATCTAAACCCAAATTCCTCAACTCCACTCATATTACATTACGTCAATTTTGAAGAATTTGTTGTCTGGCAACAGGTATCATGGACATGGGTTTTCATGATTCGATCCATATTTTTACAATCAAGGATCTTATCTCGACTTACTATACTTAAATTGAGGCGACATAGTTTGTGTTTCTTCTCTACCATATTAGCACTCTTGCTACTTTACTGGTGAACACAATTGTCTTATCTCTGCACACTCCTCCTGAATGTCAAAGGCGGTCGCTTGTGTGAGAAAGACAACCTCACCAACCTGTACGACATACTAGACATTGTATACTTACACAAACATTAAAAGCCAAAATGAAGTATCATTACACCATACTATATGTATGCCAAATAACTTAACATATTTCTCATACATGTCCTTAGTCATTAGGTTTAATTAGGGGACTTTCCATATGAATACATTGCTCAACAATAAATTTATATGCTATAGCTTCTCTCATATAGCTATACCTTTGCATTTAATCTATCTATTATGTTTAGGGTTTTTTGTTTTAGCAATGGCTACATATAGTCACAATACTTTGACATTAGATTTGAATCCTCACTTTCAAATCTCACATGTTCTATAAACATTTCTAACCATAAAGCCTCTTATACTACAACAACACATATTTTGAACGTACATAATCAATGCACTATATTTGTATCTCATAACCCGTCTATGAAGCCATTTAATTTCTCTCACGGTGGTTGGATTAGTACCGAATTATAAGTCCTACCATGCGCATATATCTGATCTTGTATATATCATTACATACATCACACTGCTAACAGTATCATATGGATATTCTTTTCCATTATCTTCTTAGTTGGCTCAGTTAGGGAAATTTGTCAAGACTCAGACTCACTCTTAAAATCACTGGGGTATCTATGGGATTGCATTCACTTATTTTGAATCACTTAAGAATCTTCTTAATGTAATTCTCTTGTAAAAGAGAGAAGTCTTCTTAAGCTATTTCTTTGGATCTCAAATCCAATTGCTTTACCCATGAACCAGCACCATTCTTTAATAGGCACTACCAAATTCAAACTATGTATGGCCAATAGTGTATCATCCACTTAAAGGAATAATATAACAAATAATTTACTAATGGTTCTTTTCGACCATCTGAAATCACACATTGGGTTACTGCTCTTTCGAAGCATTGAACATTACTATCTAAACGATTGCATCAATCCATAAATGGACTTCTGCAAAATCACATGAAATCACTACTAAGTGCACATAACTTGATGAAACCAAGGATATGTGCATGTGTACTAATCCACCAAAAGTGGACTAGATAATACTCTCCCATTCACATTTGGTGAGTTAGCATGAGTCATAATATATTTAACCATGTGTAATAGCATTCCATTATACCTTTATAAACTCCTTTTTGGCAATGGAGTTCCTTGGATAGTTATCTATTTATTTATCCCTTTATTTCCATAGAGCTAACTGAAACTGGTCAAATAGATACTCACTCCTTTGATCAGTTCGTGGAACTTTTAAAATTCTTATCGAATTGATTCTCGAACTTCATTCACATATTGTCTAGAGTAACAATCTTCAGACTTATAAAATTAAGTAATAACATGAGAAATCATCAATAAAGGTAATAATTTACCCAGCTCTGTGTCTTACCCTCAAACTTGTAGAACCATATGAAATGAAATAGAATAATTGCAATATAAACTCAGTTCTAGTATCTTATTGAAAACTTTTCATTATGCTATTTCTAGAACCAAATTCTATGTCTTTGACTAGTAAGACACGTATTTAAGTTAATACTTAAATTAGAAGAAATGGTAATGCAATTGTGCACAAAGAATTTTCCAACCAAAGAAATTAATTGAAAGAAAAATTGAATAACAACTATACAATTTTATAGGGCAATTCATACTATTTTGTTTCCCTTGTCAGGTCATATAAGTCTCGTAATCTTTTCTATACTAAACTAACATCTCAACTTCAGTATTACCATGACCGTTTGTCAATGGCTTGTGAACGAATTATTTTTATAAATACCAGATATTTTGATTGTCCCCATTTAGTTTACAAATTATGTTTTTGGTAGTCTCTCTTGGCTTAGCCACTCAAATTATCCCACACACAGGGTTATTTATAATTTATTTAATCCAAGAACTTATCAATAATATAACACATTGAAGTATACAACGTTATATACTTATATTATTCTTGACTAGAAAAGTTAACAACGTCATTGGGTCAATGATCAAGAGAATACATTTGTACCTCCCATCACACAGATTCCAACTATGCCATTATTGCCTATCAAGAATTTTATACAAGTACCTTAAATAACATGCTCGATTACTACTCTAAAGAAAAACTCATTCTTTAAAAGCTCCCACTTAGATAGAGCATATAACTTTCTTGAAAGACTTATTTTCCAAGAGTTTCCACTCATAAAGAGTATTTTGACTTTTACTTCTTCATGCTTTCATCACATTATATTCATACTATCTTATTAACCTCTTATCTGGGAGTTGCGTAAACTTAATAGTTTTTCTAAGTTCTCTATGCATTTTATTTATGCACATTTTAATTTCCAGAAAAAAATACTTCATCTAAAGGGTTAAGTCTTCATGCTTCTCAAACCTAGTTTTACAAGGTCTCAACAACTATTATTTTTCTAAAATTGTAATAATTTTTATGTCTTAATTTTTATTAGACGAAATATTCCAAATTTCTTATTCAAATCATATTCGTTTCCTAATAGACACATCTTCTTAAAACTCTTATAGTTTCAAGTATTGGGTATTTAGACTTGGCTTAAGAGTTTATTCTTCACTTAAGATGGGCCTTTACTCTTTACCCAAGGAGTAATATTTTCCTAAACTCCACCATAATCCAAAGTTTGGACATTAAGAAATCTCTCCATTTGAAATTTTCGTTCACTTTGATCTGACATTGCTTTCTTAGTATATGATCCTTCACTTTTACCTCCTTTCAGGTTGCTCTAGATTCGAATCTTGACATCTTAAGATTCAGGAGATTCAAGTTCCTCTTAGGACCGATCTTCTTCGTTCTCTTCTAGTTGCTCATCTTATTCCATTTCAGGATTAATTATAACCTTACTTTGGATTCTTTCACCTTGATCTTTTATCAAGATATTCTCTTTTTAGGTTGTCACTCAAAATGTCATATTCCAATCGAAAAATCCCTATCTCATCCTTTACTCAGAAACTCACATTTCTCTAAGTAATTTATGTTTGAATCAACATTCAATTGCTTTTAATTGAAAATCTTTTTTATTTTCTAAGTTAGATATATGTTTTTCCACACAAACATTCTTCAAAAGACTAAAATAAATTTTATTTAAGTGCTTTTAAAAATCTCTTGTGACTCATATTTATCTCAAGTAAAATGGAATAAATCATTACAAATATTTTAAGAATTTTTAAACAAATAAAAATCATTATAACAGCACTGTATGTAAGAATTTTTAAAATTTCATGCCTGGTAGTATAAACCAGCCTAGCCCAACGTTCACATCCTTTTGTTTTCCAATGCGAATCGAATCCGATCTAGCGCAAGTCCAGAAGTTTTTTGTTTGTTTTTTTTTTAATTTCATGTGACATGCACCGTTTCACAAATGGAGATAGAGACACAATTTTAAACTACAACGACTTGCTGTTGGAGGAAACACTAAAACTACACGCCGTTTAGAGCTTCTTGAACCTCCAGACTGGTCATTTTTCCCTGGCTGGAGCGACGTGTTGGGTCCTTTGGATCCGTCTCGTTCTCCACTCTTATCCGGAGATTCAGGCGGTCTTTTACTACATTCTTGGTGTCCTTTTGATCATATTTTCATCATAAATATAATTCTATGGAAACTTTTCAGTCTAAAGACTCAATTAAACTTGTTTCCTGGTCTAAATCAGTCGTATTGAAACTCAAGTTCAAGGAACGAAACTGTTACTCAAATGTTCATCCTTTTTTTTTATTATTATTATTTATGACTAGAAACATCTTACGATACATCCCTTAAACAATATATAGCACATGAAGACCATTAATGAACAGAAAAAAGGCAGAGGCATCCAGTGAAAGGATTAAAATATATGCCTAAAAAATATCATATAAAAATCAAACTAACTCAAAAATTTAGGAAGAACATCCTTTATGCTGAAAAAATATACAGTTTCGAACATACAAAACACAAATATATATTTTTTTCCGAGACTCTTCCTTTTTTTTTTTATGAAACTTTCATGGTTCGTATCTTTTTAAAACACACGCGTTCTCTTATCATGAATGGAATAAGAAAATCAAAAAGTGCATATCCCAAAATCAAGAAATTCTGGGTGACTTATAATTGCCAACCGAAAGAGAGAGAGAAAAAAACGAGAAAGCATATAACAATAAACCCTTGAAATCAAAAGAAACTTATATATGTAATGCACAGACCTCAAGAATATGCAGGAGGGGGATATCACAGAGCCTCAATAAAGAAATATGAATCTCATAACATTCTTGAAGTGATTACATATAAGAATTTGCATATATCTTGAAAGTAAATCATATCTCGATAAAAACACAAGCATAAGTACGGTATAGAGAGGCAAGAAAGATGCCATAAATATGTTTCAAATAATAAAGGCCTCAAGAAAAACATTTTCTCTAAGAAAAATAATATCATAAGGCCTGAAACAAAATATCTTCAAAGAACAAGAATATGAAGAAATTATACAGGTTATAGAATAACCTGACTCTGATACCATGTAAGAATTTTAGGCGTACCTGGGATCCGATAGACTCGCTGAAGTACCCATACGAAACCGGAGCACCGATACGAACCCCGATTACGTTACACAACAAATACACCAAAGAGAGGAAGAGAAGAGAACATTCTTTTAAAAAAATCTTTTAGAAAGAGAATTGTGTGTTGTATTCTTCATTAGTCTTCTCCCTTAATCCCACATATTATATATATAGTGTACGTACAGTTATATAGGAATAGATGCAACCCTTAAATGTACGGTTACATAGGAATATATGTAACCCTTAAACGTACGTTACATAGGAATATATGTAACCTTAAACCACAAAGGATATTACTCTTTATAACCCGTGTCTCTTCATAAAGCCCCTCTTGAATTGGGCTTGGGCTCTAATCCACTAAGAGTGGACTAGTATATTCCAACTAAAGTAGATCCCTTGCATGTCCAAGGGTGTAACTGCAATTCTTTTCATTTTAAGAGAGATGAAGATTTTAAATGATCAGCTTTATATAGCATGCGTTTGACAATGGCGGATGGCATCCGAAAGCGAATTCGAGAGTGCGGAATACTTTTTCTTCGACGCAGCAAAAATGGATCTTCTCTTGGGGAGAATGCCTTTTGCTGGGCTTATAATTAATTTTATTTCATTTTTATAAATTATTGTCTTTCAATATTTTCATTCTTACTTCATGTTTTAACTTCTCCAACCTGCCCTTGCTGTAAGGAGGGTGTTGAAGATGAGCTTCTCATACTTCGGGATTGCACATATGCTAGATCAATGTGTAGCCAGCTGATAAATCCCAGGTATTCATCCCAATTCTTCTCTGCTTCACTTAGAGATTGGTTTTCTCTTAACTTGAAGAGAGAGTTGGCTATTGAAAATTCCTTTTCTTGGTGTCAAATCTGGGGAGTCGCTATTCGGATGCTTTGGTTATGGCGAAACAAGTCCATCTTTGAATCTGACTGCCAGAAACAAACAAAGCAGGGTATGGTGGTATTGTCAGAGACCATAAAGGGTCTTGGATTGTGGGATTTAAGCAGATGCTTGGTAGCTGTAATGTCGTCGAGGCTGAGGAATTTACAATCCTCAAAGGGTTACGTCTAGCTTGGGATTTTGGCTTCAAGAAGGCGTTGTTGGAATCGGACTCAGAATATAGGAAGAGTTTAGCCAATTGCAGCATAACGTTCATTGAGATACAGAAACTAATGCTGCTTAATTGGGAATTGTCTGTGAAATACATTTCGAGGGAGCAAAACCATCTTTCTGAAGCATTAGCAAAAGATGGGATTTCTTCTGCACTTTTGGAGGTTTGTCCCTTTCATTTGAGGAATTTGTGTGCAAAGATTGTATGGGACCTGGTTGCTCCTCTGGTTCTAGTTCTTTTTTTATTTGTGTGTGTGGTTAGGTATAGGTATCTTTCTATTGATATTGAAGGTAATCCTGTTCGAGGTATGATTTGGCACTAAATGCGAGCATCTCACCCAGCGGAAATTTGAACATTGACTCACCACGTTGTAAGGAACTAATTCCATTTGGTTATGCATTAAATTTTGCATTTGAAATATTGCAAAATTTGAGAATTACCTAACTACCCCTAGTTTTTTTAATAAGAAACCCCCAACCCCGTTATTGGCCATTGGCCGTTTGAACTCTGGCGCTGGTGACTGGAGCCCTGACGGCCTAATTATATATATATATATATAAATATTAAATTTTTTAAGCAAAAGTTGTTAATATAGATACTAAATTGTTAATAGCAATACTAACATTATAAACAAAGGCCTAATATTTTGTGTTTTAATTTCTCAAGCAAAAATTGTCAATATTAATACTTAATTTATTAATAGGGAAGTTAAAGTTGTAAACAGGGTATTTGTTGAATATTCAACTTACTTATTTGTCTTTGATCAATTTTAATGATATTTTTCTGTCATTTTTTCAAAATTTTATCTTTGTCATTCAAGTCAGTTATAATTCAATTTTATAATTTTTATAAATAAAATGAAAATTTTAAAGGGAAAGTAATAGAAAAATGCTCCAAACATTTGGAAATGACATATGGGTTTTTTGTCAAAAGATGATTAGGAAATGTTAAAATGTAATAAGGAATTCCCAACTTCTGGATTTAAGAAATCACCCATCTGTCATTTTCAAATATTTAGAGCATTTTTCTATCATTCTCCTAATTTTAAACCTTTAAAAGGCTCAACTTAAACCATCGACCTCTATCACTCTTTCCTCTTTTTAGGCTCAATCCATATCACTCTATCCTTCACAAATTTTCTTAACCAATTTCATGTTTCTTAAAAAAAAAAAAAAATTCTCAACTTAAAATATGAATGTACTAAAATAGTGTAAATTTATGTTTTACTATTTTTTTTAGAACAAACATAACCTACAATTTTCTTTAATTGAATGTTTTGTTCTGGGAAAAAAAGAAAGAAAAAGAAATCTTTCTCCCCGTGGAACAGCTCCGACAAACCTAACCTAAACTTAAGTTCCAAAAAATTATCAAAATCCATTTCATTTGGGAATCACATTTTCTAACGTCAAAGAATGTGGAACTAGAAAGCATGGGGTGTGGCAGATTAATTTTCATGAATTTGATCCCACAAAAGAGAAACTTAACCCAAAATCGTCATTAAACTATTGGGACAAAAATGGCATTGATTTTTAGAGGAAAAGTGAAAAAGATGTTAATGCGTGCATTCACATTTTGGTCGTGCTAATGGATTATTTCATGTGTTGTTTTGTGTCATAATCAAAGACAAAATTATGGATATTACAAATTTTTCTTGCCTGAAAAGTTAGAACAAATGATTTATCTTTTTTAATTGTAACTGATTGAGGGTACTTAAAAAAAAATATTTATAAAATAATTAAATTATCATAAATAATTATATATATATATATATATATATATCAAAGGTTCATAAGCCACCCGAGCTCAATAGCACTCGGTAGTTGAAATCTGTAAAAAGAGAGAAAAACACCATAGAGACTACCATTTCTCTTTTATGACCATACTTCCATATCCCATGATACCTGTGTGTGTGTGTGTGTGTTGTGAAAGTTCTAAATGGAGAAGACATAAAGGCTCATAAATTATATCCTGGGAGCATTATATACTGGACCACCTTTTTTTATGTCTAAACAGACATAGGTATACATCATGCATTCTTTTGAGAATGACTCTGTTCACAGCACAAATGAGTACAGCTATGAAATTAAAAAGGCAAGTAAAAATCCTATTGGCTAATAAAGGAAAATTAAGAATACAAGAAGGAAATTAATGATAAACAAAGAAGCAGTCCACATCTCGGAAGATTATAGTATTTGGATGTAAAATCAGTCTGAACTCTCTCAATCAGTTAAAATAAGCCTATTTTGCCAAAGCTAAGAAGGGGGGAACATAAATAGGCATAGATCAATAATGAATCAAAGAGTTCTAATTGTACTATGGAAAAATAGTGTCATTAGCTCATAACTTCCACTTCATCTCTCTTTTTGTTATCGGTAAGACCTCATTCCACAACATCTCAATTGTTATCGGCAACGCCTCCTTCCACATCATCTCTCTTCTTGTTATCGGTAACACCTCCTTCCACAACATCTCTATTGTTATCGGCAACACCTCCTTCCACATCCTCTCTCTTGTTATCGGTAACGCCTCCTTCCACATCATCTCTCTCATTATTATCGGTACGGCCTTCTTCCACATTGTCTCTCTCCTTGTCGGTACGGCCTTCTTCCACATTGTTTCTCTCCTTATCGGTGATGCCTTCTTCCACATCATTGCTCTTGTTATTATCCGTAATGGCTTCTTCCACATCATCCCTCTTGTTATTATCGGTAACGCCTTCTTCCACTTCTTGTCCCTTGTTATTATCAGTAATGCCTTCTTCCATATCATCTCTCTTGTTATTATCAGTAATGCCTTCCTCATTGACAATTCGCAGATCAGGATAATTTCTATGGTTTAGAGAATGCAACCAGAGAGCTACAGCTCCATCCTTCTTCTCTGTGGAAGAGATATGAGAATATACATACTTCATCTTGAAATCTTCAGCTTCTTTCTCATATGCTCTCATCGACAATTCTTCGTGACTATCTTTCCATTTATGGTTATATGATGCAAAGAAGCACTCATCCAAGTATAAACCAACCTCTGGAGCAGTAGGCACATTAATGTTAACGTCCCTGCAGAAACAAAAATATGAAATCAGATGTGAATTAATGTTGTCCATCAATATGAAAATTGAAGTTAATAAAAACTAGAGGTGTTAATATCATTTTTTGTCTTTACAGTTTGATTGAATTTTAGTTTTGGTCATTTCATAAGAATTTGGTCTGATATAGCGACCAAAACCAAAGCTCATTAAAAATATAGGCACCCGCCGTTAACCTGAGACCAAATCCGTATAAAACTATCGCAATCAAAACCAACCATGTGATTATAGGGAACCAAACTCAAATTTGATCAAATTACAAGGGCAAACAATGATATTAACCCAAACTACAAGAACAGAACTTACTTCTGCAAAGCTTTCTCAATAAGTGACTCTGGCGCACAATTTCTCATAATTGCTACAGCAAGACCAATCATCTTCCGTATTTGATGAAGCATGAAGCTTTGTCCCACAACCTCACACTTCACAAATTCGATGCCCTCGACTGTGAGGGTGGTGTTAGCGTTAAATGAAATTATGAAACGCCTAGCAGCTGGGTCTTCGGCTTTTGTTCTTGTGGTGAAGTTATGAAAATTATGAGTCCCTACATAATACTTCAAAATCCTATTAAACCTCTCCCTCTCCTTCTCGCCATAACAGAATCCACTTCCCTTTATAGTCTCCTCTTCACTAACAATTTCTTTCCCAATGAAGCTTGAATTATTCACTGATCTACCATTCATATGAGTGACCTCACCATGAGAAGGAACAGTAGACTCAAGTTCAGAATTCAGATTCTCCACTGGAATCTCACCCTCATTACCAGATTTCTTGTTTAAATTATCACCATCAGTTTTGTTCGAAGAAAACCCCAAATCCTCAGTGACTTCAGAGTTAGGAACATGATCTTCTTTGGATGAAATGCAAGCATCCATAGCTTCTAATCCTGTATTGTTCTTACCAACCAAGCCAGGCACCTTACGACCTCTCTCAGAACAATCCAGACATTTAACAAGCTCATTTTCAGACCCCACACTAGCCAACACACTCTCTCTGTCACGATGTGAACATGGATCAAGAGCAAACACGGGAATTAGATAGACGTACCTCCTCCGATCACAGAACTTCTTGGCATTAAAAGATGCTGTGACACGCTTGTAACCAAAGATTCGTATCTGAGGAGAAAGGTTTGAATTAAGACGGTCAACAAGACCAGGTGGATCAATATAAAAACGTCCTGAGACAACCTGACCAACAGCACTAACACCTTTATCTGTACGAGCAGAGCGAGCCCAGTCATACCTTTTAGGAATTCCACGATCCTGTTCAGGGACAGCTCCAGACACAAATAAGGCTTCTTCTAGGTCACCTTCAATAGTCTTGGCACCAGGATTTTTCTGCATGCCTTGATAGCCAACACCACAGTAAGCAAAAAAAATGGCAATTTTGCGGCGCTTGTATCTTCTCTTTGTGCCCGTCGCCGTGGTGCATTCTTCATCATCAGAAGTGGTGGTAGACATTTTAAGTTTTTTCGGCTCTGGCTCTTCACTGACTACTGGTGGTGATGAACTTGTCACCTTTGTATCTGAGTTTTCCATATTTTAGAAGCGATAAGAATATGGCTTGTACAAGATAATGTTTAAAAATCCGAACAGCTCAACAACCTGGAATGAGATCAGATGAAGTGGTCACTGGCCCGGCCACCAGATCAATCCATGGCCAATCCAATGATAGTATTTTGATGCCACAACTAATCACTAATTTTGAATGTTAAATATACAAAAAAAAACTTACACTAGGCTGAAAATTCATTCATAAAACGTAAAGATATCTTCAAATACAATTAGTGTCAGATTTCAACAATTTACCCGAACTTGGAACAAGTAAGAACTTATAAAGGTTTTCAAAATGGATAAGCATGTTTCTTCTGTTCGAAGCTATACAACAGATCAATCAAAACTCAGAGTTGAGCCGAACGCACAAAAACAAATAGGCACAAAGGTTATCCAACAAGCTTCGTTGCAAACTATAATGAATGCCATTGACAATTCTACCTAAAGAATGGAAGGAAAAACCCATGAAGCACACCAGCAGAGGACAACCAACCAATAAATTAAAAAAGGGGAAAAAACTCACTGGTATAAATAATTTAACTAAAAAAGATTAGAACAGTTTTCCGCAGCAGTTATATAATTTCTAAAACGGTTGAGAAAGAAGGAAAGACTTGAGCAACTGATTTAAAATCGAAACAACAACAAAAATCCCGAAAATTTTCAATTAAAATAGAGCTTTGTGAGATCCATATGATGAACAACAACGGTTTAGGAACCGCCCCAAAACGAAAAAAGAACAATAATAACAGAAAATGCAATTTCGGAGCTTCAAAGTAAATGAAACTCGAGAGTCTAGAATCAATGACAACTTATGAAAGTCATATAGAAGATAGAATGGAAGCTAACTAGAAATCTTACCAGGAAGAGAAAAAACCAAAGATCACTTGAAGACGAAGCAGAACGCAAGAGAGCGACCGAGAGGCAGTGACGCTTAAAGCCTTAAACCCTCAACTTCTCCGTTTACGGTAACCATTTTTTTCGGGCGCAACCATCTCTGGTTTGGGCCTAAAATCTGCAGTTTAATGCAAACATTGAAATTGGGCTGTCCAACACGCACACATGCATCGCTATTTAACCAAAAATGAACTTGTTTAATTATAAGTTTGCAAGATTTTTTCCATGAAAAACGGTTTGAATGATTAAATAATAGTATAAATACTCGGATCATTAAGGAGAATGAATTGAAGAGGGATCTTTTAACCACCCAGATTAAAACTTTGGGTTTTTGGAATGACATATAGGCAAGACAGAGATTTTGACATTAAACACCCCACAAAAAGGAAATTCATGGAAGATGATACTCTCTTTGTCCTCTTTCTCATTATTTTCTCATAATCTCATCTCTATCCTTAGATCATGAAATGATGGTTTATATTTAATATTTTATAAAATTATTATTATAATATTTTATAACTTAAAATTTATTTATTTTTAATTTATTGCGGTTATGAATGATATGGATAAAATTTTAAGAGTTTAAATTTATTTATTTTTGTTTATAAAATGATTTTATAAAAGATTGAATAATTGTTTTAATCTAACAGTGGATAAAAGATTATGAAAAGAAAATAAGAAAGAGAAAAATTAAAGAAATCCAACCTGAAATTCACACTCATTTTAGCAAAAGACAAAAGAAAATCAACGAGTATTATAATGGTGGTAAAATAAAACTTTATCATAATCAAACTTAAGCATACCCAAAAAGCTCTAAAGTTCTTGAGTCATTACGTGAAACAATAGTCGTCGTTGGACGGGATGAGACAAAAAAAGAAAAAAATGAGACGCCTTTGTGACTCAGTGGGTCTAAGACGAAAGAGACGAGACACAATTAGTATTTGGCTGAAACGAGAGACAGAGACGACCAAAAGGCAAAATTCAACACAATTGGCCATCATTCGTCAACAACCTAGATGAAGAGTGAAAACCAAACGCTGGCAATTAAGGGTGTGCAAGTGTAGAAAGGAGAGTGCGCAGCTGCTAGGGCAAATGGGAAAGTGAAAACAATAAACGGGAAAAAGCTAAAGATAGCTCAAGGGCCAGGTTTCAAAAATAGACCCCCTTGTGTAAGTTGGGCCTAAACGGGTTGACAGGGTTGGGCCGGCCCTTTTTCTCAGCTTTACAGGAAGGGCATTGTTCGCTGTTTAGCTTCCGCAAGCATACGGGTTGCAAGTAATAAAGTGATGAGTAAAGATCGTTCCCACGAGGACTACAATGAAAGCGAACTAACGAATGCAATCATGTGTTCAATTAGGTTAAATAGATTCATTTGAAATCAATTAAGTTGAGCCAAAACATGTTGTTGTGTGGGAAAAAGAAGTTTCAAAAGATATTTTGATAAAAACTAAGAATTACTGAACAAAACTCTAATTCTTATGAATTCAATCAATTATAATAAGCCTAGGATTGTTCATCCACTTTATATATATGTTAGTCTAAGGTTCACAAGCAATTGATTAAACTCTCTCAAGTCATAACCAAATTTATATCCTCCATTAACATGCACAATCTCTTGCTACAGTTAAGGGAAAATAATCATTAAGTAACCACCTTTATTTGACAATGCTAGGTTAATAACTATATCTCTATGTTACCAACAAACCATCCGTTTAGTTCTTAAACTTCAAGTCTAGCATAATTCTACCAAAATTTTACAAATAAGTTAACTCTCTCAAGCTTAACTTAGATGAACAAATCGTCCACAGTAATGGCTAGTTATGAATAGCAGTGAAAACAGGGTAAAATCAACATACATATGCCATTAGATACTTAAAGATAGAATGAATCAAGTTTAATCCATACAAAGATTCATAAATAATCCTAGAATGAAATTTTAGCTGCTCATGTTCACAAAATGGATACAAAAATATAAAACATGAACTGCCATATCAGCACAAGGAAAAAGAAAGGGAAAGAAATCAGGATAACCAAGGAAAACCAGCTCAAATCTCGGCAAATCTTCAATCCTCACTTGATTTCCCTTGCTTTATGGAGAACCCAAGCTTAGAGGAGTGTCACAGCCGCCTCTCTAGGTGTTTCTAGATCAGATCTCCCTCTTTCAGCCTTAGGTTTCCTCTTTTATATCCACTGAATGTCAAAACGCATAGCACCTTTATCGGGGGTTGGCCGCGGCCAGTGAGTTTCTGTGCTTCCATTGGCCGCGGCCAGTAACTTACTGACCACTTTTGGGCCTCGGCCCAAAGATGATTGACCGCGGCCAGTATGTTTCTGTGCTCCTGTGGGCCGCAGCCAGTGAATGCGTTGGCCTCGGCCAGTAACTTTGCAGTGCTAATTTTTGTTCTTTCAAGCTTTGTTCTCATTCCTGCTTGCATTTCCCTGATAGGGTTGATGGCTTCAACTTCATTTCACCTTCTTTTCATTGAAATGGGCTTTCTCTGGGTCCAGCTATGACTGAATCTTTATCCTTTCAACACAAAGAACTCACAAAAAATCTTAGTTTGGTAAGCATAATAGATATTCACGTATTTCCCCCCACATTTACACTCTTTCTGTGCCAAGCATGTATAGAACACATTTCCTTTATTTTAGCACTCTCAAATGCCCACTAGTACATGAAAATGCAGTAGAAATAAGAGGAAATGTGCAATTCTGACAAGAAATTCATGAGGCTAACAGGCATCATACCTTGTCGATGCCCTACCCTACCCCATATAATGCCCAGCCCGAAAATGCCCAATTTATTTTTTAGGCTGCTTTCTTCAGGCTAGGCTACCTTGGGCTTTTTTTCTTTGAGTTCAAGTGTGCGCACCAGCCTATTATTGACTTTTTCCAATTAATCATCGCAAGTATATATTCTTTGTTTCCTCTATAGTCTTTAACTCTTTATAAAGAACAATTTATTTTTACCTTCATTAAATAAATGTCGCTCATTATCTTTCTTTAATACATTTTCCCCTATTATCTCTTATGTTCTATATAAATAAGGGTGTAATTAGAAATAAAAATACATATCTTACATATTTAATGTTTTTAATTAACTAACATTTTGAGTAGCATGATTTTAGTAGTTGTTTTATTATAAAAAGACAAAAAGAGTAATGATTATAAGAGCTGAAAAACTAGCAGAGCCCTAGCTCATTTAAGCCCAAGCTCATTAGGAGTCGAGCTTCCAAAAAAATGGTTTTAGGCTACACGAGTTTTTAGGCCCTCCCCTTTTAAGCACAAACCCATCAAGGGTCGGCCTGTTTTAGCCCACCTAATATTATTTTTTCCATTGAGCTATGTTTTGATCGTTTTGATAGTTATATTTGTTCAATTTTTCTCTAGGATTTATTTGAAATTATTTAAATCATTTACAAATTACATAATCAAACATGATGTAAGAATTTGGGAAAATCTCACTCAAGTCCCAAGGACAAAAAAAATATTAAAACAATCCCGGTGTAGATTCCTCTATACAAAAAAACTCCCTAGGAATTGTAGTAATATAGATTCTAAATATGAACTTATCTTATAGATATAGTCAATGCCCACTATATGACTTGTCAATATAGTAACATACACTTATAAACAAAAATTGTTTTAGTTAACATATATGGGCTTGTCAATGACTATTTTATGAATTATCAATATAGTGACATACCTTTGTCAAGGAAAGCTAGTTTAGTTAACATAGATTGACTTGTCAATATAGTCTACTACATACACTTGTCAATGGGAGTTGCTTTAGTTAATATAGATCGGCTTGTCAATAACTACTCTATTATTTGTCAATATAATCACATACATTTGTCAACGTGAGCTACTTTAGTTGACATATATGGGCTTGTCAATAATCACTCTATGACTTGTTAATATAGTAACATATTCTAGTCAATAAAGTAAGTTCATATTTAGATTCTATATCATTTCAGTCCCTAGGAAGTTTTTTGAAAGAGGAATCTATACTGAAACCTTTTTTATATTTTTTCTGGTCCTTAGGATCTAAGTGAGATTTTCCCCAAAAATTTTAAGATACTTATGTGATATGGATTATTTTTCTATTAGAATTCAGGATAACAGTTTGATTTGAGTTAGTTTTAATTATTTAAACCTAGTTTGACATTTAGTTAACTAATGTTTATTATTTTAGTTAAACATTTTATGAGATCTTTTTTTTTATTTAAAAATAAGTAAAAAATTTTTTAAAAGGGTCTAAAACCTGTGCCAGTGAATTTGAGGGCCTAAAACCTGTGCCAGTGAATTTGAGGGCCAGGCTTTAATTTTAGAAATGTTTTAAATGGACTTTTTCTGATTTGGCCTTCTTAGATCTGAGTTTTAACAAGTGCCAATCCATTTTTCCACCTTTAATAATTAATGAATATATTAGAATCAAAATATCAATATAATAAAAAAAATTTAGTCAAAAAATATCACCAATATTACTTATTAATCATCAGACAGTAGAAACATTAGTGTGCAAGTCATATAAGAGCTATACAATTCACAAGAATAAAATTTATTTTAAATTTTATAATATAGGAAGCACTTTTCATTTATTACACCTATTGAAAGTTAGAAAATCGTATTATTTATAAATTATTATCTGAATAAGAATATGAATAGCTTTTGAATTCAAGAATGCTTTTCATCTTGTCATTGATTAATAACACTTTTTTTTTCCCATTGAAACTCATTCCATGGTATTTATCAAATTATTTAAAATAGTTTCAAAGAACTTTTCATTTCTTTTAGAAACAAAGTTGCTAGGTCATATTTATTATTTATATGCGCCAGCTTATTCCCTGCCAGCGGAAATGAGATGAGAATCCCGTATTCTGTACAAAATCTGAAGTGAGCTGCACTATTTATTTATGACGTATATCCAAAAATATGTTAAAAAAAAAAGCACGCACATACAGGATCAAGTATGGAAAATTATTTACTTTATTTCAGATAAAAAAATTATTTACTTATTATAAAAGAATTATACATTTAAAATATTTTTAATTCAAGGACTTGATGCAACCGCTCAATCTTTTGGAAGGTAGTCTATTATTCTTGGAGCTTAGCCGGTATAAACAAACAGATAATCACTGAGACAAAATCTTGATAATGGAAACCGCATAAACTGCAAATGGCCCAAAGCAGAACAAAGATAATAACACAAGAAAATATGATTGTGTATTTCATATTTCATAATTATAGGCCTAATACACCCTTTCCAGTTACAAAAGTGAACGTGGAAGATTTAGTACTTGGTTATGTTGATGGCAGAAGCTGTTTTTTAACGTAATTTATGATATACGAGGTAAGTATGTGAAAGAAGTTTTGTCTTAACTTGTGTAAACGTACTTTTCCAACATCAACCCAAATAGACCCTTAACTATCAGGATTCTGGTGAGTACATAACATTATAGCTGGTTGTCTCTCCCTCTATTTTTTTTTTTTGGTCAACATTGTAGCTAGTTGTTCAAATAGAATGACTTATGTCAGAATCTTGTTCTTGCCACCATATGCCTAGTGAGCAATCTAAGAACTAAACTAGTTGTTTTTTTTTAATACAAAATGTTGTTGGCCCATATTAAAAATTCTCAACTCTCAAGTAGACCCTTTTTTTTTAGTTTTGTTATTTTAATAATCAAGTAGACCCAATTTATGAGAGGTGTTTTTGGATTAGTTTCTGAAGAATCTCTTTTAGAAAAAAGTGATAAAAGTGACTATAAAGAATAGATTTTGTAAAAACTATATGATTTTGATAAAATAAATGACCCAAGACTGTTATGAGTAGACATGCAAGCATGTCACAAATGGCTTCATTCAAAAGTGCATGTACTATGATATGTTTATCCATAAGCGCATTGACCTGCAAAATTTCCAGAAACCATGTATATTGAAGAACTTCTTAGTTTTGGCTCTCTATTTATGGCCCACCGTCCCAATCGATGGTTCACATTTCTCTCACTAAGGTGAGAGGTAAGTTCCTGAAAAGGAAAATATAATTCATAAGTTGAGTAGTTCATAAAAAGAGAAGAGAATACAAGTTACCAAATGATGTAAAATATGTAAAATGGTATAGAAAAAGAGAACAATTTCTAAATTTTTCAATTAGAGGAACCTATGATGACATCCACTCTGTAACGTGAAGAAATTAATTTCTATATCTACGAGGAAGAGAAATCGATTGAAGCATAGATCCTAAAGAAAATTCGATACAAAAGATATAAACTCCAGGAAAAATATTTTTTACAATTATCTGCTCATAATAATAATAATGTTCATCAATGAATTAATACAAAAGGGTAGTCATGGAAAAAATAATCTTACAATTTGCATGAGCATGTCATCTTTCTTTTCCAATGCTGTTACTAGCCACCAAAACTTGCAATTCGTATGTCTAGGCTGCCCTCTTGATCTTCATGAACCCAAAAAACATGATGGTCATTACAAAAGGAAAAATATATTTCTTGAGATATCAGATGAGAACATTTCAGTTAAACAGTATATCTCCTTAAAAAAGCCACACAAATGGTACAGACAAGGCTGAAGGCAAACTGATGCATGTCCATATATACAATGTATTTGTTTCAACACAGTTACGCAGGAGCAGTTCCATCTGCAAGAAGTTATACAAAAAACCATTTTAAATGCCCAAATCAGTGGCAAACATCACAACGCAGTCATCGCTTCATGTCCTTAATCATGGCAGGATCATATAAGTACACGTTAGAAAAGCAATGCAGAAAAACAAATCAATACATAAAAAAAGAGTAAAAAACATATGATTCACAGAAGCAAAGGTTTCTGAGCAATGATACAGCATAGAGTAGGCCTTAACTCACTATTATTGATTACATCAGTGACCACAACCAGATATCAAAAGTTTCAAATCCCTTCCGCACCATATAAACAAATTAAAATAAAGTCTTTCCATATTTCTGAAAAATTAAAACCATTGAGGGATAGAAAAAGTTCAGTGAGTCTATCATTCTAACAAGACAAGAAAAGAAAAGAGGAAAAAACACATGCTGTAAAGTTCAATTTTCAGTGAAATGAACCCCAAAGTTAGATGCATATACAAGAAAGAAAGAATCAATAATCAACTGAGCAAAAAGAAGAAACAGGAACAGGCCCACATAACAGGATAACTTCAGATATATTTTAAAGAACAAGAATTCATTCTCAACCATAAATAAAATCATCTCATCTTCAAGAGATTGTACTTATCTTGTTCATCCAACTGATTACAAATTATTTGGTTGATTGTTAAAAAATTTGAGAGCCAGAGAATGGGAACACTCAAATAATACCTTCCAAATCATCTCTACTACTGACAGGCAGTGGTTCCAAACAAGGTTCATATCCATCGTCTTTCATCAATTTGGTCAATAACCGTAACTCTGATCGTGTCTCATCAATTTGTGGGTGCATCTGGTCTCCAACAACAAACACATGAACTAAACTCTAACTAAATCCAGCTACAACCAGGCCCTTTATTCACTCGCCTGGCTTTCATCATCCTTCTCACACGCTCTACGTCTTTCCATCTGCCTAATGCTGTATAAATACTTGATAACAAAATATATGTGGATGATACTGGTGAGCCTAACTCCATTAGTCTTTCTCCAGCATAGGCACCGAGATCATACTTACAATAGTTCTCGCAGGCCCCTAATAATATGCGCCACAAACACAAACAATGATCAATTTTTGCAGATTCAATGAACTCTTTTGCTTCGTACAGTTTACCAGCACGGCTCAAGATATCAACCATGCACGCATAATGCTCTACTGTGGGAATAATGCTGAACTCATCAAACATCATCTTGAAATAATTCCAGCCTCGCTCCACTAGTCCCATATGACTACATGCGGAGAGAAGATTCACAAATGTGACATAATCTGGTTTTGTGCCCTCCAAACCCATCTCCTCGAACAATTCCAAGGCTTCATTGCTGTAACCATTTTGAGAAAGTCCAGATATCTTTGCATTCCATGCAATTACATCCCTTGTAGGCATCCTACAAAAAACACGGTACCCTTCGTCCATACTTCCACATTTTGCATACATGGCAGAAAGAGCACTTCCAATTGGGATTTCCGAGTTGAAACCATAATTTACAATCCACCCGTGAATTTGCATTCCCTGATCTAAAGCAGCTAGGCTCAATCAGGCTTTTAGGACACTTGCCATAGTAAGTTCATTGGGAATGATTCCTTCCATTTGCATAAAAGAACCTTCACTATCCCCATTCTGTGCATACCCTATGATGATAGAAGAGAAAGAGCCAGGGTAAAAACAACAGAATAAGATAAGGATATGAAATTACTGAATCACTTAATGAATGAATAGTGCTCAACCTTCCTCTCTATTTATAGTAACTATTGCATAGGGTACAAATAATAGGAACCAATGGTAATACAACACTTATACAAGTGTGAATAATATACAGCTGTACAAATATTAGCTACACTTATTTAGATTATGCCTTAACATTCCCCCTCAAATGAGAGGGTGTGATATGCAGCCCAAGTTTGTCCCAAAATCTGTAAATTGAGTGTATGGTAATGGCTTAGTCAAGCAATCTGCAATTTGATAGGAAGAAGGAATATATTTGATGTCAATATAGCTTGAAAGAACTTGATCCCTAATAAAATGCACATCAATCTCAATATGTTTACTCCTTGCATGTTGAACAGGATTAGAAGCCGACGCTTTTGTGCTCAAATTGTCACACCAGAAAGTAGTTGGCTGCCTCAGGAATAAACCCAGCTCAAATAATAGAGAGTTTAGCCATTTTACCTCAGAGGCTCCATTTGATAATGATCGGTATTCAGATTCAGTGCTGGATCTAGACACAACACGTTGTTTTCTTGAAGACCATGACATAAGAGTCCCACCAAGATATACACAGTACCCAACAATCGATTTTCTGTCATCAACATCTGTTGCCCAATCTACATAAGTGTAGGTCATTAGTTATAGTTTATCAAAGGGTTTGAGATGTAAACTAAGATGATATGTCCCTTTGAGATATCTCAGAATACACTTGACTACTTGGAAATGAGTATTCCTTGGTTGAGACATGAATTGATTCAATTTGTTGACTAAATAAGCAATATCTGGCCGTGTGGACCAAATATTGAAGTAAGCCAATAACTTGTCTATAGACTGTGGGATCTATCATTAATTCACCATCTTCAGCCAAATAATGTCTTTCTGTTACCATTGGTGTAGTACAGGGGCACAATCGAACATATCAAATATTTTTAAGCAAATCAAGTGTGTACTTGGCTTGACTAAGATAAATTCTAGAAGAATCTCTGTAAGTTTCAAGTCCAAGGAAATAATAAAGAGATCCTAAGTCCTTTAGTGAGAATAAGGCATTCATCTGTTGTACAAAAACCTTTACATAACTTGAGTTGTTACCAGTCATAAGGATGTCATCAACATAAATTAACACAAAGCAATTCAAAGTCTTTGTTCTAAGTATAAATAGAGAGACATCACTCTTAGCATTCTTAAAACCCTACTGCAGTAAAGTAATTCTCAGACGCTCAAACTAGACCCTAGGGGCTTGTTTTAGTCCATAAATTGCTTTCACAAGTCTACAAACATAATTAGGATGTTTGGCATCAACAAATCCTTTAGGTTGTTTAATGAAAACATTTTCCTGTAGGAAGCCATTCAAGAAGGCATTATTCACATCTAGTTGACGAATTTCCCAATTAAACTTACCGATATGGTGAGCACCACTCAAATTGTCATTGGTTTTACCACAGGGTTGAAAGTTTCACCGTAATCTATCCCAATAGTTTGTTGAAACCCTTTGGTGACTAAACGAGCTTTGTGTTTCAAGATGCTCCCATCAATCTTAAATTTAGTTTTGAAGACCCAATGGCAATCAACTAGCTTTTGCCCTGTATAAGGAACTAATTCCCATGTTCTGTTTCTTTGTAAAGCGTCAAACTCATTACACATAGCACGATGCCAATTAGGAGAGACAAGTGCTTCTTGCGTTGACTTTGGTTCTGCAAATTTAGATATTGTAGTTGGACTTTCATAATGCATCAGTCCAATAAAAGGATAACATGATTTGAAATTCCATTCTTAGCTCGTGTCACCATAGGATGAGATGGAGCTGATCTGGGTGGTGTGACCTGAAGTTCTGGCATGGGGTTCAATGAATCATGTTGTGAAGAAGACTCATTGGTTTGAGATGCTAGACTGTTTGTAACAGAAGGAGCAATAGCATTAGGATTAGAAGGTAGATGTGACTCATTTGCTACTGAAGAAGCAGATGAGGTGACAGAATTAGTCATGTCATGATTGGATTCTGCATTTACTTCTTGTTGAGTTACTGGTTGTGAGGGAAAATGAACAATACTAGGAATTATATGTTCATCCTTGGATCCCCCTACTTTCCTATTAAGGAACCCTGTCTCAAAGGGAAAAGAAGTAGAGTAAAAAATTACATATCGAGAAATAAAAATCTTCCCTCTGGTACTCAAGCACTTATACCCCTTTTGTTGTGGGGCTATCCCAAGATAGACACATATTTGGCTATCAAAATTGAAACTTGTGCTCATTGTATGGCTTCAAGCAAGGATAGCAAGCACAACAAAAGGTTGTAAAAATTTATACTCTGGTTCAAATTTCAACAACTGAAACAAAGGTGTTAACCCTTTAAGGACTGATGTAGGCAATCTATTAATTAAATAAACAGCTGCTTGAAAAGCATCAACCCAAGACATTAAGGGTATTCTAGCCTGTGCTAGTAGAGTTAATCTCATTTCAACAATATGTCAATATTTCCTTTCTATTCTACCATTCTGTGGAGAAGTATAGGGACAAGTAAAACACATTTTAATTCCAGCTTCTTGAGCAATAGGGATAAAAGGCTTATACTCAAAATCATTATCACACTATATAACCTTAATTTTGAAATTTAATTGATTCTCAACTAAAGCTATGAAAACTTTGAAAGCTGAAATTGCATCTCCTTTATGTCTTAATGGATATAACCATGTATAACGGCTAAAGTCATCTACAAAATGAATGTAATATTTATGACCATTTGATGAAGAGACAGGAGAGGGACCCCATAAATCAGTATGTATTAATTCCAACGGAGCATAATCATAAGAAACAGAATTAGGAAATGGTAATAACTTAGATTTCCCAAATTGACAAGCGTCGCAAACATATTTTTCATTAACTGGAAATTTTAGATTACACTTATTCATGATTTGTTTCAAAACTTTGTAACTAGGATGTCCTAATGTGTAATGCCAATGACCAAAATCATCTCTGGTTCCAGAAGTAAACTGAGCACTATTAATCTGTGGTAGAATTTTACTTGTCATGGGGTGGATTCCTTCCCTGGGTGTGCCTTGTAGCAACAATTGACCCGTCTCCTTGTCCTTCACATTACATCCATGATTAGTAAAATCAAGATTAACTTGATTATCTTCAATCAACCTATTCACACTCATTAAACTCTTAGTTGCTCGTTCCCCTGATAGATGTTATCCACAAGCCTTCTATGCAAGTCCTTATTTAGTGAATGAACCAGCATGGTATATGGATATTGGAGCCAATTATCATGTTACTCCTCATTCTGATCAGCTTGAGCATGTTGCACCAATAGGTAAAAAATCTTATCTCTTTACTTGCATTAGAGAAAAAGGCCGAATAACCAGTATAGGTTTTATAACTATCCATTGTTCGCATCATATTGTTAGGGGAGCTCAAAATGCGGCTCATGTAATTGATCATTCCTTTATCGCTAGATGAACCAACTCGTAACAATAAACATATTGGGCCAGAGGTACCATTCTTTTGGTGAATCCTTCTTTATTAGATTACTAGCAATTCAATTGTGCTAGTTGTAGAAGAGAATTTCCTCCATTTGGATCTCAGGACAAGTTTGGGCCACACCTAATTTCCTTAGGGCCAGTCTCAAAGTGCATGTAATTGTGTCTCTATGTCCAGACTGCATATCTCACATCTCCTAATACCTCCTCCGTACTTGCTTATGGTCTCTAATATGGTGAGCCTTTTATGTTCGTTACCTCATGAAGGTGCACGCCCTCTCTGGAACCTTCAGTTTCCAGATGGTCTTCTATGTTCTTCATTCTTGTTCTACATTAGTTTGAAAGAGCCAATGGTAAGTACTTCTAGTTGAAAACTCCCCATCTGTCGACAACTTCCATTTCATCCTATTGTCTCCTTTCTTTACATGTGGTGTGGCCATTTGAATAATTTTATTTTACACCTCCCTCGACAGATATCTTTTGACCTCGTGTAAATCCCAGCCTCAACCTCATTTGTGACCTCCTTGACTCAAAGCTAAAGGTTAAGTGCATGATCAACCTATGCATGATGAATGAGGGATTGATGCGATCCAGAATCAACAAGTTGTCCCTTCAAATTCAAGTGACATCTCTTCTATTTCAAATGATCATTATCAAATTCCAACTCAACAAATCATGAGAGCACAAGCTAAAATATTCAAGGAAGCATTGATTGGGCTGATTGAAGAAGTTGTTGTAAATCAAATGGCAATTGGATCAATAAATCTGATTTACAAAACAAAGATGCTGAAAACGTCACTAAGTTCATTTGTGCTAAATATGGAGTTGTTAATCAAGTTTTGGGCTTGGGAACTTCAAAACAAAGAGCTTGGACTAAGTACTACACATGGGAGGCTCATTTGGGCCTAAATAAGCACATTTTGAGCCTTAATTTGCTATCTACATTTTCTTAAAGTTAGGTGTGCGAAAATCAACAAGGATTTGGTGGCAGATTTGACTTTTGGTTTCTTTAAGCATTTGTATTTGAGTTTTCAACTTTCTTCTAGATTGTATTAGACTTTTGTATTTATTGTATTAGACTTTTAGGTTTCCTAGCATATGGTTTTACAATTTCTATTGGTTGTTTTCAAAATTGCACTTATTGCAATTAGGTCATATTTTCCTATAAATACTTGGTGCTTCTTCATTTGTAAAAAACACAATTCAGATTTGAATCATAAATGAAAGTTGCACTTCTGCACTTTATTTCTTGAGAGTGGATTCTCTCTAAGGGTTCTTTTTAGAACTAACAAACTTATCAAGGCTTGATCAACCTTGTGGCATTTTTCCAACACTTCGGGTCCTTGTTCTTTCGTGTTCAAGTGTTCAAGTGGATCGTCGATCTGTGTTTAGCTTTCTTGGGGTGTGTATATTTCAGAATTGGTTGTGGGTTCGTGGGATCTTCCCTTGTGGGTTCGCACCAGGGATGCTTCATTTGGTAACCAAGAGTCAGTCTAGAATCTGGTTCTTTATCCATTCCCCACCTTAATCATTAAGTTTTCATTAAAATTTTCTCTCAACTTCACTACTTTGTTCCAAAAGCGAGAGTCACATGATTTTGCTTCTAGTCCCCCTTCAAGTATTACCTCGTCCATACTTACTAACAAGAACTTGTACCCAGAGTGCCATTGGTTCATTCTGTAATCTCCATAGTATTTTGAGTAGGAAGGAATCATTCATCAGCTTGAGATCTTTGATGCCCATCCTGCCCTCTTGTTTGGGTTTACATAGAGTATGCCAAGCAACTACATGTTTTCTTCTTTTCTCTTATGTCTTGCTCCAAATAAACTTTCTTTGATCTCTTTCCATTTCCTCAATGATGTTCATTGGGAGTCTTTCATATTGAATGGGGTAAAGAACCATAGAGCTAGTAACAGATTTTACTAATGTCATATAACTAGCTAGAGAAAGACTTGCTTCCTGCCATCTATTGAGCCGTTTCCTAACCCATTCAACTATCATTTTAAATTTTTCCTTCCTTCTTTGTGGGAAAGTGATATTGGCTCCCAAGCATCTTCCCAACTCCTCCACCTATTTGAAGTTGCATAGTGAACAAATACCTTTCCTCACTTGTCATGTGACATTTGGGGAGAAATATATATAAGTCTTGTCTTGACTTACTTTATGCCCAGATGATTCTCCAAATTCCTACAAGCATTTGAGTATAATATCTATCTGGTTAGTGCTCGCCTCTACAAAAAGAACAAGATCATCAACAAGCATCATATGAGATATTATTGAACCCTTTCGTTCTGTTCTCAGTCCTCTTTATTTTCTCTCTTTCACTCTGTCTAATATGAGGTGGGTTAGTTTTTTCATTCCGAGCACAAAGACATATGGGGAGATAGGGTCCCTTGCCTCAACCCTCTGGAGGTATAGAAGTCCTCTAGCTTTTTTCCATTCTAGAGAATGTTTGTGGTAGATGTTTTCAAGCACCCTTTGATTAATCTAGACATGTTGTTTGGGCACTGGATTTCTTGCAACACATTGTCTATAAATTTCCAGTTAATACAATGATAAGCTTTTTCAAGGTCGACTTTAATCATCATGAACCCTTTCTTGCCTTTTTTCTTCCTCATAGTGTGTACCATCTCATTCACAATGATAATATTATCATGTATGTTCCTCCCCAATACAAAGCTGACTTGAGATAGGAAGACCAACTTTGCCATAATTGATTTCATTATGAGGATGATCATTTTTGTCAAACATTTATAGATCACATTACAAAGGGAGAGCTCACTCTTTTAGGACATTCTACCTTTGGAATTAAAGTAATAAGGGTTTGATTCACTTCTTTGACTCTCTCAGGGTTCTTCCACATTGCTTTGACTGATTTCACCACTCTTTCACCAACAGTTTCCTAATTGCTCTAAAAAAATATCACAGGGTAACCATCTGCTCCTAATACTTTGAACCGTCCTATTAAGAACATAGCCTTTTTTATTTCTACTCGTAATCTCATGAGCAAAGCACTTCTACTCATCTTCATGTATCTCGTACTAGTCGTGTATGGTTTTGATCTATCCTCTTCTATCAATCTCTTCCTAGAATAAGTTCTTAAAAAAAGAGTTAACTAAGTTTCCTACTTCTTTTGAGCCTTCTACCCAAACATTATTGTCATCTTTTAGTATATTGACTCAATTTCTTCTTCTTCTAACCTTAGTTTTTGTATAGTAATAGGAAGTGTTCCTATCCCAATCATTTAACCATCTTGTTCTAGCCTTTTGAAACCATAACAATTCTTCTTGATCTAGTATCTCAGCTAACTCCTTATTCAAGTTCTTTTCTAGGTCTTCAATGTAGACATTTCTGCCTTCTTGAAGAGCTCTTTATATGCCACACAGTCATCTTAGAATCTCATATTTCCTTTTAGCAATATGACCAAACACATTTTAATTCCATTCAAGGAGCCTTGGTTGAAGCTTTTCAAGTCCTCTCGCATTAAAGAGAGGGAAGAAAGATGAGAGAGAGAGAGAGAGGAGATGAGAGATAGAATGTGAGTTTTTCCAAAAGACACCAACTAAAAACTCTAGCAAAAAACAGCTACCTGATTACCCTCCAAATGGCAGAGGCTTCCTAGTAAAGAGTTTAGCCAAGTTTCAAGCACTATTGAGAATGTGGTTACTAGGCAACCCGAGCCAACATCGTCACAGGTATTGGTGAACCCTAAAGACTACATGTAAATACCCTAAAGGACAAATTACAGAAGGTTAATGGAAGTTATACAGGAGAAGTACTTCTCAAGCCAAGGGAAGAGAACAGGTTGATCAAGGAGAGTGGTGCAACCTCAGTTGTACCAGTTGGTACAACACCCTCATATAGAGAGGTACTTAAACCAAAATAGGTAGGAGAGAAGGAATAGGAACAAGTTAAGAATAAGGGAAAACCATAGGATGTATTTCTATTCTTCAGTAATGAGGAAGAGATTGTGGCAAGAGTGAAAGTCACAGATACAAGTTCAGGCCCCCATATTGAGTTCTTGGAGGAAGAAAGAAGAAGGCTGGCAAAGAGGTGGTCTTAATCCCTTATCATTAAGTTACTGGGGAGATAATAGGGTATATGTCGATGTAGAAAAAGGTGCAACCAATATGGGGGAGAGTTCAACTGTCAGATATAGGAATGGCTTTATAATAGCAACCTTCCAAGACATGGAGGATTATTTCTTTGCCCTGGATGGTAGACCTTGGTTGATTCAAAACCACTATTTTACAGTCCAGACTTGGAAGAGAAACTTTAACCCCTGGAATGAGAAGATTCGAAGCGTGGCAATTTGGGTTAGACTACCAGGGCACCCAGGAGATTACTATGACAAGAAATTCTTTTTACATCTTGGAAACAAGATTGGGAAAGCTATTAAAGTGGATGAGATAACTTTAAACCATACAAGGATATGTATAGAAGTAGACCTAAATACTCCCCTTCTATCAGTATATGCAGTGGACTAGAATTCCCTAAAACTTGAGTATGAGGGTCTGCACTTAATATGCTTCTCGTGCGGTAAATTTGGTCACGCTGCAGAATATTGTCCACTAAAGAAAGGATTAGAGAGCAAATCGTTTCTGGACAAAACCACCCTATGGTGCTTGGAATGGCCAGAAAAACTCAAGCTCCGATGAACCTATTAGAAACTGCATATGGAGATTGGATGATTGTAGAAGATAGCAGGAGAGGACGTAGGCCTAATGCTCGAGGAGGTAGAATTGGAGAAGGACAGAAGAAGGAAGGAAGAGGGGAGAAGAAAGGTGGGATTTTGAGATATGCAGTGTTGAGCTAGAAGAGGAAACATGAGCAGAAGAGGGGGTGGTTGTATGAAGACCTTTGAGAGAAATCACAAACAATAAACCCAAGGGAAAAGTGTAATAACCCAATTTGGGATTAAGGGCTAATGACTCTGATATTGATTGTAATTAGTGTAATTAAACACTTTTGGGAAATGTGATGTAAATTTGACACAAGTGTATTTGGAGATTAAAGATCAATGGTTGAGATTTATTGACCATGGGTCGGAATCCTATGTTTTGCATTTGTGTGAGCTCATGGTGGAAGTGAGAAGATGTTGACATGTGGCATTATGTGGACCATGGGATCAAGCTAAAAACAAAAAACCCACTTTCCTATCTCTTTTCTCTCCTATTCGGCTAGGTGCATGGGCAAAGGGGAAAGTTGTATACTCATCATCATCACCTCCATATCTCACCATTTCTCTATCCTCCTTCTTCCATTTCCGGCGGACCTAACAAGGAAAGAGAAAAGAGAAAGCTTTGATTTTGGGTAGGTAATGGTCCTCTTATGCTCAAATCCTCTTCCTTAAACTTGTTCATAGTGTTAAGAGCTCCATTGTGATGATTTCAGAATCCTGAAAAGTGGTGATTTAGGTGTTAGAGCAATTTGAAAGTTTGAGAATCAAGATTCTGGATTTGGCAAGTCCAAGAGATAAGGATTTGATGCTTTTTGATATATTTATTGTGATTTTTGGATAAGTTTGAGAAAATCTGGAAATTTGCCTTGGAATGTATGAATTTCATAGTGGGTGATGTTGGGATTAGTTCATTAAGAAGTTCTTTGAGTATTTGATATGGTTTTGAAGTTTGGGAGGTGTGTTGATTGAAATTGGATGTTGTGTGTGTTAGAGACCAAAGAATTAGATTATGTTTAAAATGGTATTTGGGTGTTTTAGAGGTTACCAATAGGTTCCCTATGTCATTTTGAGTGAGTATGAGCTTTGTGTGGAGTTTGGGAACCATTGGGTGTGATTTTGGTCAATCTGGGAATTTTTGTCAGTTGCTGCGATCTGGTAATCTGATAAGCCTCACTCGAGTGAGGGAGGAACCCACTCGAGTGCTGCCTTGTGTTTTACCTGGGTTTTCATAAAGCTCGAGTGCACTTCTGTACCTGCGAGTGATATTTGTGATCCCTCAAGTGAGCATGGGTTTACTCGAGTGAAGGTATGAGTTCTGGTTAAGAGCTATGTCTCAGGTCCTCACTCGCTGGTCAATGTCCAAGAGTGTGTTCTGACACTCGCAAGCGAAACCTTCTCACCCAAGTGCCAGAGGTTGTGCTCGAGTGAGCCTTTCCCTCTGGAGTTGTCTGTGCTCTCGGGTTGTCACTTCTTGTGTTGCACTTTCAAGGACTCGAGTGATTTTGGAGTCAACACTTGAATACAAAATCTTATACTCGAGTGTAATGAGCACTCTCTGACTATGATAGTTGCTTACTGTCAAACACTCGTGAGTGAGAGCCAGTCTTACTCGAGTGAGGTCATCTTCACTCGAGTGAGCCAATCAAAAATCAATGTTTTGCCTTTCAAAAAAGGGGTCTTCATGGTAGTTTCTCCTAACCCTTTAGGCATATGTGATGGCCTCTAGTAGTCACCTAAAGAGTCCCAAATGATAACCAACTTAAAGTATTACGGAAATAAGTATTTGGGAAAGAGACTAATCAATTGTCCCTAAATTGGTATAGGATTTGATATCTGTCAGACGCGTGAGCCCATTGTGCCGAAGAACGTCAGGAAAGATACAGGTAGTGACTCCTCTCTTATACTTTGTGTAAATATACTGTATGTATGCCTATCATGCATTGTGTTGTTGCTGCTGCTGCCTTGTGATGCATTGAGATGCCTTATGGAGCTTTATGTTGCTTTGTGCCTTGTAGAGCTTTGTGCCTTGTGATGCTGCTACATAGTGATTACCGCTGAAGCGGGCATAGTGATTACAGCTAAAGCTAGCATAGTGTTTACAGTGAAAGCTGCCGTTGTGATTACCGTGAAAGCGGGCATAATGCATTGTGATTACAGCTGTGAGTGCTGTCGGTTGTGGTGCAAGCCATGACTCATAGTATTGTTGCTGAACATGATGAACTTACATGCTTTGTGTTTATATATCGTATGAGTGATTTGTTACTATTGGGATTTTTTAGAATCTCACTCTTTCCAAATGACTAACATTTGAGACAGGGCAAGTGGCTCAAAGGGGAAGCGGCCAACCAAGACTGGTTAGGACTAGTAGGGACATATTAGATTTTGGATGGTTGGTTATCTGTTTTAGATTTTGGATTTTGGGATTACTGTATGTATATGATTTTAAATATGGATTTTTTTTGGATATGTAATCCCCATTTTGGGAAACTTTAAGCACATTGTATATATATACAAGGAACTCAAGGTTGCCGGGATTTTGGTTACGCACTCTGATATTTATTATGTGATATAACTGCACAGGTAATTGTATTCAAAAGTGAATGTGAGACCAGATGAATTCTATTTTTAAACGTTTTGTTTGGACACCCCATCTCTTATATATGAGTGATTATAATTGTGATTTTTGTCTTATTGGTCTCTATTTAACTTAAATTTCATAATCCGGATATAATTAACGTGAGGGGGTTACAAAAAGGGTGGCAGAGTGTCCTTATGCAATCAAAAAAAGGGTCAAAAATTAGAAAAGAAGGTGTAACTCAACTAAGGTCAAAGGAAAAAGGAAGCAATCAAGTAGAAAAGACAAAAAATGTTAAGAAGAGAGAGGTTAAGGAGACATAAAGGATGCAGAAAGGAGAGACAAGTAGGATTAAGAAAGTACCAGAGGTGAATGTTGTAATATCCTGATTTGTGATTAGGGCTAATGACTTTGAGATTCATTGTAATTAATGTAATTAAACACTTTTGGTGAAATATGATATGAATTTGTTATGAATATTCATTGGTGCTTAGAGATCAAGGGTTGAGATCTTTTGGCTATGGGTCGGAATCCTATGTATTGTGTTTAAGTGAGCTCTTAGTGGAAGTGTGGGGATGGTGACAAGTGGCATTGTGTGAGTTATTGGATGAAGTCACAAGAGGACAAAAGTCCACTTTTTCCCTCATTCTCTCTCTCTTCTTCGGTTGGTATGTGTAACCCCCTCACCGTAATTACATCCGGATTACGAAATTTACGGAAAATAGAGACCAATAAAACGAAATAGCCATTTATGATCCCTCATCCAAGAGATGGGATATTTCAAAATCAGTTCTAAAGCATACTTAATCCTGGTCTCACATTCACGTGCGGATATAATTCCCAGAGTGATCAAATCACATAAACAATATCAGAGTGCGGAAACTAAAATCCCGGCAAACCCCGGGTTACTTACATAAATAACTTGGGTTTAAGATTTCCCAACTATGGGGATTACATAACCAAAATAATCATTTACATTCTTATGTACACTTGATAACCCCAACTCCAAAACTATGATAACCAACTACCACTTAGATCTCGAAGTAAGCCTAACTACTCCTGGTTGTCCGCTTCCCTTTCGAGCCACTCGCCCTGTCTGAAAAGGTTAGTCATATGGGAGGGGTGAGATTCTAAAGAATCCCAGTAGTAACAACAATTTCATACCACATGCAATCACAGAATATGCACACCAATCATCTCATACAGCAACACAAGTCACTCCACCCTCATCCCCTTTTACCGCCGGGAAGGCATACGACCTTTACCCGAACCGTTGTTAGCGACTCAGGGACTATTGGCGTGGCAGTGCATACAAATAGCCACACGGCTCAAATATAGCCTTTCGGCTTTCACAAATGGCCCGTCGGCCTTCACAAATAGCCTGTCGGCTCACAATTAGCCTTTCGGCCCACATGTACACATATCACACCCTAACCTCATCCCCTTTTACCGCCAGGAAGGCATACGACCTTCACCCGAACCGTTGTTAGCGACTTAGGGACTATTGGCATAGCGGTGCTTCCACAATTTCACATAGGCACATATATGACACCCTAACCTCATCCCCTTTTACCGCCGGGAAGGCATACGACCTTCACCCGAACCGTTATTAGCGACTCAGGGACTATTGGTATAGTGGTGCTTCCACAGTTTTCACAACACTTGCAGCATACAATACTCATTTCAAAACAATGACATAATATACATACAATGTATCACACAAGGTATAAAGAAAGAGTCACTACCAGTATCCTTCCTGACTGGCTCTGGCACCTTAGCCTCACGAGGACGACAGATGTCAAATCCTATATCAATTAGGGACAACCAATCAATCTCTTATCCATATGTGTATTTCAATAATACTCTAAGTTGGTTATCATTTAGGACTCTTTAGGTGACTATTAGAGGCCTAAACATATGCCTAAAGGGTTGGAAGACACTACCCAAAAGACCCCTTACTCGAAGGCAAAACACTGATTTTTGACTGTTTCACTCGAGCACAGATGCTCTCACTCGAGCACAGTACGGACATCACTCGAGCACAAGAGAGAGTGAGACTGCGAGTGAGCACCCGAGAGCACAAGGAAACTTTCAGGAACTGGCTCACTCGAGCACGCTGAACCTCACTCGAGCACAAGGCCAAATGCCTCGCTCGAGCACCTGCGAGTGAAGTTCAGGAAGTGAGGACCCGAGAGCACACAAAGCTCTCCAAGACCCAGATCACTCGAGCACAACCACATGCACTCGAGCACACACCTCACACCCGCGAGTGAGAAAACACACTCGAGCACCTTACTCGCGAGTGAGAACCCGAAAGCACAACTCCCACCTGAGGCACAATCTCACTCGAGCATGATCCCCAGTGCTCGGGTGAGAAGGCTATGCTCGCGAGTGTCAGAGCACACTCTCGATAATGGCCAGCGAGTGATAACCCGAGAGTCACCCAAACTCTGGATTAACCCCATCACTCGAGCAGGCCCATGATCACTCGAGCACAAAGCGATGCACTCGAGCATTATTCATAAGAACCCAGTAGAACTCGAAGCATAAAGGGAAAAACTCACGCATCACTCGAGCACGTTCTTCCCCTGCTCGAGTGAGGTGTATTAGAGACCCAAAAATGCAGAAAAACCAGAAAACGCCAGATGGTCAAAATCATGCCCAATGGTTCCCAAACTCTTCCCAATGCTCATATACTCTAAGCACTAACTAGGGAACACAATGGCAACTCCAAAAACACCCCAAAACCACTTTGACCACAATCAAACACTAAGGTCTCTAAGATACACAATATCCAAATTTCATTACACTTGATTCCAACATTCCAAATCATATTTAATACTCATATATCTCCAAACTAAATCATTTCCAATCATCAATCCTAATAAACTTCATATTTCCAGAAATAGGCATATTTAGGGCAAAATTCTAGATTTGACCAAACTTAGCCAAAAATCACAAACAATACTTTAAAATGCTCTAAATGCCTACCTCTTTTCTTTGCCCAATTCAGAACCTTAATTCCTCAACTTTCAATTTCAGCCAATGTCCCAATCAACACCATCCAAGGCTCTACAATCATCACAATGTAGCTCTCAATGAGACACATCTTTAGAGAAGAGGATTGGAACAAAGGAGGAGTATTTCTTACCAAAGATCAAGCTTTTCTTCCCCTCTTTCTTGCTTGTCCAGCGAAACAATGGAGGAAGTAGAGAGAGAAAATATGATGGATGAAATGATGATGATGACAAGCCCTCTCACTCTCTCACACACACACTGAACCGAAAATGGAGAGGAGGGACAGAGAAAAGTAATGTTTTGTCTTCTAGTGCCACATCCAATGGCCACCATCATGCCACTTGTCACCATCCACTCACATTCCTTCCATGAGCTCACAAAATCACAACACATAGGATTCTAACCCATGGTCAAGGAATCACAACCCTTGATCTTAAATACCACACATATTTATTCCAAAACTCACATTACATTAATTTCCCAAAAGTGCTTAATTACACTAATTACAATGATTATCAGAGCCATTAGCCCTAATCACAAATCGGGATATTACAGTATGGGTAAGGGAAGAGAAAAATCACATCATCCTCATCATTTGCTTCATTTCTCATTTTCTCTCTCTTCTTCTTCCATTTTCGCTGGTCACAAGCAAGAAAGAGAAAAGGAAAAGCTTGAATCTTGGTGAGTAATGATCCTCCTATGCTAAAATCCTCTTCTCTAATGTTGTGCATCTCATTGAGAGCTTCATTGTGGTGATTTTAGAATCTTGAATAGTGTTGATTTGTGAGTTGGTCGAAATTGAAAGTGGGAGAATCAAGATTCTGGATTTGGCAAATTGAAGAGGTAGGCATTTAGTGCATTTTGATATATTGTTTGTGATTTTTGGATAAGTTTTTCGAAAATATGGAAATTAGCCTTGAGTTTGTGTAAATATTGAAAGTATGGATTTCATTGTGATTAATGTTAGGATTGATTCATTGTGAAGATATTTGAGTATTGGATTTAGTTGGAATGTAGGAAATGAATTGAATGAAATTTGGACATTGGTTGTGTTATAGAGACCTAAGTACATGATTGTGGTCAAAAAGGTTTTAAGGGTGTTTGATAGGTTACCAATGTGTTCCCTAGTCAGTGCTAAATGTGTATGAGCTTTTTGTAGAGTTCGGGAATCATTGGGTATGAATTTGACCATCTGGTATTTTCTGCGTTTCTGGTCTCTGATGCACAACACTTGAGCAGAGGAAGATCATGCTCGAGTGCTGTGTGTATTTTCCCTTTTCTGCTTTGAGTTTTGCTTGGGTTCTATAATAAGGCTCGAGTGCATTTTTGTTCTCGAGTGAGGGATGATCATGTTCGAGTGAGCTTGGGCTTGCTCGAGTGATGGTGTGAATCCAGAGTTAGGGTTGCTCTCGGGTTGTCACTCGCTGGCCATTGTTCAAGAGTGTTCTCTGGCACTAACAAGCACGGCCGTCTCACCCGAGCACTAGAGGGTATGCTCAAGTGAGCTTATCCCTTTGATGGTTGCATGTGCTCTCGGGTTGTCACTCGTTATGTTGCACTTTCGGGGACTCGAGCATATTCAGAGTCATCACCCAAGTGCAAAGTTTTCATGCTCGAGTGATGTGAGCACGTTCTGGTCGTTGTAGTTGCTCACTGTCAAACACTCGCGAGTGAGAATCGTTCTCACTCGAGCACGAGTCATTCATTACTCGAGTGAGGTCATCTTCACTTGAGTGATCCAGTCTAAAATCTGTGTTTTGCCTTCCAGAAAGGGGTCTTCAGGGTAGCTTCTTCCAACCCTTTAGGCATATGTTTAGGCCCCTAATAGTCGCCTAAAGAGTCCTAAATGATAACCAACTTAGAGTATTATGAAATTAAGAACTTGGAAAAGAGATTGATCGTTTGTCCCTACTCTGGTTATAGGATTTGACATCTGTCAGACACGTGAGCTCACTGTGCCAAAGATTGGCAGGAAAGATACAGGTAGTGACTCCTCTCTTATACTATGTGTAAATGTATTATATGTTTGCCTATCATGCATTGTGTGCTGCTGCTGCTTTGTGCATTGTGAAGCTTTGTGCCTTGTGATACGCTGTGCTTTGAGATACCTTGTGCATTGTGATTATAGCGAAAGCTGGCATAATAGTGATTACCGCGAGAGCGGGCATAGTGTTTGCAGCGAAAGCTTTCATTGTGATTACCGAGAAAGCGGACATAGTGCATTATGATACAGCTGTGAGTGCTATCGTCTGTGGCGCGAGCCATAGATCATAGTGTTGCTGATGATGCTGGTGAACATAATACATTACATGCCTTGTGTTTATATATTGTATGAGTGATTTGTTACTACTGGGATTCTTTAGAATCTCACTCTTTCCAAATGACTAACTTTTTCAGACAGGGCAAGTAGCTCGAAAGGGAAGTGTCCAACCAGGAGTGGTTAAGGCTTTAGGGACATTTTGTATTTTGGAGGTTGGTTATCTAGTTGGGATTTGGGATTACCATTTGTATATGTCATGTAAATGATGATTTTGGATATGTAATCCCCATTTTAGGAACTTTAAACCCATTATATGTATGTAAGTAACTCGGGGTTTGCTGGGATATTAGTTTTCGCACTCTGATATTTATTATGTGATTTGATTTCTCAAGTAATTATATCCGTACGTGAATATGAGACCACGAGCAATTATGTTTTGAACTGATTTTTGGAAATACCCC
This sequence comes from Inga leiocalycina, assembly GCA_963242795.1. NCBI lineage: Eukaryota > Viridiplantae > Streptophyta > Magnoliopsida > Fabales > Fabaceae > Inga > Inga leiocalycina. The sequence goes on from OY725324.1 coordinate 45,691,674, forward strand.
ATCTTGTGATAAGGGATTATAAATTGTTGATTTCATTTTATTGGTCTCTATTTCACTTAAATTTCATAATCCGGATGTAATTACGGTGAGGGGGTTACAAATGTCATTAGGGTCAAATGTAGTAAGAGAAGGATCTTTGGAAGTGGGTCTGAAAGAGTGTACGGGTAAGGTGAGTAATGCAATGGGCTTAATGAGAAACAATGTATAGATACAGAAAGGGACCATGTGGGCTTGATACTGGGCAAGCAATTGCATGAGACCAATGGACCAAATGTAATTCAAGAGAATGTAATGGAGGACACATGTATGGGCTAGTTCCAGGACAAGCCACTAGATAACCATGACACAGACATGGGATTAGACGAGAATAAACCCCAGATTTGGGTGCTAACAACTCCTTTATGGGATTTTCTATTATGGAGAATTTGTTACTCACTCAACAGATTCCAGGTGAGAAGTTGGAGACAGATACAAGGTTAATCTACCTAATAGGGAGAGCTACCAAGCATTATATGGTGTGTTTTCCTTTAACCTTTATAATAGTTATAACGATTATTATATGGAATATGAAAGGAGCAGCTGAAAGGTCTTTCGACCTTACTTTAAAAGAATTAAGAAGGTTGCATAAGCCAAAAATTGTTGTGTTAGTAGAGACAAGATACAATAGTGACTCTACCTAAAAGGTAATTTAGAAAATGGGATTCCAATTCCATATTATAGATGAGGCACGTGGACTGTCCGAAGGCATATAAGTTTTATGGGAAGATGAAAGCTTAACTATTCATGTAAGACCTTATCTTCTATAGCGTATTTTGATGATTTTAGACACATAATGAATCAGAGCCACTGAGCCAAAGGGGTCTTGACTCTTATCCCAACTTCAATGCAGGATTTAAACCTGTAATTGAATGGGCTTTTCCGAAAATTTTCAACATTTAAAATAGTTTCATAGTATTTCACCCTTCATTATGTCTTATCAATCCTCAACTTCATTTATTATGATTGTTAGAGTGCTTTATTATTCTGCTTCTAACTTAAGAGCCTAATTGCCCGTTTCTAGTTCTTTATCGCATTAGGGCAAATATTGTTTCATTATGTATGGTAGGTTACTACGCATCTTGTATAACCTCTATTGCCATTACTATAGCCATAGGCACGGATTCTACAATGGTTATATTGGTTCGCATATTCATAGTAACCTTGATACAAGTAACCAACATGCCATTTAAATGCTTCTTCTTTGTCTTTTATCTTTTGAAGATTACCTTTTGCCCTTCGAGCCACTGGCCTTTAGCTGTATATTAGTTATGAAAAGGGTGAGATTCATGAGAATATCATAAGTAACCAACATTCAATCATATAAAATACACATTCACAAAGCATACTAGACAAAACATCATTTCATCAATGCATCACACATTCAGCATTCAATTCAATTCATAATATGTAGCATATAATGCATACATAGGACACACTGGTCCATTCCTACAGCACTAGGTATACTACTATGCCTCTGCCCTTCTCAATCTGAAAGCTTAATAGGCCTTACTACCTATCAGGTGTTCATAATACAAATATTCATGATGGTAAAAACATAATTGTAGAATAATACATAGTATATGAGAGAAAGAGTTACTACCTGAATGCCTTTCTGATCCTTTACCTCTACCAGCAACTTCCTTCTTCTTCACGCTCGAGCAAATGTTGAATCCTATAATTTAGAGTTTATAAGTAGTTGGATCATTATTTGTTCCATTTCCTTTAACATAATAATGATTATGTTATTCTTGACCCATTCCAAATTCCTATCCTTTATTTTACTTATTGGTTATCTTTAACACTTTCCTTACTCTGTGTCTAACACTTTATGTGTTTTATTCTCTCGTGTTTTGGGTCTCTAATATGGTTACATTGGGTTCTAGAACATGTCTCTTCCCTTTGGACCCATACTTGACACAATTTACCTTAATACCACAAATTCGAAGTCTTCCAAGCTTCTACTTTTATCAATCAATTTTGAAAATTCATAACTTAATCTAGGGAACTCCAATTGAAGTGGCTTTAGTTCCTATTTAAATCTCTTTAAGTCTATTATAAAGGAAAAATATTAGCCACTGCCAATTATAGGGCCTAAATTTCAAAAATCCTCAACCAACCTTACTGGTCCAGAATTCATTCCAGGTTCAATGCCTAAACTTTAACAAATCATATCTCATAATCTATTAATCCAAATAATACATTTTATATATAAAATTAAAGTTTAAGATATCCTCTAACAGACTATAAAATATCACGGCCATTGGACAAGATGTGATCATTCAAAATCTCGCCACAAACAATCTGTCTCCCATAAAATGTAATATGGCAACACTACAATTTCAAATTTAGAGTTTTCTATACAACCTTTATAGAATCATGCTCATAACCTATTCCTACACAATTGTTCATGTAAAACCATTGGAAATATCAAAATCAACAAAATCAAACTCCTTTTCTCTGCCCTGTTCTAGCCGAAATTCACCATAAGATACCAAAAGGTGATTTCTTGCAAATTCAATTACAACACTTACTAAATATCATCTTCAAACGTTGTTTAACATCTTATTCATAAACTTAAGATCATCAAAGCCTTAATTCCTCATATTGGCTGAACACTAGGGTAGCTATAACCTCAAGAAAACTCATCAAAACAACGAGATACTATACTCAAATCGAAGCTTATACTTACCTCTACTACATTCTATAATCGCTTCTTGATTCCGACAGTACTCCGACTGTAGAGGTAGCACCAAACTTCTTTGATCAAGAGTATGAAACTATAAAAAAATGTAGCCCTTGACAAATAGAAGAAGATATGTGAAGGTACCAGGAGCTAGGAACGCCCATTTGGAGGTGAAATCGGCTCAAAAGCTTAAGAACACTCCCACCTTCTCTCTTATTTTATTTTCTCTTGATTTTCTCCATTTTTCCCTTTATTTTCATGGGTTGTAAGAATTTAATGGAGCTTGGGGGTGTTGGGTGCTCTTTTGATAACATGTGTCATATGTTAAAATCACAGGTTGTTAGACACTCTTTTTCCCCAGGGCGCCCGGTGCTTCGTTTAAGTCATAGGGTATCTGGTGCTCCTTTTGGCACCTATCTCTCTCTCTCTCTCTTCCTCCTCTTGGCCAACTTCCCTCTCTCTCTCTCAGGCCCTTAGCTGACCTTCCATATCAGGGGAGAGGAGATCCGATGATTTCCTTTAACTTCCGTGCTAGGTGTTTGGGCAGGTCAGTCACGTGATCAAACCGGGGATCGGCAACTTGTCCCGGTTAATTGCATATGTGATTCATGTGTGCTAGGTGTCACTTTCTCATTAGGCCAACCTAAAAGTGAATATTAGGTGTCATCGCCAGATTGTTTCACCCCAAAAGCACTTTATGCCGCGTCTTCTCGGTTTGGTGCCACGTATCCCCTATGCCTCATAATTTTGACACATATAGGCCTGGGTATCCCAAATAAATGACACCAAGTCGGTATCTCTTCCAAAATGCAGGGTACCTGACCTACCCTGAAAATGCCATGTGCACTCACACACTGGTATAGTTTATCTGACTAATTAGTCACATATGTCTATGTTCTCAAGAATGCACCACATATGTGCCTGTGTGGCATAAGATGGCTCCACATACCTCAAAAACTGCCATATCTAAGCCTATGTGTCTTATGGCACACCAAGTGTGCATAGACACCGATAACTTTCATCTGACCATACAGACACACAGCCACTTCTCATTACGCCAACTTCAAAGCTTCTTTATACATGTGGGACTCAAATGGTGCAACACATGCCTCTGGGTGCCACCAAAATGAGGGAAGCTTACCTAAGTGCCCATACACTAGCATCTTTTATCCAACTACTTATACGTACTAAGCCTCATATAATCTAGAGACTCATTCTCAACTGAAAGGGCTGAATCATATAGTCCAATAAAACCCATTCTATCTTTGGGACTCTTACCAAACTGGGCTTAGTAGTCTTCTTGACTTAGGCTTATTCTCAAGCGTTTAGGCCTAAAACCTGGGATATTACAATTCGTGTGTTAAAAACACAAGCAATACATTCATTACATGATATCGGGGCTGGGTAGAGTAAATTAGTTTTTTAGTGCCATTTATGGAAGCCCTTAAGAAGTTGAAAGAAAATTTTTGTATGACGATATGTAGGAAATATCAAAGAACACTTCGTTGCCTTGGTTACTAGTAGGATATTTTAATAACACTAGAATAGCTAATGAACAAAAAGGAGGTGTAATGGTGAATGAAAGGAAATTTAAGAGATTTAACGATAATATCAATAGATGCAAGTTAATGGATCTAGGTTCTGAGAGGCCTAAGTACACCTGGAAAGGACCTATCTGTTGGAAATTGTGTCATAGGGCTAATCATTGTGCTTTGAACATTATTAATTTAATGAATTTTCTCTACTATGTTATCATATTATTCACATGTTCACTGTGATCACTATATCCTTGGATAAATCATAACGATTGTCCTAAATATCCCTGGTCGGTTATCTATGCAGGAACAAAGATGAAATAAGACCAGTATGACTTTGATAAGATATGAAGATACGAATCAAAGTCTCAAGCACTTGTAAGAGTACAAGGTGATGGTCCGACTCACTATGAGAAAGCTGCATGAATCAAGTCATAGGCTTATCTCATGTATAACTATGTCATAATGCCCTTCAACCTGAGGTCATCGTGGATTCCTACATGAGAGTTGCTAAGCTTTGAACTAATCAAAAGTCACCTTTGACCGGGTGATGATAAAAGCTACACGATTGGGCTTAGTGGTTTTTCATGAAGAGGAATATGAATGGTCAAGATGGAATTTGTCCCTCACATTAGTAGAGAAAATTACGGGGCCCCTCGATGAGTGAGTCTGAGAAATATACGGCCATACTACGATGGAAAGGAGTTTCCATTTCTATTGTCAAACTACTTAGGAATCGGGAAAGTAATTGTCAGGAACAGGAGGATAACATCATCTATGCCTCATCCTTGACCGAAATATCATTGACGAAATGGACGTGACATGGTTCTATGACAGGTTGCATCATGTCAACAATCCTTAAATGAATTGGGTAGTCGTAATGTCTTACTAGAGACCGCTTGTGTAATATCCCGAATTTTAATTAAGGGCTAATGACCCCAAAAGCAGTATAATTAATGTTAATTAAGCACTTTTGAAGTAAATAAGGTGAATTGTGATGTAAAATATGTTTGATGATGATATATGTGTCATGACAATCAGGGGTAAAATGGTAAATTTACCGACTGATTGGTCAGTTACCAAAGAGAAAACTCATAGGTAACTTGAGATCAATGACTAAGATTTGTTAAACAAGAGGTGGAATCAAGTATGCATGGGTTATATGGATTCATGAAAGGAGGCATGAGATCTTGCCAAGTATCATGAGGAGGGCCATAGGATTGGTCAAAGTTTCAAAAATACTCACCTCTCTCCCTCCAAGTCGGTTTGTGCATGGGAAAAGGGAAGGAATGAGATTATCATCATTTTCATCTCTCTCATCTGCCTCCATTTTTGTCTCAATGCAAGGAAGGAAAGAGAAAGTGAAAGGTAGTGTTTTGACTTGCTAAATGGCTTTATATGCTTAAGTACTCTTCATTAAAGTTGTTCATGTAATACCCTGAATTTTGAGACTTGAGACTAGAGAATAAGCCTGAGATTAGTGGACTGCTAAGCCCTGGTTTAGCAAGACCCTAAATTGTGATTAAGAGATAATGACTCCAAAAGTGGATGTGGTTAGTGATAAATAAACCCTTTTGGAGATTATAGTGTGATTTGGCACCCGATGTGATTCGTATGTGCTGTAAGCAGCGCCGAAACCCTGTATTTAAGTTCAATTATGGATTAACCTCTAAATTGACTTAAAATAGAGGGGAGGGCGCATTGTGAAAGAAAATGAATGAGAAAATGTATTTGATGGTGATTCAAGAGAGATTACCATAATCAGGGGCAAAACGGTAAAGTTACCGACCGATTGATCGGTTACCGAAGAGGAAACTCATTGGTAACTTCAAGATCAATGGTTAGGATTGATTTGTACAAAAGATCAAGAGGTGGAATCATGTGTGTGTGTGTCTATGTGAACTCATGAGAGATGTGATAAGGGTGTGACACTTGGCACAATTTGAGCCCTTGGATCTTGGTCAACATTCAAACTCTTCCCTCTCTCTTTCATAGTCGGTTAACACATGGGAAAAAGGGGAAAAACTGATTCTCTCTTCATCATCTTCATCTTCACTCCCTCTCTCTCTCAAGACTCCATGGCGTCCCAAATAGAGAAGGAAAGAGAAAGAGAAAGGTGATGTTTTGGCCTTGTTCTTGTCCTCTAATGTTCAAACACTCTTCATTAATATTGTTCATAGTGATGAGAGCTTCATCTCTATGGTTTTAGATTCTTGATTGGTGGTGTTTGATGGCTTGAAGAAATTTGGAAAGATGAAGAATCAAGGAATTGGTTTGGGAAAGAGGAAGAGGTGAGTATTTGAAGCCTTTTGATCCAAGTTTTGTGAATTATGGTTGAGTATTGTGAATTTCAAATTTTTTTCCTGATTTTGTGTGATTTTTGAAATGCATGAATGGCCTTGTGTTTGAGTGGCAATTGGTGTCTTGATGTGTTATAGAGCCATTGGAATTTGTATGAGAACTTGGAATGAAAAGAGTGGCAATGTGTGTTTGTGTTAGGGTTGTGTGTTGACATGTTGTGAATCTTGTGAAACATGTCAATATAATGTGAATTTGGTTGATTTGGTATTTCCAACGGATTCCTTGTGAAATTTTGTGTGAGAATGATGTTTGATATGGAAATTGAACCATTGGAAGCCAATTGTGCAAATCTGGAATTCTGTCTTTGAAAGTTCTGTTCTGGGCAGTCTGGTGTTGTGGACGTTTTGAATGACCAAATGGTCTCTAAAAATTATGAAACTTTCCAGTCTAAAATTTTACATCCCAAGCTTCAAAATGGACATATAATTTGTGCCATTTCGTTTTGTGAACTGGGATTTATGTTTGCCCAAAGTTTGAGGACGAAACTGGATTCTGTTTTGGAGCAATGTTGGATTTTGTGTAAATCTGGATTTGTGTGGTGATTTCCAGTAATGAGCCATATTTTTCCTATGAAGAGGACCTTAATATCTTTCATTTGGCTTTGGGATCACCTCATTTCGATTTTTGTGGAATTAGTTATGATTTTTGGAAGTTCAGCCAGAAACTGGATTTTCTTGGGCCGCAGCCCAAATGTTTCTGGGCGTCTCTGAACAGTTTTGGGCCGCAGCCCATGGATTTTGGGCCGCGGCCCACCCCCAAAAATCAGCATTTGGACTTTTAAAAGATGATCTTTGGTCAAGTGTTTCCCAAGCCTTTAGGCATATGTTTAGGCTTTGATTAGCCACCTAAAGGTGTTAAATGATAACCAACATTAAGTGTTTGTATGTTGAGGAATTGGAAAAGGGATTGACCCTATGTTCATGATTTTGATTATAGGGTTGATGTTCGCCCTGGTTGTGGTTCAGTATTCATTCTGATCACGAGTAAGCGGAGCTGGAGCATACGTGGAAAGAGTGTAGGGAACATATCTCTTCTGCTTGTATTTGATATATGTGTTAGTGTGTTGGTGCATGTCTTAGCTTTGCATAATTGTGAGTAATTTGAAACTATGTTTCAATTTATGCTATGGCCATAGGTATATTGTTCGAAGCATTGAGCTTGCAAATTGTCATTGTGTTATCATGAGTTGTGTGATGCAAGCATGTCATGCATTAAACATGTATCGTACGTGCATATTGATATTGTTATCCTACTGAGATTCTCTAGAATCTCACCCTCCCCTACTAACCTTTCAGACAGGGTAGTAGATCAGGGATATTGTGAGTAGCTAAGGGCGATGAAGACTCCTTCAGGATTGAAGTTGGTAGTTGGTTATCTTAGTTGGGATGTATATTTGGATATTTGTATATGTATTTAGAGGATTTGTGTAATCTCCATTTGAGGAGTTGTATGGGCTAATATGCCCTATGATTGTTAGCAAAGATATGTATTTCGGGATTGCCGGGAATTTATATTGCGTACTCTGATACATGAATGTGATATATCTTCGTGTAGTAATTATATTCAGAAGGTGAATGCGAGACCAGGTCTAAATGATTTTGAACTGTATTTATGAAAGCCCCGTCTGATAGATGGGTTTGAAAAATGTAGTTTTGTTTCTTATTGGTCTCTATTTCACTTTAATTTCGTAATCCGAATATTAATTACGGCAGGGGGTTACAGTTCATAGTGTTAAGAACTTCCTTGCCATGGTTTCAGAATTTTGATTTGTGGTGGTTGGAAGCTTAAGAAAATTTGGAAGTTAAAGGATCAAGGTTTTGATTTCAGCAAATTGAGAAGGTAAGCATTTGATGTATTTTGGTATATTTAGTATGATTTTTTGTTAAGGTTGATAAATTTTGGAATTTTGCCCTGAATATGGTGCCAACTTAGAATGGATGAATTAGGTATGTTAGTGTATGGAGAAAGGTGTTCGGATATGTGGGAATGACATTGGGTTTGATTTAGGAATTGAATGAGGAAGTTTAGCAAATTGTGGTTTTGTGTGATCTTGTGATCTAGAGTTGAGAATGTGTTGATTGAGTGGGAATTTGGGTTGTTTTGTAGTTACCAAGGGGTTCCTTGGGTCAAAATGAGTGAGAATGGGCTTTGGCACAAGTTTTAAAACCATTGGTAGTGAAATGGGTAAATCTGGGAACATATATCAGTTGCTGCGATTTTTGGCTTCTGATAAATAACACTCGAGTGAGGGAGGGTTCACTCGAGTGCTGCGAGGCATTTTCCCTTTTTCCCTTTGGTTTCGCTTGGATTCTCAGGTAAAGCTCAATAGTGCACTTTTGTTCCCGCGAGTGATTTAGGTCATCACTCGAGTAATCTTGGTTTCACTCAAGTAAGGGAGTAAGTTTAAGCTTTTGGGATTTATGGTTGCTCTCAGGTAGTCACTCGCTGTGTCTCACTTTTTGGTGCTTGAGTACATTTGAGGTCATCACTCGAGTGCAGCTTCCTATGCTCGAGTGAAGGTGTGAGACATATTGAGGTTTGCTCTAGGGCAAACACTTCCAGTGTGGTACTTTTGGGAACTCAAGTGAATCTGGGGTCATCACTCGAGTGAGGTCATCTCCACTCGAGTGAGCCGACCAAAAATCAGTGCTTTTGCTTCCAAAAAGGCATCTTTGGGGTAGTTTCTCCCAACCCTTTAGGCATATGTTTAGGCATTTAATAGCCACCTAAAGAGTTTATATGAATACCAACTTAAAGTATTATGGAATTAAGAATTTGGAAAAGAGATTGATCTATTGTCTATAATTTGGTTTATAGGGTTTGATATCTGTCGTCCCCGTGAGCCTACTGTGCCAGGGAACATCAGAAAGGAACAAGGTAGTGAATTTTTCTTTTATACCATATGTGATGCATTGTATGTGTGTTATATCATTGATTTGTAATGAATTTGTATGCTGCGATATTTGTGGATATGTGTAAGCACCGCCATGCCAATAGTCCCTGAGTCGCTAACAACGGTTTGGGTTAGGACGGTGTGCCTTCCCAGCGGTAAAAGGGGATGAGGATGGGGTGTGATATATGTGATTATGTGAAAAGCCGATAGGCTATTTGTGAAGGCTGACGGGCCAATTGTGAAAAGCCGATAGGTTATTTGTGAAGGCCGACAGGCCAATTGTGAAAGTTGGATGGCTATATGAGCTATAAGGCTATGTGTATGCACTGCCACGCCAACAGTCCCTGAGTCGCTAACAACGGTTCGGGTTAGGACAGTGTGCCTTCTCAGCGGTAAAAGGAGATGAGGGTGGAGTGTGAATTGTGCTGCTGCTGTATGATGATTGGCTTACATGCTATGTGCTTATGTGTGGTATGAATGATTTGTTACTACTGGGATTCTCTTGAATCTCATTCTTTCCTTTGACTAACATTTCAGACAAGGCAAGTGGCTCCAAGGAAAAGCGTACGACCTGGAGCGATTAGAATCTTGTAGGGACATTTGAGTCGGGTCATGTTAGTTATTTATCTTGGAAAGGGATTATTGTATGATATTTTTGAGTTGTGAATAGTTTTGACTACATGGTGGTGTAATCCCCTAATTGGGAACTAGAACCCTATAGTTATATATATATAGATGAAACCCGGGGGTTGCTGGGGATTAAGTTATACACTCTGATATGTTTAAATGTGATATAATTGCACAGGTAATTATATTCGATATTTGAACTTGAGACCAGGATAGAGAAGCTTTGAAAATTTTGTGAAGTCCCTACTACATGGAGGGAGTTTTAAATGAGTCTTGAATTATCCGACTGTCTCTAATCCATTTAATTATCCGCGATCGAATCATAATTACGCTAATGAAGGAAGGGGGTTACAGCTTGCGACTTGTGAGTTAGTACAGTTATTGGCTCACTGCCAACTTCATATGGGCCTACAGGGTCACACACATGAATGGCCTAACGCAAGACAATGTTTAATCTAGGGTGGACAAATTTTATATTTATATATCTATATATAATAAAATTTGTGAAAAGAAATTTAGTAATATTATATATATTTATATATATATGTATATATATATGTATGTATGTATATATGTATTTCAAAAATACACACACACATATATATGATAATATTATTATATTGTGTTAATTTTAAATTTAATTTTATTAGATAAATTAAATTTAATAACTAACATGATAGAGATATAATATTTCATATTTAATTATAAGGATAAATTAAAATCTATTGGTTTTTATTCAGATTAAATAAATAAATCAAATTAAAACTGTATAACATATTTCATTAAACCGATTTTATTTAGTTAGCACATCAAGATAATTAAGGTTAATTAATTTCAAAATTAATCAAGAGTAATTTTGAAATTCAAATATAGCCATCATGGGTTATAAAAAATGACGGAGCAAAATGTACGGATGAGATTTTAGAGCCGCGAGAAAACCCTAGCAGACGTTAGAGGCGCTAGCACTCAGTCCGCATTGAAGTAACATTTGTGTGAATACCGATAGAGGGAGTTGATTGATGTGTTAGCTCCTGAAGATCGAAAACCAAGAACGCACAAAAAGAAAGGTACGATTCTTCCTAACTTTATTTAAATGTCATTGATAGATCCTCAATTGGGATCGACAAAATTTTAAAATTATTTCGTTGTGCCTGCCAATCCTAACACTATCTCCCAGTACGCTTCTCGACTATACAAAAAAACTTGACCGTGAGGCATGGCAGAATGAATTTAGTGAGGCCATGATTCAAGTTGGATCGAGGACTCAATCGGACAATCACCCTCTTCTAATTTTTCTCAGGGGTAATAGGGTTTGACAAGGATCAAGGCCGTTTAGATTTAATCCAACGTGGCTCAAGCATCAAGACTTCAAGGAAATGCTCAAGTCATTATGGTTACATGAGGAACGATGACATAAATTTTTATTTCTGAATCCTTAGTCGGTTTTTGTGGTGATTATTTCAATGAATCCTGAGATGGTGTGTCAAAAGCTATAATTAATAGGGAAAATTGTAACTAGGTCCCATTTAACAGACTTAATGACAATCAGATCCCTCGAAATCATCAAATTACAATGAAGTCTCAAAAAACCTGGGTGTCATTAATTCCAAATATGAAAGTATAATTTTGCCCCTTTGTTAGTAATAACAAGTTTAGAACAATTAATGACAAGATTAGAGCATCTAATGACAACTTACACGGCAACAAGTGACTTCAGTAAAAATTAATTCAAAAAGTAAATATAACTTCCAAATGTTGTTCCTCTCTTGGATTATCCCTTATTGGTTGTGTATTGTTATTTACATTTTATCTTATATATATACATGATCATTTTCTCCACTAAATTTAATAAAATGTTCTACTCTATAATCATCTATAATATCTACAAAGGTTGTTGCATCAAAGGTTAGCATGAATTTCATAAAAATTCTACTACTTTCATTTCAAACAATCAAACAATTGATGTTACAATTGTTCTCAGCTCATCATACATGTTGCATTCGTTTATATATTTGGTTCCGGTTTGACCCACTGACCCTTAACTCAATATCCCAACCAGTTCAATATTCGGTCCGAGTTTTAATACCTTAATATATATTAAAGGCTGCTTTATACTCCAAGTCAACATTGCCGTACGCGCCAGCCTTTGTTTAATTACTAATTAGGCTTGCTTGCCCATCAGACAAGTCAGCATTTTATTTCTTCTCATTATTGAGGCGGTGCCTATGAGCTATATAAACCCAAATACAACGAATCCAAACTTCCTTCCACAAACCAGAGAGGCACGAATTAAAAACTGATTGCTTAGTGCTATGGATCATCACAAACCAACCATTCACATAGCAGCAATCTCAATCCCAGCATTTAGCCACCAAGCCTCCATCCTCCAATTCTCAAAACGACTCGTTCAGCTCCACCCTCACCTGCACGTGACCTGCATCTTCCCCACCATTGATTCTCCACCTGAACCCACCATTGGCTTCCTCAAATCTCTCCCTTCCTCCTCCATTCACTGCATCTTCCTCCCTCCCATCGCCAAACACGACCTCGTTGATCCCCACGGCGACGCTACTCCTCCTGCCGTTCAAATCCAACTCGCAGTCTCTCGATCTCTTCCTTCTCTCCGCGACGCCCTCAAATCGCTGTGTTTCATCTCGCCACTTGCCGCTTTGATCACAGATCCTTTCGCTAATGAGGTTCTTGAAGTAGCCAAGGAGCTTCATCTCTTGTCCTTCGTGTACTTCCCTCACTTCGCCATGATGCTTTCTCTGTTCTTGAACTTGCCGAGGCTGGACCGAGAGGTTTCAGGCGAGTACCGAGATTTGAAAGATCCGATCGAGATCATTCCTGGGTGTAGTATGATTCCGATCAACGGCCTTGATCTTCCCGAGCCTCTTCAAGATCGAACTAGCCTCTCTTACGAGCTCATCCTTCAACGTTGTAAACGCTGCTCTCTTGCTGATGGCTTCTTGGTCAACACCTTCTTTGAGATGGAACAGAGCACAATAGCATCTCTCCAAAACGTGTTTCCCATCGGACCCATTGTTCAAACCGGGTCAAGTAGTTCAGGAACCGGGTCGGGTTGTGTGGAATGGTTGGAAAAACAAACCCCTCGATCTGTTTTATATGTTTCCTTCGGAACTGGTGGAACACTGAGTGAGGAACAACTCAATGAGTTAGCTTTTGGGTTAGAATTGAGTGGTCAAAAGTTCTTGTGGGTCTTAAGAAAACCAAGCGAATCAGCAAATTCTGCCTATTTGGCTGATGAAGAACAAGATCCATTGCAATTTTTGCCGTCAGGATTCTTGGAGAGAACAAAAGAACGAGGTTGGGTTGTATCATCTTGGGCCCCACAAAGTGAGATTCTCAGGCATAGTGCAACGGGTGGGTTCTTAACACACTGTGGTTGGAATTCGATACTGGAGAGCATTGTGTGTGGGGTGCCGATGATGACGTGGCCGTTATTTACAGAGCAGAAGATGAACGCCGTTTTTCTGACAGAAGAGCTTAAGGTGGCTGTGAGAACGAAGGCAAATGAGAGAGGGATAGTGGTGAAGGAAGAGATTGGTAAGGTGGCGAGAAGTCTAATGGAGGATGATGAAGGTGATGGGATTCGCAGAAGGATTGGGGAATTAAAACGTGATGCTGCTTCTGCTTTGAAACAAGATGGGTCATCCACAAGGGCACTTTCTCTTGTGGTTGATCAAATTGTAACTTCTTGGAGGTTAAGGCAGAATAATTGAAATTGTTCCGTTTGTTAAGGACCTCTTTCATGTGTAATAAAATATATATTGACTATTGAGTGCTTCCTCAATTATTTACTTTTTTTTTCTGATACATTCCTCAATTATTTACTTTTTGCCTCAAGTTCTTAGAGGAAAAAAATGAATTTGATGTATATTAACTGTTTAGTCTTTTGGGTAACACTTTTTGTAACTGAAATTGTCCTCATAAAAAAACAAATCTAGACAATTTAATGAAAAAAAAAGATCTAGTGTTGTTGCGATTTTAAGTACATGAGCAATTTGGAGGTCCAAAAGGCCATGTCAAGTTCCTTTTTTTTAACAAAAAAATTTAGGTGAGTTTAATTCCGTCAAGTTCATCAGAGTCAAGAGATGTCTCTAAGCTCAGAGAAGGTTAGGGAGTTACTTATAAATCACCTGCCAATAAGATTCTCACATTGGAATGATTTAAACCCATAACCATATGGTTATGAGTCAACCCCTTTATTAATTGGACCAATCTTTATTGGCAAAACCGTAACAACTTCTTAGGGAATAAAAGAAGCTTGGTTACAATTACTTTGGGAAGTCCAGACATGACGGATATAAAAACATGGGAAAATTACGTTCAAGTTCTAGGTAAAAGGAAAAAAAATTGGTTCTTTCATATTTCAAAATGAAAGAAGGATCCCATTGACAATTCCAGGTGCAGGTCATTGACAAGTCTAAAGGCGCCGTTAACAAGTTCTTAAAACCATTTTTTTATTTTAAAATCTGAAGAGGCATTTTTTTTTTTCATTTTTCTCTTATCTAAGACTTGGATGTAATTTTCCCTAAAAACATCCCTCAAAAGCGATCACCACTCGCAAGCCCAAAAAGCAGACCACTCAATTGCTGAGGAGTCAAAACTAAAAATTGAAGAAAGTGGCGTAGCTGGTGCTGGTATGGTTGAAGGCCTTACTTGGCTTGCATTTAACAAAGCACGAAGAAGGTGCCGTCCTTGGAAAGAAAATGGAGTTAAATGGCATGCTCATTTCCTGTATTTAGAATCCATTTGTCTTTGACCAAAAAAAAAAAAAAAGAATTCATTTGTTCATGTTTTAGTTTTATTTTTAACTCATTATATGTAAATAAGCATGTTATGTACTAAAAATGTGCCCTGGGCTTTAGTAGGTTATCTAGTATGTCTACACCAAGATTATACCCTCATATGTTAAATATAGAAGCTAGTTAAGTAATTTACTCTAGTCCCATGCATAGTAAGGAAGCTTCCATTAATGAGTAATTCTAATGCAAATGATGATTAAAGTGGCTATTTTAGAAAAATTATCACACTTTTTTTTTTTTAACAAATAACCAATTCAGAACTAATTTCTTCAATCTCTACTGCAAATAAGTTATCTAAAGATCTTCCCAAAGGGAACTCTTACCAAGCATAATGACTTCATATTGGACAATATTGTGCTTCTAACGAAATAAGTTGCAAACCTTCCTAAACATGATAAGCTAATCAAAACAGTAACAGCTAAACCAATCAAACACTTGACTTGATTAAAGTACTTTAACTGCTCCACTCAAAGACGAGTTTGATACGAAGACGATGATGCATCAAGAGCTGTAACGGCTAAAAGGAGGAAATTCCAGAGGAAAAAGTATACCTTCTACAAGCTGAAGATACAATAAGATAGGAACTGCTTAGAAATAAATTAAAATTAAGAAAGGGTAAAAGAGGTATCTTTCCTTGCTTAACCTTCTCAAAAGGAAGCGATTAGTACTGTTCACATTTTACATAAATCTTTCTTGTAAATTGTTATTGCATTTTTTACCCCAAAGCCCAAATGTTATTAGTTAAATAAGTTACCCCATTCAAATCATCTTGATTAGATCTCATCAAAATGCACAAATATACATTATGAGAGAATTTAGTTAAGTGATTACCGACAAAACTTGCCAATCTATATGGACAAGGAGTCTAGTGCCATCAACAATATCTTTGAATGAGTGGTTGCTTTTATTCCAAATGTATGTATTCATCTAATTCACGAAACGAAGGACGTTGTTATTTTTTTCCCCAAGAAAACAATGAACGGTTACTACTACTACTAATTTTGAACGAGTCAATATTTACTTGGTTGTTAAAATATAAACGAAGAAAGAGACAGATGACGGGATTTATAGTATATATAGGGTTATTAATGAGCAGAAAAAGAGGTGAGGTTGGTAGGGACAGTGAAATTAGTGGAAAAGTTGTAAATGTTTATTTGAGTAATAAAAAAAGCGAAAATAGATGCCGAAGAGCAGGTGGAAGTTGGGAATTAGCTCATTGGGGGTAGAAGCAATTCCTCAGAAGAAACCATCACATCCCAAGACTCAACTCTTATCTATAATGCAATGCTTACATCAACATGATCCTACCGTTTCACCTTATTTCCATTATTATTTCTACCTATTCTTAAACTAAAAATATCCTCTTCACTATACTTACTTTTCAAACTAGCTACCTCTTACAGAAACCCAAACACACTCATAAATAAGCTTGTGTTTCAAAATTTGTTGACGTTTGACCGAATTTGATATCTAAGCAACTGTTTAATGTTTTTGTAAAAAAATAGCATACACAAGTTTAATGGGTGTAGCAAGTAGTCAGAGTAACTGATTATGTAACAAATTAAGTTAGATTGTGGTTAGGAAGTTGTGTCCAGCTCTCATACTGTAACAAAGACATGTATATATATATGAACTAACACTAGCTTGAATATACAATTCAATTCATTATGCCATATTACTCTTTCTCTGCTTCACTTCTCTACTACTCTTCTCTGAAACATTTCATGGTGTCAAAGCACATTTCTGATCCAAGGAAAATGTCTTCATCTGCTTCCTCATAGACTCAATCGAAAGGAAATCGTGACTTTTTCTCATATGATTTCTGTTAAATTAGATGATAACAACTTTCTTCTCCGGAAACACCAAATATACAAGGCTATTCATGGCCATGATTTGCAAGGGTTTATGGACAACCGTGAAGCCACCTCCGACCTACGTTCTGATTGAGACCGACAAAGAAGGTTTTCAGATCAACCTGGCATTCTTAGACTGGCAAAAGCAAGATCATCTCCTTATATCATGGATGTCCTATTCCATGTCTGATGGTATGCTCACCAGGATTGTGGGCTGCACTACTTCTCTACAAATTTGGGAGAAGACTCATATGCCTTTTCGGCTCAAACTTAAGCAAGGGTGCACCAACTGAAAACACAATTGAAGACAATGAAGAAAGGTAATTTTCCTGCTAATGAGTATCTTCTCAAAATCAAAGGAATTGTTGATGCACTTGCTGCTATTGGCCATCCGATCTCTGAGTCAAATCATATTGATTTCATTTTTGGAAGGCTCACTGAGGTTTATGATCCATTTATCACGGCTCTTACTACACACAAAGAGCCTTATTCTGTTGATGAAATAGAATCTCTCCTAGTCTCTCAAGAGGCTCGTATGGAAAAGAATCTCGAACCTGCTGAGGTCACTACTAATGTGGTTCACACTAAGCCGACCTGTTCCAGAGGTGGTGGTGGTCGCAATGGTCGTGGTCCTGGCAGTTTCACTAGTCATGGCTCTGGATCTGGTTCTTATAGTGGTTCTTCAGGGACCAATATTCATGTATGTCAACTCTATGACAAGTGTGCTCACAAAGCTGCTGATTGTTGGCACCGCTTTGATAAGGATTTTGAGACTTCTAGTCTAGTTGAGAAGAATCACAAGAAAGAGCAATCTGTGTTGCTTGCCACCTCCGATTCATTGGTTGATCCTAATTGATATCTTGACTCAGGTGCTTATAGCCATATTACTCATACTGATAAGGAAATCACTGATAAAGCAAGTAAATCTCTTGTTGATAAAATTTATGTTGGTAATGGTAATGATTTTTCAGTTTATTGCACTGGAAATTCTACACCTCTAGTTACAAACTTAAGCTTAGAAATATTCTTCATGTGCCTGAAATCACCAAAAATCTTTTAAGCAATACTAAATTGTGTTGTGATAATAACATACTAATTGCCTGTTAGATCCCATGTTTTGATGATAACCAAGCTTAAAAAAGTGTTTTTGCAGAAGATACATTATTTTAGAAAGGTTTTAAACTACATAATGAACATCTTCTATGAAAATTAGTTGATCACTCGCGTGACCACTCAAGTGATGTGTTAAAACTTGGTCAGTGATCTCTCAAAAAGTGGTGAAATGTTTTATGAACATTTTCAATTGATCACTCAAGTGATGTGTTTTTGAAAATAAAAGATCACCATAATGCTTACTGGAAGTGCTAAACTATCTAGACTTCTGATTGCTCAAGTGACCACTTGAGTAATGCAAATATTTTTCATCACTTCCTTTTCACTGTAGTGACCAAGATAGTAATATGATTTTTAGGAAACATTTTCTAAGAAATTACTCAAGTGATGAGATACAAAGTACATCACTATCAGACTACCATAGTGAATCACCTAGTGATCAGTTTTCTAAAATTATGTTAAAGAAAATAGAACTCAAGTGACCATTCAAGTGATGTGCCTCAGTTCTAGTAATTAGCCTTCTAAAAATTTCTAAGTAAAGATCACTCGAGTGATGTGTGAACAATTGTATCACTAGCATAGCACCACAGTGACTATAGTTGTGCACAGCATTTTTGAAAACGTTTCTAAGAGAAGATCACTTAAGTGACCATTCGAGTGATGTGTAAAAGAGCATCATTACCATTACACCATGGTGATACTATATAGTGATCTAATTTCTCTTAAATCAAGAAGCAGGATCACTCGAGTGATCCAGTTGCACCCACCATCACCAGTTCACCATGGTGATGTATCTAGTGATGTGTTTTCAAGTGAAACAAGATCACTCGAGTTGTAACACCTTATTTCCGTAATTCATCCGATGAGTTTTATGCAGTGAATTCAAACCACTAGGCGATATTCTTTTTGCAAAACTCTTTCAATTCCCAATCTCAAGACAAGATTCGAATCTATGGTTGAGTGGGTTTTTCTTAAAATCTTAAAATCTTTTGGAAGCGTCATTCAATGGTTCGCACTTCATTATTACTCATCGATTCTTATCTTTATTTAATTCAGTCAGAGTGGTTCGCTACCTATTTATTTAGCCAGATTATTCCTCTTCCTTATCATCTCATGACCCTAGATATATAATCACATCATTAGAGTCATGATAATTGAATATCTAAGGTGGCTACACTAACCTCAAGTGCTTATCTCTAGCCTTAAAATTTAACTTTATTACACTTAGCCCTTGATTTCTTAAATTCGCATGTTTTCCAAAAGTTAACAGAATTTTCAACAAACTTTAAAAATTCATATATTTTTCTAGGAATATCCAATTCAGATGGTTCAAAATTCTATATTATCCTTATCAAGTCTATTTTTAGATAAAAATATCTCCCTCTACCAGTTACACGCACATGATTCTAGAATCACAATTCAATTCAAACTGTCACATAAAAATTATAGTTTTAAATGTCTAGATTCAAAAATTCATAACTCTTTGAGTACAGATCCAAATGACGCAAATGACATATCAAATTAAAGCTTGACATGTTTACTTTTATTCTGAAAATTTTAAATTCATTGAACATCATTTGATTATCTAAAAACACACCACATTCACACTGCCTCGCAGGAAACCTACACAGGTAGCACAGTGTTCAATTCCAGTTTTCAGTGTTTTATTCCAGTGATACAAAATTTATAGCCAAAGGTTATTCCTACACAGTTTTTCATGTATAATCTATTAGTGACATCAAATTTACCAAATTCATGCTCCTTCTACATGCCCTGTGTTGGGAGTGGCAAACACAACTAAAGAATTTAATATTGCAAAAGTTTACCAATCCCAATTGTGGATCTATTAAAGGCGTTTAAATCGAGTAGTAAGAATCGTATCACTTACGTGTTTTTGTTGCCTTTTCGATTTCTAGGAGCCAACATCTCATATCAGCTCCCTCTACCAGTATCCACATGAATACATCCCCAACATGAACAGTGTGTTAGTGCCTTTAATGTCTCCTGTCTCCTGTCTCCTGTCTCCTGTCTCCTGTCTCCCTAAGGTTTTCTTGCGGCTACTTATTTTCTCATCCATGCTCTAATTAACCTGCCCCCTTCATTTTTATAACTAATAAGGACTATTTTAGATCTTCAAAATTAATCTTACTTATTTTGAAATCAATTAATACTTAATTGTTTTGGTGAGCTAATTAAATAAATTTGGTTTAATTAAATCTGTCCAATAGTTTTAATTTAACATATTTATTTAATCCGAATAAAGAGCCTATAGAATTATATTTAATTTATCTTTATAAATTAAATATGAGATATTATATCTATATCAATGTTAGTCATTTAATTTATCAAATAAAATTAAATCTAAAACTAACACTATATAATAATATTATTATTATGCTTTTCACTTATTTTATATCATGTGTGTGTGTTTGTGTATAAAATTCATCCACCCTAAATTAAATATCATATTCATTGAATCTTAGACACATCTTAGATTCAATGAACCTGAACATTATATCTCGTGTTGGGCTATTCTTATGTGCGACCCTATAAGCCCATACAAAGTTGACAGTGGGCCAATAACTGTATTAACCCATAAGTCGCAAGCGGCCTCTAGCAAGACATTATGACTACCCAATTTATATAAGGATCGTTAGCACGGTACAATCTGTCATAGAACCATGTCTCGTCTCTTTTGTTACACGATATTTCGGCGAAGGATGAGACACAGATAATGTCATCCTCCTATTCCTGACCATTACTATCCTGATTCCTAAGTAGTCTGACAATAGAAATGGAAACTCTTTTTCATCGTAGTATGGCCATATATTTTTTAGACTCACTTATCGAGGGCCCCAGTAATATCTTTCTACTAATGTGAGAGACAATTCAGATGGCAAAATCGTAATTACAGACAATGGAAAATTCCGGATTAGTACAGGAGGAAATGTTGGTTATCTGAAGGCCTTTATCATTTTAAGGTCTATAAATATTATGTACACCCCTATGGGAAATTCCTGCAACATAATCAATTGTATTATATCAATAATATCAGTATTTTTATACTATTCCTGTATGCCCACCCATGATAAATTCCAAATTTAATATATTTTATCTCACCTTATTCATTTATTTTGGAGACTATTTTAGGCTAATTTGGATTTTTAGCCATTTTTAGGAAATAATATAAATCTAAATTGATTATGAGATTATTTAGCTTAAATTGTTAATATTCTAATTGCTATCTTGTGATTGGATTATATTTTCAAATATATGATAAATCCCGATTTTATTTAATTTTTGCAGAGTAAACAAAAGAAGATTAGAAGATCCTATGGTACAAAATTTTTCTTGAAAGCTAAAAGAGAATCCAATGATAAAATTTTATTGACCTTCTTAAATTATAATGATTTCAAATTGGTATCC
This sequence comes from Inga leiocalycina, assembly GCA_963242795.1. Classification (NCBI taxonomy): domain Eukaryota; kingdom Viridiplantae; phylum Streptophyta; class Magnoliopsida; order Fabales; family Fabaceae; genus Inga; species Inga leiocalycina. The sequence goes on from OY725324.1 coordinate 45,713,033, forward strand.
AAAGCTCTCCCCTCTTCTCTTAAAAATTTCATCTAGCAGCCACCAAGATGAGGGAGGCCGAGACGCACGTTGAAAATCAGGCACTCGCGGACTGACGCACAAGAAGAATTGGAGCTGCTACATACTGCTCCACTAGATCTCTCATCCCCTTTCTCTAGCCACGGACCCACCTCCACTACCCCATTAAATACTTCATCTCACTCATATTTCTCCAGTGCAAGCGTGTAGAGACCAACGCAATTAAAGTCATGAATTCTTCTCAATCTTCTCTCATGGCTGTGACGATTTGCTTGGAGCTTGGAGGAGAGATTATTTTCATGGCAGCTTAAACTCTTTTAGGAAGCAGCTTAGGAGGAGCATGGAGGAAGCTATAGCTTAGGAGCTTATACTTGAAGACCACAAGGAAATGTTTTTCTTTTATCTTTTTTATTCAACACTTCATATTATTTAATTTTAAATGATTTTGAATTGTAATAATTGAGAAAAATCTAGTTTTAGATTGTAGACATATCTCTTTTGAATTGAATTAATATTTTAGAATATTCTGTGCTTGAAACATTTGCTGAAACTTTTATTTGCAAACCTTTAAATTGTCGATTGAATTATTAATTGAATTTTCATTATTAATTTAATTGTCAATTTGGTTTATCCTCTTTAATTGTTTAATTGGATTAGTTGATTATCTAGTTATTCAATTGGACAATTGTAAACAAGATTTCCAAAATTATTTTGAAATTAATCGTGATTGATTTTTAATGAATTTAATTAACCACCGCTTGTTTCATTATGAATTTTCTAGTGGAGTAAGTGTTATTGAGTTTGAGGGTTTCCAATGTTTCAATTAGTTGATTAAATTTATTAATTCCAATCTTTCATCAACCTTCCTTTGGTCTAATAAATTGAATGGCTAAGAAAGCTAAATCCATGTTAATCCTAAGTTGTTCCCTTTATCATAACAACTGAACTAAATCTTTGTTGTTTGTCTTGCTTTTGATTATTCTCTTTGCTTAGGATTTTAATTCCTCTTTCATAAAAAACCCCCCAAGAATTGCATCCATATAAATTAGTCTCATTCTCATATAGGTTTTAGAGTCAATTGCATTAGTGCATTTAGTTAGTCTACTTGCATTTAGGTAGTGGTGTCTTGCATTCTAGTTTAGATCCATTCCATTGCATCTTTTGTCATTTAAAAATCAATCTTAAAGAAAACCCACAGTTTGCTCCATGGGAGAATGATCTAGGTCAACCCTCAACTGCATAATTAATTAAAACCTAGTTTAATTGATTGCTTTAGCAACAGAAGCACACATCAACCGCACTACACGCCAATACTCTAAAAAATGTGAAAATAAGATAAGGGTATTACATCAACAGTAAGGCATCTTGTGGATTCAAAGTGTTTTTTGAGTCAGAAAGAATATTTCAGAATTTGTACTCTTCCTTCTACCAAAAACATGGGGGAGGCTCTTGCAATAGTTCACGAAGGAACCTCCAAAAATAAAGAAAATAGAGTCAATACTCTCACTATAATACCTTGTTTTTCTGCCCCTTTTTTATGTATATGGAAGCTTTATGCTATAATTGCTTAGGGGATTATTCTCATTTTTTGCTGTTGAGCTATTATTCTTACCAAGTATCAGAGTTTGTTCTATTTCTCAGCTCTTACTTTTAGTTTCAATGATCCTGATTATCGTTCAATTCTTATAAACGTCTGTTCTTACTATTCATACAAATATACCGGTCGTGCAAATAATTTACATACAGTATATTATGTAATGGTTGAAACTATAAGGACTGAATTGCAACGAATCAGAATTCAGGAATTGAGTTAGAATCGAGACAAAATTATAAGAAATGAGTTCCGATAAGTCAAAGTGTAAAGATTGAGTTACAAACCAGTCAAAAATAAAATTACCAAAACTATAGTCCTTATGTTCTAAAACAAAGGTGGGGACTATATTATAAAATGGTTGAAATTATAGGGACTGAGTTGCAATAAGTTAAAATTTATGAACTGAGTTAGAACCGAGTCAAAATTATAAGGACTGAGTTATAAATCAGTCAAAACTATAGGACCACGAGATTGATTTCATGGCAAGTTCTCATTTTAAAAGAAGCCTGGTAACGGTTGGTTTGGGAAGTCCGACACAAGATGGCTATATAATAAGGTCCCTCATAAGTCAAGACTACTCACAGGCCAGAAAAAAAAAAAAAAAAGGACCACTGAAATGTTTAGGAGCCCAAATTGAATAAATTGGGGCAGCTGGTGTGGCTAAAAGCCGAAGAATTGGGCATGTTATGTATATAAGCATGTTTTGGACTAAAAATGTGCCCTAGATTTTGGCAGGTTATCTACGATGTCTGCACCAATATTATTCCATCATATCTTAAATATGAAAGCTAGTTAAGTAATTTATTTTAGTCCCGTTTTATCTCTATCGAATGCACATAGTAATAAAGAGTAATTCTAATACAAATGATGATTGAAGAGAATATTTTAGAAAAATAATCACACTTCTTTATAAATAACCAACTTAAAAAGAAGTGTATAAATAATCATCACACAAATATATAAAAGAAGTGTGATATGAGCGGATGAAAGAGAAAGAGAGTAAAAATTAAAAAAAGAGTAAATTTAAAAAAAAAATTTGGCGGGCTGGCAAGGGAGTGGGCTACTCCAGCCCACCCCGTCATAGCCTGCAACCCATGGGCCAATCCGTATTACCACCTCTACTCACATTAGTAGAGAGATATTACTAGACCCTTCGATGAGTGAGTATAAGAAATGTATGGTCATACTACGATGGAAAGGGGTTTCCATTCTGTTGTTAGACTACTCAGGAATCGGGAAAGTAATGGTCAAGAACAGGAGGATGACATCATCCATGCCTTATCCTTGACCGAAATATCGTGTGACGAAAGGGACGTGACATGGTTGTATGACAAGCTATATCGTGTTAACAATTCTCATATGAATTGGGTAGTCATAATGTCTTACTAGAGGCCGCTTGCGACTTATTGGTTAGTATAGTTATTGACCTACTGTCAACTTCGTATGGACCTACAGGGTTACACACAAGAATGGCCTAACGCAAGACAATGGTTAATCTAGGGTAGACGAATTTTATATATATATATATAATAAAATTCGTGAAAAGAAAGTTAGTAATATTATATATATATATATATATATATATATATATATATATATATGTATATGTATTTTCAAAATACATATACATTATACATATATATATGATAATATTATTATATTATGTTAGTTTTAAATTTAATTTTATTAGATAAATTAAATTTAATAACTAAAATGATAGATATATAATATCTCATATTTAATTTATAAGGATAAATTAAATCTGTTGATTCTTTATTCGGATTAAATAAATAGGTCAAATTAAAACTGTATAACATATTTCATTAAACTGACTTTATTTAATTAGCTCATCAAGATAATTAAGGTTAATTAATGTCAAAATTAATCAAGATTAATTTTGAAATTCGAATGTAGCCATCATGGGTTATAAAAAATGATAGAGCAAAAAACCTCAAGTACGGATGAGAATTTAGAGCCGCGAGAAAACCCTAGCAGATGTTAGAGACGCTAGTACCCAGTCCGTGTTGGAGCAACATTCGTGTGAATATCGATAGAGGGAGTTGATCGACTTATTGGCTCCTGAAGATTAAAAACCAATAATACACGAAAAGAAATGTATGATTCTTCCTAACTCTATTTAAACGTCATTGATAGAGCCGGGAATTCGAGCTGAACCCGTTGGGCCGGCCCGTTTAGGCCCGAGCCTGTCAAGGGCCGAGCCTATGATTTATAGGCTGAAAATGTAAGCAGGCCTAAAAGGGCCGGCCCTGTAGGGCCAGCCCTGAAGCCCTGCGAGCCGACCCTTTTAGGCCCGTTTAATATTTTTTAAAAATAAATTAATAAATATAATATCATTATATCAAATTATCAATATGAGAGACACCTAAGTTCCTAATAGAGTATTAATAACAGGCAAACACTTATTAATTGGTTTGATTTATTTTATTTTCTACAATGTTTTATTCATTTAAACTTAAAAAAAAAAGGCTAATTTGAACATTAGATGATTATTTTAACTAAAAATTTATGAATTTTAAAAATAATGTATACCAATTTAAAGAAAAATAATAAATAAATTGTAAAACTTTTTAAAAAAAATTTTGAATTAAAATGAGTTTAAGCCGAGCTCGGGCCAGCCCTGTAGGGCCGCGGGTTTCAAAAATATGGTACTTTTTAGGAAATAGGCCGGCCCGTTTAGGCTCGAGCCCGTGAATGGCCGGCCCGTTTTCCCAGCTCTGATCATTGATAGATCCTTGATTGGAATTCACAAAATTTTAAAATTATTCCGATGTGCCTGCCAACCCTAACACTATCTCCCAGTACGCTTCTCGACTATACAAAAAACTTGACCGTGTAGCCTGGCAGAATGAATTTAGTGAGGCCATGATTCAAGTTGGATCGAGGACTCAATCGGACCATCACCCTCTTCTAATTTTTCTCAGGGGTAATAGGGTATGACAAGGGTCAAGGCCGTTTAGATTTAAAGCAACGTGGCTCGAGCATCAAGGCTTCAAGGAAATTCTGAAGTCATTATGGTTACATGAGGAACGATGACATATATTTTTATTTCTGAATCGTTAGTCGGTTTTTGTGGTGATTATTTCAATCAATCCTGAGGTGGTGTGTCAATCAATCCTGAGGTAGTATTTTTCTGTACTTAGTTCCTATGTAACTGGTCCATAATGGCCTCAAGAATTTTCTCTCTTATCACTTCAATTTAAAAAAAAAAAAAAAAAATAGGGAAAATTGCAACTAGGTCCTATTTAACAGACTTAATAACAATCAGGTTCCTCAAAATCATCAAATTATAATGAAGTCTCAAGAGATCTGGGTGTCATTAATTCCAAATATAAAAGTATAATTTTGCCCCTTTGTTAGTAATAACAAGTTTAGAACAATTAATGATAAGATTAGAGCATCTAATAACAACTTACACGTCAACAAGTGACTTCAGTAAAAATTAATTCAAAAGGTAAACACAACTTCCAAATATTGTTCCTCTCTTGCATAATCCCTTGTTGGTTGTGTATAGTCATCTACATTTTATCTTATATACACATGATCATTTTCTCCACTGAATTTAATAAAATGTTCTACCCCATCATCTATAATATCTACAAAGGTTGTTGCATCAAAGGTTATCATGAATTTCATAAAAATTCTACTACTTTCGTTTCAAACAATTGATGCTACAATTGTTCTTAGTTGCTCACGTTTCAAACAATTGATGCTACAATTATTCTTAGTTGCTCATACGTATTGCATTTGTTTATAGATTTTATTCTAACACTACCCCACATATTAGTCCCCCGTTATAATGGTATAGCTTCAAACCTTTGAGAGAGATCAACTGTTAGAATTAAATCCTAATTAAAGATACGAACTCTTGAATCATTTCTCTTTTGTTGTGCATTTTGCCAAGATCATGTATGGTTTGCTATTTTAATGATCCGGGTTGTAATTTGAGAGGGTCACATAATACAAAATTCTCATTTTCTCGTTCTTTTGTCGTGTCTTGTGCATAAAAATGATAAAATCAAAAATTTTAAAAACGTTTAAAATAAAAAATAAATAAATGAGTAACATATTTTAACTACCCTTTTGTTTTGTCTCGATTACACCAGTCTCCACTCTATTTTAAAAACAAACACTTTAGTTCAAATTGTTAACCCCGTTAAAAATATTCTAAGAAGATTCTAAAAATATATTTTTAAATACAAATTTATATTAAAATAAATTTTATTTACTAATTTACCCTTCATCATCTCAAATCCCTAATTTATCTTTTAAGGTTTGCAAACTTCAAAAGGTGAAGAAAAGTTCAGCGATGCAAATCGTGATGGGAAAAAGGTATGAAGCTTGTTAATATCCGCTAAACATTGTTCCGAATATTAACAGTTTTTACTTTCTAAAAATCAAAGCATCGAAATCTGAAACTTGCAAAAACTCGTAGTTCATGCATGAGCCAAACTGCCAACACACCATAATTTTTTGGGAAAATAACACTAAAGTGCCAACTAAAAAAAATAATATTAAAAAAATCGCATAGATTGTCAATATCTCAATGATAAGTGAAAAAATTATTATTAATAAGTTATGAGACTTTTTTTTTTATTTTTTCATTTTTTGAATGGGACCTTAGTGTCATTTTCCCAATTGGTATCATGTAGCACACCAAAAATATTATTAACTATTAGTAATTTTAGTACTTTGTTTGCACTAGAAACTAGAAAGTGACAGGATGCATAATATAGTAAATTTAATAAATGTGGTATGCGAAAATAAATAATTTTAATAAATTTGATAAAAAAATTAAAATTATGAAATTATATAATATAATCAACATTAATAAATTTTATATATATTAGGAAGTTAATAAATTTTATATATATTAGGAAGTTTGAAAATATATTTGAAATTACTTTTTTGGTTGTATATTTCTTTTAAATATAAATGTCTCAATAACTCTTATGTTAAATAGGGGTATTTTGGCCTCAAAAAAATTTAAGAGTTAAATTTAACGGTCAACTAATGATTAAATGGATGAAAATGAAATATCAAATATATAAGGGAGGCTTGTGTGATATATATATATTAATTTTAAGGAAAGTTTATATGAGTTTTCTAAACAGAAAGGAGATCTATGTGATTAAGTTAAAATAGAGGGATAATTAGATTATTTTATTCTAACTAAATATATATTATATATTGATAGTGAATGGTTTGCAATAAAAGTATGAGAAAGTCTAATTTGCAATAAATAACAATTAAAATACAAAATTCAAAGAAAAAGAAAAAGAGGCCAGGATATATTTGATAGAATCACCCCGACGTGGGATAAGAGAAAGAGGTCCAATAGTAAACTTAGCAAGGCCTAAACTTGGCCCAACCCAATATAAATACCCGCGGATTAATGTTGCCAAGCCAACTTATATCATTCAATAATAAAGTTGGATCCAATAACTTATCATCGATATCTAAATAAAAAAATTATCCGAACAATTTCTGACTAATCTAACCCAACTCAAAATCAAGTTCTTTTGGTAAAAGGGGGAAAACCTAAATTAAATTCAATATTTGCCGAATTGTGTGTCTCTCTCTTCAAAGACCACCTTCGTGGTCATTTCGTAAAGAATGCTCAATAATGTATAATAAGCCCAAAAGAGCCTACGTGTACAATCATTTTTTTTTATTAATACAATTTTATATCCCTTAAATTTATCTTTATTTTAGTTTTAGTTTCTTAAATTTCAAATCAAATATTTTGGCATTCTCAAAGAGCAAAATGGCCAAGATTCTTATTTAATTACAAGGACCAATGTTTTAAAATGAATTAAACTTAAGAGGCCAAAGTATCTAATTTAAAACGTGAATGATTAAAATAAAGATGAGGGTCAATTTGATGGATTAAATATTATATTAACATTTTTTTCCCTATTATACTCTCTTTTTAATGTCCTTTCTATATTCAACTTTACGAATAAAAAGATTTTTTGGTCGGAACGAATAAAAAGATTTTTTGGTAGGATTGAAGAAGCATCGGGTGTAGGAAATATATGTATGTGCGGTCTCAATAACACTTTTAAGATTAAATACATACTTAATGAGGATACCATTGATGCTGATCAACTGATCCCTTTATTAATAGAGAAATGATAACGAGAAAGTGCTACAATTTTTTTTTCCTTAAGTCATAATATATATATAAACATACACATATGCATATATATACATGTGTGCGCGCGCGCTTCTTATGAATCTCATAAGATTGGGAATTATGAAGAAGCCATTGGAATGTGATCCAGAAGTTAAGGAAGAAATAGAAGATGATGAAAAATTCCAGTTCAGAGTGTCAAATATAAGAGCTCAAGATTATCATATAATTTTTCAAGAATGAACAGAATCAAAATATCTAAAGAAGAACAACCATGGGTGTTTAGATCTAGCAATATGATACTTGTATATTCACTTGGAACTAAACTCCATAATGATAAGCAGTTTAATATTTGGTATGATAAGATCAAGAAAAATCAAATGGAGAATACTGAAGAAACAGAGAAGAAGATTTTTCAAATAATAGGAGATTATCCTAATCATGAGTGTCAATATTGCAAAGAAATCAGAGGAAGCAATAGCAATCCAAATATTTCTTTGGACCCTAGCCTACTGTAAGTGTCGGCACAAGAAGACACAAATAGTGACCGTCGTCATAAATGGACAAGAGTAGACAGAAAAATGTGTAAAGCAAAAAGAAGAGGAATCTCCGACAAGATAAAAAGCTAGAGTCAGAGTCTTATAATCAATTATGTAAGGTTACCTGAGTTAAGGTAATCATGGTCAAATAAACTTGAGTTTTATAACCAGAATTGATCTTTTCATATCTATACAAGCGTCTGTAAGTTTCAATTGGAACACACCGAATAATTTGAATAAAAAGAAATTTTTCTTCAAACTCTCTCTCAAATTTTTCTGAGCTTTGTAATCAGTTCGCTGCTGTGACTATCTGCAATATAGCATTTAATCAAATATTATTGAAGACAAATAAGGTATGAGGGGCTAAACTCTCTTTGGGGATCTAGGGGACAATTTTATCTGTGATTCATGGTAATGATTCGATAATTGTTACTACTGGGTAGGATGTTAAAAAAAAAAGAGTATGGAGAAATAGAGAAAAATAGAATGTTACGCCTCCTATAGGAAACAAAAACAGACTGTGCCGATATAATCTGAAGAAGAAAGGTTGAGATCCAAATAGAGGGTTCTTTGTAAATGATTCCTATATGAAAGAGGACATGATTCCTTTCATAACCCAGGTTATAATTAGTCAAACTCATTTTAGTTTTCTTTATTTACTCCTAGTAAATATTTTAATCTTTGCAAGTGAGTCCGTGTCTCTGTAATTTCTGTTTTGTTTAAATTTCGCATAGTTTACATGCTGCTCAGGTCTACATCAATTATATATATATATATATATTATAACTATCACCCACTATTTTTATATTATAGTCCGTACCAATCAACCCATCACAAAACACACACATGAATCACCTAACCATTAAGGTTTAAGCCTCTACTCAAATGGGGATGTATGTGAATCAACCTAATACAAAACACACATGGGAATGGGTTTGTTCTGTTCTACACTTAATGTTCCAAGGCTAATGGATATATTAAAAATTTTCATTAATTAATTAATTAATTTTAATCCACATAGTTATTAAATTAAAAATTCTTTTAATCTTAAATAATGATCATGCCTTAAAATTTAAGAAAACTAATAAAATACTTACAAATAACACCAAACAATATCCTCTCTCATAAACTGTGTAATTGGAAGCTAGGATCTGAGCTATATCCTTGTCAACCAAGCTAAACTTTTTTCATCCCCAAATATCACATTAGATATATGAGTTCAAAATTATATACGGCAATATAATTAATTAATCTTTTGAAACAGACGATTATTAGAATTTTGATGTAACTTGTTTATAGCGATTGAGGCACCATTTAACTTACGCCCTAAAATGGTCAATTCAACTCTGTTTAAAAATATTAGCCATTGACCGTCAACAAGTCCAAATTAATGAATTATAGTCATTTTTTTCCCATAACAAAGTCACTATATATATATATATATATATTAAAGGCTGGTTCATAATCCAAGTCAACAATGCCGTACGCGCCAGCCTTTGTTTAATTACTAATTAGGCTTGCTTGCCCATCAGACAAGTCAGCATTTTATTTCTTCTCATTATTGAGGCGGAGCCTATGAGCTATATAAACCCAAATACAACGAACCCAACTTCCTTCCACAAACCAGAGAGGCACGAATTAAAAACTGATTGCTTAGTGCTATGGATCATCACAAACCAACCATTCACATAGCAGCAATCTCAATCCCAGCATTTAGCCACCAAGCCTCCATCCTCCAATTCTCAAAACGACTCGTTCAGCTCCACCCTCACCTGCACGTGACCTGCATCTTCCCCACCATTGATTCTCCACCTGAACCCACCATTGGCTTCCTCAAATCTCTCCCTTCCTCCTCCATTCACTGCATCTTCCTCCCTCCCATCGCCAAATACGACCTCGTTGATCCCCACGGCGACGCTACTCCTCCTGCCGTTCAAATCCAACTCGCAGTCTCTCGATCTCTTCCTTCTCTCCGCGACGCCCTCAAATCGCTGTGTTTCATCTCGCCACTTGCCGCTTTGATCACAGACCCTTTCGCTAATGAGGTTCTTGAAGTAGCCAAGGAGCTTCATCTCTTGTCCTTCGTGTACTTCCCTCCCTCCGCCATGACGCTTTCTCTGTTCTTGAACTTGCCGAGGCTGGACCGAGAGGTTTCAGGCGAGTACCGAGATTTGAAAGATCCTATCGAGATCATTCCTGGGTGTAGTATGATTCCGATCAACGGCCTTGATCTTCCCGAGCATCTTCAAGATCGAACTAGCCTCTCTTACGAGCTCATCCTTCAACGTTGTAAACGCTTCTCTCTTGCTGATGGCTTCTTGGTCAACACCTTCTTTGAGATGGAACAGAGCACAATAACATCTCTCCAAAACGTGTTTCCCATCGGACCCATTGTTCAAACCGGGTCAAGTAGTTCAGGAACCGGGTCGGGTTGTGTGGAATGGTTGGAAAAACAAACCCCTCGATCTGTTTTATATGTTTCCTTCGGAAGTGGGGGGACACTGAGTGAGGAACAACTCAATGAGTTAGCTTTTGGGTTAGAATTGAGTGGTCAAAAATTCTTGTGGGTCGTAAGAAAACCAAGCGAATCAGCAAATTCTGCCTATTTGGCTGATGAAGAACAAGATCCATTGCAATTTTTGCCGTCAGGATTCTTGGAGAGAACAAAAGAACGAGGTTTGGTTGTATCATCTTGGGCCCCACAAAGTGAGATTCTAAGGCATAGTTCAACGGGTGGGTTCTTAACACACTGTGGTTGGAATTCGATACTGGAGAGCATTGTGTGTGGGGTGCCGATGATGACGTGGCCGTTATTTGCAGAGCAGAAGATGAACGCCGTTTTTCTGACAGAAGAGCTTAAGGTGGCTGTGAGAACGAAGGCAAATGAGAGAGGGATAGTGGAGAAGGAAGAGATTGGTAAGGTGGTGAGAAGTCTAATGGAGGATGATGAAGGTGATGGGATTCGCAGAAGGATTGGGGAATTAAAACGTGATGCTGCTTCTGCTTTGAAACAAGATGGGTCATCCACAAGGGCACTTTCTCTGGTGGTTGATCAAATTGTAACTTCTTGGAGGTTAAGGCAGAATAATTGAAATTGTACCTTTTGTTAAGGACCTCTTTCATGTGTAATAACAAGGAAAGAAATATATATTGACTATTGAGTGCTTCCTCAATTTTTTACTTTTTTTTTGCTGATACATTCCTCAATTATTTACTTTTTGCCTCAAGTTCTTAGAGGAAAAAAAATGAATTTGATGTATATTAACTGTTTAGTCTTTTGGGTAACACTTTTTGGAATTGAAATTGTCCTCATAAAAAAACAAATCTAGACAATTTAATGAAAAAAAAAAGATCTAGTGTTGTTGCGATTTTAAGTACATGAGCAATTTGGAGGTCCAAAAGGCCATGTCAAGTTCCTTTTTTTTAACAAAAAAATTTAGGTCAGTTTCATTCCGTCAAGTTCATCAGAGTCAGGAGATGTCTCTGGGCTCAGAGAAGGTTAGGGAGTTACTTATAAATCACCTGCGAATAAGATTTTCACATCGGAATGATTTAAACCCATAACCATATGGTTATGAGCTAACTCCTTTATTAATTGGACCAACCTTTATTGGTAAAACCGTGACAACTTCTTAGAGAATAAAAGAAGCTTGGTTACAATTAGTTTGGGAAGTCCAAGACATGACAGATATAAAAACATGGGTAAATTATGTTCAGGTTTCAGGTAAGAGGAAAAAAAATTGATTCTTTCATATTTCAAAATGATAAAAGGATTCCATTAACAACTTCAGGTGTAGGTCATTGACAAGTCTAAAGGCGCCATTAACAAGTTCTTAGACCCATTTTTTTTATTTTAAAATCTGAAGGGGCTTCTTTTTTTTTTTTTTGCATTTTTCTCTTATCTAAGACTTGGATGTAATTTTCCCTAAACACATCCCTCAAAAGCGATGACCTCTCGCAAGCCCAAGAAGCAGACCACTCAATTGCTCAGGAGTCAAAACTCAATTGTAGAAAGTAGCGAAGCTGGTGCTGGTATGGTTGAAGGCCTTACTGGGCTTGCATTTAACAAAGAACGAAGAAGGTGCCGTCCTTGGAAAGATAATGGAGTTAAATGGCATGCTCATTTCCTGTATTTAGAATCCATTTGTCTTTGATCAAAAAAAAAAAAAAAACAAGAAGAATTTATTTGTTCATGTTTTAGTTTTATTTTTAACTCATTATATGTAAATAAGCTTGTTATGTACTAAAAATATGCCCTGGGCTTTAGTAGGTTATCTAGAATGTCTACACCAAGATTATACCCTCATATGTTAAATATAGAAGCTAGTTAAGTAATTTACTTTAGTCCCATACATAAAACATTAATCCACTTTTTTGTTATGCACTTGGTAAAGAAGCTTCCATTAATGAGTAAGTGTGTGTTCTTATACCCTTAAAATCATAGTTTCAGAAGCACTTTTCTACAAATCGAAACAAAACTCCTCTCACATACTTGCTTCGTAAACTGTAAAAGCTATTCTCCAAAAGCTAATCAGAACACACACTAATTCTAATGCAAATGATGATTAAAGAGGCTATTTTAGAAAAATTATCACACTTTTTTTTTTTTACAAATAACCTATTTAGAACTAATTTCTTCAATCACTACTGCAAATAAGTTATCTAAAGATCTTCCCAAAGGGAACTCTTACCAAGCATAATGACTTCACATTGGACAATATTGTGCTTCTAACGAAATAAGTTGCAAACCTTCCTAAACATGATAAGCTAATCAAAACAGTAACAGCTAAACCAATCAAACTCTTGACTTGATTATAGTACTTTAACTGCTCCACTCAAGACGAGTTTGATACGAAGACGATGATGCATCAAGAGCTGTAACGGCTAAAAGGAGGAAATTCCCAAGGAAAAAGTATACCTTCTACAAGCTGAAGATACAATAAGATAGGAACTGCTTAGAAATAAATTAAAATTAAGAAAGGGTAAAAGAGGTATCTTTCCTTGCTTAACCTTCTCAAAAGGAAGCGATTAGTAATGTTCACATTTTACATAAATCTTTCTTGTAAATTGTTCTTGCATTTTTTACCCCAAAGCCCAAATGTTATTAGTTAAATAAGTTACCCCATTCAAATCATCTTGATTAGATCTCATCAAAATGCACAAATATACCTTAAAGTGGGGGAAAAAATACTTGCATAAATAAGCTTGTGTTTCAGAATTTGTTGACATTTGAATGAATTTGATATCTAAGCAACCATTTAATGTTTTTGTAAAAAAATAGCATACACAAGTTTAATGGGTGTAGCAAGTAGTCAGAGTAACTGATTATGTAACAAATTAAGTTAGATTGTGGTTAGGAAGTTGTGTCCAGCTCTCATACTATAACGAAGACATGCATATATATATGAACTAACACTAGCTTGAATATACGATTCAATTCATTCTTCCATATTACGCTTTCTCTGCTTCACTTCTCTACTACTCTTCTCTGAAACATTTCATGGTGTCAAAGCACATGTCTGATCCAAGGAAAATGTCTTCATCTGCTTCCTCATAGACTCAATCGAAAGGAAATCGTGACTTTTTCTCATATGATTTCTGTCAAATTAGATGATACCAACTTTCTTCTCTGGAAACACCAGATATACAAGGCTATTCATGGCCATGATTTGCAAGGGTTTATGGACAAAACCGTGAAGCCACCTCCAACCTACATTCTGATTGAGACCGACAAAGAAGGTTTTCAGATCAACCTGGCATTCTTAGACTGGCAAAAGCAAGATCATCTCCTTATATCATGGATGTCCTGTTCCATGTCTGATGGTATGCTCACCAGGATCGTGGGCTCCACTACTTCTCTACAACTTTGGGAGAAGATTCATATGCCTTTGCGGCTCAAACTAAAGCAAGGGTGCGCCAACTGAAAACACAATTGAAGACAATGAAGAAAGGTAATTTTCCTATTAATGAGTATCTTCTCAAAATCAAAGGAATTGTTGATGCACTTGCTGCTATTGGCCATCCGATCTCTGAGTCAAATCATATTGATTTCATTTTTAGAAGGCTCACTGAGGTTTATGATCCATTTATCACGGCTCTTACTACACACAAAGAGCCTTATTCTGTTGATGAAATAGAATCTCTCCTAGTATCTCAAGAGGCTCGTATGGAAACGAATCTAGAACCTACTGAGGTCACTACTAATGTGGTTCACACTAAGCCGACCTGTTCCAGAGGTGGTGGTGGTCGCAATGGTCGTGGTCCTGGCCGTTTCACTAGTCATGGCTCTGGATCTGGTTCTTATAGTGGTTCTTCAGGGACCAATATTCCTGTCTATCAACTCTATGACAAGTGTGCTCACAAAGCTGCTGATTGTTGGCACTGCTTTGATAAGGATTTTGAGACTTCTAGTCTAGTTGAGAAGAATCGCAAGAAAGAGCAATCTGTGCTGCTTTCCACCTCCGATTCATTGGTTGATCCTAATTGATATCTTGACTCAGGTACTTATAGCCATATTACTCATACTGATAAGGAAATCACTGATAAAGCAAGTAAATCTCTTGTTGATAAAATTTATGTTGGTAATGGTAATGATTTTTTAGTTCATAGCACTGGAAATTCTACACCTCTAGTTACAAACTTAAGCTTAGAGATATTCTCCATGTGCCTGAAATCACCAAAAATCTTTTAAGCATTACTAAATTGTGTTGTGATAATAACATACTAATTGTTTGTTAGATCCCATGTTTTGATGATAACTAAGCTTAAGAAAGTGTTTTGCATAAGAAACATTATTTTAGAAAGGTTTTAAACTACATAATGAATCTTCTATGAAAATTAGTTGATCATTCGCGTGACCACTCGAGTGATGTGTTAAAACTTGGTCAGGGATCTCTCAAACAGTGGTGAAATGTTTTATGAACATTTTCAGTTGATCACTCAAGTGATGTGTTTTTGAAAATAAAAGATCACCATAATGCTTACTGGAAGTGCTAAACTATCTAGACTTATGATTACTTAAGTGACCACTCGAGTGATGCAAATATTTGTCATCACTTCCTCTTCACTTTAGTGACCAAGATAGTAATCTAATTTCTAGAAAACATTTTCTAAGAAATCACTCAAGTGATGATATACAAAGTACATTACTATCAGACCACCATAGTGCATAATCTAGAGATCAGCTTTCTAAAAATATGTTAAAGAAAATATCACTCAAGTGACCATTCAAGTGATGTGCCTCTGTTCTAGTAGTTAGCCTTTTGAAAATTTTCTAAGTAAAAATCACTTGAGCGATGTGTGAAAAATTGTATCACTAGCATAGCACCATAGTGACTATAGTTGTGCACAACATTTTTGAAAACGTTTCTAAGAGAAAATCACTCAAGTGACCATTCGAGTGATGTGTAAAAGAGCATCATTACCATTGCACCATGGTGATATTATCTGGTGATCTATTTTCTCTTAAATCAAGAAGACATAGGATCACTCGAGTGATCTAGTTGCACTCACCACCAGTTCACCATGGTGATATATCTAGTGATCTGTTTTCAAGTGAAACAAGATCACTCGAGTTGTAACACCTTATTTCCGTAATTCATCCGATGAGTTTTATGCAGTGAATTCAAACCACTAGGCGATATTCTTTTTGCAAAACTCTTTCAATTCTCAATCTCAAGACAGGATTCGAACCTATAGTTGAGTGGATTTTTCTAAAAATCTTAAAATCTTTCATAAGCGTCATTCAGTGGTTCGCACTTCATTATTACTCATCGATTCTTATCTTTATTTAATTCAGTCAGAGTGGTTCGCTACTCATTTATTTAGACAAATTATTCCTCTTCCTTATCATCTCATGAGTCACGATAATTGAATATCCAAGGTGGCTACACTAACCTCAAGTGCTTATCTCTAGCCTTAGAATTCAACTTTATTACACTTAGCCCTTAATTTCTTAAATTTGCATATTTTCCAAAAGCTGACAAAATTTTCAACAAACTTTAAAAATTCATATATTTTTCTAGGAATATCCAATTCAGATGGTTCAAAATTCTATGTTATCCTTATCAAGTCTATTTTTAGATAAAAATATCTCCTTCAGCCAGTTACACGCACATGATTCTAGAATCACAATTCAATTCAAACTATCACATAAACATTATAGTTTTAAATGTCTAGATTCAAAAATTCATAACTCTGAGTATAGATCCAAATTACGGAAATGACATATCAAATTAAAGCTTGACATGTTTACTTTTATTCTTAAAATTTTAAATTCATTGAACGTCATTTGATTATCTAAAAACACACCACATTCACACTGCCTCACAGGAAACCTACACTGGCAACACAGTGTTCAATTCCAGTTTTCAGTGTTTTATTCCAATGATACAGAATTTATAGCCAAAGGCTATTCCTACACAGTTTTTCATGTAGAATCCATTAGTGACATCAAATTTACCAAATTCCTACTCTTTCTACATGCCCTGTGTTGGGAGTGGTAGACACAACTGAAGAATTTAAAATTGCAAAAGTTTACCAATCCCAATTGTGAATCTATTAAAGGCGTTTAAATCGAGTAGTAAGAATCGTATCACTTACGCGTTTTTGTTGCCTTTTTGATTTCTAGGAGCCAACACCTCATATCAGCTCCCTCTACCGGTATCCATATGAATACATCCCCAACATGAACAGCGTACTAGTACCTCTAATGTCTCCTGTCTCCTATCTCCTTAAGGTTTTCTTGCGGCTACTTATTTTCTCATCCATGTTCTAATTAACCTGCCCCTTTCATTTTTATAACTAATAAGGACTATTTTAGATCTTCAAAATTAATCTTAATTATTTTTGAAATCAATTAATACTTAATTGTTTTGGTGAGCTAATTAAATAAATTCGGTTTAATTAAATCTGTCCAATAGAGCCTATAGAATTATATTTAATTTATCTTTATAAATTAAATCTGAGATATTATATCTATATTAATATTAGTAATTTAATTTATCAAATAAAATTAAATATGAAACTAAAACTATATAATAATATTATTATTATGCTTTTCACGAATTTTATATCATATGTGTGTGTGTGTAAAATTCACCCACCCTAGATTAAATATTATATTCATTGAATCTTAGACATATCTTAGATTCAATGAATATGGACATTATAGCTCGTGTTGGGCTATTCTTATGTGCGACCCTATAGGTCCATGTGAAGTTGACAGTGGGCCAATAACTGTACTAACCCACAAGTCGCAAGCGGCCTCTAGCAATACATTATGATTACCCAATTTATATAAGAATCGTTAGCACGGTACAACCTGTCATAGAACCATGTCTCGTCTCTTTTGTCACACAATATTTCAGCCAAGGATGAGACTAGAGTTGGGAATACGGGCCAACCTGCGAGTTACGGGCTGGCCCGCACCAACCTGCGGCCTGCACTTCTACGGGCTGGCAAAATGCCAACCCTAACCCGCAGTGTGCGGGTTGTGGGCCACCCCGTGGGCCCGCATTTATTTTTTGAAAAAAAAAATTCCTATTTTTTAAAAAGGATTGAAACTATGATACGCATATATATGAGTCATTAAATTTACCTTCCTAGCATCAATCATTTCTCTTATAAAAATTTAAAAACATAATCTACAATTCAAGAGATAAAGTTATCAAATTTGTCAAAGTTTATAAACAAAACATAAACCCATCCTCAAGCAACCAAGATATAATAATTTTGTTTAAAGAAAAAGAGAAGAGGCTAAGATTTTTTCTCTTTCGATTGGGAGGTACCAAGATAAGAGTGGAAAACTTATAAGTTTTGTAAAATTATTATATGTAAAAAAAAATAATAATTTTGCGGGCCAACTCGCCAACCCGCGGGCTATGCGGTACAGGCCTATGCGGCCCGCATTTTTGGGGGTTAGGATTTTCCCAACCCTAACCCGTCAAAACCGCGGGCTCGCAGGTTGGACCCATATTACCGGCTTTAGATGAGACTTAGATAATGCCATCCTCCTATTCCTGACCATTACTATCCTGATTCTTAAGTAGTCTGACAATAGAAATGGAAACTCCTTTCCATCACAGTATGGCCATACATTTCTTAGACTCACTTATCAAGGGGCCCAGTAATATCTCTCTACTAATGTGAGGGACAATTCAGATGGCAAAATCGTAATTACAAACACTGGAAAATTCCGGACCAGTACAGGAGGAAATGTTGGTTATCTAAAGGCCTTTATCATTTTAAGGTCTGTAAATATTATGTACACCTCTATGAGGAAATTCCTGCAACATAATCAAGTGTATTGTATCAATAATATCAGTATTTTTATATTATTCCTGTGTGCCCACCACTGATAAATCCCAAATTTAATATATTTTATCCCACCTTATTCATTTATTTTGAAGACTATTTTAGGCTAATTTGGATAGTTAGCCAATTTTAGGAAATAATATAAATCTAAATTGATTATGAGATTATTTAGCTTAAATTGTTAATATTCTGATTGCTATTTTGTGATTGGATTATATTTTCAAATATATGATAAATCACGATTTTATTTAATTCTTGCAGAGCAAAGAAAAGAAGATTAGAAGATCCTATGGTACAGAATTTTTCTTAGAAGCTAAAAGAGAATCCAATGATAAAATTTTATTGGCCTTCTTAAATTATAATGATTTCAAATTGGTATCCAAAGCTCTCCCTTCCTCTCTTAAAAATTTCATCTAGCAGCCACCAAGATGAGGGAGGCCGAGACGCACGTTGAAAATCAAGCACTCGCGGACTGACGCACAAGAATTGGAGCTGCTACATACTGCTCCACTAGATCTCTCATCCCCTTTTTCTAGCCACGGACCCACCTCCACTACCCCATTAAATACTTCATCTCACTCATATTTCTCCAGTGCAAGCGTGTAGAGACCAACGCAATTAAAGTCATGAATTCTTCTCAATCTTCTCTCATGGCTGTGACGATTTGCTTGGAGCTTGGAGGAGAGATTATTTTCATGGCAGCTTAAACTCTTTTAGGAGGCAGCTTGGGAGGAGCATGGAAGAAGTTATAGCCTAAGAGCTTGTACTTGAAGACCACAAGGAAATGTTTTCCTTTTATCTTTTTGATTCAAGACTTCGTATTATTTAGTTTTAAATGATTTTAAGTTGTAATAATTGAGAACAATCTAGTTTTAGATTATAGGCATATCTCTTTTGAATTGAATTAATATTTTAGAATATTTTGTGGTTGAAACATTTGCTGAAATTTGTATTTGCAAACCTTTGAATTATCAATTGAATTATTAATTAAGTTTTCATTATTAATTTAATTGTCAATTTGGTTTATCCTTTTTAATTATTTAATTGGGTTAGTTGATTGTCTAGTTATTCAATTGGACAATTGTAAACAAGATTTCCAAAATTATTTTGAAATTAATCGTGATTGGTTTTTAATGAATTTAATTAACCACCGCTTACTTCATTATGAATTTTCTAATGGAGTAAGTGTTATTGAGCTTAAGGGTTTCCGATGTTTCAATTAGTTGATTAAATTTCTTAATTCGAATCTTTCATCAACCTTCCTTTGGTCTAATAAATTGAATGGCTAAGAAAGTTAAATTCATGTAAATTCTAAGTTGTTCCTTTTATCATCATAACTGAACTAAATCTTTATTGTTTGTCTTGCTTTTGATTATTCTCTTTGCTTAGGATTTTAATTCCTCTTTCATAAGAAACCCCCCAAGAATTGCATTCATATAGATTAATCTCATTCTCATATAGGTTTTAGAGTCAATTGCATTAGTGCATTTAGTTAGTCTACATGCATTTAGGTAGTGGTGTCTCGCATTCTAGTTTAGATCCATTCCATTGCATCTTTTGTCACTTAAAAATCAATCCTAAAGAAAACCCACAGCTTGCTCCATGGGAGAATGACCTAGATCAATCCTCAACTGCATAATTAATTAAGACCTAGTTTAATTGATTGCTTTAGCAACAGAAGCACACATCAACCGCACTACACGCTAATACTCTAAAAAACGTGAAAATAAGATAAGGATATTACATCAACAGTAAGGCATCTTGTGGATTCAAAGTGTTTTTTGAGTCAGAAAGAATATTTCAAAATTTGTACTCTTCCTTCTACCAAAAACATGGGGGAGGCTCTTGCAATAGTTCACAAAGGAACCTCCAAAAATAAAAAAAATAGAGTCAATACTCTCACTATAATACCTTGTTTTTCTGCCCTTTTATGTATATGAAAGCGTTATTCTATAATTGCTTAGGGGATTATTCTCATTTTTTGCTATTGAGCTATTATTCTTACCAAGTATCAAAGTTTGTTCTATTTCTCAACTCTTACTTTTAGTTTCAATGATCCTGATTATCGTTCAATTCTTATACACGTCTGTTCTTACTATTCATACAAATATACCAGTCATGCAAATAATTTACATACAGTATATTATGTATTGGTTGAAACTATAAGGACTGAGTTGCAGCAAATCAGAATTCAGGGACTGAGTTGGAACCGAGACAAAATTATAAGAACTGAGTTCCGATAAGTCAAAGTGTTAGGACTGAGTTACAAACCAGTAAAAAATATAGGACCAAAACTATAGTCCTTATGTTCTTAAACAAAGGCAGGGACTATATTATAAAAAGGTTAAAACTATAGGGATTAACTTGCAGAAAGTTAAAATTTATGGACTGAGTTTCGATAAGTCAAAATATAAGGACTGAGTTACAAATCAGTCAAAACTATAAGACCATGAGATTGATTTCATGGCAAGTTCTCATTTTAAAAGAAGCCTGGTAACGGTTGGTTTGGGAAGTCCGACACAAGATGGCTATATAATAAGGTCCCTCATAAGTCAAGACTACTCACAGGCCAGGAAAAAAAAAAAAAAAAAGGACCACTGAAATGTTTAGGAGCCCAAATTGAATAAATTGGGGCAGCTGGTGTGGCTGAAAGCCAAGAATTGGGCATGTTATGTATATAAGCATGTTTTGGACTAAAAATGTGCCCTAGATTTTGGCAGGTTATCTAGTATGCCTGCACCAATATTATTCCATCATATCCTAAATATGAAAGTTAGTTAAGTAATTTATTTTAGTCCCGTTTTATCTCTATTGAATGCATATAGTAAGAAATTTTTCAATAAAGATTAATTCCAATACAAATGATGATTGAAGAGAATATTTTAGAAAAATCATCACATTTTATTATAAATAACCAACTTAACTAATTTCTTCAACCTCTGCTATAAATGAATTATCTAAAAATCTTCCTAAACTCAACTCTTACCAAGCATTAGAACTTCATGTTGGACAGTATTGTGGCTTTCCAATGAGTTTGATACGGAGATGATGATGAATCAAGAACTGGAACAGATAAAAGGAGGAAGTTCCTGAGGAAAAAGTATGCTTTCTACTAGGGGTGAGCATGATGCCCAGAACCCCAATATGCCCACCCGAGCATGATAAAAAATTACCCTGCCTAGCTCAAAAAAAGTGACCCAAAAAAATTTGAGCATCTTTAGGCTGGGCGAACTATTAGGCAAAGGGTACCACCCAGCCAGAAAAATTATATACAATTTATTTAAAATATATATTATTTTATATAAAATAAATAGTATTCTATACGTATTGTTTTATTTTATATATATATATATATTATTTTATTTTTATGAAACATTTTATATTATTATTTAACATCTATCCACTATAGTTTACATATAACTCATTACTTTTTGGATGTACATGGTTTTTTTATTTGGATGGATGATACAAAACGTTAAAAAATTAGGATCAAAGACAAACATTTAGGGGCTGTTTGATTTTATTTTTTAAAACTTTTTTTTTTGTTTTTAAAAACAATAAAACATGTTTGGTAAACTGTTTTGAAAAAATTATTTTTGAAAACAAAAAGTTGTTCTTAAAAACTAAAAAACAAAAACATTTTTTAATTGTTTTCTTATTTTTTATTTTTTAAGGCCGCTATTTATCTACTATCACCACTACATTACCAATAATGACTACTGCCACATTACCACCGACAACCGCACTGCCACGTCACTTCAAAAACAAATTTTTCAAAACAATATATCCAAATAAATGTTTTTGATTTTGTATTTTTAAAACTTGTTTCCAAAAATTGTTCTATTAAACTGTTTGTGAGAACAAAAAATAGAAAACATAATTAAACAAGCCCTTAGTTTCTTTGAAGTCTTTATCACAATTGCACCTATTCATATCAATCAATATTCATACACAAACACATATTACTTCATAATTTGTCATGTAATTATTAACACATGTTAGTTTTTTAAAATTTCAAGACTCAAGTTATAGATTTATTTTGAGATATCTTAAGGTATGAAATTATAAAATGTATTTGAAATTTTTAATAGTATTTATTAGGTATAATTGGAATTTTTGTATATATGGTACTCCCTCCGGTCCTAATTATAAGACAACATTTGAGAGTTGATCTTAATCCTAATTATAGGACAAAGTTTTAATTTTTGTCAATTTCTTCCTAAAATACCCTCTATTAATACTTTTTCAATGATAATGAAACACAATAATAATTTTATAATACACATATGTATTCTATAAAGTGAGTTATAGAAGCCAATAAGGTTTGGCACAATTGGTTAAGGTTTTGCCACCCCGATCACAAGGGAGTGTGTTCGAACCCTCTGATCGATGGGGAGACCTCATTGGTAGGCGATCTCGTGCCCTGGGGCCGTGCCCTGGCCTTGGTAGGGGACGGGTGCCGAACCTACCTAAACTTTTTTATTTTCAAAAAAAAAAAAAGTGAGTTATAGGAAAATACCCCCCATTGTCAATTTCTTGTCATATGTGCTTGAGAAGGACACTTATAGGACAATGGTAGACTCATGTAGTATTCCTAAATCACCCTTATTAAATAAGAGCATTTTAGGAAAATAAATAAAATTAACTAATTTAACTACCATTCTTAATTTCTTCAAAGTTAGATAAATATGTCCTATAATTAGGACCGGAGGGAGTATTAGTTAGGGATTTATCACTTGGCTAGGGTAGCCTTCCCTACCCAAGTCTATCCTTATTCTGCCCGAAATGGTTAGGGCTTCTGCTAGGCAGGGTCAAGCATCAGGCTATAAAATACAACCCATTCATCCTTTAGGCTGAGCATCTGGAAGGGCCCCATGCCCACCCCGACCTTATACAAGAGGAAAATATAACAAGACAAAAACTGCTTAGAAATAAATTAAAATTAAGAATGGGGTAAAAGGGGTATCTTTCCTTGCTTAACCTTTTCAAAAGGAAGCGATTTGTACGGTTCACATCTTGACATAAATCTATCTGATAAATTGTTCTTGCATTATTTAACCCAAAGCAAAAATGTTATTAGTTAAATATATTACCCTATTCAAATCATCTTGAGTAGGTCTCATCAAAATGCACAAATATACTTTAAACTGGGAAATAATATACTTGCACAAATAAACTTGTGTTTCAAAATATCTAGACATTTGAACGAATTTGATATCTAAGCAACCATTTAATCTTTTTTTCTTTTAAAAAAAATATATAACCAAGTTTAATGGGTGTAGCAAGACCTTTTAATGAGGCTTCTGCAGAATAATGACCCGATGATGCCCAACACGAGTCTCACTAATGCGGCCGAGGTGACGAAGGACCTGCATAAAGGCAAAGGGCACATGGATAAAATTATTCTACAAATAACCGTATATTCCACTAGGTACTTCCAATCACATTCAGGTATAACAGGCAGATCTATCTGGAAAACACTGAAATACGTACAGGGATGAGAGGATTATGGCAATTAAGAAACAATCAGATTTGGCACTACCAACGTAAGCTTATTTGCTTAATATGATGTCAAAATTTACTAGCATCAAACACAGAAAACCTACAAAGCATAAGTACATAAAAAACAGCCTTATCCACGTCAGTTTCTAGACTCGACACTACACTCAAATTATATATGGAAACTAGAAATTAAGAGTTTTATGGACCCAGCCCACTAAGACATAACGGCAGGCGGGCATAGGGGTAAGAAAAAGGAAGAACTTGGCCAATCAGATAGAGCCTGTTTAGATTAGCTTTTGGAGAATAACTTTAGGAGAAAAAGCGATAAAAGTGATTTTAGATAATAAATTCTGAACTGAAAAAAGTGATTTTGATAAGAGTGTTTGAATGGTTTCAAACAGCTTTTCTGGAAAAAAGCTGAAAAAAAGTGGAAAAAAGAAAATAGGTTTTCTGAAACCACAGTTTCAAGGGCCCAAACCATGGATTTGAATCAGAAAGCACGTTTTAAAATTTTCGACTTGTTTGGCTATTTTACTTTTAAGACCATGGTTTGGGCCAAAACCATGGTTTTAAAAGTGAAACCAAACACACCTAGCAAGTAGGAAGGCCAAATCTGGAAAAGTAAACAAGTTTGTTAGAAGAAAGATATTATGGAATCTGTTAATTATGAATAGATCATTGTATGGGAGAGCAGAAGTAACGATCTTAAGGGAAGAAACTAGCCTCTCGAATGCTAGAGTTTATCATTCAGCTCCCGCTGTCATTTTCATCTGTTTCTTCCATTATATGATTGAATTCCCACCATATTGAGTTTGTCCATATTTTTCTGGTTCTGTTAACTATACTTACAGTGCAGGTTCCATCAGAGTCCCATAACATTCACCTGATAATCCTATCCAAATAATTTTGCTAGCTATGAAAAAACAAGTTTATCTTCAACAAAATCACGGGAGAGAGACAAGATATTCACCGTCAGAATTGCTTTTCCAGTGTTATCAAGCCTCAAATTTGGACCTTTTATGTCAGCCTCAAGGAAAAAGTGTTTCCCCTTTATCCCTTCCATAGTGGCAATATCTCTTAATTCCTGTATTTCACAGCACAATTGAAATTTGGCAAAAATTAAATGATAATTACAATGATTAGATCATCAAATCATTAACCAAGAAACTATACATGAAGAGATGCGATGTTGAAAATTAATATTGCACTCACCAAGGCTTTCTCCAAAATATTTTCTGCCAACTTCATCAACAGAAAAAAGAACTTGTCAGTGCAATGGAAAATTTTGACGAATAAAGTTTAAAACTAAAATGAAACGCAACCTTTTTTCTGGGAGCAGCAGTAAGTTGAGCATTTGCTTCAGCATAAGATGCCATATCATTAACTGCTGCATTCACCTTTTCTAGAGTAAGCCTACCTCTCATATATCTGCGATATCATATATTTAGGCACAAAATCGAGATTATTTGGATTTTTTCTTTCATCAAGATACATTATCATGAAAGTATATGACAGATGTATAAAATAAAACATACAACAGCTTCACTAAGGACTTTGCTCCGCTAATTAAAAAATTTGTATCCTCATTCCTCTTGAGGATTTGAGTCCCCGCCCTTTCACATAGTAGTCTCACTGTGTCGTCAACCCTTTCAAGGGAGATTCCGTGGGATTCAAGCACTAGTTGAAAAGCTTCCATGCAAGAACAAAACGGTTCCCATAGGGAACTCTCTCGTAGGATCTCTACCTAGCCTTCTAAGATCCCAAACATACACTGATTCCTATCATCTTTCTGACCCCAATATATATACGAGTAAACCCTTCTTGACACCTTTCTTACAACAAGGCGGCCTGCAGTTATTGTGGATTGCTGAAAATAATATTTATTTTTGAACTAAGCGCGCTGAAAATATGAAGGGACTTGGCTGTTACAGGGGCATTATAAAAATTACTGTCACAGACATTTTTTCTCTGCCGTTTTCCTGGTATTTTAATAATAGTCCCTTATCTTTGGCCAAAAAAAAAAATGACAGTCCCTTATCATGTCAAATTATTAATTATTATGGTGGAAGGTATAAATCAGTAGTTATTTATAGGGTGCATGCACATATTATCTGGCTGATTTCATTCTAACAGTATATTGAAAATTGAAACTTATTGAATGAAAGGCATGCCGAGTTACTTACGATGACAAGGAATCTAGTTCACTTCCAGTGATGTGCCACAGTGGTGGAGACCCACGACCCTTTTTCTCCTGAAAAAGTGATAGAACGAGACCAAAAACAAATTGGGATCTCACTTTAAGTGGAGAGGTAAAGACAGCATCTTAATCACACTACGTTAATACAGAGTTCCAAAATGGTAATAAGAAACGGAAGAACAAATTACAGCATGCAATAGTAAGAACATATTTGTAATTTGAACTAATAATATTTGGGAAGAGAAGATGGGGTTGAAGTGTGGAAAAGAAAGTCATAAGCCAAAAACGATTTTTCTACCGAGTCAAAATTTGTTCCATTTGAAAGCTTAAAGCTTAATACAATAGGTGGTAGTTATAAAATTGTGTTTCAAACATTTCATGTTGACAACAATTTCCTTTCCCACGTTCCAACTGTGCAGCACAAGCTTATGCATGTAGTTGTTCTGTTTCCTTTATCACATAAATAAGTCACAGCGACTGTAACCAAATTTAAAATCCTATATAACCAACAACGGATATAATAGTTTGTGCATACAGAGCATACATCATGTACAACATAGCACCATACAGATTATGCCATGATGGGCTGTGTTGGTGCATGTGCGTGTGTGTGTGTGTGTGTGTAAACAAACCATTCTTGAACTACAAAATAAAGAAAATAGTTTCACCAGAGTGCAGGAGAAAATTGAGGTACTGAACAGCCAGACAAGCCCAAATATTTCAATATCGCACCAACTGTTTCTTATGTCACTAACCCATTTTATAAATTGAAATATAGTAGATTTCATTTACCTTAGGTACTGCTGTAGGCTCCTCATCAAGTTTTAGAGACTCAACTCCAGGCTCTTGTCCAGAAAATTCAGGAAATAAACTGAGAAACAACAATATTTAGACATCTCAAGGCAGATGGACTTTAACAATTTACATGATAAGAAAGAAAAAGATGCAACTACCATCTATCAGTTTCCGAATTTGACATTATCATTCTATCAGGCACAAGTGAGGGAACATGAAGAGACATGTTCTGTAATTTCTTTTGCTGCCTCAGGGATGCGTTGATGAGTTTCTGCAATCAAGCAGATAAACCCAAATCAATGGTCATTAACTGAGAGCATAGAACTAATTAATCAATGTCACTCAATTGCTAACTTCTGATCCATAAACAAAATTAAACAAAATCTTTTTTGCTTTATTGTCTTCCAAACTATACGAAGAAAAATGATCAATCAGAGGCAAAATCTGTCAAATAAAGCATTTACGAACAATGATAACTTTCTTTTTTATGCTCCAAGGCTCCATTCACTTTTGGCTGATGCCCGTTTTAGAAGAACAATTCAATCTCCAATAATATAAACTATATGTGAAGCAGTATTTAGGTAAACGAATTTTCCCTGTATCACAATCAGAAAAATAAAGAAATATATATTTCAAAAATTTGCCCCAATCACTAATTATCGTAGCACGCAGGTTGACTCACTTATTCCAACTTTTACATCAATGAATATTTCTCCTCATTTTAAGGGAATTTAATTAAAGGTAATACCCAGATCCAATTAAGCAGTGTGCTACTTCTCCGAGCTCTTGGCCCATCACTTCAAAGTAGTACTCGCTCCTGCCCTTAATATATAATATATTTGAGGAGTTAATTTGGTTCTAAATATCAGACATAGTTTTCATATTTGTCAATATTTTCATAATTTATTCATATTGATGTTCTCTCAACAATAATCAGAGAAAAGAGAGAATGGGAGGATTAAGAAAGATAACTAAGACGTTTTTGAAAATACATGTCAAATTAATTATCTTAACTAATTTTTTTTAATCTAATCAAATTAGATAAATATGTCTTAATAATATTAAGGACTAATAATATTAAGGGCCGGAGGAAGAAATAAAAAAAAAAATCCAAGGCAATTTCAGCTGAGTTCTAGAATCGATGACCCAGAAACAGGCGCATCTAGCTAAAGCATATGTTAAAAAAGATAATGCGAAGAAAATTCGATGCCTGACGACACAAACGATTATTATCAGCTGATCAAAATTACAAATATTCACATTCAAACCCTAATTATTTATCTTCCATCAATAAATTAGAGAGAGTAGAGATGCCTTGGCTTTAGGAATGGCTTCCGTCTCTTCGCGCAACCGGTCCTTGATGGCCTGCACTTGAAGCTCCAGAGTTTTCAGCGCAGTATCCACTGCCGACAGATCGGTGATACTGCTCGCTGGATACACTGCAAAATGAAAAATAAGCAAGTGCGAAAGATGCATGCATTATTCTAAGAAAAGGAAAATAAAAGAATAAAACAGAACTATAGGAAATTTGAAGTGGAACCACTCACTGTTTCTTCCGATTACGAGCTCTTGAAGCTCGGTAATCCGAGCGTTGAAGGAAGAGACCAACGAATAAAGAGACGACCCAGCATTTTTCACATCCATTTCTCCGCTGTTCAAATTCGATGCATCTGCTTCTTTTTCAAAGAGGGACTATAATTCGAACTGTTACAATCAGTTTCGGCGGGAATGCTCTGAATGTGATGTGACTAGCAAAACCCTATCTAGAAGCATGTTTGGATGGTGTTCTACCATCCTAAAGGTGTCTTTTTAAAAAGTCTAATGGTGCCATTTCAGGGTATTTGGATTTCCGTTTTAGTAATTGGGTTTTTTTTTTAAAAAAAATAATTAATGAGAAGAAGCTCAAAAATCTGAATTTAAAAAAAATTATTGTTGTTATCATTAATCCAATCACAAATCATATTTACAATCTGATTTTAATCCTATCTTAAGTTTATAAAAATCATATTAAAAAAAAATTACTTCTATCACGGCTAACTCAACACAGACCCCTAATTGATGGAGGAAAAGAAATTTCCACTTTTCAAGTTCTTTTGGTACTCCTACTTTCGTTAGGAAAAAAATTACTCCTTTTATAAGCAACCGCTCTCAAATGTTAATTGGGCAACAGATGTAATAATAGATGTAATGAAGGAGAAATACTTAATAATGTTATATATACCCTGATTAATTAAAATATAATAAATCATCTTATTTTAGATAAATACTTATATACTTTAAGAGCGCGACCCATCTATACTCCCACTAATTAAAATACAATAACTCATCTTATTTTAATCCTATATGGCAGATGAGTCATCTGGAGAAATTTAAATTTTATGATTTTAAAAAATATAAACTTCTTCATTTAGAAAAACAAAAAACGCATTTCCCTCTATCATCCCTAAAATTATAAAATCATAAAATTTAAATTTCTCCAGATGACTCATCTGCCATGTAGGATTAAAATAAGATGAGTTGTTGTATTTTAATTAGTCAGAGTATAGATGAGGTGACGTTTCTGAAGTATGTAAGTATTTCTCCTTCTTTTAATCTTATGTGGCAATTATTGTATTTTAATTAATCAAAATATATATGAAGTAACTCTCCACAAATATATAAGTATTTCTCATAATGAAGAAGATAATGTGAGTGAAAATGAGTTGGAAAAGGTACGAGAGAGAATAAGTGAAAACAAAAAATATGAGAAAGGGTTAAAAATAAAAACTGTATTAAATCCTTGGACAAATCCAAACTGTTGATTCTCTATAAGGCCTACATTATATATGACCGTTTCGGGGGGAAAAAACAAAAAAGACCATATATATGACCTAAGGGAGAATAAAACATGAATGTATAATTTTTATAATTAATGCTCGTCTCAGTCCTTAATATTTTTATAATTTATCTATATTAATACTCCCTATTAAAGATGAAGGGGAATGAGGAAAGGGAAAATCATAATTAAATCCATCATAATAATAAGGAGGAAATAATATTTTACCAATGCTGCTTCAGGTAGATGCGAAAATGGAATTATTGCTCCTTAAAGCTAGCTCACCACTCCTATATATAGTCTCCGAGGTCTTCCTCTTCTCCTTATTTAGTAGATATGGGACTTTCTATTCCTTTTTTATTTTATTATTTATTTACTTATTATTTACCATTAAATATTTCCTTCATAATATTATCAAAGTCTTATGAATAAAAATTTTGGATGTTACATAGAGCAATCCCAGATTGAAAAAATTTTGGGATAAAATTATCCTTGTTTGCACCCTAGAATTCCCTTCACCATACCAGCTCCATCTTCACTGAAGCCAACACCCATCATCTCCATTGACTCCTCTAATTCACAGAGCCACCTCCTCCTCCGCCGTTATTCACCCCTGCCCTCTTTCTTCCTTCTAAAGCCACTTTCATATTGCACATGGGTCTTATTTCTGACTTTTGACATTTGGAATATGTTGTAAAAAAGTCCCACAAGACTTCATTGCAAATTTGACATTTCAAAGATTATTTTATTGTATTTTTTTCTTGTTTGGGCACCTAGGTGCAATTTTCCCTTTAAAATTTGATAGGATGGGGTGGTCTGGCCAGTTAAACTGTCTCACGTTGGGAAACTTTTTTTTTTTGTGGTTGACCCGAATTAGACCAGAATTAAGCTGCCATTAAGCTAGAATCCCATATTAGATAGGGAGCCAAAAAGTTTTAGGAGGAAATTGAACGTGTTTTGGGCTGACGAAAAAAGAGTTGGAAAAACAATAAAAAACTTATAAAAACCTCTAACCCTTAAAATAAAAGCTAGATAATTTTGTTTCGTGAGATTAAGGAAACTCAATTAGTTAGTTATGAGATTAAGGAAATTAAGTTACCTAATCATAACATATGTTGTATATCATTAGATTATATATCAACTTATAAGTCAGACAAAATTAGTTTGAAGAAAAATAATAAATATAAATATTTTAATATAATTTATTTACTTCCTTAATCTATTAAAAAAGTCAATTAAGCTTATATTAAAGACCGGATGTAATATATTTTTCAAATAATTTGTAGCTATGCAGTGTTATTTCATAGAAAACTTTAGTGTTATTGCAGTGATAATTGGACTTATGAATTTATTTCTTATACATCTTATTATAGAAGCATATAATTATTTTTATTAAATTATTATTTAATTATCATAACACGCCTTTAAAAAGGCTGAAATATTAGCTATGGAAACAAAAGGACTGTATATTCAAAGCTAAAGATCAACACACCAAAAGTTTCAATTGACTGGCAGTTTCTATCAGCATTAGTAAAGCCCTACCAATATCTAACTTCTCATGGCTAGAGAAGATGAATGTTGGATCCAAGCCAATCAAAAAGGGAAAAAAAGGCCACTCAATAATACAAATAATGTATGCACTTTAACTGGCACCTTTGAAGAGGAAATGTCAATTGAATTTTTGCTTGCAAATTTGCAATTCTTCATGGATCAGCTCTAAGAAAAGCAAATACAAGCTCCTCGACCACGGCGATTCCTATCCTCCTAATTATGCAAACTCAAGAAAAAAGATTCAATCAAAATAAAACTTCTCCATCAGAATCTTCTTTCCAATAATTTAATCCCTGGTATACATACAATTGCGAAAGCACGAGATGGCGAGAGAGAAGATGACCCACTGGTTAATCATCCGCTTCAGAAATGCTCCAAACCAACCTAAAACACATTCAGATAAGAGATATTCACCAACTTTTGCTTTGAAAGAGCATAGAAGTGAACAATCAACAAAAGAATGAGTTTCTCATCAAGATATACCAGAACACAGAAACAAGGAATAGCATAATAAGATATCCAACTTTGATGAATCTCTTCTTTTTCTCCCACTTTAGTTGGTTGTAGATTTCAGTAACATCTACCAAGTGTTGTCTCGTCATGTACCTGAAGATTGGGAAGAAGACCACTGTAAAGAGAAGTGTGCAGTGAAGAAGAATATGCAATAGTGCAAAACATGAGGTATACAAATGAGAGTGCCTCCCTTATATAGGCAGGGGCAGCGACTAGGTTGTTTACTTTAAAACTAAACCCTCTGGTTCTATTTATAAGAGTTCAATAACCGAATTATGAGGTTTAAGAAAATGGTTAAAATTAGTTAAAACTAATAAGTATGTTTGAAATAAATTTTATTTTTCAAGTATGCCCTTATTTAAGAGGGGCAAATAAGAGAGAAATAATGTAAGTATAAGTATCACCAACATTTTAATTAATGCAGTATATATAATTAATAAGGGGTAAAAATGGAAAAAATTCATTAAATGTTCAAACATGCTTAAAAAAAGAACTAAAACAATTCAAATTTTGGGCTCTTATAAAAAGGATTGGAGGGAGTAACTAACTACCCTTACTAACTCTATTAGCCTAATTTTATTATTCTTTTATTTACAATTACATATCAGACATATATGGGTAGACATTTTATTTTAAAATCTATACAATTTAATATAATTAGGAACCAAAAGTATGAAAAGAAGTTTTTGGAAAAAATTCCATAACAAGTAAAAAAAAAATCTCAATATAGCATTTTATATCTTTTTTTTAAAAAAAAGCCAGAGATGAACCTAACAATTAAGCATGTGATAGGTTAAGTGAGAAGATTGAACACCAGGTAATGCATATAACCAAATCAATAAACGTTTTTATGCCATTGTCAACACGATAGATGATTATTATTGTGAAAAAGAAAGACTTCAAACTTCAGACTTCAGACTTCAGAGGCATTTTTGCAGGGTTTGATTATTCATTCGACCAGAATAATAAACATTCAGTGCTCATAGCATATAACCAAATCAATAAGCGTGTTTATGCAGGGTTTAATTATTCATTCAACTAGAATAATAAAAAAATAGAAGCTGCAAAAACATAGTTAATTCCAAGAGGTGATGGTTGAATCCCACATTTGCAATATCATTGACTGCACCATTTGAATGGCAAAACAGCATAAAATGCAATTCGTATATCCATGTCCAAATCATTTCTCTGTTTCAGAAATTGTATATTCCTGGGCCGTAAGAGTTCAATTTAATGAAGTATGCTACCAACCTTTTAATAGTCTTAGGGACTATTTGGTATGAGGGATTTGGAGGGGAGGGGAGGGAAAATCTTTATGACTCGGGTTTTTTTTAAAAAAAAAATTTAGAGAAATGGGGTTGAAGGTTTTTAATTTATTTTCCGACCTCTTTTATTTTACGTCTTATCTTGATTAAAATTTTATAATCCCACTTATCCAATTTTTTTCAAACCAACTCATAAAAATTCCCTCCCCTTCCCTCCTGCCAAACAGACCCTTAGGGCACATTCAACCTAGGATGTTAAAGGGAATGGGCAGGTTTCATATTGAAAACCTTCTTTTGCTTGGCAGTCATATGAAAGGAACAAAGGTTTTCAACTGTCTTCCCAAAATTTTCCACATTCTGCTTCCTTTTTATTTTCAAGTTCCCCTCGAGGAATTTTGGTGAAAAAGGATCCTCCAAACAAAGGGGTGAAACTTATCATTATCATTACACAACCATCTCTTCCCATTTTTCTCTCCCCTTTCTTCTCCTTTTCATATTCCTACCTTCTTTCCTCCTTCAATAACCAAACAGTATGGGATCATGTAGGTGTGGAATGACAGAGTGGAATAAAAGGGAAGGTCTTACTGGAATTTTTCCCATGCTTGTGCGTTTAACTTAACAAGGGGAGTAAAATATACGATTTTCAACTTTTCTTCCAAATCCTCATAAATAACCTCATTTACATACTTTTGAGTTCCCATATCTTAGAGATTCTTTTTTCTTTCAGCTATCCCTTGCCGTCACTTCCCTTCTATAAACATCATATTCTAAAAAATTACTACAGCAGAATTAAATATCACATAAAACGGTATTCAAAGGAGATTCATCATTAGAATGGTCTGAGTTCAAAGTCTCTTCTGAATGGTTCGAATGTTATACCTCAGAACAGTCACCATATCTAAGAATCCAATGATCCAATGATTGCTAATATAACACTAGCAAAGTACCAACAAGTAACAACCCTTGACCATGAATAAAAGTAATACTTTAACAAACCTATAACTATACCTATCTCACATTATACAAACAAAAAATTCAGCCTCAGTGATAGATTATCTTGCCCTTTGGATCATGGTGCAGATTCTTTTACTATAACAAACCTCTTCATTTCTACACAATTACAATGTTGGGCACTGACCAAAGCAATTCAATAACCTCTTGAAACTCTTTTCTTCCATATTTTTATCCCTAGTTAACATCCTCTACTGCACCATTCAAACCTTAAAATCTCTTCCATTACAGGCCATCAAGCACCCATCTCAGTTTTGGGTACCAGAATTCATTGATAACACTTTAATTCAAGTAACCAACATGTCCCATCCCTAAGTCAGCATAGAAACTCCCACGTTTTCTATTACACAAAACCAAATATTATTTATGACCCCGCTAATATGGCCAATGTCCCAGCTGCAATATCATGAGAGGCTATTCCCCCTCGAACAAAAGGATCAAAAAGAAAGTGTAGAAGAATATAAAGGGAAAACAAGAGAGAAGAGGAGGAGGAGGAAGAAGAGAGAAGAATGAGAAGAGAACAGAGAAAAAGAGAGAAACTGAGAGAGGGAGAGAGGGAGAGAGGGAGAGAAACTGAGTAACTCTCCACACAACCAACTCTAACAACTAACTAATCCTCACTCTATTGGCTAATTAACCAACTAACTAACCCTCTTTGTTACATTTACATAACAGAACCCTAACCTTACATCAGTTGGATTCAAACTGCCATCTCCTTCCGATACCCTCTCCAAAGAAGAACAAGATGACCATCATATTTAAGCTCCTTCCAGTTGAAAATAAGGTTGTCTTTGTCACAACTGCCTCAACAGGAACCTCAACACAGACTGTTTAAATGTTGTGTAATTCCACCCGCGCGCGCAGGCACACAAAGAAAGAAAGAGCGAAAACTATAAGGTCTTTAATAATTTCATCTCAGGGATTTTGTGTTTTAGGGTCCCCGTGCAATAGTTTCTTCAGAATTTCTTCTCTTTTTTATTCCTCATACATCAACATATAGTGTCAGTTGCAATCATAGAACAGCATCATTTATGTATCATAGTTTTATCATAGAAAGTTCTGGTATGGGTACTTGATTTTTTATTAAAGCTCCTACAATATAAACGAGTCAATTACAACTTAACCACTACATAAAATACATCCGTGCAATATTTTAATTTAAACTTGACAGTAAAAACCTTAACTAAGCTAGTTTAAAATTATCACACTGCCTAATGTCTGGAAATACAGTTCCTATAACATCCAATAAGATTTATATATAACAAAAATATTGTTCACCATGTAATTATATGACATTACATAATCAGAAATGACTGAACTGGTATAGCAAAAGGAAGAAAAACTTACAATTTTACATTGTAATACAGGTAAGGGAGAGACAGCAAGAACATAAGCCAGTTCCCTGTTACAAGAAGGATGAAGCATAGGACTCCTTGGACAATAAACTCTGGCAAGACAACCCAGTTTATCCGAGAAGCTGAATCGTAAGGGTTAATATAATCAAACTCGAGATCCACTAACAATATAAGCTGCCAAGAAAAACAGAGCATCGGAATGTTAAACTTCATTAGCAAAGTGCTTTAAAAGGGGGAAAATTATTTCTTACAATTATATAAAATTAGAAGTACCCATCCCAAGCTGACAATATATAATTTTATCCCAAATTTCAAATTGTAAGAGCATCCCCAACAGCCGTAAATTTCAAACTTATTATGAGATACTTTCAACAATTTAAATTAAAGAAGATAGATGTTGACATCCAGTCAATTCATGCATAACCAGCCCATATGAATATATGCATTAACCAAAAAAAGTTCAAGATGAAAAAATCTCATAAGCTTGAGCTGCATGACAACTGAAAAAAAAAATTAAGGACAGGAAAAGTTTTTTCTTTTGACCCGAAAGCTTCCGGAGATTTCAATAAAAGTACAACATTGTCATAATTATTAATATATGCACATATATCATACATGTATGGTCACATAGAAGAACAAGAAGCATCTTTAACAATTAACTCACAAAACATTCTAAGTTTAAGAAAGTAGATCTTTGATCGATGAAGGGAATTTTCTACAATTGAGATCCATAACTTATGTCCCTTTAAGTTCTTTATATGAGTTTATCCGCCTAAAGAGGCCTCTTCTATTGGGGAAATTAATGAACTGTAATAACTGCGTGATTGGAAAAAAAAAATGCACCGATTAGGAAAGAAGGAAATTGAGATTCAGATGGGGAAAAAGATTATTTTTTCCCCAATTAAATGAAAAGGGTATTGCATAATGCGGTAAATTACTCAATTACTAAGCGAATTTTTGCATAAAAGATCAAAATTTTCCATTTATTCTACAGTTTCCTCCATCTTAAATAGGTGTTTTCATCCTAGAACTTGTTGAACTGCAACAATCACAACCGGATTGGGAAAAGACAGTACAAAAGTAAAAAAGAATGAAAATCCACAAGCATGCATGAGAAAGTTTATGGGAATCAAAGTTTAGGATTATATATCGTTGGTGAGAGGAGAATGCTGATTGAGACATACCTGATAACCGAGAAGACAAATCAAAGCCAAAATCAGGAAAAAGGTCAAAAGCCAAATGAAAATCTCCGTCATAGCAACCCCTTCAGCACCTTTCACCCCTCTCTATTCTCTCACTCACTCTCTCTCTCTGTATCTGTTCGTCGGATTTTGTTGTTCTGTTGCTTATCAATCGGATTCCTCCGTCTTCCGTTTCCCAAGTTTCAGTTCTGTTTCTGTTTGGATTTTTATTTGGAGAATTTCATTTAGCCCCTAACATGTGAACTAATTTCAGTCACCTTTGTGAAACTTTACTGCACGTTGGTTGGTCGAAAGGGAATGAAGTTTCGTGTGTGAAAGAATAATTACGTCTTTTTTTTAAATTTTTTTAGAATTATGTTTTTAAGATAAATAAGGATATTGTACAATATAAGTAAAGGTACTTATAAGATAAATAAAATGACAAATATAAATATTGACAAGATAAATAAAAACATTTAAAAAATAAATAAAGAGATTCAAAAGAAATCATGAAATTACAAATATTTTAACTATTTATAAGATAAATATGATATTTACAAAATAAATAAAACAACTCACAAGATAATTGGAATAAGGGTATTATTATTTTTTTATTCATAAAAATTAATTTTATTTTGACTTAAAAGATAAAACGAAGTTTCAAAATCTTGACATATAAAATTAAATCACATTGAAGCTAACTAAAATTCTCCCATTTTCGATGGGAAAAAAAAAATTCTCCCATCTTTTTTTTTTTTTTGCCATAGTCATACACTTTGTATTGCACGGCTCCTTCCCATTCTTCCTTAATTCCATTTAATTTTCACGGTAATTTTTATATTTTAAATTATATAAATTTATTTTTTGGTAAATAACGCTTTCATATTTGAAAAACATAATTATACTGACATTATTGACTTAATTAATTTATATCATACCAAGATAATATAATTTAGAGTAAAATATTCTAACATCTCTTTTGTTTTGTCTTAATTACATAGACCTCCCCTCTATTTTAAAAACACTTTTTTAAGCCCAAACCGTTAACTTCGTTAAAGATTTTAATTTTTAATTAAAATTTATACAAGTATTAAAATAAATTGTATTCACTAATTTACCCTTCATCATAACTAATTCCCTAATTTTGGCTAAAATTGTTTTAGTAGTTTAAGAGTTTTTTTCCCTTAATTTATTTATTACTTTTGCAAAAAAAAAAATCATATTAAGATAAAGACCGAATTAATTTAATTAATGAAGACATATAAAATTTAATTAAAAATATGATGAATTTTTTTAATAGATGCATAATTAAATAAATGCGTTTATAAATTTTTGTGAAAAAATGTAATTAAAAACTTAAACTTTAAAATTAATATAAATTATATTATTTCTAAAATTTGTATTATTAATAACATATGGTGAACAAAAATATACCTTCCAAATATGTTTTCAATCATGGTGTTGTGGAAAAAAAAGAAATAAATATTTTTTTGGTCATTCAAAAAAATACTAAATAAATAAATTTCAATAAATATGATAAAAAATTTAAAAATATATTAAAATTAATAAATTTTATAATGTATTGGAAATTTTGAACCTATATGTATTAGAATTATTTTTTTGTTTATGTAAAACACAAGTTATATTTCTTTATGCATTGCATGAGGAGTGTTGCTCGATGTGAGACATACTAGAACATTATTAGTTTGATTTATACGTATAAGAACAAAATTTAGTAAGAATCTCTATTCATTTGGAAAATTATGAATTTATATTTTAAAAATACAATTGGTTGCTTGTGAAGTTTATTACTATCACATGAAAGCTTACACGAGAAAGAATCCATAAAGAAAAGAAGGAGCTGCAAAATGAAAACTCATGGCATGCAGAAGAATAGAGAGGAGCGACAATGAGAGATGAATCCATCTTTCCCTAACCGAGAGATGGGTGGGAGTGAATCATTGACAATAGAATATTTTTTTTAAATAACTCAACCTAAAACAAATACAAAACAATATTTTGTTAAAACGTGTTGATATCTCCAAATTTGGTCCAACAAAACTAAGGCACAAAAAAGTAAAGCAACACAACAATCCTTGTTTTCTAATAAAATACATTTTTTCCTAAGAAATGGATGCCACCAACCATAGGATGTGTTCGACTGGATTTTGATGTGTCTGTTACATCTTCCAATCAAGCTACTATTGTAATATCCCATTTTTAGTCATCAATATTCCTTGTATGTAATTGATATAGTTAATGGAATAAAATAGTGAATTGGAAAATGCTGCCAGTGAAATTTCCTACAAGACAGTGAGATTATCATATGGTTTTAGATGATTAAATTATGTCCAATAAATATGAAATTTTCCATAATGAAAGTAGAGATTCCAAGATTTAATTTGATAGGTCATATGAGTTATTTGGACCTGTATACTAATAGTTATGTATTTTTGAAGTTAGTCAAGTGCAACTGGCAAGTTCTGTGGCAGTGTCCAATAAATATTAATTCTGGAATTTTGTGCTTTCAATTGGCTAAAGGAAATATTTTTTTTCTTAAAAATAAACTTATTGAGGGTCACATAGCCTTTGGAATAACTGCAATTGGATATTTGTAAATAAAGATATTAATTTTCAAAGTTTGAGGAAAATTCTGCCAGCTTGTACAAAAATCACAAAATGTAAAGAT
Organism: Inga leiocalycina; assembly: GCA_963242795.1. Taxonomy (NCBI): domain Eukaryota; kingdom Viridiplantae; phylum Streptophyta; class Magnoliopsida; order Fabales; family Fabaceae; genus Inga; species Inga leiocalycina. Next base: position 45,752,526 of record OY725324.1, read on the forward strand.
AAAATGGTAATTTGCCATATTAAGCAAGAAGATAAATATTTTCCCCTTTTTTGGAGCAGCATGTCGTTCAAAAGAGGTGGGAGGAGGGGGAAAAAATTAATTGGGACTTTATATTTGTTTAGAGCAATTTTTGGAAGAGGTGGTGAAAGAAAAAAAAAAGTATGATGACATAGGTCAACTTTTGCAACTCCAATTAAAAATTATGTGGAAGAGCATAAAAAGGGATAATTCAAGACATATTTTACTCTTTCCCAATATGTATTTTCGGTCAAGGATAATGAGGAAAGAGAAAAGATGATCATCTATATTAATTGGCATGTGTTTAAATTGTCATAAAATACACAAAACAAAGGAGGAGTTGGATATTTGTAATATAAGCTTTTCTCTTTCCTTTAAGCTTCATTTTTGATTAAGGCTGAACCAAAGAGAGACGGAGTGTAATACCCTGAATTTTGAGACTCAAGGCTAGAGAATAAGCCTGAAATAAGTGGATTGCTAAGCCCCGGTTTAGCAAGATCCCAAATTGTGATTAAGGGTTAATGACTCCAAAAGTGAAGGTGATTATTGATAGATAAATTCTTTTGGAGAGTATGATGTGATTTGGTACTCAAAAGTGATTCGTATGTGTTGTGAGTAGCGCCAAAACCCTGTATTTAAGCTCAATTATGGATTAAACTCTAAATTGACTTAAAATAGAGGGGAGGGCGCATTGTGAAAGAAAAGGAATAAGAAAATGAGTTTGGTGGTGATTCAGTGTGAATTACCGTAATCAGGGGCAAAACGGTAAAGTTACCTACCAATTGATCGGTTACCGAAGAGGAAGCTCATTGGTAACTCAAAGATCAATGCTTGAGATTGATTGTTATTAGATTAAAAAGGGTGGAATCCCATGTGTGTGCGCCTAAGTGAGCTCATGAAGATTGAACAAGATCCTGACAAAGTGGCACAATGTGAGCCCTTGGATTGGTCAAAGTGTCAAAACGCCTCTTCCCTCTTTCCTCTCCCTTGTAGGTCGGTTTTTGGCTCCAAAAACTGACTTGCCTCATCTTCATTATCATCTCTCATCTCTCTCTTGTCCTCCATGGTCGTCCAAAGCTAAGGGAAGAAAGAGAAAAGAAAAGCTTATGATTAAGGTAAGATTTTGACTTCAAATGTCAAAATCTCCTTCCATAAAGTTGTTCCTCTTATTGAGAGCTTTCATTCTATGGTTTTAGAATCTCAAGGGGAGGTGTTTTTGTGGTTGAGAAAAGTTGGAAGATGAGGAATCAATGAATTGATTTGGGAAAGAGGAAGAGGTGAGTATTTGAAGCATTTTGACCTAAGTTTTGTGGTTATTGGTTAAGTTTTGTGAATTTCGAATTTTGCCTTGATTTTATGTGACTTTGAATGGAGGAATTTCATTTTATAGTGTGTTGCAAATGGTCTTTTGTTGTGTTTTATGACTATTGGTATTTGTTTGGAACTTTGGTTAGAGAGGATTGCAATGCGATGCATTGGATTGTGACATTAGGTGACATGTTGTGCCATTGAGAAAACATGTCAATATAATGTGAATTTGGTTGCTTTGGTGTTTCTAATGGATTCCTTGTGAAAATTTGTGTGGGAATGATGTTTGGTGTGAAAATAGGACCATTGGAAGCCAAAGTGTGAAAACTGAAATGCTGTCCATTGAAGTTCTATTTTGAGCAGTCTGCTTGTGTGAACGTTTTGACTAGGCAAATGATGTCTAAAAATTCTGAAAATTTTCAGTCTTAAATTTCACATCCCAAGCTTCAAAATGGATAATTTGTGCCATTTCATTTGGTGAGCTGGGAGATATGACTGTCCAAAGTTTGATGTTGAAACTGGACTCTGTTTTGGGACAGTGTTGGATTTTGGGCAATGCTGTATTTGTGCGGTGATTTCTAGTAAGGGTCCGTATTTTTACTATAAAGAGGACTTAAATACCTTTAATTTGGCTTTGGAATCACCTCATTTCGATTTTTCTGAAATTAGTTATGATTTTTGGAAGTTTAGCTAAGAAATAGGATTTTCTTAGCCGCGGCCCAAATGTTTCTGACCTGTTTTTGGCCACGGCCAAACCCTAAAAATTAGTATTTTGGCACTTCTGAAAGGTGATTCTTGGTATAGTTTCTCCTAACTCTTTAGGCATGTGTTTGGGCTTTGAGTAGCCACCTAAAGGTGTTAAATGATAACCAATATTAAGTGTTTGTATGTTGAGGAATTAGAAAAGGGATTAACCGTATGTCCATGATTTTGGTTATAGGGTTGGATATTCACTCTGATCGTGGTTCGATGTTCGTTGGATCATGAGTAGCCGATGCTGGAGCACACGTGGAAAGAGTGTAGGGAACATACCTCTCCTGCATGTATTAGATATTTGTGTTAGTATGTTAGTGCATGTCTTTGCATTGTATGATTATGTGTAATTTGAAGCTATGTTTCAATTTATGCTATGACCATTAGTATATTGTTTGAAGCATTAAGCTTACAAATTTGTAATTGTGTGAGCATGAGTTATGTGATGCAAGCATGTCATACATTAAACATTTATCGTACATGCATATTGGTATTGTTTTCCTACTGAGATTCTCTCGAATCTCACCCTCCCCTACTAATCTTTCAAACAGGGTAGTGGATCGAGGATGGAGAAAGCAATCAGGGACGGTAAGGACTTCCTTCGGGTTGAAGATTCGGTAGTTGGTTATCATTGCTTGTTGAAATGTGTATTTGGATTTGGTTGTGTATATGTGGATGGGGATTTGATTATGTATATGAGATAGTTTGAGTAATCCCCTATTTGGGAAATTGTATATGCCCTGTAAGGCTTTGATTAATGTATGGAACCCGGGATTGGTCGGGAATTACATTGTGAACTCTGATATGTTTAAATGTGATTTATCTTCGTGTAGTAATTGTATTCGAAATGTGAATGTGAGACCATGTTATAAATGATTTCGAAATATATTTATGAAAACCCCGTCAGGTAGATTGGTTTGTAAAACTATTATTTGATTGTTATTGGTCTCTATTTCACTTTAATTGCATAATCTGAATGTTAATTATGGCATGGGGTTACACAGAGAGCCATACAAAAGTGGAGCAAGAATAGAGAAGCAAGAAGAGGTTCAAGAAGGAAATCCAAGGTAAGAGGTTGTAATCTTGGTCTTTAAGTCTCCTAGTTCTTGTAATACCTCTTCTAACCTCTATATCTTCATGAACATGGTTATAGCAAGCACAATCAAGAGTAGAGAGAGAGAGAGAGAGAGAGAGAGAGAGCTGCATGGTTTTGGAGTGAGAAAGAAAGGAAATTCAAGGTGAGCCCATAAACTTAGCTTATCTTGATGACTATGGATAGTTGTTGGTTATTTGGTGATTTGGTTGATTGATTTTGCCTTGTTTTGGAATTTTGGATGATGAACCCTAGAATGTTTAGGCTGCCCAATTTTCCATGAAACATGTTTATTAAGTGTTTAAGTAGTTAATCTTGTGATTATAAGTGAAAAGGAGTTGGATAAACAAGAGAAATCAAGAAAACACATTTTCCCTCCTAAAACCCTAACTTTGGCCAGAAGCAGGCAAGAGGGAGGAGCTGGAATTTTGTAATTCTAATGGTTCCATTGGATTAATAAGGGAAAATTGTGTGGGAATATAGGTGTTCATGATTTTTGGATGTTGGTATGCAAATATGGAAATGTTTAAAATTAAAGGAACATGCTGTTTGTGTAACGCCCCAAATTTCGATTAAGGGCTAATTACAATTATTGTGAATGATTATGTGGATTAATGTGGATTTGAGATCCGGATTAAGTATTGAGAATGCCCAACACCTTGTATTTTTAGCATAATTAAGTGATGAAATAATTATTGGGCTAAATATAGGGGTAAATGGCGCATGAAAGAAGAGGAAAAGAATTAATTATGTATTATGTGGCAATATTAATTAATATGCCTACTTAGTGGAAAATTGAAAGAATTGCTCTAAATTAGTGATTAATGGAAGAGATTAATTACTAATTAAGAGGAAATGAGATGTATAACTAAATGGCTAATGGAATAGTTAGAGTAACTAATGAGTTACTTACTTTATGAGAACCAATGATATTGGGACACTTGGCAAATGGGTATGGTGAGAGAATGATTGAGAAAATCAAACCCACATTTTTTTTATTGTTTTCTCTCTCCCCCTCTCTCTCTTTGTGCGCATGTGAAGGCTTGGGGGCAGAAATTTTCTGCCATCCCTCATCATCATTTCACCTTCTTCTTCAAGCTCTCATCCCTCCCTTCTCTCTCCAAATTCGTCCTCCATTGTTGCCCTAGAGAGAGGAAGAAAAGCTTTGATTTTAAGGTAAGTTAATGACCTCTAATGTCAAAACTCCCTTCTATAAAGTTGTTCCTTGTGTTAAGAGCTTCAATTTCATGGTTTTAGATTTGTCATTTGGTGGTGTTTGAGCTCTCATGAAATTATGGACTTGGGTGAATCAAATAACTTCTTTGAGAAAGTTGTTAGAGGTGAGTGAAAGCTTCATTTTCATATAAGTTTTGTGGCCATTTGTTGGGCCTTGAATTTCTAGAAATTTTGCCTTGATTTTCGTAATTTAGGTTTATGGGGAGTATGGTATGTTATTGTTATGGAAATGGTGTCTTGTTTAGTATTTTGAAGTGATAGAATTGCATTAAAACTTAAATGTGAAGTTTGGCCACTTTGTGTTGGTTTTTGTGCATTGGGCAAAACAGGGCATGTCAATGGGTTGTGATTTTGGTCATTTTGAGGTTACCATTGTGTTCCTTGTGAGAAATTGTATGGAAATAGGTTTGGTTATTGATTTTGGAGTCATTTAACACTTTGGTAGAAAAGTTGGAAAATTTGTCTTGTGTGAACTCTGTCTGGGCAATCAGTTTTCACGAACATTTTGAATGACCAAATGGTGTTGGAAAATTCAGAAATTTTTCAGTCTTAAATTTCACATCCCAAGCTTCAAAATGGACATATAATTCATGTCATTTCGTTTTGTGAACTTTGAGTTATGCTTTACCAAAGTTTGGGATCAAAACTGAACTCTGTTTTGGGGCAGTGTGGAGTTTTGTATGAATCTGGAATTTTGTGGTGATTTCCAGTAATGGTACATATTTTTCCTATAAATAGGACTTAATAACCTTTCATTTTGCTTTGGAATCACCTCATTTTGATTTTTCTAGAATTAGTTATGATTTTTGGAAGGTCAGCCAAGAAACTAGATTTTCTTGGCCGCGGCCCAAATGTTTCTGGCCTATTGTTGGCCGCGGCCCAAATGTTTCTGGCCTATTGTTGGCCTCGGCCAATGGATTGGTGGGCAGCGGCCAACCATAAAAAATGACATTTTGGACTTCCGAAGATGGTTTTTGGTCAAATGTTTTCCCAAGCCTTTAGGCATGTGTTTAGGCTTTGATTAGCCACCTAAAGGTCATGAATGGTAACCAACTTTAAGTGTTATGAAAATGAGAATTTGGAAAAGAGAATGATCCTATGTCCTTGATTTGGTTATAGGGTTGGATATTCACCCTGATCATGGTTTGATATCCGCTCGGATCGTGAGTAGCCGATGCTGGAGCATACGTGGAAAGAATAATGTAGGGAACTTACCTCTCTTGCATGTATTGATATTTGTGTTTGTGTATTGATGCATGTTATTGCTTTGCTTGATTATGTGAAACATATATGAATGATTGAAGCTCTGTTTCTATTTAAGCTATGGCCATGAGTATGTTGTTGGAACATTGAGCATGCGGATATATCATTATGTGAGCACAAGTTATTATGATGCAAGCATGTAATGCATTAAACACTTATCTTGCATGCATATTAGTATCTATTTCCTACTGAGATTCTCTAGAATCTCACCCTCTCCTACCAACATTTTAGACAGGACAAGTGGCTCGAGGAAGGAGCAAGTGACTAGGGTGGGCGAGAATCCCTTATGGGCATTTGGATTTAGTAGTTGGTTATCATTGCTATTTGGGATAATGGTAGTTGATTTGGATGTATTTAGAGTTGTATATGTTAGGATGGATATATGGTTATATATGTTATGGAGGTGTATTTGGATATGTATTTGGATTGAAATTTGTGTAATCCCCATTTGAGAAATTGTAAAAGGCGTATGTGCCTATGTATCTTTAGTGAAGATATGAACCCGGGATTGCCGGTATTATTATTGTGCACTCTGATATTTATATGAATGTAGTTTATCTTCATGAAGTAATTGTATTCAAAATATGAATGTGAGACCAGGTTAAAGTGTTTGTTAAAGAAATTTGTGAAAATCCTATCTTAAGGATGGAAATGTAAATGAATTTTGATTATTATTGTTCTCTATTTCACTCTAATGTTGTGTTTCGGATATAATTACGGAGGGAGTTATAGTTTGATTTGCCTCCAGTAAGGCAGTGTCATTGTGCAATGAAATTCGTTCATCAAACCTGGTCCAAATTATAAAACTTGATAGGATTAAAGTAGATATCTGGAGATTTAATTTGGTAGGTAGATCACAATTCTTAGACTAGTATACTAAAAGATATGGATTATTGAAGTTGTATCCTATTTTTGGAAGGAAATCTGGAATAGGGGAAGTTTGACGAATTTCTGGGAAAAGTGTGATGATTGTGGTTAGACTTAAGTATTTTTATACATAAATATATTTAAAATCCTTTGTATAGGCTTTGGAATCAGTCAATTTGGAATTTCCTACAATTAATTATGATTTTCCAAAGTTGACTGAAAATCTGTTAGTTTTTTGGAAAATTGTGAAATTGCATTACGCAGAATTGTATTGTGTAGAAACTGCTAAAACTGTGATAGATAACCAACAAATTGTGATTAAAGGTAGTAGTAATATGAGTAATAACCAGTTACTTGTTAACTTTAATTTATAGGAATTGGTAATAGTCTGAGCTGAATCAAAGGTTTTGGACGGTAGAGCAGAAAAAGGATTTAGGTAGTAACTTTATCTTTTATAAATTAAGTGAATATTTATATGCCTTGTGTATGCCATCTTTTGTAATATGTATAAAATATAGTGCCTACAGCTACATTGAAACATAGTACCTACGGGTACACTGAAACACAGTGTCTATGAGTATACTGAAATATAGTGCCTACGGGTACATTGATGTTGGAAATTGTGCCCTAAGGGCCAATCATTGTACTTTGAACATTATTATTTTAATGAAATTTCTCCATTCTGTTATCATATTATTTGCATGTTAACTGTGATAATTGTATCCTTGGATAATTCATAAAGATTGTCCTAAAATGTCCCTGGTCGGTCATCTATACAGGAGCAGAAATGAAACAAGACCAATATGACTTTGATAAGATATGGAGATATGAATCAAAGTCTTAGGCACTTGTAAGAGTACAAGGTGCTGGACCGACCCACTATGAGAAAGCTACATGGATCAAGTCATAAGCTTTTCTCATGTATAACCACGTCACAATGCCCTTAGACCTGAGGTCATCATGGATTCCTACATGAGAGTTGCTAAGTTTTGAACTAGTCAAAAGTCACTTTTGACCGGGTGATGATAAAGGCTATGATCGGGTTTGGTGGTTTTTTATGCAGAGGAATATGAATGATCAAGATGGAATTTGTCCCTCACATTAGTAGAGAGATATTACTGGGCCCCTCAATGAGTGAGTCTGAGAAATGTATGGCCATACTATGATAAAAGGAGTTTCTATCTCTGTTATTAGGATACTCAGGAATCGAGAAAGTAATGGTCAGGAACAAGAGGATGACATTATCCATGCCTTATCCTTGATCGATATATCGTGTGACAAAAGGGAAGTGACATGGTTGTATGACAGGTTGCATCGTGATAATGATCCTCATATGAATTGGGTAGTCGTAATGTCTTGCTAGAGGCCGCTTGCGACTTTTGGGTTAGTATAGTTATTGGCCCACTGCCAACTTCATATGGGCCTACAGGGTCGCACACAAGAATGGCCCAACATGAGATAATGTTTAATTTAATATGGATGAATTATATATATATATATATATAAAATATAAAATTCATTAATAATATTATATAGATATATATATTTTCGAAATATATATCTTATATATATATATATGTATATATATATATTATATGATATTATTATATTTAATAATATTATATAGATATATATTTTTTCAAAATATATATCTTATATATATATATGTATATATATTATAGGGAAAATTCCAAAAAACTACACTCAAAATATAAAAAGGACAAATCAGTACATCAAAATTCAGAAAAGACGAATCAGGCGGGTGTCAGAAAAAGGAGGAATATGGCATTTTGAAATTTCGGCCAAATTACGAAAATGCCCTTCAGCACTTCAAGCCCACTTCAAAATAACAACATGATCCTCGGAATTAACACCTCCGGATTCGTTACTAACAACTTCAATTCTTCTTTTATAATTCACAAGTTTCAGGGCTAATAACACCACCGATCTCGCCATTAACAACTCTGGATTCGATATTAACAACTCCATTTTCTTCTTTCGCACTTAAGAAATTTCAGGGCCAATAACACCATCGATCTCGCCATTAACAACTCCGGATTTGCCATTAACAACTCTTATGTTGTTATTCCGACTGAGGGCTGAAGGGCATTTTCGTCATTTGGCCGAAATTTCAAAATGCCAGATTCCTCTGCCTGTCTGGTACAGCCTGATCTGTCCTTTTGCAATTTCAATGTACTGAATTGTCCTTTTACTATTTCCAATGTAGTTTTTTGGAATTTTCCCTATATTATATGATATTATTATATTGTGTTAGTTTTAAATTTAATTTATTAAGATATATTAAATTTAATAACTAACATGATAGAGATATAGTATCTCAGATTTAATTTATGAAGATAAATTAAATCTAATGGCTCTTTATTTAGATTAAATAAATAGGTTAAATTAAAACTGTTGGACAGATTTAATTTAAACTGAATTTATTTAATTAGCTCATCAAGATAATTAATTGTTAATTAATTTCGAAATTAATGATGATTAATTTTGAAATTTGAAAATAGCCCTCATGGGTTATAAACTTGATAGAGCATATATATTCATATACACATGAGAATTGAGAGCCGCAAGTGAAACCCTAAGAGACATTAGAGGCGCTAGCACGCAGTCTCGGTTGGAGAGCATTCATGTGGATACTGTAACCCCCTCAGTAATTATATCCGAAATACACGATTAAAATGAAATAGAGACCAATAATAATCAAATAACATTTACTAACCCATCACATGATGGGGTTTTCAAAAATACCTTTCGAAATCATTTATAAACTTGGTCTCATATTGACATTTCGAATACAATTACTACACGAAGATAAATCACATTCATATAAATATCAGAGTGCACAACATAATCATCCCGGCAATCTCGGGTACATACCTTCGCTAAAGATATACAGGGCATAACTGCCCATTACAATTCTTCAAATGGGGATTACACAATCTCATCTCGAATGAGTCCTGCCGCTCCCTCCACGAGCCACTTGCCCTGTCTAAATTGTTGGTAAGGGAGGGTGAGATTCGAGAGAATCTCAGTAGGGAAACATTATCAATATGTAGGCAAGATAAGTGTTTAATGCATGACATGCTTGCATCACATAACTCATGCACACATACAATGACAAATCTATAAGCTCAATGCTTCGAACGATACACATATGGCCATAGCATATATTGAAACATAGCTTCAAATCATTCATACATGTTCCACATAATCAAGCAAAGAAATAACATGCATCAACACATTAATACAGTTATCAGAGCATGCAGGAGAGATAAGTTCCCTACCTCCAGTCTTTTCTCCTCGATTTACGTGCCAACAACTCGGGGCTTCACATTCGATCCTACAATGTCAAATGTACTATTTAGATACTTCCATAGTGTTTCTGAGGGTCATATGAAGCTATATTGAAAATTTGCTAAAATGCCCCCGGGGACCCGGTCCGGCCCCACCGTACCCGGTTCGACTGTACTTTTCCTGAAATTTTGACATGGGCTATCCTAACATATTTTTGCCCAAGAAATCCATTTCCGGACTCAGAATTATCAAATTCAATGTCAATTACAAAATTACCCTTGACAGCCCCACTTTAAGGGTTTCAAGGGCATTTTCGTAATTATGCTTTTTCGGCCTTTTCCGAAAAAGTGCCCAACTGTGACCCTACCTAATTTTCCCTCCTGAACTCAATGGAATCATCAAATCATTGAAAATCCAACTCTAAGACCCATTTATAGCCCAGACCGAAATATATGGGTTTTCTAGGAAAAATCAGGGTTTTTTGGTTTCGGCTCCATAAACACGTTCCTTTCCACTCCTAACCACTTTATTGACTATTCCATTAGGTTAAAACTACCATTTAGTACCAATTTGGGCAGCATAACAGCCCCACACACCCATTTTCCATTTTTGAAACCAATGACAATCCGGCGAAATTTCACCGATTAAATTGTCCACAGCAGCCAGAATAGTCAATACACAAGAGTTTGGAAGTTACCTCAAGCTCCCACTAGCTTTTCCTTGTCTTGGATGAAACCCTAGCTGTTTTAATACCAAAGGAAGAGCTTCCAAACCTTAAAGAACATAAAGGAGTAGCTTAGGATCGGAGTTATACGCGTTAGGAGCTAGATCGTCGGAGAAATCTACTTACCTTGCGAGATTTCTTCCTCTTTCTCTCTATTTTTCTCTCAACTCCTCTCTCCATATTCAGCTGTGCAGCACGTCGGAAATGCGAGCTGAAGATGATGAGAAGATGTTTTAATTCCATGCTTATGTCATCTTGCCTTTTGATGATGTCATAATTCCCAAAATTGGCATTTTCGGATTTTCTGGCAGATTTTCTGCCCAAACTTTGAAAAATCATAACTAATTCTAGAAAAATCGAAATGAAGTGATTCCAAAGCCAAATGAAAGGTATTTAAGTTATCTTCATTGGAAAAATATAATCCATTACCAGAAATCACCAAAATATTCCATAATTAAACAAATTTCATCACTGCCCCAAAACAGAGTCCATTTTCGACCTCAAACTTTGGACAGTCATATCTCCCAGTTCCCAAACCGAAATGGCACAAATTATATGTCCATTTTAAAGCTTGGGATGTGAAATTTAAGACTAAAAAGTTTCATAATTTTCTGACATCATTTGCCTAGTCAAAATATCCACACGAGAAGACTGGCCATACAGAATTCACACTGGACAGCATTTCCAGTTTTGCAACCAATGTGTCCAATTCAATTTAAATCAATTCCAATGATTAAATACCACAACATGACACCATTTCCATCACAATACCCCATTCAATTCTTCCCTCTATTCTAAGTCAATTTGGATGTTGATCCACAATTGAACTCAAATACAGGGTTTTGGCGTTGCTCATAACACAAGTGACTACAATCCACTTTATATTCTCTAAATGGGTTCATTAATCACTAACCACGTCCACTTTTGTAGTCATTAACCCCCAATCACAATTTGGGATCTTGCTAAACCGAGGCTTAGCAATCCACTAATCTCAGGCTTATTCTCTAGCCTCGAGTCTCAAAATTCGGGGTATTACAGATACCGGTAGAGGGAGCGGACCTGACGTGTTGGCTCCTAGAGATCGTGAAAACTCTGAATCATCAAAAAGGTATGAATCCTTCCAACTTGGTTTAAACACCGTTGATAGATCCACGATTAGGATCGGTGAAAAATTTTAAAATTCTTCCGCTGTGCCTACCGATCCTAACAATTGATATGCCTAGTCTGTGGTCTTGAGCCCAGCTGAGGTATGGAACCAATAGGGGTTGCAACAGTGGGTGGCCTTGAACATTTCCGACCGAATTGAATTATGTTATTCTAATATTGTTGTATATGATACTTGGTATATCTGTTATCGCATTTTCTATGATCGATTGTCTGTTACTACTGAGATTCATTTGAATCTCACTCTCATTTTTCAAACTAAAAAATATTCTAGTAGAAGCTAGCAGTTTGAGGGGAAAAATGGTAAATACCTGCAACTGAGGTGTCCGGGTCAAGAAGACGGAATTATTATTAATTTACTTTGGATAGTTTTAGACCAAGTTTGTATATATTTTTTTCAAACCCCGCGGGGAACTCCTGTATTGTAAACAAGTACTCTTTATCAATATATTTATGCTATTTCTGTATGCCTGTAGAACTGTGCCTTTATCACTCTGGAAAATATCGAAATGTTAAGGGGGTTTGACAGCTGTGGGTAGAGTCGTTTGAAATGAAATAGGTGACTAGATAATGGGTTTCCAAAAATACCTCGGCATTTTCCCTGTGGTAGCAACTGAGTTACTAGCTATCAAAACCGGACTAGAAGTTTACCATCATCTAAAGTTTTGAAATATATAGGTTTATTTAGACTTACTAGAGGCTTTTAACCTCCTGTTAAGGAGCTGTGGCCCAGACCATCCATATCAGGCTGAAATTGAGGGAACGAGGCAACTTTTCTATGAAGATTGGCAGGTTCAAGTTGTTATGCAACTAGGGAGGAAATATAATGTGTTGATATTTTGGCTAGGAACGCGCATTCATATGAGATGCAGACTGTTGTGCTACCTAAGGTTCATTCTAGATGCAGAACTAGGTTCATGCTTGATAGGCAATATGTCAGGGATGACACAAGTTCTCCATCCTAGGTGTTGCTGATTTTGTTCTCAAGCTCCAGCTTGCCTCTTTGTAAACAAAACTAAAATAAAATAAAATAAAATACAATTTTTCAAAAGCAATCAATTATGCTAGGAGAGATACATATCTTTGATATCCGACTATGGTCCAAATATAGTTACCTCTAATAGGAAGATACATATAACTGTTAAAAAAACAATCAATTAATTTGAAGATATATGAAAAATCTAAAACTTTGGATAGCATTGAATTCAACACCCTCTCCCCCTAATCATGCCAAATATTTGAAAATTAAGAGGAATATTAGTTTCTTGAAGAAGTAAAAGAATTATAAGAACAAGAATACTAACCTTAAAGATATATGAAACATGTTGTTGCCTTCCTTGGTTGTGAAGAGAATGCTCCCTCTATCATGATATGTTTCCTATAGACTTTTTCATAAAACATTTCCTATACTTTTATTATAGAATGACATAACAAATTCGTAGTCCAACAACATTTAAATATTATAACATTGAAATATTCAACCATATAAGTTCAAAAGAGTACCAACAAAAAGCACCAAGCAAACTTAAAGCCACATCATATTAATATTAATCCAGTAAAGTCATCCAAAATTTAAATAGAGAAAACAAGAAAAAACTACAAAGAAGCAACTTATTATGCAAAGAGTCTTCAGTGAGAGGATTTTGGGATTTCAACCATTTCTTCTAGCCACTTGCATATATGAAGAAAAAAAAATCACCACAAATTGTTCAATTTATTATGCACCTAAAAAAAGAGCAAGCCCCTTAGATCATTTTATTTGTTACACTTCATATAGTTGATCAATTTATAATAATGTAATGAAGATTTCATATATATATATATATATATATATATCTGTTAGTCTTGGAATCTCCTTTTCATTCTAGCCTTGAAAATCATCAAGCGGACATAAATCCAATCATACATGTTAGCGAAGAATTGAAAATTAGTAGCCCTCCATGAACTTTTAAGGATTAAAGTTCCACAAACTCCCCAGAATCCAATAAGGAATCCTAAAATCATGCTGATGTAGAACCCAAAAGTTATGAGTTCAATCCTTCATCTACGTCAATTCTAGGAATTGTCTTAAGATTTTGATCAAAGTCATCATTTTTCGAGCACCCTTTTGTAAGTGGTTGGCCACAAAGTCCATGATTTCCTATGTAACTAGAAGCTTCAAATGTTTGAAGTTGAGTAGTTTGTGGAATTTCTCCTGCTAAATTGTTGAAAGACAAGTTCAAGAAACTCAAAAAATTCAAACTTGAGAAGATTATTGGAATTCCACCAGAAAGAGAGTAACATGACAAATAAAGTGATTCCAACATTTTCATTTGACCCATGTTTTTGGGAATGACTCTTATCAGATTATTTCTCAATAGATTCAAGGACGCCAATGCCACAAGTAATGTTATGCTAGTGGGAATTTCTCCTCCCAGGTGATTACTAGAGAGACAATGGCTGTCATTAGCCCAAGATTCTTGTCATACTTAACATCTTCCCCTTTCCAATTCAACATTGCATTTTCAATGAAAAATACATCCCAAAAACCCGATTGAATTATAAAATAAGAAATGGTATCTCTTGGAAATGTTAAATTTGACAAAGCACTCAAGTTATTGAGGCAATGGGGTATTGCCCTACTAATATCGTTTTGTGAAAGATCTAAAATTTGAAGAAGTGATAACTTGTATAAACTTTTTGGTATATTTCCATGAAACTTGTTTGCTTGGAGAAGCAAAACAGTCAAATTCAACAAGTAATGACCAATCCAAGTAGGCAACTTTCCATACAAATTATTCTGCCCATAATCAATGAACTTCAAAGACGGAGAGTCCTTTAAAGTCAGTATCTTTCTAGAGAAGTTATTGTTATTTAAATAGATAGTTTTAATTTTCTTTAAAGTACCAATCGAAGATGGTATTTCCCCTGAGAAATTATTGTTTGCCAACATTGAAACTTCCAAGGAAACAAATTGCCTCCAACAGTGAGGAAGTTTTCCTATTAGCAAATTATTTGACATGTCAAGATATCATAAATGAGAATGCAATGTTACACATAAAGAAGATATGAAGCTTGAGAACCTATTATTTGAGGGAAGCAAGACTATGGCTTGTGGTGAAAATTGTGGTATGGGACCTGAAAAATTGTTGAAACTCAAATCGAAAAACATTCCATATTTTGGATATTAACAATTCTCCATGGTTTTATTATGGGAAAATTCAAGTATGATAGACTCAAGAGTAGCCATATCCATTCAGGAATTGACTATGAAATTGAACTACTAGAAAATGCCCAACTCCTCGAGGTCCCTTTAATGCTCGAGCTACATTAGAAAGCCAATGTTGAAATTGCATGACCTCACAATAAATATATGCAATTGAAAAGGTGGAACCCAGTTTGGACTAAAGTTGAATGAAAGGAAATTATTAGAGATATCCAAATCCATCACCGTTCAACTTATTGTCAAACATATATAATTCTTCTAGCAATGTAAGTTGAAGCTTTGGGAATGACCCACTCAAATTGTTATGATTTATAGCTAATATAGAAAGAGGCAGGTACACAAGTGATTGGGTAATTGGCCTAATCAAATTATTGTAACTTATATCCAATTCTGAAAGATGAAGTGTAACATCCCAATTTTGTTCACCAATATTCCTTCTATGTATTGTGACATTTTGTAACCCCCTTCACGATCAAGGCGGAAATTAGTTCATAAAAACATAATTAAATTTGAATTAGATACCATGTATGATTTGGGACTTAGACAAAATAAAATTTTCCAAAATTAGGGTTTTCAAAAAATTTTACAACATCTGTTTCACAATGGTTTCAGTCATACTCTCATTTCAAACATAATTGGCCTGTACAGCTTGATTTCATTCATACATATCAGAATATAGCATAAATTCCTGACACACTCAGGTTCCAATAATCAATAAAGGGTTTTACAAGGCATAATGCTCATAATCTCTTCCCTTTACCAGGGGATTACACAAATACTATTCAATATATATATGTAATTCCCAACAAAACATCCAAATGATATATACATGATAACCAAATATTCCAAAAGTAAAACTCCTTGCCTGGAGCTCTAACTACTCTTCATCACCCGCTTGCCTTTAGATCTTTCAGCTCTGTCTAAAAACTTATTTTTGGGAGAGTGAGACTCTAAGGAATCCCCGTAGTGTCAAATCACTCATAGTGTGCACAACAACAAAGCATGAAAGCAATTCATCACACAACACATAGCAATTGCAATTGTAGTTCAGCGGTAAGGGCAGGTATGACTCATGTCACCCTTACGTTTGCTCACACTGAAGTGCTCACGTTGTATTGCATAATCACATGATCATATCACATATATCACCACAGCTGGGATCCATATAAAATATTTCACATACACACACAGCCACACTAGCCGGATACTCAAATAGGAATCCACGATTCCACAATGCACCCCTGGCAATTACAACGACAGAGACAACGGCGGGGGTAGGTGTGATAACCATCACCCCCTACGACTGCTCACGTTGAACTGCTCACACTGTAATGCCTATGGGAGATAACATAATGGCCTCATGCCAAATATTTTCACACAAAACAATGATAAGTCATTCATACCAAGCATCATATACAGCATGAGAGAAAAGTCACTACCTTGGTCCTTCCGGTCGTGCTCTGGTGCTGGTTTCTCCCGAGTAGGGCAAATGTCAAATCCTATATTCATAATTAGGGACAAAGTGTTATTCTCTATACCAATACTCAAATAACTTGATATCACTTAATTTGGTTATCATTTATACTCTTTAGGAGGCCACACATGCCTCTAACAAAAGTCCTAAAGGGTTGGAAGAACTATCCCAAAGATCTCCTTTTGGAAGCACAAGAACTGGTATCATTCACTGAGACACTCGAGTGAAGATGACCTCACTCGAGTAATAATGTACGGACACTCGAGTCATGGAAGCAACACTCGAGTGTTAGCCTCACTCTCACTCTAGTCTTAGGAAGTGCAGTGCAGAAAGTGCTCACCAGAGAGCAGAAAGGAATGACAGTAACCAAAATTGCTCGCTGCACTCGAACATGACCTCTATTACTCGAATGGGCTCACCGGAGTACCCCAAAGTGAGGTTCAAGAAGTGCTCACCCGAGAGCACAAGAAACTTTCAGAGAAGGACATCACTTGATCAAGAATAAAAGAACTCGAGTGATGGCTTAGCACTCGTGAGTGCTAAGACACACTTTTGAGAAGTGGGTTGCGAGTGACAACCTGAGACGCGAGTTCACCGTGTCTCATACACCCTCACTCGAGTGGGACGAGGCTCACTAGAGTAGGAACTCTCAATACCCGCAAGTAAGGTAACACTCTTTCCTTAACACACTGAAGTGCATCAGAAAACTGGAGGAACACAGAGGAAATGCAACACTTCACTTGAGTGAGACCCTTATGCACTCGAGTGATGCTTATCAGAAACCATAAAACTAACAGCACTTCCCAAAGTTTGCCCAAGTGATTCTAATGGTCCCAAATTCTCACCCAAGGCTACTCCCACACAAAAATACCCAATGAATTCAATGAAACTATCAAAAACACCAATTATTCCATTATCATGCTTTGGTTTTAGGCAACATAAACATCCAAAATCCCAAATCATCCAAACAAGACATTTCAATCCCAAATCCATTCTATCTATCCCAAAATCACTTCAAGATACCATTTTCATGCCAATAACATACCAAAAACACCACGATCCTTCATTTCAAAAATCAGGCCAAAAATATACCAGAAATTCCCAACCAAACCATTTGGCACAAAACATAGATAGAAGGATTGGTTTCACTTACATTATCAACTTTCTCAAAGACACTTTTTGATTCTTCAACTTCCACAATTCCTTGTGGCCACAAATCAACACCAATGGATAAACTAGAACCATGAAAATGAAGCTCTCAAGCCAAGGAACAACATTAATGAAATGATTTTTGGCATTAGAGGTGATTCTTCTTACATTTTTCAAGCTTTTCTTCCTTCCCTTTAGACAACAATGGCGCTGGAAATGAGAGAAAGAGAGAGAGAGATAAAGAGAGGTTGAAGATGATAGGAAATGATGACATTTCCTCCTCCCCCATACCATGCCCAGCGGAAACCAAGGAAGAGGAAGAGAGAGAAAAACATAAAAAATGCTATTTGACTTTTCCCATCCCCTCTCTCTTCATGAGCTTGCCATATGTCCCATTTCTATTGGTTCTCCTCAAATAAGTAACTAATTAGTTACTCTAACCACTCCATTAGCCATTTAGTTACACATCTCATTCCTTATTAGTTAGTAATTAATTTTCTCATTAATCACTGACTAATTACCCAAAAATTTCTTGATTTGGCACATTAACTAAAAGTACCACAAAACACATAATAATTCAGATTTATTTCACAAATCATTCTCAACAATAATCATTAGCCCTTAATCAAAATTTAGGGCGTTACACATTTAATGGAATAAAATGGTAAATTTTGGTGAACATGGAATGTAAAAAAAAAATAGCAAATAGTGGTCACACATAATATGACTAAGTTCAAAACATAAATTGTAAGAATTGGGATTTACCGTTAGTGTAATTTCCTGTGTGGAAGTTTGGTTGTGTGATGTTTTTAAATAGAAAAATGATGTCTAATGCCAATGAAATTTTTTAGATTAAAAGAAGATATATCAAGCTTTAATTTGATATGTCATATAAGTCATTTGGACTTGTACACTGAGAATTATGTATTTTTAAAGTTAGCCCAGTAAAACTGGCAAGTTAATGTGGCAGTGACCAATAAAGGGTAATTTTGGAATACTGTGTGTCCATTTGGATAAAGGAAATATTTTTCCTTCAAAATAGACTTAATAAGGGTTACATAGCCTTTGGAACCACTGAAATTGGACATCTATAAATAAATATATGAATTTTCAAAGTTTGATGAAAATCTGTCAGCTTTTAGGCAAGGTGCAAAATTAATAAGGCAATGGCAAAAATATATGGAAAAAATAATCATTTGGCTAAATTAATTCACATCCTATATTTTCCCCTTTTTCTTGGGTGTGGGACGTCCAAAAAGTCAAGAGGCAAAGGGAATTGATTATTGAAATACAAATGCCAAGAGTTGGAACATATTAGCCAAGCATAAAGGTGAAGTTTGAAAAGTCAACAATTGTAGGTAAATTTTGTCATATTTGGGGAGGTAAATTATGATAAATCAAGAAGCTATTTATTTCCCTTTTTCATGATGCAATTTTCGGTGAAAGAGAGAAATAAGAGGGAAATTAATTACTTGGACATCATACATGCCATGTGTAATTATTCAAGGCCTAGTAAAAAGGTAAGAAGCAAAAAGCAAAATTAAGGTTGGAAAAGTCAAATGAAAGTTTGTAATAAAGAGACTTATACACAATTAATTGTAAGGGAATGGATGAAGGTAATTAAAGAAGCCAATTTGGTTATTTGGAGGGCTCATTTCATCACTTTTCTTTGCAAAAGGAAAGAGAAGCTTTTATGGATAAAGCCATATGGAAAAATAGGAAACATGTGCCAAAATTTTCAATTAAATATTAATTAGTCAAGGAGGTGGAGTGTGATATTTTTAAAAGCCTCTTATCCTCTTCCAAGCCTTCATTTACATCTACAAACAAGAGGAAAGAGAGAGAAAGAGTTTGAAGAGCACGGAAAAACAAGAGAGTTCTAGAAGGTAAATCCAAGGTAAGTTGATGGAAAATCAAGTGTTCTTGCCTTCTAGTTCATGTAAGACCTTCTCTAATCTCTATTCCTTTATGAATCCCATATGTAGCAAGCAAAATTTCAAGAGAAAGAGGGGGGGGGGGAGAGGCGCGGCTAGAGAGACAAAATGAGGAATCTAGAGGTAATCTCAAGAACTTTGATTATCTTGTTGATTATGTGTTGTTGTGGTTGTGGTGGTTGTTATTGGCTTGATTTATGGTTGGTTTGATTGCTTTTTGTAATTTTGGGATGATGAAACCCTAAGGGGTTATGCTACCTAAATTTCTACAAATCATGATTAACAAGTGTTTAAATTGTTAAACATGTGATTAGGAGTGAAAAGGAAGGTGTTTAAAGGGTTAAATCAAGAAAATCCAATTTTCCCTTTTTCTTTGTGAAGTTTTGGTCAGACCAGGATTTGGGGGTAGGAGCTAGAATTTCATTAATTTGATGGTTCCATTGGATTTATGAGGGGAAACTGTATAGGGTATATGTTAAGTTTGAAGTGTGAAAAGCGTTAGAATATGAAATGACAAAATTATCTCTAAAACTCTAAGTTAGGGGTTGCCACGGGCAAAATCATCTTTTGGTAGTGAATTTGGCAATTCTGAGGTGAAAAATGTATTTTATAGGTGAAATTGTGTAGGATTAGCTCAGGTCATAATTTTTGGAAAAGTAAAGTTGGATCGGGTATAAAGGGACTTGGATCGGGTCTCTAGGGGTATTTGGGTCATTTTGCAGTTTTAAGCTAAGATAACTAACAAAATGTGTTTAAATTAGTACATGAATGAGTAATAGCTCAAATTCTTGTAAATTTGGAGTTTTAGGACCGGACAGTTAGCCCGAGCTGAAACAGAGTTCAGGAACAATTTATGAGCTAGAAAGATGTTTAAGGTAGTAACTCAATCTTTCATACACTATGTGAACTTGTACATACTTTGTGTATGCCATCTTTTGTGATATGTATAATACACACACATTATCTAACTGGTGCGGGAAAAGCACAAGTACCATCTGGGGGGGAAAGCATAATTACCTCAACGGCCTAAAGGGGACCCAATTATGATACACAGTGCCAAGTAGATACATTGCCCATTCTATGGTCTTGAGCCCAGCTGAGGTACGAACAAGTCGGGGTTCTAACAATGATTGACCTTGAATATGTGCACATACCGGTTATTATGATTATAATGTTATTATTCTGTTGCATTATATGGTGCATGTCATATTTATTTGTTGCATTTTATATGACTGATTGTATGCTACTACTGAGATTCATTTGAATCTCACCCTTTTTAATATTTAAAATATTTTAGCAGAAGCTAGTGGCTCTAAAGGTAAAACGGTAAATACTGGCAATTGAGGGTACCGGTTCAAGTAAGGGCTACTGTTGGCTACTATTAGTTTATTTTAGTAGTTTTGGACAATTTGTGTGTGTGTATATATATATATATATATTTCAAACCCTATGGGGATTTCTTGTATTATAAACAAGTACTTATTATTAGTATATTTGTATTATTTCTGTATGCCTATAGAACTATACCTTTCTTACTTTGACAAATATTGAAATGTTAAAGGGTTTAACATGAAGTGCCCAAGTGATTGGAATTGGCCCATTAAGACTAGTATTTGAAAGAGAAAGTGAAACCAACGATGAGAATTTTGAAAAATTAGGAAGTGTCTTTTTGGAATGGATTATTTGATAAGTCCAATTTCTCTATACTCAATTGGGCAAAATGTAATTGTGGTATTCAATGAATTAATAGACTAGACTAATTATTGGAGCTTAAATCAACATAAATTAGAGATGGATACAAACTCTCAAGAGAAGTGGTATTTTTAAAGGCATATGAAGCAATATGTTGTAAGGATGTTGATGAGAGATATAGAGTTTTAAGAGAATTCATATTTGAAAATGCGCCAGCAGAAATATGTTGGAAAGGATTCTCTAAGAGAATAATTTCTACCAAGGTTTTGCTAATATTTGACACCAAATATAAGATTGAAGTGTCAAGGTCATCATTATCTGCAAGACTAACGATTCTGAAAGAAGTGGAATAATTACTGTGGAGGAAAGATTTGGGATTGACTTGAGGTAGAGCACATCCATCTAAGCTAAGCTCAAGCAAAGAGGACATTTTTGACAATGAAGAGTGCCAATCAAATGCTTGACTTAGATTTACCCTAAACAAATCAAGATGCCTCAAAGATGGAAGCTGGGAAATCCACTTAAGATCATTTACAATCAAATTATAGTTTTCACTAAGGTCAAGAGTTTCTAAATTAGATAGCTTTCCGAGTTGATGAGGAATAATGCCAACAAGATCTGCTTCTAAAAATATCAACTTTCTTAATTGAAGAGCTTTTCTTGATAAATATGATTGCCAATCAATAGCTAGACTTAGATTTACCCTAGACAAATCAAGATGCCTCAAAGAAGGAAAGTGTGAAACCCACTCAAGATAATTTGCAATCAAATTAGGGCTTTTACTAAGGTCAAGAGTTTCTAAATTATATAGATTTCCTAGTTGATGAGAAATAATGCCAACAAGATTTGCATTTGAAAGGATCAACTTTCTTAATTGAGTAGCTTTTCTTGATAAAGATGATTGGCAATCAATAGCTTGACTTAGATTAACTTGAGACAAATCAAGATGCCTTAAAGAAGAAAGGTTAGAAAGCCACTCAAGATCATTGACAATCAAGTCATCATTATGCCTAAGGTCTAGAGTTTGAAGATTAGATAAATTTCGCAATTCATGTGGAATAGTACCACAACACTAGCATATAAAAGATTCAACTCTCTTAATTGATTAAGAGAACCAATGCATTTTGGAATTTTGTTTCCTAGAGAAATTGTTAAAGCTAAGGTTTAAGTGAGTTATATGTTGCAAATCACATAGTGAAGAATCGATTTTATCTTTTAAATATCTCAAACCATGATATGAGACTTGCAGCTTGGTGACATGACCTGTCAAAAAATTGCAAGAGATTCCATTCCACTTGCAGCAATAAGCTTCATGTTTCAATGAGAAAGAATTCCTGAATTATCAATGAAATCAACTTTCAACTTAAGAAGAGTTGCTTATCTGTTTCAACACAACTGCTCTTCATTTGTTGAAATAGGGTTTTTTTTTGTTAAAACAAATGTTTAATAGTCAAACTTAAAGGTCAACTAATGGTTGAGTGGATGAAAATGTAATCTCAAATATTTATAGGAGGTTTCTATAACATGCATTTTAATTTCAAGGGAGGCCTATATACGTCTTCAAAATAGAAGGAAGGTTTATATAAGTTAGGTAAAACAGAAGGGTAGTTAATGTATTTCACTCTAAATTTTAATTTTGGTCATTTAGCATAACTTTTAGGTACCAATGTATCAAGATATTTTGATATTATCAATATCTGAGATAATTAAAACTAGTGAAATCAAAATATGTAGATTACCATAGTGCTAGTAATAAATATAATTTGTTATGTGCAAATTTGGTATCCAACTTTAGAAATTCATTTAAAATAAAAAATATTAGGTTTGGTATTTACAGATTTGGTATATTATCAATATATATCAGTTTATTTTGTTTTGATAAGGATATACATATGGAACAATTTAACATCTATCAAATACTAAACCTGATTTTTTTTGGAACGTAGAGTTGGAAGACAGAGAGTCTAGGGCTAATTTAAATAATTGGAACTATATATATAACAAATTATGAATGAATTATAAAGCAACAAAACATAATCATCGTAGAAGACTAAGTAGTAAATCCAGTTTTTATGGGGTTGTTCTTAAGCAAATATTGAACAAGGTTCAAACATAAGAGGTATTGGCTTCTCCCAAAATCTTGATGAATTTATTCCCAGCGTCATCTGTTCCCTGTATGAGGATTGAACTAGTTCAATTTTAAATTGCTATTGCTATCTAGATCGAAATTGCTTCTAACATTATATCTTTTCCATGAGTAGTATTTATTTATATAAAATATTTAAATGATTCCTCTTATTTGCAGAATAATGAATTTTTAGTTTTCAAAATCCAAATCACAAATCATTTTGCTTTAAAAACAATTAATAAAATAATATGTGAAGTGTGCTTTTTTGTGTTTTGTAACATACTGAAAATTGTAATCAGCGCTGCTTAATGTGTACAAGTAGTCAGATGAGATTACCGGTGTCCATATATACTTGGCGCTGTCTTTATGAGTCTTAGATACATGTTGCGCCATTTAATGACACATACACAGACATCTGGCATTTTTCAAGATACACCGGCACACACTCGGCAATTCCCTGAAGCAAGTAGCGCCATCTCCTGCCACTTACATGAACACATTGTTAGAACTGGATGACACCCAAGAGGGGAGTGAATTGGGTGTTTGATAGTTACTTAAGAACTTTGAAAGTTTTTTCGTATTTTAGTAGAAGCAGTAAATATGAAAGTAATGAATCATAAATCAACAGCTAGATATTTAAATAATATGTGCTAGAAATATAAGAGCTTAGGGAAGAGAATATGCAAACTATGATTTATCCTAGTTTGGTCCAATCTACGATGACCTACATCTAGTCCCTAGGCTCCTCTTGAGATTTTCAAATCCACTATCTTCTTGTTTAATCCAGGCACAAGAAAAGCCTTTACAACCTACAAGTTTATCTGGGCACTTGCGAAGCCTTTTACAAATCTCTCACCTAGTTACTCCCCCTTACACACTGTAAGGATACAACTTTGATGATGAAACATTACAATCAATCTTCTCTCTCAGAAGTGAATAAGATGAACACTGAAGGATAATACAAATAACCTCTCTGTAAAAAAATATTAGGTAAATACTGAGAAACAGAGAGTATATGCAATGAACATTGATGGCAGGATGTTTGCATTTAGACGATGTATGCACTGGGTCTCTCTTCTATTTTGGATGATCTTCTATTTATAGTTGATGAGGATTGATGACCGTTTGAGCATTTCAACTTGTCCGTTAGAATCCCGTTGCTTAGTTTGACCATTCTTCATATTTGAAAGACTAGCCGTTACATTCGATGGATGCTCTGCTTCTGTAAAGTCAACTTTCATCTCTTCATTATATACCTAGAGAAATACACTAAACACTAATACAATAAAGTATAAGAGTGATTGGAAGAAAGAAGAGTGAGTTTCATAATCAATCCTATGATTTTCAAAAACTTCGGATACGTTGTCTATTGTGTTACTTGAGTGCTCACTTGAGTAATCCTAGGTCATTAATCGAGTGATCACTTAAGTGAACCTCTTCAAAATGTGGCAGAGAGCTTCTGGGACGTTGGTCAACTTCATCACTCGAGTGGTCACTCGAGTAATCCTTTAACATCACTCGAGTGATAACTCGAGTGATCTCTTGATTTTGATTTGAAACATGGAAAATTATATATGATTGGAAAGCTTTCATCGTCTACATTCCAATGTAATAAGAATCAACTCCAAACTCATTGTGTACATAAAGTTATGATCAAAGGAATGTCTATTGTACTTAGACAATGTCTAAAATCACGAGCAACGAATTCCAGAAGGAATAAATCTTAGTATATAGCTTGAAATGTGATAAATTATATATCCATGGAAAGCTCTTTCATTATTTTCATATGGCACTAGTTTTGTCTCAATCCGATGTGTATTTTGAGAGTTATATCCAAAATACCAAACGTTGTTTTGGTAAAAGATGTTGATTTATGTTTTAACTTCAACAGATCATATCTCTTTCATATAAACTCCTTTAAATGTGATCTTTATGTGTAGTTTTTGTGTTGGGAGTCTAATTTTATATGCCACCAATTTCATATTAATCCAACTTGTGGTTAAAGTGATATAGCCAAAATATTGAACCTCTATTCTGCCATACGAAAACAGAGCACACCAGAATGCTCATCACTCAAGTGATGCCTTCTAAAACAGATAATACTCAAGGAAACACCTTGGGGAAGCTCCATAACTTCCATATAAGTCATTTTAGCATCGTATTGACCAATTGCAACCTCCTGTATCACTTCTAAGAGCTTGAATCTTGATATTCTCATTTGATCTTGCAATTTCTTCTTTCTTCAATCTCTCTCTTCTTGTTTTTCCACTTGATGATTATTCTTCATAGTCCAACTAGAGATCTTCTTGAATTTATGATCATTCTTCATAACCCAACTATATATCTTCTTGAATATCTTCAATCTTCTTCTTTCTTTACTTAACTAATCTTGAATCTTGATATTTCTATTAGATCTTACATTTTCTTCTTTCTTCAATCCCTTGCCTCTTGATTTTCTTCTTGATGATCATTCTCTATTTATGAGGCATTAAGCAAAATAACATCAACCCATCACCGGGTTTATGACTAACATACAAGATATACAACATTAAATCTAGTAATTAGTCAATGTATAAGATAAGTATATTATACAAAATTTTTGCTCTTAATATTTGTCATCTATATTTGACATCATCAAAACTAATCATATCTAACACATATAGCACATTCTTGAGATACAAGCACACATGTGGCATCGTCTGAAGCTCTTATCGATAAAGTAGCTTTATTAAAGTAGATTTATTAGAGCAGCTTGATGCCTAACTCTGCTTTTGGGTTAGAACCATGATATGTTGGTCCCTGTAGCTTTTTCATTTTGGGTTAGCTAAATGAGAAGGCTCCACCTAGCTACCTCATGAATCACATGACAAATTAGCCGGGACAAACTCATTGGTCTCCGGTTGGGTCACATATCCATCCTCCTGTAATGCCCCAATTTTTGATTAAGGGCTAATGACAATTATTGTGGATAATTTGCGAAGTTAAATCTGAATTATTGTGTGTTTGTGGCAATTTTGTTAAATGCGTCATAATCAGGAAAATTGAAAGAATGGAAATTTCCAGTTAATTAGTCAGTAATTAATGAGAAAATTAATTACTAACTAAGAAGAAATGATATGTGTAATTAAATGGCTAATGGAGTGGTTAGAATAACTAATTAGTTACCCATTTGAAGAGAACCAATGAGGTTGTGACATGTAGCAAGATTGTGTGTGAAGGGAGAAAAGTCAAATGGGGGATATTTTAAACATTCTTTCTCTCTCCTCTCTCCCTCCTTTTCGCTGACAAGTATGGGCTAAAGGGAGTATCATGATTTGTTCCTCATCCTCACATACTCTCATCTCTCTTGCTCTCTCCATCCAGTGCCATTGTTGAAGGAAAGAAAAGGATAAAATCTTGAAAAAAAGGTAAGAAGATGACTTCTTTTGCTCAAACTCTCTTCTCTAAAGTTATTCCTTAAGTTGAGAGCTTTATTTTGATGATTCTAGATTGCCATTTGGTGTTGGTTTGAGCTCTCAAGGGATTTTGGAGATTAGAGAATCAAGAAATCTCTTTGGAAAGGTTGAAGAGGTAAGTGAGGCCAACCTTTCTATCTATGTTTTATACCAAATGATTTACTCTGGAATTTCTAGAATATTTGGCCTTAATTTCAAAAAATAAGGGTCATTGGGTATTTGGCATATTGTTGGTATGGAAATGGGTGTTTTAGTATGAGTTTTGGATAGATAGATTGATTTGGGATGGGAATGGTATGTTTGGATGATTTTGGAATTTGGATGATTATGTTGCTTAAAACCAAAGCATGATAATGGAGTAGGATTTGGATAATTTTGATGATTCCATTGAATTCCTTGGATGTTTTTGTGTGGGAGTAGCTTTGGTAGAAGTTTTGGGCCCATTGGGATCAATTAGGCAAGTGTTAGGAAATGTGGTCAGTTTTGTTGCATTTTTTGGGTTTTGATAAAATCACCCGAGTGAGAGTGAGTTCACTCGAGTGAGGGATGAACATCACTCGGGTGAGGGTGAGTTCACTCGAGTGCGTTAGTGTGTTTTTCCTTTCTGCTTCTATTTTCGTGTTGTGCTGCTGTAGATAAAGGCAAGAGTGCACCTTATCACTTGCGAGTGTTAAGCTGTCACTCGAGTGCTTTGTGCTCCACTCGAGTGCTCCTTATCCTTGAGAACTTTTGTGCTCTCGGGTCTTCACTTTTTGAGCTTCACTTCCTAGTTCTCGAGTGAGCATTTGGCTATCACTCGAGTGTTCTTGTTTCTGAAAAGTTTCTTGTGCTCTCGAGTGTTCACTCGCTGTTGAATTTTAATCAATTTAGATTGTTGATTTAGCTTGATTTATGAAAAATACCTATTTTGGAGGTTGAAACCTTTAGTGTAAAAAATATGCAATTTGACTTGGTATGCGATAATTTTTAGTTCATAATTGATTGGGATGAGTAGGTTAAACTATGCGACATTGAGGCTTAAGGTTAGGATGATTGAATTAGGATTTTATTTAGAATTGGGATGTTAGAGGGATTTAAAGACTCTAATTGTTTTGTCTAACCACTTAATTAGTTTGAATATTGAATTATGGTTATAATTGATTGTTATAGATTGATTTGTGACTTGTGGTTAAGCTCAGAGCTTTGGATCTTTGTGGTAATACTTTACTTTAACAAGTGATAACCACTTTCCCCTTGTTATGTATGCTTGTATGTTGTTTGTGAGTGACTTTATCAATATGGAATTGTGAAATGCCATTAAATTATTATATGACATATGAAACAATGTTATTGATGAAATTTTCTTATAGGACTTATTTCTATTGAGAAATGGCTAATAGCATGATTATATAAATATATGTTGATTAATGTGATCTAAAATTGTTTTTGATAACTTATGAATTGATAATGACATGTTGATGCTTCATTGCAATTTAAATTTTTTAGTGTCGATATGATAGAGGTTGGTTGTTGTTGATTAAGGGTGACATATTATAAAAGATATAAGGTGGTGGGCTACTAGGTGTACACTAGTTGGTCACTTATGCTTGATTACTCATTGTTGGGCCTTGACTCCTCACTAGTAGACTAAAGGGGGAACCTATAGTTTAGTCTTGTGCTCTATGGATTTTGGCTTATCCATATCACTTGGGTAAGCAATTAGTCCATGGGTTTGGTCAAAGGATATAAGGTGTGTGGATATAAGGGTGAGTAGAGAGTTTATAATTGAATATTGTTGGAATCCCGATAAATTAGGAATTGATAGAGATTTGATTTTGTAATATTTCTTAATTATTTCATGATTTGTGTATGATTGTAATCTCCTCTCTAATTCCTTCATGATTATCAGCCCTTAGAGGTATTGACTTCTCTATATATTTTGTGTATATACACCTATCATTAGGTGAATGAAATTGTATCAGAGAATTATTCCATGCCTTTCATCTTCTTCATGGTATCAAAGCTTTAAGAAGCATAATACTAAGCAATTCTTCGAGCAACAATGTAAGGATGGGTCCTCGGTTGGAATCGCACACCTCACATGTGGTTTCAACAACTTAGGATGTTCTCACAAGTGATGCATCACGCTTGGTCGAAGGTCCCACCCTTTTGATTGTTCCAGAGAAGCTTACCAGCAATAACTTCTAGCTATGGGCTTAATCCATGAGCCTCATAGTGCCAAGCTCGATCACATCACCAAAAATTTGCCTCCTCCTCCCTCATCCGATTATAAGGCATTGAAGAAGTGGAGGGTTAAAGATGTTCATTTGATTGTGGCTTGTGAATGCCATGGGCCACACCACAAAAAAGTATTTTATGTTTATGTCTTTTGCTAGTGAAAGGTGGGAGGCAATTCATGAAACTTATGGAGATAGGGAAATACCTCATATATTTTTTACTTACAAGCTAAGGTCTAGAACATGAAATACGAGCCACTTAGTTTGGGTGATTAATATCTTGCTAAAAGTACCATATGGCAAGAGCTTGATCTCATTAGTGAAGATAGTCCATGTTGTGCCTCCCATGATACCAGTCATGAAAAAAAATATTGAAAAAGAACATCTTTTAGAGCTTCTCGCAGGCTAAATGCATCAGTTGATGATGTTAGGGGTAGGATTCTAAGTTAAGAACCCCTCCCCTCTGTTTGTGAGGTATTTTCCACTCTAAGAAATGAAGATTCAAGAAAAAGGATTATGCTTTAAGAGGATACTATGCCTCAAACTCATACTTTTAAGCCTTATCCTCTTGTTGTCCGCTCTTCAAAGCCTCATACCACAAAAAATCATCCTACTTGTGAGCATTGTAAGAATATATGGCATACAAAAGATACATGCTAGGATCTCCATAGAAAACTGGTTGATTGCAAACTCAAAAAGTGTCGGGGCCATGGCTATGTTGCAAAAGTATCAGAGGAAGATGAGCCTCCTCATATGCTCCCTTAAGTGATAAGTTTGATAAAATTCTGGAGACGCTTATTGCCTTACAACATCCTCGAGAGCAACCTACTACTATTGTGGTAAAAAACACTAACTTTTTTAAAGCCTTAGCCACCATTAAAGGTACGAGTAATGGCAATTGTTCGATAGTTGACTTAGGTGCATCTGATCAAATAACTAATAATGAATCATTATTAAGTTCTTATACTCCTTCTAAGATACAACTTACTTTTAAGATTTCTATGACTAATGGTGAATCATTATTAAGTTCTTATACTCCTTCTAAGATACAGCTTACTTTTAAGATTTCTAATACTTGAGATTCTGTTTTACTAGTTTTGGGAGTGGTAAAGTTTCAAATGAACTTACATTCAAGAATGATATTCATGTATTGAAATTAAAGTATAATCTTTTATCTGTAAGTCAATTAACACAAGATGAAAGATGTTATGCTGATTTTCTTTTCTATTCCCTATGCTTTTCATGACCTATTTATAGAGACGACGATTGGCACTGCCAAGGAATTTGATGGGATTTACTATTTGAATGAAAATTTGAATTAGAGTGTTGGATCATGTAATAAAGTGTCACTCCCTATGACTAGTGAATTAGAGTTATTACAGAAACAATTAGGACATCTAAATTTTACTTACATGTACAAAATATTTCCTTCCATTTGCTCAAAAGATGATTGTTCTCAGTTTTATTGTGATGCATGTGAAATTGTAAAACATCATTGTGCTTCTTTTTTGAGAATTCTTTACCGTGCCTCTCATCCTTTCACCATTATTTCATAGTGATTTATGGGGTCCCTTTGTTGTTCCAAATCACACAAACTCAAAATGGTTCATTACTTTTATTGATGAACACACATGAGTCAGTTGGGTTAACTAAAGTTCCTCAAACTTTCATTAACTTGCATCACGTGATTCAAACTCAATTCCAAACACAAATTCAAATATAATATACAGATAATGACTTTGATTATTTCAATACAACCCTTTACACATTCCTTAAAGATCATAGGGTTGTCCATAAAGCAGTTGCCCCTATCATCCCAACAAAACAATATTGCGAAACGAAAAAATAGACAAATCTTAGACATTGCTAGAGCTCTCATGTTAAGCAGCAACGTCACTAAATTTCACTAGGGGGATGCTGTTAACATAGAAGTTTTTTTAATCAATCGAATGCCAATTAAGCCTATCTCTTTCCAAACCCCTCTTCCAGTCCTCCACAATCATTAACATCTACCATATCCTTAAAATACCTTACCCCCAAAAAGTTTTTGGCTATACTATATACATCCATCTCTACCACTCCAATAAACTTGATCCCAGGGTTGTTTATTGTCTTTTCTCAGGGTATTCAACATCACAAAAGGGGTAAAGGTGTTATGATCATATCACTAAATGCCTCTTTGTGTCATGTGATGTCACCTTCCATGAACATGTTTCATTCTAGCCTTAGTTTCAGATAATGACATTAAATATTTCAATACAACCCTTTACACATTCCTTAAGGATCATGGGGTTGTCCATAAAAGTAGTTGCCCCTATCGTCCCAACAAAACAATATTGTGAAATGAAAAAAATAAAAAAATCTTATACATTGCTAGAGCTCTCATGTTAAGCAACAACGTAACTAAATTTCACTGGGGGATGCTGTTAACATAGCAATTTTTTTAATCAATCGAATGCCTAGTAAGCTTATCTCTTTCCAAACCCCTTTTCCAGTCATCCACAATCATTAATATCTACCATATCCTTAAAATACCTTACCCCCAAAAAGTGTTTGGCTATACTACATATGTCCATCTCTACTACTCCAATAAACTTGATCCCAAGGTTGTTCATTGTCTTTTCTTGGGGTATTTGGCATTACAAAAGGGGTATAGGTGTTATGATCAAGTCACTAAAAACCTCTTTGTGTCATGTGATGTCACCTTCCATACATATATTTCATTTTACCCTTAGTCTTTAATTTAGAGGAAGAGTTGGAGAGAATTTTAGACTATAAGTGAGGAATCTGAATCTCTCAAAACACCAACACCATAAACTAACTATTCCCTGAGCCATCCCTTAAGTCCTCTGAAATTGAACCTTGTTAGTGTCAATGTTTCACCCAAGATGGGGGTGAATTGGGTAAAATTAAAAATTTAAAAAATTTAATTAATAAATTTAGTCAAGAAAAGAGAGTTGGAGAAATTTCACCAAATTATACACAGGAGATTTATACTGTTTAGTCTCAACTACTTGACCTATGTTTAGTCCTTAGAATATCTATGAGATTTCCATTAAAGTTCCAAAATTTGATGGGTTCTTGGCACTACAGTACAAGCAAGCTCCTCAATAAGACACTCACTCCCCCTTAGACTTTGTAAGCAAATGCCCTCACTGAAGATCCCACTATCTTGAGATTCTCTTCACAAGAGTAATAGATGTGTTTACAAATTCTCTCTTAAAGTGTTGATAGTTGAACATTGAAGAACAAAGGAATATTAGAGTTATCATATAATATCAGAGAATAACAAAGCACTTAATGCAACAAAGTTTCTTTGTTATTGGTTTATTGCTCCATCTTGAATGTTTTCATATTTATACGTAAAATTACTTTAATGATCGTTGAGAGCATTCAAATCTATTTGTTAGAGAATAAATGTAGCGATTGATAAAAGAGAGCATTTGGGTTGGTTGAGGCTACTTTGCATTTAATGCTTTTGACAACGTTTTGCTTTTTGAAATTTCAAAGCTAATCTAGAGATTAAACATCTGAAACTCATACATAAGTTTGATTAGTAGTATTTGAAAGTACTATAAGAGGTTATGGTGTTAATCAGGATGTTTACAATAGGTATCAAAATTATCGAGACATTGATTCTAACTTCTGAAGAACAATTACTTGAGTATGACTCAAAATCATTTGAGTGATCTCTTATAACTCAAGTGTTTACTTTATCACTCGAGTGCTTAAGTGATCTTAGTTAATACATACTAATAATCACTAGCGAGTGACTTGGTAGTTTTGTGTTTTGAAAATGATTTGTAACACTACCGAGTGACTTGCAAGTGATTCATATCACTCGAGTAATCTTCCCTTAGACATTTTTGTACTTTCTGAACACTTGCAGGTGACTTGCAAGTGATCTTGAATCATTCGAGTGATTTATTATTCACTTGAGTAATCTCTACATTAAAGATCACATCACCTATGGATCACTTATGAGTGACTAGCAAGTGAAGCTCATCACTTAAGTGATCTTTCTATTACTTGAGTTAGAAGATATGGATAACTGGAGTGCTCAACTGTCACTTGAGTGATATGATCTTATAAATCATAAACTTATAAGTGATACTAATTACTCGAGTAGTTAACTTGTTACTCGAGTGATCTGCTTCTATCATATCACAAACCTTCTGATCACTTGCAAGTAACCTATAAGTGATGCCCATTACTTGAGTGCTTACCAAATCACTCAAGTGATTATATCTCTAAACTCTGTACTTGATCTGATCACCATCGGTGACTCACTGGATTTTTAAAGGTGAAATTTATTACTTGAGTGCATTCACTATCACTCAAGTGATCCTTTTTGGTTAATCTTGGTTCTACTTGGCTATTACTCGAGTACTAAGATCATCACTCGAGTAATTCTTCCAAGGCAAAGAAGATCACCATAGAGTTTCCTTTACTATTTTCAAATCACTTGAAGTGGGAAAATATCACTCGAGTGACTTGCTAATTCAAGTTTTTCAATAAACACTTTATCACTCGAATGCATAAAATCTTCACTCAAGGGACTTGAATCATCAAGTCAACTTTGAGTCATCCTTCTTTCTTGTCAAAGTATACTTAAATATCAAGGTTTGTTAACATCAAAACATTTTGAGAGCCAACGTACTCCCCCTTTTTGATGATGACAAAACTTAGATATTAGATTTTGAAAAATTTTGCAAATAGGATCAAAGCAAAGAGTAAGAATAGTTAGTGCTCATAAATTCAAAGCTGATAAAGCATATGATTATTATTGCAAAAAAAATCACTATATCATATTATCTCATTAATATCCATAGAATTAGAATTTAACATAATAGAGAGCAGCATTACAACTAAAATATGATAGAAAATAGAAGTCCTACATGACCATAGAAAACCTAAATTAAGCTTTCCAACCTTTTGTCATCAGTAGAAAGGGTGAAATGAGAAGGAAAGGTGATATCAGAAGGTAGATATGGGTTAGAGTGAAGTGGAGTAGGTGGAGGAAGAGGATTTCTTATAGAAGAGGTTAGAGGAGGAGTATAGAGGACAATGGTGTCTAAGGTCCATGAGAGTTGAAGTATGATTAAGAATGGTGGAGTGAGTAAGGGAATGTGGAGTAAGTGTGGGAAATGAAGGTAAAATAGGTGTAAAAATGGGTACTTGATCAAGAATCTCAATTTCCTCAATATAAGAACTAGAGTTAGAGTGATAATGAGAGGAGTGAGATGGAAAATGAAGAATTGGGTCCCCATAAGGTAGGTCCCCACCTAGAATGGTGTCAGATATGAGTATGGTGGACGGGTTGGTAACAGGGGTGGTATCAGGAATGATGGTGGTGGTGTCAGAGATAGTAGTGGTGGTATTAGGAGCAATAATGGTGGCGTTAGGGATGATGATAGTGGTGTCAGAGACAATGGTGGTGGCAATAGAAGTCTTAAAGATAAGAATGCCGATATCAGTTCTCATCATATCCTCTATTCTTTGTAATATGAGCGCCTAAGCTTCCTAGATGTCAAAGAGCTACTTAAAGTTGTGATTCATAGCAGATACCAAAACTCTAACTTGGTAATCGACCTGATTAACCAAATAAGTGTTGGATTTTTTTAGCTTTTCTATGGCACCTTTGAGGGATTCTTGAATGTATACTTGCATAGTAACCCGCATGAAGATGGCCATGGAGAGCCAGACTTAGAAGATTGAGCTTTATCTGCTCTAGAGTTGATGGTCCTATTCTCTTGGTCTTCTTCTTTGGTTGCTACTAGGACTTATCACTATGGTCACTAAGTGGCAGAGTAATTCCTATTCTTCCTAGATAAGCTTTTCCAAACTTGAGAATCCTTACTGCTTCCTCACTAGTGTTCAATGCTAGATGTTGTGTAGTGTGAGAAAGTAAGTGACAAACTAAGGAAAAGGAATAGTAGTCATCTTGGTAGAGTGAATCTATACATCTCTTGAAATATAAGCTCCCCAACATTCCTTTTCTCTTGAGATAGGATAGATGCTATCATCAGATAATCCTTGCTAGTGATATGATAGAAGTTCTTGGGCTTGTTCACCATGCATATGGAGTAAACATAAAATACTACTCTGTGAATGTCACTCAGAGAGTCTGGTGTCAGAGTTACTGGCCGAACTAGCTCCCTAGGTTTAAGTATCTCATGAATTTGAGTGGCAATGAACTCCTTAAAGGGGTTAACTTGGAACTTCTTCAATCCTTAGTAAGTGTTGATTAATTCTATAGATAGTGTAATTTTCTGATCCCTTACAGTGGTTTCAATTCTTTCTTTTACAACTCTGCCTCTATCATCATACTCATCTACTATTTTCATGTTGCAATAGAAAAGCTTAAACACAGTGAGACAATAAGATGTCCTAATAATCAACTAGGGCTCATACTATCCTAGATAGGGATATAGGTCCAAATTGAAATCCTGTTTAAGCTCGGTTAAATCAATAAATACAAATAAACAAAAAGATCTCCTAGCAAAGTCAGTACCATAAGCACCTTGATTTGTTTCCTTTAGCTCCCTTATATTGAAATTCGGAGGTGGTGTTAGTAATTCCTCCTCTTCAGCCAACTATGATGGTGAAGGCACAAATGAAGATGCTGGACCCAATGTAGCATGGCTTGCAGTAGCCTCATAAGCTTGTTAAGAAGAAGCATATCTCAACTTCTTTGGAATTGGACTCTCGAAAGTGATTTTCCAAGTGACAAAATTGAGTTTAACCCTAAAGATTGAGTCTTGAATATTGGTTTCTATATGAGAAACCTCCTTTTCTTTTCCTTTGCCTTGAGGAACCAATTTCATCATGATCAGTCTCTTTGGGTTCCTAAATAGCCACACACTTAGCCTTCGGTTCAGTTCAGGAGGACCGAAATCACAAACCTTGGGTCTATGCATCAGTGATCTTAGAGGCTTAGAAGTCTTCAATTTCTTCAATGGAGGTGGAGGCAACTCATCTTTGTCACCATTTGGCCTCTTTGTTCTAGCCATATCTGACTTAAAGATTTTCGGGTTCGAGATCTAAGTTAGGGTTACAGTGAGTGGGGGTTTTAGTCAAGTGAGAGCAAGTGAGATGGAAACAGGTTCGATTGAGGTGTTTGAAAGTTTAATTAGTGTAAACTTTTGGATTGAAGATAAAGGACTTTGACAATTGAGATTTCAAACTCGTTGAAATATTCGAGTGAAGAGATTTTTGTGAGTGAAGTGATTTTGAGAAAGTTAGAAAGATGATATAATATGTTTTCTTGCAAGTCTTTACTCGAGTGATATTTTCAGTCACTTAAGTGATTCATTAAAAAATTACCTTAATCGAGTGCATACTGTGAGCATTCAAGCTCTGTTGCTTCCTATGAAAGACTTGTGTCACTCGAGTGTTGCTTCTTTTAGACAAGTTTTTGCTAGGTGAATGACTCAAGTGCTGCTTCCTCTATTTGAGTGTTTTCTTCTTTCAGAAGCAATTCTGTAATGCTTTCGACCCCAACACTCAAGTTTTATTGTCAATCACTCATGTGATTTTGCTTTCACTTTATAATCACTAGAGTTAGTCCTGCAGGTGATTCCTTCTCTGTTTACCTCTATTATTAAACCCAAGAACAAAGGATCCTATAAAAGAAATATCTAGATACTTTGTTGCTTAAGTTAGCTAATGAATAATCAAAACATACTTAAAAATTAATTAAAATTAATAAAATGAAAGAATCTCCTTACAATTTATTGGGATTTACCATTCCTAATTCTCTTTTTATGTGTAAAAATTGATCTTTTGCCAATGGTTTAGTAAAGATATCTATTATCTAAAGATGTGTAAGGATGAAGACTACTTTGACATCTTTCTTTTGTACATGATCTCTTATAAAATGATGTCTCACATCAATATGCTTGGTTCTTGAGTATTGAACTGGTTCTTTGCCAAGCTTATTGTGCTAGTATTATCACAATAGATTGTAATTTCTTTCAAGTAAATGCCCGGGTCTTGAAGTTATTGTTTTAGCCAGAGCACTTGTGCACAACAACTTGATGTATTAATATACTCAGCTTCTGTTGAAGATAAAGACAGTATTTTGCTTCTTGTTGAACCATAATACTATTGAGCCACTAAGAAATTGACATTGTCCACTTGTGCCCTTCCTATCAATTTTACAGCCTCTATGGTTAGAATCTGAGTAGGCAACCAAGTATTCATTTCCTCCTTTTAGATACCATATCCCTAGTTCAACCGTGTCAGCAAGATATTTGAATATTCTTTTGACAGTTTCAACATGAGACATTTTGGGTGCTGATTGGTATCTTACACACATACCAACACTAAATTGAATGTTAGATCTACTAGCAGTATGGTATAGTAGTGATCCAATCATTCCTTTGTACTTGGTGATGTTGAAGTCGGCTCCTTTGACGTTAGCTTCAAGCAAGGTTGTAGAACACATTGGAGTGTCTGCTCCATTAGCTTAATCCATATCGAATTTCTTCACGAGTTCTTTAAGATATTTAGTTTGAGATATGAATGTCATTCTTCATTTATTTGATTTGCAAGCCAAGAAAAAAGGTTAACTCTCCCATCATAGACATCTCAAACTACCCCTTCATTGCGTCAGAAAACTCCTTCCATAGAAGATCATTAGTAGCACCAAATATAATATCAGTAACATATATTTGCACGATTAAAATGTCATGTTTCTTGTGTTTGATGAATAATGTTGTGTCTACCTTTCCTCTAACAAACCCTTGGTCAATGAAAAATTTACTTAGCCTTTCATACTAAGCTTTTGTAGTTTGCTTAAGATCATAAAGTGTTTTCTTAAGTCAATAGACATGGTTAGGTTTTGATACATTTTCAAAACCACAGGTTTGTTTTATTTATTCTTTTTCCATGATGTATCCATTCAGAAAAGCACTTTTGACATCCATTTGGTAAATTCTGAATCCCTGAATGCATGTAAAGGCAAAGAGTACTCATGTGGGTTCCAATCTAGCTACTAGAGCATATATTTCCTCATAATTAATTCCTTCTTCCTGATTATAGCCTTTGGCACCAATCTTGTCTTGTTTCTGACAATGATTACAAATTCATCAATTTTGTTCTTGAATACTTATTTAGTGTCAATGACAGGATGAACCTTAGGCCGGGGTACCAAATCCCAAACTTAATTTCTTTTAAATTAATTAAGTTCTTCTTGCATTTCTATCACCCAATCATTATCTAATAAGGCTTCCTCAATGTTATAAGGTTCTAATTCAGAGATAAAGGCAGATAAGTTAACTTCATTAAGGATTTTATTTCTAGTTCTTACTCCTTCATTTATGTTACCTATGACTTGGTCTAATGGATGACTCTTATTATATTTTAAAGCTCTAGGTTGACTTTGGTTGCGGAGTTTATTTCCATTCACTTAAGTGATCTCTACATTGAAGATCACATCACCTCTAGATCACTTGTAAGTGACTCACAATTGGAGCTCATCACTTGAGTGATCTTTCTGCCACTCAATTTGGTAAGTACTAAGTGATATGCTTCTATCATATCACAAACCTTCTTATCACTTGTGAGTGACCTGCAAGTGATGCCCATCACTTGAGTACTTACCAAATTACTTGAGTGATTTTATCTCTAAACTCTTTACTTGACATGATCACCATCTGACTTACTGGATTTTTTATGATGAAGTTTCATCACTCGAGTGCATTCACTATCACTCGAGTGATCCTCTTTAGTTAATCTTGGTTCTACTTGGCATTACTCGAGTGCTAAGACCATCACTCAAGTGACTTCAATCATCAAGTCAACTTTATGTCATCCTTCTTTCTTGTCAAAATATACTTAGATATCAAGGTTTGTTATCATCAAAACATTATGGGAGCCAACAAACTTTTCATCCTAGAAATCTTTATGGGAATACCTACACATGAGGAAACCATCAATGAAAAAGTGCCTGAAGATATGAAAATAACTAATTTAGGGGAAGACATTAACAAAACTATACAAAACTATAGATGAAGACCAAGACATGTAATGCTCTTTAAGATCCTAGCATGCATCAAGAGCTTGATTTGAGAATAAGTCTGAAGGAAGTATAGTATGAGTCAATTGATGAACTAGTGTAAAATGACATGATCATGAATGAACTTAATTTACTGATTATGGTAAGAAAGAGACCCAAAGCTTGTAAATGGCATCCTATAGAAAATTTTGTTTCTTATATGGATTTCTCATCTTGTTATTATACTTTTATATCCTATCTTGATGGTATTATAGTACTAAAAAAATATTGGTGAAGAACTAGCTAGTCCAGAATGGAGACAGGCTATTTTAGCATAATTGGAAGCATTGAAGTAAAATGGTACACGGGATGTTGTAGACCTTCCCATGTGAAAGAAGTTGATAGGGTGCAAATAGGAGTTTACACCAAAATACAAAGCATATGGTAGCCTTGATAAATATAAGGTAAGACTAGTAGTTAAAGGTTTCTCACAGGTTTATGGAATAGATTAATTATACAAAAACTTTTGTGTTAGTCGCTAAACTAAACGCAATCAAATCCTACTATCCTTGGCTATAAATTTGGACTAGCAACTGTATCAACTAGATGTCAAAAATGCATTTCTTAACGAGGAGTTAAAGGAAGAAGTGTATATGAAATTGCCTTCAGGATTTCCTGGTAAGAAAGCAAACCAAGTATGTAAATTGAGAAAGTCTATATATGAACTAAAAAAATATCCCTAAGCATGGTTTGATAATCAATCTCACATACATTGTGTTTAGAGAACAAACCGAGGATATACTCACAAAGGGACTAGCTAAAGACAAATTTGAGTATTTTGTAGCCAAGTTGGACTTGAACAATATATATGATCAAACTTGAGGGAGAGTATTGGAATCCTAACAAATTAGGAATTGATAATGATTTGATTTTGTAATTATTTCTTAATTATTTCATGATTTTTATTTGATTGTAAGCTCCTCTCTAATTGTCTATAATTACGGCCCCTAAAGTTAATGGTCTCTCTATATTTCATGTATATATACCTAATAGTAGGTGCATGAAATTGTACCAAAGAATTATTCCATACCTCTCATCTTTATCAAATATTGATATATGCTTAACCATGTGACATTATGTTGATGTTATGGGTTTTTAACTATCCTACTTGACACCTCATGAGTACTTACTTGTATGCATGATGAGTAGGAATGTTGGTTATAGAGATTTTTGTCTCACCCTGTTGATTTAATATTTTAGGTAACAACTCAAAGTTGGTTTGTCAGGGAAGGTAATGAAAGCTTAGCTATTAGTTTATCTTGTATAGCCTCTCATCTTCTTATGCGTTGATGTTATATATTGTCATGTAAGGCTTATACCTCATACTTGGATTGATTTAGGTTGTATTAACTATATACTTTTGATTAACTATTGATGGATTGCATGCTGGTGGAAGGCCAGAGGCAGCTAGGTTTTCACATGTGAATAGTGAATTGTAGATCTCCATATTTAATACAATGGGTACAAAGGAGACATTGATTTTTTATGTGGTGTATATTCATTAGAAGGTGAGCTTATAGTGAATATGTTATTTTAGGCATTAAGAAGTCCAAGGCTCACTTGTATAATTTTTATTGTTAAGGGGTTTGTTTTTGTAACCATGTTAGACAGGTTGAGTCCTTTCTAACATGGTTGAATGCT
The DNA here is from genome assembly GCA_963242795.1 of Inga leiocalycina. Lineage (NCBI taxonomy): Eukaryota > Viridiplantae > Streptophyta > Magnoliopsida > Fabales > Fabaceae > Inga > Inga leiocalycina. The sequence continues at coordinate 45,793,218 of OY725324.1, forward strand.
TTGTTTAACAAATATTAATATTCATGATATTTTTTAAATATTAGTTCACTCTTTTCTATCATGGATAAGTGTTAGAAGATGAATTTATTTCTCTTAATAACTATTAACGTGTTTTGAAGTTAAGTTTTATCCTTTTTTATCATGGTTAACTTGTATTATTAATCATTGATATTTTATGATCATGGCAAGGTTTTCTATTTTTTATTCAAACTCTTTTCTACTATGATTAGTGTTTGAAAATTAGTTAAGAGCTTTTCTACTATAGTTGTCTTTTATTATAACATTTTCTCTTTTCTACCATAGTAGGATTGTGAATGAATGGTTGTGTCTAAATACCTTGTTAATTGTGATTATAAGCAAAGGACTTTACATAGTAAAGTATTGTCTAACAATTATAAGAATATATGTGATATTTAGTTATGTATTATTGTTTTTAGTGACATTACTTAAATTGTGTTATGGTTAATAGAAGTAGAATAATACTATCATGTGGTAAGGCCCCCATTGGTGCCTATTGGATTTGCTTACTCGTCCTTCTTAAGGGATAAGCCCTTATGGCTTCTATTTGTCCTTAATGCATTGTATAGGTCTTGATGACTTCTAAATCATCCCTATAGTGAAGGTATAGGTCGGAATGGCTTGTATGCGAATCCCCCGCAAAGAGAGACTCAAAAGAGTTTATGTACAAGATGGTTATATTGAAATGATGAACTCTTGACAATTCACAAGCAAATGATAGTATGTATGATGAGTTTAAACTTTGGTTATTGAGGTTTTTGTCTTACCCTGTTGGTCTTAATATTTTCAGGTGATAGTTCTCCTTACACCACAATTATCCTTATACTTGTTCAAATTCTCTAGATGCTATTCATTACTATAGAACATAAATAAAAGCTTAAATACAAAGCTACCATAGTAGAAAAACTTTTCACTCGACTATTAAATTTTATTCATAGCAAAAAAAGAGTTCAACTATCTTTCAAAGAGGCCACTATAGTTATAAAGAGTTCTTATTTCAAATTGAAGTTACCAATGATAGAAAAGAACTGAATTAGATTATTCATATGAAAATAGGGGTAATGAAACCTCTCTGTAAGGATATTAGTAAAAACAAATACTTGGGCCTTGAGTTTCTTGAAACTCATAATATAATATTCACCATAAGTCGCCCATTAACAAAACCATTTTTTGAATAGTACCCAAAAACATGTGTCAATATTCGAAAGTTCCAAATTACGTTTGTGGACCCACAACATAATTAAATGTACTCTTAAAGCCTTATGCCTCTAACAACATTCCAGCCAGTGGCAGTTTGATCAAAAGTATAAAGTTAATCAAAGTATACAAAATGAGCCTACGAGTGGCAATACACATCACTCTAACACACAAATGAACAAAGGAGGCTATACAAAGATAAGGAATTATCTAAGCCTTCAGGCCTTTCTGCGATGTTCTAGCACGGGTGTAATGACCCAATTTGAGATTAAGGGCTAATGGCTTTGAGATTGATTGTAATTAGTGTAATTAAATACTTTTGGTGAAATGTGACTTGAATTTGATATAAATGTTCATAGTGATGATTTAATAATTATAGTGGAACTAGGGGCAAAATGGTAAAATTGAAAATTTACCGACCAATTGGTCAGTTACCAAAGAGGAAACTCATTGGTGATTAAAAATCAACGGTTGAGATCTATTGTCTATGGGTCAGAATCTTATGTTATGCATCTATGTGAGCTTATGAAAAAGTGAGCAAGATGATGACAAGTGGCAATTTGGGGACCATTAGATGGTGCTAAAAGACAAAAAAAACTCACTTTTTCTCTCTCTTCTCTCTCTTATTCGGTTTTGTGTATGGGCCAAAGGGAAAATGTATACATCATCACTATCTTCCTCATGTCTCCTCATCTCCCTCTCTTCCTCTATTTTTTCAGTGAACAAAGAAGAAAAGGAAGAAGAAAGGTGAGATTTTGATCCCTTTGTTGATCTTTAATGCCCTAAACCTCTTCTCTAATGTTATGCACCTCATTAGGAGCTCCATTTTGGTGGTTTCAGAGTTTTGAAAGGTGGTCGTTTTGGTATTGGAGCAATTTGAAAGTTGAAGAATCAAGTATTTGACTTTGGCAAAGTGAAGGGGCGAGCATTTGGTGCTTTATGATATATTTGTTATGATTTTTGGATAATTTTGATAAAATCTGGAATTTGCCCTAGTTTTGTGTAAATTTTGAATGTATGAGTTTCATAGTGGATGATGTTGGAATTAGTTCATTGGGAAGTGATTTAAGTGTTGGATGTGGTTTTGAGTTTTAGAAGTGTGTTGATTGGAATTGGGTATTGTGTGTGAATTAGAGACCCAAGAGTTAGATTGTGGTTAAAATGGTTTTTGGGTGTTTTGGAGGTTACCAATATGTTCCTTAGGCAATGTTATGTGGGTATGAGCTTTTTGTGGAGTTTGGGATGTAATATCCTGATTTGTGATTAGGGCTGATAACTCTGATAATCATTGAGATTTGTGTAATTAAGCACTTTTGGGAAATTGATGTAATATGAATTTGGTGTACCTATGTGTGGTATTTAGGATCAAGGGTTGTGATTCCTTGACCGTGGGTCGGAATCCTATGTGCTGTGATTTGGTGAGCCTATAGAGGGAATTGAGTGGATGATGACATGTGGCTTAAGGTGGACCATTGGATGAAGCACTAGAGGACAAAAATCACTTTTTCCTCCCTTCTCTCTCTAATTCGGTGGAGTGTCTGTGTAGGCAAAGGGAGAAGCTTCTTCATCATCATTGCTCCATCTTTCTCATTTTCTCTCTCTACTTCCTCCATTGTTTCGCTGGACAAGCAAGAAAGAGGGGAAGAAAAGCTTGATCTTTGGTAAGAAATACTCCTCCTTTGTTCCAATCCTCTTCTCTAAAGATATGTGTCTCATTGAGAGCTACATTGTGATGATTGTAGAGCCTTGAATGGTGTTGATTGGGACATTGGCTGAAATTGGAAGTTGAGGAATCAAGGTTCTGAATTGGACAAAGAGAAGAGGTAGGCATTTAGATCATTTTGGTATATTGTTTGTGATTCTTGGCTAAGTTTGGTAAAATCTGGAAAATTTGCCCTAATTATGCCAAATGTTGAAAATGTGGATTTTAAGGTGTTTGATAGTGGAAATGGTTTAATGATGAGTTATTTGATTGTTGGATATAATATGGAATGTTGGAATCAAGTGTAATGAAATTTGGACATTGTGTATCTTAGAGACCTTAGTGTTTGATTGTGGTTAAATTGTTTTTGGAGTGTTTTTAAAGTGGCCAATATGTTTCCTAGTTAGTGCTTAGAGTGTATGAGCATTGTGGAGAGTTTGGGAACCTTTGGGTGAGGATTTGACCATCTGGTGTTTTCTGGTTTTTGCTGTGTTTCTGGGTCTCTGATGCACATCACTCGAGCACGGGATGATCATGCTCGAGTGATGGGAGAGTTTTTCCCTGTTCTGCTTCGAGTGCGCCTGGGATATATGTATAATGCTCGAGCACATCGCTTTGTGCTCGAGTGAGCGAAGAACATGCTCGAGTGAGCATGGTCTGCTCGAGTGATGATGTGAGTTTAGAGTGAAGGGTTTCTTTCGGGTCTTCACTTGCTGATGGATGCCACGAGTGTGCTCTGACACTCGCGAGCATAGCCTTCTCACCCGAGCACTGGGGGTCATGCTCGAGTGAGCTTGTGCCTCAGGTGAGGGTAGTGCTTGCGGGTGGTCACCGCGAGTAAGGTACTCGAGTGTGTTTTCTCACTTGCGGGTGTGAGGTGTGTGCTCGAGTGCATATGGTTGTGCTCGAGTGATCCTGGTCTTGGAGAGCGTTGTGTACTCTCGGGTTCTCACTTCCTGAACTTCACTCGTAAGTGCTCGAGTGAGGCATTTGGCCTTGCGCTCGAGTGAGGTTCAGCGTGCTCGAGTGAGCCAGTTCCTAAAAGTTTCTTTGTGCTCTCGGGTGCTCACTCGCAGTCTCACTCCCTCTTGTGCTCGAGTGATGTCCGTACTGTGCTCGAGTGAGAGCATCTGTGCTCGAGTGAAACAGTCAAAAATTAGTGTTTTGCCTTCGAGTAAGGGGTCTTTTGGGTAGTGTCTTCCAACCCTTTAGGCATATGTTTAGGCCTCTAATAGTCACCTAAAGAGTCTTAAATGATAACCAACTTAGAGTAATATTGAAATATACATATGGATAAGAGATTGATTGGTTGTCCCTAATTGATATAGGATTTGACATCTGTCGTCCTCGTGAGGCTAAGGTGCCAGAGCCAGTCAGGAAGGATACAGGTAGTGACTCTTTCTTTATACCTTGTGTGATACATTGTATGTATATTATGTCATTGTTTGAAATGGATATCGTATGCTGCAAGTGTTGTGAAAACTGTGGAAGCACCGCTATACCAATAGTCCCTGAGTCGCTAATAACGGTTCGGGTGAAGGTTGTATGCCTTCCTGGCGGTAAAAGGGGATGAGGTTAGGGTGTGTTATATGTGATTTAGGAGGCCGACGGGCCATTTGTGAAAGCCGAAAGGCTATATTTGAGCCGTGTGGCTATTTGTATGCACTACCGCGCCAATAGTCCCTGAGTCGCTAACAACGGTTCGGGTGAAGGTCGTATGCCTTCCCGGCGGTAAAAGGGGATGAGGGTGGAGTGACTTGTGTTGCTGTATGAGATGATTGGTGTGCATATTCTGTGATTGCATGTGGTATGAAATTGTTGTTACTACTGGGATTCTTTAGAATCTCACCCCTTCCATATGACTAACCTTTTCAGACAGGGCGAGTGGCTCGAAAGGGAAGCGGACAACCAGGAGTAGTTAAGCTTACTTCGAGATCTAAGTGGTAGTTGGTTATCATAGTTTTGGAGTTGGGGTTATCAAGTGTACATAAGAATGTAAATGATTATTTTGGTTATGTAATCCCCATTTTGGGAACTTGTAAACCCATTATATATATATGAAGTAACCCAGGGTTTGCCGGGATGTTAGTTTCCGCACTCTGATATTGTTTATGTGATTTGATCGCTCTGGTAATTATATCCGCACGTGAATGTGAGACCAGGATTAAGTACGCTTTAGAACAGATTTTAAAATACCCCATCTCTTGGATGTGGGACTATAAATTGTTATTTCATCTTATTGGTCTCTATTTCACTTAAATTTCGTAATTCGGATGTAATTACGGTGAGGGGGTTACATGGGAACCATTGGGATCAATTTTAACTAATCTGGGAATTTCTGTCAGTTGTTGCGATCTGGGCAATCTGATAGCATCCTCGAGTGAGGGGAGATCTCACTCGAGTGTTGCCGTGTGTTTTCCTTTTCTCCTTTGTGTTTTACCTGAGTTTTCATGAAGGAAGCTCGAATGCACTTCTTAAACCACGAGTGAAGTTGGTGATCACTCGAGTGAGCATGGGATCACTCGAGTGATAGTGTGAGTTTATGGTTAGGGTTGCTCTCGGGTCGTCACTCACTGGTTAATGTTCAAGAGTGTGTTCTGACACTCATAAGTATGGGCTCCTTACCCGAGTGCCAAGGGTAGTGCTCAAGTGAGCTTTTCCCTCTGATGTTGCATGTGCTCTCGGGTTGTCACTTTCTGCGTTGCACTTTTGGGGACTCGAGTGGATTTGGAGTCATCACCCGAGTGCAAAGCGTTATGCTTGAGTGTTGTGAGCACTTTCTAGTCGAGGTAGTTGATCACTGACAAACACTCACGAGTGAGAGCCATTCTCACTCGAGTGCAAGTCTCTCATCACTCGAGTGAGGTCATCTCACTCAAGTGAGTCAGCCAAAAATCAATGTTGTGCTTCTGGAAAGGGGTCTTCAGGGTAGTATCTTCTAACCCTTTTAGCATGTATTTAGGCCTCTAATAGACATCCTGAAGAGTTTAAATGATAACCAACTTTGAGTATTATAGAATAAGTAATTAGAAAAGAAATTGATCAGTTGTCCCTAATTTTTCTATAGGATTTGATGTCTTCCAGACTCGTGAGCCCACTGTGCCGAAGAACGTCAAGAAGGAACAAGGTAGTGACTCCTCTCTTATACTTTGTGTAAATGTATTGTATGTATGCCTATCATGCATTGTGTTGCTGCTGCTACTTTGTGATACATTGAGACGCTTTATGGAGCTTTGTGCTTTGTGATGCTGCTGCATAGTATTTACCTCGAAAGCAGGTATAGTTATTACAGCGAAAGCTGGCATAGTGTTTACCGCGGAAGCGGGCATAGAGCATTATGATACAGCCATAAGTGCTGTCAGTTGTGGCGTGAGCCATGACTCATTGTGTTGCTGCTGAACATGATAAACTTACATGCTTTGTGTTTATATATTGTATGAGTGATTTGTTACTACTGGGATTCTTTAGAATCTCATTCATTTCAATGACTAACATTTCAGATAGGGCAAGTAGCTCAAAAGGGAAGCGGACAATCAGGAGTGGTTAGGACCTCTTAGAGACATTTTGTTGGGGGTTTGTTATCTGTTTTTGGTTTGGGATTATGGTGTATATGAAATGTAAATATGATTTTTGGATATGTAATCCCCATCTTAGGAAACTCTAAACCCATTGCATATATATACATGTAACAAGGGCTTGCCGAGATTTTAGTTTCGCACTCTAATATTTATGAATGTGATTTAATTGCACGGGTAATTGTATCCGAAAGTGAATATGGAACCAGTTTAATTATGTTTTTGAACTGTTTTTCGTGATACCCCATCTCTTAGATGAGGGATTATAACTATTGTTTTTGTCTTATTGGTTTCTATTTCACTTAAATTTCATAATCCTGGTATAATTACGTTTAGGGGGTTACAACGGTAACTGTCACCTGAAATTGTTAAGAGCAATGTGGTGAGACAAAAGCCTCAATAACCAAAGTCCCAACTTACCATTCATATGGATATGTGCTCGAGAGGTATCATGTGGGACATTTATCAATGTAGAATAATAATATCATTTGAAAATCTCATATAATCAATGACATGCAATCCTATTATTGATTTCCTCACTATGGGGGATGGGAATTGTAAGCCACATAAGCCTATACCTCATTATGGGGAATGATAAAGAGCCTAAAAAGGCTTATTCCTCACTATAGGGAATGCATAAGGGTCGCTATGACCTAATCCCTCATTGTAGAGGAAAGCTCCTTAATTTAGGGAACGGAATAGAACCCACCCCTATGCATTAAAAGGGATTTTATCATGTGATAGAAGAGAACTTAGACACACTACCCAATCATGTCCAACGCAATCGATGATGCATAAGCATATATGTCATATACTATCATAATCATATATCAAAGTGATGATTATGGCATAAGCCTCCTTATTCTAAATTTCTTTAATCACATACTTTCAAAGTAGTTTCATAGCAAAAGTTCTTTTTAAACTTATCATTTTCAAAGTCACAAGTCCCACAAGTGTAATATCCCCAAATTTTGGGATAAGAAGCTTGAGATTAAGCCTAACTAAAGCAAATGTTAAACCCTAGTTAGTAAGAGTCCCAAAAATGTCTGAGAGACAAAATGACTTTTAGGGACTAATTTGGGAAAAATAAAGTATGAAATTTGGTTTCAAATGGTGAAAGGAAAATACCCAATTCCTTTATCTAAAGGAAAAAATAATTTAAAACCTAATTTAGATCCAAAAAGAAGAAGAAAGACATCTTGGAAGAAAGAAAGAAGAGATAATGGCAATTCAAATAAGATTGTCATGAAAAAGAGCAAAAGAGAAAATTTTCTTTGATAATTGGAACCCAAGATTAAGGGCTAGGATTTGCTCTTCAAAATTGAAGTAATTAAGAAGCTCAAAATTTAAATTAGCTCCCCCTACTTAATTCAATAATTTCAGTCAAAGAAGAAGAAAAATAGAAGACAAGAAAATTCAACCAAGTAACCAATGGATAATGAGCTTCTTCGTGTACAAGAAGCCATGAATCATTGGATAAGACATTTCCTCTTTTTCCCTCTCTCAATTTCGGTTTTTGGCTGCCCAAGATGGAGGAGGAAATGACTTTGTTAGCCTAACTAAACTCCTTTTGGTTAAGCCAACCAAACAAGAAAGCAAGAGGGAACTAAATAAGGACACACCATTATTTCTTTTCTCGCTCATACTCATTTCATCTAGCATATAAAGAGGGCCATTTAGTGTTTTTAAAGCACATCATTCACCCTTATTTCTGCCTATTTGGTCAGCCAAGCAAGAACAAGGAGAGAGAAAGTGGATCTTGAAAGTTCAAGAGCAAGGTAAGCACTTCTCTCTGATTTTCACCCTCCTACTCACCTTTTTAGCCAAAAATGTCTTCATAAACATTATTCCTCTTGGTCTAACCTTCATTTCTATGGTTTTAGTTTTTCAAGAGGAGGTATTTTCAAGCATTTATCAAGATCCAAAGTGGTTAAATCAAAGAATAAAGCCTAGAAGAAGCATGAGGTGAGTAAGGTCTTCCTTTTGTACCATATATTGTGTGGTTTGGTAGAGCTTTGTGGAATTGGTATTTTTGCCCTAATTTTTAGTTATATGGTTATTCTTAAAGTTCATGGAGGTTTGGTCTTGGAAATGGTGTTAAATAAGGTTTAGAAATGAGAAATCACAAATTTAGAACTTAAGAGTAGTGTTGCCAGATTTCATTTTTTGGAAGGCAGTGTTGTTGTGGTGTGTTTTTTATTTCTTAAACGTAGTCCAAATGCTATGAAACTTTCCAGGATAAAAGTAGACATCTTGAGCTTTATTTTGATAGATAGAATGTAATTTTTGGACCAATGGATTTAAAGTTATGCTTTTTCAAAGTTGGACCTTGTTTCTAGAACTAATCATGGAACAGTTAAGGTTTAACGAATTTCTGAAAATTGTGTGGCTATAGTTTCCAAAAAAATGATATTTTTCTTTAAAATTAAACTTAAAGAGGTTTACATTGTACTTAGAATCAGCCAATTTGGAGCTTTCTAGAATTAATTATGATTTTTTGAAAATTGAGCATTGAACCTAGAAGTTATTTTATGACAAACTAATGGTGACGTGTTTTTGTCTGGCCAAATGAATTCTAAAGTCCATGAAATTTTCCAAAAATAAAGTAGACTTAATAAGCTTTAATTTGATTGGCAATTTGTACTAATAGGATAAGTACACAAAAAGTTATGATTGTTGGAATTTGGGTATTAATTTTAGGCATAATTTTGTGACAGAAGTAAATAATTGAGAATTCTAGAAGTGTGTGTTTGTAACTGGCAATGCTAGCTATTTTTACCTTAAAGTAGACTTAATAAGGATCATATTGAGCTTTGAACCAACCAATGGAAGTTTTGTAGAATTAGTTATGATTTTTCAAAATACAGTGAAAAATTTGCCAGCTTTATGTCTTAGGCCATTTAAAATTTAATGGCACAAATGTAATAATTAGGAACTCCAAGGGTTAGAATTAAGCCCTTAAAGTTGTTGATGGCCCATGTAGCCTATTGGATATTTATTTGTCATGGCTCTAATACTTGGCCATTTATCTAGGGCCATGAGATGACAAAGAAGAGACAATGGAATCAACTTTAGTAGTTAGAAGAAAAGGTACCAAAAAGGGGACTTGAGGACAAAAGGTAGTGAACTTACCCTACTTGCGTGTATTGATATGTATGCTTGTGTGTTGATGTGCATGATTACTTTACTTGTCTATGTGTAACATAGTTGAATGATTGAAGCTCTGTTTTCTATTGATGCTATGGCCATATGTAAGAAATGTGAAGCATTGAGCATATAGATATGTCATTATATTAACATGAGCCTACGTAAGGCAAGTATATCATGCACTAGCATTTATCTTACATGCTTTATTTGGTATTGTTTGCTACCGAGATGCCCCCTAATCTTACCCTCCCCCAACCAACCATTTAGGTAGGTGAGCACAGAAAAAGAGTGTAGAACAATGTGCCGAGGGGAGAAGTTGTGGATGAGGAGTTAAGGAATTATTATGCTCTATTATGTTATGTATTAACATTTGATGTGGTTAATTGTATAGCCTGCATGATGAAGGGATTACTTATCTGAGCATGATAATTGAATTAGGAATGGGTAATCGTATGTGTTAGTGCAAGCGTTTCACCCAAGAGGGGGGTGAATTGGGTGATACCAGAAATTTCGTTGCATATAAGAAAATTAATTGAATATTTTAAAGTAGTTGAGAGCAAAGAGAAATATAACCAAAGTGTGCACCAGGAGTTATACTGGTTCGGCTACAACCACTTTGACCTACGTCCAGTCCTCAGAGCGTCTCTGAGAGTTTCACTATATTCTCCAAGATTCAGTGGGTTCTTGGCACCTCAGTACACAACAAGTTTCTTCACCTGGACACTCGCTCCCCCTTACATGTTGTAATCAAATCCCGAACTCAAGATTCCATAACCTTAAGTTGTCTCAATAACAAATATTGAGTTTGTAATGAAAAACTCTCTCACAAAGCAAATATATAATCACTGAACTACAATAAATGAGTATAAGAAAACAAAGCACTAAGACCCTGTTTGGTATGAGGTATCGGGAGGTAGGGATTGGGATTGGATCAGGGATTGGACTAGAATATATCGTTTGGTTTGAGAGATTACGGATAACTAGGGATTGGGAGTGCCACGATAGTGGGATTGTTGCAAAACCACCTCCCCCGTGGTATTGCTTTTTCAATCCTAGGATTACAAATTTTAGAGACAAAAATATCCCTGTTTATAATATTTTCTTGACAAAAATACCCTCTATCAATTTTAACCTAAATTATAACTCATCACTTTATTTCATCACTCATCAATTTTGCCCTAAATTGTTGTCTACGCCTCAGCCATCAGCTATTGTTTTATCTTACTCAGGTTTTATGCCTAGCTCGTTGGTCTCATTTTTTTTCTAGCCTCAATTGACAAAATCCTTTGCAACATTCAGGATCAATTTTTTATCGCGATATCGATTTTTTGTGCCCAGCTCATTTCTGTCCTATCGTACATCCGTCCTCATTTCTCTTTCGTTTGTTGCATTTTTTTCTTATAATTAATTGAAACAGGTATCCTCTATCTTAAATAAACAAACTAATTTGCAGTTCTTTATACATCAATTGTTATGATTTAGCTACAAAAGCTGATAGCAATATATATTTGTTTTAATATTTTTTTAATTTACAGTCAAGGGTATTATAGTCTTCCTACAACTTATACATAATTATGAAATAAAATTATTTTATTCAATTCCTCTCAATGTTACCACATACCAAACATAATTAAAAAGCCTCAATCCCATTTCCAGTCCCAACGCCAATCCTAATCCCTCTCCTAATCCCAATCCCATAAAATTGAATACTTCGTACCAAACAGGGCCTAAGTGTAACACCCCGATTTTCGATTAAGGACTAATGATAATTATTGAGAATAATTATGTGTTTTATGGCAATAATAATTAATAAGCCATAATTAGTGGAAATTGAAAGAGTGAAATTGTTGGGAATTAGTTAGTGATTAATAGAGAAATTAATTACTAGCTAATTGAAAATGAGATGTGTGATTAAAATGATCAATGGCTATGATTGATTGTGTAGTTGGGCAAGGGGCATAATCATGTGTATGTGTGTGCATGTGAGCCCATGAGAGTTGAAGTGAGATGGTGACAAGTGGCAAAGTGTGGACCCTTGGATGTGGGATAAGTGATGTGAGACACATCATCATCATCTCCATCTCCTCTCTTCTCTCTCTCTTTCGTTTTCTCTCTCTTGTGCGCATGGTTGAAGGAAGAAGAGAAAGGAAAAGCTTGGGAAAAGGTGAGTAAATGGCTTCCTTTGCTCAAATCCTTTTCATAAATGTTGATCATTGAGTTGAGAGCTTCATTGTGGTGGTTGTAGTTTCTCCATTGGTGGTGATTTGAAGATCACGAAAATATGAAGTATGGAGAATCAAAGAGTGTCTTTGAGAAAGTGGATAAGGTATGTGAAACCAACCTTTCTATCTATGTTTCATGCCAAATGATTATGTTTGGAATTTCTGGAATTATTGCCCTAATTTCGAAAATATGGGTCAATGGGTAGTTTGGCATGTTATGGTTATGGAAATGGTATATTGGTGTGAGTTTGGAATAGATAGATTGATTGGGGATTGAAATGATTGAAGTTAGTGATTTTGGAAAAATGATGATTGTGATGCCCTAGACCAAAGCATGTTAATGGAATGGGATTTTGGTAATTCTATTGATCCCATTGAATTCAGTGAGTGATTTTGTGTGGGAGTAGCTTTGGTAGAAGTTTTGAGTCCATTTGGATCAATTGGGCAAGAGTTAGAAAATGTGGTAAGTGTTGCTGCGTTTTCTGGAATCTGATAGATTCACTCGAGCAGACAGGGGTGTGCTCGAGTGAGGGATGAGTATTGCTCGAGTGAGCCGTGGGTGCTCGAGTGGCATGTGAGTTTTCCCTTGTTTTGCTTCGAGTGCACCTGGGTTTCTATGAGCAATGCTCGAGCACATCGCTTTGTGCTCGAGTGAGCAAAGAACATGCTCGAGTAAGCATGGTCTGCTCGAGTGATAGTGGGAGTCCAGAGTGAAGGGTTGCTTTCTGGTCTTCACTCGCGAGTAAGGTGCTCGAGTGCGCCTTCTCACTCGCGGGTGTGAGGTGTGTGCTCGAGTGCAAATGGCTGTGCTCGAGTGATCCTGAGTCTTGGAGAGCTTTGGGTGCTCTCGGGTCCTCACTTCCTGGATTTCTCTTGCGGGTGCTCGAGTGAAACTTTTGGTCTTGTGCTCGAGTGAGGTCCAGCGTGCTCGAGTGAGCTTGTGCCTCAGGTGAGAGTTGTGCTCTCGGGTGCTCACTCGCGGTCTCACTTTCTCTTGTGCTCGAGTGTTGTCCGTACCCATGCTCGAGTGAGAGCATTTGTGCTCGAGTGATGTCCGTACTTGTGCTCGAGTGAGAGCATCTGTGCTCGAGTGAGGCAGTGAAAAATATCATGTTTGAGTGTTCAAAAAGGGATCTTTGGGGATAGTCTTCCAACCCTTTAGAGCTATGGATTGAGGTGTTTGAGAGTGCTTAAAGAGCAATAATGATAACCAACTTGAGTGTCTAAAAGTTAAGGAATTGGAAAAGGAATTAATCCTATGTCCTTGATTTTGAATATAGGATTTGATGATTTCCCTGATCGTGAACAGCCGGAGCTGGAGCTTACGTGGAAAGAGGGTAGGGAACTTACCTCTCCTGCATGTTTTGATAATTGTATTTGTGTATTGATGCATGTTATTGCTTTGCATGATTATGTGAAACATATGAGAATGATTGTAGCTCTGTTTCTAGTTATGCTATGGCCATGAGTATGTTATGTGAACATTGAGCATGCGGATATATCATTATGTGAACATGAGTTATTGTGATGCAAGCATGTCATGCATTAAATACTTATCTTGCATGCATATTGGTACCTGTTTCCTACTGAGATTCCCCAGAATCTCACCCTCCCCTATCAACATTTTAGACAGGGAAGGAAGATTGAGGATGAAGCAAGCATCCAAGGACGAAGAGGACTCGTTTTGGGTGAAAGCTTAGTGGTTGGTTATCATTGTGTAATTGAGATTATGTATTTGTATATTTGGAGCAGTATTTGGTTATGTATTCGAGTAGGTTGTGTAATCCCTAATCGATGAGTTGTATGGGCTAATGTGCCCTATGAGTATTGAGCGAAGATATGATCCCGGAATTGTCGGGAATTTATATTGCGTACTCTGATAATTGTATAAATGTAATATATCTTCGCATAGTAATTATATTCAGAGTGTGAATGTGAGACCATGATTTAAATGATTTCGAAATGCATTTGTGAAAACCCCGTCGGGTTGATGGGTTTGTAAATGATGTTTTGTCTTATTGGTCTCTATTTCACCTTAATTGCGTAATCCGGATATTAATTACGGCAGGGGGTTACACTAAGAGTGTATTGATCAATGTATGTTCGTGTGTTCTCAGTTCTTGTTTTCTGCTCTTTGAATGCTCCATATATATAGATGATTTGTAGTGTCCGTTGGAAGCAATTCAAACATGTCTATTAGAGTCGCGCAGCAATGGTTGACCATTCTTCAAATTTGAAAACTATCCATTTGCGGTAGGTAGCGGTACGTGAACGTTCGGACTTTTATTTGACTTTTCACTTCAGGCATGATTTCTTCATTGTTTCTCTACAAAGGTGCTTAGAATACTAATGCAATGAAGAGTTAATCATATAGATAACAAATCAATAATTATTCGATCAAAAAAATGATTTCTGGACTTCATGACTCGAGTGGCTACTCAAGTTATCATGTTTGTTACTCGAGTAGTCCCTCGAGTAAACCTATCAAAAATATGGCAGTGAGTAATTCAACAATTTTCATAAGATATTACTCGGGTAAGACATGGAGTGCAATACATCACAAACTTTGGAATTACCTGATTACTCATGTGGTTACTCGAGTGGCCATGTCTTTTCCTCACAAGTTACTCAGGTGCTTCCTCTATTAAGCTATTACACGAGTGGCTACTCGAGTGGCCTTGTTTCCTTAAACCTTACTCGAGTGACCCCTTGAGTAAATTCCAAATAACTTTACAGATTGTTCGATTACTCACTAGAGTAATTGTATCAAATTCTTGGCCGAGAGTACTTGTTCTTTGTTTCCCTGATTACTCGAGTGATCCCTCAGCAATGGATCAAATAACTCCACAGATTACTGGATTGCTCCCTCGAGTCATGCCTTTTTCTCACATGGTTACTCGAGTAGCTACTCGAGTAAATTGTTGCATTTCTTGGCCGAGAGCTACTGGAAGATTTTTGCCTTGGTTACTCGAGTGGCTACTCGAGTAAAGCCTTTTGTCATGTGTTACTCAAGTGGCTACTCGAGTAATGGCTTATATAAGTTTGTAGCCACTCGAGTAACTTCCTCCAAATTTTGGGAGTGCTTTCGAATAACATTTTCTTTCAACATTACTCAAGTGCGTACTTGAGAAATAGTGTTCCTTACTCGAGTGATCACTCGAGTAAACATATACAACTGCCAGTGATGGTCTTAGTGATGGTCTTCCTTTGTTCTTCCCCTCAGTTCTTCTTTATTACTCTAGTGCTTACTTCAAGTAATGCTTTGCCATTTATTTACTTTGTTCAAATTCATTTGTTATCATATCCTCTTTTATCATTAGTCCAATCTTTGTTATCATCAAAACATATGGGATCTAACATTCTCCCCCTTTTTGATGATGACAAACTTGGTGATTTTGAATAAAGTTTTTGAAATTGAGTTTTCAAACATATGCTTCTCAAATACTTTTCATATGAAATCTTTTGTTCAATTTAAACTTGAAAACTCTTTTATAATAGCTTATTAAAGATCTTTTTAAAGTTTTTGTTCTTATTTACTTGTTCACCTTGCATACATAATCAAAAACTTATTAGTCCCACCATGCAATATAATTTCAATGAAATTTAACTTTAATGGCATAAAGAAACAAATTGCATAAAGAAGAATTCATTACATAACCAAAACTTTAGAATTCAAAAATAAAAGTGCCCTAAAATCCTGTACACCCAAATCCCAATGCATTAACTCAGCCATTCATCACAAAATCACTCAGGCACTTCTCCCCCTTTTTGTCTTCATCACAAAGGTGGAATCAATCATGAGGAGCAGTAGGTGGCTTGGCTGCTGAGATAGGAGTGACAAGAAATGACAATGATTCATATGAACCATCTGAACTTGAAGGATCTGAAGATGATGGTTCAGGGTCAGGAAGGTTCACTAGCGATGTCTAAAGATCCTTTGGAGGATTCACTGGAGATGATGGTAAGGAACTAGAGAAGTAATTTCTACTTCCTCTGTAGCAATCGGTGAAGACTCAAGCACCTTCTCAGTGCGTGTAGGTAAGGCAATGGGAGTAGTTATGGGCTCTGACTGAACAGGCTATGGTGGATTATCAGTGGCAATGTGGATTGGCTCAGATGTGTCTGGGTTAGGCATAGAGAACAAGACATTACTGGGTGCAATCTCAGAGGGTCTATTATCAGTAGGTATAGAAGGTCCAGGTTCAGAGACAGGTATGGGCTCAGGAATAACAGAAGGATTAGGAATAGAAGAGCCAGACGCCATAGCATCAAGTCTGGTAGCAATGGATCTCAGAAGCTCACCTTGGGCATATTGTTCAGCTAGCAACTCTTTATGCCTCTTATCCATCCTCTCTACAAGTTGTCCTATCTTTTTATTCATATGGGTTACGAACTTGCATTGGTATTCACAATGTCAATATGAAAACTCTTCAGAATGTTCTCCATGAATGTTTACATTGCGGCACCACAGAAAGATGGAGAAGATTTGTTGGCTGGAGCATTTCGACTAGTTGCTGCGTTAGTTGTAACCCCCTCACCGTAACGACATCCGGTTTATGAAATTTATGTGAAATAGAGACCAATAAAACAAAATAACAATTCATATCCCCTCATCCCAAGATGGGGTGTTTCAAAATCCGTTTCGAAACATAGTTAATCCTGGTCTCACATTCACAGGCGGATATAATTACTTGAGAAAAACAGAGTACATATTAAATATCAAAGTGCGGAAACCAAAATCCCGGCAAACCCCGGGTTACTTGCATACATAACTTGGGTTTACAGGTTTCCCAACAATGGGGATTACATAACCAAAATAGTCATTTACATAAAATGTACAAATTGCAATCCCAATCCAAAACTATGATAACCAACTACCACTTAGATCCCGGAGTGAGCCTAACTACTCCTGGTCGTCCGTTTCCCTTTCGAACCACTCGCCCTGTCTGAAAAGATTAATCATTTGGGAGGGTGAGATTCTAAAGAATCCCCGTAGTAACTACTATTTCATACCACATGCAATCACATAATATGTAAACACATCATCTCATATCAACAGCAACAAATTCACTCCACCCTCATCCCCTTTTACCGCCGGGAAGGCATACGACCTTCACCCGAACCGTTGTTAGCGACTCAGGGACTATTGGCGTGGCAGTGCATACAAATAGCCACACGGCTCACATATAGCCTTTCGGCTTTCACAAATGGCCCGTCGGCCTTCACAAATATCACACCCTAACCTCATCCCCTTTTACCGCCGGGAAGGCATACGACCTTCACCCGAACCGTTGTTAGCGACTCAGGGACTATTGGTTTAGCGGTGCTACCACAATATCACATAACGCATATATGACACCCTAACCTCATCCCCTTTTACCGCCGGGAAGGCATACGACCTTCACCCGAACCGTTGTTAGCGACTCAGGGACTATTGGTTTAGCGGTGTATCCACACAAAGTTTTCACAAAACTTGCAGCATACAAAATCCATTTAATCACAATGATATAGCACACATATCATACATCACATAAGGTATAAAGATAGAGTCACTACCTGTATCTTTCCTGACTGGCTCCGGCACCGTGGCCTCACGAGGGCGACAGATATCAAATCCTATATCAATTAGGGACAACCAATTAATCTCTTATCCATAGGTATATTTCAATAATTTTCTAAGTTGGTTATCATTTAGGACTCTTTAGGTGACTAAAATAGGCCTAAACATATGCCTAAAGGGTTGGAAGAACCTACCCAAAAGACCCCTTACTCGAAGGCAAAACACAGATTTTTGGTCCTCTCACTCGAGCACAGATGCTCTCACTCGAGCACAAGTACGGACATCACTCGAGCACAAGTGCGAGTGAGACTGCGAGTGAGCTCCCGAGAGCATAAAGACACTTGCAGGAACTGGCTCACTCGAGCACGCTGACCCTCACTCGAGCACAAGGCCAAATACCTCACTCGAGCACACGCGAGAGAAAACCAGGAAGTGAGGACCCGAGAGCACCCAAAGCTCTCCAAGCATAGGATCACTCGAGCACAAAACCACACCCGCGAGCACACTCCCACCCGCGAGCACACTCCCACCAGAAGCACACTTCACACCCGCGAGCACACCTCACACCCGCGAGCACACACCTCTCACCCGCGAGCATACCCGCGAGCACACACCTCTCACCCGCGAGCACCTCACTCGCAAGTGAGGGCCTGAAAGCACAACTCCCTCCTGAAGCACAACCTCACTCGAGCATGACCCCCAGTGCTCGAGTGAGAAGGCTATGCTCGCGAGTGTCAGAGCACACTCGTGGCATCCACCAGCAAGTGAAGACCCGAAAGAAACCCTTCACTCTGAACTCCCACCTTCACTCGAGCAGACCATGCCTGCTCGAGCATGTTCTTCGCTCACTCGAGCACAAAGCGCTGTGCTCGAGCATCACCCAAAGAAACCCAGACGCACTCGAAGCAGGACAGGGAAAACTCTTCCATCACTCGAGCACGTTCTTCCTCTGCTCGAGTGATGCTCATGCGAGACCCAGAAATGCAGAAAACCAGAAAACACCAGATGGTCAAATTCACTCCCAAAGGTTCCCAAACTCTCCACAATGCTCACACACCTTAAGCATTAACTAGGGAACACTATGGCAACTTCATAAACACTCCAAAAACCAATTTGACCACAATCATCCACTAAGGTCTCTATGATACACATTATCCAAATTCCCTTAACCCATTTCTACCATTTCAGATCACATTCAATGCTCAAATAACTCCATAATACATCATTTCCAATCATAAATCACAATGAACTTCATATCTCCAAAAATAGGCATATTTAGGGCAAAATTCCAGATTTTACCAAACTTAACCAAAAATCATAAGCAATACATCAAAATGCTCTAAATGCCTACCTCTTCTCTTTGCTCAATCCAGAATCTGGATTCTCAAACTCCCAAATTCGACCAATGTCCCAATCTACACCATTTAAGGCTCTACAATCATCACAATGTAACTCTCATTGAGATGATCAATATCAGAGAAGAGGATTAGAGCAAAGGAGAAGCATAACTTACCAAGATCAAGCTTTTTCTTCTTCCTCTTCTTGCCTCAATGTCGCCGGAATTAGAGAGAAAGATGAGAGATGAGAGATGAGAGAGAAAATGATGATGAAGAAACACATACTCCCTCCCTTGCCCATGCCTCCAACCGAATAAGAGAGAGAAAATGAGGGAAAAGTGACATTTTGTCACTTAGTGCATCATCCTATGGCTTTCCACTTGCCACATGTCATCATCCATTCTCTTCCACAATGAACTCACCTCACCACAACACGCAGGATTCCGACCCACGGTCATAAAACCACAACCCTTGATCTTAAATACCACATGTATTTATTCTCAAAATTCACATTACATTAATCATCATTGTGCTTAATCAAGATAATTACAATAATTATCAGAATCATTAGCCCTAATTACAAATCGGGATATTACAATTCTCCTCCCGTTAAATAAATTTCGTCCTCGAAATTTGTTACATCCCTTGAGCCATAAACTCCGGATATCGCCTTCGCATATCTTCCTCCGTTTCCCAAGTTGCTTCCCGCTGAGTCATTCCCTTCCAGATCACTTTCACATAAGGAATACTCCGGTGTCTGAGCCGACGTTCTTCTCGTTCAATAATTTGCTCTGGCTCCACCGCATACGTGAAGTTATCTCGCAACTCCACATTCTCATACTCAACGACATGGGATGGATCCGGTTGATACTTCTTCAATTGGGAAACATGAAATACATCATGGAGTCTGCTCAAGCTCGGAGGTAGGGCTATACGATAAGCAACAGGCCCAATCCTATCAAGGATCTCAAAAGGACCTATATATCTCGGGCTCAACTTCTTTCGCTTTATAGCTCGCCCAATACCGGTGACAGGAGATACTCTAAGAAACACATGGTCACCGACCTCAAATTCTAGAGGCCTTCTCCTCTTGTCCGCATAGCTCTTCTGCCGACTCTGAGCTGCAAGAAGCCTCTTTCGAATGATTCGAATCTGGGCTGAGGTTTGATCCACAAGATCCGGCCCATAGAGTTTCCTCTCGGACAACTCATTCCAACACAATGGTGATTGGCATTTTCTTCCATACAACGCTTCATACGGCGCCATCTGAATGCTCGCATGAAAGCTATTGTTGTAGGCAAACTCAGCAAGTGGAAGGAAACGGTCCCAACCCCCTTTGAAGTCAAGTACACATGCCCGCAACATATCCTCTAAGGTCTGAATAGTCCTCTCTGACTGACCGTCTGTCTGAGGATGATAGGCTGTACTGAATCTCAATTGAGTACCCAGTGCCTCATGCAATGCCTTCCAGAATCTCGAAGTGAAACGAGGATCTCGATCAGAGATGATATTCCTCGGTATGCCATGGAGCTTCACAATTTCACGAAGATAAATCTCCGCTAGTCTATCCGGAGAGTAACTAACATTGATCGGTAGGAAGTGCGCTGACTTCGTTAACCGGTCCACAATAACCCAGATCGCATCATAATTCCTGATCTTGGGCAATCCCGTAACAAAATCCATGGTCACGCTTTCCCATTTCCATTCCGGAATTTCAGGGCTTTGCAATAAACCAGGCGGTCTTTGGTGCTCAATCTTCACTTTCTGACATGTGAGACACCTCGCCACATACTTTGTCACATCACTCTTCATACCCTGCCACCAATACTCAGATTTCAAACCATGGTACATTTTGGTCATACCAGGATGAAGAGTATATTGGCTCTTATGCGCCTCATCTAAGATCTTCTGTCTCAACTCCGCCTTAAGTGGAACACAAATCCTATTCTGATAACGAATCAATCCGCTAGGCGACACATCATAGCCTTGAACTTCTCCACGCTCAATTCTGGCTAGGTTACCCTGTATCCAGTCATCTTGCCGCTGAGCCTCTTCAATCTCAGCTCTCAAATCACTTTCCCCTTGGGAAACATTAAAATGGGCACAGATGATCTGGTTCGCCAGGTTCATATCACGAAAATCAGCAACCAATTTCTCCTCGTGTATCATCATAGCTGCCACAGCCACAGTTTTCCGACTAAGAGCATCAGCGACTACATTTGCCTTACCCGGATGATATTTTATTTCCAGGTTGTAGTCCTTAAGCAACTCCATCCAACGTCGTTGTCTCATATTCAACTCTTTCTGATCGTACAGATATTTGAGACTCTTGTGGTCGCAGTACAGTTCCACGGTCACACCATACAAATAATGCCTCCAAATCTTCAAGGCAAACACAATAGCCGCAAGCTCCAGATCATGAGTGGGATAGTTCAATTCATGAGGTCTGAGCTGTCGAGAGGCGTAGGCCACCACACGTCCCTGCTGCATAAGGACACACCCTAATCCCTGCCCACTGGCATCAGAGTACACAACATATGTCACACTGGGATCGGGCAAAATCAACACAGGTGCCGTAGTCAACCTCTCCTTCAGCTCCACAAAGCAATTTTCACATTTCTCATCCCACACATACGGCTGATCCTTTCTCGTGAGCTTGGTCATCGGCAATGCAATACGGGAGAAATTCTGAATGAATCTCCGATAATAACCAGCAAGACCCAGAAAACTGCGTACCTCGGCCACAGATTCTGGCCTCTTCCAGTTCAGTACTGCTTCCACTTTACTAGGATCCACAGCGACCCCACCTTGCGAGATAACATGGCCTAAGAATTTCACTTCTGATAGCCAAAACTCACATTTACTCAACTTAGCATAGAGTTGCTTCTCACGTAATATATTCAACACAATTCTCAAATGATGCTCATGTTCTTTTCTACTCTTAGAGTATATCAAAATATCGTCAATAAATACCACAACAAACTGATCTAGGTATTGCCGAAAGATACGGTTCATGTAATCCATGAAAACCGCAGGCGCATTTGTCAACCCAAATGGCATCACTAAGAACTCATAATGACCATATCTGGTCCGGAAAGCAGTCTTCGGAACATCTTCCGCTTTCACACGCAGCTGATGATACCCCGACCTTAGATCAATCTTGGAGAATACACACGAGCCAGATAATTGATCTAACAAGTCATCAATTCTAGGGAGAGGGTACTTATTCTTGACGGTAACTTTATTCAATTCTCGATAGTCGATACACAAACGAAGACTCCCGTCTTTCTTTTTCACAAATAAAACTGGAGCACCCCAAGGCGACACACTGGGTCTAATAAACCCTTTCTCGAGCAAATCCTCAATCTGCTTTTTCAATTCGGCCATTTCATTTGGAGCCATACGATATGGGGCTTTAGATATCGAACCCGCTCCAGGCACAATGTCAATCGGAAACTGAACTTCCCTTTCCGGAGGTAATCCACTTAAGTCGTCCGGAAAAACCTCAGGGAATTCATTCACTATGGGTATACTATTCAAAGTTTCACTGATTTCTCCTTGTACCGAGAAGAAAACCATATACCCCTGACAACCCTTTTTCAAATATCTCTCAGCCTTCGCCGTCGAAAGAAAATTCAAATCAACATTGCCATTCTCGACGTTTTGAGAAACTGGATATACAATCCTCTCGTTCCCACAATCTAATAACACGTTATTCGCTCTCAACCAATCAAAACCCAAAATGACTTCCAATTGGCAGAGCGGTAAACAAATTAGATCTACCACAGACTCATGACCCTCTACGGTTATTAAACAATTCAAACAGGCTTCTGTAGTTACAGCCTTTACACCCATCGGTGTTGACACAATCAATTCGAATGGCAACTTATGTACAATTAAACCCAGGCGCTTTACACAATCATGCGCAATAAATGAGTGACTTGCACCCGAGTCAAACAATACTTGCAATACAAATCCATTAAGAAGAACTGTACCTTGTATCAGCTCTGGGGATTTCCGGGCTTCCTCATGAGTCATAGCAAATACTCTGCCCTGAGTTTTCGGTCTCTGCTCCGCTTGCGGTCGTTGGCAATCTCTGGAAAGATGTCCGGTTCGCTTACAGTTAAAGCAAATCATCTCACCCTGACAGTTCTTACCATAATGTGACTGATTACAGCGAGGACATTTCCTCTCAGTCCCAAACCTCTGGGGTTCACGATCTCTGGGCTGGTAGGGCTTCTTACCACCACCCCTATACGAAGATGACGATCCCGAACCCTTCCGCTTCTGGGAAGCACCACCCTTGCTGGGTTCACTATAACCACCCGCAGTCTTAGCCGGATACAATTCTCTCAGATTGCTCTCTGTAATCCGACACTCTTCAACGGCCTTGTTAAACTTGGAGAACCGATGAGTGGCTATTCTCTTCCTCATGTCACGCCTTAAGCCCCGGATGAGTAGATCTGAACTCAACTCCTCATCATCCCTCTTTTGTAGATAAGAGGAGTATCGGGACAACCGGGTGAATCGGGACAAGTATTCATCAAATGACTCCGTGTCCCCTTGCTTGATTTGTAGGAACTCGGTCTCCTTTTCAAGCCTCACCGACTTGGGAAAGTATTTCTCATCGAAGTGCTGTTGAAACACTTCCCAGGTCAATGGTATATTCTTGCTCTTCAGCGACAGAGCTATGTTCCGCCACCAGCGGTCTGCATCACCCTCAAGTTTGTACACCGCCAGCTTGGCTTTCACTTCCGAGGGACATTCTAGAACCTCGAATATCTTCTCAAGACGGTTCAACCAGTCTTCCGCCGCCTGAGGATCAAATTTCCCTCTGAATACCGGAGGTAGGTGTTTACAAAACCTGGAGACCCAAAACTGAAGATCTCTTTCCTCATTGACCGATTTCCCATGCGGCCTTTGATTTTCTTCAGTACGAGGAGGCGATTCAAGTGATCGTGCTGACCCTTCAGCTGTATCTTCCAGTCTAGTCTCCTCTCGGGTTTCCCCTCGAGTACCTTCTTGAGTAGACTGGCCTCTACCCTCATTGTTCTTTGCTTTCTCGGCTCGAAGCTCTTCTCTAAGCTCCGTAATCATATCCCTCTGATCCTTTATCAAGCCCATCAACTCTTGCATAGGATCTGGTGGATTGTCATTGACCAACTCCACATCGGGATCTTCTTGTTGTACTCTGGGGCGACCTTTTGTTGTTCTTTTCATTCTACAAAGAACTCACCCCATTAATCCAACAATTATGGTATACACATCTCTACAGAGCTCATATATCCACAATTATAACTCAAAGATGTGTAAACGAACAAACATTCACTACCAATCCATTATCACTAAGGACACACTATGGGAGCTATCCTAGCAAACTCTACCCTTGCCAGGAACTGCAGCTCTGATACCAAAAATGTAACCCCCTCACCGTAACGACATCCGGTTTATGAAATTTATGTGAAATAGAGACCAATAAAACAAAATAACAATTCATATCCCCTCATCCCAAGATGGGGTGTTTCAAAATCCGTTTCGAAACATAGTTAATCCTGGTCTCACATTCACAGGCGGATATAATTACTTGAGAAAAACAGAGTACATATTAAATATCAAAGTGCGGAAACCAAAATCCCGGCAAACCCCGGGTTACTTGCATACATAACTTGGGTTTACAGGTTTCCCAACAATGGGGATTACATAACCAAAATAGTCATTTACATAAAATGTACAAATTGCAATCCCAATCCAAAACTATGATAACCAACTACCACTTAGATCCCGGAGTGAGCCTAACTACTCCTGGTCGTCCGTTTCCCTTTCGAACCACTCGCCCTGTCTGAAAAGATTAATCATTTGGGAGGGTGAGATTCTAAAGAATCCCCGTAGTAACTACTATTTCATACCACATGCAATCACATAATATGTAAACACATCATCTCATATCAACAGCAACAAATTCACTCCACCCTCATCCCCTTTTACCGCCGGGAAGGCATACGACCTTCACCCGAACCGTTGTTAGCGACTCAGGGACTATTGGCGTGGCAGTGCATACAAATAGCCACACGGCTCACATATAGCCTTTCGGCTTTCACAAATGGCCCGTCGGCCTTCACAAATATCACACCCTAACCTCATCCCCTTTTACCGCCGGGAAGGCATACGACCTTCACCCGAACCGTTGTTAGCGACTCAGGGACTATTGGTTTAGCGGTGCTACCACAATATCACATAACGCATATATGACACCCTAACCTCATCCCCTTTTACCGCCGGGAAGGCATACGACCTTCACCCGAACCGTTGTTAGCGACTCAGGGACTATTGGTTTAGCGGTGTATCCACACAAAGTTTTCACAAAACTTGCAGCATACAAAATCCATTTAATCACAATGATATAGCACACATATCATACATCACATAAGGTATAAAGATAGAGTCACTACCTGTATCTTTCCTGACTGGCTCCGGCACCGTGGCCTCACGAGGGCGACAGATATCAAATCCTATATCAATTAGGGACAACCAATTAATCTCTTATCCATAGGTATATTTCAATAATTTTCTAAGTTGGTTATCATTTAGGACTCTTTAGGTGACTAAAATAGGCCTAAACATATGCCTAAAGGGTTGGAAGAACCTACCCAAAAGACCCCTTACTCGAAGGCAAAACACAGATTTTTGGTCCTCTCACTCGAGCACAGATGCTCTCACTCGAGCACAAGTACGGACATCACTCGAGCACAAGTGCGAGTGAGACTGCGAGTGAGCTCCCGAGAGCATAAAGACACTTGCAGGAACTGGCTCACTCGAGCACGCTGACCCTCACTCGAGCACAAGGCCAAATACCTCACTCGAGCACACGCGAGAGAAAACCAGGAAGTGAGGACCCGAGAGCACCCAAAGCTCTCCAAGCATAGGATCACTCGAGCACAAAACCACACCCGCGAGCACACTCCCACCCGCGAGCACACTCCCACCAGAAGCACACTTCACACCCGCGAGCACACCTCACACCCGCGAGCACACACCTCTCACCCGCGAGCATACCCGCGAGCACACACCTCTCACCCGCGAGCACCTCACTCGCAAGTGAGGGCCTGAAAGCACAACTCCCTCCTGAAGCACAACCTCACTCGAGCATGACCCCCAGTGCTCGAGTGAGAAGGCTATGCTCGCGAGTGTCAGAGCACACTCGTGGCATCCACCAGCAAGTGAAGACCCGAAAGAAACCCTTCACTCTGAACTCCCACCTTCACTCGAGCAGACCATGCCTGCTCGAGCATGTTCTTCGCTCACTCGAGCACAAAGCGCTGTGCTCGAGCATCACCCAAAGAAACCCAGACGCACTCGAAGCAGGACAGGGAAAACTCTTCCATCACTCGAGCACGTTCTTCCTCTGCTCGAGTGATGCTCATGCGAGACCCAGAAATGCAGAAAACCAGAAAACACCAGATGGTCAAATTCACTCCCAAAGGTTCCCAAACTCTCCACAATGCTCACACACCTTAAGCATTAACTAGGGAACACTATGGCAACTTCATAAACACTCCAAAAACCAATTTGACCACAATCATCCACTAAGGTCTCTATGATACACATTATCCAAATTCCCTTAACCCATTTCTACCATTTCAGATCACATTCAATGCTCAAATAACTCCATAATACATCATTTCCAATCATAAATCACAATGAACTTCATATCTCCAAAAATAGGCATATTTAGGGCAAAATTCCAGATTTTACCAAACTTAACCAAAAATCATAAGCAATACATCAAAATGCTCTAAATGCCTACCTCTTCTCTTTGCTCAATCCAGAATCTGGATTCTCAAACTCCCAAATTCGACCAATGTCCCAATCTACACCATTTAAGGCTCTACAATCATCACAATGTAACTCTCATTGAGATGATCAATATCAGAGAAGAGGATTAGAGCAAAGGAGAAGCATAACTTACCAAGATCAAGCTTTTTCTTCTTCCTCTTCTTGCCTCAATGTCGCCGGAATTAGAGAGAAAGATGAGAGATGAGAGATGAGAGAGAAAATGATGATGAAGAAACACATACTCCCTCCCTTGCCCATGCCTCCAACCGAATAAGAGAGAGAAAATGAGGGAAAAGTGACATTTTGTCACTTAGTGCATCATCCTATGGCTTTCCACTTGCCACATGTCATCATCCATTCTCTTCCACAATGAACTCACCTCACCACAACACGCAGGATTCCGACCCACGGTCATAAAACCACAACCCTTGATCTTAAATACCACATGTATTTATTCTCAAAATTCACATTACATTAATCATCATTGTGCTTAATCAAGATAATTACAATAATTATCAGAATCATTAGCCCTAATTACAAATCGGGATATTACATTAGTCTTCTTCTTCTTCTTCTTAGGACTTGCTTTAGAGGAGTCTTCAGAGGAATCTCAATGTTCAATTTTCCAATTTGATTCCTCCCAACTGGTGTTATCCTCTCAATCGGCTCTATACTCTCCAAGTACCAAATCTTATTCTTCTTGAGGAACAAGGAAATAAGTTGAGGATAAGGCATTGGAGTAGTAGGTTTTCCTTCATACCTATATCTCTTAATTTCAACAAAGATATATTCTCCCAAATCCTTTTGTTCTTTGAGGATCAATGAGGCGAATTTTCTGAAGGCCCTCTCAATAAAATGAGTGAAGTTATTGGATTTGTTCACTATGGCTCTAGAATAGATATACCATAGAACTCAATGAAAATCACTTATATCACTCGGATTGAAATTGAGGGGTCCCACAATCTTACCAGGTCTTAGGATAGAAAACAACTAGTTTGAATCATAATTGGGATAATCATCATCAGGAGGGTTCTCTATTCCTAACTAGGTATTAATTCTAGAAGGTGAGACTAGAATTCTCTATCCTCTGACCTTAAAAGTCATTTCTTCTTCCACAGACTTTCTAACGGGATCATTTATAGGTTCAAGGTTACAATAAAAATGCCTCACGACTTTGGTGCAAAATGGGAGTTTACAGAGAGCCAAATCAAGATAGGGACTCAGATCGAATTTCAATACCTCTTGAAGAACCTTGTAGTCAATGTAATACATCTTACACACATTTCTTCTTGTAAAATGACTTAGGTACTTCTGAGATTCCTCAAGCTTGCTCACATTGAATCCCTTTGAAGGAAATGTGATTTCTTCATCTCTCTCTTCTATTTGCTTTGAAGATTGCCCTTTCTTTGCTTCCTTAGATTGAAAATCTTCTTCAAGTATGCCTACCATGACTTTGGTTAGCTTCTCATTAACCTTAGGCTTTTTTAGAGGTTTAGGAGAAAAGGTGGGTGTGTCAGATGAATCAGAAGGAGGAGGAGATGGCTCTTTTTTTTGCTTTGCCTCTTCCAGAAGGTGAACTCTTCTTGGATTGAGCTCTTGTGGCAATGGGCTCCTTAATCACAACCCCTTTCACCTTTGGCTTGGTTTGAGGTTTGGCTTTGGTTTTAGGTTTAGGAGAAATCTTTCTTTCCTTGGTAGGAGGAGAGAAAAGTGAATCAGAGGGTTGATATGGTTCAGAGGACTCAGAAGGAGTGCTAAGATTGGGAGATTTTGTCCTCACCATTATGATTTGAGAAAATCAATAATTTCTGGAAAAATAGAGACTGAGCGTCGCGAGATTAGGGCAGGCGATTTAATGCAATCTGAGAGGTTTATGTAAGCATAGATCATTGGGTTTTGACCGTTATGGGAAGAGAAAAAGATTTTGAAAAGTTTTTATGAGAGCACTAGGAGAATCACTCGAGGCGATTTTGTGAGAAATGACCGAGTGTCGACTGAAATAACCCTAAATCCTAACATCACTCGAGGGCTTACTCGAGTGATCATTAGCTTCACTCAAGTAGTTACTTGAGTGATCATACCATAAATTTTAAAATGCAATGAATTCAAGTGTGTACCTGGCATGAATAATATGTTGGAAATTATGCCCTAAAGGCCAATCATTGTACTTTAAACATTATTATTTTAATGAAATTTCTCCATTCTGTTATCATATTATTTGCATATTAACTGTGATAATTGTATCCTTGGATAATTCATAAAGATTGTCCTAAAATGTCCCTGGTCGGTCATCTATGCGGGAGCAGAGATGAAACAAGACCAGTATGACTTTGATAAGATATGGAGATACGTATCAAAGTCTTAGGTACTTGTAAAAGTACAAGGTGCTGGACCGACCCACTATGAGAAAGCTACATGGATCAAGTCATAAGCTTTTCTCATGTATAACCACGTCACAATGCCCTTAGACCTGAGGTCATCATGGATTCCTACATGAGAGTTGCTAAGCTTTGAACTAGTCAAAAGTCACTTTTGACCGAGTGATGATAAAGGCTACGATCAGGCTTAGTGATTTTTCATGCAGAGGAATATGAATGATCAAGATGGAATTTGTCCTTCACGTTAGTAGAGAGATATTACTGGGCCCCTCGATGAATGAGTCTGAGAAATGTATGGCCATACTATGATGAAAGGAGTTTCTGTCTCTGTTATCAGGCTACTCAGGAATCGAGAAAGTAATAGTCAGGAACAAGAGGATGACATTATCCATGCCTTATCCTTGATCGATATATCGTGTGACAAAAGGGACGTGACATGGTTGTATGACAGGTTGCATCGTGATAGTGATCCTCATATGAATTGGGTAGTCGTAATGTCTTTGCTAGAGGCCGTTTGCGATTTTTGGGTTAGTTTAGTTATTGGCCCACTGCCAACTTCATATGGGCCTACAGGGTCGCACACAAGAATGGCCCAACACGAGATAATGTTTAATTTAGGGTGGATGAATTTTATATTTATATATATATATAATATAAAATTCATTAATAATATTATATAGATATATATATTTTCGAAATATATATCTTATATATATATATGTATATATATTATATGATATTATTACATTGTGTTAGTTTTAAATTTATTTTATTAAGATATATTAAATTTAATAACTAACATGATAGAGATATAGTATCTTAGATTTAATTTATGAAGATAAATTAAATCTAATGGCTCTTTATTTGGATTAAATAAATAGGTTAAATTAAAACTATTGGACAGATTTAATTTAAATTGAATTTATTTAATTAGCTCATCAAGATAATTAATTGTTAATTAATTTCGAAATTAATGATGATTAATTTTGAAATTTGAAAATAGCCTTCATAGGTTATAAACTTGATAGAGCAGATATATTCATACGCACATGAGAATTGAGAGCCGCAAGTGAAACCCTAGGAGACATTAGAGGCGCTAGCACGTAGTCTCGGTTGGAGAGCGTTCGTGTGGATACCGGTAGAGGGAGCGGACCTGACGTGTTGGCTCCTAGCGATTGTGAAAACTCTGAATCATCAAAAAGGTATGAATCCTTCCAACTTGGTTTAAATGCCGTTGATAGATCCTCGATTAGGATTGGTGAAAATTTTTAAAATTCTTCCACTGTGCCTACTGATTCTAACATAATATTGTAATTACCCATGTATATTCCCTCGATCATTTGATGGCTCTTTAGGACAGATTTGAGTTAAAACTCAATAAATTTGAGATCTGCACCCAGGTTCACTTGAGGCCTTACTCAAGTAACATTGAAGTTCACTCGAGGCCTCCCTAGGGTAATCTGTCTCTTCACCTTCTGACTGTTTATTTCCAACCGTTGTGCCGTTTCATTTGAAATTAATGCTTCACTGGCACATTTCCAAGTTCATTACTAGAGTGGTTACTCGAGTAATGCATCCATTACTTCAAGGTGTTACTCCAGTAATGCTCATTACTTGAAGTTGTCCCTCAAGTAATTTTATCCTCTATTAACCTCTGCTTTTCATACTCCAAAATAGAATATCATGATCCTGCAAAACAAATTGCTAGAAACTCTGATGCTTAAGTTAGTAATAATCAAAACATCAATAAATAATATCATATAACATTTTGTAAATACTAAATAACTTACAATTCATTGGAATTTACCATTCCCAATTCTCGTCTAATATACAAAAATTGATCTTTGCAAGAGGTTTTGTGAAGATATTAGCTAGTTGAAGATGAGTTGGAATAAATATCACTTTGACATCTTTCTTTTGGACATAATCTCTGATAAAGTGATGTCTAACATCAATATGCTTGGTTCTGGAATGTTGAACAGGATTCTTTGCCAAGCTTATCGTGCTAGTGTTGTCACAGTATATTGGTGTCTCTTTCAAATAAATACCAAGATCCTGGAGTTGTTGCTTTAGCCATATTACTTGTGCACAATAACTTGATACTGCAACATACTCAGCTTCCGTTGACGAAAGAGACACTGTAGTTTATTTCTTGCTAAACCATGACACAAGTGATCCTCCAAGAAATTGGCCTTGTCTACTCATACTTTTTCTATCCGTCTTGTATCCTCCAAGATCAGAGTCTGAGTATGCAACTAGATATTCACTTCTTCCTTTGGGATACCAGCTACCTAATTCTGCCGTGTCAGCAAGATATTGGAAGATACGTTTGACGGTTTCAGCATGTAACTCTTTTGGTGCTAATTGATATCTTGCACACATGCCCACACTAAATTGAATATCAGGCCTACTTGCAGTGAGATAGAGTAATGATCCAATCATTCCTCTATATTTTGTGATGTTGTAATCTTTTCCCTTGACATTCGCATCAAGAATGTGGTTGAGCTCATGGGTGTGTCCGTTCCATTTGCTTCATCCAATCCATACTTCTTCAATAGCTCTTTCAAATATTTCGTTTGAGATATGAAAATTCCATTCTTTCTTTGTTTGATTTGCAAACCGAGAAAGAAATTCAATTCTCCTATCATTGACATCTCAAACTCCCCCTGCATTATCTCAAAAAATTCTTTGCACATAGTTTCGTTAGTAGCACTGAAAACTCTATCATCAACATATATTTGCACAATTAATATATCATCACATTTTCATTTTATAAAAAGTGTTGTATCTACTTTTTCTCGTACAAAACCTTGATCAATAAGAAATTTACTGAGCCTTTCATACCATGCTCTAGGAGCTTGTTTTAAACCATACAAAGCCTTTTTGAGTTTGAAAACATGGTCAGGTTTGGTTACATCTTCAAAACCTGGAGGTTCATCTACATATACTTCTTCCATGATGTAGCCATTTAGAAATGCACTATTTACATCTATTTGATAGAGTTTGAATCCTTTAATGCATGCAAAGGCTAAGAGTACTTGTATAGCTTCCAATCTAGCTACTAGAGCATATGTTTCATCATAATCAATTCCTTATTCCTGATTATAGCCTTTGGCCACCAATCTTGCCTTGTTTCTAACAATAATTGTGGATTCATCAAGTTTGTTCTTGAATACCCATTTAGTGCCAATGATCGGATGATCCTTAGGTTGGGGTACCAAATCCCAAACTTGATTTCTTTTAAATTGGTTTAGTTCTTCTTGCATTGCTATAACCCAATCATTGTTTGATAGGGCTTCATCAATGTTAGAAGGTTCAATCTCAAAAATGAATGCATTGAAAATTCTATTTCTAGTTTTGACTCCTTCATTCACATCTCTTATGACTTGATCTAGGGGATGACTCCTATTGTACTTCTAGGCTTTAGGTTGTCCTAGTGACTGATCTTCTTCTTTGATTTAATCAACTTTTGGAATAAGAGATTTAGAAATAGATTGACCATTTTCTTGATTTAAAACAACTTCCTGCTCATCATCAATGATTTTGTCAGGGGATTCAAATTCATCAAATACAACGTGAATTGATTCTTCAACAACACATGTTCTTTTATTGATATTTCTATATGCTTTACTTCGGTTAGAATAGCCTAGAAAAATTCCTTCATCTGTTCTAGAATCAAATTTTCTTAAGTTATCTTTACCATTATTATGAATGAAACACTTACAACTGAAGATGTGTAAATAAGCAAGGTTCGGCTTCCTTCCTTTATATAGCTCGTATGGTGTCTTTCCAAGTTTTGTTCTAATGTAGGCTCTATTTGAAATATAGCATGTTATGCTCATTGCATCGGCCCAAAAAACTTGAGACACATTCTTTTCATTCAGCAATGCTCTAGCCATTTCAGTAAGCACTCTATTCTTACATTCCACGACTCCATTTTGTTGAGGTGTCCTTGGAGCAGAGAAGTTGTGATCTATGCCATTAGTATCACAATATTCTTCAAAGGCTTGATTTTCAAACTCTATATCGTGATCTGTCCTGATACCTGTAATGGACATACCTTTCTCATTTTGCACTTTCTTGGCAAAAACAATAAATTCTGCAAAGGTTTCATCCTTTGATGATAGAAAAATAGTCCATGTAAATCTAGAGAAATCATCAACAATGACTAATGAATATAAGTTGCCACCAAGGCTTTTAACTCTTGTTGGACCAACTAAATCCATATATATCAATTGAAGTGGTCGATTTGTTGTAATTTCATTTTTCGATTTGAAAGATGATTTAGTTTGTTTACCCTTTTGACATGCTTCACAAATCAAATCATTTTTAAAACTTACTTTGGGTAATCTAAGAACTAAATCCTTTTTGAGTAGTTTGCCTAGTTGGTGTATGTTGACATGAGCTAGTCTCTTATGCCATAACCAACTTTCATCAGCATTACTCATAAAACAATTTTCAGAGTTATTTCTATTGATATCAAGTATATAGCAGTTACCTTCCCTTGATATTTTTCTTATCGAGTTGTAAGTCCTTCTTGTTGACAATTAGACATTCCTCTGAATCAAATATTATCCAGTTGTCTTTATCTGCACTTTAACTTACACTCAGCAAATTATGACACAAGCCTTCAACGTAATATACATCTTTGACTTGTATTCCTTTGTCGTTTTTTATTACACCAATTCCTGCTATTTTTCCAGATTGATTTTCTCCAAATTTTACCTTTCCACCTTCCTTAGATTGCAATATGGTAAGACTTTCGAAATCACTGGTTATATGTCTAGAGCATCCACTGTCTATGTACCACTTGTTGTTTTTGGATGCTTTAAGACATATTTGCATTCAAATATGATTAGGTCTTAGGTACCCACATCTTTTTGGGGCCTTTTGGGTTTGTACAAAAATTTTTCGGAACATATGAACCTTTAGGTACCCACTTGTAGGTTCCTATATTTCCTTTCTTCTTATGAATGCATGATGAAGTATAATGACCTTTTCTATTACAATAATTACAATGTGCAAAAGGATTTGATGTATGCACAGAATGCTGAAAATAATTCAAGTATGATTTACCTCCAGCTTTCTTTCTTCCTTTCCTTCTGTCTGATTTTGGATCATATCCAATTCCAGATCGATCATTCACAAATCATTGAGCTTTTAAAATTACATTTAGCATTTCACTTCCTTTAGTGAATTTTTCAAGAGATTTAGTCAGATCAGTGTTTTTCTTTTTCAAAGAAGTATAGTTTTCACAATCCTTTTCAAAATTCTCTTTATGTTCTACTTCAAGAGCTTTGTTTTTCTTTTTGAAAACAACTAGTTCTTTAACTACTTTGATGAATTCAGAATGTAAAGCATTATATTTAGAAAGTAATTCATTATAGGTAGGATCAGAATCAGTTACCTCTTCTTCTGTTTCCTCTTGAGCAACTAAATAGATATTGGTTACTTCCTCTTCATTGCTTTCTTCGTCAGAAGAACTATCTCCCCATATGGCAGATACAAAGGCTTTCTTCTCATTGTAGAATTTGCCTTTTCTCTTTTCTTTATTCTTCTGAATCAGTTCTTGACATTCCAATTTGAAATGTCCTGGCTTTCCACGTTCATAGTAGATGATGTGTTCTTTATTGCTTGTTCCTCCTTTCTGAAAGTTTTTGAATCCTTGGCCTTTCTTGTAAAACTTTCTGAATCATTTTATGATTAGGCCCATTTTGTCATCGTTAAGCTCTTCATCTTTATCTTGTTCTTCTTCTTTTACTTTCAGTGCTAGACCTCTTTTCTTCTTGTCACCAATATCATCTAGTTCTTGTTTGAACTTTAATTTGCTTTCATATTCAGAAAGGCTTCTGAATAGAGAAGCAACCGATCGCATTGATTCACTTTTTGCTTCCTCAATTGCAGTGAATTTTGCCTCCCAGTCTTTAGAAAGAATATTTAAAATTTTTCTTACTTAGGTATATTGATCATAAACTTTTCCCAGTGCTGCAAGTTGATTAACAAGGTGAGTATATCTAAGTTCAAATTTAGCTATCGACTCACTTGATTTCATTCGAAGTAAATCAAACTTAGTAACCAGAGTATTGATCTGGTTTCTTTTATTTTTGAAGTTCCTTTGTGAGCTATTTCCAAGGCTTCCTATATTTCTTTAGCTGTTAGGAGTATGCAGATTCTGAAGTACTCGTTTTGACTAAAGGCACTTTGAATCATTAGAATTGCTTTACTGTTGAGTGTAATGAGTTTCTTGTCATTCTCATCATATTCTGCAGGTGTCTTGGGAACTCTTTATGAATCTACAATCTTTTCAGGTTCGTAGTTTTCACTCTCAATCACATCCCATAGCCCATATTCAGTACCTATTACAAAGACTCTGAACTTCGCTTTCCAGAATGAGAAGTGTTCACTATTGAAACACGGAGGTCTTGTGATAGAAGCTTCGTCGAGAAGAATGCCTTCACCTATACTTGCCATTGGATCCTTCTTAGGCTGTTAAACCTTAACAAGAAGACCTACGCTCTGATACCAAATGTTAGTATAAGCATTTCACCTAAGAGGAGGGTGAATTGGGTGATACCAGAAATTTCGTTGTGTATAAGAAAATTAACTGAATATTTTAAAGCAGTTGAGAGCAAAGAGAAATATCACCGAAGTGTACACCAGGAGTTATATTGGTTCGGCCATAACCACTTTGACCTACATCCATTCCTCAAAGCGTCTCTGAGAGTTTCACTATATTCTCCAAGATTCAGTGGGTTCTTGGCACTATAGTACACATCAAGTTCCTTCACCTAGACACTTGCTCCCCCTTACACGTTGCAATCTAATCCCCAACTCAAGGTTCCACAACCTTAAATTATCTCAATAACAAATATTAAGTTTGTAATGAAAAGCTCTCTCACAAAGCAAATATATAATCACTGAAGTACAATGAATGAGTATAAGAAAACAAAGCACTAAGAGTGTGTTGATCAGTGTATGTTCATGTGTTCTCGATTCTTGTTTTTCGCCTTTGAATGATCCATATATATAGATAATTTGTAGTGTCCGTTGGAAGCAATTCAAACATGTCTGTTAGAGTCGCGCAGCAACGATTGACCATTCTTCAAATTTGAAAACTATCCATTTAAGGTAGGTAGTAGTAGGTGAACGTTTGGACTTTTATTTGACTTTTCACTTCTGATATGATTTCTTCATTGTTTCTCTGCAAATGTGCTTAGAATACTAGTGCAATGAAGAGTTAATCATATAGATAACAAATCAATAATTATTCGATCAAAAAAATGATTTCTGGACTTCATCACTCGAGTGGCTACTCGAGTGATCATGTTTGTTACTTGAGTAGTCCCTCGAGTAAGCCTATAAAAAATATGGCAATGAGTAATTCAACAATTTTCATAATATATTACTCAAGTAAGACATGGAGTGCAATACATCACAAACCTTGGAATTACCTAATTACTCGAGTGGTTACTTGTGTGACCATGTCTTTTCCTCACAAGTTACTCAGGTGCTTTATCCAGTAAGCCTATTACTCGAGTGACACCTTGAGTAAATTCCAAATAACTTTGCAGATTACTCGATTACTTACTCGAGTAATTGCATCAAATTATTGGCCGAGAGTACTTGTTCTTTGTTTCCCTGATTACTTGAGTGATCCCTCGAGT
The DNA here is from genome assembly GCA_963242795.1 of Inga leiocalycina. Taxonomy (NCBI): domain Eukaryota; kingdom Viridiplantae; phylum Streptophyta; class Magnoliopsida; order Fabales; family Fabaceae; genus Inga; species Inga leiocalycina. The sequence goes on from OY725324.1 coordinate 45,829,851, forward strand.
AATGGATCAAATAACTCCACAGATTACTAGAGTGCTCCCTCAAGTCATGCCTTTTTCACACATGGTTACTCGAGTGGCTACTCGAGTAAATTGTTGCATTTCTTGGCTGAGAGCTACTGGAAGATTTTTTCCTAGGTTACTCGAGTAATGGCTCATATAAGCTTGTGGATTACTCGAGTAGCTACTCGAGTAACTTCTTCCAAATTTTGGCAGTGCTTTCGAAAAACATTTTCTTTCAACATTACTCGAGTGCGTACTTGAGTAATAGTGTTCCTTACTCGAGTGATCACTCGAGTAAACATATACAACTGCCAGTGATGGTCTTCCTTTATTCTTCCCCTCAGTTCTTTTTCATTACTGTAGTACTTACTTCAAGTAATGCTTTGCCATTTATTTTCTTTGTTCAAATTCATTTGTTATCATATCCTCTTTTATCATTAGTTTAATCTTTGTTATCTTCAAAACATATGTGATTGAACAGCATGATACGAGCCCATTAGTAATGAGCAGAGGAACTGAATATGCATAAAGATAACTCTAATAATAAGGAATGGAAAGAACTAAGTAACCCCGTGAATAAAGTTAATTAATCTAGTAAATACGACTTTACCAAATGAATAGTGCCCCAAGAATAATTGTGTAAGTTTTTTGCTAGGAGATTATTTATTAATTCTCCTAAGTCGTAATAATAATGACATCACTTTTGATGCATAACAAAGGGGCATAAGGAATCGGTGTTACAAAAAGACCATTCCATAATTTAAGAATAGATATAGCACAATTCATAGTGAATATCTTAGCTCATCACAACGTCTCTCATAAAGAACACATAAGCATAAACATCAAGTAGAAAGTGGTTACTTCTTGCTAAGCAAGGAGATATTACCATAAATACCAAGCCCTGTGCTCAAACCAACAAATCACAAGTCAATCTATACATTTAACATCTCCACAATCATTTGATAGCTAATTAAGAGGTTAAGAATAACAACTAAAACCTCAAAGTCCCTCTAGAGACCCCAACTCTAAATCTTGGCCAACAATAACCATTCCAACATACTCTTAAGATTTCCATAGCTTAAATGTAATGCCCCAAAATATGTGCAAGGGCTCAAGACTCCAAAAGTGGATGAAATTAATGTTAGATAAACACTTTCGGGGAATAAAGTGTGAATTATGACTCAAGTTAGTAGCAAAAAGTGCCCAAATCCCTTATTTAAGCTCAATTACAGTGACAAGCCTAAATTGAATTAAAGGACAAGGGAATGGCCCATAAAAGGAAGAAATGGAAGTAGAAAATTCCCCAAGTGGCAAGCTAGCTGAAATTGCCATAGTTAGGGGCAAAATAGGAAGAAAGAAAATTTATCAACCAATTAGTCAACTACCGAAGAGGAAATTCACCCCCAACTAAAAGACCAAGAGGTGTGACTAAATGGCCAATGGAATTAGTTAAAGTAACTTAATAGCTACTTGCATTTGATGGATCTATAAGATGATGACACATGGCACCATTTGGACTAAGCAATGAAGTCAAATAGCTAAACCATTAATTCTCCTTCCCTCTCTCCTCTCCAAGTCAGTTATGAGCATAGAAAGAGCTGAAGTGTGGCATTTAAAATAGATTTCTCTCTCTCTCCAAGCTCACAAAACAATAAGGAGGAAAGAAAAGAAGATTTTGTAAAGGTGAGCTCTTTTACTTGAGATTTGACTTAGAAGATGAACTCTATTGCTAAAAATCTCTTCTCTAATTTTGTTCCTCTTAATGAAAGCTTCATTTGTATGGTTTTTTATTTTCAAGAGGAGGTGTTTTGTGTGCTCAAGAAAAACTAGTGTTTGGAGAATCAAAGAACCAACTAGAGAAAGTGTAGAGGTAAGCAAAGGCAATCTTTTGACATATATAATGTGATAATTGGTTCAGTACTTTGGCTTGTGGAATTTGCCCTATTTTCGTGTATATTAGGGTTTCGAGCGATTGTGATGGTTTGATGGTAGTAATGGTGCCTTGAGGTGTCTTGTGTTGTGCTTTGGATAAATGGAATTAGTTTAAGGCTTGAATGGAAAGTTTGGAAATTTTGGCAAATTGTGTTAAAATTCTGCCCAAAACAGAACTTATAAATGGAATTGGAATTTGATTGTTTTGATATTTCCATTAGATTCCATATGAAAAATTCTGTGGGGAGTGTAACCCCCTTTCTTGAAAGCCGTTAATATGGTTCGAAAACGTGTTATGAAATAAATGGGAGACCAAAAGATAATTGAAAACTCATTAAAGGTTCCAACTTCAAGATAGGATTTGGTTTTGTGATAAAGTGGGCTTTCAAAACTTTTCAAAACATGATTAACATGGTCTTATTTCTGCTTTACCTAAACATATTTGGCTTGCTCGATTAAGTTCCATTCATTAATATCAGAGTACTCAACAAAATTTCCTGATGAACTCTCAGGTTATACTCAAACTAATAGGGTCTATAGGGCATAATCGCCCGTTTGAGTTCCCATATTAGGGATTACATACAACTTCACATGTATACATTTATCCCCAAAAATTGATAACCAACACAAAACACTAGTCTCTTAGCTGGGAGCACTAGCTGCCCTTCGTTACCTCCTTTTCCTTTGATCCGCTTGCCCTAGCTGAGGTTAGTAATTGGAAAGAGTGAGATTCATGTGAATCCCAGTAGTAATATTTCACTTATTTGATATATAATTAACAAAGCATGTAAGTAATTATCACAAAGCAGCAATCACTACAACATTTACAGTAGCAAACACAACAGCATTCACATTCGTCACATTCGTCACATTCGCCATATGCACGACAACTTTCATAGTTGTATAGGACAGCTTTCACAGCTGTATACGATAGCTTTCACAGCCATATATGACAACTTTCACTGTATTCACAATCATGACTGCTTTCACTGTATTCATGGCAGCCTGCACATTCGTCACAATTTATGATAAGCACTTACATACAAAGCTTTATACATGGTATAAGAGAAAGTGTCACTACCTTGGTCTTTCCGATCTTGTTCTTACACAGATTTCTTGTGCTTAGGGTAGATATCGAATCCTATAATTAGAATTACAGACGATAGGTTATTACTTAATCCAATTCTTCTTTAATTCAAACACTTAAGTTGGTTATCATTAGGGACATTTAATCAAGTCAACTAAGGAGTTAGAGCGGTCAATAACCTAAAAGACCAATTTCTAACCTCAAAGTTTAACAATATTACACTATACTATTACATCTTTATTTTTTGTATAAGTGACGAAAACTGCCAGAATTTTTCATCAACTTTGAAAAATCATATCTTTATGTACAAAAATCGAATTGCAATGATTCCAAAGGCTATGGCCCTTATTTAGTCTATTTTCAAGGAAAAATATCACCCACAGCCAGTTGGGCATACAACATTCCCATATTTGTCATTTATTGCACACTACTAGAATTTAACCCAGTTTTCATAACCTAACTTCAAAAATTCATAACTTCCAGTGTACAAAGCAAACTAATGCAAATAACCTATTAAATTAAAGCTTGATATGTCTACTTTTATTCTGAAAAGATTCACAATTTTTTGACACCATTTACTCATTCAAAACTACCATACAATATAGCTGCCCTGCATAGAGTTTTCTTTGACAAACTTCCAATTTTTCAACATATGTTTCTAAATGGCCAGAATTCACAATCGGGGCTACTCCCGTTACTATTTTTCATGTAGAACACAATGACAACATCAAAATGACCAAATTTTTACTCTTTCTACATATCTATTTTAGGCACAAAAAAGCAACAAAATTCCAAAAATTACCAAACTCCCAATTTGAGCATCAAACTTGTGTCATATGGTTTCTAATCATCATAAACACCAAATACATAACCAAAACACCATGACTTCTCCAAAACCTAACTTGGACAAAATTAGGGCAGAATTGCACATGTTAAAATACTATTAAACCTAAACAACTAAAGTTAAAATCGAATCCAATACTCACCTCTTGCTTTTTCTTAGCTCCTTTCTTTGGTTTTTAAGCTTTTGTTCTTGGATGATGGCTAAAAACACCTCCTCTTGAAATTCTAAAATCATAGAAATGAAGCTCTCATCAAGAGAAACAATGTTTATGAAGGGTGTTTAGGCCATAGATGAGGTTAAGAAGGTAAAGCTCAAGAGGAAAGAACTCACCTATACTTGGTTCTTCAATTTTTGGTTTGGTCCAACTGCTTAGCTGACTTAACGATAGAGAGAGTGTGTGTGATAAATGATCAGCCTTTTCCTTTCCCTTACCACTTAAAGGGCTGGCCGAAATTTTAGTCAAAAGGTGGTGAAAAATTGTAGTTAATAATAAATTCCTTTGGTCATATACTTATATTATTTAACTTGAGCTTTTACTTTCCTCTCCCTTCATCTTTTAACTGTAAATTGGTGCCCAAAAAGTTGTCCTAATTAATTCAATCTTCGGCCCGATCTTCTCTCTTCATTTGACCAAAATATATGTCCCAAAAAGGTGACAATTTTGTTGACCAAGCTTTCTTGCAATTAACTTGCTTTTTGGTCAAAATTTCCAACTTGTAACAAATTGCAAGTCTAGTTGAATTTTCTCCTCATCTTCTTTCTTTCTTTTTGACTTGTCATTGGTTATGATTTAATTACATATTTTCTTTCTCTTTCTTTAGGATCTTGAACAAAATTAACTGAGAGAAAAGGAGAAAGATATATTGATCCATTGATCTCTTCATTCTTGATTTATTTATACCAAGCCACAATTGTTGACTTTTCAAATGGAAAAGATGAAATATATCATTTAAATTCTTTTTCCTTCTTCTTATGGTCTTGAACTTTTTTTATCAAGGGAGAATGAAGGGAAATTAATTTAGTTTTCTTCATCATTATCTTTACTTTTCAAGAGAAAATCTTAGCCCTTCATTTTGGTTTATAACTTTAACCTCAATATCAAGTAGCAATTGTCTCGTTTGCCCTTGACTATAGTAATATTATTTAGATTGCCATTAACTCTTTATTTGTTTCCTTTCTTTCTATTCCATATGCCATTTTCCCTTCTTCTTATGTTCAAATTAGGCCTTTGGTCATTTTTGACTTTAGGCTAAAAGGCTAAGTAGTTATTTAAAGTTAATAAGAACTAAAGTCATAACAAAATTTCTAAGGGTAATTTTGCCATTAATCCCACTATCTATTATGTACATTTAGCTCTTGAGTACATTTTGGGGTATTATAGGGAGTAGCCCCGGTTGTAAATTCTGACCATTGGAAACATATGTTGAAAAATTAGAAGTTTCATCAATGAAAACTCTATGCAAGGTAGTCAGTTTGCATGGCAGTTTTGAATGAGTACATGGTATCTAAAAATTCTAAAACTTTTTGGTCTGATAGTAGACATGTCAAGTTTTAAATTGATATATAATGGGTGTTATTTTGATGTGTGTACTGGATGTTATGCATTTCCAAAGTTGGTGGATGAAACTGTAAGTTATTTTCGAACAGTATGGAAATTCTTTAAAGCCTGGATTTTTGTGGTGCTAGATGGTAGTTGTTCATATTTTTCTTGTATGGAGGACTTAAAAATCTTCAAATAGCACTTAGAATCACTCAATTTTGATTTTTTTAGATTTAGTTATGATTTTTAGAAGTTTAGCCAAGAAACAGGAATTTTCTTGGCCGCGGCCTAAAAGCTTCTAACCTGTTTTTGGCTACTAGCAAAGGTTTTTGGCTGCAACCAAAATGTTTCTAACCATTTCTTGGCTGCGGCCAGAGCATTTCTTGGCCACGGCCATGCCCAATTTCAGCACCTTACATTTTTAAACGACAATAATGGGTCTAGCTCTTCCCATTCCTTTTAGGTTTTTGTTTAAGTTTCTCATAACCACTAAAGGGACACAAATGATAACCAACCCCAAGTGTTTTATAGTTATTTAAGAATTGGAAAAGGGAATAATTCATCATCTTTAATTCTGATTGATAGGAGTTGACATCCGCCCTAAGCGTGAGAAATCGGTGTATGAACAAGAACAGAATGAACAAGGTAGTGACTCTTTCTCTTATATCATGTATAATGCTTTTTATGTATGTGTTTATCATTGAATTGTGACTAATGCTGCTGTGAATACTACTGTGAATACTACTGTGTGACGAATGTGTATACAGCTGTGAATGCTATCGTATATGGTGGTGAAAGCTGTCGTGAATGTCATGAATGTGACAAATATGGCGAAAGCTGTGAATGTGTATACAACTATGAATGTTGTCATATATAGCTGTGAAAGCCATCGTGAATGTCACAATGTGATGAATATGGCGAAAGCTACGAATGTGTATATAGCTATGAATGCTATCGTAAATGGCTGTGAAAACCGACGTGAATGTCACGTAATAAGACAAATGTAATGAAATTCATGAATGTGATTGCTGCAGTGGATGCTGTTGTGATGCTACTTAATGATTTGCTTACATGCTTTGTTATTATATATCATATGAGTGAATTATTACTACGGAGATTTGGATGAATCTCACTCTTTCCGATGACTAACTTACAGCCAGGGCAAGTAGATTGAAGGAGACACAAGTAACCAAGGGTGGCTAGTACTCTCAGCTAGGAGATTAAGCTTTTTGTGTTGGTTATCAAACTTGTGGATTAATGTATTGATGTACATAAGTGTAAGGTAGGAAATGTAGATGTATCTACCGTAAATTTGTGTAATGGTATGTAATCCCCAGTATGGAAACTAAGATGGGCACCTATGCCTTGTAGACCCTCATAGTTCATGATGATAACCTGTGAGCCATCAGGAAATTTTGTTATATACCTTGATATTTATAAATGGAACAGTACCGAACAGCCCAAATAGATTCAAAAAGTAGAAGCGAGACCACATTAAACAGGTTTTGAAAACCCACTTTATCACAGGACTGAATCCTATCTTGAAGTTGGGAATGTTAATAAGTTTCAAATTATCCTTTGGTCTCCCTTTTGTTTTATGACACATTTTCAAACCATATTAACGGCTTTCAAGGTAAGGGTTACATTTTTTATATCAAACTAGAAGTTCCTTCTGGCAAGGGTAGGTTTTGCTAGGATAGTTGCAATAGTTCCTTGTTTTAGTGATGGTAGTTAACTTATGATTGTTTGTATATACACATATATGTTCCTGCTATTTATTGGTATATGAGTTTTAGGGAATATGTGTATACATTAAATGTGATATTGACATGGTGAATCATTTGTGATAGTGAAAAAGAAATGATGGCTTGACCAAAAGTTAGATGGGTAGAACCGGAGGTGGAAGAGATAAACGACAACCTATATGATCTTATCCAATAGATGATGGGTATGTTAATGGAGCAGTAGGATATGATCCTAGATCTGAGCAAGGGCTTCGAGAGATGAAAGACAAACAAAATGAAGATAGAGTCCAATCGGCTCAAGATAGGACAAATCATGAGGAAGAAACAGCAGAAGGGTCAACTCGACCTTCAAAGTCACCACTACATATGGAGCCAAACTAGAAATCGTATGGGGTGCTAGCCTAAAATGAGAGAGATTTACAATTCTGGGTTCCAAATTCTGTAAGCATCTACCTCCAGTGTTTAGGGGAAGTTTGATCCCTAAGCAATGGAATACTAGCTGGTTTGACTCGAGAATATCTTTGAAGTGTGAGAATGTCCAACTAAGGTAAGGGTGTGATTGGCTATTTACAAGCTAGAGGGAGACTTTAACAGGTAGTAGTGGAATATTGCCATGTCGTTGCTCAAGAAAAATTAAATGACAAATACTTTCCCAAGTCGGTTAGGCTTGAGAAAGAATTAGAGTTCATGTCGATAAAGCAAGGTGATGAAGAGACCTTTGATGACTAGTTGTCTCAGTTTATCTGACTGGACCGTTACCCTTGTGCCTATGACACATAAATGATGAGGAGTGGAGCTCTGACATGCTGATCTGAGGCTTGAGGCATGAGTTAAGGAAAAGGTTAGCCACCCTACAGTTTACGGTGTTCAATAAAGCTATAGAGGAGTGACGAATCACAAAGAGCAATCTGAGGGATATGTATCCAGCTAAGGGTTGTAGCAGTCATGGTGAGCCTAGTAAGGGAAATTCTTCTAAGAAGCGAAAGAGTCAAGAATCCTCATCTAAGGGCGATGATAAGAAACCCTACCTACCTAAGGATCGTGAGTACCAGAAACTTCCAATGATATGGTCATGTCCTCGTTGTGGCAGGGCGTATTCTGGCAGAACATGTTTGGGGCAAGTAATTTGCTATAACTGTAAGAAGATAGGGCATATGGCTAGTGAATGCAAGTAGCAGCTGGTAGAGCAAAGGCCCAGGAATCAGGGCAGGGTGTTTGCTATGATGCATGAAGAAGCATAGAAGTCTCCCGACCTGATTCAAGGTAAAATTTTTCTCAATGGTGGTTTACTGCAAGCTTTATTTGATTTGGGTGTCAAAGCTATAACTACTGATGTTTGATTGAATAGTGTGATAACCGTTGAGGGGCATAAGTCTATGGTTGACTTGATTTGTTTGCCGCTCTATCAATTGGAAGCCCTATAGGGTTTTCATTAGTTGAGGGTGAATAATGCACTTGCTGTATTCATAGATTACATGAATTATGCCTTCCAACAGTACTTAAAGCAATTCTTGGTGGTTTTTATTATTGACATCCTGATTTACTCTATGAGTAACAAAGTAGATGAGTATCATTTGAGAGTAGTGTATGAGATCTTGTGTGAAAAGCAACTCTATGCCAAATTGAGCAAGTACGAGTTTTGGCTTTTGGAAGTAAAGCATTTGGGCCTTGTTATCTCACTAGAAGGAGTCTCAGTGAATCCCAGTAAAGTAGAAGAAGTACTGGATTAGAAGAGGCCAGAAACTGTTGTTGAGATACACAATTTTCTAGGTCTTGCTGGTTATTACCAGAGGATACATGCAAAATTTCTCCTGGATTGTCTTGCCGATGGCCAAGCTCATCAGGAAGGACAATCATTTATGTGGGATGATCAATGTGTGAAGGGCTTCACTGAGCTTAAGGTAAGGCTGTCAACGGTATTAATGTTGATTATACCCGATCCCAGCTTGACTTATATTATGTACAGTGATGTAAATAAGCAGGGATTGGGATGAGTCCTTATACAATAGGGTAGAACTAGTTTAGCTTATGGCAAATTCGACTACATGATCGAGGGGTTCTCACTAGATGATGTGAGGAACAAAGTCTTGGCTCTTACCCCGACATGACTAGCATGACTGGTCACCAGGCTGGTTGCACCAGTGATAACCCTAGGTCGAGAGGCGGTGCGTAAAATTATAGTCTGCAGTACCTTGAATTGTTTTTGGAGGTATGAGTGGTGGTCTATACCTCCCAATAGCTGAAGTCTTATGAAATGAACTATCCCACCCATGATCTGGAGCTTGTGGTGATTGTGCTTGAGTTAAAGATATGTGATGTTACCTATATGGTATGATGGTAGAACTATACTGCGACCATAAGAGTCTCAAGGATTTGTATGATCAGAAAGAATTGAATATGAGATAGTGCTGGTAGATGGAGTTGTTGAAAGATTTTAACCTTGAGATCAGGTATCATTAGGGTAAAGCTAATGTCATCGTGGATGCTCTTAGTCGAAAGGCAGTGCAAGTTGCAACAATGATGATACGTGAAGGGAAATTGGTAGAAGATTTTTGGGAATCAAACTCATCGAACCAAATCTTATATGCTAAGTATAGTGTTCCTAATGGGAAAGTGATTTAAGGTCCGAGATTGAAGAGGTTTAAAGCCGGGATGCACGAGTGCAGTCTATCCGAACCATGATCAAACGAGATGAAGACCTCTAAAGTTCGACGTCAGAAATCACGTGTTCATGAGAGTGTCTTCGGTCATGAGAATCGGAAGAGCGATCAAGATAAGGAAGTTGAGCCCATAATACATTGGTCAGTTTGAGATTCTTGCGAGATTCGGACCTATAGCATACCAAATAGCCCTACCCCTAAACTCAGTATTTATGTCTCAAGATGTGTAACAAATTTTGGGGATGAAATTTATTGTACGGGGGGAGAATTGTAATACCCCAAAATATATGCAAGGGCTCATGACTCCAACAGTGAATGTAATTAATGTTAGGCAAACACCTTCAGGGAATAAAGTGTGAATTATGACCCGAGTTAGTAGCAGAAAGTGTCTAAACCCTGTATTTAAGCTCAATTATGGTGAGAAGCCTAAATTGAATTAAAGGACAAGGGAATGGGGCATGGAAGGACGAAATGGAAGTAGAAAATTCCTCAAGTGTCAAGCTAGCTGAAATTGCTATATTTAGGGGCAAAATAGGAAGAAAGAAAATTTATCGGCCAATTAGTCAACTGCCAAAGAGGAAATTCACCACCAACTAAAAGAGTAAGAGGTATGACTAAATGGCCAATGGAATTAGTTAAAGTAACTAAATAGCTACTTGCATTTGATGGATCCATAGGATGATGACACATGGCACCATTTGGACTAAGCAATTAAGTCAAATAGTCAAACCATTAATTCTCCTTCCCTCTCTCCTCTCCAAGTCACTTATGAGCATAGAAACAGCTGAAGTATGGCATTTTAAATAGATTTTTCTCTCTCTCCAAGCTCACAAAATAAGGAGGAAAGAGAAAAAAGATTTTGTAAAGGTGAGCTCTTTTACTTGAAATTTGACCTAGAAGATGACCTCCATTGCTAAAAACCTCTTCTCTAATCTTGTTTCTCTTGATAAAAGTTTCATTTTTATGGTTTTAGATTTTCAAGAGGAGGTGTTTTGTATGCTCAAGAAAAACTAGTGGTTGGAAAATCAAAGAACTAATTAGAGGAAGTGATAGAGGTAAGCAAAGGCAAACTTTTGACCTATATATTGTGTTCATTGGTTGAGCACTTTGGCTTGTGGAATTTGCCCCATTTTCATGTATATTAGGTTTTTAAGAGGTTGTGATGCTTTGATAGTGGTAATGGTGCCTAGAGGTGTCTTGTGTTGTGGTTTGGATAAATGGAATTAGTTTGAGGCTTGAATAGAAAGTTTGGAAATTTTGGCAAATTGTGTTGAAATTCTGCCCAAAATAGAACTTATAAATGGAATGGAAATTTGGTTGTTTTGATGTTTCTATTGGATTCAGTGTGAAAAATTTTTTGGGGAGAAGCCTCAGTTGTGAATTCTAATCATTGGAAACATATGTTGAAAAATTGGATGTTTCGTCAATTAAAACTCTGTACAGGGCAGTCAATTTGCATGGCAGTTTTGAATGAGTAAATGTGGTCTAGAAATTCTCAAAACTTTCCAATCTAATAGTAGACATGTCAAGCTTTAAATTGATATTTCATGGGTGTCATTTTGATATGTGTGCTGGAAGTTATGCATTTCCAAAATTTAAGGTTGAAACTGGAAGTTATTCTGGAATAGTATGGAAATTCATTGAAGTCTGTACTTTTGTGGTGCTAGATGGTAGTAGTTCATATTTTTTTTCTGTATGGAGGACTTAAAAATCTCCAAATAGGACTTGGAATGACTCAGTTTTAATTTTTTGTAGATTTAGTTATGATTTTTAGAAGTTCAGCCAAGAAACAGGAATTTTCTTGGCCGAGGTCCAAAAGCTTCTTGGCTGCGGCCCAAAAGCTTCTAACCTGTTTTTGGCCACTGCCAAAGGTTTTTGGCAGCAGCCAAAATGTTTCTGACCATTTCTTGGCCACAGCCAAAGCATTCCTTGGCCACAACTAACCCCCAATTTCAGCACCTTACATTTTTAAACGGCGGTAATGGGTCTAGCTCTTCCCATTTCTTTTAGGGTTTTGTTTGAGCTTATCATAGCCACTAAAGGGACTTAAATGATAATCAACCCTAAGTGTTTTGTAGTTATTTAAGAATTAGAATAGGGAATAACTCATTGTCCTTAATTCTGATTGATAGGAGTTGACATCCGCCCTATAAGCATGAGAAACCGGTGTCTGAATATGAACGGAAAGAACAAGGTAGTGACTCTTTCTCTTATATCATGTATAATTCTTTATACATATGTGCTTATCGTTGAATTGTGACAAATACTGCTATGAATACTGTCGTGAATGCTACTGTGTGACAAATGTCACGAATGTGTATACAGCTGTGAATGTTGTTATATATGGCTGTGAAAGCCGTCGTGAATGTGATGAATGTGGCAAAAGCTACAAATATGTATATAGCTATGAATGTTATCATATATGGCTGTGAAAGCCTTCATGAATGTCACAAATGTGATGAATGTAGCGAAATCTACAAATGTGTATACAGCTATGAATGCTGTCGTATATGCCTGTGAAAGTTGAAATGAAAGTCACGTAATATGACAAATGTGACGAAAGTCATGAATGTGATTGCTGCTATGGATGCTGCTTTGTGATTTGCTTACATGCTTTGTTATTATATATCATATGAGTGAATTGTTACTACTAAGATTCATAAGAATCTCACCCTTTCCAATGACTAACTTACAACTAGGGCAAGTGGATCGAAGGAGACATAAGTAACCAAGGGCGGCTAGTACTCCCAGCTAGGAGATTAAGCTTTTTGTGTTGGTTATCAAACTTGTGGATTAATGTATATAGTGTATATAAGTGTAAGGTAGTAAATGTGGATGTATCTACTGTAGATTTGTGTAATGGTATGTAATCCCTAATATGGAAACTAAGATGGGTGCCTATGCCTTATAGACCCTCATCGTTCATGATGATAACTCGTGAGTCGTCGGGAAATTTTGTTATGTACTCTAATATTTATAAATGGAACAGTATCGAACAAGCCAAATAGATTCGAAAAGTGGAAGTGAGACCGTATTGAACAGGTTTTGAAACGTTTTCGAAAATCCACTTTATCATAGGACTGAATCCTATCTTGAAGTCGGGAACGTTAATGAGTTTCAAATTATCCTTTGGTCTCCTATTTGTTTTATGGTACTTTTTCAAACCATATTAATGGCTTTCAAGGTAGGGGCTTACATTAAACAACTTGTCTAAACCATTTAATAACCTCCAATTATCTAAATCAATTAAAAATTACAATTTCACAACTTAGGGTTTCACCTCAAAATACCCATTTGATAAAATCAAGTTTAGACAACAATCTAAATCGATTAAACCTTAAATCTAACTAATATTAACATAACTCATTCACCAAAACTCATTTCTAGTCATCACATTATCATAACTTAGCAAAATTATAATTCTTGAGCCAAACCAAAACTCAAAAGTCCATATATCCTTAAATCCATAAAAACTAAACTGATCAAACATCTATCTAACTCATATAATCTCTTTAAACCTAAAATATTTGGTGAAAACATTAGCATTTTGAAATCTAGTTCAACCCTAGATTTTCAAAACATGAAATTTGAAAAACTAAGAGGAAAAGAGAAGAATAAAGGTAGGATCACTTACTGGAGGCCTAAGAAGCTTGAAAACACTCTTAAGAGATTGAAAATCACAACCCTAAAAGAGCTCACTCGATTTCTCTCCTACTCCCTTTTGATTTTGAGTCTGTCACAGATATTATTATTTATAGAAATCACGAGTTTGCTTCAGCGAGTGCACAACTTGCAGAGGCAAATGACACAGAGAGAAGCTTTAGACTTTGATATTTTCACCTCGATGAGCAACATCGTCGTTGAGGTGACCGACATAAAGAGATAACTCTCTGCCTTACGATGCTCATTGCAACAAATAACACACTTGCCAAGGCGAATGACATAGAGAAGTCATTATCCCCATAAGACGCACTCCCCAAGGAGAATAATTTGTAAAGATGCTCCCTAAACTAGATCAAAGTATAATCCTTAACCCAAACACCTCAAATCGACAATGATCATAATCAGTCCCCTGATAACTCAATTTTCATCATTGATCAAAATTACTTCACTATAAATCTTAAACTTAATTTCCAAGATGCTACAAATGTAACACCCTGCCTTTAATCATGTAATTATAATTCGATATTAGATAATTAAAGTAGATTAGAGACCTTTGGATAACTTAAACTCATTTCAATCTCCTACTTTGTAGTAGGGTTTCACAAAATCATTCAAAATCTCTTTCCGGTTCCTGGTCTCCATTTCAAAATTCGAATATAATCACCTATGCAGTTTATCTACATTCACGTATGACAGAGTGTAAAACCAAATCCCCGGCAACTCCCGGGTTCTATACATATATAACCTGAGGTTTAAGTATCCACTAGGGGATTACATCCAAAATCGAATGTACTATTCATATTTCAGAATATACAGTGATCCCGAATTCAAAAGAAATAACCAACATTTCCAAAATCAACTATACCCCTAAGGGTCCTAAGTGCTCCGGGTCGGCCTCTTCTCCTTTGAGCCACATGCCCTGTCTGAAAGGTTAGTTATAGGAAAGAATGAGATTCGAGAGAATCTCAGTAGTAACAAACTACTCATACAATGTATAAATACCAAGCATGTATATAAATCACAACCAGCATCAACAGCAACATCAATCTCAAAGATACATGGTTTTCACCACAAACGACAGCACTCACGGCTGTATACATAATACGACAGCTCTCGCTGTAATCTTCATCACGACAGCTTACGCTGTAATCACAATAACGACAGCTTGCGCTGTAAACGACAGCTTTCACCAGTTGTAACCGCAGCAGCATCAAAGAAATCATCACAGAACCATGATAACACACACATACAAAGCATTACACACAGTATAAGAGAGAGAGAGTCACTACCTGATCCTTTCCTTATGTCTCTGGGCACTATGGGCTCACGAGGACGGCAAATATCAAACCCTGTAATCAAATTAGGGACAATCCGTCAATTACTTTTCCAAGTTCTTATCTCTATAATTCTTTAAGTTGGTTATCATTTAAACTCTTTAGGTGTCTAATATGGGTCCAAACATATGCTAAAAGGGTTAGGAGAATCTACCCCAAAGACCCTCTTTCTTGGAGAAACTTTCTAATTTCTGGGCTGGCTCACTCGAGCATGACCATCTTGTGCTCAAGTGATACCCCCGCCAGCACTCGAGCGCATGCGAGTGACCTTCAGGAAGTGCTTGCTCGAGAGCAAACTTCACTACAATCCTACACTCTCACTCGAGCACAAGAGGTTGTTCTCGAGCAGAGACCCCAGGAACACTCGAGCACCACGGAAGTGAGACCCCACGAGTGACAACCTGAGAGTGATCCCAACACTCCAACCACAAGTGCACTCGAGCACAACCCCTATGCTCGAGCACTTACCCCCAGCGCACTCGAGCATGAAGAAGTGAGGTCCAGCGAGTGACTTCCCGAGAGCAACTCAACTCCCAAGCAACAGATTCACTCGAGCACAAGCCCTAGTGCTCGGGTGATCTCCTAATGCTCGCGAGTGCCATGCGCACTCTTGGCAATCTACCCGCGAGTGATCACCTGAAACGCTCACCCCCAGTGAATCATGCACCCTCACTCGAGCACACACATGCTCACTCGAGCATGTTCATCTTGTGCTCGAGTGAGTTCTTTCCTCACTCGAGAGATCCTATCAGATGCCCAAAAACGCAGCAACTGATAAGAGTTTCCAAAATTCACCAATTGAATTCCAATGGTCCTATAACTCATATCATTACTCATTCTCATCCAAAACTTCACCATAAACCCATTGGTAACCCAAAATAACCAAACTTTCACTCAAATAACAAAATCTCATCTCTAAACCACAAATTCACCAAAACCATAACTTAACACACTTCCTCTTCTCAAATCCCCACCAAAACCACTGACATTTACACCCTTTTTAACATCTATTCCAACACATTACATCACTTAATTCATCTTTTCTGAAATTACCAGAAATCAGAGCAAAAATCCAGAATTCACAAAACTAACCCAATGGTCATTACACTTACATCAAACTTCATCAAAAACTCACCTCTTTCACTTGCTGAATTCAGAACTTTGATTCCTCAACTTTCAAATTCCCTCAATTTGCCACACACCACCAATCCAAAGTCTGAAAACATGGAAGTAAAGCTCTTAACTACTTGCACAATATCAATGAAAAGTGTTTAAGCTTGTGAAGCCATTTACCTTCACAAATTTCAAACCCTTCCTTTCTCCTTCTTGCTTGCTCGCCGGAAATGGAGAAGAGAGAGAGAAAATGGGTTGGTGAAAGTGATGATCACTTCTCTTGGTTCCACACACACACAACCGACTAGGGAGGGAGAGAGAGAAGAGAAAATGGTTGAAAGTTTGACTTTCATCCAAGGGTCCTTATTTAACCACTTGTCATCATCTCATTCCTCCCACCAAGATTTCACATAAGCTTGCTTGCATAAAATCCCACCCCATATTCTTTCAATCTCAGCCGTTGATCATGATTACTAAAGAGTTTCCCCTCCAATAACTGACTAATCGATTGGTAAATTTACCGTTTCGCCCCTGATTTTCACAATACCCACTAAACCATCACTAATCATCTTTATATCACATTGCACCATATATATCCTTCAAGTATGCTTAATTAACATTAATTACATCATTTGAAGTTATTAATCCTTGATTAAAATCTAGGATATTACAATTGACTTCATATTTTTTTATTAAACTGTCGCTAGTTAGAGTGCTGGTAGAAGGCCGAGGGCATTTAGGATTTTATGTGTTCTTAATTATGATTCCACAAATTTGATTTGGAAGTTTTATCTATTAAAATATAATAAGGTATTATTCAAAAATTTTTTTAACATTGGGCTTCTGGTGGAATGTTATATTATAGACTTCGAGAAGCTTAAGGTCTAAATTGTGAATTTAGTTTATTGTTATAAAAAGGAGATTTGTTTCAATAACCATGTTAGGTGGTTTGAACTCTTTTCTAACATGGCTTGTTTATGAAAAGATTAAAATGACTTTATTATTCATGATAACTTTATTCATGATAACTTTTCAATGTTAGTTTCTCTCTTTTTTATCATGGATAAATTAATAAAATGGTTTTGATCCTTTTTAATTATTATAGATGTTTTTAGATGATTTAGTAAAATGCTTTTCCATCATGGTCAACTCCAATTTGAATGATAGACTCTCTATAACCATGATAATTTCTGGAATGGTTAGTTGAAATCTTTATTTTACCATGGTTAGTGTTTTGAAAGTTTAGCTGTAACATCATCTACTACAATATACCTTCTCATTTTAGCTTGTTCTTTTAAGTTAAAGTGCAAATTTGCTTGAAAACTTTTAGGGCATATTTGGTTGAATACTTGTTAAATTGTGATTATAAGATGAGGACTTTACACGTCAAGCTCATTAACATGTTCGCTAAAATAGGTAAACACGTGAGAATTTTTCCATAGACAAATACTTGACTTTTCAAAGCTTGTATAATACATTTGACAGTGGTTAACATATCAATGGTAAATTTTTCATTTATGCATTTTGAACTATAAAGCTCATTAACATGTTAGCCACAACAACTAACATGTTAAATTTGTTTTAGAGAGCACATGTTTATTCCATGAGTTTGCTTCACTATTTAAGTATTTTGCATGTTCGTTTGGAGGGATGCTACATATATCAATTGGTAAATTTTAAAAACCTAATATATTACTAATACAAATCATTTTTCAAGGGGGTGAGAGAGAGACATTAGTGGTCTCTCTGCTTCTTGGGAGAGCTCTGTTTCTCTTTCAGGCACTTAACTTACCCTATCTTGGCATCTTTGACGCTTTTCCGGCTCATTTGTTTGGCTCCATTAGCCTTCTTTGCCACAGCTGGTTGTTTCATGCCATGTTTTTGTTCTTCTCCATCAAATACTATCTTTTCCTCCACATCCATCATCTACCGCCTTCTCTCTATTACCGCCTTTCAGTTTTGTTCATCTTACAGTTTCAGCAACTTAGAGAGCTTAGTTCGTTGTCCACTCTCTGTTCACATTCCTTTCTTCCTCCGCCTTTCTCCACCCATTTACCACCTTACTCTTCCCTTCCTATCTTCACTGACTTAACTTTTTAAGTTCTAATCGCCTTTCCTTCTTCTACAGCTATGCTTTCCTCTCTCTTTTTTTCCCTCTCCTGCCTTATTTGCTTGTCCCCTCTCTAATCTCTTTTCCATTTGGCTATTATTTTTCATAGAGGGGAGTCCTAATTTGGGTTTTCTTGCTTTTCTTAATCCTTTGATTCTCTTATTTAACATCTTCTACCTCTTTGGCATGAGTTTATGATTTGTTAGTTGCCATATAATGGGTAGTGCTATGGCAACTACTACAGTTTCTAGGCTACATATACTTTATATTTTATTCTTGTTCTATTTTTTTTTTGTCTTTTAATGCAAGTTGTAGATTTCCTATTGTCTACAAACTGTTTTTGGCACAGTTCCAAGCTTTCTTAGCTTATAGTTCCCTTTTTGCACCCTTTGGTGCTGATCACCAATGCACTTTCAAACATCCATAAGGATGTAGACGTTGAGAATTATCGAGCTTGCTCAATGATTCGTTATGGCAGAAGTTTTCATATCTCATAATGATGGTCTATTTGTCAACAGCTCTGCATGACTCGATGTTTTCTAATTCTCGCAATGGTTGGAGCAATGTAGACTTTGGTCTCCAAGATATGGCTTATCTTGTCCATGTTGGCAGCTCAATAGACCTTCATTAGGATCTAATACTTTACTAATATTATGCTTTGTTAAATTTCTATTGTTGGAATATACTAGTCCACCCTTTGTGGATTAGGGCCCAAACCCAATTCAAAAAGGGCTTCATGGAGAAACACGAGTTATAAAGAGTAATACCCTTTATGGTTTAAAGGTTACATCTATTCCTATGTAACCGTACATTTAAGGGTTACATCTATTCCTATGTAACCGTACGTATACTATATATATAAGGAGTGGGATTAAGGGAGAAGGCTAATGATGATATAATATACAATTCTCCCTCTAAAAAATTCTCTCATAAGAATGTCCTCTTCTCTTCCTCTCTATAGTGTATTTGCTGTGTAATGTGATCGGGGATCGCATCGGTGCTCCGGTGTCATGTGGGTATTTCAACAAGTCAATCGGATTCCACGTACACCCAAAATTCTTATATGGTATCTAAGCCTGGTTATTTTATAACCTATATAATTTCTCCATATTGTTGTTCTCTGAAGATATTTTTTTAGGCCTTATGATATTATTTTTCTTAGGGAAAATGTTTTGCTTGATGCCTATACAGTACTTTTTTTTCTTTTAAAATTTCTTTTGTCTATAATAATATATAGGGTATCAGATATATATCTTAAGATTCATCTTATTTTCAGTATGCATATATATCTGTTTAGATTGATGGAATAAGCATATAGTTGTTTGTTTATCACTCTTTGAGGCTAGTACGACAAGACTTTTCCCAGTTGCATGTTATATATATATACATGTGACTTAAGTATGAGAAATAGGTGAAGTTTGGTCATAGTCAAATTCCAGTATGAATATATATATATATAAATACCGTGTATTATTTTGGTGTTTGAGTATTCTAGCTTATGCTTCTGATATGTAAATTTATGGAAAAAGACTATGATCTTAAGCATATATGTACCCATCATTTTCTTCTTTAATCTGTGTTAGTTTGATCATAAATATGGATCTTGAGGCATATATGGTATATTGGTTTTTAATGCTCCCGCTGATTTTGTGTCAGTACATTATTATATGCCTGTGTATATATTTATTAAATGATATGCTTCTTGCTTTACATTCTTTCTTTACCATTCTCTCATATATTCTTTTGCTGCATATTGTCTAAGTATAAGAAAGCAAATAGCATATTAAGTTTTAGAACCCAGATGAAAGACATGAAACACACATATACATAATCCTATAAAGGGAAAAACAGGTCTCAGGAGACCCACTACTGTGTGAGAAATCCAAAGCAAGGATGTGTGAATTTTTTTTGGGTCCAGTCATTTAGAAAATTTAGTAATTGGCCACATAACGCATATATTTATGTAGAGAATGGAAAGAAGAACCAAACAAATCCAAAGAATCTCGGAGTATGCAAACAATACTGTTTTGGTTTTTTGGTTAGGCTCCCCATAAAATCAGTTTTTATGCTGTCAAACCAATCCCATTGTGTAGATCTTGAAAACCCCAAGAGAACGTCATCAAGAACACAAAAAACAAACGTAAAAAAAGGTGGTTATGGAGGAAAGAAAAGTTGGGTCCTCGGACCCGACCTGTTTCAACCCCGGATGAAGGTTAGGGGCAAGTAAAACAACTCATTTTAATCATTCCCTAACATCGTTTTGTTCAAAACAATGCCTCCTAGACCTAAACGTTTAAACTAAACTGCATGTTTTGATATTAAGATATATATATATATATATATATATATATATATATATATCAAAGCACTTGGGCACAAAACATGCGTGTTATGGCTTAACGGTAATGCAATGGTGAGTGTATCGAGAGTGGGACTTTTCAATTTCATTTTCCCTATTTTTCCAGAATTTTTTTATTCTTCCTTATTCTATGGTCGCGTGAAGGGTTGATTGACCTCTGATCGAGACACGGTTTGTTTGTAAAAATCCCTAAATTCATGATCTATATTTAGACATATAATCTGTCTATTTTAAAATATGTTTTGTTCTATTTTAAACATTTTTTAGTTATATTATAGTGATTTTTTTATGTGTTTTACAAAAAAAAAATCCTTTAAATATTTGCAATGGTTTATCTTATTTTTATTTGAATTAGATAAGACTTAAAAGTGTTTTAGAAGCATTGGATCAAAAGATTTTTTGTCTTTTGAAGAATGTTTTTGTTGAAAAACCTATTCTTAAACATGAACTTGATGGCTTTAAAATAAAAAGAAGTTTCTCGCTTAAAGCCTTTACACAAGGATCCAAACATAAATAATTTAGAAGAATATGACTTTTTGAGTAATTTGTAAGATAGGGATTTTTTTTTCTATTTTGAGTAAGAGCCCTTGATCAACAATCTAGAAGGTGAAAGAATCTAGAGTAAGGTTATAATTAATCCTAAACTGGAAGAGAACTGAGAAGATCAGTCCTAAGAGGAACTTAAATCTCCTGAATCTTAAGATGTCAAGATTCAAATCCAGAGCAACCTGAAAGGGGGTAAAAGTGAAGGATCAAATACTGAGGAAGCATTGACATATCTAAGTGAAAGAAAATCTCAAATAGAGAGATTTCTTAATGTCCAAACTTTGGAAAATATTACTCCTTAGGTAAAGAGTAAAGGCCCATCTTAAGTGAAGAATAAACTCTTAAGCCAAGTCCAAAATCCCAATACTTGAAATTATAAGAGTTTTAAGAAGAAATATTAAATATTTCTATTAGGAAACAAATATGATTTGAATAAGAAATTTGGAATATTTTGTCTAATATATATAGGGAGAGAGAGAGAGAGAGAGACTCTGGGATATTGTTGAAATGATAGAAGACATAAAAATTATTGCAATTTTAGAAAAACAATAGTTGCTGAGAACCTATTAGACTAGGTTTGAGAATCATATAGACTTAACCCTTTAGAGGAAGTATTTTTGGCTGGAAATTAAAAATGTGCATAAATAAAATGCATAGAGAACTTAGAAAAACTATTAAGTTTTCCCAAC
Organism: Inga leiocalycina; assembly: GCA_963242795.1. Lineage (NCBI taxonomy): Eukaryota > Viridiplantae > Streptophyta > Magnoliopsida > Fabales > Fabaceae > Inga > Inga leiocalycina. The sequence goes on from OY725324.1 coordinate 45,851,473, forward strand.
TCCTAGATAAGAGGTTAATAAGATATTATGAATATAATGTGATGAAATCATGAAGAAGCAAAAGTCAAAATACTCTTTATGAGTGGAAGCTCTTGGAAAATGAGTCTTTCAAGAGAGTCATATGCTCTATCTAAGTGGGAGCTCTTAGAAAATGAGTTTTTTTAGAGTAAAAGGTGTTTGTATGAAATTCTTGATAGAAAATAATGGCATAGTTGGAATCTATGTGATGGGAGGTACAAACATATTCTCCTGATCATAGACCTAATGACGTTGTTATTTTTCTAGTCAAGAATAAGTATATGACGTTGTATACTTCAATGTGTTATATTGATAAGTTCTTGGATTAAATAAATTATGAATAACCCTGTGTGTGGGATAATTTGAGTGGCTAAGCCAAGAGTGGCTACCAAGGACATAATTTGTAAACTAAATGGGGACAATCAAAATATCTGGTATTTATAAAAATAATTCATTGTTAAGCCATTGACAAACGGTCATGGTAATATTGAAGTTGAGATGTTAGCTTAGTATAGAAAAGATTACAAGACCTATATGATTTGACAAGGGAAACAAAATAGTATGAATTGCCCTATAAAATTAAATAGTTGTGATTCAATATTTATTTTAATAAATTTCTTTGGTTGGTAAATTCTTTGTACATAATTGCATTGTCATTTCTTCTAATTTAAGTACTGACTTAAATATATGTCTTACTAGTCAAAGACATAGAATTTGGTTCTAGAAATAGCATAATGAAAAGTTTTCAGTAATATACTAGAACTAAGTTTACATTACAATTATTCTATTTCGTTGCATGTGGTCCTATAAGTTTGAGGTTAAGACACAGAGCTGAGTAAATTATTCCTTTTGTTGATAATTTCTCATGCTATTACTTTTATTACTTTTGTTGATAATTTCTCATGTTATTACTTAATTTCACAGAAGTTTGAAGATTGTTGCTTTAGACAATATGTGAATGAAGTTTGAGAATCAATTAGATAGGATTTTTAAAGGTCCTAGTTTCAATTAGCTCTGTGAAAATAAAGAGATAAATAAATAGTTAACTATCCAAGGAACTCCATCACCAAAAAGGAGTTTATAAAGGCATAAATAGAATGATATTATACATAGTTAAACATATTATGGCTCATGCTAACCCACCAAATGTGAGTGGGAGAGTTTTATCTAGTTCAGTTTTTGTGGATTAGTACACATACACAGATCCTTGGTTTCATCAAGTTATGTGCACTTGAGTTTAACCATGTACCCTCTAAAGTAGTCACTATCATACCATATAAATGTTGGACTAAATAAAAGTCAAATTTGAGTTTTCATGGACTATAAGGGTCGGTTGCAAATTCTCATTGTGGTTGTAAGTGGGAGCTCATAAGGGTTACGTTTTCAAGAGCGAAATGATGATAGAATTATGACTAAAAAAAGAATTGAAAGGTACCACATTTGGTATGAATTAGTTTCCAATTAAGGGTGAAACTAATCACATTGTGTAAACCCCTTCCGTAATTATATCTGAAATACGCGATTAAAGTGAAATAAAGACTAATAATAATTAAAATTCAATTAAAAATCCATCTACCAGTCGGAATTTTCACAACTACTTTTTGAAATCCAAATAACCTGGTCTCATATTCACATTTCAAATACAATCACTTCATGCGGATAATTACATTCAATAGATAAATCAAAGTGTACAATATAATAATCCCGCCAATCTCCGATTCCTTACATTAATCCAAGCTTTACAGGGCACATTCGCCCTTTACAATTTTCCAAATTGGGGATTACACAAATTCTCATACCAAATACATACTCAAATATACATTCCAACCTATACAACCATATATCCAAATATACTTAATCCCAAACATGCATCAATAACCAACTATCACAAGATTACAACCTGAAGGAGTCATCACCACCCATGGATGCTTGCTCCGTCCTTGATTCCACCTACTCTGTCTAAAATGTTGGTAGGGAGGGTGAGATTCGAGAGAATCTCAGTAGGTAACAAATACCAATATGCATGCAACATAAGTGTTTAATGCATGACATGCTTGCAATACATAACTCATGCTCACACAATAACATATCTGCATGCTTAATGTTTCAACAACATACTCATGGCCATAGCATAAATAGAAACATAGCTACAATCATTCATATATGTTTCACATAGTCAAGCAAAGCAATACATGCATAAATACCAATACAAATATCATATACATGCAGGAGAGGTAAGTTCCCTAAACTTATTCTTTCCATGTATGCTCCAACATCGGCTACTCGTGATCCAAGAAAATATCCAACCCTATAACCAAATCAAGGACATAGGTCCAATCTCAATTCCAAATTCTTACTTTCATATCACTCAAGGTTGGTTACCATTCATACCCTTTAGGTGGCTATAATAAGCTCAATGAAAGCCTAAAGGATTAGGAAGTACTAGGTTGGAAGTCACCTTTCAAAATCATAAAATGCTGAAAATGGGGGTTGGCTGTAGCTAAGAATCCTCTGGCTGCTGCCAAAACACGTACAAAAGGTTTTTGGCTGCAGCCAATAATTTCTGGCTGCGGCCAAAACACACACAGAAACTTTTGCGCTGCAGCCAAGATTTTCTGCTGCAGCCGAGGCAAATTCAGAAATTCATAACTAATTCTAGAAAAATCGAAATAAGGTGATTCTAAAGCCCATGGAAATCTATTTAAGTCCTATTCATAGGAAAAATATGAGCCATTATTGGAAATCACCACAAAAATACAGAATTCCCAAAAATCTACTACTGCCCCAAAACAGTGTTCAGTTTCAATCCCAAATTTTAGACAGTCATATCTCCCAGTTCCCAAAATGAAATGGCACAAATTCTATGTCCATTTTAAAGCTTGGGATGTAAAATTTAAGACTGGAAATTTTCATAATTTTTTGACACCATTTACCTATTCAAAACGCCAACACAAATACATTGCCTAGAACAGACTTCCAAAGGACAAATTTTCCAGTTTTGCAACCAATGTGTCCAATCCAATTCAAACCAATTCCAATTATTAAACACCACAACATGGCACCATTTTCAACATAAAACAACGTCCAATTCCACTATTAACATTCCACTCGAAACTACCACAAAATCAGGGCAAAATTCACAATTCACAATACTTAACCATAATTCACAAAACTTAGATCAAAAGGCTTCAAATACTTACCTCTTCCTTTTTCCTAAACCAATTCCTTGATTCTCCATATTTCCACTTTTCCTCAAGCTATCAAAAACCTCCAATCAAGAATCTAAAACTATAGAGATGAAGCTCTCATCAACATGATCAAGATTAATGAAGAGGATTTAAGCATTATAGGACACCAAATGCACCACATCTCACCTTATTCTTTTCTCTTTCTTCCTTGCCATGGACGAACATGGGGAAACAAGAGAGAGAGAGAGATGAGATAATGAGATGAAGATGATGAAGAAGGGAGCAGAATTTTAGGCCTAAAAACAGTACAAATAAGGGAGGAGAGGAGAGAGGGAAGAGTTGACAAATTGACCAAGATCCAAGGCTCCAAATCTTGCCACTTGTCATGATCTTGATCCATCTTCATGAGCTTACATAAACTCACACACATGGAATTCCACCCTTTGATCTCTTGCACAATAAATCATAACCATTGATCTTAAAGTTACTAATGAGTTTTCTCTTCAGTAACCGATCAATTGGTTAGTAACTTCACTGTTTTGCCTCTGATTGTGGCAAGTGTAACATCCCGATTTTCGACTAAGGACTAATGATAATTATTGAGAATAATTATGTGTTTTATGGCAATAATAATTAATATGCCATAATTAGTGGAAATTGAAAGAGTGAAATTGTTGGGAATTAGTTAGTGATTAATAGAGAAATTAATTACTAGCTAAGAGAAAATGAGATGTGTGATTAAATAATCAATGGCTAAGATTGATTGTGAAGATGGGCAAGAGGCATAATTATGTGGGTGTGCATGTATGTGAGCCATGTGAGTTGAAGGGAGATGGTGACAAGTGGCAAAGTGTGGGCCCTTGGATGTGGGACAACACCATCATCTTCATCTCCTCTCTTCTCTCTCTCGGTTTCTCTCTCTCCTCTTCTTTCCTCCATTTTCGCTGAAGATGCTTGGGAGTGAGAAAGGAAAAGTGGAATTTTGAGGTAAGCAAATGGCCTCGTTAGCTCAAACTCTCTTCTCTAATGTTAATCCTTGAGTTGAGAGCTTCATTGTGGTGGTTGTAGCTTCTCCATTGGTGGTGATTTGAGGATCACGAAAATATGAAGCTTGGAGAATCAAAGAGTGTCTTTGAGAAAGTGGATAAGGTATGTGAAACCAATCCTTCTATCTATGTTTCATGCCAAATGATTATGTTATGAATTTCTGGAATTATTGCCCTAATTGTGAAAATATGGGTAATGGGTAGTTTGGCATGTTATGGTATTGGAAATGGTATATTGGTATGAGTTTTGAATAGATAGAATGGATTGGGGATTGAAATGTGTAAGGTTGGTGATTTGGAAAATGGGTGATTATGATGCCCTAGGCCAAAGCTTGTTAATGGAATGGAATTTTGGTAATTCTGTTGATTCCATTGGATTCAGTGAGTGATTTTGTGTGGGAGTAGCTTTGGTAGAGGTTTTGGGTCCATTGGGATCAATTGGGCAAGAGTTAGGGGAATGTGGTATGTTTGCTGCGTTTTCCTGGAATCTGATAGATTCACTCGAGCAGACAGGGGTGTGCTCGAGTGAGGGATGAATGTTGCTCGAGTGAGGAAGATCCTGCTCGAGTGATGTGAGTTTTCCTTTGTTTTGCTGCGAGTGCGCCTGGGTTTTCTATGGGTTCTGCTCGAGCACATCGCTTTGTGCTCGAGTGAGCGAAGAACATGCTCGAGTGAGCATGGTCTTCTCGAGTGAAGGAGTACGCCCAGAGTAGAGGATTGCTCTCGGGTGGATGCTCGCGGGCAAGGTGCAAGAAGTGTGCCTTCTCACTCGCGGGTCGAGGGCATCTGCTCGAGTGAGCCGTGTGTGCTCGCGGGTGAGAGGTGTGTGCTCGCGGGTGTGCTTGCGGGTGAGAGTGGTGTGCTTGAGTGATCCTGCTTCTCGAGAGCTGTGGTGCTCTCGGGTTGTCACTCGCGGCGCTGTGCTCGCGGGTGCTTGAGCGAGACTATTGGTCTTGTGCTCGAGTGAGGATCTGTGCTCGAGTGAGCCAGTTCCTGAAGGTGAGAGTTGTGCTCTCGGGCAAGTGCTCGCGGTCTCACTTTCTCTTGTGCTCGCGGGTATGGGCAGCGTGCTCGAGTGAGCCCCTTGTGCTTCGAGTGAGCTTGTGCTTCTGGAGTGGGAGGTGCTCTCGGGCATGTGCTTTCTGTCTCACTTTCTTTTGTGCTCGGGTGTTGTCCGTACGCGTGCTCGAGTGAGAGCATCTGTGCTCGAGTGATGTCCGTACTTGTGCTCGAGTGAGAGCTTCTGTGCTCGAGTGAGGCAGTGAAAAATACCAAGTTTGAGTGTTTAAAAGGGGATCTTTGGGGATAGTCTTCCAACCCTTTAGAGCTATGGATTGAGGTGTTTGAGGGCACTTAAAGGGCAATAATGATAACCAACTTGAGTATCTAAAAGTAAAGGAATTGGAAAAGGGATTAATCCTATATCCTTGGTTTTGGTGATAGGATTTGATGGTCACCCTGATCGTGAGCAGCCGGAGCTGGAGCTTACGTGGAAAGAGTGTAGGGAACTTACCTCTCCTGCATGTAGTGATAATTGTATTTGTGTATTGATGCATGTTATTGCCTTGCGTGTTTATGTGAAACGTATGAGTATGATTGAAGCTCTGTTTCTATTTGTACTATGGCCATGAGTATGTTGTGTGAACATTGAGCATGCGAATATATCATATTGCGAACATGAGATATTGTGATGCAAGCATGTCATGCATTAAATACTTATCTTGCATGCATAGTGGTATTTGTTTTCCTACTGAGATTCCCCAGAATCTCACCCTCCCCTATCAACATTTTAGACAGGGAAGGAAGATTGAGGATGAAGCAAGCATCCAAGGACGAAGAGGACTCGTTTTGGGTGAGAGCTTAGTGTTGGTTATCATTGTGTATTGGGAATATGTATCTGTATACGGATCAGTATTTGGAGTATGTATACAAAAGAGATTTGTGTAATCCCTGTTATTTGAGTTGTATGGGCTATTATGCCCTATGATTATTGAGCGAAGATATGATCCCGGAATTGTCGGGAATTTGTATTGCGTACTCTGATAATTGTATAAATGTAATTTATCTTCGCATAGTAATTATATTCGGAGTGTAAATATGAGACCGTGTTGTAAATGATTTCGAAATGTATTTGTGAAAGCCCCGTCTGGAGGATGGGTTTATAAATGTTGTTTTGGTTTATTGGTCTCTATTTCACGTTAATTGCGTAATCCGGATATTAATTACGGCAGGGGGTTACATTTTGGTATCAGAGCTACAGTTCTTGGCAAACTTGGGAATTTGCTAGGATAGCTCTCTTAGATCTCTACCTTGGTGGTAGATGATGTCTTGTGATAGTAATTATGTATACACATGTGTGAATTGTTATTGTGGACATAGAAGATTTGTGGAGTATGTGTATACATTGTTGGTTAGTCTTGAGTGGAGGATCATTGTGTAATTGAAAGACATAGTGATTCGTCTGGAAATCTAAGGTGTATACCTAGAGGTGGAGGAAAATGATTTCCTAAATGTTTTGATATTGAAGTTATAGGTATCGAGACTAACCTAGATGTTGGGTATGTAACCCAAGGCGGTATGATGTTACATGTAGTGATGTCATACTAAGCTTGTGTGTGAAAAGGCCTTAAGACCTAGGAGACTTGTGTGCCTTAGGCTGGCCGAGATAGTTGGACTTGCATTGAGGAGTATGGTGCTCTGTGGAAATGAGGGAAGTGATTTCCTAGTTCAACTAAGGTTGATGTTTGGATAGATGAGTTGTGATCCAAGGATTATACTCAACAGCTGGGTTGATTCTTAGAGATTGGATTTGACCTCAATGGTCTGTGGTACCAAGGTATGGTACTAGAAGTGAATTGAAATGTGTATCAATTATTCTGAGAGTGTTGGTTGCTAATCCAGCACAGGGAGAAAGTAATCTACGGAGGATTCGGATCGGAGAACACTATCTACGGGGACTTTTGATCGGAGAGGGCTACCTACGGTGAAATCTGATCGGAAAGGGCTACCTACGGTGAGATCCGATTGGAAAGGGCTACCTACGAAAAACTCTGACCGGAGGGGCTGACCAGTCATTGGACTGAGTGAAGCACCGAGTGCAGTAGCGTAGAGTGGAGCCACCATGACGATGAACCCTAGAGTGGAGCCACTGTGACGATAAACCCTAGAGTGCAGCCACCGTGATAACGAACCGTGGAGAGCGATAGCCGTGACGTTGAATCGTAGAATAGAGCTCTGGGAACGTTGGGAGTATGGGATCTCAACGATGTGTTGATTATGGCTTTGAATGATTCGAGTTGAATCAAGCCAAGATTTGGTATAGATTATGAATGTGGTCAGGTGATGTAGGGGATTCCTATGGGACTCCTGTTAAGTCAACTTGACATTGTGAATGCACAGATGAGGAGTGTGACCTCAGAGTGTGCAGCGGAAGCGTGGGAATGTAATAGGCTTGAGAATCATGTTGAGCAGAAGCTTGAGGTTGATGTGAGAATGATATGATAACTATGGCTTCGGGAGGTAAAGCTTCGGGGTCAAGTTATGTTATGAAAAAGGGGTCTTGAAGGATCCCAGGATGTGAAAAGAATTTGAGATGTTGAAAGTGAAGTGGTTGAGATGCCTGATTCCAGCTTGTTACAATTGTGCATTGTGAGTCCTGGGTCGACGTAGTGTACCCAGCCTTTCCGCACCCGATTGGTGGGAGAGGGCACCAACCGTTGTGGCCCGGTGGGGTGAGACGGCGGTGGGGTGTGACAGCTATTTGTGAGTCTCTTACCTACGGCCGCATGGGGTGATTCCTATGGCGGAGGACCGTGCCTTCGGGGCGGTAGTTTACGGGGGACAGGCTATTTGTGAGGCTGACGAGCCGTTTGTGAAGCCGGTTAGCTATGTGCTATAAGGCTATATGTATGCACTGCCATGCCAATAGTCCCTGAGTAGCTAACAACGGTTCGGGTTAAGACTGTGTGTCTTCTCGGCGGAGAAAGGGGATGAGGGTGGAGTGTGATGTGGAAGCCGAAAGGCTATGTGTGAGCATCGCTACGCCAATAGTCCCTGAGTCGCTAGCAACGGTTCGGATTAGACTGTGTGTCTTTCCGGCGGTAAAAGGGGATGAGGGTAGGGTGTGATTGTGGACCTACTATTGTGAGCCTGAATGGCTATATGTGTGCACTGCCATGCCAATAGTCCCTGAGTCGCTAACAACAGTTCGGGTAAAGACTGTGTGTCTTCTCGGCGGTAAAAGGGGATGAGGGTGGAGTGTGATTGTGAATCTGTGACAGTTGTGAATAAGCTGGGATTGAGGTGTGTTGTAGCAGAGCAGAGCTAGTTCAGCTGATGGCTAATTCGACTACATGTTCGAGGATTCTTGTCGTGAGGGCAATTACCCCGGCATGGCCAGCCTGGCTAGCCACCACGTTGGTTGCACCGGTGTGGACCCAAGGCCGAAAGGCGGTGCGTAAAATTAGAGTCTGCGATGCGGGTTGTGGTGAATGTGACCTGTGTGAATTGTGTTAAGGTGCAATGCAGCGTGTGCAGGTCGGCGTGAGCCGTTTAGGGTTTGACGTTGGTCATCTCTAGCTCGGCCGTTGAACTGCCGTTGTAGTTGATTCGTGTGGTGAAGGAGCATGAAGTTGATTTTGGGAGATTGAGACTCTCAACCGGTCGCCTGGATAGAAGAGACTGAGATTCTAGGTGGACCATTACAGTCAGGTACTTTAGATAGAGGAGATTGAGACTCTGGAGTGACCTGATGATGTGATATGTGTTGTGATGAGAATGCCGGAAGGGCAATGTGTATTTGTATAAGTGGCGAAAGCTACGTACAATTGTGTATACAGCCGTGGGTGCTGCCGTCTTGTGACAGTCGTCACGCATCAATGTGAATTTGTCGAGAACATTGTGATTGAGACCCAAAAGTCCCGAATGGGTGAGGGTAATACCGTGGAATTTGATACGGTAATGTGATTGTTGTGAATACCCGAAAGTCTCGGTTACCACTAGTGGAATCATTGGTGGGTGTACGGGTGAGGGTAATGCTGTGAAAGTGGATACACAAGCACTTGTGCGGAAGCGGAATGTTTGTGTATACGGCTGAGGCTGTTGTTTGAAATGAGTTGGTGATGTTGCTGAGTTATTCCAGGATGGAATCACTAGATTGAGTTGAGTAGGTTAGTGGCCTATGCCACCTAACTATTGAAATCTTATGATATGGCTCATGAATTAGAATCACCGGATATTGAGATGCGCTAGCCACTCATGAATGAGGAGGACTTGCGACGATTGTGATTATGTGGTGATAGAGTGTGTGGCAATCGTATGTGGAGGCGATTACCCTTGCTTGGAAATAGTGTGATAATTGTGTTCGGGTAGCAATCGTGATATGGGCCGATTGCAGTTTATGGCAACTAGAGTTGTATTTATGGTTTAAGATTCTTACAAGAATCAAGTTGAGACGCTCCATTGTGTCCATTGTGTAGGTGGTCTAGAAGGGACCATCCAATGTGAAATGAATTGTGAAACGGAAGCTATCGTGAGGAAGCGTCCGGAGTTTATGTCCTTAGTGGTGGAACAAATTTCGAGGACGAAATTTATTGAACGGGGGGAGAAATGTAACATCCCGATTTTCGACTAAGGACTAATGATAATTATTGAGAATAATTATGTGTTTTATGGCAATAATAATTAATATGCCATAATTAGTGGAAATTGAAAGAGTGAAATTGTTGGGAATTAGTTAGTGATTAATAGAGAAATTAATTACTAGCTAAGAGAAAATGAGATGTGTGATTAAATAATCAATGGCTAAGATTGATTGTGAAGATGGGCAAGAGGCATAATTATGTGGGTGTGCATGTATGTGAGCCATGTGAGTTGAAGGGAGATGGTGACAAGTGGCAAAGTGTGGGCCCTTGGATGTGGGACAACACCATCATCTTCATCTCCTCTCTTCTCTCTCTCGGTTTCTCTCTCTCCTCTTCTTTCCTCCATTTTCGCTGAAGATGCTTGGGAGTGAGAAAGGAAAAGTGGAATTTTGAGGTAAGCAAATGGCCTCGTTAGCTCAAACTCTCTTCTCTAATGTTAATCCTTGAGTTGAGAGCTTCATTGTGGTGGTTGTAGCTTCTCCATTGGTGGTGATTTGAGGATCACGAAAATATGAAGCTTGGAGAATCAAAGAGTGTCTTTGAGAAAGTGGATAAGGTATGTGAAACCAATCCTTCTATCTATGTTTCATGCCAAATGATTATGTTATGAATTTCTGGAATTATTGCCCTAATTGTGAAAATATGGGTAATGGGTAGTTTGGCATGTTATGGTATTGGAAATGGTATATTGGTATGAGTTTTGAATAGATAGAATGGATTGGGGATTGAAATGTGTAAGGTTGGTGATTTGGAAAATGGGTGATTATGATGCCCTAGGCCAAAGCTTGTTAATGGAATGGAATTTTGGTAATTCTGTTGATTCCATTGGATTCAGTGAGTGATTTTGTGTGGGAGTAGCTTTGGTAGAGGTTTTGGGTCCATTGGGATCAATTGGGCAAGAGTTAGGGGAATGTGGTATGTTTGCTGCGTTTTCCTGGAATCTGATAGATTCACTCGAGCAGACAGGGGTGTGCTCGAGTGAGGGATGAATGTTGCTCGAGTGAGGAAGATCCTGCTCGAGTGATGTGAGTTTTCCTTTGTTTTGCTGCGAGTGCGCCTGGGTTTTCTATGGGTTCTGCTCGAGCACATCGCTTTGTGCTCGAGTGAGCGAAGAACATGCTCGAGTGAGCATGGTCTTCTCGAGTGAAGGAGTACGCCCAGAGTAGAGGATTGCTCTCGGGTGGATGCTCGCGGGCAAGGTGCAAGAAGTGTGCCTTCTCACTCGCGGGTCGAGGGCATCTGCTCGAGTGAGCCGTGTGTGCTCGCGGGTGAGAGGTGTGTGCTCGCGGGTGTGCTTGCGGGTGAGAGTGGTGTGCTTGAGTGATCCTGCTTCTCGAGAGCTGTGGTGCTCTCGGGTTGTCACTCGCGGCGCTGTGCTCGCGGGTGCTTGAGCGAGACTATTGGTCTTGTGCTCGAGTGAGGATCTGTGCTCGAGTGAGCCAGTTCCTGAAGGTGAGAGTTGTGCTCTCGGGCAAGTGCTCGCGGTCTCACTTTCTCTTGTGCTCGCGGGTATGGGCAGCGTGCTCGAGTGAGCCCCTTGTGCTTCGAGTGAGCTTGTGCTTCTGGAGTGGGAGGTGCTCTCGGGCATGTGCTTTCTGTCTCACTTTCTTTTGTGCTCGGGTGTTGTCCGTACGCGTGCTCGAGTGAGAGCATCTGTGCTCGAGTGATGTCCGTACTTGTGCTCGAGTGAGAGCTTCTGTGCTCGAGTGAGGCAGTGAAAAATACCAAGTTTGAGTGTTTAAAAGGGGATCTTTGGGGATAGTCTTCCAACCCTTTAGAGCTATGGATTGAGGTGTTTGAGGGCACTTAAAGGGCAATAATGATAACCAACTTGAGTATCTAAAAGTAAAGGAATTGGAAAAGGGATTAATCCTATATCCTTGGTTTTGGTGATAGGATTTGATGGTCACCCTGATCGTGAGCAGCCGGAGCTGGAGCTTACGTGGAAAGAGTGTAGGGAACTTACCTCTCCTGCATGTAGTGATAATTGTATTTGTGTATTGATGCATGTTATTGCCTTGCGTGTTTATGTGAAACGTATGAGTATGATTGAAGCTCTGTTTCTATTTGTACTATGGCCATGAGTATGTTGTGTGAACATTGAGCATGCGAATATATCATATTGCGAACATGAGATATTGTGATGCAAGCATGTCATGCATTAAATACTTATCTTGCATGCATAGTGGTATTTGTTTTCCTACTGAGATTCCCCAGAATCTCACCCTCCCCTATCAACATTTTAGACAGGGAAGGAAGATTGAGGATGAAGCAAGCATCCAAGGACGAAGAGGACTCGTTTTGGGTGAGAGCTTAGTGTTGGTTATCATTGTGTATTGGGAATATGTATCTGTATACGGATCAGTATTTGGAGTATGTATACAAAAGAGATTTGTGTAATCCCTGTTATTTGAGTTGTATGGGCTATTATGCCCTATGATTATTGAGCGAAGATATGATCCCGGAATTGTCGGGAATTTGTATTGCGTACTCTGATAATTGTATAAATGTAATTTATCTTCGCATAGTAATTATATTCGGAGTGTAAATATGAGACCGTGTTGTAAATGATTTCGAAATGTATTTGTGAAAGCCCCGTCTGGAGGATGGGTTTATAAATGTTGTTTTGGTTTATTGGTCTCTATTTCACGTTAATTGCGTAATCCGGATATTAATTACGGCAGGGGGTTACAGCAAGTCCTCTTGAATCACCACCAAACTCCTCGTATCATTCCATACCACCACATTATGTGCCCTCCCTTTATTTTAAGTCAATTTAGATGCTAATCCATAATTGAACTCAAATAGAGGGTTTCGGCACTGTTCACAACACTTACGAACCACATTCGAGTACCAAATCACATCATAGTTTCCAAAAGGGTTATTTATCACTAACCACATCCACTTTTGGAGTCATTAACCCTTAATCACAATTTGGGATCTTGCTAAACCGGAGCTTAGCAATCCACTTATTTCAGGCTTATTCTCTAGCCTTGAGTCTCAAAATTTGTGGTATTACACATTGCATCTCTTTACAAAATGCAAGGACAAGGCAGTACAGAACATGCCAATAATTCTCAATTGTTTTTGAAAGTGGGAGCTTAGAATGGTCTATAAAGAGACCAAACAAAAAATAAATATGAAATGAAAAAAAAGCTCATGAGAATAGGGGTAACTGAGAAAAATGTTCATGGTTATTCTAAAAGAGGATGATGAGTCATATTATGTACAAGAGGCCATGTTAAGGGAGAATAGGAGAAAGCAATGAAAAGGGAAGTGAATTCTTTAATAAAGAATCAAGTTGAGAATCAGTTGATCTATTGCCAAGCCAAAAGGGCTATTGAGAACTAGTGAGTTCTATAGGTTTAGGAGAAAAGTGGGTAAATCAATTGACATGCACAAGACTTGTTGCTATAGAGGGGTATGCATAACAGGAAGGTATTTTTCTCACTTGTTATGCATTTAAATTAGTTTTAATATGGCAATAGTTAACCATTTGAATTTAAATTTACATAAGTGACTATTAGATTTCACTAAAAGCAGCATTTGAAGTTTCACATAGTGGTGACTTCATGTGATTTTGTAGAAGTCTTTTTATGGATTGATGCAATCATCCAGATAGTGATGTTTAAAACTTCGAAAGAGTGGTAACCCAATGTATTTTTCAAACGGTTGAAGAGAACCATTGATAAATGATAATATACTATTAGCTATATATAGTTTGAATTTGGTAGTGCCTATTAAAGAATAGTGCTAGTAAATTTTGAAAAAGAAGTTCATGGATAAAGCTGTTGGATTTGAGGTCCAAAGAAATAGCTTAAGAAGACTCCTCTCTTTTATAAGAGAATTACATTAAGAAGATTCTTAAGTGATTCAAAATAAGTGAAAGCAATCCCATGGATACTCCAGTGACCTTAAGAGTGAGTTTGCGTCTTGATAAATTTCCTTGAATGAACCAACTAAGAAGATAATGGAAAAGAGTGTTCATATAGATACTTTTAGCAGTGCGATGTATGCAATGATATATACAAGACTAGATATATGCTCATGGTAGAACTTGTAATTCGATACTAATCTAACCATTGTGAGAGACATTAGATGGTTTCATAGAAGGGTCCTGAGATACTAATAGAGTATATTGATTATGCATGTTCAAAGTATGTGCTGTAGTAATACAAGAGGTTATATGACGGCTAATATTCATAGAACATGAGAGACTTTGAAAGTGAGAATTCAAATATAATGTCAAAGTATTGTGAGTACATGTAGTAATTGCCTAAATAAAAGACCTTAAGCATAATAGATAGACTAAATGCAAAGGTATAGCTATATGAGATATGCTATAACGCATAAAGTTATTGTTGAACAACGTATTCATATGCAAAGTCCCCTAACTAAGCCTAATGACCAAGGGCATATATGAGAAACATATTAAGCCCTTTGGCATACATATGGTATGAAGTAATGATGCTTCATTTTGGCTTTTAATGTGTGTGTAAGTATACAATGTCTAATATGTCGTACAGGTTGGTGAGATTGGCTTTCTCACACAAGCGACCGCCTTTAACATTTAGGAGGAGTGTGCAAAGATGAGACAATTGTGTTCACCAACAAAGCAACAAAATTGTTGATATGGTAGAGAAGAAACACAAACTATGTCGCCTCGACTTAAAGTACAGTAAGTTGAGATGAGATCCTTGATTGTAAAAATGGGTCGAATCATGAAAACCCATGTCTATGATACCTATTGTCATACAACAAATTCTTCAAAATTGACGTCATGAAATATGAGTGGAGTTGAGGAATTTGGGTTTAGATATTGGGAGTGTTTAAACTTAAGTTTGGACAGTGTTAATGATAAAATCAAAATGACATAAGCTCTTAAAGTATAAGAGTAACACCGCAACATGTGATTCATACCGCATGTGCTAAAGAACCGTAAATAGGAAGCAAGTGAATAGATCCCTGCTTCGTTGCTATGTGAGTCATAAAAAGGTTAACCCTTCAATGATGTCATTTGACTTTGACATTATCATGGAAATTTGTTTCAACGTCTGCTACTTTAGCATTTTGTCCTATGATCATGATTGATGCGATCTAAAGGCATTATGTTAGGAAAGCGGTTGATACATATCAAAGTGATATATGGATGAAAGAAAGATTATTACCTGAAATATACACATATATGCTGGTGTATGAGACTGGTCCCTTATGATATTATTTTGTAGTTTCATAAGCGTAGACACTAAGCATATAACAAAGGCAATATGAGTTTTATAATAACTCAGAGGGATTAGATTGGCTATGAGTAAAGTGTATATTGGTAAATCTAAGACATTAGAGCATTATATAAATATCGAGCTGCACTACAGGGTTGTCTTGTGCTAATCTCTGTAAAAAGGGATTTCTAGTACAAAGCACCCAAATGGAGACATCATGCCCACGCGGTCACGGCAAAACACCTAGTATGAAAGAAGTAAGAGAAAGAGACTTGACCATAACATCTAATCCACCAAATGTGAGTGGGAGATGTTGGAATATACTAGTCCACCCTTGGTGGATTAGGGCCCAAGCCCAATTCAAGAGGGGCTTCATGGAGAGACACGGGTTATAAAGAGTAATACCCTTTGTGGTTTAAATGTTATGTCTATTCTTATGTAACCGTACATTTAAGAGTTACATCTATTCCTATGTAACCATACATATACTATATATATAAGGTGTAGGATTAAGGGAGAAAACTAATGATGATATAATATACAATTCTCCCTCTAAAAGATTCTCTTATAAGAATGTCCTCTTCTCTTCCTCTCTTTGGTGTATTTGTTGTGTAACATGATCGGGGTCCACATCGGTGCTCCGATTTCATGTGGGTACTTCAATGAGTCAATCGGATTTCAGGTACGCCCAAAATTCTTACATCTATTATATACTCTTTTGTTAAGTCTTGGGCCTTCCTAAAAGTGGTTTATATCTCTTGCTGGGAGGTTTCTTGTTACGTAATGCTTATCCTATATTAATAAATTGTCGTTTTATCCAAAAAATATTATTTCATTGACAAGTTAGTATTAACTAGCCTATCTGATACAGGCAGAGAAGAGGAACCAGATCAATTGTGGCTTTGAGTACTTAAAGCTAGATATTTTCCCTGATGTGGTTTTCTACAAGCAAGGAAGGGTGGATCGGCTGCATGGATTTGAAGTAGCATTCTAGAGGGATGTTCGATTCTGGAAGAGAATATTGATGTTAGAGTTGGTAATGGATTGATGACAAAAGTTTGGGATGAACCCTAGTTGACTAAATTTCTAGGGAAGAAATTGATTTCTCCACATCTTGATCCAATTTTTAAGAAATTAAGGCTAGGAGACTTAAGAGTGAATGGATAGCAGTATCTTTCGGCCATTTATGAATTTCTACTAGATATTGAAAAGGATGCAATTCACAAAACCATCTTATCCCCTTTAACAGGGATGATAAATGGGTCTGGACTAGGGGGAAGAAAAGCATCTATATGGTTAAGGAGGGATATAGAGTTGCTAAATCTATCATCCTACTGAATGGGGGTAAAACTCCTAAACCCTTACATTCTAATTCTAAAATGCTATAGATTCAAGTGTGGAAGCTGAAAGTGCCCTAGAAAATTAAATTTTTTCTATGGAGTGTTTTTGGAAAGCTAATCCAGCCATGGAGAATTTATATAAAAGGAAATGTTGTGCGACTAATCATTGCATGATTTGTAAAACTGCTGTGGAAGATGAAACTCACTTGTTTTTACAATGTGAGGGGGCTTAAAAAGAAGGTTTGGGTGTTCTTTGTCCTCTATAATGTCATATTCTAACCATTGTATGAAAAATCGGACTAGATAGGCCAGTTCAGACCGGAAACCGGTGAACTGGTCGCTGGTCTAGTCTGATCCGGTTGAGGGAAAAAACTGGTGAACCGGTGAACTCGGTCTGACTTGGTGTGAACTGAGATAAACTGGCTTGAATCGGGATGACACGGTTTAGCTTTTTTTTTTTTTTTTTTACATTTTACACTCCAAATGAAGTTGTTTTGTCTTTTTTTTTTAGAAAAAAAATATTTTCCTAACATTTTTTGATTTATAAGGAGTTTTAAAAGGATTGTGGAATACTTTTGGCATTGGTTGGGAAAAAATCCTTATATACTTAATGATATTTTTGTAGGTATTAGGTTCAGGAGGTTTTATTGGACTATTAGTTAAAAAATAGCTCTCATATAATTTTTTAAATAATATATATAAACATTTAAATTATATTTGTTTTTTAATTGACCCCAGTCTGACCCCCAAGTTGACCCTGTTCTGAACCACTAACTCCTTAACCCAGTGCCTTGGCTAATTCAATGTCCAGTTTGGTTTTTACCTAGATTCTAACACAACAAACCTAAAATCATGGTTGGAACTTATTTTCATAAATATTGGGCTTTCTATGTGGCAAAAGAGCTTATTGTTGTTATGTTGTGGTTCATATGGAAGAGGCAGTGTGCATTTTTGTTTGAAAAATAATCCCCTTGATGTTGTTTATGTATTTCAGTAGGTAGACAGATGGTTACAAGAATTTTGGGAAGGAAATGTGTGGACAACTCAAGATAATGGCAACAACACAGCTAGTGATAATACTTCTTCCCCTTTGGGTATATGGAACAAATCAAGTGGAAATATTCTGAAAATAAACACTAACAGCTCTTTTAATCCTGAAAATAATAGTGCTGCTCTTGCTTTTGTTGTTCGGGATGGAAATGGATGGCTTTTGGATGGCCATTCTGATATTGTACGAGTGAATTTTTCATTTATGGAGGAATGTATAGCTCTATTGCAAGCAGTAGAATTTGTGGAGAAACCATCAATTGGATAATGTTATATTTGAATCTAATAATCTATCCTTAGTCAAAAGTTTAAATGAATATTTGATATCTCCTAACTAGAGAAGTGAACATGTGGTAGAACACATCTTCAAGATGATAAAACTAATAAGGAATCATGTTTTTCAGTGGATTCTTAGGGAAGCAAAGAAAGTGACTGAATGGATAGCCAAAACTTCGAGAAAGGGGTTGCGTTTGGATGATTGGATTTCAAGACTTCCACCAAATCCAATGAAGTTATTATTGCTTGATATGAATGAGGTTGTATTAGATACTGGCTAAGTTGTTTTTGGCTTTTTCTTTTATGTTGTTGTTGTGTTTACGTTATGAGGTCTTGCAACATGTATGGTTTACTTTTTCATATTTATAAAGTTGATATTTTGAAGGCAGAAAAAAGTTAGTATTAATCAGCCATCAGTTAATGATTTTTAAAAAATAGTTGGTAATTGATCAACGAGCGTCACAATTAACAGGCAATTAAAGAGGAGTGAACCAAAAGACATAGTTTCTTTTTATAGGATATAATTAATGAAACTGCCTTAGTTAGAATTAGTTAGGTGCAATAAATATATAAAAACTAAATTTTATCTTAAAAAAAAATGCCCTCATTTGTGTAGAAAAAAAGAATATGTGATGACATAAGAATGTGTAATAGTGGGAGAAAATTATCTTAAAAAATGTGAAATTAAATGAATATTTTTTATAATTAAGTGAAGATAAATGGATGAGTTTACTAAAATTTTTTGAGGCAATATCTAAACCTATCTATATTTTAAAAAGGAACCAGGCATACCCAACTATTCTTCTTGCAAGAAGTGAAGGAGTTGGTTTCATTTCATTTAGAAAATAATTACAACTAAATTTTAAAATACTTAAAATTATTTGAGTAAATAAGCAAAAAATATTTATAAATAAGTTTAACTTTTTCTTATTTGTAAAGGAGAAAAAGAAAAAAAAAATGAACTGGGAAAGGTAAAGGTCCCGAACAACGAGACTGAGAGCAAGAGCCTCTTCCGTTCCTTCCAATATGTCAGATGAGGGGAAAACTGTCCGAAACTTAAAGACAACGATAAACTAGAAGAACTCACTACTCCCGTTTTTACTTTCTGTTCTTCTCTTTTCATCCTCGTCTTCGTCTTCTTCACCATTTCTTCCATGGATCCCAGTAAAACTGAGGACGATCTCTTTCTCAATCATCATCCGCATGATCTGGACCCTTCTTCTTCGATTATTTCTCACCAAAATCACATTCACCCTTCCATTTCCAACCCTTCCGACGACCCTTCTTTTTCTCTTCCCGAAATTGTTCTATTTCGCTCGTCTTGCTCTGAGTCTCCGAGTCATTCCTCCCCTGACTCGCCCACTCACTCACCCAGTCGTCTTCCGGGCTCTTCTTCTCCTAAAAACCCATCTCACCAACCCCTCTTTATCAGTCCAGAACCCCATATCTCCTCCCAATTTTACACTTTCAATCCTGAGTCTCATGCCCTTATGATCCGTTGCATCCTTGAGCACAGGCTCGCCACTCCCGTTGAGATCCGAGAAGCCACCCCTCGAGCCGTCCTCAAGTCATGGCGTGCTGTGTGGAAAGATCGAAATGAGGAGACGGCGTACCTGACGGCTTGGAAGCGCATTCAAGATAAGCTCACAGCTCATGTTGATGATAACGGTAACGAATTTCTTTGTTTCAAGAACAATTCCCAGCAATTCGTTTCACACATTAACCAATGGCAAGACATAGTTATGAGTTTTCATGGCGATACTGATTTAAAACACTTGGGACTTAAGGAAACCATAGAGAGAATTAAGCAAGTCTGGACAGTAGGCGCCAAATTTTATGGAATTCCTGAAAGTTACATTAGGGTTTGTGTTGCTGCATGCCCGGTGTGTTCGGCAGCTTCATCTGGATCTGGAGCGAGAAGTAAGCGACGGAGGTTTGAGTATACTGAATCTTTTGATGTGCCCGCTAAAGAGGTTCCTGATAAACTTCAACAGTTGGCTGTGAAGCATAAGGTGGTCCTTTGTATACGGCAGAAGTATATTAGGTATAAGCCTTTCATGGCCGAAGTAAAGGATTACGCTTGTCACAGAGCTGGCGAGCCAGCTGCCAAGAAATCAAAGCTTCTGAAAAGGGAACCATATGCTTCAAAGCGCTGTGGGTGTGGGTTTCGTATAAGGGCTATTGTGCCCATTGCAAATTATAATGAGAAGGATAAGACTTTTGTGTATCAAGAAGAGGGGAAGGCAGTGTTTAAGTTGTATGCAGTGCATTCTGGTCATGAGCCAGGACCATTGGATGGTAATGCCAGGATTATGCATCGGGTTGTTGGCCACAAAGGAGGCTATCATATGGATCAAGAGACAGTATTTGGTGTGAGTGATGACATGGAAAATGATACTTTCGGGTTGATAGGGAAGGATAAAGGAGATTTGCGGTATTCTGTTTTGCAGCAGGTGCAGGAATTGAGAGCTGAAGTTGGGATGTTGGAAGGGAAAATTTCAAAAATCCCACATGAGTTACTGGGTTTGGTCTCCCAAGAATTGTTTGATGTTGTGAATAGAATTAGAAGTATAGGTGCAGGTTTGAAGCCAGTTGAATTGCTTACTGATAAAGAACATACAGATGATGTTTTGGTTGGTGATAATGATTTGGCAAATTGGAATAATCATCATCACGAAAGGATTTATGGAGATGGCAAAGATACAGAATTGATTGAGGATGATGAAGACAGTTTTGGCCGCACTCTAGGAGAAGTTATATCTTGGGACCAGATGAGGACAGATTGTAGAAGTCAGAAAGACCTAATGATCACACCTTGTAAGCCTGAAAGGTGGTTGAAATGCAGTGATTTTGATGAAAAGAGCATGCTTGATTGTGAGGAAACTAAACTAACCAAGCCTGTCCAACATGATGATACTATTGTGTCTGATGTTGGTCTTGGCTGTATACAGGTTGATAGTTTCTACCAGGAAAATCCTAAGTGGTATGATTCTCCTCCATGTAGTTTGGATCCTGGTGCAGATTGTGGGGATAGTGGGTTCCGTCATGAGGAGATTTTGTAGAGCCTCAATCATCAGAAGTTCATCCACTCTAACTTAGTTATCAATTTATGTTGTGCCTTTTGCCCCTTCAAACAGATGAAAGTGGGATTGTACATTTATGTATACGGAAGGTTGGAGCTGCATGCCTGGAAGTTTAGGTGTATTTACTGCATGTGGTTCTGTAAAGTATAACCAACCATGCTTCTCTTGCATATATCTTTGTTATGACCAAATTTGTTAACCAAGATCTTTGTCTTCAGAGTTTCTAGCTTGGTCCTTTGTATAATGAACATCAGTGTTTTCTGTAATCCATTTTGGAACTGAGAGATTCTTGTATGTATTAATGAGCAGCCATTGGCTTTTAATTCCTACTTTCATGTATTGCATGAATGTCTTATGTGGCGTGTATCTAGGATACTCATTATTCACTTGCTATACGTATTTCAACCTTTTATTATATGTACAGAGATGTTTTGAGCAATATTTTTTTCTTGTTTGACTTTGGAAATTGCAATTATGATGTTTAAGAGCGAGATGGTGCCTCATAGCATTATGGGGTTGTTTTACAGCTTAGGTTTATCGTAATGCATTTGTGCAGAATTTTGCTTATGCTAAATGGTTGGTTGCAGGCTGTCCTTGAAAATTACCTTCAGTCCACTCAGATCTGCATCCCTTTTAAAAGGATGTGATCCTCAAGGATTTTGGTATTCGTTCTTCATTTTAACTTCCAGTTTTTTATCACTATGAATATAAGTGGTCTGCACTCTACAATAAGCCATGCGCCTTCCTCAATTGGCTGTACCTGTAGCAACATGCATAGCTGTTTATAGTTGTTCATGCTGACAATTGCTCTTGTATTGATTTGTATATCCTGGATTAGAACTTAGGAATTGTTTATGGATGTTTGCATGCTTTATGCCCAAAACAAGATGGGGAGTTTGTTACAATTTTCTATACAGGTTTGGAAGACTCTCTTTGTGTATCAATTTGTTTGCTGTGATTTGTTGATGAAGAATTTACTTTAAAATACCATAGAGATCTTATATTGAATTTTAACACTCATCTGGATGAAACTGCTACGGACAATGGTATATTTGCAGTTTATGCTGGAATGCCAGTTGACAGGTTTTTCTAATGATTAAATGCAGTCTTCTTTATTACATTCATCTGTGAAGTAGTACTCTTATTTCATTTAACTGCATGTTATGACTTACAAGGATATCTTCCATTTCTTTTCAGCAAGCTCAGCTTTGCAGTTTTGTTTGTTTGACGATTTTCAGGTTTAGTGTGAGAGTGTATACAAACAGAATTTCAGAACTAAGAAAATGGATTACTCGGCTGTAATCTTATACAGGCTTTTCGTTTGGAGCATTGATGCAGAATTTTGATATAGGATTGACTTTCTCTGGATATAAAGCCTCTCTAATGTTATAGATTTCTTTCTTGATTGGAGGCTGATTAACATATTAACTTCTAAGAGAACTGCTTTTAATTTGTAAGTTGCTCTTTATGGTCAAGGCCTTTGTGTTATGTGGAACTAATAATATAAGTTGTTAGTAATTGTATTTTTCTACTATGAAGGATTCTGGTGGAAATAGTTAGATAACGTCTGCTCATATTATCATATAAGTTACTACGATGCTGATGTAAAGAGCTGTGCACGAATCCAATTGAACTGTTTCTCTGTTTTCACTGCATCACTTTGTGTTACATAACAAAAATAGAGAAAAACGAAGCAATAGGTGGGAAAAAGGGTAATATAAGTAGTACTAAAACAATAAAGTTAGAAGTGTAAGTTGAAAGGTTCTTCATGTATGGAGATTCCTTCGTTATTTCTCTCGTCCATCTGGTGCACCTTGCATTACTTTGTCACAGCATAGCACACATTTTCAGACCATTCCTTCTCAATTATATATAGTGATATGAGGTAGGAATTTGGCGGGCTTTCATACTCTAACCAATGTTAAAGTATCAAATTTAATGTGATTAATTTTTGACTTGGTAGACTGGTGCGTCCTCTATATATCGGTATGATTGGCCCCAAAAAAGAAAAAGAAAAAAGAAAAGAAGAGCCATAGTATTCTTTTAGCTATACGCATACGAATATGCATGATATAGTGATGTATTCTTACTCGTCAAGGTCACTGGTATTCCCTAATGGTATTTATTGTGCCTAGTGCATTTGAAACTGCATGTATTTTGACCGTAGAATGATGATATCTGGAATAATAGCTAACACGTTGTGTGCGCTTGATTATCAGGTGGCCTCCTGTCGCCTCTGACTTGTTCAGCTTGAAGAGACCAGTTAAGATCACAAAGTACAAAAAGGTACTCCTCTAGTTCTTAATGGTAAGACATAATTAACTAATTTAATTAGATTAAGTTAGTTGATATGACATGTTTTTTTTTTTAAACGTTATATTCATCTTTCTTAATTCTCTCCCCCCCTCTCTAATCGATTGTTGTTGTAGGAATATCAATAGGGCCAATTTGGGGAAAATTTTGATAAATATGTAAAATAGATCTTACATGTAGGCCAAATATCAATTCTCCAATTTGGTTCTACATTAAAAACAAGCTGAATAACAAACAAGATACATGTGACCTGTGTGGAAGCTGTCTGGCTAATTTAAACTTTTACTCTTTTGATTTATGTGTCTGTTTAAGAGTTCTGCTTTGTTTTCTTTCTGGCTAATTTAAACTTTTACCAATTGTTGGTTGGTTGTTCATGAATATTATTTCTCTGCATATACTTCCTCTATAGAGCCTGAGACACTGTTTTTGAACCCAGTGGAAAATTTTGAGAACTTATGGCTTCTCCATTACTTCATATATATTATTAAACTTGCAGATTTTCATGTAGGGGTGTGCAATATTTTCCCATTCCGATCCTGAGCAAATCAGGATGGGATTTATTTTCGGAACGGGAAAAATTTAGGATCGGGATCGGGAATGGGACTTCCCGATCCCGAATATATATATATATATATATATGTACATTGTTTTAAAATATTTAAGAAAGCAAGACCAAATGTAAAATAAAATATGAAAATCTCTAGCACCCTTAAGGTAATATCTATTCTTTTAGTTTATTTAGTTAATTTCATTTATTATTTATTAAATAATTCTGATTTTTTGTTCTTGTCTTTGTTCTTTTTGCTGCTGAATTGACAACTTTAAGCATGTATTGAACTAATTATATATTTGTATTAGACTAATTTGATATAATATGATATTAAATAAATTATATATTTGTACCAGACTAAGGGAAACACAACAAAAAATTCAATATAGAGAATTGTTTTTTTTTTAAAAGAAAAGAAAATCTGGGATCGGGAATGAAACTCCTTCCAGAATACAATCCCGATCCCCAACAGCCCTACTTTCATGTGCTCACATTGATTGCATATAACTGAAGGGTCACTTGGTCTTCAGATTTAGACTGCGCGAATGTCTTTCCTACATTTGCTCTTATAGTGTCTGGCCATGGTTACTGTTCAATGCGCATGCCATAACAAATACTCCCACCTTGCTTAAATGTAAGAGTTGGTTGAGAGATTTGTCTTGCTTCTAAATGTAAGATCTTGATCTATTTTATTTCTTAGATTTATAATTTTTCCTTCAAACTATCCTTATTGGTTGTACATGTAACGGGGTTTTTCATCAATGGAGGTAATTTCTAATGCAAATGATTAGATTAATCATTTTAGGACAATCAGCACTCATTTTTTTTTTTTACAAATAACCAACTTAATTTTTATATATCCGAAATAGAAAAAAGAAAGGAGGGTGGTGGATTTTTGCATGTTTTTCTTACATGTTTGTGAATTGCATTTGGAAAACTGTACTTGCTGAACTGAATGCGTTGTTTATTTGTGTTAGGAAGATGGCCGAGTTTTCAACTTGCGCGGGAAAATAGGACTAGAAATGAATCTTCCATTATTTAAACCTTTTTGTGCCAGTTCACTTACAAGCATTTTGTTGTTAATCTTAAATGTGCACGAGTTTTGCATAATGGTCTAGATTTTAATGAAACGGGAAAAACAGACAAAAGAAAAGTGATCTGTATACGAATAATATGTCGCTTCATTAGGTACAAATACAGAAAAAAAACAGATCATGAGTTATTAGTGCCACGGAGATCAATAGTTATATTCGAGAAAAATATAAAGATCTAATTAAAAAGGCAAAATGATCCAATCAAAAATGAAATAAAATTATAAGCACTTACATATTTTTTTCTTCGTTTTTGAAAAAAGAAAATCAATAGAAAAATGGGGGCAACTTCATTTCTTGCTTGGCCTCCTTTACACAAGCCAGAGTAGCATATTTCTGTTGTCCTTGTTTTATGGTACAATTAAAAAGAGAGAGAAAAAAGAATGCTCTTGAGGATGTTACGCATTAGCCATGGCAGGAATAAATAGAAGAATACAATCTTTGACAGCTCAAAACTATCAAGATTATGGGAATAAAAGTCCAGAACATTTCAGAAACAAGAGTTCTTATTCCTCCTTGAGGCATGATTTACACTCGTTTCTTTGCCAGCAAAATCTCTCAAAACAAGCTCCACCTCTTCCACAACCCCTAGTTTTTGGAACCACTGAGCTAGTGTCTCTGAAGCTTCTTTCTGAATCACAATGCCATCTCTCTCCAAATCTATCAGAAACTCTAAAGCTTCACTAAGCTTGTTTTCCTTTTCATATGCAACCAACACTAAAGCTATGCATTTATCTGAAGCTTCAATACCTGCTCTTCTCATATTCTCAAATGCAATTCGAGCTTTTCGACTTTGCCCTGCTGTTCCATAGGCATTGATAACAAGCCCACACATCTTATCATCAGGGCAGATGCCAGCCAACTGAATTGCATCAAAAATCCTTTCAGCTCCTTCGGTATCACCAACCATAGAGTAGGTTCTTAGTAATGCTTTGTAAACCTCACTGCCTGCATGAATCTCTTGTGCATCCATTTCTTTAAGTAAAATTTCCCCTTGTTGAGGCATGCCAGCTCTGATATAGGCCATTATCATTGAGCCATAGGATCTTGGATCCAAGGGTTCACCGAGCAATCTAATCTCTTCAAAATATTCCTTGGCCTTCTCAAGATGATCAGCCTTACTGTACATGTGAACCATGGCAGTCAGAGTCACTTGATCACAGATGAAGCCGCTTTGCTTCATGACTGTAAGAAGATTCTCGGCATCTTGAAGTTGCCTTTCTTTGCCATAATAATGGATTATTTTTGTGTAATCACGAGCATTTGCTTCAAATGATTCTTCCAGAAGAGCATGTTCTGCCACCTATGCCACAGTTCCAGTTCAGAATACAAGGAATACATGAATAAAATTTTATTCAAATGCAACAACATGCGTGAAATTTTTTAGTGGGAAATACTGAATCCTCCACCAAAATATTTGTAGGAAATAATCAGTTTCCCACGAAAGTGGGAACTTTTGCAATATTGTATTAGAAACAAAAAATATGATGATATTGTTGGGGGGTGATACAAAAGAGAACTAGTAAACCTATCCCACGTTTATCCAAGAATTTGTTGAAGGAGACCAAATTTTTGCCATAGCAAAACATTTTAACTTACAAGTCCGTTTCTGCATTAGAATCCAAACAGACTATGATAACGCTAATGAAATGAACCAAAACTTTGGCAATGACCTGAATAGAAAAGAGTAAGGTTGCTCCCTCCTACCCAAGAACAGCTTGCCAAATTTTGTATTACGAAGATAAAGTTCGTCTCTCGCATGTGCTCTGTCGTGGGGCCTTTTCTGAGATATCAATATAAACTAGCCAAATCTTGTATAAAAATGATGAAATTTGTTAACCCTATGCAAATTCCGATGACATGGCATGATTGATCTACGCAGAAGAACTTTCGTGGGTCAGCTCTATTACTAGTGTCCAATGATTGGCTACTTGGATAGATGAGTAGGCATGTTGAACAATTAACCATGTCATATTAAGGAAGCCTCAACAAGATGAGCATTCACTCAAATTTGTATCCCTTTTGCTCATGAATGTTGATAACCACTTAATTACCCGTAATCAATGGGTATTTAATCCTTGCGAGGGAGTTAAGATTAGCCAGGCATGGTCAAATCTAAGTGAGATCAGAATACGCCTACTCTCTGCCTAGCCACAGCAGAGTTCACAACTCTTAGCTTTCTGTTTCCATCAAATGTATGTTTAATATTGACTGCTAGAGAACCCCACCAGTGATATATCTTCAGTCCCTTCATGCAAAGAGTTCTATTAAGAAATCCTTGACATACAAGTGGTTTCAAAAGTAATTGAAACTTCTAGCAAAAAACTATATTAAAATAACTCATTGCAACTTTATATAACTCATCCTACAATCTAAGAAATTAACGACCATGAAATATCAAGGTTTAGAAAAAAGTCTCTACCATTCAACCATGTAAGAGAGAGAAACAAAAAATTAAGGTCAGTCATATTATGGGAACCATATTCCTCAGTGACGTTATAAATGAACGCATAATAGCATACAATGTCTATCAGACATAGATCACAGAGATGGTATCAGACACACCATAGCCCCTTGATTGAACCCACAAAAACATCTCCATTAAATGGGGAAGGAAAAAGTCAATGGAAATGTCTAGAATCCCAGGGAGGAAAATATTCTTGACCAAAAAAACTGAAGATAACAATGATTTTTTTTAATAATTAAATAATAAATAATCATCAGCAGTACAAGAATGTAGACACAAATCACATCTTATTTGAATAAAAGTCATATTTATCAAAGGCTG
The DNA here is from genome assembly GCA_963242795.1 of Inga leiocalycina. NCBI lineage: Eukaryota > Viridiplantae > Streptophyta > Magnoliopsida > Fabales > Fabaceae > Inga > Inga leiocalycina. Next base: position 45,879,074 of record OY725324.1, read on the forward strand.
AAATATAAATTAACGGGAATTAACCACATAGTTTCCATTTGATATCAAGAAATTCCCATATTGCATAAGCAATTAGATAAGGAACTCAAGTCTCTAGAGGAGCAACGTCTAAACACCTGTCCTGAACATCTTACTTCCAGTTATTTCAGAACAAATCCATGAGATATTAGAAGTAACTGAAAATTGAAGCAGATACGGAACCAATGAAAAATACTTTTAAAATGAAATAAGATGAAAATTACCTGAAGGTAAAGAGGATGATCCATCGTTTTCAACTCTTTAAAAACAGAAAGCCAGTCAGCTCTAATAGGCTTCATGATCCTCACCCAAGCTCCCAACAGATCAGATATGTTACCCTTCTCAGGTGAAAAGCAGATAATCTGTCTCATCAGAGCCTTACAACGTTTTTCCATCTTAAAAGGAAGTTGAGATATGGCCTGTTTTTGTGCTTTTGTAATGTCATGGCCTACCTCAACCCATCTAAACCCTCTACGGTTTTCTTCTTGCAACTCTGTTTTTACAGTGTCCTCCATACTGACCCTAACAATTACTGAATCAAACTGGTGCTGCTTATGGAAATCACAATATATGGGTTTTCGGAGTAATGAATTTCCACCAATATGATTGTGATAAAACTTGGCACTATCATTGCTTATTGAGAGACTTGAGAAGCAACAATCGGATAGTAGCAGGTAGGAACTGGTTCCCATCATTAAAGTAATACAGAACTTTGTTCTCTCAAATATTCATCTCGAACTAGCAAGCTGGATGAACATAACGACAACTATCAAATCCACGAATCAAGAGGAGGGGGAGAACACAATAAAATAAAACCACAGCCTTACAGGAGCATACTGTCACACTGTGAAAATTAAGGGGTGACCGGCATGGAATACAAGAAAACTCACATTCCATAAGCTTTAAAACATAAATATAAATATTTGACGTACTAAATATAGTAGCATTTATAATACCATAATTAGTATAAGAATCCTGCATATATATATACATGAATCCCAAAATATCAAAAGAAGTCAGGAATCCGGCCTATAGAATTATGTGGAATGACACTAGAACAACATACATGAGTATATTTTAGATATTTACATTAATTCCTTTGATACCAGTAGCAATCAAAAATCATCTTATCCAGCACAAGAGCTTCAAGCGTCAACTGGAGGTGTAGGTCCACTTCTACTATATGAATACCAAAATATTTTTCCAACGTCCCCACAATAAAACATAAATATACAATAAAGGTAAACCATTTAGATCACAACAAAATAAAATAACTTGGCTTTTAACAATAAATAATTAACTATTTATCATTTAAACATTTAAATAGCTAAAAGTGCAAGTCAATAAAGAAATACAATCATTCTATTTAGAATGAAAATGAAATTCAAAGAACCTGTTTGAAAATCATTTAACCAATTGAAAACAATTATATTATTCACTAGGACCTTGACAAAACAATAACAAGCATGGATACATAGTCCACGAAGGGTAAATAACTAATCAGGCGCGGCTAGAAGCCATGAAGAACTGGCGTGAGTCATACTCACAAAAATCCACCCTCCATTCCATGTGTGTACACAATCACACGGGACTAGCACCTCCAAATCACCCTGCTAATTGGGTGTGCCATGGCACGCCAAGGGCTAACGGGACTGCTGTTAGCAATCAGTGTTCTGTTATTAGTCCCTTAAAAATATTTTCCAGTATGCATGGAAGTAAAAACCTTGTAACTCAAATCAATTTCAATACAAAATGGATAAGTGTTTCCTTTTGGAAAAATCTCCCTTCCATACATGTATAAAAAGTTTAAAGTCAAATATAAGAGATTAAATAGTTAAATTCTCATTTCCTTCAAAAGCTTTAACTTATCACTCTTTCTTTAAAAAAATGCAAATACTCTAGTAACAACATGATATCTAAATCAAGTGGGGTGTTATTTACTTACCTGATAATCCCAATAGCTATAATCTATCCTATTTAATAGCCTTCATATAGATCAACATTTATTCCCTATCATACAAATAACATTATTGTCACCCAATTGTAACCTTGTATAAATAAAATCTACAATAATTCTTAATCAGTAAAATTCCTCCTAAAAGCCTTTCTTTCTTTTTTATTTCCTTACAGCACTCAAACAGAATTATAAGCTTCATAAGTTCTTTAGAACTATAATTCTAACAACCAACATATATATAAACACACACACACATATTCTAAATTAATAGAAACCATAGTCTCTGTGTGTGTCTATTGATTTATTTATGATAAGCATCATACATAATTTTCCAAGTCTTAATATAAGAACTAAATAGCTTCTTATTATTTAAAACCATCTTCTCCATACTCATTTTATCACACAACAAATTCCTTTTCTCAAGCATTTCTTCAAACTCTGTATACATCCAATAAGTAATACAAATAAGTAACTTAATCGTAGAATTCATCCAAACTCCTTTCCTACACATTTTTACAAACACCTTGTATGCATCATCTTCCAAACAAGTTTATTAAGCTTATTAAACTACAATTTCAGCTTACTTAAACTTTCATTCTTTCTTATCCAAACACAACCCACAGATATAATACAAGAAAATCATTGAGATTCAACACACACCCCTTGTCCCCCACGACAACCACACAAATTCAAGGAAAAAGAAGAGTTTATAAACATACCCCGGCACCATAGCCTTTTATTCGACAGACGGAGCAAAGAGAAATAAAGACCCGGCCCCCACAATCACGCCCGACAGCACCTAAATGGAGGAGGAAGGAAAAGAAGTTGAAGATGCAACACGCCCACGCCGCTTCTATGGAAAAGCAGCGATGAGGTGGAAGAACTGGCGGTGCCAAGCAATCCCAAGTTCAACCCCTTTATTTCTGTTATGAACGCTGTTGATTGGGGAGAGAAAAGAGAGAAAACAATGACATGAAATCTTAAGCATGGGAGGAAGACAACATGGACGATCAAAGACACGCACCCACCGCAACCATGAAGACTAACAGAGGAGGAGGGAAGCTGCGATGGAGACTGATGGAAGGAGAAAATGAAGCTTATGTTTCAGAGGTCTCGAAACTCCTGACAGCTTGAATCTGACGAGGAAAAAATCTGAGCGGATATTATTATTATTATTATTACGGGCCTTTACACATCTTCATTGTTATGTTTTTTTTGATCGAAAACCTTCATTGTAATGTAGCTGATGTGTCGGACTGAAAAAGACCCTAGTGCCCCATTCGGTTTAATGGAAGTGAGTAGTAGTGAGAGGTGGAAGTGGAATTATATGTTCTGATTAGTTTTTGAAGAATAGCTTTTACAGTTTATGAGATAAATATGTGAGAGGAGTTTTGACTCGATTTATGGAAAAGTGTTTCTGAAACCATGGTTTTAAGGATATAAGAACACATCGACTATATTGGAAGCCACTTCCCTAGAGAACCTACTTTCAATTTTGTTCAAACTCATTAAAAAATGGTGAACCCCTCCCATCTATTGCTCCTGATTCTTCCTCAATTTTAATTTCTCCTATTCTGGTGCTACACTATTCTTCAAGATTTTTGCCAATGGAGATTGAGTTGAGGTGCAACTAAGCTCGGTTTTTTGATCTAGGTTTTGGATTTCGTTGATTTGGGTCTCTGTCTCTAGTATTTGGTGGCGTGTTCACCACACAATCTCAAATTCATCACATTCATCGATCTATTTCGTTTTTGCTAGTTATCACTCATCTTTGCATCTTCGACAAATGGGAGTTGAAGACAATAGTTAGCCTAGTTTTAATCTTTGATCTAGCTTTGATTTTTCTGAGATTAATAGTAGTTAGGTTTATTTTATGATTTGGATTCTAGGTGAATTTATTATTCATGGTGGAAGTTTAATGTTGGAGGAGGTGGGGCATTGAAGATGATGAACAGGGGGCTATTTGTTTGTTTGTTTTTTTTAGATGGGAGTATTTTAGTACTTTTATATTATAAGTATATGTCTAAATTAAAAATAATATTGCACTTCTACCAGCGTACCAAACAAACTTTAAAACTCACTTCCACCCCCACTTCTAGTTTCCACTTCTAATTCTACTTCCAGTTTCATAAAAAACTCTTCAACAATACCAAACGAGGCATTAGTGAGTTACTGAAAAATTCTTCAAAAAGTCACTTGTAAAAATAAGAAAAACATATCAAATATCATTCATTCGTTTTATTTACAATGAAGTTGAGAAAATTGCCTATACAATATATTCTTAACAAGAAGATTGCATGAAAATTTATGAACTCATTTTGGAGAAAAAAAGAGAGGAAAAATTTTATCAACAAACCTCTAACATCTTTCGGCAGCAATGCATTAAATACAATTTTGGGTCCTTAGTTTCTTTTCCTCCTTTAAATGTGTTATTTTAATCCTACATACTCTAAGCAAATTTATGTCAAAAAAAAAAAACAAGAGCATAAAGACAAATCAGGTCCCTTCTTTCAGAATCCATTAGGATGGGCAAAGTTTTAAACCCACCAATTTTCTATCGCCTTTGTCACTGCACAATTCTTTTCTACTTCTGAAGGAGATAAAGAAACTCAAGGAGTTGTCTAGGCTACTTTATGAGAATTTCGAGACATTTTTAGCTAAGAGAACTACACCTTTGAGAGAAGGACATAATCATCCTATCATATTACAAGATGGCATAAACCCTATCAGTGTTAAACCCTTATTGATATCCTTCTGCTCAAAAGGATGTCAGAAAAGATGGTTGGTGAGTTACTATAAGCAGGGGTAATTCAAGAGAGTTCATCCCTATTTTTAGCTGCTATTGTGCAAGTAAAGAAAGATGGGTCATGGAGGATGTGCATAGATAGGGCATTAAGTAAAATAACAATGAAGAACCAATACTTTATTCCACTTGTGAAAGAATTGTTTGATGAACTTAGTGTGGTATGTTGGTTCATAAAGCTTGATTTTAGGGTTGGCTACCTTCAAATCAGAATAGAGCCCAAAGATGTCTACAATGGAGTGTTCAAGACTCATTTGGGATAGGATGATTGGCTGATTATGCCTTTTAGCTTAACCAGCACACCTGTTGTAACGCCCCCACACAGGCAGCCGGTTGGGCCCACACAGGTGGCCATATAGGCCCCCGATAGAAACTGTTCCCTCCTTCGCACCACATAGACGCTTGGGGATTTATTCCAACCACACAAGAAGGAATATGTAACCCCCTCATTGTAATTATATCTGGATTATGAAATTTAAGTGAAATAGATATCAATAAAACAAAAATAGCATTTATAATCCCTCATCTTCAAGATGGAGTATCCCAAAAACAGTTCAAAAACGTAATTCATCTGGTCTCACATTCACTTTCGGATACTATTATCTGTGTAGATAAATCACATTCATAAATATCAGAGTGCGTAATTAAAATCTCGGCAACCCCGGGCTACATGTATATATACAAAGGGTTTAAGGTTTCCCAAAATGGGGATTACATATCCAAAATGTTATTTACATCTTATATACAAACGGTAATCCCAAACCAAAATCAGATAACCAACCCCCAACCAAATGTCTCTAAGAGATCCTAACCACTCTTGGTTGTCCGCTTCTCTTTTGAGCCACTTGCCCTATTTGAAATGTTAGTCATTGGAAAGAGTGAGATTCCAAAGAATCTCAGTAGTAACAAATCACTCATACAATATATAAACACAAAGCATGTTAGTTCATCATGTTCAGTAGCAATACTATGATGAGTCATGGATCGCGCCACAACTGACAGCACTCATGGCTGTATCACAATGCTTAATGCCCGCTTTCACGGTAAACACTATGCCAGCTTTCGTTGTAATCTCAATGCCAGCTTTCGCTGTAAATACTATGCTCGCTTTCGTGGTAATCACTATGCAGCAGCATCACAAAGCACAAAGCTCCACAAAGCGTCTCAATGCATCACAAAGAATAAAGCACCACAAAGCAGCAGCAACAACAAAATGCATGATAGGCATACATACAACACATTTTTACACAAAGTATAAGAGTGGAGTCACTACCTGTATCTTTCCTGACGTTCTTTGGCACAGTGGGCTCACGAGTCTGACAGATGTCAAATCCTATAACCAAATTAGGGACAATCGATCAATCTTTTTTCCAAATACATACTTCCATAATACTCTAAATTGGTTATCATTTAGGATTCTCTAGGTGGCTATTAGAGGCCTAAACATATGCCTTAAGGGTTGGAAGAAACTACCCTGAAGACTCTTTTTCAGAAGCACAACTCTGATTTTCAGCTGGCTCACTCGAGTGAAGATGACCTCACTCGAGTGATGAGAGACTTGCACTCGAGTGAGAACGGCTCTCTCTCGCGAGTGTTTGACAGTGAGCAACTACCACGGCCAGAAAGTGCTCATCATACTCGAGCATAAGGCTTTGTACTCGGGTGACTGCTCCAAACGCACTTGAGTCCCCAAAAGTGCAACGCAGAAAGTGACAACCCGAGAGCACATGCAACATCAGAGGGAAAAGCTCTCTCAAGTACCACCTTTGGCACTCAGGTGAGGAGCCCACACTTGCGAGTGTGAGAACACACTCTTGAACATTGACCAACGAGGGACAACCCAAGAGCAACCCTAACCATAAACTCATCCCATCACTCGAGTGATCACCAACATCACTCGCGGTTTAAGAAGTGCACTAGAGCTTCCTTCATGAAAACCCAGGCAAAACACAAAGGAGAAAAGGAAATCACACAGCAGCACTCGAGTGAAATCTTCCCTCACTCGAGTGATGCTATCAGATTGCCCAGATCGCAGCAACTGACAGAAATTCCCAGATTGGTTAAAATTGCTCCCAATGGTTCCCAAACTCCACACAAAGCTCATACCCACTCAAAATTGCCTAAGGAACACATTGGTAACCTCCAAAGCACCCAAAAACCATTTTAACCACAATCTAACTCTTGGGTCACTATGACACACACATTACCCCAATTTCATTCAAATCACTTCCAAACTTCAAAACCATTACCAACCCACAAATTACTTCACAATGAACTAATTCCAACATCATCCACTATGAAATTCATACATTCAAAATTTACACAAAACCAAGGCAAATTCCAGAATTTCTCAAACTTATCCAAAAATCACAATAAATATATCAAAAAGCATCAAATCCTTACCTCTTCACTTTGCCAAAACCAGAATCTTGATTCTCAAACTTTCAAATTACTCTAACACCTAAACTACCTTCTTTCAAAATTCTGAAATCACTAAGATGAAGCTCTCAATGAGGTGCACAACATTAGAGAAAAGGCTTAGGGCATTAGAGATCAACTAAAACATCAAAATCTCACCTTTCTTCTTCCTTTTCTTCTTGGTCACTGGAAAATGGAGAAAGAGAGAGATGATGATGATGATGATGAGAGATGGAGGGGATGAGGATGATGAAGCAAGTATTCTTTCCCCTTCCCAAAGCTCAAACTGCATAAGAGAGAGAAGAGAGAGAAAAAGTAGGTATTTGTCTTTTGTGCCATTTCCATTAGTCTACACTATGACACTTGTCATGATCTTACTCACTCTCTCTATGACCTCACACAAATGCAAAGCATAGGATTCCGACCCATAACCAATAGATCTCAACCCTTGATCTCTAATTACCAATGAGTTTCCTCTTTAGTAGTTGACCAATTGGTCGATAAATCTCCAATTTTACCATTTTGCACCTGGTTTCACTATGATTAACAAATCATCACTATGAACATTTACATCAAATTCACATCACATTTATCCAAAAGTGTTTAATTACACTATCTACAATCAACATCAGAGTTATTAGCCCTTAATCTCAAATTGGGTCATTACAGAATATGCCTCCCTAGGGGATCAACATACTACCTGAGAATAATTAGCGCGCCATGACCCACTTGGTTGCTACTTGGTAACCACAGTGCAAGTGGTTACCAAGTGGGTCATGGTGGACTACTTATCTTCAGGTAGTGTGTTTGATCCCTTAGGGAGGCGTATTCCTTCCTGTGTAGTTGGAATAAATCCCCAAGTGCTTATGTGGTGCGGAGGAGGGGACAGTTCCTACATGGGGCCTGTGTGGCCACCTATATGGGCCTGACCGGCTGCCTGTGTGGGGCCGTTAACTTGTCACTTTTCAGAAAGCCATGAATAGCATCTTTAGACCTTATTTAAGAAAGTTTGTCCTAGTATTTTTTGTTGATATTCTAATTTACAACTCTTCTTTGGCGAATCATATAAAGCACTAAAAGGAAGCATCCTAAGGAACACTTGCTATTTCTTGAAGAAGGAAAAATGCGCCTTTACTACTTCAAGTGTCGAATATCCACAATGGATGTGTGTGACATTGGTATAGGCGTTGTTCTTAGGAAGAAGGGGAAGCCACTTGCGGTTTTCAGTAAAGGGTTATCTCCAAAACACCATAAACTCTCAATTTATGAAAAAGAGTTGATGGCAGTTGTCTTGGCTATGTTGCATTGGCACTAATACTTGGAGAGGAAGCATTTTATCATTAAAATGGACTAGCAAAGTTTAAAATATTTGTTGCGACAAAAGCTGACGATTTATTTCCAAATGTTTTGGGTCGCAAAGTTTTGTGGTTTTGATTTTGAAATTCAATACAAAAGGGGAAATGATAACTTAGTGGCTAATGAGCTTTTTAATATGCCTGTGCAACAATTGATGCAAATGGCATTAGAGAAGTCTTCACCATAACTTTTAGACAAAATCAAAGCAAGCTGCATGCAAGATATTGTTGTTTTAGCAATCAAAGACAAGGTACAACAGCAAGATGGTCAATGGAGACATTTTACATGGGATGAAGAGTTATTACGAAGAAAAAGTATGCTAGTTATTGGGTCATATTAAACTTTATGGTAGCAAATACTTGAGTGGATGCATGCAAATCAATAAGGAGGGCATTCAAGCATTAGATCTACCTACTACAAAGTCAAAGGTGTTAGAACCGGCTGACACCCAAAAGGAGGGTGAATTGGGTGTACGAAAAACTTAAGAACTTTAAAATTCTTTTCACATCTTATAAAATCAATAAGTATGAAAGCAATAAATTATAAAACCATAGTCAGTTATTTAAATCATATATGAGGGAAATATCAGAGTTTAGGGAAGAAAAGATGCAAATAGTGATTTATTCTGGTTCGGTCCAATCCACTGTGACCTACATCTAGTTCCTATGCTCGTCTTAAGATTTCAATTCACTTTTTCCATAAAGTTTAACTGGGTATTTGAGAACCACTAAAACTGTAATATACCAAACTTTGTAATCATTAGAGTTTGTATATGTAAATCAGTTAAATGAAATAAATATCAGAATTTATGGATATAATTATGGAGCTATTCTTGAGATTTCCAGACACACATGGTGTATTTACTAAAGTTAAGAAGTTAGGGTTACAAATTACGAGTATAAGTAGTTGGAGGAAAATTGTCGGTGCCATTAGACACATAGCGTTATTGTAGGGGACACAAGGGCATAGGATGCCATTGGGAAGGCCTCAAAATACGTGCCAAAATCCTGAGTAAAAACCAAGTAGAATCCCGAGTGAGAACTGATAAAGTAACTTTATTAAAGTAGCTTTAATAAAGTAAGCAATCATGACACAACTTTTGTGGTGGCTCCACAAGAAAGTGACAAGTGTAAGACCCTGCCTTACATACCACTTATTATTGATATAATCAGAGTAGCAATTGCGCATTCAGCGGACACATAAAAATAACATAAAAAAACTAATAATAAGTGCTTGATTACAAAAATTTTCCTATAGGGATTGTACATAATAATGACAAATGATGTAGCCACACAGGGCTACTAGGGTGTCTAAACCCATTCCAGTGAGACGCAGACACCTGTCCTTCTTCATTCTATTACTGCATTCCACTCTGCGATTCTCTTCTTTATTTTTAGCACACCTCTTGTTTTCACCTATTTAAATTGTTGGTAGGGGAGGGTGAGATTCAAGAGAATCTCAGTAGGAAATAGTTACCATGATGCATGCATGACAGATATTATGTGCATGACATGTTAGCTTTAACTAGATGCATGCCCCATAATGACATTTTTGCTTGCTCAATGTTTCATGCAATACAACTATGGCCACAGTATAAACAGAAACAGATCTTCATTATTCAAATATGCTTTACATAATCAAGTAAAGAAATCACATATATCACTACAAAAGCAAAAATATCAAATACATGCAAATAATGTAAGTCCCCTACCTCTTGTATTGAGTCCTCCTCTTATACCTTTACTCCAACTATTGAAGATGCTCATTCCTTGTCACTTTATGACCCTAGATACCCAATCACATCATTAGAGACATGATAGAGAGTCATTGGAAGTGTATATTAATGTTTAAGAAGTTACGAAGGCTAAACAATTTGATGATTTTTAGAAAAATATGAAATTTTGGAATTTGGGGTCTTGCCTGCTACTAGGAATCCTTTGGCCACGACCAAGAGAGGTTAGAAACATTTTGTGATTGTTGCCCAAAGATGGTAGAATTTTCTTCAAATTTTGAAAATTTATATCTTTATTTATAGTGATCTAATTGGTGTGATTCTAAAGGCTATGTGACCCTTATTAAGTCTATTTTCAAGGAAAAATATATCCTTTAGCTAACTAAAAGCTCACAATTCACAGAATTATTGTTTTTGAATGCTACTATTGAAAATCGCCAATTTTATTGGGCTAACTTCAAACATACATAACTCTTTATGTACAGCTCCAAATGACCTATATGACCTATCAATTAAAGCTTGATTAGTCTACTTTCATACTAGAAAATATCATAGGTATTGGGCATCATTTGCATATTTAAAAATGTCACACAACTAGACGTCATGCTAGAAAAATACACTGGGTGTGTTTGGAACAACGATAGATAATTGAGCTTGTTTCAATTAGACTTGTTATAATATTACTTTTGGCAAAAGTCAAATTGTGTAATGTGATTTATGTTTGGAATGGCGATTGTCAATTGGGCTTTTGCAAAAATAAAAACTTGATTGGATTGGCTTAAGCATAAGGGCTTTTGTGATAATGGTAAGAGAGAGTGGGTGGAAAAATATTTAAAAAATCAAGTAAATATTTAAAAATTACATTAAAATATTAGGTGTTACTGAAAAAATATTTTAGAATGGGTGGAAATCAATAAATCAGTATTATAAGTTTTGGGTGCTCTTTACTACTAAAAAAATACATTAAAGGTAAAATTGTAATCGGTCTCATAAGACTGAGTACAATGGAAAAATTATTTTAAAGAGTTAAAAGCACAAAAAAATATTTTAAAGTAAATTTTGGAGCTGAAAAAGTACATTAAAGGTAAAATTGCAATTAGTCTGATAACACACGGGATACAGCTGAAAAAATATTTTAAGGGGTTAAAAACACTCAAAAAATATTTTTTGAGTGGGTACAACTAGAAAGTGGGTAAAATTGCAATCAATCTGATAGTAAACTAGATAGTGGGTACAACTAGAAAAATATTTTAAGGGGTTAAAAATACTTAACAAATATTTTTTGATACTGCATACTATTTAAAAAACATTTTATGGGAAAAATGAATATCATATAACTAATTTTCAGACAACCCAATCTAGTATAAAATGTCATTAGCTTTTAACAAAAGCTCCATTCTCTAGCTTCTCCCAATTGAGCTTTCACCAATTGAGCTTTGGCAAAAGCTCAATTGTCAATAGGCCTCTCCAAACACTAAAAAAAATTGCTGGCTGCCAATTGGGCTTTTGCCTCCTCCAATTGGGCTTATTGGCCTCCCCAAACACACACACACACTGGTAGCAAATCCTCATTCCTGGGACTCTTACTAAATTAGGGCTTAGTAATCCACCTGATTTAGGCTTATTCTCACGCCTTTAATCCCAAAATTTAGGATATTACATTCCTCCCCTAGTTCAATAAATTTTGTCCTCGAAATTTGAACGTCTACAACTTAAGGATCACCTCTTATCACTCAATCCATCCCTTTTTCATGTGCAGGCTCACAAGTTGTGCAACATAATGATTATATTCAATCTATCTCTTTCATATGCAAGATCATAGAGCTTGCAACACAATCATCATATTCTCATCAAATATCTCAGATAGTATTCAACATTTATTATTCATTCAGTACACAATATGTAGCATACAACTAAACACAGGAACCACTGGTCCATACCTACCGCGCTTGGTTCCTTAGACCTCACAGCTTCTTTAGGACTCCGTTTGGATCACATAATCACATCAAACATTGGACCTAACTTTACCAGAGATCATAACTGGCATTGGACCTCACTCGCTTAGGCAACTATCATAACAAGCACTAGACCTAACTCACCCAGGCCACATTCATAACAAGCATTAGTGTAATATCCCGATATGTGATTAGGGCTAATGACTCTGATAATTATTGTAATTATCTTGATTAAACACTTTTGGAGTTAATGTAATGTGAATTTTGTATGTATACATGTGGTATATAAGATCAATGGTTGTGATTCCTTGGCCGTGGGTCGGAATCCTATGTTTTGTGACTTGGTAAGCTCATTGAGGGAATTGTGTAGATGGTGACAAGTGGCATAATGGAGGCCCTTGGATATGGCACTAAGAGACAAAATACCACTTTCCTCTCTCTTCTCTCTCATTTCGGTGGTGTGTGTGTGCTAGGGGAGGAAGTGACATCTCATCATTATCTTCTCCCTCTACCATATTCTCTCTCTTCCATTCCTCCATTTTCGCTGAATCAAGCTTGGAGAGAGAAAGGAAAAGCTTTAATCTTTGGTAAGAAATGCTCCTCATTTGCTAAGAATCTCTTCTCTAATATTGTTTATCTCAATGAAAGCTACATTGTGATGATTGTAGAGCCTTGAATGGTGTTGATTGGGATTTTGGCCGAAATTGAAAGTTGAGGAATCAAGGTTCTGAATTGAGCAAAGAGAAGAGGTAGGCATTTAGAGCATTTTGATATATTGTTTGTGAATTGTGGATAAGTTGGGAAAAATCTGGAATTTTGCCCTAATTATGCCTATTTTTGGAAATATGAAGTTTATTAGGATTGATAAATGGGAATGATTTAGTTTGGAGATATATGAACATTTGATGTAATTTGGAATGTTAAAAATGTGTTAAGGGAAAATTGGATAATGTGTATCATAGAGACCTTAGTGAATGATTGTGGTCAAGGTGGTTTTTGGGGTGTTTTTGGAGTTGCCATTGTGTTCCCTAGCTAGTGCTTGAAAGGTAGGAGCATTGGGAAGAGTTTGGGAACCTTTGGGTGAGGATTTGACCATATGGTGTTTCTGGTTTTTGGGCTGCGTTTTGGGTCTCTGATGCACATCACTCGAGCAGAGGAAGAACGTGCTCGAGTGATGCGTGAGTTTTTCCCTTTTGTGCTTCGAGTTCACCTGGGTTTTTATGAGCAATGCTCGAGCACATCGCTTTGTGCTCGAGTGAGCGAAGAACATGCTCGAGTGAGCATGGTCTGCTCGAGTGATAGTGGGTGTTCAGAGTGAAGGGTTTCTTTCGAGTCTTCACTTGCTGTTGGATGCCACGAGTGTGCTCTGACACTCGTGAGAATAGCCTTCTCACCCGAGCACTGGGGGTCGTGCTCGAGTGAGGTTGTGCTTCGGGTGGGAGTTGTGCTTGCGGGTGGTCACTCGCGGGTAAGGCGCTCGGGTGTGCCTTCTCACTCGCGGGTGTGAGGTGTGTGCTCGAGTGCATATGGCTGTGCTCGAGTGATCCTGGTCTTGGAGAGCGTTGTGTGCTCTCGGGTCCTCACTTCCTGAACTTCACTCACCGGTGCTCGAGTGAGGCATTTGGCCTTGTGCTCGAGTGAGGATCAGCGTGCTCGAGTGAGCCTGTAATATCCCAATTTTTGATTAAGGGATAATCATGATTATTAATGATAATTATGAATTTATTGGGATTATTATGTATTTTATGACAATATTAATTTATGTCATAATTAGTGGAAATTGGAAATATTATTGCATGTGTGTGGTATTTAAGATCAAGGGTTGTGATTCCTTGACCGTGGGTCGGAATCCTATGTGTTGTGATGTGGTGAGCTCATTGTGGGAATGCATGAGATGTTGACAAGTGGCAATGTGGGAGTGGTTGGATATGAGCACATGAGGACAAATGATCACTTTTTGCTCCTCCTCTCCATTTCTCTCTCTCTCTCGTGCTCTCTCTCTCTTTTCTCTCTCTCCATTGTTGAAGGCAAGGAAGAAGGGAAAAGCTTGATCTTTGGGTAAGTAAATGATCTCCATTGCTCAAACACCATTCATAAATGTTGATCCTTGAGTAATGAGCTTCATTTTGGTGTGTGTAGTGTAGCTATTTGGTGTTGATTTGTGCCACACGAAAATCTGATTGTTGGTGGATCAAGAACTCTCTTTGGAGAAGTTGATAAGGTGAGTGAAACTAATCTATCTATCTAAGTTTCATGCCATTTGGAATAGTTTATAAATTCTGGGAATTTTGGCCTAATCATGAAAATGAGTGCCACTGTTCATTTGGTATGTTTATGGCATGAGAATGGCATTTTGGAATGAGTTTATGTTAGATAGATTGATTAGAGATTGAAATATGATGTTAGGATGAAATGGGAATTTTGATGAAATTGTTGCCCAAAACCCAAAGCATGATAATGGAGTAGGATTTTGATGATTCTGAGTATTCCATTGAGTTTGTTGGGTGTTTTTGTGTGGGAATGGCTTTGGGTTAGGTTTTGTATCCATAGGAATCAATTGGGCAAAGGTTAAGGAGAGTGCCTCTGTTCTGCGTTTTCTGCTATCTGAGGGATTCACTCGAGCAGAGATGGGTCTGCTCGAGTGAAGGATGAACATCACCCGAGCAGAGATGGGTATGCTCGAGTGAGGGATGAACATCACCCGAGCAGAGATGGGTCTGCTCGAGTGCAGTAGTGCAATGCTCGTTTCTTGCTTTCTGTGTTCTTATTGCACTCTCTGGGTCATAGCAAGCATAGCCTCACTCGCGAATGAGGGATGAACATCACTCGAGTGAGGATTTTGTGCTCGAGTGATGAGTGTATTTGACACCAAAGGGCTTGCTTCTCGGGTTGTCACTCGCGAGTAGGTGCACGGGTGTGCCTTCTCACTCGCGGGTATGGGCACCGTGCTCGAGTGAGCCGTGTGTGCTCGAGTGAGCTTGTGCTTCTAGTGTGGGATGGTGCTCTCGGGCGTGTGCTTTCTGTCTCACTTCCTTGTACTTGAAGTGATTTCCGTACGTGTGCTCGAGTGAGGGCATTTGTGCTCGAGTGAGCCTGCTTCTGAAAACTCCCTTGTGCTCTCGGGTGTTCACTCGCTGCCTCTCACTCTCTTGTGCTCGAGTGCTGTCCGTACCAATGCTCGAGTGAGAGCATTTGTGCTCGAGTGTCCGTACATCTGTGCTCGAGCATGGTCATCTGTGCTCGAGTGAAACAGTGAAAAATCTCAGTTTTGTGCTTCCAAAAGGGGATCTTTGGGATAGTTCTTCCTACCCTTTAGGAGTGTTGTTAGGGGTATTTAAGGACTCTAAAAGAGCAATAATGATAACCAATTAAGTATTATAAAGTGGATTAAGTCTTGGAATAGAGAATAACTCTTCATCCCTAATTGTGAAAATAGGATTTGATATTTGCCTTCCTCGGGAGAGACCGGCGCTAGGACACGCCCGGAAGAACTCAGGTAGGGACTTTTCTCTCATATCTTGTATGATGTTCTAGTATGCATATCTTATCATTGAACTTGTGAATTGTGTGCCATGGTCCGTTACGGCGCGAGCAGGTCAGCGTGAGCCGTATAGAGAGTGACGGTGGTCATCTCTAGGGCGGCCGTTGGACTGCCGTCGTAATCGACATGGATCTTTGTGAATCCGACCCGTAGGGGCGGCGTTTGTGAAACCAGCCGTGGGCTGCGTGTGTGTATCTTGCCTATGTGGCTTGCGATCATGATATGCTTTATATGGATCCCAGCTGTGGTGAATTATAATGTGTTGATTGTTGTGATGCAATACAACGTGAGCAATTCAGCGTGAGCAATCGTCAGGGATGACATGTGTCATACTAACCATTGCCGTTGTAACTGCCGTTGTAGTTGCTTGTGTGGATAGTGATTTGATTACATGCATTATTGTTGTACATTTTATGATTGACTTGTTACTACGGGGATTCTTTAGAATCTCACTCTCCCAAAATTAACCATTTTAGACAGGGCTGAAGGATCGAAAGGCAAGCGGGCGACGAAGAGTAGTTAGAGCTCCTGTTTAGGAGTATCTTTTGGAGTGGATGGTTATCGTTGTATATTTTGGAATTATATATAGTAGATTTTGTGTAATCCCCATGAAAAAGGGTATGAATTGTAGGCTTTGTGCCTTGTGTAAATCCCTTTTTATTTTGAATGGAACCCAAGTGAGTCGGGAATATATTTTGCACTCTGATAATTGTAAATGAAATCAACTTCTACAGGCCATATTGTATAAAAATGGGAATATGAGACTAATGTAAGTGAGTTTAGAAAAGTTTTTGCAAATCCGATTTTGGGCAAAAGATTTCTTTAATAAGTCCCAAATCAGTTACGGTCTCTAATTCCACATTAATTACGTTTTTACGAATTAATATCGGCCTTAAGCGTGAAGGGGGTTACAGAGCCAGTGCTTGAGGGTTTCCTTGTGCTCTCGGGTGCTCACTCACAGTCTCACTTTCTCTTGTGCTCGAGTGATGTCCGTACTTGTGCTCGAGTGAGAGCATCTGTGCTCGAGTGAGATGACCAAAAATCTGTGTTTTGCCTTCGAGTAAGGGGTCTTTTGGGTAGTGTCTTCCAACCCTTTAGGCATATGTTTAGGTCTCTAATAGTCACCTAAAGAGTCCTAAATGATAACCAACTTAGAGTATTATTGAAATATACATATGGATAAGAGATTGATTGGTTGGCCCTAATTGATATAGGATTTGACATCTGTCGTCCTCATGAGGCTAAGGTGCCAGAGCCAGTCAGGAAGGATACAGGTAGTGACTCTTTCTTTATACCTTGTGTGATACATTGTATGTATATTATGTCATTGTTTGAAATGGATTTCATATGCTGCAAGTATTGTGAAAACTTGTGTGGAAGCACCGCTTTACCAATAGTCCCTGAGTCGCTAATAACGGTTCGAGTGAAGGTCGTGTGCCTTCCCGGCGGTAAAAGGGGATGAGGTTAGGGTGTTATATATGTGTATATGTGGGCCGAAAGGCTAATTGTGAGCCGAAAGGCTATTTGTGAAGGCCGACGGGCCATTTGTGAAAGCTGAAAGGCTATATTTGAGCCGTGTGGCTATTTGTATGCACTGCCACGCCAATAGTCCCTGAGTCGCTAACAACGGTTCGGATAAAGGTTGTATGCCTTCCCGGCGGTAAAAGGGGATGCGGGTGGAGTGACTTGTGCTGCTGTATGAGATGAATGGTGTGCATATTCTGTGATTGCATGTGGTATGAAATTGTTGTTACTACTGGGATTCTTTAGAATCTCACCCCTTCCATATGACTAACCTTTTCAGACAGGACAAGTGGCTCGAAAGGGAAGCGGACAACCAGGAGTGGTTAGGCTTACTCCGAGATCTAAGTGGTAGTTGGTTATCATAGTTTTGGAGTTGGGGTTATCAAATGTACATAAGAATGTAAATGATTATTTTGGTTATGTAATCCCCATTTTGGGAATCTGTAAACCCATGATATAAATATATGTAGACGAACCCGGGGTTTTACCGGGATTTTGGTTTCCGCACTTTGATATTTATTATGTACTCTGTTTTCTCAAGTAATTATATCCGCCTGTGAATGTGAGACCAGTAATAAGTATGTTTTGGAACTGATTTCAAAATACCCCGTCTCTTGGATGTGGGACTATGAATTGTTATTTCACCTTATTGGTCTCTATTTCACTTAAATTTTGAAATTCGGATGTAATTACGGTGAGGGGGTTACAATTAGACCTAACTTGCCCAGGCCACCCCAAATTGTTTAGTCACACTCATCTTACTACCTAGAGAATCACCCCCATACCATTGGCTTCCTAGGACTTATTGCCTCGAGCCTTTGCTTATTACCATTCTTAAAACATAACATTCTATTGGCCTAAGGACATACATGTCCATCAGGTCTCATAGCTTAAGCACATATTGTTCATCATCTTTGCTGAATACATATCCAGACTAACAACCTCAGGACATACAGCCCATTAGGTATTACTGCCCTGTAAAAACATGTATGTTGGGGCTTACTGCCAACATGAGTCGGTGTTTGATTCTGAGAGGCTAAAGTATGCAGAGTATTCACCACCATTTTGCCCTACTACCCTAGGACTTATCCCAATCTCTATTTATATGTGTCATCACAAACCATATAAGTTGTGTGACTATCGACCATATAGGTTGTGCCCTGTAAACCACACTAGTCAACGTTACTGTACATGATATAATACTGTTGGCCACACAACTTCAACACATGTTTTACGCCCAGCCTGTCGATTGCAAGCAACCAGAGTGGTGCAACCCGCCTGGCCATGCTGGGGTAAGAGCCACCCGATCATAAACTGATTAGTCACATCCTTAACATGCTCTAATGGGCTGCCTCACTATTTAGGGTAAATCATTATATAGCGTACAGGCTATGTTACTGTAAACCACATGGATCTACTTAGGATTTGGGATGATAACATTGATGCAAATGTTAACCTCTCCAGTTGTCCTCAAATGTTACACATAAATTCATTATGCTTCCACTGCTCACTTTGACGTTTCACACTGTCAAATCCAATACAATTGGGGTTGCATTGTTTGCTTGCAATTGTCTTACTTCCTCAGTTGGATCTCACTTGACCTCTATAGTAACACACAATCATTTATAGAGAATACGATAATACATATATCATGCACTATATCATGCAACATAACATGAAAAACACGACATATGCACATGAGTCGAGGCTACTTCCCCACTATCCATAAACTTCGGTTGGGTTCTTGCTCACAACCAGGTAAATGTGCCTACTCGTACAATGCCCTACTCGGCAATATAATGTTCATATTACAGAACACGGCATACACAATGCATATAGATAATCGCATTGTGTAGGAAAGAAAGTGTTACTACATTGGCCTTTCCTGGATAATACTAGATTTCTAATTTTACTTGATCTGTGTTCTGCTTTTGCTACACCCCTCACAACTGATTACTATTATCATTGGTCATTGTTTGATGTTCTGCTAATATGCCCATGATTGGTTGTATTAGGTCAGTTCTAACTTCTTGACCCTTCCCAACACTTGTATCTCTTAATATTGTCATCATTATGTTTCACTACTTGGTAACTTGGAAGGGATATATGTCACATATTCACAAGGGCATATATGTCATTTCACACAATTTTACTTACACAAGTACTCCAAAACAACATATCATATACTATTATCGTAGTTTAGGGAAAGCTGTGAACAACATATTACCTTTAAACTACTACATAGCATGTGCTTGCCCTTTTTCATAACATGACATAACATGTGCAACAACTTCTCAGGGGGTCACCCATCATAGAATTTCCCTAGGTTGAACACGCTTAACTTTCATGTACCCATATCAAAATGTAGATACCGGCTGTAATTGCTTTTGACCATCGGTACCTCGTACTGGCCTTATCTAAAAAATCATGCCCACTGTCTCCGAGCATCAAAATACTGTGTATGGACTCCATGTTAGTGTTGGTACATGCACTCGGTCACATATTTTGTGATATGCTCCCTGAAGTCCACAAAGCTATCCTTCGGATCCCGCTTTATAACCTCGTTCTTCCCTCGAAGCCCAAAATGCAGTATCCAGAAAGACATACATCATTATGTAGATCTAAATGTCAACTGGGTCTCTAAATCCAAAAGACCCTGCTCATACTATATTGTCTTGATGTCTGACTTAGTATAATATGTCTCTAATATATTTTCGTATCTCTTGATCCGGTTCGTGAACTAGGCAACACGTATACTGTTCTAGCTTTGGAACCAGTAATGGAATCTAGATCTAACTTGATTCCTCTGTTCTTGATTGACCAGTGTCTCTTACTGATAAGCTCATTGTTGATTCTGTTTCAGGATGATGCCCGCATGCTGGCCTTACCCGGACCCGTTGCCTTGAAGTTTGTGACATCCTTGTATCACCCTGAACTATTAGACCCTTACTCGATATTGTAATACTTACTACTCATTGGGTATTTTTTATTTCTTCAGGGCTAATTCACATAAGGGGATGATTCACTTCTCTGGTGCCTCTTTCTGTGCATATTTCATTTTTACCATATTAGTATATTATTATGCGGCTAGAACTGCTTGGGCTCTTCCAGAACCACTTGGGCTCTGATGCAAAAAATGTAAGACCCCACCTTACATACCACTTATTATTGATATCAATTAGAGTAGCAATTGAGCATTTCGGTGGGCACACAAAAATAGCATAAAAATATAGATAATAAGTGCTTGATTACAAAAAATTCCCTATAGGGATTGTACATAATAATTACAAATGATGTAGCTGCACAGGGAGACTAGGGTGTCTAAACCGTTCCAGAGAGATGCAGACACCTTCCCGTCTTCGTTCCACCACTACATTCCTCTTGTGCAGTTCCCTTATTTGTTCTCAGCACACCTTTTATTTTCACCTATCTAAATTGTTGGTAAGGGAAGGTAAGATTCAAGAGAATCTCGTAGGAAATAGTTACCAAAATGCATGTAAAATAGATGCTATGTGCATGACATGTTAGCTTTAACTAGATTCATACCCCATAATGACATTTCTGATTGCTCAATGTTTCGTGCAACATAACTATGGCTATAGTATAAACAGAAATAGAGCTTCATTATTCAAATATGCTTTACACAATCAAGTAAAGCAATCACAAATATCACTACACAAACAGAAATTCAAATACATGCAAATATGGTAAGTCTCCTACCTCTTGTCTTGAGTCCTCCTCTTGTACCTTTACTCCAACCATTAAAGGTATTCATTCCTTGTCACTTTATGACCCTAGATACCAAATCACATCATTAGAGACATGATAGAGAGTCATTAGAAGTGTATATTAATGTCCAAGAAGTTACGAAGGCTAAACAATTCGACATTTTTTGGGAAAAATATGAAATCTTGGAATTTGGGGTCTTGGCTGCTGTCAGGAATCCTTTAGCTGTAGCCAAGAGAGGTCAGAAACATTTTGTGATTTTTGCCCAAAGCTGGCAGAATTTTCACCAAAATTTGAAAATTCATATCTTTATTTATAGAGATCCAGTTGGTGTGATTTCAAAGGCTATGTGACCCTTATGAAGTCTATTTTCAATGAAAAATATAGCCTTTAGCCAACTAAAAGCTCACAATTCCTAGAATTATTGTTTTTAGATGTTGCCATTGAAAATCGCCAATTTTACTTGGCTAATTTCAAAAATATATAACTCTTTGTACACAGCTCCAAATGACCTCCATAACCTATCAAATTAAAGCTTGATAAGCCTACTTTCATATTAGAAATATCATAGGCATTGGATATCATTTGCCTATTAAAAAATATCACATAACTAGACTGCCACATTGGAAAATACATTGGCAGCAAATCCTCATTCCTGGGACTCTTGCTAAACCGGGGCTTAGCAATCCACTTAACTCAGGCTTATTCTCTAGCCTCTAATTCCAAAATTTGTGATATTACAACAAATGTCTTCTCATCATTACAAAGTACCAATTACCTTTTGTGTTAGCTTGTTAAGAAGGTGACAAGTGTCCGTAATGATGACACTTGCTTTTTGTAATACCCTAAATTTTGAGATTTAAGGCTATAGAATAAGCCTGATATAAGTGGACTGCTAAGACCTGGTTTGGCGGGATTCCAAATTTTGGTTAAGGGGTACATGACTCTAAAAGTGGATGTGATTAGTGATAAATAAACACTTCTGAAGAAGATGATGAGAATTGTGGATTTTGCCTTGATTTTGTATAATTTCAAAATGGTGGAATTGGATGGTGTAATGTGGTGCAATTGATATCATGTTGTGTTATTTGGTCATTAAAATTGGTTTGAAACATTAAATGGAAAGTTGGGAAATTCTGTCCATTGAAACTTCTTGTTAAGCAGTCTGTTTGTGTTGACGTTTTGAATAGGAAAATGATGTCTAAAATTTTGAAACTTTCCAGTTTTAAATATCACATTCCAAGCTTCAAAATAGATATATAAATTGTGTCATTTTGTTTTGTGATATGGGAGTTCTGGTTGTCCAAAGTTTGATATTGAAACTGGACTATGTTTTGGGGCAGTAGTGAATTTTGTGTAATTCTGGAATTGTGTGGTGATTTCTGGTATTGGTCTATATTTTCCCAGTGAAGAGGGCCTAAATAGCTTTCATTTGGCTTTATAATCACCTCATTTTGATTTTTGTAGAATTAATTATGATTGCTCAAAGTTTGGGAAGAAATCTGCCAGAATTTTGTAAAAATCCGAAATTGCTAGAAATTTAGTAAATAATTAAAAAATAATATTATATTATATTAAATCATCATCCACCTCCTCCATCAGCCCAAAACCATGCCATTCAGCTACAATAAGAGAGAGAAGGTGTGAGAAATTTTAGAGAGAGAAAGAGAAGAAATCTCGCGATGTAGGTCAATTTCTTCGGGTAATTTGTACCTAACAGGTATAACTTTGTTCCTAAGCTTCTCTTTCATGTATTGTAAGGTGTTGGAAGCACAAATTTGGGTGTTCTAAGGCTAGGGTTGCAGCCACCTTAAGAAAAGCCAGAAGGAACTTGAGGTAACTTCCAAACTTTCATTTATTGCTTATTCTGGCTGCAGTGCGCAATTTAATCAGTGAAATTTCACCGGATTGCCATTGGTTTTAAAGTTTGGAAATGATATGGCCTAGGGGTTATGCTGCCCAAATTGGGTCTTAATGTTAGTTGTAACCTAATGTAATGGTTAATAAAATGATTAGGAGTATAAAGAAACACGTTTGCGGAGCCGAAACCGAAAAACCCCAATTTTTTCCAGGGAATTGAGAATTTCGGCCAAGGCTAGTTTAGAGGGGTTAGAGATGGATTTTCAATAATTTGATGATTCCATTGAGTTCAGGGGCAAAAATTAGGCGGTGTTACAATTGGTCACTTTTTTGAAAAAGGCCGAAAAAGCATAATTATAAAAAAGCCACTGAAACCCTTAAAGTAGGCTGCCAAGGGTAAATTTGTAATTTTACATTGAATTTTATAATTTCAAGTCCAACAATGGATTCTTTGGTCAAAAATATGTCAGAATAGCCCATGTTAAAATTTCAGAAAAAGTACAGCCGTACTGGTACGACAGAGCCGGGCCGGGGCGGGTCCCCGGGGGCATTTTAGTAAATTTTCATAATAGGCTCATATAACCCCCAGAAACACTATGGGAGTGTCTAAATGGTACCTTTAGCATTGTAGGATCGAATATGGAGCTCGAGCTGTTGGCACGCTTTACGAGGCATTGTCTTGAGGTGAAAAAGGGTTAAGGTAGGGAACTTACCTCTCCTGCATGTATATGATATTTGTGTTAGTGTGTTGATGCATGTTATTGCTTTACTGGATTATGTGAAACATGTATAAATGATTTGAAGCTATGTTTCAATTCATGTTATGGCCATAAGTATATTGTTCGAAACATTGAGCTTACAGATTTGTCATTGTGTGAGCATGAGTTATGTGATGCAACCATGTCATGCATTAAACATTTATCGTACATGCATATTGGTATTATTTTCCTACTGAGATTCTCTCAAATCTTACCTTCCCCTACCAACAATTTAGACAGGAGAAGATAGAAGATATGTTGAGAACAATGCAGAGAACCATATGAGGGGATTGTAGTGGTGGAACGAAGATGAGAAGATGTCTTTGTTTCACTGGGACTAGTATAGATACCCAAGTAGCCCTGTGTGGCTACATTGATGGTAATGATCATGTACGAACCCCTATGGGGAATTTATGTAATCATGCACTTATTATCAGTAAATTCATGTTATTCCTGTATTGCCCACCGAACCGTATATCGTTTTCCATGAATACTCTAAAAAAAGGTTAAAACAAGGTGAGGGCATGACATTTTGGTATCAGAGCCTAAGTGGTTCTGGAAGAGTGGGCAGTTCTAGCAACATGATAGTATACTGATATAATTTTGATTACACGGTGCTAGGAAATATGCATGGATGGGAGGTACTAAAGTAGGGTATCTTCCTAATTTGTGAATCAGCCCTAAGAAATGGAGCAAGTTTGATTATTCAAAAACACGATAAAACATTACTGCATCTAAAAAACGAATTTTGGCAGTACTACTCTTAAATTCCAAATTTGTGATTTCTTATTTCTAAACCTTATTTAACACCATTTATAAGACCAAACCACCATGAACTCTAAGAATAACCATATAACTGAAAATTAGGGTAAAAATACCCATTCCACAAAGCTCAACTAAATCACACAATACTTAGTTCAAATGGAAGCTCTTACTCACCTCTTGCTCTTTCTAGGCTTTATTCTTTGATTCAACCACTTTGGGTCTTGGCAAATGCCTTGAAACACCTTGTCTTGAAAAACTAAAACCATAGAAATGAAGCTTACATCAAGAGGAACAATGTTTATGAAGACATTTTTTTGCTAGAAAGGTGAGAGTAGGAAGGTGAAAATCTTGAGAGAAGCTTACCTTTGATCTTAAACTTTCAAGATCTACTTTCTCTCTCCTTCCTTATAGTTAGTCATCCAAATAAGTGAGGAAATAAGTGAATAGAGTGTTTAATTTATTGTGTTCTCTTTCTTATGTGTGCTGGCCGAAAATTATAAGAAGGGTGAGGAAAATGATGATGTGTCACCATATGGTAGCTTCTTGAAAAGTGGTGTAGTTAGGCTAACTAAGTGTGATTTGGTTAAGTAAAAGAGATAATTCCTCTCCCTTTTGGCTTGTCATAACCAAAAATTAGAGAGAGTGAAAAGAGGGAAATGCTTTACCCAATAGTTCATGGCTTCTTGTACACTAGGTAGTTAATTAACCATTGGTTTATTGGATAACTCATCTTGTCTCCCTTGCCTTTATCCAATTGTTTTCTTAGTGAATTTTCTTGTCTTCTATTTTCTTTTCTCATAATTACTCTTACTTTTTCAAGAATAAATCCTTGCCCTAAATCTTAGGTTCTAATTTTAACCTTAAGATCCAATAGCAAATGTCTCTTTTGCTCTTGATTATGAAAACATTTACAAAGTTGCCATTATTTCTTTTATTTCATTTTATTTCTCTTCCATCTTTCTTCCAGGATGCCTTTCTTCTTCTTTTTAGATCCAAATTAGGCTTTATAACATTTTTGCCTTTAGATAAAGGAATTGGGTATTTTCCTTTTGTTATTTGGAACCAAATCCCATACTTTATTTTTCCCAAATTAGTCCCTAAAGGACATCTTGTCTCTTGGACATTCTTGGGACTTTTGCAAACTGGGGCTTAGTAGTCGGCTTAAGTTAGGCTTAATCAAAAGCTTCTAGTCCAAAAATTAAGACATTACAAGAAGACTTAAGGCTATCCCTTCTTCCTCCCGAAAGATGTCCCCCTTGCTCCACAAGTGTGCACGATTAAGTCAAATTTCCCTCTACTTAGAGAGCAAGTCATCCAAAGGTAGGAATGGAAGAAGAAAATTTTGGTCAAAGAGGTGCTTGGACACTTTCTTGACCAAGCACTTGCACATGTATGTGACAATTAAACCCTAGCATCCCATAGTTAAAATTTCAGCCAAGGGAACAAAAGTAAGGGAAAAATAGTGAGAACAAGAAAGAAGAAGAGAAAGTCCGAATTTCTTGAAACACTAGAGAGAAAGTGTTCTTGATCCAAAATCACCACCACAATCACATATATAACTCAAAATTCCTTCACCAATCTTTTTCTCCCCATCAAAAGCTACAATTCTAAGATTTTAGTTTCTTAAAAGGAGGATTTTGGTGTTGTCTATAAAGTGTGGAAGTTGGTGAAGGCAAGAGAAAGTGATAGCCAGAGAAAGAGGTAAGAATAAGCTTTAATTTAAGCCTAGTACTTGGACTTTGGGTTGAGTTTTGTAGAGATGTCATGCTTCCCTAATTTTGGTCAAGAGTGCTTTTAGGGTTTTGATGATATAAATCACATGAAAATGAGGTTAATTGAGGTTTTAGCATGATAGAAATAAATTAGAGTAAGTCTTGTGGTTAAATTGTCAAAAATCATGTTGTGTCCTTTACGGTTATGATTTTACTAGGGAAGGAATATGATTTTGGAAATATGAGGTTCCTATTAGGAATAGAATGCAAAATTGCATAGGAATAACCTATGGGAATTATCTTAGTAAGATTAGATTGAGTTACTAAAGAATTTGGAGTTAAAAGTATTGTTGAGGTGCTGCCAGATTTGCCTCCCAGGAAGTCAGGATGGTTTGGGTTCGAATTTGATTAATCAAACCTAGTCCAATGGCTGTCAAATTTTACAGGTTATTAGTACACATCCTTAAGTTTTAAAATGAGTCATAGAACGCTTTAATTGGATTTCTATAAAGGGAGTTATGATTTGTTAAAGTTAAGTGACAAAAACTAGAATGAATTCTGAGTCAGTTAGGATTGATCAAGTGTAATATCCCAATTTTTGATTAAGGGCTAATGACAATTATTATGGATAATTGTGAATTAAAGTGTGAATTATTATGTGTTTTGTGGCTATTTTAATTAATATGTCATATGTAACCCCCTACCGTAATTAATATTCGGATTACGCAATAAAGTGAAATAAAGACCAATAAGACAACATCATTTACAAACCCATCTACCAGACGGGGTTTTCTCAAACACCTTACGAAATCATTTATAAACTTGGTCTCAGAATCACATTTCCGAATATAATTACTACGCGGAATATCACATTCATAACAATCAGAGTACACAACAATAATCCCGGCAATCCCGGGTTCCATACATTAACTCAAAGCCTTATAGGGCATATTCGCCCATACAAGCCCTCAGATGGGGATTACACAAATCTTTCTCATACACATCTACAAATATCGTATCCACAGACATATATACACATCCAAATCTATATATTCCCAACTATGATAACCAACTACCCACTTCAATTCCGAAGGAGTCTTCATCGCCCTTAGCTGCTTGCAATATCCTGATCTACTACCCTGTCTGAAAGGTTAGTAGGGAAGGGTGAGATTCTAGAGAATCTCAGTAGGATAACAATATCAATATGCACGTACGATACATGTTTAATGCATGACATGTTTGCATCACACAACTCATGATAACACAATGACAATTTGCAAGCTCAATGTTTCGAACAATATACCTATGGCCATAGCATAAATTGAAACATAGCTTCAAGTTACACATAATTATGCAAAGCTAAGACATGCACCAACACACTAACACATATATCCAATACAAGCAGAAGAGATATGTTTCCTACACTCTTTCCACGTATGCTCCAGCTCCGCTTACTCGCGATCAGGCGAATATCGAACCACGTTCAGGGCGAACATTAAACCCTGTAATTAAATTAGGGACAACCCGTCAATTACTTTTCCAAGTTCTTATTTCTATAATTCTTTAAGTTGGTTATCATTTGAACTCTTTAGGTGCCTAATATGGGTCTAAACATATGCCTAAAGGGTTAGGAGAATCTACCCCAAAGACACCCCTTTGAATACCAAAGTTTCCTTTTCTGGGCTGTCTCACTCAAGCACAAGAGGCTGTGCTCGAGCAGAGACCTCACCAGCACTCGAGCACATGTGAGAGAACCCCAGCGAGTGCTTGCCCGAGAGCACACTACTCTACAATTATACACTCTCACTCGAGCACAAGAGGCTGTGCTCGAGCAGAGACCTCGCCAGCACTCGAGCACCAAGGAAGTGTGACCCCGCGAGTGACAACCCGAGAGTGACTCTTCCTTCCAACTCACAAGTGCACTCGAGCACAAGCCCCAGTGCTCGGGTGATCTCTCAATGCTCGCGAGTGCCATGCGCACTCTTGGCAATCAACCCGCGAGTGATTTCCAGAGACACTCACCCCCAGTGATTTCATGCTCCCTCACTCGAGCACAAATATGCTCACTCGAGCACGTTCATCATGTGCTCGAGTGAGTTCTTCCCTCACTCGAGAAATCCTATCAGAAACCAGATCGCTGCAACTGATAATCTTCTCCAGAATTTACCAAATGAACTCCAATGGTTCTAAAACTTGTGTCAAAGCTCATTCTCACTTATTTCAACACAAGGAACCCATTGGCAACTAAAAACAACTCAAATTCAAACCATTCAACACATTCTCTCTCAAAATCATCAAACCACTCAAAACCTCATTCTAACAATTTCCCTCATTCAACTTCAAATCAAGTTCTAATCACTCCCAAATGTCAAAACTGACCAAATGAACAGTGACCCACTAATCAAAGCCTACCCTTTACTCAACATCATAATTAGGTATAATTTCCAGAATTCTCATTGATTAGGCAAACATCTTGACATATATATCAAAATGCATCACAAACCTACCTCTTCAACTTGCTGAAATCAACACCTTGATTCCACCAACTTTCAGATTTATCCAACAATCAAACACCACTAATGGAAATTCTGAAATCATAGAAATCAAACTCTCAACCACTTGGTCAACATTAATGAAGGGTAGCTAAGCATATAAGATCATTTACCTTAACAAAATTCAAACCCTTACTTCCTCTTTCTTGCTCGGTCCACCAGAAATAGAGGAAATAGAGAGAGAAAGTGAGATATTGATGAAAATCCCTCTTTTCTTCTTCCCCTGCCAAAACCGACTAAGAGTGGAGAGGGAAGAGAAAATAGTTTGAAACTTTGACCTTTATCCAAGGTCATTATTGTGCCACTTGGCACCATCCCATTTCTCCTACTATGATTTCACATAAGCTTGCATGCATCAAATTCCACCCCTTGATCTTTCAATCTCAACCATTGATCTTGATTACTAAGGGGTTTTCTCATCAGTAACTAATCAATCGGTCGGTAACTTTACCGTTTTGCCCCTGATCATGGCAACTCCTCTTAAATCATAATTTGGACTCTTGCTAAACCAGGCTTAGCAGTCCACTTAATTAGATAATTATTCTCAATAATTATCATTTGTCCTTAATCGAAAATCGGGATGTTACATCATAATTGGTGGAATATTGGAAGAATGGAATTATTGGCCATAAGTTAGTGATTAAGGAAAAAATTAATTACTAACTATGAGAAAATGAGAAGTTTGATTAAATGGTTAATGGAGGGATTAAAGTGGCTAATTGGTGATTTAATTTAAGGAGAACCAATGAAGAGGTGACATATGGAAAAATTTGGTGTAGAGGTTGAGGAGTTGAGAAAGTCAAATGGGTAATATTTTAAGCATTTCTCTCTCTTTTCTTCACTCTAATTTCTGCTGGACATGGAGGGAGTACTACCATCATCATTTCTCATTCTCCTTCACACTCCATCTTTCCTTCTCTCTCTCTCTTCATTCGGTAGCCATTTTTGGCCAAGGAAGAAGAAGAAAAAGCTTGTGATTAAGGTAAGCAAATGGCCTCTATTGCTCAAACTCACTTCTTTAATGTTGTCCCTTAAAGTGAGAGCTTCAATTTGATGGTTGTAGTTTCTCCATTGGTGGTGATTTAAGGAATCACGACAATTTGGTAGTTGGAGAATCAAGAAATGTATTTGAGAAAGTTGATAAGGTAAGTGAAATCAATCCTTCTATCTATGTTTTATGCCAAATGGTCTAGTTTGGAATTTCTGGAAATTGTGACATTTAATCCGAAATGAGAGTCATTCGGCTTTTGTCATGTTTTTGGTATAGTAAGGGTATGTTGGTATGAGTTTTGGATAGATAGATTGATTTGGGATTGGAATGATATGTTTGTATGATTTTGGAAATTTGGATGATTATATTGCCCAAGACTAAAGTATGATAATGGAGTAGGATTTGGATAATTCTGATGATTCCATTGAATTCCTTGGGTGTTTTTGTGTGGGAGCAGCTTTGGTTGAGGTTTTGGGTCCATTGGTAGCTTTCGGTAATGATTCTGGAAAACTGTCATTGTGTCTGCGTTTTCTGGTTTCTGATAGAATCACTCGAGTGATTGAGGTTCACTCAAGTGCAGGATGAATAACACTCGAGTGGTGATGAGTTCTACTCGAGTGCGGTAGTGCAAACTGTGTTTTCTGCTCTGTGTTCTTGTTACACTTCCGTGGTCAAAGGCAAGTGTTGCCTCACTTGCGAGTGTGGTGGGATATTGATAGAGCTCAATATTTATATCTTTTTATTAATTAATCTTAGGCTTTTGTGGGATTTAATTGAATATTTTGGGCATAATCAAGTGTTAATATGAGACTTTAATGGAAGAATAATTTGGGAATTAAAGTGGTTAAATTGTTATATTTTTAATTAATATTTGTTATTCCCATTATTCTTTAATTGTGAACAAAAGATATTACCTTTGTGAATGTAATTTTGTAGGTGATGATGTGGCACAACTTGAGTGGTAAAGGTAAAAGATGTGATTTTGGAGCTTAATGAAGGACAAAAGTGGAACATCACAAATATAGAATTTACTTTCACATTTTTTTTCTAAGAGGAGGTTAAATGAGTAAGGGCCTTGTTTGGTGATTGCAATTTTGTGTCTAATGTTAAAACACATTTTTATCTCTCACCCAAACAAGGCACAACTCACTTTTAACCTAAAGAATAAAGAATAAGAGAAGAGAAGAGGAGGTGGCGGCTGCTGAATTGAGAGACGCTGAACCGAGTTGGACAAAGAGGAAGAATAAAGAAAGGAATGGGGACCGAATTGAGAGAGGAGTGAGCCGATTTTGTTGACTCAAGGTGAGCTTGCTGGACCGTGCAGAGAAAGGGAGCAGACCATAATTAAATGAAGCAAGAAAAGAGGCAGAAGGGCAGCAGCGAATGGAGAGAAGAGAAGAGGAGTTGACCGGTTGGAATTGCTGAACCAATGAGAAGAATGGACCGAGGGGGTTGAAAAGAAGGGAGTAACACGATGGAATAAAATAGAGAAAGTGTTGAGCCGAAATAATTGACCAAGAAGGGAGTGGACCGAAATGGTTTAATGGAGAAAAGGAGGGCTGACGTGTGTGAAGAAGGGGCGGCTGTGCAAGGAGTAAAAAGGAGGCGCTGGACAATGAAAAAGAGGGAGCTACGGAAATAGAAGGAGAGTGAGGCGTGAGGCATTGAAGAAAAGGAGGAAAAGTCAAGAAAGGGGGCTGTGCGTGAGAAGGGGCTGACCGAATGGGAAGAATGGAATAGAGAAGAGGGATTGACGGCTGTGCAGAAGGTGTGGGTGTTTTCTTGGAGCCGAAAGAAGAAAGGAGCGTGAAGGGCTGCTGCAATTCTAGATGGTTCATATCTTCAACAATCATCAATCTTCATCCTCTTCCTCTATGAGTAGCTAAGTTTTTGGTGATTTCCTTGAGTTGGGTAATGGTTTGAGCTTCTAAACTTCAATGGAATTCCTTTAAGCTCTCTTTTTAGTTCATGATTATGTAGCTTGGTTAAGTATGTAATTGTGATCTAGATTGTTATGCCAAGTGAATAAACTTGGTTGTTGAGCTAGGAGTTGATTAATTAAGCTTTGTATGATTCATATTATGAGTAGGTTGAATTGTTTATTCCAACTTGGTTAAGTGGATTTAAATGATTAAACTGAATGTTTTGAATTGTTGTAATGGTAATTACAAGCTAGAATTGGAAGTTGATTATTCATCTCCTTGAGTTTGAATTATTTGGTGGTATTCATTTAATTGCTTCGGTAGAATGAATTAAATGATTATTGCAAGTATGGAGCTAGTGGTAACTTAGTTCCATCCTCTTGACTCATATTATGGAATTCATATCATTAGCAAGCAAGGAAGACTAAAACCCCAACTCAAGGGAATCCCATTTCATCATTATTCTAGTTTATCAAATTGACCTTGTTGTTAGTGTTAATTTCAATTCCTTTTGCTTCTTTGTTTTGGAAACCGAAAAATACAAAAATATTGCTTTAGCTTAGTTTAGTTCATTAGTTTACAAATGCAATTTCTCAAAAATGATTTCTCACAACTTTAAGGCTTTTTATCACTTTGCTACTTAGAAAATTGGAAATTAATCTCCTCACAAGAACGACCTAGGTTGAGCTACTACGCTACATTTTCTAACCTAGTTTTATTTTGTGAACTCACACGACAAGGGTTCATCAAATTGGCGCCGTTGCCGGGGAGGATGATTGCCAAGGTTTTAAGTAGTTAGGTGTTCTTTTCTGTTGTCATAGTGTGTCTTAGTTTAGTAGGAAGTGTATAGCACTCATTTGAATTTTGGCGAAATTCTGATTTTCGATTCGCACTGTCTTGCTGGAACTGAAATATTTGTGCCCAGAAAATTCTGAAATTTTACATGTTAAAGTTTTTCTGCATTCTGAGCAAGACTAATAGCATAAGCTATTAGGTCTGTTGGATTTTAGCCAAATTCGAAGGTTTGCTATACTTTTCTTAATTTTCTTTCTTTTTTGGTATTTTTCTAAGTTTTTGATTTAGTTTGTTCTTAAGGTTTTCTTTGATTTTTCTTGGTTGCTAGTGTGTTTTTGAGTTTGTTTTAGGTAGTTGTTCATTGTTGGAGTGTTTGATAGTGGTTTAGTCATTTTTCATATTCATAGTTGTTTTGCATTCCATTTGCCATTAGAAAACAAAACAAAAACAAAAAGAGATTTGCATTTTGTTGCTTTGCTATCATGTTCTTAGTGGCTATTATGTGGTCCATTATTGTTTTGTGGTGAGCAACTTTGCATTCTTCATCCTTGGATATTTGTTGGTTGCAACTTGAGATTTCAGGTGGCTATCACATTCTGTAAGTTGTGCTTCCAATGACTCTACTTATATACTTGCGGTTTGAGGTACTACTTCATTGTTATACCAACTTGTTCCCCTAAAAGGTGAAGTCTTACCTTGCAACTCCTATTTGCCTCTTGTCACATTGTGTTGCACTTGCCTTGTTATTGCTGAAACTAGTCTTACTCTTTAGACACTTGAATTTTGTTGGTTGTGGTTAACTCTTTTGGTTGTCAAAGATTAGTCATCTTGGTTTCCTACAAGTTGCTAATTTTTGTTGTATACAACCCTTCTTTAATTGACCATTTGACCAATTACCTTGTTGTAATTTGTGTGTCTATATGAGTCTTCTTACTGTGCATGACTAGATCTCAGAAAACTGAACTGTGCCTTTAGATAAAGATATTGACAAGACAATTAGGTTACTTAAGAAAGGTAAGAAAGCTGAATCATCTAGTGTAGGGCTTGGACAAGTCATTGACACTGAAGTTGTTGCATATACTTGTGATAATTCTTCTCATATTGGCTCTTCGTTCATTGTAGATCACCATCTTACCATGGATCCTCCAGAAGACGTACCTGTTCCTCCTCCAGAAGATGTACCTCTACCTATTGGGGAGCGTAGAACTATCAAAGATCTTACCTCTTCTACTGATATTATTGATCCTTTCCTCTCTTGTCCAGAATTTAATATTAATTTTGAGTTGAAAGGTCCTTTGTTGAGTCACTTACCAAAATTTCATGGTTTACCTGCAGAGGACCCTAACAGGCACTTGAGGAATATGTACATTGTGTGCACCTCCATGAAACCAATGGGAGTTGATCTAGATGAGATGTGCCAGAAAGTCTTTCATTTCACATTGGAAAACAAAGCTAAGGAGTGGTTCTTGATGCTACCTCACCACAATCCTAATGCTTTAGCATCCTGGGACAGCTTGAAGAGTGCCTTTCTGGAAAAATACTTCCCTTCTTCAAAGATAACATCTCTCACTAAGGAAATCTTCGGTGCTAAACAAGGCCTCCATGAATCTTTTTATGAGTATTGGTGTCGTTTTCAAGAACTTCTAGCCAAGTGTCCACATCACCAAATCCCAGAAGCTCGATTGGTGCAATATTTTCATAGTGGGTTGCTTCCTCAAGATAGGAAGAGTTTGGATTCATCTTCTGGAGGCACTATTCAATTGCTTACACCTGAAGAAGCTTGGGCTTTAATTGAGAAGATAGCTAGTAATGATCAACAATTTGAAGGGTTGGATGCTAGACAAGTCCATGAGGTCTCACATGCTTCAAGATCTTCAAGGGAGTATGATAATTTGTCATCCCAAATGACAGATATGAGAACTGACCTCAATAAGCTCATGGCTCATCTAAACAATGTGAACATTCATGGGTC
This sequence comes from Inga leiocalycina, assembly GCA_963242795.1. NCBI lineage: Eukaryota > Viridiplantae > Streptophyta > Magnoliopsida > Fabales > Fabaceae > Inga > Inga leiocalycina. Next base: position 45,913,431 of record OY725324.1, read on the forward strand.
ACATTCTCAAGCTCTTGTGGCTCCTAGCTGTGACATATGTAGCTCTCACATGCATATTGCTCCTAATTGCCCACACCAACTTGGGGAGGTCTCAGCTGTTTTTCAAGGGAGACAAGGACAGAATCAAAGACCTTGGAATCCCTACTCTAATACATACAATGATGGTTTGAGGTCCCATCCCAACTTTGGTTGGAGGAACCAGAATCAATTTCAAGGGAGTTCTTCAAATCAAGCTCCAACTCAAGGACCTTCAAACCAATCTAATCCCCAACAAACAGTGGTTGCTCCACCTGAATCCCATGCTACTAAAGATGACATCTCTCAACTTCTCAAGTGTATGAACAATATGTCATCTTCAATGGGTAACTTAGCCTCGAGATTTGATGAAGAGAGAGCTCAAACCAATTCTAAATTTTCTGACATTAGGACTAAGTTTGACACAATCTTTAACAAGTTGGAGTTGTTGGATTCTAAGAATTCTAACCTTACTTCCTTTGTCACTCAAATGTCTGATAGCCTCAATGAGCAACAAGCTAAAAGTGGACAAGGGTTGCCTTCCAACACTGTGATCAATCCTAAGGATGTACATGTTATCTCTTTGAGGAGTGGTAAACAAGTAGGTAAACAAGTCCGATTTGAGGAAACTGTTGAGAGTTTCAAATCTGGAATGCATTCTAGTGATAGGCACAATGAAGAGGTTGAGGTTCCATTACAACCACAAGTGGAAGATATTGATGGTAGTGAAGATTCTGATCAAAGCACTCACCTTGCTATTGGAAAATCTGAGAGTATGGTTGAACAGAGGCTTCTACAAAGGCATTCTTCTCCAAATTCAAATATGGATAGCAAGCAAGGACTGTCAACTTCAACAAATGCTAAGGTACTTGACCCTTCAACTTCTTCTTCTTCAAGCAAAGGGGAAGGTAAAAAGGTAAATCTCTCTGAAATTCCATTTCCTAATTCATATGTGCTTAGCAAAAAGGTTTCAAATGAAAAGAAATTTCTTGATATGATGGATATTTTCAGTAAGATTGAAGTTAATTTGCCTTTGCTTGATGTGTTGAAAGGAATGCCTGCTTGTGCTAAATTCTTGAAAGATTTGTGTACCCAAAAGCGTAGGTGTAAGTAAACCCAATGAGTGTGTTCAGTTGAGTCCTAGTGTGTCTGCTATGTTTAAACCCCATCTTCCAATTAAGTGTAAAGACCCTGGCTCATTCACTGTTCCATGCACTATAGGTACCATGCCTTTTAGTAATGCTCTTCTTGATCTAGGAGCCGCTATAAATGTCATGCCCTACTCTGTTTACACCTCTCTTGGCCTCACAAACATCAAATCCACTAGTGTCATCCTACAACTAGCTGATCGCACTACTAGGAAACCTCATGGCTTATTGGAAGATATCTTAGTCAAGGTCAAAGACTTAGTGTTTCCTGCTGATTTTTATGTCCTAGACATGTCTATTGAGGTCTCAGTTGAGGAACCATTGATTTTGGGTAGGCCTTTCATGCGCACAGCTAATACTATCATTAGCATGAAAGATGGGTACATAACTATGGAAGTAGGTGATCATATCATTCGGTTCAATGTTTATGAAGCTATGAATCATCCATTTGAAGACTACTCCCTTCTTGGCTTGAATGAGATTGATTTGGCCTTAGAAGAGGCGATTGATAAGTCTACTTTCTCATTGTGTGTGAAAAATGATTGTCATGATGATGTATGTGCTACCATTGGTTCAAATTCTTTTCCCTCTATTGATTGTAATGATGATGTGTGTAGTATTGATTGCATGTCAATTGATAGCTCACTTTCCACTTCCAATCCTTTAATTTTTGATTTTTCTAACCTTGGTAGTACTATATCTTCATTTGATAGTTATCATGGTGTTGGGAAAGAATTATTGTGTAGCTTTGCAGAATTTGAGAATGTTAGTGAAGTGGATTCCACTTTTGGAAGTGAAGCAACATCCATTAGCACTGAATCTGCTCCTATGGACACAAGTGGAGTTATTGTTGAAGATGAGGAAAGAAATCAATGTGCTACTGATGGCACGATTGCAATTCATGGGTCTAAGCTTCACATTCCTCCATCTTACAAGTTTCAGACTTCTCCTAACCTCAAGGATGATTGTGTGAGTAACCTCACTTCTTTCCAATTATTGAAATACTTACATTCTCCTTTTGGTGATGAACTTAGCAGGTCAAAAGTCATAAATTTCTTTGCTGAGAATTTTGGAAATAATGGACAACCACATGTCAAGACTGCAACAGGGGAGACACTCAGTTCTAATAAATTACTACACTGTTGCATACTATTTCATGATGCTACTTCTCATATATTTCACTCTTTGAATGATGTAGGTGGTAGTCCAGGTTGCTTTGTGAATGAGCCACAACCTCAATCCACATCTGAACAAGGGGGACATACTTCCAATCCAACAATCATTGGGGATTCTCATAAGAAAGGGAAGTTTCTTGGTGCACTTGAGTTGAAAGAAATTTTACCTTCAATTGTGCAACCCCCTGAACTTGATTTGAAACCCCTTGCCCCTAACTTGAAGTATGCTTTTCTTGCTGAACATGATCAATTACCTGTCATTATCTCTAGTTCCTTAAGTACATCTGAGGAGTTGAGTTTACTCCATGTGTTGAAGAAATACAAGAGGGCAATAGGGTGGACTTTAGGTGACATTCCAGGTATTAACCCAACTGTGTGCACCCACAAAATACTTTTGAATGAGGGTTCTAAACCTGTGAGACAGCCCCAACGTAGACTCAACCCTCTCATCTTAGATGTAGTTAAGAAGGAGGTCACCAAACTCTTGAGTGCAGGGATTATATATCCTATTTCAGATAGTGAGTGGGTCAGTCCGGTCCAAGTTGTTCCAAAAAAGAGTGGAATAACTGTTGTACGAAATAAGAAGAACGAACTCATTCCAACAAGAGTCCAAAACTCTTGGAGAGTTTGTATAGACTTTAGAAAGTTGAATGAAGCAACTCGAAAGGACCACTTTCCCCTCCCCTTTATAGATCAGATGCTAGAAAGATTGGCATGCAAATCTCATTATTGTTTCCTTGATGGTTTTTCTGGTTATTTTCAGGTTCCTATTGCACCAGAGGATCAAGAAAAGACAACATTTACTTGCCCATTCGAGATGTTTGCATACCGAAGGATGCCTTTTGGGTTATGCAACGCTCCTGGGACATTTCAAAGATGCATGCTCTCCATTTTTAGTGACTTACTCGAACAAGGTATTGAGGTATTCATGGATGATTTTTCTATATATGGGAATTCTTTTGAAGAATGTTTGCTGAATTTGGAGAGAGCATTAGAAAAATGTGTGCAAAAGAACCTTGTGCTAAATTTTGAGAAATGCCACTTCATGGTAGATCAAGGAATAGTCTTAGGCCACTTGATAAGTAAGAGGGGTATAGAAGTTGACAAATCTAAAATTGAAGTAATTTCATCTCTTCCTTATCCCTCTAACTTAAGAGAACTTAGATCTTTCTTGGGGCATGCTAGGTTTTATAGAAGATTCATTAAGGATTTTAGTAAAATAGCTTGTCCCCTATCTAAGCTTCTCTAAAAGGATGTGGATTTCATATTTGATGATGCATGCAAATTGGCTTTTCATGAAATTAAGTCTAGACTCATTTCTCCACCTATACTCATTGCTCCTAATTGGGATCTTGACTTTGAGCTTTGTTGTGATGCTTCCAATAGTGCTGTTGGTGCAGTTCTAGGTCAGAAAATTGGTAAGACCTCTTGTGTTATTGCTTATGCTTCTAAAATATTGGATAAGGCTCAAATCAATTACACTACCACTGAGAAAGAGCTCTTTTCCATTGTTTTTGCACTTGAGAAGTTTAGGTCTTATCTAGTGAATTCTAAAGTGATTATCTATTCTGATCATTCTGCTGTCAAGTTCTTATCTAGGAAGACTCATACTAAGCCTCGGTTACTAAGGTGGATGCTACTACTTCAAGAATTTAACAGAGTTTAGGGACAAGGCCGGTGCAGAAAATCTTGTTGCTGACCATTTAAGCCGCTTGCCCCTTGCTACACAGGGAGTAGTTGATGCTGAAGTTACTTGTGATGGTTTTCCTGATGCCCATCTCCTTGCTATTACACTTCATGACCCATGGTTTGCTCATATTGTGAATTATCTTGCTGCTGGGGTGTTCCCTGATTCTTTGTCTCATTTTCAGAAATAGAAGTTGAAACATGAATCTCAATATTACTTGTGGGATCCTCCTTACTTGTGGCGGCATTGTAGTGATCAAGTCATTAGGAGATGTGTGCCAGATGATGAAATTTCTTCTGTTATAACATCTTGTCATTCTTTGTTGTGTGGTGGTCACTTTGGGGCAAAGAAAACTGCTAGGAAAATCTTAGACTGTGGTTTATATTGGCCTAGCCTCTTTAAGGATTGTTATGCTTTTTGCAAAACTTGTTATGCATGCCAGCGTTTTGGGGGTTTATCTAGAAAGCATGAAATGCCACAACAACCTATGTTGTTTTGTCAAGTTTTTGATGTTTGGGGCATTGATTTTATGGGTCCATTTCCTGTATCTCATGGATATTTGTACATTTTGTTGGCCGTTGATTACCTTACAAGGTGGATTGAGGCCATTCCTACAAGGAAAGATGATGCTTCTACTGTTATAAAATTCCTACGTACTCATATCTTTTGTAGGTTTGGTGTGCCAAGAGCAATTGTGAGTGATTGTGGCTCACATTTTTGCAACAAATTGATGGACAACTTGCTATCCAAATATGGTGTTCTCCATAAGACTTCTACCCCATACCATCCACAGACAAATGGGCAAGCTGAGGTGTCTAATAGGGAAATCAAGTATATCTTGGAGCGAATTGTCAAGCCAAGTAGGAAAGATTGGAGTCTCCGGTTGGATGATGCTCTTTGGGCATATCGTACAGCTTTTAAAACTCCCATTGGCATGTCTCCTTTCCGGTTAGTCTTTGGTAAGGGTTGCCATCTACCTGTTGAGCTAGAGCATAGAGCTTACTGGGCTGTGAAGACTTGTAATATGGATCTTCAAGGTTCTGCTGAGGAAAGGATGCTTGAGATACAAGAGCTAGAGGAATTGAGGTTGGATGCATATGAAAGTTCTCGTATCTATAAGGAAAAATCCAAATTGATTCATGATCAAGGCATCTTACGAAAGCAGTTTCATGAAGGAGAGCAAGTGCTTATGTTCAAGGCAAGATTCAAGCTCAAAAATGGGAAGCTTAAAACCAAATGGCAAGGTCCCTACAAAGTGGTCAAGGTGCATAGCTTTGGATTAATAGAGCTCGAAGATCTTGCAAGTGGTGCAAAGTTTCAAGTGAATGGTCACTTGTTGAAGCACTACCATGCTAGTCATCAACCACCATAATGCACACGGTAGTCTCTTTCCTTACCTTGTTTCTTGTTTTATTTGATGATATATGCTATTGAACAAGTGTGGGGGAGGGACTTACTAGTAGTAAAAGGTAGTTTGTTTGTTTGCATTTTTCAATTGAATAAAATCCATTATGAATCATACCCTTGTGCTTAACCTTATCCTACACTACCCTTTTCTCTTATCCTTATGCCTAATTTCTGAGAACTATTTCCACTTATGTTTTGTCCTCTCTCTGTCTAGGTCTTTGTTTTTGTGCATTACATTGAGGGCAATGTAAGGATTGAGTGTGGGGGAGTGTGTGTTATTCTCAGGAGAATTCACTGTGATATCATATGCCTCTGTATCCTGCTTGTGTCCTCTGTTGTTTTTGGTCCAATTCATTGAGATTTTTGAAGCCTTTAGTCATGATCAAGTATCTTGATTACTCTTAGTTGGATTCATGGTTGAAACTTGCTTCGAATTAGTGAATTGCCATAAAATTTAAGTGTTTTAATGATGTATGGTTTAATTTTGATGAGTTTGTTAGGAAACAAAAAGCCTAGTTGGAAGGTGTTTTGGGCCTAATTGTTCATTTCATTGTGTGATTCATCTACTTAGATTATTGCTCTCTAGAACTTGTTCTATTTCTTGCTTGAGGCTACATTTTGCAATGGTATGGATAGAGATGACATTGGCATTCATTTCATAACCTATTTACCCAAACACAAACCATTCATCATTTACCTTTGTTTAGCCCCTTGAGCCCTTCACTTCTATTTCACTATACAAATGCTATGTTTGCATCCTTTATCAAGTTCTTCCTAGCACTATTGAAAAAAAAACAAGAAGAAAAGAAAGAGTACTATTATATATTAGAAAAGAAAAAAAAATACAATGTGAATAGTCAAAAGAAAGAAAATAGAAAAGAAAAAAAAACGAAAAGAGAAAAGTGTAAAAAAAAAAGAAAAAAAAGATCAAATCAAAGAAAGAAATAGATTCACTATTGTGAAATATGTGAATTAAGTTAGTTCTATAGTGCTAAGTGATCTAGCAATTTATTTGGTGCAAGCATAGTGTTTGTTACATTTTCCATCATTTGGCCTATTCAACATTACAACCCTACAAAGTCCTTTGGATTTATTTATGCCATTGTTGTAAATAGTGGAGAGCCTAGAAATATTACAAGCCTATGGTAGAGTGTGGTTTAAGTGGATGTGAGGGAAAAACTACCTTATATGAGAGAAGAGTGTAAACACTTGTCCTAGTTAAGGTTTCCAATTAAGCTCATTGTAATTAAACTTTGCATTGATTTAGCTACTTCAATTTTTGACATGTTCATTGAATTTGGATAAGAGGATACCTTGTTATTTGACTAAGTGTAATTCTTGAAGCTTGATCTTGTTTTTCCTTCCAAATTTCATTCCTCTCTTCCTATTGTGAGTTTAATGTTTTGCTCAGGAGTGCAAAAGCTTAAGTGTGGGGGAATTGATAGAGCTCAATATTTATATCTTTTTATTAATTAATCTTAGGCTTTTGTGGGATTTAATTGAATATTTTGGGCATAATCAAGTGTTAATATGAGACTTTAATGGAAGAATAATTTGGGAATTAAAGTGGTTAAATTGTTATATTTTTAATTAATATTTGTTATTCCCATTATTCTTTAGTTGTGAACAAAAGATATTACCTTTGTGAATGTAATTTTGTAGGTGATGATGTGGCACAACTTGAGTGGTAAAGGTAAAAGATGTGATTTTGGAGCTTAATGAAGGACAAAAGTGGAACATCACAAATATAGAATTTACTTTCACATTTTTTTTCTAAGAGGAGGTTAAATGAGTAAGGGCCTTGTTTGGTGATTGCAATTTTGTGTCTAATGTTAAAACACATTTTTATCTCTCACCCAAACAAGGCACAACTCACTTTTAACCTAAAGAATAAAGAATAAGAGAAGAGAAGAGGAGGTGGCGGCTGCTGAATTGAGAGACGCTGAACCGAGTTGGACAAAGAGGAAGAATAAAGAAAGGAATGGGGACCGAATTGAGAGAGGAGTGAGCCGATTTTGTTGACTCAAGGTGAGCTTGCTGGACCGTGCAGAGAAAGGGAGCAGACCATAATTAAATGAAGCAAGAAAAGAGGCAGAAGGGCAGCAGCGAATGGAGAGAAGAGAAGAGGAGTTGACCGGTTGGAATTGCTGAACCAATGAGAAGAATGGACCGAGGGGGTTGAAAAGAAGGGAGTAACACGATGGAATAAAATAGAGAAAGTGTTGAGCCGAAATAATTGACCAAGAAGGGAGTGGACCGAAATGGTTTAATGGAGAAAAGGAGGGCTGACGTGTGTGAAGAAGGGGCGGCTGTGCAAGGAGTAAAAAGGAGGCGCTGGACAATGAAAAAGAGGGAGCTACGGAAATAGAAGGAGAGTGAGGCGTGAGGCATTGAAGAAAAGGAGGAAAAGTCAAGAAAGGGGGCTGTGCGTGAGAAGGGGCTGACCGAATGGGAAGAATGGAATAGAGAAGAGGGATTGACGGCTGTGCAGAAGGTGTGGGTGTTTTCTTGGAGCCGAAAGAAGAAAGGAGCGTGAAGGGCTGCTGCAATTCTAGATGGTTCATATCTTCAACAATCATCAATCTTCATCCTCTTCCTCTATGAGTAGCTAAGTTTTTGGTGATTTCCTTGAGTTGGGTAATGGTTTGAGCTTCTAAACTTCAATGGAATTCCTTTAAGCTCTCTTTTTAGTTCATGATTATGTAGCTTGGTTAAGTATGTAATTGTGATCTAGATTGTTATGCCAAGTGAATAAACTTGGTTGTTGAGCTAGGAGTTGATTAATTAAGCTTTGTATGATTCATATTATGAGTAGGTTGAATTGTTTATTCCAACTTGGTTAAGTGGATTTAAATGATTAAACTGAATGTTTTGAATTGTTGTAATGGTAATTACAAGCTAGAATTGGAAGTTGATTATTCATCTCCTTGAGTTTGAATTATTTGGTGGTATTCATTTAATTGCTTCGGTAGAATGAATTAAATGATTATTGCAAGTATGGAGCTAGTGGTAACTTAGTTCCATCCTCTTGACTCATATTATGGAATTCATATCATTAGCAAGCAAGGAAGACTAAAACCCCAACTCAAGGGAATCCCATTTCATCATTATTCTAGTTTATCAAATTGACCTTGTTGTTAGTGTTAATTTCAATTCCTTTTGCTTCTTTGTTTTGGAAACCGAAAAATACAAAAATATTGCTTTAGCTTAGTTTAGTTCATTAGTTTACAAATGCAATTTCTCAAAAATGATTTCTCACAACTTTAAGGCTTTTTATCACTTTGCTACTTAGAAAATTGGAAATTAATCTCCTCACAAGAACGACCTAGGTTGAGCTACTACGCTACATTTTCTAACCTAGTTTTATTTTGTGAACTCACACGACAAGGGTTCATCAGATATCACTCAAGGGAGCCTTCTCTCACTTGAGTGCTAGTGTATTTGACACCCAGGACTTGCCTCTCGGGTTGTCACTCGTGGTTATGGTGCAAGAGTGTGCCTTTTCACTCGTGGGTATGTGGTATCCACTCGAGTGCAATTGGCTATGCTTGGTTGCTCCTGATCCTTGAGAACTTTTGATTGCTCTCGGGTCTTCACTTTCTGGACTCCACTCTCTGGTGCTTGAGTGAGGCATTTGGCTATCACTCGGGTGAGGTCCAGTGTGCTTGAGTGCAGCGAGAAACTTTGGGTTCTGTTGTTTCTTTGTGCTCTCAGGTGTTCACTCATTGTGATTCACTCTCTGGTACCTGAGTGTTGACCGTACTATCACTCGAGTGAGGTCTTCTTCACCCGAGTATCTGTACAATATCACTCGAGTGAGGACATCTTCACTCGAGTGTCTCAGTGTAAAATGTCAATTTTGAGCTTTCAAAAAGGGATCTTTAGGGATAGTCTTCCAACCCTTTAGAGCTATTAATAGAGTTATTCATGGATAGTAGAAGTGCAATAATGATAACCAAATTAAGTGTTAAGAAGTGATATAGAATTGGAATAGAGAATTGACTCTTCGTCACTTATTATAACTATAGGATTTGACCTTGACCCTACTCGAGAGAGACCGGCACTAGGACACCCACGGAAGGATCAAGGTAGTGACTCTTTTCTCATGTTGTGTATGATGTTTTGGTATGCATGACTTGTCATTGGGTTTTGTGAACTATGTGTAGTATGGTCCATTACAGCGTGAGCCATTTAGGGATTGACGCTAGTCATCTCTAGCTCGGCTGTTGTAGTGTTGTTGTAATCGACATGGATCTTTGTGAATCCGACCCGTAAGGCGGCGTTTGTGAATCCAGCTGTGGGATGTGTGTTTGTATCTTGCTAGTATGGCTTGCGATATGAAATGCTTTATATGAATCCCAGCTGTGGTGAAATATATGTGTGAACTGTTGTGATGCAATACAGCATGAGCAATTCAACATGAGCAAACGTAAGGGTGACATGAGTCATACCTGCCCTTACCGCTATAACTGTCGTTGTAGTTGCCATGTGTGTGTAATGATTTGCTTTCATGCCTCATTTTGTGCATACTATGATTGATTTGACACTACAGAGATTCTTTTGAATCTCACTCTCCCAAATATAAACTTTTAGACAGGCAGAAGGATCGAAGGGAAAGCGGATGACGAAGAGCGGCTAGAGCTCTGTTGTAGGAGTTCATTTTGACTATATGGTTGTTAGTTATCATGTAAAATCTATTGGATATCTCTTTTTGGATCAATGTATATATATTGGGATATGTTGTATAGTTTTGTGTAATCCCCAAGTAAAGGGAAAGAAGTTATGGGCATTATGCCTTGTAAGAACCCTTTTATGAATTTATGTTGTACTCTGATATGTATGAATGAAATCAACCTGTAGAGGCCATTTATGTATTGAAATATGGATATGAGACCATTGAGAATAGGTTTTGTGAAAGTTTTTAAAAATCCCGATTTTGGGAAATTTACTTTCTTAAGTCCCAAATCGTCTATGGTCTCTAATTCTACCTTAATTATGTGTTTATAAATGTAAATCTCGGACTTAATAGTGAAGGGGGTTACATCAAGGACTATGGAATGTAGTGGTTAATATTTTTCCTTTATAAAGACTTAGATAGCTACAAGTAGGAATTGGAACCACCTCAAATGGATTTTTCTAGATTAAGTTATGAATTTTCAAATTTTCTTGACAAATGCTTGCAGATTTAGGGATAATCTAGAATTTCCAATTTTGATGAAAACATGGTTAAGAGATGATTGAGGATTAGAAATATGATTTAATGATTTTTTTGATCATATTGGGTGTCTTAAAGGATGGATGTCATAGCACATGCCTTAAGTTAGTTAAGTGCTAGACATAGAGAATAGAAGAGTTAAAGATAGCCAACAAGAGACAAAGTTAAGAACAAAAAGTGGAATGGGTCAAAGTAATTTAGTCTTTGTTATGTCAATTGAATTGGAACAAGTAATGACCCATATTCATGAATTCTAAATTATAGGATTCAATATTTACTGGAGCTGAGGAAGAGGGAATTCACCAATAAAGGTAATTCATAAGAAAAATGGACAGGTAGTAACTCTTTCTCTTACCTACTATGTGATGCTTTACATGTATGTTTTACCATCATGTATGTTTGTTTCATAAGCATCCAGAATATGATGGGTGGATGCCCGATGTTTGTTTCATGAGCACTTGAATATGATGGGCAGACGCCCAAGGCCGTAAGACTTGTTTTACTAAGTTCTGTGGTACTGCGCTCTATGATTGATGTTGTGCTGCATGTTGATCTCTAAATGCTATTGTGATGCTCAATGTATTATGACAGTTGATGTTGCATGCTTTGTAATTTGCACTTATATGATTGATGAGTATTACTATTAAGATTCTTTTGAATCTCACCCTTTCCAAAAATTTAATTATACAGTAAAGGCGAATAGTTCGAAGGGCAAAGAGGTAAGTATAAATATGTGAAAGGCAAAGATGAAGGATTGAGCTTTTTTATTGGTTATCCTTGTACTGATATTATGACTTTGATTATTGTGATAACTGTAATACTTTGTTACTCAATGTATAGATGTAAAAGTACGACCGTATTACTAATAGTAGTACTCTGTGTACTAGGTATGTATATAAATGTATAAGAATACAAAAGTGGTATCAAAACACTCAAGAATTTGGGGATACTAGTGTATATGGTAATGATATCAGTACATATAGTGATGGTATCAGTTCACTTGGCAATGGTATTAGTACCTGAGTGGTGGTATCAATGTTATCAGAGAATACTGGTATCGGTGGTATCAGAGGGTACTGGTATCAAAACGCATAATTGCAATATTAGTAATGTTAAAGGTATGCTAGTTAGTAAGCAACTATCAAATTTATAAGCAGAGAACCTACTCTGATACTGAGTATAAATGAAATTTAGAACTAATGACTCACGATCAAGTCAGTAACCACTAAGCAATCACTTTGGAATGTTTTGAAAATTTTTTAGAAAAGCCAATCAATCAAAGGTATAACTAAAATCAGGCTTAGTGGTCCATACACAGTTGATGTAAAAGATTCATCAGAAAACGCTAAGAGAAGGGGGTTACACCAACCATAAAGGAAAAAATGAATTAGAGCTTACCACTAGTAGAAAAGACAATGAAGGAACAAGGAAATAAGTGGTGAAACCCCTAAACATCACTCACAATAATAGAGTAAAGAGACAAGGATGGGTCTAATGCTAAAGAACCAAGAAGAATGAAGCAAATGAAGCTTCAACCGTACCACCAGACACTGCAAAAGGAAGCAGAAGCAAGAATCTAATACACACACCAACAAAAGACTGAAGAATGACAAAGGAGGACAACATGAGTGAAGAACGAGGAGGGGCTGATGAATCTAAACTCTGCATATGCACACGAGAAGGATTAGGGGAAAGGTAATGGGGAGTTTTAAACTGGAAAATGTTCTGGAAGCTTTCCCTTGCTAATGCTCAAACACAATGAGAATGTGGGCAAAAAATATGATGTCTTTTAAAAAACATTCAAATATTAATACCCAAATCAGGAATTCCAATTTCAATGATCCAAAGGACTACTACCTCTTATTTTTATTGTTTTTTAAATGCCACAAAGCATCCCACCAAAGTTCCCATACTTAAAAGTAATGTTAATTAAAAGTACTAGTCAATGGCTTTGCACAACTTGTTCAAATCATTACACAAGTTGTCAGTTCCTTAAAAGTATAGCCAATCTTACAAAACTTGACTCGATTTGTTAAATTTCTTCAAGTGTTCTGCATGTTACAAGTGGTAGTCACTAGTGTTACGCAACTTATTAACATCATTACATGAATTGTCAATCCCTTTAAAAGTGTAGTTACTCTCACAAAACTTGACTGAAATGGTTAAATTTCCCCTTGTGTTTTACATATCAAAAGTGGTAGTTAATGGCATTACAGAAATTTTAAAATCGTGATGCAAATTGGCAATATCTTTAAAAGTGGAGTCAATTTCACAAAATCTGACCCAATTGAATGGTTAAATTCCTCTAAGTGTTTTGCATGTAAAAAGTTGTGATCAATGGCGTTACAAAACTTGTAAAAATTGTAACACAAGTTGTCAATGCCTTTAAAAGTATAGTCAATTTCACAAAATTTGACCCAATTGATTAAATTTCTTGAAATGTTTCACATGTCAAAAGTTTTAGACAATAGTGTTATGAAACTTGTTAAAATTATAACACAAGCTATCAATCTCTTTAAAATTGTAGTTAATTTCACAAAACTTAACCCAATTATGATTAAATATTTCAAAGTCTTTCACATGTCAAAATTTGTAGTCAATGATATTACAGAACTTGTTAAAATTGTTACACATGAGTTGTCGATCTATTTAAAAGTGTAGTCAATTTTACAGAACCTAACTCAATTATGGTTAAATTTCTACAAGTGTTTCACATGTTAAACATTGTAATCAATGGTGTTACAGAACCTGTTAAAATCATTACATGTGTCATCAATCCCTTTAAAAGTGTTGTTAATTTCATTAAAATTGAACCAATTAGTTAAACATCGGCATGCCAAATCTTAACAAATTGTTAAGATCAAGATAACAATATACTATAATACTCTTGAAACTTAAGCATATTTTTTACCAAAAAAAATATTCAGCATGTGCATAAATTTGCAGCATTATAAGTATCATTGGCTAAGCCCCACATATATATTATCAAATATAAATGTCCAATGAAAAGATACCACTAAGACAATGGATAGGTAAATCTTATATACAAATGTTTGATGATTGAGGTAAATAAGTAAAAGATTCTATATGACATCTTAATCTGAAGTTGTCAGCATAAAAAACTCCAATATTCCCATAGTGAAAGTGGCAAAAATTAGTTGGCTATTACAGAAATATGTTGCAAAGGCTGTGGAATCAAACAATGTTCTTGAGGCACCCACTAAAAAACAAGCAAAAGAAAGCTTTAAGTATATTCACGATGACAAAAAAGAGCTACGGTACCTCTTTACCTGTTGAATTAATTCAACTTTTAAAGCATTATATATTGCTAGTTGTGTCTCATGGCATACCTGCAAGTCTTCTCTTAGCTTTGTGCATGGAAGGAACAAGCAAAGTTAGAAGCAAAGCTAAAAAATGAAGCATTGAAATAAAGAGAGAGAATGGAGTCAAGAGGGAAAGGAGAGTGTCAGCGATGGGACAAAGAGTTTATTAGCAGCGAGGGAGAGACAATATCATAATAGAAGGGAGTGTTGGATGCATTGAGGTTAAACTCAGCAAAGAGACTATTAGACATATCGTTGATGAAGAAGGAGAGACAAAATCTAAAGGGAGAGAAGAAAAAGAGTGTGTTTGATATAGGGAAGAGCTAGGAAGGCGAGGTAATTTCAGCAAGTTCCCTCCCCAAAATTATGTTTGGCGCCCAAAGTTCCCAAGAAGAGAACTTCCCGCCTGTGCCCAAATTCTATTAAACATGGGATCTTGTGTTCCTACCAGAATTGGTGTCAACTCAAGATCTCATGGTAAACAATGAATAGGTCAGACATTTTTGCCCCTTAAAAAGTCATTAAAAGGAGTGAGGTTTCATGATCTCAAGTCATTGTTGGAGCTAGATTGTTGAACAACGAAAGCAACTTTAACAAGGGATGAAATTATAGGCTTGGAGTTTGAAGTGGGACTCTAACTTTCATTGTGAAGGTGGGTGTATATGAGCTCTGTGTGCCTTCTGTAACCCCCGTCATAATCAAGGCCATGATTAATGTTTAAATATGTTTTATAATTGAATAAGAGATCAAGGATAATTAAAAACTTTTTGCAACACTTGTACAATATGATCTCCATTCATTTTTAAATAAAAACAATTGGCTTGTTCGGTTTGTCACATATACAATATTAGAGTATTAACAAAATTCCCGACATTCACCTGGGAAAATATCATTAATCCAAGAGTTTTATAGGACATCATCGCCCATCTCAATTTCCCATACCAGGGATTACACAATAACTATAAATCTATAGTCAATCTAATATATACATACAGTTGTCCAAATAATAACCAAAAACCAAAAAGAAACTAAGACTACCACTGGCAATCCTAGTCGTCCTTGTTCACTTGCTTATCTTGAGATCCACTTGCCTTGGCTAAATATGTTATTTGGAAAGAGTGAGATTCAAAAGAATCCCAATAGCAACAGTTTATGTATATGATGCATAATAAACAAAGCAAGTAAGCATATATCACAATGCAACAGAACAATATTCAAGGCCGGGCTAACCGCCATGTCCCCTCAACAATATTCAAGGGTAGGCTTTCGCCATGTCCCCTCGTTCATTCAATAATTAATACAAACAAGCAATGTATTACACATGAAATAGGATAAAGTGTCAATACCTTGGTCTTTCCATCCTTGAGCAGGCACAGGCCTTCTACGCTCCGGGAAAATATCAAATCCTAAAGTCATAATTAAGGACAACACGTTATCACTTATTCTAACTTCACAACACTTAAATTCGTTATCATTACTGTCTCTTAAATACCCATAAATACTTCTAACAAAAGCTCTAAAGGGTTGAAAGAACTATCCCAACAATCCCCTTTTTGGAAGAACAAAATTATCATCTTTCACTGTTTCACTCGAGTGAAGACAGCCTCACTCGAGTGATGGTACATTTTGCACTTGGGTGCTAAAGAGTAAAGGACAGCGAGTGCATACCCGAGAGCACAAGAAACTTTCAGAGAAAGAGAACACTCAAGCACAGAATGCAACACTTGAGTGATACCAAATGCTCACTCGAGTATAGGAAGTGAGGTGTAGGAAGTGTTTACCCAAGAGCAAATGGAATTTTCAAGGAAGAGAAGCACTCGAGCACGGGCCTTTGCATTTGAGTGAAGGCTGAATACCCGCGAGTGTTAAAACAAACTCTTGTAATTTAACCACGAGTGACAACCTGAGAGGCAAGTTCTAGGTGTCAAATACACCAACACTCAAGTGAGAAGAAGCTCACTCGAGTAAGAACCCACCACACTCGCAAATAAGGCAACACTCTTACCCCCTTCACAGAAGTACAACGCAAAAACTGAAGGGAAAATGAGGAATTTGACTGACTCACTCGAGTAATACCCCCTCACTCAAGTGGCACACATCAGAAACCCAAAAATGCAGAAACACTAACAGTATTCTCCAGAATTTTCCCAAGAGTTCCCAATGAACCCAAAACTTCAACTAAAGCTATCCCCACACAAAATAACACAAGGAATCCAATAAAACCATCAAAACAACCAAATTCTTATTCCATTATCATGCTTTGGGTTTGGGCAATACTAACCACCAAAATCTCAAAGTCTCCAAACTTAACAATTTCAAACCCAATCAATTTTATCTATCCCAAAATACATTCCAAACATACCAATTCCATACCAATAACATGCCAAGCTTCCCAATGACCATCATTTTTGAAAAGGCGGCAAAATTTCCACAATTTCAAAGCTAAACCATTTGGCTCAAAACTTAGATAGAAAGGTCTCTTTAACTCACCTTAACAACTTTCTCAAAGGAGTTTCTTGATTCTCCAACCTCCAAAACTCTAGAAAGCTCAAACCAATACCAATAGGCAAACTATAACCATAGAAATGAAGCTCTTAACTCAAGGAACAACTTTAATGAATGGAGTTTGAGCATTAGAGGTCATTCTTCTTACCTTTTCCAAGCTTTTCTTCTTTCCCTTTGGACAATAATGGCTGACGAGAGAGAGAGAGAGAGAGAATATAAGAGAGAGAGAGAGAGAGATGAGCTTGGAGAAGAAGAAAAATGATGATACTCCCTCTAGTCTCCCTTGTCAGCCGAAATGGAGGGAAGAAGAAAAAGAAAAAATTTAAAATACATTTTCACTTTTCCTTACTTCCTCTCTACTTGTGAGCTTGCCACTTGTTATTTTATTATTGGTTCTTATAAAGTAGTCATCTAATTAGCTACTATAATCCCTCCATTAGTCATTTAATCACACTTCTCCTTTTTCTCTTAATTAGTAATTAATTTCCCCGTTAATTACCAACTATGGCCAATAATTCCATTCTTTCAATTTCTCCCCTTAATTATGGCATATTAATTAAAATTTCCATATAATTTAAAATAATTCCTGTAACGCCCTAATTTTTTATTAAGGGCTAATGATGATTAATGAGAATAATTTATGAATTTAAATTGGAATTATTATGGGTTTTATGGCAATATTAATTAATATACCATAATTAGTAAAAAATTGAAAGAATGGAATTATTGGTCAATTGGTTAGTGATTAATGGAGAAATTAATTACTAACTAAGGAGAAATGAGATATGTAGCTAAATGGCTAATGGTGTGGTTAGAGTAAACAATGAGTTACTTACTTTATGAGAGCCAATGATATTGGGACACTTGGCAAGTGGGTATGGTGAGAGAATGGTTGAGAAAGTCAAACAATAAATATTAAATCCATTTCTCTCTCTTTACCTCTCTTTTAGCCGAATGGGTATGGCATGGGGGGCAGAAATTTCTACTTCTCATCCTTCATCTTCATCATTTCACTCACTCCCTCTCTCTTGTTCTCTTTCTTGCGCCATTGTTGAAGGAGAAAGGAAGAAGGAAAGCTTGAGATTAAGATTTGCCATTGGTGGTGTTTTGTGGCCACAAGGAAATCTAGAAGTTGGAAAACCAAGGAACCTCTTTGGGAAAGTTGTTGAGGTAAGTGAAAGCTTCATTTTCATGAGTTTTATGGCCATTGGTTGGGCGTTGAATTTTTAGAAAATTTTCCCTAATTTTCAAGATTTAGGGTCATAGGGGAGTATGGTATGTTATTGTTATGGAAATGGTGCCTTGTTTAGTGTTTTAAAGTGATAGAATTGCATTGAAGCTTAAATATGAAGTTTGTGGATTTGGGAAATCGGCATTGTGTTGTTGTCTTAGGTTATATCTTGGAAATTAATGTGAATTTGGTCATTTTGAGGTTGTCATTGTGTTCCTTGTGAGAAATTTTATGGGAATAGGTTTTGGTATTGATTTTGGAGTCATTGGACACTTTAGTAGAAAATTAGAAATCTGTCAAGTGTGAACTCTGTTCTGGGCAGTCAGTTTGTACAAAAGTTTTGAATGACCAAATGGTGTTGAAAAATTCTGACACTTTCTGGTCTTAAATTTCACATCCCAAGCTTCAAAATGGATATATAATTTGTTTCATTTCGTTTTTTGAACAGAGAGTTATGCTTTGCCAAAGTTTGGGACTAAAACTGGACTCTGTTTTGGAGCAGTGTTGAGTTTTGGGTAATTCTGGAATGTTTTGGTTATTTCTTGCAATGGTCTATATTTTTCCTATAAAAAGGACTTGAATAGCTTTCATTTGGCTTTGGAATCACCTTATTTCTATTTTACTAGAATTAGTTATGATTTTTGGAAGTTCAGCCAAGAAACTGGATTTTTCTTGGCCGTGCCTAGCAGATTCTGGGCCATAGCCCAAATCCTTCAGACCTATTTTTGGCTACGGCCAGTGGATTCTTAGGCCGCGGCCAACCCCCAAAAATGAAATTTTGGACTTCCGAAGATGGTCTTTGGTCAAGTGTTTTCCCAAGCCTTTAAGCATGTGTTTAGGCTTCGATTAGCCACCTAAAGGTCATGAAAGGTAACCAACTATAAGTGTTATGAAAGTGAGAATTTGGAAAAGAGAATAACCCTATGTCCTGTTTTTGGTTTATAGGGTTCGATATTCACCCTGATCATGGTTCGATGTTCATCTGATCATGAGTAAGATGTGCTGGAGCACACGCGGAAAAATAAGTGTAGGGAACTTACCTCTCTTGCATGTATTGATATTTGTGTTTGTGTATTGATGCATGTTATTGCTTTGCTTGATTATGTGAAACATGTATGAATGATTGAAGCTCTATTTTTATTTATGTTATTGCTATGAGTATGTTGTTAAAACATTGAGCACGCGGATATATCATTATGTGAGCACGAGTTATGGGGATGCAAGCATGTCATGCATTAAACACTTATCTTGCATGCATATTAGTATCTATTTCCTGATGGGATTCTCTTGAATCTCACCCTACCCTACCAATATTTTAGACAAGACAGGTGGCTCAAGGAAGGAGCAAGCGGCTAGGGGTGGTAAGAATTCCTTATGGGCATTTGGATTTGGTAGTTGGTTATCATTATATGTTGGGATAACTGTATATGTTTGGTATATATGTTCAGATGATCGGTTGGAATGTGTATTTAGAATGAGTATTGTGCAATCCCATTTGAGAAATTGTAAAGGGCGTATGTGCCCTATGAATCTTTAGTGAAGGTATGAATCCGGGATTGCCGAGATTATTATTATGCACTTTGATATTAATATGAATGTGATTTATCTTTATGAGGTAATTGTATTCGAAATATGAATGTGAGACCAGGTTCAAGTGTATGTGAAAGGAGTTTGTGAAAACCCTATCTTTTGGATGGGAATGTAAATGAGTTTTGATTATTATTAGTCTCTATTTCATTTTAATCACGTATTTCAGATAATAATTATGGAGGGGGTTACAATTCCAAATTTAATTCAATAATTATTCTCAATAATTATCATTAGCCCTTAATCAAAATTTGAGGCGTTACACCTTCTACATTCGTACATTTTTAGAGTGAAAATTGTTAGCTTGTGCACTATTTTTTTTAAATATTCACCTTATATACAGAAGTTACAAGTATGATATGTTTATTTAATTTGAATTTTCTATCATTATTCTTGTTTGAAGATGAATTCTAAGATCGAGAGTGAGACATACACAAAAAAAAAATATTCTGACTCTGCTTATTATGTACAACGTGAATGCACGCTCTGTTTCTGTGTATCTTATTCCTTAGGACTAAAATACATTGAGAGAAGTATGAAAATTGTTTTTATGTGTGAAGTGGTGGTTTGGAAAGTAGGCACAGTTGATTATTCTTAGTGCAAGTGTTTCACCCAAGAGGGGGATGAATTTGGTGATACCAGAAATTTCGTTGCGTATATAAAAATTGACTGGAAATTTAAAGCAGTTAAAAGCTGGGAGAAATATCACCGAAGTGTACACCGAGAGTTATGCTGGTTTAGCTACAACCACTTTGACCTATGTCCAGTCCTCAGAGCGTCTCTGAGAGTTTTACTATATCTTCCAAGATTCAGTGGGTTCTTAGCACCGCAGTACACAGAAAGCTCCTTCACTGGACACTTGCTCCCCCTTACACATTGTAAACCAATCCCCAACTCAAGGTTCCACAACCTTAAGTTATCTTAATAACAAATATTGAGTTTGTAATGAAAAAGTCTCTCACAGAGCAAATATATAATCACTAAGGAAAAAGAGTGAGTATAAGAAAACAGAGCACAAAGAATGTTATGATCGATATAAGTTTGCGTGTTCTAAGTTCTTGTGTTCTGTTCTTTGAATGCTCCATATATATATATATATAGATGATTTGTGGTATCCATTGGAAGCATTTCAAACATGTCCGTTAGAGTCACTAGCTTTATTTGACCATTCTTTAAATTTGAAAACTAGCTATTTGCGCTAGGTAGGCGTTTTGAACGTTACGGACGATATGTCTGACTTCTCTTCTTAATGCATGATCTCTTCATTATTTATCTGCAAGTATACTCAGGAAACTAATACAATGAAAGGTTAATCATATAGATAACAAATCAATGAGCGTTGGATTAAAATCATGCTTTTTGTACTTTATTACTCGAGTGGCTACTCAAGTGATCATGCTCATTACTCGAGTAGTCCCTCGTGTAATGACCCAATTAGGGATTAAGGGCTAATGATTATGATATTGATTGTGATTAGTGTAATTAAACACTTTTAAAGAAATATGATGTAAGTTTGATAAGAAATGTTCTTGGATGATTAGAGATCAAGGGTTGAGATCTATTGACTATGGGTCAGAATCCCATGCTTTATATCTATATGAGCTCATGTAAGAGTGTGTAGGATGTTGACATGTGGCCTTTGGTAGACCATTGGATGTGGCACAAGAGGACAAAAGTCCACTTTTCTCTCTCCCTTCTCTCTTTTTCAGATGGGGAGGCATGGGCAAAGGAAAAGAAATATCATCATAATCATCATTTTCCTCACATCATCATCTCTCTCTCTTCTCTCCATTTTCGGAGCTCAAGCAAGAAAAGAGGGGAGGAAAGCTTTGATTTTTGGGTGAGTTGTGATCCTCTTAAGCTTAAATCCTTTTCCCTAATGTTGTGCATCTCATTGAAAGCTCCATTATGATGGTTTCAGATTCTTGAAAGGTGGTAGTTTGTGTGTTGAAGAATTTTGAAAGTTTGAGAATCAAGATTCTGGATTTGGCAAGTTGAAGAGGTAAGGATTTGATGCATTTTGATATATTATTTGTGATTTTTGGATAAGTTTGGTAAAATCTGGAAATTAGCCTTGAGTTTGTGTCAATATTGAATATATGGATTTTATAGTGGATGATGTTGAAATTAATCTATTATGGAGTTATTTGATTGTTGGAGTTGATTTGGAAAGTTTGAACTGAGTTGAATGAAATTTGGACATTGGGTGTGTCATAGAGACTTAAGTGTTTGATTGTGGTTAGAATGGTTTTTAGGTGTTTTGGAAGATGCCTATGTGTTCTTTAGGCATGTTTAAGTATGATGTGCTTTATGTGAAGTTTGGGAGTCATTGGCATTAGTTTTGGCTATCTGGGAATTTTCTGTTATTTGCTATGTTTCTGGCCTCTGATGCGCAACACTCAAGTGAGGGAAGATCATGCTCGAGTGCTGCGTGTATTTTCCCTTTTCTGCTTCGAGTTTTGCCTGGGTTCTATGAGTGGAGCTTGAGTGCACTTCTGTAACAGAGAGTGAAGTTGGTGTCACTCGAGTGAACAAGGGATTGCTCGAGTGATGGTGTGAGTCCAGAGTTAGAGCTGCTCTCGGGTCCTCACTCGCTAGTCATTGGGCAAGAGTGTGCTCTGACACTCGCAAGCATTGTCGTCTCACCCGAGTGCTAGGGGTCATGCTCGAGTGAGCTTTTCCCTCTGGTGTGGTCTATGCTCTCGGGTTGTCACTTCTTGTGTTGCACTTTTGGGTACATGAGTGGATTTGGAGTCTTCACTCGAGTGCAAAGTTTCATGCTAGAGTAATGTGAGCACTTTCAGGTTAGGGTAGTTGCTTACTGTCAAACACTCACGAGTTAGAGCCGTTCTCACTCGGGCATGAGTCGCTTATCACTCGAGTGAGGTCATCTTCACTCGAGTGAGCCAGCCTAAAATCCCTGTTTTACCTTTCGAAAAAGGGGTCTTCAGGGTATTTCTTCCAACCCTTTAGGCATATGTTTAAGCCTCTAATAGTCAACTAAAAAGTCTTAAATGATAACCAACTTAGAGTATTAAAGAAATATACCTTTGGAAAAGAGATTGATTGGTTGTCCCTAATTTGGTATAGGATTTGATATCTGCCGCCCTAGTGAGCCTGCGGAACCAACGAACGTCAGGAAAGATTCAAGTAGTGACTTTTCCTTTATATCTTATGTGATGCATTGTATGTGTGTTATATCATTGGTTTGTGATAGATCTGTATGCTACAATATTTGTGAAATTGTGTATGCCCCGTTATACCAATAGTCCCTAAGTCGCTAATAACGATTCGGGTTAGGGCTGTGTGCCTTCCCGGCGGTAAAAGGGGATGAGGTTGGGGCGTAACATTTGTAATTATGCGAGCTAAAAGGCTATTTGTGGGCTGAAAGGCTATATGTGAGCTGTAAGGCTATTCGTATACACTGCCATATCAACAGTCCCTAAGTCGCTAACAATAGTTCGGGTTAGGACGATGTGCCTTCCTGGCGATAAAAGGGGATGAGGGTGGAGTGCGATTTGTGTTGCTGTTGTTATGTGATGATTTGCTTAAATGCTATGTGATTACGTGTGGTATGAATGATTTGTTACTACTGAGATTCTTTAGAATCTCACTCTTTCCAAATAACTAACATTTTCAGACAGGGCGAGTGGTTCCAAGGATAAGCGACCAACCAGGAATGGTTAGGGCTAGTAGGGACATACTGGAGTTCGAACCGTTAGTTATCTGTTTTGGACTTTGGATTTTGGGATTACTTTGTATATGAGATATAAATATGAATTTTTG
Source organism: Inga leiocalycina (assembly GCA_963242795.1). Classification (NCBI taxonomy): domain Eukaryota; kingdom Viridiplantae; phylum Streptophyta; class Magnoliopsida; order Fabales; family Fabaceae; genus Inga; species Inga leiocalycina. Next base: position 45,936,510 of record OY725324.1, read on the forward strand.
GTCATGTAATCCCGATTTTGGGAAACCTTTAAAGCCATTATATGTTTACAAGTAACCCGGGGTTGCCAGGATTTCGGTTACGCACTCTGATATTTATTATGTGATATAACTGCACAAGTAATTGTATTCAAAAGTGAATGTGAGACCAGATGAATTCTATTTTAAATGTTTTGTTTATTAACCCCATCTCTTGGAGATGAGTGATTATAAAAATGATTTTTGTCTTATTGGTCTCTATTTCACTTAAATTTCGTAGTCCGGATATAATTACCGTGAGGGGGTTACACCTCAAGTAACTTCATCAAAAATAACACAGAGAGTAAGTCAATGTTGTCTGACCAGAATATATCTTACTCGAGTAATCCATCGAGTAAGTGTTCCATTTCTTATAATTACTTGAGTAGTCCCTCGAGTAATGCTTATAATAACTTTGGAGATCACTCGAGTAATCCCTTCGAGTAATTGCATGGAAATATTGGCCGAGGGAAAAATCTATTAAACTTTACCTGATTACTCGAGTAATTCCACAAATAAATTTGGAGATCCCTCGAGTGAACCCTTCGAGTAATGACCTCCAATTCTTGGCTGAGAGTTACTACATGGTTTTTGCTCTGATTACTCGAGTGGTCACTCAAGTAATGCTTCAAATAACTCTGGAGATCACTTGAGTGAACGCTTCGAGTAATGACCTCCAATTCTTGGCAGAGAGCTTATTGAAACAAATTCTCACGCATTACTTGAGTGGTCCCCGAGTAATGGGGTCATTACTTGAGTGCTCATTCGAGTAATGTCTACAAAAATGTCACAGTGTTCCATTTTTCATGTGCTCTGTCTTTCACTTCTTCTGCATTACTTGAGGTACTTACTCTAGTAATGCTTATGGCCTATAATAGAACACTTAATTACTTTGTTCAAATCTTTTTTTTATTATCAAAACCTTTTGAATCTTTAATCCAATATTTGTTATCATCAAAACATATGAGATCTAACATTCTTCCTCTTTTTGATGATGACAAAACTTGATGATTTTGAACAAATTTTTTGAATTTGAGTTTTTAATCAAGTTTTTCTTATGAACTTTTTATATGACATCCTTTGTTCAATTTGAACTTGAAAACTCTTTTGAAATATATTGATAAAGATATTTTTGAATTCAAGTCTAATGATCTTGAAAAATTTAGTTTGTGAAACCTTTTTGAATTCTAAAACTCATAATTTTGAAATATGTTCTAAGTTGTTCACCTTGCATACACAATCACAAACTCATTAGTTCACAATGTAATATAACCTCAATGAAATCTAACTTCAATTGAAATTGCATAAAGAGTTCAATACATAATTTTAAACTAGTAAAGCTCCCTTAAACCCTATCTACCCAATTCCTAATACATTTACATCATCTCATCACAAAATCACCCCAATTACTTCTCCCCTTTTTATCTTCATCACAAGAAATAGGATCAAGGGGAAGGAGAAGGTCCAGATGGCTTGGCTACAGAGATGGGGTTGATAGGAAATGCCAAAGACTTATGTGAATCATCTGAACTGGAGGTACAGGAGGAAGCTGAAGATAATGATGGTTTAGGTTCAGGAAGATTTACTAGAGGTACTAGAGGAAAATCCTCTGGAAGATTTTAAGGAAATGGAATCAGAAAAGTAATCTCTACCTCCTCTGTACCAGCTGGTGAAGAAATAATCACTTCCTAAGTGCTTGTGGGTGAGGCAATAGGAGTAGGCACTGACTCAGGCTGGGCTGGCTGAACTGGATCATCAATAGTGATGTGAACGAGGTCAAGTGTTTTTGGGTTAGGCAAAGAGAATAGAAGGTTCTTGGAAATGGTGATAGGCATTATAGGCGGATGAAGAGAAGATGGTCCGGGCTCAAAGGTTTTAGGCTCATAGGGTCTAGAATTAGAAGGTCGAGGCTCAGAAGGTGGCTCAGGGAATGATGTAGACACAAATGGATCAGGAGTGGATAAATTAGGTGCCAAAGCATCAAGCTTAGCATGTAGTGATCTCAGAAGCTCACCTTATGCCCGTTGCTCTGCCAACATCTCTTCATGCCTTTTGTCCATTCTCTCTATAAGTTCCCCCATCATCACATTCATATGGGTTATCAATTCAGCATTGGTATTTGCAATATCCATATAAAAACCTTTGAGGTTGTTCTCCATGAATGTTTGCAATGCTGAACTAATGAAAGATGGAGCAAAAGTGGAGGCAGGAGCAGACGACTGAGTATCATCAATTCTACAGGATTCAACCTTAGTCTTTTTCTTCTTGGGACCGAATTGAAGAGGAATTTTGAGGGGAATATCAATGTGAACCTTTACAATCTGATTTTGCCCCACTGGAGTAAGCCTCTCAATTAGCTCACCCTTCTCCAAATACAAAATCTTGTTCTTTTTGAGAAATAGGGATATAAGCTGAGGATAAGGCATAGGAGTGGTGGATCTGCCCTCAAATCTATATCTTTTGATTTCAGTGTAGATATATTCTCCCAAGTCTCTTTTCTCTTTGAGCAGAACTTAGGCAAATTTTCTGAAGTCCCTCTCTATGAAATGAGTGAAGTTGTTGGATTTGTTAACTATGGCTCTCGAATAGATATACCATAGAACACGATGAAAATCACATATATCACTCGGGTTGAAATTTAGGGGTCCCACTATCTCACCAGGTCTTAGGGTAGAAAACAATTGGCTCGAGTCTAGGGTAGGATAAATATCTTCAGGAGGATCCTTTATTCCTAGCCAAGTGTTTATTTTGGAGGGAGAGATAAGGACTTCTTGACCTCTAACCTTAGTAAACATTTCTTCTTCTAAGGCATCTCGGAGAGGATCATTTACAGGCTTAAGATTACAATAAAAATGACTCACTATCTTGGTACAATAAGGAAGTTTAATAAAAAGCCAAGGCATGTAAGATTCAAGGTAGGGCATGAGATTAAACTTTAATACCTCTTGAAGAATATTGGAGTTAATGAAGTGCATCTTGCACACTTTTCTTCTTGAAAATTGAACTTTGTATTTTTTTAGACTCCTTAAGCTTCTTCACATTGTACCCCTTTGGAGGGAATGTGATTTCTTCTTCCTCTGGTTTCTTTATAGATTGACTTTGCTTCTCTTTGTGAATTTCATCTAGCATATTTGTCATAGTGTAACCCCCTTCGTTATTATGATTCGAAATTTGTAATAAAAATGAAATAGAGACCAATAATAATAAAAATCACTTTCGATCTATTCTTACGGTAGAGTTTTCGCAAACATTTTCAAAATTTCTACCTTCCTTGGTCTCAAATTCCATATCACGAATATAATTATCCTGTGCAATTGAATCACATTTAAACATATCAGAGTGTAAAACAGAAATCCCAGCAACCCCCAGGACAAGTATATACTAACTATCAGGTTTATAATTCCCAGTTAGGGGATTACATGCCATAATTCAGATATTATTTACATCTAACAATAATATACAACAATCCCAAAATCCAAAGCAGATAGCCAACATTCCAAAACCTAAATATCTCTATAAGGTTCTTGCCGCTCCTAATCATCCTTTTCCCTTTAAAACCACTTGCCCTATCTGAAAGGCTAGTCAATGGAAAGAATGAGATTCAAAAGAATCCCAGTAATAACAAATCACTCATACAACATGTAATCATATAGCATGCAAGTAAATCATCAAGCATCATCACAGCATAAAACACAGCACGCAGGCTGCCATATATGCACACAATCACATAATCTCATCCCCTGGATTCCACCGCCCTGAAGGTACGATCCTCCCACTGTAAACACCAATAGGCCGCAGGTAATAGATTCACAAGTAGCATTTCGGCTTTCACATAGTCTCATCCCTTGGATTCCACCGACCCAAAGGTACGATCCTCCCACCGTCAACACCGATGGGCCGTAGGTAATAGACCCACAACAATGATCAAATAAACAAACCATGTATCACATATAGTATAAGACAGAGAGTCACTACCTTGTTCTTTCCTGACTTGCTCTATCACAGTTCATTCATGACCAGGGCAAATGTCAAAGCCTATAAACCAAAAATTAAGGACGATAGGTTATTCTCTGTTCTAAATTCTTATCTTCATTTTATTTTAAGTTGGCTATCATTTGAACTCTTTAGGTGACCAATAGAAGCTTAAATATATGTCTAACGGGTTGGGAACACTTGACCAAAGATCCCTTTTTAAAAGCAAAAGCACTGATTTCTGGATGAATCACTCGAGTGGAGAAGACCTCACTCAAGTAATGACCGTACTTACACTCGAGCCTTAACGAGTGAGACACAAAAAGTGTGTACCCGAGAGCACCAACACACCTTGAAGTGGCCAGCATACTCGAGCAATATCCTCAACACTTGAGTGACAACACGCATTCACCCGAGTCCCATCGAGTGAGGTGCAAAGAGTGACTACCCGAGAGCAACCCTAAAGTAAGACCTAATTCCGCAATTGGATGAGTCCGAGTTCACTCGAGTAATGACTCATATCACTCACAGGCAAGGAAGTGCACCCTTGCTTCCTACCTAAACACTTAACCAAAATGCAAAGAGAAAAGGAAGAACATGACGCTGCACTCGAGTAAGCCCCTACTTCACTCGAGTGAGGCTATCAGAAGCCAGAATTGCAGCTGCTAATATACTTTTCCAGATTTACCAATTCTAATTCCAATGGTTTCCAAACTTATACCAAAGTTCATTCCCTCACAAAATTCCACAATAAACCTATTCGTAACCTCAAGACAACCAAAATCTTACCACAATGACACATTCCACCCATCTAACCACATTGCACCCAATATCACCTAATGATCAAACTTTTCCCTTTTCAAATCCAAACCACAACCATTAACACCAAGACACAATTTGGCATCTATATTCCACCCCAAAACACTAACTAATTCATTCATTTCAAAATTAGTCCAAAATCAGGGCAAAAATCCAAAGTTCTCAAAACTTAACCAATGACCAAAATAATTATACCAAAATACTATAAATACTCACCTCTTCCTCTTCTCAAAGTTGGTTTTTTGATTCTTCAACTTCCTAAAGTTCACAATCTCTTAAACACCACCAATCAAAATTCTAAAACCATATAAGTCAAACTCTCAACCCCTTGAAGAATATCAATGAAGAGTGTTTGAGCATGTGAGGTCATCTAGGGCACCTACCTTAAGTTTTCTTCTTTCTCTTTCCTTCCTTGTGCAGCAAAAATGGAGAAATGGAGAGAGAGATAAGAGATGATAATGATCACTCAATTTTGCCTTTTCCCATGCACACTACCGACTTGAAGAAGGAGAGGGAAGAGTTTGAAAATTTGACCTTAATCCAAAGGTTCATCTTTTGCCACTTGTCAAAATCTTAGATCTTACCACATGGAAACACATAAATTCAAAGTACATGATTCCACCCTATTAATTACTCAATCCTAGCCATTGATTCTTAAATTACCAAGGAGTTTCCTCTTTGGTAACTAACCAATCGGTTGATAATTTACCTTTTTGCCCTTAATTATCATAACATGTGCTAAACCATCATCAACCACATTTTACATCACAATTTACATTGTATATGACAAAAGTATTTAATTAACACCAATTACTCCACCTGGGAAGTCACTAGCCCTACATTACAATTCAGGATATTACACATAGCCTTAACCATATCTTTGTCATACTTAGCCTTTTTTGGTGGCTTCACAGAAAATGTTGGTGTGTTAAAGGAATCAGAAGGAGGTAGAGATGATGCCTTAGTTTCCTTGCCTCTACCAGAAGGAACATCTTCTTAGATTAAGCTTTTGAGTCAGTGGGTTCCTTGATCACTACCCCCTTTGCCTTGGTTTTGCTTATGGCATTGCTTTAGCTTTGGAATAAGGATGAGCTTCTGTCTTTTAGCTAGAGGAGATGGGTTAGAATCAAGTGTTTTCTAAGGATTATAAGACTCAAAGGACTATTAGGAGTGGTGGTTTTAGTTCTAACTATTTTTAATCAAAGATCAAAAATTTCTGAAAAGATTTCTCACGATAGTCAAAGATTAGGGCAAGCGATTTTGAGAGATTTGAAAAGGTATTTCACAAGAAATTTCAATGGGTTTTGATGGAAATGAACTGAGAAAGAATTTGTGAAAAGTTTTTAGGAGAGCACTAGGAGATTCACTCAAGGAGATTTTGTGAGAAATGACCGAATAATGTCAGTTAAGAGCCCTAGCGCTTGATATCACTCGAGGCCCTACTCAAGTGATCTTGAGCTCCACTCAAGTAACTACTCAAGTGATCAAATCAAAAATTTCAAAATGAAGCAAATTTAAATGTGTACCTAGCATAAGTAATATTGTAATTACTTATGTATATTCCCTCAGTTATTTAATGGCAATTTAAGACAAATTTGAGTTGAAAACAAGTTGATTTGAGATCTACCCTCATAATCACTCGATTGCTTACTCGAGTGACTCTGTGACATCACTCGAGGCCCTACTTGAGTGATAAATCCTTTAAGTTGCTAACTTGTTCGCTTTCAACTGTTTAGTCATTTCCCTTCTTCTCTACCTCTTTTTTAAGGTAATCACTCGAGTGGTTACTCGGGTGATTTTTATCATCACTTCCAGTTATCACTCGGGTAATATAAGTTACTTGAAGTTGTCCTTGAGAGATATAGTACTCTGTTAACCTATGCTTTTCATACCCCAAAACAGAATATCAAGATCCTGTAAAGCAAATTGCTAGAAACTCCGATGCTTAAGTTAGTAATCATCAAAACATCAATCAATAACATCATATAACATTTTGTAAACACTAAATAATTTACAATTCATTGGGATTTACCATTCACAATTCTCTTCTAATATATAAGAATTGATCTTTTGTAAGAGGTTTTGTGACGATATCAGCTAGTTGAAGATGAGTTGGAATGAATATCACTTTGACATCTTTCTTTTGGACATGATCTCTGATAAAGTGATGTCTAACATCAATATGCTTGGTTCTGGAATATTAAACTGGATTCTTTGCCAAGCTTATCGTGCTAGTGTTGTCACAGTATATTGGTATTTCCTTTAGATAAAACCAAGATCTTGAGATGTTGCTTAAGCCATAACACTTGTGCACAACAACTTGAAGCTGTAACATACTCAGCTTCTATTGACGAAAGAGACACTGTATTTTGTTTCTTGCTAAACCATGATACAAGTGAGCCTCCAAGAAACTGGCTTTGTCCACTGGTACTCTTTCTGTCTATCTTGTATCCTCCATAATCAGAGTTTGAGTTTGCAACTATATATTCACTTCTTCCTTTAGGATACCATAGACCTAATTCTTCCATGTTAGCAAGATATCAGAAGATACGTTTGACAGTTTCAGCATGTGACTCCTTTGGTACTGATTGATATCTTGTACACATACCCACACTGAATTGAATGTCAGGTCTACTTGAGTGAGATAGAGTAATCATCTAATCATTCCTCTATATTTTGTGATGTTGTAATCTTTTACCTTGACATCAGCATCAAGTAACATAGTTGAGCTATAGGCGTGTCCATTCCATTTGCTTCATCCATTCCATACTTCTTCAATAGCTCTTTTAAATACTTCGTTTGAGATATGAAAATTCCATTCTTTTTTATTATAGCCTTTGGCCACCAATCTTGTCTTGTTTCTAATAATGATTGCGGATTCATCAAGTTTGTTCTTGAATACCCATTTAGTGCTAATGATCGGATGATCCTTAGGTCGAGGTACCAAATCCCAAACTTGATTTCTTTCAAATTAGTTTAGGTCTTCTTACATTGCTATTACCCAATCATTGTCTGATAGGGCTTCATCAATGTTAGAAGGTTCAATCTCAGAAATAAAAGTAGAGAAACTAACTTCATTGAAGATTATATTTCTAGTTTTGACTCCTTCATTCACATTTCCTATAACTTGGTCTAGGGGATGACTTTTATTGCATTTCCAGGCTCTAGGTTGTCCTAGTGACTGATCTTCTTCCTTTGTTTGATCAACTTCTGGGATGAGAGATTTAGAAATAGGTTGACCATTTTCTTGATTTAAAATAACTTCCTACTCATCGTCAATAGTTTTGTTAGAGGATTCAAATTCATCAAATACAACATGAATTGATTCTTCAACAACACATGTTCGTTTATTGAAAACTCTACAAGCTTTGCTCCGATTAGAATAGCCTAGGAAAATTCCTTCATCTATTTTAGAATCAAATTTTCCTAAGTTACCTTTACCATTATTATGAATGAAACACTTACAACCGAAGTTATGCAGATGAGAAAGGTTTGGCTTCCTTCCTTTGTATAGTTCGTATGATGTCTTCCCAAGTTTTGTTCTGATGTAGGCTCTATTTGAAATGTAGAATGCTGTGATCATTGCATCACCCAGAAAACTTGAGACATGTTCTTTTCATTAGCATTGCTCTAGCCATGTTGGTGAGCACTCTATTCTTTCGTTCCATGACTCCATTTTGTTGAGGTGTCCTCAGAGCGGAGAAATTGTGATCAATGCCATTAGTTTCACAATATTCTTCGAAGGCTTGATTTTCAAATTCTCCACCATGATCTGTTCTAATACCTGCAATAGACATACTTTCTCATTTTGCACTTTCTTGGCAAAAACAATAAATTCTCCAAAGGTTTCATCCTTTGATGACAGAAAAATAGTCCATGTAAATCTAGAGAAATCATCAACAATGACCAACGAATATAAGTTACCACCAAGACTCTTAACTCTTGCTGGTCTAACTAAATCCATGTGCAATAATTGAAGTGGTCTCTTGGTTGTGATCTCAATTTTCAATGTGAAATATGATTTAGTTTGTTTACCCTTCTGACATGCGTCACAAATCAAATCATTTTTAAAATTTACTTTAGGTAATCCAATCACTAAATCCTTTTTAAGTAACTTGCCTAATTAGTGCATATTGACATGAGTTAGTCTCTTATGCCATAGCCAACTTTCATTAGTGTTACTTAGAAAATAGTTTTCAGAAATATTTCTACTTATATCAAGAGTATAGCCATTACCTTCCCTTTTTGCTCTGAGCTTTGCTTTGAGATTCTTCTTATCTAATTGTAAATCTTTCTTGTTTACAATTAGACATTCCTCTGAGTCAAATATTATCCAGCTGTCTTTATCTGCACTTTGACTCACCCTTAGCAAGTTGTGACACAATCCTTCAATGTAGTTACATCTTGGACTTGTATGCCTTTATCATTTTTTATTTCACCAATTCCTATTATTTTTCTAGGTTGATTTCCTCCAAATTTTACCTTTCCACCTTATTTAGGTTGTATCATGGTAAAATTTTCAAAATCACCGGTAATATGTCTCGAGCATCCACTGTCTATGTACCATTTATTGTTTTTGGATGCTTTAAGACATATCTCTTCTTCTATTTCTTCTTAAGCAACTAGACAAATATTAGCTACTTCCTCATCATCGCTATTTTCTTCAGATAAACTATCTCCCCATGTGGCGGATACAAAGGCTTTCTTCTTATTATAGAACTTGCCTTTTCTCTTTTCTTTATTCTTCTGAGCTAGTTCTTGATATTCTGATTTGATATGTCCTAGCTTTTCACATTCATAACAGATGATGTGTTCTTTACTGCTTGTTACTCCTTTCTGAAAGTTTTTGAATCCTTGGCCTTTCTTGTAAAACTTTTTGAATCGTTTTATCATTAAGCCCATTTCTTCATCATCAAACTCTTCATCTTTATCTTCATTTTCTTCTTTTGCTTTCAGTGCTAGACCTCTCTTATTCTTGTCACCAATATCATCTAGCTCTCGTTTAAACTTTAATTTACTTTCATATTTAGAAAGACTTCCGAATAGAAAAGAAACCGATCACATTGATTCACCTTTTGCTTCCTCAATTGCGGTGACATTGGCCTCCTAGTCTTTAGAAAGAATATTCAGAATCTTTCGTACTTGAGTATGTTGATCATAGACTTTCCCAAGTACTACTAGTTAATTAACAAGGTAAGCATATCTAAGTTCGAATTCAGCTATCGACTCACCTGATTTCATTCGAAGTAAATCAAACTCAATAACCAAAGTATTGATCCATTTTTTTTATTCCTCAAGTTCCTGCATAAGCTATTTCCAGGGCTTCCCATATTTCTTTAGCCGTTAGGAGTGTGCAGATCCTGAAGTACTCATTTTGACTCATGGCACTCTAAATCATTAGAATTGCCTTGCTATTAAGTGTGATGAGTTTCTTGTCATTCTCATCATATTATACTGGTGTCTTAGGAATCCTCTGTGAATCTACAATCTTTTCAGGCTTGTAGTTTCTACTCTCAATTACATCCTATAGTCCGTATTCTGTAGCCATTACGAATACTCTAAACTTGGCTTTCCAGAAAGAAAAGTGTTCACCACTGAAACCCAAAGATCTGGTGATAGAAGCTCTGTCAGGAAGAATTCCTTCACCCATGCTTGCCATTGGATCCTTCTTAGGTTGTTATACCTGAACAAGAAGACCTACGCTCTGATACCAAATGTTAGTGCAAGTGTTTAACCCAAGAGGGGGTGAATTGGGTGATACCAGAAATTTTGTTGCGTATATAAAAATTGACTGGAAATTTAAAGCAGTTAAGAGCTAGGAGAAATATCACCAAAGTGTACACCGAGAGTTATATTGGTTCGACCATAACCACTTTGACCTACGTCCAGTCCTCAGAACGTCTCTGAGAGTTTCACTATATCTTCCAAGATTCAGTGGGTTCTTGGCACCTCAGTACATAGCAAGCTCCTTTACTGGACACTCACTCCCTGTTACACGTTGTAAAACAATCCCCAACTTAAGGTTTCACAACCTTAAGTTGTCTCAATAACAAATATTTAGTTTGCAATGAAAACTCTCTCACAGAGAAAATATATAATCACTAAGGAAAAAGACTGAGTATAAGAAAACAAAGCATAAAGAATGTTATGATCAATGTAAGTTTGCGTGTTCTAAGTTCTTGTGTTCGGTTCTTTGAATGCTCCAAATATATATAGATGATTTGTGGTATCCATTAGAAGTATTTCAAACATGTATGTTAGAGTCACATAGCTTCATTTGATCATTTTTCAAATTTGAAAACTAGCTATTTGTGGTAGGTAGGTGTTTTGAAAGTTACGGATGATATGTTTGACTTCTCTTCTTAATGTATGATCTCTTTATTGTTTATCTACAAGTATACTCAGGAAACTAATACAACAAAGGGTTAATCATATAGATAACAAATCAATGAGCGTTGGATTAAAATCATACTTTCTGTACTTCATTCCTCGAGTGGCTACTCAAGTTATTGTGCTCATTACTTGAGTAATCCCTCGAGTAACTTCATCAAAAATAACACAGAGAGTAAGTCAACATTGTCTGACCAGAATATATCTTGCTTACTCGGGTAATCCATCAAATAAGTGTTCCATTTCTTATTATTACTTGAGTGGTGCCTTGAGTAATGCTTATAATAACTTTGGAGATCACTCGAGTAATCCCTTCAAGTAATTGCATGGAAATCTTGGCTAAGAGCAAATTCTATTAGACTTTACCTGATTACTCGAGTGGTTACTTGAGTAATGCTTTAAATAACTTTAGAGATCCCTCGAGTGAACCCTTCGAGTAATAACCTCTAATTCTTGGCTGAGAGTTACTACATGGTTTCTACTCTGATTACTTGAGTGGTCACTCGAGTAATACTTCAAATAACTCTAAAGATCACTCTAGTGAACGCTTCGAGTAGTGATGTAACGCCCCAATTTTCGATTAGGGGTTAATGATAATTATTGAGGATAATTATCGGATTAAAGTGGAATTAATGTATATTGGTGACAATATTATTTAATATGTCATAATTGTTGGAAAATTGAAAGAATGGAATTATTGGCATAAGTTGGTAATTAATGGGGAAATTAATTACTAACTAAAAGAAAAGTGAGAAGTGTGATTAAATGGGTAATGGAAGGTTTAGAGAGGATAATTGGTGATTAAGTGTGTGAGAACCAATGGGGAAATGACACATGGCAAGCTCACATGTGGGAGTGATAAGAGAAAGTCAAATGCAATTTTTTATAGTTTCTCTCTCCTCTCCCTTCCCTCTTGGACGCTGGAATGGTATGGGTTGGGGGGAGTAATGATTTCTTTCCTTCTTCCTCCTCCACACTCCATCTCACTCATCTCATCTCTCTTCTTTCTCCATTTTCTGGCGACATTTTGCAGCAAAGAGGAAGAGGAAAAGCTTGCAAAAAGGTAAGGAAAATGGCTTCCATTGCTCAAACTTCCTTCTTTAATGTTGATCCTTGAATGAAGAGCTTCATTATGATGGTTGAAATGTGTTCATTGGTGTTAGTTTGTGACCTCAAGAGATTGTGAAAGTTGAAGAATCAAGAAATCTCTTTGGCAAAGTGAAAGAGGTGAGTGTTATCTCCCTTTTGATATATATATTGTGGTTGTTGGTTGAGATTGATTTTTCTGGAATTTTCTGCCCTATTTTCGAAAAATTAGGGTCTTAGTGAGTTTGGCATGTTGTGATCATGGAAATGGTATATTGTGATGTCTTTTGGACAAATGGATTGGTTTGAATCATTAAAAGTAAAGTTTGGGATCTTTGTGATAGCTTTGGTGCATTGGGCAAAACAGGGCATGTGATTGGGTGGTGATTTTGGTCATTTTGAGGTTACCATTGTGTTCCTTGTGGAAAATTGTATGAGAATATGTTTGGTTAATGATTTTGGAGTCATTGAACACTTTGGTAGAAAAGTTGGAAAATGCTGTCAATGTGAACTCTGTCTGGACAGTTTATTTGTGTGGACGTTTTGGGCGACCAAATGATTTCAGAAAATTGTGAAACTTTCCAGTCTTAAATTTCACATCCCAAGCTTCAAAATGGACATATATTTTGTGTCATTTCGTTTAGTATTCTGAGAGTTATGCTTTGCCAAAGTTTGGTACAAAAACAGAACTCTGTTTTGGAGTAATGTTGGGTTTTGGGTGATTCTGTATTTTTGTGATGATTTTAAGTTATAAGCCATATTTTTCCTTGAAAGAGGACTCAAATACCTTTCATTTGGCTTTGGAATCACTCCGTTTCGATTTTTCTACAATTAGTTATGGTTTTTCAAAGTTCAGCCCAGAGTCAGGAAATTTCTGGGCCGCGGCCCAAGCCTTTCTGACCTGATTTGGGCCGCGGCCCATGAGTGGTGGGCCGCAGCCCAAGGCCTTCTGACCATATTTGGGCCGCATCCCAAGGAATGGTGGGCCGCGGCCCATGCCTGTGTTCCAGCATTTTAAGTTTTTGAAAAGAGATCTTCAACCTATTGTTTCCCAACCTTCTAGAGGTTTTATTAGAGGCATTTGTGGCTTCTTAAGGGTCATTATTGATAACCAAATCTAAGTGTTGAAGAGTTAATTGAGTATTGGAATAGAGAATAATGCTTCGTCCTTAATTATGACTTTAGGATTTGATATTTGCCCGGAGCGTAGAAGGCCTGTGCCTGCTCAAGGAAGGAAAGACAAAGGTAGTGACACTTTATCCTATATCATGTGTATTGCATTGCTTGTTTGCATTAGTCATCGATTGTAGTGAAGTGAAGGGGACGTGGCGAAAGCCCGGACTCGAATATTGATAAAGTGATGGGGCGTGGCGTAAGCCCGACCTCGTATAAAGTGAAGGGAACGTGGCGAAAGCCCGGTCTCGAATATTGATTGCTGCATTGTGATATATGTGACTTGCTTTGTATATATGCATCATATAAATAAACTGTTGCTACTGGGATTCTCTAGAATCTCATTCTTTCCAAATAACATTTTTAGACAGGGCAAGTGGATCGAAAAGCAAGCAAGTGGCAAAGGACGATTAGGACTGCCAACGGTAGTCTTAGTTGAATATTTTGGCTTTATATCGAATTGGTTATCATTTTGGATCATTGTAAACATATTGAATAGAATTATAGTACTATAGTTTGGTGTAATCCCCGGTATGGATACTGAGATGGGCAATGATGCCCTGTATAAACCTTTGGATTAATGTTATTATCCCGGGTGAATGTCGGGAATTGTGCTTACTCTGATATTGTATATGTAACAGACCAAACAGGCCATTTGTTTTAATGAATGAAATGAATGGAGATCCATTTGTACATGTGTTTTAAAAAATTTTTTAATTGTCCCGGATTTCTCATTCGATAATGAAATGTGCTTTAAACGATAATCTCGGCCTGATTATCGAAGGGGGTTACAAGTGACCTCCAATTCTTGGCAGAGAGCTTACTGGAACAAATTCTCACGCATTACCCGAGTTGCCCCTTGAGTAATGGGGTCATTACTTGAGTGCTCATTCGAGTAATGTCTACAAAAATGTCACAGTGTTCCATTTTCCTATGCTCTGTCTTTCACTTCTTCTGCATTACTTGAGGTACTTACTCAAGTAATGCTTATGGCCTGCAATAAAACACTTACGTACTTTGTTCAAATCTTTTTGTTTATTATCAAAACCTTTTGAATCTTTAATCCAATCTTTGTTATCATCAAAACATATTAGATCTAACAATTATGATGTTAAGGACATGGGTATAGACAAAATTTTGTAGGTATAGATGAAGATTCGCATGAAATGTTACTTAAAATGTTGGCTAGTACTTAGCTTTGCTTCTAGAATTAAGGAGGTTGGTTGTGAGCATTATAGTTATTGAGGGAGTAGTAAGACCGAGGCACATACCGAAAAGTTCATTTAGATTTAATTTTCATACTAAGAAAGCAAACTTAAGGGCGATAATCTATAGTAGTGATAACACTTACTTCAACCAAATTAGAATGTATCAGGTGACATTTGATAGATTGTGTCACATGTTAATGAGCATGTGGCAATGTTTCTACACATATTGGTTCATCATGTGAAGAACATAGTGATTCAATTTTGATTTGGTAGGTCGAGGGAAACTATTAGTAGATGCTTTAAACTTGTGTTAAATGCAATAATTAGACTGTAGTTAGTGCTTTTGAAGATCACAAAGCCTGTTTTGGATGACTCAACTAACTAGCGATAGAAAATTAGAAATGGTTCAAGGTATATAAATAGTGTACTTTTTTGTAGCATTTTAATAAACATTACTCATTATATGAATAGGTGATGTAAAGCTGAATAATTTTTATGTTTCCAGCGATGCCTTGGAGCATTAGATGGGACTCACATACATGTTTAAGTTCTAGCACTTCACAAGAGCCGGTACCATAATAGAAAAGAGGATATAACAACAGATGTTCTAGGTGTATGCTCCCCTGATATACAATTCATATTTGTCTTGCCTTATTACGAAGTGTAAGCTACGGATGGAAGGGTGTTGAGAGATGCTATAAGGAGTAGATATGGTCTAAGAGTGCCACATGGTTGGTGTTTAGGAAATGTATTAATTTAATTACTTATGTATGGTTGGAATTAGTAAAAACAAAGTGATTTGAAATTAATTTTTTATTTGTTTAGGTAATTACTACTTGGTAGATATGGAGTACATGAATTGCCAAGGTTCTTTTTGGTCCTTTATAAAGGTCGAAGGTCCCACATGAATGAGTGGAGACAAGGACACTAGCCATAAACCCCATATGAGTGCTTTAACATGCGCCATGCCCATAATGTATTTGAAAGGTGGTTCAGCTTACTGAAGTTATGTTGGAAGATCTTAAGGAGTCCTTTATTCTACCCACTAAAGATTCAAAATAAATACATCATGGCTTGCTATTTGATTCATAATCTTATTCATCAGGAGAATATACAAGATTCTCTAGATGCAAGCTAGAAAATTTTGAAGAATTACCTCAAACAATTGAGAACATCCCTATGATGACAATGGAAATTTCAAATAGGTGGACTTACTTTAGGGATCAAGTTATGAATGAAATGTTTGCTACATATTTGGTTAGTAGAGAAAATTAATGATGTTGATGTTGTAATGCCCCATATTTTGATTAAGGGCTAATGACATTTATTGAGAATAATTTTGTGAATTAAAGTTGACTTGAGACCCGAATTAATTATTGGAAATGCCCAACACCCTATATTTTAGCATGATTATTGACAAAGTAATTTTTGGGCTAAAATTTAAGGGAATGGCGCATGGAGAAGAAGAAAAGAATTAAAATATGTGTTATTTATGCAATTCTTGTGAATGTGCCAGAATCAAGGAAAATTTGGAAGAATGGAAATTTACTAGCCGATTAGTTAGTAATTGATGAAGAAATTAATTACTAACTAAGAGAAATGAGGTGTGTGACTAAATGGCTAATGAAATTGGTTAGTGTAACTAAGTGGAAGATTAATTGGGATGAGATTGTATGAGAGTGTGACAAGTGGCAAATTTGGATGAAGTAAGAGAGAAGTTGGTGAAAGAAAAGTCAAAGGAAGTAATTAAAAATCATCTCCCATCTTTTCTCTCTCCCTTAGGCAACTAGAGGTATGGGAGGAGGCAAAAATTCTGCATCTTATCTTCATCTTTATCATCACACATTCTCTTTCCCTCCAAGCTCTCACTTTCTCCATTTTTGAAGAAGAAAGAGAAAAGAAAAGCTTGAGACTAAGGTAAGACCTTGACCTCAAATGCCAAAACCTCCTTCTATAATCTTGTTCCTTGTGTTGAGGGCATCATTTCTACGATTTTAGATTTTCCATTGGTGGTGTTTTAGCACTCAAGAAAATCTAGAAATTGGAGAAGAAAGAAACCCCTATGAGAAAGTTGTAGAGGTGAGTAAGATGCACATTTCTACCTATGTTTTGTGGTATTTGCTTGAGGCTATAATTTCTAGAAAGCATGTGCAGGAAGCCATGTTTTATGGACGTTTTGATATATTATGGAGTCATTTTGACGTGTATGTTGGGAGTTATGAATTTCCAAAGTTTGAGGTCAAAACTGGGATCAATTCTGGAACAGCAAGAAGAATTGTTGAATTCTATATTTTTGTGTGTATAGACAATAATGATTCATATTTTTTCTATAAAGAGGACTTAAATAGCTTTCCATTGGCTTTGGAATCATCCTATTTCAATTTTTTTGGAATTAGTTATAATTTCTGGAATTTCAACCAAGAAACAGAATTTTTCCTTGGCTGCAGCCAAAAGTTCAGGCCACAGCCCAGAAGCTTCTGACCTACTTTTGGCCACAGCCAGAGACTCTTAGCCATAGCCAAAAACTCTCTAACCTAATTTTGGTCGCAGCCAAAAGTACTTGGCCGCAGCCCAAAAGTTTCTAACCTATTTTTGGCTGCAGCCAAATATTCTTGGCCGCGGCCAACACCCAAAAATCAGAACTTTTCTCTATCGAAAGGTGGTCTTTGAGATAGCACTTCCCAACCCTTTAGGCATTTATTTGGGCTTCTAGTAGCCATCTAAAGGACTTTAATGATAACCAAATCTAAGTGTTCTGGAGTCATTTGAGTATTGGGATAAGTGATAACCTGTCGTCCTTAATTATAACTATAGGATTTGATATTTTCCTGGAGCGTAGAAGGCCTATGCCTGAACAAGAACGGAAAGACCAAGATAGTGACACTTTCTCCTATATCATTCTTAATGCATTGCTTGTTTATATTTATCATTGAATGCTGTTGTTACTGACTGGGTTTGTGGTGGGTAGCCCAACCTTAAATCCTTGTGAGTTGTGACCTTCAGCCATATGGGAGGATCAACCTATGGTAAAGGACCATGCCTGCGGGGTGGTGGGATTACAAGGTGGTAGGATTACGAGGCATGATAATAAACCTTGAATATTACTGATTGGGTAAAGTGACGGTTAGCCTGGCCTTAAATACTGTGTTGCTAAATTGTGATATATGCTTACATGTTTTGTTTAATTATGCATCATATACGTGAAATGTTACTACTAGGATTCTTCTGAATCTCATTCTTTCTAATTAACAATTTTAGCCAGGGCAAGCAAGTGAACAAGGGTGACTAGGATTGCCAGTAGTAGTCTTAGATTTTGGTTTTTGGTTATCATGTTGGACAATTGTATATATTGGATTGACCATAGATTTGGAGTTATTATGTAATCATCAGTATGGGAAATTGAGATGGGCAATGATGCCTTGTAAAACTCTTGGATTTAATGATATTATTCCGAGTAAATGTCGGGAATGTATCTAGTACTCTGATATTGTGTATGTAACAAACTGAACAGGATAAATGTTTTTATTTCAAAATAAATGGAGATCTTATTTTACAGCTTTTGTAAAAAGTTTTTTAATTATCCTTGATCTATCATTTATTTATAAAACGTGTTTTAAACACTAATCAAGGCCTTGACGACATGGGGGTTACAGATGTTATATGTTTATTAATAAAGAACTAGTGTTTTCTTATGTTGTTGTATGTGAACCTATTTGCCTTTATTGCAATTTAATGAATTCAAGTTTGTGTTTGTGTTGTTTAATAATGTATTACTTTATTTATGGTCATACTTTGTATAATTTAACAAGTTAATTGTCAATATGAGTTATCTTTTAGATGGAGAAGACTGAAGGTTCGAATAAGTCCAAGTTGAGGATGTGGTCTTCGGCAGAGGATAAGGCCCTTGTTACACCAAAAATGGAGCATAAGTTCATGGTGGATAACAGTGTCAATCCAGATATGCTGATGCTATTTAGATTATAATGGAGGAAAAATTTCCTAATTATGGAATAAAAGCTTGTCTATACATAACTTCCGCATCAAGACCTTGAAGCATAACTGACAGTTTGTGTATGACATATTTTATGGCACTAAAACCTCTGGCTTTAGGTGGGACTCTGAGATAAAATTTGTTGCTACCGAGAAAGAGGTTTAGGATGAATATATGAAAGTATGAGTTATAAGTGTTGTTACAGAAAAAAAAACAAAGGATTCTATTTATGGTTAATCACACTTTTTCATTATTGACCTGTACTAGTTCATCTTAAAGCAACAGTGTTTTGTACCAAGTCCTTCCCTCATTTTGAGCTTCTTTCCTTTATATGGGCAAGGGATAGGGCAGTGGGTGAAAAAGGTAGAGCACCTGGTGTCATGGAAGAAGAACCCAATCTTGAAGATGATGATGCTCCTAATTCTCCAAACAATGTTGATGATATGGAGTCTTCACAAGCTATTAATATGAATGCCACAACTACCATCCAAACACTAAGGCTTCATTCTTATCTCAGAAGAGATGTCGCACCAACCACTCTAAATTGCTTGCTAAGATACTATGTGTAATATCCCAATTTTTTTTATTAAGGGCAAATCATGATTATTGTGGATAATTATGAATTTAATTTGAATTATTATGTGTTTTGTGGCAATATTAACTAATATGTCATAATTATTGAAAAAATTGGAAGAATGGAGCTATTGGGCAATTAGTTGGTGATTAAGGGGAAAATTAATTACTAACTATGAGAGAATAATGAGATGTGTAATTAAAATGGCTAATGGAGGGATACAGGTTATTAATTGGTTGATTTCCTTATGAGAGCCAATGAAATTCTGACACATGGCAAATTGGTTGGGTGAGAGAGGATGTAAGAAAAGTCAAATAGGGCATTATTAAATCAATTCTTCTCTCTCCTTCCCTCTCATTTTCACTGACATAGGAGGTATGGGGAAGAGGAGTGATCATTCCATCTTCAACCTTCCTTCTCTCTCTCATTTTCCTCTCTCATGCGTCTTCCATTTCTGTAGAAGAAGAAGAAGAAGCTTGTGAAAAAGGTGAGTATTTGACCCTCTTAATGGCCTCTAATGGAAAAATGTTCTTCTATAAAGTTGTTCCTTGTGTTGAGAGCTTCATTTTCATGGTTTTAGTTTGTCCATTTGATGGTGTTTGAGCTCTCACGAAATTCTTGACTTGGGTGAATCAAGGAACTCTCCTTTGGGAAAGTTGTAGAGGTGAGTAAGACAAACCTTTCTATATAGGTTTTGTAGCAATTGGTTAAGTTTGAATTTTCTGGAATTTTTGGCCCATTTTCGAAAATGAGGGCCATTGGGAGTTTGGTATGTGTTTGGTATGGAATTGGTATGTTTGGAATGCATTTTGGATAGATAGAATTGATTGGGTTTGAAATTGTTAAGTTTGGAGAATTTGAGATTTTAGTGTTTAATGTTACCCAAAACCAAAGCATGATAATGGAATAGGATTTTGGTGATTTTGACATTTCCATTGGATTCCTTGAGTGATTTTGTGTGAGGATAGCTTTGGTTGGGGTTTTGGGTTCATTTGGATCACTTGGGAAAAGTTGGAAATCTATTTGGTTTGAGCTCTGTTTTGCGTAGTCAGTTTGGACGAGCGTTTTGAATGACCAAATGGTGTTGGAAAATTATGAAACTTTCCAGTCTTAAATTTCACATCCCAATCTTCAAAATGGATATATATTTTGTGTCATTTCGTTTAGTATTCTAGGAGATATGATTGTCCAAAGTTTGGGATGGAAACAGAACTCTGTTTTGGAGTAGTATTTAGTTTTTGGTGATTCTGTATTTGTGTAGTAATTTCCAGTGATGGGCCATATTTTTCCTAGGAAGAGGACTTATATACCTTTCATTTGGCTTTGGAATCATCTCGTTTCGATTTTTCTAGGATTAGTTGTGAATTTTGGAAGTTCAGCCAAGAATCAGGGGATTTCTTGGCCGTGGCCCAAGGTGGCTGGCCGCGGCCCAAACCTTTCTGGCTTGATTCTGGCCGCGGCCCATGAGTGGCCGGCCACGGCCAGTGGCCTTCTGACCATATTTTGGCCGCGGCCAACCTCTGTGTTCCAGCACTTTGAGTTTTCGAAAGGAGATCTCTAACCTATTGTTTCCCAACCTGTTAAGGCTTTTATTAGAGGCATTTGTGGCCTCTTAAGGGTCAATTATGATAACCAAATTTAAGTGTTTCAAGTTAATTAAGTCTTGAAATAGAATATAACTCTTCGTCCCTAATCATGATTCTAGGATACGACATTTGCCCTAGGCGGGAGAGACCGGTGCCAGAGTACGCCCGGAAGGATCAAGGTAGTGACTCTTCTCTCATGTTGTGTATGATGTTTTGGTATGCATAACTTATCATTGAACTGTGAACTGCATCTACCATAGTCCATTACAGCGCGAGCAGGTCAGCGTGAGCCGTGTAGGGATTGACGCAGGTCATCTCTAGGTCGGCTGTTGAACTGCCATTGTAATCGACATGGAACTTTATGAATCCAGCCCGTGGGGCGGCGTTTGTTAATCCAGCCATGGGCTGTGAGTTTTGAATCTTGCCTGTATGGCTTGTGTGATGAAATGCTTTATATGAATCCCAGCTGTGGTGAAATATATTGTGTGGATTGTTGTGATGCAATTCAGCGTGAGCAATCGTAAGGGATGACATGTGTCATACTAACCATTGCCGTTGTAGTTGCTTGTGTGGATAATGATTTGATTTCATGCCTTCTTGTTGTACATGCTATGATTGATTTGACACTACGGGGATTCCTTAGAATCTCACTCTCCCAAAAACCATGTTTTAGACAGGGCAGAAGGATCAAAGGGAAAGCGGGAGACGAAGAGCGGATAGAGTTCCGATTTAGAAGTATATTTTGGGTTATTGGTTATCATGTATATCATTTGGATGTTTTTGGGAAACAATTGTATATAATGGGATTGGTAGTATAGTTTTGTGTAATCCCCAAGTTAAGGGTAATGAATTGCGGGCTTTGTGCCTTTGTAAAACCCTTATTAATGAATGGAACCTGAGTGTGTCGAGAATTTGCTTTATACTCTGATATTTGTGAATGAAATCATCCTGTACAGGCCATTTAGTATTGAAATGTGAATATGAGACCATCATGAACAGGTTTTATAAAAGCTTTTGTAAGCCATGATTTTAGGAAGTTTGATTTTGTTTAAGTCCCAAAATCATTAAGGCCTCTAATTCTTCATCAATTACGTGTTTATGAACTAAATATCGGCCTTAATCGTGAAGGGGGTTACACTATGTGAGACAGTCACTTCTTTAGATAGGACCATCATTAATGTCTTTGAAAATCTAGGCAATCACATTTCTAGGCAAGGACATCAAGCTATACTTTATGCCAAGGGAGCTATTGACCCTTTCATTGAACTTATGGATGTTTAAGGATTTACCATTAATGAGTTAAATGCAGCTCATATTAAAATTGTTGTTTCTGAGACACTGCTTAATGCGTTTGAGAAGACCACTACACCTTTTAAAGGAGCCTTCTCTAGACTTAGAGTATTAAAGGCATTGAAGAAGGGGTACATCTTTTTGGTTGCAAGCTAGGTTGATGGAGACATGTTTCCTGTATTTTGGTACATAATTGTGTTAATAGACAATGTGTCATATATTTTAGTTTTTGCATATATCTATGCCTTAACAAATGGCCTTCAAACTTTTTATCATGTTTTTTAGGCTGGAAACCTTAAACATGGGATAAAGTTTGTAGTACTTACATCTATTGGATGTTTATTTTGTTATACGTATAGGGAATCACATGTTCTATGTATGTATGTATGTAATTGTCTCAAGGTCATAGGAGGAAACTTGTAAACTTTTGTCCTCACTGAATGAATGACTTCATATAAATGTAAAGTTTGATGTGATCCAAGTTATTTTATGCCACTTCTTTAACTATTCTAATCATTGAAGTTTATGAGTTGTGAACTGTTGAACAATTTCCTTCCAATATATGATGATGTCAATTTAATAGAAGAAAATATTATTCAAAACATAGCTGCTGAGACATTATGAAAAGTTTATAAAACTTTTCACTCCGTTTTCAAACAATAGCAGTCATATCATATGCACATTTGAATGTCAAAATATTCAAAGTAAAATTTCAAATTTTGTGTCCACATTTGAATGTCATCATGGCCATTTTTTCGGTTTAGTCCTTTTATGAATTTCACTTTAGTCCCTCCTCATACTAATATGGGCCAAATTTTGAATGCAGGATGGACATTTGAATGGGTATAATTTTATGTAAAATTCAACAAGCATGTGACAAAATTCAAAAATAAATTTTAAGTTGTGAGAGACTTAAGTAAAGAGAAAATCTGATCGTCTCCCATTATGTTTGAACCAAAAATTGCTAACCATAGCACATTTGCAACTTCCAATAAAAACCCTAGTTGTGAACCACAAAATACCTTCTCTATTTTGACTTTAAACTCTAATTAGAGAGGATTCACATTCCAAATGCTCAAGTAAAGATGATGGAGGACTAATTCAAAGCACTAGGTATAACCATGAAAGATGTGAACTAGTTTCGTGAGGACAGAGCAAAGAAAAGACGAGGAAATCCACAACTATACTTAAAGTTTAAAACTCAAGAAAAAGACTCATATGATGACTTTGACATGACAGTGAAGTGGAAAAAGGAGCAAACATCCAAAGAATTTGAAAGAAAGTAGCGCTAAGAAAAGAGAAATATTCTATGAGAAATTCCAGAGACCATGTAAGAAGAAAATGAAGGCAGCAAGGCAAGTACTCTTACAGCTTCTGCCTAAATGCAAAGTGAAAAGAGAGAAGAAATTAAAAGGGGGGAAAAGGTCATCCAAAGTAATAATGAATCAACTGGAGAAGAGAATGAATGCATTCCTGAACAAACCTAGCAACCTACATCTTTTATACTCGATCTAGTTAGGAGTAAGTTCATGAAGAAATTGCTGATGAAAGCAAGAAAAACTCCTTGAATCAAAGGTTGGCTACAATGTGAATCCCTTGAAAGGTATGATGAACAACTGACTAACAGAACTTTCTGCAAACATTGTAGAATAAATGTTGATGAATTTGACTTACTCTACAATTTCACACTGGTTTATGTACTTAAGCCCTATAGAAGTTTATTGGAATTGTTACTACCCTTTTGTGAATATGTTGTGAAATTGTTTTACACAAACCAAACTATGGGTAAAAGTGGAAGGGTATACACAACTGTATGAGGCCAAGAGATTGAGATCAATGAGGATTTGCTTATGTGTTTATGTGTTATTGTACTTTGAACATTATTATTTAATGAATTTCTCCATTTTGTTATCATATTATTTGCATGTTCACTTTGATAACTGTATCCTTAGATAAATCATAAAGATTGTCCTAAATTTCCCTAGTCGGTCATCTATGCGAAAGCAAAGATGAAGTAAGACCAGTATGACTTTGATAAGGTATAGAGATACGAATCAAAGTCTTAGGCACTTGTAAGAGTACAAGGTAATGGACCAACCCACTATGAGAAAGCTGCATGGATCAAGTCATAAGCTTATCTCATGTATAACCACGTCACTATGCCCTTTGACTTGAGATCATCATGGATTCCTACATGAGAGTCGTTAATCTTTGACCTAGTCAAAAGTCATCTTTGATCCGGTGATGATAAAGGCTACAATCGAGCTTGGCAGATTTCATGCAAAGGAATGTGAATGATCAAGATGGAATTTGTCCCTCACATTAGTAGAGAGATATTACTAGGCCCCTTGATGAGTGAATCTGAGAAATGTATGGTCATACTATGATGGAAAGGAGTTTCCATTTCTATTGTCAGACTACTCAGGAATCGAGAAAGTAATGGTCAGGAATAAGAGGTTGATATTATCCATGCCTTATCCTTGGCCGAAATATCATGCGACAAAAGGGATGTGACATGGTTGTATAACAGGTTGCGTCGTGTTAATGATCCTCACATGAATTGGGTAGTCATAATGTCTCACTAGAGGGTGCTTGCGACTTTTGGGTTAGTACAGTTATTGGCTCACTACCAACTTCAATGGGCATACATACAAGGATAGCCCACCACAAGCTATAATGTCTAGATTCATTGAATCTAATATGTGTCTAAGATTCATTGAATATAAGATGTGTCTAAGATTCAATGAATACAATGTTTAATCTAAGGTGAACGAATTTTACAATTATATATATGTATATGATATAAAATTCGTGAAAAGAAAATTAATAATATTATATACATGTATTTTCGATATATATATATATATGTATATATATATATATATATGTATATGCACATATATGTATATATGATAATATTATCATATTGCGTTATTTTTAAATTTAGTTTTATCAGATAAATTAAATTTAATAACTTACATGATAAAGATATAATATCTTAGATTTAATTTATAACGATAAATTAAATATATTTCCATTGGCTCTTTATTGAGATTAAATATATAGATTAAATTAAAATTATTGGATAGATTTGATTAAACCAAATTTATTTAATTGTCTCATCAAAATAATTAAATGTTAATTGATTTCAAAATGAATTAAGATTAATTTTGAAGATCCAATTTAGCCCTTATGAGATATAAAAACGATACAGCGGGATAACCCTTGTACGGATGAGAAAAAAGAGCCGCAACAAAACCCTAGGAAGATATTAGAGGCACTAGCACATAGTCTAAATTCGAGTTGTATTCATGTGAATACCAATAGAGGGATCGAATATGAGGTATTGGCTCCTAGAGATCGAAAATCCAGAATACATAAAATGTACGATTCTTTCTAACTCGATTTAAACACTGTTGATAGATCCGCAATTGGATTGGTAAAATTTTAAATTCTTCCACTATGCCTACCAATCCCAACATTATGTCCCATATCAGCTGGGGAAGGGAACAAAAGATGCCTTATAAGGGTCTAGATACCTCCTTCTCTTAACGTGTTTTAAAGTTGTGAGGGGTGATGGGGACCTCAAAGCAGTGGGATTTTACAAAATAGTCTCACATATAGGCTTTGGTCGATGTAGGTTGATATGCCAGGGAGGACGCTAGGCCTAAAGGTGATGGAATGTTATGTTCCCCATTGGCTGGGGTAGGGAACAAAAGACACCTTATAAGGGTCAATATACCTCCCCCTCTTGACTCATTTTAAAGCCATGAGGAGTGACAGGGACACTAATGCGGATAATAGCAAGTCCAAGGCACTAGGATGTTACATTATGCAATGGTTAGAATTGAAAATCCATACATCCCCTTAGGAAGATTTTGATGATAAAGAGGTTTATTTAACTTTGAAGGACACTAGTAACTATGAAGACATTACTCTAGATATATCCAAGTATATGGCTGATAAATATAGGGTCTTGCACTATCTTTATAGCCAAAAACCTTTGTCAACAAAAAAGGCTACTTCACAAGTGTTTCACATGATAACAAATAGAACCTAACCTGCATAATAAAAGGCAAGCTTTTTCATTTGGGCAATATTATTTTGGCTAATAATCTAAAGGTTAGGACTATTGGAAATTAGAATACAACTATACCATATCTGTAAGACTCGTCTTACATACCCCTTTAGTTACATACTGGAAGCGTTACTCTTTAATTACTTAAGGGTTAATTACTCATTCACAGTATACCTATTCACAGGAACAAAGAACATTAGCATGATGCCAAAATTTCTCCTCTGATACTAAAAAGGTGATCTCGACCCCATAATCAGTGGATACCTCCTAAGGTACCTCAGACGCATGTTTTACTCATCAGCCTCATGATTGCATGCAACCTGGCCATGTCAGGTAAGAGCCAACACTTCGTCCATTAGTCTCATATAGTGCGAACACCCGATCATGGAGTAATCCCTAACATGCTCTAATACCAAAAATGTAAGACCCATCTTACATACCCCTTTAGTTATGTATCAGAAGTGTTACTCTTCAATTACTTAGGGGTTAATTAATCATTCACTACTATTAGCCGTTATTCTTACCAAATATCAAAGCTAATTCTTATTCTCAGTGATCCCAATTACCGTTCAATTCTAATAAGTGTATTTATGCATGCATATTCATACATATTCGTCGAGTGTAAATATTTTACACACACTATAAATAAATACACTTGAATCCTCAATTCTTTGTTATTCTTCCTTCTGGTTCATCTTCAAGCATTCTTCTCTTTCTGCATATGATACTAATAATGAATGCAAGATGGGAGAGGGTGAGATTCAGGGGAATCTCAGTAGCAAATAATACTAACAATGAATGTAAGATGAATGCTAGTGCATAATATGCTTGCCTAACATAAGCTCATGTTCATATAATGACATTTCTACTTGCTCAATGTTTCGTTCAACATACCTATGGCTATAGTATAAACAGAAATAGAGCTTCATTCATTCATAAATGCTTCACATAATCAAGCAAAGCAATACTACACATCAATGCATAGCATACACATCAAATACATGCAAGTTAAGTAAGTTCACTACCTTTTGGACTTATGTCCTCTTCTTGTCCCCTTTTCTTCTAACCATTGTAGCTTCTTGGAAATTCTTACATTCTTCTTCTTTCATGGCTTCTCATAGCCCTAGATAAATATCACATTATTAGTGCCATGACAAAATGAATGTCCAATATGGCTACACTAGCCTCTAGGACATTATTCTACCCTTGGAGTTCACACTTATTACATTTAGCCCATCATTTCTTAAATTCGCATGGTAGCTAAAAATTGCCAGCATTTTGACCATACTTTGAAAAATCAAAATTAACTCTAGAGGACTCCAAATAGGGTGGTTCAAATTCTTATTCAAATCTCTTTGAGTCTATTTTCTAGGAAAAATATTACTCAAAGCCAATTATAGCCACAAAATTCCAAAACTATAATTAAAGCCTCGCTGCCACATAATTCATTCTCGATTCAATACCTAACTTCAATAATTTATAATTCCTATTATACTGATCCAAATGGCACAAATGACCTATCAAATTAAAACTTGACAAGTCTACTTTTATTCTTAAAAATATCATAGCCATTAGACCATATTTGGTCATTCAAAAACATGACACAAATACGTTGCCTCCCAGAAATCACATTCTGGCAGCACTATGTGGGTGTTTGGGAAAGCTTAAATAAGGGCTTATTTAAAAAATAAGCCCGAATCACGCAAGCCGAGAAAAAACTCCTCTCACATACTTACCTCGTATACTGTGAATCACGAATTATAAGCACGTTTTGGACAAAAATAAGCCATTCCAAACACACACTATGTTCAATTCCAAGTTTTGGATTTCCAATCCAATCTTACTAAAACAATGCCAATAACCTATTCCTACACAATTTTGCCCAAGGAATCCCTTAGAGACCTCAAAAACACTAAAATCCCATTTCCATGATCAAATCAACATGAAACCCTAAAACCCTAACACAATCGAAATTAGGGCAGCAAGAACAAGTCCCAAAAATTCAACCAAACAACACAATACATATGTCAAAAGGAAGCCCTTGCTCACCTCTTGCACTTTCTTAAGCTCTTTCCTTGATTCTCTTACTTTGGCTCTTGCTAGAAGACTTAAAACGCCTCCTCTTTAGAAACAAAAACCATAGAAATAAAGCTCGTTGAGAGGAGAATAATGTTTATGAAGAGTATTTGAGCCAAAGAGGTGATTTAGAAGATGAAAACCAAGATAGAAAACTCTTCTTCTTTGTTCTTCTTTTCTCTTTCCTTTTTCTTTTCCACTCATTTTCTCTATTTTTATGGGTATTGGCCGAATTCTTAAGTGAGTGAGGGAGTGTGAAATGTTTTAATATTTATTTTTACCTTCTTGCAATTTATTTAGCCATAAGTTGCCTAAGGAAATAAGAGAAAAATACTTGTGGCTTGTTGAAGAAGTGTGCTTAATTAACCACATATAGTTAGGTTAATTTGATAAAGCTTTCTCTTTCCTCCCTCTTCTCTATTTGGCTGAATATCCTCTTCAAAAAGGGAGAGGAAATGTTGACCAAATTACTCTTAATGCCTTGCTTTTTGGTCATACTTTCCAAGTTGTAACCAATTGCAAGACTTGTTGACTTCTTGACCAAATTTTCTCTTCCTTCTTTGCCCTCTTCTTGGACAATTTTAGTGGTCATAAAGGGAGGGATAATTTGCCTTTCATTCTCATAATTACTTCTTACTTTTGAAGAGCAAATCCTAGCCCTTCATTTTTTTCTTCCAATTTTAACTTCAAGATCAAGTGGCAATCGTCTCTTTTGCCCTTGATTATGGCAATATTAATTCTTATTCTATTAGTTTTTTTATTTCTCTTTCTTACTTCTTTCTAAACATTATTTCCCTTTTCCTTTGGATCCAAGTTAGGTTTTATGCCATTCTAACACATCCTAAAGGAATCAGGTACTTTCTTTCGACCAATTAGCACCCAAATTCATATTCTATTCTGATTGTGGTTTCTAAAAGTCATTTTGTTTCTTATGCATTCCTAGGACTCTTATTAAACTAGACTCAGTAGTCTACTTTATTCAGGCTTATTTACTAGCTTCTAGTCCCAATGTAATATCCCAAATTTTGATACTTGAGCTTAGAGATTAAGCCTGAGATTAGTGGACTGCTAAGCCTTGGTTTAGCAAGAGTCCAAATTGTGATTAAGAAATATGAAAATGAGTTGATGGTAATTCCAAGTGAATTTCCATAATCAGGGGCAAAACGGTAAAGTTACCGACCAGTTGATCGATTACCGAGGAGGAAACTCATTGGTAGTTCCAAGATTAATGGCTAGGATTAATTTGTGTAATTGAGTAAGGGGCATAATCATGTGTATGTGTGTGCATGTGAGCCCATGAGAGTTGAAGTGAGATGGTGACAAGTGGCAAAGTGTGGACCCTTGGATGAAGCATAAGTGATGTGAGACACATCATCATCATCTCCATCTCCTATCTTCTCTCTCTCATTTTCTCTCTCTTGTGCGGAAGCCATGGAGCTTGGGAAAGAGAAAGGAAAATCTGGATTTTGAGGTAAGCAAATGGCCTCTTTAGCTCAAACTCTCTTCTCCAATGTTAATCCTCGAGTTGAGAGCTTTATTTTGGTGATTGTAGTTTCTCCATTGGTGGTGATTTGAAGATCACGAAAATATGAAGTATGGAGAATCAAAGAGTGTCTTTGAGAAAGTTGATAAGGTATGTGAAACCAATCCTTCTATCTATGCTTCATTGCCAAATGATTAAGTTGGGAATTTCTGGAATTATTGCCCTAATTGTGAAAATATGGGTAATGGGTAGTTTGGCATGATATGGTTATAGAATTGGTATATTGGTATGAGTTTTGAATAGATAGAATGGATTTGGGATTGAAATGTGTGAGGTTGGTGATTTTAGAGAAATGATGAGTTTGATGCCCTAGACCAAAGCATGTTAATGGAATGGGATTTTGGTAATTCTGTTGATTCCATTGAATTCAATGAGAGATTTTATGTAAGAATAGCTTTGGTAGAGGTTTTGGGTCCATTGGGATCAATGGGGCAATTGTTAGGGAGTTTGGTCAGTTTTGCTGCGTTTTTCTGGAATCTGATAGATTCACTCGAGCAAACATGGGTGTGCTCGAGTGAGGGAGGAACATTGCTCGAGTGAGGGAGATCCTGCTCGAGTGATATGTGAGTTTTCCCTTGTTTTGCTTTGAGTGCACCTGGGATTTATGAATGATGCTCGAGTGAGCGAAGAACATACTCGAGTGAGCTTGTGCCTCAGGTGAGAGTAGTGCTTGCGGGTGGTCACTCGCGGGTGTGAGGTGTGTGCTCGAGTGCATATGGCTGTGCTCGAGTGATCCTGGTCTTGGAGAGCGTTGTGTGCTCTCGGGTTGTCACTCGTGGCGTTGTGCTCGCGGGTGCTCGAGTGAGACTTCTGGTCTTGTGCTCGAGTGAGGTCCAGCGTGCTCGAGTGAGCCTGTTTCTGAAGACTTGTTGTGCTCTCGGGCAAGCACTTTCTGTTCTCACTCTCTTGTGCTCGAGTGCTGTCCGTACCAATGCTCGAGTAAGAGCATTTGTGCTCGAGTGATGTCCGTACTTGTGCTCGAGTGAGAGCATCTGTGCTCGAGTGAGGCAGCAAAAAAATATCATGTTTGAGTGTTCAAAAAGGGATCTTTGGGGATAGTCTTCCAACCCTTTAGAGCTATGGATTGAGGTGTTTGAGAGTACTTAAAGGGCAATAATGATAACCAACTTGGGTGTCTAAAGATTAAGGAATTGGAAAAGGGATTAATCCTATGTCCTTGATTTTGAATATAGGATTTGATGATTGTCCTGAACGTGAGCAGCCGGAGCTGGAGCTTACGTGGAAAGAGGGTAGGGAACTTACCTTTCCTGCATGTATTGATAATTGTATTTGTGTATTGATGCATGTTCTTGCTTTGCGTGATTATGTGAGACATGTATGAATGATTGTAGCTCTGTTTCTATTTATACTATGGCCATGAGTATGTTGTGTGAACATTGAGCATGCGGATATATCATTATGTGAACATGAGTTATTGTGATGCAAGCATGTCATGCATTAAATACTTATCTTGCATGCATATTGGTATTTGTTTCCTACTGAGATTCTCTAGAATCTCACCCTCCCCTATTAACATTTTAGTCAGGGAAGGAAGATTGAGGATGAAGCAAGCATCCAAGGACGAAGAGGACTCGTTTCTGGGTGAGAGCTTAGTAGTTGGTTATCATTGCGTAATTGAGATTATGTATTTGTATATTTGGAGCAGTATTTGGGAATGTCTTCAAGTAAGTTGTGTAATCCCTATTGGTGGAGTTGTATGGGCTAGTGTGCCCTATGGTTATTGAGCGAAGATATGATCCCGGAATTGTCGGGAATTTATATTGCGTACTCTGATAATTGTATAAATGTAATTTATCTTCGCATAGTAATTATATTCGGAGTGTGAATGTGAGACCGGGTTTGAAATGATTTCGAAATGCATTTGTGAAAACCCCGTCGGGTTTATAAACGTTGTTTTATCTTATTGGTCTCTATTTCACCTTAACCGCGTAATCCGGATATTAATTACGGCAGGGGGGTTACACCCAAAATTCAGGATATTGTGATCTTCCCACGTTCAATAAATTTCGTCCTCAAAATTTGCTACTGGTCCGATTCTTAATAATACTTCAAGAGGACCACTAAGGCAAGGATTTAATTTCTTTGTTTCAACACCCTACTGACACATCAAATTCAAGAGGGTTTCGCATTTATTCTATTTTTTATAGATCTTACGTATCTGTCCTACACATGAGCTTCTTCAATCTGAGCTCTCAGACTACTTTTCTCTTGACTAGCACTGTAGCTAGTAAGTAATATCTGACTTAACAAATTCAAATTTCTAAACTCTTCTATTAGTTTTTGGTCCTGTTTCACCATGATCGTTACTTATATCGCTTTTCAATTCAAAATATCAGTGATGGCATTCACATCACTACTTTTCCATTCATCTACATTGTCTCATTTCAACTTTTCTAATTTTTCAAATATTCGACATTCTTGTGGTCGCAGTACATTTTCACAATCGCACCATATAAAATAATGTTGTTATATTTTCAAAGAAACATAACCACCGGCAATTCTAGTTCATGAGTTGGATATCTCGTGAGGCTTCATCTGTTGAGAGGCACACACCACCATTCCGTCCTGCTTCACCAGAACATATCCCAATCCTTTCTTTCTTTCTCATTTCATTGCAAACCATACTAGTGGCTTCACTGCAAATCACACCAGTCGCATTCTCTACAGACCATGCATGTCACATTCTTGGATCGTGAATATTCAACACTGGTGTCTGTAATATCCAAAATTTCAATTAAGGGTTAATGACTTTAAAAGTTGATGTGATGAGAATTTGGTTATTTTACTGATTCCAATGGCTTCCTTATGAAAATTTGTGTGGGGAGAGTTTTTGTTATGAAATTGGAACCATTGGGAACAATTATGCAAAAGTTGGAAGTTCTGTAATTTGAAACTCTGTACAGGGCAGTCAATTTGTATGGATATTTTGAATGGGCAAATGGTGTCTAAAAATTTTGAAACTTTCCAGTCTTAAATTTCACATGCCAAGCTTCAAAATGGAAATATAATTTGTGCCATTTCTATTTGTGAGCTAAGAGTTATGAATTTTTGAAGTTTGCCGAGTGAAATTGATTCTTTTTTGGAACAACATGCAAAGATTTAAAATCTGGGAATGATAGGCTTCCAGATAGTAAAAGGCTATATTTTCCTTAAAACTAGACTCAATAAGGGTTCTATAGCCTTTAGAATCACTCCAAAATGATGTCTACAAATTTAGTTATGATTTTTCAAAAATAAGGCAGAAAATCTGTTAGAATTGTCATAAAATCCGAAAATGGGAAAATTGTGACACAAGTATAAATGTGGCTTGGGAAATGTTATGAAGTCAATTTGGACCTAAAGGAGAGATCCTTGGGAGCTATTACATGTAACAAGAAAGGGAAATATTAGTTGCATGTTAATTGGGCTCATGGTATCAAGTTACATAAAGATAGGAATTTATGCCTTAAAAGTCATAATATTGGAATTATGACATAAGCAATAAGTTAAATGACATAAGCAAGCATCTCTATAAAGTAAATCTGCATCTCCTTCCTCCCATTTCCCTCATTTTCATTCAGTGAAAGAGAAAGAGAGTTGAGAGGAAAAATAGAGAGAAGGAAGGAGAAATCTCACAAGGTAGGTCGATTTCTTCGATGAATTCATACCTAACATGTATGATCCTTCCTCTAAGCTTCTCTTTTACATAGATTAAGGTGATTGAAGCATAAATTTGGTATTCAAGAGAGTTAGGGTTTTAGCCTAAAAGGGAAGGGCCAAAGGGAAGCTACGGTAACTTCCTAAACTTCAAATATTGCTTATTCTGGCTACTGTAAGTAGTTTAATCGGTGAAATTCCAATTGATTTTCTTTGATTTCAAATTTGGGAAATGTGGAGACATAAGCGTTATGCTTCTGAAATTGGGTCTAAATGGTAGTTGAAACCTAATATAATAGTTAATAAAGTGATTAGGAGTATAAAGAAACACGTCTGCGGAGTTAGATTTGGAAAACCCCAATTTTCCTCGGAGAATTGGGAATTTTGGCCAGAGCTATTAGAATGCCTTAGGGTTGGATTTTCAATGATTTGATAGTTCTATTGAGTTCAAGAGAGAAAATTAGGTGGAGTTACAGTTGGTCACTTTTTCGGAAAAACCCAAAAAAGCATAATTACGAAAATGCCCCTGAAACCCTGAAATAAGGGCTGTCAAGGGTATTTTTGTAATTTGACAATGAATTTGATAATTCTGAGTCCAAAAATAGATTCCTTGGGTGAAACTATGTAACAATAGCCCATGTTAAAATTTTAGGAAAAGTACAGTCCGACCGGGTACGGCGGGGGCTTGGCCGGTCCCCGGGGGCATTTTGGTAACTTTTTACGATAGACTCGTATAATCACCAGAAATACTATGGAAGTGTCTAAACTGGTACATTTGACGTTTAGGACCAAGATGAAAGCCCGAGGGATAGGCACGCGAATCGAAGCACACGGTTCGAGATGAAAAAGGTCTAAGGTAGGAAACTTACATCTCCTACATGTATTTGATATTTGTGCTGGAGTATTGATGCATGTTATTGCTTTTCTTGATTATGTGAAACATATATGAATGATTGAAGCTTTGTTTCTATTTATGCTGTGGCCATAGTTTTGTTGCACGAAACATTGAGCACATAGATGTGTCATTGTGTGAACATGAGTTATGTAATACAAACATGTCCTACATTAAGCACTTATCTTGCATGCATATTGGTACTATTTTCCTACTGAGATTCTCTCGAATCTCACCCTCCCCTACCAACATTCTAGACAGGTGAAGTCAGAAGGTATGCGGAGATCATAGAAGAGAACTGCACAAGAGATTATTGTAGTAGTGGAACGAAGACGGGAAGATGTCTCCATTTCACTGGGACAGGTTTAGACACCCAGTAGCCATGTTTGGCTACATTGATGGTAATTATCATATACGAGTCCTATGGAGAGTTTTTGTAATCATGTACATATTATCAGTATAATTATGTTATTCCTGTGTTGCCCACTGAACTGCATATCATTTTTCGCAAAAACTCTAAAAATGGTGAAAATAAGATAAGGGCGTGACAGTGTGAGTTTCAACCTCTTCTACAACCCTATGAAATCCTCTCACAAACATCATCCCATTTAAAAAATTCTTTCTTTCAAATAAGCTTTTATCAATGGCAAAGCGATTCACAAAAAATTCGGAATAAATCTAGCAAGATCCAAAAAACTAAGTATTTCTGCAACTGTTTCTGACCTCTTCTAGTTCTGTACTGCTTCTACTATTCTAGGTTCCACCTAGGATCCCTTCTTTTGAGACAACATAGCCCTTATATGACCACTACAAATTGGTCTAAAGGCTATTGAAAATTTAGTTCATAAAATTCACAAACACAGAGGTGTATTAGCCAATTCAAAGTTTAATTTTCAATAATACATAGGAACTAGGCAACTGTTCTAGAAAGTCATCAATTCTGAATACATTTCAGCCTCCAACCCTTGCTACTCAAGCCATTCATACACATATGTAATGTTCACGAAGCACGCACAATAAACCATCCATTCTCAAGCATTCATATTCATTCATAAGACTTAACCAGTCAAGTTTCATATAGATGGTAGATTAGGTTTCACAACCTGCTTCCGGCTACAACCTGGTATCAATTCTCTCAAGTTTTTACCTACCTCAGGCTTCCACCCGGTATCATTCTCATACCATCTAAATGTGTTCTGCCAATGTAACCCCCTGCCGTAATTAATATCCGGATTATGCGATTAACGTGAAATAGAGACCAATAAGTCAAAACAACATTTATAAACCCATCAACCAGACGGGGTTTTCATAAATACATTCCGAAATCATTCTAAAACACGGTCTCATATTTACACTCCGAATATAATTACTATGCGAAGATAAATTACATTAATCCAATTATCAGAGTACGCAATATAAATTCCCGGCAATCCCGGAATCATATCTTCGCTCAATAATCATAAGGCATAATAGCCCATACAACTCATCGATTAGGGATTACACAACCTATTCGAATACATGCTCAAATATTTATCCAAATATACACATATATTATCCCAATTACTTCTTGATAACCAACTACTAAACTCTCACCCAGAAATGAGTCCTCTTCGTCCTTGGATGCTTGCATCATCCTCAATCTTCCTTCCCTGTCTAAAATGTTGATAGGGGAGGATGAGATTCTGGTGAATCTCAGTAGGAAAACAATACCAATATGCATGCAGATAAGTGTTCAATGCATGACATGCTTGCAATACATAATTCATGATCACACAATGACATATTCGCATGCTCAATGCTCACAAAATATACTCATGGCCATAGTAAAAGTTGAAACAGAGCTTCAATCACTCATATATGTTTCACATAATCAAGCAAAGCAATAACATGCATCAATACACTAACACAATTATCAAATACATGCAGGAGAGGTAAGTTCCCTACTCTTATTCTTTCCACGTATGCTCCAGCGTCGGCTACTCACGATCCAAGCGGATATCAAATCATGATCAGGGTAATTACCCAATCCTATAACCAAATCAAGAACATATGGTCATTCTCTTTTCCAAATTCTCACTTTCATAATACTTAGATTTGGCTATCATAATTGACCCTTAAGAGGCCCCAAATGCCTCTAATCAAAGCCCCAAAAGATTGGGAAACAAAAGGTTGAAGGTCACTTTTCGAAATCACAAAGTGCTGGAACACAGGGGTGGGCCCCGGCCCACCATTCCTTGGGCTGCGGCCCAAATATGGTCATAAGGTCTTGGGCTGCGGCCCACCACTCATGGGCCGCAGCCCAAAACAGGTCAGAAAGGCTTGGGCCGCGGTCCAGCCACTCTTGGGCCGCGGCCCAGAAATTTCCTGACACTGGGCGAACTTCCAAAATTCATAACTAAATCTAGAAAAATCGAAACGAAGTGATTCCAAAGCCAAATGAAAGGTATATATGTCCTATTTCAAGGAAAAATATAGCCATTCACTGGAAATCACTACACAAATCCAGAATCACCAAAAACTCAAGACTGTCCCAAAACAGAATCCATTTTCGACCTCAAAATTTGGACAGCTATAACTCACAGTAGACAAAACGAAATGGCACAAATTATATGTCCATTTTGAAGCTTGGGATGTGAACTTTAAGACTGGAAAGTTTCAGAATTTTCCAATACCACTTGGTCATTAAAAATGCTCATACAAAATTACTGCGCAACACAGAGCTTAAACCAAACAGATTTCCAATTTTCTACCAAAGTGTTCAATAACTCCAAAATTAATAACCAAGCTTATTCTCACACAAAATCACTCAAGGAACACAATGGTAACCTCAAAATGACCAAAATCACAACCCATTTATATGCCCTGTTTTGACCAAAGCACAAAACCAACACAAAAAGTGCCAAACTTCACATTTAAGCTTCAATTCAATACCATTCATTCAAAACACTTAACAAGGCACTAATTCCATGACAACAATAATTCAAACACCACAAGACCCTAAATCACGAAATTAGGGCCAAAATTCCAGAAATTCAAGGCCTAACCAATGGCCACAAATCTTATATGAGAAGGAAGCTTTCACTTACCTCAACAACTTTCCCAAAGGCACTTCATGATTCTCCCAAGTTCATAATTTCGTGATTCCTCAATCACCACCAATGGAGAATCTACAACCATAGGATGAAAGCTCTTAGCTCAAGGAACAATATTAATGAAGAGCATTTTGGCATTAGAAGGCATTTGCTTACCTCAAATCCAGCTTTTCTTTTCTCTCTCTTGGCCAACAATGGAGGAAATGAAGAGAGAAGAGAGAGAACGTGAGAGAGATATGGAGAAGAGGGATGAAGTGCAGAAAATCTGTCCCCTAGCCCCTTTCCATGCGCATGGGGGAGAGAGAAAAGAGAGGAAATGAATTATTTTGTCCTCTAGTGCCTCATCCAAAGGCCTCCACAATGCCACATGTCACCATCTCATCCACTTCCACTATGAGCTCACATAGACACAATGTATAGGATTCCGACCCATCAATAATGAATCTCAACCCTTGATCTCAAATACCACACACATTCATCTCAAATTTACATCATATTTCTCCCAAAATATTTAATTACACAATTTTATAATAATCTCAATGCCATTAGCCCTTAATCGAAAATCGGGGTGTTACAGCCAACCTATAGACATACTGGTTCAACAGGACTTAAGGTTTCATATGAAATGCCTCTGCCAGCCTATGGACACACTGGTCCAACAAGACTTAGGGCTTCTCATTGAATACATATCAGGTCTAACGGCCTAAGGACACACAAGCTCGGTAGGTCTTACTACCTACCATATATTCATAACATGAATATATTAAATGGTATAAACATATGTGTAAAATCATCACATAAGATATGAGAGCAAAAGTTTACTTGACTGTTTCTGTCTCGTCGAGCCTGTTCTTCCTTAATTCCCTTCTTTTGTCTTTCTTCCCAAAAACAGCACGGAGTACCCCATGGCGATTCACTGGGTCACACAAAACCTTTTCTCTAGCAATTCTTCAATTTGCTTTCTTTAATTTTGTCATCTCATCTGGGGTTATTCCGTATGGACTTTCGATATTGGTCCAACTCCAGGTAAGATTGCAAATTCCGCTTCCCTAACCGGGAGTATTCTACTTATACCTTTCAACACATTGTCTGCCGTCCACCAATCGACTCTTAGTATAGCCTTAAGTTAGTGGAATAGCAGGAAAATCCATTCTTTCTCTTATTTCATTAGGGAACTATCCCCTCAATCATTCTTTCTGAGGGAATATTCTATGATCAAGATCTTTCCCTATGCTAGATTAGCATCAAGTAACCTTCAAAAACCTTATTCCCATTTGTACCATATTTTAGCACCTTAAATCATTCAGATCAATTCAAATGCCTATAGAATCAATTTAACTATTGTTAAATTCTTAGGTCACGGTTCAGTTAGTAGCAACCCTCTGGATGCCCGTCTAACTTTTAGGTCGATCAACCTAACTCAAAAATCCCCAACATCAAGTAGATCGAAAAAATTATTTTCTTTAATTCCTCAGCTATACCTAATAATCATGCTGAAATCATTATGATTCATAGCTTCTATTTTGAACTAAGCAATATTTCAGCTTAAATCGAATTCAAGCATATTCTCAACCTTTACCGTATTCATTCTAACATTCTCATGGCATTCTTAAGGATCACCATCTTTCATTCCTTAAGGCACTCAATACTTTAATCAAGAGGTTAAAAATTTTTAGGGTACTTCCCAGGGGTCACCCATCCCAAGATTACTCTTCCCTAAGCACGCTTAACCATAGA
This sequence comes from Inga leiocalycina, assembly GCA_963242795.1. NCBI lineage: Eukaryota > Viridiplantae > Streptophyta > Magnoliopsida > Fabales > Fabaceae > Inga > Inga leiocalycina. Next base: position 45,975,689 of record OY725324.1, read on the forward strand.
GTTCCATTGGAATCTAGGTCACAGGCCAAGATGGCATCAGATTCTCCAGAGCTCATACCCTTCTCTTCTGGGTATACATCACTACTACTCAGTTTTATTCTCCATATACAGCTCCTACCCTTCCGCTATGCCAGCATGACAATTAGCAGTCGAAGAAAATTATTTTTTCAGGATTTATCTCTCACCCATAGTTTATTCTAGTCATAGGATCACTAACAATGTATTGATATACCTATTCTCAGTAACAAAGAACATTAGCATGATGCCAGAATCTCTACTCTGATACCAAAAAGGCGATCTTGGGCTCATAACCTTAGTCACCTCCTAAGGTACCTTAGTAGCATGTTTTACGCATCAGCCACACAACTGCATGCAACCTAGCCATGTTAGGGAAAAAGCCAACGCTTCATCCACTAGTCTCATACAGTAAGAACCCCTGATCATGGAGTAATCCCTAACATGCTCTAATACCAAAAATGTAAGACCCGTCTTACATACCCCTTTAGCTATGTATCATAAGTGTTACTCTTCAATTACTTAGGGGTTAATTACTCATTCACTACTATTAGCCATTATTATTACCAAACATCAAAGCTAATTCTTGTTCTCAGTGATCCCAATTACCGTTCAATTCTAATAAGTGTATTTATGCATGCATATTCATACATATTCGTCGAGTGTAAATATTTTACACATACTATAAATAAATATACTTGAATCCTCAATTCTTCGTCATTCTTCCTTCTGGTTCATCTTCAAGCATTCTTCTCTTTCATATTCTAGTACCTATATGGTTAGTGGGGGAGGGTGAGATTTAAGGGAATCTCAGTAGCAAACAATACAAACAATGCATGCAAGATGAAGGCTAGTGCATGATATACTTGCCTTACATAGGCTCGTATTCATATAATGACATAATGTTTCATGCAACATACCTATAGCTACAGTATAAACAGAAATAGAGCTTCATTCATTCGTACATGTTTCACATAATCAAGCAAAGTAATACCACACATCAATACATTGCATACACATCAAATAGATGTAAGTTAAGTAAGTTCACTACCTTTTGGACTTATGTCCTCTTCTTGTCCCCTGTTCTTCTAACCATTGTAGCTTCTTGGAAATTCTTACATTCTTCTTCTTTCATGGCTTCTCATAGCCCTAGATAAATATCACATTATTAGTGCCATGACAAAATGAATGTCCAATATAGCTACACTAGCCTCTAGGACATTATTCTACCCTTGGAGTTCACACTTATTACATTTAGCCCATCATTTCTTAAATTCGCATGGTAGCTAAAAATTGCCAGCATTTTGACCATACTTTGAAAAATCAAAATTAACTCTAGAGGACTCCAAATAGGGTGGTTCAAATTCTTATTCAAATCTCTTTGAGTCTATTTTCTAGGAAAAATATTACTCAAAGCCAATTATAGCCACAGAATTCCAAAACTATAACTAAAGCCTCGCTGCCACATAATTCATTCTAGATTCAATACCTAACTTCAATAATTTATAATTCCTATTATACTGATCCAAATGGTACAAATGACCTATCAAATTAAAACTTGACAAGTCTACTATTATTCTTAAAAATATCATAGCCATTAGACCATATTTGGTCATTCAAAAACATGACACAAATACGTTGCCTCCCAGAAATCACATTCTGGCAGCACTATGTTCAATTCCAAGTTTTGGATTTCCAATCCAATCTTACTAAAACAATGCCAATAACCTATTCCTACACAATTTTGCCCAAGGAATCCCTTGGAGACCTCAAAAACACCAAAATCCCATTTCCATGATCAAATCAACATGAAACCCTAAAACCCTAACACAATCGAAATTAGGGCAACAAGAACAAGTCCCAAAAATTCAACCAAACAACACAATACATATGTCAAAAGGAAGCCCTTGCTCACCTCTTGCACTTTCTTAAGCTCTTTCCTTGATTCTCTTACTTTGGCTCTTGCTAGAAGACTTAAAACGCCTCCTCTTTAGAAACAAAAACCATAGAAATAAAGCTCGTTGAGAGGAGAATAATGTTTATGAAGAGTATTTGAGCCAAAGAGGTGATTTAGAAGATGAAAACCAAGATAGAAAACTCTTCTTCTTTGTTCTTCTTTTCTCTTTCCTTTTTCTTTTCCACTCCTTTTCTCTATTTTTGTGGGTGTTGGCCGAATTCTTAAGTGAGTGAGGGAGTGTGAAATGTTTTAATATTTATTTTTACCTTCTTGCAATTTATTTAGCCATAAGTTGCCTAAGGAAATAAGAGAAAAATACTTGTGGCTATAACTTGTGGCTTGTTGAAGAAGTGTGCTTAATTAACCACATATAGTTAGGTTAATTTGATAAAGCTTTCTCTTTCCTCCCTCTTCTCTATTTGGCTGAATATCCTCTTCAAAAAGGGAGAGGAAATGTTGACCAAATTACTCTTAATGCCTTGCTTTTTGGTCATACTTTCCAAGTTGTAACCAATTGCAAGACTTGTTGACTTCTTGACCAAATTTTCTCTTCCTTCTTTGCCCTCTTCTTGGACAATTTTAGTGGTCATAAAGGGAGGGATAATTTGCCTTTCATTCTCATAATTACTTCTTACTTTTGAAGAGTGAATCCTAACCCTTCATTTTGTCTTCCAATTTTAACCTCAAGATCAAGTGGTAATTGTCTCTTTTGCCCTTGATTATGGCAATATTAATTCTTGTGCCATTAGTTCTTTTAGTTCTCTTTCTTACTTCTTTCTAGACACTATTTACCTTTTCCTTTGGATTCGAGTTAGGTTTTATGTCATTCTGACACATCCTAAAGGAATCGGGTACTTCCTTTCGACTAATTAGCACCGAAATTCATATTCTATTCTGAGTACGGTTTCTAAAAGTCATTTTGTTTCTCATGCATTTCTAGGACTCTTACTAAACTAGACTCAATAGTCTACTTTATTTAGACTTATTATCTAGCTTCTAGTCCCAAAATTTGGGATATTACAATATCTATCACTCGTGTCCCTTATATTGGACAAGAACAAAATTTGGTATCTTAAAGATGGAGAGCCACCATAATGGGCGGAGGACTTTGCTGAGAAAGCATTGAACATAATGCACATTAAATCTGGAGGAACCAAGACTGTAGGAACAACTAATTTTTATTTTATTTAACATTTGCAATTACAAGCATCACTTTGTATAATTTTTTGTTTGTTTTTTCATATATAAGGGCACAAGTGAGCATTAGCCTCAACCATCTACTATTCATCCAAACACATCATCTATAGTCCAACAACCACCTACATCCACTGATATTTTGGAACAAATGATGTAGAAGAAGATGAATGAGCTGAAAGCTCCTCTCTTTAGTAGCTTCCATGAATTTGCAATTCATCTTAATGAAAAATTACATAATTTGGATAACTAGAAGCATGACTTTTAAGGGAAGTTTTAGCAGTTAGACACAAAGGTTCAACAACTAGATGTCAAGTTTAATCACATGGATTCCAAGGTTGGATAGATAGAGTCTAGCATGAAAGAGATCCAGTTACATTTTAAACATCTCTGAGACTTTATTCATTTATATGCAACTAAATTCAAAGAGTATTCACAGTTCTCAACCTTCGACTCCTCTATGAACGAATCTGCAAGCCCCTGCATCACTTGTGCTACTGATTTTGATGTCCATGAATCAAAACTTGAACATGAGAAATGTGTTGACCCTAAAAGTGACATCCCTCCTTTATCACATAAATCTCCCCAACTTTCTCCCCAGCATATCTATACAGATGGCATCCCACAATCCTTCACCCCACATGATGACCTAACTGAGGACCAGGAACCCTTTGACATTGTAACTTTACTATTAATTGTCACACTGCCTGAACCTACTAACCCACCTGCAGCGCCATCTAGGTAACCAATTAAACTTCAACTCATTTCCATGGTCATAAATGGTACTTTCATGGCCACCCTAGCTGATCAAAATGTGTCAAACATGTTCCTGCATGGCTTCCTTAGATGCAATCATCATGGGACCGAATGTTTATCCCTGTAAACCTTCTTGGTTCAGATACTGCAAGGACAAGGAGGTCTAATCCCAACAAGTCTATGGGAAAGAGGATGAAGAAGAATTAAGGTTGCCTTTACTTTATGTTTTGTTATTGCACTTTACTCTAATAAGGAAGAAGATGTAAATGGTGCATTAGGTTATTTTGTTAATTTCCACCTTACTTGTTTGCAAGAAGCTGTTACATGTATTTCTATTCTTCATCCTCATTCTTTTGGATGTACTTATTCTAGTTCATGTGAAGTGTTACTTTTTTAATTTACTTTAGTTACTAAGGTTTATAATGATAATTCTATGGTTAATTGTTATATATGTAGTTGTTCATTTCAATTATTCTTCTAATAAGTACGCAAGTGCTTTAGTACTCACCAATTTTGTATAGGAATCAATTGTATTTTTATATCCTCTATAAACTTAAGTATATGACAAACTAAATAAATTAACTCAAAACCTACTCATTTCATTGCTCAAATTTATCAAGTATATCTGATACATTTACAACCTTGTTTCTTATACTCTCAACAAGTTAAAATTACCCAAAATACAAGCATTCTTTTTCCAAATTGGACGCAACAACATCACATTAACATTCATTTTCTTCCATTACAAAATAAAACAGAAACTTGCTTCAAACTAAAAAAAATCCCTATATCCCATTAGGCTTCAGACTCGCTTAAAACTGCCCACATCTTCATACTCTTTATGTCTTCTTAATTACCTCAAGCATAGCATAGTTCTCTAAAGTATGGAAAAGCTTTGCACTTGAACTTCACAACCCTCCAATCAACCTGTATATGAACCATAACAGCAAAATCAGGCCACTTCATTTCATTTTTTTCATTCAAGTCTATCATAAATTAAGTGTCTTACTTGCATGTTTGCCTCCCACATATGTTCATCTGCCTTTACATATTGACTCACACTGTCCCATATAAATCCATCTACATTTTCTCCATTTAACATTTCTCAAACTATCATCCAATCATCCTTCAACCTCCTAATTTGAGTATATATATAGCTACTCCCCTTCAACCCACAACTAGGAAGCCTTTTCTCTATCTTTCTCTCCAAATTCATTAGGTCACTTGGCAAGAATAATGACTTCCCCGGATTCCTTCTTGTATTTTAGATGTCAAGAAGCAATTCAACCAGCACACATCCTCTTCACTGGCCCACAGTCGTACCCTCTTTCTTGACACCAAAAATCAAAGACAAGATAAATAACATTTACTCACTATAGATCTTCATTTTCACTCACTAAGTCCACTCGAAACTAACCTCTCAAACTAAAGAAAATGATCACCCACTACTCGTTTATCGCATCTCGGTTGTCATTTCTACCATTGTCAGTAACGCTACTCATTTCCAACCAAGATCCACCCCACCAATTCTTCAATCTCCCACTTTTCCTGTCATTGAACTGAGTTCAGGGTATGTGATTACGAGTATAGGGTTCTGGTCTTGATTAAATTAAAAAAAACATTTTCCTTTATTTTTTACATTACTTAATTTCAGGGGTACACTCTCCACTCCATTTTCTTCCTACCAAACATCTTCTTTTTCCTCAACCTATGTTCCCTTTCCATGCCTACCAAACATGACACCCCTCAAAGTTCCCTCCCAATTTTCCCTCCCTTTTCATTCACTTCCCTTCCTTACCTTTCCTTCATTATAAATTCCTTATACCAAACGGGTTGAAAGGGAATGAGAATAGGCAATTTGGTTTTTTCAATCAAATGTTGGTATCCTAGATTCATAACTTTTTACCAATTAGTCATTTTCCTTATTCACATTACCTTTTGGAGATTTTGAAGTTCATAAGGTATTTTCTTAGAATGTTCCCTATGTTGTATATTAAATATGATTAAAATCCCTTTGGAAGGGGAAATGACACAGGTCTCACATAAGAGAAATAATCACAACCAGGTCCCTTGAAATCAATGTTTTAAAAGCCAGACCGAACGTCAAACCGGAAAGGTTAGCGGGTCACGGTTCAAACAATTGGATCAGTTAAACTGTTTGGTCAGACCAATCACATAATAATTAAATAAAAATTTAATTAAAAGGTTAATTGCATACATAGTATTATATATGTATATATAATAAATTCAAAATAAGTATAAGTGTCAATATAATAACATGTCAATATAAGTAATTAAGTGTAACAATGTCATAATAATTTGAAGAAAGATGAAAAAAAAAAGTTTGGATTAAATAAATAATAACTTTGGTAATCTATAGTTTTATATACTTAAAAAATGTTAAACAATAATACTAATATATGAGATTAGTACTCTTCAAACGGTAAAATATATGCCGATGCCCCACATATCCGTTTATTCTTCAATTTTTAAGCCTTGAAGGCTGAAAAAATAAACAATAAAAAAATGAAATTAAACTTCTCCTCATGCAACACAGCTGGTAGTGGCAAACACCTTCAGAGTTTAAAGCCATCCCATCATGCCTTTACTCTCTCTACATGTAACATCGTATTTTCCATAATCATTCCGATGAGTTTTATGAGCGAATTCTGTAATACCCCGAATTTTGAGATTTGAGGCTAGAGAATAAGCCTGAAATAAGTGGATTGCTAAGCCCCGGTTTAGCAAGATCCCAAATTGTGATTAAGAGATAATGACTCCAAAAGTGGATGTGGTTAGTGATAAATAAACCCTTTTGGAGATTATGGTGTGTTTTGGCACCCGATGTGATTCGTATGTGTTGTGAGCAATGCCGAAACCCTGTATTTGAGTTCAATTGTGGATTAACATCCGAATTGACTTAGAATAGAGGGAAGGCATGTTTTGGTGATAAATGAAACGATATGAAGTGTTTGGTGGTGATTCAAGAGGAATTGCCGTAATCAGGGGCAAAACGGTAAAGTTACCGACCAATTGGTCAGTTACCGAAGAAGAAACTCATTGGTAACTTCAAGATCAATGGTTGAGATTGATTTTTGCAAGAGATCAAAGGGTGGAATCATGTGTGCATGTGCCTATGTGAGCTCATGGAGGATGTTGCAAGATGTTGACACTTGGCACAATTTGGACCCTTGGATCTTGGTCAAATGTTCAAAGTGCTTTTTCTCTTCCCTCTCCTTTATTTTAGGTCGGCCAACACATTAAGCAAATGGGAAAAACTGATCACTCTCTTCATCATCTTCATCTCTCTCCAAAGCTTCCATTTTCGCCAAGCAAGGAAGGAAAGAGAAAGGAGAAAGCTCATGGTAAGTGCTCTATATGGTCCTCTATTGCTAAAACACCCTTCTATAATGTTGTTCATAGTGATGAGAGCTTCATCTCTATGGTTTTAGATTCTTGATTGGTGGTGTTTGATAGCTTGAGGAAAAGTGAAAAGATGAAGAATCATCAAATTGCTTTGGGAAAGAGGAAGAGGTGAGTATTTGAAGCATTTTGACCTAAGTTTTGTGATCATTGGTTGAGCTTTGTAAATTTTGAATTTTGCCCTGATTTTCATGTGATTTTTGAGTGGATGAATTGGATTGTGTTTTATGATGAAAATGGTGTCATATTATGTTTTGGCATCATTGAAATTGGTTTTGAATTTGAAATGGAAAGAGATTGTAATGTAGAGTTGGTATTGTGATTTGGGTGACATGTTGTGGAAACATGTCAAAGTGATATGAGTTTGGTTGATTTGGTATTTCCAATGGATTCCTTGTGATATTTTGTGTGAGAATGATGTTTGATATGAAAATTGGACCATTGGAAGCCAATTGTGCAAATTTGGAAATCTGTCCATTGAAGTTCTGTTCTGGGCAGTCTGTTTGTGTTGCTGTTTTGAATGGGTAAATGGTCTCTAAAAATTCTGAAACTTTCCAGTCTTGAAGTTCACATCTTAAGCTTCAAAATGGACATATAATTTGTGTCATTTCGTTTTGTGAACTGAGATTTATGTTTGCCCAAAGTTTGATGTCGAAACTGAGTGCAAATCTGGAACAGCAAGGCAATTTCGTGGAAATCTGGATTTGTGTGGTGATTTCTGGTAATGAGCCATATTTTTCCTATGAAGAGGACTTAAAAATATTTCATTTGGCTTTGGGATCATCTCATTTCGATTTTTTTGGAATTAGTTATGAATTTTGGAAGTTGCCTTGGCTGCAGCAGAAAATCCTGGCTGCAGCGAAAATGTTTCTGTGCACGTTTTGGCCGCAGCCAGAAAATCTTGGCTGCAGCCAAAAACCTTCTGTGCGTGTTCTGGCTGCAGCCAGAGGGTTCTTGGCTGCAGCCAACCCCCATTTTCAGCTTTTTGAGATTTTGAAAGGTGATTTCCAACCTAGTACGTCCCAATCCTTTAAGCTTTCGTTGAGCTTATTTTAGCCACCTAAAGGGTGTGAATGGTAACCAACTTTAAGTGATATAAAAGTAAGGATTTGGAATTGAGATTGACCCTATATCCTTGATTTGGTTTATAGGGTTCAGTATTCGTTTGGATTGCGAGTAAGCGGAGCTGGAGCATACGTGGAAAGAAAAGGGTAGGGAACATATCTCTTCTGCTTGTATTTGATATATGTGTTAGTGTGTTGGTGCATGTCTTAGCTTTGCATAATTGTGTGTAATTTGAAGCTATGTTTCAATTTATGCTATGGCTATAGGTATATTGTTCGAAGCATTGAGCTTGCAAATTGTCATTGTGTTATCATGAGTTGTGTGATGCAAGCATGTCATGCATTAAACATTTATCGTACATGCATATTGATATTGTTTTCCTACTGAGATTCTCTCGAATCTCACCCTCCCCTACCAACATTTTAGACAGGGTAGGTGGATCGAGGATGGAGTAAGCAACCAAGGGCGATGAGGACTCCTTCAGGTTGTCATTCTGATAGTTGGTTATCATGGTTGGGATGTATATTTGGATATTGTACTTGTATATGGATTTGGTTATGTATTTGAAACGAGTATTGGATATTTGTATATGTATGAGAAAGACTTTGTGTAATCCCCATATGAGGGCTTGTAGGGGCGAATATGCCTTGTAAGGCTTTGAGTTAATAAATGGAACCCGGGAGTTGCCGGGATTATATTGTGTACTCTGATTTGTTATAAATGTGATATTCCGCGTGATGTAATTGTATTCGGAATGTGAATGTGAGACCAAGTTATCAATGATTTTGAAAGGCATTTGTGAAAACCCCGTCTGGTAGATGGGTTTGTAAAATGTAGTTTTGTTTATTATTGGTCTCTATTTCACTTTAATTGCGTATTTCGGATATAATTACAGCAGGGGGTTACAAATTCAAACCACTAAGCAATATTCTTTTGTAAAACACCTTCTATTCCTAACCTCAAGACAGGATTCTAACTTGTAGTTGAGTGGGTTTTTCTTAAAATTTCAAAATCTTGCGGAAGCGTATTCTAGTGGTTCACAATTTTGTTATTACTCATCGATTCTTATCTTTTATTTTAATTCAATCACAGTGATTTTCTACTGATACATAATTCATTCATTTACATACACAACTATGTAGCCACACAGGGCTACTAAAGTGTCTAAGTCTAATACAAAAATAGTAGACACATTCTATAACCCCCTCACCATAATTATATCCAGATCAGGAAATTCAAGTGAAATAGAGACCAATAAAACAAAAACAACATTTTTAATTCCTTATCTTCAAGATGGGGTATTCTGAAAAACGTTTAAAAACATAATTTATCTGGTCCTACATTCACTTTCGGATACAATTACCTATGTAGATAAATCACATTCATAAATTATCAGAGTGTGTAACTAAAATCCCGGCAACCCCGGGCTACATGTATATATATACAAAGGGTTAAGGTTTCCCAAAATGGGATTACATATCCAAAAATCTTATTTACATCTAATATACAAACAGTAATCCCAACCAAAAATAGATAACCAACCCCAAGCCAAATGTCTCTAAGAGATCCTAACCACTCTTGGTTGTCCGCTTCCCTTTTGAGCAACTCGCCCTGTCTGAAATGTTAGTCATTGAAAAGAGTGAGATTCTAAAACTTTCTAATAGTAACAAATCACTCATACAATATATAAACACAAAGCATGTAAGTTCATCATGTTCAGCAGCAACACTATGAGTCATGGCTCGCGCCACAACCGACAGCACTCACGGCTGTATCACAATGCTCTATGCCTGCTTTCGCAGTAAACACTATGCCAGCTTTCGCTGTAATCTCAATGCTAGCTTTTGCTGTAAACACTATGCCCGCTTTCACGGTAAACACTATGCAGCAGCATCCCAAGGCACAAGGTATCATAAAGCAACAGCATCACAAAGCACAAAGTACCACAAAGCTCCACAAAGTGTCTTAATGCATCACAAAGCAGCAACAGCAACACAATGCATGATAGGCATACATATAATACATTTACACAAAGTATAAGAGAGAATTCACTACCTGTATCTTTCCTGACGTTCTTCGGCACAGTGGGCTCATGAGTCTGACAGATGTCGAATCCTATAACTAAATTAGGGACAACCGATCAATCTCTTTTCCAAATACATATTTCTATAATACTCTAAGTTGGTTATCATTTAGGACTCTTTAGGTGACTATTAGAGGCCTAAACATATGCCAAAAGAGTTGGAAGAAACTACCCTGAAGACCCCTTTTTCAGAAGCAGAACACAGATTTTTGGCTGACTCACTCGAGTGATGAGAGACTTGCACTCAAGTGAGAATGGCTCTCACTCGCGAGTGTTTGACAGTGAGCAACTACCTCGGCTAGAAAGTGCTCACAACACTCAAGCATAAGGCTTTACACTCGGGTGATGACTCCAAATCCACTCGAGTCCCTGAAAGTGCAACACAGAAAGTGACAACCCGAGAGTATATGCAACATTAGAGGGAAAAGCTTACTCGAGCACCACCCTTGGCACTCGGGTGAGGAGCCCACACTTCCGAGTGTCAGAACACACTCTTGAACATTGACCAGCCAGTGACAACCCGAGAGCAACCCTAACCATAAACTCACACCATTACTCTAGTGATCCCATGCTCACTCGAGTGATCACCAATATCACTCACGGTTTAAGAAGTGCACTCGAGCTTCCTTCATCAAAACTCAGGCAAAACACAAAGGAGAAAGGGAAAACACACGGCAGCACTCGAGTGAAATCCCCCCTCACTCGAGTGATGCTATCAGATTGCCAGATCACAGCAACTGACAAAAAATTCCAACTTTGCCAAAATTAATCCCAATGGTTCCCAAACCCAACACAAAGCTCATTCCCACTTAAAATGGCCTAAAGAACACATTGGTAACCTCAAATCACACAAAATCCCATTCTAACCACAATTTAACTCTTGGGTCTCTAACTCACACACAATACCTAAATTCATTCAACTCACTTCTAAAAGTCAAAACCACATCCAACACTTAAATCACTTCCCAATGAACTAATTCCAACATCATCCACTATGAAATTCATACATTCAAAAATGGACATAAACCAGGGCAAATTCCAGAATTTCTCAAACTTATCCAAAAATCACGATAAATATACCAAAAAGTATCAAATCCTTACCTCTTCACTTTGCCAAAACCAGAACGTTAATTCTCAAACTTCCAATTTGCTCCAACACCCAAACCGCTACCTTTCAAAATTCTAAAACCACCAAAATGGAGCTCTTAACACTATGAACAAGTTTAATGAAGAGGATTTGAGCATATAAGGACTATTACTCACCAAAGATCAAGCTTTTCTTTTCCTCTTTCTACCTTGATCGCCGGAAATGGAGAAGAAGGAGAGAGATTATAAGAGATGAGGAAGATGATGATGATGAAGCACTTTTCCCTTTTTCCCATATTCCCCACCGAACAAGAGAGAGAAAAAGTGAGTTTTTAAATTTTGCGCATGATCCTTTGGTCCACATTGAGCCACTTGGCTTAATCTTGCTTACTTCCCCCATGAGCTCACATAAGCTTAAAGCATAAGATTCTGACCCATAGCCAATAAATCTCAACCCTTGATCTCTAATCACCAATGAGTTTCCTCTTTGGTAACTGACCAATTGGTCGGTAATTTTCCAATTTTACCATTTTGCCCTTGGTTCCACTATGATTATTAAATCATAATTATGAACATTTATATTAACTTCGCATTACATTCATCTAAAAGCGTTTAATTACACTAATTACAATCAATCTCGAAGTCATTAGTCCTTAATCTCAAATTGGGTCATTACACATTCCCATCTTCGTTGCACCTTCATATTTCCCTCTTGTAATCCTCTTCTCAGTTCTCAATGTTCCTATATGGTTGGTTGAGGAAGAGTGAGATTTGGGGGAATCTCAGTAGCAAACAATGCTAACTTATACATGCAAGATAATGCTTAATGTATGATATACTTGCTTACATAAATTCATGCCAACATAATGACATATGCAAGCTTAACGCTTTACAATACACTCATGGCCAAAGCATAAGTACAAACAGAGCTTCAATCATTCACATATGTTCCATACAATTCATCAAAGCAATAACACATCGTCACACAAGCATACACATATCAAATACATGCAAGTCAAGAGAGTTTATCTACCTTTTGGACTTTGTATCCTCCTCTTGTCCCCTTTTCTTCCAACCATTGAAGCTTTTTGGGAAATCTTCTATTTTTCTTCTTTCTTGACTTCTCATGGTCCTAAATAAATATCACATTATTAGTGCCATGACAAATGAATGCCCAATAGGGCTACCTTAGCCTTATAGCTTACTTTTACCCTTAGAGTTTATACTAATTACATTTGGCCCTTTTCTTTCTCAAATTCACATGGTAGTTAAAAGTTGCCAGCATTTTGACCAAACTTTAAAAAATCAAAATTAATTCTATAGAACTCCAAGTCAAATTCCTACTTAAAGCTCTTTGAGTCTATTTTAAAAATAAAATATTACGCAGAGTCAATTCTAGCCAAAAAATTCCAAAATCACGACCAAAGCCACACTGGTCCAGGATTCTGTCCAAATTCATAACCTAACTTCAAAAATTCATAATTCTTAGTGTACTGATCCAAATAGCACAAATGACTTATCAAGATCAAGTGGCAATTGTCTATTTTGCCCTTGATTATATCAACATTAATTAAATTGACATTAGTTCTTTTAGTTCTCTTTCTTATTTCTTTTTAGACAGTATTTTCCCTTTTTCTTTGGATCCGAGTTATATTTTATGTCATTCTGACACATCCAAAAGGAATCAGATATTTTCTTTCAACTAAACAGCACTGGAATTCATACTTTATTCTGGGTGCGGTTTCTACAAGCCATTCTGTTTCTTATGCATTTCTGGGATACTTGCTAAACCAGGGCTTAGTAGTCCACTCAATTCGGGCTTATTCTCAAGCCTCTAATCCTAAAATTTGGGATATTACACTACATCTCTTCACTTTTTTCTTCTCTTTTTTCATCTTTTCAAATCTCTCTTCTCTGGGTCTTTGATGAGCTTTTTTGACAAAAGCAATGGCTTCTCTACCTTTAGCCTCTCACCTCCCATGGCTTTTTCTTCAATTGGTTGGTGGACACAAAAGCTATAAATGATTTGTTGGCTTTAAAACTCTTCTCTCATAGTAACATTTTGCCTTCTGTCACCTCTGAACATCTCCTTCCTTTTTTCCCCCTGCTCCTCTTTCTCCTCCTCCTCTTTCTTTCTTCATGTTTCTTTTTCTGATCACCCGTATGGTTTTTCTCCAGCCGTTTTGGTCAGTGGCTTAATTGCGAGTTGAGACTCAATGTCCGACTTGAGGCTCTGAAACGGACCAAGAGACTCTCCGATCCGGTCCGAGTCTTACAACATTGCTTGAAATCATCAAACTGTAGTGAAATCCCATAGGATCTGGGTGATATTAATTTTAAACGTGAAAAATGTCATTTTATCTTTTTCCAATAACCAACTCTTAGTTTTAATTTTCAAATAAACGAGGGCAGATTGATATTTTCACATTTAAAATTAATGTCATCCAAATATTATAGAATTTTACTGTAATGTGATGATTTTAAAGGAGTCGATTATAATTATCTCTCGTATATGGGCGTTAAGATAATTACTCGTGAAACTCACTTCTCATTGCGGGCAAATCACGCACGAAATTTTCACTCATTTTCAAAAATCGAAGAACGACGCCAAAGGTTGCACGAGGATATCAGCGTAGGAGCTTCTGTGAAGTTCTCAAGCTTCGTTTTTGGGGCAAACAGACGAGGAATCAAATGGTAAGCTAACTCTCTCTCTCTCTCGTTGATTTTGTCCCACTCTAGATTTCTTCTTGGTATATCTTTCCCCTTTCCTAACAACTCTCTACATGTCAGTCTGTCACTCTGCACACGAATCTCGGCGACATCAAGTGCGAGATCTTCTGCGACGAGGTCCTCAAGGCCTCCGAGGTCAGTTCTTGAACGAAAACTATTGAGCAATGCGAACTGCAACTATTTGGTGTTAATTTTTTTTCCCTCTTCCTTTCATTTGACAACAAAATGGAATTCTGCAACGTTTTTCGGTTATCATTTATTTTTGGTGGGTTTGTTGTTAATTTCTTAGGTTTTATTTTGTACTTTCACCGGGAGAGTTGTTCACTTTGAGGGAAATTGATGTTTCTGTTCTTGGAGCTTATGATTGATTATCTTAGTCTGTGGGGTCAGTGTAGCATCAATTAGGAAGCAGCTTGTGACATTTGAGTGGTGATTACAAATTATCAAACTTATTTAATACACTTAAGATAATAATATGGATTCTCTGGACTCCAGTGGACCAGAATTGCAAATTTAGTTAGGATATCATTTCTCAAGATAAATTTTGTTGGAAATACCAAAGTATTTCTTGATGTTTAGAATTCTGCTAAATATTATAGCATCCAACTGAATTGGAGATCATCATAATTTTTGGCTTAGTTTCTTGGGGATAAGAGCTATGACCGAGTTGATTGAGTTCATGTATTTTTCACGTTGTCTTTTGTCCTTTCACTTTTGGAGTATTCTTTTCATCATCAGTTGTTCCTTCAAATTATAAAGCCTTCAATTACTGCACCATTTCATATGGTCCGATATCAGTTGAGTGGTTGATATTTCAATCTATCTCTTGTATGGTTCCATCGATAGGCACAGTTATTAATGATTTTCATTTGATGTATTTCAATCCAGAATTTTTTAGCACTATGTGCAAGTGGTTATTATGATGGGACAATTTTTCACCGCAACATCAAAGGTTTTATGATTCAAGGTGGAGATCCTGCTGGTACTGGCAAAGGGGGCACCAGCATATGGGGCAAAAAGTTTAACGATGAGATTAGAGAATCTCTCAAGGTTAGTCAACTTGCCTGGAGAATTACACTGAGGCCCCCTTATCAGTTTAATGACTTGTTTTAGCTTCCTATCTAGCATAATATTGTAAAAATAAAAAGAGGGAAAAGAGAGTAGGAAGAACCAACGAAAGTATTTATTTTTTCTGGATCAGACACACGGATGATTTTAAAGTGTGGAGTATGATATAGTATGCAAGTACAGTGTGAAGCTAAAAGAAGCCCAGAGCATTGCAGTACTAACATCTATCATTGGTACAATTTTAAGCTTAGCAACATTTGTAAACACTCCTTTGTTGTTTTGGAAAAGAATACCACATTATCTTTTATGATGTTCACCATTATTAAGATTGTATGTTGGTGATTTTCTTTATTGGCCTTTACTTTTATTTTTCCCTTTCCCCTTTTATTTGTTTCCCTATCTAGTTGGGTTTTCTTGGTCTTTGTTCACTGTTGCTTCTTACTTAGAGTCTTGTTTATCAGGATGTGTTAGATGGCTATTTGGCTAGAAATCTCTAACTTCATACCTAATTCCAATCAATAATATGACCTGTATAGCTGAAATTGCACATGGTATTATAGCCACCCATGGATGATCTCTTGTCTATTTGACGTAGATGCCAAGTTAGTTCATCATTCATGTATCTTTTTTCTCTTTCTCATCCCATCATTTCACTCTCATTTAAAGTTGGCAGCCACTTGATCTATACAAGATACACAAATGGTCTTGACTGCTGATGCTGCTTACTTCCATCAGCTGAAGGAGGAACATAGGATTTTTTAATTACTCCTTTGGGCTTGTTTTGTAGAGGTTAGAAGCCTAACTACGAGTCTGGATCCTTTGCTTTCCTGTAGAAATTTTATTTATAGTCAAAGAGGGAGGGATATAGAAAATCTTAGGCACTCCAAATATGCAGTGGAAATTTCTGACCCTCTCTGCTCTAATGACCAGAAGCTCCCTAACAAAGGACTAAAGGAAGAAAAACCAGGGCAGGTGTTAGTGTGATCGCTGCTATGAGTCTGGGCACTCAATGTTGGGTGCTGTATGTTTCTTAGAATTTCTAGTAACCTTAAAAGGGAGGCTGAGAGACAAGAAATACTTGAGTATTTTGTGACCAGTGGAGACCAAAAGCAAACTGAAAATTCTTCAATTAGTGAAGAAGTAGTTGTTATGGCATATGATTTGCCATCAAACTTGTACTGACAAAGTGGTAAGAACGAGAATTATTGCTCATACAGGTAATTTTTACAACGCTTTAAATACTCCAGTTCTGCAAGGTAATGCCTAGGTGGTAGATAGTGCCACATATTATATGATAGTTAATTCTTGCCTTGTGCATTTTATTCCTTGAAGTTTATAGAATGCTCAATGAAGTTATTGAATGAAATCTTTTTGGTTAATAATCTATCCAAATATTTGGTTGTTGATAGAGTACAATGGCGTCATGCGATTTAGGTAGTTGACCACACCTAGTAGGATAAGACTTGTTGTTGTTTAAAAAAATCTATGCTTCCAAAAACATTGCCGCCCACAATGGTTAACCCTAGAAATCTCACTTTGTGTGAACCAGAACCAACTATTGGTCCATTTAAACTATAAAACCTCCATCTACAAATCATCCAGAGCTGGCATGCTTAAGGCTATAAAAAAAGATAAATCTTGGATAGAATGAATAATTAAGTTATCATACTTCCCTAGTGAATCCTTTCATTCCTGCTATCCCATATCAAGTGTATAATGAGAATAATGACTTTAGATGCACTAACATCCTCAGGATCCCTGCGGTTCATTTTGGCAATTCTCTCTTTTAGCCACCCTATAATTCCTCGGTCTTGTAGCATGGAAATTTTTAACCCTAATGGCGATCTAAATCAAGCCATACACAGAAAATGACACTTCAAGAAGATGCTGTCCACTATTTCCTCATGTTCCTCACACAAAATACAAGTCCAGCTTCCTAACAAATTATGTTTCCTAAGTGTATCTGTAGATGGCAATGCATTGTTCATCAGTTTCCAGGTTCTTAATATTCATTTGGCTTGGAATTTTTTGCTGTCTGGTACCATTTAAGTTCTCTCCTGGGTTGAGATTTGGATTGGCTACCTCACTATTTGGATGTAAAATAATGCTTCGGATATTTGGATGAAGATATGTATATGGACCAAACGTTGTTTACCTAGTTCTCTCCTAAGGGTAAATTGTTTTGATTGCCTATTTTGATGATGCAATTGTGACTGGCGACTTTGTAGGAGAAAAATCGAGTGATTTAAGGGTGATCTTGCTACAAGAGTTTGAAATTAAAGGCAGTAGTTAACCTAAGGTATTTCCTAGGTATGGAAGTTGCGAGTTCAAAAAAAGGAATTGTGAATTATAATCATTCAGAAGAAATGTACTCTAGATCTTCTGGAAGAGACTAGCATTCTTGGTTATAAGCCAGTGGGGACTCCCAAGTCACATATAAGTTGGGATTTATGGAAGGTAGCCCTCCTATGGATAGTGGAAGATACCAAAGATTGGTGGGGTAATCTAGTTACTTGCACGAGCAAGGAATAATAAGTTTTTTCTATTAGCTCAGAAGTTGAGTTACGGAGCATTGTGCCTTCAACGTGAATTGAAAATTCTAGTTGAATTTCTTATGAGGGTATTATGCCACAATATGGCCACTAATCAGTATAGTGAGAAATTTCATCATGATGAGCAAAGCATGTGAAGCTTGGACGAAATTTATTAAGGAGAAACTACAATAGGATATTTGAAATAGTTCACAAACCTAATCATTACTCAATTCCAAGTGGATCTGTTGACCAAAGTAGCAGATCTGTTGACCAGAGCCGTTCCGTGCCATAAATTTAAGAACTTAAGTAACAAGATGGGAGAGCTGAATCTCTACTCTCCACCTTGATGTGCTAGTAATTGTGATTTTATTGGCCTTGTTTTCATGGTTTTTATTACCTTTTTTAGTCTATGATTTTGGGCTCTGCTTGCCAATGCTTTTAATCAGTAGTTTCCTATTGTCTTTGGATGAGCCATCCAGCTATTTGGCTAGCAAATCTCTTTACTTTGTACCCTAATCTCTCCCAATAAGATGGTAGAGTCAGGGAACCATTTGAACCCTAACCTCTTCAGCCAAAATCATCATAATAATTATTGAGATAGGGAGGCCTTTCTAGCAACTTAGTTTCATCTAACAATGTTAGTTATGAATTAACTTGTGGACCCTAACTTATTGTACCAAATTATCATTATTATTTAGGGAGGCCTTTGAAGCAACTTTGTTTCATCGGATAATGTTTGTCATGCTCTCAACCTGTACACTCAGACGAGTTTAAGATTAGGCAAATGTATTAACTCAGAAGTAAACTTGGTTTGTAGTAAACATGGGTAAATTATTAAGTATTTGAGTTCAGTGAGACAAGAAACAGGACTTTATTTTTATGGTTTGTGACAGTTGAATCACTGAGCCTGCTTTTCACTCAATTCTCTGGCCTCACCCAAACTGAAAGCGAAGAAAAATGGAGTCTAAAGAACTGCATTATTCTCCTTAGCAACAAACATTTCCTATTTATGCGGCATAACACAGGCAGCCTCATTGACCTTTGCACTCTGTTTCTGCAGCAATTCCTTGGTAGCTGAACATTTGTTCTTTATTTTGCAGTAAAGACGTGTTAGTCATTATGTTATTGAATATTGATTTATGTTTGATTGGATATGAGATTGCTTGTTGCTGTTGTAGCTGTCCCTCCATACTGAGATGCATTATGTTATTGAATATTGATTTATGTTTGATTGGATATGAGATTGCTTGTTGCTGTTGTAGCTGTCCCTCCTTACAGAGATGCAAGCCTGGCTGGAAAATGTTCTTTATTCATATGAAACTATCTTCAAACTCTTTTTACATTTTAACGTCATATGGAAACATTATTGATAATTTCAAAATGCAAGCATCAGTTATTATATTCTTCATCTGCCTGCTGGTAGCTATAGCAGGATGACAGAATTTGTCAGCCGCCCTGCTGAACTCTGGTGGCCTAATATTTTTTCAAACTTCTAATTTTGCAATTTCAGCACAATGCGAGGGGGATATTGTCAATGGCCAACAGTGGTCCGAATACTAATGGAAGCCAATTTTTCATAACGTATGCAAAGCAGCCACATTTGAATGGACTGTATACCGTGTTTGGCAAAGTAATTCATGGGTTCGAAGTACTTGATCTCATGGAAAAGGTATGTTCTGTATTTTGCTCGCAAGTTAACCTTTCTCATCTTATTTCTCAAAAAAAATTTACGTTGAAGATCTAGATGATTGTGGAACTCTAGGCTTAACTTGGTTGGAGAAAATGACAGTATACTCATATTTGTTTGTGCAGACTCAAACGGGCCCCGGGGATCGACCACTTGCTGAGATAAGGCTGAACCGAGTAACAATACATGCTAATCCACTGGCTGGTTAGACTCAACTCTGCAGTTCTGCATTTTTGTAAAATTTGATGAACTATTTCCAAAACTTAATCTAACAAATTGATGACCAAAAAAGGTAACCTATAAGCCATTTGAGTGCTTGTTTTTACCGTCAGCTGATGTAGATAATCCTTTTGATGAAGTAAGATGTGTACCAAGTCAATCTCTTGATTCTAGAGGTTCTAGATTTGAGCGCTATGCCACTGCATGTTGATGGCTTAGTTGAATCCAGATTGTCAGCGTGTTCAGTGTTTGTTTCGGATTAGCTTTTTTTAAATAATTATTCGTTGTACGAGGTAAATATGTGAAAGAAGTTTTGTTCCGTGAAGCATAAAAGCACTTTATTTTAAGTGCTCCTAAACCCATGCTTAGTTATACATTTTACATTCCATTGAATATTTTGCATGTTTGTTACCTTAATGGATTAGGCCCAGATTTGCTACCTTAATGATTTGTTCAAACCCTAGATTTTTAAAACTTTGAATATGAAAAACTAAGGGGAAGGAAGAAATCAAGGCTAGATAGCTTACTTGTGTATCCTAAGCTTGAAAATACTCCCTAAGGACCAAAAACATGAACCCTAATAGATCCCACTTCGTTCTCCCTCTCTTCTCCTACTAATTTATCAGCGTCCGTTGTAGCAAACCCACAACCAATGACCCAAAATGTGACACCTTACTGTCTCTTATTCGCTGTGGGTTTTCTACGGCAAATCCATGGCGAATGACCTGAATTTGCGCATGCTTTTGTTGCCTTTGCCGTTGGTTCTCTAACTCAGTGCCACATAATAAGAAAAGTCCCAACGTCAAAAATTCATAACTAATTGTACACTTCCCCAAAGATTACAAGATTGATATGTTCATGTTCCATTGCAAAAAGAATCACCCTAAAATAAGACTATTTGACCCTTGAAAACTCTTGATTTCCAAGACTGCTCTAGAGATACGACCTCTAATAATTTTTTTTTTTTTTTTTTATCAAATGACCTCTAATAATCAATCTTAGTGTTTGTAAGCCTCAACCCTCCAAATTCTACTAATTAACCAATTAGAAACTAAATGGCGACATAATACTTGACGGTTGTTAGAATAAAACTGTCAAGTATATTTTATAATTCAAAAAAAGTAAAAATGAAAATACTATTTTACGCTTTAATTAACAACCATCAAGCAATCTCTTGAGTTACTTGGCGGGTAGTTTGTATAACTGTTAAGTGATGGCTTGTCTTATCTCCGCCTCATTAATGTTTAATTCAAATTCCCACTATGAGAGGTGCCCACATTTAGTGTTTGACAGTGCCTCGAATAGGATTGCTTCTAATAGAAGGATGCCTATGCTTAGTCAAAAAAAAAAAAATTTCCTCTTTAACTGTCAAATATTGAGTGTCAAAGATGGCAAATTATGTGGTGTTGAGTCACTTGAAATTTGTTCTACAACATGTATGATCAACATGACGATATAATGAAACCACAATAACAAGTCCAATTAGAGAGGTAATAGCCCCCACTCAAATACTCCACAGTAAGTTATAATCACATATTTCACAGAAGTTAGGTTCAATAAATCATATAGTCCCTTCAGTCCTAAATGTATGAGTTAGTTAGTTAATTAATATATATTAAGGAAGTTAAATTAGTCAAGTTATTTGTTTATTAGAAAACATGTGTTAGTTCCCTAACCCTCTTTAATCCTTTGCAGTAGAAACTATGGCCCCGTATGGAAACCTTCTGTTAACATATGCACAATTAATATTAATAGCTTAAGGAGAAAACGTTATATTTTAAAATTGGGTGACAAAATGGATTAAAATGTTACATTTATGACTAAAACAAATCCGCCAACTAGCTCCTAAATATTTAGGACTAGAGGGAGTAGTATATTGTTACAATTTCAAAAGCCACCCCATAACAACAAAAGCAATAATGCAGCATTATAATGTAGTTAAAGTATCCATCCTATACTTGTCAATCCAACTTTTATGAATAATATCATCACCACTTGATATACCAAATATACCCAAAATACAAATCGTCAAACAAGGGAAGGATTAATTGCCCAGAGCATTTTGTCCCCTATCATATATAGTTGGAAAAAAAAATAAGGAATTTGATATCATAGTTGACTAGCAATATCCACTTCCATGTTGTTCTCAAGTATTTTAGTGGTAGCAAATGAAGAAATGAGTATGGGCTAGTACTAGTAGTCCTTTGATGTTCATGAAATTTATCTCAACCTCCTCTTTCAAATATAGCATCATAACATGTCCAAGCAACCCATCTTTGGAATATTCTTTTCCCATACAAACCAAAGATATATGAACAATATATATTTGATAACATATTACAAATCATAAAAACAAAAGTCTATGTACGTTTATCATTTTGTTCTTCTTTCCCGATCAACTTCTAAATACGAGATTAAGTATTTTGGCAAATATAATATCGTATAAAAAGTGTGAGAAGAGAAAGAAACATGGAGTAAATAATTACAAAATAATTTATCTTGGTTATCTATCAATTGATTTATATGGATTATAATTTTAAAATGACTTGGTTTCACTATATATATTAATTCCACATGTTTTGCCTTAGCATGACACTTAGCTTTAATTTCCTTGCTAGTATATATCTTCTTCTATAGACTTTGAAGGCATATTTACGCGTAGTGCTTGAAGCACCATGCATATGATGGAATTAGAATAAATGCCACATTCATTAATTTTTCTTGAATCTACATTTAGAGTCCTCTAGTGTCCAATTAAATCAATATGAGCCTTCCTTAAGATTTATTCAAGTTACATAAACATCCTATCTAATTTCAAAATCTATACAAACTTCTCCTGATACAAAAAAAAAAAAATATTATTTTAATAATAAAAGAAATAACCGTGTAATTTAACAAAACTCGAGATGTCTACGTAGTTTACGTTTTATCTTCATGAATATCTACGTACATTTTGGAGAAAAAACGCTTCCATACAGTTCTCACAAAGCTCAGTCAAAAAACATATAATTTACTCATAATAAAAATATATATTGGTCAGTCCCTTTAACGTGTCCTAGTTAAGTAAGCGATAAGGCTCTTGATTAGTGTTTGAAATAAAAATTCTGTTCACCAGTAAAGTGACACTATTGTGAGCTATATATGGCAAGTTAAATAATTCTGAGCATGTGAAGTTGGCAAGAATACTATGATTATGGCTGGAAACAAAACCAGCCAATTAGTGGACACATTGGTGATCATGATGATGAGCATATGACTTTGGCATTCAATTACATGAAGAAAACAACAAAACAACCTAACCATATTCACTCTTCTTCATATGTTTCTCTCTCTACCCTCTATTAATCCAATGTTGTACTACCCTACTCAATTGAATTTCTCAATAATTTAAGAATTTGACCCAATTAGAAGATTTGCCTGTTGATCGGACTTGCTAGAAGTTTAGTTTATATTAGAAAAATTGTTTTCATGACTGGGTTGGATCAAGATTGATCCGCTATTGAGCCAGAACCTGAAATTAGAGTGTGAACTAGAACAACTTTTTGAAAATTAGACTTTTTAAAAATGACAAAAAAATAATGAAAAATAAAATAAACTACAAAAAAAATGATTAATCCTCTAAAAAAAAACCTAATGTATTTTCAGATCATTTGCAATCATATGGCATTATTTCATTGCACCCTTCATATATTGTAGTTTCAACTTTCAATAGAGGAAAAAAAAATTATAGATGTATTCTTGAATGTTGTAAATATAATCAAAATAATGTAATGATTTTTTTGACCTGAAAAATAACGCAATGATTAGAACTTATGAAATATATTAGTTATTATAAGATTTATTAGAATTTATGTGATGGCCAATGATTAAAAAAAGAGCCTACAGAGTGAAATTATTTTATTGAAAGTAGAAGTGGTAGTGCTAATTCCTTAAATTAGTGCTATTATTTTAATTTTTTATCTAAACAAATAAAAGGTACCGTGGCGATTTTCAAGCATACCAACACCATGGTGGCACTAGCAATCTAGGATGGATAGCATTTAGAAAATGTTAATATAATCTTTAGTCTTTGAAATTTGCCTTCGTTTTAGTTGGTCCCTCAAGTTTTAAACCTGAGGATTTAGTCCTTTAAGTTTTATTTCTTTTAAAACATTGGTCCTAATAATTAAACAAAAATTTGGATCATTTTGCTTCCTAAGGGGCTAAAACCTCTTATTTAAAATTTAAAAAATCAAAACCAAAATGAGAACAAACTTAAGAACTAAAGATTATATTAACTCATTTAGAAAACACCAATAGAATGAAAAATATGTGCTACCGCTGCATTTGTCTGTATTAAAAAATATCTGGTTGAACCATAAAAATTGAGGTCCACTTTTCTTTTCAGTTTTCAGTTTGATGTCTGGTCCTTCTTTTAAACATTGAATTTTCTATTGCTTCTATTTTGTAACAAATATATGAGTGAATTTTGATGAGATGTTTATTTTAAGGATATGCATACTATGCTCATTTTTTAAATGAGATTTAGATTATTCATACTAATTTGGATGGTAAGGTTTCTTATTTTTATTTTTATTTTAAAATTAAAAAGTTATTTTTAAAAGGGTTAAGAGGGGAAATGCCCATGCACTTTTACCAAATGTACACTTGACACCATACATATTTTTTAAATGCAAAAATGCTTATGAAAATTACAAAAACTTGCAAAAATGCTAGCTCCGTTTGTCGAGCTAATGGCTATTAGTTTTTAGTGCTAGGCCCCACATTATTGTACATGTGTCAATCTAGTAAGGAGCAAAAATGCACATCTACTCTTATTAAATGTGCATTTAGCATCATATACATTTTTTAAGTGTAAAAACACATACCAACACTTATTCACATGTCAATCCCTTCTTCCTCCATGTTCTCTCATCTCTGTCAATTCTCTCTCCTCTCACTCACCCTTTGCCCTTTGTCTCACTCTCTTGCCTGATGCCACCAGATTTTTGTTTTGGTTCTTGCTTTGGATTCATATGATGCGTTCTCACTAGTAAATGAGGGAGACATTTCTCTTCACACAGATAAGTCAATAATCTTATAAACCAAGGATCTCCTAAGTTGAGATTGGGATTTTCATTATTTAAGCTAACACTCTAGTGGACCATCTAGCTCTCGAGGCTCTAGAATTAAAACAAGGTTTAAAGGTGATATCGACTCCGAGAGAGGATTTACAAGCTTTAATGCAATCTGATGTAATGATTTAGGCATATATGGTGGTTAGCGTTGTTTACCTTCCAATATTTAAAAAGATAAAAGAAATAAACTGAAAGAGACATTATGTGGGTTTTTTCCCTTGTTAACGGGCTAAAAATATCTTGTTTCTTCCCTCAATTAGCGAATGGGAAAATTGATCAATTAGTGTTAACAAACATGTATGGTGGTTAGAGTTTATTACCTTCTATATGACATTTTTGCTCTATTTGAAGAAGTTGCTGTGTATTTTTACACCCAAGAAATGCATATGGTGCCAAATGCAAATTTGGAAAAAGTATAAGTGTATTTTTGCATTTTCCCCTTTAAAAATAATTAGTGTGGAGCCCTCAAAACCAAAAGTTAATGAACGTTTAACTTGGCTAACGAAGCTGGCATTTTTGCTTTATTTAGAGATATTCATAGGCATTTTGACACCCAAATAATGTATATGGTGCGAGACATCCATATGAAAAAAGTGCATGGGTATTTTTATACCTTAACCATTTTTAAAACAAACTTAGAATGAAGTCTTGTTCCTGTTAAAAATAAAAATTTCATATTTGTAAAATTAAAATAAAACAATTCATATGATTCAATTTTAATTATAACTATCTACCTTGAGGGAGGATCAAATCTAAATGCTAAAGCGGAATAATTTAAAAGCATGCATACAAATACATGCATATCTAACTTCTACGTGCCATTTTAAGTCTTTAAATTTTTTTAGTTAAATTTAAGATATACCATAAATGAATAAAAAAATTACCTAATTCTTTTTTTTAAAAAAAAATATGTGACGTCTTTTCAACACACGATAAATCTAAAACATACACACAAGGGGTGTTCAAAATATCCCCAATCCTGGTAGTCCCAACCTGATCCCAGACATTTTGATCCCGAAAATTTTTTGTCCCATCCAACCAAGACCAAGACGGGAACCAGGATCACTCTTGAGGTCCCAGTCCCTTTTTTTTTACCTTATAAATTAAGTTATCATTTTGTTTTTTTGTTTTTTTTTACCCCCATAAATTAAATTATCCTTTGATAAGATATGTATCAAATCTTTAGTTAGAGTTAAACCGCATATATTGTAGTATTTATCCTAACTATATAGTGTATAAAAATAATAACAAAGATGATAATGATAAAATGTTATTCTTCAACTCTAGATCAATTTATGTAATTATTATAACCTTATTAGTTGTTGAATGATTATTTTAAACACTAGAATATGAAATATTTAACTAATATAAATGATATTTTGTAGGTTTATTTTTTTAAAAGAAAGCCGAGATTTCCCGGTCTCGGTCCCAATCCTAGAAAAGTCCCAATCCTAGTGATACTGTGACTTTCCCAGGACCAAAAATAGGATCAGGAATGATTTTCAACTCCTGGCCTCTTATCGGGATGAGACCCGAGGCAAGGTAATCTAGGTCCCGACCTGGACTTTGAACACCCTTAACACACACTAGCTATCATTTAAAAAAAAAAAAAAAAGACCACACAAACACCCTAAACATTTTTTATTGTATCCAAGCAAACCGACTCATTTCTTTTGACTTATTCAACAATTTGTTTGATTTTATTTTTAATTTTTTATTAATCGATTAGTTGTAATTATGCTCGTGATGGACTACCTAAAAGGTGTTGGAAAAAACTTCACCAAAACATAAATAAATAAACTTTCCTAGGTTAAAAATTCAAGACAGACCGGCAAATTTGAAAAACAAGTACTCTGATTTTGTACGAGATATGATTTTCAAATAATGCAATTGATTAAGAATGATGACATTGTTATGGACATTCATTCTTTGCTTGAGCTTGGAGAAACCAAAGTCGTATACATTTTCATAATGTGAATGTGAGGGAATTAGAAAAGTTTTATTCCCTCCGGGCTTTTATATAACGTCTATATACCTAATTTAATTAAATTAAGAAAGTTAATTAAGTTAGTTTTTATGATATGTATTTTCTAAAATGTTCTAATCATCTTCCTTAATTCTCTTATTCTCTCTCCTTATTATTGTTAAGGGAGCATCAGTGGGGGTAAATTAGGAAAAGATTGACGAATATAAAAAATAAGTCTTATATTTAAGATCAAAATCAACTCCCCAAATAGATTTATATATTAAGGACCAGAGGGTGTGTATATGATGTCTAAAAATGCAATCTCTCCAATTTAAAATATAGGACACCTGGAAAAAAAATGTTGCTCATAATATAAGTCACCCATAGTAAAATTTGTTTGGGTCAATTTAACAGAATTGTTAACACTGCAATAATTTTAAAAGATTGTGTCTACTTTTGTATCTTTCAAAATTTAATTGTGCCGGACACCAATGACCAAAAACTTCATTGTTAAAATTGCATCTTAATCCTTAATTTTATCTATATTTATTAGTGGTACATATTAGATATCGAGAAAGAAGAGAGAGATGAGACAGATTGTGATGAGATGACAAAGTTGAAGTTTTTTTTTTCAAATTAAGACGGAGTTAACGAGTTAATTATCTTCCTAAATTATAATAAGGTGGCTATATTTTCAATTGGAGCAAGGAAATGTAAGGTTTTCATTACTATAGAAATCACGATATATGATGGTTATTAACGACAGTATAGCACGGTCTCAAACCGTCATATATGCAGGCTCTATATTTGCTCGGCGTAGATACATTATAGTTCTGAATCATGATGCAATCAAAATCTATTATAACGGTTCTAGTATAACAATTGTTATAGATTGAGATGTGGTGAGGTCATGCTATGTGTAATGTTGTCATGATAATAAAACGGGTTCACTTAAACAACTGTTATATATACCGTAATGCTGGCACAATAAATTACGATATCAAGTAAACAACCGTTATAAACTCTATAACATATATAACGGTGCTTTTAAAATAATAGTTATATAAAGTTAGCATACGTAAGTCATTAAATCACAACTGTTATTTATTTAATATAAATGCTAACTGATTTAATGAAACAATCATCATATATAGTGCATAAATATATAACGGTTTTTATATAAGAACTGTTAAGTTTTGAGGCTATTTTGTTTGAAAAAAATGGTTGCATATAGCATTCTATAGATCTAATATCTCATTCTCTGTCAAGTTTTGCTTGAAGATGCATACCCCTTTAGCCCTTTACAGTAGGGAGTTCCATTGAGCTTAGACAGAGAGATGAGAATGTCTTGATCCATCTCAAATTGTATGGCTATACTCAATATGTGAGCTTTTGTTCTATTATACAATAAAATCAAACAAGCAAAGCAAAAGCAAAAACTCTATCTAGTGTGCGTGCGCACGTGTAGAGTTGAGAATATCTTGATCGATCTCAAATTGCATGGTTATACTCGATGTGTGAGCTTTTGTTCTATTATACAGTAAAATTAAACAAGCAAAGCAAAAGCATACAAAGTTGAGAATGTCTTGATCCATGGCTATATTTGATGTGTGAGCTTTTGTTTTATTATACAGTAAAATCAAACAAGCAAAGTAAAATCAGAAACTCTGGCTATACTCGATATGTGAGCTTTTGTTTTATTATACAGTAAAATCAAACAAGCAAATCAAAAGCAGGAACTCTATCATGTGAGTGTGATGACATTATTCCTTTTTTGTCATAGATGGTATGACAATAAGGTGGTGTGTGAGTGTGATGACATTATACCTTTTTTGTCATAGATGATATAAGAATAAGGTGGTTTGTGTGTGTGTGTGACGACATTATAACTTTTTTGTCATAGATGGTATGACAATAAGGTGGTCAGGCCAAGCAACAAGTTCAAGCATACAACACAAGCATAGCTCCTCCTACTAACATCTGTGGTGGACTCTGGAAGAGCTAACTTCGATCGATGGCAGCCTTTAGCTCTCTAGGCTAACATGATTATGAGGAAGAGGCGAGTTGTGAATTGTATTCTCCCCCTATATGTTATACATGCAGCTTAGAGAGACAGTTGTGAATCATGTTTTCCCCTTGTAAATTATACACATGGCTTATAGCTACAAAACATGAGCACGACTTAGGTCAAAACATAGTTATAAAACACAAAGTGAATAATCACTACTAGAAAAAAAGCTTTTAAGACCGATTGCAATTGGCTTTTTAGACCGGGTTTAGGTCTGGTCTTGTATCAATCAGTTTAAAAACATGAGCACGGCTTAGGTCAAAACATAGCTACAAAACACAAAGTGAATAATCACTACTAGAAAAAAAGCTTTTAAGACCGATTGCAATTGGCCTTTTAGACCGGGTTTAGGTCTGGTCTTGTATCAATCAGTTTAAAAACATGAGCACGGCTTAGGTCAAAACATAGCTACAAAACACAAAGTGAATAATCACTACTAGAAAAAAAGCTTTTAAGACCAGTTGAAATTGGCCTTTTAGACCGGGTTTAGGTCTGGTCTTGTATCAACCAGTTTAAAAAGTTTGTCCTTATTAAGACCGGACCTACAATCAATCTTAAAAGTTACTTGTTTACACTAGTTGGTTAGATGACTGGTGTTAAAAAGTTTCCATTTATAATAAAAAAAAATCCACACTTTAGACTGTGTAATTTCATACATGATCTAAAAAGTAGACATTTTTTTAAAAAAAAAATGTACGATTTATTTTGTTTCACAGAAGCCCTATTGGATATTATATCTAAAAGCTATATTATACAATATAAATTATACAAACAACCCAAAAAATACAAATGCAATGGATATAAAAAATAATTATAACTAAAACCAATGAATCCAAGCCCTATATTAAGAGATAATTACTAAATCTTAATTCTGACAATTGTTTTTTCAAGGTTTACTTTTTTTGCTTACATTTTCCCTACCTCCAAAGGACTTAGATGATTTTTGAGTGTTTGATTTAGTGGATGCAATCTTAGGTCCGATATCAACATGTTGTTGCCACATGATTCATATTGTGAGCATCCCTAAAGTTGAATGCTGCTATCCATAGATTGGCTACTAAGTTACCATATTTATGCATTTTGACTCTTCTGGACCTCGAATATGAAACATGCTTATGCGCTACCCCAGTCTCAGGTGACAGAAAATTCTTATTTAATGAAACTGAGTATAACATAGTTAATATACACATATAATAATTGGATTTATTGGCCTTTACTTTGATTTCCATCTCAACCAAGACCTCATCACATGACCAAATTGAACCATACAAAATAGAATTTTCAAGTTTATATATCAACCATGTTAGACTCAACTTCATTAACTAAGATACTCCACCTTTGTTTGCTAAAACTGAGGTAGGTCAAAACCACATTCTATCTAAACTCTCAAAAGAGTCAAAGTGCCTAAGATTAGTAAACTTAGCACCTAAATCAATGGTGGTAGCATTCAACTCTAAGGATGTCCCACGATACAAACTACACATCTACAACTCCTACATGCCGGGGTTAAAATTACAATCGACACTCCTACCCAACACTCAATAATGATCTAAGCCCTTTCAAGAAGGGGGCATCTAAACAAAAAAAAATCTTGAAAAGAACAAAGGCATGACAAACAAGATTTAATATAACTAACATAAGTGTATACAAACTTTTGTCCATGGAATTCACAAAGATTGTATTTGTGAAATATGTCATTATGAGAATGATACAATGAAATTGTATTATTGTCATAATCACAAGTTTCACAATCCCAACCATAATGAATTATGTGGACAAAAGTTTGCATAATCTAATTATAACAACCACAAAGAATATACAGCGAGCAGAAAAAATGCAAACTTTTCAAATAGATCTTGGACTTTTCATTTATGTATATGAAAGATAATATTGTAAATACCAATGGTGAATCGGACGTGGAACCGGTCCGGTTCATGAATCGGACTGGTTCAGTATTTTTTAAAAAAAATCAAATTTTTTTAATTTCTTTTAGAATTTCATATTAATAAGCCTAAAATATTCAATTTCTCACCGGTTTTGCCTCGAGTTAACTCCGATCTGACCCATTAACCCTTGATCCAGTACCCCGACCGACCCTGTGACCGGTCCGAGTTTTAGAAACTTGGTAAACACCATGTACTACGCAAGTGTTTCTTATTTGTTGTGCATGGGTAATTTGGTTATTGTAATTGTTTTGGTTTTTTATTATGTTTTGTTGGTTTGTGTTTGTAATGCAAGGGGCTCCTCAAAAAACAACCTCTATTTGAAAAAAAAAAAATACATGCAATAACACTTTACGGTTATTAGGAACCATCAAATATCATCTAAATACTTGTTGGTTCATTCATATAACTGTCATGTAAGATATCTTAGTTGACAATTTCGGTGGAATGTAGGGGTGAAAATAGGTTAGGCTATGTTATACTTTATCTAAATAGGTCTGGGTCTACAACACATTTAAAGTTTGAGTATAGGCTTGAGCCTATAAATAGGCTTTTTTCATGCTTGAGTCTAAACCTTCAAAAGGCCTAACAAAGCCTGCAGCCTTTTTAAAGGCCTATTTAAAATGTAGGTCTTTAAATAAGCTTAAAAACATATGCCTCCAATTTTACATATTACCATTCAAGCATATTTACAATCTTACGTCATGCTTAAAAGCATATGATTCATTCTCGTCCTAACATAGTAATGATAGTTGTCTGAACAATTGGAGATAAGAAAAACTAATCGTCTGTTGACTAATAACATATATTTTCTAAAATCGATCAAGTATAAACGGCATGTAAAACTAAATTTTACTTCTTATGCTTTTCGCATATAAACTAGAACAAACACCTCCTACTAAGATTTTAATATTTCATTTGGCGCTAAAATAAACTTACAATAATTATTATGCTTTAGCGGACAATGCAAACCAAGGGAGAGCGAATTAGTTAGCATTGCCATCTCGACCAATCAAAGAGAAAAGATATAGGGGTGAATGATTAATGAATGCAAGGGTTAAGCGTATGTAAATAATAATGGGATGCGAAACTTAGAAGTAAGACTAAGTTAGTAGTTTTATAAAAAATATTTATAAAATTATCTCTAAATTCTTTTGATTATATTATTATATATAATTATATAATAGTATAAATTTAAGAAATTAAATAGGACAAGCTTGTAGGCTTATAGGATAGGCTTTATAAAAATAGATTTGACATGTTTATCTAGATAGGCCTAGCAATAGGGCTGAGTTTGAACTTGAGCTTGACTTATTATTAAATAGGCTAAGTTAGACTTTATATAGGTTAGATCGTAGGTCCCTATTAGAATTCTAACCTAAATCCAGCTCAAATGGAATGATAGTCAAATGAGCTAATATTAAAATGACCAAAACTTGTACCGTATTATTTAATGATTATATTGCAAAACTGTCAAGTATGTTTCCATACTTGACTGTTATTATTATTATTATTATTATTTTTTGCCAACTACTATTATTATAATAAAACTATTAAGTTTTGCTACTCAGAGCACTCACATGGCAATATAGAGGCCTTAATACTTAATGTTAGTGTTTGAACAGTCAAATATGACCTATATTTGATAGTTAAAAATAGTTAAATATTAACTCAAACCCTATATGACGGATTATTATTTAAGGGTTTCTAAGTGTGAAATATAAAAAAAAAATTAAACTGTCAAATATTCATATTTTTGTACAGTGACACACTAATAAAATCTCTCAAGCACTTGTTGAGTATCGAATGAATGCATGCCACAAAATAGCATATGTATGAAAAATAATTTTGAGATGTGATGTGATACAGTAATATTTTTTTAAGTGTTATACTATTTAAAAAAATTATAAATGTATGAATATTAGAAAATTTAAACATATTTAAAAAACCAAAAAAGGAAAAAAAAATTTATATAAGGCCTTTTTGATAGTTGGTGTAACAGGGAATATGGTATGGGAACTTAACAGTACAATAGTTATATAAAAAGATCAAGAATAAAATTGATAAGCATTGTCTGTTTTTTTTTTAATAGAATGATCAATTATATAGAATTATACGGGTAAAGTTGGTGTAACAAAGAATAGGGCATGGGAACTTGACGGTACAACAGTTATATAAAAAGAGAGACTGGAAGAAGATTGAAAACAATTTTATATCCTTTTCCAAGGTGCCTTTGAAATCAAAATTAAATGTGCAAGAAAACCATAGAGCATACTCTTTTTATATGTCACAATTTTGATGTAACTCAAGGATGCAGTAAATGACGAGGCAGCACGAGTGATCCAATGTAACATCATTTTTAGACATGAGAGGCGAAAAAGATGATCGGTTTATTGCACCACACCCATTTAAAGGCCTAGGTTTCATTATGATCAAAATAGATTATCGCAGTATAAGAGGCATGTCTCCGAAATTTAACCTTTCTCATGAATATTGTCCAACCCCTTGCTGATCTGAGTATGTTGCAAATATCACATCTGAGTGAAGTAGAAATAACATCTGGATTGAGAACATTATAATTGATTGTTAGGTCTTGTCAATTGCATTCCGCGAGGTATTTGAACGAACCGCGAAATACTTGAATCACTTGTTCTAGGTTGCTTACCCCTATAAACAATTTATGTAATATTTCCAAAAGCCAAGTTTGGAAGCCTCAGTTAGAAATATCTGTGGAGCAAAGAGAAAGAGCACTAAACCAAATAGCCTGTGTATGGGCAATTGAAAAAGAGACTGTCAATAGCTTCATCGGCCTAAGTGCGCCTAACATCCAAATACATAGTTAACCTAAACAATTAAGTGATGCTTCCTCATAACCTCTCCAATAGGAACAACAGAGTGGATAACATAAATGGTATCTCTATGTATTGTTTATCTATTACTTCCTTGTGTACATATTATAAGCTTTAATATTTTAAGAATTTGGCCCTTTTTATAAGCTATACTTTGTATACATCTAGACATTTTTTTTTCTTTTTTTACCCCTAACTAATTATTCGTTGCTCTTATCTCTTTTTTCCTCTCATTCTCTATCACACTCACCCTTTTCATAACTAGGGTGTTTTGGGAAACTACTCCTTCCGATTCTTTTTATAAGATCTTTTTAACTCAAGTATGCAATTTGAGAAATATGTTAAAAATTGGTTAAAAGTAATATATATGTAAGAAATGAACTTTTGTTTTTTAAAGTATGCCCTTATTTATTAAGATCAAGTAAGAAAAAAAGAAGTGAGAAAAAGAATGAAGAAAATGTATGGGAAAAAATAGGGCAGAGAATGGAATTAATTAGGGTTGGAATTGGTAAAAATGCATTTAATATTCAAACAATTGTATACTATTCTTTCAAAAAAGATCACACCAATTCAAAAATTGGGATGTTATAAAAATGATTGTGACAGTAAATTGTATTTTTTATATATTTATTTTCTTTAATCAATTTAATTAACTTTTAATTTCTTTAATTTAGTTATTGATCTGAAACTTATAATAGGGATATAGGAGGGAATATTAGTTTCATTTATAAGACTTTAATATAATGAATAATGGCTGAATTATACTCAAAAGTTATTTTGACGTTAAAATGACAAATTTTAAAAGGGTTAAGACTTAAGGGGTTAAATTAACTTTCAACTTTTATAAAAAATGTAAAAATAACTATAAACTATTTTTTGGAGTAAAAGTAACCACAAATTTTTAAAATAGAGGCAAAACCTTTAAATACAACTAACTTTCACCTATTATAATAGGAAAAGTTAAACTTTTTGCTCTTAAAGTTTTAACTCACTTATAACTCAATCCCTAAACCTCACTGGGCAAAATCCCCATCCCCGTCCTTGCCCCCGTTCCCACTAACTTGCATCCTCGTCCCCCTTTGTTTTCCAAACACCTTACTAGGAAAAATCCCCAAATAAAGTTTGAAAATATATAATAAAAATGGGATTTGTCACCTAAATTTGAGTCTCTAAAATTGTAAATTGTAGGAAATCCACAAATTTTAGGGCCATAATCACCACCACACACTACACATGCCAAACCCACAACTAAACACCCAAAATATTAATATGTGTGCTACAATTCACGGTGATTTCCCCCTCTTACGAATTGACAGTGAATCACAAATGGGTTTATATAAGTAAAACTCAAAAGAGTTCAGCGTTCATACTGACGTAAATTTGTTTTCTTTTTTACTGGTGAAATTTTTAGCAAGGTTCAGTCCCATTCCCTGATAGAAGAGAACATAAATGGTAGTACACATTTTAGTGTTTACTCAAAAATATAACACCCCAAATTTTATATTCACCAAAAATATATTAAAATTAATTGAGAAATTTAATAAAATGGTGAATATTCATGAATTTGGATCTTGTGAATTTTGAAATATTCATATTCATGAGAAAATGGGCAAATTAATTCGAGAAATGAATTAAAATACAAAGGTGATAGCAAAATCATAATTTTGCCCAAGATTAATTATTTTCCAATTAATTGGAGTTAATTTGAATTAATCAAGGAAAATAAAGGAAAATGTATAATTGGATTAATCTTGATGGAATAAATCAAGAATTGTGAAATTAGGAGGAATTATACAAAATTCATTTATAGGAATTATGAAATTATTGAAATCATTTTTCCCTTTCCTTCCCTCTTGATAATTTCGTCTGACACAAGGAAAATGGAAGGAAAAGTAATCTTGGGAATTAAACATGCTAAATACCATTAACCTATGAAGAGGAGATTAGATGATGATTTAATTTCAAGAGCACATGTCAAAATGCTACATGAAGAGAGTAATTATGACAATGGTAAGATGTGTATGACATGAAGGTAAGGGCATGGTGATCATGATGGGGCAAGTAAGGCATAAAGTGAAAAGGTATGGTGAAAGCATAGAGGGAAGTATGGTGGTTGGAGACGAGTGCCACCATAACACCTCTTGATGAAATCAATGGTATAGGATGAATGGAGCATTTTTATGAAGTCATCATCTTCCTCTTCTTTTGTGCATTTTCTTCCAACACTAGAAGAGGAGAGAGAGAGAGAGAGCTCTCAAGTTCTAGAGAGAAGGAAGAAAAAGAAGTTTAAGGTAAGTATGATTTCTTAAGAGTTTTCTTGTGATTTTGCTTAGAAACCTTCTCTAAACCTTGTTTCTTCATGAATCCATGATTGTGAAGACACAGTTTGAGTTCAAGAAGAGAGAGAGGAGACACCTAGAGAGAGAGGATTCAAGATCTCAAGAGGTAACCTCACAAACCTTATATCTAAACTAGTATGGTGTTGTTGCTAAGGTTTATGTTTAGTTTTGATGATTTTTATCAAGTTTGTAAATTTGGAAAACCCTAATCCTAAGGGGTCATACTGCCCAA
This sequence comes from Inga leiocalycina, assembly GCA_963242795.1. Lineage (NCBI taxonomy): Eukaryota > Viridiplantae > Streptophyta > Magnoliopsida > Fabales > Fabaceae > Inga > Inga leiocalycina. The sequence continues at coordinate 46,012,020 of OY725324.1, forward strand.
ATTTCTTTGAATCATGGTTAAGATATGTTTAAATGCATTAATAAGGGATTAGGAGTGGAAAAGTACAAGCTTTGTAAGCTAAACACAATACCCCATTTTTCCATTTTTTGGCAAAGTTTCGGCCAAGGTCAGAACAGTGGGTAGGAGCTGAATTTTCATGAAATAGATGGTTCCATTGGGTTTAATTAGTGGGCAAAAATATGTGGGATTACAGTTGGTCGCTTTTTCAGAAAAGACCGAAAAATCATAATTACGAAAATGCCCCTAAAACCCTAAATCATGGCTGTTAGGGTATTTTCATAATTTGACAATGAATTTGGTGATTTCAAGCTTGGAAATGGATTCCTTAGGACAAAATAAGTCAGGATAGCCCTAGTCAAAATTTTAGGAAAATGTGCCATCGGGCCGGGTACAACGGGCCAGGGCGGGGTCCCGAGAGCATTTTGGTAAATTTTCACCATAGACTAATATAGCCACCAGAAACACTATGGAAGTATCTAAACTGTACATTTGATGTTCTAGGACCAAGTAGAGCCTGAGGGATTGTCACGCAAATCGAGGCATGTTATTCGATAATCAGGAAAGGGCGATTAAAGTAAGGAACTTACCTCTCCTGCATGTATTTAATATTTGTGCTAGTGAATTGTTGCATGTTATTGCTTTGCTTGATTTTGTGAAACATATGTGAATAATTGAAGCTATGTTTCTGTTTATGCTATAGCCATACATATGTTGATTGAAACATTGAGCACGCAGATATATCATTATGTAAGCATGAGTTATGTAATGCAAGCATGTTATGCATTAAGCACTTATCTTGCATGCATATTGGTATTACTTTCCTACTAAGATTCTTCAGAATCTCACCGTCCCCTACCAAAAATTTAGACATGAGAAGACAGACAGAACGTATGTTGAGAACAAAGAAGAGAACCGTACGAGGGGATTACAGTGGTGGAATGAAGACTAGAAGATGTCTCTGTTTCACTGGGACAGGTTTAGACACCCACATAGCGCTCCAAAGCTACATTAATTGTAATTATCAAGTACGAACCCCTATGGGGAATTTTCGTAATCGTGCACATAATACAGTATATCTATGCTATTCTTGTGTTGCCTACTGAACTGCATATCGTTTTCCGCAAATACTCTGAAATAGGTGAAAATAAGATGAGGGTGTGACAGAAAATACCTTTGTTATGAATATTATTTGTTTGATCAGACAGACATGTGAGACAAATTTTCAAAATTGGATGATACTTCGCTACTACAAACAATTCTTAATTTGAATAACTCTGTGGTGTTTTTTAAATAAAGACATTTTAAACTCAATAATTATGACAAAATTTCCAAATAAAATTTGAAAATATATAACAAAATAGAGATTTGTCACCTGGTGAGGTCTCTGAAAAACAGAGGTGGAGGGAGATACGAGTTGATGGGGATGAGGATGCTGTTTTTTTAAAAAACAATTATGTCAAATCCACCTAAACAATTTTTAATAGTATTTTAACATGTTTTTGCCTTATAAGATGACTCAGAAATATTAAGGACTGAGTTGTAAACGAGTCAAAAGTTCAGGGACTGAGTTATAAGTGAGTCAAAACTTTAATACCCCATTTGGTAGCATGGAATTAAGATAAGGGAAGTGGAATTGGAAGTGAAACTCATCATTTGAGTTGTTTGGTGCAATGGAAGTGAGTTCTTGATGGAAGTCACTTCCATCACTCAACTCATGGAAGTGAGTTCCACTTTTAATTCCATGAGCCTATTTCCCCCATTGCCCTTCTTCACCTTCTTCTTCCCTTCATCGACAACCATGATATCCTCCACCGGGACTGGCGGCAGTGATGACAGTCCTCCCTATCGACGGTGCTAACCGTCCTCCCCCAGTGACAGCGGTGACAGTCCTCCCCTAGCGACATTCCTCTATCTTCTTCCTCAACCTCTATCGCTCCCTTCCTCTTCAATCTATCAACATCATCAATGAGTCACAATCATCGGATCTGGTTTTCTGGCAACCACATCCTCCTTCTCCCCACTAGTCCTCAACAACAGCAATCATCCATAGAGGCAACGGTCCTCCACCAACAATGACTCATATCTAAGAAAGTCTTCCTTCCCCTTTTGTTCGCACCTCTAACCTCAGTCTCTTTCTCCAACGGCATCCGCTCTAGTTTGAAATGGAACTACTATTTTTTAGAAGTGTTATGTGATTTTTTGTTAGACATGAATAGCAAATCACCCTGTTGGTACCTGGTTTCTTAGTTTGAAATAATGAAGAAGGGGATGAATCAGAGGAGTTGATCATAGGAAGCGGTGGTTGTTTTTTTAAGCCAGGGGTAGTTTGGTACTTTTATAATATAAATACAAATATTGAATTAAAATAATACCTCACTTCCATCTTCATATCAAATATACTTTTAACTCCACTTTCATCCTCACTTCCAATTCTATTTCCACTTCTAATTCCACTTCCACTTCTTACAAAAATGCTTTCACCATATCAATCGGGGCATAAGGGCCATAAAATTAATTTTTTCTATTGTAATATATGAACGTTAGTTAGGTTTAACAATTTTGCTCTAATTTCAAAAATTTATAGTTACTTTTACTCTAAAAAATAATTTATGATTACTTTTACAATTTTAATAAAAATGAAAGATTATTGTATCACCTAGACCCATTTTAAAATCATTGTTGGGTTTGAATGATGGACAAGGTACTTGTGTACCCATGATAATCACTTTGATTAAGGCATTGTTTTGTAAAGTCCAAAACACAAAAAAACAAGAGAGAAGAGGAGACATTTTTCTTCTTCTATAGCCGCCTCCTTGTAATCATGATCCATTTTTGCATCATTGCCATGAAATGACGCGCGCGCTCTCTCTCATATCAAGTGCTGATATTTAGAACAAACAATATATATATATATATATATATATATATATATATATATATATATCTCTCTCTCTCTCTCTCTCTCTCTCACATCAGGTGATGATATTTAGAACAAAAAATTAGTCCATAGGTCCCTATAACTTTATCTCATTTTTAATTATGCTATTGTATAGTTTCCTCAATTCAAAACATTAGTTTCAATATTCATAACCTGTTAATTTATAAGAGAAATAAAGTTAGTGGCGAATGACGGGGCTTTCGCTTAGACTATATCAAATTAATTTCATCACATTGATATAAATAAAATCAAAATCCACTAGATTATAGATTATATGTAAAAATATTTTTAATTATGAGCATATTAATTTTTTTATTTTTATTTTAATAATAAATAAATTGTATTCTATCATTTTATTTTTTTAAAAAGAACTTTGCCTCTTATTTTGTATTTTGTTAAAACTTAATTACCTGCCGTTAGTCAGCATCCACGTCAACTTTAATTAACATTTTATAACTAAAGATCAATGGGTGTATTTGGATTTGTGATTGAATAAGTGACTTATTTTTACTTAGACTTATGGAATCTTAAAATTAGAAAAAAGTTATATTGGGTAAAATGATGAGTGTTTGGATTGATGATTGGATAAGTAACTTATATAAAAGTGAATGATGTTTAGTTTGGCTTTTGTATTATTTAAGAGAAAAAATTGTAAAAATTATGAAAAATGAAAAAATAAAGGGATAATTGTGAAAAAAGACCTCATTGGCAACTTAATTGCCAAATGGGAATTGGGAAGATATCTACACACGGAGGGATTTTTTCACAATTTTTTCAAAAATTAACTTTGAAAATTTAGCAATAGTACAATTTTAAATAAAATTATATCAAACTCTAATTTAAATTGGTACACTCCAAAAGTTTTTTCTATTGTGCACCTCAAGTTTAAATTTTATAAATTATATCAAACTCTAATTTAAATATTAAATCCTAGCTCATATTTTCACATAGGTCAAAATCTAACAAAATAAACCCATTAATACCTCCAATAATTCAAATAAATTATTTAAACTAAATTTAATAAAAAAACACCATATAGAAACTAATTTATGACATGTTTATAAAATAAATTGATTATAAAATCATAAAACAACTAAATAATAAATCTAAACTTATTAAAATTAATTATTAATTATTCTTTACATTTTTACAGTTATATATTGACAAAACTTAAAACTTGTCTAAACTCTTATCTCAAAGTGTTCTCTAATTAGTAGAAGATTATTATCTAAAGAAAGAAAAAATTATTTAGAACATTTTTCATAAAAGAAATTTTGTGATTAGAAGTGATTTTGACTACCTCATTAATCCCCAAAAATATGAAAATACTCCCTAAAACAGAAGCCAACGGTCATTTGGGCCTTTGAGTAGAAATAAGTTTCATTTCCTTATGCCAATCGCAGCCTTTAGCTTATTTTGACTGAAACGTAAACGTTGAAACAAACATTACATTTTGGATGCACCAATGGCTTCTCCCGATTGGACCCATAAATCGACGGATTGCACCCTAAATCGGTAAAACAAACACACTGAATGACTGAGAAAACTGTAAAGAACAAATTAAAAAATAGCAGGAAAATGATTAAAAATCATGTTAATCGAGTGAAAACGATAAAGAGTGATGAATTAATTTTCTTATTTAAAATGCATGCTAAGATGTATTTTCATTTCAATTTATTGAATAATTCAGATCTTATTGCTTTCTAATAGTTAGGCTGTGTGCAAAATAATTCAATTTTATAAGCATCGAATTATCGGGAAGTATTTACCTTAAAAGTAAAAACAAAAAAAACAAAATAATAAGATATGGATCATCTAAATTTTATTTGAACAAACAATTAAATTGTGGTATATAATCACAAGCACAGACATAGCATCTAGCGTTATTTCCCTCCTCTAGCTCATTTTCATGTTGTTATTTTTCTCTCTTCATTATAAAATCCCCTTGAAACCCAACAATCCTTACCCATAAACATTCACTCCTTTCAAAACAACAACCTGTTTTCTCTCACAACACAAACACACAGTTCTTTCTTCTTGATTTCTTTCAAACCCTACAGGTTTTGATCTATAGAGAGAAAATTATGTGCACAGGCTCTTCAAGTTATGGATCTCTCAGCTCTTCTTCTTCTTCTTCCCTTCGACGTTCATGGCCATCGAAGAGGCTCCTTCGCCTACACCTCCTCAACAGGTACTTCTTCCAATCATAATAGTAGTATTATCTTTTCCCACTTCAAATTTCTTGAGAATCTAAGCATGTTCTTCATGTCATACACAAAATTTGATAAATGAGCTGTATTGATATCATGACTTGTACATGTGATGTTTTGATAAAAAATTTACATTTAATTGTGATATTGATATTGACACAAGTACAATATAAGGAATCCAGAATTGAGTGATGAGTCTCGTATGATTGTCTCTCTCTCAATGAAAATAGCAACATAAATTTCTGCAAAACTATTGAAGCTTCCAAGTCTACTACCTCTCGTCCTCAATATAAAATCTAGTTTATAATATAATTATACTATAAAATCTTAAGTAAAGGACAAAGGACCGGAGGTAGTATCATGTACAACCCCACAAATTTCTTTAACGTTGATCTCTCTCTCACACGCACACACATGTACAAACTAACTTGTGAGATTTCATGAGTATCAAAATATTTGTGTCTGTGTCATATGCTTGTGAGACCTTTATTGAATTGAGGTGAGTTTATGGAACAGGAAGAAGGCAAAATTGAAGGAAGCAAAACAGAGGAAATTGCAGAGAGAAGAGTTTGAGCTTAAGAATCTGAAACTGTACATGCAGAACCAGAGCATCATGGAGGAGAATGAGAAGCTTAGGAAGAAAGCTATGCTTCTTCACAAAGAGAATCAGGCCCTCTTTTCTCAGCTCCAAAAAATGCTTTCTGGACCAACCAAAAATGAAAGTAATAGCGGGAAAATCAGTCACTAGCAGATACTGTTGAAGTCTGTTTAGAGTTAAACTATATGTTTGGTACTTTAATTTTATATCAAGGTTCAGTTTAATCCCTTTTAGTTTATAAAGTACATTTTTAATCAATTAATCTTAACATTGTTAATTTTAGTTAATGGAAAATGTTGCTTCAGTAAATTTAAACGATGACTCTACAATTAAATGTTGATAAATTATGCTTAAATTTTAAAAAATAAAAATGATTATATTAAAAAAAATAAATTTTAAGCATGCTTTGTACCATTTAATTGCAAAGTTAATGTTTAAATTTGTTGAGTTAGCATTTTCTGTTAATTGAGACTTACTATATTAAGATTAAGGGACTAAAAGGTTATTTTATAAATGTAAGAAACTAAAATGAAACTTGTTGTAAACTTAGAGGATCAAAATATTATTTAGCCTTTATTTATTATATTCCTAGAATATGGAGAATCAAACGGTTTGTTGATAAGGATCATCCTTCCTATCTTGCCTTTTCATTTTTCTTTTCTTTCTTCATTAATTTTCGTTTTAATTTTCTTTGCAATATATTTAGTAGTAAAACCATGATAAATATCCTCAGATACTATTTATAAACAACTTTCTCTCTCTTGGACTTGTCCATGATATAAGTAAATTTTTTTGTTTTTCAAAATTTAAACTACTTTTTCAGTTTTTCCTTTTCTACCCATATTAAATACATATATTTATATTAATGAACCACTAACTCTCTTTCATTTAGTTATTTATTACCAGGGTTAATGAATCCAAACCGGACCGGCCAGTCAGGCCCGGAAACAGGTTAACCGGCCGGTAGACCGGTTCGATTCCCAATCCGGTCCGGGTTCCTATTTTAAAAAAATAAAATTTTTAAAATTTTCTTTAGAATTTCATATTAATAAGCCTAAAATCTTCAATTTCTCACCGGTTTGGCTCCAATTTAACCCACTGACCCTTAACCTAATACTCCAACCAATTCAATACCCGGTCCGGATTCATAAACCTTGTTTATTACTTATTTTCTCTCATATTTTATATTCATTCTCACCCCTATACTCTTTTTATAAATATAAGCATATTTAGAAAAAACATTATATTTGTTATGGATTTTTTATTTTTAACTAATTTTAACCACCAGTATATTTTACTCAATTAAAATAGTTGTTGCTTATAAAAATAACTGCTGGAGTAATTGTCGATAGGCCCATCATCACAAGCAACATAATGTTGTGTGATGGTACAATTATTTCTGAACGCTCTCTTACTTATCTTCCCCCTTTTCTATATTCGAATCAATTTTTAATCATGTTGTTTACTTATTGAGACAAATGTTTCAGGCCCCAAAAAAATAAATAATAATGTTTTTTTTATACTATAAATAATGTTTTTATAAACAAACAAATTTTTTCATAGATAAAACAATACATAGCAATTGGGCTTTATTACACAGACCACACACCAAACTAAAGAAGCCCAGCCCACATAAGAAACTAACATGACTAAACAAAGAACCTAAATCACAAAACAAAAACCTGAAGTGACAAAGTAGCAAGTTGAATATTGCAAAAGTGAGATACGTGTGAGGAGGACAAGATGGCTACTAGAATCTTTTGCACCAACAAAAGTGCATAACACAAAACATCAAAAAAAAAAAAATTAGAAAAAACTTCTAGCAGATTGAAACCTAACAGTAAAGTCAGGAAGAAACTCCGATGGATCTTATATTGCAATATGCAAGTTTGCATATATAACAAACTAAAACAAACGAGTTGAAGAAAAGACTCGCCAATTAGAAGGCACAAGTAGGAAACTAATAAAAACGACCAAACATAACAAACCAAAACCAGATAACTTGAGTAACCTCAAAATGGAGAAGACAACCATGGCACTAGTCGCTCCTAGGAGCTTTTCTCGCCGAAATTTCGTAAAACCCCAGCTAAAAAAGGTTAGTCGCTTCCCACGCTTGTCCATTTGTACCGTTCAATATAGTTGATAAAATTTGTTTTACCTTTTTTTTCGTACAAGTCAATATGTATTTAATGTTTATTGTCAATAATCTCAATTAGACAAGTAACATCTAAGCAAATATTTTGGAAAAATCCAATATCTTTAGTCTTTAGTCTTGTTATGATGCCGGTAAGTTTGGGGCACGTTAAAATTAAAAATAAAAAAATTATATTGTTGTCTAGTTTTATAAGGTCCTCTTGGGGTTTACATGATCATTTAATACATTTTTACCCATGTTACCCCTAATTAAATTTTCCCATACACTCCTTTATCGTTTTTTTCTCACTATTGCTCTCTCTCATTTACCCACTAATAACTAAAGGCATATCTGAGAAAAAAACATATTTCATACATATTTATTTAATAATTCAATTCGGTTCATCATAAGCCCTTGATAAGGACCGAGGGAGTACCCGGTTATCTTTGTTATAGTCCAATTAACATCATTACTTAAGTGGATCAATATATGGGTCCGCATTAGCATTAGATGCTCAGTGCATCTATGAGCTTAGGAGCTCATCCCGCAAAACGACATCGTTTTGGTAACGATGTCATTTTGCGGGATAAGTTCCTAAGCTCAAGGAAGAGCTAAGCTGAACAGGTAATGCTATCCAACCAATACAAATAGCTTGAATCTTCTGAGAAACCATCGAACCGGGCAAATACAAGTAACAAGAAACTTATTTGGTAAGAGGGATTTGGAGGGAAGAGAGGGAAAATTTTTAGAACAATTGTTCCAAAAATCAACTTAAACAACTAATGGCTTGTTTGGTATGAGGGATTTGAAAGGAGGGGAAGGAAAATTTTTATAAATTGAATTTTAAAAAATTAGAGAAATGGGGTTATAAAATTTAAATAAATGGTAGATGTAAAAAAAATTAATTAAAAAATTTTATCTTCATTTCTCTAATTTTTTAAAATCCAACTTAATATTTTTTTTCCTTCGCTCACTTTCCCTCCCTTCCTCTCCCCTCATACCAAACAACTCCTAAGAGTGGAGTGTGTGTAATTCAAAACCCAAAAGACAAAAATCATTCCATCCAGATTCCAGACCAAGCAGAGTCAAGAAACTAAAGTAATCTCTCTCATCTAAAATTTTCACCAATTTGATTCTTACCTCCAAGCTTACTAGGCAGATCCCTGATTTTTGCAGTTCGATTCGTATCTGCGGCTGATCATATACAAACAAGGTTCAATAGATGCGCAAACCCAAGTTGTACATAATGATCATCTGGTCTTGATCTGGAAAACCCCCAAGTAGGATACAAAATTCCACACTACTAATAGCAAGTCTAAAAAGACAGGACAGCAGCCTAAATTAATACCGATCAACCAAAATAAAATCGTTGTCTTCAAGAACCTCGAGTGTTTCATCGCCGATAAAATGCCCTCGGCCAATTTGGTTCACCAATCTAACAAATTCTTGCCTTTCCTCCACTGGGAGAGGAACATATGGCAGCCTAAAAACCGGCCTGATAACCCCGAGTTGAGCAAGAGCCGTGTTCAAACCAATGGGATTTGGTTCATTAAATAGCCAGCGGATCAATGGCATGACCTTAGCGACCAGATTCGGATTCTTACCACCAAACATGAGTTCGTGCATTAAGCTGGGAATTAGGTTGCTTGCAACAGATATAACTCCGGTAGCCCCAAAGTCCCATCTAGAATCATGGCATTCATCATCATTCCCACTCCACACAACAATTTTATTTCCGGTGTAAAGTTTGACCCGGTCGTTTCCTACACACTCCTTGACACCAGCAAAGTTTGTGCTTTTCCTCGCCATGGTTTGAATCACAGATGGAGGAATATCTTGACCAGTTCGTGAAGGAACATTATATATAATGGTGGGCCCCATAGAAAGCACAGTACTGAAGTGAGAAATCATACCAGCAACAGATGTTTTGCCATAATAAGGATTTATATGAAGGGCGGCGTGCATTCCAACTGCGAAACCTTGCTCAGAGGCATGAATCGCTTCCCGGGTCGAGTTGCTTCCGGTGTTTCCAATAACCTTAATTTTTCCACCAAAACAGTTGACTGTGTGCCCAATAAGCATTATGTGCTCATCCCAGCTCATCAATTGACCTTCACCAGTTGTGCCCCCAACAATAATACCTTCAACACCGTTCCCAATCTGTGTATTCACCAAGTCATCGTATGCTTCAAGATCAAATCTGCCATCAGGCAGGTAAGGAGTTTTGATGGCAGTTATCAATCTCAGACACTTTATGTCCTCAACTGATGTCCTGTAAATACAGCATCACTTCATCACCATAAAAATAAATTTAAAAAAAAATGAAAAATCTGTGTAAGCATCATTTCTACATATATTTATGATATTCACAAAGAGGATATTAATAAATTAGATAAAACAAAATAAGCCAGATATACACATCCAAATTTCTATAAGACCATTCCTTAAAATCTTTATGCGCAAAATTGCACTTTGTAATATGAATCAACATAATTTGCCCAATAAAAAATATAAATCAAAATAAAACTGCTTTGCAGATACATAAATTTTATAAAAACCTCAAAGTAAAAATCAAGTAAAGAAAACTCAGATTAATCTCAGATTGTAGATTATTACGAGAAAATTGTTGCGGTATCTAGAAGCATATAACACATCACATTAAAACGGGAAAAAAGAACCTTCACGTGACCATTCCAGAGATGATGTACAGAGAAAAAGAAGCTAATCCGCACAATACACGCATAATTAGACAGAATATACAAATATCAAAATAGAACACAAACAGAAGGAGACTAAACAATTTTCTACCTATTTTTCATCTCAAAGCTTCGCATTGGAAGGTGCACATCAGGCACAACAGCTGCCTGTGGAGGCTTCCAGTTTGAGTTCCTGGATCAAACAAAGAATGAATTAACACCAACATAAAACCAACATGCAAATTTGAGATTTTTTCTTTTTAAGAACACAAGGTTAGGCTAAAGGAACCATACTACCAAGTGATATTTTATTTTGGGGGCAAAATTCCAACAAATAATAGTATAAATTTGAGAAATAATCAACCACAAGGATCAAATAGAAAACAGAGAAGCAACTTTGACCTCCTGTTGCTATCACCGATATGGGAGCGGCAAACCGGGAAATCGGAACCATTCAAGCAGACGCTATTACAGGTCTTCAGCAAGGCCATCACTGAAAAAAGCGATTCCTCAAACTAATCGAACTCAAATCCGACAACAGAAAAATCAGCACAGAACAGTGCTACTTGATTCAATGGAGGAAGAAGAGAGAATGGGGCTGAGGAATGGAGGAAGCGGGGAGAGGATGGAAGATGAGTACGGTGATGGACGACTGTACGGCCACACTACGAGCGGCGCCGGCGAAGAGGGGTTGCGATGATAGAAGAGAGCGCGGCGGCGAGATGCTTAGGGTTCACTAATCACTTCACTGATTCTGAGATTTCAGATTTCCCAGGCCAACGTAAGGGAGGGAAGCGGCTTCTGTCCTTTTCATTAGAGAAAAGACGGTCTTTTTCTTTATTATTATAAAATAATATTTTATAATATATTAAGTCTGAATTGTTAAGATTTTGATCCAACGATTGAAATTAAAAAAAAAAAAAGACTATCCTTTTCTTTATAGAAAAAGACGGAAACTGAATCCTGGAGGGATGGTGTGCGGCATTTTGTTTCTGTTTATTTTAAAATAAATCAAAAGTAATATCTATATATCTTATAATTTTTATCCACCAAGTCAACAGTTGAAAATCGGTTCATGCACGGCTTATCTCACAGATTACTGTTCACAACAGTAAAAACAGCTCAAACAAGAAAAAAGGATTGGCTCGTAAAAGTGCCGTTGGCTGGCGACAAAGTGTGTGTTTGTTTCGGCTTTTAGGATCAGCTTAATTTCAATAAGTCACATTATGACTTTAAAAAAAAAGGTTTTATGTTTGGTTTACCGATGCATGAATGGACAATTGGTTGCTTTTAAGCAACTTTCAAATAAGCTTTCTTTTGTTGCTTTTTTTTTACTGTTGGGGTATTGGTAGGTGAGAACCATTATTATTATCATTAATAATACCGACCTAATTATTATTCGTCCTCCTCTCCTTCTCGTCTCCTCTCACTCTGTAGCTGTCATTTGCATTTGATCGTGCGCTTTGCTTCATCCTCAGTTCCTCACAGTTGCGATCTTCCGACTCTCGGCAGGTAGGGAATCGAGCGGCTGGGTCTTATTCTCTCCATCTCCGTGTTTCCTTGTCCTGTTGTCGTCGGCGGTGGCCGTCAAAGCGCCGTTCGGTGTCAGTGGCCATTGGGCTAGAGGTAAAGGTGCTGGCTTGGAGTCCGACAGAGTTGGATTGAGTCCGGTGGGAACCAAACGGAAAATGACGGTGGCAGATCTGTGAGTTTGAAATCGGATTTGGGTGAGTTTGGGTCTGCAACGGTTTGAGCTGGTGAGCTTCGGCGGCGCGATCCAGAATAGCATTATATGGTTGAAGGTGGTGTGGTGGTAGATCTGTTCAGTTGTGGTGATCTGTGCGCATTGTGAGGCTGCTCAGGTATGTTAGCTCTGCCTTTGTCTATGTTGAAGAAATATTCACCTTTGCTCTGCTTTTCGGTTCCCTTTGCTCTGCGGTGTGTGTGATCATGTTGTGTGGTTCGTTGTCTTCGGTTCAAGTTCGAGTTTCTCTGGTTGTGTTCTTCCTTTTTTTTCTCTGGTCTGGGTACATCGACATATGTTGTGCATTTGCTTGTTTTCGGTTCAACTTCGACTGTGAGGTTATCTTCTTCATTTTTTTTCCCTCTGCTTTTGGTCTGGTTTATGTGTTGATCCAGAAAAACATTTGCCACGAAGTTTGTAACTACCTTTGATATTCTTCAACTCACTTGCATTTCAGAACCCTCAGACAAGTGATGCGGTTGATCTATTTAAGCATTGAACTCAGGTTCTGTCGGTGACTGTCTCCTATCACCTAATTTAGCAGCGCAAGAACGCTGCAGAACTCTTCAACTGTTTGATATGTAACTCTCATCCATGGCTGAAATTTCAACTCTTTCTGTTAATTCCTTTTAGGTCATTTATGTTTTAAGCCTTTTAAGTGAAAATGTCTAAATGGTGTGGACAAAAGAGAGAGCTCTGTTGTGGTTTATTGAGTTTGGAAGCTCAATAGGTTTGAGCATTGCTAGATTATTGATTACTAATGGTTATGGTTGTATTCATGCCAGTTAATTTGTTTAGTGACTATGATTTAAACGAAGGTGCGAGGGATTAATTTTTTGTTCTTTTAATTTTTTTATGATGCAAGCCATGAGTTCATACTTAAAAGTTACAGTAATTTGTTTTTAATTGAAAAAGTAAATGCAAACATTTATAGGATTACTTTTTATCATAAATGCATGCCATCTCGTTTTTAAGTGAAAAAAGTCATAAGACTGTTCATAAAATCTAAAGCCACCTGTAAGGAATTTTGTTAGTTTTTCCAAACCTTGAATTTTTTTCAAGTCTAATGATTGCTTTCTTTATTCTATAACATTAATCAACGAATGCTTTGTTGGGGGTATATATAAAGATTAGTGAGGATTAGCAAAATTCTACTAGCACTAAATAAACTGTATATCAAATAATTTGGTTGCCGTGTGTGTTATGTGTGACCTTTGTGGTATAGCAATATGGAGACAAAAGCTGTGTGGGATTTAGAATCAACACAGATATTTATCAACGCATGCATAGACCAAATATACAAAAAAGAACACAAAGGGCAATTATTTACACCAACAAGATGGAAGAATATTATTTCCACATTCACTGAAAAGACTGGGAAACTGTATGGGAAGAAACAATTTAAAAATAGGTTAGATATCTTAAAGAAAGAGTCGAGGATATGGGATTCTTTAATCAGAGAGACCGGTGTGGGTAGAGACCCTGTGACAAACAATGTGAATGCATCAAGCGACTGGTGGAAGGAGAAATTACAGGTAAAAAATATTATGTGCACACTTTACAAGTATAATGAGTCCGCTGTTTGGTATGTACTTCAGTTAAATATTCATTTTGACTCTTTTTACTTGTATGCATGTAGGAGCATCCTGAATATAAGAAATTTAGGTATTCTTGCCTAAAGAATGAAAGGGAGTTACGAATAATATTCAAAGATGGCTCGGCGATGGGAGACCACATTTTCTCAACCTCTCGCGTACATGAACAGACAAATAAGGAAGATGAGGATGACGTTTACAGACCCACAATGGATGAACAGGAAGGCTCTGGGGACAGCGAGGATGAGCATTTTGGTGTGGCCCCTGCATTTAGTACAGGAGTGATAGAGGAAATGGCAAGCGTTGGGTTAGCTACAGCAATTCCCTCAGGCAGTGGTCCCAGCGCATCCGGAAGTTCACAGAAAAGGAAGAGAGGTGAAGGGCGTAGCAGAAGCAAAAAAATAGAAAATTTCGGCTGCAAAGCAAATAGCTGATGCCGTCAGTGTCATTGCTAATGTGACTATGGATCGTGCAACGGCTTTAATGGCACCTCAAGAAAGTAGCATGCCTAAGGTTATGAAAGTTCTACTGGAGCTTGACGACGTGAAGGCAGACAAAGCCTTTGGAGTTCGGTGTATGCGAGCTCTGGAAAGCAAGACACATTGGGATGTGTTTGTGTCGTTGAAGAGAGACCCTGAGTACCTCATGGCTTATTTGCGTCATATCATAGATGAGGAGTTGTTGTTGTTGCATTTTATGTCTAGATAGTTGATGTAGAACTAATGACTTATGTTTATTTCTTGTTTTGAAAACGGATTGATTGACCCGTCGTGTAGAACGGTTTCAAACCTTTTGGTATTTATATTATATGTTATGTTTTTTATTCATCCTGCTCACACCACAATTTCACTATAATCACAGGTACAGTAATGGCATATCGTAACAACCGAAATAGGTTGCAGGGGATGGAGGAAGATGAAGAAAGTGAAGACGCCTCAAATTTTGAGGCTGAGTTGCAACTACATGGACACATATTTAACCCAAATGAATCATGTTTGTGACACGATCAGGGACCAAATTGTACGGGACCTTTGATTTGATTATTTCTGTTATATTTAACTTCATCAAAAAATAAGTTTCTACAATTTGTAATTTATTCGTATTTTAATTGTAATTTTAGTATTTAGTTTACCATTGCCAAACTTGATCCGTTACAATGCTCTGCCATTTGAAACCTATGCTATTTGTCGTGTAATTTTTGGTAAGGTACCTACCGGTTGGAAGATCCAGATTATCAGACCCAATTAATGTCCCCGAACAAAAGAAATATTTGTGAGTGAAAAGTGTGCAAATAACTGTTATTTAGATGGATTAGCAGCATCAAACTTTTGAGTATGTGCCTTGTGGTAACACTGTCGCCATTAAATGGTTTGGATCAATTTATCACCAAGAATGTCACTTTAACAAATGCATCTTCCCAGGTCCGATTTGGTAATTAAGTTGTCAATGAATTCATTTTCCATAGTTAGTCCTTCATTTTTTCATTTTTTCATTTTTCATACTTTTTCCAAATTTTTCTCTTAGATAAAACAAAAGCTACTTATGCAAAAGCCAAACCAAACATCTTTCACTTTTACATAAGTTACTTTAAGTTACTTATCCAATCGCTCAACCAAACACTCATCATTTTACCCAATCTGACTTTTTTCCAATTTTCAAATTCCATAAGTCTAAGCAAAAATAAGTCACTTATCCAATCGCTCAACCAAACATACCCAAAAAATTTGAGGCTCTATGCAACAACCAATGAGAACGATACTTTCAACTCTAAATCCTATTTTTAAAAGTTTTCAAACCTCCCGCCCCTTCCTATTTCTACATCTTCCACCTACTTTTTTAAAATCGTGAAAGTGTGTGTTTGGAACAACGATAGTAAAAATGACTTTTTTCTATTTGACTTTTTATAATCGTATTTTTGATAAAATTCAGATTTTATATCGTGATTTATGTTTGGATTGACGATTGTATAAATTAATTTTATAAAAATATGTGAATGTTTATATTGACTTAAATATAAATGACTTTTGTGACAATGGTAAGAGAGAGTGGGTGAAAAAATATTTAAAAAATCAAGTAAATATTTAAAAATTACTTTAAAATATTAGGTCCAACTGAAAAAATATTTTTAGGGGTTAAAAGCACTAAAATATTTTAAAGTAATTTTTGGAGTTGAAAAATTACATTAAGGGTAGAATTGCAATCAGTCTGTTAGCACATTAAGCATAACTGAAAAAATATTTTAAGGGGTTAAAAACACTAAAAAATATTTTAAAGTAATTTTTGGAGCTGAAAAAGTACATTAAGGGTAAATTTGTAATCAGTTTGATAGCATACCGGATACAACTGAAAAAATATTATAAGGGTTAAAAGCACTAAAAAGTATTTTAAATTAATTTTTAGAGCTGAAAAAATATATTAAGGGTAGAATTACAATCAGTCTGATAATACACTGGATATAACTGAAAAAATATTTTTACACATATCGCACTATTCAATAGTAAAAAACTCCAAAATGCAGCTTAACAATTTCGTGCGTTTCATTATGGAAATTTCCTAAAAGCACAATTGACTTATCATTGAATCAAACACTCCCATTTTTTACCACGATGGACAAACACACGAAAGCCCACAAATCGCATGAATTCATTGAGTTATCGCACTGCCAAACACACTAAAATATGTTAGCTCTTTGTATCATAGATCGCAATTCAAGGGAGCTAAGCAACTGAATTCAACACCCATGAGTTTGTTTACCGTTTCTTTTTAGATTCAAATCCCTTCCCTTCCATCTCCGGTCAATCTCTCAACCTCCCTCCACCAATTTCTTCTTCAAAGTCTTCTTCATCCTCTTACACTTCTAATATATTATTCCTTTTTTTTTGTCCATGTCACAGTAGCTGGAGGAAGCAAAGAGATTGGAAGAACTGTCATGGAAGAGCAAAACCTTCTTTAGTGCATGAACCTTCATCCTTTGTTTGGTGCGCTACAAAAGGTGGTTTAAAGAGGGTTTAAAATCTCAATTCCTTTCTACTTTGGTTTATGAGCTATTTGATTTTTTTGATTTCAGATGTAGATTTCTACTTTTCATTATCCTATTTTCATTTTTGCATTTATTGACTCCGATATTAATCCCTTCTTCGAAGGAATTTGTTCTTGCAACGCGCATGATACTACATGATAGTACATGCTAGTTATATGAATGGACTTGACCCTAAAATCAAATCATCAAAAACTATTGTATCAAAAAACTATGTGCTTAACAGGCCCTTTTTTTTTTTTTTATCAATTGCCTTTTTTTATCATCCTCCCTTTTTCTATCATCCTCCCAACTCTTTATTTTTCTGACCATTAGACCAACATTTGTGAATGGTTCGGATTTGATCTTTTATGAAATTAGTATTAAAATGTTAAAATAAAAAGAGAAAACAATTAATTAAATACAAGTTACGAAATTTTAATAATAATTCCATACTACAATAAAGAATTAAGAATAATTTATTGTACAAAATTAAATCTAAATCGTCCAATTATTAATCTAAAAGTTAAAAAAGGGAGTACAGAGGATGAAAAGGGAAGATGAGGAGTTCCAATCCGTATTTGGACATGGTGGTGTAGCAGAATAAATCCAAAACACTTGACTTTATTTATTTTATTTTTATATTTTGATAATATGAAAGGTTTCTTTTTTTGATAATTAGAGCATAAAAGATTTTCACCTCTCTTAATAAATACATTTTTCAAGACTCAAACATGTGTTTTTCTTGTTATAGGTTACTTCACTTTTTGTTTGTCTCACAAACAGATTTGATTGATTGAGCTTTATGATGTTTATGGGAGATAAATTGATTCCATTTCTCCCTAAAACAGAATCTTCCATTTTAATTATAAGTTGAACCTTTTACCCGAAAAAAATGGAATTATAAGTTGAATCCACGAGGATTTTTATCAACATGTTGATTTTACTCAGCTAATAATAAATTTATAATCACTTAATGAATGAAAGCCTAAGAACTAGTATTTCAATATTAATATAAGACACAGTTAACCAATTAAGAGATATTAAAAAATTTAAATAAATTATTTTAAAATATTTATATATTATAAATAAGGCCGAAGTATACATTTGATCCTTTATATTTGTATTAGGGTTCATTTTAGTCCTTTCATTGGTGGAAAAATGATTTTTTTAGACCGGTTAAAAATGATTTTTTAGACCGATTTTGGATCTTGTTTTGATACAGCCGGTCTAAAAAGTCTATTACTTTTTAAACCGGTTAAGCAACTGGTCTTAAAAATCACTTTTTTAGACTGGTTGTTCAAAGAACAGATATAAAAAGTCCATACTTTTTAAACCGGTTGTTTAAAAACCAGTCTAAAAATTCTTTTCAAGACTTTTAAGACCGGTTCTTAAAATAACCAGTCGTAAAAGTCATACTTGTTATACCGTTATTCTAATAACCGGTCTAAAAAGTGATTTTTTTAAAAAATAAATAAATATGGCTTTTTTTTTGTAGTGCTCTACCTGTATCATCCTTTTCACTCTAGACTCTGAACAAAGGGCAATGAGAAACATAACAAAAAAAGAAAGAATCATCTTTTTATCATATTCACGCAACTTTTCTATCAATCCATATCTCTCAGATAAGAGCAACTTATCTTAGATTTATTCAATGTAATGAGTTCAAAATATTTATTAGATGCTCATCACTTATTCAGCTAACTTCACTTGACATCAAGAGTATAACACACATGCAGTCATTGAGTTCAGTTTATCGCACATCAATAAATAATGCAACTGCTTACCATCTAAATCTTCAGCAACATCTCCACCCTCGTTAGTAAAGTTACGAGTTTCAACCTTCAATCAAAAAACAAGCATCATATTGCCCCCATATAATTATATATTCCAATGGCTTCGGCAAAGATTGTGTGCAAAAATAATCTACATAAATACTGAATGACTTACTGTCTTATTCTTCTTCTTCTTTTTTAAACCAACAAATGGAGTCTTAGCCCCATCCGAAACTGCAAAAATGAGAATGAACCATGCATATGCACAGTTAGAGATACATCAAATGATAACATCGGCAACAATATTAAAAATATCTTTTGGTTTAAATTAAATACCAGACAAGTTTTCTGTCTTCTCAGCCAAGTTGTCAACTAAATCATCAGCAGAATCTATAATTGCAACTTTCTTCTTCTTCTTCTTAGTAGGATCAAATGGGGTAATTTGTCACTCAACAAATAAGGCCTCATAAGGGAGTGCTTTTTGAACCAATTGAAGTATCAGGTAATTGTGGTAATAGATGAATGGGGTTGCCAGAGAGTAGAAACATGAAATATAACAACTTATAGACCATAACCAAAAAAAAAATCCTTGCATAGCTAATCAAACGAAACACAAAGCAGAACAACGTTGTAAAATCATAAATAATTAAAGAGGAAAAGAAGAATACTAACTTCAGGAACCTCCTCCTTCTTATCATCACTTACAGTATACTAAAACTAAAAAGAAGAAAAGATGCTTCCTTCACAACAACACAAGGTTGATGTTCTCTTCTTCAACCTTTTCTAAAATGCTGAGTTTGCAAATCACATTCATGGTATAAATTTATGTGACCAAGCAAAACAAGACCCATACTAGAGATAGAAAAGCAACTACAGTGAAAAGTTGCGACGAAGGAGATCAGAGTAAGTGAGGTTGTGGCGGCGACAAACTCATTTAGTGCGAGGGTGAGAGCACCGCAGCAACAAACATGAGAATGAGATCGAGCGAAGATGACCGAGCTCACAGAGTAATCGCACCAAGAAGAGAGGTTTCAGATTAAGAGAGCGAAAATTAGGTGCGACAAAGAGGAAATTCAAAAATTTAGGATCGATATTTTAAACCGGTTATAAATAAAACCGATCTTAAAAGGGTGAACATTTTTTTTAATTTTCATATTTAAAAAAATCCATATTTTTTTTAAAAAAATATCACTTTTTAGACCGGTTCTTAAAATAACCGGTCTTAAAAGTACTTTTTAGACCGGTTATTATAAGAACCGGTATAAAAAGTATGATTTTTAAGACCAGTTATTCTAAGAACCGATCTTAAAAGTCTTGAAATGTTTGATATTTAAGACCGGTTATTATAAATAACTAGTCTTAAAAGTTTAAAATTTTTTATTTTTTAAATATTTTGATATTTTAAGACCGGTTTTATTTATAACCGGTCTTAGAAGTTCTATATAATTATAAAACTGCCACCAATCAAATTTTTTAGACCTTATCCTCTATAACTAGTCTAAATATGGCGGTCTAAAAAGAGAATTCACTACAAAAAAAACGTGATTTAGTAGCGGTTAAAAATGAGTATTAGTAGCGGTTCTAACCACTACAAACAAGGTTAGTAGCGGTTACTCAAACCGTTACTAAATCGTACGTTACAAGCAGTTTTGTAGCGGTTATATGAAACCGCTACTCAATCAAAAATAACCGCTACATCCTTTGTAGTGGTTCAACTTAACTACTACAACACCCACATGGACGAAATTTTTTTCAGAGATATTTGTAACGGTTATATAACCGCTACAAATATAAAAAATTGAAATTTTGAGAGCTAAAAAAAAGAATTTTTTATTTTGTAGCCGTTAACAAACCGCTACAAATATAAAAAATTGAAAATTTGTTGGCGAAAAAAAAATGACATTTTTTATTTTGTAGCGGTTAACAAACCGCTACTAATTTTGAATTTCATGAAATTAGTAGCGGTTTTCAAAACCGCTACTAATTTCATGAAATTCAAAATTGGCGCCAAAAAATTTAAATTGAGTTGTAAAAAGGCGCGTTATTTAGTAGCGGTTTAATAACCGCTACAAATATTTAAAATTTTTTTAAAAAATATACAATTATTTTTTTTCTGTTTTTTCAATATTAAATTAAATAGTTTATTTTGTTATTATTTTATCTATTTCAATTAGCTTATTATTCAATATTTTAACTTATTAATAAATAAAAAGGAAAAATGTAATTGAATTGGATTAGTATAAAATTTATATTAATAATATTATTAAGGATAGGTAGGTAATAAGGAATTATTATGTTATCTAATATAATATAATTGTGTATGAAAAATAGATGAAAATGAGATACAGTTATGATATATCTAGAAAAAAAAATGGTTAGAATAAATTTTATAGAAAGAAAAGAAGTATTTTAAAAAAATTAAAAATCTTGTTACCATATTTGATCGTATTATTCAGCTCCTCTACTCATACAAAAGAAGTTGTAAATGAGAGCAAATGAAAGAAAGGTAAGGTGAAAAGAAATTGGGGAGTGTTTGAAATGAGTTGTGGTAAGGGTATTTATAGGGATCCACGTACTATTTGTAGCGGTTAATGTAGCAGTTATTAATTAGTAGCGGTTATTTATATTTTTGTAGCGGTTTAATATTCATAGTGCTATTTGTAGCGGTTAATGTATCCATTTTGTAGCGGTTATTCATTTAGTAGCAGTTAATTTTTTATTTGTAGCGGTTTAATAATCGCTACAAATATTATTTTAATTTTTTTTTAAAATTTTTTTTAAAAAATTTTTTGCATTTTTTGTAAAGATAAAAGCATAATTTGAATTTAATCACTCATCGTCGCCATCCCTACAGAAATTTTGTAGAAAAATTATTGTTATTGATGTATTATTAAATTTAAAAAATTTAATTCAAATGACGTGGACTTAAAAAAACTCACCGCAGTAGAGGTAAATTGTCATCGCCTTCAGGGAAGTAGTTTTCAAAATCAGCTGGTTGAAATGGCTCACTCCGTAGGCGATGTTATCGCCTTCACCCATGTCGTAAAGGTCTCTTGGCTTCAAATGAATGACCATGTGCCAATCCCTATGCCTCTCGTCCTCGACATAATAAACCTGATGTGCCTCTGAAGCTAGAATATATGACTCATCATCTTGAGAAATACCAGTATGAATCGGTCGTGAGAAATTGACTGATGTGATCCCTAGGTCGTCAGTTGTCAGTCCCCGAGAAGTAGTGGTATTTGCCCACAAACACTTGAACAACGTCACGGTAAAACGGCCTTGATAATTAAACTCAACCACATCAAGAAGCTTGCCATAGTAAGGGACACCTCCGAACTGCATGTTGGCATCACTGCTGCTCGCATAACTCCTTGTCCCAAATGTGCCATAAACACCCGAATTTTGTGTTTGCAATCCTTGATCCCGTGAAACCGTGTAAACCTTAAAACCATTGACATTGTATGCTGTAAACCGTTTTGCATGATCAAGAGGGCCGATTGCGAGAGCTCTGAAATCTAGTGAGTGTGGGTTGTGGTTATTTAGTATTCTAGTGTTTATATTAGTGTTTATATTTAAACAATGTACTTTTCACAAAACTTAATACCTTTTTTTTTGTAGTGATTTTATACTAGTGTTTATATTTAAACAATGTACTTTTCTTTCTTCAAACTTAGCGCAGTTAGTTTCACTTAACAAAAAATACTAACGCATCAAATTTAAATAATAATTGTGTAATTAAACGTTAACACGTACTTACTCTCTTTAATTTTTAATATGTTTAAATTTGAAAATAAAAATAAACAAGTAAAAAAAGGCAAAACACGTGTATTATTGTCTTCTTCAACAACCTATCTGCTCCTTCAAACACATCTATAACATCACCTCATCCTTCCATTTCTTTCGCCCACAACATATGGATCTTTCTTCTTCCTACAAGATCAAAAACCAATGGTTGCTGTCTCTGTGAACTCTATCTCTGAGGTGGAAGACTCAATATCGATTAATTAAGACTGTGCATCATAGGGATATGATCTAAACCCAATTGCTGGTTTATCTATTAACCCCTTTATTTTCTTCTAGGGTCTCAACAAAACATACTTTTTTTAATTTCATGGGGCAAGCCGAGACTTGAAAGGTTCAAAGTGCTCCTACTAAAACAACTAAGTATCAAGGATTAGATCCCTCCTCTATTGAATCTTGATCCAAATAGACTTGTTCTTTGCAACTCGGTGGCACATCACGTACGCAGAAGAATGATTCAGTCCATCTCCAAATGGGAGTCTTTAGTCAAAATATATCTGCACATTCAAGGCAACAAAAAATATATTGATGCTTGCGATTTGCAAGGATGAAAGCAAGAAGCAAGAAGCAAATCAATATCAATAGTATATATAAAAGAAGAAAGACTTACAAAATGAGTTGCTCGCCCCAGGAATTCGTCACTCGTTACCGGTATGAGTCTCACGGATTAAACCTAAAAGATTTATCTTTCATTCTGAATTTTTTTAATTTACGTGATTTAAAATATAAAAATATTATATTAAAAAAGATTAATAAGTAAGCCGGGTTCATTAGCCTTTTTTTTATTTGCACAATCATCACTTAAGTTTAATGAGTCAGCAATTTCAGTTAATTGAGACTAACGGCATTAAGTTTGAAGAACTAAAAATGCAATTTTTAAACATAAAGGACTGAACACTAGTACAAAATTTCATTTTTAGACCGCCACATTAAGACCGGTTATAGCGGATAAGGTCTTAAAAATTTGACCGGTGGCAGTTTTGTAATTATATAGAACTTCTAAGACCGGTTCTTCAAAAAAATCGGTCTTAAAAAAATTATTTAGACCATTTATAAATAAAACTGGTCTTAAAATATCAAAATAATTAAAAAAATAAAAAAAATTGACACTTTTAAAACCGGTTATTAATAATAACTGGTCTTAAATATAAAAGATTTAAGACTGGTTTTCATAAAAATCGGTCTTAAAGATGAAAAATTGAAAAAAAAAATTCACCCTTTTAGGATCGGTTTTTATTGAAAATCGGTCTTAAAAGTGAGCGTTTTGCCCGTATTTTTACTCCCCCACTCTAAACACTTTCTCTTCTTGTCGCCATTTCTCTATGAGCTCTATTGCTACTTGTTCTGAACTCCTCCATCACTCCCCGTTTCTTATTTTCTCAACTCTCCTCCGTCATTATCGCTGCCGTTGCTATGTTCCTAGTCGCTGTTTTTTGATCATCGTCACTCTCCTCCGGCACCACCTCTATTCTCCATAGTGACTATTCTCCTCTGTCGTGACTTTAATTTGTCAGTGCCGTGAATTTGAGGACTTCATTTTAACCTCAGTCAACGCCACCGTGACTTTGGGTAGAAGCTCACTCCTTGGTTTTCAATCGGGTTAGTATTCTGTTAATTAAAACCCTAAACTTTTAGCTTGTATTTGCTTATTCTCAACAATATTAACTCTGACAATATAGTTAGACACAAAATAATTGCAGAAAAAAGAAATTAAGGTGAAAGGGAAAACTATGTGATGACTTTATTACTAAATACGTTTTTCTTGTTTTGGACCAAAAGTAAATAAGATGCTCTTACTTGTGATATTTGACTTGGAGTAATACCATTTTAAGTTATGTTTTAATTTAATGTGATTGTTTGATTGTCAGTGTTATTGGTTTGTTGAAACAATGTTAGTTTCAAATGGTGCATGTTAAAATTCATTGAAATATCTAAAACTCTATGGTTGTTGTTTTTTGTCTATCTTTTTGCTGTTGGATATAGGATGCTACAAGTGTTGAGATATATATGGATCATAGTTGGATAAAAGTTAAATGAATGAGTGTTGAATATGATAATGGGGTGAGGGGTTTTTTAGACTTCGCTAGAAGAAATGCCGATGATGGTAGCGGGAAGTTTTATTGCCCTTGTGTAGTATGTTTAAATGAGAAGCGACTAAGTGCTGTAGATATATATACACATTTAATTTGTGAAGGATTTTGTAAGAGTTATATAGTATGGGTATGACATTGTGAAGAATTAGAAATGCCAAGTTCATCTCAATATGGGGGAGTGGCCTTTGATGATAATGACACGGATACGGATGATCAGATAGAGGATATTATTCATGATATAGGGGAAGAGGCTTTTGAGCAGTCACATACATATGGTAATATGTGCAGTAATGCTGAGACGCTGCTGTATCCAGGGTGTCAAAAATACCAATTGTTGAAAGTAGTATTGAAATTGGTAAGCTTGAAAGCATGACATGGATGGAGCGATAAGAGTTTTTCAGAAATGCTTAAGGCTTTTAAGGACATGCTTCCAGACGATAATGTGTCGCATTCTCGATACTACGATACTAAGAAAATATTGTGTCCACTAGGGATAAAGTATAAAAAGATCCATACATGCCCTAATGATTGTATATTGTATAGAAAAGAATATGAAAAGGAACAACAGTGTCCGATATGTGAAACCTCGAGGTACAAATTAAAAAACTCCCCTACAAAAGTGTTGTGGTATCTTCCAATCATACTAATGTTCAAGAGCTTGTTTGCTAATGAAAATGATGCAAAAAATTTGAGATGGCATGTGGATAAGAGAATATCCAATGAAAAGCTTCGACATCCGGCTGATTCTTCTCAATGGAAGATCGATCAATTATTTCCTACCTTCGGTGTAGAACCTTAGGCTTGGGATTAGCATAGATGGCATGAATCCTTTTGGTAGCCTGAGTAGTATACATAGTTCATGACCTGTTCTGTTGGTAATTTATAACTTATCTCCTCTGTTATACATGAAACGAAAGTACATCATATTGTCTATGTTGATTTCGGGACTAAAACAACCCAGAAATGACATAGATTTTTACCTAGAACCCTTGATCAAAAACTTGAAAGAGTTGTGAGGCGAAAGTGTTGATGTTTTTTACGCGAACAAGAAGGATGTTTTAAAATACGAGCCATGATCTTTTGTATTATAAATGACTCCCCTGCATATGGAAACTTGTCAGGATATAGTGTTAAAGGCCATAAAACATGTCCGATTTTTGAAGAAGGAACATGATACCATCAACTTCAACATGAAAGAAAGACAATTTATCTTGGTCATAGGAGATTTCTTGGACGAGGCCACCCATATCGTAGATTAAAGAAAGCTTTTTTTGGTGGACAAGAGTTTGAAGATGCTCCGAAGGCATTGACTGGGGAGCAAGTTTATGAAAATGTGAAAAATATCAATGTTATCTTTAGTAAGACTACAAAGAATAGTAATGAAAAAAATAAATGGAAAAAGAGGTATGTCTTCTTCAATCTTCCATATTGGCTCAATCTTGATGTAAGACACTGTATTGATTTCATGTATGTGCAGAAAAACGTAAGTGATAGTATTATTGGGACACTGCTTAACATATAAGGTAGTTCTAAGGATATCGTGAAGGCAAGATTAGATTTGCAAGAAATAGAAATACGAGAATACTTGCATCCAAAGCCATATGATAAGAGAACTTTTTGTCCTCCAGCTGCTCATACTTTGTCTAAGGATGAGAAAAGAAGCTTTTGTGAGTGTTTACATGCTATCAAAGTTCCTTCAGGGTATTCTTCAAATTTTAGGAAGCTTGTGTCGATGAAAGACTTGAAGTTAATAAGGATAAAGTCTCATTATTATCATGTCTTAATGCAACAACTACTCCCAGTAGCTATTCGAGGCATTGCCAAATATGATCTTCAACATATTTTGACTTGACTTTGTTTCTTCTTCAATACTATTTGTAGTAATGTCATTGAGACGAAAAGAGTGGATGAACTGGATAATGAAGGATATCTGATCTTATGCTAGCTTGAGCAGCTTTTTCTTCCTTCTTTTTTTTGACATAATGGTACATCTAATTGTTTATTTAGTGAGGGAGATAAAGTTGTGTGGCCCTATTTATTTATGGTGGATGTATCTAATTGAAAGAATTATGAAAATCCTAAAAGGGTATGTGAAGAATGCAAATCAGCCTAAAGCATCTATTGTTCATAAATATATTTCTGAAGAAGCCATGGAGTTTTGTCAAGATTACCTGTCAAATGTAAGATATATTGGGTTTCCTGAATGTCATGATGAAGAAGGGGTAGATGCAGGGCTACAATAAAGAGTGTTGATCCTGATGAATTGCAACAAATCTACTTGTACATCTTGAATAATGTTGATGAAGTTCAAGATTATATTAATACTCATAAAGAAATTGTTCGAAAAGAAAATAGTTGAATGACCAAATAAAGGTGGAGCATAACAAAATTTTTACGGATTGGTTTAAACAAAAGGTTGACGGAGAAGAATGTGTTTCTGATACAATTAAATGGTTAACACGTAGTCCTGAGGTTGATGTCGTAACTTGGACTTCATTTGTGATCAATGGTTATACGTTTTACATGAAGTTCCTTGATGATAAGAGCACTATCCAGAACAGTGGGGTTATGTTAGTGGCTGAATCTATGTACTTCTCTAGTTCGAAAGATAAGAACCCTAGATTGGCAACAATACCTTATTATGAGGTTATTGAAGAGATTTGGGTGACTGATTATGTTAAAATTTAATTTTTTATTTTCAAATGCAAGTGGGTTAATGTCAACAATGGTGTGATGATTGTTCAGTTGGGATTTATATTGGGTAATCTGATTAATAGAAGTTTTGAAGATGAACATTTTATTATGGCATACCAAGCAAAACAAGTGTTCTATATTACTGATCAGGAAAATAAAATGTGGTCTGTAGCTCTCCAAGGAAAAATGGTGGTTGATATTAATCAAGAAAGTCGTTCAATGAATGATCTTCTTGAAATTCCTTCTTTTTCTAGGGGTCTATCAGAATTGAATGAAGAAGATGAAGAAGACAATGAACATGACACAAGAAACGATCATCATGAAAAGATATGAAAGGATATCCCTTTATAAAACTACTTTGAAGGTTAGTTAGCTAAAATGATTATCATGAACTATATTTGAATTATGTATATTGTTATTGGTATATATAAAACTACTTTTTTTGATGTCGTCACAGGAAAAATTTTTTTTATCCTCTTGAGTAATGTTTATAGGTGAAATCCTAGCAGTTGTATGTGACACAAGCTTGTCGCTGGCCTATAGAGCATCCATGAAGTGTTCCAGTTAGGCTGTGGATACTGAAGCTATCTGTTGTGAGCCTTCTTATTTGTCCTCTTCTATGGTTAAGGTATCATATTGTATACACTTAGTTGGCTTGTCAATATTTAGCTCTATGTGGAATTGTATTTTTTAGTCTAAGGTGCAAGTAACTTGATCGTTGTTGTTTCTATTAGGATAGTTTTAGTCTTGTACGTGATGTATTTGTTAGGAAAGTTTATTATTCTTATATTAATTTTTTCAATGTGGTTTTGCATGTAGTTAACAATGATGTTCTGTATAAGTTGTTTGTTATAATGTGTAAGAGAAGAATTTATTTAGATGTCATTGAAATGGTTGCTTGTTGAGTGAAATGTTTTAACAAGGGAAATTGTTTGCTGGGTAAATGTTTTAAATGGAACAATTTTTATTTAAAAAAAACCATCTGTTTAGACCGGTTGTATAAAAAAATCAAAGTATTACTTTAAAACTGGTATTTTAGACAACCGGTCTAAATATTAGAACTTTTTAAAAACCAGTCCAAAAAGTTGAACTTTTTAGTCTAGTTTTTTTCTAAAACTGATCTAAAAAGTTTAACTTTTTAGACTGGTTTCTTTGATTTAAAACCGATTTTATAAATAATCGGTCTTAAAACCTTTTTTAAGATCGGTTCCATAACCAGTCTAAAAAGTAGCAAACTCTTAAGACCGGCTGTATCAAAACCTGATCTATAATCGATCTAAAATGTCGTTTTTAACTGGTCATAAAAGTGATTTTGCCACTAGTGAAAATGAACCCTAATGTAAATATAAAGGATTAAACGTACACTTTAGCCTATAAATAAAAGGGAAAGATAATAAGAGAAAGAGAGTATATTCTTATTCACTATCAAAGTGTATATAGTACATATCATATACTCTCTATTTATAGGTATAACTTTACAATCTCAATAAATTGAATCGATATCTATAGATTTTATGATGATGAAATATAATGTGGGATACTAAAGAGAATAGAGATATATGGATATCTACACAAATATTATATTCATAACATTATATTTATTATATTTTTTAAATTAATTTTTTTGACTTATAAAATCTATTCTAATATATATAAATATTTCATAGAGATTATGTAACATATGCCCAAATTAACTTTCCATTATATAATTCTCATTTATTTTTGCTCTTATAGAGTATATTTTATTTTTATGCGTAGATGACAAATGGTAAAAGGTCACGACTGAAATCAGTGGGCCATCTATCCTGGACATGTGGCGCCCTCTTGCATGTTTGGTTGATTAAAAATTAATTCAATAATGGAGGAGAATATATAGGAGCTTGAGAAAGAGAATGAGTGAAGATGACAAGCATGGAACTTACTAAAAATGGGTAAAGATAGACCAAATACGTTGAATTAGGTGATTGAGCGAGGCCACTTAAGTAATACTCTCTTCTATTGTATTTATAAATAATTTTTTCTTTAATTACGTAAAACGAACTGATAGTTAAAAATAATAAGTATATAAAAAATATCATGTTTTTTATAAATGTCATATTTATAAAAAGATTATAGGAGAGAAAATAGATAAAGAGTATGAGAGATAATGAGTGTAAGATATGAGAAAGAATGAGTATTTAATAAGAGTAAAATAGGTAAAAAATTCCATGTAAAAAAAAATAGGTAAAAGAAGCTTACATTTTGAAACAAAAAGTAAAAATTGCTTATAAAAGGGATCAGCCCTATAAGAGAGAAAGTTGCTTATAAATAAGACCGAAGGAAGTAATTTATTCATACATTTGGCTTTTAATTAAGCTCAATGATGTCATATAACCCATATAGCTCACCTTATCTAATAGGATAAGATTTTGTGGTTGTTTTTTTATTTTAGTCTTTTTAGTTAAGAAATAAACTTAGCCTTAAACCCATTCTCATTCATCCTCCAATGGATTCATTCACATAAATATTATATTCATAATATTATATTTATTAATTTTCTTTAAATTAATTTTTTTAATTTATAAATTAATATATAATCTATTAATACATATAAAAATTTCAGAGAGATTATATAACATAGGCCCAAATTAATTTTCCATTAAATAATTCTCTCCCTCTGTTTTTTCTTTTTTTTTTTTTTTGCTGTTATATATTTTATTTTTATGTGTAGATGACAAAAGGTAAAATGTCACGACTTAAATCCGTGGGTCATCTGTGCTGGACAAGTGGCGCCCTCTTGCATGTTTGGTTGATTAAAAATCAATTCAATAATGGAGGAGAATAGGGGTTTGAGAAAGAGAATGAGTTAAGATGACAGGTATGGAATTTAGTAAAAATGGATAAATAAAGACTAAATACGCTCACTTCAATTAGCTTATTGAGTGAGGTCTCTTAAATAACAATGTATCTATAAATTTAGATTTTGACTGAGCTCAATGATGTCATATAATTTATGTAGCCGATCTCACCTAATGGAATAAGATTTTATTATTGTTTTTCATTTTAGTCTTTTTAGTTAAGAAATGAACTTAGCCTTGAACTCATTCTCATTCATCCTCCAATATATTTTCTACTTTTCTAATTCCATCTTCTTCTTCCCTCTCCATCCTATGCCCCACACATACCCATCTTTTTCATTTTCTATCACTAAAAAAAAAATCTTCTTCATTTTTTAATTTTAATTTTAATTTTATTAATTCCTATTGGCCCCTAATTCGAACTTTTGAATCTCTATCTCCACGTGTCAACACCTGGAGATTTGTCACTCTCACTTCGCTCTCATCTCCATCCCCCGCGTCACCTTCGTCTCCATGTCCAAAATTCAACTCAAGGATTCAAATCATCATCTCCTTCCTTCAATTTCGATCACCAATCCACATTCTAGCTCGGATCGGTTTTGTCTTCCTAATATGAGCACATGTGGCACCCCATGTGGGGGTCCGACAACATCTAAGGTGGCAACAAAATCTTACATGGCAGTTAAGGTGGCATCACATATGACAACTAGATTATATGTGGTGTCTACAATCAACATGATAATATCCATGTCATCACAGAAGAGTCCTCTTCATAGGCTCGACATGACTTCATGGCATCAATTGGCATACACTGCCAAGAGATATTTTATTTTAATTTGAGACCAAATTCCAACTAATAAAAGTTTAAATTTCACCCAAAAAAACTGCTAAGAAATATTTTATTGGGAAAATCCCAATAAAATACCTTTTATAATTCAAAGTCTCTAAAAAAGTTATCTCAATCTTCAAAATTTTAATGAGGGCTAGGTGACATGATCGTTTTTGTTGTAACATTTGTTTTGATACAGTTGTATTCCAATTTTTAGTCTAAAAAAATGTGGGTGCTTTTATAATTTTGCCCCTTGTATACTTGGAAAAAAACCTCAACCACTCTTGCTGGAGGCACCATAACTGTTGGTCGACTGTCAAAGCTTCGATGCCAACAACCTCTCTTGCAACAAACAGGCTACCCATAGAGCTATAGCACCGAGGACTGAATTTTTGGAGCCAAGGTGGAATTTGATCCCACCATCCCTTGGATCCCAAAAGGTTTAATGACTATTGAGTCACCCAACCTCTTTATTAATATCATACAAAATTATATATAGGGTTAAAGGTTACTTTTGTCTCGAAAATATTCATTTGGTGACAATCTTACCTTATAAGTTTTTCGTGGGTCAATTTTATCCTAGAAGTATTAAATTTGGAGCAATTTTGCCCCTGCATTCGTTGACCATTAATCGGGGCAAATTTGCTCCAAATTTGACACTTTCGGGGCAAAATTGTACCATAATTCAATGATCATTAGTCCGATGTCTCGAACACCACGCGATGTGCTGTGTTCTTCCAGCCGCTGGACCCTACCTTCGGCTGAACCGTTTCCAAGGTGGGCAAAATTTTAAACAAAAAAGAGAACTCTTACCGAGGCCTCTGCCGACATCTTTATACTCACTAACGTTGCTGTCAGCTGCCACGTCCCTATTCAGAAATTTTAGCCTGATTCCATTTCGAAGTATGCATGCTACATGCTATCAGACGGGCTTCCCCCATCTCTTCGGATCGACTAACCCATATGCAAGTACCGTTCACATGGGACCTTTCCTCTCTTCAGCCTTCAAAGTTCTCATTTGAAATATTTGTTGCTACTACCAAGATCTGCATTGACGGCCGCTCTGCCCAAGCTCATTCAAGCAGACACTGTTACAGGTCTTCAGCAAGGCTGATAAGTATATATTTTATAATCAAATAAGTATATATTTTAGATATATTCACTGGATTTATTAATATTTTATGCTTATTTAATTATCTTTTATATATTTTCTATCCTTTAATTTATTATAAGAGAAAAGAAGAATTTAAATACAAAATCTACTCATATCCTATTTTCTCTTGCAAGAGACATTATCATACCTAAAATGTGAAGGAAGTATTAAATAAATTACAGAACAATGAGTTGAACAAGCATAACCGGAGGGAATTCATTTAATTATATATATGTGTGTATATATATATATATATATATAACACTACATGTCTAATATAATATTATATATATATATATCATATATGAAGATTCCAAAAGATTTCGGATCAGGACGATAGGAGAAAACGAATTGAAAGCATGAAGAGATGTGGGACCCACGTGAGAAAACAAAACCACATGAGATGCAGATTTGGTTTGGCCGAAATATAATATATTGTTATGAAATTCGGATAGAAACGCGTGAAGCCCGCAGACGCAGAGAGACCTAACATACATCTATAAAAAGGATAGCTGCAGGAGGAGCGAAACACACAGATCCGAATGCGAGACAGGAAGCTCAGGCAGAGAACGCGAGAGCGGAGCGAGGAGCAGAGTTTAGAGGAGCTGGGATTTAAAGAGATTTAGAGTTTTAAATTGGATTTTTCATTAATTTTCTTCTCTTTTGAACAAAAAAAAAAAATTCTTCTCTCTTTTTCTTAGTTTATAATATGAACCGAATTATTATTTATGGTTTTAATTTGTTGATAAATATGAGTAGCTAATTTTCTCGTTCTAGGATTTTCTTGAACCTATTTATGGATTGAATTATTTAATTACTCTCTTTTTGCATCGAATAAATTTTTGTATTGATTTTATCTTACTCTTAATGCCTCTAAATGTCTGATCACTATTTAGTTGTCTTGTTCATTTAAAATTAATCTTGAGAAAGATAATTTAAGTGTAAAAATTAGGTAAAATCATGTTAAACTTGAAGTTTAGATATATTAAATGGATTGTTTGTTAGTATTATAGAGATATAGTTACTAACCTAGCATTGTCAGATTAAGATTAGTGCTTAAAGTTAGTTCTTATAAATTAATACAAGAGATTGATTAGTTTATTAGGATAAATATTTGGTTTTGACTCGAGAGAGTGTTATCGAATGTCTTTAAATTTTAGACAAATACATATCTTCGTTTTATTGCTTATTGAGGGTAAATTAATTAGTTCATGAAATAAATAGGGGATAGATAATCCTAGGTTCCTCCTGTCTTAAAGTTTTAGATTTAATTAATTAATTTTTAAGTATAAAATTTCTTTCAAAATATTCTCACTTAACCTGATTGATAATTTAATTAAGATAATTAATTCATTTTTATTATAATTTTCGTGGGAACGATCTTTTTATATTATTTACGACCCGTACGGTTGCGGTAAAGCTAGATGGTTAACAAAGGCCATCACTGAAAAAAGCGATTCCTCAAACTAATCGAACTCAAATCCAACAACAGAAAAATCAGCACAGAACAGTGCTACTTGATTCAATGGAGGAAGAAGAGTGAATGGGGCTGAGGAATGGAGGAAGCAGGGAGGAGATGGAGGATTACTACAGTGGTGGACGACTGTACGGCCTCACTACACAGCGGCACTGGCGAAGCGAGGTAGTGATGGTGGAAGAGAACGCGGCAAGTGAGATGCTTAGGGTTCACTAATCACTTCAGTGATTCTGAGATTTTAGCCCTCCCAGGCTAACGTGAGGGAGGGCGTGCAGCATTTTGTGTCGGTTTATTTTAAAATAAATCAAAAGTAATATTATATGAATGGACTCCCTCCTAATATAATTAAAATCAAATGATTAAAAACTAATGTATCAAAAAAATTTGGGCTTAACAGGTTGTTTTATCAATTGCCCCTTTTTCTCTTGATTTAGTCAAGGGGTTTTTCCTTAAGCCTTAGAAGACAAAGGTCCTCACTTCTACTAATAAATACACTTTCCGAAATTTAAATTTTTATTCTCCTTCTAACGGGAGTGAAGCCCTTT
Organism: Inga leiocalycina; assembly: GCA_963242795.1. Classification (NCBI taxonomy): domain Eukaryota; kingdom Viridiplantae; phylum Streptophyta; class Magnoliopsida; order Fabales; family Fabaceae; genus Inga; species Inga leiocalycina. Next base: position 46,046,179 of record OY725324.1, read on the forward strand.
ACTAACTCAACCAACAACTTACTAACAAGCTTGAAGCACATGATTTTTTTTTTGTGAAGAAAGCACATGATTTTATTATTCCCAACATTTGATCTCAACCAACAGCTTATTAATAGGCTTTCAGCACACGATTTTATTATTCTCAGCATTTGATGCTCTTAGACTAGTTTGTGACCCCTCTTCTTCCCTTTCCATCCTCTTCCCAACTCTTTATTTTTCTAACCATTAGACCAACATTTGTAAATGGTTCGGATTTACTCTTTTATGAAATTATTATTAAAATGTTAAATTAAAAAAGAAATAATTAATTAAATACAAGTTGCTTGATTTTAATAATAACTCCATATTACAATAAATAAATTAAAATAATTTTTTGTATAAAATTAAATCTGAACCGTCTAATTATTGATCTAATAGTTTGAAAAAAAATAAATAAAAATGATGAAAAGAAAAAGTGAGGAGTTCTAAGCCGTCGGTGGTGCCGTAGAATAAATCCAAAACACGTGACTTATTCTAACTATGAGGATGAAACATGTTATAAGTTTATTTTAGTGATGTCCCAATAAAATATTATAATCTCAGTATGATGAGTTTGTCTCGGTTTCTATAAGGGAAAAAAAAAGAAGGTGAAATCCAGTTTTACATATTACTATTTGTTATAATTGCTTGATTTTTAAAATTATATTTTCTTAGATTGGTTTTTCTTATTTTAACTGGTTTGGATAATTGTTGTCACTAGTTGTTTTTTTTCTTACTAAACTATTACAGGTGAGAATAAATCCTAATTAAACTTTTAAGACAAAATGTAAGTTTTTAAATATGTTTGAGAGGTTGTAAATGAACATGGAGGCATAGGCTTTAAACCTATTTAAATGCTTACATTTCAAATAGGCCCTTAAACAGGCTTCAAGCTTTGTCAGACCTTTTGAAGGCTCAGGCCCGAGCCTAAAAAAAACCTATATACAGGCTCAAACTTAAGCCCAAGCCCTATATCTCTATTACAAGCCTAGGCCTATTTAGCTAAAACCTAATTTGGCTTAACCTATTTCCATTCCTACTTAGAATGTAAAATACTTTTACCTCTAATAATAATTGTGTTTTTTGATATTTAAACTTGTATTCTCCTTATCATAGATTATTTTACTTTTTGTTTGTCTCACAAACAGATTTGATTGATTGGGCTTTACGATGTTTATGGGTTGATAAATTGATTCCATTTATCCCTAAAACAAAATTTTTCATTTTGTCAATAAGGTTTAACACAGTTGGTTAAGGTTTTGCCACTCTGATCACAAGGGAGTGTGTTCAAACCCTCTGATCGATTGAGAGACCTCATTAGTAGGCGATCTCGTAAGTCCTTTGTAAGCGCTCGAAGAGCCCTGGGGCCGTGCCCTACCCTTAGTAGGGGACTGGTGTCGAACCTACCTAAACTTTGTTCCATAAAAAAAAAAATTTTCCATTTTAATTATAAGTTGAACCTTTTACCGGGGGAAAAAGAAAGGAATTATAAGTTGAATCCGCGAGGATTTTTATCAACATGTTGATTTTACCCAGTTAATAATAAATTTATAATCACTTAATCAATGAAAGCCTAAGAACTAATATTCCAGTTTTAGTCTTAATATAAGACACAATTAACTAATTAAGAGGCATTAAAGAAATTAAATAAATTATTTTAAAATATTTATATGATATAAATAAAAGGGAAAGATAATAAGAGAGAGAGCAAAGAAAGTATATTTTTATTCACTATCGAGTTGTATATAGTACATACACATGCTCTTTATTTATAGACATAATTTTACAATCTCAATAAATGGAATCAATATCTACAAATTTGATGGTAATAAGATATAATGTGAGATACTGAAGATAATGGAGATATATGGATATCCACATAAATATTACTCCATCCGGTCCTATTTATAAGTGACCTTTTCTTTGATTGCGCAAAACGAATTGGTAATTAAAAGCAATAAGTGTGTGAAAAGGGCCATATTTTTTTTTCCATATATGACTCTATTTATGAAAAGAGTATATGAGAGAGAATAAATAAAAAATATGAAAGATAATGAATATAAGATATGAGAAAGAATGAATATTTAATAAAAATAAAAGTTGCTTATAAAAATGACCAACCCTATAAAAAAATTATTTATATATATAACCGAAGGAAGTATATTCATAACATTATATTTATTATTTTTTTAAATTAATTTTCCTGACTTACAAATTAATATATAATCTACCCTACTCTTCGACACATAAATATCCGAAAGAGATTTTGTAACATAGGCACAAATTAACTTTTCATTATATAATTCTCTCTCTCTCTCTTCTTTCCTTTCTTCTTTCTTCTTCCTTCTTTCTTCTTCTTCTTCTTCTTTTTTTTTGCAGACATGCATAGTGTATATTTTGTTTTTATGTGCAGACGACAAAAGGTAAAGGGAACGACTGAAATCAGTGGGTCATCTATACTGGACATGTGGCGCACTCTTGCATGTTTGGTTGATTAAAAATCAATTCAATAATGGAGGAGAATAGGATTTTGAGAAAGAGAATGAGTTAAGAGGACAAGCATGGAATTTAGTAAAAATGAGTAAAGAAAGACCAAATACACTAAATTAGATTACTGAGTGAGTTCTTTTAAATAACAATTTATCCATAAATTTAATTTTAATTGAGTTTAATGATATCAGATAATCTATATAGCTGATCTCACCCCATGGAATAAGATTTTGTTGTTATTTTTCATTTTAGTCTTTTTAATTAAGAAATGAACTTAACCTTAAATCCATCCTTATTCATCCTCCAATGTATTTTCTACTTTCCTAATTCCATTTTCTTCTTCCCTGTCCATCCTATGCCCCACACATACCCATCTTTTTCATTTTTTATCATTCAAAAAAAAAAAAAAAAATCTTCTTCATTTTTTAATTTTAATTTTAATTTTATTAATTCCTATTGGTCCCTAATTCAAACTTTTGAATGTCTATCTCCACGTGTTAACACCTGGACATTTGTCACTTTCACTTCGCTCTCATCTCCATCTCCCGCATCACATTCGTCTCCATTTCCAAATTTAACTCAAGGATTCAAATCATTATCTCCTTCTTCCTTCTATTTTGATCACCAATCCACATTCTAGCGCTGATCAGTTTTGTCTTCCCTAATATGAGCACAAGTGGCAACCCATGTGGGGTCCAACAACATCTAAGGTGGCGACTAAGTCTTACGTGGCAGTTAAGGTGGTATCATACATGAGAACTACATTATATGTAGTGCCAACAATTAACATGATAAAATCCATGTCATCACAGAAGAGTCCTCTTCATAGGCTCGACTTGACTTCATGGCATCAATGGCATATACTGCCAAGAGATATTTTATTTTGAGACCAAATTCCAACAAATAAGAGTTTAAATTTCACCCAAAAAAACCGCTAAGAAAAATTTTATTGGGAAAATCCAAATAAAATACCTTTTAAAATTCAAAATCTGCAAAAAAAATTATCTCAATTTTCAAAATTCAAACCAATTCTCAAGAGGTGGAGGTTGATGAGGGTTAGGTGACATGATCGTTTTTGTTGTAACATTCATTTTGATACAGTTGTATTCCAGTTTTTAGTCCAAAAAAGATATAGGTGCTTTTATAATTTTGCCCCTCGTATACTTGCAAAAAAAGCCTCAACCACCCTCGTTGGAGGTGTTGTCACTGTTGGCCAACTGCCAAAGCTCTGATGCCAGCAACCTCCCCTATAACAACTAAGTGCTTGTTTGGATTAGCGATTGGAATACTTAAAATCAGCTTTTTAATCGTGATTTATGATATACGAGGTAAGTATGTGAGAAGAGTTGTGTCTCGATTTACGTGAAAAACAGCTTATAAGCAATCTGATTGCTAAAACAAACATGCCCTAGGATGCTCTTAGAGCTATGGCGCTGAGGACTGAATTTTTGGAGCCAAGGTGGGATTTGATCCCACCATCCCTTGAATCCCAAAAGGTTTGATGACTATTGAGCCATCAGACCTCTTTATTATTATCATACAAAATTATATATAATACAAATAAGAGTGTGATGTTTAAAGTAATTTACTACACTGCTAACAACATTGGCAAAACTTTGAACGCGTTCCACCATTTAATTAACATCATTTACAACTTTTTAACAATTTCAGTGCTTAGAAAAATATAGGAGAGTCATGTTTTAAATCATTAACTACACTACTAGTACTAACAGCATCGACAATACACGTCCAATATATTTCAACATTTCTTTAATGTCATTTGCAACAATTTTTTTTGCAATTTCAACACTTAGAAAAATACAAGAGGATCATGTTTTAAATCATTTACTACACTACTAACGACATTAAGAACATTTTCAATGTGTTTCACTATTTCATTAAACTCTGTTTATAATTTTTTTACAATTTATATGCTTAATTAGCACATGTTTGAGAAACAACCAAATCATAGTTTCAGAAGTTCTTTTCTACAAACTAGATGAATCTCCTCTCGCATATCTTGTAGATCATAAAAGCACTTATAAAAAACTAAAATAAACAGGCACTTGGAAAAATACAATAGATCGTACAGCTGATATGGTCCTCTGTGCATATACTTGGCTGCCTCTTAGTGATGCCCACACTCAGGACCTCAAACTTCCTCATCCTCTCATCTAGTGGATTAACTATCAACTCCTTCATCTGCTAAAGAAGGTTCACACGGTCCTAAGATTTTATTTCTTTTTGCGTGAACTTTTTGCTTACATTCTTGTATTCTTGTAATAATATTATGACTATATCAAGGGATTGATCAACCTTATAGTATATTTATGGCTATACTTATAAGAGATATGTTCTCTAGTGTCCTACGTACCACGATCATTCAGATTCTCTTGAGATTTCATTCCTGGTTGTTATACTTGTTTTCTAACCAAAACGTCCCCCATGTCACGATTTCAATAAATTGCCCACATGCCCCTTAAAACTTCATATCAATTTAATGATTTCATGAAATCTAGTAGTAATATTGTTTTTAGCACCTTCTAATAATTCTCTCTACTTTCAATGCTCAAAATCATCACTATGTCACATCATTACATCAAAATTCAAAAGTAACATGTGCACTCCCTAACTCTATGCAACATTTGTTGGCTTGCATGGGATGTATCCTCCGCTAGACAGTAACAAATTAAAATAAGCGCCATATTTTCGCCAAATAAAAGAAATAAAAATAAGACTTAATTAATCAATTTGATTATACTAATAAAGCTAGTTAATACAACATTTTTTTTTTCTAAAACACCCTAATTAAAGGGCAATCCAATACATACATAAAGCTCCCACCAAGTGTGGTCTAAGTAGAGATAGATGTACGCAGCTTTATACTTAAAAATAAAGAGGTTGTTTCTAGGATTATTGTTGATGGAATGTCAATATTGTTAATTTAAGAAAAAAAATGATAAATATGTGAAATAAGTCTTACATTTAAAATAATAACAACTCTCTCATTACGTCCTATATCAAGGATTAGAGGTGTGCATACAAAATTCAGTTAATATGAAATAAACAAGGCAACGACCAATACGGATTATTGCATGGCTTGTGTTTCAATATGTAGAAAATACCCATATGTGTGTGTATTAAATTGGGTTTCCTTCAGTTTTGGCAACTTTGTCAATTGCTATATATCTTGTCCACCCCATCTTCTCACGCGTTCGGTTGATTGTAGAACCTGAAAGTGATGCCATAGAATATTTGTTAATTTAACGCTTACGTTTTATGGTTAAGGTTTGTCCAACATTTTAAAATACTTTCTCATGTATATTCAGTATCTCAAAGTATTTTGTGATTTATTATGTAGTGATCTAAAATATTTTTTTTAGATGTGTGTAGCATCCTAAAATATTTTGTAGTTCATCTAACATTTTAAAGTATTTTTTCAGGTATATTCAACACCCAAAAATTTCTATAAAAAAAATACTTTACAGTGGTAGATGCACATTCATCACTTAAAAGTTTTTTTTTTAAGTTAATGGCAACGTTATAGTTGCCCCAAAGAGATAATTTCTAGGCAAAATTTCCCCTAAAAATTAATATTTTAAGGATAAAATTACACCTCAAAATACTTTAGGAAGTTAGACACATCTGAAAAAATATTTTAGGTTGGTGGATGGACCACAAAATGAATTAAGATACTAGGTATACCGGATAAAATACTTTAAGAAGTTCGACACACATAAACTCTATGTTTTAACATTATCTAGGTATTTCTTCATGCTACTATAGTTTCATATGTGAATTTTTAAATCTAGCAAAAGCATCAGGTAATTACCTCCTTATTCCAATTCGACTTGTTGAGAACAATCAAGAGAATCAAGGTTTGGAGCACAATTCCAAGTATCATACCGCCCCAAAATCCCTGAACATCAATCAATCAAACAATTAATAACTCAAACTCCTCATCTTCGGCCAAAATATATTACCTTCAGTTCTCAATATAAGATCCACTTTGCATTTTATTTATTACTTCACTAACGTTACAAATCTTATATTAAGCACAGGAGGGAGTACTATCTTCTAGTCTTCAAATCTCGTTCCATTTTTAATTATATAACATTTAATTAGTTCCCAAAAAATTGTTCAAAAAAAAAAAAAAAAGCTCCCCAAAAGTTGTTGTTAAAGATGAGTTACAAATATGGGAGTCTGGGTTACAAATTTTTAGGAATGACGTATGAGAATAATTTAAATATATATGTCTTATTTACAATTGTGATTCCCATATTTAGAAAGTATAAATCACTATTTATAAATGATCTTGCCCCAAAATTTTCTACTACCTAACTAGGAGTTCCTCCGGTGGTGCTGCTTAACGCATAAGATAGATAATTAATTTGTAAAGATGAGGGAAAATTAGTTATTAGTAAAAAAGTGTACCAATTTTTCTAAAATATCCTCTTTAATAATTTGTATTAGACCTGTTATATGTTAAATTAATAAAGATAGTTTGAGGGAAAAAAGTACAAAATTGAAAGGCAAAGTAGGTTAAATCTTAGATTTAGAAATAAAATAAAACCTTTAATTATATCTCTTATGTTCAGAATTAGAGAAACTGAGAAAGTACTAATTTGATATTTGGAGAAGTGTCATTTCCCCAAGAAAAAAATACCTTAACGCCCCAATTTACTTTGTATGCAAGGAGGCATCCCAATGGAAGCCCAAAAATATAATAACAACCCACATTGATATAAGCCACTAGTGTTTGCCATCCTGCTCCCACAGCAACCCCTACAACAAGAATGATCCCAAAAACTTGAACATTATAACTTGCACAGAGGAGATGGTAAATGTTCATTTTTTTTATTTGAACATTTTTTTATTTGATTTGATTTGATGATGGTAAATGTTCATTTTACTTACTAGCTCCGGTACTAAATATACAATTTATGGATGGAATAGACTAGAATTTTAACAAAAGCCTATAATCTATTTAAAGATTTGCTTGTTTAAATAGATTAGACTTTTTCTTTACAAACCTGACCGGTTTAATATTAGACACATACACACACATTAAAATAATGTGTAATTAAATCAAGTTTTATTTTAATTTAATATAGGTTTTATATAAGCACTATTAGAAAAAAAATGCCTTTTAAAAACGCTCTATCTAGAAAATTTTGTGGAGACGGTTTAAAAAATATGATCAATAGTATTTTTTTTATAAATATATGTAAACTTTTAGACCGGTTCCACATATAATAGGTCTAAAATATACTTTTTAAATCGATTACTTTTACAACTGGTAAAAAATGTAGTACAATATTTTTTTTATAAAAATAATATTTATAAGCTTTTAGACCTATTCTGTATACAATCGGTTTAAAATATACTTTTTAATCCGGGTGTTTGTACAACCGTTCTAAAAACTATCAAGAATATTTTTTTTTGGATAAAATTTACAAGCTTTTATACCATGTGTTGTGAAATTCGATCTATGAAGTGTTCAAAAACCTAAACAATTCTACATCTTCTTATGTTCATTTGCTGTTTTTCTAGTGCTCTCCCCTTCCTCGTATTGCGTGATCTCCTCCTCAACTATTTCAAGAGCTACAACTTCTCCACCTGCATTCGACTACTTCCTTGACACAAGTTTTCTTTTTCGTGCTCATCTCCTCCATGTCATTTTGGATTCTCTATACTTATCTTTTTCTTCGTGCTTGTTGGCTTCTTCATGTTCATTGGATTCTAGATCTATGCTAAGTTCGTCACATCTATATACATGCTTATCGAGTCCAAATTTGCGCTCTTTGTATATAGATCGCGCTACCTCAAGCTCTCATCGCGTTGTCACCCAGATCTATGCTCTTCTCCGCTCCTGCCGGATTTGTTCTAAGATAGAGTATCAACTTCCTTTTTTTTCTTTGTTTTAGTTCTATCAAATATATTCTTGTTATCTAACTGATATGAATCAAGATTGTTTCTGTAAAACTTGAATGTATTGTCTCTTTGAATATGATATTTTCTACTCTTCTACTATTTCTTATTATTAGATTGTTTGTTGTGATTTCGTTAGATATGATTTTTTCCTTAATTTTTTTTTAAAAAAATTTCTACTTTATCTTCTTTGCAGAAGTTGTGCGTTTGAGATATAGATTTTTTTTTATTTTATTTTTTAGACCGGTTGTCTATTAATCAGTCTAGAAACTGTTTGTCTTTCTAAACCACTCAATTCCAAACCGATATCAAGTGTGGTCTAAAAAACTATTTTTAATTGGTCTAAAAAACAGTTTTTTTCTAGTAGTGTGGCTTTAAGCCTATTTAGCAAGGAACAAACAACTGGACCGATCAATGAATCAGTCACGAAACAGGTTAAGGGTAAATGGTTCAACCGGGGTCAAACCGGTGGTCGAATCGGTCATATTAAAATATTACAATTTATTAGTAACAATATATATATTAATATATTCTTAAACTTCTATAGATAAGATCAATTGATTATGTTAGATTTAATTACTTGAATTATATAAAATTAATTGACTAAAATATTATATATTATATGTATATAATATATAATATTTTTTCATTTATTCTTTTTATTTTTTAAATTTTTGTAGCCTTGAAATTAAAATTTGTTCTTATAATTTAGTAAAATATTATAGATTGTATGTATATCGATCTAAATCTATTGTTTTCTTTCTTTTTCAGCCTATTTTTGAATCGGATATCTCATTTTTCAAAAAAAAAAAAACAGAGCAAACCGATTGAACCAGTGACCCACCGGTTTTTTTGGTTTTGACCGGTTTTGGACCGATTCGACCGGTTTCCACCAATTCGACCTTCCCCCCTCTAAAACAGCAAACCGGACTAGACTGAGGACCGGTTCACCGATTTTCCGGTCAAACCGGCTGGTCCGATTTTTCATGCCATGCTATTTAGAGCCTAAAATTTGTATATGTACAGGTTTTGAAGCCTAAAAAGCCTACATAATGTAGGCTTTACCTTAGTAGGCTTAAAGCCTACTTACAACCTTTAAGGCTTGCAACATGAGGCATTTTTAGAGGTTTATAGTGCAAGTAGGTTTTTAAAAAAATTTCAAGTCTTGTCAGGCCTTCTGAAATTTCAAGCCTAAACCTACAAAAAGCCTACATTCAAACTCATGATTTATGCATCCATTATAGGTTCAGGCTTATTGGGCTAAAGCCTGGCCTAATCTGACCTATGTCCACCATTTAAGATCTTGTTAATAGAACAAATTACATAGCAAATAAAATCTTATACTAAGAGAAGAGATAGAATATAATCATCATCGTACCTGAGATCATAGGTTGAACACTATTAAGAAGCATGGTTATGGCAAGAAAGTAGGCAAGGCTAGCAACAGCCTCTTGCAGAACCTTGCTTGTGGTGAAAACGAAGGCTATGTACTTTCTAGCTATCAATATAGCAGCCAAGAAAACAATCCCAAGCATAAAACATTGCGACACTGTCACGTAGACCAAGTATTTTGCTGCTCTGGGGCGCCCCTTGCCAAGTTCATTTGAAACTCTGACACTGTAAATTGAACACATTAAAGAAGAACTAGTCTCCTAATAACAAGGTTATATTGAATTTGCTTACATATGGTTGTTTTTAATGAGATAAGTAAAAGAATAGACGTTGCTTATAAACTAACTGTTGAAATGAATCAAATGATTAATATCATTGTTAGTATTTGCAGTTTGATGGAATTTTGATTTTGATCACTGTAGTTTCAAATTTAGTTTTGGTTCCTCTAATTTCATAAAGAATAGGTCTTAGTGTAAGTATAAAAATAAAAATAAAAATTCATTGAAAGTATAGGGATTAGCCATTAAATTTACATTAAATCAATTATAAGGACAAAACTAACTATTTGAAATTCTAAGGATTAAAACCACAATTCAATTAAATAGTAAGAACCAATATAACACTAAATCAAATACACATATATCTGATTTCGTGTGGGTGGTGTTTGGTAGCTGGGAAAAGTTGTTGTGGAATGGAACAGAGTACCGAAACTAGCAGTTTCATACCTGATTGCTGCATTGAGTCCAAAAAATATCATAATCTCCCATCCATTGAAGTACATGCTGAAACATATGGTGATGTGTAAGCAACAATAAAACATAACTGCACTAAAACATATTCCTCCATTTCTTAATGTAGGACGTAATTGAGAACTTGATTTTGGTCTTAAATGTAAGACTTATTTCCTAAATTCATCCTATTAATATTCTCTTAACAATAATCAAGTATAAGAGGAATGGAGGGAATTAAGGAAGATGATTAGGGCTTTTTATGAAAAACATATCATATTAACTAATTTATCTAATATCCTTAATATACTCAAATTAATTAATTACGTCTTACGTTAATAACCGGGCTACTGGATAATGGACTAAACAGAGTGTGTGTCATGCTATGCAACATGCCATATCAATTTATAGTACATATATATAATGTGATACAAAAATTAAGTTTTAGGGGGGAAAACCAAAAGTGTCCAATAAATCTTACCAAACTACTACATTTGGTCTTTTATATTTATCATTTTTTTTCAAACTAATTTGTCTAACTTATAAACTGATATATAATCTAATGATACATATAAGTACTTTAAAGTGATCATGTTACATATATTATAATTAAGTAATTTATTTAGCTTTATTAATCATCTCAAATTAGTTAATTTGGTCTTATATTAAGGACTAGAGACAGTATAATTCCTGAGCTATTATCCTGTACCAAAATTAACTGTAAAAGAACACCAAAAGTATGAAACAATAACTCTTACCAAATAGAAAGGGAATCAATAGCAATTACTGCATTCTCAAGATGACCGGTGAGAATAGTAAGGGCCATCAAATACCAAATCTCAAGGCAAAACATCACAGCAGAAGAAGAAAGAGACAACCTAGCATAAGCCCAAAGATCCTTAAAAGCCAACATTGACAATCCATGCCACCCTTCCTTACACCATCCAACAACATAAACAATCTGAGACAAAGAGATGAGCCACTTCGAGAGATCAAAAGCGATGGCGGCCCCAGTGATTCCCCAACCGAGCACGTAGATGAGGAGCCAGTGCAAAAGAACGTGAAAGACCAATGCCGCTGACGCGATCCATGTTAGTACATTGACCTTGCTCTGAGCTTGGAGGAACTTCTGGGTGGGAAAAGTGAAGGCAAGAGAGAAAAGATATGGCAATGTAAGGAGGGTAAACTTCCCGGCGAGATCCGCGATTTCGTCTTCTTGGCCGATAAGTTTTAGAATCGGAGAAGCGAAGATGTAGATTGGGGAGAAGATGATGCAAGAAGTGAATCAGATTACGAATGAGCGTTGCATGTTTACTCCTAGCATATGTACCTGCCCTGCTCCAAACGCTTGCCCACATGATGCTTCCAATGCACTTCCCATCCCAAACTACAAGTTTCATACAAAGAAACATAAAAGCAATTAATAAAATTGAAAATACAAATGAGACTTCTTGCTTATGCCTTTTCACCTTGACTCTTGAGATGTTATATTAGTGAAGATAGTATTTTTTTCGATCTTTAATATAAAATCTCGTTTGTAGTGTAATTTGTATTATGTATGAGATCTTATAGTAAGGGCTTGAAGTAGTATTTTAGCATCTTATTTTAACTAGGAACCAATATTTTTATTTAATTCAAACTTCAGTTTACTAAACTTCTTGAGGAGTTTTAACTATAATTTTTTTAAAAAAAACAAAATACTGTCCAACGTTGTGCTTCCTTTTGAAATGAAATTGCAATGAACTTTACGTGTTTGGATGAATAGAAAACTGAAGGAGGAAAACATAGAGGGAGGAAAAAAGTGGAAGGATAATATTATTCATCCGTATGTTTGGAAAGAAGGGAGAAAGAGAGAGAAGAGAAAAAATTACATGACATTTACAATTATAATTATACCTTTATTTAATTTTTAGCTCATTTTTCAAGTAATTCTATAAAAAAAATAAATTCAAATAAAAATTTAACATCATAAAAGTGAAGATTAAAGTTAGATTAAAATGACAATATTGTTTTTTACATTTTCTTTTTTTTCCAGATTTTACATTTTCTTTTAAAATCAAGATAATTGAACAAAATATATTTCCCCACAAACGAAAATAATAACAAGAAATTTAAAATAAAATTAAACATATCACAATGATAATGATATATATCCTTATATCCTGATTTATTAAAATAAAAAAAATCTATTTATTAGACTCAAGCTCCTTTTCTTTCATATATAATTTTTAAAAGACTCAAGCTCTTTTTGTTGTTGTTGTCATCGTTGTCGCCGCCGCCGCTGCCGCCCTCCTCCTCTGACCACCACCACCACCTGCTGCTCCTGCTCCTACATGAGCATATATTTTTTTGGCTAAGCACAACTGCACAGGTATCTTCCTATTGGAGACAATCCTGTTCGAGATATTGTTGGATACTAAATATTGATACCTTTTTTAACGGGGGATTCAAACATTGGTTCATTACATTATGAGGGACTAACCTTTTCTACTAGACCCAACCCCCCATTGATTACATGAGCATTTTTGCGTCGCTGGAAGCAAGGTAAAGTGAATATGAGGTCCACCCGTGTTTTCCTCTCACTTTTTTCCTTCCCCTATTTTCTCCTCTAGTCCAAACAAAGTAAAATTGATTTTCCCTTACTTTTCTTTTTGTCCAAATTTTCTCTCCATCCAGATACACCTTACAAGTTAACACATTATGGGTGTACCAAATATGGTAAAGTACGAAAATACTTGATTACTTAGAAACTTATCCATCACAAAACTTTATAGCCAAAATACACAATTGAAGACAGAAAGAACTCAATAATTAGTGAAAGTAATAAGAGGAAGGGCATCAAGGAATGGAAAAACAATGAAGAGTAGATGAATAATCTTGAAATGCACCTAACTATTAGGGTAGCAATTAACCTTGTCCTTTTTCACTAGTGCATATTTTCATTCATGTGACTGACAAGGTTGATGATTAGACAAAACTAACTATTTGTTATAATTAATTAAAAGCAATAAATATGTAATAGATACAATTTTATTTCTCAAAACATGCTCTTATTTATGAAGATGGTGAGTGTGAGAGAGAATGAGTAGGAAAAGAGATGAAAGGGACATCCAATTAATTGAGGATATAAATGAAAAAAAAATACATTAAATTTTTGGACAAAAACAAACTTAAATTTCTTATATATAGGACCAACTTATGTGAGAAAAAAGTTTATTATAAATAAGATCGGAGGGAATATTTTATTACTCCAAAATATCGTGCTATGTTTCTATGAGTGTGATTTTAGCAGCATGAATTATTGCAAGAAGAATGCATATTATGTCTAGTTAACACATATAACTTTAGACTTACTCGATACAGTGAAACAAGACAAAGACAAAAACGAGAATGGCTTGGCAGCCTAATAACATGTAAGCTCTCCTAGTGTAATTTCAGGCTGCCCCCTTTACTTTAAAAAAAAAAGACGAAGATAAAGACGAATTTCTTGCATCAAGAGAATTCAAGGCAGCAGACAACATGCAGAGAAAGCTGCCTGTTAGGTAGGACTCTTATGGAATAGATGAGGACAATAGATGGACTGAAAACAGAGAATTTAATTATCACTCAATTAAAAGCTGTACCATCCATCCATGCTTGGAAGATTCAACTTCTAAAGGGTGTCTGGTATGAGATTTGGAGGAAGGCGAGAGGAAGGAAAATTTTTGTGAGTACAATTACAACAGCAATAACGATAAAGTTTTATCTTATTAGGTGGAGGTCGGTTATATGAATTGTACAGCATCATTATGTTCTATTGAAAATCAGATCTTTAGCTAGATAGATTATTAACTAATAAATCTCGCATTATAACTTTTTTGAGTGTTCGGTCAAGTCTTTGATCCTCTATCTCTTTAAAAAGGACTCCGTATCACCCCACTTTAAAAATATTAAAGAAGTGAGGTTATAAAACTTTTATAAATAAAAAATGAAAGATATTCCATCCCGTTCCTAATATAAGATGTTATTAACAAATTCATATGAGTAAAGGAATATTAGTTAAGTATTGTGTTTTCTATTGATAAAGTTTAGCTATTTTACCCTTATAAAAGAATGCGATTTTCAAACATATATTTAATATCTGTCACCTTTTCTCTCTCTTGTAATAAGCAAAAGTGAAAAACAATTATTAATTATCATGTCAGTTTGTTATATTTTAGATCAAAATTTCCCTTTTTTAAGACTTTTTATATTATAGACTAATAAACTACTAAAAATATTAATTAAAACTTTTTAACTCAGTTCTCCAATTTTTTAAAAACAGCCTCCCAACGGAATCCCTAGTGTAAATCAGCTCCTCAATTAAGTTCGGTTTACATATATGAGACGAGAAATAAAAGAGTTGACGAATAAGTAGAAGAAAAACGCAAGGAAAATTTCACCCCATGGGAAAAATGAAAGAATGTGCAAACCATGAAGCCGAAAGCAAAGGTGGCAATGACGGAGAGGAAGTCGGCGACGGCGGAAAGCTCGAGGTTGCCGATGTGGCCAGCGAAGATGGAGGTGACGGAGTTGACGCTGAACAGACAGAGGTTGTTGACAGCAATAGGAGCAGCAATCTTCCATAGTTTGATGCTCTCAATCCATATTATCTTATTTAATGCCTCGTAGCTTTTCATCGGAGCATAGTCGCCGCCGCCGTCTGCCTCCAGTTCAGTCGTATGGATTAGCGGAATCGTCGCCTGTGTTGAAGCCTCCTCCATCTCGTTACGTAGAATTGTACAAGCTGTTGGCTTCAAAGCAAGTTGGTGTTCTCTTATAATGAGATGAAAATTACCCTTCTTATCCAGAAAGGGAAAAAAAGAAAAGAAAATGACCCTTCAATGATGATAATTTATTATTCACGATTTTTTTATAACAAACAGTCGAACATTTAGCATAACTCTTCAAGTTTTATTTTCAAGGGAAAACTAATCTGGTAGTACTTGTAGTTTCATTCAATTGAGCGTAACTAATAACGGTGAGCTTGCTGAACTTTTATTTTTTAAGAAAATAATTTCCAGCTCAGCAAAACCATTGGTCTCTGTTCAGCTTATCTTTGTTAAGGTTCAGTAGATGAAAGGAAAGAGCAAATCATGTAATGCTATAAATGGTATTGTATATATGAAACGCTGTAAATTTTCAAATTCGGCTTTGGGAGTTTAAATTACCTTTCTGGAGTAGCTTTAGAGCAGAATAATGGATTTATCGCTTTCAACAAGGAGGTATCTGCTTGTGCACAGGTAAAAGGAAAATCAGCCTCTCTGTACCATAGAGAAGAGCTTTCGGATCTCTATTTTTTGTATCTTCAAATAAGATTGGAATCATAGAGTTAAGTTAAGGAAGTTGCAAACTTTCTATTCACATATCCGTTAGAACCAGTATTTGGGTATTTCTGTTTAAGTCATATGGGATGAAATTCTCATATACGGTTCTCAGTTTACCTATCTCAATAAGTCTGGTTGGTTCGAAGAACGTCTTAAGATTCAAGTGATTGCAGATAATATAACTAGTAAATACGTTTCTCCTCATGTCAACATATTTTATTGTTTGGGGGAATTACACTTGTTTTTTAGTCCAAGTAGCGACGGGGTTCGCTATTACTTTTTACTATCATCCGACCGTTACTGAGGCTTTTGCCTCTGTTCAATATATAATGACTGAAGCTAACTTTGGTTGGTTAATCTGATCAGTTCATCGATGGTCGGCAAGTATGATGGTCCTAATGATGATCCTGCATGTATTTCATGTGTATCTCACCGGTGGTTTTTAAAAACCTCGCGAATTAACGTAGGTTACGAGTGTAGTTTTGGCTGTATTGACCACATCCAAATTGGTTATTGGGCAGTTAAAATTGTAACTGGCATACCCATAGCTATTCCTATAATAGGATAATCTTTGGTAGAGTTATTATGCGGAAGTGCTAGTGTGGGTCAATCTACCTTGACTTGTCTTTATTGTTTACACACTTTTGTATTACCTCATCTTACTGCTGTATATATGTTAATGCACTTTCCAATATGTAAACAAGGCATTTCTAGTCCTTTATAGAGAATATAGATAATAAATATTGGAATCAATCATTTATCATTTTAAGGAGGAGAACAATAGTATTTCATTGCTAAAAATATGTCTTATTTAAAATTCAAATAATAAGACATGAATTTAGATATTTCCCTTCAACTTCACAACATTGGATTATAGTATTTTTTTATTTGACGGACACAAATAGTTGAAGGGAATTCTTCAAAGAAAAAATAGATTATGGGAGCATGTGACTTGAACTATTGAATAGGTTGTATAGATATATGACTTTATCTTATTCGTCATATTTGAATTCACAATGAAATGTGTCTTTATTCCAACCACTGCATAAGTCCCCTATAGAGGATAGGCTAGTTCGCTTGAAGAAAATCTTTTATATGATGAGACTCCATCATGTCCTGCATGAATAGGCTCCGTAAGATCTCCATAAGATCCAATAAAATAAGTGATGTGGTACAATTCAAATTATGTCTTATATTGCACTTAACTTAATAGTATGGAAATGCATTCATTTCTTTTGCATTGACTCGATTTATGATACTATTGGAGTAAA
Organism: Inga leiocalycina; assembly: GCA_963242795.1. Taxonomy (NCBI): domain Eukaryota; kingdom Viridiplantae; phylum Streptophyta; class Magnoliopsida; order Fabales; family Fabaceae; genus Inga; species Inga leiocalycina. The sequence goes on from OY725324.1 coordinate 46,063,354, forward strand.
ACAAATAGATCTAAAGAAGAACAAGGGCTAGATTATATTAGTAACAAGTAAATCCTTTATATGTCAAGTGAAAATAAAAAGTCTCGAGATTTTGGGGGATAAAGGCTAACCACAAGGTCTGAGATGACCCAGAAAGCATTATCAACTTTGTAAGCCTACTTGGTTATTGAGCATTTACTTAACTTATAAGAACATAAGAACAAAATTTGTTGCAATGGACAATTGTAACTCCAGAAAAGAGATTTTGCTAAATTTTTTTGAACGTAGAATCTTCATATTCATATATATCATGCGTGTATAACATATAAATTTCTTAGATAGATATGTTTGATTCGTGCTTGAGCCAGATGATGAAGAATTATCATGTTTGGTTCTTTTGGAAGATGGATCTATAAGAATTCACCTATCCTAATAACAAAAAAACCTAACTTGAATGATTCTATATTAAGAGCTAAATTGGCTAAAGGAATGAGTCATAATTATTATGGAGAGCCTGCATGGCCCAATGATCTTTTATATATTTTTCTACTAGTAATTCTAGGTACTATTGCTTGTAAAGTAGGCTTAACTGTTTCAGAACCATCAATAATTGGGGAACCAACGGATCTATTTGCGACTCCTTTAGAAATATTGCCTAAATTATATTTCTTTTCCTATTTCAAATACCTCGTGCAATGTCCAATAAGTTGTTTGCCTTTGTTTTTTGGATTCTAAGAACTGAGGAAAATGATAAAATATTACCCCCTAGCCTAAATATAAGAATTTTTTTATTTAATTTGGTAAAATTAACAAAACTAAATAAATTACTTAATTATAATATATGTGATATTATCTCTTTGAAATACTTCTGTGTATCATTAGAAAAAAAAATGGTTGGTTGTTCAACCTTCCTATATCTTGATGGAGTTTAGCAAGATCACAAGGGTGGCAAAATAGTATCCAGACTAATCTTGATGGAGCTTAGCAGGACCACAAGGGTGGCAAAACTCTATCACCAATAACTGAAAACTTCTAATCAAGTTGGTACAATCCCTTAACAGTTAAACTAAGTGATTGGTTGTTCAACCCTCCTATTGCTACTTTTACATAACTAAATTTGAGAAATGCTCATGATAGTTACATATAACCAGAAGACATAGTAAGTGGGCAATCAGAATTATCTTCTTAGTTAGTGGTTCAAATATTTGACAGGAAAAAAAATAATAGAATGCGACCTCATCACAATTTTTTTTGCCTTCGATTTAAATAATCTTTCAACTCAATCTTCAAAAATGAGAAAGGAAATCATTCTAAAATACTACTCCATCTAGTTCAAAGTATAAGAGTCAAACTAACAAGGGGGTGTGGTTTTTTAATAAGATCCACTTTACTTTTGTCCCTGCATTTAATACTTTTTTTTAAAATTTGTCACGCTCTCTTTCATCATTCCTCTCCTCTATATTCTTTTTCTTCCTTTTTCCTATTTATTATCTTTCTTACTTATTCTCAAAATAAATAAGGGTATACTGAGAAAAAAAGTAGATATTTTGCATATTTATTGTTTTAAACTATTTTTAACTAACTTCTTGATAAATGTAAAGTAGGTATTTGACTCTTATATTTTCAGCGTGTATCTACCAAAATTAACCATAAAAGGCGTCCGTTTTTCTTTTTCACTGGTTCTGTGCAACTTCAAATCGCTATGAGAGGGTGGTTCCTCTTGATATTCTGTTGGGTTCGTTCTTCTAGAATATTTTACCCTTGCTTGGATTGAGATGGGGAAAAAAAACAAAGAGGAGAAAAGAGAGATTGGGAAGGAAATAGGGGGGGAAAATAATTATCTCTTCAGTTTTTTCATTTCTCAATTTTCTGTTCTCCAAAACTTTTCTCTTCATCCAAACATGCCATTAATATTTATGAAAGTATTTATTGTTGGCTCATTCATTTTTTCTGGGGCATTGCTAGGTCACTTGTGCATAAACATATAAACATTTAAGCTCGTGAATTCTTGTAGAATTCATTAAAATGAAAAATCATTGTCAGGTTATCCATTTTGTTTCAATCTTGGCCATGGTTTTATTTTGGATGAAAAACGAAATAATGACATCATTTTTGTTTTGGTTTAATTATACGACACTAGTTATCTTTATACCTGTTATTTATATTAATTAATTATACTCCGTATCAATTAACTTATTAATTCATGAATTACAGTCCTTATGTTTGTATGACATGATGAACAAATTTTATCCAAAAAATCATATAGATGCTTGACATCATTTTTGTCCTAAACCCTTCTTAAGCAACATACATATTTAATTTCCTTGCTTTATTGATATGACTTTTTTTAAAAAAAAAAAATTTCAAGGTTCTAAGAACATGATTATCTCATTTTCTATATTAGCTTTAATAATTCCTGTTGTCCTGGATGTAAGACTATTTTAGTTGGTCCTAGATATAAAAACTATTTTAGGTCACATTGTAGCGATAATTAATATATGATAATTATATGTTGGGAATGGTATTATATTATAATTATACCCTTTTATAATAATGAATTTTGAATAGAATCAAATCTACTTGAAGATCTGACAGGAAAAGCATATTTTATTGTAAAATATTAAAAGGCACAGTATAAAATTGTTTTACTTTCACATTACTACTTCCTATTTCATTCCCAGCAAAGGTTTGGGCAACGGGACTGACTTGGTAAAAGCTGTGATGTGAATACATATCAAGTTAAATTCATATTCTTATGAAGACAACTTGTAGTCTCATGAAAATCATGTCAAGGGAATGTTAAATTTAAGTATATATTAAAATAGGGGTTAAGATGCATCTACAATCCTAAATTATTTCCTCACATGAATTTAAAAAAATTAGAGAAGTGGGGTTAAAAATTTTTAATTAATTTTTCATACCGTTTTATCTTATATATTCTCTTTATTAAAATTTTATTACCCCACTTCTTCAATCTTTTAAAATTCAACTCAAAAATTTTCCCTTCCCTCCCTTCCCCTCCAAATCCCTCACACCAAACAGAAATGGCTTAGGTATCAGAAAGTTTTCACCCATTGGGAATTTCTTGAACTGGTTTTGTCAGGACAGAAAGTAGGAGTGCTTAAAGTATGATTTATGTCCTAATATTTTAAGGAAAAAAACAAACCAAAGCAATTTTCAGGATATCTGTTCGCCAGGGGCCTCAATAATCACTTGGACCACACCGGGACCATTAATTTCAGGATACTAGATTTCTATTTGAAATATTAAGGGCTGTTTGGTATGAGCAATTTTGAGAGGAGGGGAGGGAAACGTTTTATAAGATTTAAAAAAAATTGGAAAAGTAGGGTTATAAAATTTTAACAAGGAGAATATGTAAGATGAAAGTGTAAAAAAAAAAAAAAAAAAGAACTTAAAACTTTTAACCACACCTCTCTAATCTTTTCAACTCTAACTCAAAAATTTTCCCTCCCCTCTCCTCCCATCCCTTTCAAATCTCTCACACCAAACACACCTAAGACAATTTCTTGCGCATAACCTAAATTATGTCAGTGTACAACAAGAAATTAAGTTTCAATTACAGATTTACAGTAAGACTCAGCTACAATTAAAATGGACTACCAAGGACTAAAACCCTACCTAAACCATCATGATTTATAAACTGCCATGAAAAAAAAAGGAAAATTTATATTACTTACACAAATCAACAATACAATATTGGTCAGCACTGCGTAGTTTCCAAAAGGAGAGGGATAAATGGGAGAAATTGACTAGCCCATCCTAAACTAACAAAACGTTAAACCATCTCTCCCCTACCCAACAGAACATATACAACAGGCATGGACATTCTAGTTTAGTTCAATGATGACTGGAAACTACGAAGAACAAGCTATATTGCAATGCAGGGTAAATGGGATACCTTAGAAGCACAATGAATATCAGCATTCAGTTAGATCAGATCAGTCTCCCCAGCTTAAGGCTCCAAATAAATGGGAATGATTGAATTGAAGTTGGTGATCAGTACTCGATTCGTAGTCGTCGCAGTTCGGATTTAAATGTTAGGCTATTATTTAGTGTTCGACGGGCAAGATTCCGTATGTCCTCTCGTGAACAATCCCTTGAAATCCGGACAAGCTCCCAAAGGGCACCTCCACTTATAATGTCTTTTGCATTCACTTCTGCAACAAATTATATAATAACTTCAATTGTCTCTACTTATGCTATGACAGATTCTAAAATAGGATCAATCTATCAAAGAAAAAATGAAGCAACCAATATAGGTATTAGGAATAAACAGGGCGTTTGGTTAACTTATAGAAGGTTACTTGGCCAAAAAACACATATAGGAAATGTTAAATTTTTTTCACTAAAAAGAAGAAATATAAATATATATATTATACCTATCATCATCATTGAATCGTAACCATGCCTTATTTTACTATTCTTTCATTCAATAGCACAAGAGATCCTTCTCATTTATACACTTCGTTTTTCCTATTCTATTTTCCTTTTCAATCCATTTCCTTTTTGTATAACAACTTCTAACTTCGGTCATTTTCGACAGGCTTATTAATTATCACAAATTTATCATAACCAGTTTGATCTTCATGAATTTAGAACATCTGATTTAACTAAATTGTAAGCACGAATCTACCTTGAAGGATCTAAAGATAAATTGAGATGCTTTATTACCATGTTGTGCCAAGTGGCAAATTGCAAGCTCAATGTGGCGCCTGATTGGTGCAGCTTCATTATTAGCATTTTGCACTATCCATGGAAGCGCACCATCTTCCACTAAAAAGGATCTGCCACATTTTAATCCTGCGAATGCAAAATCTAATTATCAAACTAATGAACAAAAAAATGAGTTTTATAAGTTCGCTCCAGTGTTGGGGCTGTACTGCACACTGAAGCAAGGAAATTGATGGCAGGCATTGACTTTCTCCAAAGCATATAAGCGGACTTAACAGTTAATTGATGGCAGGCATTGACTTTCTCCAAAGCATATAAGCGGACATAACAGTTAATTGATGGCAGGCATTGACTTCCTCCATAAGCCATGCATTGCCAGCTCTTTCGTTAAATACAGGATTAAGGCTCAATTTTGGCTTTGAAGTTTTTGCATAGGAGCTGTGGGTATTTAGAATCGTTAAAAATGGAGCCAATTCGCCTTAACTGTTAAAAAACTAACATTAATCGTTAATAAATTAATGTTGACCATTACCATTTTTAACAGCCAGGGGCGACATTGCTCCTAGTTTAACACTTCCAGGGTGAAATTGATAAAAAAAACTTCTGGATGCTCAGTTCTTATGCCAAAACTTCCAGGGCAAAATTAGACCTTAACCCTTCATTGTATCAAAACACTATAATTGAATTTGGAGCAGTTGACCAAAACTCCAAAGAACAAGAACACACAAGACTCTCCAAATTTCAGACATACCTACAATGCAGCATTTTCATGACAAACTATGCCTGAATAATTTCTCTGATGCCTGTCAATTAAGAGATTACGTAGCACAAACCCACTCACACACACACAAGCTCATGATCGCGCATATGAAAGAGCTAAGAACTATCCTAGCAATGTAGCATGAATGCTGGGAGTAGCTGAAGGGATTGTCAATCCCATGATCTCAAGGTCAGCTGTTACAACAAATATCTCCCAATTAATTATAGGGTTAATATAACTTTTGGTCCCTAAAGTTTTATACAATTTTAGTTTTGGTCCCTCAAGTTTAAAATCAGTGGTTTTGGTCTTTGAAGTTTGACCTTTGGTCCCTCAAGTTTGAAATTTTTGGTTTTGGTCTCTCAAATTTGAAAAGGACTTGGTTTTTTTCGGGTTCGGTTCGGTTCGATTTTCCACCAAGTCCTTATCAAACTTGAGGGGCCAACAATTATAAACGGAGTAAACTTGAGGGACCAAAACCAAAAATTTCAAACTTGAGGGACCAAAGGCCAAACTTCAGGGATCAAAACCACCGATTTTAAATGAGACCAAAATCAAAATTGGATCAAACTTCAAGAACCAAAAATTATATTAACCGTTAATTATAACAATATTTTAACATTACCCCATTGTCAACCATGCTAACAGAAAGAAAAACAAACCTTGACTAGAAGCTCGGGACTCGCATTTTGCAAAATTGGCAATTCCTCGAGCAACTTGGGAAAGAACATCAGGATGGCCACACCTTACGATTCCCAGTAAAGCCTTTATACCACCTTGAGATCTTAGCTTCATTAATAATTTCTCTGGATAGAAAACATGAAAAAGAAATAGTAAATTTTCTAAACGTTGAACTTTCAATTGAACTCCAGTAGAAGCAATAATGTGAAGAATACATGTGATTTTCAATGTAAATTAAATTTATAGACCTCTAGAGTTATTTTGAGACCACAAAGTACCTACTAAGTTAGGGAAGTTTTACCAAACTCCTATAAGACTAGCAATGTTGTATAACAATGAATGTTGGAATGTCCAATCAAATGCTAGTAGTGGCGCTAGAGAGTAGAGTTGAGAAAATAGTCTTTGGCCCAATGAAAACATGTAGAAGGAGAACATAAGGAACACTCAAGAAAATAATCGAATAAGATCTTATGATGAATAATATATTTTATTAGTTAGTTGCTAAGAGTCAAATAGCATCATGCAACCTATATAACCAGCCTTACTTTGTGAGATAAGACTTCTTGTTGTTCATGATGATGTATTTTAATAATTACTCCCTCTGTGCCTTTTTATAAGTTTCAAATAACTGATTTGCGTTTATCAATAAAACAGTTAAAATTAGTTAAGAGCAATAATTATGTATTTTTTTACAACTATGCCCTTATTTGCAAAGAGGATAAGAGAATGAGAGAGACAATAAATACAGTAAAGGGGTAAAGTTGGAAAAAGTGCAATAAATGCTTTCACAAACCTAAAATAAAGCTTATATTTTGGGACACACCCATTCACAAATTTGAAGCTTACATTTTGGGATGGAGGGAGTAGTATCTTATCGTATAAGTATTCTTTCTAATGTCATTATTTTATAGCTAAACCACATGTTTTTAGGGCTTTAGCAACTCACATGACACAAAAACAAGTAAATATACTAGTAATCCGAAAGCTCATATGGCACAAGCCTTAATCTAAGACTCAGGTGAGCCTTTGCCCAATCTCAGCTCCTTATTCCCCAATACACAAACCTTCCATGTAACCAACAAGAGAAGAGAAAACATGTAAATATACCATTTCCACATAGATTAGCAATAGCCCCGGCGACCATTCGGAGAGTTTGTGGATCTTCAGCCTCAGATGCAGTCATTGATAAGAGAGTAATTCCGCCTTCAGCCATAATAAGTTCTTGATTGGCTTCTGCTTCACCGCAAAAGAAGCAAGATAACAAACCAACATTAGTCAAATGCGCAAAAACACAAAAACAGTGAAACTACCAATCTAAAGATCTTGTAATCTTGATGTTTGAAAATTTAAACTAGCAATTAACAATCACCATTCATCGCAAGATTGGCTATTGCCCCTGCTGCCACCCTGCGAACAGTTTCATCCTCATATCTTCTAAGCAGCATAAGTAAGGATGTAAGACCACCTGCCTCTACAATTTTTTTTTGATTTGCTTCTGTATATCACATTGAGAAACATCATTAGATAAGGTGACATGAGAAATCAATAACTACTGCAAAAGGTTGATGTTTTCAATTGTTTAGGAGGATAAGTATGATGGGCTCAAATTCAGGGAAGCAAATTGGCAGAATGTCTATGACCATACCTGATCATGTTACAATAGGCATGAGCCAAGGGCAACTATACAAAAAGAAAACTGCTATTTTACATCCAGTGATATTTAATCCTTACAATTTTAACATCCATTTTTAAGCAGAAAAAGCAAATAATGTAGTCAAAATTTATGATCAGTTTTGGTTCAAATTCAGGGGGGCAAAAAAAGTCAGAACTAAAGAACTTTCATAGCCACTCGCTCTCAAACTAACATAACTGTTTAATTAAATCAGCTCCATAGGCTAAATTTGACAAGCCCAGGTCTAAACCGGGAATGGGAATGATAAAATGCGTATCTTAGATTCACTGACATCCCCACAATTATTACCTGTTATTTCCCTTTTATTTTCATATATTTGTAATTAACTGTTGCCACAATATGAATTTCAACTACCAGAAATGTTGCTACCAACATCAAATATAAAGGTTATGTTTCTTATCTGTTGAATACTAAAGAGTATCACATCATTCAGAATCTCTTCCCACTTTTCCACAGACAACCTGAAGATAGGCCAACATCCCCGTGTTTTCAATTGAACTTGGCCCCTTGAGAGACAGATGTTTCAAAGATTACTTAATAATAGACATTTTATGAACTTTAGATGAGATATATGTCAAGAATAGAGCACTCGTCTGAGTATTTCAAGATAGAACACAGCAACTTGTAAATAAGATGGTAAAGCACAAGCAAAACATAGGTCAAATATCTTTAAGCTCTAGTTGTTTTGGCCAAAAAATTACAAAACAAAAAATCAGATTGATTTCTGTAACTATTTCACCCATTCCAGGTGTTAGTATGACTTGAAAAAAAAAAGAGTTTAATAATCAGTTAACTGGAAAGCAGATGTTAAACAAAACCACAAGAGGGTAGCAATTACCTTCAGCTGCCAGGTTAGCAACCACTTTCACTGCATGAATCCGTACATTGGCATCATCTGACTCCAGTAATGTCAATATCTTTTGCAATCCAACTGTCAAATCATTTTGAGTCATACACACATGTATGTGGAGAGTTTCAATTATTACTCAAACCACTTCTTATACCTTGTTCAAAAAGAGTAGCAAAAGATGCCTTCTGACCATCCCCATTGTCTCTGAGTTGAGAACTCCTAGCTTGAGGCATGGCAGAATCCAGGGCAGAAAACTCATTTACAGAGCCACCACTTTCCAAACACCTCCTCATCTACAGACATAACATCGAATTAGGTAGTAACAAAGGTGCACTAAAACAAAGCAGTGTAGCTAGAGGGCATGGAAAGAGGATAGTTATTTTTTCCCCCTTCAACAAACACTTTCATTGGAAAGAGAAGAGGTACCTCAAACCAAAATCTACTAGAAGCTCAAAAACATTAGGTGGAATAGCTCTCAGACTCGCATAAAATAGCTTTCCATTATGTTTCAAATGAACATGAGAAACATTTGCAGAGGACGGGAGCACACAAATCTATCACATAATACATTTCAAGGCAAATATAAGGGAAGAGAATAATACTTGATCTCCTGAGGACTATTGCCAGTGATCTAAACTGTCGCAGGTGGACCATGTTGATGGCAATCTTATCAAAGAATTTTATATTTTAAATTGTCAAGATATCACAGAAGTAAGAAACTAGCTCCCAGTACTCTAAATTTTGCACCCAAGCAGTTTCATGAGTTCAAAACTCTTAGCAAACCTTGAAACACCATGTATTTACATCAGGTACCCATTTACAATTCCCTATATTTAAATAGGACTATAAATCGTTTATAAATAAGGTACTGACAAGGTTTAACATCACTGCAAAGCCAGAGTATAGATTTCAATTCCAAGCAAATAACGACTAATCAAGCAAATGCCGCAATTTGATTCAAAGCAAACAGAGAACCTGATCAGCTTCATAGGTCAATTGTAATAACTGACTTCGTAGTATTATTATCTCTTCTTCAAGTTTCTTTTTCTGATGAGCCTCCTCTTCCAGCTTTCTGCGAAGATTTAGAATCTCTATATCGCCTCCAGCCTAATACACAAAAGATGTTCCCACTATACCAGAAATTCAAGGTTGGAAATATAGAGGCCAGAGATACTTGTCATCTAAATTTACCTCGGTCTGTGAATGATTCGCCAGCTGAATTTTTAGAATTTCTACCTCTTCTTCAGCTGCCTTTCTTCGATTAGTTTCATTTTCAAGCATCCTTTTGACCTCAGCTACTTTATTTGCAGAAGATGGCCCAGGCCCCTGTTCCATAAAAACTAATTAAAGACAAAAAAATAAAAGCTGAAAGAGAAGATAAAACTAAGTAATATTAATTCAACAAGAAAATAGGTGTAACATCCCAAATTTCGGTCACCAAAATTCCTTATATTTAAGGGAATAAAATGGTGAATTAAAGAGCACATGGAATGACAAAACAAGGCAATTAGTGGTCACACACTACATGATTATGTTTGGAACACATTGTAAGCATTTGAATTTGCTGTCAGTGAGTTTCTCTGTGTAGCAGTCTTGTTGTGTGATATTTTTAAATAAGCAAATGATGTTCAATGCCTATGATATTTTCCAGTATGAAAGTAGACGTATTAAGCTTTAATTTGATAGGTCATATGGGTCATTTGAAGCTGTACACAAAGAATTATGAATTTTTGAAGTTTATCTCGTGAAACTATTCAATTTCTAGGACTGTGTCCAAAGATTTAAATTCTGGGAATGTTAAGCTTCCAGTTAGCTAAAGGCTATATTTTTCCTTAAAATTAGACTTAATAAGGGTTAAGTAGCCTTTGGAAGCACCTCAATTGAATGTCTATAAATAAATATATGAATTTTCAAAGATTGATGAAAATTCTGCCCAATTTTCCAGCCAGTGCGAAAATGAAAATAAATGTAAGGGCAAAATGGTCATTTGACCAATAAAAGCAAGCAGCCATCATTTTTTCCTTTTCTTGGGGAGCAATTCAGTCAAAATGAGTAAGAGGAAGAAAAATTAATACTTGACTCATTTATTCAAGGGAATTTGTTGACCAAGCAAAGTAGACACATGCAAATTGCCATTAAACAATAATATTTCATAAAGCAAATTGTGTGGAGGAGGGAATATATGATGTTTCAAGAGCTCTTTATTTGGCTATTCTAAGACGCAATTTTGGCCAAGTGAATTATGGAAAGAGAAAAGATGATGATCAAGTTAAATGGCCATGTGTTTAATTAGAATAAAATATTATAAACATAAGGAGGTGGAGTTGATATTTTAAAAGCTTCATATTCTTTCCCAAGCCTTTATTTTCGGCTGAATCAAGAGAGAGAGCGAGGGAGAGCTCAAGAGTAGTTGAAGAAGAACAAGAAGGGGCCTAGGGTTCAAGAGCACAAATCAAAGGTAAGAGCTTGTAACCTTAGTGATTTTGCCTTCTAATCATCTTGGAACTCCCTCTAATCTCTAGGTCTTCATGAATCACACATGTAGCAAGGCAAAATCAAGAGCAAGGAGGAGAGAGGGGACGGTTTAGAGAGAATAAAGAGGAAATCAAGGTAAGCTTGAAAGCTTGTCTTATCTTGATGATCTACGTTTGTTGTTGATGCTGTGGTTGGTTTGTTAGATTGTTTTGGTTGTTTTTGTAATTTGGAAAACACAAACCCTAAGGGGACCGCTGCCCAAATTCACACTAATCATGTGCAATTAGTATTTAAATGGATAATCATGGGATTGGGAGTGAAAAGGTGTTTAGTTGATTGAAATCAAGAAATTTCTTTTTTCCCAATTTTTATGGAATTTCGTCCAGCAGCTGTTTAGGTAGTGTTTGGATTGGATTTTGGTGGTTTTGATGATTCCATTGGGTTTAGAATGGAAAACTGTGTAGGATTCATGTTGGTTCAAAGTGAGAAAAGCCCTAGAATGTAAAGTGTCAAAATACCCTTGAAAATCCCAAGTTAGGGGCTGTAAGGGCTTTTTCATAATTTGGTACTGAATTTGCCCAACCTAAGGTAAAAAATGGATTCTTTGGGCAAAAATATATAGATAAGCCCGAGTCATAATTTTTGGTAAAGTACAATTAAACCGAATACAAAGAGGCATAGACTGGGTCCCCAGGGGTATTTTAGTAATTTTGCGGTTTTAAACAAAGATAACCAACATAATGAATTTAAAAGAGTTTAGACTAGTACATGAATGGGTCTTAACTCAATTTTTGTACATTTGAAATTTTAGGATATATCAGTAGCCCGAGCCGAATATAGTATTGGACTGACAGTCAGTCAAGGGAAGGGCAATTCAGGTAGTGAACTTACCTCTCCTGAATGTATTTAATATTTGTCCTTATGTATTGATGCAAGTAATTGTTTTACTTGATTATGTGAAATATAAATGAATGATTGAAGCATGTAGATTAGAGGTGGTAATATGGGTTGGGACCGTGGGCCGCGCCCACCCAACCCGACAAAATGGGCGGTTTGGGTTCTACAAAACTAGGACCATATTGATGCGATCCTTTAGGGCCCGAACCCATATGGTCCCAACTCGTGACGGATTGGATCACCGAGTTGGCGGGTTGACCCATATTTAAAAAAAAAAAAACCAAGAGGGAAGAGCCATTAGCTAAGGCTCAACCCCCAATAGTCCAAGACCGTCACTCCAGAGTTCAGCCCAATACTCTGACTCCTCAGCCTGGTCAACTTTCTTTTGTTTTTGCTTGAAACAGTCTCTCACTCCTTGTTTCTCTCACTGCTCACACTCTTAGTCTCAGAAATCAGAAATCAGTCTCAACTCTCTTTAATTTGCAATGTATTTTTAATTTTGTTATGTTTAGGTGTGTAGAAAAAACAATCTTATTGTATCAAAAAAAATAAACAATCTTAGTATCTTGTTAAAAAAAATTTAAAAAAAAAAAATGGGCTGGCCTGCCTAACCCGCCAACCCAACGGTTATGGGTTTTGTCAACTCATATTGATACGGCTTTTTTGGACTCGAACCCATATGGTCCCAACCCGTGACGAGTTAGCCCGAACCTATCGGGCCGGACCATATTACCACCTCTAAATTGTAGATATGTCATTGTGTCAGTATGAGTTTATGTGATGCAAGCAAGTCATGCATTAAACACTTATCTTGCATGCATATTGGTACTATTTGCTACTGAGATTCTCTTGAATCTCACCCTCCCCCAACCAACCTTTAGACAGATGATCACAAGAGGTGTGCTGATAACAGAAAAGAGGACTGCATGCAAAGAAATGCTGTAGTGGAATGAAGATGGAAGGATGCCCAAGTTTCATTAAATGGGTTTAGACACCCTAGTAACCCTGTGTAGCTACATTATTTGTAATTATTATGTATGAATCCCTATGGGGAATTTCTGTAAACATGTACATATTATCAGTATATTCATGCTATTCCTGTATGCCCATCGAACTGCGCCTTGCTACTCTAGTTAATATTGGTGTTAAGTGGTATGTAAGGTGGGGTCTTACAATAGGCAGAACATATGCTTGACCGCCTGCACTAGGGAAGACGAAATTGTTATTCATGTAATGGGTTAGTCAAGTGGGATGGAAAATCCTGCCCAAAAACACGCTAATGAGGTGGGAGAATCAACCGACATAAACAATCGATTCAGAAGTACATGTGATCTGGTCCAATATAGAAGCTAGTTAGAGGGTTGATTTTGATCCTAGTGACCTCAATCCATTTTATCCATAATAATTATTTTTTTTTTCAAAATAATTTACCTAACTTATAAATCAATATATAATATAATGTTATACATAGATATTTTAGGGAGATCATGTCACATTTGTTATAATTAATTTATCTCACTTTCTTAATCTACCCAAATTAGTTAAGTAGTTCATGTATTAAGGACCAAAGGAGTACATGGTACTTGATGTGGGACTCAGGCATCCATACTACTGAAGCCTCCATCACCGTCCTATTAAATTCAGCCATCAAGGGAAAAGATAAATAGCATCAGCTAAAAAAAATAATAAAATCAGACACTGATTTAGATACAGAAATAAAGTGAGGTATGAGTGTCACATGTGCAGGGAAAAGTCCTAACAGTGGGATGGTTAATAGAAGTGAAGAGTTGTTAGTAGCCAGTAGTTAGGAAAAGGAAAGGGAGGTACTATAACAGTAGAACTAAACTCCCTGTACACTGGTGAGGATTGATGAATACAACTGTATTTCTAGTTTTCTTTCCATCAAAGTGGTAGCTGATCTCTGCCTTGACAGTGCCAGATACTTGATCACATGAATGAATCGGAAGCCTCGATATTGTTACAGCTGCTACATTGTTTGTGGTGATCACATTAGAAGTGTAAAATTTCTTTATATATTCAAACCTAGCCTCAAATACAATGCCCCGTTTGGTGGCAAGGAATTGAAGGTACATAAGTGGAATTGGAACTGAAACTGAGACATTTGTGCACTTGGCAGGCTTGAAGTTAGCTCCCTATCGAATTGGGTTCCATCAAAATTGATGGAACCTAGTTCCTTCCCCCCCCCCCCAAAAGGACATTGAGTTCCAAATCTCATGGAACTGGAGCTCTGACCATTTTGTCCCCTACAACTTCCGCTAGCCACCAACCTCCATCGCCCTTAGCCTCCGTTGCCCCCATCCCATCTTCAACAAAAACGATGAAGAATAATGACAACAAGGACATCGGTGATGAGGAATGGTGACATCGGAGGAGGATTCAATTTCTGATCTCATTTCAACTTTCGATTTCTAATCTTGTTAATGGCACTTTTGATTTTTGACTCTACCCGCAATTTCATTTTCAGCGAAGTCGTTTAATCCTCTTACTTCAAGTATAAGCAATGAGGTCCAATTTCTCTTTCTGTGATGATGAGTGAATGAGTGATGGCATGGAACACATCATTGACAGTGAGGGAAGATCTTCAAGGAGAACGAAGCTCCATTGCCGATAGTGAAAGGGGTGGTTGTAAAAATGGGATTAGGGTTTTTTTTTCTAATTTTTCTAGACATATGGGTTTGGTTAAGATAGGTTGAGATTAATTTTTCTATGATGATGAGTGAATGAGTGATGGCATGGAACACATCATTGATGGTGAGGAGAAGATCTTCAACGAGAATGAAGCTCCATTGCCGATAATGAAAGGGGTGGTTGTAAAAATGGGATTAGGGTTTTTATTTTCTAATTTTTCTAAACATATGGGTTTGATTAAGATGGGTTGAGATCAATTTTCCGGATGAGCTCTTTTCAATTTGATTATTATATTGTGATTGATGATGGGTTTTATTTGGCTGGCATGGATGTTTTTTTGTCAATTATCATGGTGGATGAGTTTTGGTGGGAAGAATTTTTTTTTTTGGTGGGGGAGGGTATTTCAGGAATTTCATATTTTATTTACATATATAAACTATAAATAATACCAGAGTTCCATAGGCATACCAAATGCACTTCAAACCCCACTTCCACCACCACCACCAACAAAGTCTTATCCCATTATGGATTGCACGATGCCAACTCTATAAAAAACCAGATCTTTGGATAAATTATCAACCAAAAGATCCCGTTCTATAATCTTATTGAGAGTTCGCTTTAATCTTCCTCTACCTCTTTTCAGAGGACTCCTCATTACTTGATTGACCCTCCTCACCAACGTATCCAATAGCCTTCTTTGGTCATGTCCCACTACCAGTTCCACTTCTTTCAAAATTACTTCCATACCAATCAAGGCACAAGGGTTCTACGAATTGTCAAGACAACTTTCTCAAAGAATTATTATTCCTCGCCTTGCATGTTATGTAAATTCTTTAGATCTTAACTACTGTTCATGCTCTATTTCTTTTACATAAAATTATATCCATATATAATCATTATAACTGTAATTACAAAAATCAAACACGTGATACTTTTCCAGAAGCAATAAATCCACTCAAAAGAAAACGCAAGAACCAAATATCAGATTACAGACAGAAATGCAGGTTTTTTGGGGGGAAAATATCCTGGCGGACAAAACACAAGTAGTTAAAATACAAAATAAAACGCATCATAAAACATAAGTGGTAAATTGCAAACATAAAAATCCAGAAATCATCAAGAAAATAAGAATTTTGGAACATTAACATTAATAATCTGAAATGATCAATATTTCTTTTTTTGAAAAAAATAATAACGAAAAAATGAGAAAAGAATTCACTTCAAATATTCCAGAATTAACAACAAAATCTCAAATGAGATACCTCTCCATGAACATCCGCAAAGCCATTGCAGTCATGTCTTTCTTGACTCAATACCAACTTATGCTCCAACTGCTTGACTGAATCCATGTACTCCAACTGACATTTCAACCTCTCTTTCTACAACGCATGGTACAACTTACAATGAGTACATAAAGAGAGTAGAGGGTTAAACAAATTCAGGAAGCATCAAGTTCCAAGTCTAAGCTGCCTTAGGTTATCAAAATATATGAAGCAAAGGACAGCATCATGTCTGATGTCTGCTTCAAAATTTCAATGTAGAGTTAGCTCATACTGGTAAATTATCAATTATTCAAGGATAATTCTGACGAAGTTAGTTGGGTTTAGAGATATTAAAAATAGGAAAGTCTTTTAGGTTAAGAAAGTCTTACCTTAGTAAGAAGCATTAAGATTTTATATTTCGTATTGTAGGTTTTGCATGGTATAATATCACATAAATATATCAGGGAAGTTATAGAATCAGCAAAACTAGGCATACAGTAATGGTCATGCATCAAGTACTCTTACCTACGATGGACACGCACATCTACAGAGCATGATTAGTAAATTAAATTAGATAGTGTGCTCAAGATAGAGACTATTATCACATATAGATACAAACCTCTAATGCTTCTGCAAAATTCCTCTCAACTTCAGCTATACGACTTTGAGCCTCCAGATTTATTTTTTCAACTTCAGCCTCAAAAGCTTTCTGCTGCCTTTCATTTTCCGCAATTAACTTATCTACTTGTACTTCAAACCTCCGGGCTAAACTTTTATAATCAAATTCCTCCTTTATTTTCAACATATTCTCAACTTTCATTGCCTTTGTAACAAAAAATGACACTATATTAATCATCAAGAACATCTGGCATTTGAAATTTTAAGAGATGTGTAATGGAGAAAAAGACAGTAGGCCTATCAAAAAAACCCATCATCCGTTAACCATGATACTTTACCAACAAATTTGGGAAAAATAATCACCGCAAATGTCCATGGTCAAAAAATACTGGCAACTAGCAAGCCCATTAAAAGCCATTTTATGGTTAACAAACAGCACAAGGATAAATAATATAAATCTTAATCAGACTAAATTTATTTTACAGATAAGTTAAATACCCTGATTTAAATAAAAATGACCTACATCAGACAAAATCAAAGAATCCTGATAAAAATTAAAAACTTTTTTGCCAGAAAAAATTAAAACATCCTATACGTGAGTGTTTGGCAAATTGCCAAATCTAGATTTGCGCAACCCGAGACAAAACTCCTCTCACACACTTACCTCATAAATCGTAAAAGCTATTCTCAAAAGCTAACCCAAACACACACGTAGTGTACTCCCCATCATTATCATTTGCAATTTAGAGCATATTGTATTTTCTATGCTAAAACATACATAAGTCTAGATATCCATAAATAACTGAACTGACCCTCTGGCCAAACAGTATGGTACTTGCAGTCTCTCCCCGATGGCGTGGAGATGGTCCAATAGTTACAATCAAAGAAGTCCTAGCAGTACCTGCAAATTATTGAAAACGCATTAGGATTACATGACATAGCTAAAATTATTGTAGGTATTTACAGCTAGGAACAATGCCGAAGAAGCTTCACATTTGTGTTTCGGACAAACAAGTCCTTGCTTATTAAGAGACAAAAGGGCTATACAGGTCATTTCCTCAAATCATGCATTTAAAGCCAAAAGATTATCTAAATACCGTTCCATTAATTATATTTTAACAATGAAATGACTGGAATATCCCACCATGCTTGTCCTTTAGGGACAAAATGACGGCATTTTAGTTCAAAACATGAAAGTGGGGGACTGCCAATAGACACACGCATGTGTACAAATTTAGTCAGACATACACATAAATATATATGATAAAGGCAGAAATCTATTAAGTATTCAAAAGATGTAATAAGCATTAATCAAGTAGTCTATAGAGGTAAGTTATAAAACTAAACATGACTCAATAAGGGGTGAAAATTTTCGCATGCACATCATCCAATGTTTTAAACTTTCACCCCCTCCCTGAAATAACCTATTCCTGGATTCATCCCTATGAAAGCACAGAATGTTGAAGTATATGAAAATCTTAGACAAAGAAAACAAGTACAATTTTAGAACGGAAAAATATAACAAAAGGCATAAAAAAGCAGTGAAGAAGAGCTGCCCATTCTCTTTACATGTTAGAAATAGTGATGACTAACAATATAGGATGCAAATAAGAATAAAAAAAAAAGGATTCTACAGCAAGCCAAACAGGGACTTAAAAACCAGAACTGGTTTCTTAAATCATGAATCAAATTTAATAGCAAATTTGATCTCATTAGTTGAAGTGCCTACGTGTAATAGTATGAAATCTAACACAACAAATTAAGGCATCTTACCTCCAAAAGAATCTCTGAGCAACCTGGTGAGCTTGGAATCTCGAATTGGAACATGAGCACTGTTTTCTGCTAGAGCATTAATACATTTACCCAATGCACTAAGTGAAAGATTTATAGATTTAGCTTCCTCTAGCATTTGTCCTTCACTCCCTGGTGAGGAGAAAAGAGATGGACAGTTTTAGCACAAATTAACTTACAAATACAAGCTACTAGACCATCAATATATCAATTTGAAATATAAAACCTATAGCAAGACGGACTATTCACACATCATGAAGGGCATTGATTCATTTCTCGAACTCCGTACAATGTTTAAAGAAACAGATCTATAGATGATACCAACACTTGCTCACATAGATGTCAGCCTGCCTCATGCATACCATAGATACATGAGAAGTGCATCTGGAGATGCCGCTAAAATGAAATTTATTACTTCATAATATACGTGAAAAATTATAGATAGGATGGTATTTCAAGTTGATCATACACCTGACTTATGGATACGCTCTGAACCTGCCAAATCTACCACAACCAGCTTGCTCTTTCGAACAAGTGGTTTAGAAGGTTTAGTCAAATGTGAAGAGTCATTGTTTTCATTAGAAGAAATATCTTCACTTTCTAAGACAGACCTCTTAACTTGTACCTGTAAGAGAAAGGATAACTTCATTATTGCATACTGTTTATAAAAAATTACTAAAACAATCAATTTCAAAATTTGGTTTATTGATTCAAGGCATATATATATATATAAATAATTTAACACGTTAAAAATAAGCTTCTTTTTTCACCATCAGAATAGCATGACTACGAGAAGATTCGGTATTCAACTTTGTGTTAGCAGCAAAACGGTGAGCTTCCCCCACTCTTAGAAGCTCCAAAAAACTCTGCTGGTCTCTAATTTCTACAAGTGTAGCCCCGGGCAAAGCTACATCACCAGTTCTTGGATCTTCCACAATGGGAATGTTATCATTCGCAGGATTAAGCAAGTCCTGGAGAGTCTCCATGTAAAGCTACACATTTTTCAAGGGTCAAAAACAGATTAAACATTTTAAATAAAGTTAAAATTGCTTATGAATACAATATAACAGAAGAACAGCATGGAAAGGCCGAATAGGCATCCAGTTTTCTAATTATCAAGCTGCAGTGACTGAGTTTACAACTTGAAAACAAAAGCCCTAAAAACCACTGCATGTGAAGCAAAAAGCAGTAATGTACTTAAAAGTATGCAACCTGCAAGTACGAGACAGTGATTGAATCAGTTTCTGGAGATAGATCTGCTAAAATATCCTCCATGGAACGAACCATGATGCCGCGATTGGAAGTGTCTTCTTCCCCCAATTGTCCAACGGTAAAAGTTTTCCCAGTGCCTGTTTGGCCATAAGCCATTACCGTCCCATTATATCCATCAAGAACACTCTAAACACCAGATTGCCAAAACAAATTAAGTCAATAATAATACATAATAATACAGAAAAACATGGAAACCCTTACATTGAAACATAGAAGTAACATTAAAGTCTAAAGATGATTGAAACATTGTGCTAACAATAATGAAGTTCACCAAGTCATAAAAGACACCAGGTACAACAGAATTAGATAGCTCACAAAAAGTGTCGAATCCCATGATTATAGGGATTGATAATTAGGATTATTATTTCAGATTCTTTCCTGATTATATAGTGATTTTATAGTATCAAATTGAAATCTCATTAAATGATCCGATTTTCTCTGTGTATAAATGTAATCGTTCCCTCTCTGAATAATACACAACAATATTTTTCACTCATCTGATTATTCTTCATGGTATCAGAACTTTGAAGGAAAAATCAGAGATTTTTTCTGGCGCCGATACCTCCATCTCAGTTGAGTATCGCCGTCAATCTCATCGCTGCCAGTAAACATCTGATTCTGTCGAGCAACGCTGTCAACCTCTCCGCTGCCCTCCAACGGACCTGTGATCGTCGACCTCCTCGCTGCTCTCTGTAATCGCCATCGCTGTGTATTTTTCCTCAGCGTCGTCAACCTCCTTCGGTCGTGTGAGTAGCGAGTATCGCCGGCTTCATCGGAGACAGCCTCTCCACCACTCACCGTCGGTACAAGTCAGAATCTGTGATCCTCATTGGTCTGATCTCATCAAGTTGAGGCCGTTGCCCAGTTTCTGGTTTTTTTCTTCTAGTCCTTCTCAAATTGTTCGAAAGAGCTCATCCATCATTATTCAGTCCTTTAATTCATACCGTCATTCGAAGGACTAATCTGCAATTTGCTATATTGAGGACCAATCTGTCACTTTGAAAATTCGCAGGACTAAACTGGTATTTCCAGATTTTGAAGCCCAAACTGACATTTTTCATTTTCAGTCAGTGTGCCTATTTGTGACTGGTCAGATTACTCTATCTAATTCTATCAGTATGTCATCCGAAGGATCTTCCTTTGTTCCACGATCTAATGATATCTCTACTGTCCTTATTGTGTCTGAGAAACTTACTAATGATAATTATCGGGAATGGTCTCAATCCATGATCCTCGCTCTCGATGGAAGGAACAAACTTGAATATATCACTGGTGAAGCCAAAAAGCCGCCTGAATCAGAAACCAAGGCATTTTGAGTTTGGAAGTCTGAGAATGCATTAGTATCATCCTGGCTGATTAATGCAATGTCATCATCAATCAAGAAGAGTTTCATGTATCTTCCTTTAGCACGAGAGATTTGGGAGGCCCTTCGAGAGACATATAGTACTGTTGGGAATAGGTCCCGCATATTTGATGTTAAGAAAAAGTTGTGGCAATTGAAACAAGACCTTATGTCCCTTGATGATTACTATCTCAAAAAGTCTGCTCTTTGGCAAGAGTTTGATGCCTTAAAGAATAAAACTCATCATTGCCGAGCTAATGCTGCAGAAGATCGCAAAGAGAACGAAGAGGAGAGAGTATATGAGCTGCTGACTGGTCTCAATGTGATTTATAATGATGTTCGGGCTCGGATTCTTAACCAAGAACCCTTGCCTTTTGTGCGTGAAGTTTACTCCATTCTATGCAATGAAGAAGATAGACGCAAATCAATGCTTCAGAATAATTCCGCTGCTACTCCTGCACCTACTGAGGCCTTGGCTCTTGCTACGCGATCCATGGAATCAAAAGGCTCCAAAGGCCGACCATTTTGTGATCATTGTAAGAAACAAGGGCATACGAAAGACACGTGTTGGGACCTCCATGGTAAACCTGCTGATTGGAAGCCTAAAAAGGGGAAAGGAAGAGGCCATGTGGCTGAAGCTTCAAAAGGAGCTGAGACATCCCAAAGTGATCAACTAAGCAAAATCATGAAAATGCTTGCAACACTTCAGACTACCAAACCTATTACCACAATAGTAAGGAGAGGTAATTTCTTGCAAGCCTTGGCTGTAATAAAAGGTCTGTGTACAGGTAATTGCTGGATTGTTGACTCAGGTGCCTCGGATCACATGACTGACAATAAGAGTCTTTTCTCATCCTATACACCTATTTCCAAGGGAATGATGTTTTTGGACCCGGACCGGTCCAACCGTTGCCTAGAGAAGAGGACGGCCTGAGTTTCAACGTTGGCTCGTTTTGGCAGTCAAGCCGGATTGAGCCGTCCAAAGCCGGCTTTTAGGCCAGAAATCGGGAAAAACTCGGGAACCGGAACAGTTAAGAAAAACCCGGATGAATCTCAGAATGAAGGAGAAGTAGAGGGAGGAAGAAGAGAAAATCAAACTAAACCCAATATTTAACTACAAATGGAGTTTATTTATAAAGAAGTGATGAAAATCTTACGTGAGAAACACAAAAATAAAGAGTTTCATGCATTCTTCCAAGCTTTTTAGATTTCAGCCATTCAGCTTTGATATGAAAAAGCTCGAACTTCTTTGGAGGTTCTGGACTTAGTGGCTTCTAAGGAGGAAGAAGTGAGAGAATGCACTTTCAGAGATAAAGAAGGAGCTTTGAAATTCCAATTCTAAAGTGCAAGCCGGCATATTTTGATTGTTTTTTTTTAAAAAAAAAATTAAATGCCTTCACCTTTTGCGTTTCTCCAAACACTCTGACCAATCACTCTGAGCACTGAAGTTGCTTTTCGTACGCTCATATCAATAGCCGAGTAAATGTGGTTACAGACTTGCTAGAGTTGTCAATTACTCATTACGTGGGAGAAGAGAATGAATTGCAATTGTATAAATTCATACTCCTTATTTTAATTTATTATAAATAATAAAAAATTTTAATCTAAACTAATTTTGAATAAACTTATAAAATTATATTATTAAAATTTTTATTCAAATTAGACTACAGATTAATTATTGTAATATTCGTATGTATGTATATATAATATTTTTAAATTTAATTATTACGTTACCGGTCCGGCTAAACGGCTCAACCGTTCCAACGGTTGAACCTTGACCCGCTGGCCTTTCCGGCTTGACGTCTGGTCCGGCTTTAAAAACATTGGTACGAATTGCTGATGACTCTGAATCTATTGTGACTAGAATTGGATCTATTCAAATCTCTGCTACACTTTCTCTACACTCTGTATTAATGTTCCAAAGTTAAAGTATAACTTACTATCAGTGAGTCAATTAGCAAATGATGAATAATGTCATGCTAACTTCTTTGCTACTTACTGTCTTTTTCAGGATCTGCTGACGGGGACAACGATTGGGAGTGCTAAAGTGTATAATGGTCTCTATTATCTTGATGAAAGTGATAGTCGTAGGATTAAGTCTTGCAATAACGTGTCTCTCCCTAGGACTAGTGACTTGGAGTTATGGCACAAACGTTTAGGCCATCCAAATTTCAATTACATGTCTCAAATGTTTCCATCTCTCGTTTCTAATAAAAAAGCATTTGATTTTCATTGTGATTCATGTGAAAAAGCTAAGCATCATCGGACTTCATTTCCAAAACATCCATACCAAGCATCTAAACCCTTTTTCTTGATTCACAGTGATTTATGGGGACCATCACGTACACCAAATAGATCCAACTCCAAATGGTTCATTACATTTATCAATGATCATACACGTGTTAGCTGGGTTTACCTGTTGAAAGATAAAACATAGGTGTATCAAACCTTCCTTAACTTTTACAATATGATCCAAACCCAGTTCCAAACCCAAATCCAAATCCTACACACTGATAATGGGACTGAATACTTCAATCAGGCCCTGTCTACTTTCCTAATTGAAAATGGCATCATTCACAAAAGCACTTGTCCCAATACACCTCAGCAAAATGACATTGCCGAACGAAAGAATCGTCATATTCTTGAGACAGTCAAAGCCATTATGTTTAGTAGCAATGTTCGTAAATATCATTGGGATGATGCCATCCTTACTGCCACCTTCCTCATTAACTGAATGCCAAGTCGACCATTGTCTTACAAAACACCACTTCAACTCCTACATAAATACTATAACCTCCCGTACCTCGAAAACACTCTGCCCCTCAGGGTGTTTGGATGCACATCTTATGTCCACCTCCATCACACCAACAAATTTGATCCTAAAGCCCTTCGATGTATCTTTCTTGGCTACTCCAATTCTCAAAAGGGATATAGGTGTTATGACCCAGTCTCCAAACGTCTTTTCATTACCTGTGATGTCACATTCCATGAGGATACTCCCTACTATTCCCTGTCTGCAATTCAGGGGGGGAGAGATGGTGAATTCCAGACACAAGACACCAGAAAATGACTTGACCTTTATAGTCTATATGCCTACCCAAATAATAGAACCCAATCCTGAGACCTCTGATAATCCTCTTTATACCTCAGATGATCCGGTTCCAGGGGGAGACACAAACAAGTGGGGTAAAACCTACATACAACGTCACAAAAGCGGTAATGAGCCACTAACTATTAGCACTCACCAAGAGTCAGAACCGGAGGCAGGTCAAGAGGAAACGGTGGTAACAGAGAGGTCTGACCTTGATTTTCCCATTGCAGTAAGAAAGAAGCCCAGATCATACACCTGAAATCCCATTGAAAGGTTTGTTTCCTATAAGGTCCTTTCATCCCAATACAGGGCATTTGTCTCTCATCTTGACAGTATTAGGGTACCAGACACAATTGATGAGGCCATGGCTATACCTAAATGGAGGCAAGCTATCTTGGAGGAGATGGAAGCCCTTAAGCATAATAAGACATGGGATGTAGTGGATCTACCACGAGGGAAAAAGCTTGTTGGATGCAAATGGGTATTCACTCCTAAGTATAAAGCAGATGGAACTCTTGAGAAATACAAAGCTAGACGAGTTGCAAAAGGTTTCACGCAAGTATATGGAGAAGATTACACTGAAACATTTGCACCAGTGGCCAAGCTAAATACAATTAGAATCCTCTTATCTATTGCAGTCAATCTAGATTGGGATTTACACCAACTCGATGTAAAGAATGCCTTCCTTAACAGAGAACTCAAGGAAGAGGTGTATATGAAATTACCTCCAGGATTCCTAGGGAAGAAAGCTAATCAAGTCTGCAAGCTCAAGAGATCATTATATGGATTGAAGCAATCTCCACGTGCTTGGTTTAATAGATTTACTCGGGTCCTTAAGAGACATGGATACACTCAAGGGCAGAGCGATCATACCTTGTTCTTTAAACATCATAAGGGTAAAATGGTTGTTCTAGCAGTATATGTTGATGATATAGTCTTTACAGGAGACGATGAGGTAGAGATCAATCAAATCAAGGGAGCCCTTGCACGAGAATTTCAAATCAAAGACCTTGGAGAGATGAAGTATTTTCTTGGGATGGAAGTTGCTCGGTCAAAAGGAGGCATCTATATTTCCCAAAGAAAGTATATATTGGATCTTTTAAAAGAAACAGGGATAACAGGCTGCAGACCTAGTGACACACCTATTCGGGTTGATAAAATAGATGAAGAAGCAGACCTTGGCAAGGGTGTGAACATAGGGAACTATCAGTGAATGGTGGGCACACTAATATATTTGTCTCATACCAGACCAAACATCGCATTTGCTGTTAGTGTGGTTAATCAACACTCCCATGAACCTAAACAGAAGCATCTAAACGAAATATACCGGATCCTTCGTTATTTGAAGGGATCTCCAGGACGTGGCTTACTGTTCAAGAAGTCTGATAAACGAAATGTAGAATTATTTACAGATGCTGATTGGGCAGGTGATCAAAATGACAGGAAATCCACATCTGGATACTGTACATATGTTTGGGGTAATTTGGTCACATGGAGAAGTAAAAAGCAAAGTGTGGTTGCAAGAAGCAGTGTTGAGGCGGAATACCGAGCTGTAGCACTCAGAATTTGTGAAGGTATATGGATAGAACGCGGTCTTGAAGACTTAAGGAAATGCATAAATATGCCAATCAAGGTTTACTGTGATAACATGGCTGCAATCAATATTGCCCACAATCCGGTACAACATGACAGATCCAAGCATGTTGAGATAGACATTTCATAAGAGAGAAGGTTGAAGGTATTGTTGATCTGAGATATATACCTTCCAAGGAACAGGCCGCAGACATCCTCACTAAAGGACTACCCAGGGATAAGTTTGAATATCTTATTGGCAAGTTGAACATGATAAATATCTATAGTCCAACTTGAGGGGGAGTGTCAAATCCCATGATTATAGGGATTGATAATTAGGATTATTATTTCAGATTCTTTCTTGATTATATAGTGATTGTATAGTATCAAATCGAGATCTCATTAAATGATCCGATTTTCTCTTTGTGTATAAATCTAATCGTTCCCTCTCTGAATAATACACAACAATATTTTTCACTCATCTGATTATTCTTCAAAAAAGATACTTTTAAATGATCTAGAAAATGCAATAACGTAACATACCTCCACAACTGGCTTAGCAACAACTTCATAGACACGCTTCTGTGATGCAAATTCAGTAAATACTTCATCAAACTCGTATGTGTCTGAATCCCAATTATTTTTTCGAAGTTTCAACCTTTTAAACTGAAAAAAAATGTTTAATAACAAGCAAGGATAAAGCATTTAGCAAACCAGAATGTGTATATATAAGTAAAAGTACATTGCAGGATCTTCAAAAAGCTAATAAAACAAACTCACCTCAGGTTGCAATTCAACGCAATCAGCAAAATCAGCATCTGCCACCATTTCTTCAGCATTTCGAGGTCTAAGTCTTACAGCCACTCGAACTCTTCCAGGTACTATCGAACCATGATCACGAAAAAAGCACAATACAGTCATACCAACTATACACAAAAGGGATCACGAGAGCAATTTAAATAGCTGCGTTTTATTAAGCATCAATTTTCAAATTTCCAATGCACAGGTATAGAACATTGTGGTTTTAAATACAAAGAATGAGGATATTGCAAATCAAACTCAAACATCTTCAGCTTCTAGACATATATCGCCCATTAAATGCCTTTATTAACTTTAACAAACAACTATATGGCCCTTCATCATTACCAATAACAAAATCTCATGTACCATATATTCACCGGACAAATTAGGGCTAGAAAGCAACTTACCAGCTAAACCCACAACATCTGCTTCCCAGCAAGTTTAAAATTTAAATAATGCCAAACTCAAGATACACTAAATCAGCATGAAAAAATTTCAATTTTAATAGCATATGCTCATAACATTGAAGAAGTCAGCTACCACTAGGTTTGAAGTGAAGGACCTAGGATAGCTAAGATACCTCATGGACATAGAGGTGGCAACGACAAAGAAGAGCATTGTCTCACAAAGAATGTATACCTTAGATCCTCCAGACGAAATCAAAACATAAGGATATAAACCAACTAAAACTCATATAGCCTCCACCAATAAAACACAAGCACAGACTTAAGAAAGAGAATGGCGTAATAGTAATAGATATTGGGAGATATTAGAGACTGGTAGGCAAGCTAACTTATCTTTCTCATACACAACATGACATCAGTTTCCAGTCAGTGTGGCTAATCAATTCAAAAACAAGCTAACTAGAGAGAATCTAAGAAAGGTCTACAAAATCCTAAAGTATCTAAAATTTACACCTAGTACCAAGTTCTTACTTAAAAAGGAGGAAAGATGGAAGTGCTCGAATTTACCAAATACTAAATGGGCAACTTCAATAATAGACAAGACGTGCCAATGGCCCTGAGGCCTAGTGCCATGAAAGGTCATATGTAAGTGAAAAGTCACGAGTTTGACCCTACTTGTAACTTCAAGCTACTAGGGCTTGCTCCTCTAAATGATAATGATAATGACATAAAACTTTGTATTGTATGCTTGTGAGGGATAATCTTGTTACACAGAAAAGTAAACATTAAAAGTATTGGTGGCAAAAGGTAATGCCAAAGCAAAGTGATAGGAGATTTGGAAAGACTTATCAAAGAAAAAGATGACTTTGCTTGCTTTTTGTTTTTTTTATTATATCTTTAAGTTCACTTTCTTTTAGTGCTTCTGTATGTTATGGGTGCATGTATTATTGCCAATAGCTTTTGAGTTGTAAGATGTATGGGTGCATGTGCTATTGCCAATGGCTTTGAGCTGTAAGATGTGTTGAGATTCCTTCATGATAAGGCAATCTCTTCTATAACTAGGGAGCCAATCAATATATGTAAGCAGACTTTGATGAATGAATTATGATTTGTTATGTGATCTCTCTATCCCTCTCGTTCTGCATCTCCCTCTCTCATTTCACCCTTTATTCTTATTCTACATCTCTCCCTTTCTTCAGTTGCTCACCTCCCCCTCCCTTCTAATCATATTTCCATCAACTCCGTTCTGTTTTTCCTCTACCTCCCTGTTTCTGCAATCTTTTTATTTTTAAACAGCCACTGTCATCACTGTTTCTATAAGATTAAGAGTGTGTGAGTGAGTTCCCAATCTGTGTTACATCACATAGTCTTTGCAATTCTTGATGAACTTTGTGAAAAAAAATTGGACCCAAAAGAATTAAATATTCCTTTTTTTTATAATAGAATTAAATATTAAATATTCCTTTTGAAATGCATAAAAAGATTATTTGTAAAAAACATGGCAGCAATAGCTAAAAATATTATTCATCCCTGGAGATAATTTCTACAAAACATCATGAATATTTAGGAGGACTAAACACCATCAATGAAGATTGACCAGATATGGAATGTTAAAGATCTTACATCAAAGCTCCTCCTTGATATTCAGGTTTTGTGTAACAGTCAAATCCTTATTTATCACCTTCGTTTTCTTTCCCTTTTCTTCTTTATAGACATTAGTGCTTTATGGCTGTAATAATACTTTTCATTCAACCATTGTTAGAGGATCTGGAGGGTGACCTGCAAGTCGCTCCGTCCTCTATTTATCATCAGCCAGAGCCTCAGTTCATGTATGAAGAATTTGCCTGAATAAATAAGAATTATACATGCAATTTTTCATGATATCAGAGCTAGGTTTTTGAAACCTACTCCATGCCTAAATACAACTTTCAGACAAACAACAACATGCCACCTGTACAATTGGCCAGTGAGCTATCAGTGCTAACAATTACAGGGAACATGCTTGATGGAGAGCCATATCGCCATTGGTCTCAGTTCCCTCATATTCAATCCAAGAAAGAGGCAAGGAAGAATAAATTGATGGAAAAAGATTCAAAGCATACCACTTGGAGGGCCGCAAACAACCAAGTTATATCCTGGTTGGTGAATCTGATGACACTCAAAATTGGACACACATTCATGCTGTACAAGACAAGAGACATATAGGAGGCCACTAAGGTTCATGCCCTTTAGATTCCAATGCAACAGTGTTAGTCAAAGTAAAAAAGGCACCACACAAGCTCAAATAGGGTAACATGTCTGTTATGGTTTATTATAACCCACTTATCAAGTTAGGCAGCAAGTCAATGTGCTCGTTTGGATTAACGATTGGAATGCTTAAAAGCAGTTTTTCAATTGTGATTTACGGTATACGAGATAAGTATGTGAGAGGAGTTGTATCTCGATTTACATGAAAAGCAGCTTATAAGCAATCTGATCGCTAAAACACACATGTCCAATATGTATGAAGCGCACCCCTAGCAATAAATAAGGGCACGTGCCAAAGACACCAAATATTTTCAAAAGTCTGTAGAAAGCAAAAGAATAAAATACCCCCTAAAAAATTCATTTAATACTTTCTTCCTCCTCCTCCTTCCCATCACCACCAAACCCCAAAGACACTCAAATTAGAAATATGTATATCAACTAGGTTAACATCTGAAAATCATATTAGCAACATGTAAATCAAGAACCATTCAAATTAACTGATAGATGCATCTCAAATAAAGAGTAATCAGTAGCATTGATGATCTTCTCCAAGTATCATAAACCAATTTGCTATCCATGTGGAACCTCAAATGCCCATCAATTGTGGGTTCCAACTTGATCATTGATCACTCCTCAAGTTAATTGATCTTCTTCCATGCAAGATGAAGGAGCTATGCTTCAGGTTTTCAATAGGATTTTGAGAGGTGTTATAATATGGAGTTTACTAAAAAGGAATTAGAAATGAAAAACTAGGCTGGCGAAGCCATGGTAGCACGATGTAGTGAAATACTCATAAAATAAATGTGTCGTGCATAAAGCCTTCAAAGTAAATTAATCAACGTGTTGCAATCAAACCAAGTCAGGCGTCAGGGAGATGGACGATGACAAACAGTGGAGCTCAGCAGATGGTGAGAATCAATGGAGCTCAAGTAGCGAGCGATTCCTCCCTGACTATGTTAGTGCATCTCATCATTCCTCATCCAACAAATATCCTTATCACTTCAAATCAAGTCACACTTAGTCTCCCATTTACCTACGCCAATCCTTCCTCTATCCTTACTAAACATCTATGTCTTTCGTAAGCACCTTCAGTCTATCTCAGTGCGAGAGATGAAGAGGAAGAAAGGGGAAACGAACGAAATTGCACTCCTGCTCAGACCTAATTACAAAGAAGATTCTATTCTCGCTAAATAAAGGAATTTCCCCCATACAATCTTGATCAATCTATTAGATAGAATATGATAGGCAAAAGTAAGTAGCATGAAGATTCTATATTGAAAGAACCAAACAAGGCCAAAATGAGGTTGCATTTCTCTACTAGATAAAACAAAATGATATGCCACACACCCACAATTTCAACAAGCTGATACCCGTATTTTGCCGAGAAGCACCCAGCATTAGGATTTACATAAATAAAAAAAAAAATGACACTAACCTCCGTCTCCGTTTCTAGCTGCCAAAGATGCCGGGCTACTCCGGCGAAGAGCGGATCCCGGAGACTGTGATGAAGTAGGAACCCTTGATTTAAACGACGTCGCTTTAAGGTTCGCGCCCGCCGAAACAAGCCGATCGAGCCTCGCAGTCCCCCTTGGGACGCCATTTCTGTGAACATTTGAGGCCATTGGAGAAGGAAATCAGAATAAGTACCCGAAGCTCACAGGATTTCTGCCATTGCCACGGACTATGAAGCTCTCTCGTCGGTGCTGTTCAAATTCAAAGGCGTGGGATGGCCGCAAGAAGAGTGGGTAATTGGAGGGAGTGGGCCCGTGGTGTAGGAGAGAAAGAGACAGAGACCGTCGAAGATTGGTGGTAGAACCCACTACGGTACCGCAAGTATTAAGAATGGGTTCTCCTCAATAACTATGAAACTGTCCTGGGAGTGAATGTGAGGAGATTGACTGAAGTAACCAGCAAGTCCCGCGGAGTTTGACATGTTGTTTGAATGGAGGGGATATTAAGTGTGTGTTTGGTTGGGTTTATTTTTAGATAATAAGTCCTTATTATGCAAGCTGAGATAAAACTCCTCTCACATACTTACCTCGTATACTGTAAATCACGATTTATAAGCACTTATTACCTAAAAATAAGCTATTCCAAACGAGCACTAAGGTCTCATAACATGTTCGATAAAATATCATTGAAATACCTCAAATTTAAAAAAGTCCCTCAAAATTAATGGGGTTATTTATTCAAAAAAAATTAATGGGGTTAAGGTTCAATTTTGAACCAAAATTTGTAAGAAAAAGAGTAATATTGCCCATAGAAGTTCTTTTAGGTGCAATGTCTTTCTAAAAGCTCTCAAAATTGTAGTAATGTCATCTTAATCATTATTTAGATACAGTTTGACTCTTATTTGACTAAATATACTAAGAAACAATATTGCCCTGAAAATTTCTTGCATTTGATGTTGCCTCCGGAAGTTTCCACATTGTAGCAATGTTGCTCTAATCATAATAAGGGTTAATTTAACCATTAATTTATCAAATGTGCTAAGCTTCCGGTGTAAACAACATTAAAGAAAAAGCTGTAAATGGAAGAGGAGCTCATGCTTGCTAATATATAATAGGAAAACAATTCAATTACTTTATACAATACATACTAAGCATAATTATTGAGAAAAATGCCATAGGAAATCCTCCGTCACGGTGCCTTAGTGATGTCAAGATAGAGAGGCATCTCTTTGATTTCCTCCTCACTGTACAAAATGCTTTCATACCTTCAATTTTCTCCAATCCTTTAAATTGGATGCATTTTTTTTTAAATTTTCCTCATTTATATATCTAACTTGGAATAAAATAAAGTAGATGACACATGGACTTACCAAATAAGCATATTTGACCAACTAATGAGTAAATTTAACTTGGATAATGGCCGTGGTAAAATTGCTATGACTTAGAAAGTTTTTAGGCAATATTGCTCTTAAAAAAACTTTGAGTACAACATTGCTCTTTTTTGATAACTTCCGAGATAAAATTAGATCTTAACTCAAATTAATGAGTGAAAGAAGCAATTTAGAATTTCATGATGTTAATTGTAATATCCCGATTTGTAATTAGGGCTAATGACCCCGATAATTATTGTAATTATCTTGATTTAAATACATTTGGGATCAATGTAATATGAATTTTGAGAATAAATACATGTGGTATTTAAGATCAATGGTTGTGATTCCTTGACCGTGGGTCGGAATCCTATGTGTTGCATCTATGTGAGCTTATAGAGGGAATTGAGTAGATGATGACAAGTGGCGTTATGGTGGTCATTGGATGATGTACTAAGTGACAAAACACCACTTTTCCCACACTCTCTCTCTCCTTTTCGGTGGAGTGTATGTGTGTGCAAGCAAGAGAAAGGCTTCATCATCATCATCTCCCTCTCATTTTCTCTTTCTCCTTCCTCCATTTCTGGCGCTGGTTTGAGCTTGGAAAAAGAAGAAGAAAGCTTGATCTTTGGTAAGAAATACTCCTCCTTTGCTCAAAACCTCTTCTATAATATTGTTCATCTTAATGAGAGCTACATTGTGATGGTTGTAGAATCTTGAGAAGTGGTGCTTGGTGACTTGCTCGAAATTGGAAGTTGAGGAATCAAAGTTCTTGATTGGGCAAAGTAAAGAGGTAGGCATTTAGAGCATTTTGGTATGTTGTTTGTGAGCTTCGGCTAAGTTTGGTGAAATCTGGAATTTTTGCCCTAATTATGCCTATTTCTGGAAATATGAAGTTCATTATGGTTGATGATTGGAAATGATTGAGTTTGGATATATATGAACATTTGATGCATTTTGGATAGATAGAAATTGATTGGGATTCATTTGGGTCACTTGGGAAAAGTTGGAAAATCTGTTTTGTTAAGCTCTGTTTTTCGCTGTCAGTTTGGACGAGCGTTTTGAGTGACCAAATGGTATTGGAAAATTATGAAACTTTCCAGTCTTAAAGTTCACATCCCAAGCTTCAAAATGGACATATATTTTGTGTCATTTCGTTTAGAATTCAGTGAGATATGGTTGTCCAAAGTTTGGAATGAAAACAGAACTCTGTTTTGGAGTAGTGTGTAGTTTTTGGTAATTCTGTATTTGTGTAGTGATTTCCAGTGAGGGGCTGTATTTTTCCTTGAAAGAGGACTCATATACCTTTCATTTGGCTTTGGAATCACTCCGTTTCGATTTTTCTAGAATTAGTTATGGTTTTTCGAAGTTCAGCCCAGTGTCAGGAAATTTCTGGGCCGCGGCCTGTAATATCCCGATTTGTAATTAGGGCTAATGATTCTGATAATTATTGTAATTATCTTGATTAAGCACAATGATGATTAATGTAATGTGAATTTTGAGAATAAATACATGTGGTATTTAAGATCAAGGGTTGTGGTTTTATGACCGTGGGTCGGAATCCTGCGTGTTGTGGTGAGGTGAGTTCATTGTGGAAGAGAATGGATGATGACATGTGGCAAGTGGAAAGCCATAGGATGATGCACTAAGTGACAAAATGTCACTTTTCCCTCATTTTCTCTCTCTTATTCGGTTGGAGGCATGGGCAAGGGAGGGAGTATGTGTTTCTTCATCATCATTTTCTCTCTCATCTCTCATCTCTCATCTTTCTCTCTAATTCCGGCGACATTGAGGCAAGAAGAGGAAGAAGAAAAAGCTTGATCTTGGTAAGTTATGCTTCTCCTTTGCTCTAATCCTCTTCTCTGATATTGATCATCTCAATGAGAGTTACATTGTGATGATTGTAGAGCCTTAAATGGTGTAGATTGGGACATTGGTCGAATTTGGGAGTTTGAGAATCCAGATTCTGGATTGAGCAAAGAGAAGAGGTAGGCATTTAGAGCATTTTGATGTATTGCTTATGATTTTTGGTTAAGTTTGGTAAAATCTGGAATTTTGCCCTAAATATGCCTATTTTTGGAAATATGAAGTTTATTATGATTGATGAATGGAAATGATGTAGTTGGAGGTATAGAAGCATTTGATGTAATTTGGAATGATAAAAATGGGTTAAGGGAATTTGGATAATGTGTATCATAGAGACCTTAGTGGATGATTGTGGTCAAATTGGTTTTTGGAGTGTTTATAAAGTTGCCATAGTGTTCCCTAGTTAGTGCTTAAGGTGTGTGAGCATTGTGGAGAGTTTGGGAACCTTTGGGAGTGAATTTGACCATCTGGTGTTTTCTGGTTTTCTGCATTTCTGGGTCTCGCATGAGCATCACTCGAGCAGAGGAAGAACGTGCTCGAGTGATGGAAGAGTTTTCCCTGTCCTGCTTCGAGTGCGTCTGGGTTTCTTTGGGTGATGCTCGAGCACAGCGCTTTGTGCTCGAGTGAGCGAAGAACATGCTCGAGCAGGCATGGTCTGCTCGAGTGAAGGTGGGAGTTCAGAGTGAAGGGTTTCTTTCGGGTCTTCACTTGCTGGTGGATGCCACGAGTGTGCTCTGACACTCGCGAGCATAGCCTTCTCACTCGAGCACTGGGGGTCATGCTCGAGTGAGGTTGTGCTTCAGGAGGGAGTTGTGCTTTCAGGCTCTCACTTGCGAGTGAGGTGCTCGCGGGTGAGAGGTGTGTGCTCGCGGGTATGCTCGCGGGTGTGAGGTGTGCTCGCGGGTGTGAGGTGTGCTTCTGGTGGGAGTGTGCTCGCGGGTGGGAGTGTGCTCGCGGGTGTGGTTTTGTGCTCGAGTGATCCTATGCTTGGAGAGCTTTGGGTGCTCTCGGGTCCTCACTTCCTGGTTTTCTCTCGCGCGTGCTCGAGTGAGCCAGTTCCTGCAAGTGTCTTTATGCTCTCGGGAGCTCACTCGCAGTCTCACTCGCACTTGTGCTCGAGTGATGTTCGTACTTGTGCTCGAGTGAGAGCATCTGTGCTCGAGTGAGAGGACCA
The DNA here is from genome assembly GCA_963242795.1 of Inga leiocalycina. Taxonomy (NCBI): domain Eukaryota; kingdom Viridiplantae; phylum Streptophyta; class Magnoliopsida; order Fabales; family Fabaceae; genus Inga; species Inga leiocalycina. The sequence goes on from OY725324.1 coordinate 46,098,288, forward strand.
AAAATCTGTGTTTTGCCTTCGAGTAAGGGGTCTTTTGGGTAGGTTCTTCCAACCCTTTAGGCATATGTTTAGGCCTATTTTAGTCACCTAAAGAGTCCTAAATGATAACCAACTTAGAAAATTATTGAAATATACCTATGGATAAGAGATTAATTGGTTGTCCCTAATTGATATAGGATTTGATATCTGTCGCCCTCGTGAGGCCACGGTGCCGGAGCCAGTCAGGAAAGATACAGGTAGTGACTCTATCTTTATACCTTATGTGATGTATGATATGTGTGCTATATCATTGTGATTAAATGGATTTTGTATGCTGCAAGTTTTGTGAAAACTTTGTGTGGATACACCGCTAAACCAATAGTCCCTGAGTCGCTAACAACGGTTCGGGTGAAGGTCGTATGCCTTCCCGGCGGTAAAAGGGGATGAGGTTAGGGTGTCATATATGTGTTATGTGATATTGTGGTAGCACCGCTAAACCAATAGTCCCTGAGTCGCTAACAACGGTTCGGGTGAAGGTCGTATGCCTTCCCGGCGGTAAAAGGGGATGAGGTTAGGGTGTGATATTTGTGAAGGCCGACGGGCCATTTGTGAAAGCCGAAAGGCTATATGTGAGCCGTGTGGCTATTTGTATGCACTGCCACGCCAATAGTCCCTGAGTCGCTAACAACGGTTCGGGTGAAGGTCGTATGCCTTCCCGGCGGTAAAAGGGGATGAGGGTGGAGTGAATTTGTTGCTGTTGATATGAGATGATGTGTTTACATATTATGTGATTGCATGTGGTATGAAATAGTAGTTACTACGGGGATTCTTTAGAATCTCACCCTCCCAAATGATTAATCTTTTCAGACAGGGCGAGTGGTTCGAAAGGGAAACGGACGACCAGGAGTAGTTAGGCTCACTCCGAGATCTAAGTGGTAGTTGGTTATCATAGTTTTGGATTGGGATTGCAATTTGTACATTTTATGTAAATGACTATTTTGGTTATGTAATCCCCATTGTTGGGAAACCTGTAAACCCAAGTTATGTATGCAAGTAACCCGGGGTTTGCCGGGATTTTGGTTTCCGCACTTTGATATTTAATATGTACTCTGTTTTTCTCAAGTAATTATATCCGCCTGTGAATGTGAGACCAGGATTAACTATGTTTCGAAACGGATTTTGAAACACCCCATCTTGGGATGAGGGAATATGAATTGTTATTTTATTTTATTGGTCTCTATTTCACATAAATTTCATAAACCGGATGTCATTACGGTGAGGGGGTTACATTTTTGGTATCAGAGCTGCAGTTCCTGGCAAGGGTAGAGTTTGCTAGGATAGCTCCCATAGTGTGTCCTTAGTGATAATGGATTGGTAGTGAATGTTTGTTCGTTTACACATCTTTGAGTTATAATTGTGGATATATGAGCTCTGTAGAGATGTGTATACCATAATTGTTGGATTAATGGGGTGAGTTCTTTGTAGAATGAAAAGAACAACAAAAGGTCGCCCCAGAGTACAACAAGAAGATCCCGATGTGGAGTTGGTCAATGACAATCCACCAGATCCTATGCAAGAGTTGATGGGCTTGATAAAGGATCAGAGGGATATGATTACGGAGCTTAGAGAAGAGCTTCGAGCCGAGAAAGCAAAGAACAATGAGGGTAGAGGCCAGTCTACTCAAGAAGGTACTCGAGGGGAAACCCGAGAGGAGACTAGACTGGAAGATACAGCTGAAGGGTCAGCACGATCGCTTGAATCGCCTCCTCGTACTGAAGAAAATCAAAGGCCGCATGGGAAATCGGTCAATGAGGAAAGAGATCTTCAGTTTTGGGTCTCCAGGTTTTGTAAACACCTACCTCCGGTATTCAGAGGGAAATTTGATCCTCAGGCGGCGGAAGACTGGTTGAACCGTCTTGAGAAGATATTCGAGGTTCTAGAATGTCCCTCGGAAGTGAAAGCCAAGCTGGCGGTGTACAAACTTGAGGGTGATGCAGACCGCTGGTGGCGGAACATAGCTCTGTCGCTGAAGAGCAAGAATATACCATTGACCTGGGAAGTGTTTCAACAGCACTTCGATGAGAAATACTTTCCCAAGTCGGTGAGGCTTGAAAAGGAGACCGAGTTCCTACAAATCAAGCAAGGGGACACGGAGTCATTTGATGAATATTTGTCCCGATTCACCCGGTTGTCCCGATACTCCTCTTATCTGCAAAAGAGGGATGATGAGGAGTTGAGCTCAGACTTGCTTATCCGGGGCTTGAGGCGTGACATGAGAAAGAGAATAGCCACTCATCAGTTCTCAAAGTTCAACAAGGCTGTTGAAGAGTGTCGGATTACAGAGAGCAATCTGAGAGAGTTGTATCCGGCTAAGACTGCGGGTGGTTATAGTGAACCCAGCAAGGGTGGTGCTTCCCAGAAGCGGAAGGGTTCGGGATCGTCATCTTCGTATAGGGGTGGTGGTAAGAAGCCCTACCAGCCCAGAGATCGTGAACCCCAGAGGTTTGGGACTGAGAGGAAATGTCCTCGCTGTAATCAGTCACATTATGGTAAGAACTGTCAGGGTGAGATGATTTGCTTTAACTGTAAGCGAACCGGACATCTTTCCAGAGATTGCCAACGACCGCAAGCGGAGCAGAGACCGAAAACTCAGGGCAGAGTATTTGCTATGACTCATGAGGAAGCCCGGAAATCCCCAGAGCTGATACAAGGTACAGTTCTTCTTAATGGATTTGTATTGCAAGTATTGTTTGACTCGGGTGCAAGTCACTCATTTATTGCGCATGATTGTGTAAAGCGCCTGGGTTTAATTGTACATAAGTTGCCATTCGAATTGATTGTGTCAACACCGATGGGTGTAAAGGCTGTAACTACAGAAGCCTGTTTGAATTGTTTAATAACCGTAGAGGGTCATGAGTCTGTGGTAGATCTAATTTGTTTACCGCTCTGCCAATTGGAAGTCATTTTGGGTTTTGATTGGTTGAGAGCGAATAACGTGTTATTAGATTGTGGGAACGAGAGGATTGTATATCCAGTTTCTCAAAACGTCGAGAATGGCAATGTTGATTTGAATTTTCTTTCGACGGCGAAGGCTGAGAGATATTTGAAAAAAGGTTGTCAGGGGTATATGGTTTTCTTCTCGGTACAAGGAGAAATCAGTGAAACTTTGAATAGTATACCCATAGTGAATGAATTCCCTGAGGTTTTTCCGGACGACTTAAGTGGATTACCTCCGGAAAGGGAAGTTCAGTTTCCGATTGACATTGTGCCTGGAGCGGGTTCGATATCTAAAGCCCCATATCGTATGGCTCCAAATGAAATGGCCGAATTGAAAAAGCAGATTGAGGATTTGCTCGAGAAAGGGTTTATTAGACCCAGTGTGTCGCCTTGGGGTGCTCCAGTTTTATTTGTGAAAAAGAAAGACGGGAGTCTTCGTTTGTGTATCGACTATCGAGAATTGAATAAAGTTACCGTCAAGAATAAGTACCCTCTCCCTAGAATTGATGACTTGTTAGATCAATTATCTGGCTCGTGTGTATTCTCCAAGATTGATCTAAGGTCGGGGTATCATCAGCTGCGTGTGAAAGCGGAAGATGTTCCGAAGACTGCTTTCCGGACCAGATATGGTCATTATGAGTTCTTAGTGATGCCATTTGGGTTGACAAATGCGCCTGCGGTTTTCATGGATTACATGAACCGTATCTTTCGGCAATACCTAGATCAGTTTGTTGTGGTATTTATTGACGATATTTTGATATACTCTAAGAGTAGAAAAGAACATGAGCATCATTTGAGAATCGTGTTGAATATATTGCGTGAGAAGCAACTCTATGCTAAGTTGAGTAAATGTGAGTTTTGGCTATCAGAAGTGAAATTCTTAGGCCATGTTATCTCGCAAGGTGGGGTCGCTGTGGATCCTAGTAAAGTGGAAGCAGTACTGAACTGGAAGAGGCCAGAATCTGTGGCCGAGGTACGCAGTTTTCTGGGTCTTGCTGGTTATTATCGGAGATTCATTTAGAATTTCTCCCGTATTGCATTGCCGATGACCAAGCTCACGAGAAAGGATCAGCCGTATGTGTGGGATGAGAAATGTGAAAATTGCTTTGTGGAGCTGAAGGAGAGGTTGACTACGGCACCTGTGTTGATTTTGCCCGATCCCAGTGTGACATATGTTGTGTACTCTGATGCCAGTGGGCAGGGATTAGGGTGTGTCCTTATGCAGCAGGGACGTGTGGTGGCCTACGCCTCTCGACAGCTCAGACCTCATGAATTGAACTATCCCACTCATGATCTGGAGCTTGCGGCTATTGTGTTTGCCTTGAAGATTTGGAGGCATTATTTGTATGGTGTGACCGTGGAACTGTACTGCGACCACAAGAGTCTCAAATATCTGTACGATCAGAAAGAGTTGAATATGAGACAACGACGTTGGATGGAGTTGCTTAAGGACTACAACCTGGAAATAAAATATCATCCGGGTAAGGCAAATGTAGTCGCTGATGCTCTTAGTCGGAAAACTGTGGTTGTGGCAGCTATGATGATACACGAGGAGAAATTGGTTGCTGATTTTCGTGATATGAACCTGGCGAACCAGATCATCTGTGCCCATTTTAATGTTTCCCAAGGGGAAAGTGATTTGAGAGCTGAGATTAAAGAGGCTCAGCGGCAGGATGACTGGATACAGGGTAACCTAGCCAGAATTGAGCGTGGAGAAGTTCAAGGCTATGATGTGTCGCCTAGCGGATTGATTCGTTATCAGAATAGGATTTGTGTTCCACTTAAGGCGGAGTTGAGACAGAAGATCTTAGATGAGGCGCATAAGAGCCAATATACTCTTCATCCTGGTATGACCAAAATGTACCATGGTTTGAAATCTGAGTATTGGTGGCAGGGTATGAAGAGTGATGTGACAAAGTATGTGGCGAGGTGTCTCACATGTCAGAAAGTGAAGATTGAGCACCAAAGACCGCCTGGTTTATTGCAAAGCCCTGAAATTCCGGAATGGAAATGGGAAAGCGTGACCATGGATTTTGTTACGGGATTGCCCAAGATCAGGAATTATGATGCGATCTGGGTTATTGTGGACCGGTTAACGAAGTCAGCGCACTTCCTACCGATCAATGTTAGTTACTCTCCGGATAGACTAGCGGAGATTTATCTTCGTGAAATTGTGAAGCTCCATGGCATACCGAGGAATATCATCTCTGATCGAGATCCTCGTTTCACTTCGAGATTCTGGAAGGCATTGCATGAGGCACTGGGTACTCAGTTGAGATTCAGTACAGCCTATCATCCTCAGACAGACGGTCAGTCAGAGAGGACTATTCAGACCTTAGAGGATATGTTGCGGGCATGTGTACTTGACTTCAAAGGGAGTTGGGACCGTTTCCTTCCACTTGCTGAGTTTGCCTACAACAATAGCTTTCATGCGAGCATTCAGATGGCGCCGTATGAAGCGTTGTATGGAAGAAAATGCCAATCGCCATTGTGTTGGAATGAGTTGTCCGAGAGGAAACTCTATGGGCCGGATCTTGTGGATCAAACCTCAGCCCAGATTCAAATCATTCGAAAGAGGCTTCTTGCAGCTCAGAGTCGGCAGAAGAGCTATGCGGACAAGAGGAGAAGGCCTCTAGAATTTGAGGTCGGTGACCATGTGTTTCTTAGAATATCACCTGTCACCGGTATTGGGCGAGCTATAAAGAGAAAGAAGTTGAGCCCGAGATATATAGGTCCTTTTGAGATCCTTGATAGGATTGGGCCTGTTGCTTATCGTATAGCCCTACCTCCGAGCTTGAGCAGACTCCATGATGTATTTCATGTTTCCCAATTGAAGAAGTATCAACCGGATCCATCCCATGTCGTTGAGTATGAGAATGTGGAGTTGCGAGATAACTTCACGTATGCGGTGGAGCCAGAGCAAATTATTGAACGAGAAGAACGTCGGCTCAGACACCGGAGTATTCCTTATGTGAAAGTGATCTGGAAGGGAATGACTCAGCGGGAAGCAACTTGGGAAACGGAGGAAGATATGCGAAGGCGATATCCGGAGTTTATGGCTCAAGGGATGTAACAAATTTCGAGGACGAAATTTATTTAACGGGAGGAGAATTGTAATATCCCGATTTGTAATTAGGGCTAATGATTCTGATAATTATTGTAATTATCTTGATTAAGCACAATGATGATTAATGTAATGTGAATTTTGAGAATAAATACATGTGGTATTTAAGATCAAGGGTTGTGGTTTTATGACCGTGGGTCGGAATCCTGCGTGTTGTGGTGAGGTGAGTTCATTGTGGAAGAGAATGGATGATGACATGTGGCAAGTGGAAAGCCATAGGATGATGCACTAAGTGACAAAATGTCACTTTTCCCTCATTTTCTCTCTCTTATTCGGTTGGAGGCATGGGCAAGGGAGGGAGTATGTGTTTCTTCATCATCATTTTCTCTCTCATCTCTCATCTCTCATCTTTCTCTCTAATTCCGGCGACATTGAGGCAAGAAGAGGAAGAAGAAAAAGCTTGATCTTGGTAAGTTATGCTTCTCCTTTGCTCTAATCCTCTTCTCTGATATTGATCATCTCAATGAGAGTTACATTGTGATGATTGTAGAGCCTTAAATGGTGTAGATTGGGACATTGGTCGAATTTGGGAGTTTGAGAATCCAGATTCTGGATTGAGCAAAGAGAAGAGGTAGGCATTTAGAGCATTTTGATGTATTGCTTATGATTTTTGGTTAAGTTTGGTAAAATCTGGAATTTTGCCCTAAATATGCCTATTTTTGGAAATATGAAGTTTATTATGATTGATGAATGGAAATGATGTAGTTGGAGGTATAGAAGCATTTGATGTAATTTGGAATGATAAAAATGGGTTAAGGGAATTTGGATAATGTGTATCATAGAGACCTTAGTGGATGATTGTGGTCAAATTGGTTTTTGGAGTGTTTATAAAGTTGCCATAGTGTTCCCTAGTTAGTGCTTAAGGTGTGTGAGCATTGTGGAGAGTTTGGGAACCTTTGGGAGTGAATTTGACCATCTGGTGTTTTCTGGTTTTCTGCATTTCTGGGTCTCGCATGAGCATCACTCGAGCAGAGGAAGAACGTGCTCGAGTGATGGAAGAGTTTTCCCTGTCCTGCTTCGAGTGCGTCTGGGTTTCTTTGGGTGATGCTCGAGCACAGCGCTTTGTGCTCGAGTGAGCGAAGAACATGCTCGAGCAGGCATGGTCTGCTCGAGTGAAGGTGGGAGTTCAGAGTGAAGGGTTTCTTTCGGGTCTTCACTTGCTGGTGGATGCCACGAGTGTGCTCTGACACTCGCGAGCATAGCCTTCTCACTCGAGCACTGGGGGTCATGCTCGAGTGAGGTTGTGCTTCAGGAGGGAGTTGTGCTTTCAGGCTCTCACTTGCGAGTGAGGTGCTCGCGGGTGAGAGGTGTGTGCTCGCGGGTATGCTCGCGGGTGTGAGGTGTGCTCGCGGGTGTGAGGTGTGCTTCTGGTGGGAGTGTGCTCGCGGGTGGGAGTGTGCTCGCGGGTGTGGTTTTGTGCTCGAGTGATCCTATGCTTGGAGAGCTTTGGGTGCTCTCGGGTCCTCACTTCCTGGTTTTCTCTCGCGCGTGCTCGAGTGAGCCAGTTCCTGCAAGTGTCTTTATGCTCTCGGGAGCTCACTCGCAGTCTCACTCGCACTTGTGCTCGAGTGATGTTCGTACTTGTGCTCGAGTGAGAGCATCTGTGCTCGAGTGAGAGGACCAAAAATCTGTGTTTTGCCTTCGAGTAAGGGGTCTTTTGGGTAGGTTCTTCCAACCCTTTAGGCATATGTTTAGGCCTATTTTAGTCACCTAAAGAGTCCTAAATGATAACCAACTTAGAAAATTATTGAAATATACCTATGGATAAGAGATTAATTGGTTGTCCCTAATTGATATAGGATTTGATATCTGTCGCCCTCGTGAGGCCACGGTGCCGGAGCCAGTCAGGAAAGATACAGGTAGTGACTCTATCTTTATACCTTATGTGATGTATGATATGTGTGCTATATCATTGTGATTAAATGGATTTTGTATGCTGCAAGTTTTGTGAAAACTTTGTGTGGATACACCGCTAAACCAATAGTCCCTGAGTCGCTAACAACGGTTCGGGTGAAGGTCGTATGCCTTCCCGGCGGTAAAAGGGGATGAGGTTAGGGTGTCATATATGTGTTATGTGATATTGTGGTAGCACCGCTAAACCAATAGTCCCTGAGTCGCTAACAACGGTTCGGGTGAAGGTCGTATGCCTTCCCGGCGGTAAAAGGGGATGAGGTTAGGGTGTGATATTTGTGAAGGCCGACGGGCCATTTGTGAAAGCCGAAAGGCTATATGTGAGCCGTGTGGCTATTTGTATGCACTGCCACGCCAATAGTCCCTGAGTCGCTAACAACGGTTCGGGTGAAGGTCGTATGCCTTCCCGGCGGTAAAAGGGGATGAGGGTGGAGTGAATTTGTTGCTGTTGATATGAGATGATGTGTTTACATATTATGTGATTGCATGTGGTATGAAATAGTAGTTACTACGGGGATTCTTTAGAATCTCACCCTCCCAAATGATTAATCTTTTCAGACAGGGCGAGTGGTTCGAAAGGGAAACGGACGACCAGGAGTAGTTAGGCTCACTCCGAGATCTAAGTGGTAGTTGGTTATCATAGTTTTGGATTGGGATTGCAATTTGTACATTTTATGTAAATGACTATTTTGGTTATGTAATCCCCATTGTTGGGAAACCTGTAAACCCAAGTTATGTATGCAAGTAACCCGGGGTTTGCCGGGATTTTGGTTTCCGCACTTTGATATTTAATATGTACTCTGTTTTTCTCAAGTAATTATATCCGCCTGTGAATGTGAGACCAGGATTAACTATGTTTCGAAACGGATTTTGAAACACCCCATCTTGGGATGAGGGAATATGAATTGTTATTTTATTTTATTGGTCTCTATTTCACATAAATTTCATAAACCGGATGTCATTACGGTGAGGGGGTTACACGGCCCAAGCCTTTCTGACCTGTTTTGGGCCGCGGCCCATGAGTGGTGGGCCGCAGCCCAAGACCTTCTGACCATGTTTGGGCCGCAGCCCAAGGATTGGTGGGCCGCGGCCCAACCCTGTGTTTTGGCACTTTGTGTTATTGAAAGGGGATCTTTAATCTATTGTTTCCCAACCTTTTAGGGCTTTCATTAGAGACATTTGTGGCCTCTTATGAGTCCTAAATGATAACCAACTTAGTGTATTATGGGATTAAGTAATTGGAAAAGAGATTGATCAATTGTCCCTAATTTGGTATAGGATTTGATATCTGCCGAACGCGTGAGCCCACTGTGCCAAAGATTGTCAGGAAAGATACAGGTAGCGACTCCTCTCTTATACATTGTGTAAATGTATTGTATGTCTGTCTGTCATTCATTGTGTGGATGCTGCTGCTACTGCTTTGTGATACCTTGTGCATTGAGATACTTTGTGGAGCATAGTGATACATCGTGCGTTGAGATGCTTTGTGGTGCTTTGTGCTTTGTGTTGCTGCTACATAGTGTTCACCGCGAAAGCGGGCGTTGTGCATAGTGATTACAGCGAAAGCTGGCATAGTGTTCACCACGAAAGTGGGCGTAGTGCATTGTGATTACAGCCGTGAGTGCTGTCGTATGTGGCGCGAGCCAGAGATCATTGTGAAGCTGCTGTTTATGATGAACATACATGCTTTATGTTTATATATCGTATGAGTGAGTTGTTGCTTTGGGATTCTTTAGAATCTCATTCCTCCATATGACTAATCTTTTCAGATAGGGCAAGTGGCTCGAAGGAGAAGCGACCAACCCGGAGTGGTTAGGAACTTTTAGGGACATTCAGGCTTTTGGGATAGTTGGTTATCTTCATTTTGGATTCGGGATTTTCGATTGTCCATTAAATGTAAATGATATGTTGATCGTGTAATCCCCTTTATGGGAAGACTCTTAAACCCATATTATTTATGTAAGTAACCCGGGGTTTGCCGGGATTTTAGTTTCCGCACTTTGATATTTATTATGTACTCTGATTTCTCAAGTAGTTATATCCGCACGTGAATGTGAGACCAAGAATATATATATATATATATATGTTTTGAAAAGATTTTGAAATACCCCATCTCTTGGATGTGGGATTATGAATTGTGATTTTGTTTTATTGGTCTCTATTTCACTTAAATTTCATAATCCGGATGTAATTACCGTGAGGGGGTTACATTAATTATTTACCATGATGCCCCTTAGTGTTTGAAAAGAAAAGAAAGAAGTCAAAGTGAATATTAACTACTCCCTCCAGTTCTTAATATAAGATATATTTATCTGATTCGATTAGATTAATAAAGCTAGTAATATGACGTATTTTCTAAAACACTCTAGCCATCTTCCTTAATTCCCTTTCCTCCTTGATTTGTTGAGAGATCATCAATAGGGGTAAATTAGAAAAAGTTGATAAATATCAAAACTATGTCTTATATTTAGGACTAAGATCAACTCTTCAAATATGTCTTATATTAAAAACCGGAGGGAGTACAATGTAACTAGCTATCGATAACAGCCAATAAGGCATTAACTATAACTGTGTCACAAAATTTAAAAAACATCTCATATAAGTGGATTGCTATAACTTGTTAAATACTAATTAAAATGCAATAGTTATTAAAAATAACATTATAAGCAATTATGATGATTATGACTCATTTATGCCCATGTTTGGTAGAAAGGTAATGGACGCTAAGAATTGGAATTGAAACTAGAACCTATAGAACTGGGTTCCAGTTCCAAACCCTATACTAGCAACAGTGGTCCTACATAGCCAGCAACGACAATGGCGGACACCCTAATGAGTGTGCAAAGGTGACGGCAACGATTGAAACTTGTGGATCTTCTTTGTAATATGATAGGTTTCAAACATTGCAACTTAGTGTTTTCAACCCTAGAATTTGCTTGGGAATGCTAAGAAGGTGGCTTGGATATTAATACAAGTTCTAAGAACACTTGCACTCTTTTGTGTCTCTCACCATGGCAAAATGCCAAAATTCGAAGGTCCTCTTCGTGTCACTCATTATAATGAAGCATGCTATTTGCTGTGGTGAACATGCAAATTCATAAATATAACATACATAAACAACATCTCAATTTTACGAAAAATTAGGAGAGGCGTGGGGCTATGCTAGGACACGCCACCTTATATCTCGATAGTATTCCTAAACCTTGATATCGCAGGTTGTTGTTAATCTACCTTTTACTCCAAAAATTTTTAGATTTAAGTGCTCATGTGAGGTTTTCTAGATCTTGAATTGGGAATTCCTTACGAATCTACTCTCTACCACTCTCGATCTCTAATTGACGTGATAATTTGAATAATATGACTTAAATAAAGAGTCCATTCGATTTAATTTGTTAATCTAGCTTAGATTTCATGTATATTAGTATAAACATAGGACTTTAAGTAATTATGGAAACTCTCAAAGGGAGCTAGCAGACTCTTTTTTACCTCAAATGTTACTTTAAAGCAAAATTCACAACACAGAAATCGCGATATATGATGGTTATTAACGGTCATACAACACGGTTTCGAAGCATCATATATGCGAGATCTATAAAAGCTTGGAGTAGATACATTACTGTTCTGAATCAATATTTATGCCGGATCTATTGTAACAATTATAATATAACACCCGTTAGGCTTGAATGTGATGTTTCAATCTTGATTTGAGCTCTATCATGGCTTAAAGCTGGACTAAAAGGCCATGTTTGAATCAACCTTTCTTCGTTTGAGTGGAGCCAAACCAACTATAACAACTGTGTGTTGACATTTAGAACAAAAATGAGAATATTTTTTGCTAATTAGTACAATTATCCTTCTCCTGACTATAGACAATCCTATTTAAGGCATTGTCGGACATTAAATATAGGCATTTTCTTTCACTACTACAAAAAATATAATAAACAACGCTTATTTTTATGAATACTATGGCGCTTCCTAAGCGCCATAGCTTTCAGCGCTGTAAAAGTAAGATACAATGCTTCTTGAATTTCTGAAAGCGCCATAGATTGTGTGTTTGTTTTTAAGGGCCTCCTACGGCGTTTCTGGGGAGAAGTGCTGTTGGAGGGTAAATACCTCCTACGGAGCTTCCCCTCAGAAGCACCGTAGGAGGTATATACCCTCCTATAGCACTTCTGCCCAGAAGCGCCGTAATATGTAATAATTTTTTTATTATAATTTTATATAATTGTTTTCTTGAACTCAGCTAATTAAAATCTACAGCAATTTACAATACGAAGAGAAAAAAAAAGTAAACTAATTCAGAATGAAATAACACATAACTAATTCATAAAATCAGTATTAGATATATGTAATTACAATTAATGTAATTGTACAACTAATTAATTTTAAGAGAATAAACAACACAAGAATAGGCAAAGAAACAACCTAACGTACGTACGTACTTAAATATTAACTAATTGGTTGATCATATATTCACACTATTCCTCAATGATTTCATCCACTTGTTCTTCAGTTGATTGGGCACAACGTTGATCTTCATAATATTACATAAAAATCATACACAGAACGAATTAAACTTGTAAGCTCAAAAATTAAAAAACTTACAATATATAGGAAGTTCAAGAAGATAGAGTTGATACTTCAAATAAATACCTGAAAAAAAAATTATGAGCACACATATATGATCATGACAGATTTTAACTAAAAAAGAAAAACTAAACCAAATATTAAGGAAAAAAAGCACTTACACGCTAGGGAGATTTTGAAAGAGGCTGAGACAAGAAAAAAAAAAGGGAGTGGAAGCTTTGTATTGCAACAGAGTTGTGAAAAATGGAGGAGCTAGAGAGAACGCAGGGAGATGAAAATGAAAATGAAAATGAAAACAACAGGGTAAATTTTAAATAGCAGATTATAAAGGAGCTACAATATTTTTTGTTAAAGGGTCATAGCTTCTTAAATATTTTTTTTAAACAAAAAAACAAACACCTTAAATATGTTCAAAGCACCACATGGTGCCTTAAAGTATCCAAAGCACCATGTGGTGGCCAAGGCACCACGTGGGTGCCTTGAATATTCAAGGCACACTAGTAGAAAAAACCCTTTTTAGACCGCCACATTTAGACCGGTTTTGATGGATAAGGTCTTAAAAATTTGCGCGGTGGCAGTTCTGTAATTATATTGAACTTCTAAGATCGGTTCTAAAAAAACCAGTTTTAAAAAATTTATTTAGACCGATTATAAATAAAACCGGTCTTAAAATGTTAAAATTTTTAAGAATTTAAAATGTTTTAACATTTAAGACCGGTTTACATAAAAACCGGTCTTAAATGTAAAACATTTTTAATCTTAAAAATTCTAACAATTTAAGACGGTTTGTACAAAAACCAGTCTTAAATATGAAATTTCCCCCTTTTAAGACCAGTTTTTATTGTAAACTGGTGTAAAAGGTAAGATTTTTCGCCTGTTTTTTTACTCCCACACCTAGATCGCGCGCTTTATGAACCCTTTATTCTCTTTTCGCCATTTCTCTGTGAGCTCTGTTCGTGCTTGTTCTGACCTCGTCCATGGTGTCCCGTCCCTTATTTGCTCAACTCTCCTCCGTCATTACCGCTGTCATTGCTGTGTTCATCGTCGCTATTCTTTGATTATCATCAGTCTTCTCCGCCGCCACCTCTATTCTCCGCGTGACCATTCTCCTCTGCCTTGACTTCCCTTTGTCAGTGTCGTGAATTTGAGGACTTCATTTTAACCACATCAGTAGACGCCACCATGACTTTGGGTTGCAGCTCACTCCTTGGTCTTCAATCAGGTTAGTGTTCGATCTATTATTTAATTAGTTGTACGTTTTTCTTCAATAATTAATAATGTTCTATGAAAAAATGGTTCTTGTTGTTGCTTTGAGCACTTAAACGTAATTTGGAAAAAATTAAATCTGTACATTCTTATTAGATATATGCTCTAATTTAATTACATTTCTATGATATTTGGCTTGGATTAATACCACTCTATGTTCTGTTTTAATTATTGCGATTGTTTGATTATTGTCAATGTTATTGGTTTGTTAAAATAATACTAGTTTCAAATGGTGCCTGTTAATTTCATTGAAATCTCTAAAACTCTATTATTGTTGTTTTTTTGTCTATCCTTTTGTTGTTGGATATAGGGTGCTAGAAGTGTTGAGATATATATGGATCATAGTTGGATAAACGCTAAACGAATGAGTGTTGAATATGATAATGGGGTGAGGGGTTTTTTAGACTTCGCTAGTAGAAATGTCGATGATGGTAGTGAGAAGTTTATTGCCCTTGTGTAGTATGTTTGAATGAGAAGCGACTAAGTACTGTAGATATATATACACATTTAATTTGTGAAGGATTTTGTAAGAGTTATACAGTGTGGGTATAGCATGGTGAAGAATTAGAAATACCAAGTTCATCTTAATAGGGGGAGTGAAATTTGATGATAATGACACGGATACGGATGATCGGATAGAGGATATTATTTGTGATATAGGAGAAGAGACTTTTGAGCAATCACATGCATATGGTAATATGTGCAGTGATGCTGAGACGCCGTTGTACCCGGGGTGTAAAAAATACCAATTTTTGAAAGCAGTATTGAAATTGGTAAGCTTGAAAGCATGGCATGGATGGAGCGACAAGAGTTTTACAGAAACGCTTGAAGCTTTTAAGGACATGCTTTCAGATGATAATATGTTGCCTTCTCGATACTATGATGCTAAGAAAATATTGTGTCTGCTAGGAATGAAGTATAAAAAGATCCATGCATGCCTTAATGATTGTATATTGTATAGAAAAAAGCATGAAGAGGAACAACATTGTCCGATATGTGAAACCCCGAGGTACAAATCAAATAACGCTCCTGCAAAAGTATTGTGGTACCTTCCAATCATACCAAGGTTCAAGCGGTTGTTTGCTAATAAAAATGATGCAATAAATTTGAGATGGCATGTGGATGAGAGGATATCTGATGGAAAGCTTCGACATCCAATTGATTCTCCTCAATAAAAGAAAATCGATCAATTATTTCCTACCTTCGGTGAAGAGCCTATAAACCTTAGGCTTGGGCTTAGCACGGATGGCATGAATCCTTTTGGTAGCCTGAGCAGTATACATAGTTCATGGCCTGTTATGTTGGTAATTTATAACTTATCTCCTCTGTTATGCATGAAACGAAAGTACATCATGTTATCTATATTGATTTTGGGACCAAAACAAGCCGGAAATGACATAGATGTTTACCTGAAACCCTTGATTGAAGACTTGAAAGAGTTGTGGGATGAAGGTGCTGATATTTTTAACGTGAAGAAGAAGGAGGTTTTTAAAATGTGAGCCATGATCTTTTGTACTATAAATGACTTCCCTGCATATAGAAACTTGTCAAGATATAGTGTTAAAGGCCATAAAACATGTTCGATTTGTGAAGAAGGAATATGCTACCATCAACATGGAAGAAAGACAATTTATCTTAGCCATAGGAGATTTCTTAGACAAGGCTACCCATATCGCAGATTAAATAATGCTTTTTTTGGTGGACAAGAGTTTAAAAATGCTCTGAAGGCATTGACTGGGGAGCAAGTTTATGAAAAGGTGAAAAATATGAATGTTATCTTTTGTAAGACTACAGAGAATAGTAATGAGAAAAGTAAATGGAAAAAGAGGTATGTCTTCTTCAATCTTCCATATTGGCCAAAGCTTGATGTGAGACACTATTGATTTCATACATGTGGAGAAAAATGTTTGTGATAGTATTGTTGGGACACTGCTTAACATACAAGGTAGTTCTAAAGATGGCGTGAAGGCAATATTAGATTTGCAAGAAATGGGGATACGAGAAGACTTGCATCCAAAGCCATATGGTAAGAGAACTTTTTGTCCTCTAGCTGCTCATACTTTGTTTAAGGATGAGAAAAGAAGCTTTTGTGAGTATATACATGGCATCAAAGTTCCTTTAGGGTATTCTTCAAATGTTAGGAAGCTTGTGTTGATGAAAGACTTGAAGTTAGTGGGGCTAAAGTCTCATGATTGTCATGTCTTAATGCAACAACTGATCCCAATAGCTATTCAAGGCATTGTCGAATATGATCTTCAACATATTTTGACTAGACTTTGTTTCTTCTTCAATGCTATTTGTCGTAAAGTCATTGAGACAGAAAAATTGGATGAACTGAAAAATGAAGGATATCTGATCTTGTGCCAGCTTGAGAAGCTTTTGCTTCATTCTTTTTTTGACATCATGGTACATCTAATTGTTCATCTAGTCAAGGAGATCAAGTTGTGTGGCCTTATCTATTTACGATGGATGTACCCAATTGAAAGAACTATGAAAATCCTAAAAGGGTATGTGAAGAACCCCAACCGGCCTGAAGCATCTATTGTTCAGAAATATATTTTTGAAGAAGCCATGGAGTTTTGTCAAGATTACTTGTCAAATGTAGGACACATTGGACTTCCTGAATGTCATGATAAAGAAGGTGGTAGACGCGGGGCTTCAGTAAAGAGTATGGATCTTGATGAATTGCAACAAGTCTACTTGTACATCTTGAATAATGTTGATGAAGTTCAAGATTATATTAATGCTCATAAAGAAATTGTACGGAAAGGAAATAGTCGAATGACTGAACAAAGGTTAATTAGGGAGCATAACAAAACTTTAGCACATTGGTTCAAACAAAAGGTTGATGGCGAAGAATGTGTTTCTGATACAATTAAATGGTTAGCACGTGGTCCTAAGGCTGATGTCATAAGTTGGACTTCATTCGTGATCAATTGTTATACGTTTTACATGAAGTCCCTTGATGATAGGAGCACCATCTAGAACAATGGGGTTATGTTAGTGTCTGAATCTATACACTTCTCTAGTTCAAAAGATAAAATCCTAGATTAGTAGCAATACCTTATTATGGGGTGATTGAAGAGATTTGGGTGGTTGATTATGTTAAAGTTAAACTTCCCATTTTCAAATGCAAGTAGGTTGATATCAACAATGGTGTGATGATTGATCAGATGGGATTTACATTGGTTGATTTGAAGAGTAGAGTTTTAGAGATGAACCTTTTCTTATGGCATATCAAGCGAAACAAGTGTTCTATGTTACTAATTAGGCAAATAAAATGTGGTCTGTAGCTCTCCAAGGAAAAAGGGTCATTGATATTAATCAGGAAATTCATTCAATGAATGATCTTCTTGAGACTCCTTCTTTTTCTAGGGGTTTACCAGAATTGAACGAAGAAGATGAAGCAGACAATGAACACATCACAAGAAATGATCATCATGAAGGGATATGGGAGGATATCCCTTTATAAAACTACATTAAAGGTTAGTTAGCTAAAATAATTATCATGAACTATATTTGAATTATGTATATTGTTATTGGTGTATATATAAAACTTTTTTTTTGTTGTCACAGGAAAATGAAGGATATGAGGTGTACGTCTTAGTGTAGATTCTCCGAAACCAGGCCAACTAGTGATCATCA
The DNA here is from genome assembly GCA_963242795.1 of Inga leiocalycina. NCBI lineage: Eukaryota > Viridiplantae > Streptophyta > Magnoliopsida > Fabales > Fabaceae > Inga > Inga leiocalycina. The sequence continues at coordinate 46,115,797 of OY725324.1, forward strand.
GCTTGAGAAGAGTGTGTATAAAGTATTTTGGCCTTAATATGAATAACAACATTGTCATTAATGTAATTTAATCTTTGATGTATGTTTGTAAGTGAAAAGATAAGGAACTTGGTCAAAACAGCATTGTCATGGTTGTATGATTTCCTTGCATTATGATTCTATCTATGATTGTGAGTTTATTATTCATGGTTGTTTTCCTTGCTTTTGTTTTGGCCAGCACTGTTTAAGTACAAGAGAGTTGAGTTTTAATATGTTCTAATGAGTTTTGAGTCTCTCACATGTCATTAAGATGTTAGTTATAATCTGTAAGAGAAGAAGATTTATTTGAATGTCGTTGAACTGGCTGCTGCTTGCTGAGTGAAATGTTTTAATAGGGGAAATGGCTTACTGGGTAAATATTTTAAATGAAAATAAAAAAAAACTACTTTTAAGACCAGTTCTCTCCAAAACCGGTATTAAAATTTCAACTTTTTAGACCGTTTTCCAGAAAACCGATCTAAAATTTGAACCTTTTAGATCGGTTCCTCTGATAATTGGTCTAAAAATATTTATTTTTAGACCGGTTTTATAATAACCGGTCTTAAAACTTTTTTTTAAGACCGGTTTCATAACCGGTCTAAAAAGTAGCCGACTTTTAAGACCGGCTATATCAAGACCGGATCCAGAACCGGTCTAAAATGTCTTTTTTAACCAGTCTTAACAGTGATGTTTCCAGTAGTGGCACCTGGTGCCTTATATAATTCAAGGTCGCCTTGAATATTCAATGCGACCTTGAGTGCCTTACCCGGCGCTCTTTAATAGAGCACCAGCTAAGGCCTTATTATTTGGCCTTAGCTGACGCTCTATTATAGAGTGCCGGCTAAGGCATATTTGGCCTTCCCTGATGCTTAATTATGGAGTACAGGCTAAGGCTAGTTTTGGCTAGCACTTTATAATTAAGTGTCGACTAAGGGCCAATTTTTTTTTGGAACTCAAGAATGAAGCAGGTGATTTCTTTTTCGACTTGCTACAACACGAGATTCTGAATAATAATATTTTTTTGAATTATTCTCACCCTTATTCGGCACTTTATTTTTAAACGCCAGATAAGTTCTTTTCAAATAAAAAAAATGCTAAAAAATTAACCTAGCTACGATGCTGTTTTGAGAAGTGCTGTAGCTTGGGCTTTTGTTTTTTTGTTTTTTAAATAAATGTTTTGTATGGTGCTTGTCTAGGAAAGTGCCGCACAAGCTTAACACCAAGCTTTGACGCTTATATTAGGAAGCGCCGTAGCTTCTAAATTTTTTTTAAAAAAAAACTATTATCTATGACGCTTCTTTGAAGAAACACCAAAAAAGGGGCGCCGTTAAATCCCTCTTTGTAGTAGTGCTTGTGTGATTTGAACATGTGATTATATGAATTAACATGATGATGTTCTTATTTCTATTTTTCTAGTTCATTATTTCTTTGTTTGATGATAAATATATTGAAATACTATTACTACTACAAAAAGAGGGAATAGTGGTATACATTTTATCACATACCTTCTTCTTAATTTTTATTTTTTTAAAAAAACTGGGATGTTGTGGCACTTACTCGCTGGTTGTTGAACTTATATGGCAATTACTTGAACAAGTGCCACATAAGGTATATTTGTAGTAGCTGTGGCGCTTGCTCAAGGAAGTCCCACAGCTGCTTAAAGGGCTTGTGTGGCAGTTTCTTGACCAAGCGCCACACAAGGGAAGCCGCTTTCACTTTGTGTGATGCTTGCCTTAGTAAGCGCCACACAAAGTAGCTCTTTTTTTTTTGGTGAAAAGCTCTTTTATCTTCACCAGATTTCCAGCCAGTAGTTCCTTCCCTTATCCTTCTCGTTCCACGTGCTTATACTCCCGTCCCCACTCCCTTTATTTTCCTCCTCCATTTTCGTCACCGCTAGCTCACTTTTCATCCCCACTCAAGATCTCCACTTTTGACATTTTGTCCTCCTCTCCTCCTTTTTTCATCACTCACCGTCCCCACTTCCTCCATTTCTTGCATCAAACCGTTCCCATCACTCCTCCTCCGTCCTCTTTTCATCACTTGTCACTGTCCCCACTTCCTTTGGTCCCATTTCTTGCACCAAATTGATCCCACACCTCTTCCCTCCTCATTTGCTTTGGTCCCATTTGTTGCATTATACCCATGTAAGTACCCACTCCCGTTTCCTTTTTTTTAATTTTTAAAGATGCATGCAATTTTGTCTTTCTATTTTTCCTTTATTAAATTTTTTTCATGTTTGTGCTTGAAGTCTGAGCTCACTTTATTTAAGCTTCCTGTACACCATAAGTTTTTTTAAATTTTTGAGCTTACAAATCTAATTTTATTAGTAGTTATTAGTTTAATTTGTTTAATGTCTTTTATATTTAATTTATTATGAAATATGAAAAATTATTCTCATTTTTATATGTTGAAAAATAAATGAGATAAAATTAAATGTTATTATATATAGGTTGTATATGAAGATATGCAGTAGTTATAATTTGTAGCTGTTGTAGTAATTGTTATTGATGAGTTGCATAAGTAAGATAATGGGAGAATAACAGAAAAATACCATTTGAACTTCAAAATCCCGCTGACAAGAAGAGTAATGGGATTAACAAGAATAGTAATGAGATTGACAATGCAAATCTTTGTCAAAGGACTAATTTGGGATTTTAAAGTTCAAGTGGTATTTTTTCTGTCATTCTCCCTAAAATAATTATCTATTTATATCACTTGTATTTTATTTGTCGGCTTGTAATGCTTTCTAATTTACCTATGGTATGTGTTGGCAAATATGATTTCTTTTGTTATAAGCTATGAAAAATTATTATGATGTTGCAGGATTAATTGATTGATTATTTGTCAATTAAAAGAGAGGGTTTAAGACCTGGAAATCTTCAATTTTTAAGATGTTATGCTATCAATTTTATTTTAAAATTAATAACAAAAGATAAAAGTAATTAGTAAATGCAATAGTCAAGCAACTAACCACTTTTAAAAATAGGTTGAAGGTATAGATAGATAGAAAATAGATGTCATCTGATCAATGTTTAAGGGAATATATAGATAGGGTGAAAGAGTTTATAGATAGGGTGAAAGAGTTTATTATATTTGCAATCGAGCATACAAAAGATCCTAAAACACCTTGTATCTTTGCTTATCTTCTTGTTATGAAAAGCGGATTAGTCCACTTGATTCGCTAGATCTTTTAGTGTGTCATGGAATTGATAAAACATATACACGATGGATATGGTGAGACTTGATGCATGTAGTGATCAGGTGAATACCAGAAGTGGTGCTACAAATGAGTTTGACCCAAGCATATGTGATGAGGATGATAGCCGTGCAGAAATGCTAAATGAGGTTGAAGGGGTGCTTCATAACTGCCCTATAGAATTTGAGAAGTTGAAAGGTGATGCAGAAAAAACATTATATGGCGGTAGCACTAAATACACAAGATTGCTAGCAGTGTTGAAATTGTACAACTTTGAAGTGCGTTATGGATTGAATGATTTGGGTTTTACAGCACTACTTGAACTTTTGCAAGATATGCTTTCAGAAGAAAATGTACTTCCTACCAAGACATATGAGGCAAAGCGAATTCTTTGCTTTGCAATTGATATAGGTTATGAGAAGATATATGCATGCCCTAATGATTGCATATTATTTCAAAATCAGTATGCAACGTTAGAGTATAAGTGCCTTAAATGCAATGATCTTGATATAGGAAGAATAAAGGAAAAAGTCCTTTGAAGGTCCTATGGTATTTTCTCATTATTTCGAGATTCAAGTGGCTGTACAGTAATGCAGAGATAGCGAAGCAGTTGATATGGCATGCAGATGAAAGCATTAAAGACATGAAGCTTAGGCACCCTACAGATGCTCCTCAATAGAACAAAATTGATCATGAGTACCCTAACTTTACGAATGAAGTAAGTAACCTATGCCTTGCACTGTGAACTGATGGAATCAATCTGCTTGGTGTTTAGAGTAGTACACATAGTACGTGGTGGGTGATATTTGTTAATGTAAGCATTTCACCCAAGAGGGGGTGAATTGGGTGATACCAGAAATTTTGTTGTGTATATAAAAATTGACTGGAAATTTAAAGCAATTAAGAGCTAGGAGAAATATCACCAAAGTGTACACTGGGAGTTATACTGGTTAGGCCACAACTACTTTGACCTACATCTAGTCCTTAGAGCTTTTTTGAGAGTTTCATTATATCTTCCAAGATTCAGTGGGTTCTTGGCACCTTAGTACACAACAAGTTCCTTCATTGGACACTCGCTGCCCCTTACACATTGTAATCAAATCCCCAACTCAAGGTTCTACAACCTTAAGTTGCTCAATAACAAATATTGAGTTTGTAATGAAAAACTCTCTCACAGAGCAAATGTATAATCACTGAAGTACAAATAATGAATATAAGAAAACAGAGCACAAAGAATATATTGATCGATGTGAGTTTGTGTGTTCTCAGTTGTTGTATTCTGTTCTTTGAATGCTCCATATATATAGATGATTTGTGATGTTCGTTGGAAGCATTTCAAAACATGTCTGTTAGAGTTGCGCAGCTTCGTTTAACCGTTCTTTGAATTTGAAAACTAGCCGTTTGCGGTAGGTAGGCGTTTCGGATATTGCAAATGATATGTTTGACTTCTCTCTCAATGAATGATCTCTTCATTGTTTCTCTGCAAATATACTTAGGAAACTAATACAATGAAATGTTAATCATATAGATAACAAATCAATGAACGTTGGATTAAAAATCATGCCTTCTGTATTACATTACTTGAGTGGCTACTCAAGTGATCATGCTTAATTACTTGAGTAGTCCCTCTAGTAACTTTATTAAAAATAAGCTAGAGAATAAGTCAACATTGTCTGACCATATTACAACTTGGCAGCCTTGCTTACTTGAGTAATCCCTCGAGTAAGTGTTCCTTTTCTTCTGGTTAATCGAGTGGTCCCACGAGTAATGCTTTAAATAACTTTAGAGATTACTCGAGTGATCCCTTGAGTAATGGCATTAAAATATTGGCTGAGAGAAAATTCTATTAGACTCACCTGATTACTCGAGTAATCCCTTGAGTAATGTTGCTTTTTCTAATTTGGTTACTCGAGTAATGTTTGTCATTTCTTGGCCGAGGGCTATTGGATAATTTTTGCTATCGGTGTACTTGTAGGCACAGTGTATCATACATATTATGGAAGATGGCATACACAAAGCATATAGACATTGACATAATGTATGAACGATAGAGTTACTACCTTAAACCCCTTTTTGGTTCGTAAAACGTTCCTCAAACTTTGTTTTGACGGCTCAGCTATCAATCCATTCCTAAAATTCCAAATGTATAAGAATTAGGTTAATACCTAGTCATGTACTACTTTAGATTCTTCCAAAGTGTTTTTGTTGGTTATATTAATCTAAAACTGCAAATTACCAAAATGCTCCTAGGGACCCGTCAACGTCCCTCTATACCTGGTCCGACTATACTTGCCCAAAAATTTTGACCCGATTTATTCCTACAAAGTTTTACGTGTAGAATCCATTTTTGACCTCGGTTTTCTCAAAATCACTTTCAAATGACAGTTTTGCCCTTGATAGCCCTTATTTAGGGTCTTAGGGCTATTTTTCACTTTCTAAGGCTTTTCTCACAATGTGATCAACATCAACCCTATACAATTTTCCCTCCTGAACATAATGGAACCATTAGATTAATGAAATTCCAGCCCTAACCCCTGTTTATAGCCCTGGTTGAAACTTGCCCTAGAGAAAGAGGGAATGCAATTTTTGTGATTTAACCCTTGAAACTCATTTCTTTTCACTCTTAATCACTTGTTAAACCTTTTAGACACTTATTAAACATGATTTGAGGAAATTTGGATAGCATAACCCCTTAGGGTTATGACATCCCAAATTTAAAAAATCAACAATCCAAACCAAAAATCATGACAATAACCACAATAACAACAACAACCAAACACCAAAGTTCTTGAAGTTACCTCTAGATTCTCTACTTTCTCTCTCTAGGGCGTCACCCTCCTCTCCCCTTTTCTTGATGTTTTGCTTGCTACACATGATTTTCATGAAGAACAAGAGCTTAGAGGAGTTGCTACACAAGTTAGGAAGTCTAGATACTTGAAATCACAAAGCTTTACTTGGATTTTGGCTCCTTAAGCTCTCTTGAACCCTAAGTTCATCAAGTTCTCTATGACACTTTCTCTCTCTTTTTCTTGGTGCTTGATCGTGAAAATGGAAGAGGAAAGATGGAGATGAGGCTTTTAAAAATATCTCTTATCTCTCTCTTTTAAAATATAATTTTTTAATAGTTTATGACACATTTTTTTCAAGCTTATCCCTTCTTAAATTGGTGTCATAAACTCCATTGACTTTGAACCAACTTCCCTCCTCCTTTCATAGCCCAAAAACATGCCTCTCTTGGTCCTCCATAAACCAAATTGGGCCTTCTCCATTTATCCTAAGTAATTGCACCATATATAATATTTTATGGAAATTCCACCTTTTTGACATTTCAACCTTTATCCAAAATATGATAATAAATATCAAAGAATTATTTTTTCCTTCATTTCCAACCTATTTGGACAAAAATGAGTGTGTGTGATGAAGAAAATAATTTTCTTTGGCTTAATATGGAAAATTACCATTTTTCCCATGCATTTTGTGATTTTCGCCTAAAATTGGCAGCATTTTCACCCAATTTTGAAAATTTATATCTTTTTTTTGGTTGATATTCAATTGAGGTGCTTCTAAAGGCTACTTAACCTTTATTGAGTCTAGTTTTAAGAAAAAATATAGCCTTTAGCTAGTTGGAAGCTGAAAATTCCTAGAATTTCAATCTTTGGATATTATTTCAAAAAGTAGCCAGTTTTATTGGGTAAACTTCAAAATTCATAACTCTTTGTATACAACTCCAAATGATCTATATGACCCATCAAAATAAAGCTTAGAATGTATACTTTCATTCTGGAAAATTTCACATTTTGTGGACATCAGTTGATCATCCCAAATCACATGACAAATCTCACTACCTTGCCAAAAATTACACTGGCAGCACTGTTCACATTCCTTTTTTAGTGTTTAATTCCTATGATCCAAAATTGGCCAATATTAACCATTTCATTCCATTAATTGCCACAAATAACTATAAGGCATATTGGTGAATAAAATTTAGGGTGTTACACTCCACACTTATCATGAAACATAAGTTTATGATGTTGTCTATGTTAATTTCAAGGCCAAGGAAACCTGTGAATGGTATAGATGTATACTTGCCTCCTTTAATTGATGACTTGGAGCTGCTTTAGAAAGAAGGCGTCAATGTGTATGATAGGTATAGAAAAGAAAGTTTCACTTTGAAAGCCATGTTGTTTGGCACAATTAATTAGTTCCCCGCTCTTAGTAATTTGTTTGGATACAGCGTCAAAGGATATTGTATGTGCCTTATATGTGAAGATGACACTCATTCAATGCGACTAGATCATTATAAGAAAAATGTCTACATGGGACATCAATGATTCTTACCATCAAACATTGTTGGGGGAAGTGCACAAAGGCTTTCAATGGTGACTCAGAAGAAGGTAGCCCACTGAAGATGTTGACTGGCGCTTAGGTTTTTGAATAGGTAAAAGGTTTGGATAACAATTTTGGCAAGCCATTTGCAAAACAAGTAAGGACAAGTGGTTGGAAGAAAAAGTCTATTTTCTTTGAACTTCCATATTAGAAGTTCTTATATGTGAGAGATGTGATGCATATAGAAAAAAATATATGTGATAATCTAATTGGCACGTTGCTTAATATGCAAGAAAAAAGTAAGGATAGTGTCAATGTGATGTTGGATTTGGTAAACTTAGGAATAAGAGGAGAGTTGGCACCGGTTGAGCAATGACACCATACTTATCTACTTCTAGTGGCTTATACTCTATCCAGGAAAGAGAAAAACTTGTTTTGTGAGTTTCCACAAGGAATTGAAGTTCTAGAGGGCTACTCTTCAAATATGAAGAACCTTGTATCAACGAAAGAATAGAGTTAAAGAACCTTAAATCTCTTGGTTGTTATAAGCTCATATAGAATTTCTTACCGATTGGTATATGGTTCACTTTACCCAAAAATGTAAGAAACACCATAACTAAACTTTGCATGCTTTTCAAGTTGATTTGTAGTAAAGTGGTTGATTCAACCAAGCTATAAGATTTGTAAAACCTAATTGTTTGTACTTTGTGTGAACTTGAAATGTATTTTTCACCTTTATTTTTTGACATTATGGTCCATCTAACCGTATACATAGTCAAAGAGGCTCAATTGTGAGGGCCAGTATGCTTGAGATGGATGTACTAGAATGACCAATTTATGAAAATTTTAAAAGGGTATGTGAAAAATAGATATTGACCAAAGGGTTGAATTGCTGAAAGGTACATGGTTAAAAAAGCAAGTGACTTTTGTGCTGATTTTCTATCAAATGTTGACCTTGTAGGGATCCTAAAGTCTCGTCATAATGGGCGAAGATTAGGAAAAGGAACAAGTGGAAGGGATGTGATAAGGATATCAGTGACTAAATTGGGACAAGCTCACTTTTATGTGCTAAATAACACTGATGAGGTTGAACTATATATTGAAGAACACAAAGATGCTCTTCGATAATTATATTGTGATAGGAATGAAAATTTTGATAACAAAAGAACACAATTGACATTTTTCAAGTTGGTTAAAAAAACGCATTACTGATGAGATGGAGAGGAATCCTGATTCAGTTTCAAAAAAATTGATATGGCTGTCAAAGGGACTGAGCTTAAATGTATTATTTTACAATGGTTATGTAATTAATGATTACACATTCTATACACAAGACCATGATATACAGAGTATGATTCAGAATAATGGGATAACACTTATTGATTCTTGGCATAGATCAAGTGCTAGAGACAAACCCCATCTACGCACCAATGTCATACTTTAGTGTCATTGAACGCATATGGGAGTTAGATTACTCTATGTTGAGGATCCCTGTCTTTAGATGTAAGTGGGTTAACAACAATAGCGGCTTATGGACAGATGAGTTAGACTTTATCAAGTGGACCTTTCTAAAGTTTAGTATAAAGATGATCCTTTTATTTTAGCATCACAAGCAGACAAGTGTTTTTCATTCCAGATCCTGCTAATAAGAATTGGTCCATTTTACTCCCATCAAACAAGAATAATCAAGAACAAGTTGATATTGAAAGTAATGAATATTTGAATATAATATTGTTGAGGATGATCTTTCCTGTGAGATTTTAGGGTCAGAAGATATTGGTGTAGATGAAGATAAACCCTTATACATGAGACATGATCATAAAGAGGGGACTTGGGTCAATATATCAATTCATACTATTAGGATACTCAAGAGAAACACAATTCTCAATTCAACAAGAATGATGAAGAACAAAACTTTAAATCAAACAAGAAAAAGGAAAAGATAATGAGTGCCTTGACTATTTTACTTGTATGTTTTAGATGTATTCATATATTTAAAATTAATTTACTTTTGTTGATATGATTGTCACTGTGTACTGATGATGTTTTGTTTGATTTATTTAACTTGTAGGAGTATGGATTCACCACGAGAAAATGATGATGTTCCCATGAATATTGCTAGAGAAAGATTTATAGGGAGCGTAACCCATGGTGGGACCATTATGACCAGGTTGATCAAATTGAGAAGCAAGGAAATTAAGTTGGAACTTGAATGGAATAAAAAGGGACAGCCAATTGAATCGAATAGTAGCTCCTTTAATAATTTCATTGGGACTATAGTTTGAGACAGAGTCCCTATTGTTAGACCTCATGTTTTGATGATAACAAAAGAATGGTATGAAAAATAATTGAGTAATAAATATGTTTGAACAAAGTAATAACAGGGATAAGCATCACTTGAAGTAAGCATTGGAGTAATGAGGAAAGACCAAAAGAAAATGCTGAGAAACTTAAGCAGGAGCAATTTTTCTAAGGCATTACTCGAGTATGTACTCGAGTAATGAGACAAAACTTGAAGTAACCAGAGGCACCTTCCAGTAACCAGCCAACGTTACTCGAGTAAGTACTCGAGTAATAGTGTAAAAGTTTTCAAGTTGCTCTCGGCTTGCCAATGTTACTCGAGTAGCCACTCGAGTAACCAGGTAAATACTTGGAGTTGTTCTCAGCCTGCCAACGCTACTCGAGTAGGTACTCGAGTAACCATGTAAAAGTTTTCAAGTTGCTCTTGCCCTACCAATGATACTCGAGTATGTACTCGAGTTACCCTGTTTCAGTAAATGTGGTGCTCTCGGCACTTTGTACCACTGCCAATGTTACTCGAGTAACTCACTGAGGTAAGTATAAAACCTGAAGGTATTACTCGAATAACTTGATCTAATTTTATTTCATTTTCCTTGAGTCATTACTCTAGTATGCAAGTATTTAATGTTTTATTTTAAGTGGATTACTCGAGTATGTACTCGAGTATGCAGAGTTATGTTTGAAGGAAAACCTCAAGCCATTACCAGAGTAAGTTATGCACAAAAAGTAAGTTGACTCGAGTATGTACTCGAGTAACAAGGTAATCAAACTTGAAGTGCTCTCGGCCTTGAAATCCTGCCAACATTACTGGAGTAAAGCATCGAGTAACCAAAAGATTATTTGAAGGTTTACTCAAGTTGGTACCCGAGTAACCTATGAATAAAGGAGTGTATTACTCGAGTAGGTACCCGAGTAAACAACTATTTACAAAGGTTTGAAATTTAGTTTATTCCATGCACTACCCGAGTAATCTTATTCTTGTGTATTGACCTGCATTTCATCAAGTTTTTCCCGATGATACTCGAGTATGTACTCGAGTAAGCAAACCCATAAACTTATAAATCATTCCAATGATCATTGATTTGTTTCCTATATGATTAACCTTTTATTGTACTAGTATTCTGAGCATATCCACAGATAAACAATGAAGAGATCTTACCAAATATGGAAAGTCAAATGCAATGTTAAAAAGTCACCGACCACCACCTACCACAAACGGGTGTTTTTCAAATACTGGAAAAGTCAATAGTGGCTGCGCACGCTCCAACGGACATGAAGAAAAACGTTCCAACAATCATTACCAATGTATCTATAAATATGGGAACATCCAAACAGAGAATACAACAAGAACATACACTCGAATGTATCATCAAGTTCACTACTCTGTTTTACATTATACTTGTAATTCTATGCTTCAGTGTTTCTTATTCACTCTGTGAGAGAGATATTTCATTCAAACTCAATATTTGTTATTGAGATAACTTAAGGTTGTGGAACCTTGAGTTGGGATTGGATTACAACTTGTAAGGGGGAGTGAGTGTGCAGGTAAAGGAACTTGCTTGTACTGAGGTGCCAAGAACCCACTGAATCTTGGAAGTTATAGTGAAACTATCAGAGAAGCTCTGAGGACTGGACGTAGGTCAAAGTGGTTGTGACCGAACCAGTATAACTCCCGGTGTACACTTCGGTGATATTTCTCCTTACTCCTTACTGTTTTAATTCCACTGTCAAATTTTATATTTGCAATGAAATTTTAGTATCACCCAATTCACCCCCCTCTTGGGTGAAACGCTTGCTGTAACCCCCCGCCGTAATTACATCCGGATTACGCAATTAAGGTGAAATAGAGACCAATAAGATAAAACAACGTTTATAAACCCATCAACCCGACGGGGTTTTCACCAATACATTTCAAAATCATTTCAAACCCGGTCTCACATTCACACTCCGAATATAATTACTATGTGAAGATAAATTACATTTATACAATTATCAGAGTACGCAATATAAATTCCCGGTAATCCCGTAATCATATCTTCGCTCAATAATCATAGGGCACATTAGCCCATACAACTCCACCAATAGGGATTACACAACTTACTCGATTACATAGACAAATGCTAATCCAATGTACAAATACATATTCCCAATTACGCATTGATAACCAACTACTAAGGTCTCACCCAGAAACGAGTCCTCTTCGTCCTTGGATACCTGCTTCATCCTCAATCTTCCTTCCCTGTCTAAAATGTTGATAGGGGAGGGTGAGATTCTGGGGAATCTCAGTAGGAAACAGATACCAATATGCATGCAAGATAAGTATTTAATGCATGACATGCTTGCATCACAATAACTCATGTTCACATAATGATGTATCCGCATGCTCAATGTTTCACAACATACTCATGGCCATAGCAAAACTAGAAACAGAGCTACAATCATTCATACATGTCTCACATAATCACGCAAAGCAATAACATGCATCAATACACAAATACAATTATCAATACATGCAGGAGAGGTAAGTTCCCTACACTCTTTCCACGTAAGCTCCAGCTCCGGCTGCTCACGCTCAGGGAAACCATCAAATCCTATAACCAAGATCAAGGACATAGGATTAATCCCTTTTCCAATTCCTTAACTTTTAGACACTCAAGTTGGTTATCATTATTGCTCTTTAAGTACTCTTAAACACCTCAATCCATAGCTCTAAAGGGTTGGAAGACTATCCCCAAAGATCCCTTTCTGAACACTCAAACTTGATATTTTTCACTGCCTCACTCGAGCACAGAATGGTCTCACTCGAGCACAAGTACGGACATCACTCGAGCACAAATGCTCTCACTCGAGCATGGGTATGGACAACACTCGGGCACAAGAGAAAGTGAGACCGCGAGTGAGCACCCGAGAGCACAACTCTCACCTGAGGCACAAGCTCACTCGAGCACGCTGGACCTCACTCGAGCACACGTACGGAAATCACTTCAAGTACAAGGAAGTGAGACAGAAAGCACACACCCGAGAGCACCATCCCACACTAGAAGCACAAGCTCACTCGAGCACGGTGCCCATACCCGCGAGTGAGAAGGCACACCCGTGCACCTACTCGAGAGTGACAACAGGAGAAGCAAGCCCTTTGGTGTCAAATACACTCATCACTCGAGCACAAAATCCTCACTCGAGTGATGTTCATCCCTTACTCGCGAGTGAGGCTATGCTTGCTATGACCCAGAGAGTGCAATAAGAACACAGAAAGCAAGAAACGAGAATTGCACTACAGCACTCGAGCAGACCCATCTCTGCTCGGGTGATGTTCATCCCTCACTCGAGCAGACCCATCTCTGCTCGAGTGAATCCCTCAGATAGCAGAAAACGCAGAACAGAGGCACTCTCCTTAACCTTTGCCCAATTGATTCCTATGGATACAAAACTTAACCCAAAGCCATTCCTACACAAAAACACCCAACAAACTCAATGGAATACTCAGAATCATCAAAATCCTACTCCATTATCATGCTTTGGGTTTTTGGGCAACAATTTCATCAAAACTCCCATTTCCTCCTAACATCATATTTCAATCTCTAATCAATCTATCTAACATAAACTCATTCCAAAATGCCATTCTCATGCCATAAACATACCAAATGAACAGTGGCACTCATTTTCATGATTAGGCCAAAATTCCCAGAATTTATAAACTATTCCAAATGGCATGAAACTTAGATAGATAGATTAGTTTCACTCACCTTATCAACTTCTCCAAAGGGAGTTCTTGATTCACTACTTTCCAAATTTTCGTGTAGCACAAATCAGCACCAAATGGCCACACTACACACACCAAAATGAAGCCCATTACTCAAGGATCAACATTTGTGAATGGAGTTTGAGCAATAGAGATCATTTACTTACCCAAAGATCAAGCTTTTCTTCCTTCCTTTGGGGCACAAAACTGACGAGAGAGAGAGATGAAGGGAAGAGTGTGAGAGATAGAGTGAGAGAGGAAAAGTGGTCATTTGTCCTCTTGTGGCCCCATCCATTGGCTACCACAATGCCACTTGTCAGCATCTCATTCATTCCCACAATGAGCTCACCACATCACAACACATAGGATTCCGACCCACGGTTAAGGAATCACAACCCTTGATCTTAAATACCACTCACATGCACCCATATTTCCAATTTCCACTAATTATGACATTAATTAATATAGTCATAAAACACTTAATAATTCCAATAAATTCATAATTATCATTAATAATCATGATTATCCCTTAATCAAAAATTGGGATATTACACTTGCTCTAACATTTGGTATCAGAGCGTAGGTTTTCTTGTTATGGTTTAACAGCCTAAGAAGGATCCAATGGCAAGCATGGGTGAAGGAATTCTTCCCGACGGAGCATCCATCACTAGACCTCCAGGTTTCAGTGGCGAACACTTTTCTTTCTGGAAAGCAAAGTTCAGAGTATTCGTGATGGCTACTGAATATGGGCTGTGGGATGTGATTGAGAGTGGAAATTATCAACCTATAAAGATTGTAGAATCTCAGAAAATTCCCAAGACGCCAGCGGAATATGATGAGAATGACAAGAAACTTATCACTCTCAATAGCAAGGCAATTCTGATGTTACAAAGTGCTTTGAGTCAGAGTGAATATTTCAGAATTTGCACACTCCCAACAGCAAATGAAATGTGGGAAGCTTTGGAAATTGCCCATGAAGGAACTTCGGGAATAAAGGAGAATCGAATCAACACCTTGATCACTGAATTCAATCTACTTCGAATGAAATTAGGTGAGTCAATTTCTGAATTCAAACTTAGATATACTCATCTTGTTAATCAACTTGCAGCACTTGGCAAAGTCTATGATCAACATACCCAAGTACGAAAGATTTTGAATATTCTTTCTAAAGAGTGGGAGGCTAAAGTCACTGCGATAGAAGAGGCAAAAAGAGAATCAATGAGATTAGTTGCTTCTCTATTTGGAAGCCTTTCTGAATATGAAAGCAAATTAAAGTTTAAACGGGAACTATATGACATCGGTGACAAAACAAAGAAAGGCCTAGCACTAAAAGCAAAAGAAGAAAATCAAGATGAGGATGAGGAGTTTGATGATGATGAAATGGGCTTAATCATAAAATGATTCAGAAAGTTCTATAAGAAAGGTCAAGGCTTCAAACATTTTCAAAAAGGAGGAACTAGCAACAAAGATCATATCATTTGCTACGAATGTGGAAAACCAGGACATATCAAATCAGAATGTCTAGAACTGAATCAAAAGAGCAAAGAAAAGAGAAAAGGCAAATTCCTTAACAAAAAGAAGGCCTTTGTATCTGCTATATGGGGAGATAGTTCCTCTGACGAAGAAAGTGATGAAGAAGAAGTAGCCAATATATGTCTTGTTGCTCAAGAAAAGACAGAAGAAGAGGTAAATGATTCTGACCCTACCTATGATGAATTACTCTTTGAATATAATACTTTACATTTTGAATTCATCAAAGTTGTTAAAGAATTAATTGTTTTCAAAAAGAAAAACAAAGCTCTTGAAATTGAACTTAAAGAAAGTTCAGAAAAGAATTGTGAAAATTGTTCTTCGTTGAAAAAGAAAAACATTGATCTCACAAAAACTCTTGAAAAGTTTACCAAAGGAAGTGAGATGCTAAGTGTAATTTTAAAAGAACAACGATGTGTAAATGATTGATCTGGTATTGGATATGATCCAAAATCAGATAGAAGGAAAGGTAAAAAGAAAGTAGGAGGTAAGTCATATTTGAATTATTTCCAGCATTCTGTGCATATATCAAATCCTTTTGCATTCTGTAATTACTGTAATAGAAAAGGTCATTATACCTCTTCATGCATTCATAAGAAGAAAGGAAATATAGGAACCTACAAATGGGTACCTAAAGGTTCATATATTCAGAAAATCATTTGTACTAACCCAAAAGGACCCAAAAATATGTGGGTACCTAAGACTTAGTCATTCAATTGCAGATATATCTCAAAGCATCCAAAAACAACAAGTGGTACATAGATAGTGGATGCTCTAGACATATGACCGGAGATTTCGAAAGTTTTACCACATTGCAACCTAAGGAAGGTGGCAAGGTAAAATTTGGAGGAAATCAATCCGGAAAGATAGCAGGAATTGGTGAAATAAAAAATGACAAAGGAATACAAGTCAAAGATATATATTACGTTGAAGGCTTGTGTCATAATTTGCTAAGTGTAAGTCAAAGTGCAGATAAAGACAACTGGATAATATTTGATTCAGAGGAATGTCTGATTGTCAACAAGGAAGACTTACAACTTGATAAGAAAAATATCAAGGCAAAACTCAGAGCAAAATGGGAAGGTAACTGTTATACTCTAGATATTAGTAGAAATGAATCTGAAAATTGTTTTCTGAGTAATACCGATGAAAGTTGGCTATGGCATAAGAGATTGGCTCATGTCAATATGCATCAACTAGGCAAACTACTCAAAAAGGATTTAGTTCTTGGATTATCCAAAGTAAATTTCAAAAATGACTTGATTTTTGATGCATGTCAAAAGGGTAAACAAACTAAATCATCTTTCAAATTGAAAAATGAGATTTCAAGAAATAGACTACTACAATTATTACATATGGATTTAGTTGGTCCAGCAAGAGTAAAAAGTCTTGGTGGTAACTTATATTCATTAGTCATTGTTGATGACTTCTCTAGATTTACATGGGTTATATTTCTATCATCAAAGGATGAGACATTTGAAGAATTTATTGTTTTTGCCAAGAAAGTGCAAAATGAGAAAGGTATGTCCATTGCAGGTATTAGGATCGATCATGGTGGAGAATTTGAAAATCAAGCCTTTGAAGAATATTGTAATACTAATGGCATTGATCATAATTTCTCTGCTCCAAGGACACCTCAACAAAATGGAGTCATGGAACGTAAGAACAGAGTGCTTACTGAAATGGCTAGAGCAATGTTAAATGAAAAGAACACGTCTCAAGTGTTTTAGGCTGATGCTATGAGTACAGCATGCTACATTTCAAATAGAGCCTATATTAGAAAAAAACTTGGAAAGACACCATACGAGCTGTACAAAGGAAGAAAGCCAAACATTGCTCATCTACACATCTTCGGTTGTAAGTGTTTTATTCATAATAATGGTAAAGATAACTTAGGAAAATTTGATTCTAAAACTGATGAAGGAATTTTCCTAGGATATTATAACCGAAGTAAAGCATATAGAGTTTTCAATAAAAGAACATGTGTTGTTGAAGAATCAATTCATATTGTATTTGATGAATTTGAATCCTCTGACAAAATCATTGATGAAGAACAGGAAGTTGTTTTAAATCAAGAAAATGGTCAATCTATTTCTAAGTCTCTTATTCCAGAAGTTGATGAAACTAAAGAAGAAGAGCAACCACTAGGTCAACCTAAAGCCTGGAAATACAATAGAAGTCATCCCTTAGATCAAGTCATAGGAGATGTGAATGAAGGGATCAAAACTAGGAATAAAATTTTCAATTAAGTAAGTTTTTCTGCATTCATTTCTGAGATTGAACCTTCTAACATTGATGAAGCCCTGTCAGACAATGATTGGGTTATAGCAACGCAAGAAGAACTAAATCAATTTGAGAGAAATCAAGTTTGGGGTTTGGTACCCCGACCCAAGGATCATCCGATCATTAGAACTAAATGGGTATTCAAGAACAAACTCGATGAATCTGCAATTTTTGTTAGAAACAAGGTAAGGTTGGTGGCCAAAGGCTATAATTAGGAAGAAGGGATTGATTATGAGGAAACGTATGCTCCAGTGGCTAGATTGGAAGCTATACGTGTACTCTTAGCCTTTGCATGCATCAAAGGATTCAAACTCTATAAAATGGATGTAAAGAGTGCGTTTCTAAATGGATACATCATGGAAGAAGTATATGTAGAACAACCTCTAGGTTTTGAGGATGTTACTAAACCTGACCATGTTTTCAAACTCAAAAAGGCTTTATATGGTTTAAAACAAGCTCCTAGAGCCTGGTATGAAAGGCTCAGTAAGTTTCTTATTGATCAAGGTTTTGTACGGGGAAAAGTTGATGCAACACTCTTCATAAAACGAAAACACAATGATATTTTAATTGTTCAAATATATGTTGATGACATTGTTTTCGGTGCTACTAATGAATCTTTGTGTAAGGAATTTTCTGAGATAATGCAGGGAGAATTTGAGATGTCAATGATGGGAGAATTGAATTTCTTTCTTGGTTTGCAAATCAAACAAAGAAAGAATGGAATCTTCATATCTCAAACAAAGTATTTAAAAGAGCTATTGAAGAAGTATGGAATGGATAAAGCAAATGGCACTGACACGCCTATGAGCTCAACAATATTGCTTGATGCTGATGTCAAAGGGAAAGACTACAACATCACAAAATATAGAGGAATGATTGGATCATTACTCTATCTCGGCAAGCAGACCAGACATCCAATTTAGTGTTGGCATATGTGCAAGATATCAATCAGCACCAAAGGAATCAATGCTGAAACGGTCAAACGAATCTTTAGATATCTTGCTGACATACCCGAATTGGGTCTGTGGTATCCCAAAGGAAGAAGTGAAGTTGCATATTCAGATTCAGATCATGGAGGATACAAGACAGATAGAAAGAGCACCAGCGGACAAGGACAATTTCTTGGAGGATCTCTTGTATCATGGTTTAGCAAGAAACAAAATACAGTGTCTCTTTCGTCAACGGAAGCTGAATATATTGCAGTCTCAAGTTGTTGTGCACAAGTGATATGGTTAAAACAGCAACTATAAAATCTTAGTATTTATCTCAAAGAAATACCAATCTATTGTGACAATACCAGTACGATAAGCTTGGCAAAGAATCCAGTTTAACACTCTAGAACCAAGCATATCGATGTCAGACATCACTTCATCAGAGATCATGTTCAAAAGAAAGATGTGAAAGTGATATTCATTCCTACTCATCTTCAACTAGCAGATATCTTCACAAAACCCCTTGCAAAAGATCAATTTCTATACATTAGAAGAGAATTGGGAATGGTAAATCTCAATGAGTTGTAAGTTATTTCAGGTTTTCATAATATTAGATGAAGTCATTTGATAATGTTTTGATGATTATTAATTTAAGCATCGGAGTGTATAGAAAATTGTTTTGCAGGAAGGTAGAAATTCTGTTTTGAGAAACAAAAACAGAGGTTATCAGAGGACACTATTACTGGAGTACCAACTTGAAGTAATGACTAACAGTGAAGCATTACCCGAGGAACAACTTGAAGTAAAGAAGCACTTTACTCGAGTATGTACTTGAGTAATGGACTTCAAAACTAGAAGTAACGGATCAAGTTACTTGGAATTTAAATCTAACGGTTCAGTTACAAAGAAATGAAGAGTCAGAAGTTGAAAAGACAGGTTACCTGAGGCGAGCCTTGAGTAAACTTGAAGCTTACTCGAGTAAGGACTCGAGTAACTGGAAGTCCAGATTTCCAAATTGATGCAAAATCGACTCAAATCTATTCAAAATTGAATGACAATGATCGAGGGAACATACATGGATAATTACAATATTATTCATGCCAGGTACGCAATTTAAATGAATTATTTCAGAGATTTTTTGTATGATCACTCGAGTAAGGCCTCGAGTAAACTTGAACATTACTCGAGTCAGGCCTCGAGTAACGTCGGGTTTTAGGTCTTTATCTGTCGCAAACACGGTCATTTCCATAAAATCTCCTCGAGTAAATCACTATACCCTCTTTCAAAAACTTTTCACAATCGATTCCTTGCATCATTTCCGTCAAAACCCAATAGATTTCATCCTCAAAAACATCCTAATCTGTTCAGATTCTCAGTGCCCTAATCTCGCGACTGTGTCGCTATTTTTCTGAGACTTTCATTTTTTTTTCACTGATTCAGAAAAATGAGAACTAAAAACCTTACTCCCATAGATTCATTTGAATCCCAACAACACTCTGATCCTCTTTCTTCTCCTCCCACAAAGAGAAGGAAACTTACTCCAAGATCCAAAGCCAAAATCCAACCTCAACCGAAACCAAAAGGGGTTGTGATTAAAGAGCCTATTGCTACAAGGGCTCAATCCAAAAAGAGTACTTCAACTGGGAAAGTCAAGAGTACCAAAACTCCCTCACCTACTCCCTCGGACTCCTCTACCCCCTCTTTCACACCTAAGCCTTCTAAAACGCCCAAGTATGACAAAAATGTGGCTAAGGCTATGGCTGGAATTCTAGAGCAGATGGAGAAGGGACAATCTTCCAAGAAGTCCAAAGTGCCGGAAGAAGAGATCACCAACCCACTAAAGGGATTCAATGTCAGCAAACTGGTAGAGTCTCCTAAATATCTATCCCAATTCTCCAGGAGGAAAGTGTGCAAGACACACTATGTGGATCTCAGGCTACTTCAGGAGGTATTGAAGCATGACCTTAGTCCATATCTAGATCCTTTTATGCCTTGGTTATCCATTAGATTACCTTTCTGCACAAAAGTGATCACACACTTTTACTGTAATCTAGAAATCATAGATGAGCCAAACAGACCTCAGCTGAGGAAGAGATGACCACCACAGTGAGAGGCCAAAAGATTCTCATATCACCCTCTAGGATTAATTTGTGGTTAGGGATCGAGAACCCCCCAGATGATATTTATTCTCAACTCGAACCAAACCAAATCTTTTCTGTCCTAAAACCTGGAGAGTTAGTTGGCCCTCTAAATTTCAAACCAAGTGATATGTGTGATCATCACAGGGTCCTATGGTACATCTATTCTAGGTCCCTTGTGAACAAGGCCAACAACTATACCTACTTCTCTGATAGGGACTTTAGGTGGTTTGCTTCACTTCTCCTGAAGGAACAGAAGGATTTAGGGCAGTATATCTTCTTTGAAATGAAGAGGTACAGAGTGGATGGAAATGCTACCACACCGATGCCATATCCTCAAATTATATCACTTATTCTGAAAGAGAATAAGATATGGTATCTGGATAGCAAGGAGCCTATTGAGAGGATGACTCCAGTTGGGAGAAATCAGATAGGGAAGCTAAATATTGGCATCCCTCTCAAAGGCCCTCTGGAGTCTGGGTCAAAAAAGAAGAAGAAGACTGAGGCTGAGACTAGCAAGATAGACGACACTCAGTCATCGGCTCCAGCTGCCACCACATCATCACCATCCTTCCTCAATGCTACTCTCCAGCATTTTATGGAAAATATGCTGAGAGGATTCCATGTGGATATCGCCAACACGAATGCTGAACTAATAACCCATATGAATATCAAGATGGGAGAGTTGGTTGAGAAAATGGATAAGAGACTTGAGGAGTTGCTAGCTGAGCAACATGCCCAGGGTGAGATTCTGAGACTAATTCTGGCATGATTGGACTCATTGGGTCCCGGACCTTCTGCCGGTCCATCTTCTTCTACACCTCCACCTCCAGAGAACCCTCCTTCTGATACTCCTCTCACTGAGGATGAACCCTCTATTCCTCTGGTCTCTAGCCCACCTGAGCTTCAAGCCAAAGACATCCTTTATTCAGTGGATAACCTAGACACCAACGAGACCATACATATCATCATTGATGATTCCCCTCCTAAACCTCAGCCTGAAACCGCTCCTAAACCTAATCCATCACCTACCCATACTGAGGAAATATCTCCCTCCTCCTCCTCTGAACATCACACTCCAGAGATTGATACCCCTCCAGAGGTTGAAACCACTATGGTTGTCTTCCAACCTTCTCCTATTCCTCCTAGAGATAACATCCATATCCCCCCAGTCAATCTCCCTGAACCAACATCTTCCAGCTCTTTTGACTCTTCCAGCTCAGATGGTGGCTTAGTCCTTCCTGTGAAGCCCATCTCCATGGTCAAGCCTTCTAGTCCTCTACTTGATTGATGAAGACAAAAAGGGGGAGAAGAGCTTGGGTGTGATTTTGTGGAAGTCTCTGAGTCTCTTTGGGTATTTGGGTGTATATGGGTTCTAGGGAGTCTTTTGTTAAAGCTTTTATCTTGTTATCTTGTAATATACAACTTTTAAGTTTAATGCAAGTTCATTTAAGTTATGATTTCATCTCAAGTCCATTTAAGCTTTAAATTATGATACATTGCTGGACTAATGAAGTTTATTATGTATACAAGGTGAATATGTTATAATCTCAATATTTTTCAAATCATTGTTTGAATATAAACTTAACAAGGTTTTCAAGATGTGTTTATTTGAGAACTTACTTTCAAAATTTTGTTCAAAATCACTAAGTTTTGTCATCATCAAAAAAGGGGAGAATGTTAGACCTCATGTTTTGATGATAATAAAAGAATGGTATGAAAAAGAATTGATTAATAAATATGTTTGAACAAAGTAATAACAGGGATAAGCATCACTTGAAATAAGTATTGGAGTAATAAGGAAAGACCAAGAGAAAATGCTGAGAAACTTGAGCAGGAGCAATTTTTCTAAGGCATTACTCGAGTATGTACTCGAGTAATGAGACAAAACTTGAAGTAACCAGAGGCACCTTCCGGTAACCAGCCAACGTTACTCGAGTAAGTACTCGAGTAATAGTGTAAAAGTTTTCAAGTTGCTCTTGGCCTGCCAATGTTACTCGAGTAACCAGGTAAATACTTGGAGTTGCTCTCGGCCTGCCAACGTTACTCGAGTAGGTACTCGAGTAACCATGTAAAAGTTTTCAAGTTGCTCTCGGCCTGCCAATGATACTTGAGTATGTACTCGAGTTACCCTGTTTCAGTAAATGTGGTGCTCTCGGCACTTTGTACCACTGACAATGTTACTCGAATAACTCACTGAGGTAAGCATAAAACCTGAAGGTAGTACTGGAATAACTTGATCTAATTTTATTTCATTTTCCTCGAGTCATTACTCTAGTATGCAAGTATTTAATATTTTATTTTAAGTGGATTACTCGAGTATGTACTCGAGTATGCAGAGTTATGTTTGAAGGAAAACCTCAAGTCATTAGTCGAGTAAGTTATGCACAAAAAGTAAGTTGACTCGAGTATGTACTCGAGTAACAAGGTAATCAAACTTGAAGTGCTCTCGGCCTTGAAATCCTGCCAACATTACTGGAGTAAAGCATCGAGTAACCAAAAGATTATTTGAAGGTTTACTCAAGTTGGTACCCGAGTAACCTATGAATAAAAGAGTGTATTACTCGAGTAGGTACTCGAGTAAACAACTATTTACAAAGGTTTGAAATTTAGTTTATTTCATGCACTACCCGTGTAATCTTATTCTTGTGTATTGACTTGCAGTTCATCAAGTTTTTCCCGATGATACTCGAGTATGTACTCGAGTAAACTTAAATGAATACTCGAGTAAGCAAACCCAGAAACTTATAAATCATTCCAATGATCATTGATTTGTTTCCTATATGATTAACCTTTTATTGTACTAGTATTCTGAGCATATCCACAGATAAACAATGAAGAGATCTTACCAAATATGGAAAGTCAAATGCAACGTTAAAAAGTCACCGACCGCCACCTACCACAAACGGATGTTTTTCAAATACTGGAAAAGTCAATAGTGGCTACGCACGCTCCAACGGACATGAAGAAAAACGTTCCAATAATCATTACCAATGTATCTATAAATATGGGAACATCCAAACAGAGAATACAACAAGAACATACACTCGAATGTATCATCAAGTTCACTACTCTGTTTTACATTATACTTGTAATTCTATGCTTCAGTGTTTCTTATTCACTCTGTGAGAGAGATATTTCATTCAAACTCAATATTTGTTATTGAGATAACTTAAGGTTGTGGAACCTTGAGTTGGGATTGGATTACAACTTGTAAGGGGGAGCGAGTGTCCAGGTGAAGGAACTTGCTTGTACTGAGGTGCCAAGAACCCATTGAATCTTAGAAGTTATAGTGAAACTCTCAGAGAAGCTCTGAGGACTAGATGTAGGTCAAAGTGGTTGTGACCGAACCAGTATAACTCCCGGTGTACACTTCGGTGATATTTCTCCTTACTCCTTACTGTTTTAATTCCATTGTCAAATTTTATATTTGCAACGAAATTTTAGTATCACCCAATTCACCCCCCTCTTGGGTGAAACGCTTGCTCTAACACCTATTACATTCAAGATTGGAGACGGGTGAAGAAACAATATGGGCATGAAATTTAGGGTGAAGTCCAGGCAACACATTAATTACTTTATTGTTCGGGTTGTTTTGTTTCATATAATTACAATCTAACAAATTATGCTTGGTTTTTTTTATTATAGAGCTGTTTTATTATTGATCGTGATGATCAAAAGAACTTCGTGCTAAGAAAAGCTGGTAAACTTATGAGAAAGTTTCATGCTGATCTTGTAAAATTCTTCATGAGGGATGATAATGAGACTGTTGAACTTGTATGAAGGAATCATCACTCAAGAAATTTGAGATGAGTTTTTGAAAACACATACAACTCAGGAATTCAAGGTAATATAATATTAAAATTTTCTTTTTGCCATTACTATAATATTAGACTTTACTTACTACTTGCAATCTATTTGAATAAGAAAAATCACTCCAATGCGATCAACATGCATACCGCTACACAAAAGGCCTTGTATCATATGGATAGTTAGAGAAAAAAATTGTAAGAACTAATGATTATATTATATGTATCTAATTAGTATGACTAATTTTAAGCTTCAACTAACTTTGATATACAAATAGAAGAATCAAATTCAAATATTACACATGTGCCACGACATGATTTATGGGTAGCCGGTTGCACAACTAAAAAAGTTGAAATTCGTAGTGAAGAAGCAAGAGGAGTTGTAGAATATTGTGTAAGCATTGGTTTATGCGTACTATAAGGAATTAGCTTTACTTAAATGATTCTATTTTATGATAACTAATATTGTTGTAATTCTTTTTGTGATAGCGATTAATGACACAGGAGGAGCCTGAGTTAGCGTGATACGTTGGTCGTGATGATTTACTGAGTAGAGCTTTAAGAGTACCTGAGTATGATGGTCGTGTTTGGGGTACTAGTTTTGCAGTCACACAAATATCATACTTCAGACACCAGAAGCGCTCCAACAAAAGTGATTTTTTGCAGCTGTGAGAGGAGATAAATTGCTTCAAGCATCAAATGCAAGAACAATTTCATGAACAAATGCGTTTGATACAATAACAAAATGTGCAGTTGAGAGGTCAAATTGATCACTTAGTGCAGTGTAAGGCAACACAAAATGTTCCCTCATGATCAACCATTTGTTCCTTAAAAAAGTAAGTCATTTTAGTTGCAATTCATATTGTGTTTTAAATTTAATTGAGTAGTGTCTGATAATTAATTATTAGGGATTTTAATTCGTTGTGAGCATGATTGTATATATGTAGTATTATGAAGATCAACGTTGTGATAATTTGACTAACCATCAAGTCAATGAAGTCATCAAGGAATGGTGTGAATATGTGCTTAGGAAATGCTCTTGTAATACCCCGGCTTTTGAGACTCGAGGTTAGAGAATAAGCCTGAGATTATTGGATTGCTAAGCCCCGGTTTAGCAAGATCCCAAATTATGATTAAGGGTTAATGACTTCAAAAGTGGATGTGGTTAGTGATAAATAACCCTTTTGGAGAATATGATGTGATTTGGCACTCGAATGTGATTCGTGTGTGTTGTGAGCAGTGCCGAAACCCTGTATTTGAGTTCAATTGTGGATTAACATCCAAACTGACTTAGAATAGAGGGAAGAATTGAATGTGAATTGTGTTGACATGTTGAGATTGTTGTGAAAACATGTCAATGTGATGTGAATTTGATTGATTTGGTGTTTCCAATGGATTCCTTGTGAAAATTTATGTGGGAATGATGTTTGGTATGAAAATGGAACCAATTGAAGCAAAGATGCAAAATCTGAAATTCTATCCAATGAAACTCTATTCTGGGCAGTCAATTTGTGTGAACGTTTTGAATGTGCAAATGGTGTCTAAAAATTCTGAAACTTTCCATTCTTATAGTTCACATCTCAAGCTTCAAAATGGACAAATAATTTGTGCCATTTCGTTTTGTGAACTAGGAGATATGACTGTCCAAAGTTTGGGATGGAAACTGAACTCTGTTTTGGGGCAGTGATAAGTTTTATGTAATTCTGGAATTGTGTGGTGATTTTTAGTAATGGCCAATATTTTTCCTATGAAGAGAACTTAAATATATTTCATTTGACTTTAGAATCATCTCATTTTGATTTTTCTATAATTAGTTATGATTTTGCAAAGTTTGGGCAGAAATCTGCCAAAAATCCAAAAATTGAGAATTATGACATCATCATGTTACATTGATGACATAAGCATGGGATATGTTATTAAACGGTTTTTTCCTTCTTCCTCCTCATTTCCGACGCTGAGAACAACTGAAATAGAGAGAGAGCATATGGGATCTTTAGAGAGAGAAAGAGGGAGAAATCTCGCAAAGTAAGTCGATTTCTCCGACGATCTAGCTCCTAACGCGTATAACCTTGCTTCTAAGCTTCTCTTTCATGTTCTTTAAGGTGTTGGAAGCTCAATTTTCATGTTTTAAAAGGGGCTAGGGTTCAGCCATATTGAGTATAAGCCAGAAGGAGCTTAAGGTAACCTCCGAAACTTCAATCTTTGATTGTTCTGGCTGCTGTGGTTGATTTAATCGGTGAAATTTCACCGGATTGTCTTTGTTTGTAAATTTGGAAAATGGGTTGGCCTAGGTGTTATGCTGCCCAAATTGATACTAAATGGTAGTTCTAACCCAATGTGATGGTCAATAAAGTGGTTAGGAGTAGAAAGGAAAGCGTTTACAGAACCGAAACCGAAAAACCCCAATTTTCTCCGGAGTACTTGTATATTTTGGTTATGGCTATAAATGGGTATTATAGTTGGATTTTCAATGCTTTGATGGTTCCATTGAGTTCAGGAGCGAAAATTAAGTGGGGTTACAGTTGGTCACTTTTTCGGAAAAGGCCGAAAAACCATAATTACGAAAACGCCCTTGAAACCCTTAAAGTGGGATTGCCAAGGGTAAATTTGTAAATTGACATTGAATTTGATAATTCCGAGTCCGGAAATGGATTCCTTGAATGAAAATATGTCAGAATAGCCCATGTCAAAATTTCAAGAAAAGTACAGCCAGACTGGGTACGGCGGGGCCAGGTTCCCGGGGGTATTTTAGTAAATTTTCAATATAGTCTCATATAACCCCCAGAAACACTATGGAAGTGCCTAAATAGTACATTTGACATTGTAGGATCGAATTTGAATCCCCGAGTTACTGGCACATAAATCGAGGAGAAAAGACTGGAGGTAGGGAACTTATCTCTCCCGCATGCTCTGATAACTGTATTAATGTGCTGATGCATGTTATTTCTTTGCTTATTATGTGGAACATGTATGAATGATTTAAAGCTATGTTTCAATATATGCTACGGCCATATGTGTATCGTTAGAATCATTGAGCTTATAGATTTGTCATTGTATGTGTGCATGAGTTATGTGATACAAGCATGTCATGCATTAAACACTTATCTTGCCTGCATATTGATAATGTTTCCCTACTGAGATTCTCTCGAATCTCACCCTCCCCTACCAACAATTTAGACAGGGCAAGTGGCTCGTAGAGGGAGCGGCTAGGACTCCTTCGAGATGAGAGTTGGTAGTTGGTTACCAATAAGTTGTGAAGACTGTATATGATTCGGTTGAATATATGGTTATGAATTTGAGATGAGATTGTGTAATCCCCATTTGAAGAATTGTAATGGGCAATTGTGCCCTGTGCATCTTTTTAGCAAAGGTATGTACCTGGGATTGCTGGGATGATTATGTTGTGCACTCTGATATTTATATGAATGTGATTTATCTTCGCGTAGTAATTGTATTCAAAATGTGAATATGAGACCAAGTTTATAAATGATTTCAAAAGGTATTTGTGAAAACCCTATCTCAAGGATGGGATTTTAAATGAGTTTTGATTATTATTGGTCTCTATTTCACTTTAATCGCGTATTTCGGATATAATTACGGAGGGGGTTACAGCTCTAGCTAGCTATTATTTAACTAGCTAGGTTATTTGTTTGCTTATTGTTGTGTTGTTTATTTAAGTGGAATTTGCTGTATTTCATTCACAATTATTG
This sequence comes from Inga leiocalycina, assembly GCA_963242795.1. Taxonomy (NCBI): domain Eukaryota; kingdom Viridiplantae; phylum Streptophyta; class Magnoliopsida; order Fabales; family Fabaceae; genus Inga; species Inga leiocalycina. The sequence goes on from OY725324.1 coordinate 46,143,782, forward strand.
TAAATATATTTAGTAGTGATTTTGTTAATTAGTTATTTGTTTGTATCATTTTGGAGTTATTTCATTGTGGTTTGCTTTTCTTCATTTTGATGTGGATATAGAAAATTTGTGTTTAAAGTTCGTTGTCGATTGTAATTTTAGGGTTCTGAATTAAAAATATGAAATTTTTTTTAATAGGGTTCTGAATTAAAAATATGATTTTTTTTTTAAAAATACTTCCTGTGGCGCTTCCTTAGAAAAGTGCCATAGGAAGCAAAGTATTTTTTTTTAAAAAAAATATCACTTCCTATGACGCTTCCTCAGGAAAGTGCCACAGGAAGTTCAGACTTGTTGTGTCACTTACTCTAGAAAGCACCACAACAAGTCTAAACTTATAGCCCTTCCTTGAGAAAGTGCCACAGGAAGTGTATTAAAAAATAATTAAAAAACAAGATGTTGCGTGTAACGCCCCAAATTTTGATTAAGAGCTAATGACAATTATTGTGAATAATTTGGTAAATTAAAGTGGATTTGGGATCCGATTTTTTTATTGGGAAATGCTAAACACCTGTATTTTAGCATAATTATGTGATAAAATAATTATTTAGGCTAAAATAGGGGTAAATGACACATGGAAGAAGGAAAAGAATTTGATAATGAATTATGTGGCAATTTTAATTAATATGTCATAATCAAGGAGAAATTGAAAGAATGGCCATAAGTTGGTGATTAATGGAGGAATTGATTACTAAGAGATATGAGATGAGTAACTAAATGGTTAATGGAATTGGTTAGAGTAACTAATTAGTTACTTAACTTTATGAGAACCAATGAGTGTTGGACAAGTGGTGTAACCCCCTCCGTAATTATATCCGAAATACACGATTAAAATGATATAGAAACCAATAATAATCAAAATTCATTTACATTCCCATCCTCAAGATAGGGTTTTCACAAATTTCTTTAACAAACACTTTAACCTGGTCTTACATTCATATTTCGAATACAATTACCTCATGAAGATAAATCACATTTATATAAATATCAGAGTACACAATAATAATACCGGCAATCCCTGGTTCATACCTTCACTAAAGATATGTAGGGCACCTACGCCTTTTACAATTTCTCAAATGGGAATTACACAATACTTAATCCAAATACACATTCTAATCTATCATCCGAAGACATACAATTATCCCAGCATATAATGATAACCAACTACCAAATCCAAATGCCCATAAGGGATTCTCGCTGCCCCTAGTCGCTTGCTACTTCCTCGAGCCACTTGTCCTGTCTAAAATGTTGGTAGGGGAGGGTGAGATTCTAGAGAATCTCAGTAGGAAACATATACCAATATATATGCAAGATAAGTGTTTAATGCATGACATGCTTGCATCACAATAACTTGTGCTCACATAATGATATATCCGTATGCTCAATGTTTCAACAACATACCCATGGCCATAGCATAAATAGAAACAGAGCTTCAATCATTCATATATATTTCACATAATCAAGCAAAGCAATAACATGCATCAATACACAAACACAAATATCAATACATGCAGGAGAGGTAAGTTCCCTACACTTATTCTTTCCACGTATGCTCCAGCATCGGCTACTCATGATCCGAGTGGATATTGAACCATAATCAGGGTGAATACCTAACCCTATAACCAAATCAAGAACATAGGGTCATTCTCTTTTCTAAATTCTCATTTTCATAACACTTAAAGTTGGTTACCATTCATGACTTTTAGGTGGCAATCAAAGCCTAAACACATGCCTAAAGGCTTGGGAAAACACTTGACCAAAAACCATCTTTGGAAGTCCAAAATGTCATTTTTGATGGTTGGCCGCGGCCAACAATAGGCCAGAAACATTTGGGCCGCGGCCCAGAGTCCTTCTAGCCGCTGCCAAGAAAATCTGGTTTCTTGGCTGAACTTTCAAAAATCATAAATAATTCTAGAAAAATAGAAATGAGGTGATTCCAAAGCCAAATGAAAGGCTATTTAAGTCCTATTTATTGGAAAAATATAGACCATTACTAGAAATCACCACACAATTCTAGAATTACACAAAATCCACCACTGCCCCAAAACAGAGTCAAGTTTCCATCCCAAACTTTGGCAAAGCATAATTCTCAGTTCAAAAAATGAAATGACATGAATTATATGTTCATTTTAAATCTTGGGATGTGAAATTTAAGACTGGAAATTTTTAGAATTTTCCAACACCATTTGGTCATTCAAAACATTCGTGCAAACTGACTGTCCAGACAAAGTTCACACAAGACATATTTTTCAACTTTTCTACCAAAGTGTCCAATGACTCTAAAATCATTAACCAAACCTATTCCCATACAATATCTCACAAGGAACACAATGGTAACCTCAAAATGACCAAAATCACAACCCATTGACATGCCCTGTTTTGCCCAATGCACAAAAACCAACACAAAGTGGCCAAACTTCACTTTTAAGCTTCAATGCAATTCTATCACTTCAAAACACTAAACAAGGCACCATTTCCATAACAATAACATACCATACTCCCCCATAACCCTAAATCACAAAAATTAGGGCAAAATTTCTAGAAATTCAAGGGCCAACCAATGGCTACAAAACTTATATGAAAATGAAGCTTTCACTTACCTCAATAACTTTCCCAAAGAAGTTCTTTGGTTCACCCAAGTCCATAATTTCGTGAGAGCTCAAACAACACCAAATAACAAATCTAAAACCATGAAAGTGAAGCTCTCAACTCAAGGAACAACTTTAAAGAAGAGAGTTTTGGCATTAGAAGCCATTTTCAAGGTCAAATGAGGCTTACCTTGCAAAAACTTCTTTCTCTTTCTTCTTCTTTAATGATTGCCGAAATGAGAGCTTGGAGAGAGAGAGGAAATGGTGAAAATGATGATCTTTTACACTCTCCCATGCTTATTCAATGAAATGAGGGGGAGGAGAGAAGGAAAGAATAATAAAATAATGGGCTTTTGACTTTCCAAAGCCCTCTCTCACGATATAAGCTCGCCACTTGTCAAACTCTCATTGGTTCTCATAAAGCAAGTAACTAATTAGTTACTCTAACCATTCTATTAGCCATTTAGTTACATATCTCATTTCTCCTTAGTTAGTAATTAATTTCTCCATTAATCACTAACTTATAGCTATTCTTTCAATTTCTCACTGATTATGGCATATTAATTAATATTGCCACATAATACATAATCAAATTCTTTTCCTTCTTTCATGCACCATTTACGCCTATATTTAGCCCAATAATTATTTCATCACATAAATATGTTAAAATACAAGGTGTTGGGCATTCTTAATACTTAATCCGGATCTCAAATCCACATTAATCCACATAATCATTCACAATAATTGTAATTAACCCTTAATCAAAATTTGGGGCGTTACAAGTGGCATTGGTGGGTAAGAAAAGTCAAACCCACATTTTTTTATTGCTTTCTCTCTCTCCCTCTCTCTTTGTGCGCATGTTAAGGCTTGGGGGGCAGAATTTTCTGCCATCCCTCATCATCATTTCCCTTCTTCATCATCACTCTTCATCTCTCTCATTCTCTCTTCCATTCGTGCTACCATGGGAGGCCAAAGAAGAAGTGAAAAGCTTGTTAAAAAGGTAAGATCTTGACCTCTAATGCCAAAACTCTCTTCTATAAACTTGTTCTTTGTGAAGAGAGCTTCAATTTCATGGTTTTATATTTCTCATTTGATGGTGTTTGAGCTCTCATGAAATTTTGGACTTGGGTGAATCAAGGAACTCCTTTGGGGAAAGTTGTAGAGGTGAGTAAGACAAACCTTTCTATATAGGTTTTGTAGCCATTGGTTAAATTTGAATTTTCTGGAAATTTTGTCTTGAATTTCAAAAATGAGGGTCATTGTGTTTTTGGCATGTTTTTGTCATGGAATTAGTGCCTTGTTTAGTGTTTTGATTGAATAGAATTGAATTGAAGCTTAAAGGTGAAGTTTGGGAACTTTGTGTTGGTTTTGTGCATTAGGCAAAAATAGGGCATGTAATTGGGTTGTGATTTTGATTATTTTGAGGTTAACATTGTGTTCCTTGTGAAAATTTATGAGGGAATAGGCTTAATTGTTAATTTTGGAGCCATTTGACACTTTGGTAGAAAATTGGAAAATTTGTCTTGTGTGAACTCTATCTGGGCAGTCAGTTTTCATGAGCATTTTGAATGACCAAATGGTGTTGGAAAATTCTGAAACTTTTCAGTCTTAAATTTCACATCCCAAACTTCAAAATGGATATATATTTTGTGTCATTTCGTTTTGTTAACTGAGAGTTATGCTTTGCCAAAGTTTGGGACAAAAACTGGACTCTGTTTTGGAGTAGTGTTGAGTTTTGGGTAATTCTGGAATTTTGTGGTGATTTTTGGTTATGGTCCATATTTGTCTAGTAAAGAGAACTTAAATACATTTCATTTGGCTTTGGAATCACCTCGTTTCAATTTTTCTAGAATTAGTTATGAATTTTGGTAGTTTAGCCAAGAATCAGGGAATTTCTTGGCTACGGCCTATGGATGGCTGGCCACGGCCAACCCCTGTGTTCCAGAACTTTGAGTTTTTGAAAAGTGATCTTCAACCTATTATTTCCCAACCTTTTAGGGCTTTTATTAGAGGCATTTGTAGCCTCTTAAGGGTCAATTATGATAACCAAATTTAAGTGTTATGAAGTGAATTAAGTCTTGGAATAGAGTATAACTCTTCGTCCTTAATCATAATTCTAGGATTTGACATTTGCCCTACTCGAGAGAGACCGGCGCTAGGACACGCCCAGAAGGACCAAGGTAGTGACTCTTTTCTCATGTTGTGTATGATGTTTTGGTATGCATGACTTGTCATTGGGTTTTGTGAACTGTGTGTACCATGGTCCATTACAGCGCGAGCCGTTTAGGGATTAACGCTGGTCATCTCTAGCTCAGCTGTTGTAATCGACATGGATCTTTATAAATCTGACCCGTGGGGCGGCGTTTGTGAATCCAGCTGTGGGCTGTATGTTTGTATCTTGCCTGTATGGCTTGTGTTATGAAATGCTTTATATGAATCACAGCTGTGATCAAATATATTGTGTGGATTGTGTTGTTCAATGCAGCGTGAGCAAATGCAAGGGTGACATGAGTCATACCTGCCTTTGCCGTTGTAACTGCCATTGTAGTTGCAATGTGTGTGTGATGATTTGCTTTCATGCCTTATTGTTGCGCATACTATGAGTGATTTATTACTACGGGAATTCTTTAGAATCTCACTCTCCCAAAACAATTTTAGATAGGGCTAAAGGATCAAAGGGAAAGTGGATGACGAAGAGTGGTTAGAGCTCCGGATTAGGAGTTTCATTTTGAAATATTTGGTTATCATATTGTATTTTGGATTATTATATTGGGAAACCATTGTATATATTGGAATTGTAGTAAAGTTTGTGTAATCCCCTGAACAAGGGAAATGAATTATGGGCATTGTGCCTTGTAGAACCCTTATTTATTAAATGGAACCCGAGTGTGTCGGGAATTTACATTACACTCTGATATTGATGAATGGAATCCAATTGTACAGGCCATTTGTGTATTTGAAATGGGAATATGAGACCGTTATGAACAAGTTTTGTAAAAGTTTTTGTAAACCCTATTTTTGGGATATTTACTTTTAAATAAGTCCCAAATCATTTTATGGTCTCTAATTTAAACTTGATTATGTTTTTATGAACTAATCTCGGCCTATGGTGGAAGGGGGTTACATTTGCGCCTTTTTATTGTCACATCCCCCCTTCAGCCAACCAGCCTACCTGCCACTGGGCCTCCCACCCAGGGCGTGGCAAGGAGCTACTCACGCCCTGGGTGAGTCCAGCATCATAATTGTCTTTTTTTGAGCAGTGTACCTTTTTACCACTTGAATGTGTCCTAGTGTTATTATTCCAACCTGGAATTTTGACTCTCATGCATTAATTAATTACTTGATGATGGTCATTGCCTTAACTGTAACAAATCAAACTCGTTTCTTTGAAGATTATGTGGAGTCCGAGTAAAGAATCGTTGCTATTCAAATTTTGAAGTGTACTTTTTTGTTTCATATTGGGCTGAACACAACTATTTTCTCAACTCTACTCTCTAGGGTCTCTAGAAGCCTTTCTTTGAATGAACATATTATCCAACATATATTCATTGTTATATAGAATTGCTAGTATAGTAGTTTGGACAAATTTCTCTTTAAACTTGGTAGTTTGCGATATGATCACAAATAACTCTTGATGCCTTTGGACTAAGGGTGGAAAATCATATGTGTACTTTATTGCTACTACTCCAGAGTTCAATTTAGAGTTCAATGTTAAAAATATATTTACCATTCCATTTTAATGTTGAAGGAAAATTAATAGAGAATGAGAGAGATGCATACCTCTTGTTATTTATAGGGTTAGGGTGACCACTAGTTAGGAAGCTGTAATATCTCTCATTTATTGTCAGGCAATTCTTTGCTTGCTCTTCAATTTAATGACCAAGAAATTAAATAATATCCTAATCTATATCTTCTATAATCTCGTAGTAATGTTGTTAAAAACCGTTCCATGAGCAATCGTTTTTTTGAGAAAATAGTTGTGTTTACATTAATGCCATTAGTGTATTCCGTTTATTCCTTGGGTCTTTTTTCCATTCCTTCAATATTGAAACACATGCCTCAAGCTCCTTGACAACATTGATGTTAGTAGAAAAAGTTCAAAACAATGATGATCTTCTAACAATTCAATCATCAGAATCTTCAACCACACCATTAAAGAGAAAGAAGAGAGACGGCACTCTATTGATGGATAGTTGGCACTCCACGACCTGCTATTTAAGTTTGATTTTATAATTTTTAAGCAATTACATTTCCGTGTTTCACTCTCGTGATAAGGGTCTTCAATATTGATCTCATCAGTATTTATCTTCAAATAATACATTTGGGACTTATAGTATAAAAATATATTGGTCATCAACTGTGATAATTACTTAGTGGTAGTGAGGTCCCCCCTCCCAATTGTGGGCTTATATTCCCGTGAACCGGACTAATCGGTTGCTAGTAGCACCGGATACCAATGAATTAATCCAAAAAAAAAGATGATTATAAAATAATTGCATGATATATTATGATTACAAATAAATATTGCTTATTGTGCATACAATAAAAAAATGACCCAATCATAAACTAAATTATATGATCAATATTACATGCCTCACAAAACAATAATTTAAAACCTTCCCCGTGCAACGCACAGGGTAACAATATTTGTTATTAAGGTTTCTTGTTCCCTAATTCTCCTGTAGCAATTAATGCTCTTCAATTAAATGATGATTAATTTCCTATTTAGTAAGGTTTCCTGTTCTCTAATTCTTTTGTAGCAATTAATGCTAATCCCCCCCTTATTTGCTTAGGTTTCTTATTTTTCCAAATCAAATATTCCAGTCTGCATCAGACATGAAACTATGATCTCAGGATGGTATAAACTATATAGGCTTTCTTAAATATTGAAAGTTTTGCTCGACGAAATGACAACTTTGCAAGATACGATTTCCACTCCAAAAGGCATATAGTTTTAATGGCAGTGGTGTTTTGTTAAAACATACTGTAATTATTTTAATTAATGTAAGCTGACCCTAAGATACAAGTAATATTCATAGACATAGTCTTAATATTGTTATGTTATACTCTTAAGACTACGTCGTAAGTTAAAGGTAGGTGGCGGTTGGGGAGGAGAGATTATGAGCTTTGTTCGGTTAAAGGAAAGGGGATTGGAGGTTAGTTCCTTGTTTGGTTTTGGAAGATAAGTGAGGGGAGCTAGTTATAAATTGATAAATATGTCATTTTCTTTTTATTTATATATTTGATAACTCTCCATATTTTATACATTTAAAGGATATTTTGAAGATAATTGGAGAGTTATCTAAGCAATTGGTGTATTATTTGGGGATTTTATTCTAAATATTTTAGTTTTAAATTAGAATATAAATAGTTAAATCTAAGAAAATAAATAAATAAATAATAATAATAATTAAAAGTTAAAAAAACAAAGAGAATAAAAATATTAGTTATTATTATTATGGCATTATTATTTTCCTTTTTAGCTTATTTGCTTGTTCATAATGCGTCATATATGCCACAGCCTTTCTTATTGATGGTGTTTTGATTTGATTTAAAATGGAAGGAGGCTAAGGAAACAGAGGACGACAGCGTTTTGGTGGGGGATCCGCGAAATTGAAGTAACCTAAAGAAAAAGCTAGAGGCCGCTGGACAGAGGAGGCACAGCCGCAATTTACATTGAAAAATATTCATCATCTTCCTGAGTAGAAAGAAGACGAGGCAGCTGGACAGAGGAGGCACCGTTTTTTATTGTAGTCATCTTCATCGTCGATCCAGAACAATAAAGAAACAGAGCAGCAGTCATTGAGGGCGAACCAGAGCTACATCGGAGCTGAACCAGAAGAGGCCTCGAGCTGAATCAGAGAACAGTTAGCGTCTTCTTGAGCTAGCCAGAGGAAGAACGAGCTGGAAGGGGAGTTCCTGGTTTCTCATTGCAGAGTAAAGGACGACAGTTTCAACCACTCTTGATTTGAGCATGTATCAACTCATTAATTTATGCTTAGTGCTATTTTTGTTTACTTAATTTTATATATTTTATATACTTTATGCTTGATCAGCACTAAATATGAATTTGGAAAATTTAGATTATAGTTAGGAGAAAAATCTTAACTAGACCATAAGATTAAGTAACGTGGGATTAGAATTTATTCTAATTTGCTAATAGGATAGGAATATACCTATTGGACCCATATAATTATATTAGAGTGAATTTGGACATTTATTGCCTCTTGAGTAAATTAGTTAGGAATAACAATTTTAACTTGAGAGAGGAATATAAGTGATTGAAAGATACTTATATCCATTTAAATTCTATATTAACAATTTAGCATTAAGTACTTTTAATTGGGTAAATACATGCTCTAGGACATAAAGAAGGGATTAGTCACTCTAGGTTGTTTTTATCAATTGAAATCTTTAAATTATTAGATTTGTTTCTTTTGCATTTGTTTAAATTGTCTTTCAATCTCTTCCTTTGATTTGCTCAACTTAAATGAAAATGAGAATTTTAATGCCTAATTATCTATTACTTTGAATCTCTGTGGGACGACCTTGATTTGCTATTATACTATTCCAACGGCCTGTACACTTACGATGTTTATTTAAAATTTAGTAGCATCAATATTTTCCTTCTTTCACAATTTTCATATCAGGATTACTATTTCTTAATTTATGAATCTCAAAAAACCTGATACCCCACTTGTATATCATAAAAAAAATTATAGACATTTTAAAGGATCATTTTATTAGTTTTGACATGCTACCTCATTAATTTAAATGTGTTGGTTACTTATCATCAACATACAAAGGCTTGCTAGGAAATATTGCCCCGTTGAATATTTTCCAAAATTATTTTGGTTCATTGTAACATAATGCACTATTACTTGGCAATTCTTCTCTTCCAAAATTTTCACAGCTTCAGTAAAGAGCACTTCAGGTGGTAATGCTCTAGTTGCCAGCATTGATTTTATTTATTACCATGGATGCAGTCTAAATTTCATAGATTGTATGTAATGAAATATATCAGAAGTTTATCATTTGGAAGTTTTTCTTCTGTATGCCTTTTCAAATACAAAAAATGTTGGATGACACCTTAGAAATGTTACAATTTAGCGGTTCATCAAGTAAAGTTTGCAGTAGTGATGAAACTTTCAAGACTCTCAAACATCTACAATGTAGGACCAAATAGAAACATACACTGGACAGAAACAAAGAATTTACTTTGACTCCTTAGATATGCTTAATACTTTCGGTTAACATACGCAAACTGTGTATTTGGTAACCATTCTACAGTCACATAGGCAGCCCATGCATGCATATCTGTTTGGAGTTATATACAAAAAATAAAAATTAAAAGTAAAACAAACATTCTGAAGTAGTGATTCAACTTACTAATTAGTTGTTGAACAAGTTCGAACCTGAGCTTCTTTTGTGCATTACGAAAGGGGATAGGAAGCTGCAGCATTTGATCCAATTAAGCCCTCAAGCGGCAACATTCTTAATTCCCCTAACACTATTCACAGTCTTATTCTAGATTGTTATGAACTTGATGTTTTCATTTCTAATTGTAATGAGAGATTTAATTAATAAGGAAGGTATGCCACTGAATAGCAATAGGAGGAATAATAAGTCCTTACTAGGAACACGTACGTGTTTCAGAGAAAAATGATCATGTGCCTAACATACATAATTTTGTCCCCCAAAAAGACCAAATTGAAACTAGCTACGAAGTTCATGTACACCAGGAGGTAAACTGACATGAATCTACAGCAACTTAATATCCATAATCATCACCAACATTAGGTTGTTATATCAAGAGAATGACAGTTTGGTTAGCGTCTTGGATTAGCGTGAAAATCCATATACCCACTCCATTTTTCATGAGAATTCCAGAATGCCTAACATTTTTGTTAAATTCATCTGTTTGGGTCTTGAACGGCTACAAACGCAATTTTGGCTAATTTGAGGTCAAGAGAATGAAAGTTTGGTCAACATCTCGGATTAGAGTGAAAACTCACATACCCACTCCATTTTTCAAAAGGATTCTAGAATGCCTAACATTTTTGTTAAATTCATCCGTTTTGGTTTTGAACAGCCACATACGTGATTTTGGCTAATTTGAGGTCAAGAGAATGAAAGCTTGGTCAATGCCTCGGATTAGCGTGAAAACCCATATACCCACTTTATTTTTCATGAGGATTCTATAATGCCTAAAATTTTTGTCAAATTCATCTGTTTGGGCTTTAAACGGCTACATAAGCGATTTTGGTTAATTTGAGGTCAAGAGAATGAAAGTTTGGTCATCATCTTGGATTAGCAGAAAAACCCACATACCCACTCCGTTTTTCATGAGAATTCTAGAATGCATAACATTTTTGTCAATTTCATCCGTTTAGGGCTACATACACGATTTTGGCTAATTTGAGGTCAAGAGAATGAAAGTTTGGTCATCATCTCAGATTAGCGTGAAAATCCACATACCCACTCCATTTTTCATGAGGATTCTAGAATACCTAATATTTTTGTCAAATTCATCTGTTTGATGAACGGCCACATACACAATTTTTAAAGTTAGTCTATCTTGTAATTTTAGAGGATTCTATCTTGCAAGTATAGAGAATAAGGTTATGGGATGTTATTGAGATAATGTGTTCCTTATTGTTTTCTATCGAGTTATTTAGGAACTGAACTTGTCTAATAGTATATGACATTTTGTTTGTTTTCTAACATTAACCTTGTGATTATAGGAGGTTGGATGAAATCATGCTCAGAGTGTTGGATTTTCGACAGATGGTTTTGCTACAACCCCTACCATGAGAAAATTGTGTAATATCCCGAATTGTGATTAAGGGACTTTGACTCCGAAAGTAAAGGTAATTAATGTTAAACCAACATTGTTGGAGGGCAAGACAAGAATTATGATCGAAATATGTTACAGCCAGAACTCAAACCCTGTATTTAAGTTCGATATCAGATTGATATCTAAATTGAATGAAAATAGAGGGGAGGGTATGTGAATGGTATAAAGGAAGGAGAAGAATGTGTTTAGTGGTGATTTGATAAGTGTTGTGATACTCAGGGGTAAAATGGTAATTTACCGCTCAATTGGTCAATTACCGAAGAGGAAACTCATTGGTAACTTAAAAGATCAATGATTAGGATTCATGAGTATAAGATGAGTTGTGTGTGTGCATGTGTTATGTGAGGTTAGGAAAGGAGGGCCAAGATGTTGTCAAGTGTCCAAGTGTGAGACCATTTGATCAAGTCAACTTTTCAACCTATTTTTCCTCTCTCATCTTCTCTAAAAGTAGGCCAAGAGCTCCCTCTCCCCCAAAAATCTGATCCCATCTTCATCCTCTCATCTCTCTCTCCTCTTCTATGGTCGTCCAACCTTGAGCAAGAAAGAGAAAGGAAAAGCTTGAGTTTTGGGTGAGTATTTGTCTCTAAATGTTCAAGTGTTCTTCATTAACATTGATCATAGTGTCAAGAGATTCATTCCTATGGTTTCAAATTTTTGATTTGTGGTGTTGGGAAGCTTGAGGAAATTTGAAAGTAGAAGAATTGAAGAATTAGCTTTGGGAATAAGTTGAGGTAAGAATTTGCTACACTTTGACCTAAAACTTGTGACCATTGGTTGAGTCTTGAGAATTTGTAGAATTTGCCCTGATTTTGGCTTAATTTTGAAATGTGTAAATTGGTTAGTGTTTAGTATGAAATTGGTGTCATAGTGTGTCTTTGAGCATTTGAAATTGATTTGGAATGTTGGTTTGGATTGGCTTGCAATATGGTGGTTTAATTGGGTTCTTGGCAAGACATGTGGTGGTTATTGTGTAACATGTCAATGGAGGTTGAATTTGGTTGTTTTGATGATTTCAATGGATTCCTTGTGCAAATTTATGTGGGAATGTTATTTGATATGAATTTGGGAACCATTGGAAGCATTGGTGCAAAACTGAAATGCTGCACATTGAGAGTCTATTCTAGGCAGTCTGTTTGTATTGGCGTTTTGAATGACCTAGTGATGTCAGGAAATTCTGAAACTTCCCAGTCTTAAAGTTCATATCCTAAGCTTTAAAATAGACATATAATTTGTATCAATTCGTCTTGTGTACTCAGAGTTATGGTTGTCCAAAATTTGGGATGAAAATTGAACTCTGTTTTGGAACATTTTTAAGTTTTGTGCAATTATGTATTTTTGTGGTGATTTTCAGTAATGGCCAATATTTTTCCTGGGAAAAGAACTTAAATATCTTTCATTTGGCTTTGGAATCACCTCATTTCAATTTTTCTGGAATTAGTTATGATTTTTGGAAGTTCAGCTAAGAAATAGAATTTTCTTGGCCGCGGCCAGAGGTTATGGACCGCGGCCCATAACTTTCTGTGCATCCATTGGCCGCGGCCAGCACCCAAAAATCAGCATTTTGCATATCTAAAAGGTGGTTTTTGGTATAGTATCTCCCAACCCTTTAGGCATATGTCTAGGCTTCTAGTAGCCACCTATAGAGTTCAAATGATAATCAACTTAAAGTATTATAGAATTAAGAACTTGGAAAAGAGATTGATTGGTTGTCCCTGATTTGGTTTATAGGGATCGACATTTGCCTTACTCATGAACCAACGGTACCAGAGAACGTCCGGAAAGAACAAGATACTGACACTTCCCTTATACTTTATGTAAATGTATTGTATGTATGTTGGTCATGTGTTGTAATGAAGTTGTGATACTGCTGCTTATACAGCTAATGATAGCTGGTGACTATATTATACAGCGAAAGCTGGTGACTATATTATACAACGAAAGTTGGCGACTTATGTATATAGTGAAAGCTGGTGACTTCATTATACAATGAAAGCTAATAACTATATTATATAGTGAAAGCTGGTGACTTTATTATATAGCTATGAGTGCTGTCATTTGTGGTGAAAAGCATGTTCGATTGTTGCTATTGGTTATGATTTACTTACCTGCTATATGTTTACACATTGTATGAGTGAATTTGTTACTACTGGGATTCTTTTGAATCTCATTCTTTCCAATGACTAACATTTCAGATAGGGCAAGTGGCTTAAGAGGGAAGCGGCCAACCAAGAGCGGTTAGGGATTTTGGGAAACATGGGATTGTTGGTTATCTACTTGGATTTTGGATTACTGTATATTGTGGGATGTAAATACTACGCTTTATTTTGGTTATGTAATCCCCTAGTTGGGACTTGTAAACCCTTAGTATATGTATGAAACATGGGGTTTACCAGGATTTTGTTGTACAGTCTGATATATGAATGTGATATAACTGCATAGGTAATTATATTCGATATTTGAACGTGAGACCAGGATAAAGAAGAAGCTTTGGAAAAAAAGAAATAATAAACTTGTGAAAAATCCTACCCCAATGTCGGAGTTTAAAGTGAATTCTAAACTATCCATTAGTCTCTAATCCATTTAATCACATATTATCGAATCATAATTACGTTTAATAAGGCAAGGGGTTACAAATTGCGTCTCATATGAATGAATACTCACATACACATTGAAATCTACAAATACCCTGCTTGGTGGGTTTTGCTCTTAACCAAACTAGTTTATGTAGAAACTTAGTGAGAAAAATATTTTACTTAAAAATTCCAACATGAGTGATGTAGTTGAAATAGAGACGTGGTGTCAAGGGGAGGGAAGAGTTGGAACCCAATGTGATTTTAAACTCAAGGACTATGCTACTAATCAAATCATTGAAAGAGCGACTTGTAATATCCTAGATTTTGGGATTAGAGACTAGAGAATAAGCCTGAATGAAGTGGACTACTAAGCCTTGATTTTGCAAGAGTCCCAGGAATGTAAATTTTGCTGCCAGTGTGTTTTTCCTATGTGGCAATCTGGTTGTATGATGGTTTTGGATAATCAAATGATGTCTAATGAATGTGAAATTTTCTAGAATAAAATTAGACTTATCAAGCTTTAATTTGATAGGTTAGTTGGAGCTGTACACAAAGAATTATGAATTTTTGAAGTTAGCCCCATAAAAATGGCCAGCTCCTGTGACAGCGTCTAAAAATGGAAATTCTGGGAATTATAAGCTTCTAGTTGGCCAAAGGCTATAGTTTTTCCCTAAAAATAAACTTAATTAGGGTCACATAGCCTTTGGAACCATACCAATTAGACATCTTACAATTAGATATGAATTTTTAAAGTTTGATGAAAATTCTGCCAGATTTCCAGCAAAGCACGAAAATGGAAAAAATGTAAGGGCAAAATGGTCATTTGACCAAGAAAGCAAGAACCCATATGTTTTCCCCTTTAATTGGGATAAATTTTGGCTGAAGTAGGGAGCAAGAAGTAAAAAATATTTACTTGGTCCATATTACTTCAAGAGGGATTAATTATGGCCAAGTAAAACATGCACATGTTTATTTGCGTTAAACAATATTATTTCCAAAAGCAAAATGAGATATTTGCAAGAAGCCATATCCCTTTTTCTTCTTCATTATTTCATTCAGCTGTCCCCGAAAAAGATAAAGAAAATCATGAGAAAATGAAAGACGAAAGAGGAAAGATGAATAATGAATAGTGAAAATTCTTAAGCTTCGGAGCTGATTTCACCTTTGATTCGGCATTTCTAGCTTCTGAAGTCTTCTCTAATATTGTTCCTCTCATGGAGAGTAACATTTCTATGGTTTCAAATTTTCAATCAGAGGTGTTTGATTCCATCTACTCAGAGGAGGTGCTGCCAGAATCAAGAACATATCACATATTCGAGTTTTGGTAAGTATAAGCTCTGATTTGAACCAAATATTTCATGATTTTGTTGAGTATTTCTTGAGATATTCAAACCTTAAATTTTAGCTAGAGGGAGTCTTTTAGGGCTTGATGTTCACATGATGATGATTATGATGTTAAAAGAGGTTTTATGATGATATATGATGATTTTGGAAGATTATGTTTAAATCTGCCTAAATTCATTTTCTGGAAGCATAGAACTTGCAATGTGTTTTTAATCAGTCAAACTTGGTCCAAATGCTATAAAATTTTATAGGATTAAAGTAGACATCCTGGGCTTTAATTTGATAGGTAATATAAACCATTTGCACTAATGGATTGAAAGTTATGAGTTTTGAAAATTTGACCTTGATTTTGGAACGAAATTTGTAACAGTATAAGTTTGACGAATTTCTGGAAAATGTGTGGCTATAATTGATGATCTTTGATATTTTTCATTGAAAGAGGACTTAAAGAACTTTTTATAGAACTTGGAACCAACCCATTTGGATTTTCTAGAATTAATTATAAATTTCTAAAGTTTGGTCAACAAAATTGGCAGATTGGGCTAACCTATGAATTTATGGCAATTGTGTGGAATTGTCATAAGTATTGGGCCAAATATAAGAGACATGTCCTAAAGGCCCATATAGCCCCATTGGATATTCAATTTCATGGCTCTAATAATATGGGCATTTATTTAGGGCTATGAGAAGTCAAGAAGAAGCATTTCAATGGTTGGAAAAGAAAAGGTACAAAAGGAGGACTCAAAGACAAGAGGTAGTAAACTTACCTTATTTACATGTATTTGATATTTATGCTTGTGTAGTGATGTATGTGACTGCTTTATTTGATTGTGTAAATCATATTTGAATAATGAAACTCTGTTTCTGTTTATACTGTAGCCATAGATATATTGAATGAAACATTGAGCATGCAGAAATGTTATTATGGGGCATGCATCTAGTTAAAGCTAACATGTCATGCACATAGCATTATTTTGCATGCATTACGGTAACTATTTACTACTGAGATTCCCTTAAATCTCACTCTCCCCAACCAACCATTTAGATAGGTGAAAGCAAAGAAGAGAACTACATGTGAGGAATGCAATGGTGGAACAAAGATAGAAAGATATCTGCGTTTCATTGTACCAGGTTTAGACACCCTAGTTGCCTTGTGCAGGTACATTATTTGTAATTATTATATACAATCCCTCCAGGGAATTTCTGTAATCGAGCACTTTTTATCAATATATTTATGCTATTTCTATGGGCTCACCTAACTGCTCATTGCTACTCTGCTTAATATCGAAATAAATAAGGGTGTTTACACGACCAAGTGAGATTCTTTCATTATTGGGAAATTTTTCCTAATCATAGATTGGATGATCAATTATATACTATTCTTTTCTGGTTTCTAGTGTGGCTCTTTCCATGCACTTTGGATGAGGATATAGTGAAATCCTTGATGATTGGTAGAAATTGTTTACTTGGATCATATATAGACTATATGCAATGAGATAAAAGTCCAGTTTATGTTTCTATTGTAATATCCTGAATTGTAATAAGGGATTAATAACTTCAAAGTGATGTAATTAATGATAATTAAACACCTTTGAAGTATGTGTTATGCAATATGATATAAAGGTGCTTAGTGATGGTTTAATGAGTATTGTGACAATCAGGGGCAAAACGGTAAATTTACCGACCGATTGGTCAATTACCGAAGAGAAAACCCCTTAGTAATCAAGATCAATGGCTAGAATTGAAAGAACAAGAGGTGGAATCAAGTGTGGATGGGAATATGTGAGTTCATGTAAGGGTGAAGAGAGATCATGACAAGTGGCAAACTATAGACCATAGGAATGAAGTCAAAGATTCAACTCCTTTCTCTTCCCTCCCATTCTCAAAGTCGGTTGTGTGTGTGTGTATGGGACAAAGAGAAACTGTTTCATCTTCATCTCTCATCCTCCTCCATTTTCGCTGAACTAGCCAAGAAAGAGAAAGAGAAAAAGCTTAAGTTTGGTAAGTAGATGCTCTTATATGATCAAACACTCTTCATTGATATTGTTCAAGAAGTTAAGAGCTTGATTTCTATGGTTTCAGAATTTCCTTTGGTGGTATTTGAAGGATTGTGAAGTTTGAGAAGTTGAGGAACCAAGGGTTTGATCTTGGCAAGTTAAAAAGGTAAGCATTGGTGACCTTTTGGTATATATGTTATGGCTTTTGGGTTAGTTTAGCAAATTCTGGATTTTGCCCTGATTTCTTGTGGTTTCAAAAGATATGAATTAAGTGATGTAATGTGGTGGAATAGATGTCAAATAGTGTATGGATGTCAATGGTTTTGGTTTGGATTTGAAAAGAAGAAGTTGGCAAATTGTGGTTTTGGTGAATTTGTGGTTTAGAGATGGGAATGTGTTGTTTGAGGGAAGGTTTGGTTGTTTTGGGTTACCAATGGGTTCTTTGTGTTAAAATAAGTAAGAATGAGTTGTGGTATAAGTCTTAGACCATTGGTAGCAAATTGGTCAATTCTGGAAAACCATATCAGTTGCTGTGATTTTGGCATCTGATAGACATCACTCGAGTGAGGGAGGAACTCACTCGAGCACGATGTGAAATTCTGGATATTTTGGTTAAGTCTTCAGGAAAAAAACGCGAGCACACTTCCTGACTTGCGAATGAGATATGATCTTGCTCGAGTGAGTATAGGCATGCTCGAGTGTAGGTGCATTTAGTACTATGGGTGAACGTCTCAGGTTATCACTCATGGGTGGATTGTCAAGAGTGCGCGTGGGCACTCGTGAGCATTGGGAGGTTACCTGAGCACTAGGACTGGTGCTCGAGTGCACTTGTTGCTGGAAAGTTGGGATTACTCTCGGGTAGTCAGTCGCTGGGTCTCACTTCCTTGTGCTTGAGTGCACCTGAGGTCATTGCTCGAGTACAGCCTCTTGTGCTCGAGTGAGAGTGTATAATATATAACAGGGTTTGCTCTCGGGCAAACACTTTCTGAGGTTCACTCACTGGTGCTCGAGTGCCAATGAGGGTGTCACTCGAGTGAGGCTCCTTTCACTCGAGTGAGCCAGCCCAAAATTCAGAAATTCCTCCAAGAAGGAGGGTCTTCGGGGTAGTTTCTCCTAACCCTTTACCGTCCTCGTGAGCCCACAGTGCCAAGAAACGGTGGGAAAGGATCAGGTAGTGGCTCTCTCTCTTATACTATGTGTAATGCTATGTATGTGTGTGTTATCACTGTTTTGTGATGATCTTTGATGCTGCTGCAGTTACAGCTGGTGATAGCTGTCATTTATAGCGCAAGCTGTCGTGATTATGATTACAGCGAGAGCTGTCGTATTATGTACATAGCCGTGAGTGTTGTCGTTTGTGGTGAAAACCATGTATCTTTGAGATTGTTGCTGGTTGTGATTTGTATACATGCTCTGTGTTTATGCATTGTGTGAGTGATTTGTTATTACTGAGATTCTCTCGAATCTCATTCTTTCCTATGACTAACATTTCAGACAGGGCGTGTGGCTCAAAAGAGAAGAGGCCAACCCGAAGCACTTAGGACCTTTAGGGGTACAGTTGACTTTAGAAACGTTGGTTATATATTTTGAACTTGGGATGATTGTATATTTTGAGATATGAATATTATATTCAATTTTGGGTTGTGTAATCCCCTAGTGGACGCTTATAGAGGTTCATATTATATATGTATAGAACCCGGGAGTTGTCGGGGATTTGGTTATACACTCTGATATGAACGAATGTATATTAACTGCACAGGTAATTATATTTGAATATTGGAACTGAGACCGGGATAGGAAAAGGTTTTGAAAGATTTTTGTGTAAATCCTACTGTAAGGTAGGAAGTTTAAAATGAGTTTAAACATCCGATGGTCTCTAATCCAATTTAATTATGCATTATCGAATTATAATTCCGTGTTTAAAGGCAGGGAGTTACATCTATTGCCCAGGCAAAAGTCCCTAAGGATCATATATAGACTAAATGCAAAGGTATAACTATATGAGAGATTTTATAGCACTTAAAGTTGTTATTGAACAATAAATTCCTATGCAAAGTCCCTTGACCCAAGGACATGTATGAGAAACATGTTAATTCATTTTGCATGCATAAGGTAAGAAGTAATAGATACTTCATTATGGCTATAAATATATGTATAAGTATAAAATGTCTAATATGTCGTACAGCTTGGTGAGGTTGACCTTCTCACACGTGCGACGCCTTTGACACTCAGGAAGAGTGTGCAAAGATGAGACAATTGTGTTCACCATAAAAGCAGCAAGACTGCTGATATAGTAGCGTAGAAACACAAACTACGTTGCCTCAACTTAAAGTGTAGTAAGTTGAGATGAGATCCATAATTGTAAACATGGATAGAATCATGGAAACCCACGTCCATGAAACCAGTTGCCAGACAAAACATTCTTCAAAATTGACGTCATGTAATGTGAATGGAGATGAAGTATTCGGGTTTAGATTCTAGGAGTATCTAGACTTAGTCTGTACAATATTGATGATAAAATCAAAACAACATACGCTCTTAACATATAAGAGTAACATTATAGCATGTGATTCATACCGCATGTGCAAAAGAACCGTAAATGGAAAGTAAGTGAATAGATCCCTGCTTCATTGCTATGTGAGCCCTAGAAACATTAATCCTTTCATTGATATCCTTTGATTTCGACAATATTGTGGAAATATGTTTCAATGTCTGCTACTTTAGCATATTGTCCTGCGATCATGATTGATGTAATCTAAAGGTATTATGTTAGGAAAGCAGTTGATTCATATAAAAGTGATATATAAGCGAAAGGAAGATTATTACCTAAAATACACACACATATGCTAGTGTCTGAGATCGGTCCCTTATGATATCATTTTGTAATTTCGTAAGTGTGGACATTATGCATATGAGAAAGGCAATCTAAGTCTTATACTGACTCAAGAGGGATTAGATTGGTCATGAGAGAAGTGTATACACTACTACAAAAAAGTAAAATTGTGGCGCTTATAATTGTATTAGCTGTGGCGCTAGAGAAGTGCCACATATCTGGACGTTACTAAAAAAGGCTGTGGCGCTTGGAAGCGCCACAACATTTTAAATTTTTTTTTTTTAAAATACCCTCCTGTGGCGCTTGGTGGAGGAAGTGCCACAGGAGACCCCCCCTCCTGTGGCACTTCCTCTAACAAGCGCCACAGTAGGGTCCCTTTTTTTTTAAATCTTTCTTTCTTTCTTGTGGCTCTTTTTTATATTTCAACCTATTATATATATATATATATATATATGATTTTCACATTTAAAATTCAAGTTCCCCAACAAAAATGTTCTTACAAAATAATATATTTATTGTCATTTCCCCAACAATAATGTTCTTACATTAATACTCTCCAAAGCTAACATAAAAAATATCACAATACAAGAATTTGATATGTGAACATAGTACATCAACAACTAATTAAGTAAATTAAAAGATTACTAAAAAACGCAAGCTTGTCGGCCAAAAAATTAGGAACAGAAAGGCAAACATTATATGACAGTTTATCTTGATTAAAAAAAATTAAACAAAGCAAGCTAGAATGAAACATTCTTCTTCTTACAAATCTATTAATTGACCAGCGCAGGGAGTGGGGGACCACGTTGGTGACGCTATCTTGAGTGACGAGGATGAGCAAATGTGAGCTGTGGAATGTAGTGAGGATCAAATGGAGTGGGGTTCAAAAGAGGAAGAGAGACAGAGAGTATGAAGAAAAGGAAACAACTAGGGAGAGGAGTGGGGACGGACAAAAAACAATGGAAAAAGGGACAAGAGAATTTAATGAAGAAGACGAGTGTGTGTGTTTGTTGTGCAAGAGAAAGTGATATCTTTTACAGGGGGGAGGGGCATCAACACGAGCTGAGGAAGAGGGAATAAAAAGGTAAAAGGGAGGGAAAAGATAAAAAGTAAAGTTAAATGAGGAAAATCTGATTGGTGGGAGAATTGAAAATTCACATCCAGCCAATTGTGGTACTTCTTTACAGCTGCCTTTTTTTTTTTTCTTTTTCTATTTTTTTTTAAATTTTGGGGACCAAGGGTGGCCCTTGCCAAGGCAAGCACCACCCTTGGGTACATACCAGCTGTGGCGCTTGGTGGACCACGCGCCACAACTGGGTCAATTGGGCCAACTGTGGCGCCTGCCCTAACAGGCGCCATAGTTGGCCCCACCAGCTGTAGCGCTTGGTCCACCAGGCGCCACAGCTGGTCCCCAAAATTTTAAAAAAAATAAATAAAAAAAGAAAACAAAAGAAAAGGGGGCAGCTGTGGCATTTCTTTAAAGAAGTGCCACAAAATGTGCGCCACCTTTCAACCATTTTGTAGTAGTGATATTAGTAAATCTAGGACATTCGGGCATTATATCAATATCAAGTTGCACTACAGGATTGTCTTGTGCTGATCTCTAAAATAGAGATTTATAGTAAACGCACCCAAATGAAACCGTCATGCTTTTGTGGTTATGGAAAAACACCTAGCATGAAAGAAGTAAATAATTTGAATAATAACACACAAAATAATGTTATCCTCCCTCTAAAAAGTTCTCTCATACGAATGTTCTCTTTTTTTCCTCTCTTTGGTGTATTTGTTGTGTATATGATCGGAGTCCACATCAGTGCTCAAGTTTCGTGTGGATACTTTAGTGAGTCAATCAGATTTCAAGTATGCTTGAAATTCTTACATTTCCAATAAGTAAGATTTCATCACCATACAATACTAGAAACACATATAGCATTCCCACTAACCTTCTAGTAAACAAAATATTCGTCTTCATGTTTTAGGAATCCAAACTCTTTGACTGTTTCATTAGATAAAAGAGTTCAAGAGTTCGATTTTGAGATACTTGTTTTAATCCATAAATAGATCTTTCTAAATTGCAAACCTTCCTGGCAATATCTAATGTACAAAGCCCTCAAATTGTGTCATTTAGACAAATGACTAATTTTTATCATAATTTATTATAGACTTTTGCATATTGCAACTATTGAAAAGGTTTTATCACAATTTATTACCATGGTTTTGTTAGAATCTTTTGCAACTAATTTTTAAATACATGCACTCTGACATTCATGTCAGTTTTCTTAGTAAAATGTCACTTACATCCAATGGTCAATCAAGATTTATATCTATTATCAGAAATGAATTGCATTTTAAACATCATGGCCTCTAGCCATTTTTAGAGCAGGGTCCAATGCAGAGGCTATATTTGTTTATTATACTCACAAAGACTGCTGGAGTGATTTTCTTATAGGATGACCTCAAATAGTCGAATTATGTTTTCTCTTGAACATGTACGTTATTTAATTAACTACACAATGGAATTTGTGAAAATTAATTAGTAAGCTTCTTTGACAATTAAAATTAAATACTATACCAGCACTATGGACTATTGAAAGGAAAAAAGATTGTAGAATCCATATTCTACTAACATTTAGCTCTAGTAGAGGTTTGTTTTATTTTTTCCCTTCCACTCTAGTTTATTGTTCTCTCAAATTAAGCAAACTGTATATAAAATTGGTGCTGGTCTGCTGGATTCGGCTTTGAGTAAAGCTCTCTTGAGAAGGATACTTCACTTCTATAATTAGTTTTTGCTACTTGTTTTTTTAGAGATTACGTCTTAAAATTTTTCATTACACTAAACGAAACTTTTGATATCAACATAATATAGATAATTAGAAGTATGGGGGAGAATAGACAATGCATTGGATATTTTTTCCCTTCCAAGGTTTTATCTTCACGATTTTTCCTAGCAAATTTTTATTAGATGATTCCATTTGGTACGTTAGATATTTTGTACTACTTTCTCCGCCCCTAAATTAAACAGTTTGATAACTAATTTGTATGATAAAAAGTAAGTTATTTATAAAAAAACATGTGTATTGGTTATCCTAACATACTCCTATATATATTAATAATTTACGATGAAACTATTACATTGGTGGAACAGCTAGCCCCACTCAAAATATGTATAATCAATAAAGATATTCGGAAAAAAAAGTTATAAATTTGGGAGATAAAGTATTAAGGTCTTGAACTTTAGACCAAATTTAACCCCTTAGCTAGCTAGCTCTTATATTTAGGACTAGAAGGAGTATTTATTTGAACGAGGGAATTTTTTTTTTTTTTTTTGAATAGCATGTAAATCCAAATTGTTTTATACGTAGACTAATTATTCTGCTTAAATGCGAAGCATTCGTTTGTTTCCTGTCTGAATTCTCTTTCCCTTTTATTATATTTGTCATCATTCTATTAGCTTTATTGGGTTATACCTTGTCCACCTTTAATAAATTAGGACCCTTGCACTATTGAGTAAAGGGATTAAGGCAATTTTTCTTTCATTTAATAATAATGGAAAATAAATTAAATTTATTGGTAACCATCGGGAATTACAAGAGAGATTCAACGGACATGAAGAAGTGAGGCGTTAGTTTTTCTGACTGTGAATAAACAAAAAAAAAAAAAAACTTCCGAGGTCTCCTCTGTGTGATCTCTTCTCGTCAGTTCCTTCAATGGTGTACTTGCTAGATGCTCACTTTGGTCATTTTCATAATGGCCTGAAATTTGAATTGCCTTAGCTGTTAGCCCTTTTTATAAGATCTTACTTTAAATTGTCTGAGTATTTAATATGTTTTTACCATATTTGCCCCAAACTAATTCTATTCTCTCTCATATTTTTCCCACATTGCAATATCTTTCATTACTATTCTATTTCTCCATCTTACTTGCCCCCTTATAAATAAGCCCATAATTGGAAAAAATGTTCATTTCTTACATATTTATTATTTTAACCTATTTTAATTGTTTTCATAAATTGGTAATTCAGTTATGAAGCTCTTATTAAAAGAACCAGAGTGAGTATCATAATCGAAGTCCAATATGTGATTTAGATTTGTGTGGGCTACCGGGTTGCTTTGTTGGTTTTCCAGGTACGCCTCAATACGTTCAAGCTTTTTAAAAACTAAACCACGTGAAAAAGTATCTATGCAACAGGAAGCGTATTGCACAGGGGATTTAGACACAATTGGTCGTTGTCAAAAAGGACAGTATATATATATATATATATATATATATATATATATATATAGCTTACAAAATTACAATCATCCTAAGCCAAAGTGCGATTCCCGGACAAATTAACAACAGAGCGTACTAGACTTGGTGAGTTCGTATGTATGTAATCATACTACACATACAAACACATTCGCTTTTGATACATACACACATAAAACTACATCTTCACACACCCATATATTGGGAATTAGTTAAGAAAGATCCCAAGCTTGACCACCTTTCATATTGTATTTCTTGAGCCTCCCTAAGAACATAACCACTTTAATGATGAACTTTCCCTTTTTATTCACTTTACCTGAAAGTCCAATCCACAAATCTCTACAATTTGCATCTGCTTTCAATTGCCTTTTGCAACTATATCCCGTTGAGAATCGCACGTTCCCATCGCACTGCATTTTATGGTACAAAAGTTGTTTTAAAATATATTCACCGGTGTAATTGTGTATATAAAATATTTCTTCTAAATTCTATGATATGTTTTCAAATAATTAAGAAAAATTTGCCAAGTTAGAACATACTACATCTGATCTTTAAGACCTAGTTGACTAATTTGAGGAGATTAAAGAAGCTAAATGAATTATTTTAAAGTATTTATGTTTATCATTTTTCTAAAAACTAATTTACCTGACTTATAAGTGGATATATAATATAATGATATACATAAGTATTTCATAGAGATCATGTAACATGATATATTTAAGTAATTTATTTAGCTTCCTTAATCTTCCTAAATTAAACAACTAGGTCTTATATTAAGGACTAAAGGTAGTATATAGTAGGAGAATAGAATCACTTGCCTGATAACTTCTAAAGTAATGTTCAATACATTAAAGTTGAGGGGATCTTCTTTTAAGATTTTGCTTTCAGTAATGCAAATCAGAATAATGAAAATGGCCAGATAAGACAGTTGAGAGAACAGAAGACACTCCTTTAAGCTTGTTCTCTCTTTCTTGTTCTTATTTGTTTCGTCTCTTATGGGTAAAAATGTTGTGTATGGTGGGAGGTACCTGTAATATATAAAAGGACCAAAAAATAGAAGTTAGAAGAAGTACAATTAGCCAGAATGTTTAAATTCATTTTTATATGCTCTGCTTGGTAATATTTTGCACAGTCAACCATTTACCATATATACTCTCATTCCTGTAAAGCTAGATTATATTCTCGATGGAAAATAATATTTCCAACAAAGCATTCTGAATATTGGAATTTATAAAGCTGCAGAGAATCTAGCATTATTTTCCAGTTCAAAAAATTAATCAAAGAAATCTAATTGTTCCCTCTCTCACTTGTACCTATCATATAAAGTTGAATCCTTTTCATGAGATAATACTAATTAATTAACATCAGGCTTTCAACATTTAAAGACTGTAGAAGATGAGAGAATAATATATATAATAGAACTGATCATTTTCGTATCATTATTACTTTTCTAGTCCAACTAAAAAGAAAGATAATAGAGAACATAAGTGGGTTCTTTCAAGATTAGAAAGCAACTTGCATAAAAGCCACACACCAAACATTGTGGAATACCTACCAAGTACCATAGAATTGAAATTAATGTGGTTGTCGTACAAATACAGGAGATAACTTAATTTTTCTAATAACGTAGCTTTACAATAGTAATAAAAAAAAGCCAGGAATTTCGTTTTAGCGAACATAAAAAGCCAGTAATTTTAAAGAGGCGCGGACATACACTTAATTAATCAGTACAAAAATGTCAGAATGGAAAATGATTTGGCTAGGTGCACTTGATTGAAATTGAGCGCGGAACACAAGTGCTATTGGATAATTATTTATATCCCTCCAAGTCATTTCATGTCCAATAAGATGTCGCCACTTGAACACAACAATATTCAAAATGCTATTTTCATATTAATTTACCACACGTAAGTATAAACCTAGAGTAGTGATGATTGCTTACATCATGACGACCAAGAACACCAATATGGCAGAAGATAAAGCAGACAAATCGAAAACAGTTTCGCCGGCATGTCTCGCATTTGTAATTTGGAACAACGATGCAATCAGTTTCTGATAGGTATTTAGACCTTCCATGTTCTCTGAATTCCACTCCAAGCAACAGAACAGCACGAATTGTATTAGATTGAAACCTAAAACAGTAGCAACAAGAAGCCAGCAACGAACACCAGAAAGCAAAGGATCAAAACCAATCTCCTTATAATTCTTCTGAATATAACTGAACTCTTCTCTTTCATGACTTTGTCCAGAACCCAGATCACAAGCCTAAGGAATGGCGCGTACAAGGTGTTCCCAATATAAACAAATGGCAAAATAAGCCAGAGAAGACCTGAATATTGCTTAAATACAATCAGCTTCTCATTTGTGGGGACAAAACCACAGGAAGCAATGGTGGAAACTATGGTGAACACAGAAAAAGTTTGTACGCTAATCCCTTTGTTTCTTAGTATTGTCTCGCACTCGGTACGATGCTTATGTAGGTTGAGACGAAACCATAACCTACTAAGTGAAGCACCATGGTGGAACCCAAAGTCACAAACCGTACACACTTAACAGACCTACGTTTCAGTTCACCCAACTTGTTATCATCTTGAACAATATTATTGTCACTACTACGATTGCATAGTTTTTCATTCTTCTCTTTCAGAGAAACTAAATTGATCTCGATTTGATTGGGATTATGAGGAACTTGAGGAATACCGTGAGTTGTTACTCTCTTTTTTAGGCTCTGATTCTGGGAAAGGTTGAAGGAAGAAGAAAAGAAAAGGCCAAAAAGAAGAATGAGCTAGGTGTGGAAGATCGTAGTAGTGACAATAATATTGTTCAAGATGATAACAAGTTGGGTGAACTGAAACGTAGGTCTGTTAAGTGTCTAGGGTTTGTGACTTTGGGTTCCACCATGGTGCTTCACTTAGTAGGTTCTGGTTTGGTCTCAACCTACATAAGCATCGTACCGAGTGCCAGACAATACTAAGAAACAAAGGGATTGGCGGCGTACAAACTTTTTCTGTGTTCACCATAGTTTCCACCATTGCTTCTTGTGGTTTAGTCCCCACAAATGAGAAGCTGATAGTATTTAAGCAATATTGAGGTCTTCTCTGGCTTATTTTGCCATTTATTTATATTGGGAACACCTTGTACGCGCCATTCCTTAGGCTTTTGATCTGGGTTCTGGACAAAGTCATGGAAAGAAAAGAGTTCAGATATATTCAGAAGAATTATAAGGAGAATGGTTTTGATCATTTGCTTTCTGGTGTTCGTTGCTGGCTTCTTGTTGCTACTGGTTTAGGTCTCAATCTAATACAATTCGTGCTGTTCTGTTGCTTGGAGTGGAATTCAGAGAACATGGAAGGTCTAAATACCTATCAGAAACTGATTGCATAGTTTTTCATTCTTCTCTTTCAGAGAAACTAAATTGATCTCGATTTGATTGGGATTATGAGGAACTTGAGGAATACCGTGAGTTGTTACTCTCTTTTTTAGGCTCTGATTCTGGGAAAGGTTGAAGGAAGAAGAAAAGAAAAGGCCAAAAAGAAGAATGAGCTAGGTGTGGAAGATCGTAGTAGTGACAATAATATTGTTCAAGATGATAACAAGTTGGGTGAACTGAAACGTAGCTCTGTTAAGTGTCTAGGGTTTGTGACTTTGGGTTCCACCACGGTGCTTCACTTAGTAGGTTCTGGTTTGGTCTCAACCTACATAAGCATCGTACCGAGTGCGAGACAATACTAAGAAACAAAGGGATTAGCGTACAAACTTTTTCTGTGTTCACCATAGTTTCCACCATTGCTTCTTGTGGTTTTGTCCCCACAAATGAGAAGCTGATAGTATTTAAGCAATATTGAGGTCTTCTCTGGCTTATTTTGCCATTTGTTTATATTGGGAACACCTTGTACGCGCCATTCCTTAGGCTTGTGGTCTGGGTTCTGGACAAAGTCATGAAAAGAGAAGAGTTCAGTTATATTCAGAAGAATTATAAGGAGATTGGTTTTGATCATTTGCTTTCTGGTGTTCGTTGCTGGCTCCTTGTTGCTACTGTTTTAGGTTTCAATCTAATACAATTCGTGCTGTTCTGTTGCTTGAAGTGGAATTCAGAGAACATGGAAGGTCTAAATACCTATCAGAAACTGATTGCATCGTTGTTCATTCTTCTCTTTCAGAGAAACTAAATTGATCTCGATTTGATTGGGATCATGAGGAACTTGAGGAATACCGTGAGTTGTTACTCTCTTTTTTAGGCTCTGATTCTGGGAAAGGTTGAAGGAAGAAGAAAAGAAAAGGCCAAGCATGGAAAGGAAAACCTCCCCACCAACAAACACAAGGAAGGTCATGAGAAGGAGCTGTGAATTAGAGAAAACTTCCATTTCTACAGCAGTCATACTGGAGATCGTGGCTGAAGAAACAGAAGTGAAAAATAGATTAAAGTTACTTAGGGCAAGAGGGGTTCTTGGCTTTAAGATTTTGAGACCAAGGAAACCAAAAACAGACATTACTATGAAATAAAAGAGTTGTGAGTAAAAGGGACCGACATGGACGGCTAGAACAAGAAACAAAGACATAGCAAGAGTGATAAGAGAAACAAGTTGAGAACTAAAATGAGAAAGAAGATGCTTCATATTACTGTACTATGCAGAACAAGGTGATGGCGGATCGATTTGGTAGTACGTATAGGGCGGAGGGAAAGGTATTAGTTTATAAAGGGATAAAAAAATCGCTGGGCACGTGGGCTCTCCAATTGGCTCTAGTGGAAAGAGCAATAACAGAATGATGCACAGTGCAATGTACGCACATGTCAATTTGCGCATTAAAAAAATAGAATGTGGAGGCAAATGTCAATGGAAGAATCTTTGTATTACATTCTTGGTGCAATATCGAAAGCATGATGCACAGTGCAATGTACGCACATGTCAATTTTAATTTGTGTATTTATTTCATCTACAAGTCATTTTCTTTTTAAATTATATTGTTCCTTTTTTTTTGGACTTGGCATTTTAAATGCATGTCAGGCGAGTGATTCACTCTTATAACATTTTGACTTAATTTATCACCTTCCCTTTTGTGGACAAAAATTACAATTTATATAAACTTATGTAAAATATAAATATAAATATGAAATAACGAAACAACTTTTGTATGCAGTGTACATGGAAATGTTGGATTCCTTCCCTTTTGGTTTGAGGAGAACGCAGAAGATGGGGAAGAGAGAAAATTTTAACAAGTTTGATTAAAAAATGGACAAAATATGTTAAAAAATTTTGAGCTGATTTTTCTTACTCTTTTCCTCGTATATATTCTTTGATGAAAATTAAACTATATTTATCCATCTTTAAAAATTGAACTCATTAAAATTTTCTTCACCTCTCTTCCTTTCTCCAACCAAAGAGAGGGTTAAAAAAATGTAAAGATTTGTGTGTTATTTTCTCAAGAAAGCAATAACAACGGAAATCTCATACTTATAGTGATCATATTCTATGGGAAGGTAAAAAAAAATTCAATGAGAGGTGGCAAACGATTAGCGTCTCTTTAATAATTACTTATGTATTTTACAATCCTGCAAAATAACATTCTTATTAGTATCCATCGTACTTAATTTATTATCTACCACACTTTTTTCTGCCTAAATTGAACGATTGCAAGTTGGTGGCCCAACCACTGATAATTTTTAATTTTTAAAGTTAATGGCATTAACCGACATATGCAAAATATTGGTGTAATACTTTGGAGTTACACGTTTTATAGTCTTTTTGGTGTCTAGGGTAGGATTTGACGTCTCAATTTGGCCCTTATTTCCTCCACTACCAAAATTATCAAATTAGAATTGAATGGTGGTGAAATTCAGTTCATAAACGCCTTAAAAATTGAATACTCATACTTCTATTAAGCTATCTCATCATTTCGAGCAAGAATACTTGCTTCTTATAACATTTAACCAATTTGCAAGGTGTACACTAATAATCTAATTCAATTATTGGCTCGGATGCAGCCATAGTCATAGTGTGCTATGAAAGTGCTCCAAGCTATCTCAGATTTGTGGTTCACGTTATTCCCAAACATGCACTGGTTGAAGCTAGTCGTTGACTTGGATCCATTATTCATTGAGTGTAGGGAATTGACCATAATTCACCAATATAGTTTTTGTACTTTTTAAGTTAGTGAGTTTCTGAGAGAGTTTGCCAATGTCATTTATCTTTGACATTTCATCAAACATCAGATGTGGCTCCAAGTATAACTGGCCCCCCCTGTAATGATTAATTCCAGAGATGATGCCAACATTATGTGTTGGCAATATTGTTAATGTCAGCGTTTCACCCTAGATGGGGTTTAATTGGGTGATATTAAAAATTTAAAAAATTTAATTAATAAATTTAATCAAGAGAAGAGACTTAGAAAAATTTCACCGAAGTGTACACAGGAGATTTATATTGGTTCGGTCTCAACCACTTGACCTATGTCTAGTCCTCAGAATAACTCTGAGATTTCCACTAAAGTTCCAAGATTCGATGGGTTTTTAGTACCACAGCACAAGCAAACTCCTTAATAGGACACTCACTCCCCCTTACACTTTGTAAGCAAATACCCTTACTCAAGGTGCCACTACCTTAAGATTCTCTCCACAAGAGTAATAAATGCATTTACAAATTCTATCTCGAAGAGTTATCAAAGAATATCAAAGAAATAGAGCACTTTTTTGCAACAGAGTTGTTTTGTCGTTGGTTGGTTGCTCCATCTTGAATGCTTTCATATTGATAGATATAATGACTTTAATGACCATTGTGAGCTTTCAAATCTATCCGTTAGAGAATAAATGTAGCCGTTGATGATAGAGAGTGTTCTAGTTGGTTGAGGCTACTTCGCATTTAATGCTTCTGACAACATTTTGCTTTTTGAAATTTTGAAGCTAATCTAGAGATTAAGCACCTAAAACTCATACATAAGTTTGATTAGTATAATTTGAAAGTAATATAAGAACTTATGGTGTTGATCAAGGTGTTTACAATAGGTATCAAAATTATTGAGACGTTGATTCTAAGTTCTAAAGAACAATCACTCGAGTGTGACTCAAAATCACTCGAGTGATCTCTTATCACTCGAGTGCTTACTTTGCCACTCGAGTGCTCGAGTGATCTTAGTTAAAGCACACAGATAATCAATAGCGAGTGACTTGGTAGTTTTCTATTTTAAAAATGATTTTTAACACTATTGAGTGATTTGCAAGTGATTCATATCACTCGAGTGCTCAAACCATTACTCAAGTGATCTCCCTTAGACATTTCAACACTTTCTAATCACTTATAGGTGACTTGCAAGTGATCTTGAATTACTCAAGTGATTTACCGTTCACTCAAGTGATTTACCATTCGCTCAAGTGATCTCTACATTAAAGATCACAAAACCTCAAAATCACTTGTGAGTCAGCTCATCACTGAAGTGATCCTTCTATCACTAAAGTGAGAAGATGTGGATCAATCGAGTGCTCAACTTGTCCTCGAGTGATCCACTCTTATCAAATCATGAACTTCTTGATCACTTGTGAGTGACCTACAAGTGATGCTAATCACTTGAGTGCTTAACTTGTCACTCGAGCGATTTGCTTCCATCATATCACAAACTTTCTGATCACTTGTGAGTGACCTACAAGTGATGCCCATCACTTGAGTGCTTACCATATCACTCCAGTGATTTCATCTCTGAACTCTTAACTTAATCTGATCCACCATTGAGTGACTCACTGGATTTTAAAAGGTGATCCTTCATCACTCGAGTGCTTTCACTATCACTTGATTGATCCTCTTTGGTTAATTTTGGTTCTACTTGGCCATTACTCGAGTGATTCTTCCAAGGCAGAGAAGGTCACCATAGAGTTTCACTTTTCTACATTCAAATCACTTGAAGTGGGAAATCATCACTCGAGTGACTTGCTTATTCAAGTTTTTCAATACACTTTACATCACTCGAGTGACGTGAACCATCAAGTCAACTTTAGGTCAGAGCTAACAAATATTGGTACACCAAATATTGTATCAAGACATATCACATCTCCATTATCGAACCTCAGTTTCCTTATTTAGAAGAGCAAAAGAGACCATTTTTAAACGTCTTTGATTATGAATTAGAATTAATAGACAACTCAAACCTTTTAATTTAATTACTAAGCCACTATTTATTCACTTGATAACCAAGGTTTTGCAAGCCAGACTAGACCAGACTGTTGGACCATTTCGACATGCACCCTCGGTTCGTTTCACACACTTAGATCGTCTGAAGGGTTGATCCATTTTTGGCTGCCCAGAACCGGTGATTAAGTCAGAAACTGGAGTGGATTTAAGAAAACTGGACGAATCTAAAAATTTCAAGATCTAAAAAAGTTATTCTACTTGCTACTCCCATCCTACAGTTGCAGAAGGAACGGTGATGATGTAAAAGAGCAAAGGGAGAAAATAACAATGATGAAGGAGGAAAATATAATACGATGCCAAATACTCCCTCTGGTCCTTTTTATAAGTAACATTCTCTCTCTTGGGTATAGTCATTTTTTAAGTAACAAATCCCCTTCGTCTACAAATGAAAATTTTTCTTTCCACTTTTACCTCATTGAATACATGTCTCTATAATAATTACTACATGCACCAAGAATCATATTTGTGCGCGCGCATGTGAGAGAGAGAGAGAGAGAGAGGTAACATTGAATTGTATCTCTCCACATTAAATTTTCACTCATTTTCTCTCCTAAGCCCTCTTTATGAACAAGGGTATAATCGGAAAAAAATTCTATATATTACATACTTATTACTTTAACTGAATTTAACTACCATTTTGATCTACGTGAAAGTGGTAGTTGTTACTTATAAAAAGGAGCAGAGGGAGTAAACTATGCCAGCCACATTTTCTTTAGCTTCTTTTCTTCCTAGTTAATACTCATCTGTTTATGGGGTTTGAGAGGTTGCAGAATCACTGGTAAAAAAAATGTCGCAGAGTTCTGACAAGAAGATTAAAAAGAGTTGCAAGGAAAGATGTTTCTATAAACAGAAAAGTTTCGTATTCACTTTCTTTTGTGTGCACTGTTCTGAAATTTCACTCATTGAAAAGGAGGAAGTGAATTTTTTATTTTGCTCCCAGTAAGATGTGAAGGCTGACAAGTGAAGAGACTTTTATCTTTTCTTTCATTTAATTTTTTTTCCGTTTTCAATTAATTATCTTTTATATTTTGTAATTTTATTGTTATATTTCATCAATTTAATACTTTTATATAAAATGATATTTGGGCCAAAATACCAAATGAATAATATAAAGTTAAATCTATTGGGCAAAAAAAAAAAAAATTTAAATATATACATATATAGACTATTTAATTTTCTTAATTTGTTTAATAATTGGACATTTTATTTCTTACACATATATTGTTATATAGGTATGTAATATTATTTTTAATTTAATTATTTCATCACCAGCACAACTGAATGGCCAAACTGTTTCAATCGTCTAGACCATGACGTGTTGATCTTTCCGGCTCAACATCCAGCTCAGCTTTTAAAACATTTTTTATAACCTTAATTGTGGCAAACTTCAAAAAATCATAATGAATTCTAGAAAAAGCAACATGAACTGGTTCAATTCTTTATTTGAAGGTCTTGATGTCCTCTACAAGAAAAAATAAAAATTGGTTTATTTCCTTGACTAACCATTCCAGAAAATCATGCAAATATGCACCGTGGTTGCTCTACACTTTCTAGATTATTTGTGCCGAATTTGGAAATTCATAATTTTTCATGTTCACGTCCAATCTTAGACAATTATGACTTAACTTAAAGATCTAGAGGTGTAATACTCAATTGGAAAATTTCGTAACCAAATAAGTTCATTCGCCCTGTTTTTGTGTCATCCAAAGATTAGTCCTCATTATGGGTATCTTGTTCTTTTTTACATGTTAGCTTGAATGTTCAATCCCTAATTTCATACTCATTTTCGAACATGTTATATTATATTTAGCATGCTTGGATACTTATATACACATCATATAAGTGCCATGAGTCATACATATATTAATACAAGCATAGCGTAATCATATTAGGCATACAAGTTTCCTTCAAAATTAGTGTCTACAATAACAAAACATAGCCCTTCTTCATGCTTCATTCTTTACCTCGCTTGCTCTTGTCCTTGTTGGTACTTGCTCCTATCTTATAATATATAAGAGAAGAGTGAGGTCTCAAAGAGTTAAGACAAAAATCATGTGTATTTATATGATTTAATTATTCTTTTGAATATATATGTATAAGGCTGTCTCTATTCTAAATTATTCAAATAGGGCAGGTGTCACATTCTTTAGTGTTTCTTATTGGCTATATATAGTATCAATAATGCTCTTGAATCATTATCCTTGGGCAACAATATTTTATCTCCCAATTATTTTCCTGGTACTGGAGCCATTAAACATCAGCAATGGCATCATCTTCTAAAACATCAAATGGTGACCTTACAAACCCTAATTCATTGGCCTTCGAAAGCAATCACACCTTCTCGATCTGTTTCTGTGCCTACCTAGTGTAATACCCCGAATTTTGAGACTCGAGGCTAGAGAATAAGCCTGAGATTAGTGGATTGCTAAACCCCGGTTTAGCAAGATCCCAAATTGTGATTAAGGGTTAATGACTCCAAAAGTGGATGTGGTTAGTGATAAATAACCCTTTTGGAGAATATGATGTGATTTGGCACTTGAATATGATTCGTGTGTGTTGTGAGCAGTGCCGAAACCCTGTATTTGAGTTCAATTGTGGATTAACATCCAAATTGACTTAGAATAGAGGGAAGAATTGAATGGGGTATTGTGTTGGAAATGGTGTCATAGTGTGTTTTGATGTCATTGAAATTGGTTTGGAACTTTGGAATGGAAATGTTGCAATGTTAGGTTTTGAAATGTGAATTGTGTTGACATATTGAGATTGTTGTGAAAACATATCAATGAGATGTGAATTTGATTGATTTGGTGTTTCCAATAGATTCCTTGTGAAAATTTATGCGGGAATGATGTTTGGTATGAAAATGGAACCATTGGAAGCAAAGATGCAAAATCTGAAATTCTGTTCAGTGAAACTCTATTCTGGGCAGTCTTCTCGTGTGGATGTTTTGACTAGGCAAATGATGTCAGAAAATTATGAAACTTTCTAGTGTTAAATATCACATCCCAAGCTTCGAAATAGACATATAATTTGTGCCATTTTGTTTTGGGAACTGGGAGATATGACTGTCCAAAGTTTGAGGTCGAAAATAGACTCTGTTTCGGGGCAGTGATGAAATTTGTGTAATTCTGTAATTTTGTGGTGATTTCTGGTAATGGATCATATTTTTCCAATGAATAGGACTTAAATACCTTTCATTTGGCTTTGGAATCATCTCATTTTTATTTTTCTAGAATTATTTATGATTTTTCAAAGATTGGGCAGAAAATCTGCCAGAAAATCCGAAAATGCCAATTTTGGAATTATGACATCATCATAATTAAAGATGACATAAGCTAAATGTTATAAAGTCATCATCATCTTCCTCCATCAGCCAAAAACCGTGCAGCACCATGGAGAAAGAGAGAGAGGGAGTTTTAGAGAGAGAAGAGGAAGAAAACTCACGAGGTAGGTCGATTTCTTCGGTGAATTCGTACCTAACACGTATAATCCTTCTCCTAAGCTTCTCTTCTATATTATGTAAGGTATTTGAAGCACAAATCTTGGTGTTTTTAAGTTAGGGTTTTCAGCCACAAGAAGGAAAACCCAGAAGGAAGAAGAGGTAACTTCCTAAACTTCGTATATTGACTATTCTGGTTACTGTGGATAATTTAATCGGTGAAATTTCGCCGGATTGTCTTTGTTTGTAAAATTTGGAAATGTTATGTTAGTAGTGTTATGCTGCCAAAATTTGTACTAAATGGTAGTTGTAACCTAATGGAATAGTCAATAAAGTGGTTAGGAGTAGAAAGGACCGCATTTATGGAGCCGAAACCGAAAAACCCCAATTTTTCCCGGGGAATTGAGAATTTCGGCCAAGCCTAGTTTGGAGGGGTTAGAGATGGATTTTCAATGATTTGATGATTCCATTGAGTTCAGGAGTGAAAATTAGGTGGGGTTACAGTTGGTCACTTTTTCGGAAAAGGCCGAAAAAGCATAATTACGAAAACGCCCCTGAAACCCTTAAAGTGGGGCTGCCAAGGATAAATTTGTAAATTGACATTGAATTTGATAATTCCGAGTCCGGAAATGGATTCCTTGGGCGAAAATATGTTAGAATAGCCCATGTCAAAATTTCAAGAAAAGTATAGCCGGACCGGGTACGGCGGGGCCGGACCCGGTCCCTGGGGGTATTTTAGTAAATTTTCAATATAGCCTCATATAACCCCCAGAAACACTATGGAAGTGTCTAAATGATACATTTGACATTGTAGGATCGAATGTGAAGCCCCGAGTTGCTGGCACGCAAATCGAAAAGAAAAGACTGGAGGTAGGGGACTTACCTTACTTGCATGTATTTGATATCTTTGCTTGTGTAGTGATGTATGTGATTGCTTTACTTGATTGTGTAGAGCGTATTTGAATAAATGAAGCTCTGTTTCTGTTTTACTATGGCCATAGTTTTGTTACATGAAATATTGAGCATACAAAAATGTCATTATGGGGCATGCATCTAGATAAAGCTAACATGTCATACACATAGCATCTATCATGCATGCATTATGGTATATGTTTCCTACTGAGATTCTCTCAAATCTCACCATCCCCTACCAACAATTTAGACAGGGCAAGTGACTCGTGGAGAGAGCGGCTAGGACTCTTTCGAGATGATATTGTGTAATCCCCATTTGAAGAATTGTAATGGGCAATTTTGCCCTGTGTATCTTTAGCGAAGGTATGTACCCGGGATTACCGGGATGATTAAGTTGTGCACTCTGATATTTATATGAATGTGATTTATCTTCGCGTAGTAATTGTATTCGAAATGTGAATATGAGACCATGTTTATAAATGATTTCAAAAAGTATTCATGAAAACCCCGTCATGTGATGGGTTAGTAAATGTTATTTGATTATTATTGGTCTCTATTTCATTTTAATCGCGTATTTTGGATATAATTACAGAGGGGGTTACACCTAGCCCATCATCTTCTTTCCTTCAGCCTCATCAACTAACTATTCCTCCGGTCACCAATACTTTTACTTGTCAATCCCTAGTCTCATTCATTTTACCATTCATCCATCCCAATCCTAACTTTACTACTTGTGTCGGTCTCTTCTCTTCTTCCTCACAACCTTTATTCAATATGCCTTTTGTTCACCATATTCCTAACTCCACCATGGTCACTTCTCGTCATCCTCATAGTCTCCTATTCCACCATTTGTTAAAATATAATTAGTTTTGTATTAATGATTAGTGCTGCCAACAATAATATTCTGTAGAATATTTCTGTATCAGATTTTGTGTATACGTGTCATGTAGCTATAGGTTTTGTTACAATTCTGTTACAATATCACAGCTATAGCAATTCTCTAGAATATTGTACAAACTCAATATAAATACAAGGCATACGTCTTAGCACTGCAATTTAGTGATTCAGCATTATTTAATTTCTCTGGTATTCTTGCTTTTCCAACTTGGTATCAGAGTAAAATGTCTGATTCCTCCTCCTCTTCCGTTGATTCTGGTGCTTCCTTAGTTGCCAAACCTATTATCTATTTAGCTCTTCCAACCAGACCACAGCGATCAAGTTAGATCGCGCTAACTTCTTGGTTTGGGAGTTTATCGTTCTTCCTTTAATTGAAGGGAACTGACTGGAAGGTCATATTAATGGAACTATCAGTGCTCCACCAAAGCTCATTTCTGATGTTACGAGAAACAGAGCTAATCTTGCCTATTTGGATTTACGGGACATGATGACATAAGACATTGGCGCTCAACTTCTCCACTGTCAAACAGCTAAGGCATTATGGAATGGTGCCAGAGATCTCACCTGTGCTTCGATAAAGGCACGAGTAATGGTTATGAAAATTAAGTTACATAACACTCAGAAAAATGCACTGAAGATGGAAGAGTAATTGAACAAGATGAAGAGTTTCGCTGATGAACTTGCTCTTACTAGATCGCCAGTAGCAATGGATGATCTTATACTTTACACTCTCAACGGTTTAGATGTAGTGTATAATGCAATTATTTTTAAGCTTGTTGATAAACCCAATATGACCAGGGTTGAAGCTCAAGCGTCTCTGCTTTCCTTCGAAACACAACTAAATTAGTTGAATCATTTCACAAATTTAAGCATTTAACCTTCAATCAATGCTGATAGGTGAAGTGATGCTCCTAGCAATGCTCAACGTAGTGATAGTTCTAACAACATTCATCATGAATCAGGAAACAATCGTGGCTGGAAAAACAACTATCAACCTTTCAGAGGTGGAGGAAGATGTTTCTGCTGTGGTTGACGTGGTGGTCATCCATTTTTTATCCATTGTTAACATCCTGGTCATACTATAGCCATATGTTATTATGTGAAGATACTGGTTATAATAATAATTACTCTAGTTATACTCCTCAAGCATATTATGCTAATCCCTATTCAGTTGCAGATCCAACATGGTATATGGATAGTGGAGCTAATTACCATGTGACTCTACATTCCGAGCATTTTGAAGAAATTGGACCCACTGGTAAGTCCTATCTTACTACTTGTACTGGTGAGAAAAGTCAAATTCTAGGCATTGGTTCAGCTGCTATACCCTATGATCGTTCTTCCAAGTTATTTCTTAAAGATGTTCTCTATGTTCCCTCAGCTACTAAAAGATTGATGAGTGTTAATAAGCTAACACGTGATAATCCTGTTAATGTAAGTTTCATTCATCGAAGTTGTGATGTGAAGGACGCAGTGACAGGAAGTCTACTACTACAGGGGGTTCCAAAGGAAGGAATGTATCCGATGAAGGGTAGAAAGCTTGAGGCTCAACCAAAGGTGTTAATGGTGGCATATGATTATCAATCTGATTTTCTGAAGTGGCATCATATCTTAGGACATGCTAGTACTAAAGTTTTGAGACAAGTTCTCGATAAATGTAATAAAAAGGTTTCAAATGTTCCTATTGATGACAATGATGTATGTGAAGCCTGTCAATTAGGAAAATCAAAATTTCTACTGTTTCCAAACTCTGTTTCACAGTCTTCTTCTCCACTTGAATTGATTCACACAAACCTATAGGGTCCTACTCCTATACAATCTAATAGTGGCCATCAATTTTACATTCATTTTGTAGATGACTTTAGTTGTTATACATGGCTGTATCCTTTAAAACACAAGGGAGAAGAAATTCAAGCATTCAAACACTTCAAAGCATTTGTTGAGAATCAGTTTGATTTGAAAATCAAAGCTATACAATGTGATAATGGCAGTGAACATAAGCCTTTCATACCTATAGCTCAAGAAGTAGGAATTAACATTCGTTTTACCTGTCCATATACTTTAGCTCAGAACAGTAGAGCTCAAAGGAAACACCGACACATTATAAAAATGGGCTTAATATTGTTAGCTCATGCCGGAATGCCATTAAATTTTTAGGTTGATGCTTTTCAGCAAGTAGTATTTCCAATTAATCACTTACCAACGCAAGTACTAAAAGATCAAATGCCCCTGTTCAAGCTTTTGAAAATAGAACCAGCATATGATAATCTATGACCATTTGGTTGTGCTTGTTATCCATGTCTCAAGCCTTACAATGAACAAGCTCCAATTTCATAGTCAAGAATGTGTTTATCTTGGCTTAGCGTCTCAATAGAAAGGCCGCAGATGTTTGAGTGAGTCAAGTAAAATATTTATCTCAAGCCACGTTGTTTTTTATCGTAGTATTTTTCTGTTTACAACAGGATTTATACATCAAGCTACTGCTACAGAAACTCAAGCTAGTTCAGTTCCTCTCATAATTCCAATTGGTCAAGATTTTGAGTCATTAAATATGGTGAATGGCATGAGCAGTAATGACAATTCTTCCAACGAATAAGTTTTATCAATAAATCAATCACAAAGCAGTTCCCAAAATGATACAGAAGACGATGGCTCAGCAAATTTAGCATCGACAAGTCCTAGTCCAGAAAGGCCTATCAATCAACACTCTATGATAATAAGGGGCAAAGATGGAATAGTTCAGCCCAAATATCCTTATGTTGGGCTTTTAAAGGTAGGAGATTCACTAGCCCTGAAGAAAAGCTCAGAGCCTTTATTAGTTTGAGATGCATTATCATCACCGGAATGGCTAAACATGATGAAGGAAGAATTCAATGCCCTATCACGAAATTGGGTATGGATCTTGGTACCATACAACAATCAAAAAATCATCGATAATAAGTGAGTGTTCAAGACCAAGTTTCAAGCTGATGGATCGATTCTAAAGCACAAGGCGAGATTGGTAGCTAAGGGGTTTCAGCAAGTTCCTAGTATAGATTTTAGTGAAACTTTTAGTCCGGTTATAAAATCAACAACAATTCAGGTTATTTTGTCAATTGTCGTAACTTTCAAGTGGGAAATTCGACAACTCAATGTCTACAATGTGTCAATAGGTTTCTACGAGAGGAAGTCTACATGTATCAACTAGAGGGTTTTGTTGATCAGAGGAGGCCAAATCATGTATGTAAGTTATTCAAAGCTATTTATGTTCTACGACAAGCTCCGAGAGCTTGGTTTGATCAATTGAGGTTTACATTATTAAACTGGGGTTTTCAGAACTTAAAAAGTGATATTTCTCTTTTTGTGCTTCAAACTCATGATTTAACTATCTTCATCCTGATTTATGTTGATAATATCTTGGTGATTGGCAATAATCCTGTTTATGTGGAAAAATTTGTGAAGCAGTTGAATTTAATTTTCTCACTGAAGGATTTAGGACCATTATATT
This sequence comes from Inga leiocalycina, assembly GCA_963242795.1. Lineage (NCBI taxonomy): Eukaryota > Viridiplantae > Streptophyta > Magnoliopsida > Fabales > Fabaceae > Inga > Inga leiocalycina. The sequence goes on from OY725324.1 coordinate 46,185,170, forward strand.
ATTTTCTTGGTTTAGAGGTTTACCGTGAAAAACGAGGAATCTATATGAATCAGACTAAATATGTCATTGATTTACTAAAGAAGTTTGGACTGACAGAATGTGCATCAGTTCCTACTTTAATGGTAACAGGTCGACAAATTTCTTCAGAAGATGGTGATTTATTAAGTAATCCTACTGAATATAGACAAGCTATAGGTTCCTTACAATATCTTACTATAACACATCCTGATATCTCTTATACAGTAAACAAACTTAGTCAATACTTGTCTCAACTGAGAACTGTTCATTACCAGTCTACAAAAAGGATTTTTTGGTATCTTAAGGATACCTAAAATGTTTGTTTACATATTAAACCATTTAGCAATATTCAATTGACTGCATACACATATGCTGATTGGGCTTGTGACTTAGATAATTGTAGGTTTATAGCAGGAGTGTGTGTATTTTTAGGAGACAATCTCATTTCTTGGTCATCGAGAAAATATAGATCCCTTGCTGATAGATCTGCTGAAATTAAATGATTAAATTCATTGTTATTTGAGATAGGCTTATTTCTTAAAAGACCATCAGTGATATGTGTTAGAATCGACTGACACACAAGAGGGGGTAAATTGGGTGTAAGATAAAAATCTTAAGAACTTTGAAAATCTTTTTGCATATTAGAGGAAGCAATAAATATGAAAGTGATGAATCATAAATCAAAAATTAATATATGTTGGAAATATAAGAGTTTAAGGAAGAGAGTATGCAAACTGTGATTTATCCTGGTTCGGTCCAATCTGCGATAGCTTACGTCCAGTCCCCATGCTCCTCTTGAGATTTTCAAATCCACTATCTTCTTGTTTAATCCAAGTACAAGAAAAACCTTTACAACCCACAAGTTTAGCCGGACACTTGTAAAGCCTTTTACAAATCTCTCACTGAGTTACTCCCCCTTACACACCGTAAGGTTACAACTGAGTTACTCTCCCTTACACACCCTGTAAGGATACAACTTTGATGATGAAAGATTACAATCAATTTTCTCTCTCAGAAGTAAATAAGATGAACACTGAAGTACAATACAAATAATCTCTCTCTCAAATATACATGATATAGAAAAAAGATAAGAACAGAGAGTGTTTGGGTCGAGATGGATAGCTTATGATATGAGCATGTTTGTGTCATTGTGTTCTCGTTGTTGTTGCTCTTTGTTGAATGTTCCCATATTTATAGATGAGTTGTGATAGCCATTGGAAGCATTTCAACCTGTCCGTTAGAGTGGCGTAGTTTCATTTGACTGTTCTTCGATTTTGAACACTAACCGTTGTGGTTGGTGAACACTCCGCTTCCGTAAAGTCAACTTTTGTCTCTTCTCATTATCTCTTCATTGTATTCCTGGAGAAATACATTAAACACTAATACAATGAAGTGTAAGAGTGATTGGAAGCAAGAAGAATGAGTTTCATAATTAATCCTATGATTTTTGAAAGCTTCAGTACGTTGTTTTGTTCTCCTAGGAAGCATTACTCTAGTAGTCACTCGAGTAAGCTTAGGTCATTACTCGAGTGATCCCTCGAGTAATCCCATTCAAAATCTGGCCGAGAGCATTTACAACTTTATTAATTGAGTAATCCCTCGAGTAAGCTCTCAAATAAGTTTGCATATTACTCGAGTGCTCCCTTGAGTAAAGCCTTTTCTCATCTGGTTATTCGAGTGGTTCCTCGAGTAAAGTCGGTTAATTATTGGCCAAGAGCTATTGGATGATTTCTACTCTAGTTACTTGAGTAATCCTTCAAATAAGCTTTTCAAATAACTTTGTAGATTAGTCGAGTGATCCCTTCAAGTAATCCTATACAATTTGTGATAGAGCTTTCTGGGATAATTTCTCACACATTACTCGAGTGGTCCCTTGAGTAAATTTTAAATAACTTTGCATATTACTCGAGTAGCCCCTTCAAGTGATCTCTTCATTTTGATTCAAAACATGGCAAATTATATATCATCAAAAAGCTCTCATAATTTATATTCCAATGCAACAAGAATCAGCTCCAAACTCATTGTATAGAGAAATTTATGAACCAAAGAGTATCTACTATTAATCTTAGACAATCTCTAAAATCACGAGCAGCAACTTCCAGAAGGCATAGCTCTTAGGATATAACTTCAAATATACCAAATTACCTATCCATGGAAATATCTTTGAGTCTACATTCATATGGCACTGGTTTTGTTGCAATCCGATGTGTAGTTTGACAGTTATGTCCAAAATACCGAAGCTATTCTAGTAAAAGATGCTGATTCATATGTCAACTTCAAAAAATTATATCTCCCTCATATCAACTCCTTTGATTGTGATATTGGTGTCCACAGTTCGTGTTGGGAGTCTAGTTTCATATGCCACTAGTTTTAGATCAATCCGATGTGTGTTTAGAGAGATATACCCAAAATACCGAACCTCTGTTCTACCGAGCAAAAATAGAGTACAATAAAAATGCAGATTACTCGAGTGGTTACTCGAGTGATCATGTCCATTACTCGAGTAACTACTCGAGTAATGCCTTCCAAAATATGGTAGAGAGCCAAAACTCAAAGGAACATCTTGGGGAAGTTCTATAACTTCCATATAAGTTATCTTGGCTTTGAATTGACCCATTCCAACCTCCATATGATCAAAGAAAACTCCAGTATCATTTCTAATAACTTGGATCTTGATATTCTCATGTGATATTGCAAGTTCTTCCTTCTTCAATCTCTTTCTTCTTGTTTTTCCTATTGATAATCATTCTTTATAACTAAACTAGATATATTCTTGAATTGATGATCATTCTTCATAACCCAACTAGATATCTTCTTGAATATCTTCAGTCTTCTTTCTTTGCTTGACTAATCTTGAATCTTGGTATTCGCATTAGATCTTACAATATCTTCTTTCTTCAATTCCTTGCCTCTTGATTTTCTTCTTGATAATCATTCTCCATTTATGAGTCATTATAAGCAAAATAACATCAACCCACTGTCAGGTTTATGACTAATCTACAAGATATACAACATTAAACATAGTAGTTAGTCAATGTAGAAGATAAGTATATTATACAAACTTTTTGCTCATAATTGACATCTATATTTAACATCATCAAAACTCATCATATCTAATAATATGGTGTGATAACATCAGTGCAAAAGCTTTGGCTGCAAATCCTGTTCAACATGTAGAAGCAAGCATATTGAAATTGATATGCATTTTATTAGAGACTTGGTTTTATCTAGATTCATTGACATAAGATATATTCCTTCCTTATATCAGGTTGCAGACTGCTTCACAAAGCCCCTGTCATAGTCACAATTTTAGTTCTTTAGAGGCAAACTCGGGCTGATAGACACACCCTCTCATTTGAGGGAGAATGTTAAAATATAATCAGTTTTGTATTAATGATTAGTGCTGCCAACTGTAATATTCTGTAGAATATTTTTGTATCAGATTTTGTGTATATGTGTCATGTAGCTATAGGTTCTATTACAATTCTGTTACAATATCACAGCTGTAGCAATTCTCTAGAATACTGTACAAACTCAATATAAATACAAGGCATACGTCTAAGCACTACAATTAAGTGATTCAACATTATTCATATTTCTCTGGTATTCTTGCTTTTCTAACTCCATTCTCTTCTTCTTCAAACCTAAATACTAGCAAACATTCATTTTTCCCTCAAACTATCTCCTCTTCATATCCCTATCCTTATTTCTTCTCTCCTTCCACTACTTATACCATCCTTTTTATTTTTCTCCAACCTTCTTATCGATTATGGTCACTAAGCCATTACTCAACTCCCTAAACCAAGTAAGCTATGTCAAGCTAGACAAAGTTAATTACCTAACTTGAGAGTCGATGGTACTCCCCATTATCAAAGGTTATAAGCTTAAAGTTTATCTGTTGGGAACCAAAGTTGTATCCCTTGAGTTTCTTCTTGACGTATCTAAACTAGTTATTCCAAATCTAGCATATGAAGATTATAAACCCACTTATCAAATTCTCTTAACTTGTCTCTATAATACGATGACCTATAAAGATAGCATCTCAACTCACTCAATGCAAATCCACTACAGTACTATGTAAAGAAGCTAAAGATCTTGTTGGATCAAAGGCTAAGGCAAGAGTTACTCTTCTTATTCTCAAAGGAGAACTTTAGAGATCTAGAAAAGGCACACTCAAAATGGAGGAACATCTAAACAAAATGAAGGCTACTGTAGCTAATTTGGCCCTTTCTGGAAGTCCAATTTATCCATTTGACCTCAATGCTAAATTCTTGTTGACTTGGTGGCTGAGTATACACATCTAGTAGTTCATTTATTTAAAAAGTATGACTTAAACTGGATAAACCTTTAGACTTTATGACTCATATTTGAGGCTCACCTTGAGCAACTCCACTTAGTATCGTAACAGAATATTTATTTTTCTTTTGCTAATCTTACTATGAGGTCAACTATGCATGATAATAGAAACAATTGGCATGGTCAAGGAAATTGGTCATCTTATGGAAAGGGCAGAGGAGGTCATTCTAGTGTTACTTAACCTCTTGCTGTTAGAGACGATACTTCATTAAATGTTGTAGCTACTAGGAATTATAATATTATATATGTCGATGCCTCTCAATCATTAAACCAAAATAATGGTCTTCTTGTTCCTCTGACTAAAAAGAATTTAACCAAAGCTTATAAGTTGAATCATGACATACTTGTTGAAATCCACTCACATGGTTGTTTTATGAAAGACAATGAAACCTGCAAAGTGTTGCTACAAGGAATACCTAGTCAAAGATTATATAAAGTGGATAATGTTGTTTTACCTTCAAAGAGACCTCCTGCTACTAGTTATTTTATTTTTGTTTCAAGTTAAGTTGCAATAGGGAGAATACATTATTATTCTTGTATTAGTTGTTATATTAGGCTTAACTATTAGATCATGTAATCTATATAAAGTTTTAAATTCTGTATATGACGTTGGCCAAAATAAAAATATGCATCTGAAACCATTGTGTATTTACTCTGTCATAATTCAAGATTATGTATTTTGGATGATGCACAAATTCATATCTATGCAAGACATTTTCATTGATTATATTTGCCTTTGCCTGATTGGGCATTACACTATATTTGATAACATCAAAGCATCATTATATGAATTTCAGATTGCTTAATATAATTGGCAGCCAGCTAGATTAAAATGCTTCGAGTAAATGCTAGGTGAGATTTGACTTGTTGGGAAAGGGGTGTCTCCACTAAATTTTCTCTCCATTTCCTCTCCACTTAATATTTTAACCCTTGGATCTTATTTTAATGGATAACATTTAATGCTATGTAAAAAATATTATTGTTATATTACATATAATAAACATATACAATAAAATCTCACCCATTAAAACATATTCCAATAGTTATGATATTAAGTGGAGAGGAAGTAGAGAGAAAAGTTAGTAGAGACACACCTCTCCTTGAGTTGTTGGCTTATGATTACTCAGACAACAAATATTCATTCAAGAGTTTCTCAACAATAATGTGATATCGTATTTGACATCATTAATGCAATAAATCAATAATTTAATACATTAATGCAGTTTTAAACATGAGACCCAAATAATAATGTGATATCATATCTAACACCATTAATGTAATAAATCAATAATTTAATATATTAATTAATGCAGTTTTAAACATATGGCAAAAAATGTAGTTTTACATATGAGACCAAACACTAATGTGATATCATATTTGACATGATGAATGCATAAAATCAATAATTTAATATATTAATGCGGTGTTAAACATGACACCCAAATAATATTGTGATATCATATCTAACATCATTAATATAATACAAGTATTAGACCTCTCCATATGCCTCCTCCTTTGTTGCAAAACAAGTATGCCTTCTTGCCCAAAAAAAAAGCATGGCTCCTGCAATCAAAAGAGGTATTGAGACCTGTAAACACTATAAACATGCTTATTTTGCTAAAGGAAACTAGAAAAATATTATCCACATGATGGCAACTGCATGTGATAGCAAATTATACAAACTATGTAACATTTCCAATTTCTTGCAAATCTTAATTTTCAACAAAACATCATTGTTCTGCAAAAGGCTAGGCATCAGTATGACCAAATCACTACTCCCTCCATTCCTTTTTAAAAGATAGGATTAACTGATATGCAACATTAGAGTAGAAGTGCCTGAAATGCCATGCATCTCGATATGGGAAGAAGAAAGGAAAAAGTCCTTTGAAGGTCCTATGGTAGATTCCCTTTATTCTGAGATTCAAGCGATTGTATAATAATGTAGATATTTCTAAGTAATTGACATGGTATGCATATGAAAAGATTGAAAACATGAAGCTTAAGCACCCTACAGATGCTCCTTAATGGAAAAAAATTGATCATGAGTACCCTGACTTTACGAACGAAGTAAGTAACCTACACCTTGCATTGTTAACTGATGGAATCAATCTGCTTGGTGTTTAGAGTAGTACACATAGCACATGATGGGTGATATTGATGATTAATAACCTTCCTCCACACTTGATCATGAAACGTAAGTTTATGATGTTGTCCATGTTAATTTCTAGGCCAAGGCAACCTGTGAATGATATAGTTGTATACTTGACTCCTTTAATTGATGACTTGAAGCTGCTTTAGGAAGAAGGCATCAATGTGTATGATGGGTATAGGGAAGAGAGTTTCACTTTGAAAGCCATGTTGTTTAGCACAATTAATCATTTCCATGCTTATGGTAATTGTCCGGATACAGTGTCAAAGGATATTCTACATGCCCTATATATAAAGATGACCCTCATTCAATACGACTAGATCATTGTAAGAAAAATTTCTACATGGGACATCAAAGATTCTTACCATCAAACATTTTTGGAGGAAGTACAAAAAGGCTTTCAATGGTTACTCAGAAGAAGATAGCCCACTGAAGATGTTGACTGGTGCTCAAGTTTTTGAATAGGTAAAAGACTTAGATAACAATTTTGGCAAGCCTTTTGCAAAATAAATCGGGACAAGTAGTTGAAAGAAAAAGTCTATTTTCTTTGAACTTCCATATTAGAATTTCTTATATGTGAGATATTTTCTTGGTGTGATGCACATAGAAAAAAATATATATGTGATAGTCTAATTGGCACATTGCTCAATATGCAAGGAAAAAGTAAGGATAGTGTCAATGCGAGGTTGGATTTGGTAAACTTGGGAATAAGAGAAGAGTTGGCACCGGTTAAGCAACGGCACCATACTTATCTACCTCCAGCGGCTTACACTCTTCCTAGGAAAGCGAAAAAATTGTTTTGTGAGTTTCTGCAAGGAATTAAAATTCTAGAGGCCTACTCTTCAAATATAAATAATCTTGTATTAGTGAAAGAGTTGAAGTTAAAGAACCTTAAATCTCATGATTGTCATGTGCTCATGCAAAATTTCTTACCGATTTGTATATGGTCCACTTTACCCAAAAATGTAAGAAACGCCATGACTAAACTTTGCATGCTTTTCAAGTTGATTTGCAGGAAAGTGGTTGATTCAACCAAGCTACAAGATTTGCAAAGGCTAATAGTTTGTACTTTGTGTGAATTTGAAATATATTTTCCACCTTCATTTTTTGACATTGTGGTTCATCTAACCATATACTTGGTCAAAGAGGTTCAATTGTGTGGTCCAGTATGCTTGACATGGATGTACTCGAATGAGTGATTTATGAAAATTTTAAAAGGGTATGTGAAAAATAGATATTGACCAGAGGGTTGAACTGCTGAAAGGTATATGGTTGAAGAAGCAGTGACTTCTGTGCTGATTTTCTATCAAATGCTGACCCTAAAGGGATCTCAAAGTCTTATCATAATGGGCGAAGATCAGGGAAAGGAACAAGTGGGAGGGATGTGATAAGGATATCAGTGACTGAATGGGAACAAACTCATTTATATGTGCTAAATAACACTGATAAGGTTGAACCGTATGTTGAAGAACACAAGGATTCTCTTCAACAATTATATGGTGATAGGAATGAAAATTTATAACAAAAGAACACAATCGACATTTCTCATGTTGGTTAAAAAAGTGCATTAATGATGAGATAGAGAGGAATCCTGATTCAGTTTCTAAAAATTTGATATTGCTGTCAAAGGGACTGAGCTTAAATTTATTATCTTATAATGGTTATGCAATCAACAGTAACACATTCTATACACAAGACCATGCATGATATACAGAGCATGATGCAGAATAATAGGGTAATACTTGTTGGTAATTTTTGGCATAGATCTAGTGCTAGAGACATAAATCTTATCTACGAACCAATGTTATACTTTGATGTCATTGAATGCATATGGGAGTTAGATTACTCTATGTTAAGGGTCCCTGTCTTTAGATGTAAGTGGGTTAACAACAACAATGGATTACGGACAGATGAGTTAGACTTTGTTCAAGTGGACCTTTTTAAAGTTGGGTATAAAGATGACCCTTTTATTTTAGCATCACAAGCAGAACAAGTGTTTTCATTCCAGATCATGTTAAGAAGAATTGGTCCATTGTACTCCCATCAAACAAGAATCATCAAGAACAAGTTGATGTTGAAAGTAATGAATATTTGAATATTGTTGAGGATGTCCTTCCTTTGAGATTTTGGGGTCAGAAGATATTGGTATAGATGAAGATGAACCCTTATACATGAGACATGATCATTAAGAGGGGACTTAGGTCAATCTATCAATTCATACTACTAGGAGACTCAAGAGAAACACAATTCTCAATTCAACAAGAATGATAAACAACAAAATTTTAAATCAAACAAGAAAAAGGAAAAGATAATGAGTGCCTTGACTTTTTTACTTGTATGATTTAGATGTATTCATATATTTTAAATTAATTTACATTCATTGATATGATAGTCACTGTGCATTGATGATGTTTTGTTTGATTTATTTAACTTGCAAGAGTGTGGATTCACCATGTGAAAATGATGATGTTCCTATGAATATTGCTAGAGAAAGATTTGTGGAGAGTGTAACCCTTGGTGGGACCATTATGGCTAGGTTGATCAAATTGAGAAGCAAGGAAATTAAGTTAGAACTTGAATAGAATGAAAAGGGACACCCAATTGGACTGAATAGTAGCTCCTTCAATAATTTCATTGGGACTACAGTTTGAGATAGAGTCCCTATTACAATTCAAGATTGGAGATGAGTGAAGAAACAATATGGGGATGAAATCTAGGGTAAAGGCCAGGTAACACATTCATTACTTTATTGTTCGGGTTGTTTTGTTTCATATAATTGCAAGCTAACAAATTATGTTTGGTTTTTTGTTATAGAGTTGTTTTATTGTTGATGGTGATGATCAAAAGAACTTGGTGCTAAGAAAAGCTAGTAAACTTATGAGAACATTTCATGCTAATCTTGTAAAATTCTTCATGAGGGATGATAATGAGAATTTCATTCCTACACTACTAGATTTAAACGAACAAATCATCACTCAAAAAATTTGGGATGAGTTTTTGAAAACACATACAATGCAACTTAGGAATTCTAGGCAATATAATATTAGACTTTTCTTTTTGCCATTAATAGAATATTATACCTTACCTACTACTTGTAATCTATTTGTAATTAATATTTATTGATATGAAGCATTTGGATCTAAACAGGAGTTGAGTGAGAAAAATCGCTCTAATGCGATCAACATACATACTGCTACATACAAGAACCTGTATCACATGGAAAGTTAGAGAAAATAATTGTAAGAACTAATGATTATTTCATATGCATCTAATTTTTATGACTAACTTTTAACTTCAACTAATTTTGATATGTAGATAGAAAAATCAAATTCAAATATTACACAATTACCATGAAATTATTTGTGGGGAGCCGGTTGCACAAATAAAAAAGTTGAAATTCATAGTGAAGAAGCAAGAAGAGTTGCAAAATATTGTGTTAGTATTGGATTATGCGTACTAGAAAGAATTAACTTTACTTAAATGATTCTATTTTATGATAACTAATATTGTAATTCTTTTTGAGATAGCGATTAATGACACAGAGGAGCCTAAGTTGGCGCGATATGTTGGTTGTGATGATTTGTTGAGTAGAGCTTTAGGAGTACCTGAGTATGATGGTCATGTTCGGGGTACTGGTTTTGCAGTCACTTAAACATCATACTTCAGACGCCAGAAGCGCTCCAACAAAAGTGATTTTTTTGCAACTGTGAGAGGAGATGAATTATTTCAAGCATCAAATGCAAGAACAATTTCATGAACAAATGCGTTTAATGCAATTACAAAATGTGCAATTGAGAAGTCAAATTGATCACTTGGTGCAGTGTAGGGCAACACAAAATGTTCCCACATGTGACAGCCCAAGTGTGAGAGATAGTTGTTATTCGATACCTAAAGTCCCTCTTCCTTTGGTAACTAATTTCTTCTTTAGTTAACTTTTTGTTACATTATAAATTAGTATACCTTAATATATTAACTCTATTTTCAATAGGGTGAATCCAAATGCAAGTTTTATGTGGATCAATCTTTTAAACAAGCGGTTGCAATGGGTATTGCCTACAACACTGATAATGATACACTGAACAATTCACCATTGCCTGACAACACACTATGAGTAAGGGTTAACATTTGCACGAATGAAGATACGCTTTTATTGATCCCTTCTCTGGATGAAGAAACAATGGTGAAAGATGTTGTAGGTGGTTATGTTGCTTGGCCAATAGATTTGATAGAGCCATGTCAAAAGGTAGTTCATTTACGATTCCCTTTACTTATGCACTTCCATCTAAAACTACATGATTTAATTTCATGATTTTTGCAAGTTGGATATTCTAAAGGAAAACAAATTCAACTGCATGGCAAGAATTCAAAGTGTTCAACAATACAACCAAAGTCCAAAGCCTTAGCTAGCCAATAGAGCAAAAGACAAATTACCTCATATCGCAATCAATTGGAATCAATTGCACCTAATTTGATCCGCGAAGGAGGTCTACAATTACATTTTTGATAGACACATCTACAATACTTATGGTATAGATGATCATATTAATAGTGATGTGTTGGATGAAATATTTAATCGTGGATGGGTTAGTGCTTTGGTTATCAACATCTGGATTAGGTATTTTATCATCATCGTTTATCACTGTATTATTATTTATCATTCAATTTTTTGGCTTTAATGACATTGTTTTCTATAAAGGCATTTGTACCATGACATTTTACTGAACACAGACAGGGTCCAATTCTCATTTGTCAACCCTTCTCTTGTTGGACAACATAGGGGTAGAGTATATTTGAATGAACAATCTAATGATATGAAAGATTACTTTAGAAAGAAAGCGACACCAAATATACTATTTCTAGTGCCATATAATGCAAGGTAAGTTATTAGTAGTAGTATTTCAATGTATGTTTTTTTATTGTTTAACTTTTACCATAACAAGATTGTTGAAGAAAAATTTTCAAAATATTTCAGGGTATATTGGATATTGATTGTTACCAATCTAGTGGAATCTTCTAACCCTCACATTTACTATGTAGATCCTTTAATTGGAGGTCTTCTAGAAAACCATCTTGATATATCGTGATTGTTCAATAGGTAAGTGTAGGCGTGTATGTGTAAATATTTGCGTGTGTGATTGAATAACTGAAAGTAATCAGTTTTTATTTGTTTTGTTAGCGCATTGACTGCATATTGAGCCTCTGCCTCCTTAAGCTATTCTAAAGCTGCTGACCCTATCAATAGCTATGTCTGGAAGAAGATACGGATACTGATATATGAATTTACTCAAATTTTGTTATTAAACAATTTTTATTCAAAAATTGAGTTGACTATTTTATTATATTGTTGCAATGCCCTTTCCATCCCAATAAAAATGATTGCAGGTATTATATCATGAAATTCATGAAGGATGTAATTACTCATGATCATCCTTTTGTTCCTCAAAAAGTAAGTCATTTAAGTTGCAATTCATATTGTGTTTTAAATTTAATTGAGTAGTGTATGATAATTAAGTATTAGTGATTTTAATTCATTGTGTGCATAATTTTATATATGTAGTATTATGAAGATCAACGTTGTGACAGTTTGACTAACCATAAAGTCAATGAAGTCCTCGAGGAATGGTGTGAATATGTGCTCAGGCAATGCTCTAGCTAGCTTCTATTTAACTAGCTAGGTTGTTTCTTGCCTATTATTGTGTTGTTTATTTAAGAAGAATTTGCTGTATATCATTCACAATTGTTGTAAATATATTTAGTAGTGATTTTGTTAATTAGTTATTTGTTTGTATCATTTTGGATTTATTTTATTGTGGTTTGCTTTTCTTCATTTTGTTGTGGATATAGTAATTTGTGTTTAAAGTTTATTGTCGAATATAATTATAGGGTTCTGAATTAAAAATATGAAAAAATAATTTAAAAAAATACTTCTTATGGCACTTCCCTATAAAAATGCCATAGAAAGCAAATGTTTTTTTTTACAAAAAAATATCACTTCCTATGGTGTTTCCTCAGGAAAGTACCACAGGAAGTTCAGACTTGTTGTGGCACTTACTCTAGAAAGTGCCACAACAAGTCTGAACTTCCTGTGACACTTACTTGAGGAAGCACCAAAAGAAGTGTATTAAAAAAGTTTTTAAAAAAAGACATGTTGTGGCGCTTATGGAAGTGCCACAGTTTCTTTTAGTGGTGATAGGATGTGGCACTTCCTAAACACCACAACTATTATAAATGCCACAATTGTCTTTATTTGTAGCAGTGTACCTTTTTACCACTTAAACATGGCCGAGAGTTATTATTCCCACTTGGGATTTTGACTCTCATGCATTAATTAATTCCTTGATGATGGTCATTGCCTTAACTGTAACAAATTAAACTCGTTTCTTTGAAAATTATGTGGAGTCCGAGTGAAGAATTGTTTCTATTCAATTTTTTGAGTGTACTCTTTTGTTCTTCTTCTTCTTCAATTCATTATTGGGTTGAAGATGACTATTTTCTCAACTCTACTCTCTAGAAGCCTTTCTTTGAAATTATCCAACATATATTCATTGTTATATAGAATTGCTAGTATAGTAGTTTGGACGAATTTCTCTTTAAACTTGGTAGTTCACAATATGACCACAAATAATTCTTGATGTCTTTGGACTAAGGGTGGAAAATCATATGTGTACTTTATTGCTACTACTCCAGAGTTCAATTTAGAGTTTAGTGTTAAAAAAATATTTACCATTTCATTTCGATGTTGAAGGAAAATTAATAGAGAATGAGAGAGATGCGTACCTCCTATTATTTATAGCGTTAGGGTGACCACTAGTTAGGAAGGTGGAATATCTCTCATTTATTGTGAGACAATTCTTTGCTTGCTCTTCAATTCAATGACCAAGAAATTAAATAATATCCTATCTTTATCTTCTATAATCTTGTAGTAACGTTGTTAAAAACCGTTCCATGAGCAATCATTTTTTGAGAAAATAGTTGTGTTTCTATTACTGTTGTTAGTGTATTCTGTTTATTCCTTGGGTCTTTTTTCCAGCCCTCCGAAGTTGAAACACATGCCTCAAGCTCCTTGACAACATTGATGTTAGTAGAAAAAGTTCAAATGTTTATTCCTTGGGTCTTTGTTCCAGCCCTCCGAAGTTGAAACACATGCCTCAAGCTCCTTGACAACATTGATGTTAGTAGAAAAAGTTCAAAACAATGATGACCTTCTAACAGTTCAGTCATCAGAATCTTCAACCGCAGCATTAAAGAGAAAGAAGAGAGACGACACTCTATTGGTTGATAGATGACACTCCATGACCTGCTATTTAAGTTTGATTTTATAATTTTTAAGCAATTATGTTTCCATGTTTCACTCTCATGCTAAGGGTCTTCAATATTGGTCTCATCAGTATTTATTTTCAAATAATACATTTGGGACTTACAATATAAAAATATACTGGTCATCAACCTTGATAATTACTTGGTGGTAATGAGATCCCCCTGCCAATTTTGGGCCTACATTCTCATGAACTGAACTAGTAAGTTGCTAGTAGTACCGGATGCCCATGAATTAATCCAAAAAAATAGATGATTATAAAATAATTACATGATATATTATTATTACAAATAGATATTGCTTATTATGTATACAAAAAAAAAATTGCCCAATCATAAAGACTAAATTATACAATCAATATTACATACCTCACAAAACAATGCTTTAAAACCATCCCCGTGCAAGGTAACAATACATGTTATTAAGGTTTCTTGTTCTCTAATTCTCTTGTAGCAATTAATGCTCTTCAATTAAATGATGATTAATTTCCTATTCAGTAAGGTTTCTTGTTCGCTAATTCTGTTGTCGCAATTAATGCTGGTTTTTTTTCCCTTATTTGATTAGATTTCTTATTTTTCCAAATCAAATATTCCAGCCCCCATCAGACATGAAACAGTGATCTCAGGATGGTATAAACTATAAAGGCTTTATTAAAAATTGAAAGTTTTGCTCGAAGAAATGCCAACTTTGCAAGATACAATTTCCACTCTAAAAGGCATATAGTTTTAATGGCAGTGGTGTTTTGTTAAAATATACTGTAATTATTTTAATTAATGTAAGCTGACCCTAAGATACAGGTAATATTCATAGACATAGTCTTAATATTATTATGTTATACTCTTAAGACTATGTCGCAAGTTAAAGGTAGGTGGGGGTTGGGGAGGAGAGATTATGAGCTTTGTTCGGTTAAAGGAAAGGGGATGGGAGGTTAGTTCCTTGTTTGGTTTTGGAGGATAGGTGAAGGAAGCTAATTATAAATTGATAAATATGTCATTTTCTTTTTATTTATATATTTTCCTTCTTTCACAATTTTCATATCAGGATTACTATTTCTTAATTTATGAATCTCAGAAAACCTAATACCCCACTTGTATATTATAAAAAAAATTATAGACATTGTAAAGGATCATTTTATTAGTTTTGACATGCTACCTCATCAATTTAAATGTGTTGGTTACTTATCATCAACACACAAAGGCTTGCTAGAAAATATTGCCCCGTTGAATATTTTCCAAAATTATTTTGGTTCATTGTAACATAATGCACTACTACTTGGCAATTCTCCTCTTCCAAAATTTTCACAGCTTCAGTAAAGAGCACTTCAGGTGGTAATGCTCTAGTTGCCAGCATTAATTTTATTTATTACCATGGATGCAGTCTAAATTTCATAGATTGTATGTAATGAAATATATCAGAAGTTTAGCATTTGGAAGTTTTTCTTCTATAAGCCTTTTCAAATACATTAAATGTTGGATCACACCTTACAAATGTTACAATTTAGCGGTTCATCAAGTAAAGTTTGCAGTAGTAATGAAACTTTCAAGACTCTCAAACATCTACAATGTAGGACCAAATAGAAACATACACCGGACAGAAACAAAGAATTTACTTTAATTGCTTAGATATGGTTAATACTTTCGGTTAACATACTCAAATTGTGTATTTGGTAACCATTCTACAGTCACGTAGGCAGCCCATGCATGCATATCTGTTTGGAGTTATATACAAAAAATAAAAAATAAAAATAAAACAAACATTCTGAAGTAGTGATTCAACTTACTAATTAGTTGTTGAACAAGTTCGAACCTGAGCTTCTTTTGTGCACTATGAAAGGGGTGAGGAAGCTGCAGCATTTGATCCAATTAAGCCGTCAAGCGGCAACATTCTTAATTCCCCTAACACTATTCACAGTCTTCTTCTAGATTGTTATGAACTTGATGTTTTCATTTCTAATTGTAATGAGAGATTTAATTAACAAGGAAGGTATGCCACTGAAGCAATAGGAGGAATAATAAGTCCTTACTAGGAACACGTACCTGTTTCAGAGAAAAATGATCATGTGCCTAACATACATAATTTTGACCCCCAAAAAGACCAAATTGAAACTAGAAAAGCAGTTCGTATACACCAGGAGGTAAACTAACATGAATCAGTAGCAACTTAATATCCATAGTCGTCACCAACGTTAGGTTGTTATATCAAAAGAATGACAGTTTGGTCAACGTCTTGAATTAGCGTAAAAATCCACATACCCACTCTATTTTCATGAGGATTCCAAAATGCCTAACATTTTTGTTAAATCCGTTTATTTGGGCCCTGAACGGCTACATATGCAATTTTGGCTAATTTGATGTCAAGAAAATAGAAGTTTGGTCAACATCTCGGATTAGAGTGAAAACCCTCATACCTACTCCATTTTTCATGAGGATTCTAGAATGCCTAGCATTTTTTACAAATTCATCTGTTTGGACCCTGAACGGCTATATACATGATTTTTGCTAATTTGAGATCAAGAGAATGAAAGTTTGGTCAACGTCTCGGATTAGCGTGAAAACCCACATACCCACTTCATTTTTCATGAGGATTCTAGAATGCCTAAAATTTTTGTCAAATTCATTTGTTTGGCTCTGAACAGCCACATACGTGATTTTGGCTAATTTGAGATCAAGAGAATAAAAGTATGGTCACTATCTCGGATTAGTATGAAAACTCATTCATTTTTCATGAGGATTCTAGAATGCCTAACATTTTTGTCAAATTCATCTGTTTGATTAATGTTCACATACGCGATTTTTGAAGTTAGTCTATCTTGTAATTTTAGAGGATTTTATCTTGCAAGTATAGAGGATAAGGTTATGGGATGTTGTTGAGATAATGTGTTCCTTATTGTTTTCCATCGAGTTGTTTAGGAACTGAACTTGTCTGATAGTATATGACATTTTGTTTGTTTTCTAACATTAACTTTGTGATTATATGAGGTTGGATGTAATCATGCTGTGTGTTGGATTTTCGACAGATGGTTTTGCTATGACCCCTACCATGAGAAAATTGCGTCTCATATGGGTGACTACTCGCATGCACATTGAAATCTACCAATACCCTGCTTGGTGGGTTTTGCTCTTAACCAAACTGGTTTATGTAGAAACTTAGTGAGAAAAATATTTGACTTGAAAATTCTAATAGAAGTGATGTAGTTGAAATAGAGACGTGGTGTCAAGGGGAGGGAAGAGTTAGAACCCTTCGTGATTTTATACTTAAGGGTTATGCTACCAATCAAATGATTGGAAGAACGACAAGGTGAGATTCTTTCATTATTGGGAAAATTTTCCTAATCATAGATTGGATGATCAATTATATGCTCTTCTTTTCTGGTTTCCAGTGTGGCTCTTTCCATGCGCTTTGCGTCAAGATATAGTGAAATCCTTGATGATTGGTAGAATTTTTTTACTTGGATCATATATAGACTAAATGCAATGGTATAACTATGAGAGTTTCAATAGCACATAAAGTTGTTATTGAACCATAAATTCCTATGTAAAGTCCCCTGATCCAAGGACATGTATGAGAAACATGTTAAGTCCTTTGGCATGCATAGGGTATGAAGTAATAGATACTTCATTATGGCTTTAAATATGTGTGTAGGTATACAATATTTAGTCTGTCGTACATGTTGGTGAGGTCGGCTTTCTCACACAAGCGACCGCCTTTGACACTCAGGAAGAGTGTGCAAAGATGAGACAATTGTATTCACCAGAAAAGCAACAAGAGGGCTGATATGGTAGAGAAGAAACACAAACCATGTCACCTTATCTTAAAGTACAGTAAGTTGAGATGAGATCCATAATTGTAAACATGGATCGAATCATGGAAACCCACGTCCATGATACCAGTTGCTAGACAAAAAATTCTTCAAAATTGACGTCATGTAATGTGAATGGAGGTGAAGAATTTGGGTTTAGATACTAGGAGTATATAAACTTAGTCTATACAATGTTGATGATAAAATCAAAACGACATATGCTTTTAAAGTATAATAGTAACATCATAGCATGCAATTCATTCCGCATGTGCAAAAGAATTGCAAATGGAAAGCAAGTAAATGGATCATTGCTTCATTGCTATCTGAGCCGCAGAAAGGTTAATCCTTTCATTGATGTCCTTTGACTTCAACATTATCATGGAAATATGTTTCAATGTATGCTACTTTAGCATATTGTCCTATGATCATGACTGATGCAATCTAAATGTATTATGTTAGGAAAGTGATTGATTGATATAAAAATGATATATGGGTAAAAGGAAGATTATTACCTAAAATACACACACCTATGCTGGTGTCATGAGATTGGTCCCTTATGATATCATTTTGTAATTTCATTAGTGTGGACATTATGCATATGAGAAATGCAATATAATCTAAGTCTTATACTAACTCAAGAGGGATTAGATTGGCCATGAGAGAAGTGTATATTAGTAAATCTAGAAAATTCGAGCATTATATCAATTTCAAGCTTCACTACAGGGTTGTCTTGTGTTGATATCTAAAACGGAGATTTCTAGTAAACGCACCCAAATGAAAATGTCGTGCCTACACGGTTACAACAAAACACCTAGCATGAAAGAAGTAAGAGAAAGATATTTGGCTCATAACATCTAATCCACCAAGGGTGAATGGAAGATGTTGAGATATATTAGTCCACCCTTGGTGAATTAGGGCCCAAGCCCTATTCAAGAGGGGCTATCATGGAGAGATACTGGCTTATAAAGAAAAATATCTCTTATAATTTAATAGTTTTGTCTATTCTCATGTAACTGTATGCTTAAGCGTTATATCTATTCCTATGTAATTATACGTACATTATATATAGGATGTGGATTGAGGGAGTAAATAATTTGAATAATAACACACAAAATAATGGTATCCTCCCTCTAAAAGGTTCTCTCAAATGAATGTTCTCTTCTCTTCCTCTCTTTGGTGTATTTTGTTGTGCAACGTGATCAGAGTCCGCATCGGTGCTCAAGTTTCGTGTGGATACTTCACTCAGTCAATCGGATTCTAGGTATGCCTGCAATTCGTACATTTCCAATAAGTAAGATTTCATCAACATACAATACTAGAAACACAGATTGCATTCCCACTAACCTTCTAGTAAACAAATATTCATCTTCATTTTTTAGGAATCCAAACTCTTTGACTATTTCATTAGAGTTAAGAGTACAAGAGTTCAATTTTGAGATACTTGTTTTAATCCATAAGTGGGTCTTTCTAACTTGCAAACCTTCCTAGCAATATCTAATGTACAAAGCCCTCAAGTTGTGTCATTTAGACAAATGACTAATTTTTATCATAATTTATGATAAACTTTAGCATATTGCAACTATTGAAAAGGTTTTATCATAATTTATTACCATGGTTTTGTTAGAATCTTTGGCAACTAATTTTTAAATACATGCACTTTGACATTCATGTCAGTTTTCTTAGTAAAATGTCACTTACATCCAATGGTCAATCAAGATTTATATCTATTATCACAAATGAATTGCATTTTAAACATCATGGCCTCTAGCCATTTTTAGAGCAGGGTCCAATGCAGAGGCTATATTTGTTTATTATACTCACAAAGACTGCTGGAGTGATTTTCCTATAGGATGACCTCAAATAGTCGAATTATGTTTTCTCTTGAACATGTACGTTATTTAATTAAATACACAATGGAATTTGTGCAAATTAATTAGTAAACTTCTTTGACAATTAAAATTAAATACTATACCAGCACTATGGACTATTGAAAGGAAAAAAGATTGTAGAATCCATATTCTACTAACATTTAGCTCTAGTAGAGGTTTGTTTTATTTTTTCCCTTCCACTCTAGTTTATTGTTCTCTCAAATTAAGCAAACTGTATATAAAATTGGTGCTGGTCTGCTGGATTCGGCTTTGAATAAAGCTCTCTTGAGAAGGATACTTCACTTCTGTAATTAGTTTTTGCTGCTTGTTTTTTAGAGCTTACGTCTTAAAATTTTTCATTACACTAAACGAAACTTTTGATATCAACATAATATAGATAATTAGAAGTATGGGGAAGAATAGACAATGCATTGGATATTTTCCCTTCCAAGGTTTTATCTTAATAATTTTTCCTAGCGAATTTTTATTAGATGATTCCTTTTGGTACTTATATATTGTGTACTACTTTCTCCGCCCCTAAATTAAAGAGTTTGATAGCTAATTTGTATGATAAAAAGTTAGTTAAGTAAGTTATTTATTAAAAAAAATGTGTATTGGTTATCCTAAGATACTTCTATTAATAATTTACAATGAAACTATTACATTGGTGGAACAGCTAACCCCACCCAAAATATGTATAATCAATAAAGACATTTGGAAAAAATTTATAAATTTGGGAGACAAAGTATATTAAGATCTTACACTTTAGACCAAATTTAACCCTTTAGCTAGTTAGCTCTTATATTAAGGACTAGAAGGAGTATTTATTAGAATGAGGGAATTTTTTTTTTTTTTTTGAATAGCATGTGTAAATCAAAATTGTTTTATACGTAGACTAATTATTCTGCTTAAATGAGAAGCATTCGTTTGTTTCCCGTCCGAATTCTCTTTCCCTTTTATTATATGTGTCATCATTCTATGAGCTTTATTGGGTTATACTTTAATAAATTAGGACCCTTGCACGATTGAGAAAAGGGCTTAAGGCAATTTTTCTTTCATTTAATAATAATGGAAAATAAATTAAATTTATTGGTAACCATCGGGAATTACAAGAGAGATTCGAGGGATATGAAGAAGTGAGGGGTTAGCTTTTCTGAGTGTGAATAATAAAAAAAAAAAAAAACTTCCGAGGTCTCTCTTCTATGTGTGATCTCTTCTCGCCAATTCCTTTAATGGTGTACTTGCTATATAGTCACTTTGGTCTTTTCCATAATAATAGCCTGAAATTTGAATTATTTTAACCCTTTTTATAAGATCTTACTTTGAGTTGTCTGAGTATTTAATGTGTTTTTACCATATTTGCCCCAAACTAATTCTATTCTCTCATATTTTTCCCACACTGCAATATCTTTCATTACTATTCTTATTTCTCCATCTTACTTATCCCCTTATAAATAAGCCCATAATTGGAAAAAATGTTCATTGCTTACATATTTATTATTTTAACCTATTTTAATTGTTTCCTTAAATAGGCAATTCAGTTATGAAGCTCTTATTAAAAGAACCAGAGGGAGTATCATAATCCAAGTCCAACATGTGATTTAGATTTGTGTGGGCTACCGGGTTGCTTTGTTGGTCTTTCAGGTACGCCTCAATACGTTCAAGCTTTTTAAAAACTAAACCACGTGAAAAAGTACCTATGCAACAGAAAGCGTATTGCGCAAGGGATTTATGCACAATTGGTCGCTGTCAAAAAGGACAGTATATATATATATATAGCTTACAAAATTACAATCATCCTAAGCCAAAGTGCGATTCCCGGACAAATTAACAACAGAGTGTACTAGACTTGGTAAGTTCATATGTATGTAATCATACTACACATACAAACACATTGGCTTTTGATAAATACACACATACAGCTACATCTTCACACACCCATATATTGGGAATTAGTTAAGAAAGATCCCAAGCTTGACCACCTTTCATATTGTTTTTCTTGAGCCTCCCAAAGAACATAACCACTATAATGATGAACTTTCCTTTGTTACTCATTTTACCTGAAAGTCCAATCCACAAATCTCTACAATTTGCATCTGCTTTCAATTGCCTTTTGCAACTGTATCCCGTTGAGAATCCCACGTTCCCATACGCACTGCATTTTATGGTACAAAAGTTGTTTTAAAATATATTCACCTGTGTAATTGAGTATATAAAATATTTCTTCTAAATTCTATGATATGTTTTCAAATAATTAAGAAAAATTTGCCAAGTTAGAACATACTACATCTGATCTTTAAGACCCAGTTGACTAATTTGAGAAGATTAAAGAAACTAAATAAATTATTTTAAAGTATTTATTTTATCATTTTTCTACAGACTAATTTGTTTGACTTATAAATTGATATATAATATAATGATACACATAAGTATTTCATAGAGATCATGTAACATATGGCATATTTAAGTAATTTATTTAGCTTCCTTAATCTCCCTAAATTAGACAACTAGGTCTTTATTAAGGACTGAAAGTAGTATATAGTAGGAGAATAGAATCACTTGCCTGATAACTTCCAAAGTAATGTTCAATGCATTAAAGTTGAAGGGATCTTCTTTTAAGCTTTTGCTTTCAGTAATGCAAATCAGAATAATGAAAATGGCCAGATAAGGCAGTTGAGAGAACAGAAGACACTCCTTTAAGCTTGTTTTCTCTTTCTTTTTCTCATTTGTTTCGTCTCTTATGGGTAAAAATGTTGTGTATGGTGGGAGGTACCTGTAATATATAAAAGGACCAAAAAATAGAAGTTAGAAGAAGTACAATTAGCCAGAATGTTTGAATTCATTTTTATATGCTCTGCTTGGTAATATTTTGCACAGTCAACCATTTATCATATATACTCTCATTCCTGTAAAGCTAGATTATATTCTCGATGGAAAATAATATTTCCAACAAAGCATTCTGGATAGTGGAATTTATAAAGCTGCAGAGAATCTAGCATTATTTTCCAGTTCAAAAAATTATTCAAAGAAATCTAATTGTTCCCTCTCTCACACCTATCATATAAAGTTGAAATCCTTTTCATGAGATAATACTAATTAATTAACATCAGCCTTTCAACACTTAAAGACTGTCGAGGATGAGAGAATAATATATATAACAGAACTCATCATTTTCGTATCATTATTACTTTTCTAGTCCATCTAAAAAAAGAAAGATAATAGAGAACGTAAGTGGGTTCTTTCAAGATTAGAAAGCAACTTGCATAAAAGCTACACACCAAACATTGTGGAATACCTACCAAGTTCCATAGAATTCAAATTAATATGTGGTTGTCGTACAAATACAGGAGATAACTTTATTGTTCTAATAACGTAGATTTACAATAGTAATAAAAAAAAGCCAGGAATTTCGGTTTACCGAAAATCAAAACCCAGTAATTTTCCAGGGGCGCGCACATACATATATATATATATATACTCCCTCCGATCCTAAATATAAGACAGAGTTGACTTTTTTGGAGAGAATAAGGAAGCTAAATAAGCTACTTAATCATATCATATATTGTGTATTCTTAGATTATATATCAGTTTATTAGTCAAACTAATTAATTGGGAGAAAAAAATAAAAATATAAATACTCTAAAGTAATTTAATTAGCTCCCTTAATCTCTCCTATAAAGTCAACTTTGTCTTATATTTAGGACCAGAGGGAGTACTAAACTTAATTAATTAGTACAAAATGTCCTAGAATGGAAAATGATTTGGCTAGGTGCAATTGATTGAAATTGAGCACGGAACATAAGTGCTATTGGATACTCATTTAAATTCAACCATCACTAAGTTTCAACATGTGGCTATTTATATCCCTCCAAGTCATTTCATGTCCAATAAGATGTCGCCACTTGAACACAACAATATTCAAAATGCTATTTTCATATTAATTTACCACACGTAAGTATAAACGTAGAGTAGTGATGATTGCTTACATCATGACGACCAAGAGCACCAATATGGCAGAAGATAAAGCAGACAAATCGAAAACAGTTTCGCCGGCGTGTCTCGCATTTGTAATTTGGAACAACGATGCAATCAGTTTCTGATAGGTATCTAAACCTTTCAAGTTCTCTGAATTCCACTCCAAGCAACAGAACAGCACGAATTGTATTAGATTGAAACCTAAAACAGTAGCAACAAGGAGCCAGCAACGAACACCAGAAAGCAAATGATCAAAACCAATCTCCTTATAATTCTTCTGAATATAACTGAACTCTTCTCTTTTCATGACTTTGTCCAGAACCCAGATCACAAGCCTAAGGAATGGCGCGTACAAGGTGTTCCCAATATAAACAAATGGCAAAATAAGCCAGAGAAGACCTGAATATTGCTTAAATACAATCAGGTTCTCATTTGTGGGGACAAAACCACAAGAAGCAATGGTGGAAACTATGGTGAACACAGAAAAAGTTTGTACGCTAATCCCTTTGTTTCTTAGTACTTGTCTCGCACTTGGTACGATGCTTATGTAGGTTGAGACCAAACCAGAACCTACTAAGTGAAGCACCATGGTGAAACCCAAAGTCACAAACCCTAGACACTTAACAGACCTACGTTTCAGTTCACCCAACTTGTTATCATCTTGAACAATATTATTGTCACTACTACGATCGTCCACACCTAGCTCATTCTTCTTTTTCAGAGAAACTAAATTGATCTCGATTTGACTGGGATTATGAGGAACTTGAGGAATAAGGTGAGTTGTTACTCTATTTTTAAGGCTCTGATTCTGGGAAAGGTTGAAGGAAGAAGAAAAGAAAAGGCCAAGCATGGAAGTGAGAACCTCCCCACCAACAAACATAAGGAAGGTCATGAGAAGGAGCTGTGAATTAGAGAAAACTTCCATTTCTACAGCAGTCATACTGGAGACAGTGGCTGAAGAAACAGAAGTGAAAAATAGATTAAAGTTACTTAGGGCAAGAGGGGTTCTTGGCTTTAAGATTTTGAGACCAAGGAAACCAAAAACAGACATGACTATTAAATAAAAGAGTTGGGAGTAAAAGGGACCGATATGGACAGCTAGAACATGAAATAAAGACAGAGTAAGAGTGATAAGAGAAACAAGTTGAGAACTAAAATGAGAAAGAAGATGCTTCATATTACTGTACTATGCAGAACAAGGTGATGGTGGATGGCGAAGGGAAGGTATTGGTTTATAAAGGGATAAAAAAATCGCTGTGCACGTGGGCTCTCCAATTGGCTCTAGTGGAAAGAGCAATAACAGACCAAGAGTATTTGCCCATTAAAAAAATAGAATGTGGAGGCAAATGTCATTGGAAGCATCTTTATGTTATTTACTTGGTGCAATATCGAAAGCATGATGCACAGTGCAATGTACGCACATGTCAATTTTAATTTGTGTATTTATTTCATCTACAAGTCATTTTCTTTTTAAATTCCATTGATCCTTTTTCTTTGGACTTGGCATTTTAAATGCATGCCAGGCGCATATGTAGAATATTTTGACTTAATTTATCAACTTCCCTTTTGTGGACAAAAATTACAATTTATATAAACTTATGTAGAATATAAATATAAATATGAAATAACGAAACAAACTTTATTTGCAGTGTACATGGAAATGTTGGATTCCTTCCCTTTTGGTTTGAGGAGAACGTAGAAGATGGGGAAGAGAGAAAATTTTAACAAGTTTGATTAAAAAATGGACAAAATATGTTAAAAAATGTTGAGCTGATTTTTCTTACTCTTTTCCTCGTATATATTCTTTAATGAAAATTAAACTATATTTATCCATCTTTAAAAATTGAACTCATTAAAATTTTCTTCACCTCCCTTCCTTTCTCCAACCAAAGAGAGGGTTAAAAAAATGTAAAGATTTGTGTGTTATTTTCTCAAGAAAGAAATAACAACGGAAATCTCATACTTATAGTGATCATATTCTATGGGAAGGTAAAAAAAATTCAATGAGAGGTGGCAAACGATTAGCGTCTCTTTAATAATTATTTATATATTTTACAATCCTGCAAAATAACATTCTTATTAGTATCCATCGTACTTAATTTATTATCTACCACACTTTTTTCTGCCTAAATTGAACGATTGCAAGTTGGTGCCCCAACCACTGATAATTTTTTTATTTTTAAAGTTAGTGGCAGTAACCGACATATGATATATATTGGTGTAATACTTTGGAGTTACACGTTTTATAGTCTTTTTGGTGTCTAGGGTGGGATTTGACGTCTCAATTTGGCCCTTATTTCTTCCACGACCAAAATTATCAAATTTGAATAGAATGATGGTGAAATTCAGTTCATAAACGCCTTAAAAATTGAATTCTCATACTTCTATTAAGCTATCTCATCATTTCGAGCAAGAATACTTTCTTCTTATAACATTTAACCAATTTTCAACGTGTACTCTAACAATCTAATTCAATTATTGTCTTGAATGCAGCCATAGTCATAGTGTGCTATGAAAGTGCTCCAAGCTATTTCAGATTTGTGATTCACATTATTCCCAAACATGCAACTGTTGAAGCTAGTCGTTGACTTGGATCCATTATTCATCGAGTGTAGGGAATTGACCATAATTCACCGATATAATTTTTGAACTTTTTAAGTTGGTGAGTTTTTGAGAGAGTTTGCCAGAGTCATTTATCTTTGTCATTTCATCAAACATCAGATGTGGCTCCAAACATAACTGGCCCCCCCTATAATGATTAATTCTGGAGATGACGCCAACATTATGTGTTGGCAATATTGTTAGTGTTAGCGTTTCACCTAAGAGAGGGGGTTAATTGGGTGATATTAAAAATTTAAAAATTTTAATTAATAAATTTAATCAAGAGAAAAGAGTTGGAGAAATTTCACCGAAGTGTACACAGCAGATTTATACTGGTTTGGTCTCAACCACTTGACATTCGTCCAGTCCTCAGAATACCTCTGAGATTTCCACTAAAGTTCCAAGATTTGATGGGTTTTTGGGATCATAGTATAAGCAAGCTCCTTAATAGGACACTCACTCCCCCTTACACTTTGTAAGCAAATACCCTCACTCAAGGTGCCACTACCTTAATATTCTCTACACAAGAGTAAGAAATGTGTTTACAAATTCTGTCTCAAAGAGTTGATAGATTAACACTGAAGAACAAAGGAATATCAAAGTTATCAGAGAAATAGATCGCACTTATTGCAACAGAGTTGTTTTGTCATTGGTTGGTTGCTCCGTCTTGAATGCTTTCATATTTATAGGTATAATGACTTTAATGATCATTGTGAGCAATCAAATCTATCCGTTAGAGAATAAATGTAGCCGTTGATGACAGAGAACGTTCAGGTTGGTTGAGGCTACTTCGCATTTAATACTTCTGACAACATTTTACTTTTTGAAATTTCGAAGCTAATCTAGAGATTAAGCACCCGAAACTCATACATAAGTTTGATTAGTAGCATTTGAAAGTAATATAAGAACTTATGGTGTTGATCAAGGTGTTTATAATAGATATCAAAATTATTGAGACGTTGATTCTAAGTTCCGAAGAACAATCACTCAAGTGTGACTCAAAATACTTGAGTGCGTACTTTGTCACTCGAGTGCACTAGTGATCTTAGTTAGTGATCTTAGTTAAAGCACACTGATAATCACTAGTGAGTGACTTCGTAGTTTTGTGTTTTAAAAATGATTTTTAACACTATCAAGTGACTTACAAGTGATTCATATCACTTGAGTGATCTTCCCTTAGACATTTCAGCACTTTCTGATCGCTTACAGGTGACTTGCAAGTGATCTTGAATCACTAGAGTGATTTACTGTTCACTCGAGTGATTTACTATTCACTCAAGTGATCTCTACATTGAAGATCACAAAACCTCAAAATCACTTGCGAGTCAACTCATCACGTAAGTGATCCTTCTATCACTAGAGTGAGAAGATGTTGATCACTCGAGTGCTCAACTTGTCACTCGAGTGATCCACTCTTATTAGATTATGAACTTCTTGATCACTTGCGAGTGACTTGCAAGTGATACTAATCACTCAAGTGCTTAACTTGTCACTTGAGTGATTTGCTTCCATCAGATCACAAACTTTCTGATCACTTGCGAGTAACCTACAAGTGATGCCCATCACTCAAGTGCTTACCATATCACTCACGTGATTTCATCTCAGAACTCTTAACTTAATCTGATCACCATCAAGTGACTCGCTGGATTTTTGAAGTTGATGCTTCATCATTCGAGTGCATTCACTATCACTCAAGTGATCCTCTTTGGTTAATTTTGGTTCTACTAGGCCATCATTCGAGTGATTCTTCCAAGGCAAAGAAGATCATCACAGAGTTCCACTTTTCTATTTTCAAATCACTTGAAGTGGGAAATCATCACTCAAGTGACTTACTTATTCAAGTTCTTCAATAAAAACTTTACATCACTCGATTGCATAAAATCTTCACTCGAGTGACTTGAATCATCAAGTCAACTTTGTGTCATCCTTGTTGCTTGTCGAAATATACTTAGATATCAAAGTTGGTTATCATCAAAACATTATGAGAGCTAACAAATATTGGTACACCAAATATTGTATCAAGACATATCACATCTCCATTATCGAATCTCACTTTCCTTATTTAGAAGAGCAAAAGAGACCATTTTTAAACGTCTTTGATTATGAATTAGAATTAATAGACAACTCAAAACTTTTAATTTAATTACTAAGTCACTATTTATTCACTTGATAACCAAGTTTTTAAAGCCAAATCAGACCAGACTATTGGACCGGTTCGACCTGCACTCTCAACTCGTTTCACACACTTAGACCGTCTAAAGGGTTGATCCATTTTTAGCCGCCCAAAACCGGTGATTAAGTTGGAAACCAGAATGGATTTAAGAAAACTGGACGGATCTGAAAATTTCTAGATCTAAAAAATTATTCTACTTGCCACTCCCATCCCACAGTTGTAGAAGGAACATTGATGAAGAAAAAGAGCAAAGGGAGAAAATAACAAAGATGAAGGAGGAAAATATAATACGATGCCAAATACTCCCTCCCGTCCTTTTTATAAGTAACATTCTCTCACTTGGTATGGTCATTTTTATAAGTAACAAATCCCCTTCGTCTGCAAATAAAAATTTGTCTTTCCACTTTTACCTCATTGAATACATGCCTCTATAATAATTACTACATGCACCAAGAATCATATTTGTGAGAGAGAGAGAGGTAACATTGAATTGTATCTCTTCACATTAAATTTTCATTAATTTTCTCTCCTAAGCCCTCTTTATGAACAAGGGTATAATTGAAAAAAAAAATTGTATATATTACATACTTATTACTTTAACTGAATTTAACTATCATTTTGATCCGCGTGAAAGTGGTAATTGTTACTTATAAAAAGGAGTTGAGGGAGTAAACTATACCAGCCACATTTTCTTTAGCTTCTTTCCTTCCTAGTTGATACTCATCCGTTCATGGGGTATAAGAGGTTGCAGAATCACTTTTAAAAAAATGTCACAAACTACTGACGAGAAGATTAAAAAGAGTTGCAAGGAAATATGTTTCTATAAACAAAGAAAAGTCGTATTCACCCTCTTTTTTGTGTAACGTTCTGAAATTTGACTTATTGAAAAGGAGGAAGTAGCATTTAATTTTTTTTATTTTTGCTCCTAGTAATGCGTGAAGGCTGACAAGTAAAGAGACTTTTATCTTTTCTTTCATTTAATTTTTTTCCGTTTTCAATTAATTATCTTTTGTATTTTGTAATTTTATATTCCATTAATTTAGTACTTTTATATAAAATGATATTTGGGCTAAAATACCAAATGAATAATATAAAATTAAATCTGATGGGCAAAAAAAATATAAAATTAAATATATACATATATATACTATTTAATTTTCTGAAATTTGTTTAATAATTGGATATTTTATTTCTTACACAGATATTGTTATATAGGTATGTAATATTATTTTTAATTTAATTATTATATCGCCGGCTAGAACGAATGGCCAAGTCGTTCCAACCGTCTAGACCATGACCTGCTAATCTTTCCGACTCAACATCCAACTCGGTTTTTAAAACATTGTTGATAACCTTAATTGTGGCAAACTTCGAAAAAATCATAACGGATTCTAGAAAAAGCAAAATGGATTGGTTCAATTCTTTATTTGCAGGTCTTGATGTCCTCTACAGGAAAAAAAATTGGTTTATTTCCTTAACTAACCATTCCAGAAATCTGCAAATATATATGCACCATGGTTGCTCTACACTTTCTAGATTATTTGTGCCGAATTTGGAAATTCATAATTTTCCATGTTCACGTCCAATCTCAGACAATTTACTCCCTTCGGTCCTAATTATAAGACATATTTACCTAACTTTGGAGAAATTAAGAATAATTGTTAAATTAGTTAATCTTATTTATTTTCCTAAAATGCCCTTATTTAATAAGGGTGATTTAGGAATACTACATGAGTCAACCATGGTCCTGTGAGTGTCCTTCTCAAGCATTGTCTTTTGCCTACCCATGCACTGCTCTATGTCACCAATTAAAGAAAAGGAAAGTTACAATTTTTAAAAATCGAGATGATGACGATGATAGTGTTAAATTGATTTTCTTACCCTTTATTCTCATAAAATAAAAGAAACAGTAGAATTGAGGTGTATGTGATATTAATAAGTTGCAAGTATTACTCACTTTATAGAATACATAGGTGTATTATAAAATTATTATTGTATTTCATTATTATTGAGAAAGTATCAATGAGGATATTTTGGGAAGAAATTGACAAAAATTAAAACTTTGTCCTATAATTAGGACCAAGATCAACTCCTAAATGTTATCCTATAATTAGGACCGGAGGGAGTATGACTTAACTTAAAGATCTAGATGTGTACTACTCAATTGGAAAATTTCATAACCAAATAAGTTCATTCGCCCTATTTTTGCCTCATCCAAAGATTAGTCCTCATTATGGGTATTTTGTTCTTTTTTTTTTCATGTTAGCTTGAATGTTCAATCCCTAATTACATACTCATTTTCAAACATGTTATATCATATTTAGCATGCTTGGATACTTATTTACACATCATATAAGTGCCATGAGTCTCACATATATTAATACAAGCATAGCGTAATCATATTAGGCATACAAGTTTCCTTCAAAATTAGTGTCTACAATAACAAAACATAGCCCTTCTTCATGCTTCATTCTTCACCTCGCTTGCTCTTATCCTTGTTGGTACTTGCTCCTGTGTTATAATATTTAAGAGAAGAATGAGATTTCAAAGAGTTAAGACAAATTAATCATGTGTATTTATACGATTTAATTATTCTTTTGAATATATATGTATAAGGTTGTCTCTATTCTAAAATATTCAGATAGGGCAGGTGTCACATTC
This sequence comes from Inga leiocalycina, assembly GCA_963242795.1. Lineage (NCBI taxonomy): Eukaryota > Viridiplantae > Streptophyta > Magnoliopsida > Fabales > Fabaceae > Inga > Inga leiocalycina. Next base: position 46,216,085 of record OY725324.1, read on the forward strand.
TTGAGTGTTTCTTATTGGCTATATATAGTATTAATAGTGCTCTAGAATCATTATCCTTGAGCAACAATATTTTATCTCCCAATTATTTTCCTGGTACTGGAGCCATTAAACATCAGCAATGGCATCATCTTCTAAAACATCAAATGGTGACCCTACAAAGCCTAATGCATTGGCCCTCAAAAGCAATTCCACCTTCTCTGTTTCTGTGCCTACCTAGCCCATCATCTTCTTTCCTTCTAAGCCTCATCAACTGACTATTCCTCCCTTTACCAATACTTTTATTTGTCAATCCCTAGTCTCATTCATTTTACCATTCATCCATCCCAATCCTAACTCTACTACTTGTGCCGGTCTCTTCTCTTCTGCCTCACAACCTTCATCAATATGTCTTTTGTTCACCATATTCCTAACTCCACCATGGTCACTTCTTGTCATCCTCATAGTCTCCTATTCCACCATTCTCTTCTTCTTCAAACCCAAATATTAGCAAACATTTATTTTTCCCTCAACCTATCTCCTATTCATATCCCTATCCATATTTCTTCTCTTCTTCCACTACTCATACCATTCTTTTTATTTTTCTCCAACCTTCTTGTCGGTTATGGTCACCAAGCCATTGCTCAACTCCTCAAACCAAGTAAGCTTTGTCAAGCTGGACAAAGTTAATTACCTAACTTAGGAGTCAATGGTACTCCCCATCATCAAAGTCATAAGTTTAAAGTAGAACCAATGTTGTACCTCGAGTTTCTTTTTGACGTATCTGAAGCAGTTATTCCAAATCTAGCATATGAAGATTATAAATCCACTTATCAAATTCTCTTAGGTTGTCTCAACAGTAGGATGACCTATAGAGATAGCATCTCAACTCACTCAATGCAAATCCACTGCAGTACTATGTAAAGAAGCTAAAGATCTTGTTGGATCAATGGCTAAGGCAAGAGTACGTTACTCCTCATTCTCAAAGGAGAACTTTAGTCTAGAAAAGGAACACTCAAAATGGAGGAATATCTCAACAAGATGAAGACTATTGTAGATAATTTGGCCCTTGCTAGAAGTCCAATTTCTCCATTTGACCTCAATGCTGAAATTCTTGCTGGCTTGGTTGCTAAGTATACACATCTAGTAGTTCATTTATCTAAAACAGATGACTTAAACTAGATAAACCTTTAGACTTTAGGGCTCACATTTGATGCTCGCCTTGAGCAACTCCACTTAGTATCCTAACAGAATTTTTCTTTTTCTTTTGATCTTACTCTGAGGTCAAATACGCATGATAATAGAAACAATTGGCATGGTCAAGGAAATTGGTCATCTCATGGAAAGGGTAGAGGAGGTCATTCTAGTGTTACTTAACCTCTTGCTGTTAGAGACAATGCTTCATTAAATGTTGTAGCTACTAGGAATTCTAATATGATATATGTGAATGCCTCTCAATCATTAAAACTAAATAATGGTCTTCTTGTTCCTCTAACTAAAATGAATTTAACCAGAGCTTACAAGTTGAATCATGATCATCATGACATGCTTGTTGAAATCCACTCGCATGGTTTTTTTATGAAGGACAAGGAAACCCGCAAGGTGCTGCTGCAAGGAATACCTAGTCAAAGATTATATAAAGTTGATGATGTTGTTTTACCTTCAAAGAGACCTCCTGCTACGAGTTTTTTTTTTTTGTTTCAAGTTAATTTGCAATAGGGAGAATATATTTTTATTCTTGTATTAGTTGTTATATTAGGCTTAACTATTAGATTATGTAATCTATATAAAGTTTTAAATTCTGTATTTGATGTTGGCCAAAATAAAAATATGCATCTGACAGCATTGTGTATTTACTCTGTCATAATGTAAGATTATGTATTTTGGATGATGCACAAATTCATATACATGTAAGACAATTTCATTGATTATATTTGCCTTTGCCAGATTGGGCATTACACTATATTTGATAACATCAAAGCATCATTATATGAATTTCATATTGCTTAATATAGTTGGATGCCAGCTAGATTAAAATGCTCTGAGTAAGTGCCAAGTCAGATTTGACTTGTTGGGGAAGGGGGTGGCTTTACTAACTTTTCTCTTCATTTCCTCTCCGCTTAATATTTTAACCATTGGATCATGTTTTAATGGATAATATTTAATTCTATGTAAAAATATTATTGTTATATTCTATAATTAAATCTCACCCATTAGAATATATTCCAATATTTATGATATTAAATGAAAAGGAAGTGGAGAGAAAAGTTAATGGAGACACCCATCTCACTGAGTTGTTGGCTTGTGATTACTCACAGCACAAATGTTTGTTCAAGAGTTTCTCAACAATAATGTGATATTGTATTTGACATCATTAATGCAATAAATCAATAATTTAATATATTAATGCAGTTTAAACATGAAACCCAAATAATAATGTGATATATATCGTATCTAACATCATTAGTGTAATAAATAAATAATTTAATATATTAATTAATGCATTTTTAAACATATGGCCAAAAAAATGTAGTTTTACACATGAGACCAAACACTAATGTGATATCATATCTGATATGATCAATGCAATAAATCAATAATTTAATATATTAATACAGTGTTAAACATGAGACCCAAATAATAATGTGATTATCGTATCTAACATCATTAATGTAATACAAGCATCACACCTCTTCATGTACCTCCTCGTTTGTTGCAAAACAAGTATGCCCTTCCTGCCCAAAAAAAAAAAACTCACAGCTCTTGCAATCAAAAGAAGTATTGAGTACTGTAAACACTAAAAACTTTCTTCTTCTGTTAAACGAACCCAGAAAAATATTATCCGCATGATGGCAACTACATGTGACAGCAAATTATACAAACCGTGTCACATTTCCAATTTCTTGCAAATATTAATTTTCAACAAAACATCATTGTTCTGCAAAAAGGCTTGGCATCAGTATGACCAAATCACTACTCCCTCCATTCCTTTTTATAAGATAGGATTAACTGAATTGCATTATTTGAAGAGGTAGTTAAAATTAGTTGGCTGCAATAAATATGTAAAAAATTGAATTGATTTTGAAAAATGCCCTTATTTATATGGAACAGAGAGAATATACTATATTGAGTGTTTTAGTCAAACATGAGAATTACATGCAATAGTGGCATGAGTAATTTTTATAATTAAGTGAGGGTAAAATGAAAAGTTCACAAAAAAATTTCAGACACTCCCTTGTCGTATCTTATAAAACGGAACATGCATGGCATACCCAAAAATCCTGTCTTATAAAAGGCAACGGAGGGAGTATTTATGAAACTTCCATTAAAGCATGAAAGGATAACCAGATCATGATTACAAAGCATTACAAAAGAATACAAAAAGGCTAAAGGCTTGATATTCCAGGTGAGTCAACTTGAATAAGTTTGAAAGTGGGCATTACTTTTCACATTAGAGGCACCACCTACCCAACACATTGAAACGTAACATGAAAAAAAAAAAAAAAAGAACCAATGTGAAAGAAAGCTATCTAATACCTGAAGAATGACATGGGATTAATGAACTTTCATATAACAACATTGCCCCATTGATTATATTTGAAAGGCAAACCACGATGTCCCCTTATCTTCTTAGCGAAATATGAATATATTTGGGCGAATGGCATTTGTCACCCAAGCAACTTGGCAAAATCCCAAGAGATTAATATAATAGCATAACAGTAATGTTTCTAAACTAAAAAAAATTCCCTCTAGAAGGCAATCCAATTTCTGGATATATACTCTTGAGAAACTGTTACTAACTAAAATTAAATCAACGAGTCAACAATCAATTAAAAAATGCACAAAGTTTCCATTTTCAAGAGCACATTGACCTACAAGATTATAAATTAAGTTCCTTCAAATATAAAAACTTAAATGGGAAAATCCCATATAAAGCTAGTTAAAATAGGCAAATTTTAAATTAGGTTGGTAAATTGAACAAATCTTTAATTGAGTCATTAACGCAATTTGAGATTTCAAAATGTAAGTAAGATGACTTTAATGCCCCCTCCTCTCTTTTCTCCCATTTTAAAAGTGTTTTATTGCCTTATGACTTTATTGCTCTATATATCAACATTAATATATGCTAAATCAAAGGAATTTTTCTGTGTTCTAAAAGAATTATCAAAAATAATTAATTCAAGGAAAAATGTGAAAGTGTAACACAGGCCATGCTAGGTTTTTTCCCCCTAAGAAATCAATTAATTGATTGATGATTGATATTAATGATACAAAACGAAAAAATAAAGGTGAGTTTTTTTTAAAAAAATAATGTAGTCATTTTTACTAGTGAGAAAAAACAAGAAAGCATAACACATACCAACTTGATTTTACAAAAATCAATTGAAATAAAAGTCACTTTTATCAACATTAATCTAAACTAGCTCTAAATAATTTTCACTAACACATAAATGTGATATTTTTAAAAAATAACTTAGTTAAGATTTCAATTCTTTAAGTTTTTCATTCTTAAATGTAAATTATTAATATTAATTATTTGTTTCCAATAAGAGGCGTGTAAATTTCATATACTTCTATGATATTTTAGATAAAAAAGATAAATGTATTTACAATTTCATAAAATGATTTACATATTAAAATATAGAACTTTAAAAAAAATTTATATATGCAAAAAATATAGTAAAATTTATACTATTATATTTATTAAAAAAATTTTACAGTGACATATATTATAATTTTTTTGAAAAAATTTGTTCATGTTAATAAAATGAACTCCTTGTTCAAACATATTGGACATGTTCTTATGATAATAGTTAGTGTAATACCCCGAATTTTTAGATTTGAGGCTAGAGAATAAGCCTGAAATAAGTGGACTATTAAGCCCCAGTTTAGCAGGAGCCCATATTTATTCCCTAATGATTCTTATATCTTTGGGGTATTAAATAAAATAAAATGGTGAATTTTGGAGAAAGTAATTATGTTTTTGGTGAAATTGCCTATAAGGTAGTGAGCTTGTCATATGATTTTGTATTATCAAATAATGAGAAAAAATTATGAAATTTTACAAGATGAAAGTAAACATCATAAGCTTTAATTTAATAGGTAATATGACTCTATTAGAGCTATATAGAAAAAGTTATGAATTTTTGAAGTCAACACAGAAAAACTGTGAAATTTCTGGAACAACATGTAAAGATTAAAAATCTGGGAATGATGTGCTTCCAAATAGTAAAAGACTATATTTTTCCTTGAAACTAACTAGACTCAATAATGGTTCTATAGCCTTTGGAATTACTCCAATTCGATTTTTCTAAAATTAGTTATTATTTTTCAAAGTTTTGACAGAAAATCTGCCAGAATTTTTGAAAAATCTGAAAATGGGAATTATGACATAAGCAATTAAGGAGATGACATAAGCATGGAGTATTAAACATTTCTATCTTCATTTTCTTCTTATTTCTGACGTGAAGAGCAGCTGAAATAGAGAGAGAAAGTGAGAGAAAATCTAGAGAGAGAAAGGAAAGAAATCTCACAAGGTAAGCCGATTCCTCCGACGATTTAGCTCCTAACACATATAACTCTACTCCTAAGCTTCTATTCAGTATTCTTGAAGGTTGTAAAGCTCATATTTTGGTGTGAAGGAGTTAGGGTTTTCAGCCGTGTTGAGGTAAAGCTAGTGGGAGCTTGAAGTAACTTCCAAACTCTTGTATATTGACTATTCTGGCCGTTGTGGACAATTTAATCGGTGAAATTTCGCCGGATTGCCATTGGTTTTAATTTTTGGAAATGGGTTGGCCTAGGGGTTATGCTACCCAAATTGGTACTAAATGGTAGTTGTAACCTAATGGAATAGTCAATAAAGTGGTCAAAATAGCCTATGTCAAACGTTCAAGAAAAGTACAGTTGGACCAGGTACGGCGGGGCTGGCCGGATCCCCGGGGGCGTTTTAGTAAATTTTCATAATAGGCTCATATAACCCCAGAAACACTATGTAAGTGTCTAAATTGTATATTTGGAATTGTAGGACCAAGTTGTGAGCCCAATCGTTGGCACACTTTAAGAGCACACATTTTGAGGCGTAAAAGGGTTAAGGTAGGGAACATACCTCTCCTACATGTAATTGATATTTGTGTTGGTGTATTGATGTATGTTTTTGCTTTGCTTGTTTATGTGAAACATATATGAATGATTGAAGCTCTGTTTCAATTTATGTTATGGCCATAAGTATGTTGTTCGAAATGTTGAGCTTGCAAATTTGTCATTATGTGAGCATGAGTTAGTGTAAAGCAAGCATGTCATGCATGAAACATTTATCTTACATGCATATTAGTACTGTTTTCCTACTGAAATTCTCTCGAATGTCACCCTTCCCTACCAACAATTTAGACAGGGCAAGAGGCTCAAGGGGGAGACAAACAACCAGGGGCAGCAAAGACCCCCTATGGATATTTGATTTGGTAGTTAGTTATTAATGTTGGTTGGGATTATTGTATATATTTCGGATATGTATTTGGGATGTATAGTTGGATGTGTATTTGAAAGGATATTGTGTAATCTCCTTAATGGGCATTTATAAATCCTGAGTAAATGTATGAACCCGGGGTTGACCAGGAATTATATTGTGTGCTCTGATATATAAATGTGTTTAGCTGCACTGTGTGGAATTATATTCGACATACGAATATGAGACCAAGTTGTTTGGATTTCAAACAGTATTTGTGAAACCCCTATCATGTAGATGGGTTTGAAAATGAGTTTTGATAATCATTGGTCTCTAATTACGGAGGGGGTTATAGTTAATATATTTAAAGCATAGATGAATCATGTTTTGTTTTATTAACTATTAATGTTGATATACAGACACACACGCTCGCATATGTTTTTTACAGTATACATATGTATATTAAAAAACATAAGTTAGAGAGTAATAAAACTATTTAAAGAGGAGAGATAAGAGTGTATTAAAGTTATTTTTGTTAGAGCAAGCGTTTCACCCAAGAGGGGGGTGAATTGGGTGATACTAAAAATTTCGTTGCAAATATAAAACTTGACGGTGAATATAAAGCAGTAAAGAGTAAGGAGAAATATCACCGAAGTGTACACCGGGAGTTATACTGGTTCAGCCACAACCACTTTGACCTACGTCCAGTACTCAGAGCATCTCTGAGAGTTTCACTATGATTTCCAAGATTCAATGGGTTCTTGGCACCTCAGTACAAGCAAGTTCCTTCGCCTGGACACTCACTCCCCCTTACAAGTTGTAATCCAATCCCAACTCAAGGTTCCACAACCTTAAGTTACCTCAATAACAAATATTGAGTTTGAATGAAATATCTCTCTTACAGAGTGAATAAGGATCACTGAAGTACAGAATTACAAGCTAAGTATGTGTAACAACAGAGTATTGAATGTGAACTTGATAATGCGTTCATGTGTGTTCCTTGTTCTCATCTCTGTTTGGATGTTTCCATATATATAAATGTGTTGATAATGACCGTTGGAACATTTTCTTCTCGCCCGTTAGAGTGTACGCAGCCACTGTTGACTTTTCCAGATTTTGAAAAATATCTGTTTGCGGTAGGTGGCTGTAGGTAGCATTTGAGCGTTGCATTTGACTTTCCTTATTTGGTAAAATCTCTTCATTGTTTATCTGCGAACATGCTAAGAATACTAATACAATGAAGGGTTAATCACATAAGAAACAAATCAATGAACGTTGGAATGATTTCTGAATTTCTAGGTTTGATTACTCGAGTATCTTCGTGAAAATATTGATAGAGAGCAAATCAATAAATGAACATCACATTACTCGGATAGTGCATGGAGTAAACAAATTTACAAACCTTGAAAATACCTGTTTACTTGAGTACTTACTCGAGTATACTACAATTTTCTTCACAAGTTACTCGAGTGACTACTCGAGTGGTCCTTCAAATAACCTGGCAAACTACTCGATTCTTCACTCAGTAATGTTGGCAGGATTTCAAGCCGAGAGCATTTCAAGTTTTGCTTACCTGTTTACTCGAGTACCGCCTCAAGTGAACATCTATTTTCTGCATAGCTTACTCAGGCATATACTTCAAGTGCATTGTATATAACTCTGCAGATCACTCGATTACTGACTCGAGTAATCTAGTTCAAGTTTTTGACATAGAACATTTTAATACCTGCATACTTGAGTGGTGCCTCAAGTGAAGTGTGATTAGAATATTTCAGATTAATTGAGTGTTACCTTTAAGTTTTGTTCACCACAGTGATTTACTCGAGTTGCTCTTTGAGTAACATTGGCAGGATTGGAATACCGAGAGCAACATATTTCTTGAAGCAGGGGACTCGAGTACTGACTCGAGTAACGTTGGCAGGCCGAAAGCAACTGGAAGTGATTTTCCTAATTACTCAAGTACTTACTCGAGTAACGTTGGCAAGCCGAGAGCAACTGGAAGTGATTTCCCTAATTACTCGAGTACTTACTCGAGTAACGTTGGTAGGCCGAGAGCAACTCATTTCCTTGTGGCAGGTTACTCGAACGTTGACTCGAGTAACTCTTCTTTTCATTTCATATTACTAGAGTCACCCCTCGAGTGATGTATCTGGCCGTGAGTTACTTGAGGTTCTGTGCTCTGGTTACTTCAAGTTTCTGTGTCATTACTCGAGTTCTTACTCGAGTAGCCCTTTATAAATTTTGTCAGTGATGAAGTTTCTCAGCTTTTTCTTTTTGCCTTTCTTCATTACTCCAGTTCCTACTTCAAGTGATGATTTGCTCTATCATTACTTTGTTCAAACTTACTTGTTTATCAAGTCTTTTTCACACCCATTCTTTGTTATCATCAAAACATGTGAGATCTAACAATTTTACCTATGTTTTGAAATCTTAAATTGAGTTAATGACTCAATTAGATATTTGTTGAATTTACCAACTTTATTTGGAATTTTTCTATTTTAAGTAGCTTTATATGGGATTTTCCCAACTTAAATTAAATAGACCTGGTAAATTACGCAAAAATAAATAAATTAAATTTCACCTCTGGTGCAAAGCCCTCAATATGATCCTTCTCCTTTTGCAAATAGGAAGCAGGCACAAATAATGGAAAGCAGGGTGTCTCCACATCTATTTTTGTCATCTCTTCATTTAAAAAAAAAACCCTGCTCATTGATTTTCAAAAGTCCTTTAACAATCCAAATATTTGGAAATCTATTTTCATGCTCAAGGAACCATAGTTCCTTCAAAAGCTAAACTCCCGCCTTACGAGCTTCTCCAAACCATATAGGTGATAAAATAAGGTGCAATAATGGGCATGAAAAGAATTTATGAACTCACCTGCGTTGACTTCCAGATTGAAATTGTCCACGGAAAAAGAATGTAGCATCCAGATACGGGGTAGTGCTTAATTAGATGCCCCACAAATACAAAACAAATACTACTGTATGAATAACAGTGCCGTAGGAAGGAACCATGTAATACCCAAATAGCTTAGTGAGAAGTGGATACCAAAACTCCCGTTGACTTTCTTACAATCGGATCTGATTTTTCCCTGAGTTCCCGTTAAGTGCCTAATGTTACCCATATTGATCATAGACTGAGCAAAGGCCACGAAGAAGGCGTTTTAGTTGCCGGCAAAGCTGTTAACGATTGAAATAGTGGGAGAACTGTTTGTCGAGAAGAGCTCCTAGTCAGATTGAAGAAAGCCCTGATTGATAACAAGATTAGCAAAGTAGCTGTTATCAAATGTGTGAGGAGAAGAAGGGTCCAGAGTCTAATGAGGCCTTCCTGTTCTGCAGAAGTTGAATAACCTGCCGTTGAAAAATCGACATTGCGCTCTACCAACTTGGGAATGATTTGTATTTGTGTACACGTTTGGTACAAATCATTCCCAGAGTTGGTAGAGCACAGTGTCGATTTTTCAGGGGTAGGTTTTTCAATTTCAGCGGAATGGGAAGGCTTAACCGATTTTGAACACCACCTACCTGCCCGCGTTGGAGCAAAATTGTCCTCAGAATGGGAATGCAACAACTTTAAAACAATATGAACACTTCTTCTCATGACATGTTTGATAACAACTACTTTGCTAATCTTGTTACCAACGGGGGCCTTCTTCAATCTGACCAATAGCTCTTCTGCACAAACGGTCCTTCCACAATTTTAAGTGTAAACATCTTTTCTGGCAACCAAAATACCTTCTTCGTGGCCGTTGCTCAGCCCATGATCAATATAGGTAACATTAGCCCCTTAACGGGAACTCAGGGAGAAATCAGATCCGATTGTAAGAAAGTCAACGGGAGTTGACACATCCACTTCGGGCAAAGCTGTTTGGGTACTCCATGCTTTCCTCCTATAATACGGTTATTCACACAATAGTATTTGATTTGTATTTGTGGGGCTTGCTTCCTAAGTTATGTGACAACTGTCTGTCATGTCTCACCAAAAGAAAATTAAATAGGAAAAGCCGGACAAATATCTAATCATCAAACTGCTCCACCAAAAGCCAAAGCAAAATGACTCAAAAAAATAGTGTATTCCTTTTTACTCAAATTCAGGTGCAGCGTCAGTCATCAAAACCCTGCACATATGTTATTGTGATTGTCACAATTCGCTAAGCTCAAAACAATTTTAAACCCAATAAAGAGCAGTGTGCATAAAATCAAATCACGACGGACAAGTTTGCCCTAACTCATAATTAAAATGCACAACAAGAAATATAATTGATGATGATTTGTAGCAGGTACATACCTCAGAGTACCACTCCCCAAAGTTGTCTGCCTTTTGTTTTGAAAGGTCTAACCCGGTCTCTTTTTTAACCTCCTCCTTCTTCACACCTGAAGCCAGCAGCATGAAACATAAATAGTTCAGAATTAGACACTAATATGTTAGAAAAAGGAAAGACAAAGGGTTGAGACAATAATCACCAGAAGTTTCTGCAATGGGTTCGTTAGCTTCAGCTGCAGCTATCCTAAATCTCTGCCTAAAAGAACAAACAATTGAATGAAAGTTAATAGAGAATGAGAGAGATGCGTATCTCCTATTTATTGGGTTAGGGCGATTACTATCTAGGAAGGTGCAATATCTCATTTTTTGTGAGACGATTCTTTGCTTGCTCTTCAATGAACAATCAGGGAATTAATTGAGCATTAATTTCTTATTACTGAGGTTTATTGTTCCCTAATTCTCTTCAATCAAATGATGATTAATTTCCTATTTCATAAGGTTTCTTGTTCGCTAATCCTTTTGTAGCAATTAATGTTGATTTTTCTTTCTTATTTGAGTAGGTTTCTTATTTTTCCTAATCAAATATTCCAGACATGAAATTGTGATCTCAGGATGGTATAAACTATAAAGGCTTTATTAAAATTTGTCTGATCTGGACATCCTGAGGTAATTCTTTCCTACGTTGCTCGAAGAATTGCCAGCTTTGCAAAATACGAGTTTTCCTCCAAAAGGCATATAGTTTTAACGGTAGTGGTGTGTTCTTAATATATGCTGTAATTATTTTAATTAATGAGGAAATATTGGTTGTATGCTGACCCTAAGATACAAGTAATATTCATACATAGTCTTAATATTAGTATGTTATACTTACTACGTTGCTCCTAATTTTTTGAGTCTTAATATTAGTATGTTAAAGATAGTAATCATGGAAACCAGCTATGAAAAATAGTAATAATCTCATCATGTATGAATCTTGTATAGGATTACAACATTTGGTTTTAAAAAATAAAATTATGAATTTGGTTTAAAAAAATTAACACAAGACGTTTTGCCTATTTAACATGTGGGGAAGGTGAGGCAGTGACTTTTGCTCTGATTGCGTGCACTACCAGATTTGAATGTGCAGGAGGATATTGTTTGACATTCATGGCGTGTTTTTAATTTAAATTATTGAGGAAAATGTGAATAGAATGACTCAGTGAGTGCTTGTTTGAGAGAGGACGTGAAGCAGAAAGAAGTATGTTGTGCATGTGGGAAGCAGATTCTCTCGTCTTTCTCATTTTCTTCTCAAAATCCCATATGCACCTTTTAATTAAAAGATGAATGGTTTGGATTTAATATTTTATAAAATTAATATATAGTATTTTATAATTTTTTTATTTTGCCTATATTATGGTTATGAATTGTGTGGATCAAACTCTAACAATTTAAATTTATTTATTTATTTATGTTTATAATAATCATTTTATAAAATATTAAATCTACACCAGCCATTTTTTTTAATTTAATGGTAGATGTGAGATTCTGAACAGAAAATAAGAAGAAAGACAATGAGAAAACCCAAACTGAGTGAGGGTGGAATTCAACTCCATACATGGCATGGTTAGATGTGAGAGCAGAAGTGTAAGAATCTTGTTGTTTTGACGTGTTTTATAAGTATGAGAGGAAGTTCTTTTCTTTTTAAAAAATAAGTGATTATGAGAGGCGAAAGGTTGCTTTTGGCAATTGAAGCCACCAACATCTACAAAGCAATAAGTTGAACATGATTTAGACACAAAATTATTGAAATTTAAAGAGGTAACTATAGGTGAAAATTGTTTAGTTGCAGCGAGAAATTACCAGATAATGCCCGGCAAGTGAATAGAACTGAACTATTATACTCCCTTCATCCTTATTGATAAGGTCCACTTTAACTTTATTTGAATAATAAATGTTTTTCATACTCATTTTACTTTTATCATTATTGCTCTATCTCCTTTACCCACTCATAGATAAGGATATGATATACAACAACGTCGACAACAAAGAATTGTCTCATTATGTAGGGTTAGCTACATGAATCGTACGACACTATTGTGCTTTGTCAAAAACTATCTCTTTAGATGAATTATTACCCAAAAGGTTCTGCTCTATAACCTTATTGAGTGTTTGTTTTAGTCTTCCTTAACCTCATTTTATAGAACTCCACCTATGTTTTATAGTTTTTCCCAAGCTCAGATAAAGGAGGAGGATTGTGTTAGGCCCCGACGGCCAACATAAAACCCCATTGAATCTTCTATGAACATGGATAATAGATAAGGGTACATTTAAAAAAATCTGTCTAATAGAATAGAACTATATTATATTCCCTCCATCCCTATTTATAAGGTTCTTTTTAACTTGTCTTAATAATAAATGTTTCTTATACCCATTTAATTTTATCATTATTGCTCTATCTCGGCCTTTACCCACCCATAGATAAGGAAAAAAATATATTTTTTACATATTTGCTGTTTTTAACTAATTTTACCTGATTTTTGGAACAACTCAATTTGGTTAGTGAGAACTTATATATAGGAATAGGAATAGTACCATTTTTAACAAAATCTTATCTCAGGGCCAATAATAAGGGTTAATTCATGTTCACTTCTTTTGTTTATAATAACAATTACATAAAATGTTAAATATTAACTATCCATTGTTTCATCTTATAGGGTGGATATGAGATTTTAAGAAGAAACTATGAAAGAGGAAAATGAAAGAACTCAAATCCACTTATTTGGGATCCATAGAAATGCTAAAAATTGAAATTTTTTACCCTAAAAAATTAGAGTTGAAAGTCGTGTTTAGTTAGGATAGGGAGCAAATATACTTTTCTTCAAAAAGTCAATTTAGTTTGGAGATTTCGAAGCTGAAACTGATTTTTCTTCAATGAAAGTATTGATGATTAATATTGCGGGGAATATAATCACTACTACAAAAAGATTGAAAGGTGGCGCATATTTTGTGGCATTTCTTTAAAGAAGTGCCACAGCTGTCCATTTTTTATTTTATTTTATTTTTTTTTTAATTTTTGGGACCAGCTGTGGCGCCTGGTCCACCAGGCGCCACAGTTGGTGGAGACAATTGTGGCGCCTGGCAAGGCAGGCGCCACAATTGGCCAGCTGTGGCGCCTGGTGGACCAGGCGCCACAGCTGGTCACGCCCAAAGGTGGCGCCTGCCTTGCCAGGCGCCACAATTGGGTCCTAAAAAAAAAATTAAATAGAAAAAAAAGGGGCAGCTGTGGCACTTCTTTAAAGAAGTGCCACAATTGGCTGAATAATGAATTTTTTCAACTCTCCCGCCAATCAGATTTCCCTCCTTTAACTTTACTTTTTATCTTTTCCCTCCCTTTTTCCTTTTTATTCCCTCTTCCTTAGCTCATGTTGACGCCTCTCCCCCGTAAAAGATATCACTTTCTCTTGCACAACAAAAACACACACTCGTCTTCTTCATTAAATTCTCTTGTCCCTTTTTCCATTTTGTTTCGTCTGTCCCCACTTTTGTTTCTAGTTGTTCCCTTTTCTTCATACTCTCTGTCTCTCTTCCTCTTTTGAACCCCACTACAGTTGATCCCTACTCCACTCCACAGCTCACATTTGCTCATCCTCGTCACTCAAGCTAGCGTCACCAACGTAAGAAGAAGATTGTTTCATTCTAGCTTGCTTTGTTTAAATTTTTTTAGTAATCTTTTAATTTATTTAATCAGTTGTTGATGTACTGTGTTCACATATCAAGTTCTTGTATTGTGATATTTTTTATGTTAGCTTTGGAGAGTATTAATGTAAGAACATTATTGTTGAGGAAATGACAATAAATATATTGTTGTGTAAGAAAATTATTGTTGGGGAACTTGAATTTTAAATGTGAAAATTATATATATATATATATATATATATATATATATAATAGGTTGAAATATAAAATAGAAAGATTGAAAATTTGAGAGATGATAAACATGAAAGTAACTCATTATAAAATAAAGCTTCACAATCAGGAAGCAAAAAAAGGGCCACAGGAAAGAAAAGAAAAAGAAAACGCAAAAAAAAAAAAAAAATAAGGCCTTCTGTGGCGCCTGGCCAGCCAGGCGCCACAGGAGGGATGCCTCCTGTGGCGCCTGGCTGGCCAGGCGCCACAGGAAGGTAGCCTCCTGTGGCGCCTGGTTGGTCAGGCGCCACAGGAGGCTATTTAAAAAAAAAAAAATTAAATAGCTGTGGCGCTTTCAAGCGCCACAGCTTTTTTTAGTAGCGTTAAGATAGGTGGCATTTCGCAAGCGCCACAGCTAATGCAATTATAAGCGCCACAGATTTGGTTTTTTGTAGTAGTGAATGGAAAGAAACGTGTTGCCTGAGACGTGGTGATGGGGCTGGCAAGGCCTTCTGTAATACCCCGAATTTTGAGACTCGAGGCTAGAGAATAAGCCTAAGATTAGTGGATTGTTAAGCCCCGGTTTAGCAAGATCCCAAATTGTGATTAAGGGTTAATGACTCCAAAAGTGAATGTGGTTAGTGATAAATAACCTTTTTGGAAAATATGATGTGATTTGTGTAATATCCCAAAAAGTGATTAAGGGCTAATGACTTTAAAAGTGGATATAATTATTGTTGAATAAATACTTTTGGAGAATGTGTGATGGGAATTTGGATATTTTAATGATTCCAATGGCTTCCTTGTAAAAATTCATGTGGGGAGAGTGTTTATTGTGAAATTGGAACCATTGGGAACAATCGTGCAAAAGTTGAAAACTCTGTCCATTGAAACTCTGTACAGGGCAGCCAATTTGTATGGACGTTTTAAATAGGCAAATGGTGTCTAAAAATTCTGAAATTTTCCAGTATTAAATTTCACATGTCAAGCTTCAAAATGAACATATAATTTGTATCATTTTGATTTGTGACCTAAGAGTTTTGGATTTTTGAAGTTTGCCCAGCGAAATTAATTATTTTCTGGAACAGTAGGCAAAGATTGAAATTCTGGGAATTTTGTGGTGATTTGAAGTAATGGAAAATATTTTTCCTATGAAGAGGACTTAAATATCTTTCATTTGGCTTTGGAATCACCTCATTTCTATTTTTCTAGAATTAGTTATGATTTTTCAAAGTTTGGGCAGAAAATCTGCCAGAAAACCCGAAAATGGGAATTATGACATCATCTCATTAAAAGATGATGTCAGCATGGATTATTAATCAAATTGCTCATCTTCTTCAGCCATTTCACGCCATTTCCAGCTGAAGATAGTGAGAGAAAGTTGAGAGCTCTTAGAGAGAGAAAGAGGAGAAATCTCGCAAGGTAAGCCGATTTCTCCGACGATCTAGCTCCTAACGCGTATAACCTTGTTCCTAAGCTTCTCTTCTATGTTATTTAAGGTGTTTGAGAAGAAAATTTGGTGTTCAAGGGGCTAGGGTTTTCAGCCACTCTTGAGAAAAGCTAGAAGGAGCTTGAGGTAACTTCCAAACTTTCGTATATTGCTTATTCTGGCTGCTGTGGGCAATTTAATCGGTGAAATTTCGCCGGATTGCCATTGGTTTTAAAGTTTGGAAATGATGTGGCCTAGGGGTTATGCTGCCCAAATTGGGTCTTAATGTTAGTTGTAACCTAATGTAATGGTTAATAAAGTGGTTAGGAGTAGAAAGGAACGCGTTTACGGAGCCGAAATCGTAAAACCCCAATTTTTCCCGGAGAACATGTATATTTCGGCCAAGGCTGTAAATGGGTCTTAGAGTTGGATTTTCAATGATTTGATGATTCCATTGGATTCAGTGGGCGAAAATAGGTGGGGTTACAGTTGGGCACTTTTTCAAAAAAGGCCGAGAAAGCATAATTACAGAAACACCCCTAAAACCCTAAAAGTAGGGCTGCCAAGGGCAATTTCGTAATTTGACATTGAATTTGATAATTCTGAGTACGGAAATGGATTCCTTGGGCGGAAATATGTTAGGATAGCCCAGATTAGAATTTCGAGAAAAGTGCAACCGGTCCGGGTATGGCGGGCCCAGGCCGGGTCCCCGGGGGTATTTTTGTAAATTTTCATTATAGACTCATATAACCCTAAGTAACACTATGGAAGTGTCTAAATAGTGCATTTGGAATTGTAGGATTCGATATTTGCCGCCCTCGTGAGCCAACTGCGCTGAAGGACGTCAGGAAAGGATCAGGTAGTGACTCTCTCTCTCTCTTATACTATGTGTAATGCTCTGTATGTGTGTGTTATCACTGTTCTGTGATGAATCTTGATGCTGCTACGGTTACAGTTGATGATAGCTGTCGTTTACAGCCCAAGCTGTCGTTATTGTGATTACAGCGTAAGCTGTCGTGATGGTGATTACAGCGTAAGTTGTCGTATTATGTATACAGCCGTGAGTGCTGTCGTTTGTGGTGAAAACCATGTATCTTTGAGATTGATGTTGCTGTTGTTGCTGGTTGTGATTTATATACATGCCTGGTATTTATACATTGTATGAGTGGTTTGTTACTACTGAGATTCTCTCGAATCTCATTCCTTCCTATGACTAACCTTTCAGACAGGGCATGTGGCTCAAAGGAGAAGAGGCCGACCCGGAGCACTTAGGACCCTTAGGGGTATAGTTGATTTTGGAATGTTGGTTATATCTTTTGAATTCGGGATTACTGTATAATCTGAAATATGAATAGTATATTCAATTTTGGATGTAATCCCCTAGTGGATACTTAAACCTCAGGTTATATATGTATAGAATCCGGGAGTTGCCGGGGAATTGGTTTTACACTCTGTCATACGTGAATGTAGATAAACTGCACAGGTGATTATATTCGAATTTTGAAATGGAGACCAGGAACAGGAAAGAGATTTTGAATGTTTTGTGAAAACCCTACCACAAAGTAGGAGATTGAAATGAGTTTAAGTTATCCGAAGGTCTCTAATCTACTTTAATTATTTAATATCGAATTATAATTACATGATTAAAGGCAGGGTGTTACAATTTGGCACTCGAATATGAGTCGTGTGTGTTGTGAGCAGTGCCAAAACCCTCTATTTGAGTTCAATTGTGGATTAACATCCAAATTGACTTAGAATAAAGGGAAGAATTGAATGGGGTATTGTGTTGGAAATGGTGTCATAGTGTGTTTTGATGTCATTGAAATTGGTTTGGAACTTTGGAATAGAAATGTTGCAATGTTAGGTTTTGAAATGTGAATTGTGTTGACATGTTGAGATTGTTGTGAAAACATGTCAATGTGATGTGAATTTGATTGATTTGGTGTTTCCAATGGATTCCTTGTGAAAATTTATGTGGGAATGATGTTTGGTATGAAAATGGAACCAATGGAAGCCAAGATGCAAAATCTAAAATTCTGTCCAGTGAAACTCTATTCTGGGCAGTCCGTTTGTATGAACGTTTTGAATGACCAAATGGTGTCTAAAAATTCTGAAACTTTCCAGTCTTATAGTTCACATCTCAAGCTTCAAAATGGATATATAATTTGTGCCATTTCGTTTGTGAACTAGGAGATATAACTGTCCAAAGTTTGGGATGGAAACTGAACTCTGTTTTGGGGCAGTGATGAGTTTTATATAATTCTGATATTTTGTGGTAATTTTTAGTAATGGCCAATATTTTTCCTATGAATAGGACTTAAATATCTTTCATTTAGCTTTGGAATCACCTCATTTCGATTTTTCTAGAATTAGTTATGATTTTTCAAAGTTTGGGCAGAAAATCTGCCAGAAAATCCGAAAATGGGAATTATGACATCATCAAAATAAAAGATGACATCAGCATGGAATTAAAAGCAATTCCTTCATCTTCAGCAGCCATTTCCTGACGCCATTTGAGAAACAAAAACGTGAGAGAGAGCTTGGAGAAAATAGGGAGAAGGAAGGTGAAAACTCGCGAGGTAGATCAATTTCTTCGGTGAATTCGTACCTAACGCATATGATCCTTCTCCTAAGCTTCTCTTCTACATGGATTAAGGTACTTGAAGCTTAATTTTGCTGTTTAAAAGGGGCTAGGGTTCAGCCAAATTGAGTAAAAGCCAGAGGGAGCTTGAGGTAACTTCCGAAACTTCAATCTTTGATTGTTCTGGCTGTTGTGGGAATTTAATCGGTGAAATTTTGCCGGATTGCCATTGATTTTAAAGTTTGGAAATGACATGGCCTAGGGGTTATGCTGCCCAAATTGGGTCTTAATGTTAGTTGTAACCTAATGTAATGGTTAATAAAGTGGTTAGGAGTAGAAAGGAACGCATTTACGGAGCCGAAACCTAAAAACCCTAATTTTCCCCGAAATACTTGAGAATTTCGGCCAGCTCTAGAAATGGGTCTTAGAGTTGGATTTTCAAAGATTAGATGATTCCATTGAGTTCAGGAGCGAAACTTAGGTGGGGTTACAGTTGGGCACTTTTCCGGAAAAGGCTAAAAAAGCATAATTACGAAAACGCCCCTGAAACCCTTAAAGTGGGGCTGTCAAGGGTAATTTTGTAATTGACATTGAATTTGATAATTCTGAGTCCGGAAATGGATTCCTTGGGCGAAAATATGTTAGAATAGCCCATGTCAAAATTTCAAGAAAAGTACAGCCGGGCCGGGTCCCCAGGGGTATTTTAGTAAATTTTCAATATAGCCTCATATAACCCCCAGAAACACTATGGAAGTGTCTAAATAGTACATTTGACATTGTAGAATCGAATGTGAAGCCCCGAGTTGCTGGCACGCAAATCGAGGAGAAAAGACTGGAGGTTGGGAACTTACCTTACTTGCATGTATTCGATATCTTTGCTTGTGTAGTGATGTATGTGATTGCTTTACTTGATTGTGTAGAGCATATTTGAATAAATGAAGCTCTGTTTCTGTTTTCGCTGTGGCCATAGTCTTGTTGTATGAAACATTGAGCATGCAGAAATATCATTATGGGGTATACATCTAGATAAAGCTAACATGTCATACACCTAGCATTTATCATGCATGCATTATGGTATCTGTTTCGTACTGAGATTCTCTCGAATCTCACTCTCCCCTACCAACAATTTAGACAGGGCAAGTTGCTCGTGGAGGGAGCGGCTAGGACTCTTCCGAGATGAGATTGTATAATCCCCATTTGAAGAACTGTAATGGGCAATTGTACCCTGTGTATCTTTAGCGAAGGTATGTACCCGGGATTTCCGGGATGATTAAGTTGTGCACTCTGATATTTATATGAATGTGATTTATCTTCGCGTAGTAATTGTATTCGAAATGTGAATATGAGACCAAGTTTATAAATGATTTCAAAAAGTATTCGTGAAAACCCTATCATATGATGGGTTAGTAAATGTTATTTGATTATTATTGGTCTCTATTTCATTTTAATCGCGTATTTTGGATATAATTACTGAGGGGGTTACACCTTCTCTCACAGTTTTAATTTTTTTTTATGTGATATAGGTATTATATATGTATTTCTAGCCCGATATTTATGTGTATTCTACTATAAGTATATTTTAATTTTGGTCCCTTATTCTTACATCCACACTCCGTCCTCTGTTGCCTTTCTACAAATTAACATTGTAGACTTCTTGTTTGGCCAAAAAAATTATCTTTGTTGACTCGACGTACTACGGACTCCATCAATTCCTACACAATAAATAAGAACTAGAACAAACAAAAATAAGGGAAAATATCATTTAAATACCATTTCAATTGTCAAAACCCACAAAAATCCATTATAACTTGAAAAAGACACATAAGGCATGTGGTAGGAGTAAGGGATATTGAAGTTTAAGGCTAAAGACCAAAATGCCCTATTTTAAATTGGTTTGACATGTGAGGTGGCTGGTGGGGAAAGAGGCAAAAAAAAAAAAGCAAAGAGGAACGGTGGTGTAAGGTGAAGGTGCAGAACGAGGTGCCGATCAACATTGAAGAAAAGGAAGCTAAGAAAAGAGTCAAGTATTAGTAAGTTTCTGACAAACATAATCTTTTTTAGATGAATCAGACAATAACCATCTTATTCCCATTATTCATGTTAGTGGGTTTTGGTTGTCGTTTGGTGGCTTTGCCGGAGCATGAATAGTACAAAGCTGGGGCTTTACATGGGGTATGGAAGCTAATTTATTTAGGGTTGTGAATGAGGGCTAAGAACAATGACAACGGTACTGTGATTTTAGGTTATTTATGGTAGTTTTGTTTGTGGGTAAGTGAGTAAAGGTTAGGATTTTACGTAACTACGACAGCATCGACGGTGTGGTGTGGGTTATTTATGTATTTGGTGGAAATTTATTGCAAGTAATGTATAGGAAAGAAATATGTTCTGTGGGGTTGATGACCTATATGCATTAGGTGTAAGTGGAATGAGCAATCCGTAATGCACATGTCATAAGCATATCTGTACGTGCATGGTAGATACTGTTGTTACCATATCTGGTTTGTTGTCAACGCCATTACAAGATTTGTCATTAGCATAACTAAATTTGTCATTAGCATTAACAATAATATTGAAGGCAACATGACTCTGGTGTTAGAGGACTTGTCATTCCCATTACCATTCTTGTTAATGGTGACAACTTATTGTAATTAAATCATATATGAAGGAACACCTTCTTTTGGGTTCATGACTTATATGGATTGGGTGTAGGTCGATTGAGTTATGTAAACTTGCCATTTGATACATTATGTGGTAGTTGTTGCCAACATGACTCTGGTGTTTTGTCAATTCCATTATTGCACTTGTTATTCACATTACTACTCTTGTTAATGGCGCAAGTTTGTTGTAAATTGTAATTAAGGTATATATGAAGGAACACCTTCTTTTGGGTTCATGACTTATATGCATTGGATGTACTTGGAATGAGTAATGGTAAGTTGCCATTTGATACATTATGCGGTAGTTGATGTCAACATGACTCTGGTGTTTTATCAATTCCATTACTGCTCTTATTAATGGTGCAAGTTTGTTGTAAATTGTAATTAAGGTATACATGAATGGACACCTTCTTTTAGGTTCATGACTTATATGCATTGGATGTACTTGGAATGAGTAATGTCAAGTTGTCATTTGATACATTATGGATTGTTGCTGCTAACATGACTCTGGTCTTTTGTAAATTCCATCACAGACTTTGTCAACCCATTACTATTTTTGTGAATCCCAAAACAGATTTTGTCAAGAGCATCAGCAATGAAATTTGTAATTTTTTTTATGCAGGTTCGCATGCAAGATGATATTGAATATTCGGGCAACACCTTCTTCAAAGTCACTTATATGTTTTTTCCATGTTGGGGGGGGAGTTTGTAACGAATGTTGAAGGTGAAGTTAAATATAGTGGTGAGAGTGTCAGGGTAAAATCGATAAAGGAAGGGATGACAGTTGAAGAATTAAGGGTAATGATAGGAGGATGGGTTGGTTTAAATGGTCATTGGTGCGACATTAAATACACTTTGAAGTTTTTGATGAAAAGATATTAGTTGATCTCATTGATGATTCCGAATTGGAAAATATGTTTCATTATGATGATAGTAGTGCACATGTGTATGTAGCATGTAAAAGGAGTGATAATGAAGGAAGAGTCATGGATAATATAGAAAGGCAAGTGTCATTTTTTGTGGTTACAGAAAAAGTTATTTCCTATAGTGTTTTTGGTAGTATGTGTTCACAACACTTGTTAACATCCATGCAAAGTTGATCAATTCTTGGGAGTTGTGGAGCAAATGTTGTACATTGATGAGGCTATGTTATGGAATAAATGATGAATTTGTACAAAATGAGTGCAAAGTAGGACCTCTTCTGAGCCTTCCATGTGCAGTTGAGAGCACACCAACACCAATGCCAAAGATGAACTATAGGAAGTGGATGGATTTGTTGGTAGGAGTAAATCAAACGTTTGCATATGCGGATGATTTCAAGAAGGTGATGTACAAGTTCAGTATTGTGCACAAATTTGAGTACACATATGTGAAGAATTCTAGAGATTATGTGTATGTTAAATGTAAGGTTGAAGGTTGTCCATGGAGAATAACTGCAAGGGCAATTGGGAAGAGCACTCATTTTGTATGTGGGACGAGATACACCAAAGAACATGTTAATACAACCCAACACAATCTTGATGTGACACATGTTCAAAGTGCTAGCTTGACATCATCAATTATCATCGATGAGGTTAGAAATCACACAGACAAGCGTGCAAATGAAACAAGGAAGAGTTTGGCTAGAGATTATGAAGTGCTATTGACATATAAGCAAGCATATAGGGCAAAGGAAAAGACTATGGAGGAAATTCATAGTAGACATAAACAGACATACATGTTAATACCATGGAAATGTGATCAATTATAGCAAAGTGATGACAAGACTGTGGCTGAATGGGTCGCTAGTGGGAGGAACACCTATGAGCTTGTATTTATAACCTACGGTTGTTGTATAGAGGGGTTCATTGCTAGTGCTAGACCTATATTGTACATTGATAGATCCCATTTAAGTGAACCATACAAGGGAATTCTATTGTTAGCTTCAGCATTTGATGCAGACAATGAATTATTGCCATTTGCCATCGCTATAGTGAAAGGGGAGACAATTGAAGATTGGACTTGGTTCCTTGAGATGATTAAGAAGATATTAGGTTCGTTACAGATAATAATTGTATCAAACCGACAAAATGCAATAATCACTGCTGTGTGAGGAGTATTCGGAGGTAAGAGGTATAGATACTGTTACAGGCACATTAAGAAAAACTTTAGTGCCCAAGTCCTTAAATTGAATAGAGTAAGGAGGAAGACAGGGGACAAGGAAGGAAAAATGCACTAGATTTGCTTGAACAATTGCATATGCAAGGCTTGACAGCGACTTCGAGACTATGATGGAACACATGAGGCTTTTCAATAAGGAAATATTTGAATGGCTGATCAACCATGGTGATATTGAAAGGTAGGCCATAAGTAAGTCCCATTTAAACATTGGGATAAAATAATGACAAATATTGTTGAGTCATTCAATGCTTGATGGTAAAGGAGAGATGTCATAATGTTGCCCAGCTTATCCACGAGTATCGTGACAAAGTAGCCAAAAAGATGCATGCAGCAAGCATAGGAATAAGTAGATGGAAAAATGGTGTCAGACCAAACATAGAACAAGAAGTGAAGGAAAATGTTAAAAGGGCTGAAAACATGGATGTAGAAATATATAGAGGTGGTAGGGTGAAAGTCCATCGACTGTTAGATCACTATAGTCGAAAGTTCATACAGCGACTACATCTTCCCTCTTGCTATTCATTTCATGGTTAACCACCCATCACATTAGGTTTCGCCAATACGCCCCAACCTCATCATCACCATAGTCGAAGGTTACACCTGGCTTCCAATTGTTCAGCCAAATTAGCACATAGACGCCACAGTCACGCCTGTATGACACAATGACATTAAAAACTAACACTAAAACATCTTTTAACCAAAATCATATGCACATACAAAAACACTCACAAATTGTTCTGTTATGGAATGGGGCCCAAATAAAGTCACCATCAGCTTCTTCCCAACATGCTCCGGTTTTACAAGCATGATGATGTCATGAAATCGATCCCTCTGTAAAAATAACACATATATATTATATCCACATGATTTACTCATGACCAACAAATTTGTCACACATTTTACTTACAAGTATATTTAGCGTAGATTCTTGGGGATTTGCAAGTGCACTTTCTTTCTTTTTCCTTTTACTCTTGCTTGTAAAAGATATTGACTTCATTGAAAGTTCATCATTTTTGCAAGTTCATCATTTTTGGTTCAAGGGCCACACAGAACTAGTGTTCTGCAACCAACATGAGTCCTAAAATCATATCACAATCTACAATATTGTAGCCAACTTGTGCAAGTAGTAGTTGGTCTTTTCATTCAACAATTGACCATCCTATAGTTTTTCTGGCCAATAGTAACTGAATGAGGAATAAACTTGCTAGTGTAGTATAGAAACATCAATACAACAATGCAAGTGTAAAATTACAACATAGTCACCATAAAATCCGTATCAAAAATAAGTCGCCCCACTTATCTCATGTTTTTCATATTTGCTATTAGCATCTTACACATAAGAGACATTACCTGCATGCAGAGTCACGTGTATTAGATGCGTTAAATATATTGAAAACCAATTGAGCTATTATATCACTTACACTATTACTTATTATGTTAAGTCCACCGAGTGTCCACAGCTGCCGCTTGTAGTGTATTCATCAGCTACGTCAATTACCACCCTGTAAAGTGTAAACAATGTCATTATCCATTTACTCATTAATAAATAAAGAACAACATTACAACTTACTACAGACCCTCATCATCGTGTTTTATTCGAGATATGACCTCGAAAAGCTTATCCTTATCATCTTTAGCCTTCTTCGTCAACTTAACTAGCTTTGTTAAAGTCCACGGGGACATGTTATTAGGCATCCTTGGCCTCTTTAATCTCCTTGGCCCTTGTTCCTTCTGTGCCAATACATCATCCTCGGATTCTTGTCATTCATTGTATATAGCCTCTTGGTTTGGAGTCTCCTCATTAAATTCACAAATTGTTATACATAGGCGTTGCCACTCATGTATCAATAGCATCCCTGACGTCATCATCAATATCATCGTCATTGTCATCATATCCCTGATCCTCATCACCTTCTACCTCATCACTTTCCTCATGTCTCTTGGGATTGTCACCGTTTATTTTGTCACAGTCAATAGGGTCTTAAGCTTGCTGCTTACGCTGCCTTTCAATCTTCAATTGTGCTTTTAGCAACTCCTCTTCAATAGCAGAAACAAGTTTTTTGTGGTTTTCCTCAATAATACCCATCAACCATCCATGCAACTCCTTCAACTCCTATAAAACACATTCACAAAATTAGTCAAACGCATTGGAAACCTATGCAATTAATGTAACAAATGTTAGGACATACATGGTCTAAATAAGCCACACGATTCTTGTTAAGAAAGTCCTTGTCTTCATTCACTTTTATTGCCTCCCTCATATATAGAATCCCAATGTCACTCTTCAACTCTCTGTCTATCATCTCCTTGACCTTCTCTTTTGTCCAGAACTGAATTGCAATCTTCGACGCATGGAAAACAGGTTCAGACAATGGGAACCGCTCACTAAAATATATCTATAACAATAATGACAAACATTTAACATTTCTTGGTTGAATAAAAAAAAGCAAACAAAAAACTACTTATACTACATACCAACAACATATATAAACACCCTCTCACATTGCAGCTTCCCTCTTTGTTCAATCTAATTGTATCAACGTAATCTGCCATCTCGTTCCATAAGTCATCGACAATATATATGGCCCAGTCAAAGTAGGCAAATTCTTTTATGGTGCAACATATTAGCTTAAACAACTTGTCATTAATTGTTGAGCTTGTGATGGGAGCCAAAAAAGTACCCAACATATGCATATGAATAAAAATTCAAACTTGTCATCTGCTTCCCTAGATGTTATGTCATTAAGTATGTTCTTATACTTGAGCTTACCATAGTCTTCCTTCAATCTCTTATATGTCTCATCTATCTCACTAATCTCTCCTTTCACCTCCTCCCCACTATTTGGGACCCCAAGCAATTATGCAACAGCTTTTGCTTCTATTTCAACTGTCTTCCCTCTTATTCTAAATTGATTGGTAAGGGGATCATATGCTCTCATAATAGCAACTAAAATGTCCCGAGGGAGCCTCATACATTCCACATCAAGTAGATCTCAAAATCCTGACCTTTCAACCTTAGCTTTTAAATTTGGATTACAATTTATATAAGCAACTAGTTTGGTGAATTGATTCAGAGAGCAACGAGAGTGAAAAGCAACTGAGTAGTTCCTCTTCTACTTCGCCGGCCTTCCTTGCTTCGCCTTATCATTATATTTTTTCCTCTCCTCCTCACTCAAATTCCCCCATGCCCTTATTAACTCCCTAAGCTTCTCAGTAAAATTTACCCACTCCTTCCCATTTTCAACTCCCTTCAAAACAAAATGTAACCATTACTAAATCTTTTCTTTGCATATCCACTTTGTCATGGCCCTTAACCTCCTTATTCATCATTAAGCTGTGATGTGATGATGAAAAAAAAAGTTGCAGTCGTTTACTAAGATGCTTGTTATTTTATATCCCCAAGACAATAATCAAACAATATAACAAGAGGAAAATTAGCATCTTTACAAAGTTCTAATATATGGCAAAAGATTTGTTTTCATAAAATTAGTTTAAAGTTGCAAAATTCCCTTCAAACTGCGAACATATATGTTGTGCACAACTTCACAAGCATAAAAGAAATTCACAGAGGATGCACTAAAATTCATCCAATTGTATTCAATAGCTAAATCAATTTATGCATAAGATTTTACCTAATTCTAACATGCAGTATCAGAAACCATTCTTGTTTCAGCAAACGTGTTAGCTAAATCAAACTTGTAGCAAAAGAGATAACTAAAAAGTCATTAGTCCGAATAATAGTGTTCATTAGTCCAAATACCCAAAGGGAAATAGCCAAAATTCAATGTGTGGCAATGTACACAAAAGTGTAACTTTAAATTCTATCACCAAAATTATGAATTCTGATTCTCAAACAAAATTTAAAGCAACAAATAATGTAGTAAGGACATACAACTCAAAGCAACAATAGATATGCATTTTTTTTTCACTTGCAATCAAGTTTAACAATGACTTAGATGCAGTAGGTAGGATAATTCACATTCAGCAAAGAGAAAATGAACTATCTTGTAAAGAAATACTTTTTTAAAGAATTAAGCAATGGTACATTCTCAATGATGCAACTTCCCAAAATTTTCATTTTCAAACAAGCTAGCAAATAAATTTTGATTTTTCAATTAACTCTCAGACACACAGTTAATTAATTACAACAAATCAATCTCTAATGAAGAAAGTACTTAATCCAACTAAATGTTGGGGGAGTATTCACAAAAGTAGTGGTGACAAACACAAGAATATACAACCTCATGGCTAAACATGCAATAACAAAATTTTAAGAAATTGCAAAAGCAAGTAAATCCCTAGCAAGAAATTTCAAGATAACTTCAAAGAGTATAAATTTCGTACTTAAAACACTATGACTTTAGCAAAATGAAGTTCAAACAAAAATTGTAAGTGTACAGCCCAACTAAATTGCACCATCTAAAAATTATATTTTTGATGAACTCAATAGAGTTTAATCACAACACAAACAGCTTATTCTAGGTAAGGGGAAGTGAGGTCAAAGCTTTCAGTCACAAATGTTGCAAATGTTTTTTCCCACTAATAGCACACACTGCTGGCAAATTAGGGTATCTTGTTTTCAATATATAACAAGGTAATTCATATACCAAAACAATTCAGCTTATTGGACTACAATAGCATATACAGAGCCTTTTGCTTTCATGTAAAAGAAACAGGCAATAGCCTGATAACAAATTATAATTGCACGACAGGAGACAACTACAATAGCCTAATCTTTCCCTTTTATCTTAAATTTGTATATTGAGAATTATAGAAAACGGGTTATGTTCTTTATGTTATTACCTCTCTGAATGGCAAATACACCAACCTCATACGTGCATTAACTTCTTGTAATGTAGTTGATCCTAAAACAATGATTTTAAAGCAGAATTAAACATTCACCTTTTCATTTGTAATCCTACCAGCAAATAGAAAGTAAATCAACCAAAATGATAATACGTACCTCTCCTCATCTATTTTTCTTTTCATTTTTCCTTCTCATTTTACCCTTTTCCCCTGAAGCCAAGTTAGTCATTGCACTTCTTGACATTAATAAGAATTCCATATGACAAGTAAGTAGCAATAAAAAATAAAAAAAATAAAAAAAGAACAAACCACTATTTGTGGATGACGAGGTATTAGGTTCTAATCATGCACATCCAAAAAATATCCATAAGAAAAACTTATATCCTAGGCCAAAATCAACAACTGAGAGATAGCAAGACAAAGATCCCTTAAATATGCAATAGCATTAGAAATGAAACAAGTTACTGATTACTGTTTTTTTACTTAATTTTAATCACTCAATGACACATATACACTACTAAGGCCCCTTTAACTTAACTTCCACTCACTATGCAAACTGTAATGCCCCAACTTGTGATTAAGGGCTAATTATGATCTTAATGATGTAATTGTTGCTAAACTTATTGTGAATGTGTGGTAAGCAATGTTTAAGCTCATATTCATGTTTAATGGTGATTTGGTAAAGGTTATGATAATCATGGGCAAAATTGGAAATTTACTTACCGATTGGACGGTTACCGAAGAGGAAACTCATTGATAACTTGAAGATCAACGGTTGAGATTAAAAGTCAAAGGAATCAATGGTTATGATTTAACCATGGGGTGGAATCCTATGTAAATGAAAACATGTGAAACCAAAGGGGAGGAACAAGATTGTGCCAAGTGTTATCATGAGGACCCTTGGATCAAAGTCAATATTTCAAACTCATTTTCTCTTCCCTCTCTCCTCTTAGTCGGTTGTTGTATCGGAAAAAGAAAAGAATGTGATCATCAATATAATTATCTCATCTCTCTCCTCATTCTCCATTTCCGGCGAGCTACGCAAGAAAGAGAAAGGAAGGGTTTCAAATTTAGGTAGGTAAATGACTTCACATGCTCAAACACTCTTCATTGATATTGTTCAAGAAGTTGAGAGCTTGCCTTTTATGTTTTCAAAATTGTGAAAAGTGGTAATTTGGTGTTTGCTCAAATATGAAAGTTAAAGAAACAAAGATTTGATCTTACCAAGTGAAAGAGGTAATGATTTGATGTATTTTGATGGTTGCGTTTTGAATGTTGGTTGAGTTTTGTAAATTCTAGAATTATGCATTGAATATTGGTAATAAATGAAAGAGGGAGTTAGAGGGACTGTCATTGTTCAATTGGTAGCTTATGGTATTTTGAGTTGGTTGGGATTGATTTAGAAGTAAGAAATGAAAGTGTTAATGATTAAGTTATTGAGTGGAATGTGGAGATTTAAGGACAAATTGTATTTGGGGTGTGATTTTGGATATTTTGAGTTTACTAATAGGTTCCTTATGGAATTTTAGATGAGAATGAGCTTTGGTGCAAGTGTAGAACCTATTGAGATCAGTTTAGGTCACTTTGGAAAACCATATCAGTTACTGTGTTTCTGGCTTCTGATGCGTATCACTCGAGTGAGGGATGAGCTCACTCGAGTGCATCAATAGATTTCTATTTTCTTTAGTTCCTCATTGGTGTTTGTTAGAGCAAGCGTTTCACCCAAGAGGGGGGTGAATTGGGTGATACTAAAAATTTCGTTGCAAATATAAAACTTGACGGTGAAATTGAAACAGTAAAGAGTAAGGAGAAATATCACCGAAGTGTACACCGGGAGTTATACTGGTTCGGCCACAATTCGACCTACGTCCAGTCCTTAAAGCTTCTCTGAGAGTTTCACTATAACTTCCAAGATTCAGTGGGTTCTTGGCACCTCAATACAAGCAAGTTCCTTCACCTGGACACTCGCTCCCCCTTATAAGTTGTAATCCAATCCCAACTTAAGGTTCCACAACCTTAAGTTACCTTAATAACAAATATTGAGTTTGAATGAAATATCTCTCTCTCAGAGTGAATAAGAATCACTGAAGTACAGAATCACTCAAATGAGTAAAACAGAGTAATGAACTTGATGATACGTTCGTGTGTGTTCTTTTTGTTATTTCTCTGTTTGGATATTCCCATTTATATAGATATGTTGGTGATGACCGTTGGAACATTTTCTTCTCGTCCGTTGGAGAGTGCGCAGCCACTGTTGACTTTTCAGGATTTGAAAAATATCCGTTGGCGGTAGGTGGCATTTGAACTTCACATTTGACTTTCCTTATTTGATAAGATTTCTTCATTGTTTATCTGTAGATATGCTAGGAATACTAATACAATGAAAGGTTAATAATATAGGAAACAAATCAATGAACATTTGAATGATTTCTAAGTTTCTGGGTTTACATACTCGAGTAGCTACTCGAGTATTCATTAAAGTTTACTCGAGTATCATCGGGAAAACTTTGATGAACTGCAAGTCAACAAACAAATATAAGATTACTCGGGTAGTGCATGGCATAAACAAAATATCAAACCTTTGGAAATGCATGTTTACTCCGGTACCTACTCGAGTAATACACTCTTTTCTTCATAGGTTACTCGGCTACCAACTCGAGTAAACCTTCAAATATACTTTTGGTTACTCGATGCTTTACTCTAGTAATGTTGGCAGGATTTCAAGGCCGAGAGCACTTCAAGTTTGATTACCTTGTTACTCGAGTACATATTAGAGTAAACATAAATTTTCTGCATGGCTTACTCGGGTAATAACTTGAGGTTTTTCTTCAAAAATAACTTTGGATACTCGAGTAATTCACTTTAAATATGTCATTGAATACCTGCATACTTGAGTAGTGCCTCGAGTGAAGTGTAATAAAAATAGATCAAGTTATTCGAGTACTACCTTCAGGTTTTTGCTTACCATAGTGAGTTACTCGAGTAGCTCCTCGAGTAACGTTGGCAGAGCAATATGTTTCTTGAAACAGGGGACTCGAGTACATACTCGAGTATCGTTGGCAGGCCGAGAGCAACTGGAAAACTTTTTCATGGTTACTCGAGTAACTACTCGAGTAACGTTGGCAGGCCTAGAGCAACTCCAGGTGATTTACCTAGTTACTCGAGTGGCTACTCGAGTAACATTGGCAGGCCGAGAGCAACTTGAAATTATTTATACTATTACTCGAGTAACGTTGGCAGGTTACTCGAAGGTGTCTCTGATTACTTCAAGTTTATGTTCGTTTACTCGAGTACATACTCGACTAATGCCTTAGAAAACTTGCTTCTGATCAAGTTTCTCATCTTTTTCTCTTGGCCTTTCTTCATTACTCTAATGCTTACTTCAAGTGATGTTTTTCCCTGTTATTACTTTGTTCAAACTTATTTATTAATCAAATCTTTTTCATAATATTCTTTATTATCATCAAAACATGAGATTTAACAGTGTTTTCGAGTGGAAGGGCGAAAGTGTACTTCCTGACTTGTGAGTGAGATATGATCCCACTCGAGTGAGCATGGGCATGCTCGAGTGAGGGAGTAAGTTTAAGACCTGGGAGTTGATGGTTGCTCTCGGGTAGTCACTCGTTGAGCCTCACTTCTTGGAGCTCGAGTACACTTGAGGTCATCACTCGAGTGCAGCTTCTTATGCTCGAGTGAGTGTGAGAGATATTTTGAGGTTTGCTCTCGGGCAAACACTTTTTGTGTCGCACTCGCTGGGACTCGAGCATGGGTGAGGGCAACACTCGAGTGAG
The DNA here is from genome assembly GCA_963242795.1 of Inga leiocalycina. Taxonomy (NCBI): domain Eukaryota; kingdom Viridiplantae; phylum Streptophyta; class Magnoliopsida; order Fabales; family Fabaceae; genus Inga; species Inga leiocalycina. The sequence goes on from OY725324.1 coordinate 46,248,075, forward strand.
ACCTCATTTACTCGAGTGAGGCAGCCCAAAATCAGTGTGCTTTACCCGAAAAAGGTATCTTCAGGGTAGTTTTTCCAACCCTTTAGGCACATGATTAGGCTCTAATAGTCACCTAAAGAGTCCTAAATGATAACCAACTTAGAGTATTATGTAAAGATGTATTTGGAAAAGAGATTGATCTATTGTCCCTAATTTGGTTTATAGGATTTGACATCTGCCGTCCTCTTGAGCCTACTATGCCAGCAAACGTCAGAAAGGAACAAGGTAGTGACTCTTTCTTTTATACTATATGTGATGCATTGTATGTGTAACCCCCTTCACGCTTAAGGCCGAGATTAGTTCATAAAAACATAATTAATGTGGAATTAGAGACCGTAATAGATTTTGGGACTTAAACAAAGTCAATCTTCCCAAAATCATGGCTTACAAAAAATTTTACAACATTTGTTCATGACGGTCTCATATTCACATTTCAATACTAAATGGCCTGTACAAGTTGATTTCATTCATAAATATCAGAGTATAAACAAATTCCCGACACACTCGGGTTCCATTCCTTAAATAAGGGATTTACAAAGGCACAAAGCCCACAATTCATTACCCTTAACTTGGGGATTACACAAAACTATACTACAATCCCATTATATACAATTGTTTCCCAAAAGCATCCCAATGATATACATGATAACCAATAAAACCAAATATACTTCTAAATCAGAGCTTAGCCGCTCTTCGTCGCCCACTTTCCCTTTGATCCTTCTGCCCTGTCTAAAACATGGTTTTTGGGAGAGTGAGATTCTAAGGAATCCCTGTAGTAACAAATCAATCATATAATGTACAATAATAATGCATGTAAGCAAATCATTAACCACAACAAGTAACTACAACGGCAGTTACAACGGCAATGGTTAGTATGACACATGTCATCCCTTACGATTGCTCACGCTGAATTGCTCACGTTGCATTGCATCACAGCAATCCACACAATACATTTCACCACAGCTGGGATTCATATAATGCATTTCATACACAAGCCATACCAGCAAGATACACACAGCCCACGGCTGGATTCACAAACGCCGCCCCACGGGTCGGATTCACAAATATTCATGTCGATTACAACGGCAGTTCAACGGCCGACCTAGAGATGACCACCGTCAATCCCTACACAGCTCACGCTGACCTGCTCACGCCGTAATGGACCATGACACATATTTCACAAATTCAATGATAAGTTATGCATGCCAAAACATCATACAGGATATGAGAGAAAAGTCACTACTTTGATCCTTCCGGGCGTGTCCTAGCGCCGGTCTCTCCCGAGGAAGGCAAATGTCAAATCCTATATTCATAATTAGGGACGAAGAGTTATATTCTATTCCAAGACTTAATTAACTTGAAACACTTAGTTTTGGTTATCATAATTGACTCTTAAGAGGCCCCAAATGCCTCTAATAAAAGCCCTAAAAGGTTGGGAAACAATAGGTTAAAGATCCCCTTTCGATAACACAAAGTACCAAAACACAGGGTTGGGCCGCGGCCCACTATTCCTTGGGCTGCGGCCCAAACATGGTCAGAAGGCCTTGGGCTGCGGCCCGCCACTCATGGGCCGCGGCCCAAAACAGGCCAGAAAGGTTTGGGCCGCGGCCCAGAGATTTCCTGACTCTGGGCTGCACTTCGAAAAACCATAACTAATTCTAGAAAAATCGAAACGGAGTGATTCCAAAGCCAAATGAAAGGTATATAAGTCCTCTTTCAAGGAAAAATACAGCCCTTTACTGGGAATCACTACACAATTACAGAATCACCAAAAACTAACCACTACTCCAAAACAGAGTTCTGTTTCAATCCCAAACTTTGGACAACCATAACTCACAGAATACTAAACGAAATGACACAAAATATATGTCCATTTTTTAAGCTTGGGATGTGAACTTTAAGACTGGAAAGTTTCAGAATTTTCCAATACCATTTGGTCACTCAAAACGCTCGTGAAAGATGACAGCGAAAAACAGAGCTTAACCAAAACAGATTTTCCAACTTTTCCTAAGTGATTCAAATGAATCCCAAAATTAACAACCAAGCTTATTCCCACACAAAATCACTCAAGGAATTCAATGGAATTGTCAAAATCACCAAAATCCTATTCCATTATCATGCTTTGGGTTTTGGGCAATAAATTCAACAAGATACCAATCTTAACCAAACTTCACATTTCAACTTCTAATCAATCTATCTATCACATACTCATTCCAAAACACCATTCTCATACCAAAAACATACCAAATGAACAGTGGCATCAAATTTTCGGATTCAAGCCAAAATTCCCAGAATTATTAATTACTTCAAATGGTATGAAACTTAGATAGATAGGTTAGTTTCACTCACCTTAGCAACTTCTCCAAAGAGAGTTCTTGATTCTCCAACAATCAATTTTTGTGTGGCACAAATCACAACCAAATGACCAAACTACACACACCAAAATGAAGCCCATTACTCAAGGATCAACATTTGTGAATGGAGTTTGAGCAAAGGAGATCATTTACTTACCCAAAGATCAAGCTTTCTTCCTTCCCTTGCCTTCAACAATGGAGAAAGAGAGAGAAGAGAGAAATGAGAAAGGGAGCACGAGAGAGAGAAAGAGATGGAGAGATGGAGTGAGAGAGAGAAAAGAGAAAAAGTGTTCCCTTGTCCTCATATGATCTCATCCAATGGCCACCACAATGTCACATGTCAGCATCTCCTTCATTCCCTCAATAAGCTCACACAATCTAAGCACACTGGATCCCGACCCACGGTCAAGGAATCACCACCCTTGATCTTAAATACCACACATATGCACTAATATTTCCAATTTCCACTAATTATGACATTAATTAATATTGTCATAAAATACATAATAATCCCATTTAAATTCATAATTATTCATAATAATCATGATTAACCCATAATCAAAAATTGGGATATTACAGTATGTATGTGTGTTATATCATTGATTTGTGACGGATTCGAATGCTGCAATGATTGTGGATATGTGTAAGCACCGCTATACCAATAGTCCCTGAGTCGCTAACAACGGTTTGGGTAAGAGCTGTGAGCCTTCCCAACGGTAAAAGGGGATGAGGATAGGGTGTGACATTTGTGATTTGTGGGCTAAAAGGCTATATGTGAGCCATCAGGCTATTCGTATGCACTGCCATACCAACAGTCCCTGAGTCGCTAACAACGGTTCGAGTAAGAGCTGTGTGCCTTCCCGGCGGTAAAAGGGGATGAGCTTGGAGTGTGGTTTGTGTTGTTGTTGCTGTAGTGTAATGATTGCTTACATGTTGTGTGCTCATATGTGGTATGAATGATTGTTACTACTGGAATTTTCTTCAATCTCATTCTTTCCTTTGACTAACATTTCAAACAGGGCAAGTGGCTCCAAGGAGAAGCGGACTTCTAAAAGCGATTAGAACCCTGTAGGGATGTTTGTTTTGGATATGTTGGTTATTCATCTTGGACAGGGTTTTTGTAAATTATTTTTGGGTTGTAAATATTAGTTGGACACAGTTGTGTTGTGTAATGCCCTAAATGGGAATTATAACCCTTAATGAATGAAAGGAACCCGGGGGTTGCCGGGATTTTTGTTATATACTCTGATATGTATGAATGTGAACTAACTGCACAGGTGATTATATTCAAATATTTGAAATCGAGACCAGGATGGGGAAAAGTTTTGAGGGATTCTGTGAAAACCCTACGGTTAAGTAGGAAGTTAAAAAGAGTTTAAATTATCCAACGGTCTCTGAACCATTCCAACTATGTGTTATCAAATTACAATTACGTGTTTAAAGGCAGGGGGTTACATTTTTGGTATCAGAGCTATAGTTCCTGGCAAGGGTAGATTTTGCTAGGATAGATCCCTTAGTTGGCCTTAGGGATAGAAGATCAATTGTGAATAATTGTTGTGTATGCACATGTATGTTCTATTAATATGGATATATATATATATATGAAACTTGTGAATATATGTGCATACCATCTTTGTAATATTAATGGGGCGAGTTGTTTTAGAATGAAGAAAACTAGAGGACGCCCCAATATTCCACGTGTAGACCTAGAGGTGGAGGTAGTCCATGACAATCCACCACCAGATCCAATGCAAGAGCTTATGGGTCTAATCAAAGATCAGTGAGATATGATCACTGAGCTAAGAGAAAAGCTCAGACTGGAGAAAGGAAAGAATAAAGCAGATCAGGGTCCGTCACTCAAAGAGGAAACCCAGGAAAGGACTCATAAAGAAGAGACTGCCGAAGGATCAGCACGACCACTAGATTCTCTACCTCATGCTATTCCAAATCAAGAATCATATGGGGTGCCGGTTAGAGAGGAAATGGGCCTTTAGTTTTGGGTCTCAAGATTCTACAAGCACCTGCCTCCGGCGTTCAGAGGGAGGTTTGATCCTCAAGCTGCCAAAGACTGGCTGAATAGATTAGAGAAAATATTTGAGGTCCTTGGGTGCTCAGATGAGGAGAAGCCACGCCTGGCAATTTACAAGCTCAAGGGGGATGCAAATCGTTGGTGGCGGAATATCGCCCTAACATTAAAGAGTAAAAAGATGCCATTGACTTGGGAATTGTTCCAACAAGAATTCAATGAGAAATACTTTCCCAAATCAATGCGACTCAAGAAGGAAATGGAATTTCTGAACATTAAACAAGGGGACACATAAAGTTTTGATGATTATTTGTCCCATTTCATTTGGCTGTCTTGGTATTCATCATATCTTCAGAAGATGGATAACGAAGAATTGGGTGCGGATATGCTCATTCGTGGGTTGCGACGAGAACTGAGAAAGAGATTGGCTACACACTTGTTCACCAACTTTAACAAGGCGGTGGAAGAGTGTAGAATCACAAAAAATAATTTGAGGGAACTGTATCTTGCCAAAAATCCTGGTAATCGTAGTGAACCTAGTAAGGGCAATACTTCCCAGAAGCGGAAGGGTCAAGGATTCTCTTCATCCCGGGGTACTAGTAAGAAGCCTTACCAGCCCAGAGATTGAGAGTCTCAGAAGTCTTTTATGGAGTGGGTATGTAACCGTTGCAATCAGCCGCATTATGGCAAAAATTGTCGAGGCAAAATGATCTGTTTCAATTGTAAGCAACCAGGACATCTTTTTAAAGATTGTCAACGACCGCGGGCAGAGCAAAGGCCAAGGACTCAGGGCAGGGTATTTGCAATGACTCATGAGGAAGACCGGAAGTCCCCTGATCTCATTCAAGGTAATATTCTTCTTAATGGTAATGCATTCAAGCATTGTTCGACTCAGGTGCCAGTCATTCTTTTATTGCCTATGAGTGTGTGAAGCGCCTGGGTATGCATGTGCATAAGTTGCCCTTCGATCTAATTGTGTCAACCCTAATGGGTGTCAAAGTTGTAACTACTGAAGTTTGCCTAAATTGTATGGTAACTGTAGAGGAACATGAATCTATTATTGATTTGATTTTCTTGCCTCTTTACCAATTAGAAGTCATTTTGGGTTTTGATTGGTTAACGGCAAATAATGTGCTACTTAATTGTGGGAAAAAAAGGATTGTATATTCTGCGCCTTGGAATGTTGAGAGTGTGGATACAAGATTTAACTTCCTTTCAACAGTCGAAGCTGAGAAGTGTTTGAAGAAGGGTTGCCAGGTGTATATGGTATTCTTCTCTATGCAAGGGGAGATTGGTGAAACTTTGAGTAGTATACTCGTGGTAAATGAATTCCCTGAGGTATTTCCGGATTATTTGAGCGGATTGCCTCCAGAAAGGGAAGTTCAATTTCTAATTGACATTGTGCCTGGAGCTGGTTCTATATCTAAAGCCCCATATAGTCTAGCCCCAAACGAAATGGCAGAGTTAAAGAAGCAGATTGAGGATTTACTTGAAAAAGGGTTAATTAGACCCAGTGTGTCACCGTGGGGAGCTCCAATGTTAGTTGTGAAAAAGAAAGATGGGGTCTTCATTTGTGTATCGACTATAGAGAGTTGAATAAGATTACCATCAAGAATAAGTACCCTCTCCCTAGAATCGACGACCTGTTAGATCAATTATCTGGTGCATGCGTGTTTTTGAAGATTGATATGAGGTCGGGGTATCTTCAGCTGCGAGTGAAGGCAGAAGATGTTCTGAAGACAGCCTTTCAGACTAGGTATGGTCATTATGAGTTTTTGGTGATGCCATTTGGGCTAACTAATGCACCTGCGGTTTTCATAGATTACATGAACCGTATCTTTCGACAGTACCTGGACCAATTTGTCGTAGTTTTTATTAATGACATTTTGATATACTCTAAGAGTAGAGAAGAGCAAGAGCATCATTTGAGAATTGTACTAAATACATTGCGTGAAAAGCAGCTCTATGCCAAATTGAGTAAGTGCGAGTTTTGGCTATCAGAAGTGAAATTCTTAGGCCATGTTATCTCACAAGAAGGGGTCTCTATAGATCCTAGTAAAGTGGAAGCAGTACTAGACTGGAAAAGGCCATAATCTGTGGCAGAGGTACGCAGTTTTCTGGGTCTTGCTAGTTATTATCAGAGATTTATTTAGAATTTCTCTCGTATTGCGTTGCCGATGACCAAGCTCACGAGAAAGGATCAGCCGTTTGTGTGGGATGAGAAATGTGAAAATTGATTTGTGGAGCTGAAGGAGAGGTTGACTTTGGCACCTGTGTTGATTTTACCTGATCCTAGTTTAACTTATGTTGTGTATTCAGATGCTAGTGGGCAGGGATTAGGGTGTGTCCTTATGCAGCAGGGACGTGTGGTGGTCTACACCTCTCGACAGCTCAAACCTCATGAAATGAATTATCCTACACATGATCTGGAGCTTGCGGCTATTGTGTTTGCCTTGAAAATTTGGAGGCATTATTTGTATGGTGTGACGGTGGAACTGTACTGTGACCATAAGAATCTCAAATATCTGTATGACCAGAAAGAATTGAATATGAGACAGCACCGTTGGATGGAGTTGCTTAAAGACTACAACCTGGAAATCAAATATCATCCGGGTAAAGTAAATGTAGTCACGGATGCTCTTAGTCGAAAGACCATACTTGTTGCAGCAATGATGATATAGGAGCGGAAATTGATTGAAGATTTTCGAGATTTGAATTTATCGAACCAGATCATCTGTGCCAACCACATTGTTTCCCAAAGGGAAAATGATTTGAGAGTCGAGATTGAAGAAGCTCAGGTGGCAAGATGGTTGGATACAGCATAACCTAGCTAGAATTGAACGGGGAGAAGCTTAGGGTTACGATTTATCGCCTAGTGGATTGGTTCGCTATCAGAAGAGAATTTGTGTTCCACTTAAGGCAGAGTTAAAACAGAGAATTCTGGATGAGGCATAAAAGAGCCGATATACTCTTATCCTGGTATGACCAAAATGTACCATAACCTGAAATTTGGGTATTGGTGGCTGGGTTTGAAGAGCGATGTGACAAAATATGTGGCGAGGTGTCTGACTTGCCAGAAAGTGAAAATTGAGCACCAAAGACCGCCTGGTCTACTTCAGAGTCCTGAGATTCTGAAATGGAAATGGGAAAGTGTGACCATGGACCTAGTTGTGGGATTGCCCAAGATCAGGAACTATGATGCGATCTGGGTAATAGTTGACCGATTAACAAAGTTGGCACACTTCATACCGATCAATGCTAGTTATTCTCAGGATAAGCTGGCAGAGATCTATATTCGTGAGATTGTAAAGCTCCATGGTGTACCGAGGAACATCATTTCCGACCAAGATCCCCGATTCACTTCAAGATTATGGAAGGCTTTGCATGAGGCATTGGGTACTCAGTTAAGATTTAGTACGGCTTATCATCCTCAAACGGATGGACAGTCTGAGAGGACAATCCAGCCGCTGGAAGATATGTTGCGAGCTTGTGTTTTGGACTTCAAAGGGGATTGGGATCGCTTCCTTCCACTTGTTGAGTTCGCCTATAACAATAGCTATCATGCGAGCATTCATATGGCTCCGTATGAAGCATTGTACGGGAGGAGGTGCCAATCGCCTTTGTGTTGGAATAAGCTATCAGAAAGGAACTATATGGACCGGATCTTGTTGATCAAACCTCAGCATAGATTTGAATTATTTGAAAGAGGTTGCTTGCAGCGCAGAGTCGACAAAAAAGCTATGCTGACAAGAGGAGACGACCTCTAGAGTTCGAGGTGGGTGATCATGTATTTCCGAGGGTATCCTGTAATACCCCGAATTTTGAGACTTGAGGCTAGAGAATAAGCCTGAGATTAGTGGATTGTTAAGCCTCAGTTTAGCAAGATCCCAAATTGTGATTAAGGGCTAATGACTCCAAAAGTAAATGTCATTAGTGATAAATGAACTCTTTTGGAGAATCCGATGTGATTTGAGATTTGGATGTGATTTGTATGTATTATGCGCAACGCCGAAACCCTGTATTTTAAGTTCAATTATGGATTAACATCTAAATTGACTTAAAATAGAGGGGAGGACGCATTGTGGAAGAAAAGGAATGATATGGTGTGTTTGGTGGTGATTTAATAGGAATTGCCGTAATCAGGGGCAAAACGGTAAAGTTACTGACCAATTGGTCAATTACCGAAGAGGAAACTCATTGGTAACTTCAAGATCAATGGTTAGGATTGATTTATGCAAGATATCAAGGGGTGGAATCCCATATATGTGTGCCTATGTGAGCTCATGGTTGGTGTGATAAGATTGTGACAAGTGTCACAATATGAGCCCTTGATCTTGGTCAATATTTCAAATACTCATATCTCTCTTTCCTCTCTTTTTCTTAGTCGGCCAAGTGCTCTAATTGAGGCAAAAAAACTGATCCTTCTTCATCCTCTCCACTCTCTCTCTTGTCTTCCATTTTTGCCTAGCAAGGAGAAGGAAAGAGAAAGGAACAAGGTGAGTTTTGGTTGGTTTGTGGTCCTCTATTGCTAAAACACCCTTCTATAATGTTGTTCATAGTGATGAGAGCTTCATCTCTATGGTTTTAGATTCTTGATTGGTGGTATTTGATAGCTTGTCAAAAATTAGGAAGATGAAGAATCATGGAATTGGTTTGGGAAAGAGGAAGAGGTGAGTATTTGAAGCCTTTTGATCTAAGTTTTGTGATTTGTGGATGAGTATTGTGAATTTTGGTTTTTGCCCTGATTTTGGTGGAATTGTGAAATGCATGAATTGTCATGTGTTTTGTGTTGAAAATGGTGTTTTGTTGTGTAATTTGGTCATTGGAATTGATTTGGGAACTTGAGATGGAAAGTTGTGCAATGTTGAGTTGAAATGTGATATTGTGTGACATGTTGCAATTCATTGTAAAGCATGTCAATATAATGTGAATTTGGTTATTTTGGTGTTTCCAATGGATTCCTTGTGAAAATTGGTGTGGAAATGATGTTTGGTATGAAAATGGAACCATTGGAAGCCAAATTGCAAAAAACTGGAATTCTGTCTTTTGAAACTTTGTTCTGGACAGTCTGCTTGTGTTGCCGTTTTGAATAGTCAAATGATATCAGAAAATTCTGAAACTTTCCAGTCTTGAAGTTTACATCCCAAGCTTCAAAATGGACATATAAATGGTGTCATTTTGTTTTGTGAACTGGGATTTATGTTTGCCCAAAGTTTGAGGTCGAAACTGGGTTTGATTCTCAAGCAGTAGTGGATTTTGGGGAATTCTGTATTTTTGTGGTGATTTCCAGTAATGGCTCATATTTTTTCTATAAATAGGACTTAAATAGCTTTCATTTGGCTTTGGAATCACCTCATTTCGATTTTTTTGGAATTATTTATGAATTTCCTAAGTTGCCTTGGCTACAGCAGAAAATCCTGGCTACAGTGCAAAAGTTTCTGTGCACGTTTTGGCCACAGCCAGAAATTCTTGGCTGTAGCCAAAAACCTTCTGTGCGTGTTCTGGCTGCAGCCAAAGGATTCTTGGCTGCAGCCAACCCCCATTTTCATCATTTTGAGATTTTGAAAGGTGATTTCTAACCTAGTACGTCCCAATCCTTTAGGCTTTCGTTGATCTTATTATAGCTACCTAAAGGTTGTGAATGGTAACCAACTTTAAGTGATATGGAAGTAAGGATTTGGAATCAAGATTGACCCTATGTCCTTGATTTGATTATAGGGTTGGATATTCACCCTGATCGTGAGCAGCCGGAGCTGGAGCTTACGTGGAAAGAGTGTAGGGAACTTACCTCTCTTGCATGCTTTGATATTTGTGTTTGTGTATTAATGCATGTATTTCTTTGCTTGATTATGTGAAACATGTATAAATGATTGTAGCTCTGTTTCTAGTTTTGCTATGGCCATGAGCATGTTGTTGAAACATTGAGCACGCAGATATGTCATTGTGTGAGCATGAGTTATGTATTGCAAGCATGTCATGCATTAAACACATATCATACATGCATATAGGTATTTGTTTCCTACTGAGATTCTCTCGAATCTCACCCTCCCCTACCAACATTTTAGACAGGGTAGGTGGATCGAGGTTGGAGCAAACAGGAAAAGGTGGTGAGGACTACTTTAGGTTATAGATTTTGGTAGTTGGTTATCATAGTTGGGATGTATATTTGGATATTCGTATTTGGATTTGGATGTGTATATATGGATGTATATTTGATTATGTATGGAGATGAGACTTGTGTAATCCCCGTTTGAGGCATTGGAAAGGGCGAATGTGCCCTATGAATTCTATGTAAAGGTATGAACCCGGGAGTTGCCGGGAAGTTATTGTTATACACTCTGATATTTGTATAAATGTGATATTCCGCGTGATGTAATTGTATTTAAAATTGAATATGAGACCAGGTTAATTAGATTTCGAAAGTTATTTGTTAAAATCCCGTCTGGTATATGGGTTTATAAATGTTTTTGCTTCTTATTAGTCTCTATTTCATTTTAATCATGTATTTCGGATATAATTACGGAAGGGGGTTACATATCCCCAGTTACCGGCATCAGGAGAGCTATCAAGAGGAAGAAGCTAAGCCCGAGGTATATAGGTCCTTTTAAGATTCTTACGAGAATTGGACCTGTTGCTTATCGAGTAGCCCTACCTCTGAATTTGAGTAGGCCCCATGATGTGTTGCACGTTTTCCAACTAAAGAAGTATCAACTGCATCCCTCTCACATCATTGAGTATGAGGATGTCGAGATACAAGACAACTTCACGTATGCGATAGAGTGAGAGCAAATAATTGACCGAGAGGAGCGACGGCTCAGACACCGAAGTATTCCGTATGTAAAGGTGATCTAGAGGGGAATGACGCAAAGAGAAGCAACTTGGGAAGTGGAAGAAGATATGCGAAGACGATATCCGGAGTTTATGGCTCAAGTTATGTAACAATTTTAGGGACGAAATTTATTTTTCAGGTAGAGAATTGTAATGCCCCAACTTGTGATTAAGGGCTAATTATGATCTTAATGATGTAATTGTTGCTAAACTTATTGTGAATGTGTGGTAAGCAATGTTTAAGCTCATATTCATGTTTAATGGTGATTTGGTAAAGGTTATGATAATCAGGGGCGAAATTGGAAATTCACTTACCGATTGGACGGTTACGGAAGAGGAAACTCATTGGTAACTTGAAGATCAACGGTTGAGATTAAAAGTCAAAGGAATCAATGGTTAGGATTTAACCATGGGGTGGAATCCTATGTAAATGAAAACATGTGAAACCAAAGGGGAGGAACAAGATTGTGCCAAGTGTTATCATGAGGACCCTTGGATCAAAGTCAATATTTCAAACTCATTTTCTCTTCCCTCTCTCCTCTTAGTCGGTTGTTGTATCGAAAAAAGAAAAGAATGTGATCATCAATATAATTATCTCATCTCTCTCCTCATTCTCCATTTCCGGCGAGCTACGCAAGAAAGAGAAAGGAAGGGTTTCAAATTTAGGTAGGTAAATGACTTCACATGCTCAAACACTCTTCATTGATATTGTTCAAGAAGTTGAGAGCTTGCCTTTTATGTTTTCAAAATTGTGAAAAGTGGTAATTTGGTGTTTGCTCAAATATGAAAGTTAGAGAAACAAAGATTTGATCTTACCAAGTGAAAGAGGTAATGATTTGATGTATTTTGATGGTTGCGTTTTGAATGTTGGTTGAGTTTTGTAAATTCTGGAATTTTGCCTTGAATATTGGTAATAAATGAAAGAGGGAGTTGGAGGGACTGTCATTGTTCAATTGGTAGCTTATGGTATTTTGAGTTGGTTGGGATTGATTTAGAAGTAAGAAATGAAAGTATTAATGATTAAGTTGTTGAGTGGAATGTGGAGATTTAAGGACAAATTGTATTTGGGGTGTGATTTTAGATATTTTGAGGTTACCAATAGGTTCCTTATGGAATTTTAGATGAGAATGAGCTTTGGTACAAGTGTAGAACCTATTGAGATCAGTTTAGGTCACTTTGGAAAACCATATCAGTTACTGCGTTTCTGGCTTCTGATGCGTATCACTCGAGTGAGGGATGAGCTCACTCAAGTGCATCAATAGATTTCTGTTTTCTTTGGTTCCTCAGTGGTGTTTTCGAGTGGAAGGGCGAAAGTGCACTTCCTGACTCGTGAGTGAGATATGATCCCACTCGAGTGAGCATGGGCATGCTCGAGTGAGGGAGTAAGTTTAAGACCTGGGAGTTGATGGTTGCTCTCGGGTAGTCCCTCGTCGAGCCTCACTTCTTAGAGCTCGAGTACACTTGAGGTCATCACTCGAGTGCAGCTTCTTGTGCTCGAGTGAGTGTGAGAGATATTTTGAGGTTTGCTCTCGAGCAAACACTTTCTGTGTCGCACTCGCTAGGACTCGAGCACGGGTGAGGGCAACACTCGAGTGAGACCTCATTCACTCGAGTGAGGCAGCCCAAAATCAGTGTGCTTTACCCGAAAAAGGTATCTTCAGGGTAGTTTTTCCAACCCTTTAGGCACATGTTTACGCCTCTAATAGTCACCTAAAGAGTCCTAAATGATAACCAACTTAGAGTATTATGCAAAGATGTATTTGGAAAAGAGATTGATCTATTGTCCCTAATTTGGTTTATAGGATTTGACATCTGCCGTCCTCGTGAGCCTACTATGCCAGTAAACGTCAGGAAGGAACAAGGTAGTGAATCTTTCTTTTATACTATATGTGATGCATTGTATGTGTGTTATATCATTGATTTGTGATGGATTCGAATGCTGCAATGATTGTGGATATGTGTAAGCACCGCTATACCAATAGTCCCTGAGTCGCTAACAACGGTTTGGGTAAGAGCTGTGAGCCTTCCCAACAGTAAAAGGGGATGAGGATAGGGTGTGACATTTGTGATTTGTGGGCCGAAAGGCTATATGTGAGCCGTAAAGCTATTCGTATGCACTGCCATACCAACAGTCCCTGAGTCGCTAACAACGATTCGGGTAAGAGCCGTGTGCCTTCCCGGCGGTAAAAGGGGATGAGCTTGGAGTGTGATTTATGCTGTTGTTGCTGTAGTGTAATGATTGCTTACATGCTGTGTGCTCATATGTGGTATGAATGATTGTTACTACTGGGATTCTCTTGAATCTCATTCTTTCCTTTGACTAACATTTCAGACAGGGCAAGTGGCTCCAAGGAGAAGCGGACTTCTAGAAGCGGTTAGAACCCAGTAGGGACGTTTGTTTTGGATATGTTGGTTATTCATCTTGGACAGGGTTTCTGTAAATTATTTTTGGGTTGTAAATATTAGTTGGACACAGTTGTGTAATGCCCTAAATGGGAATTATAACCCTTAATGAATGAAGGGAACCCGGGGGTTGCCGGGATTTTTGTTATATACTCTAATATGTATGAATGTGAACTAACTGCACAGGTGATTATATTCGAATATTTGAAATCGAGACCAGGATGGGGAAAAGTTTTGAGGGATTTTGTGAAAACCCTACGGTTAAGTAGGAAGTTGAAAAGAGTTTAAATTATCCAACGGTCTCTGAACCATTCCAACTATGTGTTATCGAATTATAATTACGTGTTTAAAGGCGGGGGGTTACATAAACACATGCATCCCCCATTGTGTCTTGAAATTACACTAAACATCATCCCCAATACTTTTGCTTTCAAGGAAATGTGGAAGATGATAAGTTACCTAATGCACTTACAGCACTTAACTTAAAATATTACTTGTCAACTCTTGTGAGAGTAATCAAAGGGCCAGAACTAATTGGAAAAGCATAGAAAGTGACATTAAATCCTTACAAATGATATACAATAAAGAGAAAATTTCATGACAAATTCATAATAAATTAAGTACGTTACCTAAGAATAGCCTACAATAAATTACTTAAATTATGATTCTCATTACTACATACAAACGTAAAATATGGGTGCTAATGTTGATTCACATGCACAGACAACCTCAAAAGAAGGGAAAGGGATACACATGATCCTAAAACTTTGAACCAAAGCAAACCAGCAGATTACACAGTACTTTTGCCAAAACAATGAATATTTTAAAATTTTCAAGTAGTATCAAATATGGATTAAAGACCAGTACCTCATTTTATTTATAACTAGTGTAGGTTCCATGCATTTCATAGAATATGAAAAATGAGCCACACTCTTCATAGTTCATATGCCAACCTCTTTTTTTCTCTCTTCTTTGAGTAAATGCTCTACCAAAAATATGTTTTGTTCCTAGCCCTTCAGCCTAGCAATTCAAATCTTTAATACATCTTCGACGCACTAACCAAAAAAAGGAAAGGATCAGTGGCGTCAAATAAGGAGGAGGAGGAAGCTCGAAGAAACCAAATACAAAGGTGAAAAGGACAAAGCAGCCAATCAAGATTCACTCACCCACATCCACGTCGGAGACAAGAAAAGAGAACGGCAACCACTCTGATTAAGGAACAAGATCAAACGAGCTTGGCTTAAGGGGATTCAAACCTTAAACCCCCCAACAGTGAAATAGTTAATCCTATGTGATGGGTTGATCAGCCTAAAATTCTCCCCATATGACAATGACTATGTGCCGGCTTCCACGCGAGCTTGCCGGTCTGGCGACTTCGACGACTTCGACGCTGCTTTTTTCACCAGTGACCCTTCTGGGAGAAAACAGGTCCAAGCTTTTCCAAGGGTCTGAGGAATCCCGTGCGTGCGTGAGTGTGAGTAAATGAGTTGAAGGGTATTCTCGACTTTAACCCAAAACTTCAATATCCCTGATTCCTACTACATGCCTTATGTGTCTTTTTCAAGTTATAATGAACTTTTGTGGGTTTTGACAATTGAAATGGTATTTAAATGAGATTTTCCCAAAAAATAATCCCTACAGTCATTTTTATATGACATTTAATTTTATGAGGAAACATAATTTTATTAAGGGTTTTGGTGTAAAGATACCCATGAGCTTATGTGTTCACTACTATAGATTTGGGTATATATAACGCTTAATAAATAATAATTACAGCAGATAAGCATCCTATATGTTGAGATGGAGGTCGCACAAAAATATATAACGCTAAACATAACAGTTAAATATGTGTACCGTCATATATTGAGAAGCAGAATTTGTGAAGACACAAAAATAATGGTTTTAGTTAATAATTGTCATTTATTTTGTGACAAATATAATGTTTGTTATGAAATAGTCGTTATGTAACACTTACAAATTATTCATCTTCTAACATTATATTTATAAAACAAATACATAACGGTTATAATAATTAACTGTAAAGTATGATTATAAAGTTGAGATATTATTATATCTGATAATATTTCATATTTATACTTCTAAGATAAATAAAATATGTTAAGATATAATTATATAATTATACCTAATAATATCTTAGATTTATACTTTTAAGGTAAATATAATATGTTAAGATATTAGTCTAACATATAATATTTATTAATATCTTAAGGAGGCAAGAAAGATGAGATTCTGAAAAAAAAAATTATTTGACAATAACTTACAGTTTTTCATAAAGAACTGTCATATATTCTTTAAGATTATTTAACAGTTAAAAATGATAACCGTCATATATATAAGAAGGCGAGATTTTGAAAAATGTCAAATATAAAGAGAGGTAGGATTCTATAAAAAAGTTATTTGACAATATATTATGGTTCTTAAAAAAATGTTAAGTATGCTTTATATAAAAATGTAGGATTGTAGGATTCGGGAAAAAAATTATTTGACAATATATTACGATTCTTTATAAAGAACAATTAAGTATCTTGTAATATAAAAAAAATTATTTGACAATACATTACAGTTCTTTACAAAGAACCGTTAAGTAATTTAACAATATTTTAATATATTCTTTATTAATATATTAATTAATATTATGGACAATATATTACAGTTCTTCAAAAAGAACCATTAGGTATTCTTTCATATAAAAAAAGAGGATTCTAAAAAATAGCAAATATAAGGAGGCGGCATTTTGAAAAAAAAAATATTTGACTCGACTCTTCCTGCTCCTTCTTAAATTTTTTTGAGCTTCTCTAGTGGGTCTCATACTCTTCTTTCCATGGGTTTTGCTCTACCTATGCAGGTTTTACCCTCCACTACTAACATGGATCTTCACTCTGCAGCTCCTTTCTCTCTTGATTCTTTCTTAGTGAAACCTTCATTTTTTTTCAATTAACATTTTTAGTTTCATTTTATTTTTTTTATATAATTAGAGCTTATTAGTTGAGGCTCAAGGTCGCCGAATTATTTACAAAAAAGAATCATAGACAAAAAGCGATATCTAATTTCTGATGATAGCCATTGGTTTGTAGATAAAACAAAGCACAGGAGAAAATATATAGCACAAAAAAACGATGAGCTAAAATGCTGAATTTTTTATTATTATTTTATTACAGTGAAAATAATTCTAATTACACTAGATTATATAGACTAAAAGCAATATAATTTTTTCCCCAAATTTTTAGCTGCTTGTTGAATTAGATATACTTGAACGTTCAACTTGTCACGTTCTTAAACTTTAGTGAGTATGTTGAAATCATATCCAAGATTTGCTTAAGTTTTAATATTTACAATTTTTATTATATATATTATTATTTTCATATTTATATTATTCTTTTGTAATTACTAGAACTCTATAGTAGTGATACGTTATCGACAATCTACAACAAAGATATTGGAGAATGGATTTTCTTTTAGATTTCAAAAAATTATAAAATAATGTTCTAGAGTGTTTAAGTGATTAATTTCTTTTAAATTGTATAATGTATATCTATAATGTATTGAATTTTGAATACTATAAATAAAATTTTTTATTTAATATTATTATCTTATTCTTATCAATGATTATATTATGTTTTGTATAATAAATATTAACAATAAAAATAAATGAAAAAAAATAATAAAAAATAAAACCAATACATTATGATTATTAACAAATAATCGTATTATATGCCCTCAATATATTATGGTTTAGAACCATTATGTATCTTACACTGAGCATATATAATGCCCGCATATATAATAGTTTAGAACCATAATTTATGGTCAATAATATCCGCCATATATCAGCGATTCTATAGTAGTCATTTTAAGAGGTGCAAAAATATCAATGAAGAGGGTAAAAATGTCAAAACCATTAAATATAATATATATATATATATATATATATATATAACACCACTACATATTCATAAGCAAACGATAGCATGGGCCCCACAAAAAAAGTAACAGGGTTAAGTTATATTTGATAGTTTGACACAAATTCACTATTAATATGAATGTTCATAAATAATTTTGCATTTTCAAAAAATATATAATGCTGGAAGCACTTATAGTAAAAGGTCATGAGTATTTTTTCACCTTAACCCTTTTATTAGAACGAATAGGAGCAAGTATTTATTATAATGATTTGATAATGCTTCTGTTTAATGTTTGTTGTTCCTTTTTATCATTAAATCATGTGTTTATTTGAGAAAAACTATGCTTTTGTTTTCAAATAAAATTAATAAGTGAACAGCATTTCCCTATTTTCATTAAAAATTGTAGAACTGTGTCTTATAAAAATAATTGAAGAGAATATACCTCATAACGTTCAGCTTACTAATAAGTTCATAAGTAGTCTCTCTGAACAAAAATTAAACCTTAATTAACATACCTTCCGTCCCCTTAATTAAATAATTATAATAAATTTTAAGGGAAACTGTGCATAAGAACCAAATGTGTGAAAATTTGGGTGTAAGTGGCAAGTATTCACTGTCCTTAAAAAAGACGGGCAATGCAGATCTACAATCAAACTTCAAGAACCGTCAACTTTAAAAAAAAGAGCCAAGCCCATTAGGCCAGTCACTTTGACCCAAAAATTTTTAAAGTTGGGTTCGAGATTTTCTTTTTACATTATTAATTATCAAAAGATGTTGTAAATATTTAATTGTTATTATCTTTATTTAAAAAAATAAATTGTATAAAATGGTTTGATTTATTTGATTTTAACCAATGGTTTATATATTCATGAAAAAATCATTTATAAAGAATTTTAAAAATACTAAAAGAAACAAAAATACTCCTAATATTCATAATCTTAATGTAAGAACCTAATTTATCCTTTTCAAAATCAAAAGGAAATTATATAAATGCCCTCATATATTTTTTCTCATCCTCTTCTTTATCTTCCTCCTCGTCCTCTTATCCAAACTCCAATGACGCAATGAACGACAAAATCTTATTCTCCATCCTCTTCACCAATAATGCAATGAACGATGGCTGAGAAAACAAAGTGAAAACTCCAATCCTCCCATGTTCTTTCACTTTATATTAACTGGGGACGAAGTGTGGGTTCAAGATCCTACAGCCGCAACCCAACTCAAACGGGTGATGCATGACTGTGCACGCATCGCCGTTCATTGTGAGACTACATAAAGAGATAGATCGGCGACTTTTGATTCTTCTTTGGTAGGCGGTGAGACTGGATTTATTATCAAGAGCTGGAAGTGTGAGACTTTAGAAGGAGATAGATTATTATGCTATTGTGGGTCTTTGTTTTTTTCACAATCAAGAGTTGTAATCGAATATTAATTTCTACATTGAGATTCGGATCTTTCTTTTTTATGAAAAATATTTTAGTTTTTCCTATTCTACCGAAGGATTATCCACTAGTAATTTTTAATGTTGATTATATCCTTTGGTACCCGTCTTCAATTAGAAGTTTAATATGCTATCTGGATGCTGGTGCCTCATATGCTTCACGTGAAGGAGAAAGAAGCATGTTGTGCATGTGGGAAGCAGATTCTCTTGTTGTCTTTCTTATTTTCTTCTCAAAATCTCATACGCACCTTTTAATTAAAAGATGAATAGTTTGGATTTAATATTTTATAAAATTAATATTATAGTATTTTATGATTTTTTTTTTTTTGCCTATATTATAATTATAAATTGTGTGGATCAAACATTAACAATTTAAATTTATTTATATATGTTTATAATAATTATTTTATAAAATATTAAATTTAAACCATTCATTTTTTTAACCTAATGGTGGATGTGAGATTCTGAAAAGAAAATAAAAAAGAGAACAATGAGAAAATCCAAACTGAGTGAAGGTAGAATTCAACTCCATGCATGGCATGGTTAGATTTCTGAGAGCAGAAGTGTAAGAAGTTTGTTGTTTTGAGGTGTTCTATAAGTATGAGGGGAAGTGTTTTTCTTTGTAAAAAATAAGTGATTATGAGGGGTGAGAGGTTGCTTTTGGCAATTGAAGCCATCAACATCTACACGGCAATAAGCTGAACATGGTTTAGACACGAAATTATTGAAATTTAAAGAGGTAACTATAGGTGAAACTTGTTTAGTTGAAGCGAGAAATTATCAGATAATGCCCTGCAAGTGAATAGAACTGAACTATTACACTCCCTTCATCCCTATTTATAAGGTCATCTTTAACTTTATTTGAATAATAAATGTTTTCATACTCATTTTACTTTTATCATTTTTGCTCTATCTCCTTTACCCACTCATAGATATACAAGGATATACAACAGCAACGACAACAAAGAATTGTCTCATTATGTAAGGTTAACTATATGAATTGTGTGACGTCATTGTGCTCTGTCAAAAATTAGCTCTTTAGATGAATTATTAACTAAAGGTCCCGCTCTATAACTTTATTAAGTGTTTGTTTTAGTCTTCCTTAACCTAATTTTATAGAACTCTACCTATATGTTTTATTGTTTGTCCCAAGCCCGGATAAAGAAGGATGATTGTGTTAAGCCCTGACAGTCAACATAAAATCCTGTTGAATCTTTTTATAAACATGGATAATAGATAAGGATATATTTAACAAAATCTGTCTAATAGAATAGAGCTATATTTTATTCCCTCCATCCCTGTTTATAAGGTTTTTTTTAACTTGTCTTAACAATAAATGTTTGAGTAAAATACTCTGACCACCCTCCAGTTTTACCTTAATTACACAGACCTCCCCTCTATATATTTTGAAAACATACACTTAAGTCCAAACAGTTAACTCATTTAAGAATATTCTAAAAAGATTCCAAAAATATATATTTTTTAATTAAATTTATTTTTTCTTGCACATTTTGACTAAAGTTGTTTTAAAGAATTTAAGAGTTTTTTTTTATCTATTCCTTAATTTCTATTTTTATCTTTACAAGTAGTTATATGTTTGATGATTTTAGCATTGGTTAATGTAAATATCACAAACGTTGAATATTCAAGCAAGATTTTAAATAAAAATATGCTTGATCAAATGTGTTTATAAATATTTGTGAAAAAAATATTAAATTATAAATTTAAATGACACATACAATCTCATACTTATATAGTTTATTATATTTGATAAAAATATGTGTTTAATATATATTTTAAGTCAAAATTAATTTATAATATCAAAATTAATAAATTTTTTAACAAATTAGAAATTTAGAGAATCTAATAGAATAAATTTATGGTTGAATAAATTTTTATTAGCCCATATATATATATATATATTTCTAATACTGAAAAAGGGCATTTTGGTTAAAAAAAAGTTTAAAAGTCAAACTTAATGGTTGACTAACAGTTTGGGTGGATGGAAATAGAATCTTAAACTATAAGAGAGGTTTGTGTAACATATATTTTAGTTTTAAGGGAGGTTTATGTGGGTTTCCAAAATAGAGGGGAGGTCTATGTAATTAAGACAAAATAAAGGGGATGTTAGAGTATGTTACTCTAAATGTTTCTTATACCCATTTACTTTTATCATTATTGCTCTATCTCGGCCTTTACCCACCCATAGATAAGGGTATGTTTGAAAAATAAAATAATTGTTTCTACATATTTATTGTTTTTGACTAATTTTATCTGATTTTTGGAACAACTCAATTTGGTTAGTGATAGCTTATATATAGGGATTGGAATAGTACCATTTTTAACAAAATCTTATCTCATGGCTAATAATAAGGGTTGATTCATGTTTACTTCTTTTGTTTATAATAACAATTACATAAAATATTAAATCATAACTATCCATTGTTTCATCTTATATGGCGGATATGCGATTTTAAGAAGAAAATATGAAACAGGAAAATGAAAGAACTCAAATCCACTTATTTGGGATCCATTGAAATGCTAAAAATTGAATTTTTTTTACCCTAGAAAATTAGAGTTAAAAATCATGTTTAGTTAGGATAGGGAGCAAATAGACTTTTCCTCAAAAAGTCAATTTAGTTTGGAGATTTCGAAGCCGAAACTGATTTTTCTTCAATGAAAGTATTGATGATTAAGATTGCAAGGAATATAATGGAAAGAAACGTGTTGCCTGAGACGTAGTGATGGGGCTGGCAGGGGCTTCTCTCACAGTTTTTAATTTTTGTTTTATATGATATAGGTATTATGTATTTCTAGCCCGATATTTATGTGCATTCTACTATAAGTATATTTTAATTTTGGTCCCTTATTCTTACATCCACACTCCGTTCTCTGTTGCCTTTCTGCAAATTAACATTGTAGGCTTCTTGTTTAGCAAAAAGTATTATCTTTGTTGACTGGACGTGCTACGGACTCCATCAATTCCTAAACAATAAATAAGAACTAGCACAAACAAAAATAATCCCTTCGATCATTTTTATGACATTTAATTTTAAGAGGAAACATAATTTTATTAAGGGTTATGGTGCAAAAATATATATAAACTTATACAATCACTATTATAAATTTGAGTATATGTAACGCTTAATACATAGCAATTACAGCTGATAAACGTTATATATGTCGAGGTGGATGTCGCGTAAGAATATATAACACTAAGTATAACAGTTAAATATGTGTACCCTCAAGTATTTATAAACGGAATTTGTGAAAACATAAAAATAACGTTTGTAATTAATAATCGTCATTTATTTAGTGATAAATATGACGTTTCTTATGAAACAGCCGTCATATAACACTTATAAATGATTCATCTTCTAACATCATATCGATACAAATAAATACATAACAGTTATAATAATTAACTGTAAAGTATGATTATAAAGTTGAGATATTATGATATCTAATAATATCTCATATTTATACTTCTACGATAAATAAAATATGGTAAGATATAATTATATAATTATATATAATAATATCTCATATTTATGCTTTTATGGTAAATATAATATGTTAATATATTAGTCTAATATATAATATTTATTAATATCTTAAGGAGGCAGAAAAGACTGGATTTTGGAAAAAATTTATGTGACAATAATTGACAGTTCTTCATAAAGAACTATCATGTATTCTTTAAGATTACTTAATAGTTAAAAATGATAACCATCATATATAAGAAGGTGGGATTTTGAAAAATGTTAAATATAAATAGGTAAGATTCTATAAAAAGGTTATTTGACAATATATTATGGTTTTTAAAAAAACGTTAAGTATGATTTATATAAAAATGTAGGATTCTAAAAAAAATTATTTGACAATATATGAAGATTCTTTATAAAGAACTGTAAGTATCTTGTAACACCAAAAAAAAATATTTGACAATACATTATGGTTCTTCATAAAGAATTGTTAAGTAATTTAATAATATATTAATATATTCTTTATTAATATATTAATTAATATTATAGACAATATATCACAGTTCTTCAAAAAGAACCGCTAGGTATTCTTCATTGAAGGAAAAACCGGACCGGACCGGAAAACCGGCGAACCGGTCCCTGGGCCGGTCCGGTCAGCTATATGTGAGGGGAGGGGGATCGACCCGGTCATGACCGGGTCGACCCGGCCGGTCTGCATGTGACTCGGCCAAACCGCCGAGTCAGGCGGTTTGACCGAGTCACTTAAAAAACCTAATTTTGTCCCAAAACGACGCCGTTTTGGGACATTGCAAAAAAAAAAAAATTGCAACGACACAGAGATAGAATTGAAGCAGAGCCGCGCGAGACAAAACAAAACACAGAACGAAGGATTCGTCGATTCAGAATCATTTCCCCTTCCCTCTCTAGTCCCGACCCTGTGCCCTAGCTCCAATCGGCGGTGGCTGCTTGAACGGCGAGTGACGACGGCGAGCGGCGAGGAGCAAGCGGCGACGGTGAGCTTCGGAGACGGTGACTGAAGGTATTTTAGTTTTTGAAGATTTTCGTTTTCAGATTTAAGATTTTCAAATGTTTCATGGAAGTTGGAACAACATGAGGTTTTTTTTTGGGGAATAGATGAATGAAGCTTGCATTTGGTTGATTTTTTGTTGGGCAATAGATGAATGAAGCTTGCTTGTTTTTTTGCATTTGGTTGAGTCTCATCGATTCAAATGTTAGAAGTGAAAACTTACAAACAAATTGCTGTTTGAACCAAGTTGTCATCAAATTAATTAGGTATTTTAGCTATTTTGGTGTTAGTGATAACTTATGAGTTATGAATGTTCTTTATTTTGTTATTGTCAATTAAATTGTAATATTTTAATATGACCGGTTCAATCACCTGTTCACTCACCGGTCTGACCCCGGTTGACCCAGTGACCCTTGAACCTGTGCCGCGACCGGTTCATTGACCGGTCCGGTTTTTCGTTCCTTGGTATTCTTTCATCTAAAGAAAGGTGATTTTAAAAAATATCAAATATAAGGAGGTGGGAGTTTGGAAAAAAAAAATTTATTTGATCCAACTCCTTCTTAAACTTTTTTAAGCTTCTTTAGTAGTAGGTCTCATACTATTCTTTCCATGGGTTTTGCTCTGCCTGTACAGGTTTCGTCCTCTACCACTAACATGGATCTTCACTTTATAGCTACTTCTGCTATTGATTCTTTCTCGGTGAAGCTTTCATTTTTTTTAATTAACATTTTTAGTTTCAATTTATTTTTTTATATGACCAAAGCTTACTAGTTGAGGCTCAAGATCGCCAGATTATTAAGGAAGAAGAATCACAGACAAAAAGCGATATCTATTTTTTGGTGATGGCCGTTGGTTTGTAGATAAAACAAAGAAAAAACACAGGAGAAAAGTATAGAGCATTAGAAAATGATGAGCTAAAATACCAAATTTTTTATTATTGTTTTATCATAGTGAAAATAATTCTAATTACACTAGATTATATATACTAAAAACAATATAATTTTTTCTCTTAATTTTTAACAGCTTGTTGAATCATATCTACTTGAACGCTCAACCTATCACGTTCCTAAATTTTAGTAGGTATGTTGAAATTAAAAAAGGAAATCCAAGATCGGGAATAAAAATCATTCCCAAACCCTTCTAGAGATCGGGATCAGAAATGACAATTTTCGATCATGTCCTGATCCCCAACACCCCTATCAAAACGTGAGTTGAAGACTTGAAAGAATAAAACTCCAAGTGTACTGAATGATTCATATATTGAGTGGAATGGGCCAGTGGGACTCTGATATAGTATAAAAGAAGTATTGGGCCAATAACGAGGTCAAGTAGAGAGGGAGAATATGGCAAAAAAAATAAAAGTAGAGAGGGAGAAAAATGGGTCAACCCCTCAGTCCAGTCATTTAGGCCCAAATATTTTTAAGGTTGGGTTCAAGATTTTCCTTTTACATTATTAATTATTAATAATATTATAAATATTTAGTTGTCATTATATTTGTTTCGAAAAAATGAATTATATATTATGGTTTGATTTATTTCGTTTTGGCTAACGGTTTATATATTCATGAAAAAATCTCTTATAAAAAATTTTTAAAAATACTAAAAAAAATAAAGATGCTTCCAATATTCATAATATAGAAAAGTGTAAGGATCTGATTTATTTATTTTTTAAAAAAAGGAAATGATATAAGAGTCCTCGTGTACATTTTTTCCTCTTTTTCTTCCTCCTCCTCCTCTTAACCAAACTCCAATGACGCAATGAACGACAAAATCTTATTCTCCATCCTCTTCACCAATAATGCAATGAACGATGGTGAAGAAAACGAAGTGAAAACTCCAATCCTCCCATGTTCTTTCACTTTATATTAACTGGGGACGAAGTGTGGGTTCAAGATCCTACGACCGCAACCCAACTCAAATGGGTGATGCATGACTGCTGCACGCATCGCCGTTCACTGTGAGACTACATAAAGAGATAGATCAGCGACTTTTGATTCTTCTTTGGTAGGCGGTGAGACTCAATTTATTATCAAGAGCTGGAAGTGTGAGACTTCAGAAGGAGATAGATTGCTATGCTATTGTGGATCTTTGTTTTTTTCACAATCAAGAGTTGTAATCGAATATTAATTTCTACATTGAGATTCGCATCTTTCTTTTTTATGAAAAATATATTAGTTTTTCCGATTCTACCGAAGGATTATCCACTAGTAATTTTTAATGTTGATTATATCCTTTGGTACCCATCTTCAATTAGAAGTTTAATATGCTATGTAGATGCTATGGTGCCTCATATGCTTCACGGAAAAGTGTTGTTGGTCTTTTCACGGTGATGAATGGTGCTATGTAGGTGTTGGTGCCTTACATTCTTGAATTGGAATTTATGGAAAGCTTATCAAAATTCGTTGAAGCATTATCTAAATTTCTGAAACATTTAATAAAAATGGGAATCAATATCTTATCATTGTAATAAGTGGTGAATTTTGAATTGGAATTTGTGAAAATCTTATCAGAACTTATTAAAACACTATTTAATCTTGTGAAACCCTTATCAGAAGTGGAAATTAATTCCTTGCCATTTATTATAAGTGGTAATTTTTGAATTGGAATTTGTGAAAATCTTATTAGAATTTGTTAAAACTTTGTAAAAAATGGGAGCAGATTTTTTAAACACAGAGGGATATTTATGTCATTTTTATTTTATTTTGAAAAAGACAAATCAGGCCCTCACACTTATATGATAATATGAAAATTCAGAACACCTTTTTATCTTCTAGAATTTTTAAGTTCTTTTTATGGATTTTCCTTATACTCATTTGGAATTTAAAAATTAAGTTAATTTGAAATTTATATAATGAGTTGGGTTATGTTATATGTGTTAATATTTTTAAACTATGTCTAATTGATAAGAGTATTTTTATACTTATATTACGTGACATTCTATAATTTGAATTAGAAATTTATGAGTTTTAACATCAATGTATCTTACAACTAAAGTAAAATAATAACTCGATATTATAAAACATGAAAGTGAAATTTATTTGAATTAAAATGATGATTGCAATTCACAAGGCTCATATTAGCATTTAGTATAAATGCAAGTTATAGAACTTTAATATTTTTGATACTTCTAAAGCAATGTTAATCCTGAAGCAACTAATGCTTCATTAAGTAGTTTATATTATTTGGTCATAAGATTTATTGTTTTATTATCTAAAAGTTTTATAAGATTCACAATAGAGAAAAAACCTTTATTTTGTGCCTTTTTTTTTCCCAATTATGGGCATGTTTAGGCCTGCGGTCTAGCCTGAGCCCTTGAGCTCAAACAAAGAATGATTCCTAAGAATTATGTAACATTTGGCATTCTCAAAATTGCGTAACTGAAGGTTATCTAAGGGCCAGATAAAATAGTTAACTCTTCAAGGTAACGTTGTATACCTATCATCTTGGGTTTTGGCAAAAGCATAATTCAAAAAATTACTAATACTTAAGGATAATTTTGGAAGTTATGCGCAAAATTTTAGGTAAAATCCCCATAGATTTGAAAAGGTAGAGAATAATTCCTCAAACTATATTTAAGGCTTGATTGAGGTACAAGTGGGAAAATTACCTCAAAAAAAATTTAAAACAATTATTGAATTTTGGCTAAATAAAGAATAATTGGTGAAATTTAATGATAAAAAATACCAAAAGGCCTTAAATAATCAAGAGAAAAATGGGGGAAATTTTTTTTAAGGTTAAAAGAATTTATAAAAATGGTTTCATACCCTAGAAATGAAAAGTTTATCCTAAAGAATATTTTATAGGTATTTTATCCAATAATATGGAAATTTCTCGAAAATTATGGAAAAATAGTTAAGAACTAGATTTGAGCTTGAGAAAAATAAGGGAATTTCTCCCTAATAATGTGAATTATTGATGATTTTACATTGATCATACGTTCCAAGAATCCTATTTGTGAAAGAGTAATCTTGTCACACCCCAAAATACTAAAGAGTGATTGGCACGAATAGTAAGGTGACTTCTCTTCGCCTAAGCCCTTTTTAATTCATGTAACACTCTTCATTTTCACACCTTCACTACACATTCGAAAGTTTTGTTGTCCAAAATCATTAATTAAAGCACATAAACTGAAACTCGCATATTTATCTTTGGATTACTATTCTTTTAGTACTTCAAGTTTAATGGTCAACTTTAAAAATTCATAACTAAATTTAGAAAATATGTATGAGGGTGCTCTAAATTTTAGTCGAAATTTCTTTAATTCCTTTACTTGATGTAACCCCAGCCTTGATTAGCATAATTATGATTCGATAACACATAATTAAATTGGATTAGAGACTATCGAATAATTTAAACTCACTTTAACTTCCTACCTTACAGTAGGGTTTTCACAAAATCTTTCAAAAACTTTTTCCCATCCTGGTCTCAATTTCAAAACCCGAATATAATTACCTGTGCAGTTAATTTACATTCCTACATATCAGAGTGTATAACCAAATTCCCGGCAACTCCTGAGTTCTATACATACATAAACTAAGGGTTTATAAGTCTCAACTAGGAGATCGCATGACCAAAACCAAATGTAATAATTACATCTCAAAATATACAGTAATCCCAAGTTCAAAAATAGATAACCAACATCCCCAAAAGGGTCTTAATCACTCGGGGTTGCCTGCTTCTCTTTAGAGCCACTTGCCTTGTCTGAAATGTTAGTCATTGGAAAGAATGAGATTCAAGAGAATCTCAGTAGTAACAAATCACTAACACAGTGCATAAACACATAGCATATAAGGTCATGTTAGCAGCATCACAATGTATTGTGGCTCACACCACATATGATAGCACTCATGGCTGTAAACTCTATGCGTCAACTTTCGCTACGATCTCTATGTATCACAAAGTATCACTATGCGTCAGCTTTCGCTACGATCTCAAAACATCACAATATATTCATAAAGTATTCTCAATGCATGACAAACATACATACAATGTTTCACATATAGTATAAGAGAAAGAGTCACTACCTTATTTTTTCCTGACGCTCTTCGGCACCATGGGCTCTCGAGGGCGGCAAATGTCAAATCCTATAAACCAAGTTAGGGACAACCCATCAATCTCTTTTCCAAGTTCTTAATTTCGTAATACTTTAAGTTGGTTATCATTTAAACTCTTTAAGTGGCTATTATAGGCCTAAACATATACCTAAAGAGTTGGGAGAAACTACCCTGAAGATCCCTTTTTAGGAAGCAAAACTCTAATTTCTGGCTGAAGTGATGCCTCCACTCACACTCGAGTCCTAGCAAGTGAGACTCCAAAAGTGTTGACCCAAGAGCACCAACACACCCTGGAGTGGCCAGCCCACTCGAGCACAAAGACTTGCACTTGAGTGATGACCCTAAATTCACTTGAGTTCCCAAAAGTGAAACACTAAAAGTGTTTACCCGAGAGCACACCCAACCTTAGAAGAGAAAGCTCACTCGAGTACTACCCCTGTCACTCGAGTGAGAACATAACATTTATGAGTGTCAGATCATACTCTCAGAGTTTGGCCTGTGAGTGCTTGGCCGAGAGCAATCCTTAACATGAGCATACACCTGCACTCGAGTGAACCCATACTCACTCGAGTGATGACCTATATCACTCGCGGGTTGGGAAGTGCACTCGAACTTTGCACCAAAAAACCCAAGCAAAATACAGAAGGAAAAGGGGATTTATGTTGCTGCACTCGAGTGAAACCCTCACTCACTCAAGTGATATTCATCAAAACCCAGAAACGCAGCAACTGACAAAGTTTTCCATATTTACCAAAACTGATCCCAATAGTTCCAAAACTTATACCAAAGCTCATTCCCATCCAAAATCTCCTAAGGAACCTATTGGTAACCTCAAAATATCCAAATTCACATTCAATTAACACATTTTCAACTCTAGCTCTTAAGGTCACACAAAACCACAAAATACCAAACTTCCTCATTTACTTCCAAATCAAACCTAATGACATTATAACACATCCTAACACCATTTACTACACATTACCATTCCAAACTCTTCCATTATCTAATTCTCATGAAATCATGGCAAAATTCCAGAATTTACAAATATTAACCAAAAATCATCACAAATATACCAAAATGCATCAAATGTTACCTCTTTAACTTGCCAAGATCAAATCTTTGATTCTCTAACTTTCAAATCTTCCCCAAGTTTCCAAATACCACAGATCAAGAATCTGAAAACATAGGATTGTAGCTCTTGACACTATGATCATGATTAATGAAGAACACTTGAGCATTTAGGGTCAATTACTCACCTAGAACTCAAGTTCTTCTTTTCTCTTTCCTCATACACTTGGTCAGAAATGGAGGTAGGATGAGAGAGAAATGAGATGAGAGGATGATGGTCTAATTTCCTTCCCTTTTTCCCATGCACAAACCGACTTGAAAGTGAGAGGGAAGAGAAAGAAGGAGTTGAATCTTTGACTCCCATCCAAGGGCCCTCATTGTGCTACTTGCCATGATCTCATGCCTCCCTTCATGAATTCATATAACCCATGCACATACACTTCCATTATCTTAATCAACAATCCTAGTTATTGATCTCAGGTTACCTATGAGTTTCCTCTTCAGTAATTAACCAATTGGTCGGTAAATTTACCATTTTACCCTTGATTGTCACAACGCTTAGTAAACCATCACCAAACACATTTTACGTCACAATTCACATCATATACTTCAAAAGTGCTTAATTAACATTAATTAAATCACTTTGAAGTTATTAATCCTTAATTACAATTTAGGATATTACACTTGAGACACGTATCATCCTAGCTTGATCAAGTCCATATCGATATAGTTATTTTGTTTCCTAATCTTGCTTTGTTTTTCAAACATAAACAGTATCTCAACTTTAAAAATTCATAACTCTCTATATTTTCCTAATCCAAGCATGATATGTACATCCAATTAACCTGATTAATGACTTTTTGGAAATCTCCATGTGTCTACTTCATGCATGAAAATTTTCATGAGCATTGAGCATCTTTTACTCTTCTTTAATTTATTAAGCCAAACATTAACCATACCCTAAAAGTAGTTAAAACATGGCAGTCATGAACATGAATCATAGAACTATAGCTTTAAAGCCATCTTAGAGCGTATAAACCATTTGTAACCCATTATCATAGATCAAATTTACATGTCAAGGTCCCATAATTAATTTACACAACCATGGGAATAATTACACATTTTACTACTTGTGGCACAATAATGTCATGAAATTTTCATTCTGCATTCAACTACCCTTGCTTCTTACTAGCTCTTCCTTTGAAGGCTCATAACCTAGCATGATTAGTTATTTGTTGGGGGGAGGGGTGAGAGATTCAAAGAATCCCAAAAGCAAACAATCACCACTACTCAAACATACATGGTAAAGCTTGGAATTATCACATGCTTGCAACTTAATAAATACCCTCATAATATAATGACATGTTTAAAACAATATATCATGCATTACTTATAATCACATAGGCCTATGATATGTTTCAAATGTCAACCCCTTAATTATTTTGACCTCTTTCAGAGTGTTTGCGAGCAGTTCAGTGGACACACAGAAATAACATAAAAATACTTATAAGAAGTACTTGATTACATTACAGGAATTCCCTACAAGGATTGTACATAATAATTACATACTTGAAATATAATAAAAGCCTGCAAATAACCAATGTCAGTGCTTGATCTGGATTGGAACCTTCAATTACCGGTAATTACCACTTTGCCCTTAGAGCCACTTTCTGCTGCTAGATACACTATACGTTGTGGAGAGAGGTGAGCTTTGAAAGAATCTTAATAGTAACAAGCTATCAATCATATAAAATGTGATAAATAAATATGCAATGCACTATATAGTGTAAAATGAAAATACATACTGTATTATGGGTGTGCACACTGTTCAGGGCCAAATGACTGTTTGAATCCCCTACTTGTCTGTGTACCTGAATTGGGTCCTAGACCACAGCTAGGTAATGTGCCCCAAGAACTGTGTTCATATAACAGAATATATCAATATACAACATATCAACATCCATTTAATGTATGAGATATAGAGTTACTACCTGAATTGCCCTTTCCTTGCATGTTTATCGATCCCCTGTCCTTAGTCCGGCTTGGGCTATTGATATCTCCTAAAATTCCCAAATGTACAATAAATGAGTCATTACTCATTCATGTATTATTCTAAACTTATATTGTTAGTTATCTTGACTCAAAATTGTTAAATGACCAAAATGTCCCTGGGGACCTGGTCTAAGCCCCTTTATACTCAGTCTACCTGTACTTTATCAAAAATTACGACCCCGGCTAATCCCATAAAATTTCGTGTGAAGAATCCATTTTTGACCTTAGATTTGTCAAATTCATGCCCAAATTATAAAAATACCCTTGGTAGCCACTATGTTAGGGTTTTAGAGGTAAAATTGTCATTTCACACCCTAAAGCCTTCACACTTCATTCTATATATGTTCCCTACACAATTTTCCATTTTAAACACAATGGAATCATCAAATCAACCAAATTCCAGCTCTAACCTTGTCAAACAGCCCCTGGAAGAAATTTGGAATATTTTGGGAAAAATGGAAGTTTTATGATTTCACTTAATTGAACACTTCCTTTTCACTTGTAATCCCATAATTAACCACTTAACACCTATTGGACATGATTAATGGAAAATTGGGCAGCACCTGCCCTTAAGGTTTGGCATTCCCAAATTATAAAATCAAGACAACCAAAGCCACAAATCATCCACAACCACAACAATCAACCTTGAATCAACAAGACAACAAGGTTTAGTGTGATTACCTCTTGCTTTCTCTCTCTAGGCACAAAAACCATCCCCTCTTTCTTCCTTCTTGCTCTTGATTTTGCTTGCAACACATGTGTTTCATGAAGGCATAGAGATTAGAAAGAGTTTCCATGAAATTTGAAGGCATAAACAAGTGAAAATCACTTGAAACTTACCTTGATTGCTTCTTGATCACTTGAGCTCTCTCTCTTGTTCTTGAATTTTCAAGACACGCTCCCTCTCTCTTGCCTCTCATGTTTGGACAAAAATGGTCTTGAGAGGAAAGATGAAGAGCTCAAAAAAATATCCTCATCCACCTACTTAGTAAATATTATTTAATTAGTATAATCACATACCAAATTAATTCAAGTCATCATCTTTTACTTAGCCATGAAATCTTGAGCGAAATATGGCCCTTGAAAGAGCTAAAAGGGCTTCTTGAAATATCCTAATTTTACCTCCTCAAATAATAATGTTAAATTGTCAATTAGCATGATAAAATTGACTTTACTTTTTGTGTCATCTTTTTTTCCATATGGCAAGAAAGGCTTCCACTTACTTTAATTTATGGTCAAATGTTTACTTTCTCTCTCCTTCCTCTTGTTGGACGTAATATGCCTCCTGGGAGATGATAATGATCCATTTAAAAAATCGCAACTTCACCTCCTTAAATATTATAATTTAAATGCTAATTAAGCATTTGTTATTTGACTTTTTTGCTTCTTCTTTTTCACTTGGCATAAAATGCTTCCACATGTCATGTTTAATAGCCAATATTTATTTTCCCCTCCTTTTATTATTTTTGGCTGAAAATATCCACCAAATAAAGGGAAAAATAATTGGCTTCTTGCTTTATTGGCAAATGACCATTTTGCCCTTACATTTTTGTAATTAAATTGAGCCATCTTCCACCTCGACATACATGACAGTTATTCACTGTAACTGTTATTTATCAGGCATTATATTTGTAAGATTCTATACTAGTGTTAATCTATAAGAAGCTTCTACCTCAAATTTTTAGAACCAACTCGTACTAATAACGTGTTACAAACATGAGGAAAAAACAAGAGAAATTTAGAATAAGCGGGATGGGCATGACGAGCAAAAATTAGAGAGAAAGAGGGAGTCATTCTTAGTCATATTGGTATTAACAATGAAAAACTCATAATGGTATTAACAATAAGAGAGAGGGCATGGCGATGTGTTTTACAAAGCCTATCTATTTATAGACCTCCAAACAATGAAGTCTCATACTAGAATTACAAAGAAATAAAAAAAAAATCATAATGGTATTAACAATGAAAAACTCCTCCCAAATCATTTATTGGGGAAAGTTATATAGTTTAGGACATTGAAGAATTCAAAGGGCGTGCTTGGTATGAATGGAGTAGAGGAAAAGTGAGAGAAGAGAAACTTTTTTTATTTGGATTTAAAAAAAGGAGAGAGAAGTGGGATTAAAAGTTTTCAATTAGTCTTTTCAAAAAGTTTTCATAGAAATTTTCCTCCTCTCCCTCTAAATCTTGATACCAAACAGACCCTAATGCCCTATTTGGTACGCTGGAATTGGCTTTACGGAAATGAAATTGGAATTGGAATTGAATTCCATGTTGTTAGCATGTTTGGTACAAATTTAGGCACATGGAATTGGCTTCCATGCAGAGACCAATTCCATCAAAATTGATATGATTCCCATATAAAAAGTTGAGTTTTGCAATTCTATCTCAATTTTTTGTTGCCTTTCTCCTTTTTTTCATCTCCTTTAACTTCATTGCATTATTTGTAATATCCCAAAAAGTGATTAAGGGCTAATGATTTCAAAAGTAGATGTAATTATTGTTGAATAAACACTTTTGGAGAATGTGTGATGAGAATTTGGATATTTTAATGATTCCAATGGCTTCCTTGTGAAAATTCGTGTGGGGAGAGTGTTTATTGTGAAATTGGAACCATTGGGAACAATTGTGCAAAAGTTGAAAACTCTGTCCATTGATTCTCTGTACAGGGCAGCCGATTTGTGTGGACGTTTTAAATAGGCAAATGGTGTCTAAAAGTTATGAAACTTTCCAGTCTTAAAGTTCACATCCCAAGCTTCAAAATGGACATCTAATTTGTACCATTTCGTTTTGGGAACTTGGAGTTATGTCTGTCCAAAGTTTGGGATCAAAACTGGACTCTGTTTTGGAGCAGTGTTGAGTTTTGTGTAATTCTATATTTTTGTAGTGATTTCTAATAATTGTCCATATTTTTCCTATGAAGAGGACTTAAATACCTTTTATTTGGCTTTGGGATCACCTCATTTTGATTTTTCTAGAATTAGTTATGATTTATCAAAGTTCGGTCAAAAAATCTGCCAACAAATCCGAAAATGGGAAAATAAGGAATTATGACATCAACTCATTAAAAGATGATGTCAGCATGGATTATTAATCAAATTGCTCATCTTCTTCAGCCGTTTCATGCCATTTTCAGCTGAAGCAAGAGGAAAAAACGTGAGAGAGAGCTTGGAGAAACATAGAGAGAAGGAAGGAGAAATTTCACAAGGTAGGTCGATTTCTTCAGTGAATTCGTACCTAATGTGTATAATCCTCCTCCTAAGCTATTCCTCTATGTGAATTAAGGTTTTGAAGCAAGGAATTTCATTGTTCAAATTGGCTAGGGTTCAGCCATATTTGGGAAAAGCTTGTGGGAGGTTGAGGTAACTTCCAAACTTTCGTATATTGCTTATTCTGGCTGCTGTGGGCAATTTAATAGGTGAAATTTCGCCGGATTGCCATTGGTTTTAAAGTTTGGAAATGATATGGCCTAGGGGTTATGCTGCCCAAATTGGGTCTTAATGTTAGTTGTAACCTAATGTAATGGTTAATAAAGTGGTTAGGAGTAGAAAGAAACAGGTTTACGGAGCCGAAATCGTAAAACCCCGATTTTCCCCGGAGAACTAATAAATTTCGGCCAGCCCTATAAATGGGTCTTAGAGTTGGATTTTCAATGATTTGATGGTTCCATTGAGTTCAGGGGCGAAAATTAGGTGGGGTTACAGTTGGTTACTTTTTCGGAAAAGGCCGAAAAAGCATAATTACGAAAACGCCCTAAAACCCTTAAAGTGGGGCTGCCAAGGGTAAATTTGTAATTTTACATTGAATTTGATAATTCCAAGTCTGGAAATGGATTCCTTGCGCGGAAATATGTTAGGATAGCCCAGATTAGAATTTTGGGAAAAGTGCAACCGGACCGGGTACGGCAGGCCCGGGCCGGGTGCCCGGGGGCATTTTTGTAAATTTTCATTATAGACTCATATAACCTCAAGAAACACTATGGAAGTGTCTAAATGGTGCATTTAGAATTGTAGGATTCGATATTTTCCCTGTTCGTGAACGACCCGTGCCAGAGCACGTTCGGAAAGAACCAGGTAGTGACTCCTCTCTTATACTTTGTGTGAAACATTGTATGTATGTTTGTCTTGCATTGAGAATACATTGTGACATTGTGATGCTTTGTGATCGCAGCGAAAGCTGACACCTAGTGAATACTTTGTGAATACATTGAGATCGCAGCGAAAGCTGACGCTTAGAGTTTACAGCCATGAGTGCTGTTGTTTGTGGCGAAAGCCATGATACATTGTGATGCTGCTTAACATGATCATATATGCTATGTGTTTATACACTGTATGAGTGGTTTGTTACTACAGAGATTCTTTTGAATCTCATTCTTTCCATTGACTAACATTTCAGACAGGGCAAGTGGCTCCAAGGAGAAGCGAACCACCAGGAGCGGCTAGGATCTTATAGAGTTTAAGCTATCCGACGGTCTCTAAACCAATTTAATTATGTGATATCGAATTATAATTACGTGGTTAAAGGCAGGGGGTTACATTATTATTGGTCTCCACTCGGCAACCTCCATCAACGGACGGCGGTGACCTCCATTAAACAGCAACAGTTGTAACTCCCTTCGATAATCAGGCCGGGATTAGTGTTTAATCACATTTAATAATCAAATGAGAAATCTGGAACAATTAAAAAAATTTTACGGAAACTGTACAAATGGATCTCCATTCATTTTATTCATTAAAACAAATGGCCTGTTTGGTCTACTACATATACAATATCAGTGTAAGCACAATTCCCGACATTCATCCGGGATAATAACATTAATCCAAAGGTTTATATAGGGCATCATTGCCCATCTCAGTATTCATACCGGGGATTACACAAAACTATACCACTACAATTCTATACAATATAATTACATTGATCCAAAATGATAACCAATTCAATATAAAACCAAAAGATATCGCTAAGACTACCGCTGGCAGTCCTAATCGTCCTTTGCCACTTGCTTGCTTTTCGATCCACTTGCCCTGTCTAAAAATGTTATTTGGAAAGAATGAGATTCTAGAGAATCCCAGTAGCAACAGTTTATTTATATGATGTATATATACAAAGCAAGTCACATATATCACAATGCAGCAATCAATATTCGAGATCAGGCTTTCACCACGTTCCCTTCACTATATATGAGGTTGGGCTTCCGCCACGTCCCCTTCACTTTCACTGTAATCGAGTCCGGGCTTTCGCCACGTCCCCTTCACTTTCACTGTAATCGAGTCCGGGCTTTCGCCACGTCCTCTTCACTTTCACTGTATTCAATGACTAATGCAAACAAGCAATGCAATACACATGATATAGGATAAAGTGTTACTACCTTTGTCTTTCCTTCCTTGAGCAGGCACAGGCCTTCTATACTCCTGGCAAATATCAAATTCTAAAGTCATAATTAAGGACGAAGCATTATTCTCTATTCCAATACTCAATTGACTCTTCAACACTTAAATTTGATTATCAATAATGACCCTTAAGAAGCTATAAATGCCTCTAATAAAACCCCTAAAAGGTTGGGAAATAATAGGTTGAAGATCTCTTTTCAAAAACTCAAAGTGTTGGAACACAGGGGTTGGCTGCGGTCAGCCCTTCCTTGGGCCACAGCCAAAATATGGTCAGAAGGCCACTGGCCACGGCCAGCCACCCATGGGCCGCGGCCAGAATCAGGCCAGAGAGGTTTGGGCCTCGGCCAGCCACTTATGGGCCGCGGCCAAGAAATTTCCTGATTCTTGGCTGAACTTCGAAAAATCATATCTAATTGTAGAAAAATCGAAACGGAGTGATTCCAAAGCCAAATGAAAGGTATTTAAGTCCTCTTTCAAGGAAAAATATGGCTCATAACTTCAAATCATCACAAAAATATATAATCACCCAAAACGCAACACTACTCCAGAACAAAGTTCTGTTTCCATCCCCAAACTTTGGACAACCATATCTCCCAGAATACTAAACGAAATGACACAGAATATATGTCCATTTTGAAGCTTGGGGGTGTGAAATTTAAGACTGGAAAGTTTCACAATTTTCTAAAATCATTTGGTTATTCAAAACGTCCACACAAATAAACTGCCCAGACAGAGTTCACATTGACAGCATTTTCCAACTTTTCTACCAAAGTGTCCTATGACTCCAAAATCATTAACCAAACATATTCCTATACAATTTTCCACAAGGAACACAATGGTAACCTCAAAATGAACAAATTCACAATCTAACCACATGCCTTGTTTTGACCAATACACCAAAACCAACACAAAGTTCCCAAACTTTACTTTTAATGATTCAAGCCAATCCATTTGTCCAAAAGACATCACAATATACCATTTCCATGATCACAACATGCCAAACTCACTAAGACCCTAATTTTCGAAAATAGGGCAAAAAATTCCAGAAAAATCAATGCTCAACCAATAACCACAATATATATATATATCAAAAGGGAGTTAACACTCACCTCTTTCACTTTGCCAAAGAGATTTCTTGATTCTTCAACTTTCACAATCTCTTGAGGTCACAAACTAATACCAATGAACACATTACAACCATCAAAATGAAGCTCTTCATTCAAGGATCAATATTAGAGAAGGAAGTTTGAGCATTTGGAGACATTTCCCTTACCTTTTTGAAGCTTTTCTTCCTTCCCTTTGGCCTTCAATGGCTGACGAAAATGAGGAGAGAAGAGAGAGAGATGAGAGATGGAGTGTGGAGGAAGAAGAAGGAAATGATCATTCTTTGCCCTCCCATCCCCATGTCAGGAGAAAGAAAGAGGGAAGAGGAGAGAGGAAAATATTTAAAATTCCATTTGACTTTTCTATGTCTTCTCCCATCCTAAAAGCTTGCCACTTGTCCACTTATCATTGGCTCTCCCACACTTAGTCACTAATTAACCTCTCTAATCCTTCCATTAGCCATTTAATCACACTTCTCACTTTTATTTTAGTTAGTAATTAATTTCCCCATTAATCACTAACTTAGAGCCAATAATTTCATCCTTTAAATTTTCCATCAATTATGACACATAAATTAATATTGTCACCAATATACATTAATTTCACTTTAATCCGATAATTATCCTCAATAATTATCATTAGGCCTTAATCAAAAATTTGGGGCGTTACAACAGTGACGGCGGCGACCTGCATCAAACAGTAATGGTGCCTCTAACAAATCAATTTTCAGATCTAGATGTCTTCTCTCATGATTTACACCCTAAGCCAAGACGTTAGTGATCTCCTCCTCCACCCTCGCCTTCGATTTTGATGTAGCTAAAGCTCGATGTCAAATGTCAACACCAGTTTCCGTTTTGATATACACAGAGTAATAGAGACTAAGTTTCACATGCATACAGAAATAGTACAAATATACTGATATTGAGTACATGTTTACATACAAGATTTATCCCTACATGGTATGATAATATTTACAATTTATCCAAATATGTCCAAAACAGAGGTCACATATAACCACTAGCCAAATTCTCAGGTTCTGCACACACATTTGCCCGTATCGGCTGCTTTTCCCATGGAGCCACTAGCTCCTACTGGAATTTTGTCATTTTGAAAAAGGGTGTGATTCCAAAGAATCTCAGTGGCAACATATTATTATTCATAGAAAATGTGATAAATAAATATGCTAAATATTAGTTAATGCAATATCATACTAACACATAACTTAATTCAATCGAAAATATGTTCAAAGCCAACCATAGTTGCAACCCCTACGCATCCCGTACCTCAGTCCATGACTGGGTAAATTAGTGTACCCGTAGGCACTAGTCATTAGTGTGCACTGTGTATCATACATATTATAGAAGATGGTATATACGGAGCATATAAACATTCACATAGTGTATGAAGTATAAAGTTACTACCTTAAACCCTTTTCTTGTCTCAAATCATCCGCCTCGTAAAACATGCCAAGCTTAGGCTTCCAACTCGGTACTAAAATATCAAATGTACAAGAAATATGTTATAACCTATCCATGTATCATTTTAGGCACTACCATAGTATTTCTTGTGGTTATATTAGCCTATGGTGAGAATTTACCAAAATGCCCATGAGACCCCGGCCCGGCCGTACCAGGCTTGACTGTACTTTTCCCCAAAATTTTGACATAGGCTATCCTGCCATGTTTTCGCCCAAGAAATCCATTTTTAGGCTTGGAATTACCAAATTCAATTTTAAATTATTAAATTGCCATTGGCAGCCCTACTTTAAGGGTTTCAAGGGCGTTTTTGTAATTATACTTTTTCGGCCTTTTCCGAAAAAGTGACCAACTGTAACCCCACCTAATTTTTGCTCCTAAACTCAATGGAACCATCAAATTATTGAAAATCCAACTCTAAGGCCCTCTAATAGCCCTAGCCGAAATTATGGTATCCTCTGGGAAAATCAAGGTTTTATGATTTCGGCTCCATAAACTTGTTCCTTTCTACTCCTAACCACTTTATTAACTATTCCATTAGGTTACAACTACCATTAAGACCCAATTTTGGCAGCATGTCCCCTAGGCCATACCATTTCCAAACATTTAAACCAATGACAATTCGGCGAAATTTCACCGATTAAATTGTCCACAAAGCCAGAATAGTCAATATACGAAGGTTTGAAAGTTATCTCAAGCTCCCACTAGTTTTTCCTCTTCTTTGTTGAAACCCTAGCTGCTCTAACACCAAATTTTGAGCTTCACAACCTTAAAGAACAAAGTGTAGTAGCTTAGAGTTGGAGTTATACGCGTTAGAAGCTAAATTGTTGGAGGAATCGGCTTACCTAGTGAGATTTCTTCTCCTTTCTCTCTCTAAGATTTCCACACGTTCTCTCTCTATTTTAGGCCTGTTATGGCGTGATATGGGCTGAAGGAAGATGATGTATATGTGTTTTATATCATATAATACAGTTTTTAATCATTTATGAAATTTTCCAAAAATTCCAAAAATTACTTTATGTACATAAATCTCATGTACATGTAATCTGGCTCATTAAGCCCAACCAGTATTTCCTTCCTCATGTCACATGTAGAAGACACCTAGGGGTCCCCTCCTATGGTCTCAATTGGCTTCACAGTTTGTTTCGGTTACGTATATACTTAAAGTTTCAATTTT
The DNA here is from genome assembly GCA_963242795.1 of Inga leiocalycina. Lineage (NCBI taxonomy): Eukaryota > Viridiplantae > Streptophyta > Magnoliopsida > Fabales > Fabaceae > Inga > Inga leiocalycina. Next base: position 46,288,918 of record OY725324.1, read on the forward strand.
GGTCAAAATTGCACTTTTTGCTCAAACTTTTCATAAATTCATATTAAATTAACCAAAATATTCTAAATATATTTTTCCCTTTTATTTTCCTTAATTAATTGAAATTAATTTCAATTAATTAGAAAATAATTAATTTTGTGATAATTTGGCAAAATTAAGATTTTGCCATTATTTTTTTTAATCCAATTTCTTTTCTCATTTTTCTTTGCCCAATTCCCATTATTTTTGGACCAAATATTTTCTGTACTACTTCTCTATTTTTGGACCTTAATATTGGGCTTTTTAAATTACCCAAATTAATTCCATAATTATTTTACCCATTTTTTCATGAATATGAACATTTATAAAATTTATAAATTCCAAATTCATGAATATTCACTATTTTATTGAATTTCTCAAATAATTAGAATATATTTAGTAAATATAAAATTTGGGGTGTTACATCAAAGGTGACTCATCCTCCCGTCTTCATGGCTTAAGCATGACAATAGCCAAATCTTCAACTTTTCTAGCTCCGTTGATGGCAAAGTTCACAACTTTGAGGCTTGAAACTTATCTTCCCCATTTTCAGATCTGAACAAAAAAAATCAAAACCCACATATTTCTATACTCATCATTTGGGGAAAAAAAAATCACAAACTGACAGATAGTAAGCCTCTAGTCTAAAGGCATGTTTGGGAGAGCTTATTTTAAGAAAATAAGCCCAATTTAACCAAACCGAGAAAAAACTCCTCTCACATACTTACCTCATATATCGTGAATTACGAATTATAAGCACTTATTATCCAAAAATAAGCTCTTCCAAACGAGCACTAAGCATATTTGATGATCTATGGTTTGTTTATGGTGATCATCAATGGCTATTTGTTTATGGTCATTTGAGAAGAACCATGCTGGTTCTCAATGGTGATGTAAGGGAGTTGGATGAAGATGGTCTTTTTTTTTTTTTTGTATTTGAAGCATATTAACACATTTTAAATATAAATTTTAATTAAAAAGTAAATTACACATCCATGCTCATACCAAACATCTTTTTAAATTTTATTTCCATATCCATATTCATTTTCATTTCCATTAAAACCAATTCTATCGTACTAAATGGGCCCTAAAAGAATTTCAAGAGTTACTAACATATCCACTTATAAATTTTAGAGTAAAATACTCTGACCACCCTCCAGTTTTACCTTAATTACACAGACCTCCCCTCTATTTGACAAACATATATTTAAGTCCAAACAGTTAAATCCGTTAAAAATATTCTAAAAAGATTCCAAAAATATTTTTTTTAATTAAATTTATTTTTTCTTGTACATTTTGACTAAAGTTGTTTTAAAGAATTTAAGATTTTTTTTTTCTATTCCTTAATTTCTATTTTTATCTTTACAAGTAGTTATCTGTTTGATGATTTTAGCATTGGTTAATATAAATATTACAAACGATGAATATTCAAGCAAGATTTTAAATAAAAATATGCTTGATTAAATGTGTTTATAAATATTTGTGGAAAAAAATATTAAATTATATATTTAAATGACACATACAATCTCATACTTATATAGTTTATTATATTTGATAAAAATATGTGTTTAATATATATTTTAAGTCAAAATTAATTTATAATATCAAAATTAATAAATTTTTTAACAAATTAGAAATTTAGAGAATCTAACAGAATAAATTTATGGTTGTATAAATTTTTATTAGCCCATATATATATATATATATAATTCTAATACTGAAGAAGGGAATTTTGGTTAAAAAGAGTTTGAAAGTCAAACTTAACGATTAACTAACAGTTTGAGTGGATGGAAATAGAATCTCAAACTATAAGAGAGGTTTGTGTAACATATATTTTAGTTTTAAGGGAGGTTTATATGGGTTTCCAAAATAAAGGGGGGGTCTATGTAATTAAGGCAAAACAAAAGAGAGATTAGAGTATTTTACTCTAAATTTTACGAGAAAATCATTTTTTTATTCTACTTATAACGAATTTGGGAGGGTTAACTTTTGAATTAACAAATATGAAACTGTATTTATAAGAGATTTTCCTTTTTTAAATTTACGGCACTTAATAGTTAGAGAGAATGATAGAAAAAAATCTTTAAAATTAAAAAATCTCAAATAAGATATTTTCTATAAAATAAGTTATGAATTTCTTATTAAATCCCATCGTTATTTTATTAAATCTTTGATAACTTGGTTTAGGATTTTATAATTTTGAAGTTTCCGTTTTTGCCATTTTTCCTAATAATTATCTATGTTTTTATTTTTACGTAGTTCATGATTTTCCCTCGTCCAGCGCCACCCAGCCGCGCTGCTCAAACCCACCAAGGCTCATCCGTCTGAGAGTCCACAGGGGCGACATACGATGATACTCCAAGTAACGTCCACAGGTTCTCCTCTCTTCTCTCCTTTGTCCGCTTGCAATAGAATCAATTATTTACTCTACTGTAAAGGACGCCATAGCATTCGACTCTGTCGTTGGCATTTCAAGCAAGTGAAACCTCGACATTTTGCAGGTACTTCCTATTACTTTCCTTCCTGTCTTCTGTTGAATCTATTTCGCTATTTGAGCGGATTCAAGTATTTTCTAGTCAGCTAACGAGTTTTTAACTTGTCTTATGCTTGTTGAATTCTATCTAATGCCACTGGCTAAATGCCTTTTTTTATCTTTTTTTTTCTTCCAATTTTCATTTCATTGTAAATTGTTAAGCATAAATTTTATGTTCCCGGTTCTCTCTTCGGAATTTCTAACTTTTTTCCAACGAACTTTTTTATGATGGAAAAATGTCAATGGATATAATTGGCTCTATCCCTTTACGAAAATAAAGGAATATTCATTCTTAGAATGACTGGCATCCGTTTTGATGTTCAGTTGCTGCATCAGAGAATGGTGTCTTCACCTCACCGGAGATTGCAAAATCTTTCGACTTTATTGCAGAAGAGCGTATATATAATTGGTATTTTTTCTCTTATTTGTTAGAGCTTATTTTTCTGTAATTTGTTAATATTTATCATAGTAATTTCCTTATGGAATCAATGATGTGTTGATATTCTTATTGTTGCTTTGGGAGTTAGTTTCACATTAAATTTAATTTCTCTCTTGTTGAGCAAGTCCTTCCTTAGTTATTTGTTATTTACGTTTATTTCTTTCCTTTGGTTCAACTAAAAATTTGATTTCTGGCTAAATAAACTGATGAAGAGCTCTTTGTTTGTCCTATGAGTAGCATGGATCAATTTTGGTGATAATAATGATGGTGGTTTGAAGGTAAAAAGAAGATTGGGGTTTTGTGGAGATCTGCCATCTGTTCTGCGGAATTGTTAAGTTTGTGGGAATTATTCTATTGAAAGGCACTGATTATCAAGAGAAACAAATGAATTCATCTGAATTTTTGTTCCTTTGTGAACTAAAAAAGGATGGCCCAATGCACAAGGTTCCCACTAGGTGGGGTTTGGGGAGGGATAGATGTATGTAGCCTTACCCCCACAAGCGGAGAGGTTGTTTCCAGGATTTGAACCCGTGACCTCCAGGTCACATGGTAGCAACCTTACTGCTATGCCAAGGCTCACCCTCTTGCGAACTAATTTTTTTTTTCTTGACCAACAATCTGTATTTCAATTCCTTCTGATTTAGTCTTTGGTTTATATATTACTGTTTACGTGGTGTGTTAATTAAAAATTATTTTGTGCTAGGTGGGAGTCTCAAGGGTATTTTAGGCCAAACGTTGATCGGGGAACTGATCCTTTTGTTATATCAATGCCACCTCCTAATGTTACAGGGTCTCTGCACATGGGGCATGCGATGTTTGTGACTCTTGAGGTTTTCAATATTCCTAATGGATTTCTGTTATTTAATGTCTGCAAATATTCATATTTTTGTATCTACATTTGCCTACACATGCATCAATGTGGCATAGAGGTCTTTTTAAATGACAAAGGTTAGATATACTATGTTAATACAAAGATGAATGACACAATCTGCTTGAGTTAAAAAAGTATTTTTAAACCTCCTTTGCCTTCTCCTTTTTTCGGCTTAATTTAAATAATGTTTTTCTCCTGCTTTTTATTGAACCTTTTTTAATAAAAAAATTAACTTCATACTTTCATGAGTTTATTAACAGTTCTTTGCAAGTTACATATGTAAACAAGATTTTGTGTGTAACCTTGGGAAAGTAGGAAAAGATTATGTTTTTATTCCTTTCTTTATGAATGCTGTTTATTCGACTCCCTAATGATGTTCTATTTATACTCTATTCGGTGATTTTTCCTGGTATATCTGTTAAAATGTAGTCATAGTGAAGTATCTGTTCCTATTCTTATAATGCTCCGCCTTGCAGGATATTATGGTTAGATATCACCGCATGAAGGGAAGGCCAACACTTTGGCTTCCTGGCACTGATCATGCTGGTATTGCGACTCAGGTTTGTCACTAAATCTTTGGGACTTTATATTAGACATGTATAAATCTTAATTCACTTATTTTCTGTTGAATAATATTAGATAGTACCGCATGTGTAATGTATGGTATGTTGTCTAGATTTAGTGTCCTGGCTTGTACTATGTACTTCCTTCTTTACTAACTCACTACATATAGACATGTGTGCACCCAGAAGCTAAATAAGATATTCAGAACACACTTTTCTACTCTATTCATACTCCATAATCTGTCTATTCTTATCAAACTCAACATTTTCTTTCTTCTATTATCTTGCAACTACTTTTGCGTAGATTTCTTTTCCTGTAATAGTTCTCAGTACTGAATTTAACACTTACGTCTTGTTGATGTATAGGGAAAATAAAGCATCCACTTATGATGGGTGTTTTATGTATTTTCAGTTTCATAGCCAGGACTCCTATAGTCATTCTTGTTTGCATCAGTTAGTCATTCGCTTGGAAAATGTGATGCCTGCTTTGAGAAATCTCCTGTGAACATTTTTTCCTGTTGACCTTGGAGAGGCATTTTTATTAATTTCCATTAGGGATGTGGCAGATGGAGAAGGGAATTTTTTGAGTGAAACAAGGGAAAATTTATAAGTGTAACTTGTTGCAGCTGTTGAGGTTGTTCTTATTTCCTTTTGATAGTGGGTTTGCAGACCTTTGAGGTGTTCCTGTTATATTCCCTAAAAAGTTTGTAAGGAAGAGGTAGGGAGAGTTGTATATTTGGGGTGGCTTGTTACAGTTATGCGGGCTGCGGGTGGTCTTTCTCCCAATATATGTTTTTGAATGTGACGGTGTTTGTTTTTGCATCCCTTAGTTGCCTAGTGTATGGCCTTGACTTTTTGAAAAATTTAATGAACAGTGGTTTTCTGAACTAATATTGGAGGAGCTATTATTTACCCATTACTTAAATGTACAACAGAAAGGAGTACCTTGCTATTCTTCATTGTTATTTCTCTTATCTTCTTGCGGAAATTACCTTGGAAATAATGTCATTCAATTGTTTGGTTGATCTGCCTTAGGCATAACATTAGTTTGTGGCATTAGGTAATCATTGCATTGTGTCCTGATTATTTTGTCTTTAGTTGAAGCTATAATTATTTCTGTACTGAATTTTATTCTTCTCCTTCCAGTTGGTTGTTGAAAGAATGCTTGCATCTGAAGGAATAAAAAGGACCGAACTGAGTAGAGAGGAATTCACAAACCGAGTTTGGCAGTGGAAAGAGAAGTATATCTTATCTCAAAATTTAGTTTTACATCTACCTGTTAAGCATGTGCAGACATATTTGTTGGCTGTCTCACATTAAGTCTCTTTAGGACTTCTTATTTACTTTTCTTTCCTTTTAGTCTGTGTTTTAATAATGGACCTATTTGCTATTAGAAATTTGAATTCAATAACTTTGATGGGGGAGTGATCTGTGAAACAAAGGTAACATGATGCATCTAACATGCAGCTTCCATTTTCTCAGAAATGATATCCATGAAGTAAATATAAAAAATTTCCCTCCAGTTGTCATGATGCACTCAAACTCTTCAAGCCCAAAGGGCTTTTGTGAGGGGGGATGTGCACATGTTACAGATTGTAATTAATTCTTTCATGGTTCTTCACTTGACGACTTTTTTTTTTGTGTTGAAATGATTTGTGATGATCAAGATACTGATCTTCTGCCCTAAGATCTGGTCTGTTCTTGTGAAAAATTGCAAGGAATGAAGATCAAGTTTGTGAGATCATGTGACCTTGATCAATCCTGGATTGGATAGCTAGGCAATACATGCATTTCCTTGAGTGATCCTAAATGAAGAAGCCTTCTGCTCAAGACCAAAGACCCAAAAAAAGTCCTTGGCAAATTGTCGTTTATCTGTCCATTTGTTCTTCTTTTTTGTTTTGCCTGGAGTTGGTTTTGCATTAGCTGGTTGATGGAGTTGTTTCTTATTTTGAATGTTGCACAAGTATTGCAGGTTATGAAAATTTAATTGAATGGTGTGTGTGGCTTAACATTTAGAGCACTTAATTAAGATAGATTAGTGTTATTTATAATTGCTCAAATTTATTCACTATTAAGAAATGATACTATTCATTTTATGTTTTTAGTTTGCCCTTTCTTCATTAACTTCTCATTAACCTGTTCCCCCTGCCTTATCATTAGCTTCATTTAATTATATGCGCCTTATCAGGTATGGTGGAACCATCACAAATCAGATCAAGAGACTTGGTGCTTCTTGTGATTGGACTAGAGAGCACTTCACCCTAGATGAACAGCTAAGTCGTAAGACAGTTTTCAACTAACTGGAACTCTACCAACCAAATCTATGAATTTATGAAGCTGTTTTGAAGGGTTGTATGGATGATTTAAATATGTAGTAAATAATTTGGGTGCGCTTTGATAATCTTTCTAATTTATTCAGTTTATTTTTACTTATCCAATATGTCTTAATCCGTCTCACCAATCTTAATTTATCCGTCTCACCAATCTTAATTTAGTACTAAAAAAAATGTACTATCATTTAATTTACCTTCACTGTTACATTTACTGATCCCTTGCCCAACCATTTCTGCAGGAGCTGTTATTGAGGCATTTGTCAGGCTTCATGAGAAAGGTTTGATTTACCAAGGTATAACCTGAATTATGGCCTATACTTACGCTGCCTTGTTGCTTCCTGATTGCTTGCATTTTGTCGGGAAGTCTTGTAATTCAAAAGATTACATCATGTTCACATGTGCTGGATGTCGATTTGCTCTTGTTTGAAGTGTTTATGTTCACGGTTCCTAGATGTTGTAATGAACCTGCTATGGGACAGAATTTATCTGACAACCTTTTTGTGGTGTTGACAATGGACTTACTATTGATGATTTTTCTGGTTCATTAGACTTGCTTTGATACCGTGAGAAAAAAAGTGTCCTACTGTCTGTCTTGATTTGATATACTGAAAGAGGTACACATAGGGATGACTACCACAAGAATCTCTGTAGTTCTATATCAAAAAGTCATGGAAATAAATGTGGAAATAAATGATAGAAATAAATGGTATCTAAATCTGATAACATACAGCAGAAAATATCAATCAAATAATAATATCTGTCTGAAAGGCAATTCAAAGATAGCAATAACCAATCTGGGCCTTGGGAGAAGCCCTAAATTGAAATAGATCACACCTACAATTTTCTTCCTCTCTTTCAAGGAGGCTAACTTGTTTTCCACTCTTCCTTATCCTATTCATTTTTGCTCCTTTTCCTAAGTATTGTTCTTTTTCAAAGAAGAAAAAGGTCGCAGTTCATTTGTGACCTGAATAACTGCTTATGGAATATTGCTATTTTTTTTATTGTTCTTATAAAATTTATGCTTGGGTTTTGAGAGTAGAAAGGAGAATATGGTTGTTTAATTCTAGTTTTAATGTCATGTAACTTACAAAACAATAGTTTTGTTTTATTTCTGAAATGCAAAGGGAATAATCAGCTTCACTGAATGAGTTATTTACTTTTTCTTCGTCTGTTGATCTTCATTTTCTCAAATAATGATCATGATAATTTCCTGACATTTTTTAATGCCATGTTAAACACCAAATGTGGGGAAATTTTATGTTTATGATAAATTATGAATCCTGATTCTAAGGATATTTCTTACTCTTGTTGACCCGGATGTCATGAACCATTGTAGTGAGTTCTATTTGCATTTGCTTGTCAACTGAAAGTTGTTATTGGATCTTGAGCCTTATTAAATTTTCATATTTGATATATCATTTGTCAGAGTAAGATATGAATACTACTCTGCTTGCTCTCAACTTCAGGGTCATACATGGTGAATTGGTCTCCTACACTTCAGACTGCTGTTTCTGATTTGGTTAGTATCTTTCAGTTTAGTGTTACTTATTCTACTATTCATCTGACTTGCCTGTAAACATTTAAATTGAGCCTCATCTTTGTGCTTAGGAAGTGGAATATTCTGAAGAGTCTGGTTATTTGTATTATATCAAATACCGTGTTGCCGGAGGTTCAAGGTAACCAATAGATGAAAGTTGATATTCTCATATATATATATATATATATTTAATTTCATGATTTGATTGCTACATTTTGAAATGAATTTTATTTTATCTATGTTGCTGCACCTTTAACAATTTCCTTTACTGGGAGAAATAATATCTTGATAACTATTCACATTGTAGGAGTGACTTCTTGACAGTGGCTACAACACGACCAGAGACTTTATTTGGTGATGTAGCTCTTGCAGTGAATCCAAAGGTAGGAGAGTGTTAGGGGCTTGTGCATATTGGCAGAGCAAGGTTTTGTGTGTCATTGTAATTGAAAAGCACAGTCATTAATGCATTAGCAATATGTCACATTTTTATGAGCTTTTGTCTAAAAATGCATTCATGTGACCGTTGGTGTTTTTGATTTATTGATTATTGATAAAGTTTAACGTGATAGGAATCAGTCACCAAATTAATAATTAAGGATAGGATGTCCTCCCGGAAAAATGAAAGAAAGTAGAGAAATATTAGTGTAGAAGTTGTTGCATTTCCTATTGAAAACCTGCTGGTGGTCTGAATTTGCCATAGATTCTCAGGTGAAGCCAAAAGGCCTCTTATATCTGGATGTAAAGGTGCAGAAAAACAATGATTTCAAATTTTAAGTATTCTTTCTAGCCAAGCACACCAAACTACTCTAAATATAGCAGGCCTAGTTCATTGCTCCTTGAACACAAACCCTAAAACCAGTTGACAACAGCATCATATTTTTAGTAACCATATTGTTGACAAAGGATCCCCAAACTTGCTCCAGATTTCATAAGCAACTGATCAAGGCAGAACTTAATAAGCATAATTTTGCAGCTGAAAAAACACTAGAGCTAGGCATTGATAAGATGACGTATCATTTGGCTTTGGACATGAATGATTATTTCCCAGTATTGTGGATGCCTGCATCTCATACTAATTACCAAATTACAGGATGAGCGATATTCCAAGTATATTGGTCAGATGGCAATTGTGCCTATGACATTTGGACGTCATGTTCCTATTATCTCAGACAAGGTATGGGAGTCCCAATCTATTCTTATTACTGCTAGTTTAAAAAAAAAAAAATCTCATTACTAAAATAGAGTTGAATAAGGGTGTGTGTTTTGTAATTCTAATTTGTCTTTGCCAAATTCACGTTGAGGAAATTCTAACAATGTGAAGTGACTTCCTTGAACTTGGGATTCATCTCTTGGTGACTTTATTTGAATTGGTATGGTAAAAGTTTTAAAGGTATGTTTTTTTTCTAGTCCTTAGTCCTTGAATGATGTAAGGGGTTTTCATGGTTAGATTCAAAATGCAGAGTGGTTTTAGGGTTTTGTTGTCTTGATTTACTTCCTCTGCCTCTTTTGTGCTTTTCTACTTTTTACTCTTGTAAGGAGAATGTTTTATCCTTTATTATTGTGGCATCTTTTTTTGAGATTTGCTTTTAGGATCAAACAAGTAATTTCGTTAGAGATGAGAAAAGAGTTTTCTTTTCAATTTGTTAAATATTATTTGATCAACTTCGCCTCTACTTTTCTCCATGCTATATATATTGTTTTTGGCTCTGTTTTTTTATGGCATAACTACAAATTACAAATAATGGAGGCCTCTTCTTTAATTCTTATTGCCTATATAAATCAAACTTCAATAAGCTCCTAGATTAACACTAATACTTGACGTTTATTTATTTTGTGGTTTTTGCAAAAGTACGTTAGTTCATGATACCAAAAGTTTTTATACATTATATTTTATTTGTTTCTACCTCGTTACAATTATTTATTTTGGAGACAATTTTAGTTGAATTATGTACGCGATTGCTTAATATTTATTGCCCTTGTGTCCTACAGCATGTTGATAGAGAGTTTGGAACTGGAGTATTGAAAATAAGTCCAGGACATGATCATAATGATTACTTACTTGCTCGAAAGCTTGGTCTCCCAATACTTAATGTGATGAACAAGGATGGGACACTTAATGAAGTTGCTGGCTTGTACAGGTATCTTCTACAATTTTTTTTGTTTCAATTATTACGTGCCATTGAGCCTGATATATGTAAACACAACCTGTAATACTAGTGGCCTTGATCGGTTTGAGGCTCGAAAGAAACTATGGGCAGAGCTTGAGGAGACAGGATTAGCTGAGAAAAAGGAGCCACATACTTTACGTGTTCCCAGATCTCAGCGTGGCGGAGAAGTGAGATTTTTCCCCTTTCAAGTTGATGTTTATTTATCTTCTGTGCTGATATATTCCCTTTTCTTATGGTTTTTGTACATTCTTATTTTTATATGCTTGCACCCCTTTAGAGTTTTTCTTCATTTTTCAAATCAGGTGATAGAGCCGCTTGTTAGTAAGCAGTGGTTTGTTACTATGGAGCCCCTTGCCGAAAAAGCTCTTCAAGCGGTTGAAAAGGGAGAGCTGACCATCATTCCAGACAGATTTGAGAAGGTTAGAAAAAAACACATTCACTATTAGACGTCCACACTCACACTGATATAGTTTAATGGTTTCACATCACCTCTTTAACTTTCTAGAGACCTTTAACTGCTACACTTTTGTATGCTAATTCTTAGGCCAGCTTAAATTTTCTAAATCTCCAACTCTCATGGTTCTTGCTTTGCTTCACACACACACACAAACACACATTGTATTGATCTATGGATTGCTATTGTTCTTGTACTGAAAGGTGTATGTTGGTTTGGATCGTATATTGTCATAAGGTGGAGTAAATGATGCGCCCATTTATAGCTCATTAATCATGGACTATTCATTAAAGAAGGGTAAATTAATTATCTAATCCTTATAGTTTCCTCAATCCTTACAATTTGATTCATCGCAACTCAGTCCTTTTAGTGTCACTAAGTTCGTAACTCATCCTTATTAATGCCACATCAGATGAAGATGATTTCCATGTCACCATTTCCTTTTCTGTAAATAACAAATAATAAATTTTGGGGTAATTTAGTCTGATCACAGCACTTTTTGTTTTAATCTTTTAATGCTTATATTTAGGTAATAGGTATGGATAATAATATTTTGTAGGCTACACAATACAACTTTTCAATATATACATAAAGGTTTTTGTTGGATCTGACTTCTTTCTGTGTTTTTGATAGGTAAGAAGTAGAGAATAGGAAAGAAAAGAGAAGAGAAGGAAGGGAATCGAAGAACAGAGAGAGGGAAGAGAATATTATCTGTTATTCACTAATCAATGATCACAACAATAATTTCCTATTAGTCTAAGCCCCTCCCTTATATAACAGTTAGTCTTATTAGCACCGAATCACTAACTAACTAACACTACTTCCCTATCCTTTCTAATCCACGTGGCTCATAGAACTAATAAGAACCACTTCTAATATCCTAAGTGCGGCCTCATGGAATTAATAGTGTGCCAGCCCTAAATCCCCAAATCCCTAATTAAATCCCTAATTACTAGTATTTACAACCTACATATCAGTTTTATGTTGTCAATGTTTCACTCTCTGCTTTATGCTAATGACAGATTTATAATCACTGGCTTTCCAACATTAAGGATTGGTGTATAAGCAGACAACTATGGTGGGGACACCGGATACCTGTTTGGTACATCGTTGGAAAAGACAATGAAGAGGAATATATAGTCGCTAGAAATGCTGATGAAGCACTGGAGAAGGCTCATGAGAGATATGGGAAGAATGTAGAAATATATCAGGACCCTGATGTTCTTGACACTTGGTTTTCAAGGTTTTTGCTTGAAGCAGAATTATTCATTGCTGTTTGTATTTCATTTTAATTGCAATTATTATGCACAGGCAGTTAAATATTTCAATGTTTGGCGGGTGTTACGTACTCGTGTTAGACATTTTTTGACATTTCAAATTACAAGTTTGTCATATCTTGCGTACTTAAAGGAAAATTTGTTGTATGAGTAAATAGTAACTTTTGCTGCAACGTTTTCCTTAGAGGTTACTCATTTGCTATCTGCATATTGCATATATGTACATGTGTTTGTATAGATCCAATGTTAAGCATGAATTATTGAATTAATGCAGCTTATCTACCTTTGGGTAGATCAGAATTTAGTTATTCTCTTCCTTTTTTAAACATTTAAGGATTTGGTTGTTGATAGAGCACAATGTGCAATCTATGTAGCCGACCCCACCTAATAGGATAAGGCTTCTTGTTGTTGTTGTTGGTCCATTTTTATAGTTTGTTTCAGTTTTTTTCTCTTTTCATGGAGTTGAATGTACAATTATTCAGATGAATAGATACATGATAATACCTTTATGTTAATGAGATTTTGGTTATCTAGTAAAAATTGTTAAGTCTTTAGTTTATGAAATCTGTCTTGGAACCATGCGTTGCTACTGTTTCCTCTTGCCTGTTAAATTAATAGTCTTTCTTCATGAGATGCTGATCTTTTCTTTTAGTTATATGTACTAATCACATGTTATATATTTGGTCAGTGCACTGTGGCCTTTTAGCACCCTTGGATGGCCAGATCTGTCTGCTCAGGATTTTAAACGATTCTATCCAACCACAATGCTTGAGACAGGGTATGTGCCTGGTTTGCTTGCTTCTGCTGCTTGGTGACGGATATTTATTCTGTTTTGTTTCCAGCTTTTATCTTTACTTGGGTACTCCATAACTGTACATGATTCTTCTTCTTTTATCTCCTCTGGTTTGTATGAGATGAGAGTCAACTAGATTTAAAGGGTATTGCTTATTTGAATAAACTTTTTACGGTTTTTTCTCTAGAAACGGAAGAGTGCCGATGATTAATTTTGCTGTTGTCAATAGGTTTATCATCACCTTACAATCTAGTTTATTTTAGAAAGTGACTGAAAACAGAACAAAAATGTCAAAATACTAATAATTATAGCAATTTTTCCTAGAAGGAAAACTGAGCCTAGTGTTAAATTTTCTCCAATGAATTTGATAATTGATTTCAAATCTCATACACAATTGTTAATGATGTTCATGGAATGATTTCACCATGCAATAGTTTTGTTAATAAGGTTATTAAATCGGGATACGAATCGTGAATTAGAAAGCCTATTTTTAGAATTGTGAATTGAAATGTATCGTGAATTGTATGATTTATAATCAATTTTAAGGATGATATTAATGTAATTTCCACATAAGAGAGCATAATTGTTTGTACATATTCAAATAACACTTAGGGGAAAAAATAAATAAAAAATAGGTTTTTGATTGGGGGATAAGTGAGAGGGAATCAGGGGTAATCATATAAGTAAAAGGAAATTCTTAAATAAATATGGACAAAATCAGAAAAAAGAAAACAAAAAAGGGGTTTTATAGAATCACAAGAATCGTCGGCATTGCGTGATTCTTGCGATTCCGGCTTGTATCGCTGCTGTAATCGCAAGATACATGCATAAGTAAAATACATCAATCGATTCGTATCTTTCCCACCTATTTTTGAATCGAATCATGAGATACAACTCGAGATTCATGAGATTCTAATAACCATTCTACGTATTACTGTTAGTATTGTATTTTTATATATTTTGGTACCTAATGTTTAAATTTGATATGGTAGTGCTTCCTCTTGTGAGTTATACTCTGTCTCTTGTTGAAATCCTTTAGAAGAAATTTTTCTTGCATATCTTGACAGGCATGACATACTGTTCTTCTGGGTGGCAAGGATGGTAATGATGGGGCTTGAGTTCACAGGAACAGTTCCATTTTCGTATGTTTATTTGCATGGACTCATCAGGGATTCGCAGGTGACACTGCTTATATAGGTTATAAGTTTATTTTGAACTTAATAATCAATATGGTCATGGAAAATTTTTTTCTTCTCTTTTGTTAAATTTCTTGCATTTTATGTTGAATGTTTATCTTAAAATATGTCCCCCTTTAAGCTTCTGATTTAACAAATTAATAATTTTTTATCAAACAAATTAAGAAATTTTACTCCCATATTTGAGTCGATTTTTTTTAACTGGTCTATTGATCATCTATTTTATTTATACAGGAAGACACTGTCAGATTGCTAAAGTTCTCAATTCATTTCTGTTGCGATCTTTCATTTTTTTTTATTTTGAAAATTTTTGAAAATTATGATTTCATAATAACATTTTCAATTGTCTGTTCCATTAGAAAAATATTTTGTGAAAAATTTTCCTTTTGTTTGACTTATACCAAAAAGGAGATAATATGTCACAAAGTATAGGCAATGGTTGGTAATATCATGAGTGGTTACGTATAATGATAATGGCAGTGGTGGCCAGTTAAATTTGATTGTCGAAGTTGAACTGGGCTTTCCAGGGAGAAAATTTGGGTAAATCCCAAGCACAACTCGCATTTAAATTTTCTTAGGCTTCATCTTGTATAGAATGCAAAAGTACAAGTTTGAGCTCAGACCCAAGTAGAACTTATTTTCAGACTTCCTAAATTGCTTGGTACAGGAACCTCCACGTACAATTCATAGACAAGCATGAAAGTTTTGAAGTTTCAAAATTTGGACTTTACTGCAAATAGAAGTTACTGGACATAATAAGCTCAGACTTATACCCATCTCTTTTTTAAAATTCTATTGAGTCTAACTGGAATAATCCCTTGTTAACCTCAAATAAAATGTTTAGGTGCAGGTTTGAACCAAGCAGTTGCTTAGGCCTAATTATATTCAAGATTATTTTGGGCCAATTTCAACCTATGGTGGGTTTCAATGGCAATGTTGGTCCACATTGCGGGACAATAGGGGTAGTAAACTTACAGCAGTATGTTGCCGCAAAAATGGAAATGGTTTCTGAACATAGATAATAAATGAAATCTTTTTTCTGATTATTTACTTATTTATTAGAGTAGGGTTCTCAAGTCTCATTCATATATGAATAATAGTTGCTAAAGATATTGTTGAAATGATATGCTGCAAACACAGCGCTTTTAATGCATTTATTCAAAATTTCATTTTTGAGACATTTTATGACTCTGATTTTCTGTGCCTTCCCTTTTTCTAAATGTAAGTAAGTTCTAATTTTATTTTTGGACCTTCACGCATGATTTACACTTGATTCTGAATTCTGGTATATGTATAGACTGATTAGGTAATACTTACAATTTTTCAGGGGAGAAAAATGTCTAAAACATTGGGAAATGTAATAGATCCTCTTGACACTATCAAAGATTTCGGGACTGATGCTTTACGATTCACTTTGGCTTTAGGAACAGCTGGGCAGGTTTGTTGAGCTTTGTTCTATATTATTGCACTTTGTTGATTTTGATGTATTTTTTGAGGATGTGTATCATGTTGTCAAAAACATTTTTCTGAATGATGGGCAGGACCTTAATTTGTCGACTGAGCGGTTGACCTCCAACAAGGCCTTCACAAACAAATTGTGGAATGCTGGCAAATTTATTTTACAAAATTTGCCAAATCAACATGAAACACCTGCTTGGGAAAACATATTGGCTTCTAAGGTGATGAACAATCTCAGTATGGTAGCATTCCAGGAACTTTGAACTTTGACATAGATATAGACATATGATATGTGGAAATCAGAGCTGTTTCAGCTCCTGCGATGCTATGTCATTCATAAAGCAGGGCGCTGAATACATATATAGAGTCAAAAAACCCTAAATCTCCTAAGATGACTAGATGGTCAAAATCTAGCTAGATATAGAATAGGGTCTAACCTTTCAAGCTATTGAGAGACATTAGATAAAATAAATCTTGGAAATCCACCCTATGAGACACGTAGTAACTTGGCTTCTTCAACTAGACACAAGAAAGATACAACATCCTAAGTGTCTACATGTAATTTGGAGTATCACTTCCTTTCTATACGAGTCTTCAACATTCATCGGAGTGACAGAATTCATCTTTTGAGGTATTTGTGATTCATTGGTAGCATCCTTCATATTTAGCTTTTCTGGGTGTTGTTTGAGGGGAGTTTGTTCCTAGCAAAAACTATTTTATTGGGAATATGAAAACAAAAATTAGAAGCACTTATTGCTTAGGGCAGTTTGGTTTGCAGTCTCAAATCCATATTGGCTACATTGTTTAAAGCGGTTTCTTGGAATACAACATTTATGTGTTTGATTCGTCATTAATATTCTTGGAATAATTTATTTCACTTTTTGTATGCCATTATCATATTTACCTGGTGTTTTTATTTAATTGGACACTACTCTCATTCTGATAAAAGTTCGGACTTATATTCTCTTTCCTATGATTTTAATTATATTTTATTATTTCTTTTCAGTTTGACAGAGAAGATTCAGTATGTAATCTGCCATTACCAGAGTGTTGGGTGGTAAGGCAATGTTATCTTTAGGTTTTGTTTCATTGCTAGATCTTGCACAATTTTTTGATACCTTGAAAAAAATTACAGGTATCAAAACTTCATGCGCTTGTTGATTCTGTAACTGCAAGTTATGACAAATTTTACTTTGGAGAAGTGGGAAGAGAAATATATGATTTCTTTTGGAGTGATTTTGCTGATTGGTACGCTTCTGCTAAGACATGTTATTGGAAGTATAAACATATATTGCACACTCTTATTCATTACAATGCATATTACAGAGTTTATATAGGCAGCGACACAAAGTCCATAATGTTCAGAAATAAAGAGCAATAATGAATTGAAATCATAATCTTTCCTAAACTAGCTAGACTAGAATCAGGGATATGATAGAGATATGATCTGAAATCATAGGATGTCATGGGCTGTGATTTCCAACACTCCCCCTCAAGCTGGAGAGTATATGTCAAACATTCCCAGCTTGCACCGAAACTCTTCAAATTTAGATCTGCCCAGTGGCTTGGTCATTACATCTGCAATCTGATCTGCAGATCGTATATAGGATAATGTCATAATGCCTGCTTCAACCTTCTCTTTAATAAAGTGCCTGTCTACCTCAACATGCTTTGTTCGATCATGATAAACAGTGTTTCTTGTCATCTCAATGCTGGATTTGTTGTCACACCAGACTTGCATAGGACCTTCATACGGAATTCTCAACTCCTTTAGTAACCGGATAACCCAGAGTCCTTCACATGTTTCGTCATTCACGGCTCTCAATTCTGCTTCCGCACTGCTCTTTGACACAACAATTTACCTCTTGCTTCTCCATGTCACTAGATTTCCCCACACATATGTACAATATCCCCCCGTTGACCTTCTGGTTTCTCTGTCTTTTGCATGGTTTGCGTCGGTGTAGATTTCTAGGTTTCTGGCTGTGCATTTCTTAAAGAAGATCCCTCTTCTTGGATTGAATTTCAGATAACTCAAGATTCTGTAGACAGCTGCCATGTGTTCTTTCTGTGGTTGATGCATGAACTGACTTACTATTCCGACAGCATAGCTGATATCTGGGCGTGTGTGGGTCAGGTATATCAGCTTCCCTACAAGTCTTCTATATTGTTCAGAGTCAATCGGGACACCATTCTCTTTGATCTCTAGACGACAACCTTCTTCCATAGGTGTTCCTTCGGGTTGTGCCCCTAACATACCTGTCTCATGCAACAGGTCTAGAGTATACTTCCGCTGGGATACGTTGATGCCCTTCTTCGTTCTTACCACTTCCATACCCAAAAAGTATCTCATTTGGCCAAGATCCTTAACCTGGAATTCAGCCGACAAATCCCTCTTCAGTTGAGCAATAGAGTTTTCATCATTTCCAGTAATGACTATATCATCCACATAGACAATTAGGATTGTGACTCTTCCATCATCATGCTTGACAAATAATGTGTCATCTGCTTGCCCCTGGGTGTACCCAAGTTTCTTTATTGCTTTGTTGAAGCGGCTAAACCACGCCCTTAGGGATTGTTTCAGTCCATATAGTGATTTGTTGAGCTTACAGACTGAGCCGTTTGGAGCTAGGACTCAATCTAGAACCTCTATATAGACCTCTTCCTCCAAGTTACCATTCAGGAATGCGTTCTTTACATCTAATTGATGTAGTGACCAATCCAAGTTAGCTGCTATTGACAACAGTACTTGGATTGTGTTGAATTTGGCTACCGGGGCAAAGGTCTCCTGGTAATCTATTCCATAGGTCTGTGTATACCCTTTCGCAACTAGTCTTGCTTTGTACTTGTTGATGCTGCCATCAGGGTTGAATTTCAGGGTAAAGATCCACTTACATCAGACAGGCTTCTTTCCAGGAGGGCAGGATATGATGTCCCACGTCTTACTTTCCTCAAGTGCTTTTAACTCCTCTTCCGCAGCCTGTTTCCACTTTGGGTCAGCCATAGCTTGCTGGAAGGTGTTAGGGATGTCAATCTGTGCACTGTTTACAACAAAACTCTGCATCTTGACAGACAGGTTACCATACAAAACAAACCGTTGGATTGGATGCTGAGTACAAGACCTTACCCCTTTTTTTAGTGCAATAGGCCAGCCCATCTCTTTAGGATCTACTCTCGAGTCATATTCATGGTCGTTCCTTAGAGTGGGATTGGCGTTTCTCTCTGTCTCCTGAGATTGTTGCTTGACATCTCCCTCTGATCCATCCATCCCAGTCATGATCTCAACCTGTGTTTCTGGGTCATTAGGATTGGTGTTAGGAGGTGTAGAAGGTCTCAGGGCTTTGTGGCAAGGTATTACTGGCGTCAAGGAAGTTAGGTAAAGTATCAGGGATTTCTGGGGTAACAGGTAGGGCATCAGTGGCTTTGGAAGTTTTGGAAGTTGATTCATGTGAAATTAGCCATTCAATATCTGAGGACTCCCCCTGAATGGGTAATTTGGGATAATATGCGTCCTCCTTATAGAACACAGTGTCTTTGGAGACATATAGCTTCTTGGAGGTCAGGTAGTAACACTTGTACCCTTTTTGTGTGGAGGAGTAGCCAAGAAAGATACATTTCTCGGAACGGGCAGCAAATTTACTGCCATCAGGGGTATGAACAAAGACAACACATCCAAACACTTTTGGAGGTAAGGGGTTGATAAGATGGCAATTGGGAAAGGTGGTAAGAAGTGTTTGGACAGGGGTGGCATAATTAAGGACTTTGGATGGCATACGGTTAATGAGGTAGGCTGCATTCAGAACAGCATCGCCCCAGAAGGTCGTGGGTGCGTTTCTTTCCATCAGCAGTGTGCGGGTGACCTCCAACAAATGACGGTTCTTCCGTTTGGCAACCCCATTCTACTGAGGGGTGTAAGGGCAGGAGGTTTGATGGTGAATTCCTTGCTGATCAAGGAAGGCTTTAAAGGTATGACTTAAGTATTCCCGACCATTATCACTTTGAAGGATTCTGATAGAGGATTGAAATTGGGTCTGGACAAACTTGTGAAAGCTTTGGAAAACTTGAGCCACCTCAGACTTGTCTTTCATCAAGTAGACCCATGTGAGTCTGGTGTGATCATCAATGAAAGTAACAAACCATCGCTCATTTTTCTGGGTGGTTGTTCTGGTGGGGCCCCAAATGTCACTGTGGATAAGTTGGAAAGGGGTGGTGGGTCGGTAGGACTGTTTTGGATAGGAGGATCGTGTTTGTTTAGCTAGTTGACAAGTTTCACAGTGAAAAGGAACATAATCTTTATTAAATAAATGTGGAAACACGTCTCATATAATCAAAACCAGGATGTCCAGAACGACAATGCCATAAAAGTACATCTCTGTCTTGAGAACTTGAACTGACTAGAGCATGTTGTGCCTTCCAAATCCCTTTATTCTCCATCTTCGATCGCTCCAAGTAGAAAAGCCCATCCCACTCTTTAGAAGTCCCAATTGTGTTTCCTGAGTGTAAATCCTGAAACAGACACATATCATCGTCAAATAGCACTCGGCATATATGCCCCTTTGTTAACTTGCTCACAGATATTAGATTACAAGTAAGAGAAGGAACAAAGAGAACATGGTGAATGCTTAGTGAATTGGATAGTGTGACGGTCCTAATTCCTTATTCTTTAGTGAATACCCCATTGGCCACCTTGACACGAAGGTGCTCAGGACACAATTTAAGAGTTGTGAATAAGGTTCGATTACCTATCATATGATTCGTGGCTTCGGAATCAACTATCCATGTATCGTCGCTAGTCCATACAGTATTGAGGGCTATGATAGAATTACCTGATTGTACCAGGTTAACGCTCGGCAAAGAGTTGGATTTATTCTGTTTTTCAAGTATCCGACGAAGCATTTGGAGTTCTTCTGGACTTAATGAAGTAGTATCCTCAGCCTTAGGTTCAGTTGAAGTAAGATGACCCTGTGGTTTTCTGGTGGAGGGTTTTCCGTGCAGTTTCCAGCATTCCTCCTTGATGTGACCCTTCTTCTTGCAATAATGGCACCATTTGTTCTTTCGTTCCTCCTGTGGCCCGCGTACTGCAAGTGCCGAGCTCTCAACTGGACTTGGGGTGCTATAGTTCAAGAGCTTCCTGCTTTCTTCAAACTATACATGATTGACAACATCAAAGAGGTGCAGTAGAGGTTTTATGCCCTTGATTCTACCCCGTATCTCCTCAAATGAGTCATTGAGTCCAAGGAGAAAATCATAGACTCGACCTTCTTCTACTATCTTGTATAATTGAGCATCCTCTACATGCTTCCATGGGTGTACTTCAAACAGGTCCTGTTGTTGCCAGAGTTTCAGCAACGCATTATAGTAATCAGTTACGGTCAAGGTACCTTGTCTCAAGTCTCGAAGTTGTTGCTTCAAATGGATCAAAGTAGCAGTATTATCAAGAGAGGAATAGGTTCTTCTGGCTGCATCCCAAATCTCTTTTGCAGTGTTTTCCAGGAGATAACCTTCGTTGATATCAACGGTCATAGAAAGCCAAGTCATAACTTGGTTGTTTTCAGCAAACCAAGTATCAAAGGTGGGATCATCTGGGGCTGGTTGTGGCGCTGCCCCGTTGATGTATTTTTCCTTTCGCTTTCCACGAATATACTGCAACACGCTTTGAGACCATTGGAGATAATTCTTTCCATTAAACCTATGGTTAATAACCATACTCTGAGGTTCTGGAAACTCTGAGGCCATTAATGTGCTGCTGGTAGTCGAGGAAGAAGAAGAGGAATTACTTGAGATAATTGTGGAGGGTGTACCAGACATGAGTGCACTTGGATAGGTCCGGTTTGGAGCTGTATTTCCAGGAATTGAGCCGAAAAGAGGAGGAAAATCAGAAGAGCTCATGATTCTGGGAAGAGGTCGCCGGAAAACGCTGTCACCGACGGCTCGTGGAGGTCACGCGCTGGTGCTGTGGAGGCGCGTGGGGGCCACGCGCTGGTGCTGTGGAGGCGCGTGGGGGCCACGCGCCAGTGTGATCACCGTTGCCGCCCTGGGTTCTGCTGATCGGAGGCTGCCGGTCCTTCATGTGGTGGCGGTGTGCTCACATGCACCACCCTCCGCTAGATTTGGGTTGCATGGCTGCTGTCTCTCTCTTTCTCACTCTTTGTGCTCGCGTCTCACTCTCTCTCGGTCTCACAGATGCAGATTCTGATGCTGCATTTCTCAGAGCTCTGATACCATATTGAAAGTATAAACATATATTGCACACTCTTATTCATTACAATGCATATTACAGAGTTTATATAGGCAGCGACACAAAGTCCCTAACGGTCAGAAATAAAGCACAATAATGATGAGATTACAAATTGAAATCATAATCTTTCCTAAACTAGTTAGACTAGAATCAGGGATATGATAGAGATATGATCTTAAATCATGGGATGCTGAAATCATGGGATGTCATGGGCTGTGATTTCCAACACATTTTTTATGTACATTTTGACTCAACCTTAAATGATTTTCATACTAATTTTTCTTTTGTAAAAGATGTTTGTATATGGTGATTTTCGTCTTTTTTTTTTGTTGCCTTGATTTTGGATAATGCTATCTGATCTTTCCCTTCAATGCTGTGTTAAGGTACATCGAAGCTAGCAAAGCTCGCCTTTACCAGTCAGGAGATAACACAGTTGCTTCAACAGCACAAGCTGTTCTGCTTTACACTTTTGAGAATATTCTCAAAATGCTGCATCCTTTCATGCCATTTGTAACTGAGGAGCTATGGCAGGTTAACGTGATACTGAGATTCTTTTCTATAATACCTATATGTAGCTAGTATCAATATATTGGGATTCATATAAAACTGCCAATAATTGTTTGTATAAATTTTACAGTTGAAACATTCGTCTTTTCATGTTATATTCTTTTTTTTTGGCCGAACTTTTCATGTTATATTCTTTTTAGTCATCCTTTGTAGTCATAAATAAAACTTTAGCACAAGTTACGCGAACCTCCTTTGGTTTGTGATGAAATTGCATCAATCTCTATTTTAAATGGTTTTCAAAAATACACAAACTTCCTTTGAAATTGATCTTACACTGAACACCGTTTTTATTTTTTCAATTTTTGACTGCAATACTCTTTATTCAAATGTATTTTCGTAAAAAAAAGGACTAAAGTTTTTTTATAGGGAATCTCTCTCTATATTTTGATAATAAAAGGGTAGCCTGGAATTTCAGCAAAAATTTATGAAAAGCCTGTGTAATTTACTTTAAAATTAATTATTTATTTATATCCTATGTCAACAATACTTAAATTTCAGCCTTTACGTTATAGGCCCTTTTAAATTCCTGATTTCTTTGATTTATCAACAGGCGCTTCCTAGTCGTAAGGAAGCTCTTATCGTGTCACCTTGGCCCAAGACCCAACTTCCAAGCAACACTAGCTCAATAAAAAAGTTCGAAAATTTGCAAGCTTTGGTGGGTATTTCTTTGTCCTCTTCTCTAATCATATTTAAGGCCACTTTGTTTATTACCATCTTGCTCTTGTATAGAACCTTTCTAGCTTTTAATTATTATGTTGGAATATGTTTAGGTTAGAGCTATCAGAAATGCTCGGGCAGAATATTCTGTTGAGCCCGCAAAACGTATATCAGCCTCTGTAGTTGCGAGCGATGAAGTTATCCAATATATATCTGTAAGTGTGGTTCATTTTTGGGGAAATGGAACTAGTTTTTAACTGAGTTACTGTTTTCTTTTGTTACCCTCTATCGCTGTCATTCTACATATACAAACCCTGATGGCGATGCTTTCCCTTTTTCCTTTTGTCTGGCTGCTTGTGACTTGACCTGCATTTTTGTGTTGTTATTATAGTAACGTGCCATATATTTTGCCTCATGCAGAAAGAAAGAGATGTTTTAGCACTTCTCTCTCGTCTTGATATACAAAATCTTCATTTTACAGATATTCCTCCAGGCAAGATTTTCTTCTGGATATTTTCTTTCTCATAGGCTGGAGATATTTTATCTCTTTTAGTCATTTTAGCCAGATGTTATTATTTCAGTGTGATGAATACTGGTTGCTGAATTTCCCTTTTGGTGGATGTAATAAAATATTCTTCAGGGGATGCAGATCAATCCGTTCACCTGGTGGCTGGTGAGGGACTAGAGGCATATCTCCCTCTAGCTGATATGGTCGATATATCAGCAGAAGTTCAACGTCTTTCCAAGCGTCTATCCAAAATGCAGAAGGAGTATGATGGATTCATAGCCAAACTCAGTTCTCCTAATGTATGAATTACTGTTTATGGCCTTACCTACTATTAACCATATCAACATGCATAGTTATAGTATGCTTATGTTGTTAAAGCATACAAGTTAATCTTATAAAGCCTAAAAAGAGTTCAGGACATGCAAAAATTCATGGCTCATCATATGCAATTGTCTTGCTTAAATTGTTAAGTACACATGATAGTTTTTGTTATAATAATATATGATCAGTACATAGCTTTTCATGATTCAATAAATAGACTAGCAGAAATTGCATGCATTAAGAACATAGTTGTCTGATTATTTCAAGTTTTGAGTCTTGGTCCCAGCCTATGCATATGTATAACAAAGTAGTTAGGAAGAAGTAACTCGTTTGTGCATGACTATTTTCATTCAATAAATAGGGCCTTTCGCCCACTAATCAAAAGTGCTTTCTTCCACTTTCTAAACTATAAATGTGTTTTCATGAAATGTAGAGTTTGTTTTATTCGGAAACAAGTATACAGGGTGGGATGGGGCCAAATATCTCGGTTAAAAAAAAGGTTTTTCCCTAAGTATAAAAAAAGGTTTTATTGGGTGGTTTTGTCCCAAGTGCTGGTTAGTTGATCACTTTATAGAAGACTTGCATTCCTCTTAGTCACCATTGGGTGTGTACGGAAAAGTTAACTTTTAAAGTGCTTTGAAACTCTGAAAGTTGTTTTCGATACAGAAAACTTGTTTTCAAGTGAAAACTTGTGTTGAATACGTCCTATACAATATAAGGATCGTGTGTGTGTGTGAGAGAGAGAGAGAGAGAGAAGCTCGAATGTGATATATAAATAGATTTATTATGTTTTGAAAATTTAAGGGTATTCAATCTATATTAATTTCTTTCAACTTTTCCTTTTTTTCTTCGAGAATCTTGTTAGAAATAGGAACCGTTATAACTCATTAGTGGTTAGCATCCTCAATAATTGCTGTACTGTCTACATTTGGTCCGGCACCATGGAAATTCTTGGGTTATGAATGCTTTAAAGTAATAATTACCGTTTGTTGTTTTCTGCAGTTTGTAGAGAAGGCCCCAGAGGATGTAGTCCGGGGGGTAAGAGAAAAGGCAGCAGAAGCTGAAGAAAAGATCACTCTTACCAAAAACCGCCTCGAGTTTCTGAAATCTAATGTTCTAGTTTCAAAGTAGGTTTCCCCAGGCTGGTGCTACTTCACATCACAATCTTCTGACTCAATTCATGGTCGAATGTTGCTGTTGCTGTTCACCCCAACCGTACCAGGATGGTTATCATTACCAATTTGATGGGATATATGATGAAATGATCAATGTGTTGGCAGAAGTTTTGCTACTTCACTGAGAACCCTTTGCAGATCAGCAATTTACTATATCCCCTCAACTTCACTGGTTAGCATCAACGAAGTCAGAAAGTGTAGATATATAGGACATTACACCATTTGGCTACCGCCCACATCATGTGGTTTTCCTATTTATTGTTCGTCAAAGAAAAGAAGTCCCAGGGAACAGATTCTCCTAAAATTTTGTTGCTGTGGGTAATGATATTAGTTTGAGATGTACCATATTATCAACACCCCATTTCTGTAGTTTTTCCCACCAGTTCTCATCAATTGTTGTATCTTGTGATTGATGGTCTGATATCTATCTTAATGTGCCTAGAGACTCAATGTCTCAGTTTTGAAAATAGATAATTTGATTCAGGTTTCTTTTTTGCCCCTTAACCAGTGCGTCAACACAAATGGATGGGCCTCCATTGATGACTTCACAAACAATATCAGTGTGGGCAGATTTTCAAGAGCCATATTAAAAATTGCACCGAGAGCCCAGAAGAAACTTAGTTTTTATTTACCCCTCACCCCATAAAAAAAAAAACCCCAAAAAAATTTAAAATAAAAAATGTGTCAAGTCTGCCAATGGGAGCTGGGAGCTATTTGGTTAATTTTCATGTGATTGCAAACAAAAACTTAGCAACAGGTGAAATTTATGCTTGGCTATCTGTTGAAGTGAATTGTGCAAATTGATCCTTGGGGAATCTTTTCAAGCAAGAAAAAGAGCCCAGCAGATGAGACATGGTGCTTTAATGATTTGGTATTTTGGTATCTGCCGTTTTTAATTTTTTCTTTTTTCTTTTATCCCTTTTTCTTTTTGTAAAAAAAATTGGTAAAAAGTACCCAGAACCTATACAGGAAAACCTGTAGAAACGCCACTGACATCTCTCACCAACAGGGATGGCTAACTCCGGTGGATGAGTCAAAAATTAGAAATTTTAAAAGACAATATCAAGATTTTAAAAACTAGACTTTTTTGGACAGAAATATTTTTTTTATTGAATAGAGGCAAAGCTCAACAGATAATTTGAATAAAAAAAGCAAAACACCAAAAAGGGCCAAAGCCCACACAATGCCACCATCATAAACTCTAACCGAAAGTACAAACTGATTCAAGTATTCAGTCAAACCAGCTAATTTGGTTCAATCCCCCCCAAATCAAAATATGATTGTCCTTGAAATCCACTGTTTTCCCTCATCACATAGGAATGGATTCTAGGGTAAAAACATGAAACAAGTATAAAGATAAAATGAAAAACAAAAACTCAAAATAATCACTTTTTGCACTTTATGAGACAACTCTTCATATATTTACTTCACATAGCACAAAATCATTCAAAACAAGACTAATTCAAACGCAATAACAAAGTACAAGAAGATGATTGGTTTGGACACCTTTTAGGAAGTGAGCCACATGAAACCTTAGAACAAGTCAACTAAAGGTAAACACAAGCCATGGCATTTGGTATGGATTCAAAATGAAATATGCATCTCCAAACAATATCAATTATCGCAAAAAGGAATAAAGAAAATGACTAACCAGTAAAAAAAGTCATAGTTTCTATGCTCATTTGGTTGGGTACATTTGGACTCCAAGTTAAGCTGGAATTCCCCCCCCCCCCAAAGCTTAAGCTGTGCTTTCTTTCTGAATTACATTTTTAGATTGCTTCAAGAGATTTTTTTTTAAAAAATATGTAAACATGCATGGATTTGAATTCTTTAGCTTAATTTTCTTACTAGGAATGTTTAAGTGATGTTCGTAAGCTTAAGGCCCTGTTTGGGTTTACGGTGGTAGAAATGACTTTTTTTTTTAATATGACTTTTACAAATTTAAGATAGGATAAAAGTCATATTGTAAATGTGATTTATGTTTGGATTGACGGTGATAGAAGTGACTTTTTTTCAAACTAAAACTTGTTTGGTTGATTATTTAAAAAGCAAGTTTAGATGAAAATGATTGAAAAGAGGATCAATCTTATTAAATAATACATATAGCATTTTTTCTAATTAATGCCATTTGTGTTTTCCCTATTATTTCTCAAACAAATCGTCTAATTTGGATTTTGTAACTTAATTTATGCTTGTCATATTTTAGTTAAAAATGTTAGTATTAATAACTTTGATTTTGATCAGTCAAATATAAAATTAAATTGAAAATAAAGTGTTACGACATATATTAATTAGCAAATGAGATCTATTAGGTGATATTTTTAAACTTGTGTTAGGTAATGTTTTTGGGAAGATACTGTTTAGTGATAAAAGTAATAGTGACTTACTGACTTCCTCCTATCTCTACTGCCTTCATTTTTTGTGCAAAAGATGATAATGTGTGAGGGAGAAGATGGGTAGATCAGAATTTTTATTGCCCCATCGTACCACAACATTGAAAAAAGCAACAAAAAGTTGCTTATCACCTATCGTGGCTTCTCAAATAAAAGTACAGTGGGTGTACCGTTAACTCAAACACTCCTAAATCCTTACACGCAAAAAGTAGCTTTTTAAAGTGGAAAAGTGGCTTTTCCCTTTTCCACCGTGATCTCAAACAAACCCTAAATTGTTCTGTTTATTTCACTTTTAATTTGAATTTCAAGTTAAAGACATACAAATTGAAGAGTTAAATTTCAAGTTAAGGGAGTTCAAATAACGGGCCATGAAAACCCAATGTTTGCCACATTGGTGGACATTTGAAATCGCATGTTATTGCCAAGACGCACTTTTATACACACACACACCCACACAGGAATACAAAGGCTCCTAAAAATCGGGTTGAGAAGGACTAGCTATCTAACAGATAACTTTTTTTCTTTTTTTCTTTTTGGGTAAAAAAGGAGGGCTAGTGCCCAATTACATCACAATTAAATCACAGGGGAATGAATCCCAGACAATCGTTGTGTACCGGTGTCCTAAGATGAGCAGGACAGTTGTGTAAAAGAGCAGACCTCATTAACCCCTCTATCGCTAGAGCATCTGAATCAAGTCGATTTTGATCTCTAGGAATATACCGAATATCAAGGGCTCATGAAGAATTCACAAACTTCAGTATCTGAGTATATAATAGGCTGCAACTATGATTCTGACTTGAATTTGACAGCATATCATGTGGTAAGCAGAATTGTAAGGGTCCCTTGTGTGAGTCTCTATCATGCGGTAATCACTTTTGACCGAAAAAACACCGTCAGCCGCAGGCATTCTACGCTATTAAGTCACTTCCAGCTTCATGTCGCGGTGGTAGCATATTAATTAGCTTCTGGAAGATATCACTTGGAACTAACGAGGCCAATCTTTGAAAATCCCATGTTCCATACTCAACCCAGTCCGCCACCTTACTCGAGTTTTCTTCTGCAGTGAGAGGCTGTGTACACATTTCCTTGACGCTTTTGTCCGGAAAGAGCCAGAAGTCATTAAAGAAATTCACTGATTGTCCATCTCGAATATGCCATCTTGTTCCCAACTGAACAATATCCTTTTGAGATGAAATAAATTTCCATAAAGCCGAGTCACTATTCCTAGCATCAAGAAGATTCTCATCGTAGCATATCATATACTTATGGAGGAGCCATTAACAAGCTTCCAAGCAATTTTGTCACCACAAGCTCGGTTGAAGGAGGTTAACTTCTTGAATCCTAATCCACCATGTAACTTTGGCATTACAAGTCGATCCCAACCCATAGGATGGAATCCATGTGAATTATTGCTCTTTCCCCAAATGAAGTTGCGCTGAATTCTCTCAATCTCAAGACAGGCAGCAGCTAGAACCTTGGTGCCTTGCATTGGATAGACTAGCATAGAGCTTATAACTGATTTTGCTAACCTGATACGCCCAGCTAAGGAAAGGCTGTGTTCCTTCCATGTAGCCAATTTTGTCTTCACCCGATCAATGATGTACTGGAATTCCTCTCTAGCTTTCCGGCCTCTGGCTATTGGTACGCCCAGGTGTAATACTCTAAATTTTGGAACTAGAGACTAGAGATTAGAGAATAAGCTTGAATAAAATAAACTTCTAAGTCTAGTTTAGAAAGAATCCCAAACAACACTCAAATTAAAGTATGAATTTCGGTGTGAATTAGTTGAAAGAAAGTACCCGATTCCTTTAGGATGTGTCGGAATGACATAAACCCTAACTCGGATTCAGAGGAAAAGGGAAATGGTGTTTAGAAAGAAATAAGAAAGAGAAGTAAAAGAACTAATGGCACAAGAAATAATATTGCTATAATCAAGGGCAAAAGAGTCAATTGCCACTTGATCTTGAGGTTAAACTTGGAAACAAAGATGAAGGGTTAAGATTTGTTCTTAAAAAGCAAGAGTAATCATGAGGGTCAAAAAGCAAATTAACTCCCTCCCTCGTGTGGTTAAAAAAATGTCCAAATTGGCAAAGAAGAAAGAAAGAAGAGTTTGGTCAAAGTTTCAACTCTTTTTGTAAGAAGACTTAGGCCAAATTTGATTACATACACCTTTAGGCTTTGGTCAATATTCTTTCCTCCCTTTTTAATTGGCAATTTGGTCAAGAGCAAGGAGAAAAGAGGGAAAACCATTTTAGTGAGTGTTTGGAATAGCTTATTTCTGGGAAATAAGTATTTATGACGTAAGTCAAGATAAAACTCTTCTCACATACTTACTTCGTATACCATAAATCACGAATTATAAGCACTTATAAGTAAAAAATAAGCTATCTCAAACGAAAACTAAAATTGACTAAGCCAAAAACAAAAGAAAATAAGAGAAGAAAGAAAAGTCAACAAGTCCTGCTGTTTGATTCAACTTGGAATATTGACTAAAAAGCAAGCTTTCAAAAGGGAATTGGTCAACAAATTCCCCTCCTTTTCAATGGTGAATTTTGGTCAAAATAAGAAGAGGAAGGAAAGAGAAAGTTTAACTAAATTAAATTAACCTCACATGGTTAAATTAACCATTTTTCTTCAAGAAGCCACAATTATGGCCACATGTCTCTCTTGGCAATTTTTGGCCAAGTAAATTGCAAAAAGGCAATTAAGTGAATATTAGAAAATTTTAACGCTCCCTCTCACACCCATTTGGACGGCCAAGCACTAGAAATTAGAGAAAAGAAGTAGAAAAAGAAAAAAGAAAGAGAAAAGAACAACTTGGAAGAACAAGAGCTAGGGTAAGTGTTTCCTCTCAATTTTCACCTTATAAATCACCTCTTTGGCTCAAATGATCTTCATGAACTTTTTTGTCCTCTCTAAAAGCTTCATTTCTATGGTTCTTGCTTTTGAAGAGGAGGCGTTTTGAGTCATCTAGCAAGAGCCAAAGTTCAAGAACCAAAGAAAGAGCCTAGGAAAGTGAGAGAGGTAAGCAAGAGCTTCATTTTGAGCTATGAATTGTGTTGATTGGTTGAGGATTTTGACATGTGAATTTCTTCCCTATTTTTGGTTAAGCTAGGGTTTTAAAGTTTCATGGTGTTTTGATTGTATAAATGATGTCTTGTGGTGTTTAATGAACATATGAAACTAGTTTGAGGCTTCAATTGGAAGTTTGGTAATTGTTGGATTGTATATCTAAATTCTGCCAAAACAAGACATATAGAAGGGTGAGAATTTGATCAATTTAATGTTACTATTGTGTTCTACACAAAAAACTGTGTGGGAATAGCCTGGTTACAAATTCTAGAAGTTTAGAACATAATTTGTAAAATTGCATATTTGCTGCCAATTAGGGTTTCCTATGTGGCAGTTTGTTGCATTGTGTTTTTGAGTAAGTGAATAATGTCCAATGATCATGAGATTTTTTAGAATAAAAGTAGATTAATCAAGATTTAATTTGATAGGTCATATTGGTCAATTGGATTTGTATACTATGAGTTATGTATTTTTGAAGTGGGTCATGTAAAACTGGCATGTTTTTGTGGCAGTGTCTAGTAAATGGTAATCTGGAATGTTGTGCATCCAATTAGCTAAGGGTAATATTTTTTCCTAAAACTAGACTTAATAAGAGTCAAATAGCCTTTGGAACCACTGTAATTGGACATTTGTACAAAAAGATATGAATTTGCAAAGTTGGTTGAAAATTCTGCCAGCTTTTAGTAAATATGCGAAATTAAAAAGGTAATGGCACAATGTAATTACCTTGAACCCTAAGGGTGGAAGTAAACCTATGAGGCTAATGTATAGCAGAATGATAATTTATTTATCATGGTACTAATGATATGATTATATATTTAGGGCCATGAGAAGTTAAGAAAGAAAAAGAATAAAAGAATTTCCAAGAAGCTTCAATGGTTGGAAGGAAAGGGGACAAGAAGAGGATACAAGTCCAAAAGGTAGTGAACTTACTTAACTTGCATGTATTTGATGTATTTGTTGTGTATTGATTTACAGAATTGCTTTACTTGATTATGTGAAGCATGTATGAATGAATGAAGCTCTGTTTCTG
This sequence comes from Inga leiocalycina, assembly GCA_963242795.1. NCBI lineage: Eukaryota > Viridiplantae > Streptophyta > Magnoliopsida > Fabales > Fabaceae > Inga > Inga leiocalycina. The sequence goes on from OY725324.1 coordinate 46,320,519, forward strand.
TTTTTACTGTGGCCATAGATATATTGCGTGAAACATTGAGCATACAGAAATGTCATTATGTGAACATGAGTCTAAGTAAGGCAAGCATATTATGCACTAGCATTCATCTTGCATGCATCGTTAGTACTGTTTGTTACTGAGATTCCCCCAAATTTCACCTCCTTCACCAACCATATAGGTCCATGTGTACGAGATAGAAGGAATGCTTAAAGATGAACAAGAAGGAAAGAAGATGAAGAATTGAAGAAGAAAGAATATTTATTTTACTGTGTGTAAATTATTTACACTCAATAAAGAATTGAATGAATATGCAAATTAGAATTTAATCGGTAATCAGGATTATTGAAATTAAGAATAAGAACCAACTCTGATATATAAATCTGATAAGAATAACGGATAACAAGTGGTGAAGAAGTAATTAACCCCGAATTAATTAAAGAATAATACTTCCGCGACCTATAATAAAGGAGTCTGGTGTTACAGCAAGTATTTCCCAATTTCAATGGATATTGGTACACGAGTAATATCACTGATCTTCCTAATAGATGCATGTACCCTAGGTGAGAAAAAACATGAGGATTTACCTTTGTTGATTTATTCACCAGAAGCACAGCAAAACCGATCAAAGCATCTAATCATAACCTTTGGAATAAGTTCTGTAACCTAGAGATTGAAGTTTCTGAAAAAGCGCTTCATTGGCGGACTTCGTCTCCGACAAAAACATCATTATAGGTTTTGGGCTTTTGTAAACCACTTTTAAATTCATCAAGAGCTCTTTACCACAAGTTTCCCTAGTATTCTAATAGAGAATGCTATCCATAATAAACTTAAATAACTTTAAGAGTCTAATACGACCCATTAGGACTTCATAGCGAATTGAGTCTCAGAGACCAATGAGTCCATCTCGTTCTCCCCCTCAACAACCACGTTCTGTTCTCTATCCTGACACTCGGGCCCAATCAGTGTTTCTACATTGCTTGGCCCAATTCCTAGATCACTCAGGTCCAAATTAACAGCCCTTATATCTTATGCCTTATTCAGATCACCCAGCAAATGGGCTTCATATGATATGTTCAGATCCGGTGCATTTCCAACCCTACTAACTTCCATATCATTAACACATATCCCCTCTTCCTCAAAATTTTCACCCATTGTAAGTAATAAAACCTCCTCGCTTTTCTTTTCCTTCTGCATTGCTCTAGTTCTCTTCTCACTCCTCCTTTGTTCCTCTTGCTCTCATATTTGTCTCAGGGGCAGCCACTACCAATTCCTTCATACTGTCCCTCTTTTCATTTTGATTTTTCATTTGTCCTTTTTTCTTCCCCTTGGATATACGTACATTGGTAGTGCACTGGGTTGATCCTTGCTGTGGTGTAACGTCTCGCAGAGCTACATAATGTGCAGACTCTGTTACTGCTGTGTTGTCCTCTTGGTCATCCACATCAGCCAAAATTTCATACCAAGTTCCCAAGTTTCCTTGCCAAGTCGACACTTTCTTGTTCTCCTTTTGCTTTCACATCCGGTGACTTTTTTAAGCAATCCGCTATTGTTCCAGGTGAGAACTCTTATTAGAGTTGTTCTGCTTCCCCTTCCCCCTGACTCTAGATTATCTTCTTCCATATTCTTGCAACCTTCATTCACCTTGACTCTGTTTGGGCAGCTTTCCACGTTGTGGCCATAAATACCACCTTCTGTAGAGCAAATGGAGTCCCTCATACTCTAAGTAATAGTTTTCCCCATCAAGGAAAACCCATACATTAACTGCTTCTCCAAATCAACAAGAACACAAATTCTAGCGTAATAACTGCTTAACTGGCAAGAATTGTTCATATCCACCTTTATAGTTTTCCCATTCCTATCTCCAATGATTATCAATGCTTTTTTATCATAATATTCTAAAGAGATCCTCAACATTTGAACCCAAATGGCAACCCTGTTAATCCTGGCTCTTTTTGGACGAAAATTAGGTTCCCATGGCTTCAAAGTCAAATAATGTCATAAATCATCCATGGACCTCCAGTCAAAGAATTGAAATAATCCTCAGAGTTTGACAGCTTTACTACATAATAACTATGCCCGATGTTTATGAGGCTCACAACACCCTTTTTGCCCACATGGATTGAAGTCGAGTCAATAACGCCCTATAGCCAATGCTTTTATCCAGTAGTTTGACAAATACAGCTCTTTACCAGGCTCTATATAGACGTCTCTTCAATAGTCCTGAGAAAGAGCAAGTTGGGGAATTTCTCTGTGTCTTTGATGGTTTAATAGAGTGGCTCTTCCTTCTCTTAATCGTTCACCACATTGTTGACTCAGACATACTATTGTCAGATAATATATCGTCCTCGTCCTCAGACTCTTCATCGGACTTCCCATTCTAGCCATTTATTCCTTTTAACTTGTCAGCAAAGGACGGTCCCCCAGCAACAAACCCGTTTCCTGTGGATCCCAGCTTTGGCCACTGGCCCTGTAAAATATTCTCTTGTGAAGGTTTGGTCTCACCAGCTAGTAAACCATCTTCCTCCTGGGTTGGAGAAACAAAAAAAGATGTTGAACTAGTGAGCATCTTGGACTGTACGAAGAGAAAACGCTCAATTTTCCTTTTACCGATAACTAGTTGGTTGTTACATGAATCATCCAAACGTAATGGTAGTAATTCCTTTGGTTTGATTGGATGGGCTTTTATAACCCTAAAGTTTCCTAAGAATCAGTTTAAAAGTCCAAAAGCCAATTTCAGCCCAAAAATTATGTTTGGATTGGCATGGAATTAAATGATTTCCCCCCAAAATCCTAGTTAGACGTAAAGCCACATTTTCAGATATTTTGAGATTACAAAAGCTAAATGGGTATTCAAAATTATTTTTTTTAAACAAAAATCATTTATGTAAATGTTAACTTAAACAAGCCTTAAGACTCCATGGGAGAGGTATCCATAATAACTTCATCAAATGCCCTTAAAATTTTGTTAATGAGAAGCCCCCTTATCACAATGAAGGAGGCTTCTTTTTTTAATAAAAAAATTTAGGTGAGTTGGTGTAACCCGCCTGCCTTTAACCACATAATTATAATTCGATATCACATAATTAAATTGGTTTAGAGACCGTCGGATAACTTAACTCATTTCAAATTCCTACACTATAGTAGGGTTTTCACCCAAAACTTTCAAAAACTCTTCTCTATCCTGGTCTTAATTTCAAAATTCGAATATAATTACCTGCGCAGTTAGTTTGCATTCACACACATCAGAGTGTATAACCAAATTCCCGGCAACTCCGGGTTCTATACATATATAATCCGAGGGTTTAAAAGTCTCCACTAGGGGATTACATAACCAAAATCAATAGTAATATTTACATCTCTAAAATATATAGTAATCCCAAGTTCAAAAGAAGATAACCAACACCCTACAATCAAATATACCCCGAAGGGGTTTTAATCGCTCCGGATTGCCCGCTTTTCTTTAGCGCCACTAGCCCTGTCTGAAATGTTAGTCATTGGAAAGAATGAGATTCAAGAGAATCCCAGTAGTAACAAATCACTCATACAGTGCATAAACACAAAGCATATAAGGTCATGTTGGCAGCATCATAATGTAACGTGGTTCACACCACAAACGACAGCACTCATGGATGTAAACTCTAAATGTCAGCTTTCGCTGCGATCTCAATGTATTCACAAAGTATTCACTAGGCGTCAGCTTTCGCTGCGATCACAAAGTATCACAATGTCATAATGTATTCTCAATGCACGACAAACATACATACAATGTTTCACACAAAGTATAAGAGAGGAGTCACTACCTGGTCCTTTCCTGACGTTCTTCTGCACTGAGGGCTCTCAAGGGCGGCAAATATCAAATCCTATAAACCAAATCAGGGACAACCCGTCAATCTCTTTTCCAAGTTTTCCAATTTCGTAGTACTTAATATTGGTTATCATTTAGACTCTTTAGGGGTGCTATTACAGGCCTAAACATATCCCCAAAGGGTTGAGAAAAACTACCCTGAAGATACCTTTTTCAGGTACAGCACACTGATTTTGGGATACCTCACTCGAGTGAATAAGGTCTCACTCAAGTGTTGCCCTCACCTGTGCTCGAGTCCCAGTGAGTGCGACACAGAAAGTGTTTGCCCGAGAGCAAACCTCAAAATATCTCTCACACTCACTTGAGCACAGGAAGCTCTACTCAAGTGATAACCTTAAATACACTCGAGCACTAAAGAGTGAGGCTCAGTGAGTGACTACCCGAGAGCAACCCAACTCCCAGGCGACCAGTGCACTCGAGCACTAGCTCTAGTGCTCGAGTGACTTCCCAATGCTCGCGAGTGATGACGCACGTCACTCGAAGATGAAGAAGTGCACCATGATTTCTGCCTAAAGACTCAACCAAAATACCCAGAATTTTATACTGCATTCGAGTGAGACCCTCCCTCACTCGAGTAATGCTTATCAGATGCCAGATTTGCAGCAACTGATAAGGTTTTCCAGAATTAACCAATTTGCTACCAATGGTCCTAAAGCTTGTACTAAAACTCATCCTTACTTATTTTAACACAAGAAACCTATTGGTAACCTCAAAACAACCAAATTCCCACTCAAGCAACACATTCCCATCTCTAGACCACAAGATCACCAAAAACCACAATTTGCCAAACTTCCTTATTCAACCTTAAATCAAACTTAATGACATTAATACATATCTTAACAACATTTCCTACACATTACCATAGCAAACTCTTTCATTATTCAATTCTCATGAAATCAGGGCAAAATTCCAGAATTTACTAAATTTAATCAAAAATCAACATGAACACACCACAATACATCAAATTCTTACCTCTTTCACTTGGTAAGATCAAATCTTTATTTCTCTAACTTTCAGTTTTGAGCAAACACCAAATCACCACTTTTAAGAATTCTGAAAACATAGAAGTCAAGCTCTCAACTTCTTGAACAATATCAATGAAGAGTGTTTAGGCATATGAAGTCATTTACCTACATAAATTTCAAACCCTTCCTTTCTCTTTCTTGCCTAGCTCGCCAGAAATGGAGGGAGAATGAGGAGAGAGATGAGAGATGATGATGAATCAATTTCTCCTTGCCCCATACACACACACAGCCGACTTTGAGAGGAGGAGGAGAGAGGGAAATAACTTTTGACATTTTGACCAATCTTATGGTCATCACAATGCCACTTGTCAAGATCTCTGTTCACCCTTTCATGAACTCACATATTCCCATACACACTTGATTCCACCTCTTGCTTAACAAATCCTAGCCATTAATCTCAATTACCAAAGAGTTTTCTCTCCAGTAACTGACCAATCGATAGGTAAATTTACCGTTTTGCTCCTAATTGACACAATGCTTACTAAACCATCAACAAACATATTTTACCCCACAATCCACATCACATACTTCAAAAGTGCTTAATTAATATTAATTACATCACTTTGAAGTTATTAGCCCTTAATTACAATTTAGGATATTACAGTTGGGCTATGGGGGCTTATCAGGGTTAGAGCATGTCTTCAGGCTCAAAGAGAGCTTACAGAAGTACTTATAGATCATCCACCAATAAGGACCTTATATTCAACAAGATTTGAACTCACAACCTTATGGTTATGCGCCAACCCTTTTACATACTAGACCAATATTTATTGGCAAAGGATTTTTATTTTTTATTTTTTTGTTAATAATGAGGATATTAGCAAGTTTTTTCCCTAAGCACAAATATCCACCTATTGAAAGCAATAATACTTGAGGCACTATCGGACACTAAGTGTAAGCACTTTTACTATTAGGAATTTAAACGCTGGCTCATCAAATTGTAAGGGGCTAGCTCTACTTACTATACTCAACTTACATTGGCTATCATCATATTGAGAGAGCATTTTAGTGGGAAAATAAAATTTTGGGCCCTGTGGTTGTATTGTTTGGACTTCTAAGTGTTTCATTGGACTAGAGTATGTGGAACATTTTTCATTTACCAACAACAGGGGCTGGATCTAGTGGAAGGCGCTAGTTCCTTATAACTTGACGAATTAAGGTTCAAATCCCTACTGGGAGAGGTACTTACATTTAATGTCCGACAGTGCCTGAAATAGAATTACCTTTAATAGGAGGATACCTATGCTTAGCCAATAAAAAAACATTTTTCATTTAGATTTCTCCCAGGTTTTGTATTAATCCTAATTAATTAAGATTAATCTTTTTCAATTTTAACTAATTTATTTAAAATTTAGGGATAATTAATTTGTATGGTTCGTATAGTTTCAACCATTTTTAATCAGGTCCTTATAGTTTTTTTTCCTTTTTATCGGCTCCTTATACTTTCATTTGTTATTAATCAAGTCTCTCTAGCTTTTTTTCATCTTTTTATCATGTCCTTATGGTTTCATTTAATTTTTAATTAGGTCCCTATAGTTTTTTATTCTTTATTTTGAAAATCCTAATAATATTCTTCCATAAATATAAAATATAATATTTTTGAATATGAAATTTTTAATATTGTTTTATAAATAATAATATTCTATAAACAATAATTTATTCTAATAATTTTATTTTAATATTATTTCAAAATTTAAATTAAATATATATATTTATATTATTGATTTTTATAATTATAAGTTTTGAATAAAAATAATAAATTTTTTTAAGTATATAATATAATATAATATAATATAATAATAAATTATTCTAATTATCTTAATGATTTATATACAAATTTATCATATTAATTATTTTTATAATTTTATAATTTATAATTTAAATTTATTATTTAATATCAACATTTTAATGATTTTTATTTAATTAATTTTAAATTAAACTGATAAATAAAAAATTATAGGGGCCTGATTAAAAATTATGTGAAACTATGAAGATCTAATCAAAAGAAAAAAAACTACAAAAACTTGATTCAAAACAACTGAAAGTATAACGACCTAATAAAAAGATAAAAAACTATAAAGACCCAATTAAAAATTGGTTAAAATATAATTTTAGTCTTTTAAGTTTACATGATGTATAATTTTGGTCCCTTAATTTTATAAATTATACCTTTAGTCCTATAACTCTAACAAATTAATGTTGTTACCGAAAAATGCTGATGCAACAAACTCAAGTGATGACTATATAATCTTATATTTAAAATATGTGTAAATTGAAAAATATTTAAAAATATAATAAAGTAGTCAATATCAAAGCCTTGACTATATATTTGTATTAAAAATTTTAGTTTAATAATCTAAAAAGCAAAATATCAATTTCATTTGCATGGATTTGTCAATTTATTTTAGTTTTATAATCTAAATATATATTTTTTTAAAAAAAATTAAAACTGAAATATGTTTTGCAGCTACATAGTCATCATTTGAGTTTGCTATTGCGTCAACAATTTTCATGAACAACATTAACGGTGTTATAAATATAGAGCAAAAAGTATATTTTATAAAGTTAAGGGACAAAAAATATAGCTCATATAAAAGTTAAAAGATTAAAAGTATACTTGAACATTAAAAATTTGTTGAAATGGTAAAAACTTGCAGATTAATTATCCCTCAAATTTAAGATGTTTCCTTATTCCTTTTTCCATTTTGCCCCTCGAAGTGTTTTCTGCCGCTTCTTCTATTTGTAATTTATATTAAACATTTTTGTTAAAAACCTTATATTACCATTCCACAAATAATTTTCATTTTAAGTATTATTTTACTGAAATTGTGATGCCATTTTAATAAGATACATAATTCAATATAAAAAAATTATTTTTATTTTAATGCTAAGATGAAAATTTTAAAATAGTTATTGCAATATTTATATCATTCAATGATAAAGGTAAGTAACTAAATGTAAGGAAGTATATATAAAAGTCATATACTCACTTTTCTCATAATTACACATTTTAAAAAAATTAAACCAAAATAATTAAAAAAATTTTCAAAAACAAATCACAATTAACAAAACTTCCTTTTAGTCAAAATTAATTTTCGAAATTATGTTGATTACGGTTTTTTTTTTGCTAGCATGTTACGTTTTCCTTCAAGTTAACTAGGCACATAAGGCACATAAAAGGTTGTTCACCCCCTCTTGGGCATGTCGCCATTTCTAACATCACACTCAAAAGTAAATAGCACGGCATTTAAAGATAACTACTACCAATCAAATTTAAGGATATCTACTATAGCTGGTTATCAAAAGATATCTACTATAGCTAAACTTATAGGAGAGATATGAGAAATACTGCCAAAAAAACAATCAATTATTGGAACTCAGTTTTTCCCCCGAGAAAATTCTGCAACTTAGTATGGATAAAAATTACAAAGAATATTGGGAAAATCCCATTTAAATACCATTTCAATTAGCAAAACCCACAAAAGTCCTTTATAACTTGAAAAAGACAGATAGGTGTTGAGGGGGCAATCTGGGTTATTGAAGTTTAATTCAAAAGACCAAGATGCTCTTCAACTTATTTACTCTCACACTCACGAGGGATGAGTCATCCCCCAATATCCCAAATACTCTGTACTCTCTCCCTCCCCTCCATGCCTAAGCTACTTTTCCCCTACAAGCCCAAACCCAAACCCAAACTCAGAACCATAGCCCTTTGTTGCTTCTCTGGTATGCTTCTATTTCTCCTTCTCCTTTTGTTCCTCTTCTTACTACTATTAATCTTGCATCTTTCCCTTTTCTCTACTAGACTAGGTTTTTTGGTACCCTCACATTCGCTGGCAGACTCATCGTTTTCCCCAAATCGGGAAGCGTGGGTGGAAGCTGGCACTGTGTCGTACATTTGTTAATGAAGCTCAATGTCTTATTCCGTGTAACATTTTTTACTCTTCAAATCCTAGATTTGTTGAGGAAGTTTCAGTTTTGGGGATTTATTTGGCCTTTTGAAGCACAAAAAAGCTGGGTACTAATTCACTGTTGGCGAGTTTAGGGTTTGAATCCCCTTAAGTCAAGCTTGTTTGATCTTCTTCCTTAATCAGAGTGGTTTTCGTTTTGTTTTCTTGCCGCCGACGTGGTTTTGGGTGAGTGAATCTTGATCAGTTGCTTTGTCCTTTTCATCTTTGTATTTGGTTTCTCCGAGCTTCCTCCTCCTCCTTATTCGACGCTGCTGATCCTTTCCTTTTTTTTGGTTAGTACATTGAAGATGTATTGAATATTTCAATTGCTAGGCTGAACAGCTGGGAACAAAACATATTTTTGGTAGAGAATCTACTCAAAGAAGAGAGAAAAAAAGAGGTTGGTATATGAGCCATGAAGAGTGAGGCTCATTTTTCAGATTCTATGAAATGCATGGAACCTACACTAGTTATAAATAAAATGAGGTGCTGGTCTTTTATCCTGTCTAATACTGCTTGAAATTTAAAAAAATTCATTATTTTGGCAAAGGCGTTGTGTAATCTGTTGGTTTGCTTTGGTTCAGAGTTTTAGGATCATGTGTAGTCATTTCCCTTTGTTTCAAGTTGTCTGTGCATGTGAATCAACAGTAGCACCTAGATTTTACGTTTGTATGCAGTAATGAGAATCATAGTTTAAGTAATTTACTGCAAGCTATTCTTAGGTAATGTACTTAATTTATTATCAATTTGTCATGAAATTTTCTCTTTATTCTATATAATTTGTGAGGATTTAATGTCAATTTCTATGCTTTTCCAATTGGTTTCGGCCATCTAATTACTCTCACAAAAGTTCACAAGTAATATTTTAAGTCAAGTGCTATAAATGCATTAGGTAGCTTATCATCTTCCACATTTCCTTGAAAGCATTATGACATATGCCTACTTTTAAAATTGACATGATAAAGCTAGTTTCTGTGGCATATATTGCTCAACCATTAGTACCATTCACTTCCTTCATATCCTCTCCATAATATGTATTGTAGTTGACCCCTGTCCTACAATTATAATTTGTTATCAGGCTATTGCCCCTTTTCTTTTGCATGAAAACAAAAGGCTTTGTATATGCTGTTGTAGTCCAATAAGCTTAATTGTTTTAGTATATGAATTACCTTGGTATATATTGAAAACAAGATACCTTGATTTGCTAGTAGTGTGTGCTATTAGTGGGAAAAAATTTGTAATATTTGTGACTGAGAAAGCTTTGACTTGACTTTCCCTTACCTTGAATAAGTTGTTTGTGTTGTGATTAAACTCTATTAAGTTCATCAAAAGTAGAATTTTTAGATGCTGCAATTTAGTTGGGTTGTACACTTACAATTTTTGTTTGAACTTCATTTTGCTAAAGTCATAGTGTTCTAAGTACGAAATTTATACTCTTTGAAGTTATCTTGAAATTTCTTGCTGCGGATTTACTTCCTTTTGCAATTTCTTAAATTTTTGCTGTTGCATGTTTAGCCATGAGATTGTATACTCTTGTGTTTGTCACCACTACTTTTGTGAATACTCCCCCAACATTCAGTTGGATTAAGTACTATTTTCATTATAAATTGACTTGTTGTAATTAATTGACTGTGTGCGTGAGAGTTAATTGAAAAATCAAAATTTATTTGCAAGATTGTTTGAAAATGAAAATTTTGGGAAGTTGCATCATTGAGAATGTAACACCATTGCTTAATTCTTTAAAAAAGTATTTCTTCATAAGATAGTTCATTTTCTCTTTGTTGAATGTGAATTATCGTACTTGTTGCATCTGTGTCATTGTTAAACTTGATTGTAAGTGGAAAAAATGCATACCTATTGTTGCTTTGAGTTGTACATCCCTACTACATTATTTGTTGCTTTAAAATTTGTTTGAGAATCAAAATTCAGAATTCTGGTGGACTACACCAGAAAATTTTAACAAGGCTGAACTTATGGATTTTGATGGTAAGTGATAGAATTTAAAGTTTCACTTTTGTGTACATTGCCACACATTGAATTTTGGCTATTTCCCTTTGGGTATTTGGACTAATTAACACTTATTATCATTGTAGACCCAATTGTTTGATTACCTATTGACTTTTTAGTTATTTCTTTTACTGCAAGTCAGATTTAGCTACTGGTTTGCTGAAACAAGAATAGTTTCTGATTGTGCATGTTAGAATTAGCTAAAATCTTATGCATAAACTCAATTAGCTATGTTCTTGAAAGGGGAGTCATTGATTTGCTTCATGCAAAACAGTGCCATAGTGGAGGATTTTTAATGTTTTGACTTTGAAACTTGATTACCACTAAATTGAATGGCATATTTTAGTAGCATGCATTCTAACCTCTTGTTGTCTGTGAGTCGGAGTAACATTTGAAATGGTCCACGAGTTCCACTGAATTGTTATGATCTACCGTAGTGGAATTTATTTGTACAAATGAGACTCCTTTAGTTATATATTGTACAGAACAATATGTATTATCTTCTATGAGTGATTTCTCTAAAAACGTTGCCGTCGATAATAATATGTATTTGGATTGTTAAATTCAGAGTTTGGGCCCTTAAATGAAATAGCCTGAGTTGTAAGAGATTCCTTCATTTCAATTGAATTAAACTGTGACGTTATTTTGTAGCTACAAGTTAGCGGGTCTTATCCAATGATAAGTGAAGTGGATATGCAAAAAAAAAGATGTAAAAAATGGTTACATTTTGTTTCGAAGTGAGTTTGAAAAGGGGAAGGAGGGGCTAAATTTTACTGAGAAGGTTAGGGAGTCAACAAAGGCCTGGAGGAATTTGAGTGAGGAAGAGAGGAAAAAATATAATGATAGGGCGAAGTAAGGAAGGCCGGAGAAGCAGAAGAAGAATTATCTAGTTGCTTTTCACTCACATTGCTCTTAAATCAATTCACCAAACTAGTTGCTCATATAAATTGTAATCCAGACTTAAAAGGTAAGGTAGAAAGGTTAGGATTTGGAGATCTACTTGATGTGGAATGCATAAGGCTCCCTCGGGACATTTTAGTTGCTATAATGAGAGCGTATGATTCCCCTACCAATCAATTTAGAATTAGGGGGAAGACAGTTGAAATACAAGTAAAAGATGTTGCAAAATTACTTAGGTTCCCAAATAGTGGGGAGGAGGTGAAAGTAGACATTAGTGAGAAATATGAGACGTATAAGAGATTGAAGACAGAGTATGGTAAGCTCAAGTGTAATATCCTGATTTGTAATTAGGGCTAATGACTCTGATAATTATTGTAATTATCTTGATTAAGCACTATTATGATCTATGTAATATGAATTTTGGAATAAATACATGTGGTATTTAAGATCAAGGGTTGTGATTCCTTGGCCGTGGGTCGGAATCCTACGCTTTATGTCTTTGTGAGCTCCTTGAAGGGGGTGAGTGGATGATGACATGTGGCATTGTGTGAGCCATTGGATATGGCACTAAGAGACAAAATACCACTTTTTCCTCTCTCTCCTCTCTCATTTTCGGTTGTGTGTGTGACTAGAGGAGGAAGTGGGTACACCATCATCATTCTACCATCTCTCATTTTCTCTCTCTTTCTCCTCCATTTCCGGCGACATTGAGGCAAGAAGAGGAAGAAGAAAAGCTTGAATTTTGGTAAGTTGTGATCCTCCCTTGCTCCAATCCTCTTCTCTAATATTATTCATCTCAATGAGAGCCACATTGTGATGATTGTAGAGCCTTGAATGGTGTTGATTGGGATTTTGGCTGAAATTGGAAGTTAAGGAATCAAGGTTCTGAATTGAGCAAAGAAAAGAGGTAGGCATTTAGAGCATTTTAGTATGTTGTTTGTGATTTTTGGCTAAGTTGGTCAAATCTGGAATTTTTGCCCTAATTATGCCCATTTCTGGAAATATGAAGTTGTTATGATTGATGATTGGAAATGATTTAGTTTGGAGATATATGATCATTGATGTAATCTGGAATGTTGGAATTAAGTGTAATGAAATTTGGATAATGTGTATCATTGAGACCTTAATGAATGATTGTGGTCAAATTGGTTTTTGGGGTGTTTATGAAGTTGCCATTATGTTCCCTAAGTAGTGCTTGAAGTGTATGAGCATTTTGGAGAGTTTGGGAACCTTTGGGAGTGAATTTGACCATCTGGCGTTTTCTGGTTTTCTGCATTTCTGGGTCTCGGATGAGCATCACTCGAGCACGAGATGATCATGCTCGAGTGATGGGAGAGTTTTTCCCTGTTCTGCTTCGAGTGCGCCTGGGTTTCATGGGCAATGCTTGAGCACATCGCTTTGTGCTCGAGTGAGCGAAGAACATGCTCGAGTGAGCATGGTCTGCTTGAGTGATAGTGGGAGTTCAGAGTGAAGGGTTTCTTTCGGGTCTTCACTTGCTGGTGGATGCCACGAGTGTGCTCTGACACTCGCGAGCATAGCCTTCTCACTTGAGCACTGGGGGTCATGCTCGAGTGAGGTTGTGCTTCTGGTGGGAGTTGTACTTGCGGGTGGTCACTCGCGAGTAAGGTGCTCGAGTGTGCCTTCTCACTCGCGGGTGTGAGGTGTGTGCTCGCGGGTGTGAGGTGTGTGCTCACGGGTGTGAGGTTGTGCTCGAGTGATCATGGTCTTGGAGAGCGTTGTGTGCTCTCGGGTCCTCACTTCCTGGACTTCTCTCGCGGGTGCTCGAGTGAGGCATTTGTCCTTGTGCTCGAGTGAGGATCAGCGTGCTCGAGTGAGCTAGTGCTCGAGGGTTTCCTTGTGCTCTCGAGTGCTCACTCGCAGTCTCACTCTCTCTTGTGCTCGAGTGATGTCCGTACTTGTGCTCGAGTGAGAGCATCTGTGCTCGAGTGAGATGACTAAAAATCTGTGTTTTGCCTTCGAGTAAGGGGTCTTTTGGGTAGTGTCTTCCAACCCTTTAGGCATATGTTTAGGCCTCTAATAGTCACCTAAAGAGTCCTAAATGATAACTAACATAGAGTATTATTGAAATATACATATGGATAAGAAATTGATTGGTTGTCCCAAATTGATATAGGATTTGACATCTGTCGTTCTCGTGAGGCTAAGGTGCCAGAGCCAGTCAGGAAGGATACATGTAGCGACTCTCTCTTTATACCTTGTGTGATACATTGTATGTATATTATGTCATTGTTTTGAAATAGATATCGTATGCTGCAAGTTTATTGAAAACTGTGGAAGCACCACTATACCAATAGTCCCTGAGTCGCTAACAACGGTTCGGGTGAAGGTCGTATGCCTTCCCGGCGGTAAAAGGGGATGAGGTTAGGGTGTGATATATGTGTATATGTGGGCCGAAAGGCTAATTGTGAGCCGAAAGGCTATTTGTGAAGGCTGACGGGCCATTTGTGAAAGCCTAAAGGCTATATTTGAGCCGTGTGGCTATTTGTATGCACTGCCACGCCAATAGTCCCTGAGTCGTTAACAACGGTTCGGGTAAAGGTCGTATGCCTTCCCGGCGGTAAAAGGGGATGAGGGTGGAGTGACTTGTGTTGCTGTATGAAATGATTGGTGTGCATATTTTGTGATTGTATGTGGTATGAAATTGTTGTTACTACTGGGATTCTTTAGAATCTCACCCCTTCCATATGACTAACCTTTTCAGACAGGGCGAGTGGCTCGAAAGGGAAGCGGACAACCAGGAGTAGTTAGGACTACTCTAAGATTTAGTGGATGTTGGTTATCTTAGTTTTGGATTTGGGATTGCTAAGTGTACATTTAATGTAAATGAATATTTTGGTTATGTAATCCCCATTTTGGGAACTTGTAAACCCAAGTTATATATGTAAGTAACCCGGGGTTGCCAGGATTTTGGTTTCCGCACTCTGATATTGTTTATGTGATTTGATCGCTCTGGTAATTATATCCCCACGTGAATGTGAGACCAGGATTAAGTATGCTTTAGAAATGATTTTGAAATACCCCATCTTGGGATGAGGGATTATGAATTGTTATTTTGTCTTATTGGTCTCTATTTCACTTAAATTTTGTAATCTGGATGTAATTACGGTGAGGGGGTTACATCAAGTATGAGAACATACTTAATGACATAACATTTGGGGAAGTAGATGACAAGTTTGAATTTTTATTCATGTTGCAAATGTTGGGTACTTTTTTGGCTCTCACTGTAAGCTCAACAATTAGTGACAAGTTGCTTAAGCTAATGTGTTGGACCATGAAAGGATTTGCCAACTTTGACTAGGCTATATACATTATCAATGACCTACAGAAAGAGATGGCAGATTATGTTGACATAATTAGACTGAACAAAGAGGGAAGTTGCAATATGGGGGGGTGTTTATACATATTGTTGGTATGTAGTATGAGTAGTTTTTTGTTTGCTTTTTTCTTTATCCAACCACGAAATGTTAAATGTTTGTCATTGTTGTCATAGATATATTTTGGTGAGCGGTTCCCATTGACTAAACCTGTTTGCCATGTGTTGACGTTTGCAATTCAGTTCTGGACAAAAGAGAAGGTCAAGGAGATGATCGACAGAGTGTGAAAGAGCGACATTGGGATTCTATATATGAGGGAGGCAACAAAAGTGAACGAAGATAAGGACTTTCTTAACAAGAATCATGTGGCTAGTTTAGACCCTGTATGTCGTAACATTTGTTACATTCATTGCATGTGTTTCTAATGTATTTGACCAATTTTGTGAATGTGTTTTACAGGAATTGAAGGATTTGCATAGACGGTTAATGGGTATTATTGAGGAGAACCACAAAAAGCTTATTTCTGCTGTTGAAGACAAGTTGCTAAAAGCACAATTGAAGATTGAAAGGTAGCGCAAGCAGCAAACTTAGGACCTTATTGACTGTAACAAAATAAACGATGACAATCCTGAGAGACATGAGGAATATGTTGACAATGATGATGATATTGATGATGACGTCGGGGATAATGTAGATACATTAGTGGCCTTGCCTATAAACATTTGTGAATTTAATGAGGAGACTCCAAACCAAGAGGCTACAAACAATAAACAACAAGAATCTGGGGATGATGAATTTGTATAGAAAGAACAAGGTCCAAGGAGATCAAAGAGGCCAAGGATGCCTAAGAACATATCCCCGTGGACTTTAACAAAGCAGTTAAGTGAACAAAGAAGGCTAAAGATGATAAGGATAAGGATAAGCTTTTCGAGATCATATCTTGAGTAACATATGGTGATGAGGGTTTGGAGTAAGTTGTAATATTGTTCCTTATTTATTAATGAGTAAATGGGTAATGACGATGTTTCCAGTTTATAGGGTGCTGGTTGACGTAGGTGATGAATATACTACAAGGGGTAGCTGTTGACACTTGGTGGACTTAATAGAATAAGTATCCGTGTAAGTGATATAATAGCTGAATTGGTTTTCAATATATTTAACACATCTAATACACATGACTCTACATACAGGTAATGTCTCTTTTGTGTAAGATGTTAATGGTAGATATGAAAAACACAGGACAAGTGGGGTGACATATTTTTGACGTAGATTTTATGGTGACTATGTTGTAATTTTACACTTGAGTTGTTGTATTCACGTTTCTATATTATGCTAACAAGTTTATTCATCATTCAGTTATTATAGGGCAGAAAACCTATAAGATGGTCAGTTGCTGAATGAAAAGACCAACTACTACCTGTACAAGTTGGCTACAATATTGCAGATTGTGATTTGATTTTGGGACCTATATTGGTTGCTGAACACTAGTTTTGTGTGGCTCTTGAACCAAAAAATGATGAACTTTTATGTGCTTGATTCAATGAAGCCATTATCTTTTACAAGCAAGAGTAAAAAACGAAAGAAACAAAGTGCACTTGCAAATCCCCAGGAATCCACTCTAAATATACTTGTAAGTAAAATGTGTGACAAATTTGTTGGTCATGAGTACACAATGTGGATATAATATGCATGTGTTAATTTTTCAGAGGGATCGATTTCATGACATCATTTTGCTTGTAAAATCGGAGCATGTTGGGAAAAAGCCGATTGGTGACTTTATTTAGGCCCCCATTCCACAACAGAACAACTTGTGAGTGTTTTTGTATGGGCACTTGATTTTGATTAGAAGATGGTTTAGTGTTAGTTTTTAATGTAACTATGTCATGTAGGCGTGATTGTGGCGTCCATGTGCTAATTTGGTTGAACAATTGGAAGCCAGGTGTAACCTTCGACTATGGGGATGAAGAGGTTGGGGCATACAGGCGAAACCTAATGTGGTGGATGGTTAACCATGAAATGAATAACAAGAAGGAGGATACATTGAGACTAATTACTTCATAAATGACCCTGACTAAGAGGATATGACTGACATAATTATGTTCTTAATGTTACTTTTTGGTCTTCCTGAAACAAGTATTTTTTAGAATCCACCATTATTGTAAAGAGCTCAAGACCTATTGCCTAACTTAGTAACCAAGCACTGCATTTTGGGGTGACATAGTGTAGTTGTTATTTTGACAACCGATCTTGTATACTACTTTATAGCAGTGACCTTTTATGATGTAATGTTTTTGTGTAAGTAAATTTACTAAAGTTATAGTCCCTTTATTTCCATAGTATGCTAATATGCACTTTTGTTGTATAGGAAGCAAGTAAATCATGAAATATTATGTGTTAAAGTGTTGGCTCTAAAGGGGTGGCCTCTGACAAGTTCAATAATAGGAATGACAAGGTTTGTAATGGTTTGACGAGAATGGTAATGGGAATGATAAATTAGTCTAACCATACATTATATGTGCAAGTGTTTGCCCAAAATGGGAGGCCTCTGACAAGTTCAATAATGGGAATATCAATATTTTTAATGGTTTTGACGAGAATGGTAATGGGAATGACAAATTAGTCTAACCAAACATTATGTGTGGATTGCCCAAAAGGGGAGGACGCTGACAAATTCACTAATGTAAATGACAAAGTTTGTAATGGTTTTGACGAGAATGATAATGGGAATAACAAATTAGTCTAACCATACATTATGTGTGTAAGTATTTGCCCAAAAGGGGAGGCCTTTGACAAGTTCAATATTGAGAATAACAAGGTTTTTAATGGTTTTGATGAGAATGGTAATGGGAATGACAAATTAGTCTAACCAAACATTATGTGTGGATTGCCCAAAAGGGGAGGCCTCTGACAAGTTCAATAATGGGAATGACAAGGCTTGTAATGGTTTTGACGAGAATGGTAATGGGAATGACAAATTAGTCTAACCATACATTATATGAGCAAGTGTTTGCCCAAAAGAGGAGGCCTTTGACAAGTTCAATAATGGAAATGACAAGGTTTGTAATGGTTTTGACGAGAATGGTAATGGGAATGACAAATTAGTCTAACAATACATTATGTGTGCAAGTGTTTGCCCAAAAGGGGAGGCCTCTGACAAGTTCAATAATGAGACAAGTTCAATAATGGGAATTATAAGGTTTTTAATAGTTTTGACGAGAATGGTAATGAGATTCACAAATTAGACTAACCATACATTATGTGTGCAAGTGTTTGCCCAAAAGGGGAGGCCTCTAACAAGTTCAATAATGGAAATGACAAGGTTTTTAATGGTTTTGACGAGAGTGGTAATAGGAATGACAAATTAGTCTAACCAAACGTTATGCGTAACTAGCCTCAACAAGTTGATAAACTTGCCGTGGCAAGTCATCCCTTTTTGCTCTCTGTATAAGTGGCCTCAACAAGTTGGCAGACTTGCTATGGCAAGTACTCCCTATTTGTGCTCTGTGTTAGGGGTGTACATGGGCAGGGCTGGGTAGGGCAAAGTCCTTGCCCAATGCCCTGCCCGAAGGATCAACGGGCTGCATTTTGCAGCCCGATGCCCAGCCCTACCCAGTGAAGCCCAGACATTTTTGGGCTGGGCGAGGGTGGGCTTTGCCCTACCCAACATTTATCAACCCAACTTTGAAGTTACTCTTCAAGGGAGCACAAATAGGTTCACAACCAAAGATGCCCTACGCACAACTTATGTGGGAAAAAACAACTTTAATGTCGATAAACAATATGGAGAGCTCAGAAAAAAAATGAGATACAGTCACAGAGTCACAGAGAGAGTAAGAAACAGAACAGAGAAAGGGTTAAGGGTTAATGGCTTAATGTCGTGCAGCGTGCATGTGCGTAATAGACATTTGAGATTGGAGGAGCAAAGGAGCCTAATAAAACAAAACATATAATATAATATAATTATATAAAGTTATAAACGGTTACACAAAAAAATATTTATATCAAATATTTTAATATATATAATTATATACCTACCGGGCAGGGCCAAATGGGCAGGTCGGCATACCCTGCCCGATGCCCGGCCCTGCCCACTAAAATGCCCAGCCCGATTGTGCCCAAATTTTTTCGGGCTATTTCTTTTTTGGGTTGGGCAGGGCGATTTTTTTTTAGGTCGGGGTGGGCACACTGGGCGGTGGGCTTCATGAACACCCCTGCTCTGTGTAACTGGCCACAACAAGTTGACAAACTTGCTGTTGCAAGTGATGCCTCTAAAGGAAATTGCTCTTTGTATAACTGGCTACGGCAAGTTCATAGACTTGATGCAGCAAGTCTTGAAATTGACAAAGTTCATAATGGCTTTGACGCGAGTGGTAATGGGAATGATAAATTAGTCTTACCAATTTTGTGAGTGTTGGCCCAAAAGGTCTGGCCTGTGATAAATTCACTAAAGGAAATGACAGTTTTTTTTTCGATTTTGACAATAATGGTAAAGTGAATGACAAGTTTAATAATGGTAATGACAAGTTCTGTTCTGACATTGACAAAAACCACAAATTTTTATGACAGCAACTATCAAGTAAATGGTTCAAATGACAATTTAACATTACTCATTCCACCTACACTCAATGCATACAAGCCATGAACCCCGAAAAAGGTGTTCCTTCATGTATAATTTAATTATAATAAGCTGTCACTATTAACAAGAGTAGTAATGGGAATGACAAGTGTAGTAATGAAATTTACAAAACACCATATTCTTACTAACAGCAACTACTAAATACATTGTCAACAAAAAATTTAACATTACTTATTCCACCTACACCTAATGCATAGAAGTCATCAACCCAAAAGAATGTGTTCCTTCATGTATACTTTAATTACATTAACTGTCACCATTAACAACAGTTTCAATGGAAATGACAAGTACAGTAATGGAATTTACAAAATACCAAATTCTTACTGACAACAACTACCAAATATATTATCCAATGACAAGTGAACATTACGATTCCACCAGTACGTAATGTTTTCTTGTCATTCCTAGGGTATAACCTATTGTTTTAACTAGAAACAATACTTACATAAAGGACAGCATATATGCCATAACCCTTCTAACCAAAATATATGAAGGGATCCAAGTCATTGTACATAAACCAAAAGATGACTTGCAAAATAGCTACTCCCAGGTCTCCACACCCAAGCTTAAGTTGGATTAGGATTCTTGCACATTATTTTAGAGTGGCCTCTTCATGGCATGAGTTGTAATGGTATACTTTATTGTTTTGGAACTGTGACTCTTTCCTTACAAATTTTGGCCTACTAAGAGGTCGGCTAGTCTTAGGTGGTACCAAGAACAATTGACTTGCTATATTATCTAGCAGGTAGTCATTTAGATTTGGCATGTCTATTATGACAATCGGGATCATTGTTCTACTATATATATTTTCTTGGCATGTAATCTTGAAGCACTCAGCAACATAATTGTAGATATTTCCATAAACTCCCTTTATGGTAGCACAAGCATGAGGACAAGGAATACCTGACATTTGCCATTCTCTACATGTGTACTCGTGTAAGGACAACTCAACCTTTAGTGATCCAGTCATTGTATGGATTTTCACCCTACCACCTCCATATACTTCTAAATCCATATATTCAACCCTTTTAACATTTTCTTTTACTTCTTGTTCTATGTTTGGCCTGACACCATTTTTCCATTTACTTATTCCCAAGCTTGCTGTATATAACTTTTTTGCTACTTTATCACGATGCTCGTGGATAAGTTGGGAAGCATTATGACGTCTCTCCTTTACCATCCAAGCATTGAATGACTCAGCAAGGTTTGTCGTTATTTTATCCCAACATTTAAATGGGAACTTACTCATGGCCCACCTTTCAATATCACTATAGTTGATCAACCACTCATATATTTCGTTATTGAAAAGCCTCATATGTTCTATTACAGTCTTGAAGTCGCTGTCAAACCTTGTATATGTAATTGCATCAAGCAAGTCCAATGCATTTTACCTTCCTTGCCCCTTGTCTTCCTCTTTCCTCTATTCAATTTAAGGACTTGGGCACTGAAGTTTTCCTTAATGTACCTGTAACAATATGCATGCCTCTCACCACCGAAAACTCCTCAAATAGCAATGATTATCGCATTGTGTTGATTTAATACAATTATGACCTATAACGAACCTAATATCTTCTTAATCATCTCAAGGAACCAAGTCCAGTCTTCAATTGTCTCTCCTTTCACTATAGCGATGGCAAATGGCAACAATTCATTGTTTGCATCAAACGCTGAAGCTAACAATAGAGTTCCCTTGTATGATCCACTTAAATGGGACCTATCAATGTATAATACAGGTCTAACACCAGCAATGAACCCCTCTTTTCAACAACCGTAGGCTATAAATACACGTTCAAAGGTGTTCCTCCTATTAGCGACCCATTCAGCCATAGTCTTGTCATCACTTTACTTTAACCGATCACATATCCATGGCATTAACATGTATGTATGTTCAGGTCTACCATGAATTTCCTCTATAGCCTTTTCCTTTGCCCTATATGCTTGCTTATATGTCAATTGCACTCCATAATCTTTAGTCAAACTCTTCCTTATTTCATTTACACGCTTGTCTGTGTGATTTCTAACCTCATTAATGATAATTGATGATGTCAAGCTAGCACTTTGAGCGTATGTCACATCAAGATTGTGTTGGGCTGTATGAACATGTTCTTTGGTGTATCTCGTCACACATACAAAATGAGTGCTCTTCCTAATTGCCCTTGCAGTTATTCTCCATAGACAATCTTCAACCTTACATTTAACATACACACAATCTCTACAATTCTTCACATATGTGTACTCAAATTTGTGCATAATACTGAACTTGTGCAGCACTTTCTTGAAATAATCTGTATGTGCAAACATTTGATTTACTCCTACTAATAAATCCATCCACTTATTATAGTTCATCTCTGGCATTGGTGTTGGTGCGCTCTTAACTACATATGGAAGGCTAAGAAGAGGTCTTGCATTGCACTCATTTTGTACAAATTCATCATTCATTCCATAACACACAGCCTCATCAATGTACGACATTTGCTCCGCAGCTCCCAAGAATTGATCAACCTTGCATGGATATTAACAAGTGTTGTGAACACATATTACCAAAAACACTATAGCAAATAACTTTTTATATAACCAAAAAACTGACACTTGCCTTTCTGTATCATCCATGGCCCTTCCTTCATTATCACTTCCTTTACATGCTACATGCACATGTGCACTACTATCATTATAATGAAACAGATTTTCCATTTCAGAATTATCGATCAGATCTACTAATATCTTTTCATCAAAGCGCAAACTGCATTTAATGTCACACCTATGCCCATCTACACCAAACCATTTTCCTATCATTACCCTCAATTCTTCATTTGTCATCCCCTCCTTTATTGATTTTACCCTCACATTCCCACCACTATATTTAACTTCACATTCAATTTTACTTACAAACTCCCCCCCAATGTGGAAAAAATATATAAGTGACTTTGAAGAAGGTGTTGCTTGAATATTTGATGTCATCTTGTATGATAACCTGCAAGAAAAAATTCAGATTTCATGACATTGTTAGTCTCATACCAATGAAAATTCATCACTAAAAAAATTCCCCACAACACACCTTCTTGGAACATTGACTACTACATCAATATGTTTGATAATATCACTTTATTCCCAATTAATAACAAAGTTAAGCCTTTACTAAATATTTAACCTCCAACTCCACACCCATGTCATGATAGCATACATTTCTCAACGATTTGACTAACTTACTGCTGCTCTTAACAGAATCCGTTTTAGGATTCACAACAATAGTAAAAGGTGTTGACAAAGTTTGTAATGGATTTGACAAGAATCACTAACTTATAACATGTGTCAAACGATTAAGCAACATTTTTTCCTTGTCATCAATTAAGTTATGCCAGTTATTGCCTGAACAAATAAGTTATTGCCTTCACTATTATTATTAACGATAATGACAAATTTAGTAATGGTAATGAAAAATCTTGTAATGGCATTGACAACAAACCAAATGTGGTAATGACAACAACTACAATGCATGTATAGATATGCTTATGACATTTTCATTACAAATTATTCATTCCACTTACACCTACTCAACGGTCAGTCATCACATCAACTCAATGCTACCTATTTCAAATCAATAACCTCTTCATTATGCTCCCTCTCATAGCTAACAAGACCCAAGACATATATAACCCACACCACACCTTCGATGACGCCGTAGTTACGTAAAGTCTGAACCTTTAATCCCGCTAAACCGATAAACCTACTTACCCACAACCAAAACTGTCATAAATAACCTACGATCACAACACTAATGTCATTTCCTAGCCCTCATTCACAACCCCAAATAAGTTAGCTTCTATACACCACATGATTGCCTATCAATTTACTGTTCATATACCCTTTGACTCACCGAACCACACCCAATACCCACCAACATGAACAATGACGATAAGATGGTTATAATCCGATTCATCTAAAAAAGATTATGTTTTTCAGAAAATTACTTACACTTATTCGATTCAACCTTGATCGATGCCTCGTTCTTCACCTTCACAGTTGCTTTACAGACGCCACCCTTCGACTGTGTTTTTTTCTTTAGCCTTTTTCCACAGTAGCCACCTTATGTATGAGACGAATTTTAAAAGGGGAATTTTGGTCTTTAGCCTTAAACTTCAGTATCCTTGATACATCCCACATCACTTTTCTGTCTTTTAGATGTTATAAAGGACTTTTGTGGGTTTTGCTAATTGAAATGGTATTTAAATGGGATTTTTCCAAGAATATTTGTAATCACCCCCTCCATATTTAAAAGGGAAAATGACGGAAAAGTGGTCTCGAAATTGGGAAATGACAAATGGGTGATTTTGTAAATCCAGAGTTGGGAATTCCTTATCACGTTTTGACATTTCCTAATCAACTTTTGGTAAAAAAACCCATATGTCATTTTCCAATTTTGAGAACACTTTTCTTTCATTCTCCCTATTTAAAACCAACAGTGTCCTTAGTATAAAAGCATATAAAAAAAACTTTAAAATTTTGTTTTTGATATTTAGTACCCGTCCTTAAAAGCTTTGATAGTATCTATATGTAGTTGCTTTTAAGGTTTTTTAAGCACCAACAGGAGTTATGTCCAATAGCTCACAATGTGACGAACCAAAGTTCAAATCCCTACCGAGAGAGATGCTCACATTTAGTATCCGACAGTGCCTCGAATAGGATTGCCTCCAATAGGAGGATACCTGTGCCTAGGAAAAAATGTTTTAACAAGGCTAGCTTGAGATTACCTAATTAATGAACATTATAATGCATATAAGTGGAATTATAGCGTAACTTGTCTTGTTGTTCTTATAGTGATTATAACACAAATGTCTTGGATTAGAAAGGTTGAAGTTATATTTTCCCTTTTCAGGCAAGTATACTTTACTCTATCATAACTATGTGTGGCATAATATTATCTTATGCTCTTATGCATTATCTCTATTTTTTATTTTTATCCAACTATAGTATATAAATTTATTTTTGTAAATATGGAAAATCATACAATCTTTCAAATGATCTTCTACTGCTACAGAATTGCCAATATATGACGGTTATTATCGACTATAAATCACAGTTACTAACTGTCATATATGTGGGAGCTATATATACTCAGCTAAGATACATAACGGTTCCAAACCATGATTTATTTAGCACATATTATAATGGTTCTAACATAACATTCATCATGTATTGAGTCTTGGTGAGGCCATGATGTGTGTGATGCAGGCATAATAAAAAACTTACTCATGTGAACAACTATTATATAATCAGTAATGTTGGTATAATACATAACGGTCTCATTTTAACATCCGACATACATAACAGTTTTTATGTAAGAATCGTGACTTTTAATAATAAATAAATAACAATCTCACATAAACACACGTTATTTATTTAGTAACATAAATAATGGTTTGTAAGTAATAACCATGAATTTTTTTAATATATTACGGTTTTTATATAATAACCATGATGTATGGATGTAAGACTTTTTAAGTGAGAGTTTCTGAGCTATTGGACTCATCTGTATAAAATAAACACGTACCTCCCACAATGAGTTACCAAGCAATTTGGGATGGATTAAGACATCATTATAGGCTTTGTGGGAAGAATCTATGGCAATTGTTGACCTATATATATGATAATGTAATTGTTGACCTATAATTGTGTCTCTTTACAGAAATTAAGTCTGAAAAGCAAAGGCTAGAAAATCTTGATCCGTCCTAAATTACATCACTACTCGATGTGGGAAATACTACTCTATTAGATAAAGTCGAGATCAAGTAGATTAAAAATTTTAAGGTTTGCTGCTAATTTTTAGAACTTTGGTTTCAGTAAACCAAAGTTCTAAAAATTAGTAGCATGCCACAGACCATCACGTTACTCGTCACTAGAGAGTGACTTGAATCATCTAAGAGTATGTCAGGATCATGGTGGCCAATCCCATACTCATTAAGAATGAGATTGTCCTTCTTATTGATGCTCGACAAATATACGGCCAACCTCCTCATAGAATGGCCAATGTGTTCTACATGACGCATCATTACCTCTACTTGAGGAGCAGAGGATATGGAGTTGGAGGCAGAGGCAGAGGCAAGGAGGAGGTGGAGGTTGTAGAGGAGGAGCAAAAGGGGGAGAAGGAGGTGAAGGAGGAGGATGACGCGAAGGATTTTCTAATAAGTCTACATCATGGTGTTTCATCTTGGCATTGAGAGAACAGAGGATGATGATGAAGAAATAGTACAAAAACATAAGGAAATGGGGAGTTTAAATAGATTGGAGGTGACGGGTTCGAACTATTATTGCACACATTGGAAGTTGAAGAGGAGCAGTTGCGTGTAGTGGTAGGTAATGAATAGGTACTTGGTTCTTGTGCCTGATCATCGAAGATTGAAGAAGCATGTATAGATTATTAGCATCAGCATAGGGAAGGGGAAATGTTTCAAATGTTAGTTGACGTTAGTAAAATGAAAGGGTGCTTGGTTCTCGCATAGTCTCATGGCATTTTTTTTACGTAAGAACTATCATTCTTTTGAGATAATATATGAGGGTTACTAATTATAATTGCTATGTATTTGTATGGTATTCTAATAAGTGAGAGGTGTTACTTAATAACCTTTATGTATTTGACATTTTTTTAAAAATTTTGATGGTTGATTATGCAACCACCATTTTACAAACAACATTAAAAAAGATAATGAAAATAAACATATTAAAAATAAAAAGTTATGGAGGTGTTTTAAGAATATGATGATTCATTATATTCTTCCTTCTCTAATAACTTGTCTACCTTTTCTTTCATAGAGCAAACGAAAGAGATAACTTCCTTCAAGCACTAGTCCATGTGCCTTTGCTCTTGCAGGTAAACCTGGACCATATGATGGAGCTCGTAGGTCATGTGGATAAGCCCTTCAATGGTTGTTGGTGGAGGGAGTTCATTTTTTGGTTTGTTCCTAGATTATGAACAAGAAGTTCTCTTGCATTTGTCCATGATTTTGGTGAAGAATAAAAGCTTGCAGTTGGCTACGAGAGAGGGTTTAGTAGATTATTGAGCTGTTGCATCCTTTAGTTTTAAATATCATTATATTTTATAAATGATGGTGACGGTTGTTTCTTAAGAACAATTAGGAATTTGATATGGTATTCTAATAAGTGACGAGTTTTATTTAATAACTATTATTTATTTGACATTTTTTTTAATTTTCAGGTGTGCATAGTTGAATAATCAACCACAATATTGTAGAACCAAATTAAAAAAAAAGACAATTAAAAACAAAAAAATAAAAACAGGCATACCCTTGTAAATTGGTGTCCATGGAATTTGCAATTATTGGATTTGCGAAACTTATCATTATGATAATGAAATTGTATCATTCTCATATGAAAAGTTTCGCAAATCCAATCATGCAAATTCCAATATTGACGACCAAAGAGAATATCATGATGAAGGAGGAAAAGTTTGTGGAGGAAAGGAAGGGATTTTGCGGGTTATCAAGCCAAATAGGTGTGTTCTTGTAAATTGGTTTCCATGGAATTCACGATTATTAGATTTGCAAAACATGTCATAGTGAGAATAATAAAATTTCAATGAAATTCTATAATTCTCATACGATAAGTTTTGCAAATCCAATCTTTGCCAATAGCATTGGCAACTAGATGATCAGAGAGAATATCATGATGAAGAGTGATTTAACCGTGTCTTTTCGCCTTGGGGTCAAATGCAAAATATTTTTAATCCAAGAATTGCAATACAATGCAACACTCGGGTTGTCTCACTTGAGAAACCTTTATTGAACTACCTATGTAAACTAATTATCATTCAAATGCAATTAAAACAAGGGGAAAACGATTTTTGGATTTTTCAAATTAATAACTAAAAGAAATATGCAATTAAATTAAATGCTAACTATTGTTTTTGGTCGTTTTATAAAAATGGGAAATGAGTGAATGGAATGATATGAAGTGGAAAATATGAATAAATAATGCTCTTAGTAATGAAGAAATGACAATCCTTGCTCAAAAATATTATGGGAGTTAATTTTCTCTAAGTCTTGAAAATAAAACCCCAAACAATCGCTTGGGTCTAATATTCTTAATTAATAGTTACTCCTGCGAACGCAGCTAGTAACTATCTCTTAAGGCACTATTAGAAACCACTTAGAGTGTAATTAAAATAGGTAATTATAACTTGTTTCCTCTTAATATGAATGCGATAACACGACATTCAATTGATCAAATTCAATTATACAATCTAACAATAACACGTAGAAAGCACAATATCTTTGAATCAATAAGGAAATGTATATATAAAAATCCCACAAGCTATAAAAATCCAATCCAATAACAAATATCAAACCAACAGAAACAATTAACATCAATCTCAGTTCCAAAATCATATACAATAATTCCTAAAACTAAGCAATTAAATATATAATTCTAAACTAATGGAATGATAGAAAAGAACTCTCCTATGTATTTCATTGAGCTCAAGCAAATATCTTCATCACTAGTA
Organism: Inga leiocalycina; assembly: GCA_963242795.1. Taxonomy (NCBI): domain Eukaryota; kingdom Viridiplantae; phylum Streptophyta; class Magnoliopsida; order Fabales; family Fabaceae; genus Inga; species Inga leiocalycina. The sequence goes on from OY725324.1 coordinate 46,348,752, forward strand.
AGCAAGCGATTTAGCCTCTCATGACCATAATTACTCCCATAGCATCTTCAAAACATTATCAGAATTTCATGGAAATTGAGTGATCAAATCACACAGAAGAGAGAAAGGGGATGCCGGTCAAATGAAGAAGTAAGGGATTAGGAATGAGACAATGGAAAGAAAAAGGAAATGGGAAGGTGACAGCGATGAAGATGAAGGAGATGCTGTGATGGTGTGTTTGGACGGTGGTGACTATGGCGGTGAAGTTTGGTGTAGTGAGAGGAAGAAGAAAGAAACAGAGGAAGATGTTAATGGTGGTGATGAACGGCGGAGCTGGTGGTCAAAAGAGAGATGGAAGTGATGTGATGATGAAGTATGACTGTGGTGCTGCTGCTAACGGTTGTGAGCGAGGAAGAAGAAAAAAAAAGAATCATGGGTACTGTGAAGAAGATGGCAGAGGTCAAGTGATTTTAACAGTGGAGGGAATTGTTAGATAGAAAGAGAAAGTGGTTGATGCAGTGAAAATGAAGGCTCGCCGGAAACTGGGAATTGCTCGCCGGAAACTGGAAAATGATGAATGTCGCCGGAAATGGTGAACTCGACGGGAAGGTGGTGGTTTGCTGTGGTTCCGTCGACGTTGGGAGGTCCTTGACGGTGGTGGTGACTCTCCGTCTCTTTCCCTCTCCTCTCAAACTCTCGCTGCTAAGCTTGCCTCCCACGGTGAAACTTCCTCAGCTCTCTGTTTTCGGATCTGTATCGTGGCTGTATGTGATGGTGAGGGAGATAGAGTGGAGGTGGGAATGAATGTGGGGTCGTCGGCGACAGTGGATAGGAGAGGACGTCACCGGCGACCGTTGATGAAGGAGATAAAGATTAGAGGTGATGGGATCGTCCTGCGGCGCTGCTCTCTTTTTATTCTCAGCTCGCGTCTGTGCATCGGGTCTCAGCCGGGTCTTTCCATATCCAAAATGCATATCTACAGCCAAGTCGGGTCTAGGTGTCGGATCTGTTCTGTTTTCTTTAAATAATGGGCCTGCCTATTCTTTTCAGCTCCTTGAGTTTTTTTTTCTTATTTTTTTTCTTCTTTCAGCAGCCCAAGTCACCATTTTTTTTTATTTTCTTCAGCCCTCTTTCCACTTGGCCCAAATCACCCACAGAATAATTATTTTGTTTTTAAATACCTACAATGTAAAATTAAGCACAACGTAGTATCAAAAGTTTAAGAGATAATTATATAAAAAATAATTAATAAATTGTGACCATTTTACCCCTAATTCTCATTAATTCAAAACAATTGTCCCTAATCAAAATTAATGTTTAATAATGCAATAATGCTTCATAAAATGCATTTAAATCCCAAATAAATCATGAAAAATTATGTAAAAATATGGTTCAATCAAAGAGTTTGTGGAGGAAGAGCTCCCTACAGGGGTTTACATATATAGGTGAGTTTAATTATAGGTTTATGCAAATGTACATTAAATCAGAGTAGTTGATGGACATATCATTTGAAAGTTTACATGATGGTTATTTCATAAGAAATATCATTTTGTGATTCAATAAATTATGGTTAATAACCATAAAAAAAAAATTATGGTTAATAATTACAACTATTATATTTTTGTTTTCGCTGATAAAATAGTGGAAGACAAATCGTTTGCAATTGTTACATGACGGTAGTGTTGTAAGAACCATCATTGTTATATTCTAAAAATGAAGGTTATCAACTACAACCGTTATATTTGTGTTTTTATGAATTTTGCCTTTCAATACATGATAGTGCGCATATGTAACTATTATGTTTTAATGTTATATATTCTTGTGTGACCTCTACCTCAACATGCATGACGTTTATTCACTGTAAGCATTATTTATTAAATGTTATATATGCACAAATTTATAGTAATGTTCCTAATCTCTCTCCCTTCAAGTTTCAAATAATTAATTATTGTAGGAAAACAGAGGAAACTTAACGTAATTTTTTGCAGTGGGGTCGACATTGTTTTCCCCCCCAACAATAGCCACTATTTAAAAGAGAGTTATCAAGACAATATAGATCATCAAGGCATTTATAAAGGGGAAATTTTAATTAAGGCTACTGTGGCGAATTAATTTTAGTTGGCCCCCAAAGAAATCTAAAACTTCACTACACTCCAGTAAGGCTAAAGTGCAATTAATCTGTGATGTTAAAAAGATAGAAATGACCCTTTCATAAACAAAGGAGAAACAACCTCTGATTTGAAACAAAAAGGGGGCAAGATCGATTGATTTAGGTTAAAAACATAGTGCATTTGTTCGTCGCCAACTCCGTCTCCTACTATCCGTGCGTCATCACCTTCCGTTCCATACTTGGACCCCAAGTGCTTCTCTCTTTCAACAACATTGGTGTGGCGGCAAGGGGAGAGCGAAGCAGGGGTGTCGGTAGCAAGAAAATGAAACTTGAAAGGAGCAAAGGAGATAGAAAAAAGAAAATGATAATATCTCCTTTGATAGATTTGAAGTCAAACTCTGATGTAATATATATATATATATATATATCTATTTGTTTGGAACTCTAGTTTTTGTTGTAATTGTTTATTGTAAGTGTCTTATACATCATGGATAAGTTCAATAGTCATATGAACAAATGGAATAATCTTATGAACAAGATAAATTAACTTCTTAACAATTACTTATTTGCAAGTATCTTGTACATTACGGATAAGTCAAATAGTCCAATAAACAAGAGAAATTAATTTCTTAACAATAAGAACGCATTTGCTAGTGTCTCATGCATCACAAACAAGTAAAATAGTCCTATGAATAAGGTAAATTAATTTTTTAACAATTACTTATTTACAAGAGATTGCATTTGTAGGTAATTTAATCGTAGTACTTGGATGAGTAATCTCCTGTACCATTTGTTTATAAGATTATTCCACTTGTTGATATGATCATTCAACTTGTTCATGATGTACAAGACACTTGTAAATGTGTTATTGTTAAAAAAATTAATTTCTCTTATTTTAAAAACTATTACACTCGTTCTTGATATATAGGCATTTGCAAATGAGTAATTGTTAAGATATTAATTTATCTTGCTCATAAGACTATTTGACTTATTTGTGATGTGTAAGACGTTTGCAAATAAGTAATTATTAATAAATTAATTTATCTTATTCATAAGACTATTTGACTTATTCATGATGTATAAAAAACTCCCAACAATCCATTACAACAAAAACTAGAGTTCAATACAATTATATATACAAATTTGTACCTTTAGTTTTCACTTAGAAGCAATATTATTCTTAAAGAAAACTTTCGGGATAATATTGTTTCAGAACAAAAAGCTTCCAAATCAAATTTACACCTAAAGGTATAAATGAATATGGAAAGAGTATAGATCATGCATCGGAATGAGATGCCAATTACAGCAGGAGTATTTTTGTTCTGGGCCTAAATTACTATATGCATGATCAATTTTTTCACATCACCCTCTTTAAATATATGAATAGATAAATATAAGTCAATTTAGAGTCACAAAAGATGGCGAATATCATCTATTTAGTGTGAGCATGACAAAACCAAGTAATAATTTATTCCCTTATTAATATATATATATATATATATATATATATATCTTAACCATAAAAAATTATAGATTCAATAACCTTCACACAGATTGTGATCCTTTCAGAATATTACCAATATATTATTTGTGAGTAATTTATTAGCTAATTTATAAGCACTATTTTATATAAATTTACTTTTATTCTTTTAATAATTTTTAATAAAATTCAAATTATAGAAAGTATGCATAATCTTTATAAGAATCTTAAAGGTAATCGGAACAAACAAAAACACAAGAGGACGAAGCAAAAATCTAAGAAACACACATGCATACGCAAAAGCAACAGGTTTGATTTTTTTTTTTTTAAAAAAAAATTAATGTTCGCATATATACGAATTAAACTGGCGGAGGGCAACCTCGCTGTAACCAGCATCCACCATATAGTATTTATATGAAGAAGGGACATCAAAGTTGTTAACAAAGAAAAGATAAAAGGTAGTGCATGCAATGTTTGCTTCATGCACAAAAATACTCTCTAATTTAGCAAGGTAATTTCAAAATATGAAATAGAAATCCTATGCCACTATTTTAGGCTCTAGGAGGAAGAAAATACAAAACAAATTAAAGGGAAAAAGAAAAAATTCATATGCATATGTATTATCTTTGAGATGGAAGCAAGAAGAAGACGCAGATAACGAATGTATTGGCTAGCTCTTAAAGAAAAAAAATCCAGAATTTTACTCGAGGAATAAGCTAAGAGAAAAAATATTTGTAAAATATATGGGGTTGAAAATTTAAAAGCCAGAAGGTAGATAAGAGAATTTATCATCAGTGCTGTCGCTTTTATTGGGATTTCTCAAACAAAAGATCACGCCTCTTATTACTTATGCTCAACATGCGGTATGTGACTTATACTCAACGTGTGGTTTATTTTTTGATGAAGCACACTCTAGTCCAGTCCAACAAATTGGTTTTACTTTTTGAGAAGTTTTTAATTTTTTGATATAATCAAGGTTTCCCCTTGAGGTTTAGATAACAAAAGGTTTTCACTTCTTCCATAAGTACGCTTTCCAAGATTCGAACTTGTGTTCTCCTTCTTACAGGATGAGAACCCTTACTACTTCAACTAGCAGTTTGTTGGTGAGAAGCTTTTAATTTAAAATCAATTTTGGTATATAACTAAAAATATATATTAATTAAATCGCAATTTATTTCCACCACTGTTTCACTATTGAACCTACTGTTTCAACTGATTTAATTAATATATTGGCTAGTCTAGTTTTTGGTGTCTTGATCAGACATGAAATTTCTCAGCTTTTCTACCACATTCAGCTTCCAAATTACATTCCTTTGAGATCTTATCTTTTGAAAAAAAAAATATTTAAGGTTTCGACAAAAAAATCTTTAACATATTGAGAGAGATCAATTAATGGGAAACAATTGAAAGACCCCTTTCTCAATATATATTGCGCTTTATATCAGGTATATGTATTCACAAAAATTGGTATAAAATATTTGATAAAAATGTAAATATATGGAACTGTAATATAAGAAATCGTTGTATATAACACTATCAGATACATTTATAATCTTCATGCACGAAACCTTGCACATGAAAATACGTATGTGAGCTTAAAGAATTTCTTTTTGACACCAAATCAATCAAGCTGCGACACTGGACACACGCACACACTCTCTCTTCTCTCTCTCTCTCTCAGAGTCGTTTATAGTATATAATTGAAAAGGTTCGGCATCTCGTCGTTTTGATATTAAAGTTCAATGAACTGGTCAGTGCATGCGCGCTAATAATTTAATATTAACTTTTTTATTGTGTGCAGTCACAATCACGCCATGAAAAAGTGCAGGAATACTGAATACCTTGAGTTACAAGGAATGTATAAAACTATGATTATTTAAATTTTTCAAGATTTTAAACTGTAGTTGTGATTTGCCACGTTAATTTAAAAGTAAAAATAATTGTCTCCTTCATCTCCGATTTTATTATCATTACAATAAATTTCTTAGAAACCTGAAATAATATATTTCCTTCAGTCTTTAGAATTCGATCAAAACTTTCTTTCCTTTTACTTCGTAAAACTAAGGTCACAACTCAGAATCGAAGATAATAAAATAATTCAGCCACAATATTAAAATTTGATATTATACAAATTGAGTAAAATACATCAACCTCCCCTTCATTTACTCTAAATTATAGAGACCTCCCTTCTATACATATATGAAACTTCTTTAAAATTAAAATATATATTGTATAAACCTCCCTTCTAGTTTTAATATTTAACTAATTCCATCCATTTAACCGTTAGTTAAACGTTAACTTATAGTATTAACCCATTATTTTGACCAAAATACTCTTCTATAAAATATGCAATCTTGGGCCAAAAAGATAATAATTTAATCACATACCAAATTTTTTTTAAAAAATAATTTTAGTATACATTTTTAATTTTTTTTCATTCTATTAAATCGATTACAATATTAAAAATTTAATTAAATTTATCATTATAATTTTTAGTTTCAATAAATTTAAATCTCGTTTATTTATTAAAATTTTCTTACAATATAATCTTTTAAATATATATATATATATATATATATATATATATATATATATATATATAAAATGTCTCGCAATCACACGCGCGCTTATATATATATATATATATATATATATTCAATTAAGTTGTACAATTATAAAATGATATAATTTTGACATTTTTATATTGATATATTATAATTAAAATTTTTAAAATATATTTATTTAAAAATATTTTTTTTTAAAAAAACTCAAATTTTCAATAATTTTTTAATATTTTTCAAATAAAAATTACTTACACTTTTTATTTATTTAGTAAAAATATTAAACATATCATTAATAAACATTAATGTTAAAAGATAAAATAGGGATTTGGTATAATGAGGGGTAAATTAATAGACAAGATTTATTTTAATACGGATTGGTTTATAACTAAAAAATATACTTGAAGAATCTTATTAGAATATTCTTTAACTGTTAATGGTTTAGACTGAAGTGTATATTTTTAAAATAGAGGGTGGTTTGTATAATTGAGACAAAACTGAAAGTTGGTTAGAATATTTTACTCCTACAAATTTGAAGCACATAATTTAAAAATGTAAAATAAAAAAATTATTTGATGCTATAATAGTTCAAAGTTTTTATAAGTAATTAAATATCTTTTATGGCTGTTGTATGTTTAATTTATATACTTTATGGATCACTTACAAAAATAATCAATTATCTCAATCTTTAATTTTATAAATCTAGCTAACCATTTATCATGATAATTATTGCATTAACAAATTAATAATAAAAATTAATCATTTAAAGTAATTTTTTTTGGCTCAAAAATCATTTAAAGTAATTGACTAAGTGTTATCTATCATTAACGTGAAAAATACCCAATACTATATATTTAGTGGGATCATATACTAAGAGCAATGACGCTTTATAATCTCCTAGATAACGAACTTAAGTTTGACTCTTCTGGCATGATAATACAAAAGAAAAGGACAACTTAGACAAGAAAACATTGACAATGACTTAAGTCCATCTACTTTTAAGTAAAGTTCATCGATCTTATCCCCTTACAATTTCTAAATGTTATTTTTGCAGAAAAAATTGGCACAGTATAATTGTGGTAATTGGAATCTCCTTTTTCTATGAGTTGCCCATGTTTGACAACGAGACAAAACGTATAGTTTCAATTAAGGAACTCCTTCCGGTCCTGAAATACCCTAATCGTCTTTTTTAATTCCCTCTATCCTTCTTACTTGATTATTATTGAAGGAGCATCGACAGGGATAAATTAGAAAAATATTGATAAATATAAAAAATATGTATTATATTTAGGATTAAGATCAATTCATCATTAACGACGGGGAGTGTTTGTTTTTGTCTCCAAGTGGACCTTTGATTCACTTGGGGAGTGCCACTCATTTCTTGAGTCCGAAACATATGCGCTTCATACATAGATAGCCCATCTATCAACATACAAAACATGATAGCATTATATATATATATATACATATATATAAGAGAAATTTCATGATAATTAACAAATATAATAATTTTTTTCCTTATATATATTTATATTTTTTACATTATTTCAATAAAATAGGATATCTAGTTTATCTTTGCCATTGTTGCATCATCTTTGGTATTGTTATTATATTAGGGTTTGAATGGCTTATACCTCTATGGATGTTGGCGTCAACTCCTTACACCGTACAGATTGTTTGTGGCAGTACCAATACAAACAAAATAAACATATAGTTTGAGAGTCGTGTACAATGACACTATCTTTAAAAGATATTCCACAACTCCCTAGTAAATAAAGAAGCGACGCTCCAAGGAGAAGAAAGAGAAAAGAGCTTGGAGATAGAGCTCTATGTTACATGACCTCAATCCTCTTACCTTAGTTCTTATCTAACCTCGCACTGAACATTGTCTTTTATAGGTAGAAAACATGTGACCGTTAAGCAACCATATTGGCCATTAAAGACAGCTTATAGTGACAATTAAAATGACAATTATAAAATGATAGCTAAATGTAATAAAATCATTTAAATGTCATTAAAATGATTAATTAAAATACATTAAAACTCCAACGGTCATCTCCAACTATTAGTTTAGAAGTCTCCTCTTATTATTATTTTTACTAACTCAAGCTCATATTTTATTATACATTATGACAATCCCAATCTTGAATTATATAAAGCTTCTTCCTCAATAATTGATCAGAAGAAGAAAAGAGTTATGGAAATGGAAAAGACAATTGACGAGGAAATGAAGGAAAGGGCTCTTTTTGGCCACTCTTTTTTATATTATATAATTAATTGATCGATATATCATAGTTTTTTTTTAAATATTACAGACGGCCAAGAAAGACTTGGAAGTTACAAAAATACAATTAAAGACATTAAATCAAATCTTGAGCCATATAGGCTACACACGCAGTAGGTGGCGCTGACAAAATGACAAAGTTCTCCTCTACTTGCTGAGCATGCCTGGCTAAGAAGTTAGCACACCTGATGATGTCTCTCGGCACGTAGCGGAGCTCAATATCCCACTCAGAGTATAGCAAGTCCCTGACGGCATTAATCTCTAATCTTAGCGGGTGATTAGGACCCCCATCATGCATTATCAACTGATAGGTTTCTAGGGAATCTGTATAAGCAACAACCCTGCAGAAGTTGTGTTGCTTACAGATTTGGAGTCCAGTGAGTAAAGCAAGCAATTCTGCTGTGGTGGGGGGGACAAATCCTAATTTCCGCTGGAATCCAAGGAGCCAATGGCCCTATCGATATATCATAGTTGATAGTTGATGTAATCTGCTCTTTTCTACATGTATATATGGGGTATAAAATTCCATTCTAGTTGCTCTCTGTTTTCAATAATATAGGTGTGCTATATATAGACTTTGAGGCTCATAATATGACCAAGAATATAATACCAGCAAATTTGGAAACGATGAAAGCGCAGCCTTTGGAAATTGCTGGCATAAGTTCTTAATTAATTATAATTCACAAGAAAGAAACCAATGGCCGACAAACATGTTTAAAGTAACTCCAAAACCAGCGGATCTGAGAGAAGAATATACTCTGATCTCTTCTTTTTAACAAACAACTTCGAAAGTTGTATGGACTAATAATAATTTGATGTACTCAAATGGACAAAGCCTATTTCTCACTATTGATTATTTCAATTTAAAAGTCGGCCACTCAACACATCATCATCGTCATCTTAATTTTTAATGCTATAATGAACCTATAATGAAACTAGCAAATTTAGAGAGAGATATATATATATATATATATATATATATATATATATATATATATATATAGTGAGTGTGTGTGTGTAGTATATATATAGCCTTAAACAAACTTAAAAAAGTAACAGTAGGGGAAAAAAAGCCCAGGATTATATTGAAACATATATTCGATTCACACTCATCCTTTTCTAATTAGGAAGTTGATATTAGTCCTAAATATAAGATCGATTATATTTCACATGTTTATCAATATATTTTTTAAATTAATCCTATTAATATCCCCTCAACAATAATTAAGTAAAACATGGAGGAAATGAATTAAAGAAGATAACTAGATGTTATTATATTAATTAACTTAGTTAATATCCTTAATATACTTAAATTAGTTGATTGCATCTTACATATAAGACCAAAGGAGTAGTGTGTCTGGGGGGTACTCCCATTAGAATTGTTACTGCTAATCTTTCCAAGAGGTTGGAATTTGTTTAATTTGTATATTTTATACTATCTCTGGTTATTAATATAAGACCCAATTGACTAATTTGTGAAAATCAAAGAAACTCAATAAATTACTTTAAAGTAATATGATTACAGAAAGGTGAAAACGATGAGTAATTGAAGAGAAAGAAAGAGAGGAGTGAGAATTAGTCTATTGGAATACATGTCTTTGCGAGTTTTGATCCTGATGGAAGCTCCCGATGGCCAGGATTCGTCGCCGGCCGTAATGTAGAAGAATAATGTGTTTACTGGTGGGGGAAAGAAACCAACGGAGGTTAGCATTGCGATTCCTGATTCAAATGTAAGTATGGAGAAAGCAGAGGAAAAAACAGAGGATCAAGTGCTGAAGAATTTAGTATCAAGTAAAATAGAGAATAGTGGCTTCTCTTACAAAGACTCGTTGCTTCGCTTCAAGGGAACCGATTATAACGGTGTGGCCCATGGTAGTTCGAGTATGGCCAAAGATCCCCTATTATCTGAGTTATTGGAAAAGTCCTGGGATTTTCCCGAACCGTCAGATGATTTAAAGTAGCTTATGAAGGTGTTTCCAACTTTACACATGTCTCACGAGGAATACAACAGATGGGCTAAGCCATGGAATAACTCCCTGATTATTACAATACTGGGCACGAAGATAAATTTTTTCAAACTGAAGCAACACCTGAGCAGAATTTGGGAGATTATGAATTTCGAGTTAATTGATTTACCCAATAAATACTTCATGGTGCGGTTGAAGGATCTTGAAAAATGGGGGTACCAATAGTGCAGAGATGGTCACCACGGTTTGATCTCTTTCACAATCCCCTAGGAAGAGTTGCAACTTGGGTTAGAATGCCAAATGTGCCATTGCTGTGCTACAACAAAGAATGTTTGTGGAGGTTAGGAGATATGATTGGCAATACTCTTAAAGTGGATATTAATACAATAAAAAATTAAGGGGATGCCGAAGTTAAGATACATAGAGGAAGATACGCCAGTATTTGTGTCGAACTAGATTTGCAAAAAAAATTAGTTCCTAGAATAATTTCAGCAACAACATTATTTAATATTGAGTATGAAGGATTGTGTCTCATTTGCTTCTCCTACGGTAGATATGGGCACAAAAAGGATCTATGTCCTTGGAAAGTTAGAACAGAAGTTGAAGCTACAGTGGAGATCCAGAATATGGAAAAATCAGAGGGCACAAACCAGTCATCAGATTGTACTGAGGCGTCACGGTCGGTGTTGGGAATAAGCTTCCGACAAACGAAGAGCAGTTTGGACCTTGGATGCTCATTCATAGACCATCTAAGGCACGATTTTTGAGGAGGACTGAGGGAAAGGTAGGCGTCGGTGTCAAGAAGCAGACCATTGGTTTAGAAGGTATGGCGATAAGAAGTGTAGCCCATTCCAGATTTACCGTTCTGGCACGTACGAAGTCAGATGAGTGGGAGGATCCCAAGTAGATTTTGAATACTTATCAGAGGGAGGGGAAAGAGCTGACGGTTACCGAGGTTGGCTTAGCTAAAGGTAGGGGGTGAGAGTCCGGGGTTGACAAGAAGATGGTCAGAGGAGATACTGCAAAACCGAAGAGGGGGGAGCACGTGGAAGGTAAAAGGTGGATGGCGAGATCAGGAAAGGGAAAGGAGTTAGGCTTGCGAAAAGGAGAATCAAGTTGAGCCATGAAGTTGGGTTTGGGCTCAAAAGTAAATATAGGCTTGGGATAAAAAATGAGATTCGTTCATGCAAGTTAGTGGGCCAGAGAACTCATAAAGTTATTAGAGGGAGCATGAATTTGAGTGGGCTGCTGCAAGCTCCTTATGGAGTTGATATTACTTCATTAAAGGACCATAATTGTGAGTATGGCAACCAATGTAAGTCGGAACAAGTTGGAGAACCAGAGAAACAGGTACATAATATTTCCTCAGGAAATTCCTCATTGGTGATGGTCCCATTTGTGGATGTCGATAGCGACCAAGGTCAACACGAGCGAGGCACAAAGATGCGCTCAGTATCCCAGCTAGAGGTTGTGGTCATGATGGGAGCAAAACCACCAGATAAGTAGTCTAGTCACTGTCTTTATATTCTGTCCATATTCTATAAATGATTATTTTTGCTTGGAATTGTCGCGGGGCGGGAAGCCGTGTATTTCCTTGAGTGCTTAAGGATGTGGTGAATAAATATGACATTAATGTAATGGGGTTAGTAGAGCCTAGGGTCAGTGGCGGTAGAGCTGAGAAGGTAGTGAGGAATCTGGGATTTTCTGATTGGTTGAGAATTGAAGCTATGGGATATGCAGGTGGCATCTGGGTTCTGTGGAATAATTGGGAATGTCAGCTAGAGTATGTAACTTTAAACACACAGCTGTTGCATTGTAGAATTTCTGATAAAAATGGCTAGGAACCAATGCTAGTAACTTTTGTTTATGGTGATACTACTGTGTTGAAGAGAAGAGAATTATGGTCAGCTTTGTGTTCGATTAACTTGTCCGTGGACATGCCATGGTTGGTCATAGGAGACTTCAATGCCTTTCTTAGTACCCGGGATAAAGAGGGGGGGCTCCTTCTTATAGTTCTATGCAGGAGTTTCAGAGTTGTATTTTTGGTTGTAACCTGATTGAAATTCCGGTTGTTGGGGACAAATTCACTTGGGAGAAAACTGGGGTAAGGGAGAGGCTCGACTGGGTGTTCTATAATTTTGACTGGGATATTAAAAATCCTCAAGCCAAATCGTATCATAATCTCATGTTCAAATCAGATCATCACGTGGTTGTTGTTTCGGGGGACTCAAGCACAATGCGTAGGAGTAGAGGGAGAAGTAGGTTTCTATATCAGGCTGCATGGAGTGTTGAAGAAAACTTTAGTGACGTAGTTAAAAATGCTTGGTAGTGGAATGATTGGCTACAAGGTCTAAATAAGTTCATAATGGTAGCATCGAAGTAGAATGATAAAGTAGTGGGGAATATGTTGAAAACGAAATGAGAAATCATCAAAAGATTGGAAGGGATTGACAGTGCTAGGTGTAGCAGAGGTTGTCAAAATGGTCTTCACATGCTAGAAAATCAGCTTTGGGACACGTATCAAAAAATTGCTTTGCAGGAGGAAATGATATGGTTTCAAAAATCAAGATGCAAGTGGCTTAGTGGTGGTGATGGGAACTCAACGTATTTCCATGCTAGTGTCATAGCCAGGAGGAAGAGGAATAGAATTGAAGCTCTCCAAGATGATGATGGCAACTGGGTTATGAATGAGGGGCGATTAAGGGGGATGGCACTGGATTACTTCAAGAAGTTATTTATGGCAGAGGATTCATCAATACCCTTTTCGCCCTGGAGGGCATTCTTCCCTCCATTGGAAGCTCATCAGCTAGATCTTATACAGAGGCAGGTCTCTCCAATCGAGATTAAGAATGCAGCTTTTGAGATGGGAGCGTTTAAGGCTCCGGTACCTGATGGTTTGCATCCTCACTTCTTCCAAAATCAATGGAATTTGGTTGGGCAGAAAATATGTGACTTGGTGAGCAGAATTTTCTCTTCCCCGGAGGATGTTCAAGATATTAATGAGACAAATATTGTCTTTATCCCAAAGATTGACCATCCTACCTCTTTGAAGGATTTTAGGCCTATCTCATTGTGTAACGTTACTTTCAAGATTCTTAGTAAGGTTATTGCTAATAGGTTTAAGGGAGTCATGAATTATTTGGTAGCAGAGAATCAGTGAAATTTCATAGTAGGTAGACATGGGGTGGACAATATCATTATAGCTCAAGAGGTTATTCATTCTATGAGAACCAAAAGGGGCAAGAAGGGTTATATTGCTTTGAAGATACATATAGAGAAGGCGTATGACAGACTTGACTGGCGGTTCCTTAAATTTACACTTCACAGCTTAGGCTTGAGAGAAGATTTTGTTAAGCTGATTATGCATTGTGTCACAACGGCTTTCATGAATGTTTTATGGAACGGTGTTGCTTCGGAAAGGTTTAGGCCATCGAGGGGAGTTCGACAAGGTGACCCCTTAAGCCCATATCTATTTGTATTATGCATGGAACTCCTAGGTCAACTAATACATCAGGAAGTTGAATTAGGAAATTGGAAGCCTTTCTGGATAAGCAACAATGGTCCACAAATTTCACACCTATTTTTTGTAGATGATCTAGTCCTATTTTGTGAAGCGAATACTGAGCAGATGAGTGAATTGAAGAAAGTGATGGAATTGTTTTGTCGGGTTTTAGGGCATAGGATCAACTTGATTAAATAAAAAATGTTCGTGTCTAGAAATGTCCATTTTAATAGGGCATATGAGATGAGCCGGAAGGTGGGGATTGGACTAACAGCTGACCTTGGGAAATACTTGGGAGTCCTAATTCTGCACAAACGCATGGTCAAGATGACCTTTGCCCCACTAATTCAGAAGGTACATTCGAAACTGTCAAGTTGGAAAGGAAGATACTTGAGTATGGCAGACAGAATGGTACTCATTAAATCTGTTCTATAAGCAATTCCACAGTACTAGATGCAATCTACTTTGATCCTGAAAGGGGTATTAGCATTGATTGAAAAATTGAGTAGGGTCTTCTTTTGGAACCAATATGAAGATTCTAGGAAAATGCATTTGGTGGCATGGGATGTCTTAAAAAGAAGGAAGAATGAGGGAGGATTGGGAATAAAAGACCTGCATTATCAAAATAAAGCTTTTCTCATGAAACTGTGCTAGAGAATGGTGACTCATCCGGAGACTTGTGGTTAGGTGTCTATGTCAGAAATATTCATGTGGGATATATACATTTCCTCAATTTCATAAATGGCGTAACCAATCGGCTGTGTGGAGTGGTATAGTGGCAGTATGGGATGACTTTAAGAGTAGGGTTGGTAGACTCCTAAGAAGTGGAAGAAATACCCAGGCCTAGCAAAAGTGTTGGGCCCCTCTTGACAGACCACTAAAGTATTACATAGAGAGAAATGAGCACCTTCTATACATGGAAGCTCGGGTTTGCTCCTTTGTTACTCAGTCAGGACAGTGGGACAGAGCGAAATGGGAAACTTTTCTTCCCAATTGGGCCGTCGATAGGATCATGATGGTCAACCCACTTATGGCCATCGAGGATGACGGGATCTGTTGGAGGAGATCAGTGGACAAAAATTTTAGTGTAAAGTCGGCTTATGACAGCATTATCACTAGCAAGACCACAGACCTCAACCTCACTGGCGGAATCTATGGCACTGGGAAGTTCCGAAAAGGGTCAAACTCTTTATGTGGCAAGTATTTCATGAGAGGCTACCTACTAACGAGTTAAGAGCACATCATAATTTGAGTGTCCCAAATACATGCCCTTTT
Organism: Inga leiocalycina; assembly: GCA_963242795.1. Lineage (NCBI taxonomy): Eukaryota > Viridiplantae > Streptophyta > Magnoliopsida > Fabales > Fabaceae > Inga > Inga leiocalycina. The sequence continues at coordinate 46,363,910 of OY725324.1, forward strand.
TTGAGTGTGATAGTGAGGAGAGCATTCTTCATATCTTGAGAGACTGTGAGCAGGCAAAGAGGGTGTGATTTTCTATAACTAACCATTTATATTATCTATGTTTTTCTCTGGTAATTTATAGGAATGGCTTAAGTGGAATCTACAGTTCAGCCCTGGCAACAGGAAGATGGCTATGGCATAGAGTGTTCAGCTTCATTTGTTGGCTCTTATGGAAGAACCGATGCAACAAGGTGTTTGAAGGAACAACAGAAAACACAAAAGGGATTGTTCACCGGTGTATGTATCATATGTCGAAAGGCGTGCAGAATGGCATATTTCATAATCAAATATTCCAAGTGCTGGAGAGGAGTCAAGGGCGTTGCAACCCCCTGATCCAGGCGTGGTGAGAGTTGATGTGGACGATTCTACACCTGTAGGTGGACAGGCAGCGTGTGGGGCGGTGTGTTACATGACCATCAAGGTAATTGGATACGTGGATTTCAACAGAAGTTAGGCAACAATTTCCCAACTACTGCGGAAATCCATGCAATCCAACGGGGTCTCCATTTGTGTAAGCAGTTGGGGTTGAAGAAGATCAAGCTATTTACAGATTCATTACAAGCTATGCTTCTACTATTGGTAGACTGTGGGGTTGAACACCCATTGTATGATGTCATAACGGCTACCAAATCGCTTATCTGTATGGATTGGGACTTAGAAATTGCTCATGCTCTCAGGGAAAGCCTTAGATGTGATGATTTCCTAGCACGTAAGGCTCACACAAATAGTCAGGAATATGTTGAGATTGGGACATCTCCTTTGGAATGTATGGATCTCTTCCATCAGGAGTCAAGTGTGTATTCTCAGGACCCGTATGTGATATCATGTTAGTGGTCATGTAATCTTCAAGCTATGCTTGCCTTTGTATTCAAAAGAAAAAAATTACTTTAAAGTATTTATATTTATCATTTTTCTCCAAACTAATTTGTCTAACTTATAAATTGATATGTAATCTAATGATACACATAAGTATTTTAGAGAGATTATAAAACATATGCTATAATTAAGTAATTTTTTAACTTCATTAATCTCCCCCAAATTAGTCAACCAAGTCTTGAGTAGTAGAGTTAGATTGTCACTTCCATCTTACCATCCAATCAAAACTGATTACTCATAATCCATACTACATGTGTTGAAACAATATATATTTAGTTAAGAGAAAAATGTACGTTTAAGCATTGTTAATATAACTTTCTTATTCATTGTAATTATATTTGTGGACTAGCTTGTAAGTACCTTTACAGTTTGACTTAGCTTATTGGTAACTGTTATAAAATCATTTTTAGCTAAGTTAGACTTTCATGTTTCATTTAATTAAAATGAACACTAGGTCATTTTTATATATATATATATATATATATAAATCATTTTTAGATAAGTTAGACTTTGATGTTTCATTTAATTAAAATGAACATTAGGTTATATTTTAGACTTTGTGCAATAAGTGGAAAAACGTGTACAATAGCTAATCTTAATATTTAATCTGATAATTATTATATGATTAATATAATCCATTGTTTGTTTGCCAGGATAATATAATCCATTGTTTTATTATAATAATTTGAGAAAATCATTATGAATAAACCAAAAATAAGCGACTAATTAAGCCAACATAATTAAGTGGCATTACACCTAGGTGCAAGGACAGTTTAGAACATCTGATACGGCAGCTATATTATATAATAACCTAACTCGAACAATAGATAAAGAATTTAAAATTGGATATTATTGTACGATTCAACAATGGCTTCAGCTAGATTATTTCAGTAAAGTTCATGGATCTCACACGCTTTTGGAAATCACCATCTTCTTTTTGTACAAAGTGGGCCATGTTTGCTATTGTAGTCTCTAAATAAATATAACATACAACAATAATACATAAGCACCCAAAACATATAGTCATAAATTATTTAAAAAAATTCTCTGGTACTATATGATTTTTTTAATAAAGGGTATGATATGATTTGATCGAATAACACTTGTAACATTTAAAAACTGGTGTAATGTTTCACCAACGTTACATAGTTCTTAATCAAATTATCATAATAAACAAAAATCAAGAATCTTCATAAATTTAATGTTGATGAATGATAAAGAACAATATTAATGACACTGATCTTAGTATAGTTCGAAAAAAGTGTACCCTTTTGAGAATAGTAGCACCAACTTAAGAAAGTGCGATCCGTCATCATTTTTTCTTTTTTCTCTACATGTTCCAAATGTTTTAGCCGAAAAGTCGAGGAAACTTGTGTAATGGGAATCTAAAATTCATATCATTTTTCTTATGAAAGTGGCCTGCGGGGTCCATGTGGAATTGTCCTCTCTATAAATAGCAAGAAGATGAGTTCATGAATCGTAACTTAAGTTTGAATTTTTGACATAGCCATGGCCGATAGGGTTCCTGCTGAAACTAACACAATAACCCTACAATGGCGAGCTCGAGCCTCGTTAAATGTTGAAGCCTATCGAGTTCACATAACAATCCCAATCTTCATGATATTCAATATAGCTCACGACTTTACATCTCGCCATTCCTTGATTTCTTTCACAATCCCAACTCTTCTCGCCTTTCTTCAACTCCAAAACGGAGGAAGCTTGCCTTCTCCTTTCCATGACCGCCCCATCACCGCCTCGGCTTCCGTCATTGGGGTTTTGGGTTATTACTTTTCATCCATAGTTAAACGTTTCCTTCCCAGTTATGCTTCTCAATTAATCCTTGCCAAGTCCTTGCTTGGCTCCTTCTCTGTGTCTTCTTTGGCCTCACTGCTTCTCCCTTTGTCCCTTTGGAATCTTAGGTTTGCTTTTTATGTCCTGCTTATGGTGCCTGAGAACCACACTCTGCTTAGGAAAATGTATGATCGATATGCCCGGAGCTGGCACCGACAATCACCGCGAATGAGGGTGGCAACGCCATGTCTCTTGCCTCAAACCTCCATGGATTTAATGGGTTTACATGAGTAGTGTCAATAGTAGATTTCTCATATATAATGGGGCTGTTTAGTATAAGGGATATAGATGATGAGAGGGGAAGGAAAATTTTATCAGTTGGACTTAAAAAATTAGAGAATTGAAGTTAGAAGTAATTACCTCGATAACCCCACTTCTTCGATTTTTTTAAATCTAACTCATAAAACTTTTTCCTCCCCTCTCCTTCTTCCCAAATCCCTCATACTAAACAGCTCTTAATTCAAACACTATTTGTGATATCAAAGTAACAGTGTATGTCTTATTCTTCTCAAGCTGTGACGACCACTAATAAATAAACCAACAATATCCTAATTCGGTAACCCTAGAGAAGTGTCTTTCATATCGTGTGCAACATTCTTTGGTGTGATTTGGAAATAAATGTGGCACTTGCTTTGTCTTTAAAATTTAGTATTATTATTAAAGCTACAATGATGACTTCGGGATGGCAAAACTTTATTATGCAGTTTCTCAAGAAATAATCTGCTACACATGCATGCAAGTGGTCTCATGGTTCGTTGTGTTTGTATGTTTTATTTTATAAAATTGAATTGTTAATTAATGATATATATATATATATATATATATATTAAAAGGACAATACTTATATTAAATTTCTTATATCCATTATATCAAGTTCACTAATTATAAAAGACCATGTGTCCTATTTTTTCATGTAGGTTTGTAGTTAAATGATAATAATTTAAAAATAGGACACATGTTACATGTGGTTGGAGAATTTGATAAAATGAATATAAGGAACCTGATATAAATATTTTCCTTATAAAAATCTTAAATTTGGTTTGGAAATCGGTAAATATATAAGTAGGGGTGGGAATGGGCTTGGCCCCTATCAAGCCACCTAGCATGGTTTATTTAACAAAGAGGTCAGGCTATGGCCTATTTAAAGATCTAAATATGTAAACAGGCTAAGCTTATTTTATGAAGGCTTGGCCTATTTACACATTTTAAATATAATTTCATTTATATTATATATGTGTGTGTGTGTGAGTGTGTGTTATATTTATATTTTTATTATTTTTTATTTTAATTTAAAAAAATTATTAAATTACTATAGTGGGTTCGTTTTCTATACTTTAAAATTTAAATAATATTAAATTTTATTTAAATAACATTGTAGGTAGAACTGGTAATTCATGCTGAGCTGGCGAGTTGGCCCGCCAGCCCACCCAAAATAAAAAGGCTCTTTCGGTGGCCGGTTTAAAAACGGGCGCCAGCGGGCTGGCCCGCATAATTATTATTCTTTTTTTTAGTTTTTTCTTAAATGCACTTAGTCTCTCCCTTATCTCCTTTCCTTTGATAATGTGTTTAATTAATTCCCAATATTTTTTATTTGACACTTATTTTCATATTATATTTATTTATTCTACTATTATTAAATTTAAAAGAGATGTGTTTATATGATTTTGTGATGTGAATAGATGAAAAAAAAGGAAAGTAAGAATGAAATTGACTTCATAACACAAATATATAAAAGAAAAAAAGTATGATATGAGAGGGTAAAAGAGAAAGAGTAAATCTTTTTAGGAGAATTGCTGAAAAATACTTTGGAAGCAAATTAATTGTTGATTGCTACCAAGCGTGCAAGGGATCTTCCGTGTGTGCAAGCGATCTTCCGTTTTGTGCAAATCATCTTCCGTGTGTGCAAAAGTCTTCCGTATAAATGTGCAAGCAATCTTCCGTTATGTGCAAAACATCTTCCGTTATGTGCAATGGTAGCATTCAGAAATTAATTTGCCAAAAAGGTATTTATCAGCAATTCTCCCATTTTTTTAAAAAAATGTGAAATTTTTTTTAAAAAAATTGGCGGGCTGGTGTGTTATGAAGCCAGCCCATGAGGGGGGTGTGCTATGTAATATCCCAATTTTTGATTAGGGCTAATCATGATTATTGCGAATAATTATGAATTTAATTGGAATAATTATGTGTTTTATGGCAATATTAATTAATGTGTCATAATTAGTGAAAAATTGGAAGAATGGAAGTATTGGCCATGAGTTGGTAATTAAGGGAGAAATTAATTACTAAGAGAAAAATGAGAAGTGTGATTAAATGGCTAATGGAGGGATTAAGTGGTTAATTGGGTGTTTGCCTTTATGGAAACCAATGCAGAAGTGACACTTGGCAAGCTCACATGTGGAGTGAGTGAGGGAAAAGTCAAATTGATTTTTTTTATGTTTTCTCTCTCCTTCTCTCCTCTCTTGTTTGGCTAACAAGGAATGGAGGGGGTAGAGTGATCATTGTTTTTCCTCTTCCTCCACACTCCATCTCTCTCTCCTTTTCTTCCATTTCCGGCGCCATTGTTGGGCAACAAAGAGAAAGGAAAAGCTTGTGAAAAAGGTAAGTAAATGGTCTTCATTGCTCAAGTTCTCTTCTTTAATGTTATTCCTTAAGTTGAGAGCTTCGTTTTGGTGTTTTTAGTTTGGCCATTTGGTGTTGTTTTGTTCCACACGAAATCTGGTTGTTGGAGAATCAAAGAGTGTTTTTGGAGAAGTTAAAGAGGTATGTGAAACCAATCTATCTATCTAAGTTTCATGCCATTTGAAGTAGTTTGTAATTTCTGGAAATTTTGGCTTGAATCTGAAAATGAGTGCCACAGTTCATTTGGTATGTTTTTGACATGAGAATGGTATTTTGGAATGAGTTTAAGATAGATAGATTGATTGGTGATTGAAATGTGATGTTTGGTTGAGATTGGTATTTTGTTGATTAGTTGCCCAAAACCCAAAGCATGATAATGGAGTAGGATTTTGATGATTCGAATGATCCCATTGAGTTAATTGGATTTTTTTTGTGGGGATGGTTTGGGGTAAAGTTTTGTGTCCATAGGGATCAATTGGGCAAGTGTTAGGAAAATGCCTTTGTCTTTTACTTTTTTTGGTTCTGATAGAATCACTCGAGTGATTTGGGATTCACTCGAGTGAGGGATGAACATCACTCGGGTAAGGTTGAGCAATGCTCGAGCACTATGCGTATATTCTGTTTCTCTTCAATTTTTCTGTTGTGCTTTCTGGGAAATCTAAGAGTGCATAGTCTCACTCGCGAGTGAGGGATGAATATCACTCGAGTGAGCCTCCTTATGCTCAAGTGACTGGTGTATTTGACACCATAGACTTGCCTCTCAGGTTGTCACTCGCGGTTATGGTGCAAGAGTATGCCTTCTCACTCGCGGGTATGAGGTGTCCACTCGAGTGCAATTGGCTGTGCTCAAGTGATCCTGAACCTTGAGAACTCTTGTGCTCTCGGGTTCTCACTTTCTAGACTTTACTCTCAGGTGCTCGAATGAGGCATTTGGCCTTTACTCGGGTGAGGTCCAGTGTGCTCGAGTGTTGTAGTCTCTGAAAAGTCCTTGTGCTCTCGGGTGTTCACTCGCTATCCTTCACTCTCTAGTACCGGAGTGCAAACCATACCATCTCCAGTGAAGTCTCCTTCACTCGAGTATCTATACAATTTCATTCGAGTGAGGCCATCTTCACTCGAGTGCCTCAATAGAAATTGTCAGTTGTGTTTCCAAAAAGGGGATCTTTGGGGATAGTCTTCCAACCCCTTAGGGCTATTGTTAGAGATGTTCTTGAGTACTAAAAGAGCAATAATGATAACCAATTAAGTGTTAAGAAGCTATTGAGAATTGGAATAGAGAAATAACTCTTCGTCATTTATTATAATTATAGGATTTGACATTTGCCCTACTCGGGATAGACCAGCGTCAGGACAGGCACGGAAGGATCAAGGTAGTGACTCTTCTCTCATGTTGTGTATGATACTTTGTATGCATGTTTATCATTGTGAATGTGTTATCAGCCATAGGGCATTACAGCGCGAACAGTTCAGCGTGAGCTGTTGTAGAGGGCAATACTCATGATACCTACCCCCAGCCGTTGTATCTGCCGCTGTAAGTGCCGAGGCTGCGTTATGGAATCGTGGATTCCTATTTGAGATCCAGCCCGTGGGGCTGCATGTTGTGTTGAGTATCCAGCCCGTGGGGCTGTGTGTTGTGAAATATTTTATATAGATCCCAGTTGTGGTAATATATGTGATATGTTCATGTGGATGTGCAATACAACAAGTAGTTCAGCGTGAGCCGTTGTAGGGGGTGATGCCCATGATACCTACCCCGGCCGTTGCAACTATTGTTGGGATTGCTGTGTGTTGTATGAATGATTTACTTTCATGCTTTGATGTTGTGCATATTATGAATGATTTGTTATTACGGGGATTCTTTAGAATCTCACTCTCCCAAAATTAAATATTTTAGATAGGGCCGAAGGATCAAAAGGCAAGCGGGTGACGAAGAGCAGGTAGAGCTCCATGTTAGGAGTTCCTTTTTGTTTAATGGTTATCAGTGTAAAATTCATTGGATATGTTGTGGTAAATAGTTGTATATTTTGGAAGTATAGTGTAGTTTTGTGTAATCCTCAATATAAGGGAAAAGAATTATTGGCTTTGTGCCGTTGTATAATCTTTTTACTAATTAATGGAACCCGAGTAGGTCGGGAATTTACTTTGCACTCTGATAGTTGTAAATGGAATTCACCTGTATAGGCCATTATTGTTTTGTATTGTAAATATGAGACCATTGTGAATAAGTTTTGAAAAGATTACCTTAATAAGTTCCAATTTGAAATATGATATCTAATTCCACATTAATTATGTTTTTACGAACTAATCTCGACCTATGGAGTGAAGGGGGTTACAGGCTACACCAGCCATTCCCGTCACAGCCCGCAGCCAGCGCGGGCTGGCTCGTAACCCTCGGGCCGGCCCGCATTACCACCTCTAATTGTAGCCTTTAAATTATAGGTCTTTAACCCTATTTGAAGCCATTAAGGCCTGATTGTTTTAGGCCATTTAAAGCTTTACATAATAAGTAGACTTTTAAAAAGGTGTCAGGCCTTTTTAAAGTTTAGGCTTGAACCTAAAAAGAAGAATGTATACAAGCCTAAACTCAGACTCAGACTCTAAGTGTATGTTGCTTATTTAACTAAAGTATGGCCTGTTTCCAACCTATATATACAAGGATCGACGACACTATTTTGATAAGGTACGGTGTAGTCAACAATTAATACTATAGATCATTAAGGCTAATTACTGTAGCCTACGTACCAATGGAGGGCATAATTTGAGGTGCTTTCTAGCCGTAATGCATTTTTTGTCCTTACAAAAGTCACTATTTATCAAATCGAAGCATAAAAATCCAAATCATTTACATTTGAAAAAGGTTTCCTGCTCGAATAGTAAAAAAATAGATATTGTGCTCAATACACAAAGAAGATGACAGCTCAACATCTAATTTTTTGTTTTTATATCACTCCTACAAAAAATATATATAAATTCAGAAAGTCAAGATCCGATTTTCGCATTGTTTAACTTATTTATAAAAGTATGAAGACATGTCAGATTTTACATAGATATATATCCCGTAGCAAATATAATTGCTTTATTGATGTGGGATATAATTATAATTGACTTCCAAAAGCTGTCGTCTCCGTTAGAAAATTAAAGTACACACTAAATCCATAGTGGTGGATTGTAGAATCAATAAAAGAAACACACACACACACACACAAACACACAAATCTAGATTCCACTTTTAGAAGTGATGATGATTCACTTTTGGTTAGTGGGAGTTATGCCATGGAAATTAATGTTCACATAAAGTACTCTCAATAGCGTGAAACAACAACGCACCAAGTCTGGCTTTCAAATCCACTATATTTTGCTTCAAACCTTAACCAAGGGGCCAATCAACCTCAAATAAAACACTCCCTTCGGTCCTATATAGATGAATTAGTTGAGGGGATTGTTTTGGTCATAAATATAATACCTCAATCTACTTTGTTTCACAAATGATTTAAAATAGTATTTTAAGAAAACTAACACATATTTATTACAAATAACTAACTTAATTAATTTCTTATTCTCTATCTATTAATTATCTAGTTTCTATATTTACAACAGAAAAAAGTATAAAGAGATCATCTACGAAAAGCCTATATGTTATTTCAATACACTACTATAGAAAATAACATACATCACGGCTATTTTTAACAATATATCATAGTTCAGAACGGTTATATATGGTGGCACTATGTATTCAGTTCCGAATCGTAATGTATTCAGTAATGTCACAGCATCACACCAAATCACACCAGATCGCATCCTTTCGGGGTAACTAGGTAATTGGGTAAACTGGGCTCAAAGGAATATAATCCCTCCCCTTGAGATTTTCTTTCGCCTCCCCATGACTCGAACTCTCAACTTGGGGTTAAGAATAAGAGTTTGATGAGACGTGGTACCATTAGGCTAGTACTTGAACTTACCCCTAGGTTGGGTGTTTGAGTCATGGGGAGGCGAAAGAAATCCACAGGGGGCGGAAATATTCCTTTGAGTCCAGGTACCTAGTTACCTGCCTTTTTATTATCACAGTCGCACTAGATCGCACCAACATCGCACCCTTCCGGGGTAACTGGGCAAACTAGACTCAAAGAAATATAATCCCTCCCCTTAAGATTTTCTTTCACCTCCCCACAACTTGAACTCTTAACCCAGGGTTAAGAATAAAAGTTTGGTGAGACGTGGTACCATTGGGCTTACCCGGAAGGGTAAGATCTGGTGCGATGGTGTGTCAAGTAACATATATAACAGTTTTAATTCACAACCCTAATGTATTGAAAACTTACTTAACGATTCTTTGCTCATGACGGTTAAATAAGATTACCTTACTTAATGGTTCTTTTTTAATAACCGTAAAATAATTAAATTTATTTTTTTATTATATATAGTCATTTCTATTATTTGTTTTAATTTAATTTTACTATTAATACTTATTATATAAGACACAATATAATCATTGATAATAACAAGATAATAATATTAAATAAAAATATATTTACATTATTCAAAATTCAATACATTATAAATAAACATCATACAATTTTAAAAAAATTAATCACTTAAACACTCTCACGATAAAACATTATCATATATTTTTCTGAACCCTTATGTAGATTGTCCATAGATCATGTATCAGTACTTCTATAGTTGCAATCACACATCCTTAAACTGCAAAACAATAATATAAATATGAAAATCATAATATATATATATATATATAGAGTAAAAATAAGAAAATATAGAAACTTGAGCTAATCTCGGAATATAAATATGAAAATAAAAAAATAGTAAAAATTGGTAGATATAAAAACTTGATCGAATCTCAAAACCCAATTCAACGTACATATTCTGTCGCTAAAGTTTAGAAATGTGAGGTGTTCAAAATTAAGAAACTACCCAATGTTCAAGAAGATGGTGATTTAACTAGTTGCTAAAAATTAGGAGAAAAATTGCCATTGATTTTCTTTTTATTTCAGTTTATTAATTTAAGTTAAATGTTAGTTGTCTTTAGTCTATACAATATAGTGTAATTAGAATTATTTTCATTGCAATAAAAAAATTAATATTTTACCTCATCATCTCTTTCGTCCTCTCTACTTTTCTCATACATTTTTTCTCTGTTTTTATCTTCAAACCAATGCCATCACAAGAAATTAGATATCAATTTTGTCTGTGATTCTTCTTGTTGGATAATCCAGACAGGAGACCTTAAGCCTTAACTAATGAGCTCTCGTCACATAAAAAAAGGAAAAAAATGCATAAATTGAAAAAAGAAAATGAAAGCTCATACAAAAGGAAGGTGCTGCAGAGTGAAGACCCATGACAGTCATGGAGGATGAGACCCACAACGGCATAGCAAAACCCATGGAAAAAGGAGTATGAGATTCATGAGGGAAGCTGAATAAAGTTTGAGAAGTTGGAAAACTTGCATCAAATAAAAATTTTTCAAAATTCTGCCTCCTTATATTTGACGTTTTTCAAAAGGAAAAAAGACAAATAAATACCAATTGAACTTCAAGAGCCCAAATAAGTGATTTTTCAAAAACCTGAGTTGTCAATTGCTATACTTTTTTTGTCAATCCCATTACTCTTATTGTCAACAGAACCAATTTGAGATTTTGAAGTTCAAGTGGTATTTTCTTTTGTCTTTTTCTCTTTTCAAAATCCCGCCCTTTCTTATATTTGATGGTTATCGTTTTTAAATAATACTTAACAATTCTTTGTTGAGAACTATCAGTATTGGCATTCAGAATCCCATCTCATTGTATTTGACATTTTCAGATTCTAGCCTTCTTATATTTGATGGTTTTCCTTTTTAAAGATACTTAACAGTTCTTTGTTAAGAACTGTCAAATATTGTCAAATATAATGGTTCTTTGTTAAGACTATCAAGCATTGTCAGATAAAATTGTTTCGAATCCTGCCTCCTAATATTTGATATTTTTCAAATTCTCACCTTCTTAATGGTTATCATTTTAAAAGAATACTTAACAGTTCTTTGTTAAGAAATGTCAAGTATTATCAAATAAAGTTTTTTGAGAAACATGCCTCCTTATATTTGACATTTTTCAGAATATAGCCTTGTTTTATTTGATGGTTATCATTGTTAAAGAATGCCTAATGATTCTTTATTAAGAACTGTGAAATATTGTCAAATATAATAGTTCTTTATAAAGAACTATCAAGCATTGTCAAAAACTTCTTTTAGAATCATGCCTCTTTGTATTTGACATTTTTTAAAATATCGTCTTCTTATATTTGATGGTTATCATATTTTTGAAGAATATTTAACAATTCTTTGTTAATATTCCGCATCCCAAGTTTTGGGTATAGAAGTTGAAGAATAAGTCAGAATTAAATAGACTATAAGCCTAGTTGAGCTAAATATCTTAAACATATCACGAGAAAAAATATTTAAGATAATTATTAAAATTATTTATAGGCATTGAAGATTGAGGAAATTAAACATATGAAGTTCAATTTTGGGGATCTAGAAAAATTATGAAAAGATTTATGATTGAACCATATTTTCATAAGCTATTTCATGGGATATTTGGGAATTTTATCACTATTTTGCAACTAAAATTGCATTAATTATGATTAATTGTGATTAAAGTTGTTTGCATGAAGTTAAGGTTAAAAAGGGGCAAAAATGTCATATTTCATGGTTTACCTCTATTGATTGATTTTTGGAATATAAGGTATTACATTTTGGGTTTGTTTTCTTTGTAAGTATGTATAGGGAAAATTACAAAAAAGGACACAAAATTTCTAGAAATTGCAAATCAATGAAAAAGGACTAGACAAAATTACAAAATAGGGCCCAATGTTTTTGAAAATTACAATTGGCTCCTACACAAACATTTTAAAGTTTGCAGTTTAGTCCCTCCATAAATATTTGAAAGTTTCATTACTAGGTCAATTTGGTCTTCTTCTGCTCAACACTTACAGAATGGGCAATTAGAAAAGAGCTGTGAGAGGCAGAGAGCATCAGATCGACCACCTCTTCTTCCTCACCTTTACCTCTTTTCCTCGTCGAACACAGTTTTCACCTTCGCCGTTGCCGGCGAGCTTCGTCTACCTCTGGAGATCTTCTTCTTATTCAAATCGAAGAGTGAGTTAGAGTGCCGCAGTAATACTCAAAACCAGAGACTCAACCTTTGACCATTATCTCCTCCATTGTCAAAAGCTTCTTTCTTCTCAGCCGGTGGCATAATTCCTTCTCTCCCCACCACCACTAGACCTTCTCTCTTCTCTATATCTCTCATACTCTCTCTCACCACAGTGCCATTATCAGTGTCTTTGTTCTGACCTTTACCTCGGCTACCACCTTCATCCTCACCGTCAGCTTGCTTGATTTTGGGGCTCCATTATCCTCTTTTTATTAAGATCGATCTATACCTCAAATGCCTATGAGGATTTCGATTATGCAACTTGGTTTGGATGACTTAAAGGCTATGTGTAGCTAAATCTCATGCTTCTTGGTGATGAGGATGCGTGCTTGAGCTCAATGGACTACATAGGTGAATTTCTCTATCGTTCCATTAGTCTAAAGTTATATCTTTAGATTTCCTATATATTTGAATGATTGTATATGATTTTAGAACTGAGATTGATGTTAGCTTGTCTTTGTTGGTTTGATACTTGTAGTTGATATTGGATTTTATTGTGTGAAGATTATATACGTTTGAATTTCTTTGTGATAGCAATGAGATAATGTTAATTAGTATGTTATTGTCTAGCTAATGTGATTAATTTGTGTCTTGGAGGGGCTGTGGCACTTCTTTTTACAATAACTAGGGCACTTAGGGAGCGCCACATATCTTATTGCCACTAAACAAAGCTATGGTGCTTTCCTAAGCGCCACAACACACACACACACACACACACACACACACACACATATATATATATATATATTTTTAAAAAAACATTTCATTTGGCACTTCTTTGAGAAAGTGACATAGGAAGTGTTCTTATGGCACTTTCTCAAAGAAGAGCCACAGGAAGTCTATATATATTTTTTAAAATTTTTGTTTCCTATTGCGCTTTTCTAAGGAAGCGCCACAACAAGTATTATTTTTTTATAAAATAATTTTTTTTTCATATTTTTCTTTTAGAACTCTATAATTACGTATAGTTGACAACACACTTTAAACACATTTCCATATCCACAAAAAAATGAAGAAAAGCAAACCACAATCAAATAACTCCAAAATGATATAAATTAACAAATAACTAATTAACAAAATCACTACTAAATAAAACACAAGTGTTAAAAATAAATAATTATTTTACTTATCCAACTCATCAATTTTAACAATTACTACAACAGCTAAAAATTATAACTACTACATATCTTCACATACAACCTATATATAATAACATTTAATTTTATCTCATTTATTTTTCAGCATATAAAAATGAGAATAATTTTTTCAGATTTCATAATAAATTAAATATAAAATACATTGAGCAAATTAAACTATTAACTACTAATAAAATTATATTTGTAAGCTCAAAAATTAAAAAAACTTATAGTGTATAGAAAGCTTTAATAGAGTGAGCTGAAACTTCAAGCATAACACCTAGCAAAAAATTTAATAAATGAAAAAGAGAAAGACAAAGTTGCATGCATGTTTAAAAATTTTTTAAAAAATAAAAAGGGTGGTTAAGGAGACAATGTGCTGTACGTAGCTTCAAAATATAGAACAAAGGAAAAGTGAGTGGATATGTACTTATAGGATGAAATAAAGCTATAAGGAGGAGGAAATGTGACCAAAGGGGAGGAGTGGGGTTGGTTTGGTGGAAGAAATGGGACCAAAGAAATGAGGAGAAAGTGCTAAAGTGGGGACGGTGATGAGTGATGAAAAGAAGAGGAGGAGGAAGTGTGAGAAGTGATGGAACAAAAGAATGAGGAGGAAGTGCCAAAGTAAGGACAGTGATAAGTGATAAAAAGAGGAGAAGGAGGAAATGTGGAGACCAAGAGGATAAGGAGTGATGTCATGTGTAGGATGAGGAGTGGAGACCAAGAGGATAAAGGTGATGGAAGCAAATTATGGGAGAGAGAAGGGTTTGAAAAAAAATTTAAAAATATTACTTTGTGAAAGTGCATAGTAGCTATGGCACTTCCTTGAGCAAGTGCCACAGCTGCTACTTCAATTTTTAAAAAGGAAAAAAAAAACAACTTATGCGGTGCTTATTAAAGAAAGTACCACGTAAGACCACTGAACACCTGTGGCGTTTACCTAAGAAAGTGCCACAACATACCAATTTAAAAAAATTCCAGAAGAAGTAAAGAAGTGCCACAAAATGTGCATTGCTATTCCCTAGTTTTGTAGTGTACTTGGAATAGTTAAGTAAATCTTTTTGTGGTTAGTTTGCTATGCAATTGATTGTGTTAGAATGAGTATTTGAGAAAAAACATGTTGGAAGGTTATTTTGGCATTGAATTCTTTTCATGTATGCATGTTCACTCAGATTTTCACCTTCTAGAACTTGTTTCCATTCTCTTTTGAAACTGCATTTGCATTAGTGTAATGGAAATGAAAGAAACATTCAATTTTGAACCATTTTACCTAAACATAAACATACATTCATCTATCATTCCTTACCCCTTTTGAGCCATTCTTATGTTGTATGCATGTCATTTACTCCTAGTATTATAAAATCAAAGTGATTTGCAATAGAAAGTTGAACAATGTATATATTGAAATGCCATGTATATAGAAAAGAGAAAGCAAGTCAAAAGAAAAAAGATGTATATAGTTTGGAAAAGAAAGAAAGAAAAATTTTAAAAAAGGGAGGAAAAAAAAGTATTGAAAAGAAAAGAGCAAAATAGAAAACTATTTTGTAGAAAAAAGGAAAAGCAAAGAAATATAAAAAAAGGCATTTGTTCATGAATTTAAAAAATAATTGACAAAAATTTGTCAAGTTATTTAAATGCTATGAACTTACTCATTAACTTTGACTTGTATATCAACTATTCTTTTTTCTAATTAATTCATTCTGTTTAGCCTTCATCCAACATTACAAGCCTTTTTAGTCATCTTGATTCATTACATTAATTGCTATTATTAGTAGAGATGTTAGAATTTTACAAGCCTATGGTAATGTGTTGATTAAGTGAGCTAGAATGAAATTATCCTAATAAGGTGAGATGAGTGAAACACTAATACCCTTGAGAGTTCTCTTGTACTTCATTCTAATATGTTGGATTGTATAGTTATCTAATTTCTTTGCATTGCTTGACTATGACTAGCGTTGACTTGAGGAATTTGATTAGTTGATCCATTGCCTTCTAATTATGAAATTGCTAATCTTTCAAATGCATTAGTGATTGGGAGTTGGAATCTTGTACTTAATTACTTTTGTTCAGGAGTACAAAGGTTAAAGTGTGGGGGAATTGATTGAACGTAACAATATTTTAATAACCTATTTCATGAGATATTTGGGGATTTTATCACTATTTTTGGACTTAAATTGCATCAATTATGATTAATTGAGATTAAAGTTGTTGGCATGAAAATAAGGTTAAAAAGGGGGAAAATGTCATATTTCATGATTTATTGTAATTGATTGATTTTTTGAATATAATGTATTGCATTTTCAGTTTGTTTTCTCTACAGATTATTTTAGAAAAAATTATAGAAAAAGACCCATAATTTCTAGAAACTGCAAATCAATTAAGAAAAGGACTAGAGAAAAGAATAGAAAAGGGCCCAAAGTTTTTGAAAATTGAAATTGACCCCACAAATGTTTTAAAGTTTGCAGCTTAGTCCCACCACAAACTATTGAAAGTTTCATTTTAGTCTTTAGTCAAAATGCTGGCCAATTAGGCCTTTTTCTTCTCGACACTTACAAAATGGACATTCAGAAAAGCGCTGCAAGAGATAGAGGAGAGATCATCGAACCACCTGTTCTTTCTCACCTTCGCCTCTCTTCCTTACCGACGATAATTTTTACCTTTACTCTCACCGGTGAGCTTCACCTACTACCTTCCTTACCTCTGAAGACCTTCTTCTTCTTCTTCAGATCAATGAGAGATTTATATCACTGCAGCAATACTCAAAACTAGAGACTTGACCTTTGACCATCATCTCCTCTATCACCAGAAGCTTCTTTCTTCTCTATTAGTAAGAATTATGCCTTCAATCTCCACCACATCAGGCTTTGTCTCTTCCCTATATCTCTCAGACTCTCTCTCACCATAGTGCCATTGCTGGTGTCTTTGTTCTAACCTCTACCTTGCTAGCCAACTTCATCCTTACCGTCAGCTTGCTTGATTTCATAGCTCCATTATCATCTTTCTATTAAGATCGATCTGTACCTCAAATACCTATGGGGTTTTGATTCTGCAACTTAAGTCGGATGATTTAATGGCTATGTGTAGCTAAATCTCTTGCTTCTTGGTGATGAGGATGTGTGCTTGAGCTTAATGGACTACATAAGGTAGTTGTTCTATCATTCCATTAGTCTAGAGTGATATATTTGGATTTCCTAGTTATTGGAATGATTGTATATGATTCAGGAACATAGATTGATGTTAATTTGTCTTTTTCAATTTGATACTTGTAGTTGATATTGGATTTTGTAGTGTAAAGATTATATATGTTTGAACTTCTTTGTGATAGCAATGAGATTATGTTAATTAGCATGTTATTGTCTAGTTAATGTGATGAATTTCTGCCTTGGAGGGGTTGTTTAGCACTCCATATTAAGAAGACTCATATTGCATCATTTCAATTTCAATTGCACATTAAGTGGTTTTAAACAATATCACAAGATATAGTCGTTAGCTATGTTTGTAGCTACTATTAATTGGAATATTGGACTCAAGTATTATCTTGATGTTTTTCTTTAGATTTAATGAAATTTTAATTCCCATAATCTTTTTGAGTAAGGATAGTCACATTCTTCATTACTAAGAGTATTTATCATTTATATTTTCCAAATCCAATTCCATTCACTCATTCACCATTTTTATTTTAAAAAACAATACCAAAAACAATAGTTTAATATTTAATTAGATTGCGATACTCTTTTAGTTATTAATTTGAAAAACCCAACACAAATGTACCCTTATTTTCATTGCATTTGCATGGCATTTAGATTACTTAGGAATAAATAAAAAGCTCATTGAGAAGAGAGAATAATCTTAAGTTTTCCTGTAACCCCCTTCACGATTAAGGCCGAGATTTACGTTCGTAAACACATAATTAATGTAGAATTAGAGACCATATTTCAAATTGGGACTTATTAAGGTAATCTTTTGGCCAAAATTGGATTTGCAAAAACTTTTTCAAAACTTATTCACAATGGTCTCATATTCATAATGCAAAACCAATATGGCCTGTACATGTGGATTCCATTTACAATTATCAGAGTGTAAAGTAAATTCCCAACTCACTCGGGTTCCATTCATTTAAAAAGGGTTTATACAAAGGCATAAAGCCCATAATTCATACCCTTTACTTGGGGATTACACCAAACTACATCACAAATCCCAAAATATACATATACTTCCACACAAAATATCCAATAATATACAATGATAACCAAAAACCAAAAAGGAACTCCTAACACGGAGCTCTACCCGCTTTTCGTCACCCGTTTGCCTTTCGATCCTTCAGCCCTGTCTAAAATGTTTAATTTTGGGAGAGTGAGATTCAGAAGAATCCCCGTAGTGTCAAATCAATCATATAATGTACAATAATAAGGCATGAAATCAAATCATTATTCATACAAGCAACTACAACGGCAATTCAACACCAATGGTTAGTATGACACATGTCATCCCTGACGATTGCTCATGCTGAAGTGCTCACGTTGTATTGCATCACAACAATCCACTCGAGCACACTCACTCGAGTGATGTTCTTCCCTCACTCGAACACACTCACTCTCACTTGAGCATGATTATCAGAAACCAGAAAACGCAGAAGGTATGACAGCACTTCTAGAATTTTTACCAAGTGATCCAAATGAACCCAAATACCAAACCAAAGTTATTCCCACACAAAAACACCCAAGAAAATCAATGGAATCATTAAAATGACCAAAATTCAACTCCATTATCATGCTTTGGGTTGAATCAACACAAATCATCAATTTTCCCAAAATCACTAAACTTAAGATTTCAACCTCCAATCAATCTATCTATCCAAAACTCGTTCCAAAATACCATTCTCATGCCAAAAACATACCAAATGAACAATGGCACTCATTTTCGGATTCAAGCCAAAATTCCCAGAAATTATAAACTACTTCAAATGCATGAAACTTAGATAGATAGATTAGTCTCACTTACCTCTTTCACTTCTCCAAAGACACTCTTTAATTCTTCAACAATCAGATTTTTGTGTGGGCTCAAACCTCAACCAATGGTCAAACTAAAAACACCAAAATGAAGCTCATCACTCAAGGATCAACATTTATGAATGGTGATTGAGCAATGGAGGGCATCTACTTACCTAAATCACAAGCTCTTCTTTCCCTTTCTTGCCCAACTTGGCCGCTGGAATTTCATAAGAGAGGAGAGAGAATGAGAGGGAGAGAGAAGAGAGATAGAGTGTGGAAGAGAATGAGAATGATGATCTCTTGCCCCATACTCCCATCAGCATACACCAAGAAGGAGAGAGGGAAGGAAATAATTTTTAATTCCAACTTTGACTTTTCTCCCTTCACACACACAAAATCTTGCCACATGTCTTACTCCCATTGGCTCTCACACAATAAGTCACCAATTAACTTATCTAATCCCTCCATTAGCCATTTAATCACACTTCTCATTTTTCCTCTTAGTTAGTAATTAATTTCCCCATTAATTACCACTTATGGCCAATATTTCCATTCTTCCAATTTTCCACTAATTATGACATATTAATTAATATTGCCATAAAACACATAATAATTCCAATAAAATCCATAATTATCCACAATAATCATGATTAGCCCTTAATCAAAAATTGGGATATTACATTTCCTATACGCAATCTTTGATTAATTTTTGATTGTGGACCCCAAGGCTAAGGATAAAAAGGTCCTCCTTAGTTTAATTCTCCAAAAGTTGTTGAATAATCTTAAAGCTATTTTCTAGATGGCCCATTTTCTTGTGAAATTCAAGAAAAATATTTAGAGATTATTGTTTGACCTGAAAATTTTAGGAAAATTACTTTAAGGAGTAAAGATGCAACTTAAAGAATAAAATTCTTATAAAGTATTATGAATTAATTTCTAAAATTTATTCAGTAATAAAGTATCGATAAAGAAGGAGGAAATGGTAGCTTTATTATCTAAGTCCAAAAACAAATTTGGGCTAGGTTTAGCACAAAATATGAAGCCCAAGATGTGCTCAAATGAAGAAGATAAAGAATTTAAAAACTTTCAAGACATTGACCCAATAAGACGATTAGAGAAAAAACATATAGGATAAGTTGTAAGTGTGTAGGGTTAAGTGAATAACAAGCTTTTATTCTTGTAATACCCCAAATTTTGGGATCGGAGGCTTGAGAATAAGCTTGACATAAGTGGACTACTAAGCCCCAGTTTAGCAGGTATCCCAAATCTATTCCCTAAAGGTTCTTATATTTTTGGGGTGTTAAAGAAACAAAAATCGTGAATTTTGGAGAATGTGATTATGTTTCCAATGAAATTTCCTGTGAGGCAGTGAGTTTGTCATATGATTTTGGATGACCAAATAATGAGAAAGAATTATAGTCTTTTACAGGGTAAACATAGACATCCTAAGCTTTAATATGATAGGTCATATGAATCAATTAGAGCTATATACAAAGAGTTATGAGTTTTCAAATTTAGCCTAGAAAAATATGAATTTTCTAGAACAGCATGTAAAAATTGAAAATCTGGGAATTTTGTGATTCCATCTGGCTAAAGGCTATATTTTTCCTTGAAACTAGACTCAACAAGGGTTATATAGCCTTTAGAATCACTCTGACACGAGGTTTACAAATTTAGCTATGATTTTTCAAAGTTAGGGCAAAAAATCTGCCAGAGTTTTTAATAAATCCAAAAATAAAGAAATAATGTGATGGCAAGTTTTGAAATTATGAGGTATATGGGAAATTCATTTGGGCTGATGAAAGGACCTCTTAGACATCATTTATCATGGCCCAAGAGGAGGGAAATATTATGTACATGTTAATTGGGTTAAATGGCATGATACATGTACATAAAAGGCAATATTTTGATTTTTGGAAATTGGGGAATTATGACATACTTATAATACTATGATGACATAAGCAAACATATTATAAAGCAAATCTTCATCTTCCATACTCATTTTCCCATCGGTTTTGGTTGAAATAGAAGAGAGAAAATTTGAGAGTTTTGGAGAGAGAAGAGAAGAAAACTCACAAGGTAGGTCGATTTCTTCAGTGAATTCGTACCTAATGCGTATAATACTGCTCCTAATATTTTCTTTCATGTATTTTAAGGTGTTTGAAGCTCCAATTTTAGTGTTGAGAAGGCTAGGGTTTCGGTTATTAAAGGGAAAAGCTAGAGGAAGAGGTAACTTCCGAAACTTCAATCTTTGGTTGTTATGACTGCTGTGGTCAATTTAATCGGTGAATTTTTGGTTAAATTGCTGTGATTGTAAAATTTGGTAAAGGAGGTAGCCTAGGTATTATGCTGCCAAAATTGGGTCTAAATGGTAGTCATAACGTAATTAAATAGTTAATAAAGTGATTAGGAGTATAAAGCAACATGTCTATGAAGTTAGATTTGGCAAACCCCAATTTTTCCTAGAGAATCTTAGATTTCGGCCAGGTCTAATTTAGGGGTCTAGAGTTAGATTTTTGATGATCTAATTATTCCATTGAGTTCAGGGGGAAAAATTAGGTGGGGTTACAGTTAATTACTTTTTCGAAAAGCCTGCAAAAACATAATTACGAAAATGCCCTTAAAACCTTGAAATAGGGGCTGCCAGGGGCATTCTTTCTATTGGAAGTGAATTTGTTAATTTTGAGTCTGGAAATAGATTCTTTGGACGAAAATATGCTAGAACAGCCTATGTCAAAATTTCGGAAAAAGTACGGTCGGATCGGGTACCGCAGGGCCTGGCTGGGTCCACGAGGGCATTTTGATAAATTTTTGCAATAGGCTAATATAACCACTATAAACACTATGAAAGTGCCTAAAATGGTATATGAATGGGTTTTAACCTAATTCTTGTACATTTGACATTTTAGGACCGAGTTGAGAGCTTAAGTTTGGTACGCATTACGAGGCACAAAGTTCAAGGAGTCTCTTTAAGGATCAGGTAAGGACGATTAAAGTAGGAAAATTACCTCTCCTGTATGTATTTGATATTTGTGCTGGTGTATTGATGCATGTTATTGCTTTACTTGATAATGTGAAACATATATGAATGATTCAAGCTCCATTTCTGTTTATACTATGATCATAGTTTTGTTGCATGAAACATTGAGCATGCAGATATATCATTATGTGAGCATGAGTTATGTAAGGCAAGCATGTCATGCATTAAGCACTTATCCTACATGCATATTGGTACTATTTTTCTACTGAGATTTTCTCGAATCTCACCCTCTCCTACCAATAAATTAGACAGGTGAAAACAAGAAGTGTACTGAAAACAGATAAGAGAATTACACGGGAGGAATACAGTGGTAGAATGAAGATGGGAAGATGTCTCCATTTACCTAGGATAGGTTTAGATACCTTAGAGCCCTGTACGACTACAAGGTTTGTAATTATTATATACTAAACCCGTATGGGAACTTTTTATAATCATGCACATATTATCAGTATATTTATGCTATCCCTATGTTGCCCACCAAAACCACATATCGTTTTTTGCAAATACTTTGAAAATGGTTAAAATAAGGTAAAGGCAATTTTGGAGGAGCCCAAAGCGGTTTTGGCAACGCAAGCGGTCCTGGCAACATGATATTATATTGATAAGATCTTGATTTTATGGTAAAAGGAGATATGCATTGGAGGGGGCACAAGAGCAGTGAATTTTCCCCTTTTTTTATGAACCAGCCTCGGAGAAATGGCAAACACCCGAGGGCAGCCAATGTTACCATGCTGGCCCAAGGGTGGTATAAGGATCTTACAGACATCGATAGAGCAGATTCGAATGACAACTAGGAGGAGTTCAGGAAGCATTTCATACTGCACGTGTTTAAGTACATGTAACGGCGTTGATATATCATCCAAACACAGTACTTAGTCAGCCGAAGGCAGCTGGCACGATGTTTGAGACAAGAGTAGTCTTAGGGTACCGGTGGTCCAAAGCAGATAGAGCCAGCATCTGCGTTTTAGTATGGGCACATAAAAGTTAAGCGTGTTCAACCTAGGGAAATCTCGGGATAGGTGACCCCCTGGGAAATTCCTTGGAAATTTGGAACCTTGTGATTCAAGGTTTAAACTTTTAATTAGAAGCTCATAAACGATATAAAGAATGCTTAGAAGCATAGAGATGATGGCAATGTAAGTATTGATCTTAAATCAAAGCATTTCTATTGTAATGAGTATTGCCCAGAAAGGTTCATTTGATAAGATAATGGGAAATTTGAGGCATAGCAAATGCTTTAAGGTTTGTCCATGCTAAGTGATTATCCTTAGTACCACCGTGGTGTTAACGGTATGTGGGAATGATATACGATGATATATGATGCATGGTGATGATGTCGTATGTCGATCCTAGAGAATCTGAACTGATGACATTGAAGATTGGGAATAGGCTTGAACTAAATCTAAGCTAAAATAGTGCTTAGGTCGAAATGCGAATCAGGTTGCACTACGGTTCTATTCCTTGATAGAAGTTTGAACTTTGTGAATAGTGTTTAACCTTCAGTAATGTTGGAGGTTATTACCCTAGTACCGTGAAGGTTAGAATATGCGCTATTGATCTTAATTCTTAGTAGAACCTATTGGGTCTAATTGAGGAAAATGATCTCTGATCTTTGTTATGTTGAGGTTCTAGATTTCATGATGAACCTAAAAGTTGGGTTAGAGACCCTAGGCTATAAAATAATACATGCTAGATACATTAAACAGAAATTGAAACTGAAACTGATGAATATTGGCCTAATGGTAGCAGGTCTCACATAAGGTTTCTACTTACCCTTAGGCAGTGCCTTCGAGTCTTGTGGAGGCGAAAGAAATGCACAAGGGGGGCATAGATATCCTGCCTTCGGCCTAGAGGGCTTACCGACAAGGCTTGAACCATGTCCCTTGGGCCTAGATTAGGCTTACTGACTAGGGGTGGCCTTACCGAAACTGATGGATAGTGCCTACGGGTACACTACATGACCAAACATAGTACCTACGGGTACACTGCATGACTGAATATAGTGCCTATAGGTACACTGCATGACCGAACATAGTGCTTATGGGTACACAGAGCATGACCGAACATGGTACCTATGGGTACATTGCATGGAATTACAGGACAAGTAGGGGTTGCAATAGTGGTTGGCCCTGAACGTTTTTGACCGAATCGAATTACGGAACACATAGGGGTTGTAACAGTAGTTGGCCCTGAACATTTCCAACTGAACTGAATTATGGAACAAGTAGGGGTTACTATGGAGGTCCAGTGGGATCCAATTGAGGAAGGTAAGATAAGTGTGAGCAGACAATATAGTCCCACCTATAATGTATTAGATAGTGTGAAACATTAGAGTGGCACAGCGGAAGCATGATAACTGTATGTAGTGGACAATGTATACATAGGTTGGCAGATGAATTCAAAAATATGACGGGCAGTGACCCGAGCAATGGGAGTGGTGACCCTCAGCTAAATGATCATTATGTTGCATTGCTTGTGAGCCTGCACATGAAAAAGGGATGGACTAAGTGATAAGAAATTATCCATAAGTTGTAGACGTTCAAATTTTGAGGATGAAATTTATTGAATCGGGGGGGGGGGAGGGGGAGAAATGTAATACCCTGAATTTTGGGATCGGAGGCTTGGGAATAAGCTTGAAATAAGTGGACTGTTAAGCCCTGGTTTAGCAGGTGCCCCAAATCTATTTCCTAATGTTTCTTATATTTTTGGGGTATTAAAGAAAGAAAAATGGTGAATTTTAGAGAATGTGATTATGCTTCCAGTGAAATTTCCTGTGAGGCAGTGAGTTTGTCATGTGGTTTTGGATAACCAAATGATGAGCAAAAATTATGATATTTTATAGAGTGAAAATAGACATCCTAAGATTTAAAATGATAAGTCATATGAGTCAATTAGACCTATATACAAAGAGTTATGAATTTTTGAATTTAGCCCAGAAAAACTATGAATTTTCTAGAACAACATGTAAAGATTGAAAATATGGGAATTTTGTGCTTCCATTTGGCTAAAGGACATATTTTTCCTTGAAACTAGACTCAATAAGGGTTATATAGCCTTTAGAATCACTCCAATACGAGTTCTACAAAATTAGTTATGCTTTTTCAAAGTTAGGGCATAAATCTGCCAGAATTTTTGATAAATCCAAAAATAAAGAAATAATGTGATGGCAAGTTTTGAAATTATGAGGTATATGGGAAATTCATTTGGACGGATGGAAGGAACTCCTGGATATCATTTATCATGGCCTAAGAAGAGGGAAATATTATGTACATGTTAATTGGGTTAAATGACATGATACATGTACATAAAAGGCAATATTTTCATTTTTGGAAATTAGAGAATTATGACATAAGCATAATGCTATGATTACATAAGAAAACATATTATAAAGAAAATCTTCATCTTTCAAGCTCAATTTCACATTGGTTTTGGCTGAAATAGAAGAGAGAAAACTTGAGAGTTTTGTAGAGAGAAGAGAAGAAAACTCACAAGGTAGGTTGATTTCTTCGATGAATTCGTAACTAATGAGTATAATACTGCTCCTAAGCTTCTCTTTCATGTATTTTAAGGTGTTGGAAGCTCCAATTTTAGTGTTGAGAAGGCTAGGGTTTCGATTATTAAGGGTAAAAACTAGAGGAAGAAGAGGTAACTTCTGAAACTTCAATTTTTGGTTGTTATGACTGCTGTGGTCGATTTAATTGGTGAATTTCTAGTTAAATTGTTGTGATTGTAAAATTTGGTAAAGGAGGTGGCCTAGGCATTATGCTGACAAAATTGGGTCTAAATAGTAATTATAACATAATTAAATAGTTAATAAAGTGATTACGAGTAGAAAGAAACACGTCTACGAAGTCAGATTTGGAAAACCCCAATTTTCCCCTGAGAATCTTAAATTTCAGCCAGGTCCAATTTAGGGGCTAGAGTTAGATTTTTTATGATATGATGATTTCATTGAGTTCAGGGGGAAAAATTAGGTAGGGTTACAGTTGATTACTTTTTCGAAAAGCCTACAAAAACAATTACGAAAACGCCCTCAAAACCTTGAAATAGGGGCTGCTAGGGGCATTCTTGTCATTTGATAGTGAATTTGTTAATTCTAAGTCTGGGAATGGATTTCTTGGATGAAAATATGTCAAAATAGCCCATGTCAAAATTTTGGAAAAAGTACAGTCGGACCAGGTACGGCGAGGTTGGGCTGAGTCCCTGGGTCATTTTGGTAAATTTTTGCAATGGGCTAATATAACCACTACAAACACTATGGAAGTGCCTAAAATTGTATATGAATGAGTTTTAACCTAATTCTTATACATTTGACATTTTAGGACCGAGTTAGAAGCCTGAGGTTGGCACGTATTATAAGGCACAAAGTTTAATGAGTTTCTTTAAGGATTAGAGAAGGGTGATTAAGATAGGGAACTTACCTCTCCTGTATGTATTTGATATTTGTACGGTGTATTGATGCATGTTATTGCTTTGCTTGATAATGTGAAACATATATGAATGATTAAAAAGCTCTATTTTTGTTTATACTGTGGCCATAGTTTTGTTGCATGAAACATTGATTACGCAGATATATCATTATGTGAGCATGAGTTATGTAAGGTAAGTATGTCATGCATTAAATACTTATCTAGCATGCATATTGGCATTGTTTCCCTATTGAGATTCTCTCAAATCTCATCCTCCCCTACCACAAATTAGACAGGTGAAAACAAGAAGTGTACTGAAAAAAAAGAGAATTACACGGGAGGAATGGAGTGGTAGAATAAAGACGGGAAGATGTCTCCATTTTACTGGGATGTGTTTAAATACCCTAGAGCCCTATATGGCTACAAGGTTTGTAATTATGTACGAACCCCTATGGGGAATTTCTATAATCATGCACATATTATTAGTATATTTATACTATTCATGTGTTGCCCACTGAACAATATATCATTTTCCGTAAATACTCTGAAAGATGTTAAAATAAGGTAAGGGCGTAACAATTCCCACTAATTAAAACACAGCAGCCTCTCCCTTACACCCTCACTTTTGTCACTGCAACCGAAATTAATTAGAGGAAGAAAAAATAACCTACCCATTTTATTAAATCAGCAACCATTCCTTGCCCCTCCATTTTGTGATTTGAAACTAAAAAAAGAAAGAGAGAGAGGGACAGTTGCAGTCGGATGAAGACGAACAAGGACGAAAGGGAAAAAGGAGAAGAAGAGAAGGTTGAATCTCACATGCAATCCAGCGATTGAGTAGAGGTAAGCCTTACAATGATCCTCCTAGCCTGCTTTCTTCCATTTATGGAGTTTTTTTAAAGAAAGGATTATGATTTCAAAGTCTAGTTGGTAAGAGAAAATGGAAGAACAAGGGGGTTAGGCATAGATTCAAGCATGTATATGTGAGAAATAGACTTGTATGTGGTTGGATGTTATTGCATGTGGGTGGTTAAATGATTTGGGCATGATTCTCAAATTTGGAAATTTCCTGATTATAACCCATAGCCACATGATAGAAAAGGAAATAAAAAGGGATGCTTATATGGTTAAGAACGTGGTATGGATAAGCATATTGTTGTGTGTGTCTATATAATGACGTTGTGGCATGCTAAAATAAAAATTTGACACTACTGAAACATTTATTGATAAGCCACAGTGTGTTTTTTTTAGTTTTTAGTCATACGAGATAACTAATTTGGATCGCTCAATTATGTTTGGACACAATAAAATGATAATTTCAGTATTGCTGTTTGATGTGGGAAATTTTCAGATCTAAGTGGGTTGCTGTCCAAATTAATTATTTGAAGGGTGTAATGGCATCTAAGAGGTAATGGTTATACATTATATGGTGTAAGTTCAAGAATAGACATGAATGTTGCCAAATTTGTAATTGGATACATAGTTAAATCTTGAACATATTCTAGAATAAAGTTTACGGTGCCTAATACATATGCAAAGAGAAATTGGATGGGATATTGTAAAGCGCACGGATGTTATGTGAAGGTTGTGTTAGTGCACACCTATAAAATTGAGTTCTTGGAAGATGAATTTTCAAGAGAATACCCCCTGTTCAAGGAAAAAGTATCTTAATTCATTGAATTATATTCAAGATAAGTTTAAAGGTCCTTAAAATGTGTTTAGTAACAAAAGTATTAAGGTCCATGATTGTCTTTTCCTTATCTTGTTTTGGCCAATCACTATTTTAATGTTAAACAATAAATTTTTTATTTGATGCTTCCAAAGAATCTAGAAGGTGCAATTATATGCAAAAGTGTCAAAAGTATAAGTTTGGAAGCATTGATTAAGAAAGATAATAGAATTATGTAATTTCTACACCCATTTTGGCCTGGAGTGGTCACAAAATTATGGCTCAAACTTTTTAACATTTAGATTGAAAATGAATTCCTCTAGCAAAATTGTGCAGAATGCAATAGGCAAAAGAGGGGGCAAAACAAGAAGAAGAAGAATCATTAGACAAAGAACAAGAAGTAGGAAAATCAAGGTAAAATGACCAAGTTAAGGAGCTACTTGAATGGGTTAGAAGTTGGGGCTTTGAGAGAGATTAATTAAGCTATGAAAGCATGACAAGATGAATATTAATTTGTCCCTACATGTATAATCAATAGGGTTTGATATTTGCTACCAAGACCAAAGAGGATGCAAAGCAAAGGAAGCACAAATAAAAGGAAGTAATTTGGAAGAGGAAGCAAAAGGTAGTAAAACTTACTCTTATATAATTTGTGCTTAGTTGATTGTAAGTTTATTTGCTATGTATACCTTTGAACATGCACTATCATTAATTGCATTTGTGCCATGGCCATGTGTATGTACTTGTAAAGTATTGTTCTTGCATTGCCTATTTACATGCTTAGTTTATTATCATTGCACAATATTGAGTTAATGTTTTAGTACTGAGATTCTCTCGAATCTTATCCCTTTGTCCTATGTATGTGCCAACAATAGGTGCAAGTACTGTTAAGGGGAAGAGCAAGCTAGTAGAGGAAGCTTGATGGTGGAAGCTTTAGAGAAGTTTATTTTGATTTTCTTAATGTAGAATATATTATGTGGTTGTTGTATATATGTTTGTGTGAGTTATTAAAAGTCAATATATGTAATGGTATGTATCTAGCCTCCATAAGGAGTTAATGAAGAGGTGTTTTCAAAACCAAGGTAAGTGCCATGTGAAGAACATGACAAGTATACATGAAAGTGGTTACTAGATAACTAGTTTATATGCTTGTATGAGCCACGAACAAGTGAATGCTTAGGCAAAAGGGAAAAACAATGAGTTAGATTATGAAATTTTGTGGGAAAATAATATACATCCGGTGCTTTAAAATGAGTCCTAGTTCATAATTTTTGGAAGTGTACATAAAAAGATATGAATTTTCAAAAATGACCAAGGACAGCTGAGAACTGATGCGAAAATCACTATACAGATTTTAGAAATTAAAGCTTTTAGACTACTTGGAATAATGGTTTGCTTGGTGTAATGCCCTAATTTGGGAGTAAGGGCTAATGACTTCAAATATTGGTGTAATTATTATTGAATAAACACTTTTGTAGAATATGATGTGAATTATGATCCGAATGCATTTTGATCAGTGCCTAACCCTATATTTAAGCTTAACTGTGTGACAAAGCTTAAAATGAACCCTAAGTGTAGGGGAAGGCGCATGAATGAAGAAGGGAATGATCTAAGTGTGTTTATTAGTGGTTCAGTAATAATTGCCATAATCAGGGGCAAATAGGTAAAAAGGATAGTTACCGACCAATTGGTTAGTTACCAAAGAGGAAGCTCCTTGGTAACTCAAAGATCAATGGTTGAGATTCAGTGAGCAAGAGAGTGGAATTGTATGTGTGAGTGTTCATGTGTGTTAATGGAAGGAGAAACAAAATCTTGACAAGTGTCAAGGTGTGAGCCATGGGATTAAGTCAACTTTTCAAACTCTTTTCCTCTCTCTTCTCTCCTTCCAAGGTCAGCTATCATGCATGGGGAAGGACAAAATCTGCACCTTCATCATCATCTTATCTTCTCTCTCTCAAGACTCCATTTTCATGCAAGTACAGGAGGAAAGAGAAAAGGAAAGGTGAGATTTTGGCAGTGTTGTTGACTACTAATGCTCAAGTACTCTTCATTAATGTTGATCATGGTGATGAGAGCTTCATTGCTATGGTTTTAGATTTTTGAAAGGTGGTGTTTGAGAGCTTGAAGAAATTTAAAAGTTGAGGAAGCAAAGAACTAGCCTTAAAAAGAGGAAGAAGTGAGTATTTGATGCATTTTGGCATATTTATTGTGATGATTGGTTGAGTTTTGTAAATTTTGGATTTTGCCTTGATTTTGGTATAATTTTGGAATGGACAATTTGGATAGTGTGTTGTGTTGGATTTGGTGTCATATTGTGTCTGTGTTATTGGAATTGGTTTGAAATCTTGAAAGCTAAGTTGGTTATTTAGTAGTTTTGGAGTTCTATGTGTTTGAAAGTGTGGAATGTGTCATTGGGATGAAATTTGGTTGTTTTAGTGTGCCCAATGGATTCTTTATGGAAATTTGTGTGGAAATAGGTTGTTGCTAATTTTTGGGAGCCATTGGACACTTTGATGGGAAATTTGGAAAATTCTGTCAGCTGCTCTGTTTTGGCTTCTGATAAGCCTCACTCAAGTGATCTGGGATCTCACTCGAGTATAGCATCATATTCTCTCTTATTCTTCAGTCTTAGTGGCACTCCCACACAAAGAAAGCAGAAGTGTATTGTCTCACTTGTGAGTGATATGGGTTTTCACTTGAGTGTATCTTGTCTCACTCGAGTGTGCAGGGATTTTGCATTATAAGACCACGTCTCGAGTTGTCACTCGTAGCCCATTTCTCAAGAGTGTGTTCTAGCACTCGCGAGTGTTATGCCATCACTAGAGTGCTAAGGTTGCTGCTCGAGTGCACTTCTCATTTTAAAGTTTCTTTTGCTCTCGAGTAGTCACTTCATGTGCCTCACTTTGTAGGACTTGGGTAAGATGAGGCTATCACTCGAGTGTTATGTTTAGGACTTGAGTGTTGTGATCATTTTCTGTCTTTGTTCTTGCTTTCGGTCAAGCACACGTGTGAGTGAGTCGTTCTCACTCGAGTGCGAGTTATTCCATCACTCGAGTGAGGTTTTTTTCACTCGAGTGCATGAGTTAAAAATCAGTGTTATACTTCTAAAAAAGGGATCTTTGGGTTTGTTCTTCCAACCCTTTAGGTAGGTGTTTAGGCTTCTAGTAGCCACCTGAAGAGTTCAAATGATAACCAAATTTAAGTGTTATGAAAGTAAGAATTTGGAATAAGGATTAATTCGTCGTCCTTGATTTTTGGTTCATAAGCTTTGATATTTGCCCTACTCGTGAGCCATCTGTGCTGAAGCATGCTTAGAAAGAATAAGGTAGTAACGCTTTCCCTTATACTATATATGATACATTGTATTTTGATTTATCATGGTTTGCGAGACTATTACCTGCGGCCCACGGTGGTTCTGATGGGAGGATCGTGCCTTCAGGGCGATGGATATATGGGGAATAAGACTATGTAGAAGCTGTAAGGCTATATGTGAGCCAAAAGCCTATTTGTGAACCCTTCACTTGCAGCCTATCGGTGTTTCTGGTAGGAGGATCGTACCTTCAGGTTGGTGATTAATGGGAAATTAATTACTAACTAAGAGAAAAATGAGAAGTGTCATTAAATGAATAATGGAGGGATTAGATAAGCTAATTGATGACTCATTGTGTGAGAGCCAATAGGGAAGTGACACTTGGCAAGATCACATATAGAGAGAATATAGGGAAAGTCAAATTGAATTTTTAATTTATTTCTCTCTCCTTCCCTCCTTTGTTTTTCACTGGAATGAGTATGGGAGGAGGGAGTTAATCATTTTCTTTTTTCCTCTCCAACCACTCTCATATCTTTATTCTCTCACTCCATCCGGCACTACTGTTGAAAGAAAGGGAAGGAAGAAAAGCTTCAAAAAGGTAAGGGAAATGGCCTCATATGCTCAAACTCATTTCTCTAAAATTGTTCCTGGAGTAAACAGCTTCAGTTCTATGGTTATAGTTTACTATTTGGGATTGATTTGAGCTCTTAAGGAATTGTGAAAGTTGAAGGATCAAGAAGTCCTTTTGGAAAAGTTGAAGAGGTAAGTGAAACCTATCTATCCATTTAAATTTTGTTCCATTTGGATTAGTTTTGAATTTCTGGGAATTATTGCCTATTTTTGAAAATAAGAGCCATTGGGCATTTGGCATGTTATTGGTATGTGAATGGTATATTTGGAATGTATATAGATAGATAGGATTGATTTGGGATTGAATGATTGATTTAGTGATTTTGGAAATTTAGTGGTGTATGTTTCCCAAGACCAAACCATAATAATGGAATAGGATTTTGGTTGTTTTAATGGTTTTAATAGATTCCTTGAGTGTTTTTGTGTGGAGATAGCTTTGGTTGAAGTTTTGGGTCATTTGGAAATTCTTAGGAAAATTCTGGTGAATGCAGTCTTTGTTTTTGCGTTTTCTAGTTTTTGATGCATATCACTCTAGTGAGGGGAGTATCACTTGAGTGAGTCAGTTAAATTCTTCGTTTTCCCTTCTGTTTCTGAAGTGCACTTCTGTGAAAATGGGCAAGGGTATTGCCTCACTTGCGAGTGCAGTAGGTTCTTACTCGAGTGAGCCTCCTTTCACTCGAGTGCTGGTGTATTTGACACCAAGAACTTGCCTCTCAGGTTCTCACTCGCGGTTGAATGCTAGAGTATATCTCAACACTTGCAAGAATTCAATCTCCACCCGCGTGAGAAGTCTCATGCTCGAGTGCTCCTTCCCTCTGAAAACTCCCATTACTCTTGGGTTCCCACTTCCTGGACTTCACTTTTTAGTGCTTAAGTGAAGCATTTGGCTATCACTCGATGAGGTCTTGTGCGCTTGAGTGTCCCTGTCTCTAAAAATTTTTGGTGCTCTCAGGTGCTCAGTCGCTAGCCTTCACTCTCTAAGAACGGAAAAACCAAGGTAGTGACACTTTATCTTATATCATGTATATTGCATTTCTTGTTTGCATTAGTCATTGAATACAGATACAGTGAGGGGACGTGGCGAAAGCTCGGCCTTGAATACAGATACAGTGAGGGGACATGGTGAAAGCCCGACCTTGTATACAGTGAAGGGGATGTGGCAGAGTGCCTGGCCTCGAATATTGATTGCTGTATTGTGATGTATGCTTACTTGCTTTGTTTAATTATACATCATATACGTAAACTGTTGCTACTGAGATTCTTTTGAATCTCATTCTTTCCAAATAACATTTTTAGACAGGGTAAGTGGATCAAGAAGCAAGCAAGTGAATAAGGGTGATTAGGACTGCCGGTGGTAGTCTTAGCTACGATCATTTTGGTTTTTAACTGGTTATCATTTTGGACAAATGTACATATTGAATAGATCACAGTATTATAGTTTTGTGTAATCCTCGATATGGATACTGAGATGGGCAATAATGCCCTAAGCAATATTTTGGATTAATGTTAGAATCCCGGGTGAATGTTGGGAATTGTGCTTATACTCTGATGTTGTACATGTAACAGATCGAACAGGCCGATTGTTTTTATGAATGAATGAATGGAGATCTATTTGTACATGTGTTGTAAGAGTTTTTAATTACCTCTGATCTCTCATTTCATTATAAAGTGTATTTAAACACTAATCACGACCTTGATCGTGGTGGAGGTTACATTTGTGGTATCAAAGTAGTTTTCCTGGTATTTGTAGGAATTGCTAGGATAAATGCCAAAGTTTATTGTCTGAGTATTAGATTATTGATGATTGTTGATTGTATACACATGAATATTTCTGTTATTGATTGGTATATAGGAGTTTAAAGAATATGTGTATACTCTTACTGTGATTTCTGACTTGGTGAACCATTTGTAGACTGAAGAGGAACAATGGCTCCCACTAGCGTTAGAAGACCTGACCCAAAGGTAGAAGAGATAAATGAAAATCCACCTGACCCAATGTGGGAGTTGATGAATTTAGTAAGAGAGCAAAGAGATATGATCTCTAAGCTAAGGGAGGAGCTCAGAGAAGAAAGGGCCAATAGAAATGAGGAGAAGGTCCAGTCTACACATGAGGAGACCCAAGAAGAGACTCGATATAAAGAGACAGTTGAGGGGTCTAATTGGTCTCGAGAGTCCCCAATCTCTCACGATGCTCAATCAGGAGTCGCAAGGGGTACCTGTCCGAGAGGGTAGAGGCCTACAGTTCTAGGTTTCTAAATTCTACAAGCATATACCTCCCATGTTTAGAGGAAGATTTGACTCTCAAGCGGCGGAGGATTGGTTAATGAGGATGGAGAATATCTTTGAGGTGCTTGAGTATTCCTATGAGGTTAAAGCCAAACTAGCTATCTACAAGTTAGAGGGGGACGCAAATCGATAGTGGCGCAATATTGCCATGACTATGCGGGCCTAGAATGTGCCAGTGACTTGGGAAGTGTTCCAGAGGGAATTCAATGACAAGTACTTCCCTTAGTCTGTGAGAATTGAGAATGAGTCAGAATTTCTAGCAATAAAGCAGGGAGACAATGAAATATTCGATGATTACTTGTCTCAGTTTATCCGTCTATCCTAGTATTCCTCCTACCTTAAGCTAATGGATGACAAGGAATGGAGTTCCGCCATGTTGATCCGTGGGTTGAGACAGGAGTTGAAGAAAAGGTTGGCCACCCGACAGTTTGATAAGTTCAACAAAGTGGTGGAAGAGTGCCATATCACCGAGAACAACTTGAGAGATATTAACCTGAGTAAGGGTGGTAGTCGTGGTGATATTGGTAAGGGAAGCTAATCCCAGAAATGTAAGAACCAAGGGTTCTTATCCAAAAGTGGCGGCAAGAAGCCATGCTAGTTTGGGGATCATGAGAACCAGAAATACTCATCACAATGGGTATGTCCTCGGTGCAATAAAGCACATGCTGGTAGGAATTATGAGGGGCAATAGGTATGCTTCAATACAAGTAGCCAGGACATCTTACCAAAGATAGCAAAGGGTGACCGGCAGAGTCAAGGGAGGGTGTTCGTTATGACTCATGAAGAAGCAAGGAAATCTCCCGAATTGATCTAAGATAATATTCTTCTAAATGGTAGTGTATTACAAACTTTATTTGATTCGAGTGCTAGTCATTTGTTCATAGCCTATGACTGTGTAAAGTGCCTAGGATTACATATTCATAAACTTCCATTTGATATTGTTGTGTTAACACCTATGGGCGCTAAGACTGTGGCTAAGAAAGCTTGTCTGAATAGTGTTATAATTGTCGAAGGGTTTGAGTCTACCATTGATTGGATTTGTTTGCCTTTTCATCAACTAGAAGTTATTATGGGTAATGATTGGTTGACGAAAAACAATGTTATGTTGGATTGTGGGAAGAGAAAAATAGTTTATCCTACTCCTTGGAGGGATGTTAATGTAGAGAGTAGTTTGAATTTCCTCTCGATGGCTAAGGTTGAGGAGTGTTTGAAAAAGGGATGCCAAGGATATATGGTGTTCTTCTCTATTCAGGGAGAGTTGAATGAAGCCCTTGAGAGTATCCTGGTTGTGAGAGAATTCCATGAGGTGTTTCCGAATGATCTCGACGGATTGCCCCCGGAAAGGGAAGTGGAATTTCTAATTGAAATAGTACCTGGAGCTGGGTCAATATCTAAGACCCCATACAGAATGGCCCCTAATGAAATGGCAGAGTTAAAGAAACAAATTGAAGATTTGCTTGAGAAAAGGTTCATTCGGCCCAGTGTGTTGCCATGGGGAGCTCCGGTATTGTTTGTGAAAAAGATGGATAGGAGTTTGCGATTGTGTATTGATTACAGAGAACTTAGCAAGGTAACTGTTAAGAATAAGTACCCTCTCTCGAGAAATGATGACCTATTAGATCAATTATCTGTCTCATGTGTGTTCTCCAAGATTGATCTAAGGTTGGGATATCATCAGTTACGTGTGAAGGCAGCGGATATTCTGAAGACTACTTTCCAAACGAGATATAGGTACTATGAATTCCTTGTGATGCCCTTTGGGTTGACCAATGAACTGGCAATATTCATGGATTATATGAATCGTATCTTCCGACCATATCTTGATCAGTTTGTAGTAGTGTTCATTGATGACATATTGATTTACTCCAAGAGTAATAAAGAGTATGAACGACATTTGAAAATTATATTGAGAATATTGAGAGAAAAGCAACTCTACGCCAAGCTGAACAAATGTGAGTTTTGGCTTACGGGGGTGAAATTCCTTGGCCATGTGATCTCACGAGAAGGGTTCTCAGTAGATCCCAGTAAGGTGGAAGCAGTACTTGACTGGAAGAGGCCAGAAACTATTTCTGATATTTGTAGTTTTCTGGGTCTTGTTGGTTATTATGGGAGGTTTATCCAGAGCTTCTTAGGGATTGCATTGCCAATGACCAAGCTCATGAGGAAAGATCAACCATTTTTGTGGGATGGCCGATGTGAATAGAGTTTAATAGAGCTGAAAGAGAGATTGACTACGGCACCAGTATTGATTATACCTGATCCTTGAGAGACTTACGTCATGTATAGTGATGCGAGTAAGTGGGGGTTAGGGTGTGTCCTGATGCAGCAGGGACGTGTGGTGGCCTATGCCTCTCGATAACTCAAACAACATGAAATGAATTACCCCACTCATGATCTGGAGCTTGCAGCGATAGTGTTTGCATTAAAGGTTTGGCGTCATTATCTGTATGGCGTGACAGTGGAATTGTACTGTGACCACAAAAGTCTCTAATATCTGTATGATCAGAAGGAATTGAATATGAGACAACGGTGGTGGATGGAGTTACTGAAAGATTATAACCTGGAGATCAAATATCATCCCGGTAAAGCTAATGTCATCGCAGATGCTTTGAGTCAGAAGACGATGCTTATGGCAATGATGATGAATCAAGAAAGGAAATTGATAGAGGATTTTTGGGATCTCAATCTCTTGAATAGTATCCTGTATGCCAATTATGGTGTTGTCCAAAGGGAAAATGACATGAGGATAGAAATTGAAGAGGCTCAGAGGCATGATGAGAGAGCCCAGTCCATCTGAGCTATGATTGAGCAAGGAGGACTTAGGATTATGATTTATCGCCTAGTGGGCTGATTCATTATCAGAAGAGAATCTATGTTCCACCGAAGGCGGATTTAAGGTAGAGGATTCTAAATGAGGCTCATAAGAGTCAGTATACTCTTCACCCTAGTATGACCAAGATGTATCACAGTCTGAGATCGATGTACTGGTGGCCAGGGTTGAAGAGTGATGTGACAAAGTATGTGGCACGGTATCTTACCTATAAGAAGGTAAAGATTGAACACCAGAAACTGCCAGGATTTCTTTAGAGTCTAGAAATTCCATAATAAAAGTAGGAGAGTGTGACCATGGATTTAGTGGTGGGTCTGCCCAGGATCAAGAACTATGATACGATTTGGGTGATTGTTGATCGACTCATGAAGTCAACACACTTCATACCGATTAATGCTAGCTATTCTCCGGATAGGTTAGCGGAAATCTACATCAAAGAGATTGTGAGACTCCATGGTACACCGAAGAACATCATCTCCGATAGAGATCCTCACTTTACTTCAAGATTCTAGAGGGCTCTGCATGAAGCTATGGGTACACAGATGAGGTTTAGTATGGCTTACTATCCTCAGACAGACGGATAGTCAAAAAGAACTATCCTGACTCTGGAAGATATGCTAAGAGTGTATGTCATTGACTTTAAGGGAAAATGGGATTATTACCTTCTACAAACCAAGTTTGCTTACAATAACAGTTATCATATGAGCATTCAGATGGCTTCATATAAAGCATTGTATGGGAGGAAGTGCAATCACCATTATGCTGGACAAAATTGTCTGAGAGGAAGTTGTATGGCTTAGACCTCATTAATCAAACTTCAGAAAAGATTAGAATAATCAGAAAGAGGCTCCTTACAGTACATAATTGACAAAAGAGTTATGCTAACAAAAGGAGAAGGCCTCTAAAGTTTGAAGTAGGGGATCATGTGCTCCTCCGAGTATCTCTGGTCACAGGCATCAGGAGAACTATCAAGAGAAGGAAACTGAGCCTGAGGTACATTGGTCCATTTGAAATTCTGGCACGAATCGGATTTATGGCGTACCGAATAGCCCTACCCCCGAATTTGAGTAGATTGCATGATGTATTCCATGTCTCGCAGCTCAAGAAGTACCAACCAGACCCTGAGCATATTATTGAATATGAAGAGGTAGAGTTACAAGATAACTTCACTTATGCGGTAGAGCCAGAGAAAATCATTGACTGAGAAGAGTGGCAGCTCAAACATCGAAGCTTACTGTTTGTGAAGGTGGTCTAGAAGGGAATGTCTCCAAGAGAAGCAACTTGGGAGGTGGAAGTGGACATGAAGAACTAATTTCTTGAGTTTATGCCCCATGATGTGTAATCAATTTTGAGGGCAAAATTTATTGAACGGGGGGAGAATTGTAACGCCCCAAATTTTGATTAAAGGCTAATGAGGATTATTGTAGAGATTTATGAATTTAAATTGGATTTATTATGTGTTTTGTAATAATATTAGTTAATATGTCATAATTGGTGAAAAATCGAAAGAATGGAATTTTTGGCCATAAGTTGATGATTAATGGAAAATTAATTACTAACTAAGAGAAAAATGAGAAGTGTCATTAAATAAATAATGGAGGGATTAGATAAGTTAATTGGTGACTTATTGTGTGAGAGCCAATAGGGAAGTGACACTTGGGAAGCTCACATGTAGAGAGAATATAGGGAAAAGTCAAATTGAATTGTTAATTTATTTCTCTCTCCTTCCGTTCCTTGGTTTTTGCTGGAATGAGTATGGGAGGAGGGAGTGTAATCATTTGCTTTTCTTTCATCTTTAACCACTCTCATCTCTCTCTTCTCTCACTCCATCCGGCACCATTGTTGAAGGAAAGGGAAGGAAGAAAAGCTTCAAAAAGGTAAGGGAAATGGCCTCATATGCTCAAACTCATTTCTCTAAAATTGTTACTTGAGTAAACAACTTCAGTTCTATGGTTATAGTTTGCCATTTGGGGTTGATTTGAGCTCTTAAGGAATTGTGAAAGTTGGAGGATCAAGAAGTCCTTTTGGAAAAGTTGAAGAGGTAAGTGAAACCTATCTATCCATTTAAATTTTGTTCTATTTGGATTAGTTTTGAATTTCTGGGAATTATTGCCTATTTTTGAAAATAAGAGCCATTGGGCATTTGGCATGATATTGGTATGGGAATGGAATATTTGGAATGTATATGGATAGATAGGATTGATTTGGGATTGAATGATTGATTTAGTGATTTTGGGAATTTAGTGGTTTATGTTGCCCAAGACCAAACCATAATAATGGAATAGGATTTTGGTTGTTTTAATGGATTCCTTGAGTGTTTTTGTGTGGGGATAGCTTTGGTTGAAGTTTTAGGTCATTTGGAAACTCTTGGGAAAATTCTGGTGAATGTTGTCTTTGTTTCTGCGTTTTCTAGTTTCTGATGCATATCACTCGACTGAGGAGAGTATTACTCGAGTGAGTCAGTTAAATTCTTCATTTTTCCTTCTGTTTCTATAGTGCACTTCTGTGAAATGGGCAAGGGTGTTGCCTCACTTGCGAGTGTGGTAGGTTCTCACTCGAGTGCTTGTGGATTTGACACCAAGAACTTGCCTCTTGGATTGTCACTCACGGTTGAATGCTATAGTGTGTCTCAACACTCGTGAGTATTCAATCTCTACCTGAGTGTGAAGTTTCATGCTCCAATGCTTCTTCCCTCTGAAAACTCCCATTGCTCTCAGGTTCTCACTTCCTGGACTTCACTCTCTAGTGCTCAAGCGAAGCATTTGGCTATCACTTGAGTGAGGTCTTGTGTGCTCGAGTGTCCCTATCTCTAAAACATTATGGTGCTCTCGAGTGCTTACTCGCTAGCCTTCACCCTCTAATACCCGAGTGCAGACCGTACCATCACTCGAGTGAAATAGTGAAAAATATCAGTGATTGTGCTTCCAAAAGGGGATCTTAGGGATAGTTCTTCCAACCCTTTAGGGCTTTTATTAGAGGCGTTTAAGGGTACTTAAGAGACAATAATTATAACCAATTTAAGTATTGTGAATGTATTGAGTATTAGACTAAGTGATAACGCATCGTCCTTAATTATGACTTTAGGATTTGATATTTGCCCGGAGCGTAGAAGGCACGTGCCTGCTCAAGAACAGAAAGACCAAGGTAGTGACACTTTATCCTATATCATGTATATTGCATTGCTTGTTTGCATTAGTCATTGAATACAGATACAGTCAGGGGACGTGGCAAAAGCCTAGCCTTGAATACAGATACAGTGAGGGGACGTGGCAAAAGTCTGACCTTGTATACAGTGAAGGGGATGTGGCAAAGTGCCTGGCCTCGAATATTGATTGCTACATTGTGATGTATGCTTACTTGCTTTGTTTAATTATACATCATATACGTAAACTGTTGCTACTGGGATTCTTTGGAATCTCACTCTTTCCAAATAACATTTTTAGACAGGGCAAGTGGATCAAGAAGCAAGCAAGTGAATAAGGGTGATTAAGACTGCCGGTGGTAGTCTTAGCTACGATCTTTTTGGTTTTTGACTGGTTATCATTTCGGACAAATGTACATATTGAATAGATCATAGTATTATAGTTTTGTGTAATCCTCGGCATGGATACTAAGATGGGCAATAATGTCCTAAGCAATATTTTGGATTAATGTTAGAATCCCGGGTGAATGTTGGGAATTGTGCTTATACTCTGATGTTGTACATGTAACAGACTGAACAGGCCGATTGTTTTTATGAATAAATGAATGTAGATCTATTTGTACATGTGTTGTAAAAGTTTTTAATTACCTCCGATCTCTTATTTCATTATAAAGTGTATTTAAACACTAATCACGACCTTGCTCGTGGCAAGGGTTATAAACTTTATTTGGGGATCACTGTATATTTTATAAATATTATTTTGGATACGGTTTTGAGATCCCTTATATGGGAAACAATAAACCCTTAGTTGATATATATGAAACCCAGGGGTTGCCGGGATTTTACTGTATACTCTGATATGTATAAATGCTATTTAACTGCACAGGGTAGTTATATTCGAAAAGTGAAAAGGAGATCAAGTTATATCGATTTTGAAAGAAATTTGTAAAAACCCTATCTCAAGGATAGGATTAAAAATGGAATTTTATCATCCGTTGGTCTCTAATTCATTTTAATTACGTAGTTTCGAATCATAATTACTGTTTATAAGGCAGGGGGTTACACCTGGGTCTTATTTTTCTATCAAATATCTTTTCCAGAGCTAAAAGTAAAGTTTTGAACCACTAATTTTAGAGCTATTGTAACCCCCACCGTAATTATATCTGAAATACGCGATTTAAAGTGAAACAAAGACCAATAAAAATAAAACTATTTCAAATCCCATATTTACGATAGGGTTTTCACAAATACCTTTCGAAATATAATTAACTTAGTCTCATATTCAAATTTCAAATACAATTACTATGTGAAGATAAATCACATTTATACCAATATCAGAGTGCACAACATAATAATCATCCCAGTAATCCCGGGTTCTTACCTTCACTAAAGATACACAGGGCACAGTTGCCCATTACAACTCTTCAAATGGGGATTACAAAATTCTCCTCAAATACATAAACTAATACCCAAATGCTCATTCCAAATACATAATCAAATATACATTCCACAATATATACAACCATTGTCCAAATACGAATACAAATCATCCCAATTATGATAACCAACTATCAAAACCAAACTCCAACGGGAGCCTTGGGAGCCTTAGTCGCCCTTGACTGCTATCTCCATCCTCGATCCACCTACCCTGTCTAAAATGGTTGATAGGGGAGGGAGAGATTCTAGAGAATCTCAGTAGGAAACAAATACCAATATGCATGTAAGATAAGTGTTTAATGCATGACATGCTTGCAATACATAACTCATGCTCACATAGTGACATATCTACGTGCTCAATGTTTCAACAACTTACTCATGGCCGTAGCATAACTAGAAACAGAGCTACAATTATTCATACATGTTTCACATAATCAAGCAAAGCAATAACATGCATCAATACACAAACACAAATATCAAAGCATGCAGGAGAGGTAAGTTCCCTACCCTATTTCCACATATGCTCTAGCTCCGCTTACTCTCGATTAGAACGAATACCGAATCATGACCAGGGAGAATATCAACCCTATAACCAAAGCAAGGACATAGGGTTATTCTCTATTCCAAAACCTTACTTTCATATCACTTAAAATTGGTTTCCATTCATGACCTTTAGGTGGCTAATCAAAGCCTAATCATATGCCTAAAGGCTTGGAAAACACTTGACCAAAGATCACCTTTTAAAAGTCCAAAATGTAGATTTTTGGGGATTGGCCGCGGCCAACAAATCCACTGGCTGTGGCCAAAAATAGCTCAGAAACATTTGGGCCGAGGCCCAGAATCCGCTGGCCTCTGCCAAGAAAATCCTGTTTTTTGGCTGAATTTCCAAAAATCATAACTAATTACAAAAAAATCGAAATGAGGTGATTCCAAAGCCAAATTAAAGCTATTCAAGTCCTCTACACAGGAAAAATATTGGACATTACTGGAAATTACCACAAAATACATAATTCCCAAACACTCAAAACTGTCCCAAAACAGAGTTCATTTTCGACCTCAAACTTTGGACAGTCATATCTCCCAGTTTCCAAAACAAAATGGCACAAATTATATGTCCATTTTGAAGCTTGGGATGTGAAATTTAAGACTGGAAAGTTTCATAATTTTCAGACACCATTTGACCAGTCAAAAAGTCCACACGAACAGACTGCTCAGACAGAATTCACACTGGACAGAATTTCCAAACTTTCACAATTGCTTCCAATGGTTCCCATTTTCACATCAAACATCATTCCCACACAAATTTTCACAAGGAATCCATTGGAATCGCCAAAAAAACCAAATTCACATCACATTGACATGTTTTACCAATAATCACAACATGTCATCACACAATCACAACACAACACACATTACCATTCCTTTCATTCCAAGTTCTCAAACCAATTCCAATGGCTCTATAACACATCAAGACACCAATTGCCACTCAAACACAAAGCAATTCATACATTTCAAAAATCACACAAAATCAAGGAAAAATTCACAATTCAAAATACTTAACCATAATTCACAAAACTTAGATCAAAAGACTTCAAATACTCACATCTTCCTCTTTCCCAAACAAATTCCTTGATTCTTCATCTTTCCAAATTTCCTCAAGCCATCAAACACCTCCTTTCAAAAATCTAAAACCATAGATATGAAGCTCTCATCACTATGAATAAGATTATAGAAGGACATTAGAGTATTAGAGGACCACAAGCCAACCAAAATCTCACCTCTAGTTTTCTCTTTCTTCCTTGAGCTAGGCGAAATGGAGAACAAGAGAGAGATAAAGATGATGAAGGAGATGATCAGATTTTTGGATTCCAAAACTGACCTAAAAGTGAGAGGGAGAGAGGGAAAATGAGTAGAAATGTTGACCATGATCCTAGGGTCCATAAGTTGCCAAGTGCCAACATCTTGCTCACCTCCCATGAGCTCACAAAAGCTCACACACATGTGATTCCACCCCTTAATCTCTTGCACAAATCAATCCTAACCATTGATCTTGAAGTTACCAATGAGTTTCCTCTTCGGTAACTTTACC
The DNA here is from genome assembly GCA_963242795.1 of Inga leiocalycina. NCBI lineage: Eukaryota > Viridiplantae > Streptophyta > Magnoliopsida > Fabales > Fabaceae > Inga > Inga leiocalycina. The sequence continues at coordinate 46,407,469 of OY725324.1, forward strand.
TTTTTGCCCCTAATTATGGCAATTCCTCCTGAATCACCACCAAACACATCATACTGTTCCATTTATCACAAAACATGCATTCCCTCTATTCTAAGTCAATTTAGATGTTAATCCACAATTGAACTCAAATACAGGGTTTGGGTACGAATCACAACATATTCGAATCACATTTGAATCTCAAATCGCATCGGATTCTCCAAAAGGGTTATTTATCACTAACCACATCCACTTTTGGAGTCATTATTCTTAATCGCAATTTGGGATCTTGCTAAACTGGGGCTTAGCAATCCACTTATTTTATGCTTATTCTCTAACCTCAAATATCAAAATTTGGGGTATTACAGCTATATTGAACTAGTCATGAATTTCTAAAGTTTCAAGAATTCATACTCCAATATAGTGAGTACCCTTGGTTCTATTTAAAGAACTCTTATATTCTTAGTTCTTTCAAGTGTACTTTTGGGTTACATGTGATTTTTAAATGGCTAAACAACTCTAATAAGTGATCCTAGAGTAAGGTTACATAAGAACTATCTAGTATGCCTAATATAACAATTCTTTATTAGGAACTATCAAGTAAATTTTTTTTTCAGAATCCCACCTTTTTATATTTGATGGTTATCATTTTTAAGGAATACAAAATGAAACAAAAGAACACGAATGAAGCCTGTAACCCCCTCCATAATTATATCCGAAATACGCGATTAAAATGAAATAGAGACCAATAATAATCAAAACTCATTTAAAATCCCACACTTGAGATAGGGTTTTCACAAATACCTTTTAAAATCTAATTAACTTGGTCCCATATTCACATTTCGAATACAATTACTACACGAAGATAAATCACATTCATATAAATATCAGAGTGCACAACATAATCATCCCGGCAACCCAGGTACATACCTTCGCTAAAGATACACGGGGAACAATTGCCCATTACAATTCTTAAAATGGGGATTACACAATCTCATCTCAAATTTATAACCCTATATTCAACCGAATCATATATAGTCTTCACAACTCATTGATAACCAACTACCAACTCTCATCTCAAAGGAGTCCTAGCCGCTCCCTCCACGAGCCACTTGCCCTGTCTAAATTGTTGGTAGGGGAGGGTGAGATTCGAGAGAATCTCAGTAGGGAAACATTATCAATATGCAGGCAAGATAAGTGTTTAATGCATGACATGCTTGCATCACATAACTCATGCACACATACAATAACAAATCTATAAGCTCAATGATTCGAACAATACACATATAGCCATAGCATATATTGAAACATAGCTTTAAATCATTCATACATGTTCCACATAATCAAAAAAAGTAATAACATGCATCAACACATTAATACAGTTATCAGAGCATGCAGGAGAGATAAGTTCCTTACCTCCAGTTTTTTCTCCTCGATTTACGTGCCAACAACTCGGGGCTTCACATTCGATCCTACAATGTCAAATGTACTATTTAGATACTTCCATAGTGTTTCTAGGGGTTATATGAAGCTATATGGAAAAATTACTAAAATACCCCCGAGGACCCGGCCCGGCTGTACTTTTCTTGAAATTTTGACATGGGCTATTCTAACATATTTTCGCCCAAGGAATCCATTTTCGAACTCGGAATTATCAAATTCGATGTCAATTTACCAATTTACCCTTGACAGCCCCACTTTAAGGGTTTCAGGGGCGTTCTCGTAATTATGCTTTTTCGGCCTTTTCTGAAAAAGTGACCAACTGTAACCCCACCTAATTTTCACTCCTGAACTCAATGGAACCATAAAATCATTGAAAATCCAACTCTAAGACCCATTTATAGACATAACCGAAATATACAAGTACTCTGGGGAAAATTGGGGTTTTTCGGTTTCGGCTCCGTAAACGTGTTTCTTTCAACTCCTAACCACTTTATTAACCATTACATTGGGTTAGAACTACCATTTAGTATCAATTTGGGCAGCATAACACCTAGGCCAACCCATTTTCCAAATTTACAAACAAAGACAATCCGGTGAAATTTCACCGATTAAATCAACTACAGCAGCTAGAACAATCAAAGATTGAAGTTTCGGAGGTTACCTTAAGCTCCTTCTGGCTTATCCTTCTTATGGATGAACCCTAGCCTCTTTAAACAATGATATTCCTTGCTTCAAGACCTTAATTCACATAGAGGAATAACTTAGGAGAAGGATTATACACGTTATGTACGAATTCACCGAAGAAATCGACCTACCTTGTGAGATTTCTCCTCTCTTTCTCTCTCTAAAAGCTCTCAAACTTTCTCTCTCTCTCTCTTGGCTTCTAGTTCAGCACGAAAATGAGAGATGAAGATGATGAGAAAATGTTTTAATTTCCATGCTGATGTCATCTTTTATTTTGATGATGTCATAATTCCCATTTTCGGATTTTCTGGCAGATTTTCTGCCCAAACTTTGAAAAATCATAACTAATTCTAGAAAACTCAAAATGAGGTGATTCCAAAGCCAAATGAAATATATTTAAGTCCTCTTCATATGAAAAATATTGGCCATTATTAAAAATCACCACACAATTCCAGAATTACGTAAAACTCATCACTGATCCAAAACAGAGTTCAGTTTCCATCCCAAATTTTGGACAGTCATATGTCCTAGTTCACAAAACGAAATGGCACCAATTATTTATCCATTTTAAACCTTGAGATGTGAAATATAAGACTGGAAAGTTTCAGAATTTTTAGACTCCATTTGTTCATTCAAAACGTTCACACAAACTGACTGCCCAGAATAGAGTTTCACTAGACAGAATTTCAGATTTTGCATCTTTGCTTCTATTGGTTCCATTTTCATACCAAACATCATTCTCACATAAATTTTCACAAGGAATCCATTGGAAACACCAAATCAATCAAATTCACATCACATTGACATGTTTTCACAACAATCTCAACATGTCAACACAATTCACATTCAATTCTTCCCTCTATTCTAAGTCAATTTGGATGTTAATCCACAATTGAACTCAAATACAGGATTTCGGCGTTGCTCACAACACACACGAACCACATTCAAGTGCCAAATCACATCATATTCTTCAAAAGGATTATTTATCACTAACCACATCCACTTTTGAAGTCATTAACCCTTAATCACAATTTGGGATCTTGCTAAACCGGGGCTTAGCAATCCACTAATCTCAGGCTTATTCTCTAACCTCGAGTCTCAAAATTCGGGGTATTACAAAGCCTCAAAAGCATTGCTGGTTCTAAGAAAGGGATCATTCGAATAAAATACTCCCTCCGGTCCTAAATATAGGACATAGTTTGTAGTATAATTTGCACTACAAACTATGTCTTATATTTAGGACCGGAGGTAGTAGAAATCAAAATCCTTAAGAAAAAGAACAATATCTTGCTAGCCTATATTAACTCCTTCAACAAAAAATGCCTATCAACGCAATAAACTTCCAACGAAACCTTCCTGGGATTTGAGAAAAAGATTGAACTCCTAATCCAATGTAAGATTGCCCGAAAACATATGAGGCCAAACTGAAAGACCTTTGACGAGCCTTTCCATATCATTTGTTGTATTGACTAGCTTAAGTAACATATACAAGATTTAAAAACAAGTTTTCTCTTAAATCTGAATTTATGAAGAATGATAGTCCAACCATCAATATTCAAGCGATGTAAATTGCTTTGAATAGAAGCAGAAGGTGATGCAACTGGGTGTTGAGCCTTTGGTGGAATTTTAAAATCAAGCAATGACAAGTTTCAATGTAAAAAACGACAACACCTCACTTGTTATTAGGACTTCTTGGTAATTAAGTTTATTTCTTAATTGAGATCTCATTGTACTTCCCCACGTAATTTCTTTGTGGTAAACCATTTTGATTGAATTTATGAAGTTGAAAACGAAAGCGGTTGATGATAGAATTATTAAACTTTTTACATTACTACACGTAAGGCTTATGATTAATAGATAAATAAATAGTTATTGTATTAGAATTTTATATTATTATACTTTTACAAAAATAGTGCAAAAACCATTAAACATGAAGTGTATGCGAATGTCAAAATGAATGCCCATAGCATGGGGATATATAAAATCCAATCCACTTTCCAATCAACACAAGGTGACCACCATCTATGATAAAAATAGAGAGGGCCATTATGTCAATTCCGTTAGTATCTTACATAGCACTCAACTTTCAAGAGGCGCATATGGAGGAAGACAAATAAAATAACCTATTCAATAGGGTTGTTCATTGAGTCATTTTGTTTTTATTTTGTATATAATTTTGTTACTTAAAAGAGTCATTTTGCATTTTCTAGGTTATTAGGAAGATTTGATTTATCTTTTCAATATTTTGGATTATCCTAAGTATCTATTAAATTTATTAGTAGTCTTTTTAGGATATTATTTTATATATATGAGTTGCTAAATAGGGATCCCAAGGATATTATTTAATATCTTATTATTATATCCTTAATTAAATTTCTTATAGATGTCATCATATCCTCATGCACTACAAAATAATATCAAATTAGTGATGGAATTTAGTGATGAAAATTCCTTCACTAATCAATTTAGTGACGAAAATTAACGACAGATTAGTGAATGAATTAGTGATGGATTTGTTCCTTCGATAAATATACCGTTACTAATTGATTAGTTTTGGAATTTTGAGTTCCGTCGCAAATTGGACAGAAATCTTCCATCGCTAATTAGTGATGGAAAATTCCATCACTAAATTATGTCATTAATTAGCGACGGAATTCACAAATTAGCGACGGAATTTTCGTCCCTAATCCGTCACACAATATTTTTTTCTATATAATTTAAATTGCCACATGTCCTCACCACAAGCCTCTATATGTCTCTCGCCGGCGGCCGCCACGTGTACCCACAGCAGGCCATGTGTCCCATCAGTCGCCGCCATGTGTCCCGATCAACCACTATGTATCACCCTCCATTGCTCGCCACATGTCACCCTCTGTCACCTACGACGTGTCCAAGTCACAAATTGGTTGCATTTTGTGATCAAGTTGGAATTCGAAGCCATGACCTCTCATGCGCGTACCATTGCCTTTGGCAGTTGAGCAAAGAAGAATCTATGTAATTTAAATACAAAATCATAATATATATATATATATATATATTTCACCTTACAAACAAAAATAGAAATACAAAATTTAATATAGTATTAAATATTTCTATCTAGTTTTCTTATTTTATTTTATGTAAATATTCTACCTAAATTTTTATTACTAATATCTTTTTTATTCATTTTATTATATTTTTTTGTATTTATAAAAATTGTATTTTTATTTATATATAATATATTATTAAAAATTCAAATATATTATATTATAATTTTGATTTCAATAATAAATATGAATTAATAATTTTTATTTATTTATTTTAATATTTATATTATAATTTTATAATAATTTAATATTTTATAATTATGAAAAAAATATAATTATTGAAAAAGTTAACTATTAGGGACGGATTAGCGACAGAAATTAGTGACAAAAAAATTTTGTCGCTAATATTTTTCCCCAATCTGTCTCTAATTTTGTGTTTGTCACTATATGAGAGGTCTTTGGTTTAATTTTGGAATCTCCTTTTCTTCTTCTCAACATTGAGGCTACGTTGAGTTCTGCTATTATGGTTTTCTAAGTTGAACAAGAATTTCTCACTACTACAAATAGGATAATTTACGACCCAAATTAACAACCGTTTTCAAATAACAGTAGTAGTAAAGTGAAGATGAAGTCTGGGAAATGTTTCAACGACTGTTCTTAAAAAAACAGTCGTTGAAACTTAATATTCAACGACCATTCTTAAGAACGGTCGTTGAAAGATACTTTCAACGACTGTTCTTATGAACAGTCGTTGAAAGTGCCCAAAAAGGCGGGCTTGCTTGCCACTTTCAACGACTGTTCTTAAGAACAGTCGTTGAAAGTGAGCTTGCTGCCCACTTTCAACGACTGTTCTATAAGAACAGTCGTTGAAAGTGCTTTCATTTTCTGCTCTAATTCATTCCAGCGCGCGCTTCAGAGAAGTTCACTTTCCCTTTCCCGCCCCCTCTGACCTTGCTTACAGCTAGAGCACCTCTCAGTCGATCCCTTTGTTTCTGTTTGTTGTGTCGCGTATCTCACTTCTCCTTGGGTCTCTCATATAGCATTCTCCGACCCCCTAGCTCTCCGCCCGGTGAGCCTCTGTCTCATCCTGCCTCTCCGCCCCAGCTCGCGGCCTTCTCCTCTATCAGTTCAGACATGTAACACTCCCTTCTTTTTCCTGGTAATTCCCTGAATCTACTCTGTACGTTATTGGGCTGGTCTGTTCTGCCTTTGTGATGGGAATTAAAGTTGAATACTTGCATATATATTATTCACAGAGTTGAAATTTAGTGTTAACAAACCAGAGATTCACTTATATTAGAATGATTTGTAGAGGGTGAAACTTAAAGACAATAGCTAGCTGATGGAATTGTAAGTTTAAGAAGCAAAGATTCAGTTTTGATTTCATTTTTGGTGATGTATGTCTATGTGATGGTCGTGGGTCATTCTGAAGACTTAAGTTGAAGGCACATAGGAAGTAATTAAGGCATTTATTCTTAATAACGAGACTTAGAAGATGAGAATATTGTTTATATTTATGTGTGTGTGTATTCTAATGATGCATTGATTAGCCTCTTGCTCGCATTCTATGTGTAAAAGATTGAAGAATAATTTGTCTTCATTGACTAAGTGAATTATACTCTGAATAATTTATGGAAATTTGGTTGAGGTTCTAATGCTTTATGAAGTTGTGGTTATTATTAATTAGAGGAATTTTAATAAATGATATTATGAACTTCATAAGGTTATGAAGAGGAATAACAATGATTCTGTTATATGGACAACTTAAAGAATGAATTTAATTTAGGAGCTGATATATGCAAGTAAGTTTTAATACATTTGGGAACTTTGTAGGTGAGTGAATAGCATCCCATTATGTGTGTATGTAATGTATGAACTAACCTATTATCTTTCACCCATACTGCTTTTCCTTCATTCCTGTCTCTCTACTTTTGAATTCCCTTTTGGCGTTTCACCATAACTCTCCCTTCTACCAACTCACGTTTATTATAAGTAAGTATAACATGCCATTAAGGGTATGTAGTATGTGTGTATGTGTATAAAATACTTACTTGAACTTTTAAATCATCAAGGGTATGTGTGTATGTGTATAAAATACTTACTTGAACTAATTTTATGAATTGATCTTGGTATATTGATAACAATTCGGTCCCAAAAGTGTTAAAATATGAGCAACGTCAGGCATACTCTAACGTCAGCCATAAGCTATAATTTTTCCATTTAAATTTTCTGAACAAGAATGTGTGTTTTGTTGTGATCACATAGAAATTAAAGTGGTATTCTCTTAGTGATGCGAGATGTGTGAATTAATAAGTGTTATTTGCAGGTAAACTAGTGAATTAAAAAGTGCAAGATTAGTGGTGTACGTTTTCTAATTTGCAGACAATCAACAAGGTCAGTTCAACAATGCCTTTGAGTTCATAAAACATGTAGTAGTTTTGGGTAATATTATAATGTTTTGGGTAATAACTCTCATAAACCTGCAGGTATCACTACTGCTATCGTTCTCCCTTGGGTTGTCGGCCTACTACATCTTTACCTTAGTAGAATCTTCTTCCAAATCCTCAATCACAAACATAGCGTCCTTGGAAGCTAAAGATTAGTTGGTAAGTTATGTTATTGCTTGTTGATGAAAGTTTTTGAAACCTGAGGATATCATGGTGCTACTATTTGTTGTAAGCATGATAAATTTGAATTACTAAACTTTGAAAATGGTAGTTGAACTGTTAGTTTTTACAGTGTGTCATGAGTGTTTCATATAGCTGTTCTAAACTTGAGCTAGTGTCTGTGAAAATGGATTAAGTGGTAATAAAATGGATCACCGTTGGATGAATGCTTCGAGAATTAGTGAAGAATATAAGAATGGGGTGGAAAAGTTTATTGAATTTGCTAAAATGAATGCGCCTAGTAAAAATGGGAAGTATTTTTGTCCATGTATCAACTGTTTAAATGAGAGTCTACGAGATGTTGATGATATAAGGGATCACTTACTTTGTGATGGAATAAATCTTCGGTACACAAGGTGGATATGGCATGGTAAGGAAGGAACCGCTTGGGCGTCACACGATAAGGAAGTTTTGGAGGTTGGAGATGACAATAGAATGGAGAACATGATTCACGATGTTGAGGTAGAATGTTTTGCACAAACGCCTGTATATGATAGCATACGGAGTGATGCAGAGACACCTTTGTACCCTGGGTGTACAAAGTATACACGCTTGTCAGGCATTTTGCACTTGGTCAACTTAAAGGCAACTTGTGGGTAGACCGACAGTAGTTTCACATTGTTATTAGAATTGTTGTGTGATATGTTTCCAGAGGATAATGTACTTCCAAATCGTATGTATGAGGCCAAGAAAATATTATCTACGATGGGTATGGAGTATAAAAGGATACATGATTTCCCTAATGATTGTGTATTGTACAGAAATGAGTATGAAGGCTTAAGTGAGTGTCCGAAATGTAAAACTTCTAGATACAAAGTGAAGAAAGGTAATAGGTGTGGTGATGAGACAAATAAAAAGCAACCTTTAAAGGTTTTATGGTATCTTCCAATCATATCGCGGTTTAAAATAGGGATTTTCATAGAAGCATGTCATCATCTCTTTGGCCATATGCATGTCATGATTTATATTGAAAGTTGAAGTCTACACATTGAAATGATCTTATGATGATATATGCGCTATATGTCATGATAGAAAAATTAACAGGTGATTTTCACTTCCATGAGTATTAGGGGAAGCTAGAGAGTTAATCATGAGAGAATGGGAGGATGTGGGGACTTGTAGACACATATGGTGGAGGAGCAGAGGGGGATGATGTAGGGAGTTTAAAAAAAAGAGAGGATACAATGACTGTTTTTAAGAAAACAGTCGTTGTATCCAACAGATACAACGATTGTTTTATTAAAAATAGTCGTTGTATCTCCCATACAACGACTGTTATTTAATGGTCGTCTTTTCCCGAATTTTCAACGACACTCAAATAGACGTCCCCCTGAAAACAGTCGTCTAAAGGGCCAAAAAACAATCATTAAAAGTCCCTTCCGTAGTAGTGTCTACATATTGTTTGCAACACAAAATGGTAAAGTCTACCAAAGCAAAATCCACCATCGTAGATTTTTAACACCCACTATACCTACATCCTACAGACACCCTTGCAGTTACTCTGGTGTCAGAAGTTCTGACTAGAAGCCAGAATTATGTTGTCTGGAGCGGATCAATAAAGCTGGCTTTTCATGGTAAAAACAAGCTAGCCTTTGTTGATGGGACTTGCATTTGTGAAGACCAGGAACCTTCTTATAGGAATCAATGGGACCATTGCAATTCAGTTGAATTATCCAAGCTGATCAACTCTGTGGATAAAGATATTGCCAGTGGAATGGTATTTTCACATATGCACATCTAGTATGGGTGGATTTAAAAGAGCGGTTTAATATAGTGTATGGGGAAAAGATATTTGGCCTTTATTGCTCCATTAATTCTCTGGTTCAAGGTTCTCTTTCAATCTCTGTCTATTATACAAAACTAAAGGAATTATGGGATGAACATGCAACCCTTGTTCCTATTCCAAACTACCAATGTCATTCTTCTTAGGATTACTCCAAAATAATTTGGGAGCAACGACTCTTTTAGTTTTTGATGGACCTTAATGAAGGATTTTACCATGTCTAAAGCCAAATCCTTCTCATAAACCTACTACCATCATGCAATTAAGCGTGTTCAATAATTATTCAAGAGGAAACCCAAAGAAACATGTCTTACCAAACTTACTTAATACTTCTGAAGGTACTACCATGACAACTAGAACTAATAGAGGAGGTATAGGTCATGGGAGAAGACATTCCCAAGATGTTTATACTTACTACAATAAAAGAGGACACAAAAGGGAAACATGTTACCACCCAATCGGCTTCCCACTTGGCTTTCCTACTCCCATATTCACCAAGAATTTAGATGATTCCACTGCTAAGGTAAACAATGCAAGTGATAATTTTGTTGTTGTCCAAAATACTTCATCTATGTCCCTGTTCACTCTCACTCAATACAAGCAAAGTTTAGAAATGTTGAAAAAGGACTTGGAACCTTCAGAAGCCGTTGTGAAAATTAAGGCTACAATTCTAGGTTCATTTACTCATTCTAATCATGTATGGATTTTACATTCAGGTGCTAGTTGTCATATAGTGAGTAGCCTAACAATTTTAGACGCAAGTAGACCATACCTTGGTATGCCTAAGTGGGTTAGGGTACCTAGTAGAGAAAGAATCCGAATAACTCATAAAGGAGAAGTTAGAATCATTGAAAATATTTTTCTAAAGAATGTTTTATATGCAAAGGAATTTTGTTACAACCTAATTTCTATTGCTAAACTTGTACTAGATAGAAAACTTTTAATTTCCTTCTTCCCTCACTTTTGTATAATGAAGGACATACACAATGGAATGACTAGAGGGACTAGTAGCCTCTCTAGAGGCCTATATCTTCTGCAAAAGGAATAGTTTTCTTTGGCATTGTCTCTTAGGGCATGCTCCAACTGATATTTGAAGCATTTGAGTGATATACAAATAGATACATGTACTGATTTTCATGATAAATGTGAAACTTGTATCCAAGCTAAAATGACTTGCTTACCATTTCATGCTAGTTCTTCCACATTTGATTATTGTTTACAATTATTGCATGCTGATGTGTGGGTGCCTTATAAAACTCCCACACATCAAGGGCATAAATATTTCTTAACACTAGTCGATGATTTCTCAAAAGGAACATGGATTTTCTTGATGCATCATAAATTTTAAACAATAAAATTCTTGAAAACATTTATTTCCTATGTTGAAAACCAATTTAATACTAAGATTAAGACTTTAAGAACTGATAATGGGACTGAATTCATCAATCGAGAACTTGGGGAGTTTTTAGAAAGTAAGGGGGTTATCCACCAAAGATCTTGTCCTTTTACCCCCCCATAAAATGGTGTAGTCTAACGTAAACATAGACACCTTTTAAATGTTGCTAGGACATTATGCTCTACTCTCATATGCCCATTAAATTCTAGGGTGAGGCAATTAGAGCTACAACCGATCTTATTAATAGAACACCTTCTAAAGGACAGAAAAATTTTACCTTATATGAACTTCTGCATCATAAACAACCTAATTTGCATTATTTATGATTCTTTGGATACCTTGCATTTGCTATTAACTTGACTAATACAAATAATTTTCAGCCACTGGCTGAGCCATGTGTATTTTTAGGATATCCAACTACACAAAGAGGATATATTTTATATAATATCAGGACTAGATCCCTTATTATCACTAGGCATGCGACATTTATTGAGCATAAGTTCCCTTTTTGTGATCTAGAAGCAAATCATCAAGGGGGAGTGAGTAATAGAAATAGTCATATGGATCAATTTATTCATGAATTTGATGTTCAGCATTCTAGAATAAGACATAATGATGTTGAACAACATATATATGAAGGTCATCAGCAATTAAATGCATCTGAACCTGAACATCATAATCAGCCATTGAATGGATTTGAACCTGAACATCATAATCAACTATTAAAAGGATCTAAACCTGAACATCATAATCAGCCATTTATGCATCTGAACCTGAACATGGTATTACAGATTCTGGTGAAATATTATCCCCTGCACCACCTGCTAGGTCTCTTAGAAATAGACAACCACCTAGGTGGACTAAAGACTATAGATGTGAATATTTACCTTTACATAATGAACAGTAGGTCTATGATTCTGATGACTTACAAAACCATGTTGCTTTACTTCATTTCTATTAGCTATGATGATTTGTCTTCTCCTTACAATACTTATCAGTAATTGACAAAGAATTTGAACCTAATACTTATGAGCAGGCCTCTAAAAACCCTAAATGGGTTAAAGCAATGCATAATGAAATTAAGGCCTTAGAGGCTAATAACACATAGAAGATAGTTAAACTTCCAAAAGGCAAGAAACCAATTGGTTATAAATGAGTGTTTAAAACTAAGTATAAATTTGATGGAACTTTGGATAAATTTAAAGCTAGATTGGTGGCAAAAAGATACAATCAAAAGGAAGGTATTGATGTTTACGAAACCTTTTCTTCAGTTGTGAAAATTGTAACTATTAGAACTATTCTAAAATTAGTTGTTGTCTATAATTGGTCTTTGCACCAAATGCATATAGAAAATGTGTTCTTGTAGGGAGATTTATATGAGAAAGTCTATATGACTATACCTCAAGGTTTTGAGGTTAAAGGAGACCACTACAAGGTATGTAAGCTTGACAAATCATTGTATGGCTTGAAGCAAGCTTCAAGACAATGGAATGAGAAACTAACTCAATCCTTAATTAAAGGAGGTTTTAAGAAAAGTAAACATAGTTATGCTCTTTTCCAAAAACAAAATAAGTTATATAGTGTTGGTGCTCGCTTATGTTGATGATTTGATGTTCGCTGAGAATAGTATAGAGGCAATAAATAATGTAAAGAAGTTTCTTCATAGTGAATTTAGAATAAAAGACCTTGGAACATTAAAGTACTTTCTTGGCTTAGAAATTTTGAGATCAAAGTATGGGATTCATCTTAATCAAGGAAAACATACAAGTGAAGTGATTAATGAGACAGATTTAGAAGAAGAAGAAATTGCAGTCACACCTATGGAACAAAACCTGAAGCTCTCAGCCGCTGAAATGAAGGCAGCTAGCTCACTACATACATCATCCTAGAGTCTATTGAAGATTGGTCGGTAAGTTACTCTACTTAACCTTAACCAAAGCTGACATTTTATTTACTGTACAGGTGTTGTCCCAGTTTATGCTAGATCCTAAGGAGTCCCATATGAAGGCTGTGTTGAGGCTAGTAAAGTATCTCAAAGATAGTCCAAGCTGAGTGTTACGAGTTTAGATGATCTATTAAACAGTGAAAGTGTACACTATTGTAATCAAGTAATACAGAAGTGAGTAAAGTATCGTTCTCACGAGGATTGATCACTAAGTACCAAAATTGGTAATTTTAATTCTATTTAGTTGATCGATTAGTTGGTGATTGAGAAAACAAAAAAATGATTAGATATGAGTGCAAATAATATGAAAGCAACTATGAGAAAAAGCCTTATGGGTCATATTTCACTTAACAAATTACGGATTGAATCACTTATCTATTCTGGTCCAATTTATTCCACATGATTGATAGTCGAGTTTCCCTAATTTAATTACTTGTCTATTCAAAACTCACTCAATTCTATAATTAATTGCTAATCCAATATATTCCTATATGAATTTAAGCAATTAATTATGCATTAAGATTTATGGAACTCAGTAAGACTACACAACTCATATGAATATATTCCTATTTCGTATACAAGTCATGAATTTAATTATAGGATCTACACATGTATCTCCTTCCGGTCTCAACATACATATTTAAATCATTCAAAAGATGGTCAATCAATCGAAAGCATTAAGAACAATAACTAAAACTCAATCATGAAGAAAAAAAATTAAAACTATATTTAATAAGTTAAGATTTAATCCGTCATTAATATGCTACGTCATCACCCTGGGAAAATAGAAATTCAGCTCATGATGAAATTAAAAATAAAACCAAAATAAATTGAAAACTTCATAAATATTGCATAAAGCTTGAATGAAAACCTGAAAAATACTGCATAAAACTTAAATATTAAAATCTAAAATATAAATATACAATCAAAAGATGCATGAAAAATGGAGAAATCTAGCCGTCCATTTAAGAGGCAAAACCTTTCATGTAGGTGGCATGCAAAAAGTAATACAATCCTAAGCCTTCCATATAGGAGGCATGCAAAAAATAATACAATTATAGGTAATGTTGAATTTCCTCTTATAAAAGTTATTACTAATCTCTGCAACTCCTTATAACTTTTCTTCTTCTTCAGGAGTAAGAGCTACAGAGGCGATTATAGGCAATGTTGAATTTCCTCCCAAATAAACATACCTTCAAGTGGGATGGCAGTATTTTCAACTCCAGTACTGGTGGTTTCTCTGTTGATGGTATAGGCTTACTCAGCCTTTCCCCAAGATCTTCAAATGGTTTTTTGATAAAAATTGGGGAATTTGCTTCAAGGTACCTTATCTTCTCCAAGACTTCTGGATTAGTAGATTTTGATACATCTACCATTCCTATTGCTAATGGTTGATCAATACAAATTTCATTCACCACGTCTTTTATGCAACTGGTCAATGTATCTACTCTGTAACAAGTATCACCTTCATCTGGCAAGGACAAAACCTTGAAAATGTTGAAAGATACATGATTATCTTGAACTCGTAAGGTTAACTTCCCCTATTGCACATCTATTAACATTCTCCCAGTTACTAGAAATGGCCTCCCAAGAATAATAAGAATTTCTTAGTCTTCTTCCATGTCAAGTATTATGAAATCGGTTAGGAATATGAGTTTGTCTACCTTCACTAGAACATCTTTTAAGACACCTCTCAGATGTTTTATTAATCAGTCAACTAGAAGTAATGAAACTGTGGTTGACTTCACCTCTCTAAGACTAAGTTTATTGCAGACAGATAGAGGCATGAGGTTTACACTTGCTTCAAGGTCACAAAGTGCTCTTTCAAAGTGACATTGACCTATGGTGCAAGGTATGCAAAAGCTTCCTGGATCTTTTAGCTTTGGTGGTAATTTCTTTTGAAGAATACCACTACACTCCTCAGTAAGTGCAATTGTTTCAAATTCCTCAAGCTTACGCTTATTTGAAAGAATGCCCTTCATGAATTTTGCATAACCGAGCATTTGGGCAAGAGCATCTACAAAAAGAAATATTGATGAGCAACTTTTTGAAAACCTCTAAAGAAAATTTGCAACTGCTTGTCTAGCTTCGCCTTCGCAAGTCTTTGAGGGTATGGAACTGGTGGTACATATGGAGGAGAATTGTTTGGAAAGCTGATTCTTCCTGGTATCACATCATCCTCCTTCAGTTCTTGTACTTCCTTCTTCTATTCTTATCTGCTTTCTTTTTTCTCCATCATCCTTCTTTTTAATTAAAGGAGCTTTCAATTCTTTCCCACTTCTTAGTGTAACGGCCTTCACATGCTCTCTTGGGTTTCTTTTGATGTCACTGGGTAGAGTTCCTAGTTGCCTAAAGTTCACCATATTTGCAATTTGGCCTATTTGGATCTCCAAGTTCTTTATTGAGGCATCTTGGCTTTTAAGTGTTGCCTCACTCCTAGCCATGAATTGAGATGTATTCATGGTTAGTTGAGCTAGTGCATCTTCTAAATTCACTTTTTGCTATGATGGATTTGGTTGTTGAAAAGCTTATTACTGGTAATTCCCTTGTTGCTTGAACACATTTTGATTATTCCTCTAACTAAAGTTTGGATGATTTCACCAACCTGGATTATAAGTGTTTGAGAATGGATAATTTCTTTGATTTCTGACATAATGAGCTTTTTGCGATAAGAATGATTGTCCTTCTTGACATTGTATGCTTACATGAGATCCTCCACATCGATCACAAGTTTCAATAGGAGTATTGATTATATTTGCTTGGTTTGTCAAAGAGCCCACTTGCTTAGATATAGATGCAACTTGAGCAGACAAAGTTGAAAGACATCCAACTCGTGCACTCCAAGTGCTTTCTTTGAAATATTACGTTTAGAAGGCCATTAGTATGCATTGGCTGCCATCTCCTCAAGTAGATTATAAGCATCATCTATATTTTTCCCATTAAAGATCCTCCAGCTGCAGCATCTATAAGAATTTTGGAGATGTGTGTCATCCTACTATAGAAAGTTTGCAGTTGCTACCAATTTGGTAACCCATGATGAGAACATCTCCTTAGCAACTCTTTGTATCTTTCCCATGCTTCATAGAGGCTTTCTTGTTTATGCTGGGTAAATGAGGCAATTTCATTCCTCAATTTAGCAGTTTTTACTGAAGGAAAGTATTTTTCAAAAATTTCTGTGCCATAATCTCCCAGTAGTTATGCTTCCTACTAGTAGCGATTGTAACCAACTCTTAGCCTTATCCCTGAGTCAGAAAGGGAAAAGTCTAAGCCTAATGACATAATTAGTAACACCATTATGCTTGAATTGTCCCAGATTTCTAGGAAGTTGGCTATATGTGCATTAAGATCTTCTGTTGGTAAACCACCGAACTGGTTTGTTTACATTATTTGGATAATTGCAAACTTAATTTTAAAGTTGTTAGCTGCTACTGGTGGTCTTCTTATTATAGAATTTGTCCCCACAACTATTGGTGTTGCATAGTCACAGGGTGTTTTGGTATCTGTTGCTTCTCCCTCTGGAATTGCCATTGGATTGATTAGGACTGAAGTAGACTGTAATACCCTGAATTCTAAGACTTAAAGCTAGAGAATAAGCCTAAAATAAGTGGAGTGTTAAGCCCCAGTTTAGCAAGATCCCAAATTGTGATTAAGAGATAATGACTCCAAAAGTGGATGTGGTTAGTGATAAATAACCCTTTCAGAGAATCTGATGTGATTTGAGATTTGAATGTGTTATGATCAGTACCAAAACCTTGTATTTGAGTTCAATTATGGATTAACATCTAAATTGAATGAAAATAGAAGGGAGGGCGCATTATGAAAGAAAAGGAATGAGAAAATGAGTTTGGTGGTGATTCAATGTGAATTACCATAATCAGGGGCAAAACAGTAAAGTTACTGACCAATAGGTCAGTTACCGAAAAGGAAACTCATTGGTAACTTTAAGATTAATGGTTGGGATTAATTGTTATGAGATTAAAAAGGGTGGAATCCCATGTGTGTGTGCCTAAGTGAGCTCATAAAGATTGAACAACATCTTGACAAGTGGCACAATGTGAGCCCTTGGATTGGTCAAAGTGTCAAAACACCTCTTCCCTCTCTCTTCTCCCTTTTAGGTCGGCTTTTGGCTCTAAAAACTGACTTGACTCATCTTCATCTCTCATCTGTCATCTCTCTCTTCATCCTCCATAGACGCCAAGCATAAGGAAGAAAGAGAAAGGAAGAGTTCAATGTTTAGGTGAGATAATATCCTCTAACGCTCAAATATCCTTCTTTAATGTTGTTCATAGTGATGAGAGCTTCATCTCTATGGTTTTAGATTCTTCATTGGAGGTGTTTGATAGCTTGAGGAAAAGTGGAAAGATGAAGAATCAAGGAATTGGTTTGGGAAAAAGGAAGAGGTGAGTATTTGAAGCCTTTTGATCTAAGTTTTGTGATTTATGGATAAGCTTTGTGAATTTTGAATTTTTGCCCTGATTTTCATATGATTTTGGATTGGAGGAATTGCCTTGTGTATTGTGGTGCAATTGATGTCATGTTGTGTTTTGTGGTCATTGAAAGTGATTTGAGAATGTGAAGTGGAAAGAGTTGTAATGTGGTGTTTGTGTTGTGATTTGTGTGACATGTTGTGGAAACATGTCAATGTGATGTGAATTTGATTTATTTGGTGTTTCCAATGGATTCCTTGTAAAAATTTGTGTGGGAATGGTGTTTGATGTGAAAATGGGACTATTGGAAGCCAATTGTGCAAAACTGAAATGCTGTCAATTGAAAGTCTGTTTTGGGCAGTCTAGTTGTGTGGACGTTTTGACTGAGCAAATGATGTCAGAAAAATATGAAACTTTCCTGTCTTAAATTTCACATCCCAAGCTTCAAAATGGACATATAATTTGTGCTATTTCATTTTGGGAACTGGGATATATAACTGTCCAAAGTTTGGGATTGAAACTGAACACTGTTTTGGGGCAGTAGTGGATTTTGTGTGATTCTGCATTTTTGTGGTGATTTCTGGTAATGGCCAATATTTTTCCTGTGTAGAGGACTTAAATAGCTTTCATTTGGCTTTAGAATCTCCTCATTTCTATTTTTTTGGAATTATTTATGATTTTTGGAAATTCAGCCAAGAAACAAGATTTTCTTGGCCGCGGCCAGTGGATTCTTGGGCCGCGGCCAACCCCCAAAAATCAACATTTGGGACTTTTAAAAGGTGATCTTTAGTCAAGTGTTTCCCAAGCCTTTAGGCATATGTTTAGGCTTTGATTAGCTACCTAAAGGTCATGAATGGTAACCAAATTTAAGTATAATAAAAGTAATGATTTGGAAAAGGCCATGTCCATGATTTTGGTTATAGGGTTGGATATTCGCCCTGATCATGATTCGATGTTCATCAGATCGTGAGTAGCCGGTGCTAGAGCATACGTGGGAAGAATAAGTGTAGGGAACTTACCTCTCCTACATGCTCTGATATTTATGTTAGTGTGTTGAAGCATGTTCTTGCTTTGCTTGATTATGTGAAACATGTATGAATGATTTGAAGCTATGTTTCAATTTATGCTATAGCCATATGTATGTCGTTCGAAGCATTGAGCTTACAGATTTGTCATTGTGTGTGAGCATAAGTTATGCAAGCATGTCATGCATTAAACATCTATCTTGCATGCATATTGGTAATGTTTACCTACTGAGATTATTTCGAATCTCACCCTCCCCTATCAACCATTTTAGACAGGGTAGGTGGATCGATGATGGAGCAAGCAGTCAAGGGCGGCTATGGCTCCCGTTGGAGTTTGGTTTTGATAGTTGGTTATCATAATTGGGATGATTTGTATTCGTATTTGGATAAAGGTTGTACATATTGTGGAATGTATATTTGAATATATGTTTGGATGAAAATATTTGTTATGTATTTGGAATACGCATTTGGGTATTTGTATATGTATTTGAGGAGAATTGTGTAATCCCCATTTGAAGAATTGTAATGGGCAATTGTGCCCTATGTATCTTTAGTGAAGGTAAGAACCCGGGATTACCGGGATGATTATTATGTTGTGCACTCTGATATTGGTATAAATGTGATTTATCTTCGAATAGTAATTGTATTCGAAATTTGAATATGAGACCAGGTTAATTATATTTCAAAAGGTATTTGTGAAAACCCTATTGTGAAGATGGGATTTTGAAATAGTTTTATTTCTTATTGGTCTCTATTTCACTTTAAATCACGTATTTTGAAATATCTGCGTGCTCAATGTTTCGACAACATACTCATGGCCATAGCATAACTAGAAACAAAGCTATAATCATTCATACATGTTTTACATAATCAAGCAAAGCAATACATGCATCAATACACAAACACAAATATCAAAGCATGCAAGAGAGGTAAGTTCCCTACACTTGTTCTTTCCACGTAAGCTCCAGCACCTCTTACTCATGACCAGGCAAATATCGAACCACGTTCCAGGTGAACATCAAACCTATAACTAAAGCAAGGACATAGGTTTATTCTCTATTCCAAATCCTCAACTTCATAACACTTAAAGTTGGTTACCATTCATGACCTTTAGGTGGCTAATCAAAGCCCAAACACTTGCCTAAAAGGTTAGGAGAACCTTGACCAAAAACCATCTTTCAAAACCTCACAATCTCATTTTCAAAGGGTTGGCCGCAGCCAATAGATGGTTAGAAAGTCCTGGGCCACGGCCAGAGACAAGTCAGAAACATTTGGTCCGCAACCAGAGATTGGTCAAAAGGTCTTGGGTAGCGGCCAAAATCACGTGCTGCGGCCAACTAAAGACCTGACTCCTGGCATAATTTCCAACGACCATAACTTGGTCCATAGAACTCGGAATGACCTAAACTTTATATCAATTAAAGCTTGCAATGTGAACTACAAATCTGAAAAATATCACATCATTCTAATACCATTTACTATGTCAAAACACCATGTAAAGTAGGCCCCTTGCACAGCATTTCAGACTTAGCCAAATTCCAGATTTCTCAGTTTTCACACTTTTGTCTCTTTTGTCTCCAATGGTCCCAATTTCACACCAAACACCATTTCCACACAAATTTTCCACAAGGAACCTATTGGAAACACAAAAACAACTAAATTCACATCATATTGACTGTTTCCACAACATGTCACACAATTCATAACACAAAACACACATTGCACCGCTTTCCATTTCACATTCCAAGTTCTCAAACCAACTCCAATAACACCAAAACACATTATGGCATCAATTTAACCACAATTCACCATTCAAAACATCCAATTCGAAAATCACACAAAATCAGGGCAAATATCACAATTTTCAAAACTCCACCAAAAACCACAATCAATAGATCAAAAGGGAATAAACACTCACCTCTTCCTCTTTCCCAAACAAATTCCTTGATTCTTCATCTTTCCCAATTTCCACAAGCTCTAAAATACCTCCTTTCAAAAATCTAAAACCATAGAGATGAAGCTCTCATCAACATGATTAAGATTAGTAAGAGGATTTAGCCATTAGAGGACCACAAATAGGCCAAAACTCACCTTATTCTTTTCTCTTTCCTTCCTCTCTTGGTCGACCATGGCTGCTGGAGAGAGAAACAAAGATGATGATGAAGAGGATCAGTTTTGGGGCCAAATGGCCTCTTGGTTGAATAAAGGAAGAGAGGAGAGAGGGAAAGTTGAAATATTGACCCAAAATCCAAGGGTCCATAAAGTGCCACTTGTCACCATCTTAACACGCCTCCCATGAGCTCACATAAGCACACCACATGGGATTCCACCCTTCAATCTATTACACAATTCAATCTCAACCATTGATCTTAAAGTTACCAATGAGTTTCCTCTTCGGTAACTGACCAATTGGTTGATAACTTTATTGTTTTACCCTTGATTGTGGTGATTCCCTTAGAATCACCACCAAACACATTTTAGAATTTCATCTTATTCCTTTACTTTCACAATGCGCCCTCCCCTCTATTTTAAGTCAATTTAGAGGTTAATCCATGATTGAACTCAAATACAAGGTTTTGGCGCTGCTCACAACACTTACGAATAACATTTGAGTGCCAGATCACATCATAGTCTCCAAAAGGGTTTATTATCACTAACCACATCCACTTTTGGAGTCATTAAACCCTTAATCACAATTTGGGATCATGCTAAACTGGGGCTTAGCAATCCACCTATTTCAGGATTATTCTCTAGCCTCGAGTTTCAAAAGTCAGGGTATTACACCCCCCAGGTTGGACAGATAAAAGATAAAAAAATACAGAAACATCATATTTTTTACAAAGATATGATAAAGTAACGACTAGTTATATTGAAAACATTACCAAATTCTTCAAAATTGTCAAATTCACGAAGTTGTTCAATGAGTTCTAATAGTGATTACCCAGAAATAAGCCAATTTTGAGAACAAATAAGAGCCTCAATCATTCAAGGTGACAATTAGCTTTGATATTGATCAACCATATGATTTCCTGCGCTAAAAGTAGATTTAAAGGTAACTATTGAAATTGGATGGCCAATACATCACATACCATGCAAGAGGATTTTATATTTCATAGAATTTGGTTTCCTCCAAGCCAATATATTGAAATCAATAGAAATAGGAATATCTCAAGATAATTTTCCAACTCATTTTGACAACCATTTAAGCTTCCTTTTTTAACTATTGCTAACCATTGAAGATTGGATCATGATCCTCCATATTTCCTACAACACTTGGTAAGGATGAAGATGCAGTGGAAGATGAGGTGATATTTTGTTCAGAAGATACACCAACAATGGCAGAGTATTCATCAAACAAACAATATAAACAGTTATTAACCTTGTCCTTCATAGCCAAGAAAACTTCATTATCATGAAATAGATCCTTAAATATGTTATTAACATATGCCAACTTATAACGAGGATCCAATATGACAGCAATTATCAACAAAGGGTTCATAATTTTTGTCTCACCCCAATATTTTTCATACTTTACATTCATGTTGAGAGACATATTAGCAAGGAGAGAATTCAAATTCAAATCATTTCTTTCCAACAACTACTAAACACATGCAACTTGAGGGAGCATGAGTTTGAATTCACATTAATGGAAAATGAGAACATTAATGTGATATCAAGAAAACTTTCAAGAATTTCAAGAAGACTCGTGCATGATTCCAATCTTCTACTTTTGGGGGGCCATCATGCTTTTTTTGTTTTCCTTTACCTGAATAATGCTCCCGCTTGAAGAAATCACATGATTCACACCTATTATGGGAGACCTCACTTGAATCAATCATATAAACATCATGTGCTTCAAATTTACACCTAGGGGGTAAAGTATGCACAATGGTCATCATCTTTATCACTCATTCTATCAAGGACTTTTTGGAATTTCATTGCTTCCTCCAACATTAAGAATATTGAATTCCAATATGTAGTCACATCCAAACAGACAAGGCTTTTTGTATCAATCCTTTCAACTTCAGCAAAGGCCTTAAATTTTGTAAAACGTGTCAGGGATGAGCAAACATATTTGATAGCACTTATAATACTTTCAAAGTTATCTTTCAAATCTTTCGACCCTTCACAAACTATCAAGTTAAGGATATGTTCATAGCACCTAAGGTGAAGATAATCTCTATTACATATCAACCCCCTCCAACTCTTCAAATGCTTTTTCAAATAGGATAATGTTGTAGCATTTGATGAGGTATTGTCCATTGTAATAGTAAAACCCTTTTCAATTCCCCAATCCGATAAACACCTCTCATGGTCTTCCCTATTATGTACCCTTTGTGATCCTCAATCATAGAAAAATTGATGATCTTCTTGTGCATATTCTATTCAGGATCAATAAAGTGGGTAGTCAAGTATAGGTAATTACAATTCTAATTTGAAGTCCAACAGTTTGTAGTAAGACAAACCCAAGAGTTGCACATGTCCTCAAAATCTTCTTCAAAACCTTGATCTCACTAAGGTATAACTACTAGCAATCCCTACCAATTGTAAGTCTAGAAGGGGTTTGAAATCATGGCTCCAACTCCTTCACATATTTCTTAAATTCTGGCTTCTCAATAATCGTAAACAACAACTCATCACAAATTATGAACTCAACCAAGGCTCTATGTATTCACTTATCATTGTACACATATAGAACTACGGCCTTTCATTGTGTGTCATTTGACAATTAATTTAGTGAGGGCTACTTTTTATATGCCTTGTTAGGTTTTTTTGGACACTTCAACAAATGCCTTTTCAAAGAAGTTGTCCCATGCTTGCTAGGGTCGCAAGCATAGTCATTGTTGCAATTCTTGCAATATGCTCTTATCTCTCCATTTATTTCTACCTCATATATCTTCCTAAAATTATCTTAAACTTGAGATATTTTTTGTTTGTATTGTTCTGGTTCTTTTCTCTTTCTAGGATTTTCACCCCCATTTATTTGAGCCTCTAGAGAGGGTTTTGTTGCAGTAGTAGGAGGAACAAATGTTGCAGCTGGTGGTAATGGTGTCGGCACCGGAGAAATAGGACTAAGAAAAGGAGTTGTATAAGGTCCAGACCCAGTCAGCGGGTTATCATTAGATTAAGGAGTGACTGAGACCCCTTTTTTGGGGCTTGTTGGCATAGAATCTTGCTCATCCATTTCAATTTGAGTAAATGTATGTTGTGTGTTGGACCTATATAAGATTATTACATTCATTTTGAGCAAAGGGATTCTATATATCCTTTTGTCCTTATTAGTTTATCATTTGGTTGTTTAATGTACATGTTTATAATGAAGCATATGTTGTATTTATTATATTCTAAGGATGGAAGTAAGAATGATGACAATACAAGTATGTTTGTTGATGTAACAATAAAAGTTTATTGGGTTTATTTTTATTAATGGCGGTTTTTTTTTACATTTTTCCATATTGTGTTCAACGTGACATAACACTATTAAGCTATTAAAAGCCACTGCCGGCCCTATGTGAGAGTTCACGCTTCATTAAAATCTTATTGGCATACTCTTAGTTACTATTCTAAATCTCACAATCATAAGAGAGTTTTGGGGGAATGTAGTTAATAGTACAAAGTTATCATTTGAAACCACTTGAATAATACAAAGGAACTTTATCAGCTAAATGGTCAATAAGACAAAGGAAGTTTATCAGCTGAAGGATTCAGCGGGAGAGTAGCACATGATTTAGTGTGTTCTTCGTGACAATTTTGTAAGTCTAAATTTGTATGGATCCTAATGTAGTCACATGAAATCAAATGGCTAATAAATGTTGTCTTTAAATTTCATTCATTCCTTTTCATGTTGCGTACATTATTATCCATATATGACTATTCCTATTATGAGATTGCCAAGAGTCAATTGTTTAGTGGTCGCTCATATTCTAATTAATAGTGTATGAATGAATAATCTCTTTATATTCCTCATAAGTAAATGTTTAATGGCTCTTGAATATTGTCTTTAAATTTCATTTATTCCTTTTAAAGGACTATGTATGCCTGTTCATATTCTAAGATTGCAAGCTTTAAAATTAATTAAAGTGAATTTGCACCTTTAATCAAAAGACACAATCACACTTTAGAAATGGCTTGTAATAAAAATAAATGTAATAATAAAGGAAACAAAGAAAAATGGAATCCGTATGTAGTTTTTCAAAATGTATCAATAAGCCAAACTCATGCCTCTAGTTGTTTCAAACCACAAATAAACCCGAACACTCAAAAATTTTGTCAGACAGGCGATTCACACCTCTTACAACCAACATAGTCCTATGTTCTTGATGCAAAATCTACTTTTGTAGCTTTACATTCATCCCAAGGTATTGTTTCTAATACATTTTTGGGGTAGGCTCAAATTCAATGGGTACATTTTACACATACATCCTAAATCTTTACTAAATAGGACATTGGCTCCATTAATTTTTGAATATCATCAATTTTTGATCTAGTAAACTTGTAAATGAATTATATATTTTGACATCAGATGAATCAATGATTTATATGTTTAATGGCTATTAAATGCTATATTTTATTGGAACAAAATTGAGTGCTTCCTTAAGAATTGGTAAACATGAATATTGGAAATATGTTTGTTGTGGAATATGATTTTCTGAGTGTTGGCTCACTTTATATTATATGGAAATAGATTGATGAAGGAAATTTACAACCAGAAACATGACCTTCCAATATTTAACTATTGTAATAAAACCAACGTTGATAAATGTAAAAATTACTAGAGTGCAGTAACGAGAAAAAAGTAGCACTAGCAAAATTCCAATAATTCCCTGTATTCATTTCTCCTTCTTAATCAATTTGAAGGCCCATAAGGTCTATGTATCATGCAATTGCTAACCAAGTCACAAAGCACTTGATTTGCATCTTTGTCAGGCATCTCTGCAAAACTAATTTTGTTAAACTATATTAAATATACCAACTACAATTTGGAATATGCAAACTGCAAAAATATAAATATTTAATATTTCTAACCAATTTTTTCTTCATTGTTTGCTATTTAATTTACAATGTGTTTTATAGGAACAAAGTTGAATGCTTCTTAATCCTATTTGATACCCCACAAGGTCCATGTATCATGTAATTGATAACCAATCCACAGAGCTTCGGATCTGCATCTTTGTCTGATATCTCTACAAAAATAATTTTGCAAAATATATTAAATACAGTAACTACAATTTGGGATAGGCAAACTATCAAAACTAAAAATATTAAATGTTTTTAATCAATTAGTTCTCCATTGTTTGCTATGATTTGTAATGTGTTTTATAGGAAGTTAAATGTTTCCTTAAGAATCTTGGAAATATATTTGGTTGTGAAATATGAGCTTTCAAATGTGTTGGGTCAATTTATATTGGTCATTTGTCAAGTACCTATTAATTTTTAAAATGATAAACTTTACCCTGCTTGATCTCTTTCATGTAACGTTTCCACACTCTCCTCTATGTTGTAAAACACATGTAAGAAAACTTCATTATTAACATTTCTGACATCCACTAAAATAAAGCTAGCCTTACAAGGAACATACTATAGGGTCTTCTTGTAAGGAAGAATCTTTATCAGAACAAATGTATATAATGATCCATATATCCTTTCGGGCATCGATGTCATTGAAATGATCTTGAAGAACATTTGTCATATTGTAATATTTCCTAGAGCAAAAGCAAAATGAGTTCAAAAATTACTTGCTTGGGACCACAACATGGATCATACCACACTACTGGAAAAATCACTTTTAAGACCGGTTAAAAAAGACATTTTAGACCGGTTCTTGATCCGATCTTGATACAGCCAGTCTAAAAAGTCTACTACTTTTTAGACCGGTTATAGAGCTAGTCTTAAAAAAAATTTTAAGACCGATTATTATAAAACCGATCTAAAAATAAATATTTTTAGATTGGTTATCAGAGAAACCGGTCTAACAGGTTCAAATTTTAGACCGATTTTCTGAAAAATGGGTCTAAAAAGTTGAAATTTTAATAAGACCGGTTTTCTGAAAAACCGGTCTTAAAAGTATTACTTTTTAGACCGTTTTAAAAGTATTACTTTTTAGACCGTTTTTCAGAAAACTGGTCTAAAATCTCAACTTTTTAGACCGGTTCTCTCCAAAACCAGCCTTAAATGTACTTTTCATATTGGTTTTAGAGAGAACCGGTCTTAAAAGTTGAATTTTTTTTAATTTTCATTTAAAAGATATACCTAGCAAGTCATTTTCCCTATTAAAACATTTCACTCAGCAAGCAGCAGCCAGTTCAACAACATTCAAATAAATCTTCTTCTCTTTCAAATTATATAACTAACATCTTAATGACATGTGAGAGACTCAAAACTCATTGGAACATATTAAAACTCAACTCTCTTGTGCTTAAATAGTGCAGGCTGAAACAGAAGCAAGGAAAACAACCATGAATAATAAACTCACAATCATAGACAGAATCATAATGCAAGGAAATCATACAACCATGACAATGTTGTTTTGACCAAGTTCCTTATCTTTTCACTTACATACATACATCAAAGATTAAATTACATTAATGACAATGCTGTTATTCATTAGGGCTAAAATACTTTATACACACTCTTTTCAGGCTGATGATCACTAGTTGGCCTAGCTTTGGAGAATCTACACTAAGATATACACCTCATATCCTTCATTTTCCTGTGACGACAACAAAAAAAAGTAGTTATATATACACCAATAACAATATACATAATTCAAATATAGTTCATGATAATTATTTTAGCTAACTAACCTTCACTGTAGTTTTATAAAGGGATATCCTCCCATATCCCTTCATGATGATCGTTTCTTGTGTCGTGTTCATTGTTTGCTTCATCTTCTTCGTTCAATTCTGATAAACCCCTAGAAAAAGGAGTCTCAAGCAGATCATTCATTGAATGACTTTCCTGATTAACATCAAGGACCCTTTTTCCTTAGAGAGCTATAGACCACATTTTATTTGCCTGATCAGTAATATGGAACACTTGTTTCGCTTGATATGCCATAATAAAAGGTTCATCTCTAAAACTTCTACTATTCAAATCAACCAATGTAAATCCCAACTGATCAATCATCACACCATTGTTGACATCAACCCACTTGCATTTGAAAATGGGAAGTTTAACTTTAACATAATCAACCACCCAAATCTCTTCAATCACCCCATAATAAGGTATTGCTGCCAATCTAGGATTCTTATCTTTTGAACTAGAGAAGTGCATAAATTCAGCCACTAACATAACCCCACTATCCTGGACGGTGCTCCTATCATCAAGGGACATTGTGTGAAATGTATAACCATTGATCACAAATGAAGTCTAACTTATGACATCAGCCTCAGGACCATATGCTAACCATTTAATTGTATCATAAACATATTCTTCGCCGTCAACCTTTTGTTTGAACCAATGTGCAAAAGTTTTGTTATGCTCCTTAATTAACCTTTGTTCAGTCATTCGACTATTTCCTTTCCGTACAATTTCTTTATGAGAATTAATGTAATATTGAACTTCATCAACATTATTCAAGATGTACAAGTGGACTTGTTGCAATTCATTAGGATCCATACTCTTTACTGAAGCCCCACGTCTACCGCCTTCTTCGTCATGACGTTCAGGAAGTCCAATGTGTCCTACATTTGACAAGTAATCTTGACAAAACTCTATGGCTTCTTCAGAAACATATTTCTAAACAATAAATGCTTCAGGCCAGTTAGGGTTCTTCACATACCCTTTTAAGATTTTCATAGTACTTTCAATTGGGTACATCCATCAAAAATAGATAGGGCCACACAACTTGATCTCCCTGACTAGATGAACAATTAGATGTACCATGATGTCAAAAAAAGAAGGAAGAAAAAGCTTCTCAAGCTGGCACAAGATCAGATATCCTTCATTTTCCAGTTCATCCAATTTTTCTATCTCAATGACTTTACTACAAATAGCATTGAAGAAGAAACAAAGTATAGTCAAAATATGTTGAAGATCATATTCGGCAATGCCTCGAATAGCTACTGGGAGCAATTGTTATATTAAGACATGACAATCATGAGATTTTAGCCCCACTAACTTCAAGTCTTTCATTGACGCAAGCTTCCTAACATTTGAAGAATATCCTGAAGGAACTTTGATGCCATGTAAACAGTCACAAAAGCTTCTTTTCTCATCCTTAGACAAAGTATGAGCAGCTGAAGGACAAAAAGTTCTCTTACCATATGGCTTTGGATGCAAGTCTTCTCGTATCCCCATTTTTTGCAAATATAATCTTGCCTTCACTTCATCCTTAGAACTACCTTGTATGTTAAGCAATGTCCCAACAATACTATCACAAATATTTTTCTCCACATGCATGAAATCAATATAGTGTCTCATATCAAGCTTCGGCCAATATGGAAGATTGAAGAAGACAGACCTCTTTTTCCATTTACTTTTCTCATTACTATTCTTTGTAGTCTTACCAAAGATAACATTCATATTTTTTACCTTTTTATAAACTTGCTCCCCAGTCAATGCCTTCGGAGCATCTTCAAACTCTTGTCCACCAAAAAAAGTTTTCTTTAATATGCGATACGGGTGGCCTCGTCTAAGAAATCTCCTATGGCCAAGATAAATTGTCTTTCTTCTATGTTGAAGTTGATGGTAGCATGTTCCTTGTTCAAAAATCGGACATGCTTTATGGCATTTAACACTATAGCCTGACAAGTTTCCATATGCAGGGAAGTCATTTATAGTACAAAAGATCATAGCTCGCATTTTAAAAACCTCTTTCTTGTTCACGTCGAAAACATCAACACCTTTATCCCACAACTCTTTCAAGTCTTCGATCAAGGGTTCCAGGTAGACATCTATGTCATTTTTGGGTTGTTTTGGTCCCGAAATCAACATAGATAACATGATGTACTTTCATTTCATACATAACAGAGAAGATAAGTTGTAAATTACCAACAGAACAGGCTATGAACTATGTATACTACTCAGGCTACCAAAAGGATTCATGCCATCCGTGCTAAGCCCAAGCCTAAGGTTTCTAGGCTCTTCACCGAAGGTAGGAAATAATTGATCAATTTTCTTCCATTTAGAAGAATTAGCCAAATGTCGAAGCTTTCCATCGGATATCCTCTCATCCATATGCCATCTCAAATTTCTTACATCTTTTTCATTAGCAAACAAGCGCTTGAACCTTAGTATGATTGGAAGGTACCACAATACTTTTACAGGAGCGTTATTTGATTTGTACCTCGGGGTTTCACATATCGAACACTGTTGTTCCTCTTCATGCTCTTTTCTATACAATATACAATTATTAGGGCATGCATGGATCTTTTTATACTTCATCCCTAGTGGACACAATATTTTCTTAGCATCATAGTATTGAGAAGGCAACACATTATCATCTGGAAGCATGTCCTTAAAAGCCTCAAGCGTTTCTGAAAAACTCTTGTCGCTTCATCCATGCCGTGCTTTCAAGCTTACCAATTTCAATACTACTTTCAACAATTGGAACTTTTTACACCTCGGGTACAACGGTGTCTCAGCATCACTACACATATTAGTATATGCATGTGATTGCTCAAAAGTCTCTTCTCCTACATCACGAATAATATCCTCTATCCGATCATCCTTATCCATGTCATTATGATCAAAGTTCACTCCCCCCTGTTGAGATGAACTTGGCATTTCTAATTCTTTACCATGCCATACCCACACTGTATAACTCTTACAAAATCCTTCACAAATTAAATATGTATATATATCTATAGTACGTAGTCGCTTCTCATTCAAACATGTTACACAAGGGCAATAAAACTTCCCACTACCATTATCGGCATTTCTACTAGCGAAGTTTAAAAAACCCCTCACCCCATTATCATATTCAACACTCGTTCGTTTACCTTTTCTCCAACTATGATCCATATATATCTCAACACTTCTAGCACCCTATATCCAACAACAAAAGGATAGACAAAAAAACAACAACAATAGAGTTTTAGATATTTCAACAAAATTAACAGGCACCATTTGAAACTGATATTGTTTTAACAAACCAATAACACTAACATTGATCAAACAACCGCACTAAATTAAAACAGAACATAGAGGGGTATTAATCCAAGCCAAATATCAAAGGGATGTAATTAAAAGTCAGAGCATATATCTAACAAGAATGTGCAAATTTAATTTTTTTCCAGATTACGTTTAAGTGCTCAAAGCAACAACAAGAACTATTTTTTCATAGAACATTATTAATTATTGAACAACGTACAACTAAATAACAATACTAACCTGATTGAAGACCAAGGAGTGAGCTTCAACCCTAAGTCACAGTGGCATCGACTGAGGTTAAAATGAAGTCCTCAAATTCACGATACTAATAAAGGGAAGTCAATTCAGAGGAGAATGGTCACTGCGGAGAATAGAGGTGGTGGCGGAAAAGACTAACGATAATCAAAGAACAATGACGACGAACACAGCAATGGAAGCGGTAATGACGGAGGAGAGTTGAGCAAATGAGGGACGGGAAGCCATAGACGAGTCAGAACAAGCACAGACAGAGCTCACAAAGAAATGGCAAAAAGAGAAGAAAAGGTTTATAAAGCGCGCGATCTGGGCACTGGAGTAAAAATACCGGCTAAAAATCTTACATTTAGGACCGGTTTTTAATAAAAACCGGTCTTAAAAGAGTGAAATTTCACATTTAAGACCGGTTTTTGTACAAACCAATCTTAAAATGTTAACATTTTTAAGATTAAAAATGTTTTAACATTTAAGACCAATTTACATAAAAACCAGTATTAAATGTTAAAGATTTAAGACCGGTTTTAATATAAAACCGGTCTTAAATATTTTATTTTTAAGACCGGTTTTTATGTAAACCGGTGTTAAATGTTAAAACATTTTAAATTCATAAAAATTTTAATATTTTAAGACCGGTTTTAGTTATAATCGGTCTAAATAAATTTTTTAAGACCGGTTTTTTTAAGAACCGGTCTTAGAAGTTCAATATAATTACAAAACTGCCACCGTGCAAATTTTTAAGACCTTATCCGCCAAAACCAGTTTAAATGTGGCAGTCTAAAAAGGGTTTTTCCAGTAGTGCCACTTATAGCCTATGACATATATATGTTAATATTTACAATTTAGAAAAGCATATGAAAGGTGTACAGTTGTGAATCAAATGCATTTGTTTCACTTTGACATTTACTATGTATAGTTAATATTCAAGCGTCTTTTCATTTTTTGAACGATTCATAATTAAGATTTAATTGACTTTTTAAAGATGACACTACTATTCAAGGGAATGTGAAAGGGTATGGCTAATATAATACCTTTGGGCTTCTCAAACCTTTAATTGCCCATATTATGACTCTTTGTAGCATTCATTTTTTGTTGTTTTTATTATTACTAGTGGTCAATTGTTGTTTAGTCTTACTTGAGGAAAACTGTTAATTAACAACGTTAATGCTAATTCCTTTAGTAATAATATTTCAATTGATGCCGTCAATAGCAAAGTTTTTGCAAGCTTTCTATAGATATAATAAATTACTACATAAAACCCTGCTTTCTTTTAAATTTTTAATGTTACCTTTTTTAAAATCAGTGTATAAAAATAATTTTAGAAATTTGAAATTGGGTGATAATAACTTAAATTTAAATTTTATTTTAATTCATATGTTATAGAAATTATATAAATAATGTGGCAGAATCATAAGCTCCATGATATATGCATATTTTTTTTCCTAAAAATAATAATATGATTATTTTTATCCATGTGAAATTAACTACCTTTCTCTTCTCTCTAATTTTTCCCTACTCTTGTAAGTCGAGAAGATCGTTTCCCCACCTCCACTTTTTTTCCTTCCCTCCATTGATTCCCTGAAAAAAAAAGTTTCTCCCCATCCTTTTTACTTCTTATCCAATCACAAGGTAAAAACGAAACAGAGAGAATGACAACTAAAGACCTGATAAGAAGGTAAATATTATTTTTAAATATTAATAAATCTGAGAACATAAGTTATAATATTAATAAGGTTCTTATTGAGTATTAAGCTTCTTATTATAAGATTGTTAGTTGTCATTCTCCCTGAAAGAAAATCTGATTTAAACGATGTTAAAACACTTAAGCTTAGGCCCATTAAATAAGTAGGAACCTAATGACATTCATTAATCAAGATCATACCACTTAATACAAAATAACAGGACTTTTGTTGAAAAAAAAAAAGGATTTAAAGGGCTAAAAAAACTAGACTTGGGCCTCAAGCAAATCCTAAACTTGGGTAATAACTGGATTGCAAGATTTACCTATGCAATTGGGCCTTGTAGCATCACAGAGGCAGAACAATCCTTTGTATGTGAGCTCGGTTTCTAACGAGTAACACTCGAGTCAGATGCAAAGGTGTTAGTGGGTATCCAACTGTTGGTACAGCAATCGTGGTTGATGCTTAGGCCTAGGAACAGCTGGCAACTTCTTACTTGTTAAGAGATTGTATGGGATTCACTTTTCCGCTATTGGCTAGTTTACTTTATTAAGGGCTCTCTCCTCTCATGTTCCAAAAAAATAAATAAAAATATAACTCAAAAAAAATCAATAAGGTTAAAAAAACAAGAAAATACTAATTGAACTTCAAAATTATAAATCAGTCTTATTATTTATAAGAGCATAAGTATTAACTATACTTGAATAGCAATTGACAACTAATTTTAGTAGAAAATCGCTTATTTGAGATTTTGAAATTTAAGTAGTATTTTCTTATATTTTTTACTTAAAATAATCAGATGGACCTAATTATTAAAAAAAACCTTGCACAAGCTATTCTTCCCTTCACACCTAGCCCACTCACACTATGTCCACCTTAGTTTCCCTCATTCAGTTGGGCCTCTAATTCTTAATGGTGGCTCTTCAATTTGAACTTCATATCCTTTTTTTTTTGAGTTATAATGACAAGAGAATCGTTCTCTCGAGAGTCACAACGGACTCATACAGAAATCTACATAGATCTGAAACTAGAAGAAACTCAAATCTTAGCTTAAGTCAGCTAACATTTGGATCAAACAAAAACCTGGAGGGTGTTGCAATAAAGACAAGTCATTATTTGAATCTAGAGCCGCTTTTGCCAAAATATTTGCACATGCAATATTTTCCCTATGCGAGTGATGTATCTCTAAATCCCAATTTAGGTAGGTTAAATCCCTAATTTCCTCTAATTCGTTATGTAGAGGATGGTAGGGACCACCTGCCTGAAATAGTAAATGAAGTGCTTCGGTTGAGTCAGTGTGTAACTTTACCTTTGTGAAATTCATGAATTTGCATACTTGTAGTCCAATCTTAATAGCTCGGATCTACAAAGTCGTTGAGCCAAGAGAGAAACCCGTGTTCTTTTGAAAACCACATATCCATGCTCCTAAACTATCACGAACAACTCCTCCTACAGCAGAATGCCGATACTCGTCTAATGCAGCATCCACGTCAACCTATACATATCCGTTTGGGGGAGCAATCCACTTATCCAAATCTCTATCTGGAAGTCTCAGTATATTGTGTCTGAATCGTTCCTCTTTTATGCCTTCATGGAGGAAATGCAATCCTCTGTGCAGTAGTTGTCATGGTTGGTCGCAAGTTCCTTCAAAAGCTCTTCTGCATATGTTCTTCCATATGAGCCAACACAGTGAGCCAAAGACCCTTAGTCAGGGCCACTGAGCCACTCTGTAGCTCCCGGGGGAGTGTTGCATATTCCATTTGATCCAAACCTACAAATTGCCAGAGAAAAAAGTAGAGTGATAAATTGGGTTAGTACAAGAAAGCCACACACTGCTTACAAGCTCGCAGTTTCTCAAAGAATAAATAGTTGTTTCCTCACATTTGCACTCAAATGGACACTCAGTGTTCATCCTTACATGCCTCTTTGCCCGAATTGAATTTGTAGGAATTCTCTCTTAGAACAATTGCCACATAAAATACTTGACTTTCTCAGGAATGGGCCACCTCCAGATATGTTGCCAAAAAGGATCTGGAATCTCTGAACGCAACGAATAGATCATGGAATAGGTGGAATTGACGCTGAAGTTACCATCAGAAGATTCCTGCCACCAGAATAAGTCATCACCTGTTAGGGAAGGAGAGGAGATGTACTTGATCTTTTCAATCACCCACCATGGCAAGAACATGGCCCATTTATGTAAGTCCCACCTTCCGTCCAGGCCGACAAATTGGCTAACCACTTCCTCCAGATTCATTAGGTTCTGATTTTTGTCCACATAGTACATAAGCGGTTGATCTAGATTAGTCCATAGATCCCACCAAGCATTTGTTGAATTACCGCTCCGGAGTTTGCTCCCTACAGCTTTCCTGAATGAATCCCAAATAGATGTAATTGCAGTCCATAATGCTGATTGAGCTCTTTTCCTTTCAACCCTTGGAAGTTTATCATCTCCACAATCATATTTTTCTCTGAGAGCTCTCACCCATAAAGCATTGGGTCTAGTAATCAGATTCCAGCACAGTTTCATAATTAGATTTAGTCCCTCATATTCAACATTGAAGATGGTGGAAGCCAAGATGACTTTGGGGACCAGGCGCTTTTGGAGGTCCAATTCAACGCATAATCTGGCATATCTTCCCCTTGTCACTATACCTGATGAGTGATCACAGTAGTTCAAAGTATGTAAGTCAACTTTGAGGGTCTTCCCTATCATATCACCCAATCTAGAAAAGAATTTTTGTGAGTAGTAGATTAGAGGAATATTTGGGATTCTAACCCATGTTACAATTTTCCCCAGCTGGTTATGGAATGGGTCAAAATATGGAGACCATTTTTGAACCAAGACTATATGTTGCGCTATCACCCACGGTCATTCCAATATTATGCGCTTGTAATGAGCACTCCAGCTATCAGGGCTAGTGAATCTCACAACATAATAGTTGTTGGGTAAGTCAACTAATTCAAACTCATTGAATTTCCATACCCTACACAGCATCTCTTTTAGTTTATGGAGATAACAATGGGCGCCCAACACTGTGATAATTAGTGAGTTGTTCCATAGTTGGCATGCTTCATTGTACTCGTCTTCTGATATTTCCATTGAAGGGTAAATATTCATGAGTTTTTTGGTTTCATCTGAAGGCTCTGGAATCTTCCATAATCTGTTTTGTAAATCTGACGTTAATAAGTCATCATTTGAAGAATATGGTGCATGGGCAATTCTATTGAAATCTGATCTATTGACCCCCATTAATAAGTCTTTATAGGAGGGGAGGTTCAGAGATGCTGATGGGCCTGTGCAGTTCCCCTGTTTTATACTCTGTTCTTTAATTGCAGAATTTTCTGGAACCACCAGCAGGTCAGTTCCGGTAGCATTTTCAGTTCTGGTAGCATGCTCATTCCTACTCTGATCTAAAGAATCATGATGCGTTCTAGGTTCTTCCAGCGACCTATCTGTCGAGTTGAAAACGGCCGGCGGTCTATCCAGTGGCATCTTGTGGGAGACGACTTCATCCATTGAAAGGAGGCATGAGTTCCAAGAGAGAGCTTCCAAACTTTCACTTTTCTAGTTTAGGACCTATTCATTTCTCTATTCGACCTTAGGTTTACCCCTTCCTGTCCTATTTGGACTTCAGATCTTAACCCACTTGGAATTCATCTCAGTTCATATAACCTTTTCGGCCTCCTTTTATATCTCTTTGTAATACTAAAATATAAAAACCATGGTATTAAAAGTTGACTCGGTTTTAATCAGTTGCAGCAATAAATCGACTAAACTAGTTTTCTGAGTAGTCCAATCAAGGGTTTTAAACGGAAGGAGATCCCCTTAAAAGCTTTTAACCTCAGAATCTCATCAAGACTGTTGGTTCATTTTAATCTCTTAGAATTTTTCAGAGTTTTGATTATTTGAACGGACCTGATTTGGACACTAAGGGAATATGAGGGAGGCGCTTCTGAGAGGATCCGGACCCATTTGAAACAAGTCAGTCGAGTCATATTTCATATTTTCCTTCCGTTTGTTGAGTCTGAAACGATGTAGTTTTAAGTTTTTTTAAAAAATTAACAGTATATCTAAATGTTGTATTTACTTATAGGTTAATAACTTTTATATTTAAATATTATAGAGTTAAATATGAATACTTTTTTATGTTTTAATTAAATTATATTATTTATTGAGTTGACCACGATTCAATAGTTAAATCATTAACTCTTGAATCCTTATCTCAACAAATTTAATGACTCGTCGGATTTTTTAACACCTTATTAAAAATCATATACCCCACTCGATATTTTTAGTGGTGTCCCCTAGGCCCTAACCATTTGCATGACAATAGTTATTTTCTCTCCGGAAAAAAATTCAAGGAATCTCAACCCATCATAACGAACCATGTACTTTGTAATTTTGATTCCTTGAGGAGACTTTAGACAAAATGTGGAGAGAGAGAGAGAGATCCAAAATAAATGGACCCGCTTGTGGGGTTTACACTTGGTACTGGGGATTTGGAAAGGAGCGGAGGAGGGGGGAAATTTTTATAATTGAGATTTAAAAAATTGAAGAAGTGGGGTTATAAAATTTTAATAGAAAGAAGATGTAAAATAAAATGGGAAAAAAATAATTAAAAATTTTTAACCACACTTCCCTATTTTTTTTAAATCTAACTCAAAAATAAAATTTCCCTCCCTGGTACCAAACAACCCCTAGCTTGTTTGGTATGAGGGGAGGGGAGGGAAAATGAGTGCAAAGATATTTTTTTATTTAGATTTAAAAAAATAATAAAAGTGGGATTAAAATTTTTTAATGAATTTTTATTACTCTTTTATCTTTCATCTTCTCTTTATTAAAATTTTTTAATCCCAGTTATCAAAAAAAAAATAATAATTTTTTAATCCCATTCTCCAATTTTATTAAATTGAACTCATAAAAATTTCCCCTCCCTTCTAAATCCCTCGTACTAAACAAACCCTAAGAGATTCAAATGCTAATTGATCTTTAGGAGAATCTCTAAATTCATTATTCAATGGAAAGGAGACGTTCTTTTATGGGAAAATGATATTTGAGAACCCTCTAGATTAATCACAATAAATATTTTAATTATTTGTAAAGAATTGTGATCTTTGGTTGAAATTGAATTTTATTTTATTTTTTTGGAGTTGATTTTCTAAGTTCTCAGCTTTTGAATTTTTAGTACTCAAGTTTGACTTTAAAAAATTTCAAGGTTCTTAATTTGAATTAATGTTCTTATAACATCCCTAAATTTCGTTTTCCCCTTATATCAAATTAAAAAACGCAAAGATATGCCAGCTCCGTTGTTATAGGGTTTTTCTTTTCCTATTTAGTATGTGTACTCAGAGAAGATTATATAAAAATTACATATATGAGAGATTTATATACCCTACCAAATAATGTGTGTCAGTGAGTGTGTGTTTAATATATTAGTATTAATTAGCAAACAAAATATTGACTTCACCATCAAAGCATAGCAGGACCAGGACTCATTTCATTTTGATGAACGTGGATTTCATATTTTATAATTTTGGTATATTATATATTATAATTTTGGTATATTTTGTTCATAATTTTAAGGACATGAAAGTGACAAATTTTTGAACTACAAAACAGTTCAGTCAATTATTCCTTCCAAGTCAAGAATGGAGCTAGGCAAGAAACCATATTAACATAAACCATCAGATGGTGAATTTCTGTCGGGCCTATCAGATTGGGGGCACCAGGACTAATCGGTTGTCGGGGGCCCATGTTGGTAAATCCGACGTTGACCTTCAGGTTAACGCCGGATACCTGGAAGGTGGGTGCACCGAAGGCCAAAAATGGTCCATTGCATAAACCATCAAAAAAGAAGAAGAAGAAACCATATTAACAGATCAGGAGACAATAATATTTTAAGTCAAAAGAAGATAGAAATTATCATGGCCAATATTGGACTGTATTCAATAATTGCAAAAGAAGACTCCAAAAAGAAAAGAAAAGAAGAATACGACCAAAAATAATAAGTTGACTATAATATTGAAATGCACACATGATATAAAGAAGAAAGCCAAATTACTTTAAGGATTTTCTAACAATATCAACTACGTACAATCAAGTATCAATTATATATATATATATATATATGGATTAAGTTGCAGTTTTACCAATAAAACTTTTTTAAGGAGGTACAAATAAATTTTAGAATGAGTAAAAATATTAATAAATAATTTAAAAAAATATAAATTCATCAAAACCATTAAATTTGATTAAATGACTGTTAAATTATATAAAAAAAAAAAATTCTAATGACGTTTGATAAAATTTAACAGTTTTAGTATATTTACACCATTTTAAATTATTTATTGATACTTTTGCTCCTTATTTGCGTTTGAAGCCCGTCAGGAAAAACTTTGTAGGACACCTTACCCCTATATATATCGTACTGTTTATCAGCAGTGCTGTATAGCTATAGGCAGAGAGACCCGGTAGCGCCACCCTCCTTTGTAGCAGTTGCCACCACTGGAGGCAGCAGAGACAGGGGTCACATATGTTATATATATATATATCAACAGTTGGATAGCTATCGGCAAGAGACCCTGCAGCGCCACCCTCCTCCGCAGCAGTTGCCACACCGGATGCGGCAGAGACAGTGGTCATATTTGTTATATATATATCAGCAGTGTTGTATAGCTATCGGCAAGAGACCCGGCGGCGCCACCCTCCTTTGTAGCAGTAGCCACCGCCGGAGGCAGCGGAGACAGTGGTCATATATGTTTTTGATGAAAGGGAGAAGCTCAGGGACCACAAGCAGGAAATAGAAAACGAACTGAAACTTCCAGAGAGAGGGAGGGAGAAGAAGGGAAGTCAAAGAAGCTACCGCGAAGGATCCCAGAAATAGCATCATCACAACCCTAAGTTGAGAGCTGCAAGTAGTGGGAAGTCAACGCCAAGCCATAAACAACGCGTAGTATAACCAAAAACGGCGACGACGGAAGCCATGGCGGTGACCGGACGAACCTGGAAGGGAGACACCGGCTGCGTTCCAGCGCCGGTGGCCTGAATCTGGAGGAAGGCGAGCAGAGTTGGGATAATGAAAGCAATCATGGAGTGCTGAGATGTGAGCTCAGGAGCTAAGTTAAGAAGGATCATCACGGGGATTGTAATCTGAAATCGATTGATCAGAATGGAAAATCGCCAATTGCGATCCAATAATGTGCTTGTTTCAGACACAACATCTGGCATATCTTTGCACCACACTGATCCTATAGAAGCAAGCTAGAACTTAATACTAGTTTAGGGTTTATTGAATATATGTGGGGCTATATATATGGTTCTTAAATAATACTAGTAATTAAAAAGAAGGGTTATGAAAATATAAGCAAATGAGCTGTTTTCTCGAGCTTTCCTTGTTGAACAAGTAGGAAGAAATATAAGAGAAGCTTGCGGAAGAACACCTCGAGAAATTTATTTTCAATTACGTTCGCCGGGTTTCGGCTTCGGTGTGTGTTTTAGAAAAATAAACTCACATTCCTACAAGTAACTAATTTTCTTAATTTATACTATAAATTAGTTAATCCAAAATAAAAGATGTTGTTAATTAATTCACACCAATAAAAAATGTTAGTTAAGTCATTTAGTGCCTAAAAAAACTTAACTATATTTTACCATTATTAAATAATGAGATTTTTAAATATGCATTTATTATTTGCAATCTCTTGCTCTCTCTTACAAAGGGTTAAAGTGGAGAATAATTATTAATTACCATCTCAACCTCTTATATTTTAGACCAAAATTTCCTTGTAGATAAGAGGGAGTATCTAATAGGAAAAAGATAGGAGTATATGAATAGCTAACTCCAAGATTATAAGCTATTTATTTACCCATATTTGCTCTTATATCCTAACATGGTTGATCAATGGAAGGTAGACTTAAAGAATCCAACAAGCAAATATTCGCCACTAAAATATTTACTACAAAACCCACACTATAACATGCATATAATATTCAATAACTTCATGATATAATAATATACATATAGGTTTGAAACCATCATGCATTAATTTCTAATAAAGCAACATCTTGCTGTAATAATGTATAATGTATGGAATTTTGTTTGGTGGGGAAGACGTAAAAAGTATTTAGTTTATTTATCTTTTTAATTATAATGATTTAATAAGTTATATATGCCTAAGAGTTTAAACTTATTTAAGGACTTATTATTACTTACAAATAGGTTTTCAATCCTACAATTTAAAGACTTGTTACTTTTAAAACAGTGAAAGTTGGCTTTACTTTCGGAAGTAAAATATCATGGTAAATAATTTTCTCAATGGCTCATTCCCAGCTTGGAAACTTAATGCAAAAAAAAAAAAAAAAACTATTTACCCCACCCCCTACATTTTGTATGATATCTTCTAAAAATATTTTTGGTCCCATTTATAAAATATTTTGATGGTTTCAGTTAATATTAAATACTTTTTATATATGCTCATATTTGATAAAGGTAATGAGAGGGTGGAAATTATTTTAATATTAGAGCTCAGTGTGATTGATATGAGTAATATAGAGAATCAATTGAATTATGTGACCGACTTGGTTAATTACTTAGATGGTCCACAGTTGATGCTCATCACAATTATGGGCACCTAATTTTTTATAATTATGTTAAGATCTCAATCGTTTAAAATTTAATCTGAATTGTTTAAATTTAAAATTTTTAATTTATGATTTTTTAAATAATAAATTTATATTTATAAGAAGTAGGAGTAATAGTTATAAGATTATCTTTATTTTTAATTCTGTATATAATAAAATATAAATTTATATAAAATATAAAATTTAAATTAAATTAAATCTAAAATATCTCATTATAATCTAATGGTGAAGATAGATGATAAACACATTTTTAATCATCAATGTGCTCCCTTACTTAGATACCTGGTAGGAAGTACAACATTCTTTTTTAACTGATTCTAGTGAGCATGGTCACCAATTCGTAAGATGATAAAAGTGAAAATATAGATTTTTCTTAAAAAAAAAAGGTGACCATTTTCCTAGAAGGGTTAAGGGGTAAATTTATCAATGATGTTTTAAGAAAGAGCATCTGGCACAATTATATTTTAGAAGGGGCAAAAATACCAATGAACAATTAAAAATGGGCATCCACCACAAAAACCGTTAAATCTGTACTAACGGCGTTAAATCATAAGAGAAGAAAACCCCTAACGGCGTTAGTACGGATTAACGGTTTTTGTGGTGGATGCCCCTTTTTAATTGTTTATTGGTATTTTTACCCCTTCTAAAAGATAATTGTGCTAGATACTCTTTTCTTAAAACATCATTGGTAGATTTGCCCCTTAACCCTTCCTAGAAAGTACTGCTTATTGTCAGTTTGAACTTAGCTTTTCTTTTGAAAAAAAAAATTATATTGCGCCTTAAATACAAAACTCAATTGACTTTTTTTTTAAAGATTAAGAAAGTTAGTTAATTTATTTTAAAATATTTATATTTATCATTTGATAGAGGTACAAGTGGCATCTTATGTGATGTCCAACAAAGCATCAAAGTTGGCATCCAAGGTGACCAAGAAGTACTACATGGTAGCTTAGGTGGCATTTAAAATGAACAAGATATTGTTTTTATTATCCAACTAGATTCTAAGCAAGTCCAAGATTATTTTCATGGCATCGAGGGCCCAATTACTAGAAGCCCAGAAAAGAGTGAGATGTTCGAGAGGTAGGAGAAAACATTTAGGCTTTAATTTGCTTCATTGATGGCCCATAATATTAGTATATATATTGAAGGTGCAAATAGGTCCTTAACTATGCATATTTAAGCTCATATACATGATTTTGCAACACATAGAAGTTTGAGGATGTGACAAAGCATGAAGATCCATGAAATTGGTGTAACATAAGACAATAAGCCCAAAAAGATAATGTGTAAGGTTCATGTGCAGTCCAGATTGAAGAATTCACTTAAAATATCATGTGACAAGCATGTGCCTTGGAGGAGGACATAAGTGACGTCTAAGACACCTCAAGAAGCATCTGGAAGGTGTCCTTATGCATCAAATCTGATTTAATTTTGTTTTGTATTAATTTCCTTTTTTATTTGTATTGAATAAAACCTTTTGGTCAAAGATTGTTCAAGAAAATTTTATTTTAGTTTCCTATTTTTAGGTAGCTAACTTAAAGAATAAGTAATTTCCTAATTCCTTTAGGCTTGAATTGTGTCAATCAAGACAATCAATCATCATTAGGGCATTAATTATTGCATTTATGACTAGATTTTCAATTCTAGAGTGTTTTCTTGTAGCTTATATATGAAGGCTATGTTTTTTGTATTTGACATTCAAAATATTATAATGATATGAATAAGAACTTTGTTCTTAGAGAATTTGAATTCTCTTATATGAGCTTTGCTTGTATCCTTGTATTCTAGTGTGAATG
Organism: Inga leiocalycina; assembly: GCA_963242795.1. Taxonomy (NCBI): domain Eukaryota; kingdom Viridiplantae; phylum Streptophyta; class Magnoliopsida; order Fabales; family Fabaceae; genus Inga; species Inga leiocalycina. The sequence continues at coordinate 46,450,304 of OY725324.1, forward strand.
CTCAGACTGTATTAAGGACTGGTCATAATTGTGGTGTATTTATAGCTAGGGTTATAAGAAACAGGTTCTCTTAAGGTCCTACCTTTAATCATCTGTCCCGTTCAAGTTTTCAAATTTGTTTTCTAGCTGATTCGTTCCCCCATCATATCATCATTTTTTCTCCAAACTAATTTAGGTGATTTATAAACTGATATATAATCTAATTAGTAATTATATACAATATATATTATGATTGAGTAATTTATTTAAGTTTCTTAATCTTAAAAAAAAGAGAAAATAAAAATAAAAAACCCAGAGAAAATAATATTTATTATAAAGGACCATAAAAATTGTAATTACTTAGAAGGATCAAAGATCATAATATAAATTTAAAATGACTAAATTGCCCCTAACCAAATCTCCTACATTATTCTTGTATTTATAATTAAAAAACTAACTAAAATTAAAATTGCCCATCATGATTTTCTTTTGGTTCAAAACCCATCATGATATCATTCTATCTTTTTTAATTTTCAGTATATTATTTAATTAACAAAGATTAAACTAATTTTTTTTAATTTTTATTATTCACCGATATATATCACCAAGTTGAATTATTTATATTGTCAATGTTGATATTAATTAAGTTATTTTTATAAAAATAAAAAATAAGCTCATTTCATATTTTTCACACTATAATAGATTATTTAGATTTTTTTAACATAAATGAATCTTTTAACCCACATAAATTTCTTCTAAAACAAAAATAAATCATATAAACTTTCTTGGTTCAACATATATAATAAATCATATGAATTATGTAATTTTATTTTTAATTAAAATTTTTGTTGATTTTAAAAATAATTATAATTTTTACAAAATTGAAGAATGTGTAATTTTTTTTATAGATATATGCGCAAGTGGTGAAGAATAAAAATTGAGAAAACTGTTATTTAATTATTTAGAGACATTTAGAATTTTATATTAGTTTTGAAAATGAAATGTGGGAGAAAATGTAGAAGATTTTGTTAGTGACATTTTGGTATGTTTAATTTTATATTTTTATATTTGGTTCTTCTAAACAATTACAATTTTTATTATCCTTCTCAATAAATATCTTTTTCTCAAAGTCCTTCATTTTAATTTTTTTTAAAAAAAATTAACTAAGCCTTCTATTTAGAGATCAAGAAGAAAGTATATCCATAAGTACTTGTGTGGGTCCAACGTTTGGACTTGGAAGCAAACAGGGACACAAACTTTTAAAAAATAATTATATGATGAGTAATGGTGAGAATTTTGAATTTTCTCATGGTGGGGTCTTATATTATGTTTTAGGTTATAGCTTTGTGGCTGCATATAGGCCTAGCATGTTAATATGAAAAATCAACTTTTTTTTTTTTATCTAGTCCTTTTTACATGTATTCAACACCTTAAAATTTTTTTTTTCACATGCATTCAATATTCTAAATTACTTTTTGGTGCATCCAACACAAAGGTAACAAAAAAAACTCACAATGTTAAACGCGCTTAAAAAATATTTCAAGATGTTAGATATATACAATAAAATACTTTAAGTTATTGGATGCATTTAAGAAAATGTTTCATGCATCAAACGCCCCTTGACCCATGCATATACGCGCGTGAGTGTGTGTGATCCAATCTTTTTTGTGGTTGGTATGGTCGCAATTAAAGTAAGTGGACTACTTAAGTGCTTGTTTGGAATAACGATTGAAACTTTCAAAAACAGTTTTTCAATCATGATTTATAGTACACGAGGTAAGTATGTGAAAAATTTTTTATCTCAATTTATGTAAATAAACACTTTTAAGAGTTCCAAACATGATCCTTATAAATATTACTCCCTCCGGTCTTAATTATAAGACAATATTTGGGAGTTGATCTTGGTCCTAATTAAAAGACAAAGTTCTAATTTTTATCAATTTCTTCCCAAAATACCCCCTATTGATACTTTCTCAATAATAATTAAATACAATAATAATTTAAGAATATACCTATGTATTCTATAAAATGAGTAATGTTTACAACTCATTAATGCTACATACACATCAATTTTACTGTTTTTTTGTATTTTAATTTTTAAATAAGGGCATTTTAGGAAAATAAATATGATTAACTAATTTAACTACTATCCTTAATTTCTCAAAAATTAAATAAATATATTTTATAATTAAGACCGGATGGAGTATTAGTCAATGGAGGGTAGATTCAAATAACCTCACTAGCAAACAATTACCGCCGAAAATATAATGACTTGACAGACCTGTTTATATTTCAAGATAGAATTTTCAACAAATATTATTTTAATTTTTAAGTGCTTGTTTGCCTTCACTTAAAAACATATTTTTTTGCACTTAAAATAACTGAAACGAAACTTCCCAATAAGTTGTTGTCTGTCTAATTGAAGGAGGCATACCTCCCACTTAAAAGTAGGTCAGCCGATGGAGATATTTCGCTTTGGTTCAGTAAAAATAACAATTTCTTTTTTTAATTTTAAGGCCAAAATACATACAAGTCGTTGGACTAAATACATTTAAATATAACCTCCTTTATTTTTTAGCATTATATTTAGATGGAGAGAAAATTAAGGGTGGAGGAAAAAGAGGGGGAGAAAGTGGAGATAATATGGTCTTTGATATAAAACTCAGTTAAATTTTTTTAAGAAAATAAAATTAAATAAATTACTTTAAAGTGTTTGTGTGTATATTTATCATTTTTTTAAACTAATTTACCTGACTTATAAACTAATATATTATATGTTATGATTAAATAATTCATTTTTCAAGCAAAAAGAAGGTTAATTTATTTAACTTTTCAAATCTCTAAAAAAATTAGATGGGTCTCATATTGAGGATTTGAGGGTGTATTATCCATCCTTGTAAATACATGATATTTACAATGATGATGAAATCCTTATTTAATTTTAATCTATTTTTTAATTAATTCTGTGAAAAATAAATTTATTAACACAATTAAATTAAATGTTAAAGTCAAATTGAAATGAAATTATTTGTTATATGTCATTCTAAAATCAAAATATTAAGCAAAAATATCTTACCTGAAAAAATAAAATAATTAAAGAAAAGGTAAAAATAAATATGCCACAATGCGAATAATATACTTTTTATATAACTATTTGATTAAGTGAGACTTAAACCTATCAGTCTATCAAGTCTAGTTAGGTATAGCTCTCATAAATATATTTTCTATACTCACACGGATTCAAATTCAAAAGCGCATACTTAAATGGTCAAAGTTATTTCCACTAAGAGTCTAAGAATAATACACCTATTAGTATGGCTCATAATTATTTAAAATCAAAATAATTTTTTTAAAAAAAACTCTAGCTCGGTTTATTTCAAATTATAATATGATTATTATAATATGAGAATTTTATTCAAATGTAAAAGAATCAAAACAATACCATCAAATTGAAGTCAAATTAAAATGAACACATGAAAAATAGAATAATTATTCTGTGTGTCAGGAGCATGCACTTGCTCCACACACTCCCTTGTTATTATTCTGAGTGTATTATATCATCGTTTAAATAATTGACACCTCTCTTTACACGTTATTTGCGGGAGAAAAATACCATCTTTCAAATAAAATATATAAAAAAATAATTGCTTGCGCGTTACTGCGTTAACGTAAAGGCGGGGTGAGGGTTGAAAAATGTAAAAAATTAGGGAAAAGGGTCGAGAAAACAAAATATTTATTAATAAAGATTATAAAAATTGTAATTATTTTGAATGACCAAAAATTAAAATATAAATATTTAATTATAAAATTAACCTAACCAAATTTCATATAGAGAAACTCCATTTCAACTATTTGGTTTTAATTATTATCAATTAATGTTTCATCCTCAAGTGCTATTGGCAGTTTATTTAGGAATTTATTATTTAAGAATTTTAAATTTTAGTACTTTTCATTTTTATAACACTCTTTTTAGGGTGCATCTTGTTTTTTTAAGTTTTTCCCCATGAAAAATCAAATACTCTAAAAATAAATATATTTTAATTTTTTTATTTTTTCTAAGGTTTTAAAAATGGTAGATTTCTAATTATTTATAGATTTTAGATTTATTTTAATTTGTGTAACTTTTAAGATAACCAATGTGTATGAGAGAATATGATAGAAATATTGGGTTGCATACAAATGTTTTTTTTTTTTTTGTGAAAATATACATGAAGATATGTCAAATAGTTGAGATGGGGTTAGAGAATGTTAATTTCGTAATTGGAAATTTATATTTCAATTTTTTGTCTTTAAAAATAATTACAAATGTTAAGATTCTTATTAAGAAATATTTTGTTTCCTTTTCTAATTTTCCCTTGAAAAATTTGGGGGATAAAAACACGAAACCCACTCCATTTTTTTTCCCACTTTTCTCTTCTCCTATTTTTGCTCTAATCCTAATAATAAAAAATCTATTCCACTACTTTTCTTTGGTTGTTTATGGGAGCATTCAAAATTTTGAACATACCTCCTTTTAACTTGTATGATTTATTGAGGTTTAGACTAAAGCAAATAAAATCAGGCAATACCACCATCAAGTATTTAACACTACTACATTTCTAAGAGCTTGTTTCGTGGGGGAGTGAGCGGAGAGAAAACTTGTTAGAGTTGGATTTAAAATAATTAGAGAAGTAAAGTTAGAAGTTTTTAATTAATTTTTCTTACTCTTTAATTTTACATTTTCTCTTTATTAAAATTTTGTAACATCACTTCTCCAATTTTTTTAAATTCAACTAACAAAAGTTTTTCCTCCTCCTCCCTTCCCTCCAAATTCCTCATATCAAACAGACTCTAAAACTAAAACTTGATACCTCTAATGAAGTTGATAAAATCCCTTATCAGTTGAATCAATTGCAATGGTTTTCCCTATACTTTTCTTCTCACCGAACCTTCTTTCCATCTAAACATAGTAATAGTGTATGTTTAAAACTAGCACTTTCGGCTTATAAAGATTAAATTTAACCAAAAAACACACATCTTCTGGCAGTTATGGGTGATGAGCGAATGACATGTTTCCTATATACAATTAACATGGTAAGTTTCTGAGACTTTTTTTTAATTGCATGTGTCTTACACCGCAGCCATAAATGAACGTGAAGTCTTATTTTATGTTTTAATTTATGCCCAGGAAAGTTTAGAGACCTAGTAAATTATTTATAAAACAAAACTATATACAACTTACATTTTTTTATTGATTCTTGTGCACATGCGCACACAATTCTTTTTTTAAAAAAAATAATAAGAAACGCTGCAAATTTCATTTATATATGTGGGCCTCTCGGTGCGTCACATATATGCAAGTCATAAAATGATAAAAGTGAAATAATAAGGGGGGGGGGGGGGGAACGGGCGACCAAATTATAACTTTCCCTACAAAGCTCTACTTACTGTTATTTTTGAAATTTTTTAAAAATAAAATTATATATATATCCATAAACACTAGTGCACGAGGTTGTGAATGTGACGGCGGATAAGCCTTGCGTGTAATTTGACTTGGAGGCACAAAAGCTCCACGCCTCGTGTGCTTAGTAAATAAGAATTGACACACAATTTTTTGCCCTTAAGTTTGTCTCATCCTAATTTTGGTACCTTAGATTTTAAATCATAAATTTTATATTTTCAAATTTTATTCTATTTAATCCATACCTGGACTATTTTGTTTTTGGGGGATAAAAATTCATGGTTTGAAATTTAATAAACTAGAACCAAAATGAGATCAAAGAGGGATAAAAATTATTTTACCGCTTTAGAAAAATAATTATATGATGATTATGGGTGTGCCTTTTCTCATGGTTGGGTCTAGATTTTGCTAATAGGCTATCTTTGTGTATCCACGGGCCTAACACGTCAATGTGAAAAATTAAAGTTGTGTGGGGCCACGACAAAAGAACACGATACAGTTAAAACCATGAGTAATAACGAACATAGAATTATGGTCTTGTAAAGTGAAGCAATTTCTCCAGATATATTTTATTATGCTTCTTTGACTAGCATAAATTCTGACAACTACATTTTGTTCCCTTTAGACCAATGGCTCAAAGTTCCTCTGAATTCTCAAACAGGGACACACGAACTCTTAAAAATAATTATATGATGATTAAGGGTGAGGATTTTCTCGTGGTGGGGACTATATTTTTTTGGACTTAAAATAATTGGAACGAAACTTCCCAGTAAGTTGTTGCCTGTCTAATTGAAGGAGGCATACCTCCCACTTAAACGTAGGTCGGCTGATGGAAATATTTCGCTTTGGTTCAGTAAAAATAACAATTTCATTTTCTTAATTTTAAGGCCAAAATACATACAAGTCGTTGGACTAATTACATTTACATTTAGCCTGATTTATTTTTTAACATTATATTTGGATGGAAAGAAAATTAAGGGAGGAGGAAAAAGAGGGGGAGAAAAGTTGAGAGATAATATAATCCTTGATATAAAACTTAGTTGACTATTTTTAAGAAAATAAGAAAGTTAAATAAATTACTTTAAAGTATATATATTTATCTTTTTTCTTTAAATTAATTTATATGACTTGTATATAAAATAATATATAATATAATATATGCTATTATTAAGTGATTTATTTTTCTAAACAAAAAATATTAAGTAATCTATTTAACTTTTTAAATATCTAAAAAAAACCAGATGGGTCTCATATTAAGTATTTGACGGAGTATTATTCATCCTCGTAAATACGTGATATTTATAATGATGCTAAAACCCTTATTTAATTTTTAATATATTTTTTAAGTAATGCTGTGAAAAATAAATTTATTAACACAATTAAATTAAATATTAAAGTCAAATTGAAATGAAATTATATGTTATATGTTATTTTATAAAATCAAGATATTAAGAAAATCGTCTTACCTCAAAAACTAAAATAATTAAAAAAATGTAAAAATAAACATGTCACAATGCCAATAATATATTTTTTATAACACCATCAGTCTATCAACTCTAGTTAAGTGTAGCTCTCGTACAAACATTTTCTACACTTACACGGACTCAAGTTCAAAATCTCGTATTCAAATGGCCAAAGTCCCTTCCACTAAGACCAATATCTATTGGTATGACTCACAATTTTTTAAACTCAAAATAATTTTGTTAAAAGAACTCAAGCTCTGTTTTGGATTAGCGTGAAAACTCACTCCATTTTGGTCACCGTCTTGGATTAGTGTGAAAATTCATTCTAATTTTCATGAGGATTCTAGAATACCTAACATTTTTATCAAATTCATCCGTTTGATGAACGGCCACATACACGATTTTTAACGTTAGTCTATCTTGTAATTTTAAAGGATTCTATGTTGCAAGTATAGAGGATAAGGTTATGGAATGTTGTTGGGATTATGTGTTCCTTATTGTTTTCTATCAAGTTGTTTAGGAACTGAACTTGTTTGATAGTATATGACATTTTGTTTGTTTTCTAACATTAACTTTGTGATTATAGGAGGTTGGAGTTAATCATGCTTAGAGTGTTGGATTTTCGACAGACGGTTTTGCTACGACCCCTACCATGAGAAAATTGCATCTCATATGGGTGACTACTCACATGCACATTGAAATCTACAAATACCCTGCTTGGTGGGTTTTGCTCTTAACCAGACTAGTTTATGTAGAAACTTAGTGAGAAAAATATTTGACTTGAAAATTCTAACAGGAGTGATGTAGTTGAAATAGAGACGTGGTGTCAAGGGGAGGGAAGAGTTGGAACCCGACATGATTTTATACTCAAGGACTATGCTACCAATCAAATGATTGGAAGAGCGACCAGGTGAGATTCTTTCATTATTGGGAAATTTTTCCTAATCAAAGATTGGATGATCAATTATATGCTCTTCTTTTCTGGTTTCCAGTGTGGCTCTTTCCATGCGCTTTGTGTGAGGATATACTGAAATACTTGATGATTGGTAGAATTTGTTTACTTGGATCATATATAGACTAAATGCAATGAGATAAAAGTCCAGTGTATGTTTCTATTGCCTAAACAAAAGTCTCTAAGGATCATATATAGACTAAATGCAAAGATATAACTATATGAGAGATTCTATAGCACATAAAGTTGTTATTGAACAATAAATTCCTATGCAAAGTCCTCTGTGTAATATCCCAATTTTTTATTATGGGTTAATCATGATTATTATGGATAATTATGAATTTAATTGGAATTATTATGTGTTTTATGGCAATATTAAATTAATATGTCATAATTACTGAAAAATTGGAATAATGGAAATATTGGCCATAAGTGGTAATTAATGGAGAAATTAATTACTAACTAAGAGAAAATGGGATGTGTGATTAAAATGGCTAATGGAAATATTAAAGTAGCTAATTGGTGACTTATTTGGTGAGAACCAATAACAATTTGACATGTGGCATAGAGGGTATGGGGGAGAGTGCATGTGTGTAAGTCAAAATTGATTAAAATAATCAATTCTCTCTCCTCTCTTCTCCCTCTTTCGGCTGAAGTATGGGGGAGGGAGTATGTTATCATTTCCTTCTTCTTCCTCACTCCATTTCTCACATTTTCTCTCTCATTCTTGCTTTCTCTCTCTCGTTCACCATTGTTGAAGGTAAGGGAAAGAAGAAAGCTTGATCTTTGGGTAAGTAAATGCCTTCCTTTGCTCAAACTCCCTTCATTAAAGTTGATCCTTGAGTTAAGAGCAACATTTCTATGGTTGTAGTTTGTCCATTGGTTGTAGTTTGGGGCCACACGAAATTTTGGAAAGTGGTGAATCAAGAACTCCCTTTGAGAAAGTTGATAAGGTGAGTGAAACCTATCTATCTATCTATGTTTTATGCCAAATGGATTAACTTGGATTTTCTGGAATTCTTGGGCCATTGAGAGTTTGGTATATGTTTGGTATGGAATTTGTATGTTTGGAATGCATTTTGGATAGATAGAATTGTTTGGGTTGGAAATTGTTAAGTTTGGAGAATTTGAGATTTTAGTGTTTGATGTTACCCAAAACCAAAGCATGATAATGGAATAGGATTTTGGTGATTTTGACATTCCCATTGGATTCCTTGAGTGATTTTGTGTGGGAATGAGCTTGGTTATTGATTTTGGGTTCATTTGAATCACTTGGGAAAAGTTGGAAAGTTGTCTGGTTTGAGCTCTGTTTTGTGCAGTTCGTTTACACGAGAGTTTTGAATGACCAAATGGTATTGGAAAATTCTGAAACTTTCCAGTCCTAAATTTCACATCCCAAGCTTCAAAATGGACATATATTTTGTGTCATTTCGTTGAGTATTCTGTGAGATATGGTTGTCCAAAGTTTGGGATCGAAACAGAACTGTGTTTTGGAGTAGTGTTTAGTTTTTGGTGATTCTGTATTTGTGTAGTGATTTCCAGTGATGGGCTATATTTTTCCTTGAAAGAGGACTTATATACCTTTCATTTGGCCTTGGAATCACCTCGTTTCGATTTTTCTACAATTAGTTATGGTTTTTCGAAGTTCAGCCAAGAGTCAGGAAACTTCTTGGCCGCGGCCCAAGACTTTCTGGCCTGATTCGGGCCGCAGCCCATGGATGGCTGGCCGCGGCCCATGGCCTTCTGACCATGTTTGGGCCGCAGCCCAAGGAAGGGCTGGCCACGGCCCACCCCTGTGTTCCAGCGCGTTAAGTTTTCGAAAGGAGATCTTTAACCTATTGTTTCCCAACCTTTTAGGGCTTTTATTAGAGGCATTTGTGGCCTCTTAAGGGTCAATTATGATAACCAAAATTAAGTGTTTCAAGTTAATTAAGCCTTGGAATAGAGTATAACTCTTCATCCCTAATTATAAATATAGGATTTGACATTTGCCTTCCTCGGGAGAGACCGGCGCTAGGACACGCACGGAAGGATCAAGGTAGTGACTCTTCTCTCATATTATGTATGATGTTTTGGCATGCATAACTTATCATTGAATTTGTGAAATGTGTGCCATGGTCCATTACGGCGTGAGCAGGTCGGCGTGAGCCGTGTAGGGATTGACGGTGGTCATCTCTAGGTCGGCCGTTGAACTCCTGTCATAATCGACATGGATATTGTGAATCCGACCCGTGGGGCGGCTTTTGTGAATCCAACCGTGGGCTGTGTGTATCTTGCCTGTATGGCTTGTGTATGAAATGTATTATATGAATCCCAGCTGTGGTGAAATGTATTGTGTGGATTGCTGTGATGCAATGCAACGTGAGCAATTTAGCGTGAGCAATCGTAAGGGATGACATGTGTCATACTAACCATTTCCGTTGTAATTGCCGTTGTAGTTGCTTGTTGTGGTTAATGATTTGCTTACATGCACTATTATTGTACATTATATGATTGATTTGTTACTACGGGGATTCCTTAGAATCTCACTCTCCCAAAAACCATGTTTTAGACAGGGCAGAAGGATCAAAGGGAAAGCGGGCGACTAAGAGCGGATAGAGCTCTGATTTAGATGTATATTTTGGGTTATTGGTTATCATGTATATCTTTTGGATATTTTTGGGAAACAATTATGTATATTGGGATTGGTAGTATAGTTTTGTGTAATCCCCAAGTTAAGGGTAATGAATTGTGGGCTTTGTGCCTTTGTAAATCCCTTATTTAATGAATGGAACCCGAGTGTGTCGGGAATTTGCTTTATACTCTGATATTTATGAATGAAATCAACTTGTACAGGCCATTTAGTATTGAAATGTGAATATGAGACCGTCATTAATAGGTTTTGTAAAAGTTTTTGTAAGCCATGATTTTGGGAAGTTTGATTTTGCTTAAGTCCCAAAATCATTTATGGTCTCTAATTCTATATCAATTATGTGTTTATGAACTAAATCTCGGCCTTAATCTTGAAGGGGGTTACACTCTGACCCAAGGACATGTATGAGAAACATGCTAAATCCTTTGGCAGGCATAGGGTATGAAGTAATAGATACTTGATTATGGCTTTAAATATGTGTGTAGGTATATAATGTCTAGTATGTTGTATAGGTTGGTGAGGTTAGCTTTCTCACACGAGCAACCGCCTTTGATACTCAGGAAGAGTGTGTAAAGATGAGACAATTGTGTTCACCAAAAAAACAGCAAGAGTGCTGATATGGTAGAAATTAAAGAAAACAAACTATGTCGCCTCAACTTAAAGTATGGTAAGTTAAGATGAGATCCATAATTGTAAACATGGATCAAATCATAGAAACCCACGTCCATGATACCAATTGCCAGACAAAAAGTTCTTCAAAATTCACGTCATGTAATATGAATGGAGGTGAAAAATTTGGGTTTAGATACTGGGAGTATCTAGACTTAGTCTATATAATGTTGATGATAAAATCAAAACGACATACACTCTTAAAGTATAAGAATAACATTGTAGCATGTGATTCATGCCGCCTGTGCAAAAGAACCGCATATGGAAAGCAAGTGAATGAATCTCTACCTCATTGCTATGTGAACCCCAGGAAGGTTAATCCTTTCATTGATGTCCTTTGACTTCGACATTATCATGGAAATATGTTTTAATGTTTGTTATTTTAGCATATTGTCCTATGATCATGATTGATTCAATCTAAAGGTATTATGTTAGGAAAGAGATTGATTCATATAAAAGTGATATATGGGTGAAAGGAAAATTATTACCTAAAATACACACATCTATACTGGTGTCTGAGATCGGTCCCTTAAATATCATTTTGTAATTTCAAAAGTGTGGACATTATGCAAATGAGAAATGCAATCTAAGTCTTATACTGACTTAAGAGGGAATAGATTGGCCATGAGAGAAGTGTATATTGGTAAATCTAGGAAATTCGGACATTATATCAATATCAAGCTGCACTACAAGGTTGTCTTGTGCTGATCTCTAAAACAAAGATTTCTAGTAAACGCACCCAAATGAAAATGTCATGCCTATGCCGTTATGGAAAAACTCCTAGCATGAAAGAAGTAAGAGAAAGTTACTTGGACCATAACATCTAATCCACCAAGGGTGAGTGGTGGATTAGATGTTGGAATATATTAGTTCACCCTTAGTGGATTAGGGCCCAAGCCCGATTCAAAAGGGGCTATCATGGAGAGATATTGGCTCATAAAGAAAAATATCTCTTATGATTTAATAGTTTTGTCTATTTTCATGTAACTGTATGCTTAAGCGTTATGTCTATTCCTATGTGACTATACGTACACTATATATATAGGACATGGATTGAGGGAGTAAATAATTTGAATAATAACACACAAAATAATGTTATCCTCCCTCTAAAAGGTTCTCTCATATGAATGTTTTCTTCTCTTCCTCTTTTTGGTGAAATTTGTTGTGTAACGTGATCGGAGTCCGCATCGATTGTAACGTCCCAAATTTTGATTAAGGGCTAATGATGATTATAGTGAATATTCATGGAAATTAGATCTTGTGAATTTTGAAATATTCATATTCATAAGGAAATGGACAAATAAATTCAAGAATTGAATTAAATTACAAAGGGGATAGTAAAATCATAATTTTTCCAATTTAGCCCAAGATTAATTATTTTCCAATTAATTGGAGTTAATTTCAATTAATCAAGGAAAATAAAGAAAAATGCATAATTGGATTATTCTTGGTGGATATGTGCTTGTGACAAGTGCCACATTATGGTCCCTTGATGAGATCAAGGGCTAAGAGGCAAGAAGACATAAATGATGTGAAGGCATGGCATAAAGTTGGAAGAGTATGGCCTAAAGCAAGAGAGTATGGTGGGAGGTATGGTTGGAGAGATGGTATACATGAAAGGTGGAGAGATATCAACCTTTGATTAGATCTATGGCTAAGAAGAAAGATGACCAAAATTAATAAAAACATTCTCCTTCCTCTTTCAAACCATATTTCATACAACACCAAAGAAAAATAGAGAGAGAGAGAGAGAGAGAGAGAGAGTGAGTTTGTGAAGCTCTTGAGGTTAGAGAAAAAAGAGGAAGAGAAAAGGTAAGTTCTTGCCATTTTGACCCTCCAAGTGATCTCTAATGCAAAAACTCTCTTCTTCAATCTTGTTCCTTGTGTTGAGAGCTTCAATTCTATGGCTTTAGATTTGCCATTGGTGGTGATTTGAGCTCTCAAGGAAATATAGAGTTTGGTGAACCAAGGAACTCCTTTGGGAAAGTTAAAGAGGTGAGTAAGTTGAGCATTTTGATATAAGTTTTGTGGTCATTTGGTTAAGTTGGAATTTTTGGGAATTTAACCCTATTTTCGAAAATTAGGGTCTTGTGGTGTTTGAGTTGTTGTTGTCATGGATATGGTGTTTTGAGATGTATCTTGGATAGATAGAAGTTGATTGGAAACTTGGATTAAAAAGTTGCAAGTTTGGTCAGTGAAAAACTCTATGCTGGCAGTGGTCTTGGACGTTTTAAAATAGTAAATGGTGTTGGAAAATTATGAAACTTTCTAGTCTTAAAGTTCACATGCCAAGCTTCAAAGACATATAATTTATATAATTTTGACTTTTGAGCTAGGAGTTATGACTGTCCAAAGTTTGATGTTAAATCTGGGAATAATTCTGGAGTAGTGTGAACATTTCTTAAATTCTGGATTTTTGTAGTAATTTCTAGTAATGGTCCATATTTTTCTAGTAAAGGGGACTTAAATAGATTTCAATGGGCTTTGGGATCACCCCAGTTTGATTTTTCTAGAATTAGTTATAATTTTTGGACGCTAAGACACAAAAGTCTAATTTTTCTAATTTTTGCCTAAACTTTTGGACAGCACTGTTCTAAGGGGTAGGAGCTGGTTTTACATGAAATGGATGGTTCCATTGGATTCAGTAGGCAAAAATATGTGGGGTTACATTTGGGCACTTTTTCAGTAGAGGCCGAAAAAGCATAATTATGAAAACGCCACTGAAGTCTCTAAATAGGGGCTGTCAAGGGTATTTTCGTAATTTGACAGTGAATTTGGTGATTTTGAGCCCGGAAATGGATTCCTTGGTTGAAAATACGTCAGAATAGCCTTGGTCAAAATTTTGGAAGAACGTGCCATCGGGCCGGGTACGGCTAGGTCAGGCCGGGGTCCCGATAGCATTTTGGTAAATTTTCACCATAGGCTAATATAACCACAAGAAACACTATGGAAGAGTCTAAATGGTATTTGGATAGGTTATGACCTATTTCTTGTACATTTAATACTTTAGAACCGAGTGGAAGCCGGAAGCGGCCCGTTTTGCGAGGCACACTTAAAAAGGTGGTCTTTGAGATAGTACTTCCCAATCCTTTTAGGCGATTGTTAGAGACTTTCATAGCAACTTAAGGGACTTTAATGATAACCAAAACTAAGTGTTTTGAAGTCATTTGAGTATTGGAATAAGTGATAACGCGTCGTCCTTAATTATGACTATAGCATTCAATATTTGCCGGATCGTAGAAGGCCTACGCCTGATCAAGGACGAAAAGAACAAGGTAGTGACACTTTAATTTATCCTATATCATGTTTAATGCATTGCTTGTATGTATTTATCATTGAATGAGCGAGGGGACGTGGCGTGAGCCCGGCCTTGAATATTGTTGAGGGGACGTGGCGTGAGCCCGGCCTTGAATATTGTTGAGGGGACGTGGCGTGAGCCCGGCCTTGAATATTGTTGAGGGGACGTGGCGTGAGCCCGGCCTTGAATATTGTTGAGGGGACGTGGCGTGAGCCCGGCCTTGAATATTGATTGAGGGGACGTGGCAGTTAGCCCGGCCTTGGATATTGTTATGTTGCATTGTGATATATGCTTACTTGCTTTGCTTAATTATACATCATAAACGCAAACTGTTGCTACTGGGATTCTCTAGAATCTCTTTCTTTCCAAATAATATTTTTAGACAGGGCAAGTGGATCGAAGAGCAAGCAAGTGGCAATGGACGATTAGGACTGCCGGCGATAGTCTTAGTTAGATATGTTGGTTTTATACTGAACTGGTTATCATTTTGGACAAATGTATATATTGAATAGATTTATAGTATTATAGTTTTGCGTAATCCCCGGTATGGATATTGAGATGGGCAATGATGCCTTGTATAAACTGTTGGATTAATGTTATTATCCCGGGTGAACGTCGGGAATTGTGCTGATATTCTGATATTATATATGTGACAAACCGAATATGCCTATTGATTTTATAATTGAATGAACGGAGATCTAATTGTAAAGATATTTTATAAAAGTTTGAATTATCCTGGATCTCTTATTCAACTATAAAACATATTTAAACGCTAATCACGGCCTTGATGATGGCAGGGGTTACATTGATGCTCAAGTTTCATGTGGATACTTCAGTGAGTCAATCGGATTCCAGGTATGCTTGAAATTCTTACATTTCCAATAAGTAAGATTTCATCAACATACAATACTAAAAACACAGATTGCATTCTCACTAAACTTCTAGTAAACAAAATATTCGTCTTCATTTTCAGGAATCCGAACTCTTTGACTGTTCATTAGAGTAAAGAGTTCAAGAGTTCAATTTTGAGATACTTGTTTTAATCCATAAATGGATCTTTCTAACTTGCAAACCTTCCTAGCAATATCTGATGTACAAAGCCCTCAAATTGTGTCATTTAGACAAATGACTAATTTTTATCATAATTTATGATAGACTTTAGCATATTGCAACTATTGAAAAGGTTTTATCATAATTTATTACCATCGTTTTGATAGAATCTTTTGCAACTAACTTTTAAATACATGCACTTTGACATTCATGTCAGTTTTCTTAGTAAAATGTCGCTTACATCCAATGGTCAATTAAGATTTATATCTATTATCACAAATGAATTGCATTTTAAACATCATGGCCTCTAGCCATTTTTAGAGAAGGGTCCAATGCAGAGGCTATATGTGTTTATTATACTCACAAAGACTGCTGGAGTGACTTTCTTATAGGATGACCTCAAATAGTCGAATTATGTTTTCTCTTGAACATGTACGTTATTTAATTAACTGCACTATGGAATTTGTGAAAATTAATTAGTAAGTTTCTTTGACAATTAAAATTAAATACTATACCATCACTATGGACTATTGAAAGGAAAAGAGATTGTAGAATCCATATTCTACTAACATTTAGCTCTAGTAGAGGTTTGTTTTATTTTTTCCCTTCCACTCTAGTTTATTGTGTCACTCAAATTAAGCGAACTGTATATGAAGTTTGTGCTGATCTGCTGGATTCGGATTTGAATAAAGCTCTCTTGAAAAGGAAACTTCACTTCTGTAATTAGTTTTTGCTACTTGTTTTTTAGAGATTACGTCTAAACATTTTTCACTAAACGAAACTTTTGATATCAACATAATATAGATTATTAGAAGTATGGGGGAGAATAGACATTGCATTGGATATTTTTCCCTTCCAAGGTTTTATCTTAATGATTTTCCTAGCAATTTTTTATTAGATGATTCCATTTGGTACTTATATATTGTGTACTACTTTCTCCGGCCCTAAATTAAAGAGTTTGATAACTAATTTGTATGATAAAAGGTTAGTTAAGTAAATTATTTATAAAAAAATATGTATTGGTTCTCCTAAGATACTCCTATTAATAATTTACAATGAAACTATTACATTGGTGGAACAGCTAACCCCACCCAAAATATGTATAATCAATAAAGACATTTGGAAAAAAGTTATAAATTTGGGAGATAAAGTATACTAAGGTCTTACACTTTAGACCAAATTTAACCCCTTAGCTAGCCAACTCTTATATTTAGGACTAGAAGGAGTATTTCTTTGAATGAGGGAATATTTTTTTTAATAGCATGTAAATCCAAATAGTTTTATATGTAGACTAATTATTCTGCTTAAATGAGAAGAAGTCGTTTGTTTGCCGTCCGAATTATCTTTCCCTTTTATTATATTTGTCATCATTTTATTAACTTTATTAGGTTATACCTAGTCCACCTTTAATAAATTAGGACCCTTGCACGATTGAGTAAATGGCTTAAGGCAATTATTCTATTATTTAATAATAATGGAAAATAAATTAAATTTATTGGCAACCATCGGGAATTACAAGAGAGATTCAACGGATATGAAGAAGTGAGGGGTTAGTTTTTCTGAGTGTGAATAATAATAAAAAAAACTTCCGAGGTCACTCTTCTCTGTGTGATCTCTTCTCGTCAGTTTCTTCAATGGTGTACTTGCTTGCTATATACTCACTTTAGCCCTTTTTATAAGATCTTACTTTAAGTTGTCTGAGTATTTGATGTGTTTTCAACATATTTGCCCAAACTAATTCTATTCTCTCTCATATTTTTCCCACACTGCTATATCTTTCATTACTATTCTATTTCTCCATCTTACTTACCCCCTTATAAATAAGCCCATAATTGGAAAAAAAAATGTTCATTGCTTACATATTTATTATTTTAACCTATTTTAATTGTTTTCTTAAATAGTTAATTCAGTTATGAAGCTCTTACTAAAAAAAACCAGAGGGAGTATTATAATCCAAGTCCAATATGTGATTTAGATATGAGTGGGCTACCGGGTTGCTTTGTTGGTCTTTCAGGTACGCCTCAATACGTTCAAACTTTTCATGCAACAGGAAGCGTATTGCACAAGGGATTTAGACACAATTGGTCGTTGTCAAAAAGGACAGTACATATATATATAGCTTACAAAATTACAATCATCGTAAGCCAAAGTGCGATTCCCGGACAAATTAACAACAGAGCGTACTAGACTTGGTAAGTTCATATGTATGTAATCATACTACACGTACAAACACATTGGCTTTTGAAACATACACACATAAAACTACATCTTCACACACCCATATATTGGGAATTAGTTAAGAAAGATCCCAAGCTTGACCACCTTTCATATTGTATTTCTTGAGCCTCCCAAAGAACATAACCACTATAATGATGAACTTTCCTTTGTTACTCATTTTACCTGAAAGTCCAATCCACAAATCTCTACAATTTGCATCTGCTTTCAATTGCCTTTTGCAACTGTATCCCGTTGAGAATCCCACGTTCCCATACGCACTGCATTTTATGGTACAAAAGTTGTTTTAAATTATATTCACCTGTGTAATTGTGTATATAAAATATTTCTCCTAAATTCTATGATATGTTTTCAAATAATTAAGAAAAATTTGCCAAGTTAGAACATACTACATCTGATCTTTAAGACCCGGTTGACTAATTTGAGGAGATTAAAGAAGCTAAATAAATTATTTTAAAGTATTTATGTTTATCATTTTTCTACAGACTAATTTGCCTGACTTATAAATTGATATATAATATAATGATACACATAAGTATTTCATAGAGATCATGTAACATATGGTATATTTAAGTAATTCATTTAGTTTCCTTAATCTCCCTAAATTAGACATCTAGGTCTTTTATTAAGGACTGAAAGTAGTATATAGAAGGAGAATAGAATCACTTGCCTGATAACTTCCAGAGTAATGTTCAATGCATTAAAGTTGAGGGGATCTTCTTTTAAGCTTTTGCTTTCAGTAATGCAAATCAGAATAATGAAAATGGCCAGATAAGACAGTTGAGAGAACAGAAGACACTCCTTTAAGCTTGTTTTCTCTTTCTTTTTCTCATTTGTTTCGTCTCTTATGGGTAAAAATGTTGTGTATGGTGGGAGGTACCTGTAATATATAAAAGGATCAAAAAATAGAAGTTAGAAGAAGTACGCTTGGCCAGAATGTTTAAATTGATTTTTATATGCTCTGCTTGGTAATATTTTGCAGAGTCAACCATTTACCATATATACTCTCATTCCTGTAAAGCTAGATTATATTCTCGATGAAAAATAATATTTCCAACAAAGCATTCTAAATATTGGAATTTATAAAGCTGCAGAGAATCTAGCATTATTTTCCAGTTCAAAAAATTATTCAAAGAAATCTAATTGTTCCCTCTTTCACTTTTACCTATCATATAAAGTTGAAATCCTTTTCATGAGATAATACTAATTAATTAACATCAGGCTTTCAACACTTAAAAGACTGTAGAAGATGAGAGAATAATATATATAATAGAACTGATCATTTTAGTATCATTATTACTTTTCTAGTCCAACTAAAAAGAAAGATAATAGAGAACGTAAGTGGGTTCTCAAGATTAGAAAGCAACTTGCATAAAAGCTACACACCAAAAATTGTGGAATACCTACCAAGTACCATAGAATTCAAATTAATATGTGGTTGTCGTACAAATATAGGAGATAACTTAATTTTTCTAATAACGTAGATTTACAATAGTAATAAAAAAAGCCAGGAATTTCGTTTTACCCAAAACAAAAAGCCAGTAATTTTCCAGAGGCGCGCACATACATATATATAGTAAACTTAATTAATTAGTACCAAAATGTCCTAGAATGGAAAATGATTTGGCTAGGTGCAATTGATTGAAATTGAGCACGGAACACAAGTGCTATTGGATACTTATTCAAATTCAACCATCACTAAGTTTCAACATGTGGCTATTTATATCCCTCCAAGTCATTTCATGTCCAATAAGATGTTGCCACTTGAACACAACAATATTCAAAATGCTATTTTCATATTAATTTACCACACGACAGTATAAACGTAGAGTAGTGATGATTGCTTACATCATGACGACAGAGAGCACCAATATGGCAGAAGATAAAGCAGACAAATCGAAAACAGTTTCGCCGGCATGTCTCGCATTTGTAATTTGGAACAACGATGCAATCAGTTTCTGATAGGTATTTAGACCTTCCATGTTCTCTGAATTCCACTCCAAGCAACAGAACAGCACGAATTGTATTAGATTGAAACCTAAAACAGTAGCAACAAGGAGCCAGCAACGAACACCAGAAAGCAAATGATCAAAACCAATCTCCTTATAATTCTTCTGAATATAACTGAACTCTTCTCTTTCCATGACTTTGTCCAAAACCCAGATCACAAGCCTAAGGAATGGCGCGTACAAGGTGTTCCCAATATAAACAAATGGCAAAATAAGCCAGAGAAGACCTGAATATTGCTTAAATACAATCAGGTTCTCATTTGTGGGGACAAAACCACAAGAAGCAATGGTGGAAACTATGGTGAACACAGAAAAAGTTTGTACGCTAATCCCTTTGTTTCTTAGTACTTTTCTCGCACTCGATACGATGCTTATGTAGGTTGAGACCAAACCAGAACCTACTAAGTGAAGTACCATGGTGGAACCCAAAGTCACAAACCCTAGACACTCAACAGACCTACGTTTCAGTTCACCTAAGTTGTTATCATCTTGAACAATATTATTGTCACTACTACGATCATCCACACCTACCTCATTCTTCTTTTTCAGAGAAACTAAATTGATCTCGATTTGATTGGGATTATGAGGAACTTGAGGAATACCGTGAGTTGTTACTCTATCTTTAAGGCTCTGATTCTGGGAAAGGTTGATGGAAGAAGAAAAGAAAAGGCCAAGCATGGAAGTGAAAACCTCCCCACCAACAAACATAAGGAAGGTCATGAGAAGGAGCTGTGAATTAGAGAAAACTTCCATTTCTACAGCAGTCATACTGGAAACAGTGGCTGAAGAAACAGAAGTGAAAAATAGATCAAAGTTACTTAGGGCAAGAGGGATTCTTGGCTTTAAGATTTTGAGACCAAGGAAACCAAAAACAGACATGACTATGAAATAAAAGAGGTGGGAGTAAAAGGGACCGACATGGACGTCTAGAACACGAAACAAAGACATAGTAAGAGTGATAAGAGAAACAAGTTGAGAACTAAAATGAGAAAGAAGATGCTTCATATTACTGTACTATGCAGAACAAGGTGATGGTGGATCGATTTGGTAGTACGTATAGGGGCGAAGGGAAGGTATTGGTTTATAAAGGGATAAAACATCACTGTGCACGTGGGCTCTCCAATTGGCTCTAGTGGAAAGAGCAACAACAGAGCAAGAGTATTTGCGCATTAAAAAAACAGAATGTGGAGGCAAATGTCATTGGAAGCATCTTTATATCATATACTTGGTGCAATATCGAAAGCATGATGCACAGTGAAATGTACGCACACGTCAATTTTAATTTGTGTATTTATTTCATCTACAAGTCATTTTCTTTTTAAATTCCATTGATCCTTTTTCTTTGGACTTGGCATTTTAAATGCACGTCAGGCGAGTGAATCACTCTTATAATATTTTGACTTAATTTATCAACTTCCCTTTTATGGACAAAAATTGCAATTTATATAAACTTATGTAAAATATAAATATGAAATAACGAAACAACTTTTGTTTGCAGTGTGCATGAAAATGTTGGATTCCTTCCCTTTCGGTTTGAGGAGGACGGAGAAGATGGGGAAGAGAGAAAATTTTAACAAGTTTGATTAAAAAAATGGACAAAATATGTTAAAAAATTTTGAGCTGATTTTTCTTACTCTTTTCCTCGTATATATTCTTTAATGAAACTAAACTATATCTATCCAACTTTAAAAATTGAACTCATTAAAATTTTCTTCACCTCTCTTCCTTTCTCCAACTAAAGAGAGGGTTAAACAAATCAAAAGATTTGTGTGTCATTTTCTCAAGAAAGCAAAAATCCGGAAATCTCATACTTATAGTGATCATATTCTATGGGAAGGTAAAAAAAATTCCATGAGAGGTGGCAAACGATTAGCGTCTCTTTAATAATTACTTGTGCATTTTACAATCCTGAAAAATAACATTCTTATTAGCATCCATCGTACTTAATTTATTATCTACCACACTTTTTCTGACTAAATTGAACGACTGCAAGTTGGTGCCCCAACCACTGACAATTTTTTATTTTTAAAGTTAGTGGCATTAACTGACAAATGCAATATATTGGTGTAATACTTTGGAGTTACACGTTTTATAGTCTTTTTGGTGTTTAGGGTGGGATTTGACGTCTCAATTTGGCCCTTATTTCCTCCACTACCAAAATTAACAAATTAAAATTGAATGGTGGTGAAATTCAGTTCATAAACGCCTTAAAAATTGAATACTCATACTTCTATTAACCTATCTCATCATTTCGTGCAAGAATACTTGCTTCTTATAACATTTAACCAATTTGCAAGGTGTACAGTAATAATCTAATTCAATTATTGTCTTGGATGTATAGCCATAGTCATAGTGTGCTATGAAAGTGCTCCAAGCAGCTATCTCAGATTTGTGGTTCACATTATTCCCAAACATGCACTTGTTGAAGCTAGTCGTTGACTTGGATCCATTAGTCATCGAGTGTACGGATTGACCATAATTCACCAATGTACGTTTTAAGTTGGTGAGTTTCTGAGAGAGTTTGCCAGAGTCATTTATCTTTGACATTTCATCAAACATCATATGTGGCTCCAAGCATAACTGGCCCCCCTGGAATGATTCTGGAGATGACTCCAACATTATGTGTTGGCCTGGCAATATTGTTAGTGTCAGCGTTTCACCCAAGAGAGGGGTTATTGGGTGATATTAAAAATTTAAAAATTTTAATTAATAAATTTAATCAAGAGAAGAGAGTTAGAGAAATTTCACCAAAGTGTACATAGGAAATTTATACTGGTTCGGTCTCAACCACTTGACCTTCATCCAGTCCTCAGAATACCTCTGAGATTTCCACTAAAGTTCCAAGATTCGATAAGTTTTTGGCACCACAGTACAAGTAAGCTGCGCTTCTCAATAGGACACTCACTCCCCCTTACACTTTGTAAGCAAATACCCTCATTCATGGTGCCACTACCTTAAGATTCTCTCCACAAGAGTAATAAATGTGTTTACAAATTCTATCTCAAAGAGTTATCAAAGAATATCAGAGAAATAGAGCACTTTTTGCAACATAGTTGTTCTGTCGTTAGTTGGTTGCTCCGTCTTGAATGCTTTTATATTTATAGGTATAATGACTTTAATGACCATTGTAAGCATTCAAATCTATCTGTTAGAGAATAAATGTAGCCGTTGATGACAGAGAGTGTTCTGGTTGGTTGAGTCTACTTCGCATTTAATGTTTCTAACAACATTTTACTTTTTGAAATTTTGAAGCTAATCTAGAGATTAAGCACCTGAAACTCATACATAAGTTTGATTAGTCACATTTGAAAGTAATATAAGAACATATGGTGTTGATCAAGGTGTTTACAATAGGTATCAAAATTATTGAGACGTTGATTCTAAGTGTGACTCGAAATCACTCAAGTGATCTCTTATCACTCGAGTGCTTACTTTGTCACTCGAGTGCTTGAGTGATCTTAGTTAAAGCACACTGATAATCACTAGAGAGTGATTTTGTAATACCCCGAATTTTGAGACTCGAGGCTAGAGAATAATCTTAAGATTAGTGGATTGCTAAGCCCCGGTTTAGCAAGATCCCAAATTGTGATTAAGGGTTAATGACTCCAAAAGTGGATGTGGTTAGTGATAAATAACCCTTTTAGAGAATATGATGTGATTTGGCACTCGAATATGATTCGTGTGTGTTGTGAGCAGCGCCGAAACCCTGTATTTGAGTTCAATTATGGATTAACATCCAAATTGACTTAGAATATAGGGAAGAATTGAATGGGGTATTGTGTTGGAAATGGTGTCATAGTGTGTTTTGATGTCATTGAAATTGGTTTGGAACTTTAGAATGGAAATGTTGCAATGTTAGGTTTTGAAATGTGAATTGTGTTGACATGTTGAGATTGTTGTGAAAACATGTCAATGAGATGTGAATTTGATTGATTTGGTGTTTCCAATGGATTCCTTGTGAAAATTTATGTGGGAATGATGTTTGGTATGAAAATGGAACCATTGAAAGCAAAGATGCAAAATCTGAAATTCTGTCCAGTGAAACTCTATTCTGGGCAGTCTTCTCGTGTGGATGTTTTGACTAGGAAAATGATGTCATAAAATTATGAAAATTTTCAGTATTAAATTTCACATCCCAAGCTTTAAAATGGACATATAATTTGTGCCATTTCATTTTGGGAACTGGGAGATATGACTATCCAAGTTTGAGGTAAAAAATGGGCTCTGTTTTGGGGCAGTGATGAAATTTGTGTAATTCTGGAATTTTTTGGTGATTTCTGGTAATGGCTCATATTTTTACAATGAAGAGGACTTACATACCTTTCATTTGGATTTGGAATCACCTCATTTTGATTTTTCTAGAATTAGTTATGATTTTTCAAAGTTTGGGCAGAAAATCTGCCAGAAAATCCGAAAATGGGAATTATGACATCATCTCAATAAAAGATGACATCAGCATGGAATTAAATATTTTCTCATCTTCTTCAGCTCTCATTTCCCTGTCGTGCTGAACCAGCTGAAACTAGTGAGAGAGAGTTGAGAGCTCTTAGAGAGAGAAAGAGGAGAAATCTTACAAGGTAAGCCGATTTCTCCGACGATCTAGCTTTTAACGCGTATAACCTTGCTTCTAAGCTTCTCTTTCATGTTCTTTAAGGTGTTGGAAGCTCAATTTTCATGGTTTAAAAGGGGCTAGGGTTCAGCCATATTAAGTAAAAGCCAGAGGGAGCTTGTGATAACTTCCGAAACTTCAATATTTGATTGTTCTGGCTGCTGTAGTTGATTTAATCGGTGAAATTTCACCGGATTGTCTTTGTTTGTAAATTTGGAAAATGGGTTGGCCTAGGTGTTATGCTGCCCAAATTGATACTAAATGGTAGTTCTAACCCAATGTAATGGTCAATAAAGTGGTTAGGAGTAGAAAGGAATGCGTTTACGGAGCCGAAATCGAAAAACCCCAATTTTTCCCGGGTAATTGAGAATTTCGGCCAAGCCTAGTTTGGAGGGGTTAGAGATAGATTTTCAATGATTTGATGATTCCATTGAGTTCAGGAGAGAAAATTAGGTGGGGTTACAGTTGGTCACTTTTTTGGAAAAGGCCGAAAAAAGCATAATTACGAAAAGGCTCCTGAAACCCTTACAGTGGGGCTGCCAAGGGTAAATTATAAATTGACATTGAATTTGATAATTCTAAGTCGGGAAATGGATTCCTTGGGCGAAAATATGTAAGAAAAGCCCATGTCAAAGTTTCAAGAAAAGTATAGCCGGACTGGGTACGGCGGGACCGGGCTGGGTCCCCGGGGGTATTTTAGTAAATTTTCAATATAGCCTCATATAACCCCCAGAAACACTATGAAGTATCTAAATAGTACATTTGACATTGTAGGATTGAATGTGAAGCCCCGAGTTGCTGGCACACAAATCGAGGAGAAAAGACTGGAGGTAGGGGGCTTACCTTACTTGCATGTATTTGATATCTTTGCTTGTGTAGTGATGTATGTGATTGCTTTACTTGATTGTGTAGAGCATATTTGAATAAATGAAGCTCTGTTTCTGTTTTACCGTGGCCATAGTTTTGTTACATGAAACATTGAGTATGCAAAAATGTCATTATGGGGCATGCATCTAGATAAAGCTAACATGTCATACACATAGCATCTATCATGCATGCATTATGGTATCTATTTCCTACTGAGATTCTCTCGAATCGCACCCTCCCCTACCAACAATTTAGACAGGGCAAGTGGCTCGTGGAGGGAGCGGCTAGGACTCCTTCGAGATGAGAATTGCTAGTTGGTTACCAATGAGTTGTGAAGACTGTATATGATTCGGTTGAATATATGGTTATGAATTTGAGATGAGATTGTGTAATCCCAATTTGAAGAATTGTAATGGGCAATTGTGCCTTGTGTATCTTTAGCGAAGGTATGTACCCGGGATTGCTTGGATGATTATGTTGTGCACTCTGATATTTATATGAATGTGATTTATCTTCACGTAGTAATTGTATTCGAAATATGAATATGAGACCAAGTTAATTAGATTTTAAAAGGTATTTTTGAAAACCCTATCTCAAGGATGGGATTTTAAATGATTTGTTTATTATTATTGGTTTCTATTTCATTTTAATCGCGTATTTCGGATATAATTACGGAGGGGGTTACAGATTTGGTAGTTTTGTGTTATAAAAATGATTTTTAACACTATCGAGTGACTTACAAGTGATTTATATCATTCGAGTGCTCAAACCATAACTTGAGTGATCTTCCCTTAGATATTTCAGCACTTTCTGATCACTTGGAAGTGATCTTGAATCACTCGAGTGATTTACCGTTCACTTGAGTGATTTACCAACCACTCAAGTGATCTTTACATTGAAGATCACAAAACCTCAAAATCACTTGTGAGTTAGCTCATCACTCAAGTAATCCTTCTATCACTAGAGTGAGAAGATATGGATCAATCGAGTGCTCAACTTGTCCTCGAGTGATCCACTCTTATCAGATCATGAAATTCTTATTACTTGTGAGTGACCTACAAGTGATGCTAATCACTCGAGTGATTTGCTTTCATAAGATCACAAACTTTCTGATCACTTGCGAGTGACATGCAAGTGATGACCATCACTTGAGTGCTTACCATATCACTTGAGCGATTTAATCTCTGAACTCTTAACTTGATTTGATCACCATCGGGTGACTCACTGAATTTTGAAGGTGATGCTTCATCATTCGAGTGCATTCACTATCACTCGAGTGATCCTCTTTGGATAATTTTGGTTCTACTTGGCCATCACTCGAGTGATTCTTCCAAGATAGAGAAGATCACCACAGAGTTTCACTTTTCTATTTTCAAATCACTTGAAGTGGGAAATCATCACTCGGGTGACTTGCTTATTCAAGTTTTTCAATAAACACTTTACATCACTTGAGTGCATAAAATCTTTATTTGAGTGACTTGAATCATCAAGTCAACTTTGGGTCAGAGCTAACAAATATTGGTACACCAAATATTGTATCGAGACATATCACATCTCCATTATCGAACCTCACTTTCCTTATTTAGAAGAGCAAAAGAGACCATTTTTAAACATCTTTGATTATGAATTAGAATTAATAGACAACTCAAACCTTTTAATTTAATTACTAAGTCACTATTTATTCACTTGATAACCAAGTTTTTGAAAGCCGGACCAGATCGAATTGTTGGACCAGTTCGACATGCACCCTCGGCTTGTTTCACACACTTAGACTGTCTAAAGGGTTGATTCGTTTTTAGCTACCCATAACCCATGATTAAGTTAGAAACTGGAGTGAATTTAAGAAAAATGGACATATCTGAAATTTTCTAGATCTAAGAAATTATCCTACTTGCTGCTCCTATCCCATAGTTGCAAAAGGAACGGCGATGATGAAAATGAGCAAAGGGAGAAACTAACAAAGATGAAGGAGGAAAATATAATACAATGCTAAATACTCCCTCTGATCCTTTTTATAAGTAACATTCTCTCTCTCTTGGGTAAGGTCATTTTTTAAGTAACAAATCCCCTTCATCTACAAATGAAAATTTGTCTTTCCACTTTTACCTCATTGAATACATGTATGCCTCTATAATAATTACTACATGCACCAAGAATCATATTTGTGTGTGTGTGAGAAAGAGAGAGGGGGTAACATTGAATTGTGTCTTTCCACATTAAGAGCCTGTTTGATTCAACCCCATTGCATGTCTATAATGGTACTAATGATTGCATTACTAAGCTAAGAGTGTTTGGTTACTCTCTAGCATGGTAATAGGGTTTACCATGGTAATGATGATTACCAAAAAATTGGTAATCCTCATTCATATCTCCCTTCGTATGAATCCTCATTACCATCCTATTGTATGGTTAAAAGAGTCCAATTTATCTTTAGTTTCCTGTGTCTTTGTTTCACTTATCTCATTTCACTTATCACATCACGCCACAACTGCCACCGCCTCCTCCACCTCCACTGCTGCCGCCGCCACCCCTACCGTTGCCATCATCGCCACTACTCCTCCTCCACCCTCACCAACACCACTATTTCCTCCTCTGCCACCGCCACCACCCACCCACAGCCACCATCACTAACTCCTCATCCGCAGCTGCCACACCTGACAACCGCTACCACCACTACCTCCTCCTATACTGCCACCCTCCCACTGCCATTACCATTACCTCCACCTCCACCGCTGCCTGCCCACCACCACACACTACCTCCACTACCGCCGATGCCCATGGCTACAACAACTACCTCCTCCTTCGCCGCCACCCACCCACAGTGGCCACCACTAACTCCTTATCCACTGCCACAGACACTCAACCACTGTCACCACCACCACCTCTACCTTCACTACTGTCGTCACCACCTGCCCACTGCTACCACACACGGCCACAACTACTACCTCCTCTACTGCCACCACCCGCCCATAACCACCATCACCACCTGCCCATCGCCACTACCACCACCTCCGCTGCTGCCCACAGCCACCATAACTACCTCCTCCTTCACTGCTGTTGCCACCACCACTACCTCTTCCTCTGCCGCCACCCCCTCCACCCCCATCATTACTGCCACTGCCACCACCTCCCCCTCCTCCATCCCCGCCACCGCCAACTCTTAACTATTTTTTCTATAAAGATTACATTAAGGGTAAAATAGACTTTGTACAATATATTAATTTTAAATAATTGTTAAAATGTTAACTCATTGCACATTGCTTAAAAATCAACCAAACATGACCCCTGTAATTAATATTACATTGTATTATCATTGCATTGCATTGCATTGCACTACACTGTAGGGTGTAATGCGATCGAGCCAAACGGGCCCTGAATTTTCACCCATTTTCTCTCCTAAGCCCTCTTTATGAATAAGGGTATAATTGGAAAAAAATTGTATATATTACATACTTATTACTTTAACTAAATTTAACTACCATTTTGATCTGCGTGAAAGTGGTAGTTGTTACTTATGAAAAGGAGTGGAGGGAGTAAACTATACCAGCCACATTTGCTTTAGCTTCTTTTCTTCCTAGTTGATACTCATCCGTTCATGGGGTTTGAGAGGTTGCAGAATCACTGGTAAAAAAAATGTCGTAGAGTTCTGACAAGAAGATTAAAAAGAGTTGCAAGGGAAGATGTTTCTATAAACAAAGAAAAGTTTTGTATTCACTCTCTTTTTTGTGCAATACTCTGAAATTTGACTCATTGAAAAGGAGGAAGTAGCATTTAATTTTTATTTTTGCTCCTAGTAAGATATGAAGGCTGACAAGTATAGAGACTTTTATCTTTTCTTTCATTTAATTTTTTTTCATTTTCAATTAATCAACTTATATATTTTGTAATTTTATTGTTTTATTTCATTAATTTAATACTTTTATATAAAATGATATTTGGGCCAAAATACCAAATGAATAATATAAAGTTAAATCTTTTGGAAAAAAATATAAAATTAAATATATACATATACAGACTATTTAATTTTTTGAAATTTGTTTAATAATTGGATATTTTATTTCTTACACATATATTGTTATATAGGTATGTAATATTATTTTTAATTTAATTATTACATCACCAACTCGACCGAACGGTTACACCATTCCAACCGTCTAAACCGTGACCTACTGATCTTTCCGGCTTAACATCCGGCTCGGCTTTTAAAACATTGTTGATAACCTTAATTGCGGAAAACTTCAAAAAATCATAATGAATTCTAGAAAAAGCAAAATGCATTGGTTCAATTCTTTATTTGAAGGTCTTGGTGTCGTCTACAGGAATTGGTTTATTTCCTCAACTAACCATTCCAAAAAACCATGCAAATATGCATTGTGGTTGCTCTACACTTTCTAGATTATTTGTGTCAAATTTGGAAATTCATAATTTTCCATGTTCATGTCCAATCTTAGAAATTATCACTTAACTTAAAGATCTAGATGTGTACTACTCAATTGGAAAATTTTGTAACCAAATAAGTTCATTCGCCCTGTTTTTGCTTCATCCAAAGATTAGTCCTCATTATGGGTATTTTGTTCTTTTTTTACATGTTAGCTTGAATGTTCAATCCCTAATTTCATACTCATTTTCAAACATGTTATATCATATTAAGCATGCTTGGATACTTATTTACACATCATATGAGTGCCATGAGTCATACATATATTAATACAAGCATAGCCTAATCATATTAAGCATACAAGTTTCCTTCAAAATTAGTGTCTACAATAACAAAACATAGCCCTTCTTCATGCTTCATTCTTCACCTTGCTTACTCTTGTCCTTGTTAGTACTTGCTCCTATCTTATAACATAAGAGAAGAGTGAGGTTTCAAAGAGTTAAGACAAATTAATCATGTGTATTTATACGATTTAATTATTCTTTTGAATATATGTGTATAAGGCTGTCTCTATTCTAAAATATTCAAATAGGGCAGGTGTCACATTCTTTAGTGTTTCTTATTGGTTATATGTAGTATCAATAATGCTATAGAATCATTATCCTTGAGCAACAATATTTTATCTCCCAATTATTTTCCTGGTACTAGAGCCATTAATCATCAGTAATGGCGTCATCTTCTAAAACATCAAATGGTGACCCTGCAAACCCTAATTCATTAGCCTTTAAAAGCAATCCCACCTTCTTGATCTGTTTCTGTGCCTACCTAGCCCATCATCTTCTTTCCTTCTAAGCCTCATCAACTGACTATTCCTCCATTTACCAATACTTTTACTTGTCAATCCCTAGTCTCATTCATTTTACCATTCATCTCTCCTAATCCTAACTCTACTACTTGTGCCGGTCTCTTCTCTTCTTCCTCGCAACCTTCATTCAATATGTCTTTTGTTCACCATATTCCTAACTCCACCATGGTCACTTCTCGTACCCTCATAGTCTCCTATTCCACCATTCTCTTCTTCTTCAAACCCAAACACTGGCAAACATTCATTTTTCCCTCAACATATCTCCTATTGATATCCCTATCCTTATTTCTTCTCTCCTTCCCCTACTCATACCATCCTTTTTATTTTTCTCCAACCTTCTTGTCGGTTATGTTCACCAAGCCATTGCTTAACTCCCTAAACCAAGTAAGCTTGTCAAGCTGGACAAAGTTAATTACCTAACTTGGGAGTCAATGGTACACCCCATCATCAAAGGTCATAAGCTTAAAGTTTATTTGTTGGGAACCAATGTTGTACCCCTTGAGTTTCTTCTTGACGTATCTGAAGTAGTTATTCCAAATCTAGCATATGAAGATTATAAATCCACTTATCAAATTCTCTTAGGTTGGCTCTATAGTACGATGACCTGTAGAGATAGCATCTCAACTCACTCAATACAAATCCACTATAGTACTATGTAAAGAAGCTAAAGATCTTGTTGGATTAAATGCTAAGGCAAGATTTACCTTTCTCATTCTCAAAGGAGAACTTTAGAGATCTAGAAAAGGAACACTCAAAATGGAGGAACATCTCAACAAGATGAAGACTATTTTAGATAATTTAGCCCTTACTGGAAGTTCAATTTCTCCATTTGACCTCAATACTGAAATTCTTGCTGGTTTGGTTGCTGATCATACACATCTAGTATTTCATTTATCTAAAAACGATGACTTAAACTGGATAAACCTTTGGACTTTACGGCTCACATTTGATGCTCACCTTGAGCAACCCCATTTCGTATTGTAACAGAATATTTCTTTTTCTTTTTCTAATTTTACTCTAAGGTCAAATATGCATGATAATAGAAACAATTGGCATGGTAAAGGAAATTGTTCATCTCATGGAAAGGGTAGAGGAGGTCATTCTAGTGTTACTCAACCTCTTTCTGTTAGAGACGATGCTTCATTAAATGTTGTAGCTACTAGGAATTCTAATATGATATATGTCAAAGCCTCTTAATCATTAAAACTAAATAATGGTCTTGTTATTCCTCCTGACTAAAAAGAATTTAACTAGAGCTTACAAGTTGAATAATGATCATCATGACATACTTGTTGAAATCCACTCACATGGTTGTTTTATCAAAGACAAGGAAACTCGCAAGGTGCTGATACAAGGAATACCTAGTCAAAGATTATATAAAGTTGATTATATTGTTTTACCTTCAAAGAGACCTCCTGCTACTAGTTATTTTATTTTTGTTTCAAGTTAATTTGTAATAGGGAGAATAAATTGTTATTCTTGTATTAGGTGTTATATTAGGCTTAACTATTAGATTATGTAATCTATAAAAGTTTTAAATTCTGTATTTGATGTTGGCCAAAATAAAAATATGCATCTGACAGCATTGTGTATTTACTCTGTCATAATGTAAGATTATGTATTCTGGATGATGCACAGATTCATATCCATGTAAGACATTTTCATTGATTATATTTTCCTTTGCCTGATTGGGCATTACACTATATTTGATAACATCAAACACTACTACATAATTATGATATAACTACCCCAAGGGACGTCCCAATTTTAAAATTGGGTGGTTAAAAAGGAAGGCGGTGGTATTTTAGTAACTGTTTGTATGTAGGGAAACCTTTAGACGTCCCAAATTTAAATTTGGGACACCTAAAGTGCTTTATGGCGAGAATTGAAATTTTTCACATTTTTTAAGCGCCAGAAACTGGGTTTAGACGATTTGGGGCGCCTAAAGTCTTACTTTAGGCGTCCCAACTAGATTTGGAATATCTAAACCTGGAACTTTAGGCGTCCCAAATGGATTTTGGGATGCCTAAACTCATCTTTAAGCGTCCCTGGACACATGTCAAACACTTGTCTCACATGCGTCCTCACACACACACACCCCCCTTTACTTTTTGACCATCTCCCTCCTTCTTTATTCATTCATTTCCTTCGTCAGCATTCTGGGCATTCCTCCTCCTCCCTTCTTCTTCTTGTCTTCTTCAACTCTTCCTCCTCCCTTCTTTATCTTCTTCACAACTCGTCCTCTCCTCCCTTCTTCTTCAACTTTACTCTTCCTCCTCCTCCCTTCTTTGTCACACGTCCTTTGTCTTGTGCTCTCTGATTCACTTCCTCACTCGGAACCCCTTCTTCTTGTTGCAGATTCAATAACTACAGATTCTGAAGAAATCAAAACAAGATTAAACAAGAAGAAGAAGATTCAAATAAGGGACACACCATTGTGACGCCCTCCACCTCTTTCCTTCCATTGTGAAGCACGCAGGCTCCCCCCTCTGGTTCTTTTTTTTAAAATATGAATCTACATGAATTAAATTTAAACTTGCAATGTGAAATTATTTTATATGATTTTAGTTATTGGAGTGATTTTACCTTGTGATTGAATTTTTTTGTGTTTTTTGGCTAGAACCGTAGAATCGTTGTTAGCTAGTAGTTATGCAACAATATATTGTTTGATATGTTTGGAGCTTGAAAATGTTTGTTTTATATGTTTAGAGCTTGGAAATTGAGAGGGAAAAACGTATGTATATTATTATAAATAGATGGAGCTATTGATTGATTTTGATAAAATGAACAACAATTAAACATAGTAATTTTTGTTTGTTTAAATATGGTTGGTTTTATTTTTTTTTTAGATTAGATTAGTATGATTATTATTAGTGTAGTGGTGAAAATCTTATTTTAAGATAAAGAGATTAATAAGATAAAGATATTGATCATTAATAAATATATAATTGATTATTAAGAAACACAATATACTTAATAAATAGATTAAAATATATTCTATTAATCCTTCTCTTCAAATTATTATAAGTTCTTTGTGTCCTAGAATAGAAAAAAAATTGAATATTTATTTGAAATTCTATATTCTTTTCTATATTCATAGGAGAATTATATTATCAATAGCTAAGAATACAGAGTTAATAACTGAGATAGGGTTGCTTGAAATTTTGGGATGTCTTACTTTTAAGGGTAAATGCTGTCGAAATTTTTGTTGAAAAAAGTGAAAAAAGAAAATCTCATCATATATCGTTGACAATTGTACTAAACGTGTGAGTGTTATTGGGAATGGCTTAGGTGGTAACAAAATGGATCACAGTTAGATGAATGCTTTGAGAACTAGTGAAGAATATGAGGAAAGGGTGGAAGAATTTATTGAATTTGCTAAAAAGAATGATCCAGCAAAAAATGGGAAGTATTTTTGTCCTTGTGTGAATTGTTTAAATGAGAGTCGACGGGATGTTGATGTCATAAAGGATCACCTACTTTGTGATGGAATAACTCTGCAATACACAAAGTGGATATGGCATGGTGAGGAAGTAACGAATTGTCCGTCGCACAAGAAGGAAGATGTGGATGTCATAGATGAAGATAGAATGGAGAAAATTATTCACGATGTTGAACTAGAATCCTTTGTGATGTTGCAGGAGTATGACATCCTACGGAGTGATGTAGAGACACCATTGTACCTTGGGAGTAAGTACACGCGGCTGACGGGAACATTGCATTTGGTTAACTTAAAGGCAACTTGTGGGTGGACCGATAGTAATTTCACATTGCTGCTTGAACTATTGTGTGATATGTTTCCAGAGGATAATGTACTTCCAAATCGTATGTATAAGGCTAAGAAACTCCTGTCTACGATGGGTATGAAGTATAAAAAGATACATGCTTGCCCTAATGACTGCATACTGCACATAAATGAGTATGGAGGTCTTAGTGAGTGTCTTAAGTGTAAAACTGCACGATATAAAGTGAAAAAAGATTGTAGTTGTGGTGATGTGACAACTAAAAGGCAACATTTAAAGGTTATGTGGTATCTTCCAATAATACCACATTTTAAATGTTTGTTTGCGACTGCAACAAAAGCGAAGAAGTTGAGATGGCACTCTGATGAGAGAATATCTTATGGGAAATATCTTCGGCACCCAGCTGACTCTCCACAATGGCAAAAAATAGATGAAATGTTCCCTTAATTTGGCAGTGAGCTAAGAAACCTTCGGCTTCGGTTTTATACAGATAACATCAATCCATATGGAATTCTTACTAGCACACATAATACGTGGCCGGTTCTCCTTATAATATACAACTTGCCTCCTTGGCTATGTATGAAACACAAGTATATGATACTTTCTATGATGATTTCTGGACCAAAACAGCCAGGGAACGATATTGATGTCTGCTTGGCGCCTTTGATTGAGGACTTGAAGAAGTTGTAGGAGGAAGGCGTATATATGTTTGATGCTTATAAAAAGGAGTCCTTCAAGCTACGTGCAATGATTTTCACAACGATAAACGACTTCCCTGCGTACGAAAACTTGTCAGAGTACAGCGTGAAGGGTCATAAAGCATGCCTAATATGTGAAGCAGACATACTTCCATCAACTAAAACATGGAAGAAAAACTGTCTACCTTGGCCACAGGATGTTTCTTCATCGGTTCCACCCGTATTCGCAGGCTAAGAAAGTGTTTTAACGGCTTACCAGAGCATGGAATGGCTCCAAAGGCATTAACCAAAGAGGAAGTTTACAGTCAAGTGGAATGTATCAATGTCACTTTTGGTAAGAATCAGAGCACTGCGGGTGAGAAGAACATATAGAAGAAGAGATCCATTTTCTTTGATCTTCCATATTGGCGTTCGCGTGACGTGAGACACAGTATTGATGTGATGCATGTGGAGAAGAACGTTTGTGATAGCCTTATCAGTATGCTTTTGCATATACCAGGGAAGACTAAGGATGAGATTAGTGTGAGATTAGACCTTGTTGATATGGGAATAAGAGAATGGTTACATCCATAACTAAGAAATGATAATAGGAGGGCATACTTGGAGCCAGCAGCTCATACACTATCAAAAGCAGAGAAAAGAAGTTTGTGTAGGTGTTTGCATGAAATTAAGGTGCCACAAGGGTATTCCTCGAATGTGAGAAGATTTGTCTTAATGGACGATTTGAAGTTTGTGTGAATGAAGTCCCATGATTATCATGTGTTGATGCAACAACTATTACTGTAGCTATTAGAGGCATAATGAAAGATGAAGTACAAACCACTGTAACAAGATTGTGCGTTTTTTTCAATACTATCTGTAACAAAGTCATTAACACTGAAAAGTTGGATGAACTGGAAAATGAGGGTTACATTATTTTGTCACAACTAGATATGCATTTTCCTCCTTCATTTTTCGATATAATGGTGCATTTGATAGTTTATTTGGTAAGGGAGGTAAGGCTCTGCGGTCCAATTTACCTGAGGTGGATGTACCTTATCGAGAGATACATGAAGATCTTAAAAAGGTATTCTAAAAATCTTTATCAACCAGAAGCCTCAATAGTAGAAAAATATGTAGTTGAGGAGGCTATGAAGTTTTGCAAAGATTATATGTCAAGGAAGAAGGAACAATCTCAGCATAAAGAGGGGAGAAGCAAGGGAACAAGAGGACTGAAAGTGAAGAATGTTCCTCGTGAAGAGGTGTTGCAAGCCCACTTGTATATCCTGTATAATATGGAAGAAGTTCAACCTTACATAGATGAATACAAAAAGACTTTGAAGAACAAGAATCTAAGGAAGAATAACATGCAGATTGCTATTGAGCAAAACAAGACATTCATATAGTGGTTTGAGGAAAAGGTTTCGTACAAGACTAGTGTGTTTGAGACAATCGAGTGCTAGCTTGGGGGCCATCGTTTCAAGTCATTACTTGGACCGGTTATGATATAAACGGCTATTCTTTCTATACAAAAGAACAAGATGACAGAAGTACCATGCAAAATAGTAGGGTCATGGTAGAAGCTAAAGCCATGCACTTTTCCAGTTCAAGAGACAAAAACCCCATATTAGTGTCTATGGCCTATTATGGAGTTATAGAAGAAATATGGGAGATTACATACAACAAGTTTAAAGTTGCTTTATTCAAATGTAAGTGGGTTAGCAATAATATTGTGGTAATAGATAAACAATTTGGATTTGTCTCAGTCAATCTTTGAAGAGTTGGCTATAGAGATGAGCCCTTCATTCTAGCAAGCCAGGTGAAACAAGTGTTTTATGTCACAGATCCTACGAGCAAAAAATGTCCATTGTCCTTAAAAGTAAAAAATAGAAGTATGGTAATCCAACCTCCAACCTTGAAGACACACTACCTTTCACAACAACTCTACCTCGAACAAATGAAGTAGAATTGGTAGATGATGACGAATATGCTGTAAGAAATGACCATGGTGAAGGAATATGGGAAACAATATAGAGTAAGCCTTAATTTATAAAAGAGAACTGTGTTTTTTTGTTTTACTCCTGCTTAGTTTATTTTATTTTTATTGCAATTTATTTATGTATCTGAAGATGCTTTTTGTGTTAATAAGAATATGAACAACTCTAGTGACTCAAATCAAAGTGTTAGGGATGATGAAAGGCATAAAGATAACGAAAGCCCTAGCGATGACGATAGGCTTAAAGATGAACCCGTTGCAAGAAGAGGGTTAGAGGCTGTACAAAGATAGGAGCATTTGTTGCACGTCATGAACATCAATAAGAGAGGCTGCATATAGACTTCGATGCCAATCTGAATCTAGTTAGTCCTAAGGAAGACCATTTCATTAGCTACATAGGGTTTTCGGTCGAAGCAAAGTGCGCATTACCTACTATAATTAGAGATTGGTTCCCCCAAAAATAAAAGATATGATTTGGCAGCAACTTTTGGTATATAAGTTTTGATACATCTATGATAATTGTAGCTTTATTCCTATTGTTTCAAATATAATTATCTTATGTTTTACCTTGCAGTAAACATATGTTGTCCCAGACACCAGGGAGATGTACAAGCACTGGATAGATGAGGTTCATCTACGATAGAAAGGTTTCAAGAACAAGCTAACAGCAATGTACATTCGAGGGGCCTAGAGGGGTGAGGATCCATGTAAACATTATTTGTATTTGTCTCTAGAGGACTGGAGGTTGTTTGTGGCATCACGGGCAGATTCTCATTTTTTGGTAAGATTTTTGTCATCATGATATAGAGCTTTTAATTTTCATATACTTGATATCATTGGTTTATTTTTTGTTGTTTTTCATTCATAAGAATTAAGTGCAGAAAATGCACAGAGGCAAGCAGAAAATAAATATCAACATTACATGTCTTATGGTAGATATCAGAAGCTTGAGCGGCAAATGATGCAAGAAGAGTTAGGGAAAATGAAGGAAACAACGAAATCTAATCCTAGCGTTGTTATCTAGGCCCCGGCACCTCCTCCACGTCACAAAAAATGAAAAGTAGGGAGGATTAAGGGTGGGAAGTACATAAATCCGGTTGTTGCGAGGATTGTAAATAATTATACCATAAGTACCTAATTTTTTGCATATCAAGAGTGGTTTCGATACATTTACAATAAACTGTATGCTACAGGATGAACTGAAAGATCATAGTAGCCAAGGTTCGTTCAATCCAAGTAGACAGATGGACATCTTGTCAACGGCTATTGGGAAGACAGATGACCTTGGTTGTGTTTGAGGAGAGACACGGGGAGTTAGTACCTCACGTTATTCATCATAAGATGGACCTAGTGGGGACCTTATAGCCAAGATTTGAGAGGACCTTGAACGAGAGCTCGAGGCCAACCTTTATGACAAGCTCTGACAAGAGCTATTGCTAGAGCTTCAACTTGAAATAGCAAAGATGTTCGAATCGCAAAGGGCAAGGGACGAGCATAGAACTCAAGAATCCCTGGCCTTCAATAGCACCAAAGGAAGTTACAACCCTTTGGAGGAACCACTTGGTGACCCTTCTCCCACTCCAGTGTTGGGAGACCCTTCTACCCTCTATTTGGATGATCCACTGTTACGTGTTGTTGCCTATGCTCTTATTCACACACGTTCTACCACCCACCATCATCAGCAAATTCTGTAGGATTTTTGTAGGGTGAATGTGATGAGTGTTAGAAAGGGGGAAGAAGGTACAACCATCTCTGTTCCTAATCCAGAGGTTGGCACATTAGGTCAGGCAATAGGATCTTTCATCTTTTGGCCTCACAATCTTATTGGTTCAGAGGCAATACCTCCAATGGTAGGCATTACCTTACTATTTATGAAAATCTATTGGCACACTAATAACAATTTGTTTTTTGATATTCTAAAAGGATTATGAAGATGTGAGGAAAAGGCCTTATTTAGTACGGCTGCAACATATCTACAAGGGCATTAAACAGGTTGACTTGAAGATGTCTCAAGGGATTGTAGGCCTTACATTGGAGTATTCCTACAAGATTGACAATACAGATCTCAAGCAGTTATCAGGTTGGAGGAGATAGATGCAGGATGGGTGAAATTTGCAATCTGGTAAGTTTTTTTTTTTTCAATTTTCCCATAGAATTCTTTTAGTGGTTTTTTGATTTCATACATTCAATAATTCATTCCTTATTTTAATTCTATTATAGCATCTTCCATGGCCTCTGCACAAACATGGAAAGACGTGATTGGTATGGATTCTTATGCCCTGCGAATACAACAGGGGATACCAATACTGTGGCGTATAGGACTCACTATGTGGGCTACGTAATAGGAGAAACTAAACTTTGTTGTTATCTAGAACCCATTGTTCAATGGTTCGTATTTTTATTTTGTCAATTTAAGATGTTTAATAAATAATTGCCTTGTCATCTAACTTCATTTTAATCTGTACATGTTATTATAGTTACCACTGGAGTTTGTGTGTTATATGTCCTCGCCACAATGTAGTCTATTGATTTGATCCCTTGCGTAAAAGGCTAGACAAAGATACAAAATCCGTCTTCGACACATAAGTTATTCTGTTTGTATTTTATTGACTCTTAAAAAAATGAATAGTTCTAATTTCTGTTGATTTTGATTTTCATGATAGTGCTTGTCAAACATATAGAGTCCTAGGCGGATCACGCGAGGGTAAAGTTGTTAAAAACCCAAAATGGTTTTATCCGATAGTAAGTAGTTTCGATTCTAATTGTTTCATTGACGGTCATTTTAGACATACCTTTATTGATTTTAACAACCAATTGGCTTTGATTTAAAGTGCCCTCGATAACCTGACAACACTGAATGCGGATATTATGTTATACTTTATATGTATAACATCATTCAAAGTGGAATTACTAGCGATTTTGAAAAGGGAATCGCTTCTTCATTCTCAAATGATAATATTTTTTGTGTTCTAATTGAAATGCTAATTA
This sequence comes from Inga leiocalycina, assembly GCA_963242795.1. Lineage (NCBI taxonomy): Eukaryota > Viridiplantae > Streptophyta > Magnoliopsida > Fabales > Fabaceae > Inga > Inga leiocalycina. The sequence continues at coordinate 46,490,154 of OY725324.1, forward strand.
ATTCATTTTCTTGATTCATTTCATCAAAGCTTATTTTCTAATTTTCAGATTTTTTATAATGGAGATGCCTACCTACGTGAAGACCTTAATTTGATTAGAGACCTTTTGGTTGGACATCTTCTTCAACATATAGATCAGTAAAGTTTTTATCTATATCAGTTTGTAGTTGTGTGATGATAGTGTTTTGACGCTTTCTGATTGTTATTGTACATATATATAGTAGTAGGTGGTATGAGTTGTTATTGTATGTATATATAGTAAAGATTGTAGTTCTGGATATCCTTACCATTTTGTAACGAACATTGTGGTTTATGAATCCATTTTCTATTATGTTTCTGTAATTTGATTTCGCTGGGTAATGCAAAATGTAAATAATCATTTATTAAAAAAAAAATCAAACATTTTAACATCCCAAATTAAGAATTGAGAAATTTGGGATGTCTAAAGTCTCACTTTAGATGTCCCATTTTTTTGGGACGTCTTTTCTTAAAACATACTACGCCCCCCATATAGACGTCCTATAGTTTTTGGACGTTAAGAGTGCCAAAATAGGGACGTTAAAACCCCTTTTTGTACTAGTGAAAGAACATCATTATATGAATTTCAGATTGTTTAATATAATTGGCAGCCAGCTAGATTAAAATGCTTTGAGTAATTACTAGGTCAGATTTGACTTGTTGGGAAAAGGGTGTCTCCACTAACTTTTCTCTCCATTTTCTCTCCACTTAACATTTTAACCAATGGATCATATTTTAATGGATAATATTTAATGCTATGTAAAAAATATTATTGTTATATTACATATAATAAAAATCTATAAAAAAATCTCACCCATTAAAACATATTCCACTAGTTATGATATTGAGTGGAGAGGAAGTCAAGAGAAAAGTTAGTGAAGACACCCATCTTCCAAAGTTGTTGGCTTGTGATTACTCAGACCACGAATGTTCATACAAGAGTTTCTCAACAATAATGTGATATCGTATTTGATATCATTAATGCAATAAATCAATAATTTAATATATTAATGCAGTTTTAAACATGAGACCCAAATAATAATGTGATATCGTATCTAACATCATTAATGTAATAAATCAATAATTTAATATATTAATTAATGCAATTTTAAACAAATGGCAAAAAAATGTAGTTTTAATTTACACACGAGACCAAACACTATTGTGATATCATATCTGATTTTCAAAAATATGGAAGAGAGAGTGCTTTAGTCAAACATAAGAATTACATGCAATAGTGGCATAAGTAATTTTTATAATTAAGTGAGGGTAAAATGAGAAGTTCACAAAAAATTTTTAGACACTCCCTTGTCGTATCTTATAAAAAGGAACATGCATGGCATACCCAAGAATCCTATCTTATAAAAGGGAATGGAAGGAGTATTTATGAAACTTCCATTAAAGCATGAAAGGATAACCAGATCATGATTACAAGGCACTACAAAAGAATACCAAAAGGCTAAAGGGTTGATATTCCAGGTGAGTACTTGAATAAGTTTGAAAGGCAAACCACGCGTACGATGTCCGCTTATCTTCTTAACGAAATATGAATATAGTTGGGCGAATAGCCTTTGTCACCCAAGCAAATTGGCAAAATCCCAAGAGATTAATATAGTAGCATAACAGAAATGTTTCTAAACTAAAAAATTTCCTTCTAGAAGGTAATCCAATTTCTGGATATATACGCATGAGAAACTGTTACCAACTAAAATTAAATCAACGAGTTAACAATCGATTAAAAAATGCACAAAGTTTCCATTTTCAAGAGCACATTAATCTACAAGATTATAAATTAAGTTCCTTCAAATATAAAAAATTAAATTAAATAGACCTTGTAAATTACGCAAAAATAAATAAATTAAATTTCACCTCTGGTGCAAAGCCCTCAATATGATCCTTCTCCTTTTGCAAATAGGAAGCAGGCACAAATAATGGAAAGCAGGGTGTCTCGACATCTACTTTTGTCATCTCTTCATTGCAAAAAAAATAAAACCCTGCACATTGATTTTCAAAAATCCTTTAACAATCCAAATATTTGGAAATCTATTTTCATGCTCAAGGAACCATAGTTCCTTCAAAAGCTAAACTCTCACCTAACGAGCTTCTCCAAACCAAATAGGTGCCTTAGAGTACCACTCCCCAAAGTTGTCTGCCTTTTGTTTTGAAAGGCCTAACCCGGTCTCTTTTTTCACCTCCTTATTCTTCACACCTGAAGCCATAACATAAACAGTTTAGAATTAGACACTAACGGTGTTACAAAAAGGAAAGACAAAGGGTTCAGACAGTAATCACCAGAAGTTTCTGCAATGGGTTCGTTAGCTTCAGCTGCAGCTATCCTAAATCTCTGCCTAAAAGAACAAACAATTGAATGAAAATTAATAGAGAATGAGAAAGATGCGTATCTCCTAATTATTGGGTTAGGGCGATTACTAGCTAGGAAGGTGCAATATCTCATTTATTGTGAGACGATTCTTTGCTTGCTTTTCAATGAACAATCAGGGAATTAATTATGGATTAATTTCCTATTACTGAGGTTTATTGTTCCCTAATTCTCTTCAATTAAATGATGATTAATTTCCTATTTCATAAGGTTTCTTGTTCGCTAATTCTTTTTTAGCAATTAATGTTGATTTTTCTTTCTTATTTGAGTAGGTTTCTTATTTTTCCAAATCAAATATTCCAAACATGAAATTGTGATCTCAGGATGGTATAAACTATAAAGGCTTTATTAAAATTTGTAAGATGTGGACATCCTGAGGTTCTTTCCTAAGGAGAAATACTTACATATTTCAGGAGCGTCACCTCATTTATACTCTAACTAATTAAAATATAGCAAACCATCTCATTTTAAACCCATATGGCTGATGAGTCATCTAGATAAATTCAAATTTTATGATTTTGAAAAATATAAACCTCATAATTTAGAAAAACAAGAAACTCAATTCCCTCCCTAGAGTTGTTATTTTTCAAAATCATAAAATTTGAATTTCTCCATATGACTGATAAGCCAAGTGGGATTAAAATGAGATGAGTTGTTATATTTTAATTAGTCAGAATATAAATGAGATAGCGCTCTTGGAGTATGTAAGTATTTCTCCTTTCCTAAGTTGCTCAAAGAATTGCCAGCTTTGCAAAATACGAGTTTTCCTCCAAAAGGCATATAGTTTTAATGGTAGTGGTGTGTTGTTAAAATATACTGTAATTATTTTAATTAATGAGGAAATATTGGTTGTAAGCTGATCCTAAGATACAAGCAATATTCATACATAGTCTTAATATTAGTATGTTATACTTACTATGTTGCTCCTAATTTTTTGAGTCTGATCAGCTGATACCCATTTTAAAATATAGTAATCATTGAAATCATCAATGAAAAATAGTAATAATCTCATCATGTATGAATCTTGTATAGGATTACAACTTTTCCCTTTAAAAAATAAAAGTATGAATTTGGTTTAAAAAAATTAACACAAGACGTTTTGCCTATTTAACATGGTGAGGCCGTCACTTTTGCTTTAGATTGCTTGCACTACCAGATTTGAATGTGCAGGAGGATATTGTTTGACATAAATGGCGTTATTTTAATTTAAATTATTGAGGAAAATGTGAATAGAATGACTCAGTGAGTGCTTGTTTGAGAGAGGACGTGAAGGAGAAAGAAGCATGTTGTGCGTGTGGGAAGCAGATTCTATTGTTGTCTTTCTTATTTTCTCCTCAAAATCTCAGACGCACCTTTTAATTAAAAGATGAATAATTTGGATTTAATATTTTATAAAATTAATATTATAGTATTTTATGAATTTTTTTTGCCTATATTATAGTTATGAATTGTGTGGATCAAACTTTAACAATTTAAATTTATTTATTTATTTATGTTTATAATAATCATTTTATAAAATATTAAATTTAAATCATTCATTTTATTAGCCTAATGGTGGATGTGAGACTATGAAAAGAAAATAAGAAAGAGGACAATGAGAAAATCCAAACTGAGTGAAGGTGGAATTCAACTCCATGCATGGCATGGTTAGATATTTCTGAGAGCAGAAGTGTAAGAAGCTTGTTGTTTTGAGGAGTTTTATAAGTATGAGAGGAAGTGTTTTTCTTTTTAAAAAATAAGTGATTATAAGGGGCGAGAGGTTGCTTTTGGCAATTGAAGCCATCATCATCTACACAGCAATAAGCTGAACATGGTTTAGACCCAAAATTATTGAAATGTAAAGAGGTAACTATAGGTGAAAATTGTTTAGTTGCAGCGAGAAATTATGAGATAATGCCCTGCAAGTGAATAGAACTGAACTATTACACTCCCTTCATCCCTATTTATAAGGTCATCTCTAACTTTATTTGAATAATAAATGTTTTTCATACTCATTTTACTTTTATCATTATTGCTCTATCTCCTTTACCCACTCATACACTAGTACAAAATTTTCTTTTTAGACCGCCATATTTAGACCAATTATAGCGGATAAGGTCTAAAAAATTTGACCAGTGGCAGTTTTGTAATTATATAGAACTTTAAAGACCGATTCTTAAGAAAATCAGTCTTAAAAAAAATTATTTAAACCGGCTATAAATAAAAAGGTCTTAAAATATCAAAATATTTAAAAAATAAAAAATTTTAAACTTTTAAGACCGGTTATTTATAATAACCGATCTTAAATATCAAACATTTCAAAAATTTTAAAACTGGTTTTTAAAATAACCGGTCTTAAAAGTCATACTTTTTAGACCGGTTCTTATAATAACCGGTCTAAAAAGTACTTTTAAGACCAGTTATTCTAAGAACTAGTCTAAAAAGTGGTATTTTTTAAAAAAAATATGAATTTTTCTTAAATATGAAATTTTTTTAAAGAAAATTTCACCCTTTTAAGACCGGTTTTATTTATAACCGGTCTAAAATATCAACCCTAAATTTTTGAATCTCCTCTTTGTCACGCCTAATTTTCGTTCTCCTAATCTGAAACCTCTCTTCTTAGTGCGATTATTCTGTGAGCTCGGTCATCTTCACTCGATCTCATTCTCATATTTGTTGCTGCGATGCTCTCACCCTCGCACTAAATGAGTTTGTCGCCGCCACAACCTCGCTTGCTCTGATCTCCTTCGTCGCGACTTTTCACTTTAGTTGCTTTTCTATCTCTAGTATAGGTTTTGCTTTGCTTGGTCACATAGACTTGTACCATGAATGTGATTTGCAGACTCAGCATTTTAGAAAAGGTTGAAGAAAAGAACATCAACCTTGCGTTGTTGAGAAGGAAGCATCTTTTCGTCTTTTTAGTTTTAGTATACTGTAAGTGATGATAAGAAGGAGGAGGTTCCTGAAGTTAATATTCTTCTTTCCCTCTTTAATTATTTATGATTTTACAACGTTGTTCTGCTTTGTGTTTCGTTTGATTAGCTATGCAAGGATTTTTTTTTTGTTATGGTCTATAAGTTGGTATATTTCATGTTTCTACTCTCTGGCAACCCCATTCATCTGTTACCATAATTACCTGATACTTCAGTTGGTTCAAAAAGCACTCCCTCTTGAGGCCTTATTTGTTGAGTGACAAATTGCCCCATTTGATCCTACTAAGAAGAAGAAGAAGAAGAAGAAGAAAGTTGCAATTATAGATCTTGCTGATGATTTAGTTGACAACTTGGCTGAGAAGACAGAAAACTTGTCTGGAATCTAATTTAAACCAAAAGATATTTTTATTATTGTTGCTGTTGTTATCATTTGAGGTATCTCTAACTGTGCATATGCATGGTTCATTCTCATTTTTGCAGTTTCGGATGGGGCTGAGACTCCATTTGCTAGTTTAAAAAAGAAGAAGAAGAAGAAGACAGTAAGTTATTCAGTATTTATGTAGAATATTTTTGCACACAATCTCTGGCGAAGCCATTGGAATATATAATTATATGGGGGCAATATGATGCTTGTTTTTTGATTGAAGGTTGAAACTCGTAACTTTACTAATGAGGGTGGAGATGCTGCTGAAGTTTTAGATGGCAAGCAGTTGTATTATTTATTGATGTGCAATAAACTGAACTCAATGACTGTATGTGTGTTATCCTCTTGATGTCAAGTGAAGTTAGCTGAATTAGTGACACTACAAAAAAACAGCAAATTACCCACGGAATTCCGTCTCTAAAATCAAATTACCCACGGATTAGGGACGGAAACGAAATTACCGACGGATCACCGACGGAATTTTTTCCGTCTCTAAAAAATCGGTGACAAATTGATTTACCGATGGAAATTACCCATGGAAAAAATTCCGTCGGTAATTACCGACGGAAATTACCCACGGAAAATTTTTCGTCGGTAATTACCCACGGAATTTACCCACGAAAAAAATTCCGTCGGTGATTACCCACGGAATTTACCCACGGAAAAAATTCCGTCGGTGATTACCCACGGAATTTTTCCGTGGGTAATCCGTCGGTAATTTAATATTATTTTAAAAAAAAAAATTCCACGTGGCGATCTTAAAAGAGGCCACGTGGACATCACCGAAAGCCCCCCATCGCCCCCCCACATCTGGCCCCGTTAGCCCCTAAGCAAGGGCCAAGTGTCTCTGTGAGATAATTGTTGCATTTTGTGACGTAGGTGGGATTTGAACCTTGGACCTTTTGGTATGTGTTCTGATGCCTTTGCCAGTTGAGCTGCTTTAACCTTGCGTTATTTATTCACGTAATAATATATATAATGTAATAATTTAAAAACAAATATAATATTAAGATAAATATATATAATTAAATATATATATTTATATATAATTATATTTTCATTTTTTATAATATAAAATTTTTTAATTTCTAATTTCGTTTAAATATTTAATATTAATATAAATATATACAAAATTACATATATACTTATAAATAATTATATATTTCGTTTTTTATAATATAAATATAAATTTTATTAATTTATTATTTCATTTACATATTTAATATTAATATAAATATATATAATATTAAATATATATTTATATATAATTATATATTTTGTTTTTATGATATAAAGTTTAAAATATTTAATTTTTTTATTTCATTTAAAATTTTATTATTAATATTATATATATTTAATATATTATATTAAATATTAATTTTATAATATTTAAATTTTTATTTGTTATAGATTATTTTTATTTTTATTATTTTATATAAATTATTAAAATATGATAAAAAAATTATTAGTTTTACCGACGGATTACCCACGGAATTCCGTCGGTAATTTCTCATTCAAATTACTCACGGAATTCTGTGGGTAAGGCGTGAGTAATTACCGACGAAAAAAATTCCGTGAGTAAAAGTCAAATTTACCGACGGAATTTTGATTCCGTCGGAAATTACCGACGGATTACCCACGGAAAAAATTCCGTGGGTAATTACCGACGGAAATTACCCAAGGAAAATTTTTCCGTCGGTAAGTACCCATGCTTTACCCACGGAATCCCGTGGGTAATTTCTCATTCAAATTACCCACGGAATTCCGTGGGTAAAGCGTTGGTAATTACCGACGGAAAAAATTCCGTGGGTAATTCGTCGGTAATTACCCACGGAATTTTTTTCCGTCGGTAATTTTTCTGACGGAAAATCCGTCGGTAAATCGTAGGAAATTACCGACGGAAATAATTCCGTGGGTAATTCCGTTGGTAATAACATGTTTTTTTGTAGTGTGATGAGCATCTAATAAATTTTGGACTCATTACATTGAATAAATCTAAGATTAAGTTGCTCTTATCTCAGAGATATGGATTGGTAGAAAAGTTGAGTGAATATAATAAAAAGATGATTCTTTCTTTTTTTTTTTCTTTGTTCTATTCTGTTTCTCATTGCCCTTTGTTCAGAGTCTAGAGTGAAAAGGGTGATACAGGTAGAGCACCACACAAAAAAAAACCATATTTATTTTTTTTAAAAAAATCACTTTTTAGACCAGTTATTCTAAAAAGTACTTTTAAGACCGGTTATTCTAAGAACCGGTCTAAAAAGTATGACTTTTAAGACCGGTTATTTTAAGAACCGGTCTTAAAGTCTTGAAAAAAAATTTAAACCGGTTTTTAAACAACCGGTCTAAAAACTATGAACTTTTTAGACCTAGTCTACGAACAACTGGTCTAGAAAAGTGATTTTTAAGACTGATTGCTTAACCGGTCTAAAAAGTAACAGATTTTTTAGACCGACTATATCAAGACCAGATCCAAAACCGATCTAAAAAGTTATTTTTCCACCAATGATAGATATATAAGGATATACAACAACAACAACAAAGAATTGTCCTATTATGTAGGGTTAGCTATAGGGATTGTGTGACGCCATTATGCTCTGTCAAAAACTAGCTCTTTAGATGAATTATTAGCCAAAGGTCCCGCTCTATATCCTTATTGAGTGTTTGTTTTGGTCTTCCTCAACCTAATTTTATAGAACTCCACCTATATGTTTTATAGTTTGTCCTAAGTCCGGATAAAGAAGGAGGATTGTGTTAAGCCCTGACAGCCAACATAAAACCCTATTGAATCTTTTATGAACATGGATAATAGATAAGGATACATTTAACAAAATCTGTCTAATAGAATAGAACTATATTATATTCCCTCCATCCCTATTTATAAGGATCTTTTTAACTTGTCTTAATAATAAATGTTTCTTATACCCATTTACTTTTATCATTATTGCTCTATCTGGGCCTTTACCCACCCATAGATAAGGGTATGTTTGAAAAAATAATAATATTTTTTACATATTTATTGTTTTTAACTAATTTTATCTGATTTTTGGAACAACTCAATTTGGTTAGTGATAGCTTATATATAGGGATAGGAATAGTACCATTTTTAACAAAATCGATCTTATCTCATGGCTAATAATAAGGGTTAATTCATGTTTACTTCTTTTGTTTATAATAACAATTACATAAAATATTAAATCTCAACTATCAATTGTTTCATCTTATAGGGTGGATATGAGATTTTAAGAAGAAAATATGAAACAGGAAAATGAAAGAAGTCAAATCCACTTAGTTGGGATCCATTGAAATGCTAAAAATTGAATTGTTTTTTACCCTAAAAATTAGAGTTAAAAATCATGTTTAGTTAGGATAGGGAGCAAATAGACTTTTCCTCAAAAAGTCAATTTAGTTTGGAGATTTCGAAGCTGAAACTGATTTTTCTTCAATGAAAGTATTGATGATTAAGATTGTAGGGAATATAATGGAAAGAAACGTGTTGCCTGAGACGTAGTGATGGGGCTGGCAGGGGCTTCTCTCAGAGTTTTAAATTTTTGTTTTATATGATATAGGTATTATGTATTTCTAGCCCGATATTTATGTGCATTCTACTATAAGTATATTTTAATTTTGGTCCCTTATTCTACAAATTAACATTGTAGGCCTCTTGTTTGGCAAAAAGTATTATCTTTGTTGACTTGACGTGCTACGGACTCCGTCAATTCCTAAACAATAAATAAGAACTAGCACAAACAAAAATAATCCCTTCAGTCATCTTTATATGACATTTAATTTTAAGAGGAAACATAATTTTATTAAGGGTTATGGTGCAAAAATACCCATAAACTTATGTCCCTCACTGCTGCTGGTGGCATCCGGCCATGAGGTCAAGGGTGCAACTCAAAGGAGTATTTTCCCACCCCTTGGGAATTCCTTTTGTAACCCGCTTCACGATTAAGGCTGAGATTTACATTCTTAAACACGTAATTAATGTAGAATTAGAGATCATATTTCAAATTCGGATTTATTACAGTAATCTTTTACCCAAAATCAGATTTGCAAAAGCTTTTTTCAAAATTTATTCACAATGGTCTCATATTCATTATACAAAACAAATATGGCATGTACAGGTGGTTTCCATTTACAAATATCAGAGTGCAAAGTAAATTCCCGACTCACTCGGGTTCCATTCATTTAATAAGGGTTTATACAAAGGCATAAAGCCCATAATTCATACCCTTTACTTGGGGATTACACAAAACTACATTACAAATCCCAAAATATACATATACTTCCCACAAAATATCCAATAATATACAATGATAACCAATAACCAAAAAGGAACTCCTAACACAGCTCTACTCGCTCTTCGTCACCCGTTTACCTTTCGATCCTCCAGCCCTGTCTAAAATGTTTAATTTTGGGAGAATGAGATTCTAAAGAATCCCCGTAGTGTCAAATCAATCATATAATGTGCAATAATAAGGCATGAAATCAAATCATTATCCATACAAGCAACTACAACGGCAATGGTTAGTATGACACATGTCATCCCTGACAATTGCTCACGCTGTATTGCATCATAACAATCCACACAATATAATTCACCACAGCTGGGATCCATATAAAGAATTTTATAACGCAAGCCATACAGGCAAGAGACACATAGCCTACGGCTAGTTTAACAAACGCCGCCCCACGGGTCGGATTTACAAAGATCTATGTCGATTAAGATGGCAGTTCAACGGCCGACCTAGAGATGACCAACGTCAATCCCTATACGGCTCACGCTGAAGTGCTCACGCCGTAATGTACCATGGCACACATTTCACAAATTCAATGATAAGTTATGCATACCAAAACATCATACACAATATGAGAGAAGAGTCACTACCTTGATCCTTCCGTGCGTGTCCTAGCGCCGGTCTCTCCCGAGTAGGGCAAATGTCAAATCCTATATTCATAATTAGGGACGAAGAGTTATACTCTATTCCAAGACTTAATTCACTTCATAATACTTAATTGGTTATCATTATTGCTCTTTTAGAGTCATTAAATACCCCTAACAAAACTCCTAAAGGGTAGGAAGAACTATCCCAAAGATCCCCTTTTGGAAGCACAAAAACTGATTTTTCACTACTGTACCTCGAGTGAAACTGGTCTCACTCGAGCATTGGTACGGACACTCGAGCACAAAAGCCCTCACTCGAGCATTGGTACGGACAACACCTCAAGTGCTAGGAAGTGAGGATAGAAAGTGTTTGCCCAAGAGCACAAGAACTTTCACAGAAAAGGATCACTCGAGTGAGAAACCTCAACACTGGCAAGTGAGGCAACACTCTTGCCTCTCACCCGGAAGTGCGACATGAGAACTGAAGGCCAAAAGGGAAAATACACACAGCACTCGAGCATGATCTTCCCTCACTCGAGTGATGTTCTTCCTTCACTCGAGTACACTCACTCTCACTCGAGCATGATTATCAGAAACCCGAAAACGCAGAAAGTATGACAGTAGTTCCAGAATTTTTACCAAGTGATCCAAATAAACCCAAATACCAAACCAAAGCTACTCCCACACAAAAACACTCAAGGAATCCAATGGAAACATCAAAATTAACAAAATACTACTCCATTATCATGCTTTGGTTTGAATCAACACAAATCATCAATTTTCCCAAAATCACTAAACTTAACATTTCAACCTCCAATCAATCTATCTATCCTAAACTCATTCCAAGATACCATTCTCATGCCAAAAACATACCAAATGAACAGTGGCACTCATTTTCGGATTCAAGCCAAAATTTCCAGAAATTACAAACTACTTTAAATGACATGAAACATAGATAGAAAGATTGGTGTCACTCACCTTATCAACTTTCTCAAAAATACTCTTTGATTCTCCAACAACCATATTTTCATGATTCTTGAAATCACCACCAATGGGCACACTACACACACCAAAATGAAGCTCTCACTCCAAGGATCAACACTAATGAAGTGAGTTTGAGCAAAGGAGATCATTTTCCTTACCTTTTCTCAAGCTTTATCTTTCCCTTTCCCTTTTCCTTCCACTATGACCGAATGAGAATGAGAGAGAGATGGAGTGAAGAAATGAAAATAATGATACTCCCTCCATGCCTTCAGCGAAAAGAGAGGAGAGGAAGAGAGAGAAACCAAATAAAATACTCCCTCATTGACTTTTACACACATTCTCTCTTTATCCACTTTTGCCACATGTCAAATTGCTATTGGCTCACCCAAAATAAGTCACCAATTAGCTACTTTAATCCCTCCATTAGTTATTTTAATCACACATCTCATTTTCTCTTAGTTTGTAATTAATTTGTGTTTTTGTCTAAAAGTTTAATGCACCTTTTTTTACCTAAAATTAATTATATGTTTCTTTTATCTTTTTTTCTACTAGCCCATTGTCTCACACTCATCAACTTTATAAATAAGGGTATATTTAAAAATTTACAGAGAGATTTATTTGACCAAAAAAGTGTTTAAGGGGATTCCCCCCCCCCCAGTTTAAGGGGAATTTCAAAATGTGAGTTGAAGACTTGAAAGAATAAGGGTCTGTTTGGCAAAGTGGTGCAAATGCCTCATCGCACGTTAAGCTTTAAAAAAGTGCATTAGCCATTGTAGCACCATTTGGAAAAGTGTGAAATTTCACTGTGCTTTTCTCACTACCTTAGCTTTTTTTTGAAGCTCATTCATGTAGCTATTCTCACTGCCGTAGGTTTAAAATAGAGGGGGACCCTCCACTGCACTGTTTGGTGTATATTTTTTTAATAATAATTTAAGTTTTTTTAATCAAATTTTGTTTGTGTTTTCTCACTTCAAGTATATATATATATATATACAAAATTGGGAAGCAAGTAATTTCTTACGAACAATAATTTAAAAAAACACAGACACACTTGCAAAAATCATACTACCTTCGGTCTTAATTATAAAACAAAGTTGACTTTTTTTGGAGAAATTAAGAAAGTTAAATAGACTACTTAATCATATCATATGTTATGTATCCTTAGATTATATGTTAATTTATTAGTCAAACTAATAAGTTTGACCGAACATAACCCGGGTTATGAAAGGAATCATATGTATGCAATATTCAATAGCATCCATGCCCTTTTCACTCATTTTGCATCTAAACGGGCTTTTCAAATTCTAATTCAAATAGGTTCAAGGTTAGAAAAAAAAAAGTCACTTCTAACACCGCTAATCCAAACACAAATCACATTTACATTTTTACTTTTAATCCTACCTTACTTTTCCAAAAGTCAAATGAAAAAAAAAAAAGCTACTTCTCCACTACTAATCCAAACGGGCACTAAAACTACAAGTGTACTGGATGATGCATATATTGGGTGGAATAGGCCAGTGGGAGTATGGTATAGTCATGAAAGAAGTATTGGGCCAATAACGAGTTCAAGTAGAGAGGGAGAAAAATGGGTCAAGCCCCTCAGGCCAGTCATTTAGGCCTAAATATTTTTCAGGTTGGGCTCGAGATTTTCCTTTTACATTATTAATTATTAATAATATTGTAAATATTTAGTTATTATTCTCTTTATTTTAAAAAAATGAATTTCATATAATGGTTTGATTTATTTGGTTTTGGCTAATGGTTTATATATTTATGAAAAAATCTTTTGTAAAGAATTTTAAAAATACTAAAAGAAATAAATATGGTTCCAATATTCATAATATTAGAGAAGTGGATCTTTTTTTTTTAAAAAAAAAGGAAATGATATAAGTGCCCTCTGTACATTTTTTCTCATCTTCTTCTTCTTCCTCCTCCTCCTCCTCTTATCCAAACTCCAATGACGCAATGAACAACAAAATTTTATTCTCGATCCTCTTTACCAATAATGCAATGAACGATGGCTAAGAAAACGAAGTGAAAGCTCCAATCCTTCCATGTTTTTTCACTTTATATTAACTGAGACGAAGTGTGGGTCCAAGATCCCACGGCCACAGCCCAACTCAAATGGGTGATGCTTGACTACTGCATGCATCGCCGTTCATAGTGAGACTACATAAAGAGATAGATCGGCTACTTTTGATTCTTCTTTGGTAGGTGGAGAGACTCAATTTATTATTAAGAGCTGGAAGTGTGAGACTTCAGAAGGAGATAGATTGTTATGCTATTGTGGGTCTTTGTTTCACTACAGTCTTTGTCTCACTACAAAAAAGATGATAATTTGTAGCGGTGTATTTATAGCGGTTAAAATAAACCGCTACAAATATTAGGATTTGTAGCGATTTTAAGCAACATCACTACAAATTTGCAATGATATGCTTCGCGCTAAATGGCCCGTGGGTTAGAGAACGCGATTTGTAGCGGTTTACAAGATAGAACTGCTACAAATTTTGGCGCAAAACTCGTGCCAAATTTGTCACGGTTATTTTGTAGCGGTTAGTTTATATTAACCGATACAAATGTGGTGTCATCTTGGCACGAAGCTAGCACGACTATTGTGACAGTTCTTTTGTAGCGGTTTTTACAATAGTAGCCGCTACGGAATTTAGAGGGCTGCCTTTTTGTAGTAGTTACAGAGAACCGCTACAAAATTTAACTCTTATTTGTAGCAGTTATAGTATATAACCGTTACAAAATGCATTTGAAATAAATATTTATTAAAAAAATAAATAAAACATTTGTAATGGTTTATATATAAAAACCGCTACAAAATATAAATATTTGTAGCGGTTAAATGGATGAAACCGCTACAAAGTGATACGTAACTTTGTAGTGGTTTGACAAATAAAACCGCTACAAATTGAACATTTGAAATTTGAAAAATTTTAATTCCCACCAACAGTTATGAACATTTGTAGTGGTTTCTCAATACTAACCGCTAGAAAGTGTTCATTTAAAATTTGAATATTTTAATTCCCGCCAACAGTCATAAATATTTATAGCGGTTTTTTTTACATAACTGCTACAAAGTGCTGCACATTGAAAATTTGAATTTCAAATCCTGTCAACGGTGGTGAAAATTTGTAGCAGTTATTATCGTATAACCGCTACAGAATACATTTGAAATAAATATTTATAAAATAAATAAATGAATTTGTAGCGGTTTTTATATATAAACCGCTACAAAGTATAAATATTTGTAGCAGTTTTACAAACAAAACCGCTACAAACTGAACATTTAAAATCTAAAATATTTTTATAAAAACAAATTCAGACAAATATTAGTCGGGGTTATGAAACTGCTACAAAATCAAATAAAACCGCTACAAGTGTGAAATATTTTTATAAAAAAAATTCAGACCAATATTTGTAGGGGTTATGAAACCGCTACAAAATCAAATAAAACCGTTACAAATGCGAAACCGCTACAAATAATGTCACATAAAACCACTACCAATATTGTTTATAGCGGTTAAAACCACTACTAATACATATTTTTAACCGCTACTAAATCACTTTTTTTTTTGTAGGTGTTTTTCTCACAATCAAGAGTTCAAATCGGATATTAATTTCTACATTGAGATTCGGATCTTTCTTTTTATGAAAAATAATATATTAGTTTTCCTATTCTACTGAAAGATTATCCACTAGTAATTTTTAATGTTGATTATATCTTTTGGTACCCATCTTCAATTAGAAGTTTAATATGCTATGTAGATGCTGGTGCCTCATATGCTTCACGGAAAAGTATTTTTTCATGGTGATGAATGGTGCTATGTAGGTGCTGGTGCCTTGGATTCTTGAATTGAAATTTGTGAAAAGCTTATTAAAACTTGTTAAAGCATTATCTGAACTTGTGAAACTATCATTAAAAATGGGAATCAATACCTTGCTATTGTAACAAGTGGTGAATTTTGAATTGGAATTTGTGAAAATCTTATCAGAACTTGTTAAAACCTTATTTAATGTTGTGAGACCTTTATCAGAAGTGGAAATTAGTTCTTTGCCATTTATTGTAAGTGATGATTTTTGAACTGAAATTTGTGAAAATCTTATTAGAATTTGTTAAACCTTTGTAAAAAATGGGGGCTTCTTTTTTAAACTCAAAGGGAAATTTATGTCATTTTTATTTTATTTTGAAAAAGATAAATCAAGCCCTCACACTTATATGATAATATAAATATTCAGAACACCTTTTTGTCCTCTAGAATTTTTAAAGTTCTTTTTATGGATTTTCCTTATACTCATTTGAAATTTAAAAATTAAGTTAATTTCAACTTTATACAATGAGTTGGGTAATGTTATATGTGTTAATATTTTTAAACTATGTATAATTGATAAGAGTATTTTTATACTTATATAACGTGACATTCTATAATTTAAATTAGAAATTTATGAGTTTTAACATCAATGTATCTTATGTGAGATATTTTAATTATTATTAATATAATTATTAGTTATTAATTAGGTTAATTAAAATATCCTGAGTGTGGCCCGTTAGTCAGATCTAGGCCCTACTACAGGATTAGGGTAAAGTGGATTGGCTATTTATTTTATTTCTGATGGTGAAATAAAGGATTAAGGATTACAGCTATCTAAACTGAGCATACGAGTGAAAACCCTAGCTGCTCTTTGAGGTTCCTTGACTGGCGACGGCTCTCACACCAGTTGCCATCACTGTGCCTTACGATCAGTCAGAAGAGTTACCTGTCAATCTTTTCTTCTGACTCTTTCTATTTTGCAGTCTCATTTCCCAGTGTTCGTGAACTCCTTCTGTTCAGAGGAAAGCTATGGTGAGAGGTATTTATTAAGTCTTTCGCTATAACTTGTAGAATATGCTGTGCTATGATTATCGTGATGTAATTGGCAATTAGCATGATATATTCCATCATGTGGTATCAGAGCCAGGTTCACTGATTCTCTGCCTGTTTTTCTTTGATCAAGGATGATTTATCTATGGAATTTAATGAGTTACCGTAATAATTTTATATGGGTTCCATATTTTAAATCAGATATCACAATTATTGTTTTGATTTGCGTTCAAAGGATACTGTGATTTTAAATCTCTTCGAATTTAATTTGTGCTTTCAATTGATCGGTTCCGATTCTAGCTTTTGTTTAATTTTCGATGTATATGGAATTTTTGTTCATCGACTATCTCTGGCTCATGTTCATCTGTGATTTTGTTATTTTTTCGATGATCGTTACCGTCTTCGCCGGAACCACCGGTTCTCATTTTCGAATCTGAGCAAAGAAAATTTGTTTTGAATCTTGTGTTTAATCGCTGTATTATGGGATATATATTTGTTTCGATTGAGTTTCATGATTCATCGCTGCTATGTCTCATCGTCGGACCTGAGTTTTGCTTTTGGGTTTCGAATCTAAAGAAAAATTTTTTGAACCAAATCTTGTTTTAATCGTTGATTTATTGCACATATATTGTATGGATTGTGTTGTGGATTGCATTTTCGATGAAAACCGTCGGTGAGAGCCCTGTTTTGAGCCCTCCAATTGCCGGAAAGGACCAACTGAGATCGCGGGTCGCGGCAACTCGTTTTGGGTTGAAGTCGGGTAGGGTTTCAGATTTCCGGGTGGGAGAGATGACTTTGAACGACAGCGTTTTGATTCAATCAAAACGCTGTCGAATCAAAACGCCGTCATTTCGGGTCTTCAGCAGGGCGCCTCTCCCACGCGCACGAACGACGTCGTTCGGCCCCTAAGTGAAACGCTGCGTTTCACTTATCCAGGAGGGTGGGCTGGACGCACATACTGGGCCGACGCATTTTGGGCTTTGTGTTTTTTTTGGCATAATGAGAACTGGGCCGAACAAAAAAACATTTCTTTTTAATTACACAGTGACGTATTTTTGTTGAATTCTGGGCCCTATCACGTTTTTGTTGCTTCTGGACCATTAGTTTTAAAATATCCAGAAATATACATTGGGCCTATTCGTTTTTTGTTCTTCTGGGCTATGGTTTTTAAAATTCCAGAAAATATTTTGGGCTTTTCTTAAACCATTTCTTCACTATTTAATTAAATTCTTTTCTGTTTTATGTATTTTTCTAATTAATGACTTTAACTTGTTTAAATTAGTGACAGTGGTTAATTTTGGCATTTTCACATACTGAAAAAATTTGTAAAATTGTTTTCATGAGTTAATTAATTGTTTAACATCTTGAAAATAGCTTTAGACAATTATTTAACATTTCAAAAATTTTGCAAAAATTGTAATTTGAGTTGAAAGGTGCCAAAATTAATTATCTAAACAATTTTGAATACATAAAACAATGGGAGGGATTTAATTAATCATTTATTGGATTTATTGAATTGATTAATCTCTCCATTATGATGTGCATATTTTGATTTAAATGCGCTTATATGATATTTATGACTAGCATGCTACTTTTTCAAGGAATAGCCACAGCATCCTTTAGTTTTGCATGCAACTTGATCACATGTGGAACTTATAAAATATCTAATTGTAATTAAATATAAAATTGTAATTGTTCTTTACCCACAGGTAGACGGTTATGATTATATATTTAATTAGGGTGGGATAGTTTGGTCTTATATTTTCTAAGTTGCCCACAGGTATTAGGAAATGTAAATTATACACTCTAGGCCCACCAATTTGAGATAAATGCATGCAATGCTAGGTTCTTTGCCCACAGGTAGAATTTAGTGATACGCATGTATATATATTGCATGTTTCCATTAGTGCATAACATGCATACAAAAGGCACAGAATTCGTGATTGTCTCAAATATTTATCTTGTGAGCTAATTTAAGTTTTTAAATTGCAACACCTACTACTTTCCTTAATCTTTTTGCTGACACTACTGGCAAAATTGTTCTTGATGGAACTAATTACCCTGAATGGAGAGAGGACATAACTTTGCAGATTGATATGCTGTACATGTATTTTGTAATGGAGAAACCTAGACCTCCCAAACCAATTGACAAGTCAACTAAAGATGAAATTGACTATCAGGTGTGCTGGGAGCACTACAATCGTATGTGCATGTCATATATTAAGACCAGGATCCATAGAAGCATTAGGGGAGCAATTCCCAAATGGGAAACTGCTAAGGAGTTTCTGGAAGCTGTGGACAAACAATTTTAAGCCAACTGACAAACAGATGGGTGGTTCCATCATGTCAGAGCTGTGTGCCATGAAGCTGACAGGTACTAATGAAGTCAGACAACATATCATGAAGATAAGAGACTTGTCCTCTCAGCTGAGGGCCTTTGACATAGAACCAACAGAGCAATTCCTAGTGCATCTGGTACTGAACTCCCTTCCTTCTCATTATGAGGCCTTTAAGGTCTCCTCTAACACACATAGGGAAAAATGGACAATTGATGAACTACTGTCCATGTGTGTTCAGGAGGAAACTAGGCTTCAAATGAGTGGTAGGGAGGCACCTAGGACAGCTCATTTGGCTGAAAGTTCCAACAGGAATGGTGCCAGGGGCAACAAGGACAAGCATAAAAAGAAGAAAAAGATTCCTATTGTGCCATCCATTAAGAAAGCTGAAGCTATTTGCTTCTTCTGCAAGAAGAAAGGGCACATGAAGGATGAGTGCCTGAAGAGGAAGGCATGGTTGGAGCGTAAAGGTATGTGTATTTCAAGTTTAGCTTTAGAAGCTCATCATATTAGCACTAGTAATGATACTTGGTGGATCGATACAGGTTCAATGATCCATATTTCTACTACCATGCAGGGGTTTCTAAACACCAGGCCTCCACTTCCCAATGAAGCACGAGTCCTTTCAGGAAGTGGGAAAGGAGATCCGGTCGAAGCAATTGGAACTTTTAGAATTGTTTTCCCAAATAAAACTGTGCTGGATCTTTTGAATTGTTTTTACATTCCTAGTTATATGAGAAACTTGATTTCTATGTCAAAACTCATTCCTTTGAATTATGGTATTTATTTGCAAAAGGACTTGATGTATTTCAGTAAGGACTATTTTCCAATTGCAAGGGTTATTATGATTGATGATTTGTTTAAAATAATTACTGAACCCCCTGAAGTTTTTTCTATTTCACATGGTATTAGACAAAGTATCATTGATGAGAATTCTATTAGCTTGTGGCATAGGAGATTAGGACATATCTCTATTGACAGGATCAAAAGGTTAACTAAAGATGGAATCCTTCTATCTTTAGACCATTCAAAACTTGATACCTATGTGGACTGCATAAGGGGAAAGCAGACCAATAAGTCACAAAAGGGAGCTAAAAGAAGTTCTGATTTACTTGAAATTATACATACCGATATTTATTGTCCTGACTTATCCGCAAACTGTCAAAAATACTTTATCACTTTTATTGACGATTACTCGCGATATACTTATATCTACTTGCTTGATAATAAAAGTGAGGCATTAGATGACTTTAAGGAATATAAAGCTGAAGTAGAAAATCAAGTTGGGAAACCAATAAAGATCGTGAGATCCGATAGAGGTGGTGAGTACTACGGTAGGTACACTAGTGAAGGACAAGCGCCAGGTCCCTTTGCAGATTTTCTTCGGGAGCATGGTATAGTTGCTCAATATACCATGCCTGGCTCACCAGATATGAATGGTGTAGTTGTAAGAAGAAATAGGATCTTGCTAAACATGGTTAGGAGCATGATGAATGGCTCCAAACTACCAACATCCTTGTGGAAGGAGGCACTAAAGACAGCTATGTACTTATTAAATAGGGTTCCAACAAAGGCAGTGCCAAAAACACCCTTTGAAATCTGGAAAGGATGGAAACCCAGCTTAAGACACCTTAGGGTATGGGGTTGTCCTGCGGAAGTAAGAGTGTACAATCCACAAGAAAAGAAACTAGATCCTAAAACCATTAGAGCTTACTTTGTAGGCTATCCATGTATGACTAAGGGTTATAGGTTCTATTGTCCTTCACCTTTTGCACATTTTATAGAATCTAGGAATGCTGTTTTTCTTGAGAATGACGTGATTAGTGGGAGTGATCAAACAAATAATGATCATATGGAAGTAACCCCTGATTTACGCCGTAAAGGTTTTATTCAGATTTATCCACCTCCTACACATGGAGAACCAAGACAAGTTGTGGTGGAGGATGTCCCGAATGAACAATCTAAACCAACCCAAGAGGTTGAATTAAGAAGATCAACTAGAGAAAGAAGGCCAGCATTGCCTAGTGACTACGTGGTGTACTCTGTTCAGACTGATTGTGATATTAGCATTGAAGATGATCCATTAACATTTACTCAGGCTGTTAAGGGTGAGAACTCTAAGTTGTGGCATGATGCTATGACTGAAGAAATGAATTCCATGGCAAACAATAATGTATGGGATCTTGTGGAGTTACCAAGTGGGTCTAAAGCCATTGGCTGTAAATGGGTTTACAAAACCAAAAGAGACTCACAAGGTAACATTGATCGATACAAGGCTAGGTTGGTTGCCAAGGGCTTCACACAAGTGGAAGGTGTTAACTACAAGGAAACCTTTTCTCCTGTATCAATGAAAGACTCTTTCTGTATAATCATGGCATTAGTTGCACATTATGATCTAGAGTTGCACCAAATGGATGTTAAGACTGCATTCCTCAATGGGGGTTCTTGAGGAAGAAGTCTACATGAAACAACCTGAGGGATTTGTTGTAAAGGATAAGGAACATATGGTATGCAAGTTGAAGAAATTGATCTATGGCTTGAAGCAAGCCTCACGACAGTGGAACTTGAAGTTCCATGAAGTAATCACATCATTTGGATTTGATGAGAACGTCATGGATGAATGCATATACTATAAGGTTAGTGGGAGCAAGATCATATTTCTGGTTTTATATGTCGATGACATACTACTTGCAACCAGTGATCTAGGACTATTACATGAGGTGAAACATTTTTTGTGCAAGAACTTTGATATGAAGGATATGGGTGAGGCACCTTATGTCATTGCCATCAAGATCCACAGGGATAGAGCTCAAGGCATTTTAGGCTTGTCTCAACAAACCTATATCAACAAAGTTCTTGAACGATTCAGGATGCAAAACTGTTCAACTAATGTAGCTCCTCTTGAGAAAAGGGGACAAGTTTAGTCTAGGTTAATGTCCTCAAAATGAGCTCCAAAGAAAGCAAATGGAAAGGGTCCCGTATGCATCAGCAGTGGGAAGCTTGATGTATGCACAGGTTTGCACAAGACCTAATATAGCTTTCGCTGTTGGCATGTTGGGAAGGTACCAAAGCGATCCAGGGGAAGCACATTAGACAGCTGCAAAGAAAGTGTTTAGATACCTATAAGGTACTAAGCACTATATGCTTACATACAGAAGAACAAATGACCTGGAAGTGGTTGGTTACTCAGACTCTGATCTAGGAGGATGTTTAGACACAAACAAGTCTACTACTGGTTACATCTTCCTACTAGCAGATGGAGCTATATCATGGAAAAGTACAAAACAAACACTTACAGCTCCCTCTACTTGTGATGCTGAGTACATAGTGTGTTTTGAGGCAAGTTCACAAGCGATCTGGATAAGGAATTTCATTGCTGGTCTTAAGATTGTGGACTCAATCTCTAGGCCAATCAGGATGTACTGTGATAATACAGCCGTAGTAGCCATTGCAAATAACAAAAGGAGTAGAAGTTGAAGCCGGTGGGTCGAACTGAAATTCCTAAGTTTAAAAGAGAGAATTGCAGATGGTGAAATTTCGGTTGATCATATCAATACAAAGGACATGCTAGCTGATCCTTTGACTAAGGGAATGAAACCGAATGCTTTTGTGTTACACGTCCCTCAGATGGGGGTTAATCCTTCATTTATATAGAAGAGGTATGCAATGAAATTGACTTTATGGTTTATTATCTCTATTATTATCTGTATACATTCTGTTGATGAGACTAATAAACACTAAGTTTGGAACCGAATAAACATTGGCGTTTATTCATAAGGTTATACCCATTAAGTAAGGGTGTTGCATGTAATACATGGAAGATAATACTCGGCCTAAGAGGACTTATCGCCATGATTCTTGCAGCATAGCCTTAGTTTAATCTGGAAAGGGTGACTGACATTTAGATACGGGCCAAGTGGGAGAATGTGAGATATTTTAATTATTATTAATATAATTATTAGTTATTAATTAGGTTAATTAAAATATCCTGAGTGTGGCCTATTAGTCAGATCTAGGCCCTGTTAGATATGATTAGTTTTGATGATGTCAAATATAGATATGACATGATAAGAGCAAAAAGTTTATATAATGAATTTCTTTGACTAACTACTATATTTAATATTACATATTTTGTAGATTAGTCAAGCAAAGAATGAAGAAGATTGAATTAATGAAAATGAACAAGAGGAAGAAGAAGAAAGAAATTGAAGATAGTTAAGGAGATGCTTACTTGGATTATGAAGAATGATTATCAAGAGGAAAATCAAAAAGAAAGATATTGAAGAATGAAGAACTTGGAAGATCTATCAAGAATATCAAGATTCAAGTTGTTAAAAGTGATACTGGAGGTTTCTATGATGATACTGGAGGTTTCTATGATCAAATGATGGTTGGAATAGGTTAATACGAAGCTAAGATGACTTATATGTGAGTTATGGCACTTCTAGGGGAGTTATACTCGACCACAGAGCTTAATACTCAAGCACGGGATGAACTCACTCGAGCACGGGGTGAACACTTTGTTCTACTCTGTTTTACGTTCAGCCTGACAGAGGTCTGGTAGTTTGGTCATATCTCTCAAACCACACATCGAATTGACCCGAAACTGGTGGCATATGAAAGGAGACTCACAACACGTAAAATTTGCACCAAGATCATATTTAAAGAAGCTTAAATGAAGGAGATATGATTCATGGAAAATGAAACTAAAATCACCGTCACGTTTCAAGACAGGTTCGGTATTTTGCACATAACTCACAAACTACAGATCGGATTGAGACAAGACCAGTTCCAAATGAAACTAGACTCAAAGAGCTTTCCATGAATGAGTAATTTGCCTAATTTGAATGTATATTCTAGGATCTATGCCTTCTGGAAGTTGACGCTTGTGCAGTCTAGAGGAATAGACACTCCTTCGATCATAACTTGCAGAATACAACGAGTTTGGAGCTTATTCTTTTTGCATTGGAATGCATATGGCAAGAGCTTTCTTATGATACATCATTAGAATCAAATAAACAATTTTTTTCTAAAGTGGCCCCACATCAACCGCGAGTGCAAAAACGCAGTCTTTGAAAAAGTTGTGCGAGTGATGTCCAGAAGCAGCTGAAACGTGAAGAAATTTGCAACACTCGAGCACTAGGATCCATGCTCGAGCATTAGACTAATTCTCACTCGAGCACAGGCAAGTTTTGGCATGAGAGTGTTAACCCGAGAAGAAGCATGTACGTGAAAACAAGAGGAGCACTCAAGCGTGACTGGTTGTGCTTGAGTGATGTCTAGATTTCACTCGAGCAGATGCGAGTGAAGAGCAGCGAGTGTTTGCCCGAGAGGAAGTCAGAACATGAAATTCTACATGCACTCGAGTGAGGCTTCTTTGCACTCGAGTGAGGTCCTGACAGAAGCAACGTAGAAGCTCAGAGCCTCACAGCAATCATCGCAAACATGGTTAAATGTTATACAATCATTATGTTTTCACTTGTTATTGTTCCTAAACATTAACTAACATATATTTCAAGTGTAAAACAGGAGATTAAATATTTGGATTGCATCTTCAAGAACGGAGGTCACGTACGGCAAATATCATCACTCAATGAACAATACGAATATGGTTACATGTTATTGAATCATTGTGTTCTCACTTGTTATTGTTTCTAAATGATAAGTAACATATATTTCAAATGTGAAACAGGATATTAAACATTTGGATTGCAGATTCAAATAAAAGTCAACTACGGTGAACTTCATCATTACACACCGAATGGCAGCTACCTACCACGACAAGCAACTGACCCATCATGAGAGATTGTCTGGAAACTCAAACGTATTCATCCCGCTCCACAATTATGGTGTCAAAGCCTAAACTGAATTAGAGGTGAAAGGAGGATGCATGGCATGAGGAATGGGATCAAATAATGTATTAAGTGGCAATTTGACTAAAATTGCTATAGTCAGAGGCAAAACGGGAAGAAAGAAATTTATCAGACAATTAGTTAGTAACTGAAGAGGAGATTCATTATCAACTAAAAGATCAAAAGATGTGACTAAAAGGCTAATAGAATTAGGTAGAATAATCACATGGTTGCATGCATTTAGAAGAAACCCTAATATCTTGACACATGTGATAAGTAAAATATTTGCATATTTATTTTCCCTTATATGATGATTTTATGGACGCTATTTGAGTTTAATATAATATATTTGGGTGTAAAATAAATAGTATTTAAAAAAATAAAGAAAAATATAAAAAAGATAAGTACTGTAGCGTCGGGCACTATTCATGACAGAATCACTGTAGCAGGACGTTACTGTAGCGGACGGAGGTGACTGTAGCGGAAGGAATCACTGTAGCACTGTAGCAATACGGAAAAAACGCGTAAATCCACCGACAGGTTACTGTTCATTACTGTAGCATTGCGTGAAAAATTGGAAAAATCACTGTAGCATTGCGTAAAAAAATTGGAAATTCACTGTAGCACCGTGGAAAAAAGTGACGGACGCTGCCTATAAATTCAGGTGCAGATTCAGAGGAGGAGGAGATTCGTGGAGGTGGAGAATTTTCTCTGACAGTCAGAGATCCTTCTCTGACAGGGAGAGATATTTTCTCTGACAGTTCTAAATAAATTGTGTTATATTTTATTTTTAATTTTATGTATTGTATTATTTTTTTCATGCCTCCTATATGGAAGGCTTAGTATTATATTACTTTTTGCATGCCTCCTACATGGAAGGCTTAGTATTGTATTACTTTTTGCATGCTGCCTACATGGAAGGTTTTACCTCCTAAATGGACGGCTAGATTTCTCCAGTTTTTTGTCATGTATATTTTTGGTTGTATATTTATGTTTGAGAATTTAATATTCAAGTTTAAGCAGTATTTATGAAGATTTCATTCTAGTTTTATATAATGTCAATTTATTTTTATTTTGTTTTTTTAATTTTATCATGAGCTAAATTTTCATTTTCCTAGGGTGATGACGTAGCTTACTAATGACGGATTGAATCTTAACTTATTAAATCTAGTTTTAATTTCTCCTTCATGATTGAGTTTTAATTATTGTTCTTAATGCTTTCATTTGATTGGCCACCTTTTGAATTATTACAATATGCATGTTGAGACCGGAAGGAGATGCATGTGTGTAGATCCTATAATTAAAATCATGACTTGCATATGAAATAGGAATATATTCATATGAGTTGTGTAGTCTTATTGAGTTTCATAAATCTTAATGCATAATTAATTGCTTAAATTCATATAGGAATATATTGGATTAGCAATTAATTATAGAATTGCTTGACCTTGGAAGAGGCTAGTAATTAAATTAAGGAAACTCGACTATCAATCATGTGGAATAAATTGGGCTAGAATAGATAAGTGATTCAATCCGGAATTTGTTAAGTGAAATCTAATCCCTAGGACTTTTTCTCATATTTGTTTTCATATCATCTGCACTTATATTTAATTATTTTTCTTTTATTTGTACTCTTAATCACCAATTTATCGATCGACTAAATAGAATTAAAATTACCCATTTTGGTACTTAGTGATCAATCCTCGTGGGAACGATACTCTACTCACTTCTATATTACTTGATTACGACAGTGTACACTTGCACTATTTAATTGATCATCCAAACTCGTAACAAGTTTTTGGCGCCGTTGCCGGGGATTGTTGTCATTAATATCAATACCAAGTAATTTTAATACTAATTTAGTCTACATGTAAAATTTGAAAAAAAAAATAAAAAAAATTCAAAAAAAAAAAATCATAAAAAATGAATTATTCACAGCATTCATTTGGTGATAACTTGTCATATCTTAGTTCTTTTTCTGGAATGCATGTGAATGAAATGAGACAAGAAAATATAAATGCTGGTTGGATTGAAAATTCTTCTCCTTATAATTGTTTTTCTGGTGCTTATTATGGAGAGTGTTATCCTTATGAGCATTATCCATATAGCACTACCAGTCATTATATGGGAGATGATTTCAATATGCATCAAACTTGTTTTGATCATTCATTTTATTCTGGTGAAATTTCGGAGCAACAAGAATCTTTGGATCCATATGTCAGGTATTGTCCTAATCCTCCTTTCTTCTCTTATCCATATATTGAAGAACAAACTCTTGAGTATAAAGAAAAATCTGATTTAGAAAAATTAATTGAGGAGTTTGAGCAATCAACAGAGAGATTTTGTAGAGAGCTAAAGGAAAATGACACAAGAGTCAAGTCAAGTGTCCAAAATATTGGAATATATGCGAGTCAAATTATTGCATCACTTGAGACTATGAGGCAAGATAATTCTTTGAGCATGATTCCTACTCCTTGTGTTGATGATGATTATTGTGAGGAAGTTGAGGATGTGGAATTGAATGAAACTTTGCCTCTTGTGACATGTGATAAGGAACTTGAAATCACTTTTGGAGAAAATAATGGATGTCCAACTGAGGTTCTGCCTGTGGAGCCTAATCTTTGTGATTTTGATATTGAAACTAATGTGAATATTCCAAAAGATGTTGTTCATGTCTCTCCTGTTGAAGTATTGACTCTTACTGATGAGAGTCAAGTGGATTTTATGGGATGCTCTAAAATTTTAGAAATTCCTAAATATGTTTGCAAATACATGCATGTTGTGCTTTCTTTGAATTCAGTAAATAATTGTACTCTAAAATTGTCTATGATTGAAGAAGTACAATTAATTACTTTGAATGATCATTGTTGGTTTCTGAAATATTGTTGCTTGAAAAGAAATGAAGACAAGGTGATCCTGGTGTTTGATACTTTTGATTAGTAGTTTATGTTTGAGAAGTCTGGCTGAAGACTATAAATTTAGCGCTACTTGGGAGGCAACCCAAGGTTTGGTTTGATATTTTGTTGTGATTTTACAGGACTTCTGGTAGCTCCTGATGATGTATTCTACTTTGATAGTTTAAAAAAAAATAAAAAGAAAAGAAATTGGTTTGGTTTTTGTCTAGCTAAAGACGTTAAAGAAGGGCGGCTATTTGGGAGGCAACCCCAAAATTTCTTTCCTACTCTCTCATTTCTTTCCTACTCACCGAAACACACCGCACTGCATTGATATTTTAGTTTTCATCAGCTTCTTTTTAAGTTACCATGGAGGAATCTCTTGTAAAACTTAAGAACAGATTCCCCACTCTTCCCAAAGATGTGCTCAAGAAGCTCTATAGCTGTCGACTTGAAAGGATGAAAGTATTCAAGCGTTTGGGCCTTCCTGAGGACATACGCTGGATCATTGAGGCTAAGGTACGTTTAGCATATGAGTTTAATAAATCAGTTGTTAAACCTTTACCAGGAATGGGAAGAAGTTCTTACTTCAAAAAGAGAAGAGCTAAAAGAATGAATGTCTGCTATAAATGTGCAAGGTGGACATGTGATCAGCGCTGTAGAAGCAAAGGTATGGTTTCTATAAATCGAGAAGATAAAATTAAATTTATAAAGGATGGACTGAGTAAGGAGTCCCTGGATGATATCATTCAAACTCTTGAGACGCATCCGAGTGGTGATGTTCATCGTATTCTTCTTGATTTAGTGAATGTATTCAACCAAGAAAAATGGCGCTACTGTCTTGGGAATCTGACAGAAAAAGACCCTGTTTGCCAGTTTATAAGAAAACTGGATGGGAAGCCAATCCTCGATTCATAGAAATCGTTTAAGCCGTTTCTGGACGTAAAACCAGAGGAAGATGTGAGCCAAAATCACAACTACTGTACATAATCATGCTTTTGTCAAATCTTTCTTATCTTTTCGACAGTTTTTTTTTCTACTCTACTGTATCTTTTGACTTTCTTTCCTCTTTTTGTTTAATTTCTTCACCCAGTGGCCCACCGGTCATTTGTGTCGGAATTTTTTCAAACTTCTTTGAAAAATGTATGATTTGTGTGATTTTGTTATCGTTGTTTTAGTATTATATATATGTACTCTTTCATTTGTAAATATGCACACTTCCATTTGTAAAAATGAATTCTTTCTCTTGTAAGCGTACATGGTCCGAGAGAAACAAAGAGAAAAAGGATATTTCACAAAAATGTAGATTTATATCTATTTGCATTTTTGGTGAAACTGATTTGGGCAAGAAAGGAGAGTTTATAACAGCAGCAAATGAACTTGGAGTTGCATTAGCTGCTAGAAAAATCAACTTTGTGTACGGGGGAGGCATCAAGGGCCTAAAGGGAAGTATGGCCGTTTCTGCATCCATGAATGGAAGCAAGGGTTTAAGTGTAAGGGTGAAGGAGTTGCAAGATCATACTTTTTCCTTAGGACAAGAGTTACAGGTCTCAAGCTTGCCTGAACAGATGGGAGTAATGTTCCACCATGCTCAAGCTTTTATTGCTCTACCCGGTGGTTTGGAGACATTGGATGGCATTTCTAGTGTTGCATATTGGGCTAAGTTAAACTATCACAGAAAACCATTAGGATTGTTAAATGTTAATGGTTTTTATGATAATCTGTTGTCTTTTCTTGATCATGCTGTGGAAACAGGATTCATACCCCAAGCGACTCGCCATTCCATAATTTCTGCACCAACTGCTGATCAGCTGCTTGATCAACTGCAAACCTATGAACCTAAACCAGATCTACTCGTCAAGCAAATAGGTGGGCAATCTTCAGATAGCAGTCAGAAGCAGAACCCAGAAACCACCCTTCGGTTGTAACTTTCCTTAATCTCTTGGTTTTACTCTTAGTATTTTGATTTTAATTTATTATGTGTTTATGTTTAAAAAAAAAAACCTTCTTTGAGCTCTAGAAGACATTGGGGACAATGTCTGATTTAGGTTGGGGAGGAGAAAAAAAAATTTTGTTTTTCTTTTGTTATTTAGTAAAACCATTAGATGCATGGGGTGTGAAAAAAATGGCAGAGTAAGGAGTTATTCTTAACTCCTGAGACGCATTTCATTAATTGCATTTTATTGGTTGCAATTTTTTTTTTTTATCTTTTTCAAAAAAAAAAAAAGAAGTAAAAAAAAAAAGAAGTAAAAAAAAAAAGAGTAAAAAAACAATCTTGTTCAAGTGCTTTGTAATGATATTAAGAAGTACACAAGTTTTAAGTATGGATCAATTGAATTTAGAGATTTTATAGCATGAATGAACAATTGATTGTTGCAATTGGTGATAAATTTTGAGATTGAATGAACTGAGTTTAAAAATTCCTAGCCGTGAGCTTCTGAGCCTATAATGATTATTTCTCTTGTGTGTGATATTCACCTATTAAGTTGTCACTCTAGAACTTGCTTTAAATCTGGTTGAAATTACATCTCACATGCACATTCAAAAATGATAAAGGCATTCGTTTTCTTTAGCCAGAGCCAAATAGCCAACCTTGCAATTATACCGTTGATAAGCCCCTTTGAGCCTAATTGACTGTTTCTTTGTTCTCAACCCATTAACATGTACTTTAATGATATATCAAGTGCTTTTACCTTATTCGGAAGATTGGTAGAGCATTAGAAATTTTTGTGAAATGGGCTATTGACAAAGTGTGGGGGTGTATATATCATCAATTTTATAGTTGCAATTCAAAAAAAAAACAAAAGAAAAGAAAAAAAAGAAAAAAAAAATATGTCAAGTATTTGAATTGTGGGTTGATATGATGAGATAAATTTCTAAGTAGCCCATTTTTCAATTGTTCTATTAAATTTCTTAAATATAGCCTTTCATATTATGTTTTACATTCCTTTTACCTTAACCCCATTACAACCCTTAATAAGTCCTTTTGATTTGAATTATGCATGTGAATTAGGTAGTGGAGATTGAGATTTTTAGCAAGCCTATGGTAGTGCAATTTTTTTGGTTGAATTTGAGCGAAACACTTACCCTTAAACACTTGAGAGATTGAGAGAATGAGTTACACTTACAAACTCGGTTTATTCATTTTCAAACAAAGTTACCAATTTAGATTTTCGTTGATTCATGAATACTATGATCTCTTTACTTTTCAATTGTGTTCTTACTTATGACTTGACACTTCTAATTTTGTTGGAAGCACTTATTAGTCATTCCTTGTCCGAGGACGTCCAAGAGCTAAGTGTGGGGGAATTTGATAAGTAAAATATTTGCATATTTATTTTCCCTTATATGATGATTTTATGGACGCTATTTGAGTTTAATATAATATATTTGGGTGTAAAATAAATAGTATTTAAAAAAATAAAGAAAAATATTAAAAAGATAAGTACTGTAGCGTCGGGCACTATTCATGACAGAATCACTGTAGCAGGACGTTACTGTAGCGGACGGAGGTGACTGTAGCGGAAGGAATCACTGTAGCACTGTAGCAATACGGAAAAAACGCGTAAATCCACCGACAGGTTACTGTTCATTACTGTAGCATTGCGTGAAAAATTGGAAAAATCACTGTAGCATTGCGTAAAAAAATTGGAAATTCACTGTAGCACCGTGGAAAAAAGTGACGGACGCTGCCTATAAATTCAGGTGCAGATTCAGAGGAGGAGGAGATTCGTGGAGGTGGAGAATTTTCTCTGACAGTCAGAGATCCTTCTCTGACAGGGAGAGATATTTTCTCTGACAGTTCTAAATAAATTGTGTTATATTTTATTTTTAATTTTATGTATTGTATTATTTTTTTCATGCCTCCTATATGGAAGGCTTAGTATTATATTACTTTTTGCATGCCTCCTACATGGAAGGCTTAGTATTGTATTACTTTTTGCATGCTGCCTACATGGAAGGTTTTACCTCCTAAATGGACGGCTAGATTTCTCCAGTTTTTTTTCATGTATATTTTTGGTTGTATATTTATGTTTGAGAATTTAATATTCAAGTTTAAGCAGTATTTATGAAGATTTCATTCTAGTTTTATATAATGTCAATTTATTTTTATTTTGTTTTTTTAATTTTATCATGAGCTAAATTTTCATTTTCCTAGGGTGATGACGTAGCTTACTAATGACGGATTGAATCTTAACTTATTAAATCTAGTTTTAATTTCTCCTTCATGATTGAGTTTTAATTATTGTTCTTAATGCTTTCATTTGATTGGCCACCTTTTGAATTATTACAATATGCATGTTGAGACCGGAAGGAGATGCATGTGTGTAGATCCTATAATTAAAATCATGACTTGCATATGAAATAGGAATATATTCATATGAGTTGTGTAGTCTTATTGAGTTTCATAAATCTTAATGCATAATTAATTGCTTAAATTCATATAGGAATATATTGGATTAGCAATTAATTATAGAATTGCTTGACCTTGGAAGAGGCTAGTAATTAAATTAAGGAAACTCGACTATCAATCATGTGGAATAAATTGGGCTAGAATAGATAAGTGATTCAATCCGGAATTTGTTAAGTGAAATCTAATCCCTAGGACTTTTTCTCATATTTGTTTTCATATCATCTGCACTTATATTTAATTATTTTTCTTTTATTTGTACTCTTAATCACCAATTTATCGATCGACTAAATAGAATTAAAATTACCCATTTTGGTACTTAGTGATCAATCCTCGTGGGAACGATACTCTACTCACTTCTATATTACTTGATTACGACAGTGTACACTTGCACTATTTAATTGATCATCCAAACTCGTAACAACATGGCACCTTATAACGAAGTCAAATTGTCAAAGGTCAAAAATTTCAAACTCTTCCTTCCCTCTCTCTTCAAAGTTGGTTTATGTGCTAGGAGGGATTACAAATTTGATCATCATCATTTTCTCTCTCTCTCTCTCCAAGCTCTAGTCAACCAAGGCAAGGAAGGAGGAAAGGGAAAGAAGCTTAAGGTGAAGGTGAGATCACTTCTTAGGATTTGACCTAGTGGATAATTCCTATTGCTCAAAACCTCTTCTATAATCTAGTTCCTCTTAATGAGAGCTTCATTCCTATGGTTTTAGATTTTCAAGAGGAGGTGTTTTGTGTATTCAAGAAAAGCTAGTGGTTGGAGAATCAAAGAACAAACAAGAGGAAGAGGAAGAGGTGAGCAAAAGCAACCTTTTGACATATATATTGTGATCATTGGTTGGGTACTTTGTTTTGTGGAATTTGCCCTAATTTTTGTGTGTATAGGGTTTGAGAGAGTTCATGATGCTTTGATTTTTGAAATGGTGTCTTGTGTTGTGTTTTGGACAATGAAATTAATTTGGAGTCTTGAATTTGGAGTTTGGCAATTTTGAGGTTTTGTGTTGAAATGTTGCCCAAAACAGAACATGTGGAAGGAGTGAAAATTTGGTTATTTAGATGTTTCCATTGGACTCTATATGAAAAACTGAGTAGGGAGTAGCCCCGGTTGTGAATTATGGCCTTTGAAAATATTTGTTGCAAAACTGGAAATTCTGTTAAGTGAAAATTCTATGTATGGGAGCTACTTTGCATTGTGTTTTGAAATAGCTAATGTTGTCAAAAATTTATGAAACTTTTCATTTTTGTAGTAGACATTGCAAGCTTTAGAATGATATAAAATTTATTTCATTTCAATATGTGTATGTAAAGTTATCGTCATTTGAAATCAGTTAGAAAACAGGCCAGTTGTTGGCCGCTGCCAGGCATTTTGGCTGCAACCAAAAAGCATATGAATAGTTCTTGGCCGTGGCCTAAAGCTTTCTTACCTATTCTTGGCTGTAGCCCAATGGCGTCTGTCCTATTCTTGGCCGCGGCCAGTAATCTTTGGCAGTAGCCAGTGAGTTTCTGACCATCTCTTGGCAATAGCCAGAGAGTGGCTTGGCCTCAGCCAACCCCTCAAAATTTGCATTTTGACTTTTTGAAAAATGGTCTTTGGTCTGGTTCTCCCCAACCCTTTAGGCTTTTGTTTGAGCTTCTAGTGGCCCCCTAAAGGTCTTAAATGATAACCAACTCTAAGTGCTTCGGAATTAAGAGTTGGAATAGGGAATAACTCGTCATCATTGATTATGATTTATAGGACTTGATATCCGCCCTGAACATGAGAAATCGATACCCGCACACAAACAGAAAGAACAAGGTAGTGACTCTTTCTCTTATATCATATATAATGCATTATATGCTTGTGCTTATCATTGAATGGTGATGAACGTAGATGCTGCTGTGAATATAGCTGTGAAAGTTGTCGTTATTATGCATACAGTTGTGAAAGCTGTCATTATTGTGAATACAACTATGGAAGCTGTTGTGAATGTGTATATAGTTGTAAGAGCTGTTGTTAATTTATGTGATGAAAGTTATGAATGTGATTGCTGCTATGGATGCTATTGTGATTCTGATTTGTTATTTGTTTACATGTTTTGTTATTAAATATTATATGAGTGATTGGAAAGAGTGGGATTCATATGAATCTCACTCTTTCCAATGACTAATCCATAGCCAGGACAAGTGGATCGAAGGAGAAGCAGGTAACCAAGGGCAGCTAGTGCTCCCGACTAGAAGTTTAAGCCACATGCTGGTTATCAATTTTTGGAATTATTGTGCATATTGTATATCACGTAGATTTGCAAAGTTGTATGTAATCCCCGATATGAGAATTGAAACGGGCGAGTTTGCTCTGTAGACCCTATTAGTAAATGAATGATACCCGAGAGTCATCGGGAATTTTGTTATACACTCAGATATTTATGAATGGAACCAAACTGCATAGGCCAAATAGATTCAAAAAGTGAATGTGAGATCGTGTCAAAAAGGTTTTGGAAATTTTTTTTAAAAAACCTACTTTATCACGGGACCGAATCTTGTCTTGAAGTCAGGATCTCTAGTGAGTTTCAAATTATCCGTTAGTCTCTAATTTAACTAAATAACATGTTTTTGAACTATAATCACGGCTATTAAGGTAGGGGTTTACATTGAGCATCTTTTACTCTTTAATTTATTAAGCCAAACATTAACCATACCATAAAAGTAGCTAAAACATGGCAGTCATGAACATGAATCATAGAACTATAGCTTTAAGGCCATCTTAGAGCATATAACCATTTGTAACCCATAATCACATATCAAATTTACATGTCAATGTCTCATAATTAATTTACACAACTCATAGGGATAATTACACATTTTACTACTTATGGCACAACAATGTCATGGAATTTTCATTCTGCATTCAACTACCCTTGCTTCTTGCACTAGCTCTTCCTTTAAAGGCTCATAACCTAGCATGGTTAGTTATTTGTTTGGGGGATGGGTGATATTTAAAGAATCCCAATAGCAAATAATCACCACAACTCAAACATACACTACTACAAAAGACACTTTTAACAACCGTTTTTATACCTTTTAGACTACTGTTTTCAAAGGGGGGTATATGTGAGTGTTGTTAAAAGTTTTAAAATAGACAACTGTTTTAAAATAGTCGTTGTTGGAGACTTACAATAACTGTTTTATAAAAAAAGTCATTGTAACCCAGAGGCTACAACGACTGTTTTCAGTAAAACAGTCGTTATTTGTTAAGACATACAACGATTATTTTAATAAAAATAGTCATTGTATGTCACTTACAAGGACTGTTTTTAGAAAACATTCGTTGTAACTCTTTTTTTAAAAAATATTCTTGATGAATTTATGCCTCAATAATTGGTAGAATATTTAATTTACCTCAAAAATAAATGTACATATCCTTGTCACAGGGCATTTGAGGTAAGAACATTATAAATGGGAGAAGAATTTTTGAAGTTGTAGAATACAGTTTATCTAGTTTCAATAACCAGAAGCACAAAAACTAGCATGAATAATGAAGCATGACTTAATATTTGTAAGTTTAATCTTTAAAGCAAGCCCAACTTATCAGGAAACAACTCTAGAAACTTACAGAGGTTCATTGGATGCTTTTGCTCCAGCCTTTATAAGGCAGTAGGTAATTCCACCAGTTATTGCTGAAAAAAGACCAAGTAAGATGGCAACTATATGACTAAATCCATTAGAATTTGCATTGCTTCCTTCCTCAGCTTTAGCTAAATGCCCTGAAAATTCCAAATACAAAAATTAGATGATAGGTAGTTTTGCACTCAAGGAATGTATATGGTGCCAGGCGCATATGTGACATATGTAGAAGGATATTTTTATACTTTCGCCCTAAATATTATTCTTTAAATGCTAATTAAGCATATGTTATTTGACTTTTTTGCTTCTTCTTTTTCAATTGGCATAAAATGCTTCCATGTGTCATGTTTAATAGCCAATATTTATTTTCCCATCCTTTTGTTATTTTTGGCTGAAAATATCCACCAAATAAAGGGAAAAATAATTGGCTTCTTGCTTTGTTGGTAAATGACCATTTTGCCCTTATATTTTTGTAATTAAATTGGGCATTCATCCACCTCGACATACATGACAGTTATTTGTTGCAACTATTATTTATCACGCATTATATTTGTAAGATTTTGTAGTAGTGTTAATCTATAAGAAGCTTCTACCTCAAATTTTCAGAACAAACTCGTACTAATAACATGCCACAAAAATGAGGAAAAAACAAGAGAAATTTAGAATGAGCGGGATGGGCATAACAAGAGAAAATTAGAGAGAAAGAGGGAGTCCTTCTTATTCATATTGGGATTAACAAAGAAAAACTCATAATGGTATCAACAATGAGAAAGAGGGCATGACAATGTATATTACAAAGCTTATCTATTTATAGACCTCCAAACAATGAAGTCTCATACTAGAATTACAAAGAAATAAAAAAAATCATAATGGTATTAGCAATGAAAAACTCCTCCCAAATCATTTATTGGGGAAGGTTATATAGTTGACATTGAAGAATCCAAAAGGCTTGCTTGGTATGAGGGGTGCAGAGGAAAAGTGAGAGAAGAGATTTTTTTTTTAATTTGGATTAAAAAAAGAGAGAGAAGTAGGGTTATGTTAAAAGTTTTTAATTAGTTTTTTTAAAAAGTTTTTATAGAAATTTTCCTCCTCTCCCTCTAAATCCCGATACCAAACAGACCCTAATGCCCTATTTGGTACGCTGGAATTGACTTTACAGAAATGGAATTGGAATTGGAATTGAATTCCATGGGGAGTCCAATTCCATCAAAATTGATATGATTTCCATATAAAAAGTTAAGTTTTGCAATTCTATCTCAAAAAAGAAAAAAAAAAAGAAACATTTTTGCCTTTCTCCTTTTTTTCATCTCCCTCAACTTCATTGCATCATCATTGGTCTCCACTTGACGACAACCTCCATCAATGGACAGCGGTGACCTCCATCAACCGGCAGTAGAGATGGCGGCTGTAATATCCCGATTTGTAATTAGGGCTAATGATTCTGATAATTATTGTAATTATCTTGATTAAGCACAATGATGATTAATGTAATGTGAATTTTGAGAATAAATACATGTGGTATTTAAGATCAAGGGTTGTGGTTTTATGACCGTGGGTCGGAATCCTGCGTGTTGTGGTGAGGTGAGTTCATTGTGGAAGAGAATGGATGATGACATGTGGCAAGTGGAAAGCCATAGGATGATGCACTAAGTGACAAAATGTCACTTTTCCCTCATTTTCTCTCTCTTATTCGGTTGGAGGCATGGGCAAGGGAGGGAGTATGTGTTTCTTCATCATCATTTTCTCTCTCATCTCTCATCTCTCATCTTTCTCTCTAAATCCGGCGACATTGAGGCAAGAAGAGGAAGAAGAAAAAGCTTGATCTTGGTAAGTTATGCTTCTCCTTTGCTCTAATCCTCTTCTCTGATATTGATCATCTCAATGAGAGTTACATTGTGATGATTGTAGAGCCTTAAATGGTGTAGATTGGGACATTGGTCGAATTTGGGAGTTTGAGAATCCAGATTCTGGATTGAGCAAAGAGAAGAGGTAGGCATTTAGAGCATTTTGATGTATTGTTTATGATTTTTGGTTAAGTTTGGTAAAATCTGGAATTTTGCCCTAAATATGCCTTCCCGGCGGTAAAAGGGGATGAGGTTAGGGTGTCATATATGCGTTATGTGATATTGTGGTAGCACCGCTAAACCAATAGTCCCTGAGTCGCTAACAACGGTTCGGGTGAAGGTCGTATGCCTTCCCGGCGGTAAAAGGGGATGAGGTTAGGGTGTCATATATGTGTTATGTGATATTGTGGTAGCACCGCTAAACCAATAGTCCCTGAGTCGCTAACAACGGTTCGGGTGAAGGTCGTATGCCTTCCCGGCGGTAAAAGGGGATGAGGTTAGGGTGTGATATTTGTGAAGGCCGACGGGCCATTTGTGAAAGCCGAAAGGCTATATGTGAGCCGTGTGGCTATTTGTATGCACTGCCACGCCAATAGTCCCTGAGTCGCTAACAACGGTTCGGGTGAAGGTCGTATGCCTTCCCGGCGGTAAAAGGGGATGAGGGTGGAGTGAATTTGTTGCTGTTGATATGAGATGATGTGTTTACATATTATGTGATTGCATGTGGTATGAAATAGTAGTTACTACGGGGATTCTTTAGAATCTCACCCTCCCAAATGATTAATCTTTTCAGACAGGGCGAGTGGTTCGAAAGGGAAACGGACGACCAGGAGTAGTTAGGCTCACTCCGGGATCTAAGTGGTAGTTGGTTATCATAGTTTTGGATTGGGATTGCAATTTGTACATTTTATGTAAATGACTATTTTGGTTATGTAATCCCCATTGTTGGGAAACCTGTAAACCCAAGTTATGTATGCAAGTAACCCGGGGTTTGCCGGGATTTTGGTTTCCGCACTTTGATATTTAATATGTACTCTGTTTTTCTCAAGTAATTATATCCGCCTGTGAATGTGAGACCAGGATTAACTATGTTTCGAAACGGATTTTGAAACACCCCATCTTGGGATGAGGGGATATGAATTGTTATTTTGTTTTATTGGTCTCTATTTCACATAAATTTCATAAACCGGATGTCATTACGGTGAGGGGGTTACATTTTTGGTATCAGAGCTGCAGTTCCTGGCAAGGGTAGAGTTTGCTAGGATAGCTCCCATAGTGTGTCCTTAGTGATAATGGATTGGTAGTGAATGTTTGTTCGTTTACACATCTTTGAGTTATAATTGTGGATATATGAGCTCTGTAGAGATGTGTATACCATAATTGTTGGATTAATGGGGTGAGTTCTTTGTAGAATGAAAAGAACAACAAAAGGTCGCCCCAGAGTACAACAAGAAGATCCCGATGTGGAGTTGGTCAATGACAATCCACCAGATCCTATGCAAGAGTTGATGGGCTTGATAAAGGATCAGAGGGATATGATTACGGAGCTTAGAGAAGAGCTTCGAGCCGAGAAAGCAAAGAACAATGAGGGTAGAGGCCAGTCTACTCAAGAAGGTACTCGAGGGGAAACCCGAGAGGAGACTAGACTGGAAGATACAGCTGAAGGGTCAGCACGATCGCTTGAATCGCCTCCTCGTACTGAAGAAAATCAAAGGCCGCATGGGAAATCGGTCAATGAGGAAAGAGATCTTCAGTTTTGGGTCTCCAGGTTTTGTAAACACCTACCTCCGGTATTCAGAGGGAAATTTGATCCTCAGGCGGCGGAAGACTGGTTGAACCGTCTTGAGAAGATATTCGAGGTTCTAGAATGTCCCTCGGAAGTGAAAGCCAAGCTGGCGGTGTACAAACTTGAGGGTGATGCAGACCGCTGGTGGCGGAACATAGCTCTGTCGCTGAAGAGCAAGAATATACCATTGACCTGGGAAGTGTTTCAACAGCACTTCGATGAGAAATACTTTCCCAAGTCGGTGAGGCTTGAAAAGGAGACCGAGTTCCTACAAATCAAGCAAGGGGACACGGAGTCATTTGATGAATACTTGTCCCGATTCACCCGGTTGTCCCGATACTCCTCTTATCTACAAAAGAGGGATGATGAGGAGTTGAGTTCAGATCTACTCATTCGGGGCTTAAGGCGTGACATGAGGAAGAGAATAGCCACTCATCGGTTCTCCAAGTTTAACAAGGCCGTTGAAGAGTGTCGGATTACAGAGAGCAATCTGAGAGAATTGTATCCGGCTAAGACTGCGGGTGGTTATAGTGAACCCAGCAAGGGTGGTGCTTCCCAGAAGCGGAAGGGTTCGGGATCGTCATCTTCGTATAGGGGTGGTGGTAAGAAGCCCTATCAGCCCAGAGATCGTGAACCCC
Organism: Inga leiocalycina; assembly: GCA_963242795.1. Classification (NCBI taxonomy): domain Eukaryota; kingdom Viridiplantae; phylum Streptophyta; class Magnoliopsida; order Fabales; family Fabaceae; genus Inga; species Inga leiocalycina. The sequence continues at coordinate 46,529,997 of OY725324.1, forward strand.
AGAGGTTTGGGACTGAGAGGAAATGTCCTCGCTGTAATCAGTCACATTATGGTAAGAACTGTCAGGGTGAGATGATTTGCTTTAACTGTAAGCGAACCGGACATCTTTCCAGAGATTGCCAACGACCGCAAGCGGAGCAGAGACCGAAAACTCAGGGCAGAGTATTTGCTATGACTCATGAGGAAGCCCGGAAATCCCCAGAGCTGATACAAGGTACAGTTCTTCTTAATGGATTTGTATTGCAAGTATTGTTTGACTCGGGTGCAAGTCACTCATTTATTGCGCATGATTGTGTAAAGCGCCTGGGTTTAATTGTACATAAGTTGCCATTCGAATTGATTGTGTCAACACCGATGGGTGTAAAGGCTGTAACTACAGAAGCCTGTTTGAATTGTTTAATAACCGTAGAGGGTCATGAGTCTGTGGTAGATCTAATTTGTTTACCGCTCTGCCAATTGGAAGTCATTTTGGGTTTTGATTGGTTGAGAGCGAATAACGTGTTATTAGATTGTGGGAACGAGAGGATTGTATATCCAGTTTCTCAAAACGTCGAGAATGGCAATGTTGATTTGAATTTTCTTTCGACGGCGAAGGCTGAGAGATATTTGAAAAAGGGTTGTCAGGGGTATATGGTTTTCTTCTCGGTACAAGGAGAAATCAGTGAAACTTTGAATAGTATACCCATAGTGAATGAATTCCCTGAGGTTTTTCCGGACGACTTAAGTGGATTACCTCCGGAAAGGGAAGTTCAGTTTCCGATTGACATTGTGCCTGGAGCGGGTTCGATATCTAAAGCCCCATATCGTATGGCTCCAAATGAAATGGCCGAATTGAAAAAGCAGATTGAGGATTTGCTCGAGAAAGGGTTTATTAGACCCAGTGTGTCGCCTTGGGGTGCTCCAGTTTTATTTGTGAAAAAGAAAGACGGGAGTCTTCGTTTGTGTATCGACTATCGAGAATTGAATAAAGTTACCGTCAAGAATAAGTACCCTCTCCCTAGAATTGATGACTTGTTAGATCAATTATCTGGCTCGTGTGTATTCTCCAAGATTGATCTAAGGTCGGGGTATCATCAGCTGCGTGTGAAAGCGGAAGATGTTCCGAAGACTGCTTTCCGGACCAGATATGGTCATTATGAGTTCTTAGTGATGCCATTTGGGTTGACAAATGCGCCTGCGGTTTTCATGGATTACATGAACCGTATCTTTCGGCAATACCTAGATCAGTTTGTTGTGGTATTTATTGACGATATTTTGATATACTCTAAGAGTAGAAAAGAACATGAGCATCATTTGAGAATTGTGTTGAATATATTACGTGAGAAGCAACTCTATGCTAAGTTGAGTAAATGTGAGTTTTGGCTATCAGAAGTGAAATTCTTAGGCCATGTTATCTCGCAAGGTGGGGTCGCTGTGGATCCTAGTAAAGTGGAAGCAGTACTGAACTGGAAGAGGCCAGAATCTGTGGCCGAGGTACGCAGTTTTCTGGGTCTTGCTGGTTATTATCGGAGATTCATTCAGAATTTCTCCCGTATTGCATTGCCGATGACCAAGCTCACGAGAAAGGATCAGCCGTATGTGTGGGATGAGAAATGTGAAAATTGCTTTGTGGAGCTGAAGGAGAGGTTGACTACGGCACCTGTGTTGATTTTGCCCGATCCCAGTGTGACATATGTTGTGTACTCTGATGCCAGTGGGCAGGGATTAGGGTGTGTCCTTATGCAGCAGGGACGTGTGGTGGCCTACGCCTCTCGACAGCTCAGACCTCATGAATTGAACTATCCCACTCATGATCTGGAGCTTGCGGCTATTGTGTTTGCCTTGAAGATTTGGAGGCATTATTTGTATGGTGTGACCGTGGAACTGTACTGCGACCACAAGAGTCTCAAATATCTGTATGATCAGAAAGAATTGAATATGAGACAACGACGCTGGATGGAGTTGCTTAAGGACTACAACCTGGAAATAAAATATCATCCGGGTAAGGCAAATGTAGTCGCTGATGCTCTTAGTCGGAAAACTGTGGCTGTGGCAGCTATGATGATACACGAGGAGAAATTGGTTGCTGATTTTCGTGATATGAACCTGGCGAACCAGATCATCTGTGCCCATTTTAATGTTTCCCAAGGGGAAAGTGATTTGAGAGCTGAGATTGAAGAGGCTCAGCGGCAAGATGACTGGATACAGGGTAACCTAGCCAGAATTGAGCGTGGAGAAGTTCAAGGCTATGATGTGTCGCCTAGCGGATTGATTCGTTATCAGAATAGGATTTGTGTTCCACTTAAGGCGGAGTTGAGACAGAAGATCTTAGATGAGGCGCATAAGAGCCAATATACTCTTCATCCTGGTATGACCAAAATGTACCATGGTTTGAAATCTGAGTATTGGTGGCAGGGTATGAAGAGTGATGTGACAAAGTATGTGGCGAGGTGTCTCACATGTCAGAAAGTGAAGATTGAGCACCAAAGACCGCCTGGTTTATTGCAAAGCCCTGAAATTCCGGAATGGAAATGGGAAAGCGTGACCATGGATTTTGTTACGGGATTGCCCAAGATCAGGAATTATGATGCGATCTGGATTATTGTGGACCGGTTAACGAAGTCAGCGCACTTCCTACCGATCAATGTTAGTTACTCTCCGGATAGACTAGCGGAGATTTATCTTCGTGAAATTGTGAAGCTCCATGGCATACCGAGGAATATCATCTCTGATCGAGATCCTCGTTTCACTTCGAGATTCTGGAAGGCGTTGCATGAGGCACTGGGTACTCAGTTGAGATTCAGTACAGCCTATCATCCTCAGACAGACGGTCAGTCAGAGAGGACTATTCAGACCTTAGAGGATATGTTGCGGGCATGTGTACTTGACTTCAAAGGGAGTTGGGACCGTTTCCTTCCACTTGCTGAGTTTGCCTACAACAATAGCTTTCATGCGAGCATTCAGATGGCGCCGTATGAAGCGTTGTATGGAAGAAAATGCCAATCGCCATTGTGTTGGAATGAGTTGTCCGAGAGGAAACTCTATGGGCCGGATCTTGTGGATCAAACCTCAGCCCAGATTCGAATCATTCGTAAGAGGCTTCTTGCAGCTCAGAGTCGGCAGAAAAGTTATGCTGACAAGAGGAGAAGGCCTCTAGAGTTTGAAGTTGGTGACCATGTATTTATGAGAATATCACCTGTCACCGGTATTGGGCGAGCTATAAAGAGAAAGAAGTTGAGCCCGAGATATATAGGTCCTTTTGAGATCCTTGATAGGATTGGGCCTGTTGCTTATCGTATAGCCCTACCTCCGAGCTTGAGCAGACTCCATGATGTATTTCATGTTTCCCAATTGAAGAAGTATCAACCGGATCCATCCCATGTCGTTGAGTATGAGAATGTGGAGTTGCGAGATAACTTCACGTATGCGGTGGAGCCAGAGCAAATTATTGAACGAGAAGAACGTCGGCTCAGACACCGGAGTATTCCTTATGTGAAAGTGATCTGGAAGGGAATGACTCAGCGGGAAGCAACTTGGGAAACGGAGGAAGATATGCGAAGGCGATATCCGGAGTTTATGGCTCAAGGGATGTAACAAATTTCGAGGACGAAATTTATTTAACGGGAGGAGAATTGTAATATCCCGATTTGTAATTAGGGCTAATGATTCTGATAATTATTGTAATTATCTTGATTAAGCACAATGATGATTAATGTAATGTGAATTTTGAGAATAAATACATGTGGTATTTAAGATCAAGGGTTGTGGTTTTATGACCGTGGGTCGGAATCCTGCGTGTTGTGGTGAGGTGAGTTCATTGTGGAAGAGAATGGATGATGACATGTGGCAAGTGGAAAGCCATAGGATGATGCACTAAGTGACAAAATGTCACTTTTCCCTCATTTTCTCTCTCTTATTCGGTTGGAGGCATGGGCAAGGGAGGGAGTATGTGTTTCTTCATCATCATTTTCTCTCTCATCTCTCATCTCTCATCTTTCTCTCTAAATCCGGCGACATTGAGGCAAGAAGAGGAAGAAGAAAAAGCTTGATCTTGGTAAGTTATGCTTCTCCTTTGCTCTAATCCTCTTCTCTGATATTGATCATCTCAATGAGAGTTACATTGTGATGATTGTAGAGCCTTAAATGGTGTAGATTGGGACATTGGTCGAATTTGGGAGTTTGAGAATCCAGATTCTGGATTGAGCAAAGAGAAGAGGTAGGCATTTAGAGCATTTTGATGTATTGTTTATGATTTTTGGTTAAGTTTGGTAAAATCTGGAATTTTGCCCTAAATATGCCTTCCCGGCGGTAAAAGGGGATGAGGTTAGGGTGTCATATATGCGTTATGTGATATTGTGGTAGCACCGCTAAACCAATAGTCCCTGAGTCGCTAACAACGGTTCGGGTGAAGGTCGTATGCCTTCCCGGCGGTAAAAGGGGATGAGGTTAGGGTGTCATATATGTGTTATGTGATATTGTGGTAGCACCGCTAAACCAATAGTCCCTGAGTCGCTAACAACGGTTCGGGTGAAGGTCGTATGCCTTCCCGGCGGTAAAAGGGGATGAGGTTAGGGTGTGATATTTGTGAAGGCCGACGGGCCATTTGTGAAAGCCGAAAGGCTATATGTGAGCCGTGTGGCTATTTGTATGCACTGCCACGCCAATAGTCCCTGAGTCGCTAACAACGGTTCGGGTGAAGGTCGTATGCCTTCCCGGCGGTAAAAGGGGATGAGGGTGGAGTGAATTTGTTGCTGTTGATATGAGATGATGTGTTTACATATTATGTGATTGCATGTGGTATGAAATAGTAGTTACTACGGGGATTCTTTAGAATCTCACCCTCCCAAATGATTAATCTTTTCAGACAGGGCGAGTGGTTCGAAAGGGAAACGGACGACCAGGAGTAGTTAGGCTCACTCCGGGATCTAAGTGGTAGTTGGTTATCATAGTTTTGGATTGGGATTGCAATTTGTACATTTTATGTAAATGACTATTTTGGTTATGTAATCCCCATTGTTGGGAAACCTGTAAACCCAAGTTATGTATGCAAGTAACCCGGGGTTTGCCGGGATTTTGGTTTCCGCACTTTGATATTTAATATGTACTTTGTTTTTCTCAAGTAATTATATCCGCCTGTGAATGTGAGACCAGGATTAACTATGTTTCGAAACGGATTTTGAAACACCCCATCTTGGGATGAGGGGATATGAATTGTTATTTTGTTTTATTGGTCTCTATTTCACATAAATTTCATAAACCGGATGTCATTACGGTGAGGGGGTTACAGCGGCAACCTCTAACAAATCAATTTTTAGATCTGGATGTCTTCTCTCATGATTTGCACCCCAAGTCAAGACAACAGTGATCTCCTCCTCCACCCCCACCTTCGATTTTGATGTGGCTGAAGCTCGATGTCAAAGGTGACTCATCCTCTCCGTCTTCATGGCTTAAGCATGACAATGGCCAAATCTTCAATTTTTCTAGCTTTGTTGATGCCAAAGTTCACAACTTTGGGGCTTGAAACTTATCTTCCCCATTTTTAGAGCTGAACAAAAAATATCAAAACCCACATATTTCCATACTAATCATTTGGGAAAAAAAATCACAAATTGACAAATAGAAAGCCTCTAGTCTAAGCAGTTCTCATGGTCTATGGTTTGTTTCTGGTGATCATCAATGGCTATTTGTTTATGGTCATTTAAGAAGAACCATTGTGATTGTCGATGGTGATAGACAGGGTTGGATGAAGATGGTTTTTTTTTTTGGTATTAGAAGGGTATTTGGGTATTTACACATTTTAAATATAAATTTTAATTAAAAATTAAATTATATTTCCATGCTCGTGCCAAACATCTTTTTAAATTTTATTTCCATGTCCATCTCATATTTATATTCATTTCCATTTCCATCAAAATTAATTCTAACGTACTAAACGGGCCCTAAAAGAATCTCAAGAGTTATTGGCATATCCACATATAAATTTTATAAGAAAATAATTTTTTACACTACTTATAACGAATTTGGGATTATTAACTTTTGAATTAACAAAAATGAAGCCATGTTTATATGGGATTTTCCTTTTTTAAATTTATGATGCTTAATAGTTAGGGAGAATGATAGAAAAAGAATTTTAAAATTATAAAATCTCAAATCAGGTATTTCCCTTAAAATAAATTGTGAATTTTTTATCAAATCTTATCTTTATTTTATCAATTTCTGGTAACTTATCTAATTTAAGATTTTATAATTTTAAAGTTTCTTTTTTTTTTCATTTTCCCTAATAATTATCTATGTTTTTATTTTTACATAGTCCATGGTTTTCCTTCGTCCGGCGCCACCCAGCTGTGCTGATCAAACCCACCAAGGCTCATCCGTCTGAGTGTGTGTTTGGGAGGAGCGTTTGAACCCCCAAATGCTCAATTGAGCTTATAAGCTCAATGGGGAATTTGGAAAAAAAAAATTTGAGTGTTTGTTTCTCAAAGTGAGCAATCAAACTTAATTCTATCTTAATAGCTTTTGCCATAAGCTCGATGTCTCAGCTTTTATTGATTTAGCTTTTGGGGAGAGTGAGAATGGTTAAAATATTTTTTCAGTTGTGTCAAGTGTACTATCATACTTATTGCAATTTTACCTTTAATGTACTTTTTTTGCCACAAAAATTAATTTCAACTATTATTTGGTATTTTTAACACTTAAAATATTTTTTCAACTGTACCCAGTGTGTTATCAGAATAATTGCAATTTTATCTTTAATGTACTTTTTCAGTTCCAAAAATTATTTTAAACTATTTTTTGGTGTTTTTAACCCTTTAAAATATTTTTTCACCCACTCTCTCTTATTATTATCACAAAAGTCACTTCTGTTGAATCTATTTCGCTATTTGAGCGGATTCAAGTTTTTCTCTAGTCAGCTAACGAGTTTTTAACTTGTCTTATGCTTGTTGAATTCTATCTAATGCCACTGGCTAAATGCCTTTTTTTTTTGTCAATTTTCATTTCATATTAAATTGTTAAGCATAAATTTTATGTTCCCGGTTCTCTCTTCGGAAATTCTAACTTTTTTCCAACGAACTTTTTTATGATGGAAAAATGTCAATGGATATAATTGGCTCTATGCCTTTACGAAAATAAAGGAATATTCATTCTTTAGAATGACTGGCATCCGTTTTGATGTTCAGTTGCTGCATTAGAGAATGGTGTCTTTACTGCAGAAGAGCGTGTATATAATTGGTACTTTTTCCCTTATTTGTAAGAGCTTATTTTTCTGTAATTTTTTAATATTTATCATAGTAATTTCCTTATGGAATCAATGATGTGTTGATATTCTTATTGTTGCTTTGGGAGTTTGTTTCACATTAAATTTAATATCTCTCTTGTTGAGCAAGTCCTTCCTTAGTTATTTGTTATTTACGTTTATTTCTTTCTTTTGGTTCAACTAAAAATTTGATTGCTGGCTAAATAAACTGATGAAGAGCTCTTTGTTTGTCCTATGAGTAGCATGGATCAATTTTGGTGATAATAATGATGGTGGTTTGAAGGTAAAAGGAAGATTGGGGTTTTGTGGAGATCTGTGTTAATGTAAAATAGCATTTAGGAATATTAGTTTGTTATATACAGCTGTACACAATCTGGTGTAGATTTATATTACTATTTCTCTCTCTACGTGTATGGTACAGATATATTTGTAACAATATTCTGTTACTGATTTTTCCTATATAAAGAGCTAGGTATGAGACACAATTATCTCATCCTATTCAGTATTTCTTATTGCTCATAATTTCTGTCTTGGTATCAGAGTAAGACGGCTCTGGATACGCCTCTGCTATTCTCTATTCACAGTTTTACAATGTCATCTTCTTGGTACCGTATGATGGAACTCAAAAGCTTGTAGATTGCAAATGGATTTTCAAAACTAAATTCAAAGCAGATGGTTCTATTCTCAAGCATAAAGCAAGGCTAGTGGCAACTCAGCTATGGAAGCACATGTGGCTGAGCTTTCAAAAAAGGATGAAGAATTTATTTCTTGGCATTATAAGCTAGGTCATCCAAGTTCTAGAATTTTGAAACAAATTCTGAATAAATGTGATATCAATGTTAAAGTGAATGAGAAATATGTTTGTGAGGCTTGTCAATATGGAAAGTCAAAGAAATTACCATTCTCAAAATCTGAGTCTCAAGCTTCATCTCCTTTAGAGCTTATTCATACTGATTTGTGGGGACCATCACCTATTCAATCAATTCATGGACATCGATTCTACATTCATTTTATTGATGATTTTAGTAGATTTACTTGGATTTATCCACTTAAGCATAAGGGAGAAGCTATTGGAGCTTTTACACATTTCAAAAACTTGGTTGAAAATCAACTTAATACGAAGATCAAGGCAATTCAATGTGATAATGGATCTGAATATAAGCCTATCTTACATCTAGCTGAGTCTACTGGCATCCTTATACGTCTTACTTGCCCTTATACGTCTCCTCAAAATGGTAGAGCAGAAAGGAAACATCGTCATATAGTTGAAATGGGTTTGACTTTATTAGCTCAAGCATCAATGTCACTTACTTATTGGGTTGAAGCGTTTCAAACTACTGTGTTTCTTATCAATAGATTACCTACTCCTATTCTAAATAATCAGTCACCTTTGTGGTATTTATTCAAGAAGAAACTTGATTATACTTCATTACAACCTTTTGGGTGTGCATGCTATCCTTGTTTGAAGCCCTACAATGAGAACAAGTTTCAATTTCATAGTAAAAAATGTGTCTATCTTGGTCCCACTACAAATAAAAAAGGATACAAGTGTCTTAGCCCAACAGGCCGGATCTATATCTCTAAACATGTAATTTTTGATGCTCATAAGTTCCCTTTTGTGACAGGATTTTTGAGTCGGCGCAGTGCTACTGAAACATATTCACCCACATTACCAATGATAATTGATCAACGCTTGACCCAAATGCCTATCTCTAGTGCCATAAGCCCAAGCCCAAACATTTTCCAAATGCCTATCTCTAATGACATAAGCTCAAGCCCAAACACTACTTTAAATCATTCTCCTTTAAGCCCACGTTCTTCATCTCTTCATCCAGCCATTTCCCATGTATCACAACCACGACCTTTTATTCTCTCACCACACTCAGTCTCCTCTAGTTCCGATGCCCTTCACTCACCATCACATGAATCACCTCCAGTTCCCGAACCTGACCAAAATACTCATCCCATGATAACCCGATCAAAGGCAGGCATCCTTAAGCCTAAATATCCTTTCATTGGTCTTCTTCATTCCGAAACTCCCTCGTCTCTTCGCCTTGCCGCAGAACCCAGAAATGTTTCAGAAGTACTTGTGTCTCGTCCTTGGAGGCAAGCCATGAAAGAGGAATTTGAAGCTCTTCAAAGAAATCACACATGGGTGTTGGTACCGTATGATGGAACTCAAAAGCTTGTAGATTGCAAATGGATTTTCAAAACTAAATTCAAAGCAGATGGTTCTATTCTCAAGCATAAAGCAAGGTTAGTGGCAAAAGGTTTTCAGCAAACCGCTGGTCTAGACTATGGAGAAACTTTCAGCCCAGTGGTAAAATCTACTACCATTCGTCTAATTCTTACTCTTGCAGTCACATTCAATTGGGAATTAAGACAACTTGATGTGAATAATGCATTTCTGAATGGATATTTACAAGAAGATGTGTTTATGCGTCAGCCTGAAGGTTTCTATAATAAAGCGAAACCTAATCATATTTGTAAATAGGTGAAAGCTATTTATGGACTCAAGCAGGCACCACGAGCCTGGTTTGATCGGCTGAGACATACATTGCTGGAATGGGGATTTACTAATGCCAGAAGTGACATTTCACTATTTTTCTTGCAGACCAGATAGCTCACGGTATTTATATTAATCTATGTTGATGATATCTTAATTACTGGCAACAATTCTGTGCTAATTCAGAGATTTATAGCCAAGTTAAATTCTCTATTTTCTCTTAAGGATTTGGGTCCTGTATACTATTTTCTTGGGCTAGAAATTTACAGAGATGCTACTGGAATTTATGTTAATCAGGGCAAGTATACTTTAGATGTTCTAAAGAGATTTAATATGTATGACTGTGCACCAGTGTCAACTCCTATGGTTACTGGTAGGCAATTTTCTGCTTTAGATGGTACTGAAATGGCAGATCCTTCGCTGTATAGAAGAGCTATTGGATCATTACAATATTTAACAACTACTCGGCCAGACATAGCCTTCTCAGTTAACAAATTGAGTCAATTCTTGTCTAAACCTACAGATGTTCATTATCAAGGGGTCAAAAGGATTTTGAGATATCTTAAGGGTACATACCATTATGGTTTACATATTAAACCAGCAAAATCAATTCAGCTAACAGCCTTTACGGATGCTGACTGGGCTACTGATGTTGATGATAGAAAATCTATGGCTGGTTGTTGTGTTTATCTAGGAGGAACATTGATTTCATGGAGTTCTAGAAAGTAGAAAGTAGTTTCTAGATCTAGTTCTGAATCTGAATATAGATCAATAGCAGATGGAGCCTCTGAATTACAATGGTTGCGGTCTTTGATTAATGAACTTGGATTGTATCTTAAACAACCTTCTGTGATTTGGTGTGATAATCTAAGTGCCAGAGCTCTTGCAGCAAATCCAGTACAGCATGCTAGAAGTAAGCATATAGAGATTGATATACATTTTGTAAGAGATCAAGTGTTGTCTGGCATATTGGATATTCGGTATATTCCATCTTCTTTTTAGACGGCTGATTGTCTAACAAAGGCCTTGACTTATACAAAGTTCATACATTTCATAAACAAACTTGGTCTGTGTCCCACACCCCTTCGTTTGAGGGGGAATGTTAATGTAAAATAGCATTTAGGAATATTAGTTTGTTATATACAGCTGTACACAATCTGGTGTAGATTTATATTACTATTTCTGTCTCTACGTGTATGGTACAGATATATTTGTAACAATATTCTGTTACTGATTTTTCCTATATAAAGAGCTAGGTATGAGACACAATTATCTCATCTTATTCAGTATTTCTTATTGCTCATAATTTCTGTCTATCTGCCATCTGTTCTGCGGAATTGTTAAGTTTGTGGGAATTATTCTATTGAAAGGCACTGATTATCAAGAGAAACAAATGAATTCATCTGAATTTTTGTTCCTTTGTGAACTAAAAAAGGGCGGCCCAGTGCACAAGGTTCCCATTAGGTGGGGTTTGGGAGAAATAGATATATGCAGCCTTACCCCGCAAGCGAAGAGGCCATTTCCAGGATTTGAACTCGGGAGCTTCTGGTCACATGGCATCAATCTTACCGCTGCGCCAAGGCTCTCTCTCTTGCAAACTATTTTTTTTTTGACTTACAAGCTGTATATCAATTCCTTCTGATTTAGTCTTTGGTTTATATATTACTGTTTACGTGGTGTGTTAATTAAAAATTATTTTGTGCTAGGTGGGAGTCTCAAGGGTATTTTAGGCCAAACGTTGATCGGGGAACTGATCCTTTTGTTATATCTGATCCTTTTGTTATATCAATGCCACCTCCTAATGTTACAGGGTCTCTGCACATGGGGCATGCGATGTTTGTGACTCTTGAGGTTTTCAATATTCCTAATGGATTTCTGTTATTTAATGTCTGCAAATATTTACATATTTTTGTTTCTAAGTTTGCCTACACATGCATCAATGTGGCATAGAGGTCTTTTTAAATGACAAAGGTTAGATATACTATGTTAATACAAAGATGAATGACACATTCTGCTTGAGTTAAAAAAGGATTTTTAACCCTCCTTTTCCTTCTTCTTTTTTCGGCTTAATTTAAATAATGTTTTTCTCCTGCTTTTTATTGAACCTTTTTTAATAAAAAAATTAACTTCATACTTTCATGAGTTTTTTAACAGTTCTTTGCAAGTTACATATGTAAATAAGATTTTGTGTGTAACCTTTGGAAAGTAGGAAAATATTATGCTTTTATTCCTTTCTTTATGAATGCTGTTTATTCGACTCCCTAATGATGTTCTATTTATACTCTATTTGGTGATTTTTCCTGGTGTATCTGTTAAGATGTTGTCGTAGTGAAGTATCTGTTCCTATTCTTATAATGCTCCGCCTTGCAGGATATTATGGTTAGATATCACTGCATGAAGGGAAGGCCAACACTTTGGCTTCCTGGCACTGATCATGCTGGTATTGCGACTCAGGTTTGTCACTAAATCATTGGGACTTTATATTAGACATGTATAATTCTTAATTCACTTAGTTTCTGTTGAATAATATTAGATAGTACAGCATGTGTAATGTATGGTATGTTGTCTAGATTTAGTGTCCTGGCTTGTACTATATACTTCCTCCTTTACTAACTCACTGCATATAGACATGTGTGCACTCAGAAGATAAATAAGATATTCCAAACACACTTTTCTACTCTATTCATACTCCATAATCTGTCTATTCTTATCAAACTCAACATTTTCTTTCTTCTATTATCTTGCAACTACTTTTGCGTAGATTTCTTTTCCTGTAATAGTTCTCAGTACTGAATTTAACACTGACGTCTTATAGATGTAAAGGGAAAATAAAGCATCCACTTATGATGGGTGTTTTATGTATTTTCAGTTTCATAGCCAGGACTCCTATAGTCATTCTTGTTTGCATCAGTTATTCATTTGCTTGGAAAATGAGATGCCTGCTTTGAGAAATCTCCTGTGAACATTTTTTCCTGTTGACCTTGGAGAGGCATTTTTATTAATTTCCATTAGGGATGTGGCAAATGGAGAAGGGAATTTTTTAAGTGAAACAAGGGGAAATTTATAAGTGTAACTTGTTGCAGCTGTTGATGTTGTTCTTATTTCCTTTTGATAGTGGGTTTGCAGACTGTTAGGAAATTAATATATTAGGAAATTAGGATCCCATATAATCAGGGATAATTAGGATTCCTCATAATTAGGGATTGTGATTGATATCAATCACATAATGAGCCATTAATGTAGAGGCTCCTCTCTTGTATATAAATACCCAACATCTATACATGAAGATACACTTTTTTGAGAATAGATTTACATGGTATCAGAGCCAAGAGCTCTCTGTTTTTTTTCTTTCGTTTTCCGGCGCTGTCTTCTGGTCTGTGGTACGTTTCCCTCCGTCAGTACTGTTCTCGCGTGAGGGTCTCCGGTGACCGGGCACGTCTGCACACGCGCCGCACAGGAGGACTCGCCGGCGTCTGATCGGCCTGTCCCTAGAGATTCGCCTCCATCCGAGCCGCGAGTGGGCGACACGCGCCGCCTCCAGATCCGCCAGAGATCCACGCGCTTTTTCCGGTGCCATTGCAAACAGCTGTTTGCCGCAAGTGAGTGCGTTTTCCGGCGCCGTTGCTGCCGCCATTTGCTGTGTTCGGACCGACTCACCGCCGCCGTCATCTCCCGTGTGGTTGTGCGTCGTGGGTACTCACCATTTTCGGTTTGGTTGCTAATTTGTCCATTTGCACGTCTGTTTCTGGGCATCAGTTTCTTTATTTCTGATTCTATTCTGGTCGTCTTGGCATCAGTTTCTCTGTTTCTGGTCTGTTATAGTCGTGTGTTCTGTCCTGGCTCTGCTTTGGTTGGTCTATCCACTTCTTTGCTTTGTTGAGGGTTGAGTTTGTGGTGCTGTCTTTGCTAGCTCTTGCTTAGGGCTGTTTGGTTGTTGTGGTGGTGAGGCCACTCCATTTGCTTTCTTGCTTGTTGATTATTTCTACTTAGAAGGGGTTTACGTGCATTGATAGCTGACTCCAAGGCTAGTGTCACTACTGAAATTATTCCTGTGACTAATAAAATCACCGAGCACAAATTGACCTGGACAAATTATATGGATTGGAGCAAAACCGTCCGCATGTACTTGCTTAGTATTGAGAAGGAGGGCCATTTGACTGATATGCCTCCTGCAGATGACCCTAAGATGACTTGGGCCTGAGTGGATGCTCGTTTATTCTTGCAAATCCAGAATTCTATTGACAATGAAATCCTTCCCTCAGTGAGTCACTGTAATATGGTTAAGGAACTTATGAGCTGCTTGGAATTTCTGTACTCTGGGAAAGGAAATATCACTCGCATTCATGATGTCTGCAAGGGATTCTATCGTGCTGAACAGCAAGGGCATTCGTTCAAAAACTTTTATGTGGAGTTCAAGAAAATGTATGAAGAGTTGAAGATGTTAATACCGCCTACCACTGACCTTAAGGTTCAAGTTGATAATATGGAGAAACTAGCGATTCTCAGCTTTCTTATTGCCTTGATCCCTCATATGAGACTGTTCGTTCCCAAGTTTTGTCTAGTTCTGAACTTCCTTCACTTCAGGATGTGTACTCTCGTGTGCTACGTACAGATAGTCTCTTACATCCAACCCCTACTTCGAATGCTAGTGCATTAGCTGGCCGTGGTCCTATTGATACCCGTTAACAGAATTTCGTAAAAGCTGGCCATAGTATACCATACTCGACCTCTGCTGATTCACGGAACCAAGGTCCCCCACGCTCTAACAACAATCCTCCGACTCTTGGTCCTATTGTCTGCTTCTATGGTAAGGAACCTGGTCATACCAAACAGTACTGTCGTAAGTTGCAGAACAAGCTACAACGTACTAGAGCTGCTTATGTGACCCAATCCTCCAATCCATCTGATAATGTTCCATCCACTCCGAGTGCACTTGTTACAGGTAACGGCGACTCATGCCTTGCTACTTCTTCCACGAAGTGGATTATCGATTCAGGTGCCACTGACCACATGACAGGTAACCATCATTTGTTCTCTACGTATGCACCGTATGCCAGCCCCTCTTTTATAACTATTGCCAATGGATCGTCCTCTCGCGTCCTTGGCTCTGGCACAGTTACACCTACATCCTTTGTTTCTCTATCATCAGTCCTTAATGTTCCTGATCTTGCTTTTAACCTTCTGTCTCCCAGCAAGCTTACTCACCAATTGAATTGTTTTATCTCACTTTTCCCTGACCATTGTGTGATTCAGGATCTTACGACGAGGTGGATTATTGGTAGGGGCTATGAATCTGGCGGCCATTACTTCCTTGACGATGGGGTGCCGTGTTCCGTTGCTTGCTCTGGTGGTTCTTTCCTTTTTAATATTCATTGTCGTCTAGGTCATGTGTCATTGTCATCCTTGAAGAGGTTGTATCCTCAATTTCATGATTTGTCGTCTTTAAAGTGTGAGTCGTGTCAGTTTGCCAAACACCATCGTGTTCACCTGGCACCTCGCGTCAATAAACGGGCTGCGTCCCCCTTCGATTTGGTTCATTCTGATGTTTGGGGCCCTTGTCCTATCATGTCCACGTCTGGTTTTAAGTACTTTGTTACTTTTATTGATGATTTCTCTCGAACCACCTGGCTTTATTTAATGAAAAATCGTTCTGAGTAATTTTCTCACTTTTGCAATTTTTGTGTTGAGATCAAAACCCAGTTTGGTATCTCTGTGAAAACCTTACGAAGTGATAATGCTAAAGAGTATTTTTCTGGCCAGTTTCACGACTATATGCTCACACATGGCATGATTCATCGGTCCTCGTGTGCCGATATACCTGCTCAAAATGGTGTTGCAGAGCGTAAAAACCGACACTTATTAGAAGTTGCCCGGGCTCTAATGTTTCAAATGCAAGTTCCTAAATCCTTTTGGGCTGATGCTGTGTCCACCGCATGCTTCCTTATTAATCGTATGCCGTCTCCTGTTCTCAGTGGTGACATTCCGTACACCATTTTGTGTCCTTCCAACCCCTTGTTTCCTATTGATCCCAAAATCTTTGGTTGTGTCTGTTTTGTTCGAGATATTCCTCCCCTCTGTCACCAAACTTGATCCTAAATCTCTCAAGTGTGTCTTCCTTGGCTATTTAGGGTTCAGAAAGGTTATCGGTGCTATTCACCCGACCTCCGACGCTATCTTGTGTCTACCGATGTCACTTTCCATGAGTCTACTTTGTTCTTCTCTGTCTCTGCTCTGCCTCCCTCCCCTAACAGGATCTTGATCACCTTTTAGTGTATGAGGTTCGCTCCCTACCAGTGCAAGCGTCGGTGCCGGCCCCTACTCCGCCTCCTATCCACCATGTCTATCAGAGACGTACTAAGGAAAGTAATGCCGCTGTTGGTTTCTCTGACCTACCAATGCCTGCCTCGGGACCTGATCCACACTTAGCCTCCTCACCCTCACTGGCCTCTGACCCTGAACTAGTACCTAAGTCCGTACCGGATACTCTAGATCTTCCTGCCTCTTCTACTGACCTACCCATTGCCTTCCACAAAGGTAAACGCGCTTGTACGTACCCTATCTCCTCGTTCATATCCTATCATCACCTGTCGCCCACATCTTGTTCTTTCATAGCATCCTTAGACTCGCTTACCATTCCCACCAACCTTTCCCAAGCCTTGGCTCGTTCTGGTTGGCGTGCTACGGTGGACGAGGAAATGATGGCCCTTGATAAGGCTGGTACCTGGACTCTCGTTGATTTACCTCCTGGGAAGAAGGCTATTGGGTGTAAGTGGGTATTTGCCGTTAAGACGAAAGATGATGGAACCTTGGAATGATTGAAAGCTCGCCTGGTTGCTAAGGGTTATGCTCAGACGTATGGTGTTGACTATTCCGAGACCTTTTCTCCTGTGGCCAAGTTGTCCTCTGTTCGTCTCTTCATCTCTATGGCAGCTACCCATGGTTGGGACCTTCATCAGCTGGATGTTAAAAATGCTTTTTTAAATGGCGATCTTCTTGAGGAAGTGTACATGGAGCAACCGCCTGGCTTTGTTGCTCAGGGGGAGCATGGCAAGGTATGCTACCTTCAAAAATCTTTATATGGTTTGAAGCATAGCCCTCGTGTTTGGTTTGATAGATTCAGTTATGTGGTTAAGGAGTTTGGTCTGAATCAAAGTAAATGTGATCATTCTGTATTTTATCAACGGACAGATGCTAGTATGATTCTCTTAGTAGTCTATGTCGACGACATTGTTATTACAGGGGATGATATGACAGGGATCTCGCCACTCAAGGTCTTTCTTAATTCCCATTTCCAAACAAAGGATTTGGGTCAGTTAAAGTACTTTCTTGGGATCGAAGTTATGAGAAGCAAGAAAGGCATTCTCCTAACCCAGCGGAAATATGTTCTTGATCTACTGAAAGATACCGGGAAACTTGGAGCATCACTCAGTAGCTGTCCCATGATTCCTAATCCCTTTTTGGATATTGATGAGAGTGTGCCATTTGATGAGCTACCTGAGGATATGAAAAAAAGGATTGATCCTGAGAAGATTAAACTGTTTGCCTACCCTGAGCGATACCGAAGGCTGATTGGAAAATTGAATTATCTCACGGTCACTCGCCCTGATGTAACCTTTCCTGTCAGTAGGCTTAGCCAATTCATAGTAGCACCAACCGTTGCTCAGTGGGAAGCTTTGGAACATGTCTTACATTACTTGAAGGGCTCACCTGGTCGTGGTATACTCTATACAAATCACAACAACACAAAGATTAAGTGTTTCTGTGATGCTGATCATGCGGGGTTAAAGATGTCTAGGAGGTCTACTACAAGCTATTGTGTTCTTGTAGGTGGAAACTTGGTATCTTGGAGAAGCAAGAAGCAGGACGTGGTGGCAAAGTCTAGTGCAGAAGCTGAATATTGAGCCATATCTCAGTCTGTACAGGAGATTGTGTGGATTCACCAGTTAATGAAGGAAGTTGGTCTTGCCACGACATTGCCTGCGAAGCTATGGTGTGATAATAAAGCTGCCTTACACATAGCCTCCAACTCCGTGTTCCATGAACGTACGAAGCATATTGAGATTGATTGTCACTTTGTATGTGATAAGATCAAGGAGAACTTTAGCTCTACAGGACATGTACCGTCTAGTGATCAGTTGGGTGATTTTTTGACTAAGGCCTTGGATGGCACTCGGGTTGACTATCTTTGTAATAAGTTGGGCATGATTAACATCTATGCTCCAACTTGAGGGGGAGTGTTAGGAAATTAATATATTAGGAAATTAGGATCCCATATAATCAGGGATAATTATGATTCCTCATAATTAGGGATTGTGATTGATATCAATCACATAATGAGCCATTAATGTAGAGGCTCCTCTCTTGTATATAAATATCCAACATCTATACATGAAGATACACTTTTTTGAGAATAGATTTACACAGACCTTTGAGGTGTTCCTACTTTATTCCCTAAAAAGTTTGTAAGGCAGAGGTAGGGAGAGTTGTATATTTGGGGATGGCTTGTTACAGTTATGCAGACTGCTGGTGGTCTTTCTCCTAATATATGTTTTTGAATGTGACGGTGTTTGTTTTTGCATCCCTTAGTTGCCTAGTGTATGGCCTTGACTTTTTGAAAAATTTAATGAACAATGGTTTTCTGTACTAATATTGGAGGAGCTATTATTTACCTATTACTTAAATGTGCAACAGAAAGGAGTACCTTGCTATTCTTTATTGTTATTTCTCTTATCTTCTTGCAGAAATTACCTTGGAAATAATGTAATTCAATTATTTGGTTGATCTGCCTTAGGCATAACATTAGTTTGTGGCATTAGGTAATCATTGCATTGTGTCCTGATTATTTCGTCTGTAGTTGAAGCTATAATTATTTCTATACTGAATTTTATTCTTCTCCTTCCAGTTGGTTGTTGAAAGAATGCTTGCATCTGAAGGAATAAAAAGGAGCGAACTGAGTAAAGAGGAATTCACAAACCGAGTTTGGCAGTGGAAAGAGAAGTATATCTTATCTCAAAATTTAGTTTTACATCTAACTGTTAACCATGTGCAGACATATTTGTTGGCTGTCTCACATTAAGCCTCTTTAGGACTTCTTATTCACTTTTCTTTCCTTTTAGTCTGTGTTTTTCTTTAATTCAGAGACCAAAATGCACTCAAAGTTGTGTTATTCCAATAGAAATAGGGTACAATTTATAGGCTCCAAATGAGAGCCCTCATAAAGGGAGGAGTTAAGAGCAATCAATGACAATTAATCCACTTAAATTCAGAATCATTCCTAAACTAGAGTGACTATAATCAAGGGATATGATTGAATACTAGAATCATGGGATCCTAATTTATTTCCTAATATTCTAACACTCCCCCTCAAGCTGGAGAATATATGTCAATCATTCCCAACTTGCATCAAAACCCTTCAAATTTAGATCTGCCTAGTGACTTGGTCATTACATTTGCAATCTGTTCTTCAGATTGTATATAGGATAATGTCATAATGCCTGCTTCAACTTTCTCTTTGATAAAGTGCCTGTCTACCTCAACATGCTTTGTTCGATCATGATAAACAGGGATTCTTGTCATCTCAATATTGGATTTGTTGTCACACCAAACTTGCTTCGGACCCTCATATGGAATTCCTAATTCATTTAGTAACCGGATAACCTAGAGTCCTTCACATGTTCCGTCATTCATAGCTCTCAATTCTGCTTCCGCCCTGCTCTTTGACATAATAGTTTGCCTCTTGCTTCTCCATGTCACTAGATTTCCCCACACATGTATAGTATCCTCCCATTGACCTTCTGGTTTCTCTTCCTTTTGCATGGTCTGCGTCGATGTAGATCTCTAAGTTTCTGGCCGTGCACTTCTTAAAGAAGATTCCTCTTCCTGGATTGAATTTCAGATAACTCAAGATTTTGTAAACAACTACCATGTATTCTTCTTGTGGTTGATGCATGAACTGACTTACTATTCCAACAGCATAGTTGATATCTGGGCGTGTTTGGATTAGGTATATCAGCTTCCCTACAAGTCTTCTACACTGTTTAGAGTCAACCGGGACACCATTTTCTTTGAATTCTAGACGACAACCTTCTTCCATTAGTGTTCCCTCGAGTTGTGCCCCTAACATTCCTGTTTCATGCAACTAGTTTAGGGTATACTTCCGTTGGGATATATTGATGCCCTTCTTTGTTCTTGCCACTTCCATACCCAAGAAGTATCTCATTTGGCCAAGATCCTTAACCTGGAATTCAGTGGACAAATCCCTCTTTAGTTGAGCAATAGAACTTTCATCATTTCCAGTAATGACTATATCATCCATGTAGACAATCAGGACAGTGATTCTTCCCTCATCATGCTTGATAAACAATGTGTCATTTGTTTGTCCCTGGCTGTACCTAAGTTTCTTTATTGCTTTGTTGAAGCGGCCAAACCATACCCTTGGGGATTGTTTTAGTCCATACAGTGACTTGTTAAGTTTGTGGACTGACCCATTTGGAGCTAGGACGCTGTTTGGAACTTCCATATAGACCTTTTCCTCCAAGTCACCATTCAGAAATGCGTTCTTTACGTCTAATTGATGTAGTGACCAATCCAAGTTAGTTGCTATTGACAATAATATTTGGATTGTGTTGAATTTGGCTACTGGGCTGAAGGTCTCCTGATAATCTATTCCATAGATTTGTGTATTTCCTTTCGCAACTAGACTTGCTTTGTACTTGTTGATGCTGCCATCAGGATTGAACTTAGGGGTAAAGATTCACTTACACCTGACAGGTTTCTTTCCAGGAGGGCAAGAGATGATTTCCCATGTCTTACTTTCTTTAAGTGCTTTCAACTTTAAAGAAAGTATTCAAATAAATTATTCTGATTTAATAATTAGTCTATTAGAGTTAGTTAGAGAGGATTTATTGGATAACAAATAGGAGAGATATTTGGATTATTTGTAAATAAGTTAGATCAGATTTAATTCTGTTGTAACCTCCCTAGAAACGTGGCCTCTTAGCTGCTGGCCCTAAAGTGTATATATTCAACCCTTTGATCAATGAAATAACCATCGGGTGAATTACAATTCCTATTAACAGCCATATATCCTATATGGTATCAGAGCAATTATAGGGAAAAAACAGATTCAATGGCTGTGGCTGATTCACTCGGTTCAGATTTGGGGTCAGACCTTCGGTCAGAGATGCATCCATCTTCGGCGACGGGAGGTTCCCTCGTAAATGGCGCACATCGCCTTACCACTGCTAGACTCGAGGGTTTGGCGGTGTTAATTGTCCCAAAAAGGCTCTCCAGCGACGGTGGGAATTATCGACAATGGGCGCAATCAATGCGCCTCGCTGTTGATGGCAGAGGACGTCTTGGGCATCTCACCGGCGCCACTGCTGCTCCTCCACAGACCGACGAGAAGGCTTACCAAACTTGGCAATCTGAGAACTCCATGGTGTCCTCATGGTTGGTCAACGCAATGGCATCAGGAATTCGAAAGAGCTTCATGTTTCTTCCATCTGCACATGACATTTGGGAAGCTGTCAAAGAAGCATATGGAGATGGAGCCATCGTACCACTAATCTTTGATTTACAACAACAGGTTTGGGATCTGAAACAAAATTCCCTCTCTTTAAGTGACTATTATTTGGCAAAAACTGCACTTTGGCAGGAAATTGATCCAATAAACGATGAACATGAGTGTTGTGCTTCTCATATCGCCAGCCACCTGAAACGGATTGAAAGAGCATGTCTATTTGAACTACTTACGGGCCTCAATCCTTCTTATGATGATGTTAGAGGTAGAATCTTATCCCAGGAACCTACTCCATCAGTCCGTGCTGCATTTGCAATACTCCGAGATAATTCACTTGGAAAAAGGTTATGCTCAGGGAAACACGAGTACCGACAGAATCTTCTGCGCTTGCAGCTAGATCATCTGATCAGCGTAATACAAAACCCCGACCATCATGTGACCACTGCCAGAAAATTCGCCACACAAAGGACACTTGCTGGGAAATTCACAGCAAACCAGCCGATTGGAAACTGAAACGGGGAAAAGGTCGTGGATATGTGGCTGAAACCTCTGCAGATGCTAACACTGAGTCTGTACCTCTCTCTTCTGATGGTACTCTACATCTGATCCTTGAGAGACTTGCTGTATTAGAAGGTAATTATCAAACTAATAAGCAACCAAGTGCCACTGTAGTCCACGGAGGTAATTTTTCTAAGGCATTAGCTACTATTCAAGGTATGACTTCTAAAATGAGTTGGATCGTTGACTCTGGCGCATCTGATCACATGTCCAATGACAGCTCCTTATTCTTTAATTATGCTCCCATAAAAAGGAAACTTACCGTAAAAATAGCTGATGCCTCTCATTCACTAGTTGCTGGTATTGAAAGTATAAGAGTTTCAAATACATTGACTCTTCATGACGTTTTACATGTCCCAAACTTAAAATGTAATCTGCTATCTGTCAGCTAGTTGGCAAGAGATAGGTGCTGCCATGCTAACTTCTTTGCCTCTTATTGTGTATTCCAGGATGTGTTGATGGGGATGACGATTGGAACTTCTAAGGAGTTTGATGGACTTTACTACCTGGATGACTGTGCTAATAAAGGTGTTTGCCATTGCACTAATGTGTCTCTCCCTAGGTCTAGTGATTTTGAATTGTGGCACAAACGCTTAGGACACCCAAACTTTCATTATATGACCAAATTGTTCCCTTCCATTTATTCTAATAAAATTTCTGCTAAATTCCATTGTGATTCATGTGAGCGCGCTAAACATCACAGAACTACTTTTCCAAGTATTCCATACAAAGCGTCTAAACCATTTACAACGATTCATAGTGATTTATGGGGACCTTATCAGGTTTCAAATCGGTCACATGCCAAGTGGTTTATCTGCTTCATTGATCATCACACCCGAGTGAGCTGGGTATATCTACTAAAAGAAAAAACGGATGTTTATCAAACCTTCATTGATTTCTACACTGATCAAAAATCTGTTCAAAACCATAATGCAAATCCTTCATACAGACAATGGCACTGAGTACTTTAACTAGTCCCTTTCCCATTTTCTAAAAGACCATGGCATTCTTCACAAAAGTACATGCCCACATAGCCCCCAACAGAATGGTGTGGCTGAAAGAAAAAACAGGCACATCCTTGAAACAGTCAGGGCAATCATGTTCAGTAGCAATACCCCTAAATTCCATTGGCATGATGTTGTCCTTACAACTACTTATCTTATAAATCGCTTGCCAAGTAAACCCTTGTCCTATTCTAACCCTCCCCAAGTCCTTCATGATCACTACAACTTACCCTACCTTGAAAATACCTTACCATTAAAAATCTTTGGCTGCACCTCTTATGTCCACCTTCACCACACCAATAAATTAGACCCAAAATCTGTTCGGTGCATATTTCTAGGATACTCAGCAACACAAAAGGGCTACAAATGCTATGATCCCGGTCATAAACACCTATATATTACTTGTGATGTTACCTTTCACGAAGATACCCCTTTTTATCCTCAGGCTGAAATTCAGGGGGAGAATGGGAACGAATTCCACCCTGTCACATCCCAATCAGAATCAAAACCTATTCGCTTCATTGAGAATACACCTACATTAATCGAACCTGTAGTAGCTACTACTTTACCTAAATCCGTTACAACTTCACCTATGACTGACCCTATAGTAGCTACAACTCCATCTATAACTGAACCTACTTCAGTTGAAGTTCCCAACCCTGAAACAATTCCTAGAAATAGTGAAGAAAACACAAGCCGAGGGGGAGACAATTCCAACACCTTAAGAGTTTATACATGAAGACACAAGACAGGTACTCTTCCTCAAACAACTTGCACAATCCATGAATCTGACCCGGAGACAGATCCACAAGCACAACATTTGAGCAAAGAAACTCAAGCACAAAGTGACCTTGACCTTCCAATTACAGTCAAGAAACCACCCAGAGCATGCACAAGACATCCTATTCAGAAATTTGTGTCATATCAAGCACTTTTTTCTCAATATTATGCATTTGTATCTCATCTTGATAGTATAAGAGTTCCTAATAACATAGATGAAGCACTAGCTGTTCCTGAATGGAGACAAGCAGTCATGGAAGAGATGAAAGCTCTAGAAACAAATGGAACATGGGAGGTAACTGATATACCGAAAGGGAAGAAACCAATAGGATGCAAGTGGTTCTTCACCCCAAAGTACAAAGCAGATGGAGGCCTTGACAAATACAAGGCAAGGCTGGTTGCAAAAGGGTTCTCACAGGTATATGGCATGGATTACAATGAAACATTTGCTTCAATAGCAAAGTTAAGTATCGTAAGAATACTACTCTCACTAGCTGTCAATCTAGACTGGTCACTTCATCAAATGGATGTCAAAAACGCCTTTCTTAATGGTGATTTGAAGGAGGAAGTCTATATGAAATTACCTCCAGGATTCCCAGGAAAAAAGGGAAATAAAGTATGTAGATTAAAAAAATCATTGTATGGCTTGAAACAATCTCCAAGAGCTTGGTTTGAAAGATTTACACACGTATTGAAGAAATAGGGCTACACACAGGGACAAAGTGATTACACCCTTTTCTTCAGACGTATAAATGGAGAAATAGTAATCCTAGCAGTTTATGTGGATGACATAGTTATCACAGGTGATAATGAAGAGGAAATGGACAGAATCAAGAAGGCTCTAAATAAAGAATTCCAAGTGAAAGACCTTGGTGAGATGAAATATTTCCTTGGAATGGAGGTTGCCTATTCCACTAAAGGAATTTATATCTCACAGAGAAAGTATATCCTTGATCTTCTTAAGGAAACAGGGATGTTAGGATGCAGACCAAGTAACACACCAATCAAAGTTGAAAAGATAAGTGATGATGAAGATCTAGGCAAAGATGTCGATATGGGAAGATACCAACGGATGGTGGGAAAGTTGATCTATTTATCACACACCCGTCCTGACATTGCCTTTGCAGTCAGTATGGTCAGTCAACACTCTCATGATCCTAAACAGAAACGCCTGAATGAAGTATATGGAATTCTGAGATACCTGAAAGGCTCACCTGGTAGAGGATTGTTGTTTAAAAAATCCAATGAAAGGAATGTAAAAATGTTCACTGATGCTGACTGGGCAGGTGACCAAGAGGACAAAAAGTTCACATTCGGATACTGCACATGGGTTTGGGGAAATCTAGTCACCTGGCGGAGCAAAAAACAAAATGTGGTGGCTAGAAGTAGTGTTGAGGCAGAGTTTCGGGCCATAGCACTCGGAATCTGTGAAGGTATTTGGGTCAAACGGGTACTTGAAGAGCTAAATATGATGGTTAATCTGCCTATAAAAATGTACTCTGATAACATGGTAGCAATCAACATATGTCACAACCCAATTCAACATGATCGGATGAAGCATATGGAGATTGACAAACACTTCATACGTGAGAAGATTGATGATGGGATAATAGACCTTCGATATGTGTCTTCTCAACAACAAACAACTGACATCCTTATAAAGGGACTCACAAAAGATAAGTTTGAGTTCTTAGTTGGCAAGTTGGAGATGATCAATTTCTATACTCCAACTTAAGGGGGAGTGTAGAAAGTATTTAAATAAATTATTCTGATTTAATAATTAGTCTATTAGAGTTAGTTAGAGAGGATTTATTGGATAACAAATAGTTGAGATATTTGGATTATTTGTAAATAAGTTAGATCATATTTAATTCTGTTGTAACCTCCCTAGAAACGTGGCCTCTTAGCTACTGGCCCTAATGTGTATATATTCAACCCTTTGATCAATGAAATAACCATCGGGTAAATTATAATTCCTATTAACAGCCATATATCCTATAAACTCCTCTTCTGTAGCCTGTTTCCACTTTGGGTCAGCCATAGCTTGTTGGAAGGTGTTAGGAATTTTAATCTGTGCACTGTTTACAACAAAACACTGCATTTTGACAGACAGGTTACCATACGAAACAAACCGTTGAATTGGATGTTGAGTATAAGACCTTACCCTATTTCTTAGTGCAATAAGCCAGCCCATCTCTTCAGGATATATCCTCAAGTCAAATTCATGGTCGTTCCTTCGAGTGGGATTGACGTTTCTTTCTGCCTCCTGAGGTTGTTGCCTGGCACCTCCCTCTGATCCATCTTCTGCATCCATCCCAGTTATGATCTCAACCTGTGTTTCCGAGTCATTAGGGTTGGTATTAGGAGGTGTAAAAGGTATGGTATCATGGTTTTGAGGCAAGGTATCAAGAAAGTTAGGTAAGTTATCAGGGATTTCTAGGTTAACAGGCGGGGCATCAGTGGCTTTAGAACTTGATTCATGTGAAATTAGCCATTCAACATCTGAGTACTCCCCCTGAATGGGTAATTTGGGATAGTAAGCGTCCTCCTCAGAGAACACAGTGTCTTTGGAGACATGCCACTTCTTGGTAGTGGGGCAGTAACACTTGTATCCTTTTTAGGTAGAGGAGTAGCCAAGGAATATGCATTTCTGGGACTGGGCATCGAACTTACTTCCATCAGGGATATGGACAAATACAACACACCCAAACACTTTCGGAGGCAAGGGTTTATGAGAGGACAATTAGGAAAGGTGGTAAGAAGTGTCTGGATAGGGGTGGTATAATTGAGGACTTTGGAAGGCACTCGGTTGATGAGGTAGGCCGCAGTTAGGACTGTATCTTCCCAGAAGGTCGTGGGTACATTTCTTCCATCAGCAGTATTCGGGTTACCTCCAACAGATGACGATTCTTTCGTTCGGCAACCCCATTTTGTTGAGGGGTGTAAGTGCAAGAGGTTTGGTGGTGAATTCCTTGCTGAACAAGGAAGTCTTTAAAGGTATGACTGAGGTATTCTTGACCATTATCACTTCGAAGGACTTTGATAGAGGATTGAAATTAGGTTTGGACAAATTTGTGAAAGCTTTGGAAAACTTGTGCCATCTCGGACTTTTCTTTTATCAAGTAAACCCACGTGAGTCTGGTGTGATCATCAATGAAAGTAACAAATCAGTTTTCATTTTTTTGGTGGTTGTTCTGGCTGGGCCCCAAATGTCACTATGAATGAGTTGGAAAGGAGTGGTGGGTCGGTAGGATTGTTTTGGATAGGAGGATCGTATTTGTTTAGCCAATTGACAAGTTTCACAGTGAAAAGGAACAGAATCTTTATTGAATAAACTTGGAAACACATGTCTCATATAATTAAAACTAGGATGTCCGAAACGACAATGCCATAAAAGTACATCTTTGTCTTGAGAACTTGCCCTGACTAGAGCATGTTGTGCATTCCAAATCACTTTATTCGCCATCTTCGATCGTTCCAGGTAGAAAAGTCCATCCCACTTTTTAGAAGTCCCAATCGTCTTTCCCGAGTGTAAATTCTGAAATAGACATAGATCAGCGTCAAATATCTCTCTACATATATGTCCCTTCGTTAGCTTGCTCACAGATATTAAATTACAAGTAAGTGCTGGGACAAATAGAATATGATGAATGCTGAGTGAATTAGATAGTGTGACGGTGCCAATTCCTTCAACTTTAGTGAATACGCCATTAGCAACTTTGACATGAAGGTGCTCCAGACATAGTTTAAGGATTGTAAATAAGGTTCGATTACCCGTCATATGGTCCGTTGCTCCGGAATCAACTATCCATGCATCATCGCTAGTCCGTATGGTATTGGGGGCTATGATAGAATTACCTGATTGGACAAGATTAACACTCGGCAAAGAGTTGGACTTATTCTGTTTTTCAAGTATCCGACGGAGTATCTGCAATTCGTCTTGACTCAAGAAAGAGGTGTCCTCAGCTTTCTATTCAGTAGAGGTGAGATGACTCTGGGTTTGCTAGTGGATGGTTTGCCGTGTAATTTCCAACATTCCTCCTTGATGTGACCCTTTTTCTTGCAATAATTGCACCATTTGTTTTTCCGTTCCTCCTGTGGCCTAGGTATTGCAAGCGTAGCACTCTCAACTTGATTGGGGAGGCTGTGGTTCAAGAGTTTCCTACTTTCTTCGAACTGCACATGATTGACAATATTAAAGAGGTTTGGTAGGGGTTTTATTCCCATTATTCTCCCTCGTATTTCCTCAAACGAATCATTGAGTCCGAGAAGAAAGTTATAGACTCTTCCTTCTTCTACTATCTTCTTGTATAACTGAGCATCCTCCACATTTTTCCATGGATGCACTTCAAACAAGTCCTGTTGTTGCCAGAATTTTATCAACGCATTATAATAATCGGTTAATATCAGGGTACCTTGTCTCAAATCTCGAAGTTGGCGTTTCAAATGGATCAAGGCAGCAGTGTTATCAAGAGAGGAATAAGTTCTTTTGGCTGCATCCCAAATCTTTTTTGCAGTATTTGCCAGGAGATAGCCTTCACTGATATCAACAGCCATAGAATTATAGAGCCAAGTCATAACTTGGTTATTTTCAGCAAACCACGTGTCATAGGTTGGGTCATCTGGGGTTGGTTGAGGTGCTGCCCCATTGATGTATTTCTCCTTTCGCTTTCCACGAATATACTTTAGCACGCTTTGGGACCATTGGAGGTAATTTCTTCCATTAAACCTGTGGTTAGTAACCATACTCTGAGGTTCTGGAAATTCTGATGCCATTAAGGTGTTGTTGGTAGTGGTGGAAGAGTTGCTAGATGAGGAGGAATTAGTAGGAGTTGTACCGGACATGAATGCAGTAGGAGAGATTCCGATTTTACTTGGATTTCCGAGAACAGAGCCGAACAGAGGAGGAAAATGAGTAGGATTCATGTTTCTGGGGAAAATGGTCGCCGGAACCACCGTGGACGACAGCGGGTGGAGGTCACGCGTCAGTGTTGTGGTGGCGTGTGAGGGCCACGCACCGGTCCGATCGCCCCCGTCTCTCTGGGATGCGCCGATCGGCGCCTGATGGTTCTTCTTGTGACGGCGGTGTACTGACACGCGCCGCCCTTCACCAGATCTGGGAGTGCATGACGCTGCTGCACTGTTCTCTCTCTCTTAGCCGCTTGTGTTTCAGTGTTTCGGTCTCTCAGCCTCTCGTGTTTCAGTCTCTCAGCCTCACCATGGCAGTTTCTGATTTTGAAAATAAAACTCTGATACCATGTTTAATTCAGAGACCAAAATGCAATCAAAGTTGTGTTATTCCAGTGGAAATAGGGTACAATTTATAGGCTCTAAATGAGAGCCCTCATAAAGAGAGGAGTTAAGAGCAATCAATGACAACTAATCCACTTAAATTCAGAATCATTCCTAAACTAGAGTGACTATAATCAAGGGATATGATTGAATACTAGAATCATGGGATCCTAATTTATTTCCTAATATTCTAACAGTTTTAATAATGGACTTATTTGCTATTAGAAATTTGAAGTCAACAACTTTGATGGGGAATGATCTGTGAAACAAAGGTAACATGATGCATCTAACATGCAGCTTCCATTTTCTCAGAAATGATATCCATGAAGTAAATATAAAAAATTTCCCTCTATTTGTCATGATGCACTCTAACTCTTCCAGCCCAAAGGGCTTTTGTGAGGGGGGATGTGCACATGTTAGAGATTGTAATTAATTCGTTCATGGTTCTTCACTTAACGACTTTTTTTTGTGTTGAAATGATTTGTGATGATCAAGATACTGATCTTCTGCCCTAAGATCTCGTCTGTTCTTGTGAAAATGATAGGGACCAAGGTAGTATGGGTTGTCAAAGTTCCACATTGAGTAGTATGGGCTGCTTGATTGGGTACTTAAGTGCTTTGACTCTCTCACCTCAATAGCTAGCTTTTGGGGGTGGTTTTCCAAGGTGCTTGGGTGCCTATCATTTGGTATCACAGCCGGTGGCTGGCGGACCGAAGAGGGCTACTGACAGAGGGTTCTGACTGGCAAGGAGGCCGAGTGAAGTGCTGTCATGTGAAGCCGTCGAGACGTCGGCTTTCTAGGGAGGGTGTATTGATAGGGACCAAGGTAGTATGGGTTGTCAAAGTTCCACATTGAGTAGTATGGGCTGCTTGATTGGGTACTTAAGTGCTTTGACTCTCTCACATCAATAGCTAGCTTTTAGGGGTGGTTTTCCAAGGTGCTTGGGTGCCTATCATTTGGTATCACAGCCGGTGGCTGGCGGACCGAAGAGGGCTACTGACAGAGGGTTCTGACTGGCAAGGAGGCCGAGTGAAGTGCTGTCATGTGAAGCCGTCGAGACGTCGGCTTTCTAGGGAGGGTGTATTGATAGGGACCAAGGTAGTATGAGCTACCAAAGTCTCACATCGAGTAGTATGGGCTGCTTGATGGAGTACTTTAGTGCCTTGGCTCTCCACCTCAATAACTAGCTTTTGGGGTGTGGTTCTCCAAGGTGCTTGGGTGCCTATCAGAAAAATTGCAAGGAATGAAGATCAAGTTTGTGAGATCATGTGACCTTGATCAATCCTAGATTGGAAAGCTAGGCAATACATGCATTTCCTTGAGTGATCCTAAATGAAGAAGCCTTCTGCTCAAGACCAAAGACCCAAAAAAAGTCGTTTGTCTATCCATTTGTTCTTCGTTTTTGTTTTGCATTAGCTGGTTGATGGAGTTTCTTATTTTGAATGTTGCACAAGTATTGCAGGTTATGAAAGTTTAATTGAATGGTGTGTATAGCTTAGCATTTAGAGCACTTAATTAATATAGATTAGTGTTTCCCATTATTTATAATTGCTCAAATTTATTCACTATTAAGAAATGATACTATTCATTTTATGTTTTTAGTTTGCCCTTTCTTCATTAACTTATCATTAACCTGTTCCCCCTGCCTTATCATAAGCTTCATTTAATTATATGCACCATATCAGGTATGGTGGAACCATCACAAATCAGATCAAGAGACTTGGTGCTTCTTGCGATTGGACTAGAGAGCACTTCACCCTAGATGAACAGCTAAGTCGTAAGACATTTTTCAACTAATTGGACCTCTAGCAAAGTTATAAAGCTGTTTTGAAGGGTTGTATGTATGATTTAAATATGTAGTAAATAATTTGGGCGCGCTTTGATAATCTTTCTAATTTATTCAATTTATTTTTACTTATCCAATCTTTGATAATCTTAATCCGTCTCTCCAATCTTAATTTAATACTAAAAAAAATGTACTATCATTTAATTTATTCACTGTTACATTTACTGATACCTTGCCCAACCATTTCTGCAGGAGCTGTTGTTGAGGCATTTGTCAGGCTTCATGAGAAAGGCTTGATTTACCAAGGTATAACCTGAATTATGGTCTATATTTATGCTGCCTTGTTCGTTCCTGAATGCTTGCATTTTGTTGGGAAGTCTTGTAATTCAAAAGATTACATCATGTTCATGTGCTGGGTGTGGATTTGCTCTTGTTTGAAGTGTTTATGTTTCATGGTTCCTAGATGTTGTAATGAACCTGCTATGGGACAGAATTTATCTGACAACCTGTTTGTGGTGTTGACAATGGACTTACTATTGATGATTTTTCTGGTTCATCAGACTTGCTTTGATACCATGAGAAAAAAAGTGTCCTACTGTCTGTCTTGATTTGATATACTGAAAGAGGTACACATAGGGATGACTACCACAAGAATCTCTGTAGTTCTTTGTCAAAAAGTCATGGAAATAAATTATAGAAATAAATGGTGTCTAAATCTAATAACATACAGCAGAAAATAAATGATTTGATATACTGAAAGAGGTACAAATAGGGATGACTACCACAAGAATCTCTGTAGTTCTATGTCAAAAAGTCATGGAAATAAATTGTGTCTAAATCTGATAACATACAGCATAAAATATCAATCAAATAATAACATCTGTCTGACAGGCAATTCAAAGATAGCAATAACCAATCTGGGCCTTGGGAGAAGCCCTAAATAGAAATAGATCACACCTTCAATTTTCTTCCTCTCTTTCAAGGAGGCTAACTTGTCTTCCGCTCTTCCTTATCCTATTCTGTTTTGCTCCTTTTCCTTAAGTATTGTTCTTTTTCAAAGAAGAAAAAGGTCGCAGTTCATTTGTGACCTGAATAGCTACTTATGGAATATTGCTAATTTTTTTATTATTCTTATAAAATTTTTTCTTGGGTTTTGAGAGTAGAAAGGAGAATATGGTTGTTTAATTCTAGTTTTAATGTCGTATAACTTACAAAACAGTAGTTTTGTTTTGTTTCTGAAATGCAAAGGGAATAATCAGCTTCACTGAATGAGTTATTTACTTTTTCTTCTTCTGTTGATCTTCATTTTCTCAAATAATGATCATGATAATTTCCTGACATTTTTTAATGCCATGTTCAACACCAAATGTGGGGGAAATTTTATGTTTATGATAAATTATGAATCCTGATTCTAAGGATATTTCTTACTCTTGTTGACCCGGATGTCATGAACCATTGTAGTGAGTTCTATTTGCTTTTGCTTGTCAACTGAAAGTTGTTATTGGATCTTGAGCCTTATTAAATTTTCATATTTGATATATCATTTGTCAGAGTAAGATATGAATACTACTCTGCTTGCTCTCAACTTCTGGGTTATACATGGTGAATTGGTCTCCTACTCTTCAGACTGCTGTTTCTGATTTGGTTAGTATCTTTCAGTTTAGTGTTACTTATTCTACCATTCATCTGACTTGCTTGAAGACATTTAAATTGAGCCTCATCTTTGATCTTAGGAAGTGGAATATTCTGAAGAGTCTGGTTATTTGTATTATATCAAATACCGCGTTGCCGGAGGTTCAAGGTAACCAATAGACAAAAGTTGATATTCATATATATATATATATATATATTTTAATTTCATGATTTGATTGCTACATTTTGAAATGAATTTTATTTTATCTATGTTGCTGCACCTTTAACAATTTCCTTTGCTGGGAGAAATAATATCTTGATAACTATTCACATTGTAGGAGTGACTTCTTGACAGTGGCTACAACACGACCAGAGACTTTATTTGGTGATGTAGCTCTTGCAGTGAATCCAAAGGTAGGAGAGTGTTAGGGGCTTGTGCATATTGGCAGAGCAAGGTTTTGTGTGTCATTGTAATTGAAAAGCACAGTCATTAATGCATTAGCAATATGTCACATTTTTATGAGCTTTTGTCTAAAAATGCATTCATGTGACCGTTGGTGTTTTCGATTTATTGATTATTGATAAAGTTTAACGTGATAGAAATCAGTCACCAAATTAATAATTAAGGATAGGATGTCCTCCCGGAAAAATGAAAGAAAGTAGAGAAATATTAGTGTAGAAGTTGTTGCATTTCCTATTGAAAACCTGCTGGTGGTCTGAATTTGCCATGGATTCTCTGGTGAAGCCACGAGGCCTCTTATATCTGGATGGAAAGGTGCAGAAAAACAATGATTTCGAATTTTAAGTATTCTTTCTAGCCTAGCACACCAAACTACTCTAAACATAGCAGGCTAGTTCATTGCTCCTTGAACACAAACCCTAAAACCAGTTGACAACAGCATCATATTTTTAGTAACCATATTGTTGACAAAGAATCCCCAAACTTGCTCCAGATTTCATAAGCAACTGATCAAGGCAGAACTTAATAAGCATAATTTTGCAGCTGAAAAAACACTAGAGCAAGGCATTGATAAGATGACGTATCATTTGGCTTTGGACATGAATGATTATTTCCCAGTATAGTGGGTGCCTGCATCTCATACTAATTACCAAATTACAGGATGAGCGCGATATTCCAAGTGTATTGGTCAGATGGCAATTGTGCCTATGACATTTGGACGTCATGTTCCTATTATCTCAGACAAGGTATGGAAGTCCCAATCTATTCTTATTACTGTTGGTTAAAAAAAAAAAAATTCTCATTACTGAAATATAGTTGAATAAGGGTGTGTGTTTTGTAATTCTAATTTGTATTTGCCAAATTCACGTTGAGGAAATTCTAACAATGTGAAGTGACTTCCTTGAACTTGAGATTCATCTCTTGGTGACTTTATTTGAATTGGTATGGTGAAAGTTTTAAAGGTATGTTTTTTATCTAGTCCTTAGTCCGTGGATGATGTAAGGGGTTTTCATGGTTAGATTCAAAATGCAGAGTGATTTTAGGGTTTTGTTGTCTTGATTTACTTCCTCTGCCTCTTTTGTGCTTTTCTACTTTGTGCTCTTTGTAGAATTCCATATAATCCCACGATTATAGGGATTAATTAAATCCAAGATTATAGCAGATAATTAGGATTATTAGCTTAGATTTATTTCCTGATTATATAGTGATTTAATATTATCTTATCCGGATCTTATCAAAATGATCCGATTCTTTTTTCATGTATATATGTACCTATGCCCTCTCTGAATAAGACAGAACAATTATTTTCATTCATCTGATTAACTTCATGGTATCAAAGCGGTACAGAAATTAATCAGAGATTTTTCCGGTGACGGTACCTCCCAACTCTGTCGAGGACCGTGACGCTGCTTATAATGTCGGATTCCGTCGAGCATCACTGTCGACCTCTCCGTTGCTCTCCAACGGACCTGTGATCGTCGACTACTCCCTGCAATCGTCGACCTCCTTGCGGCTCTCCAGTCTGAGCTTATCGAGCACCGTCGACCTATCCGTTGCGTCAGCATCATCAACATCGAGCATCGCCGACTTCAACCAAGCCGGCCTCTCCACCGTTTGCCGTCTGCCATCGGTCTACTTTGGTCGCGTTCTTCGAATAGGCAGAGTCGTCCGCAGTCAATTCGAATTAGTCCATCAGCCTGAATCAGTCCGTCATCCTATTAATTTATTCGAGTACCACTCTGGCATTTTCAATATTCGAAGGACTAATCCGCAATTTGCTTATTAAGGACCAATCTGTCATTTTTAATATTCGAAGCACCATTCTGTCATTTTGACAATTCGGAGGACCATTCTGTCATTTTCAATATTCGGAGGACCAACTTGTCATTTTGGAAATTTGAAGGATTGAACTGGTCATTTCTGAAATTTGAACTAGTTTGATTGCTCTATTTAATTCCAACAATATGTCATTTGAAGGATCTTCCTTTGTTTAACGGTCTAATGACATCTTTACTGTCCTTATTGTCTCTGAGAAACTTACTAGTGACAATTATCGAGAATGGTCTCGATCCATGATCCTCGCTCTCGATGGAAGAGACAAACTTGAATATATCATTGGTGAAGCAAAGAGGCCCCCTGAATCAGAAACCAAGGCGTTTCGAGTTTGGAAGTCTGAGAATGCATTAGTATCATCCTGGCTGTGATTAATGCAATGTCTTCATCAATTAAAAAGAGTTTCATGTATCTTCCTTCAGCTCGAGAGATTTGGGAGGCCCTTCGAGAGACATATAGTACTGTTGGGAACCGGTCCCGCATATTTGATGTTAAGAAAAAGTTGTGGCAGTTGAAACAAGAACTCATGTCACTGGATGAGTATTATCTCGAAAAGTCAGCTCTTTGGCAAGAGTTTGATGCCCTAAAGAACAAAACTCATCATTGCCGAGCTGATGCTTCAGAAGATCGCAAAGAGAAAGAAGAAGAGAGAGTATATAAACTGTTGGCCGGTCTTAATGTGATTTATGATGATGTTCGGGCTCGGATTCTTAGCCAAGAACACTTGCCTTCGGTGCGCGAAGTCTACTCCATTCTACGCAATGAAGAAGATAGGCGAAAATCAATGCTTCAGAATACTTCCACTGCTACTCTTGCACCTCTTGAGCCCTCAGCTCTTACTATTCGATCCATGGAATCAAAAAGCTCCAAAGGTCGACCATATTTTGATCATTGTAAGAAACAGGGGCATACGAAAGATACTTGTTGGGACCTCCATGGTAAACCTGCTGATTGGAAACCCAAAAAAGGGAGAGGAAGAGGCCATGTGGCTGAAGCTTCAAAAGGAGGTGAGACATCCCAAAGTGATCAATTGAGCAAGATCATGGAAATGCTTGCAGCTCTTTAAACTACGAAACAGCCTATTGCCACAGTAGTAAGGAGAGGTAATTTCTTGCAAGCCTTGGCTATAGTAACAGGTCTGTGTGCAGGTAATTGCTGGATTGTTGACTCAGGTGCCTCGAATCACATGACTGACAATAAGACTTTCTTCTCATCCTATACTCCTATTTCTAAGGGAATGACTGTACGGATTACTGATAACTCTGAAACTATTGTGACTGGAATTGGATCTGTTAAAATTTCTGCTACACTTACTTTGCATTCTGTATTACATGTTCCAAAATTAAAGTGTAACTTACTATCAGTAAGTCAATTAGCACATGATGAACGATGTCATGCTAACTTCTTTGCTAATTACTGTCCTTTTCAGGATCTGCTGACGGGGACAACGATTGGGAGTGCGAAGGAGCATGATGGTCTCTACTACCTTGATGACAATGATAGTCGTAGGATTAAGTCTTGCAATAATATGTCTCTCCCTAAGACTAGTGACTTTGAGTTATGGCACAAACGTTTAGGTCATCCAAATTTCAATTATATGTTTCACATGTTTCTGTCTCTTATTTCTAATAAAAAAGCATTTGATTTTCATTGTGATTCATGTGAAAAAGCTAAGCATCATCGGACTTCATTTTCAAAACACCTATATCAAGCATCTAAGCCCTTTTACTTAGTCCATAGTGATTTATGGGGACCATCACACACACCAAACAGATCAAACTCCAAATGGTTCATCACATTTATCGATGACCATACACGGGTCAGTTGGGTTTACCTTTTAAAAGATAAAACAGAGGTGTACCAAACCTTCCTTACCTTCCATAATATGATTCAGACCCAATTCCAAACCCAAATCCAGATCCTACACACTGATAATGGGACTGAATACTTCAATCAGGCCCTGTCCACCTTCCTAACTGAAAATGACATTGTTTACAAAAGCACTTGTCCCAATACACCCCAACAAAATGGCATAGCAGAACGGAAAAATCGTCATATTCTTGAGACAGCCAGAGCCATTTTGTTTAGTAGTAATGTTCCTAAATATCATTGGGATGATGCTGTCCTCACTGCCACCTTCCTCATTAACCGAATGCCAAGCCGACCACTGTCTTACAAAACACCACTTCAGCTCCTGCATAAATATTATAACCTACCATACCTCGAAAACACTCTGCCACTTAGGGTGTTTGGATGTACATCCTATGTCCATCTCCATCACACCAACAAACTTGATCCCAAAGCCCTTCGATGTATCTTCCTTGCCTACTCCAATTCTTAAAAAGGATATAAGTGTTATGACCCGGTTTCCAAACGTCTCTTCACTACCTGTGATGTCACCTTCCATGAGAACACTCCTTATTATTCCCTGTCTGCAATTCAGGGGGAGAGAGATAGGGAATTCCAGACACAAACACCAGAGGATGACCTGACCTTTACGGTTTATACGCCTACCCAATTAGAACCTAATCCCAATACCTTTAATAACCTTGATATCTCGGATGATCCGGTTCCAGGGGGAGACACAAACAAGTGGGGTAAAACCTACATACGACGTCACAAAAGAGGTAATAAGCCATCAGCTATTAGCACTCACCAAGAGTCAGAACCGGAGGCAGGTCAAGAGGAAACAGTGATAATAGAGGAGTCTGACCTTGATCTTCCCATTACAGTAAGAAAGAAGCCTAGATCTTGTACCCGACATCCCATTGAAAGATTTGTTTCTTATAAGGCCTTGTCATCCAAATACAAGGCATTTGCCTCTCATCTGGACAGCATCAGGGTACCAGACACAATTGACGAAGCCATGGCTATAACTGAATGGCGGCAAGCTGTGCTGGAGGAAATGGAAGCCCTTAAGGGTAATAAGACATGGGATGTAGTAGATCTACCATAAGGGAAGAAGCCTGTTGGATGTAAATGGGTATTCACTCCTAAATATAAAGCAGATGGAACTCTTGAGAAATATAACGCTAGATTGGTTGCAAAAGGTTTCACGCAAGTATATGGGGAAGATTACACTGAAACATTTGCACCAGTGGCCAAGCTGGATACAATTAGAATGATCTTATCTATTGCAGTCAACCTAGATTGGGATCTACACCAGCTAGATGTAAAGAATGCCTTCCTCAACGGAGAACTCAAGGAAGAGGTGTATATGAAATTACCTCCAAGGTTCTCGGGGAAGAAAGCTAATCAAGTCTGCAAGCTCAAGAGATCATTATATGGGTTGAAGCAATCTTCGCGTGCTTGGTTTGATAGATTTACTCGGGTCCTTAAGAGACATGGATACACTCAAGGGCAGAGCGATCATACCTTGTTCTTTAAACATCATAAGGGTAAGATAGCTGTTCTAGCAGTATATGTTGATATAGTCCTTACTGGAGATGATGAGGTAGAAATCAATCAAATCAAGGGAGCTCTTGCACGAGAATTCCAAATCAAAGACCTTGGAGAGATGAAGTACTTTCTTGGGATGGAAGTTGCTCGGTCAAAAAGAGGAATCTATATTTCCCAAAGAAAGTATATACTGGATCTTCTAAAGGAAACAGGAATGATAGGTTGCAAACCTAGTGACACACCTATTCGGGTTGATAAAATAAATGAAGAAGCAAATCTTGGAAAAGCTGTGGACATAGGAAATTATCAGCGAATGGTGGGCAAACTAATATACTTGTCTCATACCAGACCAGACATCGCATTTGCTGTTAGTGTGGTTAGTCAACACTCTCATGATCCTAAACAGAAGCATCTGAATGAAGTATACCGGATCCTTCGTTATTTAAAGGGATCTCCAGGGCGTGGCTTACTGTTCAAGAAGACTAATAAACAAATAGTAGAATTGTTTACAGATGCTGATTGGGCAGGAGATCAAGATGACAGGAAATCGACATCTGGATACTGTACATATGTGTGGGGTAACTTGGTCACATGGAGGAGTAAAAAGCAAAGTGTAGTTGCAAGAAGCAGTGCTGAGGCTGAATACCGAGCTGTAGCACTTGGAATTTGTGAAGGCATATGGATAAAGCGTGTTCTCAAAGACTTAAGGGTATGCATAAATCTGCTAATCAAGATCTATCGTGATAATATGGCTGCAATTAATATTGCCCACAATCCGATTCAACATGACAAACCAAGCATGTTGAGATAGACAAACATTTCATAAGAGAGAAGGTTGATGAAAGAATTGTTGATCTGCGATACATACCGTCTAAGGAACAAACCGCAGACATCCTTACTAAAGAACTACCCAGGGACAAGTTTGAGTATCTTATTGGCAAGTTGAACATGATAGATATCTATAGTCCAACTTGAGGGGGAGTGTAGAATCCCATATAATCCCACGATTATAGGGATTAATTAAATCCAAGATTATAGCAGATAATTAGGATTATTAGTTTAGATTTATTTCCTGATTATATAGTGATTTAATATTATCTTATCCGGATCTTATCAAAACGATCCGATTCTCTTTTCATGTATATATGTACCTATTCCCTCTCTGAATAAGACAGAACAATTATTTTCATTCATCTGATTAACTTCACTCTTGTAAGGAGAATGTTTTATCCTTTATTATTGTGGCATCTTTTTTTGAGATTTGCTTTTAGGATCAAACAAGTAATTTCGTTAGAGATGAGAAAAGACTTTTCTTTTCAATTTGTTAAATATTATTTGATCAACTTTGCCTCTACTTTTCTCCGTGCTATATATATTGTTTTTGGCTCTGTTTTTTCATAGCATAACTACAAATAACAAATAATGGAGGCCTCCTCTTTAATTCTTATTGCCTATATAACTCAAACTTCAATAAGCTCCTAGATTAACACTAATACTTGACATTCATTTATTTATTTATTTTGTGGTTTTTGCAAAAGTACGTTAGTTCATGATACCAAAAGTTTTTATACATTATATTTTATTTGTTTCTACCTCTTGTTACAATTATTTATTTTGGAGACAATTTTAGTTGAATTATGTACGTCATTGCTTAATATTTATTGCCCTTGTGTCCTACAGCATGTTGATAGAGAGTTTGGAACTAGAGTATTGAAAATAAGTCGAGGACATGATCATAGTGATTACTTACTTGCTCGAAAGCTTGGTCTCCCCATACTTAATGTGATGAACAAGGATGGAACACTTAATGAAGTTGCTGGCTTGTACAGGTATCTTCTACAATTTTTTTTTTTTTTCAATTATTACGTGCCATTGAGCCTGATATATGTAAACACAACCTGTAATACTAGTGGCCTTGATCAGTTTGATGCTCGAAAGAAACTATGGGCAGAGCTTGAGGAGACAAGATTAGCTGAGAAAAAGGAGCCACATACTTTACGTGTTCCTAGATCTCAGCGTGGCGGGAAGTGAGATTTTTCCCCTTTCAAGTTGATGTTTATTTATCTTCTGTGCTGATATATTCCCTTTTCTTATGGTTTCTGTACACTCTTATTTTTATATGCTTGCACCCCTTTAGAGTTTTTCTTCATTTTTCAAATCAGGTGATAGAGCCCCTTGTTAGTAAGCAGTGGTTTGTTACTATGGAGCCCCTTGCCGAAAAAGCTCTTCATTCGGTTGAAAATGGAGAGCTGACCATAATTGCAGACAGATTTGAGAAGGTTAGGAAAAAACACTTTCACTATTAGACGACCACACTCACTGATATAGTTCAATGGTTTCACATCACCTCTTTAACTTTCTAGAGAACTTTAACTGCTACACTTTTGTATGCTAATTCTCAGGCCAGCTTAATCTATAGATTGCTACTGTTCTTGTACTGAAAGGTTTATGTTGGTTTGGGTCGTATATTGTCATAAGGTGGAGTCAATGATGCGCCCATTTATAGCTAATTAATCATGGACTATTCATTAAAGAAGGGTAAATTAATTATCTAATCCTTATAGTTTCCTCAATCCTTACAATTTGATTCGTCACAACTCAGTCCTTATAGTTTCACTAAGTTTGTAACTCATCCTTATTAATGCCACATCAGATGAAGATGATTTCCATGTCACCATTTCCTTTTCTGTAAATAACATAATAAATTTTGGGGTAATTAAGTCTGATCAAAGCACATTTTGTTTTAATCTTTTAATGCTTATATTTAGGTAATAGGTATGGATAATAATATTTTGTAGGCTACAAAATACAGCTTGTCAATATATACATGAAGGTTTCTGTTGGATCTGACTTCTTTCTGTGTTTTATGTTGTCAATGTTTCACTCTCTGCTTTATGCTAATGACAGATTTATAATCACTGGCTTTCCAACATTAAGGATTGGTGTATAAGCAGACAACTATGGTGGGGACACCGGATGCCTGTTTGGTACATCGTTGGAAAAGACAACGAAGAGGAATATATAGTCGCTAGAAATGCTGATGAAGCACTGGAGAAGGCTCATGAGAGATATGGGAAGAATGTAGAAATATATCAGGACCCTGATGTTCTTGACACTTGGTTTTCAAGGTTTTTATTTGAAGCAGAATTATTCATTGCTGTTTGTATTTCATTTTAATTGCAATTATTATGCACAGGCAGTTAAATATTTCAATGTTTGGCGGGTGTTAGGTACTCGTGTTAGACATTTTTTGACATTTCAAATCACAAGTTTGTCATATCTTTGCGTTCTTAAAGGAAAATTTGTTGTATGAGTAAATAGTAACTTTTGCTGCAACGTTTTCCTAAGAGGTTACTCATTTGCTATATGCATATTACATATATGTACATGTGTTTGTATAGATCTAATGTTAAGCATGAAT
This sequence comes from Inga leiocalycina, assembly GCA_963242795.1. NCBI lineage: Eukaryota > Viridiplantae > Streptophyta > Magnoliopsida > Fabales > Fabaceae > Inga > Inga leiocalycina. The sequence goes on from OY725324.1 coordinate 46,571,422, forward strand.
TATTCAATTAATGCAGCTTATGTGCATTTGGGTAGATCAGCATTTAGTTATTCTCTTCCTTTTTTAAGCATCTAAGGATTTGGTTGTTGATAGAGTACAATAGTGTTGTGCGATCTATGTAGCTGACCCCACCTAGCAGGGTAAGGCTTCTTCTTGTTATTGTTGTTGTTGTTGGTCCATTTTTATAGTTTGTTTCAGCGTTTTCTCTTTTCATGGAATTGAATGTACAATTATTCAGATGAATAGATAGATAATACTTGTATGTTAATGAGATTTTGGTTATCTAGTAAAAATTAAGTCTCTAGTTTATGAGAGATCTTGGAAGCATGCTTTGCTACTGTTTCCTCTTGCCTGTTAAATTAGTAGTCTTTCTTCATGAGATGCTGGTCTTTTCTTTTAATTATATGTACTAATCACGTGTTCTATATTTGGTCAGTGCACTGTGGCCTTTTAGCACCCTTGGATGGCCAGATCTGTCTGCTTAGGATTTTAAGCGATACTATCCAACCACAATGCTTGAGACAGGGTATGTGCCTGGTTTGCTTGCTTCTGCTCCTTGGTGACAGATATTTATTCTGTTTTGTTTTCAGCTTTTATCTTTACTTGGGTACTCCATAACTGCACATGATTCTTCTTCTTCTTTATCTCCTCTGGTTTGTATGAGATGAGAGTCGACTAGATTTAGAGGGTATTGCTTATTGAATAAACTTTTTATGGTTTTGTTTCTATAGTGCCAATGATTAATTTTGCTATTGTCAATAGGTTTATCGTCACCTTACAATCTAGTTTATTTTAGAAAGTGATTGAAAACAGAACAAAAATGTCAAAATACTAATAATTACAGCAATATTTCCTAGAAGGAAAACTGAGCCTAGTGTTAAATTTTCTCCTATGAATTTGATAATTGATTTCAAATCTTTCATACACAATTGTTAATGATGTTCGTGGAATGATTGCATCTTGCAATAGTTGTGTTAATAAGGTTATCAAATTGGGATATCAATCATGAATTGGAAAGCCTATTTTTAGAATCGTCAATCGAAATGTATCGTGAATTGTATGATTCATAATCAATTTTAAGGATGATATTGATGTAATTTCCACATAAGAGAGCATAATTGTTTGTACATGTTAGCATTTTAAAGGGAAATAACACTTAGGGGAAAAAATAAATAAAAAATAGGGTTTTAATTGGGGGATAAGTGAGAGAGAACCAGGGATAATCATACAAGTAAAGGGAAGTTCTTAAATAAATATGGAAAAAATCAGAAAAAGAAAACAAAAAAGGGGTTTTATAGAATCGCAAGAATCGTCGGCATCGTGTGACTCCTGCTTGTATCGCTGCTGGAATCACAAGATACATGCATAAGTAAAATACATCAATAGATTTGTATCTTTCCCTCCTATTTTTGAATCAAATCGTGAGATACAACTCGAGATTCATGAGATTCTAATAACCATTCTACGTATTACTGTTCGTATTGTATTTTTATATATTTTGGTACCTAATGTTTAAATTTGATATGGTGGTGCTTCCTCTTGTGAGTTATGCTCTGTCTCTTGTTGAAATCCTTGAAAAGAAATTTTTCTTGCATATCTTGACAGGCATGACATTCTGTTCTTCTGGGTCGCAAGGATGGTCATGATGGGGCTTGAGTTCACAGGAACAGTTCCATTTTCGTATGTTTATTTGCATGGACTCATCAGGGATTCGCAGGTGACACTGCTTATATAGGTTATAAGTTTACTCTGAATTTAATAATCAATATGGTCATGGCAAATTTTCTTTCTTCTCTTTTGTTAAATTTCTTGCATTTATGTTGAATGTTTATCTTAAAATATATCCCCCTTTAAGCTTTTGATTTAACAAATTAATAATTTTTTTATCAAACAAATTAAGAAATTTCACTCCTATATTTGAGTAGATTTTTTTTAACTGGTCTATTGATCATCGATTTTATTTATACGGGAAGACACTGTCAATATTTTTAGATTGCTAAAGTTCTCAATTCATTTCTGTTGCGATCTTTCTTTTTTTCTTTTGAAAATTTTTGAAAATTATGATTTCATAATAACATTTTCAATTGTCTGTTCCGTTTGAAAAATATTTTGCGGAAAATTTTCCTTTTGTTTGACTTATACCAAAAAGGAGATAATATGTCACAAAGTATAGGTAATGGTTGGTAATATCATGAGTGGTTACGTATAATGATAATGGCAGTGGTGGCCAGTTAAATTTGATTGTCCAAGTTGAGCTGGGCTTTCCAGGGAGAAAATTTGGGTAAATCCCAAGCACAACTCGCATTTAAATTTTCTTAGGCTTCATCTTGTATAGAATGCAAAAGTACAAGTTTGAGCTCAGACCCAAGTAGAACTTATTTTCAGACTTCCTAAATTGCTTGGTACAGGAACCTCCACGTACAATTCATAGACAAGCATGAAGGTTTTGAAGTTTCAAAATTTGGACTTTACTGCAAATAGAAGTTACTGGACATAATAAGCTCAGACTTATACCCATCTCTTTTTTAAAATTCTATGGAGTCTAACTGGAATAATCCCTTGCTAACCTCAAATAAAATGTTTAGGTGCAGGTTTGAACCAAGCAGTTGCTTCTAATTAAATTCAATATTATTTTGGGCCAATTTCAACCTGTGGTGGGTTTCAATGACACTGTTGGTCCACATTGAGCGACAATAGGGGTAGTAAACTTACAGCAATATGTAGCCGCAAAAATGGAAATGGTTTCTGAACATAGATAATAAATGAAATCTTTTTTCTGATTATTTACTTATAGATTATTGGAGTAGGGTTCTCAAGTCTTATTCATATATGAATAATAGTTGCTAAAGATATTGTTGAAACAATATGCTGCAAAAACAGCGCTTTTAATGCATTTATTCAAAATATCATTTTTGAGACATTTTATGGCTGATTTTCTGTGCGTTTCCTTTTTCTAAATGTAAGTATGTTCTAATTTTATTTTTGGGCCTCCACGCATGATTTACACTTGATTCTGAATTCTGGTATATGTATAGACTGATTAGGTAATACTTACAATTTTTCAGGGGAGAAAAATGTCTAAAACATTGGGAAATGTAATAGATCCTCTTGACACTATCAAAGATTTCGGGACTGATGCTTTACGATTCACTTTGGCTTTAGGAACAGCTGGGCAGGTTTGTTCAACTTTGTTCTATATTATTGCACTTTGTTGATTTTGATGTATTTTTTGAGGATGTTTATCATGTTGTCAAAAACACTTTTCTGAATGATGGGCAGGACCTTAATTTGTCGACCGAGTGGTTGACCTCCAACAAGGCCTTCACAAACAAATTGTGGAATGCTGGCAAATTTATTTTACAAAATTTGCCTAATCAGCATGAAACACCTGCTTGGGAAAAGTGGAAAACATGTTGGCTTATAAGGTGATGAGCAATCTTAGGGTGTGTTTGGGATAGCGGTAGAAAAAATGACTTATATAATTCGGGCTTATTAAAAATGACTTAATAAATAAGTCAATATTTGTAATGTGATTTATGTTTGGATGAGCGGTTGAATAAGTGATTTCTCATAAGTCAAAATGTGTTTGGATTAGCAATTGTATAAGTGCGTTTTTAAAAGTACAAACTTGAAGGGCATTTGTATATTCTTCAAATTTTAGATAGATCATATATGCGATATCCAACAGTAACATATCATCTGGCCCAGGAAGATATCTGAATAAGTGATTTTTTAATTTTTAATTTTTAAATTAAAAATTAGTGGAAAATTTGAAGTTAGAAAATGTGATGCCAAAATACATAATTTCACATAAAAATATTACATAACTAATTGGATCACATGTCCCGTACAAATCGATCTCTAATCATGTTACGAATATGATTCATACGGGTTGAAGATTATTCTATTTTTAAAGGTAATGATTAATATTATTCTATTTTAACACTTTCAGGGTACTTTGAACCAAAAAAAAATTAAGACAACATTATTCCTAATTAAAAACTTACTAAATATGTTTGCACCTTAACTCAAAATTTAATGGTATAGTCAATATTTATTTTTTTTTCCGTAAAAAAAAGGTCTGGAATGAAATGGGAGAAATATGCGGACGGGGGAGTGGGTAACATACGCAGGTGGGGCCCAAAAAAAATACCGCTCCAGCTTTTTTTAAAAAATAAGTAGGTATCTTGGGCTTAAAATATAAGCTGCGTTTTTGGGCTTTTTCGATTTTTAAATAAGCTCTCCCAAACACAACTAAAACGTATTGCGTTTTAGTTGGGCTTTTTTGTGGAAAAACGGGTTTATTTAGGCAAAAAAAGCCACACCAAACACACAAGTATGGTAGCATTCCAGGAACTTGGAACATTGACAAAGATATAGACATGATATGAGGAAATCAGAGCTGTTTCAGCTCCTGCGATGCTATCTCATTCATAAGGCAGGGCGCTGAATACAGAGAGTCAAAAAACCCTAAATCTCCTAAGATGACTAGATGCTCAAAATCTAGCTAGATATAGAATCCTAGGGTCTAATCTTTCAAGCTATTGAGAGACATTAGATAAAATAAATCTGGGAAATCCAAACTTAGCTTCTTCAGCTAGACACAAGAAAGATACAACATCCTAAGTGTCTACATGTGGTATCACTTCCTTTCTATACGAGTCTTCAACATTCATCAGACTGACAGAATTCATCTTTTGAGTTGTTTGTGATTCATTGGTAGCATCCTTCATATTTAGCTTTTCTGGGTGTTGTTTGAGGGGAGTTTGTTCTTAGTAAAACTATTTTATTGGGAATATGAAAACAAAAATTAGAAGCACTTGTTGCTTAGGGCAGTTTGGTTTGCAGTCTCAAATCCATATCGGTTACATTCTTTAAAGCGGTTTCTTGGAATACAACATTCATGTGCTTGATTTGTCATTAATATTCTTGGAATAATTTAAGTCACTTTTAGTATGCCATTATCATATTTACCTGGTGTTTTTATTTAATTTGACACTACTCTCATTCTGATAAAAGCTCGGACTTATACTCTCTTTCCTATGATTTTAATTATATTTTATTATTTCTTTTCAGTTCGACAGAGAAGATTCAGTATGTAATCTGCCATTACCAGAGTGTTGGGTGGTAAGGCAATGTTATCTTTAGGTTTTGTTTCATTGGTAGATCTTGCACAATTTTTTGATAGCTTGAAAAAAATTACAGGTGTCAAAACTTCATGCGCTTATTGATTCTGTAACTGCAAGTTATGAAAAATTTTACTTTGGAGAAGTGGGAAGAGAAATATATGATTTCTTTTGGAGTTATTTTGCTGATTGGTACGCTTCTGCCAAGACTTATTTTTTATGTACATTTTGATTCAACCTTAAATGATTTTCATACTAATTTTTCTTTTGTAAAAGATGTTTGTATATGGTGATTTCCTTCTTTTTCTTCTTCTTCTTCTTTTTTTGCCTTGATTTTGAATAATGCTATCTGATCTTTCCCTTCAATGCTGTGTTAAGGTACATCAAAGCTAGCAAAGCTCGCCTTTACCAGTCAGGAGATAACACAGTTGCTTCAACAGCACAAGCTGTTCTGCTTTACACTTTTGAGAATATTCTCAAAATGCTGCATCCTAAGTCAATAAAAGGGAAGCCTGGAATTTCAGCAAAAAATTATGGAAGGCCTGTCTAATTTACTTTAAAATGAATTATTTATTTATATCCTATGTCAACAATACTTAAAGTTCAGCCTTTACGTTATGGGCCTTTTTAAATTCCTGATTTCTTTGATTTATCAACAGGCGCTTCCTAGTCGTAAGGAAGCTCTTATTGTGTCACCTTGGCCAAAGACCCAACTTCCAAGCAACACTAGCTCAATAAAAGAGTTCGAAAATTTGCAAGCTTTGGTGGGTATTTCTTTGTTCTCTTCTCTAATCATATTTAAGGCTACTTTGTTTATTACCATCTTGCTCTTATATAGAACCTTTCTAGCTTTTAAATATTATGTTGGAATATTTTTAGGTTAGAGCTATCAGAAATGCTCGGGCAGAATATTCTGTTGAGCCCGCAAAATGTATATCAGCCTCTGTAGTTGCGAGCGATGAAGTTATCCAATATATATCTGTAAGCGTGGTTCAATTTTGGGGAAATGGAACTAGTTTTGAACTCTGAATTACTGTTTTCTTTTGTTACCCTCTATCACTGTCATTCTACATATACAAACCCTGATGGCTATGCTTTCCTTTTTTCCTTTTGTCTGGCTGCTTGTGACTTGACCTGCATTTTTGTGTTGTTATGATAGTAACGTGCCATATATTTTGCCTCATGCAGAAAGAAAGAGATGTTTTAGCACTTCTCTCTCGTCTTGCTACACAATCTTCATTTTACAGATATTCCTCCAGGCAAGATTTTCTTCTGGATATTTTCTTTCTCATAGGCTGGAGATATTTTACCTCTTTTAGTCATTTTAGCCAGATGTTATTATTTCAGTGTGATGAATACTGGTTGCTGAATTTCCCTTTTGGTGGATGTAATAAAATATTCTTCAGGGGATGCAGATCAATCCGTTCACCTGGTGGCTGGTGAGGGACTAGAGGCATATCTCCCTCCAGCTGATATGGTCGATATATCAGCAGAAGTTCAACGTCTTTCCAAGCATCTATCCAAAATGCAGAAGGAGTATGATGGCTTCATAGCCAAACTCAGTTCGCCTAATGTATGAATTACTGTTTATGGCCTTACCTACTATTAACCATATCAACATGCATAGTTATAGTATGCTTATGTTGTTAAAGCATACAAGTTAATCTTATAGAGCCTAAAAAGAGTTCAGGACATGCAAAAATTCGTGGCTCATCATATGCAGTTTCTTGCTTAAATTGTTAAGCACACATGATAGTTTTTGTTATAATAATATATGATCAGTACATAACTTTTCATGATTCAATAAATAGACTAGCGGAAATTGCATGCATTAAGAACATAGTCAGTTGTCTGATTATTTCAAGTTTTGAATCTTGGTCCCAGCCTATGCAGATGTGTAACAAGGTAGTTAGGCAAAAGTAACTCGTTTGTGTATGACTATTTTGAGTATTTTCATTCAATAAATAGGGCTTTTCCCCCACTAATCAAAAGTTCTTTCTTCCACTTTCTAAACTATAAATGTGGTTTCATGAAATGTAGAGTTTGTTTTATTCGGAAACAAGTATAGTGGGTGGGATGGGGTCAAATATCTCGGTTAGAAAAGGCTTTTTCCCAAGTATAAAAAAAGGTTTTATTGGGTGGTTTTGTTCTAAGTGCTGGTTAATTGATCACTTCATAGAAGACTTGCATTCCTCTTAGTCACCATTGGGTGTGTACGGAAAAATAAACTTTTAAAGTGCTTAGAAACGCTGAAAGTTGTTTTGGATACGGAAAACTTGTTTTCAAGTGAAAACTTGTGTTGTATACGTCCTATACAATATAAGGATCGTGTGTATGTGTGTGTGAGAGAGGGAAGCTCAAATGTGATATATAAATAGATTTATTATGTTTTGAAAATATAAGTGTATTCAATCTATATTAATTCCTTTCAACTTTTCCTTTTTTTCTGAGAATCTTGTTAGAAATAGGAACCCTGTTATAACTCATTAGTGGTTAGCATCCTCCATAATTGCTGTACTGTCTACATTTGGTCCGGCACCATGGAAATTCTTGGGTTATGAATACTTTAAAGTAATAATTACCGTTTGCTGTTTGCTGCAGTTTGTAGAGAAGGCCCCAGAGGATGTAGTCCGGGGAGTAAGAGAAAAGGCAGCAGAAGCTGAAAAAAAATCACTATTACCAAAAACCACCTTGAGTTTCTGAAATCCAATGTTCTAGTTTCAAAGTAGGTTTCCCCAGGCCGGTGCTACTTCACATCACAATCTTCTGACTCAATTCGCGGTCGAATGTTGCTGTTCACACCAACCGTACCAGGATGGTTGTCATTACCAATTTGATGGGATAGCTGATGAAATAATCAATGTGTTGGCAGAAGTTTTGCTACTTCACTGAGAACCCTTTGCAGATCAGCAATTTACTATATCCCCTCAACTTCACTAGTTAGCATCAACGAAGTCAGAAAGTGTTAGATAAATAGGACATTATACCATTTGGCTACCACCGACTTCATGTGTTTTTCCTATTTATTGTTGGTCAAAGGCAAAAGTCCCAGGGAACAGATTTTCGTAAAATTTTGTTGCCTGTGGGTAATGATACTAGTTTGAGATGTAGCATATTATCAACATCCCATTGCTGTAGTTTTTCTCGCCAATTCTTATCAATTGTTGTATCTTGTGATTGATGGTCTGATATCTATGTTAATGTGCCTAGAGACTCAATGTCTCCGTTTAGAAAAGAGATCATTTGATGCAGGTTTCCTTTTTGCCCCTCAACCAGTGCGTCAACAGAAATGGATGGGCCTCCATTGATGACTTGACAAACAAAATCAGTGTGGGGAGACTTTCAAGAGCCATGTTAAAAATTGCACGGAGAACCCGGGAAAAACTTTATCTTAGTTTATATTTACCCCCCACCAATTTTTTTTTTTAAAATGTGTCAAATCTGGCAATGGGAGCTGGGAGTTATTTGGTTAATTTTCATATGATTGCAAACAAAAATTTAGCAACAGGTGAAATTTATGCTTGGCTATCTGTTGAAGTGAATTGTGTAAATTGATCCTTGGGGGATCTTTTCAAGCAAGAAAAAGAGCCCAGCAGGCAGGAGATGAGACATGGTGCTTTGATAATTTGGTATTTTGGTATCTCCCATTTTTAATTTTCCTTTTTTCCTTTTTTTCCTTTTTCTTCTTTTTAAAATAAACAAAAATTGTTAATAAGTGGAGCTTCAGGTCCCAGAACCTATGAAGGAGGACCTATAGAAATGCCGTTGACATCTCTCGCCAACAGGGATAGCTAACTCTAGTGGACAAGTCAAATTTTATAAATTTGAAAAGAAATCATGATATTAAAAATCAGACTATTTTTTGGACAGAAATATTTATATTTTATTGAATAGAAGCAAAGTTCAACAGAAAATTTGAATGAAAAACCGAAACACCAAAAGGGGCCTAAGCCCACACAATAGAACCCTAAGGCCTAACAATATCACCACCATAAACCCAACACAACATATAAAACTGATTCAACTGTTCAGTCAGGCCAGCTAATTTGGTTCCATTTTATTCCCCCCTCAAAATATGATTGTCCTTGAAATCCACCGTTTTCCCCCATTGTTAGCCGTCTAGCTTAACTGCAAGCATACGGATTGTCACAAGTAGTATAATAATATCGTTCCCATGAGGACTAAGGTAAAAACGAGTTAATTATCACACTTATGTTTTTAATTAGGTTGAGTGAGAATAATTTAAAAGAGAATTTATTTGAGAACTTCAACATGGGAGGAATCTAGAATTACTTATCTTTATTGTACTTCATAAACTAACTTAAATCTTAAATTGATAATGAAAACATATACTTGTTAGAGGTTTAAAATTAATTGATAAAGCTTTCTCAAGTCAAAATCAATTTTATATTCTCGATTAACATGTGCAATCTCTTATCTCAGTTAAATGAAACACTCATTAAGCTCTAACCTCAATTAGACAATGCTAGGCTAATAGATATATCTCTATTCTATTAACAAACCATCCATTTAACCCCTAAACTCAAGTCTAGCACTATTTTATCTACGTTCTACAATTAAATTAGCTTTCCCAAGCATTACTCAATTGAACCCAACAATCTAAGTAGTAGTTAATCACCCAGAAGCATTAAGCATAAGATAAAATCAACACATAAATTTCATTGATAAATAAAAGAAATAAATAAATAATTCTTAATCCATCTAATAGTTCAAAACATCCTAGAATAAGAAATTTAGTTACTCATAGTCATAACCAAACCCATCTCAAAGCAATAATAGTCCATAGAAGAATAAAAGTTAACTGAAAGGAAAGAGAAGAAATTAATAAAACTAAAAGATTGAGCCTCAAATCTTTTCTAAGCTCAATTCCTTGGCTTTAATTTCCCCAAATTCTCCATAGCATAGTTTGATCTAGTGGCGCTGTCGGTCTTCAAATTAGTCACCTCCACAATCCTCTCGTCCTCCCGTGAAGATGATGACTGAATCCTAATGCCTCTCCTTCCGTCTATACCCGAATGTGTGTTCTCCTCCTCCCTTCCTGAAGAAGCTTAACCCCCTATATATAGGTCAGGTTCCTAGATCCTCTTACACTATCTCTCTAGCAAAATAAAATCAAACAAAAAGATAAAAAAATATATATAATGATAATGATAAATAATGATAATCATAATAAATAATGATAATGATGATAATTACAATAACAATAATAATAATAATTGAAACATGTTTTCCTTTTTATTTTAAATTATTATTTTTATTATTAATATCATTATTTTTATCTTTAATATCGATCAAAGTCATTATTTTTATCCTAAACTTTGATATTTATGATGAAATCCCTTTAAATCGATATCTTATCAAAATCTGACTAAAATCTCTTTGATTTATTATAGATGACTCCTAAATATATTAAAATATGTCTTAAAATTGTCTAAAATATGTCTTAATTTGTAAAGCACCAAAGAAAATATTGGAAGCAAGATTTTAAAGAAAACATTATAAAAGCAAAACCAATTTAGACTCTCAAAATTAGACCTTCATAGAATTCATGTCCACATTCTAAAAATGCAAGTAGCAAGGCAAATAACTTGGCGAAAGATAAAATACAATAGAATGTTCATCATAAGAAAAGTGTTTACACTCATCTCTTAATATAATCAAGGGCTTGTGTTTCTCTCAATTCTATTTATATAGAAACTCATCTACCATAGGCTTGTTTATCATCTCAATATCCACTTTATTAGCCCAATGCATACATAAATCAAAAGGACCTGATAATGCATAAAACTTCAATTAGTGTCAAGCAGTTCAATAAAAGACATGAAAAATGAAGGGAAATTTTATGAGGAATGACAATTTATTCAAATTTATTTATTTTTATTTTTTTAGCCATTGGAGGTCCCCTTTTGATGTGATGCACATGAGTGATGCAACATCAATTACTTAGTTACTCCAACAACCCTTTTTTTTTTATCTTGAGCTATTGGAAGTCCCCTTTTGATGCGACCCTACACATGGGTGATACAGCACCGATTACTCAATTACTCCAACAGGCACCTCAAGAGGCTTTTAGCCCAACTCATAACTCTATTTGAATTAACTGTTAGACACGAGTGCCAACATTGATGATGAAGTGCCCTCGGTTACTAAGTCAAATCTAAAGAAATCAGCGGAGTTGTTATTGCTGTCATTCCTTTTCTCTTTTTTGTTGTTTTTTCCCCTTCAATCCCCCTTATTTTTTTATTTAACCAACTAAAGTAAAGAATGAAAACAAATGCCTAAATCATCTTTATGTATATAAAGGAAAATTTCAGCTTCAAAAGAGATTTAAGACAAGTTCTAGAGATGAAATCACAATAAGTGTACTCTCTCTTGGAAAAATAAATATATAGGCTCAAATATTCCTTATAGGTTATTTGACATCCTAAAGTGAATCTCGCCAACCAAATCTTTGCCTATTTACTAACACTCAAAAACATAAAACCGAGTTCTAATAAGATTCAATCCATTCAAGTTTAAAACAATCCAACCTTAACAATGTTTGTAATTAAAATTTCAACTTTCAAGAGTAAAAAAACAATTGTTGTTCACAAGTTTCCAAAAAAAAAAATCTGTTTATGCTCGAAAACAATTAAAAGCTTAAGGACAAGTTGTGCAAGTTATGCAAAATTAATATTACCTCCCCCACACTTAAATTTCACATTATCCTCAATGTGAACATCCAACATGATATAGTAAAAGTGAGGAAGAATGACACTGGTTTAATCATATTGAGATACGGGGTTGATATGAGTTTCTAAGGGTTCAGATTTGCATCAATTCAACAATAAGTACTACATGCTAAATAACAATCATGATCAATATCCAGCACATGCAAATTCAACAACAATTCAAAGTACAGTAGAAGAGTATCCCCCCATTTGTTCTTGATTTACACTCTCAATTTCTCCTTATCATTGTTGTCAAGGTGGCACACATCATCAGGGGATGCAATACGAACATCAAAGCAAATCTAGAAAATGGAAAAAAAATTAAATTACCAAAACCTTGGGTTGCCTCCTAAGAAGCACAAAGTTTATAGTCTTCAGTCAAACTTTGCAAAACAAGCATCTAATCATAAGTATCAAACACCATAACCACATTGTCTTTATTTATTTTCATGCAACAAGGTTTAAAACAAAAAAGGTGCCCATTCACATTAATTACATGTACTTAATCAATCATCAACAATTTCAGGGTACAAGCATTCATTAAATTCAAAGAAGGCACAACATGCATATGCAAATAATCAAATGCAAAAGCTTCTAAGAATTTAGAACACCCAACAAAATCCACTTGACTCTCACCAATAAAAGTCAAAACTTCAATATAGGATGATCATCTATAACAATTCTTGGGATCTCCACACTAACCTTATCATCAAACTCACATGGATTACGTTCCACAATCAAAACTTCTTCTAGACACTCAGTATTGTTTTCTCCTTTATTAATTTCTAACTCACAACCACCACTAGTATTATCACAATCTAATAGGGATACTTCGTCACTCCCTATAGTCAATTGTTCATTTGATATCTCATCTTCTATAGGAGAGCCTTTTGATATATCAATAAAACTTCCTGTTTGATTTAAAGACTCAAGAATAGAAGTCATTTCATCAATTTGCAATGCTACATCTTGAGCATGATCATTATTTTTCTCTTCTTGAAAACTTCTCAAAAATTTATCTTGACTATCAAGAAGACGTTGAAGCAAATCCTTTGTTGTAAACTCCTCATCATCAATGGAGGTAATTTCATCTAGATGAGTATTGGATGATATATGAGGATGTGATGCAAATGAAGGAAAAGAATAATTAGGATCCCAAGATAATGGTTTCTCATGATTCCATTCAAGGTTAAAAGTATAATCATGCAAATTAGCTTGAGCCCTAGCAAAATCAACCACCTTATAATCTAAGGTTGAGACATAGGGATATTGCTCATTCAAGTGAAAATACCCACAACAACTACAAATGTACTCACATGGAGATTCACCTGCATAAGAGTCATAATAAGAATTTGTATAATAATATGCATGCTCAAATCCACCACTTAACCCATTAGTCTACTAAGGATAATCCATAACAATTTAAAACTCAATCATAATTGATCATACAATTGTAATAATTAACCATACAACTTTTGCCCTTTGTCCCTGACAACGGTGCCAAAAACTTGTTAGCCGTTTAGCTTAACCGCAAGCACACAGATCGTCACAAGTAGTATAAAAATATCTTTCCCACGAGGATTAAGGCAAAAGCGAGTTAATTATCACACTTATGTTCTTAATTAGGTTCTAAAAGAGAATTTATTTGAGAACTTCAAGACAGAAGGAACCTAGAATTACTTATCTTTATTGTACTTCATAAACTAACTTAAATTTTAAATTGATAATGAAAACATATACTTGTTGGAGGTTTAAAATTAATTGATAAAACTTTCTCAAGTCAAAATCAATTCTATATTCTCGGTTAACATGCGCAATCTCTTGTCTCAGTTAAAGAAAACACTCATTAAGCTCTAACCTCAATTAGACAATGCTAGGTTAATAGATATATTTCTATTCTATTAACAAACCATCCATTTAACCCCTAAACTCAAGTCTAGCACTATTTTATCTACGTTCTACAATTAAATTAGCTTTCTTAAACATTACTGAATCAACAATCTAAGTAGTGGCCAATCACCCAGAAGTATTAAGCATAAGATAAATCAACACATAAATTTCATTAAATAAAAGAAATAAATAAATAAGTCTTAATCCATCTAATAGCTCAAAACAATAATAGAATAAGAGATTTAGTTACTCATAGTCATAACCAAACCCATCTCAAAGCAATAATAGTCCATCGAAGAATAAAAGTTAATTGAAAGGAAATAGAAGAAATAAATAAAACTAAAAGATTGAGCCTCAAATCTCTTCTAAGCTCAATTCTTTGGCTTTAATTGCCGCCAATTATCCATAGCATCCTCTGATCCAGTGGCGCTGCTGGTCTTCAAATCAGTCGCTTTCACAATCCTCTCGTCCTCCCGTGAATATGATGAGCGAACCCAAACGCCTCTCCTTCCGTCTGTACCGAATGTGTGTTCTCCTCCTCCCTTCCTAAAGAAGCTTAACCCCCTATATATGTTCCTAGATCCTCTTGCACTATCTCTCTATCAAAATAAAATCAAACAAAAAGATAAAAATATAGATAATGATAATAATAAATAATGATAATGATGATAATAACAATATCAATGTCAATAATAACAATAATAATAATAATAATAATAATAATAATAATTGAAATATCTTTTCCTTTTTATCTTAAATTATTATTTTTATTATTAATATCATTATTTTTATCTTTAATATCGATCAAAATCATTATTTTTATCCTAAACTTTGATATTTATGATGAAATTCCTTTAAATCGATATCTTATCAAAATCTAACTAAACTCTCTTTGATTTATTATAGATGACTCCTAAATATATTAACATATGTCTTAAAATTATCTAAAAATAGGGAGTCATCACCCACCACATAGGAATGGATTCTAGGGTAAAAAATGAAACAAGTATAAAGATAAAATGAAATACAAACACTCAAAATAATCACTTTTTGCACTTTATGAGACAACTCTTCGTATATTTACTTCACATTGCTTAAAATCATTTAAAATAAGCTAATCCAAACGCCTTAACAAAGTACAAGAAGATGATGGGCTTGGACACCTTTTAGGAAGTGAGCCACATGAAACCTTACAGCAAGGTAACCAAAGGTAAACACAAGCCATGGCATTTGGTATGGATTCAAAATGAAATATACATCTCCAAACAACATCAATAATCCCAAAAAAGGATTAAAAAAAATGACTAACCAGTAAAAATGTTCATAGTTTCTCTGCTCATTTGGTTGGGTGCATTTGGACTCCAAGTTAAGGCGTATAAATTGGAAGTTTTTTTTTTTCAAAGCTTAAGCTGTGTTTTCTTTCTGAAATACATTTTCAGATTAGTTCAAGAGATTTTTTTTAATATGTAAACATGCACGGATTTGAATTCTTTAGCTTAATTTTCTTATTGGAATGTTTAAGTGATGTTTGTAAGCTTAAGGACCCGTTTGAGTTAGCGGTTACATAAATGACTTTTTTTCAACATGACTTTTACAAACTTAAGATAGGATAAAAGTCAGATTGTAAATGTGATTTATGTTTAGATTGTCAATGGCTGAAGTGACTTTTTTTCAAACTAAAACTTGTTTTTAAATAGAAAATGACTGAAAAGAGGATGCATCTTATTAAATAATACATATAGGATTTTTTTCTAATTAATGCCATTTGTGTTTTCCCTATTATTTCTCAAACAAATCATCTAATTTCAATTTTGTAACGTAATTTATGCTTGTCATATTTTAATTAAAAATGTTAGTATTAATAACTCTTATTTCGATCAGTCAAATATAAAATTAAATTGAAAATAAAATGTTACTATAGATATTAATTAGCAAATGGGATCTGTAAGGTGATATTTTTTAACTTGTGTTAGGTAATATTTTTGGGAAGACACTGTTTAGTGATAAAAGTAATAGTGACTTAGTAACTTCCTCCTGCCTTCACTGCCTTCACTTATCATGCAAAAGATGATGATGTGTGAGGGAGAAGATGGGTAGATCAGAATTTTTATTGCCCCATCATGCCATAACATTGAAAAAAGCAACAAAAAGTTGTTTATCACCTATTGTGGCTTCTCAAATAAAAGCGTAGTGGGTGTACCGCTAACTCAAACACTCCTCACATACCAAAAGTAGCTTTTCAAGGTAGAAAAGTGGCATTTTCCCTTTACACCGTTATCTCAAGTAGGCCCTAAGTTGTTCAGTTCATTTCACTTTTCATTTGAATTTCAAGTTAAAGACATGAAGATTGAAGAGTTAGATTTCAAGTCAAGGGACTTTAAATAACGGGCCATGAAAACTCAATGCTTAGCAGATGGGTGGAAATTTGAAATCGCATGTTATTGCCAAGACACACTTTTATACACACCCACACCCACACAGGAATACAAAGGCTATGAAAAATCGTGTTGGAAGGATTAGCTATCTAACAGATAATTTTTTTCTTTTTTTTTTTGGGTAAAAAAGGAGGGCGAATGCTCAATTACATCAAAATTAAATCACGGGAATAAATCCCAGAGAATCGTTGTGCACCAGTGTCCTAAGATGAGCAGGACAGTTGTGTAAAAGAGCAGACCTCGTTAACCCCTCTTTTGCTAGAGCATCTGCATCAAGTTGATTTTGATCTCTAGTAATATACCGAATATCAAGGGCCCATGAAGAAGTCACAAACTTTAGTATCTGAGTATATAATAGGCTGCAACTATGATTCTGACTTGAATTTGACAGCACATCATGTGGAAATTAGAACTGTAAGGGTCCCTTGTGTGAGTCTCTATCATGTGGTAATCACTTTTGACCGAAAAACCGCCGTCAACCATGGCATTCTACGCTATTAAATCACTTCCAGCTTCATGTCGCGGTGGTAGCATATTAATTAGCTTCTGGAAGATATCACCTGGGACTAACGAGGCCAATCTTTGAAAATCCCATGTTCCATATGTTAGATCTCATGTTTTGATGATAACAAAGGAATGGTTTGAAAAGGAAAGGGTTAATAATCAAGCTTGAACTAAGTAATGATAGGAATAAGCTTTACTTGAAGTTAGCATGGAAGTATTGAAGATTAGCCAAGAGAAAATGCTGAGGAACTTGATCAGAAGTACAGTTTATAAGGCATTACTCGAGGCACTACTCGAGTAATGAGACAAAACTTGAGGTAACCAAGGAAAACTTCCAGTAACCTGCCACCATTACTCGAGGAGCTACTCGAGTAATCAGGTAAAAACTTGGAGGTGCTCTCGGCCTGCTAATGTTACTCGAGGAGGTACTCGAGTAACCAAGTGAAAACTTCCAGTTGTCTTTAAGTTTTCCCAATGATACTCGAGGAGCTACTCGAGTACCTGTGTTTTCTGAAAATGTGGAGCTCTTGGCATTTTGTACCACTGCTAATGTTACTCGAGGAGCTACTCGAGTAACCAGGTCAGAAACTTGCAGTTTCCTTCAAGTTTTCCATGATACTCGAGGAGCTACTCGAGTAACTCTGTTTCTGAAAAGATGGAGCTCTCGGCACTTTGTACCACTGCCAATGTTACTCGAGGAGCTACCCGAGTAACATACTAAAGTAAGTGAAAACTTGAGGTTGGTACCCGATTAACCTGATCTCACTTTGTTTCATCTTCCTCGAGTATTTACTCCAGTATACAAGTTTTCATGGTTTATTTTAAGTGGATTCCTCGAGTAAGTACCCCAGTATGCACAAATATTTTCAAGGTAAATTTCAAGTCATTACCAGAGTAAATCATGCTCAAAAGTCTTAGTTACTCGAGGAGCTACCCGAGTAACCTATGTAAAAATGAATGCATTACTCGAGTCCCTACTCGAGTAACAAGGTAATTGCTCTCAGCCTTGAAATCCTGCCAACATTACTGGAGTAGAGCATCGAGTAATCAAAAGTTTTTTTAGAGGATTACTCGAGGTGTTACCCCAGTAATCTATGAAGTTGCAAAAGCATTACTGGAGTAGCTACCCGAGTAAATAACTATTCCCAAAGGTTTGAAATTTAGTTTACTCCATGCACTACCCGAGTAATCTTGTTTTTTCTTCATTGACTTTCAATTAAGCAAAGATTTCACGATGTTACTCGAGGAGCTACTCGAGTAAACTTCAAGGGTTACTCGAGGAGCTACTCGAGTAAGCATACTCAGAATTTTAGAAATCATTCAAACATTCATGATATTGTTTCCTATATGATTAACCTTTCATTGTATTAGTATTCTTAGTTTATTTACAGATAAACAATGAAGAAATCATATCAAGAGATGGAAGTCAAAAGAAACGTTCAAATGCCAACCACCGCCAACGGATATTTTTCAAAAACTTGAAAAGTCAATAGTGGCTGCGCACTCACCAACGGACGAAAGGAAACGTTCCAACGGTCATCACCAACATACCTATATATATGGGAACCTTCAAACAGAGAATAACAACTAAGCATACATACGAACGTATCATTAAGTTCATTGTTCTGTTTTCACGTTGAAATTGTATTTCTATGCTTCAGTGATTATCATTTACTCTGTAAGAGAGATATTTCATTCAAAATCAATATTTGTTATTGAGATAACTTAAGGTTGAGGAACCTTGAGTTGGGATTGGATTACAACCTGTAAGGGGGAGCGAGTGTCCAGGTATAAGGAACTTGCTTGTACTGAGGTGCCAAGAACCCACTGAATCTTGGAAGCTATAATGAAACTCTCAGAGATGCTCTGAGGACTGGACGTAGGTCAAAGTGGTTGTGACCGAACCAATATAACTCCCGGTGTACACTTCGGTCATATTTCTCCTTACTCATTAATGTTTTAGTTCTTTTGTAAAAGTTTTATATTTTCGAAAGAAATTTCAGTATCACCCAATTCACCCCCCCTCTTGGGTGAAACGCTTGATCTAACATTTGGTATCAGAGCCTAGGTCTTCTTGTTAAGGTATAACAACCTAAGAAGAATCCAATGGCAAGCATGGGTGAAGGAATTCTTCCCGACGGAGCATCCATCACTAGACCTCCCGGTTTCAATGGAGAACACTTTTCTTTCTGGAAAGCAAAATTCAGAGTGTTCGTGATGGCTACTGAATATGGGCTATGGGATGTAATTGAGAGTGGAAATTATCAACCTACAAAGACTGTAGATTCTCAAAAAATTCCAAAGACGCCAGCGGAATATGATGAGAATGACAAGAAACTTATCACTCTCAACAGCAAGGCAATTCTGATGTTACAAAGTTCTTTGAGTCAAAATGAATACTTCAGAATTTGCACACTTCCAACAGTAAAGGAAATATGGGAAGCTCTGGAAATAGCTCATGAAGGAACTTCGGGAATAAAGGAGAATCGAATCAACACCTTGATCACTGAATTCGATCTACTTCGAATGAAATCAGGTGATTCAATTTCTGAATTCGAACTTAGATATACTCATCTTGTTAATCAACTTGCAGCACTTGGTAAAGTCTATGATCAAAATACCCAAGTACGAAAGATTTTGAATATTCTTTCTAAAGAGTGGGAGGCCAAAGTCACTGCGATAGAAGAGGCAAAAGGAGAATCAATGAGATCAGTTGCTTCTCTATTTGGAAGCCGTTCTGAATATGAAAGCAAGCTAAAGTTCAAAAGAGAACTAGATGACATTGGCGATAAGAAAAAGAAAGGTCTAGCTCTAAAAGCGAAAGAAGAGAATCAGGATGAGGATGAAGAGTTCGACGATGACGAAATGGGTCTAATCATAAAATGATTCAGAAAGTTCTACAAGAAAGGACAAGGATTCAAACATTTTCAGAAAGGAGGAAATAGTAGCAAAGATCATATCATTTGCTATGAATGTGGGAAACCAGGACATATCAAGTCAGAATGTCCAGATTTGAGCCAAAAGATCAAAGAAAAGAGAAAAGGTAAATTCTTCAACAAAAAGAAAGCCTTTGTATCTGCTATATGGGGTGATAGCTCCTCAGATGAAGAAAGTGATGAGGAAGAAGTAGCTAATATATGTCTTGTTGCTCAAGAAGAAACAGAATAAGAGGTAAATGATTCTGAACCTACCTATGATGAATTACTTTCTGAATATAATACTTTACATTCTGAATTTATCAAAATAGTTAAAGAACTGATTGTTATTTAAAAGAAAAACAAAGTTCTTGAAACTGAACTTAAGGGAAAGGATTGTGAAAATTGTTTATCTTTGAAAAAGAAAAACATTGATCTTACAAAAACTCTTGAAAAATTTACACAAGGAAGTGAGATGCTAAATGTTATTTTAAAAGCCCAACGATTTGTAAATGATCGATCTGGAATTGGATATGATCCAAAATTGGATAAAAGAAAAGGAAGAAAGAAAGCAGGAGGTAAGACATATTTGAATTATTTTCAACATTCTGTGCATACGTCAAATCCTTTTGCATTTTGTAATTACTGTAATAGAAAAGGACATCATACATCTTCATGCATTCATAAGAAGAAAGGAACCATAGGAACCTACAAATGGGTACCTAAAGGTTCATATATTCAGAAAATCATTTGTAATAACCCTAAAGGACCCAAAAAGATGTGGGTACCTAAGACTTAGTCAATTGATTGCAGGTATGTCTCAAAGCATCCAAAAATAGCAAGTGGTACATAGATAGTGGATGCTCTAGACATATGATCGGAGATTTCGAAAGTTTTACCACATTACAACCTAAAGAAGGTGGAAAGGTAAAATTTGGAGGAAATCAATCCGGAAGGATAGCAGGAATTGGTGAAATCAAAAATCATAAAGGAATACAAGTCAAAGATGTATATTATGTTGAAGGCTTGTGTCACGATTTGCTGAGCGTAAGTCAAAGTGCAGATAAAAACAACTGGGTGATATTTGACTCAGAAGAATGTTTAATCATCAACAAGAATGACTTACAGCTTGATAAGAAGAATATCAAGGCTAAGCTCAGAGCAAAAAGGGAAGGTAACTGCTATACCTTAGATATTAGTAGAAATGAATCTGAAAACTGTTTTCTGAGTAATGTCGATGAAAGTTATCTATGGCATAAAAGGTTGGCTCATGTCAACATGCATCAACTAGGCAAACTACTCAAAAAGGATTTAGTTCTTGGATTACCCAAAGTAAATTTCAAAAACGATTTGATTTATGACGCATGTCGAAAGGGTAAACAAACTAAATCATCTTTCAAATTGAAAAATGAGATCTCAACAAATAGACCATTACAATTATTGCATATGGATTTAGTTGGTCCAGCAAGAGTAAAGAGTCTTGGTGGCAACTTGTATTCATTGGTCATTGTTGATGATTTTTCTAGATTTACATGGGTTATCTTTCTATCATCAAAAGATGAAACCTTTGAAGAATTTATTGTTTTTGCCAAGAAAGTGCAAAATGAGAAAGGTATGTCTATTGCAGGTATTAGGACTGATCATGGTGGAGAATTTGAGAATCAAGCCTTTGAAGAATATTGTGACACTAATGGCATTGATCACAATTTCTCTACTCCAAGGACGCCCCAACAAAATGGAGTTGTGGAACGCAAGAATAGAGTGCTTACTGAAATGGCTAGAACAATGTTAAATGAAAAGAACATGTCTCAAGTTTTCTGGGCTGATGCTATGAGTACAGCATGCTATATTTCAAATAGAGCCTATATCAGAACGAAACTTGGAAAGACACCATACGAGCTATACAAAGGAAGGAAGCCAAACATTGCTCATCTACACATCTTCGGTTGTAAGTGTTTCATTCATAATAATGGTAAAGATAACTTAGGAAAATTTGATTCTAAAACTGATGAAGGAATTTTCTTAGGATATTCTAATCGAAGTAAAGCATATAGAATTTTCAATAAAAGAACTTGTGTTGTTGAAGAATCAATTCATGTTGTATTTGATGAATTTGAATCCTCTGACAAAACTATTGATGAAGAACAGGAAGTTGTTTTAAATCAAAAAAAATGGTCAATCTATCTCTAAGTCTCTTATTCCTGAGGTTGATGAAACTAAGGATGAAGAGCAATCTCTAGGTCAACCTAAAGCCTGGAAATACAATAGAAGTCATCCCTTAGATCAAGTCATAGGAGATGTGAATGAAGGGATCAAAACCAGAAATAGAGGTTTCAATGAAGTAAGTTTTTCTGCATTCATTTCTGAGATTGAACCTTCTAACATTGATGAAGCCCTATCAGACAATGATTGGGTTATAGCAATGCAAGAAGAACTAAATCAATTTGAAAGGAATCAAGTTTGGGATTTGGTGCCCCGACCCAAAGATCATACGATCATTGGTACTAAATGGGTATTCAAAAACAAACTCGATGAATCTGCAATTATTGTCAGAAACAAGGCAAGATTGGTGGCCAAAGGCTATAATCAGGAAGAAGGAATTGATTATGAGGAAACGTATGCTCCAGTGGCTAGATTGGAAGCTATACGTGTACTCTTAGCCTCTGCATGCATCAAAGGATTCAAACTCTATCAAATGGATGTTAAGAGTGCTTTTCTAAATGGATACATCATGGACGAAGTGTATGTAGAACAACCTCCAGGTTTTGAAGATGTCACTAAACCGGACCATGTTTTCAAACTTAAAAAGGCTTTGTATGGTTTAAAACAAGCTCCTAGAGCCTGGTATGAAAGGCTTAGTAAGTTTCTCATCGATCAAGGATTTGTACGGGGAAAAGTTGACACAACATTATTTATAAATCGAAAACGTGATGATATTTTAATTGTTCAAATATATGTTGATGATATTGTTTTCGGTGCTACTAATGAATCTCTATGTAAGGAATTTTCTGAGATAAAGCAGGGTGAGTTTGAGATGTCAATGATGGGAGAATTGAATTTCTTTCTTGGTTTGCAAATCAAACAAAGAAAGAATGGAATCCTCATATCTCAAACAAAGTATTTAAAAGAGCTATTGAAGAAGTATGGAATGGATGAAGCAAATGGCTCAGACACGCCTATGAGCTCAACAACATTGCTTGATGCTGATGTTAAAGGGAAAGACTACAATATCACAAAATATAGAGGAATGATTAGATCATTACTCTATCTCACGGCAAGCAGACCAGATATCCAATTTAGTGTTGGCATATATGCAAGATATCAATCGGCGCCAAAGGAATCACATGCTGAAACGGTCAAACGAATCTTTAGATACCTTGCTGACACACCAGAATTGGGTCTGTGGTATCCCAAAGGAAGAAGTGAATATTTAGTTGCTTATTCAGATTCTGATCATGGAGGATACAAGACAGACAGAAAGAGCACCAGTGGACAAGGACAATTTCTTGGAGGATCTCTTGTTTCGTGGTTCAGCAAGAAACAAAATACAGTGTCTCTTTCATCAACGGAAGCCGAATATGTTGCAGTCTCAAGTTGTTGTGCACAAGTGATATGGTTAAAACAACAACTACAAGATCTTGGTATTTATCTCAAGGAAATATCAATCTATTGTGACAATACAAGTACGATAAGCTTGGCAAAGAATCCAGTTCAACACTCTAGAACCAAGCATATCGATGTCAGACATCACTTCATCAGAGATCATGTCCAAAAGAAAGATGTGAAAGTGATATTCATTCCTACTCATCTTCAACTAGCTGATATCTTTACAAAACCCCTTGCAAAAGATCAATTTCTATTCTTTAGAAGAGAATTGGGAATGGTAAATCCCAATGAGTTATAAATATTTTCAGCATTTCATAATATTAGATGAAGTCATTTGATAATGTTTTGATGGTCACTAACTTAAGCATCGGAGTATCTAGAAATGTGTTTTGCAGGAAGGTTGAAATTCTGTTTTGAGAAACAAAAACAGAGGTGATCAGAGGACACATTTACTGGAGTACCAACTTGAAGTTATGGCTAAGACAGAAGCAATACCCGAGGAGTAACTTGAGGTAAAGTAGAATCTTACTCGAGTATGTACTCGAGTAATGGCCTCCAAAACTGGAAGTAACGGATCAAGTTACTTAATTTTCAAATATAACGGTTCAGTTTTCAAAGAAATGAAGAGTCAGAAATTGAGAAGCTATTTACTCGAGGCAGGCCTCGAGTAAACTTGAAGCTTACTCGAGTCAGGCCTCGAGTAATGTCGGAGCTCAGATTCTCAATGTGTTGAATAATGACTCAAATCTGACCCAAATGAACTATGAATGATCGAGGGAACATCCATGGATAATTACTATATTATTCATGCCAGGTATGCAATTTAAATGAATTATTTTTGAATTTTTCTGAATGATCACTCGAGGAAGGCCTCGAGTAAACTTGAAGGTTACTCGAGTAAGGCCTCGAGTAATGTCGGGTGTTAGGTCTTTATCTTGCGCAAACTCGGTCATTTCCACAAAATCTCCTCGAGTAAATCACTATACACCCTTTCAAAAACTTTTCCCAATCGATTCCTTGCCTCATTTCCGTCAAAACCCAACTGATTTCAAGTCCAAAAACTTCCTATTTTGTTCAAAATCCTTGTGCCCTAAACTCGCGACAGTGACCCTGTTTTTTTGAGATTCTTGATTTTCTGTGTTTCAAGATGGTTAGAACCAAGAATCTCAACTTCACTGATTCCTCTGATTCACAACAAAACCCTGATCTCCTTTCTCCTCCTCCAACAAAGAGAAGAAAGTTAATCCCAAGACCAAAAGCCAAAATTCCTCTTCAACCTCAATCACAACCTAAAACCAAAGGTGTGGTGATCAAAGAGCCTATTGTGACTAGGGCTCAGTCTAAAAAGAGCACATCTACTGGAAGAAGCAAAGGTGCCAAAACTCCCTCACCTTCTCACTCTGACTCCTCTACACCCTCTTTCACTCCAAAGCCTATCAAGAAGCCAAAATATGACAAGAATGTGGCTAAGGCAATGGCTGGGATCATTGACCAAATGGAGAAGGGTCAATCTTCCAAGAAGTCCAAGATTCCGGAAGCAGAGATCACTACCCCACCAAAGGGATTCAATGTGGGCAAACTAGTGGAGTCCCCTAAGTACCTTTCACAATTCTCCAGCAGGAAAGTGTGCAAGACACACTATATTGATCTGAAGTTGCTTCAAGAGGTAGTGAAGTATGACCTTAGTTCTTATCTTGATCCTTTTATGCCTTGGTTATCTATTCGATTGCCTTTTTGCACAAAGGTAATCACTCATTTTTACTGTAACTTAGAAATCATTGATGAGCCTAACTGAACCTCAATCGAGGAAGAGATGACCACCACAGTGAGAGGCCAAAAGATACTTATATCTCCCTATAGGATCAATTTATGGTTAGGAATTGAGAATCCCCCGGATGATATTTATTCTGAAATTGAGCCAAACCAAATCTTCACTATTCTCAAACCCGGTGAGCTAGTTGGCCCTCTAAATTTAATCCCAGTGACATGTGTGATCATCACATGGTCCTTTGGTACATTTATTCTAGGTCCCTAGTGAACAAAGCCAACAATTATATTCACTTCTCCGATAGGGATTTTAGATGGTTTGCTTCACTACTTCTGAAGGAACAAAAGGATCTGGGAGAGTATATATTTTCAGAGATGGAAAGGTACAAGGTGGATGGAAAGGGTACCACTCCAATGCTATATCCCCAGATTGTGTCTCTTATCCTGAAAGAGAACAAAATATGGAACTTGGATAGTAAGGAGCCAATTGAGAGGATGACCCCAGTGGGGAGGAACCAGATTGGAAAACTGAATATCGACATCCCTCTCAAAGGCCCACTGGAGTCTGGGTCCAAGAAGAAGCGAAAGGCCACTGAGGCAGAGACCAGTAGGATGGATGACACTCAGTCATCGGCTCCAGCTGCTACCACATCTTCACCATCCTTCCTCAATGCCACTCTCCAGCACTTTATGGAGAATATCCTCAGAGGTTTTCATATGGACATAGCCAACACAAATGCAGAACTCATAACCCACATGAACACAAAAATGGGAGAGTTGGTTGAAAGAATGGATCGAAGGCATGAGGAACTGCTAGCAGAGCAACGTGCCCAGGGAGAGACATTGAGACTGATCCTGGCATGATTGGATTCCTTGGGTCCTAAACCCTCTACCGGTCCCTCCTCATCTGCACCTCCACCACCTCCAGTAGACCCTCCTTCAGACATACCTATTCCTGAGGCTGAACCATCTACCCCTCTGGTTTCTAATCCACTTGAGCCCCAAGAGAAAGATGTTTTATTCACAGTGGATGATCCTGATACCCACGAGACCACACACATTATCATCGATGATTCACCTCAAAAGCCACAGCCAGAAACCATTTCTAAACCTATTCCCTCTCCTACTCACACTGAGGAAATATCTCCCTCTTCATCACCTGAAAAGCATACACCTGAGGTTGAGATTTCACCTGAGACTCAGACCACCCCGGAAGGAGAAACCTCTACTATGGTTGTATTCCAACCTTCTCTTCCCGGCGATGACATCCATATCCCTCCACTTCATCTGCCTGATCCAGTACCCTCTAGCTCATTTGATACTTTAGAATCAAATGATTCTACGATCCTTCCAGCAACACCAATTTCCATGGCCAAGCCTCCTAGCCCTCCACTTGATTGATGAAGCCAAAAAGGGGGAGAAGAGCTTGAGAATGATTTTGTGGATGTGTCCTAGCTTAATTTGGGATATTTAGTTGTATATGGGCTCTAGGGTGCATTTTGTTATTAGTTTTCTTGAACTTATCTTGTAATTTGAAATTCTTAAAGTTTAATGCAAGTATGTTTAAATTATGACTTCATTTGATATCATTTAAGTTTTGAATTATGATACATGTTTGGACTAATGAAGTTCTTATGTATGCAAGGTATATTCAACCTTAATAAGAAATAATTAATTAAGAATCCAATTTGAAAAACCATGTTCAAAATCACCAAGTTTTGTCATCATCAAAAAGGGGGAGAATGTTAGATCTCATGTTTTGATGATAACAAAGGAATGGTTTGAAAAGGAAATGGTTAATAATCAAGCTTGAACTAAGTAATGACAGGAATAAGCTTTACTTGAAGTTAGCATGGAAGTATTGAAGATTAGCCAAGAGAAAATGCTGAGGAACTTGATCAGAAGTACAGTTTATAAGGCATTACTCGAGGCGCTACTCGAGTGATGAGACAAAACTTGAGGTAACCAAGGAAAACTTCCAGTAACCTGCCACCATTACTCGAGGAGCTACTCGAGTAACCAGGTAAAAACTTGGAGGTGCTCTTGGCCTGCTAATGTTACTCGAGAAGGTACTCGAGTAACCAAGTGAAAACTTCCAGTTGTCTTTAAGTTTTCCCAATGATACTCAAGGAGCTACTCGAGTACCTGTGTTTTCTGAAAATGTGGAGCTCTCGGCATTTTGTACCACTGCTAATGTTACTCGAGGAGCTACTCGAGTAACCAGGTCAGAAACTTGCAGTTTCCTTCAAGTTTTCCATGATACTCGAGGAGCTACTCGAGTAACTCTGTTTCTGAAAAGATGGAGCTCTCGGCACTTTGTACCACTGCCAATGTAACTCAAGGAGCTACCCGAGTAACATACTAAAGTAAGTGAAAACTTGAGGTTGGTACCTGATTAACCTGATCTCACTTTGTTTCATCTTCCTCAAGTATTTACTCCAGTATACAAGTTTTCATGGTTTATTTTAAGTGGATTCCTCGAGTAAGTACCCCAGTATGCACAAATATTTTCAAGGTAAATTTCAAGTCATTACCAGAGTAAATCATGCTCAAAAGTCTTAGTTACTCGAGGAGCTACCCGAGTAACCTATGTAAAAATGAATGCATTACTCAAGTCCCTACTCGAGTAACAAGGTAATTGCTCTCGGCCTTAAAATCCTGCCAACATTACTGGAGTAGAGCATCGAGTAATCAAAAGTTTTTTTAGAGGATTACTCGAGGTGTTACCCCAGTAATCTATGAAGTTGCAAAAGCATTACTGGAGTAGCTACCCGAGTAAATAACTATTACCAAAGGTTTGAAATTTAGTTTACTCCATGCACTACCCGAGTAATCTTGTTTTTTCTTCATTGACTTTCAATTAAGCAAAGATTTCACGATGTTACTCGAGGAGCTACTCGAGTAAACTTCAAGGGTTACTCGAGGAGCTACTCGAGTAAGCATACCCAGAATTTTAGAAATCATTCAAACATTCATGATATTGTTTCCTATATGATTAACCTTTCATTGTATTAGTATTCTTAGTCTATTTACAGATAAACAATGAAGAAATCATATCAAGAGATGGAAGTCAAAAGAAACGTTCAAATGCCAACCACCGCCAACGGATATTTTTCAAAAACTTGAAAAGTCGATAGTGGCTGCGCACTCACCAACGGACGAAAGGAAACGTTCCAACGGTCATCACCAACATACCTATATATATGGGAACCTTCAAATAGAGAATAACAGCTAAGCATACATACGAACGTATCATTAAGTTCATTGTTCTGTTTTCACGTTGAAATTGTATTTCTATGCTTCAGTGATTATCATTTACTCTGTAAGAGAGATATTTCATTCAAACTCAATATTTGTTATTGAGATAACTTAAGGTTGAGGAACCTTGAGTTGGGATTGGATTACAACTTGTAAGGGGGAGCGAGTGTCCAGGTATAAGGAACTTGCTTGTACTGAGGTGCCAAGAACCCACTGAATCTTGGAAGCTATAGTGAAACTCTCAGAGATGCTCTGAGGACTGGACGTAGGTCAAAGTGGTTGTAACCGAACCAGTATAACTCCCGGTGTACACTTCAGTGATATTTCTCTTTACTCATTAATGTTTTAGTTCTTTTGTAAATGTTTTATATTTTCGAAAGAAATTTCAGTATCACCCAATTCACCCCCCCTCTTGGGTGAAACGCTTGATCTAACACCATACTCAACCCAGTCCGCCACCTTGTAGAATTTTCTTCTTCAGTGAGAGGCTATGTGCACATTTCCTTGACGCTTTTGTCCGGAAAGAGCCAGAAGTCATTAAAGAAATTCACTGACTGTCCATTTCGAATATGCCATCTTGTTCCCAACAGAACAATATCCTTTTGAGATGAAATAAATTTCCATAAAGCCGAGTCACTATTCCTAGCACCAAGAAGATTCTCATCATTGCATATCATATATTTATGGAGGAGGACATCCACCCACAAACCCTTCGCACCATTAACAAGCTTCCAAGCAATTTTGGCACCACAAGCTCGGTTGAAGGAGGTCAACGTCTTGAATCCTAATCTGTAATATTCCAAATTTTAGCCACCAAAATTCCTTTACACCTTTGTGATATTAAAGGGAATAAAATGATAAATATTGACACACTTGAATTAGCCAAATAGTGCAATTAGTGGCTAAATGAATTTTGAGCCAACTTAAGACATAAAGTCCAATTTTTGTCTTCTTAAAAGCCCATTTTTATAGCCCAAAATGGGATAATGGAAGAGCATAATTTTTGACCCAATTATATTGTTAAATTTTAGTCAAACACAAGAGGGAAAGAAGAAAGGCCAATTTAATTACAAAAATGTAAGGATAAAATGGTCATTTGACCAATAAAGCAAGATAGCTTTTATTTTTCCTTTTCTTTGGAATATTTTTGGCCAAAATAGAAAAGCAAGAGGGAAACTGATTATTTGGATATTAATGGTGCCATGTGGATGTGTTTTTATCCAAGTTTAAAAAGATGACTCAAAAGTTAAATTAGCATATGTTAATTTGCAATTAAATACTAATATTTTTAAGGAGGTGGAAGGAGATATTTGAAGAGTTATCTATCTCTTCCAAAGCCTCATATTTTCATCCAACATGAGGAAGGAAAGAGAAAATACATAATTGAACACAAATGGTGCCTTTTGGAAGCCATTAGAGACAAGTTCAAAAAGAAGAAGTCAAAAAGTTAGCAATCACATGATAATTTGCAATTAAATAATATTAATTAAGGAAGTACAAGAGGATATTTTTAAAAGCTCTTATCCTTTTGTCCAAGAGCCATTTTTGGCCAACACAAAGAGAACAAGAGCTAGAGAGAGAAAGAGTTTGGAGAAACAAGAACACAAAGAAGAACAAGTGTTCAAGAAGCAAACAAAGTAGGTTTCAAGTGATTTTCACTTGTTTATGCCTTTAAATTCATGAAAACTCTCTCTAATCTCTATTCCTTCTTGAATCAAACATGTAGCAAGCACACATTCAAGAGAAGAGGAGCGAGAGGGCACAGTTTAGAGAGAGAAAGAAAAGAAATCAAAAGGTAAATCATGAAACCTTCCTACCATGTTGATTTATGCTTGTTGGTGGTGGTTTGGATGATTGTTGGCTTGGTTTTCATGACTTTGTGATTTTGGGAGTGACAAATCCTAAGGGGATGTGCTGCCCAAATTAACCTTAATCATGATTAATAAGTGTTTAAGTGGTTAATCATGGAATTATAAGTGAAAAGGGAGTTTAATCAAGTGAAATCATGAAAACACAATTTCCCTTTTATTTTCCAGATTTTCAGCCAGATGTGGTACAGGGTGTTAGAGCTGGAATTTCATGAATTTAATGATTTCATTGTGTTTAAAATGGAAAATTGTGTAGGGAACATGTGAAATATGAAGTATAAAGGCTCTAGGGTGTGAAATGACAATTTTACCCCTAAAACCCTAACATAGTGGCTGCCAGGGTTATTTTCATAATTTGAGCATGAATTTGACACATATGAACTCAAAAATGGATTCTACACATGAAATTGTATAGGAATAGCCTAGGTCATAATTTTTGGTAAACTATAGTTGGACTAGGTATAAAAGGGTTTAGACTGGTCACCAGGGGCATTTTGGTCAATATGTGATTTTATGTCAAGATAACCAATAATATAAGATTAGAATGAGTTATGAATGAGTAATAACTCATTTATTATAAATTTGGAATTTTAGGATATATCAGTAGCCCGAGCTGGACATACAGTATTGGACAGACAAACAATCAAGGAAAGAGCAATTTCAAGTAGTAACTCTATCTTTCATACACTATGTGAGTGTTTATATACTTTGTGTATGCCATATCTGTGATATGAATAATGAACACACACTATATCTAGCTGTGGTGCGGGAAAAGCACAAGTATTAGTCGGTCTAGTGATGACCCAACTATGATATACACAGTGCCTGGGGCACATCACCTAGCTGTGTTCTAGGACCCAGTTGAGGTACACGGATAAGTAGGGGTCCAAACAATCATTTGGCCCTATACAGTGTGTACACACAGGCTTACAGTGTTATTGTTAAGTTACACTATGTGGTGCATGTCATATTTAATTATCGCATTTTATATAATTGATAGCTTGTTACTATTGAGATTCTTTTGAATCTCACCCCTTTCCACAATGTATAGTGTATCCAGCAATCGAAAGAGGCTCTAAAGGCAAAGTGGTAATTCCCAGCAACTGAAGCTTCCAGTCCAGACTAATCACTGACACTGGCTATATGTAGGCTTTTATTACATTTTAAGTCTGTAATTATTATGTACAATTCATATGGGGAATTCCTGTAATGTAATCAAGTACTTATTATCAGTATTTTTATGTTATTTTTGTGTGTCCACTGGACTGCTCACAAACACTCTGATGAATGTTGAAATAAATAAGAGGCCTACCATAATCCACCATATACTTTGGCATTACAAGTCGAGCCCAACCCATAGGATGGAATCCATGTGAATTATTGCTCTTTCCCCAAATGAAGTTGTGCTGAATTCTCTCTATTTCATGACAGGTAGCAGTTGGAACCTTGGTGACCTGCATTAGATAGACTGGCTTAAAGCTTATAACTGGTTTTGCAAATGTGATACGCCCAACTAAGGAAATGCTATGTTCCTTCCACGTAGCTAGTTTTGTCTTCACCCGATCAATGATGTACTGGAATTCCTCTCTAGCTTTTCGGCCTTTAGCTATTAGTACGCCTAGGTATTTCCTAATTTCAGTGGAAATTGGTGCACCAGTAATATCATGGATCTTCTTCCTAACAAATGCATGTACCCTGGGTGAGAAAAAACATGAGGATTTACCTTTCTTTATTTTATCACCAAAAGCACAACAAAACTGATCCAAACATCTAATCATAACCTCAGCTTGAAATTATGTAGCCTTACTAAAAAGAAGGAGGTCATCTGCGAACTTGAGATGAGGGACTGCTGGGCTTCCATACACCCTCCTTAACTGTAACACAAATTACATGTGATAATTTTTCCATACAAAGGACAAATAAGAGAGGTGATAGAGGATCCCCTTGTTAAACGCCGTGATGTGGTGAAAAGAACTCAATTTG
This sequence comes from Inga leiocalycina, assembly GCA_963242795.1. NCBI lineage: Eukaryota > Viridiplantae > Streptophyta > Magnoliopsida > Fabales > Fabaceae > Inga > Inga leiocalycina. The sequence continues at coordinate 46,603,505 of OY725324.1, forward strand.
TTACCCATTCCACAAAAAATTATATGACACCAAGGATACACAATACATAATCAAATTGGTGAGCCCCCTTTCAAGGCCAACATCTACAAGGACTTGGTCTAAGAAGCCCTACCTTAAATGATCATAAGCCTTTTTAAGGTCTATTTTCATTGCCATGAAGCCCTTTTTCCCACTAGCTTTCTTCATCGAATGCATGACTTCTTAACCAACAATAATGTTGTCTTGGATTTGTCTTCCTTTTATAAAGCTAGATTGGAAAGGAGAGATACAATCATCCATCACACTATGCAATCTGTTAACTATCACCTTTGTTATACATTTATAATAAACCATACAAAAAGAGATAGGACAAAAATGCTCCACTAGCTCTGGATTTTCTCTTTTTGGTATGAGGGAGAAAAGTGTCTCGTTAGCATCGACACTAAATGATCTAGCCATAAAACCTTGCCTTATAAAATTGCATAGAGTTGATCCAACCTTATCTTGATTCTTCTGGTAAAAAATCAAATCGGGAAGAAGCCATTCACCCTAGGCGCTTTATAAGGACCCATTGAAAATAGAGCAGCCTTTACTTCCTCATTAGAAGGTGCATAACACATAAGATAAACGACCAGCCTCTAAACAAGCAAAGTTGGACATAATGGGTAGAGTAGCCAAGTTTGCTATGTTTAAATCAAACAACTTCTTAAAATAACCAACCACCAAACTTGCAAGCTGTTCCTCATCAACTAGTTCCCATTACCATCCTTTAAATCTGACACTCTACTTCGCCTTCTCTTTATATGGGTTTTAAGATGGTAGTAATGGGTTTTGCTATCCCCTTTTGTGGCCCAATCTACTCTCAACTTTTGAAACTTTTTATTTCTTTTAACTTCATAATCTCATCAAGTTTTGTTTGAAGAACTTTATCAAGCTTCTCAAGAAACTTTGAGCGAATATACATTGGAGATTTTTGAATACCTCCTAACTAAGCCAATATCTACTTCTTTCTAACTTCCACAAGACCAAAAACATTAGTTTTCCAGAGTTTAAGGGAAGAAGTAAAATTAGTTAGGGCATATCAATGTCGTTCTCATCTACCCAAGCCTCAGCAAGTAAATCTTTAAAAGATTCATGTTGGAGCCACATGCCTTCAAAACGAAATGATTTAATAGCCACATTAGCAACATTAGTTCTAAACTACAACAAAATAGGATTATGATCAGAGAATTGAGTTCTTAGTAATACATTAATTAAACCATTTGGCAAACTCAAAATAAACTGGGAATTAACAAAACCCCGATCTAGCCTTACATAGAGACGTCTGGGTCCTCTCTAGGTGAATTTAGGGCCTTAAAACCCCATATCGGTGAGACGACTATCTCTAACCCTATCTTGAAACCAATTCAGCTAAGACTTAGGGTAATTTGATCCGCTAGTCCTTTCTGAAGCTAGGAGAAAATCATTAAAGTCTCCTAACACCATCCATGGCAATGAGATAGCATTAGAAAGGGTCTTCAATTCTTCCTAGAGAACATGTCGTAGATTTGAGTGAGGTATAATGTACGCCGCTATGAGAAGAAAGCGAGAATGCCCAGGAATGTCACATTGAAGGACGAAAATGGTCAATTCTAACCAAGGATTGTTACGTGGATGCAATTACTCCGCCAAACTGCCACTAGATCCCCCTGAAAGACCCACACTAGGAATGACTGCAATCATATTGAAACATAGAGATTGAAGTTTCTGAAAATGTGCTTCACTAGTGCACTTCGTCTAGTGTGTGTTTGGATTAGCTTTTGAGAATAGCTTTTACTATTTACGAGAAAGTATGTGAGAGGAGTTTTGTCTCGGGTTACGTAAACCTAGGTTTGAACCCTAGGTTTGGGATCTTCCCAAACACTCACTTCGTCAAAAACATCATTCTAAATTTTGGGCTTTTACAAATCACTTTTAAATTCCTCAAGAGCTCTTTACCATAAGCCCCTTTGGTATTCCAATAGAGAATACTATCCATAATAAACTTGAATAATTTGAAGGGTCTAATACAGCCCATTAGGATCCCATAGGGAATTGATTCTCAAGGACCAATGAGTTCATCTCGTTCTCCCCCTCAACGACCATATGTTCTATCCTCTATCTAGATACTCGGGTCCAATTATTGTTTCTGCATTTCTAGGCCTAATTCCTAGATCACCTGGGTCCAAATCAACAACCCTTATATCCTCTACCTTATTCAAATCACCTGGCATATGGGCTTCATATGATATGTCCAGATCTGGAGCATTTCTAAACCTACTAACCTCTACCTCATTAACATGTGTCTCTTCTTCCTCGAACTTTTCACCCATTACAAGCAATAAAACTCCTCACCTTTATTTTCCTTGTGCAGTATTGCTATAGTTCTCTTCTCACTCATCCTTTGTACCTCTTGCTTTCTTGTATTTGTCTTAGGGGCAGCCACCACCAATTCATTCATACCTTCCCTCTTTTCATTTTGCTTTTTCATTTATCCTTTTTTCTTCCCCTTGGATATACGTATCTTTATAGTGTGCTAGGTTGATCCTTGTTGTGGTGTAATGTGTCGTACAACTGCATAATGCACAGACTTTGTTACTGTGGCATTGTCCTCTTGGTCATCCACATCAACCCAAATTTCATACTGAGTTCCCAAGTTTCTTTGCTGAGTTGACATTTCCTTGTTTTCTTTCTGCTTTCCTAGCCAACGGCTTTTTTAAGAAATCCACCATAGTTCCAAGTGAGAACTCTTATCAGAGTTGTTCTGTTTCCCCTTCTCCCTTGACTCTAGATTATCTCCTTCCATATTCTTTGTAACCTTCATTCACCTTGGCTCTATTTGGATAGATTTCCATGTTGTGGCCATAAATACTACACCCTGTGCAGAGAAAATGGAGTCCCTCATACTTTAAGTAATAGTCTTCCCCATACAAAAAAAACCCAGACATTAACTGCTTCTCCAAATCAACAAGAACACAAATTCTAGCTTAATGACCTCTTAACTGGCAAGAAGTGTTCATATCCACCTTTATAGTTTCCCCAATCCTATCTCAAATGATTTTCAATGCTTCTTTATCATAATATTCTAAAGAAACCCTTGGCATTCGAACCCATACGACAGCCCTTTTAATCCTGGCTCTTTCTGGACGAACATTAGGTTCCCATAGCCTCACAATCAAATAATGGTCATAAATTATCCAAGTACCTCCAGTCAAAGCATTGAAATAATCCTCAGAGTTTGATAGCTTCACCATATAATAACCATGCCTGATGTTTATGAGGCTCACAACACCTCTTTTTGTGACATGGTTTGAAGTCAAGTCAATAACGCCCTATAGCCAATGCTTTTATCTAGTAGTTTGACAATTACAGCTCTTCCCCAAGCTCCATATAGACATCTCTTCAATTGTCCTAAGAAAGAGAAAGTTGGGAAATTTCTCTTTGGGTCTTCGATAGTTTAATAGAGTGGCTCATCCTTCTCTTGATCATTTGCCACATTGCTCGACTCAGACATACTATCTTCAGATAATATATCATCACCGGACTTCCCATTCTAGCTAGTTATCCCTTTCAACTTCTTAGCAAAGGATGGCCCCTAGCAACAAACCTATTTCCTATGGATCCCAGCTTTGGCTAGTAGCTCTGTAAAATATTCTCTCGTGAAGGTTTGGTCCCACCATTTTTAATTTTCTTTGAATTACGGGCTAGTAAATCATCTTCCTCTTGGGTTGGAGGAACAAAAGACGACGTTGAACAAGTGATCATTTTGAGTTGTACAGAGAGAAAAAGCTCAATTTTCCTTTCACAGATAACTTATTGGTACATGAATCATCCAAAAGTAACAGTAGTAATTGAGGTTTGTTTGGATGGGCTTTTGTAACGCTAAAGTTTCCTAAAAATCAGTTTAAAAGTTCAAAAGCCAATTTCAACCTAAAAATTATGTTTAGATTGGCATGAAATCCAAAAGCCAAGTTAGACATAAAGCCACATTTTCAGAAATTCTAAGATTATTAAAGCTAAATGAGTATTCAAAAATATTTTTGTAAAAAAAATAATTTATGTAAATGTTAATTTAAACAAGCCTTAAGATACCACAAGAGGGGTACCTATAATAACTTTATCAGATGCCCTCAAAATTTTGTTAAATGAGAAGCCCCCTTATCACAACAAAGGAGGTTTGTTTTTAATAAAAAAAATTATGTGAGTTAGGTTCTAAGGGTTTATCAGGGTTAGAACATACATTTGGGGCTTAAAAATTGCTTACAGATTACACAACAATAAGATCCTTACATTCGGTAAGACTTGAACTCACAATCTTATGGTTATAAATCAACCCTTTTACATACCAAACCAACATTTGTTGGCAAAGGCTTTTTTTTCCCTTTTAAGAATGAGGATATTATCAAGTTTTTTCTCTAAGCACAAATATCCATCACTTGGAGGTGTCATGCCCTTATCTTATTTTCACCTTTTTCAGAGTATTTGCTGAAAATAATACGCAGTTTAGTTGGCAACGCAGAAATAGCATAAATATATGGATATATTGATACTTATTAATTACAAATGATGTATCCTATAGGGCTATCAGGGTATCTAGACCCATACAGTGAAACTTAGACATCTTTTTCATCCTCATTCTACCACTGCATTCCTCCTGTATAGTTCTTTTATCTTCTTTTAGTACACCGCTTATTTTCACCTGACTAAATTATTGATAGGGGAGGGTGAGATTTGAGAGAATCTAAGTAGGAAAATAGTACCAATATGCATGTAAGATAAGTGTTTAATGCATGATATGCTTGGATTACATAACTCATGCTCGCACAATGACATATCTGTGTGCTCAATATTTCAAACAACATACTTATGGCAATAGCATAAACGAAAACAAAGCTTCAATCTTTCATATATGTTTCACATAATCAAGCAAAGCAATCACATGCATCAATGTACCATCACAACTATCAAATACATACAGGAGATATAAGTTCCCTACTTGAAGTATTTTCTCCTCGAAACATGTGCCTCGATTTGCGTGTCAACCCCTTAGCTCTCTACTTGGTCCTAAAATGTCAAATGTAGCATTTAGACACTTCTATAGAGTTTCTGGGGGTTATATGAGTCTATATTGAAAAATGACCAAAATGCCCCTGGGGACTCGGCTCTGCTGTAACTAGTCTGACAGTACTTCTCCCAAAATTTTGATCCAGGCTATTCTGACATATTTTCACCCAAGGAATCCATTTTTGACCTTGTTTTCCTCAAATTCCAGCCCCAATTATGAATTTACCCCTGGTAGCCCCTCTGTGAGGGTTTTAAGGTTGTTTTTGTCATTTTCACTTTCTAGGGTTTTTCTTACTTCGCACCTAACATGAACCCTACACAATTTTTCATTCTAAACACAATGGAATCATCAAAAACACCAAAATCCTGTCCAAATACAGCCCAAAACATATTTGGACGAAATTCCATAAAAATTGTGAAAAATAGAATTTCTTGATTTCAATCCATAAACCATATTCTTTACACCTTTAATCATTTATTTAACTACTTAATCACATTTTAAACATAATTAGACTAAATTTAGGCAACATAACCCCTTAGGGTTATCACTTTCCAAATTTACAAACTCAACCAATAATCACCAAATTTAATTAAGAATATCAACAACAACAACATACTATCAAGGATTTGAGATTTGTGAAGTTACCTCTTGAGTTCTTATCCTTTCTCTCTCTAGGTGTCCCCTTCCTCTCTCCTTGAGATTAAGATTTGCTTGCTAAACCATGAGTTTCATGGAGAGGAAAGGATTAGAGAGGAGATAGCATAAGCTTAGAAGCCAATCTTAAGGAATCAACAAACACTACAGAAAAATGTGATTTAGTAGCAATTAAAAATGGGTATTAGTAGCGGTTTTAACCGCTACAAACAACATTAGTAGCAGTTAGCAAAACCACTACTAAATCGTATGTTGCAAGTAGTTTTGTAGCGGTTATATAAAATCGCTACTCGAAGGAAAATAACCGCTACATCCTTTGTAGCGGTTACAAAAACCGCTACAACATCCCCATGAACGAAATTTTTTTTTAGAGATATTTGTAGCGGTTATATAACCGCTACAAATATAAAAAATTGAAAATTTGAAGGCGAGAAAAGAAAAAGACATTTTTTTTCAATTTTGTAGCGGTTAATAAACCGCTACTAATTTTGAATTTTTATGAAATTTGTAGTGGTTATAAAACCACTACTAATTTCATGAAATTCAAATTTAGCGCCAACAAATTTAATTTGAGTTTAAAAAGGTGCGTTTGTTAGTAGCGGTTTAATAACCTCTACAAATATTTAAAAAAATTTCTAAAAAATACGATCATTTGTTTCTGTTCTTTTAATATTAAATTAATTAGTTTCTTTTTTTATTAGTTTATCTAATTTAGTTAGCTTATTAATATATTAAAAGGATAAATTTAATTTAATTGGATTAGTATAAAAACTATATTAATAATATTATTAAGGATACGTAGGTAATAAGGAATTATTATGTTGTCTAATATAATGTAATTGTGTATGAAAAATAGATGAAAATGAGATACAGTTGTAAAATATCTGGAAAAAAAATGGTGAGAATAAATTTTATATAAAGGAAAGAAGTATTATAAAAAAAATAAAAAAACTTGTTACCATATGTGATCATATTATTCAGCTCCTCTACTCATACAAAAGAAGTTGTAAATGAGAGAAAATGAAAGAAAGGTAAGGTGAAAAGAAATTGGAGAGTGTTTGAAATGAGTTGTGGTAAGGGTATTTATAGGGATCCACATACTATTTGTAGCGGTTAATGTATCGATTTTGTAACGGTTATTTTTACTTTTGTAGTGGTTTAATAACCGCTACAAATATTATTTTATTATTTTTTTAAATTTTTTTTTTAAAATTTTATTTTAAAAATTTTTTTTCAATTTTTTTAAAGAGAAAAGCATAATTTGAATTTGAACACGCATCGTCGCCATCCCTATAGAAATTATGTAGAAAAATTATTGTTAGGGATGTTTTATTAAATTTAAAAAATTTAATTTAAATAATGTGGACTTAAAAAAACTCACCGCAGTAGAGGTAAATTGTCATTGCCTTCAGGGAAGTAGTTTTCAAAATCGGCTGGCTAAAATGGCTCACTCTCGTAGGAGATGTTATCACCTTCACCCATGTCGTAAAGGTCTCGTGGCTTTAGATGAACGACTATGTGCCAATCCTTGTGCCTCTCGTCCTCGACATAATAAACCTGATGTGCCTCTGAAGCTAGAATATACGGCTCATCATCTTGAGAAATACCAGTATGAATTGCCCGTGAGAAATTGACTGATGTGATCCCTAAGTCGTCAAATGTCAGTCCCCAAGAAGTAGTGGTATTTGCCCATAAACACTTGAATAGCGTCATGGTGAAACGACTTTGATAATTAAGTTTGACCACATCAAAAAGCTTGCCATAGTAAGGGACGCCTCCGAACTGCATGTTGGTGTCATTGCTGCTCGCATAACTCCTTGTCCCAAATATGCCATAAACACCCGAATTCTGAGTTTGCAATCCTTGATCCCATGAAACCGTGCAAAACTTAAAACTATTGACATTGCAAGCTGTAAACCTTTTTGCATGATCAAGAGGGCCGATTGCGAGAGCTCTGAAATCTGGTGAGTGTGGGTTGTGGTCATTTAGTATTCTGCGCGCAAACCAACTCGGGAATTATCTATGGACCCTCCTATCAACTTTCGAGGATGTCTGTGTATGGATCATGAGTTGACGCTTAACATGACTTCTGAATTCCCTGCAATTCATAATGGAAAGGCGATAATGAAATGAAAGTGAGAAATGTTACGAAAGATATAAATCGAATAACATGTGAGTGTGCAATTCTTACCATATGAAAGGTTCAACTTGAGTGCAATTAATCAAGACATGTCTATGTGCTTGCAACTTCTCAGTTGCCGTTAGTTTGAAGTTCTTAGTTGCTCCAATTGGTTTACCAACATGAGGGATAAATTCTCCTGATATCGGCGCAGGTTCAGGACAATCGTCAACACGAGGTGGGCGGTTGAAAGTCGTCTCAAGATCATCAAAGTACCTTGAGCAAAAATATAGCACCTTATCCCCTATATAGCCTTTAGCTATAGAACCTTCTGGCCACGCCTTATTCCTTACGTAAGATTTTAATTTTCCAAGGAACCTACAAAGTACAGATGAGAAAATTGATATAAAATGCTGAAAAGGATGACTAGCAAACATTAAATACAGAGAATAAAGCACATATTTAAAATAATTACCTCTCAATCGGATACATCCAACGATATTGTACTGGTGCAACGAGCTTTATTTTATGAACGAGGTCGACTGTAAGGTGAACCATCACAGTAAAAAAGGACGGAGGAAAGATCATCTCTAAATAACAAAGCGTAAGAATAATTTTGGACTGCAGCTGATCGAGCTCCTCAATGATCAAAACCTTAGAACACAACTTCCGAAAGAAAGAACAAAGTTCCACCAAAATGATGGAAACATCGGGAGGAAGTGTATTCTTTATAGCCAGAAGGAGTAACTACTGTATAAGAACATATAAGTCATGACTCTTCAGGCCAGCAACCTTTCAAGCATGCAAGTCAACATATCGAGAAATATTGCTTGAATACCCATCAGGAACTTTTAATTTCTTCAACGTCGCGAGGAAGACTTCCTTGTTCGGTTTTGTGAGGGTAAACTTTGCCAGTTGAAATCTGTCATGCTCATCTGGCCAAGCGTCTTCACGAACTCCCATGTCGCGTAAATCTTTCCATGCTTGAAGGTGATCTTTTGTCTTGCCGGGTTCGTTAAGCAGCGTATACAGCATATTGTCGCAATCATTCTTTTCAATGTGCATTACATCAAGACTGTGGCGAAGTAAATTAGATCTCCAATATGGAAGAGTGAATAAAATACTTATCTTCTTCCACTGCTGAGGCGCCGAAGTCCTGCGCGTCTTTTGGTGAGTTTGTGCTAAATCGTCGCTTTTTCCAAACTCGAAGTTAACATGCTCAAGCTGCTGTAAGATATCTGTACCAGACAAAGTCTGAGGTGGTCCTCTTTTTTCTGGTTTCCCATTGAAGCGATTCCGTTGTAATATGAACTTATTCGTTCTATCGAGAAACCTCCGATGCCCCATAAAGCACCACTTTTGGCTGTGGGGAAGGCGCACTGCATCAGAGTTAAAATTGCAAGTTGGACACGCCGACCCAATATGCACATTCCAACCAGATAATGTGCCAAGGCCAGGAAAGTCACTAATCGTTCACATCAAGGCTACACGCAAGTTGAATAAAGTCTTGCCGTAAGTGTCGTACGTCTCCAAGCCGACATTCCACAAGTCAAGCAATTCCACAATAAGCGGTTGGAGATACACATCGATGTCATTGCTCGGTGCCTTTTTGCCTGGAATGATCATAGACATAATGAAAGAGCTTTGTTTCATACACATCCAGGGGGTAAGTGTAGGGAACTAAGACTACCGGCCAAATACTGTAACTTGTGCTCATATTCCTGAAAGGATTGAAACTGTCGGTTGCCAACGCAAGCTGAACATTTGTGGGGTCAGTGGCGAAATCTGGAAAGTCATTGTCAAATGTTTTCTAAGCATATGCATCCGGGGGATGTCTTAATTTACCGTCTTCATTGTTATCAACGGCATTCCACCTCATGTGCTCTGCATTTTTAGACGACATAAATAATCTTTGTAGGCGAAGTTTCAAAGGGAAGTACCTGATAATCTTTGCAAGTTTCTTCTTCTGCTTTTTCCCCTTCCGAATTGTCTTGTACCTCAATGTCTCTTACAAGTCTCCCTGCTGGAATCGTCTCTCCAATACAGCATACAATTATTTGGGCATGCATCAATCTTTTGATAATTCAACCCTAACCTGTTGATAATCTTCTTGGCCTCGTAGAACGTTGTGGTAATCTCAGCGTCGGGGAATGCATCTTGTAATAAGTTGAGCAACATCGACATTCCCTTATCTGTGATCCCACACAAGCACTTGATATGATACAATTTGATTTTGAAAGATAATTTAGAATATTTGCGACAACCTTGATATAAAGGATGATCTGCTTTATCCATCAAGCTAAAAAAATCCCGAGCTGCTTCATTCCTCATAAAAACCGGCTCAGAACCATGTACTTCTTCATTGAAATTGTCGCCTTGAAATCCAAACGCATCACGCACAGCATCATTCACAGGATCATCTTCATCTACTTGAACGCCTACTTGAGAACTTCGAGGAAGAGCATCATCATATCTAATGCCAGCCTTCTCACTATGAACTACCCAGAACGTATAGTCCTCAGGAAAAGGCTTCACAAGCAAATGTTCCTTCACAACATTTCATGCATGCCACTTCTTGAACTTGCATCTCTGACACGAACAGACGATCTTGCCGTTACAACTGGCGTGAGTGAATGCGAAATCTAAGAAACTGTTTAATCCATACAAATATTCCGGAGAATTGCACGGAAACCTGATCCATGATTTATCCATAGCTACTAGTGAGAGAGAAGAAAGTATAGAGAAGAAGATGAGTGAGTAGAGAATGACAAATGCCAAGAACCTTATATTCTGAAGTTCCAACGTTTCCAATTTTGTAGCGGTTCTAAAACCGCTACACTAACCGCTACAGTTCTTAAATATTTGTAGTGGTTATATGTATAAAACCGCTACTAATTTTCAAGCCGTTAGAATTTTACACACATTGGTGGGAAATTCAAAATTTAAACATTGAGTATTTGCAGCGGTTATATGTATACAACCGCTACTAATATTAAAGCTGTTGGACAGCAAATTAAGAAATTATTTTTTATTTGTAGCGGTTATACATAACATAACCGCTACAAATGTGCACAAAGGCGGTAAATTTCAAAATTCAAATGATGAGTATTTGTAGCGGTTTTTACTGTAAAACCGCTACAACCATATATATTTGTAGCGGTTTCTATTGTAGAACCGCTACAAAAGTATATATAGTTGTAGCGGTTTTTATTGTGGAACCGCTACAGCCATATATATGGTCGTAGCAGTTTTTATTGTAGAACCGTTACAGCCATATATATGGTCGTAGCAGTTTATATTGTAGAACCGTTACAGCCATATATATGGTCGTAGTAGTTTTTATTGTATAACCGCTACAACCATATATATTTGTAGCGGTTTTTATATAAAACCGCTACAAATATATATATGCTTTATTTTTTTATTTTAGAAATGTAAATAATATTGTTTCAATTCATTCATAAATTCAACAAAGCGGTCTAATAATATAAATATAATTATGGTAAACACAATAAGATTTGATTTTTGAAATACAAACTTATATATATATTTACAAATGTTTCAACAACAAATAAAAAAAAGATGTCCTAAACTAAGTAGCTGGGGGTTAATCATCTAGTGCTCCCTCAGGTGGGGCTCCCTTAGGTGCTACTGGATCAGGCCGCTGGGCAGAGTGAACCACACCATCATCATCAGTAGGAGCAGGAGCAGGAGCAAGAGGAGGAGTAGTAGTCGGGACGACGTATCGAGGGATAGGGGGAACTTGTGGATACGGCTCGTCCGGGAATAGGTGACTCCATGACCGCTCGAGCATGTTGTTCGCGATATCACGCCATTACGTCTGCAAAGTGTAGATCATATCAGCCTGCAGCTGCATCTGCTGCTGCTCTAAGTCTGACCGCAGCTGGTCAATAGACTCGTCCCTCAGATGTTTGACCCCTTTAGAGCTGTCAGCCTCAGAGGCGGCGCTCCTACCATAGACCACGCTAGGTCTAGCGCCTATCCCCATCCCCCACACGCGTCCGGGGTGCTCAGCCTGACCCCTGTGACTCCTCAGCCAGGGTCTGTCGCAGCTCGGATTTTATGAAACAATTACTAATTAGCATTTTTCATTATTAAGTTGGTTTTATAAAAATTATAATAATAAAATTACTTACAATGGCCACCTCTGCCTGCTGACAGGTCGTAGTCCCGTCACGATATCCGTGTGTGATGGCGTACAACTCCCCATAGTTCGTCTGACGGTTCTCCTGTTGTGCCTTCTTCCCTAAAATAATTACAAAATTCAATTAATTAGTATTATGAAATAACCAGCTAAAAGTCAGTGATATTTTGAAAAGTTACCAGCTCATTGTAGGTGACAGCAAAGGTCTTCGATCCTGCTGTGTGGTGGATCGTCTGCTGCGCATGGATCCTGGTGTTCCTTTGAGAAAGCTCTTGAAAAAAAACAATATTAAATATATTAAAACAATAAAAAAATTTAAAATTAACAAAGTTCAAATTAAAAATAATTAAATTGAAATTATAATTTAATAATTAACAATTAAAAAAAGTATATAAATAATCTAATAAATACATTACCTGCCCCTCAGCGCTCCTCCTGAACTGGATGAAACCCACCCAATCGTTCGGCGGCAGGCCGTCCGGGACGCTCTCGATCAACTGCTCCAGAGGCATCGTCCCATCCTTATCTACCCTGTGGAAGAGACGGTTCCTCCTGTTCCTCCAGCCGTCACCCATCTTCATGAGGGTGTACCTCTTCCGGTTGGCTCGGACGGCAAACCGCAGTTGCAAAAAAATTATTTAAATATCATTAATTATAAAAATCATATTAAAAAATAATAATTAAATAGAATGAATTACAAAAAATATTAATTAAATACTATTAATTATCTAAACCACTTCCTCCCAAGCCTGGTCCTTTGGCCCCTTCGGAACGTGCCTCCACATCCTGAAGTGAAGGGGGAACTGCATCCAATTCGTGCCCAGGTCATTAAGGAAGCGGTTGAACAAGTGACCCCCATTGTTGATAGGCTGGTCAGTGCCCTCATTCCACGGTACTATAACTCATAGGGTCCGGTCCATGCTGTTCACACGGCCACGTCCAGCCTCCTCGTCGACATGTTCCCCTGCTCATCTGCACAGTTTACCGCACGTTAGATAAATTGTAATTAAAAGTTAACATTTCAAATTTAAATAAATAATTTATTAAATTAAAAAATTTATTTACCTTGGACCTGCATCTCAAACCCAGTGGACCGCGAAGATAACCCTCGTGGGTTGTTCTGCTCTCGAGCCTCCTCCTCATTGAGGAACTACTCCATCTCCCTGACCCCAATCAGGATCTCGAAGTCCTCCTCGTCGTAGTCCTCAATGCTGATATATGTCCCCCAAAACTCAGGCACCTCTGGTGCGGTCGTCTCCTGTGGGATCGTCTGCGGTGCACCTTTGATATATATCCCCCTACCTCCACGCTGCCCCCTCCTTCTGCCCCCTGCTCGGCTGCTGCCACCCCGCAAAATCGGTCTGGGGACCTCAGGGGCCTTCCCTTGATCCTCTCTTGAAGCCATATCAACTGTAAAAATCCAAAAAAAAATATTTTAGTCACATTATTATGCAAAAATCTAATAAAAATACAAATACAAATAAAATACGTGTTATATACGTACCTCAAGTGCAAATACTGAGAAATATTGTAGCAAAAACTCCTTCACAGACATCTGAACGCTCAAATTTAAAAGAAATCACTCAGAGAAACTCCAGGAAATAAAATGAGCAAACAGAAAAAGGAGGGAGTCGGCCTCCTTAAATAGGCCAGCAATTTATAGCGGTTATTCCAATAACGGCTATGTTAACCACTATAAATCACCCCGGACACCTTAAATTTGTAGTGGTTTTATAATAACAGCTACAAATTACAATAACCTTTGAAATTCTGTAGCGGTTATGGCCCAGAACCGCTACAAACTTGGAGACTCATGGAATTTTGTAGTGGTTATATCCCTATAACTGCTACAAATATCTGACGTTTGGCATTTTGTAGCGGTTTTGTTGCTATAACCGCTACAGTGTTGGCAGGTCTTGGTAGCGCCAAGTGGCGGGAATATTGTAGCGGTTTTTGTTTATTAACTGCTACAACTGAACCGCTACAAGTTTTGGCGGGAATTTCACGCCATATTTGTAGCGGTTTGTTCTACCTAACTGCTATAAAAAAATGCTGCTAATCTATTGGGCCACTTGGCGCGTAGCTTGCCGCTACAAATTGTAGCGGTTTAGCTTAAAACCGCTACAAATACTATAATTTGTAGCGGTTTAATATAACCGCTACAATACCACCGCTACAGAATACCATTTTTTTTGTAGTGAAATATTCTTACCTTGATTTTCGTCTCCCTCCTTCTCTCTAAACCTTAAGTTTCTTAAGCCTTTTTCTAAGACAACTTCCATCTCTCTTCTTGGTGGAAAATGATGTGAAAGTGGAAGGAAAAAGATGAAGGTAAGCCTAATAAAATATCTTCATATTTCCTTATTAAATAAATGGTAGCTTATTTCATTTATGACATAAGCATTTGTACTTGAGTTTATCTTCTTCCAATTGTGTCATAAGCTTCCATTCAATTTGAACTAAATTTCCTTCCCTTCCTTTAGCCCATAAAAACGTCCAAGGGTCCCTCCCCAAATCAATTCGGGCTTCATCCAATTATCTTAACCACACATACCCATATATATTATTTTATGTTTAATTGAACATGTGCTCAACTTCATCAATTATTATATATTTCTCTTGGTTTAAGATGATACCACTTGGCATGTTTATGAGCCAAATGATTATTTTCCCCTCTTATTTCCTTATTCCATAATTTACACAATTGCCAACACATTTTATTTTTCAATTTTTGGAATAGTTGGCCTTCTTAGCAGATTTTCTACCCTAACTTTGAAAAATCATAACTTATTGAGTTTAGTTTCAAGAAAAAAATATAGAATTTTGCTAGCTGGAATCACATCATTCCCAGATTTTTGATCTTTGGAAGGTATTCCAGAAACTTTCCAGTTTCACTGGGTAAAATTTAAAAATTCATAACTCTCAATATACTAGTCAAAATGGCTTCTAATTCCTATCAAATTAAAGCCCTGGATGTCTACTTTCACCCAGTAAAATATCATAATTTTTGGATATCATTTAATCATCCAAAATTCCAAGACAATCTCACTGCTTTGTTGGAAATTTCACTGGAAGTATAATCACTTTCTTCAAAATTCATCATTTTATTTTCTTTAATGCCCCAAAGATATAAGAAATATTAGAAAATATATTTGGGACACCTGTTAACTGGGGCTTAGCAGTCCACTTAATTTAGGCTTATTCCCAAGCCTTTAATCCCAAAATTCGGGATATTACAAGAGGCAATTCTAATTGAGGTACTGTTGGGCACTAAATGCAAGCACTTTTCCTATTAGGAATTTAATTATTGGCCTGTGAAATTGTAAGGGGCTAGCTCCATTCACTATACCCAACTGACATTAGCTATCATCATGTTGAGGGAGCATTTGGGCCTTGTGGTTGTATTGTTTGGACTTCGAAGTGTTTCGTTGGAGTAGAGTATGACATTTACTTGGAGTCTATCCAATCTTTGGGCTTTGGTAAAACATTTTTCATTTATCAACGGCGTTAGGTCTAGCGGAATGTGCTAGTTCTTCATAATGTGACAAACTAAGGTTTGGATCTTTGCTGGGAGAGGTGCTTACATTTAGTATCCGACAATGCCTAAAATAGAATTGGCTTCAATAGGAAAATACCTATGCTTAGCGGAAAAACAACATTTTTCATTTATATTTCTCCCAGGTTTTGTATTAACCCTAATTAATTAAAATTAATATTTTTTTATTTTAACTAATTTATTTTAAATTTAGGGATAATTAATCTGGAGGTCCTTATAGTTTCAACCAATTTTTAATCATGTTCTTGTAGATTTTTTTTCTTTTTATCGGGTTCTTATACTTTCTTTTTTTTTTGGGCAACTGGGTCCTTATACTTTCCTTTGTTATTAATCATCTGTAGCCTTTTTTTTTATCATGTCCTTATGGTTTCATGTAATTTTTAATTAGGTATCCATATATTTTTATTCTTTATTTTCAAAATTCTAATAATATTCTTCTATAAATATAAAATATAATAGTTTTAAATATGAAATTTTTAATATTATTTTACAATTAAAAATATTCTATAAACAGTAATTTATTCTATTATTTTTATTTTAATATTATTTAAAATTTTCAACTAAACATATATTTAAATCATTTATTTTTATAATTATAAAATTTGAATCAAAATAATAAAATTTTTTAAGAATATGATTTAACAATACTAAATTATTTTCTAATTATATTAATTATTTATACAAATTTATCAAATTAATTATGTTTATAACTTTTAATTTAAATTTATTATAAAATATCAACATTTTAATGATTTTTGTTTAATTAATCTTAAATTAATTTGATAAATAAAAAAATATAGGGGCCTATTTTATTCTTTTTGGGCCAAAACTATAGGGGGCCTAATTAAAAATCATGTGAAACTATGAAGATCTCGTAAAAAGAAAAGAAAAACTACAAAACTTGATTCAAAACAATTAAAAGTATAAGGACCTAATAAAAAATAAAAAACTATAAGAACCCAATTAAAAATTGGCTAAAGTATAATTTTAATATTTTAAGTTTATATGAAGTATACTTTTGTTCTGTTAACTTTATAAAATATACTTTTGGTCCTATAATTCAAACATTGTTAATGTCGTTGAGGGAAAATGCTAACACAATAAACTCAAATGATGACTATGTAATCTTAAATTTAAAATATGTGTAAATTTAAACATATTTAAAAATATAATGAAGCAGTCAATATCAAAACCTTGATTGTGTATTTGTATTAAGAATTTTAGTTTAATAATCTAAATATATTATTTTAATAATCTAAATAGCAAAACCTCAATTTCATTTGCAATGATTTGTCAGTTTATTTTAGTTTAATAATCTAAATACATTTTTTAAAAAAAATTAAAACTTAAATACTCTTTATCTCCTACACAATCATCATTTGAGTTTGATATTGCGACAACAATTTCTTTTAGTAACATTAACAATGTTAAAACTATAGGACAAAAAGTACACTTTATTAAGGGACCAAAAGTATGCTTCATATAAAACTTAAAAGACTAAAAGTATACTTTAATCTTAAAAATTTGCAGACACGGTAAACAATTGCATATGAATTATCCCTAAAATTTAAAAGATGTTTCCTTATTCCTTTTTCCCTTTTCCCTTTTCCCCTTTCCCCTGGAAGTGTTTTATGCCGCTTCTTCTATGGGAAAATCCATAAAAAATATCATGGAAATAGGTAAATCCCAAATCAGTGCGCCGAAATTGCAAAATCTTAGTTTAGTGCTATGTCAGTACGGACATCAGATCTGTGTCTATGAAAAGACGAATTTGCCCTTCAGCCCTCCCTCTCTCCACTTTGGAATAACAACGCATCCCTCTTGATTAACAATACCTTATTCTACATTAACAAATCCGCTTTATTCTTTCATATCTTCGTATCTCAAAATATGGGATTGTTAATGTAAAAAATGGTGTTGTTAATAAAGAAAGAGGTGTTTTGATTGGCCCTGAAACTTAAATTATGAAGTTGTTAAACAAGAAAGGGAAGTTATTAATGTGGAATACGGTGTTCTTAATAACAAGACCGGTGTTATTATTGTGAAAGTAAAAAGTGGAGTTGTTATTTGTCAAAGAAGAAACTGGAATTGTTAATCTAGAATCCGGAGTTGTTAATGAAGAGTCTCATATTGTTATTCTGAAGTGGAGAGAGGGAGGGGTGAAGGGCAAATTCATCTTTTCGCCAACACAGATCTGACGTCTATATTGACACAGCACTGAATCAGGATTTTGCAATTTTGGCCCATTGATTTGGGATTTACCTATTTCCATGGTATTTTTTAGGGATTTTCCCTTCTTCTATTTGTAATTTATATTAAACATTTTTGTCAAAAACCTTATATCACCATTCAACAAATAATTTTAATTTTAAGTATTATTTTATTTAAATTGTGATGCCATTTTAATAAGATACATAATTCAATATAAAAAAATATTTTTATTTTAATACTAAGATCAAAATTTTAAAATAGTTATTGCAATATTTATATCATTCAATGATAAAGGAAACTAATTAAATGTAAGGAAGTATATATAAAAGTCATGTACTTACTTTTCTCATAATTACACATTCAAAAAAATTAAACCGAAATAATTTAAAAATAATTAAAAAAATGTTTCAAAAACAAATCACAATTAACAAAACTTACTTTTGGTCAAAATTAATTTTTGAAATTACGTTAATTAAGTTTTTTGTACTAGAGAGAAAGAGACAATTACTCACACAGTCACACACGAGACATGATGGCGACATGAACCCTCTCGGAAGTGAGCCCTTCCCCAACCTTGACGCCTGACCTACTCTCCTTTAGGGCCTGTTTGGTTCAACGGGAAGGAATGGAATGGGAGGGAATGGAGGGGAGGAGATGGAAGGGAAGGATATGAGGTTATCTTGTTTGGTTTGGTTGAAGGGAAAGGAAGGGGAAGGTTTTTTAATGATCTTTTGTTTGGTTCAAGAGGGGATGAGAGGGGAGATAATATGTAATTTACCATTTTACCCTTATATATTAGTTTATATATTTTTACTTATATGAATTATTTAAATTAATTTACACCTTAATATAAATTATATAAGTTTTGAAAACTTACTCTCACCTTAATATGTATACAACAACTGATATAATAATTTTTGTTTTAAACTACATTTTCAACGAAGGGCTAATTTGACTCTAAAAAAAGATGACTTCAGTAACAATGCTTTAGCCAAAAATGACTAGCAACAATGCAAATTATTTAGATCACCCTATAACGTGGTTCTCAAAATTCAATTGCTGACAAAATTTATTGAGCCGAATGTGCATCAGAATTTGTGAAGATGAAACTATCAACCATCAGGATTTCTTATATGTTACTGTGCAAAAAATGAGAACATAAAAATAAAGTCCAAATTTACGTTTTTGGCACAAAGTAGAGGAAGGGAATTGAGGGCAAGAGACTAGGAACAACAGCAGTGGAGAGGGCATGAGTTGCAACCATGGGCATTGATGGGATATGACAAAGATTATGAGGGTAAATTAGTCCCAATATTTGGCTCCCTTCCAAAACCCCCCAATTTGGAGGGAATCAAAATAAGGGGAGGGGAGGGGAGAGAGAAGCAAATTTTTATTCCCCTCCCTTCCAAAATTTCAAACCAAATGAGGGGAGGGGCTCATTTTTCCTCCCCTCCCATCCCCTCCCCTCCAACCAAACAGGGCTTTAGTTTCAGACCTTCACGGCTTCACTCCTTTAGACTTTAGAGTTTAGACTCAGAATCCTCTTGACTCTTGTCGGTCCTCGCTCGGCACTTTTCAGTCGTCACTCCTTCCTTCATTATTCCAATCAGCCTACCAGATCTAGTGATATCATTCTCCTTTGCTCTCTCGTCTCACAATGTTAACCGATTTGGTGATTTATCCTCTACTCTCTCATCTCTCGGCAGTGGCCGATCCGATCTCCATCTTGCTTTGCCTGACTGTCGCACTCTCAGTCTCAACTCTCAGTATGATTTTGATCTCCATCTTGCTTTTGTGCTTTTGTTTGGTACTGCTTAATCTATTAATCTCTGTCTTTTGTTTGCTTTTCTTGGGATATTATGTTGTTCTAGAATCCAAATTTTTTATGTGTTGATGTTTAAATTTTTCTTGTCCTCCCCAATCCTTTTGTTTTTTTTTATGTTCCCATGTTTAGATTTTTATGTTAATGTGTCCAGATTTTTTTTAAGTTCTCATGTTCACATTTTAATGTTCCTCAATCTTGTCGTTTCTGATTTTCTGTTAGTGCAAAGACACTTTTCTTGGTGGTTTTAATTTGAGCAAGTGTCTTTGCACTAGTGAAGCAAGTGTCATTGTTCATTGGCAAGTGTCTTTAAGCAAAACAAAACCAAATTTTTTGCACCAAGAAAAGCTGCCGCTTTTTTGGTTTTGTTCTAGAATGGTTTAAAGGCTTATTTTATGATCCTGTCTAGAATGTTTTGCTCAAAAACATATGTTCTTTTTTTTTTCTATTGTTGGTTTTGCTCCAGAAAGAAAAGCAGTCATTTTTTTTGTTTTGTTCATAATTATCTATCATTTTAGGATTTTAGTTTTAATTTGTTATAGAATGGTTTCATATGTTTATTTTATGATTCTGGTTTTTTTTATTGAATATGATCTTTGATTTAATGATAGGTAGCATAGATAATGTCTTCCTCACAAAAAGAAAAAAAATCAAGGGATTGATGAATCATTAGGTAAAAATGCTAAAGGACATGCATCTTCCATCCAAGATAGTGAAGAATCAAAGCCTAAGAGGCCTAGAACTTTGACCTCTGAAATTTGGAAGTATTTTTCTATAGTAGACATTGATGGTACTATAAAGGCAAAGTGTAATGGTTGTCAATCTCTATATACAAGTGGTGGGGCTAAAGACACCTCAATCTAAATTGCCATATGACTTGTAATGATCTTGAAAACTATTGTGCTAGTAGGGTGATGATGTTGGATAAAGAAGGAAAACTTAGGCATAGTCAAATTGATCCCAAGCATGTTAGGGAGATGATGACTATGGCCATAATTGAGCATGACCTTTCCTATTCATTTGTTGAATATAGATGGGTAAGAGAACTACTTCAAACATTGAATCTTGATGTGAGGCTCATGTCTAGAAAAACAATAGTGGCCGATGTTATGAGGTTCTACCACCACAAAAGGAGAATCTAAAAAAAAATTGAAGAAAAGTATAAGTAGAATATGCTTGACATCTGATTGTTTACTTTTGTGACTTTTGAAGGATATATATATGTTTGACAGCTCATTTTGTAGATGAAAAGTCGACATTAAATAGTAAGATATTTTCTTTTTGTAAGATGGTGCCACCACATTCTAGATTTAAGTTGTCTAATAAGGTGTATGATTGCTTGAAATAATGGGTAATTCATGATAAAGTGTTCTCAATTACTCTAGACAATGCATCTGCAAATGATAATATACAAGACTTATTGAAAGAGAGGCTACTTGTGCAAATGAGAAAATATTGCTACGAAAGGATTGATTCTATCACTTCCTATGACATAGTTGCCATTGTAAGGGGTAAGCTAGATCTCATTGTTTATGAATATTCTGAGAGATCTCTTCCAAATTCTAGGGTTGCAAGTGCATCAATTGGTAGATCATCAACGATTACAACTCATTCTTGTTACACCTCTAATGTTTCCTCAATTTCCTTTGATGATGCATTTGATGTAAGTTTTAAATTTTTTTGTCTACAATTACAACTCATTCTTGTTACCCTATTATTTACTTGGATATTGTATAATGGTGTAGAGTTATCAAGAAATTTATGAAAATATGGATCATCCTTCTTTGAATAAGTCTGAACTGGAAACATATTTGGAAGAACCAATATTGAAGCCCAACGTTTGGAAAGACTTGGATGTCTTGAATTGGTGGAAGAACAATCAACAATGATTCCCAGTTCTTTCAAGGATGGCGGCTGGTATCATTAGCTTTCTAATCACTACAGGAGCTAGTGAATCAGCTTTAACTTCAGTATTGGTTCATGTGTTTTAACTAAGAACAGGAGTTCCATTCTTCCACCTACACAAGCCGGGCTGCCAATATCAATCATTTTTTTTGGATCGGGCCTAAACAGGAGCCCGTCAAGAGCCGACCCTACCCTGTTTTCCCAGTACTATATATCTACTCTAGCTAAATTTATAGGAGAGATATGATAAATAGTTCCAAAAAAATAATCAATTATTGAAACTCAGTTTTCCCCCCAAGAAAATTATATAAATTAGAATGGATAAAAATTACAAAGAATATTTGGAATGTAATCAACCCCTCCCTCCATATTTAATCTAAAAGTGTCCTTAGTGTACCAAGCATATAAAAACACCTTTAAAATTTCATTTTTGATATTTAGTATCCGTCCTTAAGAGATTTCATAGTAGATATATACGCAAGCCGAGATAAAACTCCTCTCACATACTTATCTCGTATACTGTGAATCACGATTTATAAGCACTTATTGCCCAAAAATAAGCTATTCCAAACAAGCACATATACAGTTGCTTTTAAGTTTTAATAAGCCACCAATGGAAGTTTGGTCTAGCAGCTCACTTTGTAATAAACTTAGGTTTGAATTCCCGCTGGAAGAGATGCCAACATTTAGTTTCCAATAGAGCCTTGAACAGGATTGTCTCCAATATAGGGACACCTGTAAGACCACGTCTTATATTCAACTTGCCATTGATATTAATCAGAGTATTTGGTGGGCAACACAAGAATAGAGGAAATATACTGATATTATTGAAACAATATGCTTGATTACATTACCGGTTTTCCCCTCAGGGTTTCATAATATAAAAATTGTCCAAATTATTTAAAGATAAACTAATATAACCCAATAGCGCCGATCTTAGGATCCGCACCCCTCAATTATCCATATTTACTACCTTGCCCTTAGAGCCACTAGCTTATGCTGGAATATTTTTATATTTGAAAGAAAGGGTAAGATTCAAACGAATCTCAATAGCAACACACAATCAATCATATAAAATGTGAAAATTAAATATGCAATGTACCATATAATGTAAAATGAAAATTATATTATAAAGTGTGTGTACACAATGCTAAGGGCCAAATGGCTATTTGGATCCCTACTTGTCCATATACCTCCGCTAGGTCCCTAATCACAGCTAGCTAATGTGCTCCAGGTACCTTGTTCATATCACAGAATACAGTAACATACAACATATCAACATTCACATAGTGTATGAGAAATAAAGTTACTACCTTGAACCCTTTTTGACTTGAAAAGCGTTCCTCGAAGTTCATGTCACAGCTCGGGCTACTAATCGGGTCCTAAAATTCCAAATGTATAAGAATTAGGTTAAAACCCATTCATGTACCACTTTAGACACTTCCAAAGTATTTTTTTGTTATATTAGTCTAAATTGAAAAATTACCAAAATGCCCTTGGGGACCTAGTCCCGGCCCTACCGTACCTGATCCGACCATACTTTTTCAGAAATTTTGACCTGGGCTATTCTGACATTCTTTTACCCAAGGAATCCATTCTTGACCTCATTTTTCACAAATTCACTTCCAAATGACAATTTTACCCATGACAGTCTCTAATTAGGGTTTCGTGGGCGTTTTGGTCATTTCACTTTCTAGGGCTTTTCTGAAAAAGTGTTCAACATCAACCCCACCTAATTTTCCCTCCTAAAACATAATAGAATCATCAGATTATTGAAATTCCAGCCCTAGCCCCTCCATCTAGCTCTAGCCAAAACTCTAACTCAAGAAAAGAAAAATTATGATTTTTGAATTCTAACACCACAAACTTGCTCCGCCTAATACCTAAGATTTGAGGAAATTTGAGCTGCATAACTCCTTAGGGTTTCCTTTTCCCAAATTTACAAAACCAATCAACAAACCACAAATCACAATTAAATCAACAACCACAACATCACAACATCAAAGAGAAGGAGATTATGGAAGTCACCTCTTGATTTCTCATTTCCTCTCTCCTAGTCGAACCCTTTCACTCTCTCTTTCTTGAGATTTGCTTGCTACACCATGATTTCCATGAAGAAGGAGAGGTTAGGGGAGCTATTTCATAAGAAAGGAAGCTAAATTACAATAACTGCAAGCTTACCTTTGAGATTTTCTCCACCTTCTCTCTAGATTTTCTCTTAAGCTCACTCTATCTCTTTCTTGGGTGTTTGGATGGAAATATAAGGAGGGAAGAGATGACCAAGCTTCATAAAAAATCTCCCATGTTCCTCTAACTATTATTATCCCGAAATCGGAATTTTATGAAATAAGGCTTTTTAACTTTATCTCTTACCACTTAATGTCATAATCCTTCTTTAGCATTGAACCAAATTTTAGCATTGAACCAAATTTCCCTCCTTTAGCCCATAAGTGACGCCTAAGAGCCCCCTCTCTATACCAAATTGGGCCTCAGTACATTAATCCAATTACATGTACAAGGGACTAATATTTTAATCCAATTTCACATGTGCTCCTATTTTAACAATTATACTTTAATCTCTTGCCTCAAGATTCATGACACTTGGCCTTTATATGATTCAAATAATTATTCCCCTTCCTTTTTTTTCTTTTTCCACAATTGATACTATTGCCACTACATTTTTCCTTCAATTTTGCAACAGTTGGAAATTTTGGCAGATTTTCTGACCAAACTTTGAAAAAATCATAACTTTATTTGTAGAACTTCAATTAGAGTGATTTTAAAGGCTCTGTGACCCTTATTGAGTCTAGTTTCAAGGAAAAATATAGCCTTTGACCAATTGGAAGCTCAATATTCCCAGATTTGAAATCTTTGGATGCTACCATGAATGTTGACCAGTTTTTCTGGGCTAATTTCAAAAATTCATAACTCTATGTGTACAGCTCCAAATTCTTGGAATGTCTACTTGCATCAATATATAATATAAATCTCTTCCACTTGTACTATTCCTAAGCTGCTCCTTTTCGTTGGCTTCAGACTACTTTCACTGTTCATAAGCCGTTTTGTTCTTCCTCGGGCTACTCACTATATTTGAATTTTGAACTCCAAAAGAAATTTTCAAAAAGCTCCCACCAATGGCAACCTAACAACCTTCAACAACCATATATATCCTGGCTACCAGAAATTGTTTGGAGTGTGTGGTCATCTGCAGAATCACTGGAAGGAAGCAAAGCAAGAACTGCTCTAATAATGTTCAAATATTGTATGTGTGTTAAGATCATCATCCATTTGCAATTCAAATGTTTTGTGCTTCTTATTCTTCCCTTGCTTTCACATCTTTGCATCGTTTCATTCTTCTTGCATGTCTATTGGTTTTGTTCTTCATTCTTCCTACTTCACTTCATTATAGTCATGTAATTTATTAATGTTAATTTCACTTATTCTCTCCCAATTTTTACATATCTAATTACGCTTCTAGCTTTTACATATCAAATAACGCTTCTGGCTTTAATTTTATATTGTCGATTTGATTTTTAAGGAAGATAAACTGAGTTGGGGGAAGAGAGAGGGGAACAGAGAGAAACTATGTTGAATATATGTCGAACACGAGAGGAGATCTTGCTTTGTTTTACATGAATGCCCTAAAACGCAGACGGTACTCACCACATAAAGAAGTATTCATCAAAGGTGACATGAACACGAGGGGAAATCTTGCTTGGTCTTTGGGTTCTGTGTTCGGAAGCTTGCTGTTGGATAGCCTTTCATCTTTGGGAATCGTCATCGGGTTCAACTTTTGGGGTAGCCCTTCCGCTTTAGGGGTTGTGGCAGGGGTCACTTTTTGGGTCGCTGCTTGGCCTTTCTGAATCGAGATCGGGAGATGAGGTTGAACAAGGAAACTCTTCAAAATGTCATTATCCAAGATGAACAAATAGAGAAGTGAATGAACAAGTTGGATTGCATTAAAAAATGAAACAGCGGAGGAGGGTTCCTCTGTTTCACGTTTTAGCTCAACCTGAAATGGAGGAGAAGCAATTTTCTGACCGAAACAGCGGTAAGCTTTGAGCTTGATGATGAGCCACTGGTAAAGAGAAGCTTCATGAGATTGACCGTATATGTCTCAGGGAGTTCAATCTCCGGCGAAGAACCCGACCCATGGTGAATATCGGGTGCTCTGTTTCACTGAGATGACCCTCGTCGGAACAAGATCGAAATTGGGAGCAGAAACCGTTATAGCGGTTGAGAGCTTCTTCGAGAGTGATAAGCAGGTCTGATCTCAACACGTCATCCTTTTAGTTTAGAAATTTTGAATTTTTTCCTTTTATAGATGCAAATAGTATTGAGTCTGATGGCAATGAATGGGGATATTAAATAGGAATAAAAGCAATGTGGGGTTGCTTCACTGTTCACACATGTCACATAAGACATAGGATGGTAAATTTTCCTACTAATAATGAGCTTTCATATTCTTCTCTCTGGTTTTGCTCAAAAAAATATTCTTCCCTTTGGTCTGTACACACAATTTTGACCCAAAAATGATGATCAATCAAAGGAGACACATTAATATTATCATTTGCATGAAATAAAGTGGCGTTATGCTGTTTGTGGGGTTGTGAATTATGTTATGATTGTTTTATTTTGAAATAGGAGCTTTACATATAAGGGAGGTATATAATTCTATGAATCTACCAACTAATCTCATAAAGCAAAGAGGAATAACCCAATTAACATCTAACGTGTATCTTTTCCTAATCAATTACTTCATCTTTCTTTTGGGTTTACTTGAAAAATGTCATGAAACAAAACAAAGAGGCAATAACCCTCCATGCTTGCTTTCTCTAAATTATAAACTCCTTAATTATTTTCAAGATGAAATATATATTATAATTATTTTTTGATAGAAAAAGTAATTTAACTTATAACAGTTTCTACTTACTATTAAAATATTTATATTATAATTATTTTGTGACTTAGGTGACTTTTCTTGAAACTTTTGTTGGACAGAACTGAATTTTCATAACTTTTAGGTACTTCTCTGTAATTTTCTTGGGTCCTTTTTCCTTTACAGCTGTGTAATTTTCAGAAATTGTAGTGCTTTTTCTGTAGTTTTCCGCAGTATTAATTTTGAGTGTTTTTTTTTACCCGGTAATTTTGAGTTTTTTTTTGCCCAAAGGTAATTTTGAGTGTTGAGAGAAAGGAAAAACAACAACTTTTTCTAGAGGCATGGTCTTAAAAGCTTTGATGTGTGTGGAAAAGCAACTTTTTCACTTGCCCATTTGCTATATTTTTTTAATTTAATTCCAATTTAGATTGACATGATGGTTCTATTTTAACTATATAAGATGCTTTCAGTCTTTTTTTCATCTTTTATATATCATCTTATGATACACAAAATTAATAGAGAGTAGCGGCAAGAAAAAAAATTGCCAGAGAGATGGAAATGGGAGGAGCCCATGTGTAAGAATCTTAAAGTTTGTATTTGTAAAGTTTGAA
The DNA here is from genome assembly GCA_963242795.1 of Inga leiocalycina. Classification (NCBI taxonomy): domain Eukaryota; kingdom Viridiplantae; phylum Streptophyta; class Magnoliopsida; order Fabales; family Fabaceae; genus Inga; species Inga leiocalycina. The sequence continues at coordinate 46,630,489 of OY725324.1, forward strand.
AACAAAAAAAAAACTAAGTTTTTTTTTGCCACAACAAAATACTAAAATTAAAACTATAGTATATTGATATATAGCATATATTTTTTGTTTACTATGTTTTCTGTGTTCTTAATTACATAAATCTTTCTTGAATATCCAAATACTAAATAATTATTTGATTAAAAGGGGAAAATCTTTAAAAAGACAGTTGAATTATTCAAATTTTAAATTAGGTCGTTAAATTTAACAAATTATACATCAGGTTATATGTCTTAAAATAAGATTTTAGAATTCAACAATTTTATCGTACTACCCCTTATTTGATTTCAACTCAATAATAAATAGTTCTATGTGTAACCTACCAATCTATTGGCAAAAAAAAAAAACCTACCTATCACTCATCCATCTCTATTATTCTAATTTGTTCACAAAAATACTAACTCATTAATTTGTTTCTCTCCTCCACAAATTTTTTTCCCAAAAACTCTCCTCTCCACCTTGCCACTTCCTCCTTCGCATTGTCTTTCTCTTACGGGATCTAATCGTACCCCAAAAAATTAATCTTCAAAATCCGAGAATTTAAATCGAATTTTTTGTCCTTTAATGAATGCATAGATTTTAACCCTTCGTTGGGTTCCAATTATCAAAACTTTCAAGTCTCAAGATTAATGTTTCATATAGTACTTATTCATAATGTAGCTTACAGATGTATAAAGTTATCTATATATATTTGTGCTCTCACTAATTTAGTTGGGTTTATTATCAGATAACAAATCAATGTTATTATGATGAAATGGCTTCTGTTTTCATCCTGCTTTTATCAAGTTTTTACCTAATAATGTTTTAAGATGACGACGATGTGCATCATACTCTAATCGTTTTTTTTAAGGATTTTCCCTAAAAAAAATGAATTTATAATAAAACGTTCAATAATATGAAAAATATATTTCAAACTGTTAAGACAATAAACAAATGATACTATTTATGACCTAAGAATAGTAAAAAACAAAATAACTTTTTCCTATTGTGATTAGAACCGATAGCTCCTTTTATATAATCCATATATATGATGAAATTGTCCTTGGTGAGGACTTAATTATGTGTGTCATAATCATAATTCTTTTTAAATCCTATAACTTCTTCTCTTACTAATTATTTCTTCTCTTAGATCTTATCATGGGTTCTTTCAGATCTTATCATGGGCTGCCATTCAACGATTAAGGAAGTGCATGATGGTACTGAACAATGGACCATTATTGTCATAATCTTCAGAAAATGGAATATTTACTACAAGAAAGCCTCTTCAGAGTTTTTTTGCATTTCAATAAAGAGATTTCTTTTGCTATGATTATCAATAAAAGTCAGATGCAATCTCTATAACATGTTGGATTGTATCTTTGCAAGCCAGTCTTTACACTTGAACAACCATATGTTGCATTGTCAAGAGTTAAAACCATTGAAGGCTTGAAGATAGTTGTTGGCGATAATAATAGCAAGGACAAGAGGACTACAAAAAATGTTGTGTATCAAGAAGTATTCCAAAATTTGAATTAGTGATAGTATGACTACTAATAATGTAATATGTAGAAGTTACATGTATATTATTAGTATGTCATGAACATTTTAGGTAGTAAGACAATGAAAAATGTTGGGCAAATTGATAATGTTTCTAATTTATAATTAGCAGAAGCACAAGCTCCCCGTGCAACGCACTGGTAGCACATGTTCGTTCTGGAAAATTTCACAATTTTTGGACATAATTTGATCATTCAAAACCTCATGACAAACTCACTATATCGCAGGAAATTTCACTAGCAGCACATCCTTATTCTTGGGACTCTTGTTAAACTAGTGCTTAACAATCTACTTGATTCATGATTATTCTCAAGTCTTTAATCCCGAAAATTTGGGATATTACAATACCTGTGCCTAGAAAAAAATGTTTTAATAAGGCTGGCTTGAGATTACCTAATTAATGAACATTATATTGCATATAAGTGGAATTATAGCTTACCTTGTCATGTTCCTATGGTGATTATTACACAAACGTCTTGGATTAGAAAGGTTGAAGATATATTTTCCCAATACAGGCAAATGTATTTTACTCTACCATAACTATATGTGGCATAATATATCTTATGTTCTTATGCATTATCTCTATTTTTTATCTTTATCCAAATATAGTATATAAATTTATTTTTGTAAATATGGAAAACTACACAATCTTTCAAATGATCTTCTACTACTATAGAATCACCGATATATGATGGTTATTATTAATCATAAATCACGGTTACTAACTGTTATATATATGGGCGCTATATATACTTGGCTAAGATACATAATGGTTCCGAAATGTGATTTTTTAGCACATATTATAGCATTTCTAATATAACACTTGTCATGTATTGAGGCTTGGTGAGGCCATGATGTGTGTGATGCAGTCATAATAAAAAAAACAAGCTCACATAAACGACCGTTATATAATCAATAATATTGGCATAATACATAACAGTCTTACTTTAGCAATTGTTATTTATTTGGTGACATACATAATGTCATATCCTTACCTTATTTTCCATATTTTCTGACTGCTTGCACGCAATTCGATGAGCATCATAGGAATAGTATAAATATATTGATATTTTGATACATGATACTTGATTACATCACAATTTTTCCCCTACAGGGTTTGATAAAATTTACAATTTTATGCAAAATATCCAAAATAGCAGCTACATATAACCACTTATCCTCACCTCGGGATCCATTCCCATCAGTTCCCCGCATTTATAACCTTGCCTTTTGATCCGCTAGTTCCTGCTGGCACATTTTTTTTATGAAAAAGAATGAGATTCCAAGGAATCCTAGTAGCAACATACTATCATTCATATAAAATGTGAAAAGTAGGTATGATGTACATCATATATGCACTAATTAATGAACAATATAAACACATGTATAGTATACATAGGTTAGGGCATCACCACCACTACCCGAGTACCTTGGTTGGATTGTTACTCCACAACCAGGTAGAGTACACTTCTCGCACTTGCTACCCTTCTCGGCAGACCACACCTTCTGGGCCAAACCATGTTGATTAATAAAAGTATAAATAATGGCAACCACATAATCATATGAACTATGACATGATGTATGAATGATAATGCCACTACCTCAAGTCTTTTTTTCCATTATACGCATGCGTCGATAGTATTTTTAGTGGTTATATGAGTCTATTATAAAAATTTACCAAAATACCCCTGAGTACCCAGCCTGGCCCTGACTTACTTGGTTCAACTGTACTTTTGCAAAAATTTTGACTTGGGCTATTCTGACACATTTTTGCCCAAAGAACCCATTTTCAGACTTGGAATTACCAAATTCACTGCCAAAAGACCAGAATGCCCTTGGCAGCCCCTATTTTAGGGTGTCAAGGGCAATTTGGTCATTATGTTTTTTAAAGCTTTTCTGGAAAAGTGATCAACTGTAACCCTACCTAATTTTCCTTCCTGAACTCAATGGAATAATCATATCATCAAAAACCCAACTCTAACCCCCTGAACAAGAGCTAACCAAAATTCCTAATTCTTCGAGAAAAATTAGGGTTTTCCAATTCTGACTGCATAGACTTGCTCCTTTCTACTCCTAACCACTTTATTAATTATTTAATTACGTTCAAACCAACATTTAGACTCAATTTTGGTAGCACAACATTTAGGACACAACTTTTCCCAAATTTATAATCAAAGTAAATCCAGCAGAAATTCACCATTTAAATTACTTACAACAGCCAAAAGAACCAATATTTTAAGTTTAAGAAGTTACCTTAGCTTTCATATGACTATTCCCTTTGATGATCGAAAACCCTAGCTTCTCAACTTCAAAATTTGTGCTTTAAACACCTTAAACTATGTAGAAGAGAAGCTTAGAGAAATGATTATACACGTTAGGAACTAATTCATCGAAAAAATCAACCTACCTCGTGAGATTTCTTCCTCCTTCTCTCTTTAAAATGCTGTAGCTCTCTCTCTCTCTCCTTTGGTAGCCAAAACTGACTTGAAATGGTAAGGAAGATGAAGGGAAATGATGTTTATAATATCCCCTTTTTATAACATAATTTCCCCTTAATTTTTGGATTAATTGGAAATTCTGGAAGATTTTCTTCCTAAACTTTCAAAAATTATAACTAAATTTGTAAACATCGTATTTGAGTGATTCCAAAGGCTATAGAACCCTTATTGAGTGTAATTTCAAGAAAAAATATAGCATTTTGCCAATTGAAAGAAAAAAAGTCCTAGAATTAATTTCTTTGGTTGTTGTTCCAGGAAATAAGCAGTTTTTCTGAGCTAACTTCAAAAATTCATAACATTTTTGCATATAGCTCCAAAAACTACTCATTACCTATCAACTTAAATTTTAGGATCTCTACTTTTATCCTGTAAAATTTCATAATTTGTGACAATCTTTTGGTCGTCCAAAACTATATAATAATGTCACTGCCTCACAAGAAATTTTACTGGCAGAATAATCACATCTTCCAAAATTCACCCTTCCATTTTATTAAATGCCACAAATACTTACAAGGCATGTGGGGAATAAAATTTGGGGTGTTACACATAACAATTTTTATGTAAGAATCGTGACTTTTAATAATAATAAATAACAATCACACGTAAATAGCTGTTATTTATTTTGTAAGATAAATAATGATTTGTAAGTAAGAACCGTGAACTTTTATTATACATTACAACTTTTATATAAGAACCATGATGTATGGATGTAAGACTTTACAAGTGAGAGTTTCTGAGCTAGTTGGATGCAACTGTATAAAATATAACAGTACCTCCAGGGGTTGCCAAAAAATTTGGGAGGGATCAAGACATTACAAGCATTATGGGAAGAATCTATGGCAATTTTTGATCTATATCTGTGGTAATGTAACTGTTGACCTATAATTGTATCTCTTCACAACAATTGAGCCTGAAAAGCAAAGGCTTAGGGGAAATAATGAATATCCCTACAAGAAAGGGCGCAAGAGATATGCAAACCCTTATCTGTATAAAATAGAATAGTACCTCCCACAATGAGTTGCCAAGAAATTTAGGATGGATCAAGACATTACAAGCATTGTGGGAAGAATCTATGTCAATTCTTGATCTATATCTGTGATAATGTAATTGTTGACTTATAATTGTATCTCTTCATAACAATTGAGCCTGCAAAGCAAAGGGTGAGGGGAAATAATGAATAACCCTATAGGAAATGGCGCAAGGGGTATGCAAACCCTTGAGCAGCTCAAGGGTTTGCATACCCCTTGTGCCATTTCCTATAACGCTATTCTTCTTTTTAACTCAGGAGTGCAATTGATCTAGCCACAAAGCCTAAAAAATCTTGATCAGTCCCAAATTGCATCGCTACTTGATGTGAGAAGTGCTACTCTATTAGATAGAGTCGAGATCAAGTAGCTTAGAAATTATGAGGTTTGATGCTAATTTTTAGAACTTTGGTTTCCTTAAAAATTATTAGCATACCATAGATCCTTACATTACTCATCACCAGATGAGTGACCTAAATCATCTGGGAGCATATTAGGATCATAGTAGTCAATCCCATACTCATCAAGAATGAGATTGGCCTTCCTATTCTTAGTCGACAAATATCCGGCCAACTTCCTCATAGAATGGTTAATGTGTTCTACATGATGAATTATTGCCTCCACTTAAGGAGTAAGTGAAATGGAAGTGGAGGCAAAGGCAAGGAAGAGGTAGAGGTTGAGGAAAGGGAGTAAAAGGAGGAGAAGGAGGTGGACGAGGAGGAAGCTAAGGGTTTTCTAACAAGCTACAACATAGTGTTTCATCATGGCATTGAGAGAACAGAGGAGGGAGATGAAGAAATAGTACAAAAACATAAGGAAATGGGGGGGTTAAATAGATTGGAGGTGACTGGTTAGAACTATAGTTGTATACGTTGGAATTTGAATAGTAGCAGTTGCACGCACAATGGTAGGTGATGAATAGGTACTTATGTCAACACCTGTTTCCATTTCGATATTCGAAGATTAATAAAGACTAGATTCCATAGACATACAAAAAGATACATACATACTGATAAAGTATTTGTTTACAATCCAAAGTCGTCCAAACACAAAATACAGAATACGACAGTATTTCCAATATTTACAGGATTTCCCCAAAATTTCTTAAGCATAAACTAACTATAACCACGAACATTTGACCTTGTCTCAATATATGTGCCAATCAATTCTCAGCGTCTACGCCTTTGCCTTTCAATCCATTGGCACCCACTGAGATGTTTGTTTACAAAAAGGGGTGAGATTCCAAGGAGTCCCAGTAAAAATATGATATCATTCATATAAAATGCGAAAAGTAAATATGATATGTGCCATGTATGTACCAATTAATGAACAATATAAACACATCATCTTGTATACATGCATAGGGCCCAGCCCCACTAATCATACATCGGTTGAATTCTCACCAACTCCCAGTGCAAATGCACTTTTGGCATTAACTACCTATCTCTAGCCAAACCATGTTGATTAATAAAGCACATTTACAATCAATGGCATCCACACAATTATATAACTATCACATGATGTATGAAGGATAATGTTCCTACCTTAAAGTTCTTTCAACCCCTTTTTGATGTGCCTCGTAAAACGTGACGTTTCCGGCTTCCTACTAGGTCCTAAAATTTTAAATGTACAAGAAATAGGCCATAACCTATCCAAATATCATTTTAGACACTTCCATAGTATTTCTTGTGGTTATATTAGTTTATGACAAAAATTTCCCAAAACGCCCCCAGGACCTCGGTCCGACCCTACCGTACCTGGCTCAATAGCAGGATTTCCCAAAATTTGAAAGGCTATCCTGATATATTTTCACCCAAGGAATCCATTTCTAGGCTCAAAATTATAAAATTCAGTGTCAAATTATAAAAATTCCCCTTGACAACCCCATTTTAAGGTTTTTAGGGCGTTTTCATAATTATGCCCTTTCAAGCTTTTCTAAAAAAGTGACCAAATGTAACCCCACCTATTTTTGCCTCCTGAATCCAATGGAATCATCAATTTTATGAAAATTCAACTCTTTCCCCTAGAACAGTGATAGCCAAAACATAGTCAAGAAAAAGGAAAAATGCAACTTTGTGTTTTACCCTTTAAAGCTTACTCCTTTCCACTTCTAATCCCTTATTCAGCCATTTAAACACATACTAACCATGATTTAAAAAAATTTGGCCAGCATAACCCCTTAGGGTTAGGACTTTCCAAATTTACATACTGAACCAAAATCACTAAATCCAACCACAAACCTCAACAACAACATCATGCTAGTATAGATCTAAGGTTTGTGAAGTTACCTCTTTAGTTCTTGGGCTCTCTCTCTCTCTAGGCATCCTCCTATCTCTCTCCTAGAGCTCAAGATGTGTTTTCTAAACTATTGATTCCATAGAGAAGAAGAGTTTAGAGAGGATCTTATGCTATGTTACAAGAAAAATGCTTAAGAAACCATCCTTACCTTAAGCTTCCTCTTCTTCCTTCTCTCTAGATCTCAAGATCTCCAAAGTTCTCTCTCTCTCTCTCTCTCTCTCTCTTCTTTTTCTCTTCTTGGCTGAAAATGAGGAAGGGAAAGAGGAAGGAAGTGTTTTATAAAATATATCCCATCTCCTTTAATCACTTCATTTCCAACAATGCATCTTATGGTGACACTTAATATTAGTCTTATCTCCTCCCAATTGGTGTCATAAGGCTTCAATTAGCCTTGAACTAATTTTTATCCCCTTTTGGTTAGCTCAAAAACCATCCCCTCTCATACTCTCACTAACCAAATGGCTTTTTCCAACTAATCCAACTAGATACTCAAGTGTTGTACCATAATAATGATTACTATGTCCAAGAAGCAATATTTTAACACAATTAGACATGTGCTCATCTTTATCAATTATAAACTAATCCCTTGACCACAGGATAATGACACTTGGCATGTTTAATTCCAAAAATCATTTTTCCCTCCTATTTTCTTATGCTAGGCGAAATTTACAAGAAAAAGGGAAATAAAAATTATTTCAACATTTCCATAATCCCTTTAATTGAATTATGCACAAGTCCTTCCAATGTCACAACTCTTGATTTATTTCACCAAGAATATTCAAAATATATATTCTCCTTTATTTCCCTTAATTAATTGAGATTAACTTTAATTAATTGAAAAATAATTAATCTGTTGCTAAATTGGCTAAGTTATGATTTTGCTATTACCATTGTAATCTAATTGCCTTTCTCATGAATATGAATATTTCAAAAATTCATAAGTTCCAAATTTCATGAATATTCACCATTTTATTGAATTTCCTGAATAATTACAATATATTTGGTGATTATAAAATTTGGGGTGTTACAGTTCTCCCCTACTTAATTAAATTTTGTCCCTGAAATTTGCTATACTTATACATTCATAAACTCTGGGTAACGTTTCTTCATACTTTCCTTGGTTTCCCACACAGCCTCTCTGGACGATAACCCTTTCCAGAGGATCTTGACGAACAGAATGCTCTTGTTTCTGAGTTACTTTTCCTGCCGATCGATGATTCGGTCAAGTGTGACTTCGTAAGTCAAATCTTCATGCATTTCCACATCTTCATACTTTATTACGTGTTCTGAATCTGGTTGATACTTTTTCATCTTGAAAACATAAAAAACATCATGTAGCTTACTCAAATTTGGTGGCAAAGTGATGCGGTACACTACAAGCCCAATCTTCTCTAAAATTTCCAATAGACCAATGTACCTTGGTTGTAGGTTATAGCTTCTTTACTTTCAATGCTGCCAATACGTATAATAGGTGATGCTTTCATGAACACGTGGTCACTGACTTCAAATTCCAGAGGTTTTAGCCTCTTATATGCATAACTTTGCTGTCAGCTCTGAGTAGCCAACAACCTCTGCTTGATCAATTTTATCCGCTCCATTGTCTGATCAATATGATCTGGCCCCAACAATTCCCTCTTATACAACTCAGTCCAGCATAAGGGGGATTAACACTTCCTCCCATAGAGTGCCTCATATAGAGCCATCTGGATGCTCGAATGATAACTATTGTGTTAGGCAAACTCTGCCAACGGAAGGAATTTATCCCAACTACCTTTATAATCAAGTACATACTCCCTTAGCATATCTTTTAGGGTTCGAATTGTTCGTTCTGTCTGCCCATCCATTTGAGGATGATATGTTGTACTGAAACGAAGCTTGGTACCTAAAACTTCATGTATCGCCTTCCAAAACTTAGAAGTGAACCATGGATCTCAATCAGAGATAATGTTCTTTGGAGTACCATATAATCTCACAATCTCCTTGATGTAGATTTCTGCTAGTTTATCAGGAGAATAGTGAATACTAATAGGTAGGGAGTAAACTGTCTTTGTGAATCTGTCGAACATTACCCATATAGCGTCATGGTTTCTGACCTTAAGTAACCCTGTCACGAAATCCATTGTAACGCTTTCCTAGTTCCACTCAGGAGTCTCAGGGTTTCTCAAAAGTCCCAATGGTCATTGATGTTCAACTTTCACTTTCTGACATGTCAAGCAACACGCGACGAACTTAATCACCTCTCTTTTCATTCCTGGCCAATAGTATTGAGCCTTCATGTTATGGTACATCTTTATAGCCCTTAGATGTAGAGTATACTCTTATGTGATTCCTCCATGATTTGCTATTTCAGTTCTGGTTGTGGTGGAACATAAATCCGCTTCTTGTAACTGACTAATCCACTAGGTGACAAGTCGTAATCCTGAGTTTCGCCTCTATCAATCCTACCTCTGATAGATAGTGTTTCATCATCATGTAGTTGGGCTTCTTCAATCGCTGCCCTTATATTGTTATATATTTGGCTAACCCCACCGCCTAACAGAATCTAACTAGACAAATTTAGTTCTATGAGATCCTCAATCAATTTCTGCTAAAAAATCATCGTGGCTGCCACCTGCACTGATTTCCGGCTTTATGCATCAATGATGACATTAGCCTTACCAGGATGATTCTTAATTTCTAGATTGTAATCTTTCAGCAACTCCATCCATATACGCTATCTCATGTTGAGCTCTTTCTTATCACACAAGTACTTCAAGCTCTTGTGGTCGCAATACAACTCTATAGTCTCACTTTAGAGAAAATGTCTCCATATGTTCAAAGCAAACACAATTGCCGCTAACTCAAGGTCATAGGTGGGATAATTCAATTCATGAGGTTTCAGCTAACGAGATGTATATGCTACCACTCGGCCATGCTGTATCATTACACATCCCAATCCATGCCCACTGGTATCTATATAAACAACATACGAAAACTATGGATCTAGGATCATTAACACTGGTGCTGTAGTTAACCTCTACTTCAACTCTAGGAAGCTCTTCTTACAATTCTCATCCCACACAAAATGTTGAGTTTTTCGTGTCAATTTTGTCAACGCTAATGCAATTTTGGAGAAATTTTGTATAAACCTTCGATAATAACCAGCTAAACCTAGAAAACTGAGCACTTCGAATATACTCTCTGGTCTCTTCAAATTCAGTACTGCTTCCACCTTACTAGGATCAACAAAGACCCCTTGCTGTGAGACAACGTGGCCCAGAAACTTTACCTCTAAAAGCTAGAATACATACTTGCTCAGCTTGGCATAGAGTTGCCTATCCCGTAATATATTTAACACAGTTCTCAGATGCTATTCGTGTTCAGCCTTACTCCATGAATACACCAGTATATCATCGATAAAGACTACTATGAACTTGTCCAAATATGGATGGAAATTTGATTCATGTAGCCCATGAACACAGCAGGTGCATTGGTTAGCCCGAATGACATCACTAGAAACTCATAATGTCCATATCTGGTACTGAAAGCAATCTTTGATACATCCTCTACTTTTACCTTCAAGTGATGGTATCCCGATCGCAAATTGATCTTTGAGAATACATAGGAACCAAACAACTGATCAAGAAAATAGTCAGTTCTAGGGAGCGGATACTTATTCTTAACGGTTACCCTGTTCAGCTATTGGTAATTGATACAGAGATGCAACCTTCTGTCTTTCTTCTTTACTAAGAGCATTGAAGCACCCCAGGTGATACACTGGGTCGTATGAACCCTTTCTAAAGTAGTTCCTCGATCTGCTTCTTTAGCTTCACTATTTCACTTAGAGCTATATAGTATGGGGTTTTGGAAATTAGACCAGCTCTAAGCCTTAAATCAATAGAGAACTCTACTTCCCTATTTAGAGGTAATCCATCAGCATCCTTCAAAAAAATATCAAGAAACTCACTCACAACTAGGATACTCCAAGGCTACACTGACGTCTGATTATATAGAGCAAAATACCATATACACCTGACAACCTTTCTGCAAATATCTCTCAACCTTAGCCATAGAGAAAAGCTTAAAAGTGATTTTTGTGCCAGCTTACGGTTGTGGATTCAGATATATGACTCTCTTCTGTTTACAATCCAACAACATACTGTTTGCTGGTAACCATTCAATCCCTAAAATTACTTCTAATCGTTGCAGTGGCAAATAAATTAGATTTACGGTCAATTCATGCCCCTCATCATTTACCGCATAATTTAGACAAACGTCAACCATCACAATTCGTGTGACTATAGGTATAGATACAACCAAATCATATGGGGATTTATGCACAGGTAAACGTAACCGTCTCACACAATCGTATGTAATGAATGAATGGATGGCACCAGAATCATACATAACATGTACTAAACTGCCATTCAAAGAAATCATACCTTGAATTAGCTCTAGAGACTTTCTGGCTTCTTCTTGTGTCAGTGATTAGACCCTACCTGAAACCCTGGGTCTAGTCTCCTCCGATTGCTGTTTTTGTGGACAATCTATGGCTATATGTCCTGGCTTGTTGCAAACATAACAGACGAGTGGTTTACTCAGGTCTGACCTAAATAAAATCTCACTGCAAGATCTACCAGGGTGAAGTGGCTTTCAACAATGCCAACAACTCTTGCTTCCAGAAGAACTCTAGCCTCTACGACCCCCAAATAGATTTGATCTACTAGGATCCCCTCCAGAAAATCCACTTTGTTCCTTTTATTTCTATTCTGAGCTACCGCTTCCAGAAGCACCTTTATTCCTAGTCTGTGTTGCCCAGTTTGACATACATTTCTCAATGTATCGGCACTATTCGCTGCTTTGCTGAATTCCATAAAGTGTTAAGAAATCAGCCTCTCTTTAAACTTGGGTCTTAACCCTTCACTCATCATGTCGGTATTCCACTCTTCATTATCATTCAACTTGTGATATAATGAGTATCATGACAGTTGAATATACCGGGCTAAGTAATCATCAAAGCTTTCCCAGTCTTGTTTGATACAAAGGAATTCTTTCTCCTTTTCTCTTCTGAAAGTTGGGGGAAAGTACTTCTCGTTGAACTTTTCTTGGAATAATTCCCATGTGATAGAAACATTCCTCCCCTTCAGGATAAGATCTAAGCCCTTCCAATGGCCATCAACATCCCCTTCCAGCTTGTATATAGCTAATTGGGCTTTTACTTAGTCTGGGCATTGCAGCATATCAAAAATCTTGTCCAAACGAGCTAACCAGTCCTCCACTAGTTGGGGATTGAACTTCACCTGAACATAGGTGGCTATTGTTTGATGAACCTGATCAACCAGGTTTGAATATCCACCTCAAGCTCATGTATATTACCCTATGGTGGAGGTTCCTCATATATTTCTTCATCATTACACCTCACAAACTCATCCAGATGATTCTCTAGAGGATCCAGACTTTGTTGTACTCCTTAAAGGTCAACTCTTATTTCATTCATTATTTGTTGTTGTTGTACTAGCATATGTAGTATTCGCTGCCGTACTGGATCAGGTTATGGCTCAAGCGCAACATGATTATGTCCTGTACGTGGCCTACTATGAGGTCTACCAAGTTAAACCATCTCTATGTTTTAAACTACATGAAAATAAAGAAGAATTACATTTTATATAAGAGCAAGGGCATTTTTGCCATTTCATAAAAGTCAAGGTACAAATATGTCATACATAGCACATTACAACTATTTACAGTGGTTACGGAGAAATAGAAACATCATATATCCTACGTACTACTGTTCATGACATAGTAGTCCTTTACATAACCAAAATACTAAGTTCATGCAACTTCCCAGGGGTCATCCATCTTAGACTACCCCAGGTTGAGCACGCTTAACTATCTCTGTACCCTCCCAAAATATCGACTCTGACTAATTCTTTCTCTATTTGTCAGTTCCACCTAACTGCCCTTAACTCGTAATACGTGTCGGTCAGCTCTGGTCACCAATGAAATCCCATACTAACCCTTTGATATGCTCTGGAAAGTCCAGAAGTTCTCCTTCAGGCCCCTCTTAACAATGAGGTTCTTATGTCGGTTCCAGAATGCTAAGTCCAGGAAGAAGTACATCGTGGAACAAACCCAGCACTCGTCAGTCATCGTAACCCCCAACGGTATCTGCAGTCGATACATAGTCTCTACATCGTCAAAGAATGCAAGATACCGGCCTCTCAGTGTATCATGCTCTTATAGTGCCCTATGATACTTAGCCTTAAGAAGGTAGGATAACTCCATGTCTGGCTCTAAATCATACGGCACATGTACCGACCTTGCCTGAGACTCACTATCCCTCAGCTCGTCCTCTAACAGATCCTCCAGATCATAGTCAGAATCCTACTCTAGGTACTCATCTGGGGCATCTCTAATCTCCCCAACCTCTGTCACTCCTAGGGACGCCAGCCTCATCTTTGGACCGTACACAGGCAGCCTTGGCACACTTTTCTATGCTGTGCATCTCATGCGCATACCACCATGCCTGAAATAGTCTATTATTAGCCATCTGTCTGAGACACGTTGGTTCACAGTCGTCTCGGCCCCAGATGAATCATTGCTACTGCTGATAACTAACATATGCTCACTTGGACTGCTCATGATATCATGTCGCCATGCAAACAAAACCATATCAGTATACCATTTTGATAATGCCAGAATCGCTTATTAGTTTGATACCAAAACTGTCAACACCCGTTTCCATTTCAATATTTGAAGAGTAATAAAGACTAGATTCCATGGGCATACAGAAAAGTACATACATATTGATAAAGTATTCGTTTAATATCCAAAGTCGTCTATAGACAAAATACCGAATATGACAGTATTTCCAATATTTACAAGATTTTCCCAAAATATCTTAAGCATAAACTAACTATAACCATGAACATTTGACCTTGTTTCGAGACACGTGCCAATCACTTCTTGGCATCTACGCCTTTTCCTTTCAATCCACTGGCACCCGCTGAGATATTTGTTTAGAAAAGGGGTGAGATTCCAAGGAATCCCAGTAGAAATATGCTATTGTTCATATAAAATAAGAAAAGTAAATATAATATGCGCCATGTATGTACTAATTAATGAACAATATAAACACATTATCATGTATACATGTGTAGGGCCCAGCCCATTAATCATACATAAGTTGGATTCTCACCAACTCCGAGTGTAAATGCACTTTTAGCACTAAAGGCCTCTCTCTAGGCAAACCATGTTGATTAATAAAGCACATTTACAAATAATGGCATCCACACAATCATATAACTATGGCATGATGTATGAAGGATAATGTTCTTACCTCAAAGTTCTTTCAACCCCTTTTTGATGTGCCTCGTAAAACGTGTTGCCCCAGCTTCCAACTCGGTCCTAAAATTTTAAATGTATAAGAAATAGGTCATAACCTATCTAAGTATAACTTTAGAAACTTACATAGTGTTTCTTGTGGTTATATTATTCTATGGTGAAAATTTACAAAAATGCTCCTAGGACCCCGGCCCCACCGTACTTGGCCTGGCAGCATGTTTCCCATAATTTCGACTAGGGCTATCCTAACATATTTTCACCCAAGAAATCCATTTCCGTGCTCAAAATTACCAAATTTAGTGTCAAATTATAAAATTGCCCTTGGCAGCCCCGTTTTAGGGTTTTATCGGCGTTTTCGTTATTATGCTTTTTGGGGCTTTTCCGAAAAAGTGACCAACTGTAACCCTATCTATTTTTGCCTCCTAAATCCAATGGAACCATCAATTTTATGAAAATCCAACTCCTTTCCCTCAGAAAAGTGCTAGCCGAAACATAGGTCAACAAAAAGGGAAAATGCAACTTTGTGTTTTAGCCTCTAAAGCTTACTCCTTTCCACTTCTAATCCCTTATTAAGCCATTTAAACACATACTAACCATGATTTAAAGAAATTTGGGCAGAATAACCCCTTAGGGTTAGGACTTTCCAAATTTACAAACTCCACCAAAAATCACTAAATCCAACCACAAACCTCAACAACAACATCATACTAGTATAGATCTAAGGTTTGTGAAGTTATCTCTTTAGTTCTTGGGCTCTCTTTATAGGCATCCTCCTCTCTCTCTCTCTCTCTCTCTCTCTCTCTCTCTCTCGGGCTCAAGATGTGTTTTCTAAACCATTGATTCCATAGAGAAGAAGAGTTTAGAGAGGATCTTATGCTATGTTACAAGAAAAATGCTTAAGAAACCATCCTTACTTTAAGCTTCCTCTTCTTCCTTCTCTCTAGATCTCAAGATCTCCAAAGCTCTCTCTCTCTCTCTCTCTCTTCTTTTTCTCTTCTTGGCTGAAAATGAGGAAGGGAAAGAGGAAGGAAGTGTTTTATAAAATATCTCCCATCTCCTTTAATCACTTAATTTCCAACAATGTATCTTATGGTGACACTTGACATTAGTTTTATCTCCTCCCAATTGGTGTCATAAGGCTTCAATTAGCCTTGAACTAATTTTTCTCCCCTTTTGGTTAGCTCAAAAACCGTCCCCTCTCATGTTCTCGCTAACCCAATGGCTTCTTCCAACTAATCCAACTAGATACTCAAGTGTTGTACCATAATCATGATTACTATGTCCAAGAAGCAATATTTTAACACAATTAGACATGTGCTCACCTTTATCAATCATAAACTAATCCCTTTACCATAGGATAATGACACTTGGCATGTTTAATTCCAAAAATCATTTTGCCCTCCCATTTTCTTATGCTAGGCAAAATTACAAGAAAAAGGGAAACAAAAATTGTTTCAACATTTCCCTTTAATTGAATTATGCACAAGTCCTTCCAATTTCACAACTCTTGATTTATTTCACCAAGAATATTCAAAATATATATTCTCCTTTATTTCTCTTAATTAATTGAAATTAACTTTAATTAATTGGAAAATAATTAATCTTGTGTTAAATTGGCAAAGTTATGATTTTGCTATTATCATTGTAATCTAATTGCCTTTCTCATGAATATTAATATTTCTAAAATTCATAAGTTCCAAATTTCATGAATATTTACTATTTTATTGAATTTTCTTAATAATTACAATATATTTGGTGAATATAAAATTTGGGGTGTTACAACTTGGTTCTTGTGCCTTATCATCAGAGAATAAAGAAGCATGTACAGGGTATTATCATTAGTATGGGGAAGGGGTAATGTTTCAAACATTAGTTGATGTCAATAAAATGAAAGGATACTTGGTTCTCACATAGTCTCATGACAGTTTTTGTGTAAGAACAATCATTCTTTAGAGACAGTATATGATGGTTACTAAGTATAGCCATTATGTATTTGCATGGTATTTCAATAAGTGATGGTTATTACTTAATAACCATTATGTATTTGATATTTTTTTAATTTTGATGGTTAATTATGCAACCACCATTTTACAAACAAAATAAAAAAAGATAATGACAATAAACAAATCAAAAGAAAGAAGTTATGGAGGTATTTTAAGAATATGATGATTCATTAGAATATTTCTTCTCTAGTAACTTGTACACCTTCTCGTTCATAGAGTGAATAAGAGAGATAAGTTTCTTCAAGCACTAGTCTATGCATCCTTGCTCTCACAGGTAAACCTGAGCCATATGTTGGAGCTTATAGGTCACATGGACGAGCTCTTCAATGGTTGTTAGTAGAGGGATTTCATCTTTTGGTTTGTTCCTAGATTATGAATGAGAAGTTCTCTTGCTTTTGTCCATAATTTTGGTGAAGGATAAAAGCTTGCAGTTGGCTATGAGAAGTTGAAATAGAAGTAGAGAAGTGGAGTTTAGTTTTCAGATGTTTATATAGAGAGGGTTTCATGGATTATCAAGCCATTGTGTCCTTTAGTTCTAAAGATTATTATATTTTATAAATGGTGACAGTTGTTACTTAAGAACCATTAGGAATTTGAAATAGTATTTTAATAAGTAACAAGTTTTATTTAATAACCGTTATTTATTTGACATTTTTTTATTTTCATGTGTGCATGGTTGAATAATCAACCACCATATTACAGAACAAAATTTAGAAAAAAAGACAATCAAAACAAAAATAATAATAATTTATGGAGTTGAAGGATATAATGCATGATCAGATTCTTCATTCTTTAGTAATTTGTCGACTTCTAGTTCAAAAAGTGAACAAAAGAGGCAAGTTTTCATTTAGGAAAGGGTTTTGCAAGTTATCAAGCCGAACAATCATGTCCTTGTAAATTGGTGTCCATGGAATTCGTGATCATTAGATTTTGTCAAACTTGTCATTATGAGAATGAAATTGTATCATTCTCATATGAAAAGTTCCACAAATCCAATCATACAAATTCTAATATTAACAACCAGAGAGAATATAATGATGAAGGAGGAAAATTTTATGGAGGAATGGAAAGGGTTTTGTGGGTTATTGAGCCAAATAGGCGTGTTCCTATAAATTAGTCTCCATGGAATTCACGATCATTGGATTTGCAAAATATGTCATAATGAGAATAATAAAATTTCAATGAAATTGTATCATTATCATATGATAAGTTTTGCAAATCCAATCTTCACAAATAGCTTTGACAACTAGATCGATCAAAGAGAATATCATGATGAAGAGCTTGTGGAGCAAGAGCTCCTTACAGGGGTTTATATAAGTGAGTTTAATTATAGATTTATGAAAAGGTATATTAAATCAGAGTAGTTGGGGACAGATCATTTGAAAGTTACATGACAGTTGTTTCATAAGAAACATCATTTGGTGATTCAATAAATTATGGTTAATAATTACAACTATTATATTTTTATTTTTGCTGATAAAAGAGTGGAAGATAAATTGTTTGTAATGATGACATGACAGTAATGTTGTAAGAACCATCATTGTTGTATTCAAAAAATGACGATTATCAACTACAACCGTTATATTTGTGTTTTTGTGAATTTCACCTCTCAATATATGACGATGCGCATATTTAACCATTATGTTTTAGTGTTATATATTCTTGTGCAACCTCCACCTCTATATATATAACATTTATTCAATGTAACCATTATTTATTAAGCATTATATATGTGCAAATATGTAGTAATGTTTCTAGTCATTCTCCCTTTAGGTTTGAAATAATTAATTATTGTAGGAAAATAGAGGAAACTTAGGGTAATTTTTTGCAATGCGGTTGACATTTTTTTTTCCAACAACAGTCACTATTTGTAACAACCCAAATTTTATTCACCAATATGCCTCATACTTATTTGTGGCATTTAATGAAATGGAATGGTGAATATTCATGATCATAGAAATTAAACACTAAAAATTTGAAAGGTGAATAGTGTGCCAGTGAAATTTCCTGCGAGGCAGTAAGTATTTTAGTAGTTTTGGATGACTAAATGATGACCAAAAAATGTGAAATTTTATAGAATGAAAGTAAACATCCTAAGCTTTAATTTTATAGGTAATAGTGGATACTTTTTGGACTTGTATACTAAAAGATATGGATTTTTTAAGTTAGCTCAATGAAACTAGCTAGCATCCTTGACAACGTCCAAAAACAATAATTCTGGGAAGTTTGAGCTTCTAATTGGCTAAAGGCTATATTTTTTTTTCTCTTGAAACTAGACTCAATAAATGTTTCATAGACTTTGGAATCACTCCAATTCGATGTCTACAAATAAAGTTATGATTTTTCAAAGTTTGATCAGAAAATCTGCCAAAATTGCCAATTGTTGCGAATTTGGAAAAAAGGAATGTAATGGCAATTATGTAAATTATGGAATAAAGAAAATAGGAGGAAAAATAATTATTTGCCTCATAAATTTTCCAAGTGTCTTTATCTTAAGGCTAGGGAATTATATAATAATTGTTAAACTTGAGCACATGTGTTATTATCATAAAATAATAATTATGTGTACATGTGGTTAGCTAAATGGATGAAGCCCAAATTTGGTGTAAAGAGGGACTTGGGGACGTCTTTTATGAGCCAAGGAGGAGAGGAAGAATTGGTTCACATGTAATGGGATTGTATGACACCATTAGAGGAAGATTAACCCAAGTACAACCCTTATGTCATAAATTGGATTTATTCATAGAGTTAATTAGGGAAAATATGAAGATATTTTAAATGCTTGGTCTTCATCTTTTGTTCTCCACTTTCACGCCTAAGAACACAGAGAGAGGGAGAGAAAAGCTAAAGAAAACTTAGAGAAAAGGAGGAGCACAAGAGAAAATCCAAAGGTAAAGTTTGTGATTTTAAATGTTTAGCTCCTCTAACTTGTGTAGCAACTCTTCTAACCTCTTGATCTTCATGGAAACATGGTGTAGCAAGAAAAATCTCAAGGTTTAGGAGAGAGAGGGGGGATGGTTTTTAGAGAGAGAAAGTGAAGAAATCCAAGGTAACCTCAAGAACATCAAACCTCTTGGTATAATGTTGTTGTGGTTGTTGTTCTTGGTTTAGTTGGTGATTTATTGTTGAACACAGAGATAGGGAGAGAAAAGCTTAAGAAAACATAGAGAGAAGGAGGAGCACAAGAGAAAATCCAAAGGTAAAGTTTGTGATTTTAAATGTTTAGTTCCTCTAACTTGTGTAGCAATTCTTCTAACCTCTTGATCTTTATGGAAACATGGTGTAGCAAGAAAAATCTCAAGGTTTAGGAGAGAGAGGGGGGATGGTATTTAGAGAGAGAAAGTTAAGAAATCCAAGGTAACCTCAAGAAGATCAAACCTCTTGGTATAATGTTGTTGTGCCTGTTGTTCTTGGTTTAGTTGGTGATTTATTGTTGATTTTGTAAATTTGGAAAGTGTTAACCCTAAAGGGGTTATGTTGCCCAAATTTTCTCAAATCTTGATTAGTATGTTTTTAAATGGTTTAAGAAGTGATTAGGAGTGAAAAGGAGTAAGCTTTAGGGGTTGGATTTCAAAAATCACATTTTCCTTTTTTCATTGTATGTTTCGGCCAAGAGGAGTTAGAGGGGTTAGGGTTGGAATTTCATTAATTTGATGATTTCATGGTGTGCAGGAGGGAAAATTGTGTATAGTTGATGTTGACCACTTTATGAGAAAAGCCCTAGAAAGTGAAATTACGAAAATACCCTTAAAATCCTAAATAGGGGCTGTCAAGGGCAAAACTATCATTTGGTACTGATTTTGCAAAAACTAAGATCAGAAATGGATTCTACACATAAAACTGTGTATGAATAGCCTAAGTCAAAATTTCTGGAAATGTACGGTCAGACTGGGTAAAAAGGGCCTGACTGGTTTCCTAAAGGCATCTTGGTAATTTTGCGGGTTTAGACAACGATAACCAACACAATGAGTTTATAATGAATTATGAGTGACTGATAACTCATTTATCTTAAATTTGGAATTTTATGATATACTGATTGCCTGAGCCGGATACAATATGGAACCGATAGTCGGTCAAGGGAAGGGCGATCTAGGTAGTGAACTTGCCTCTCCTACATGCATTTGCAATTTGTGCTTGTGCGTTAATGCATGTGGTTTCTTTGCTTGATTACATGAAACATACATGAATGATTGAAGCTCTGTTTCTATTTATATTATGGCTATGAGTATGTTGTTTGAAACATTGAGCACGCAGATATGTCATTGTGTTAGCATGAGTTATGTAACACAAGCATGTCATGCATTAAGCGCTTATCTTGTATGCATATTGGTATTATTTTTTACTGAGATTCTCTCGAATCTCACCCTCCCCCTACTAACTATTTAGACAGGTGATCGTAGGAGGCGTGTTGAGAATAGAGAAGAGAACTACATGTAGAGAAATGCTATAGCAGAATGAAGATGGAAGGATGTGGCTATATCATTTGTAATTATTAGGTACTTATTATCAGTATATTTATGATATTTCTGTGTTGTCCACCGAACTGTGCAATTGCTACTCTGATTAATATTGGTGATAAGTGTTATGTAAGGTGGGGTCTTATACTATTTAAAAGAGAGTCATCAAGACAATATAGATCATCAAGACATTTATAAAGGGGAGATTTTAATTAAGGACTACTGCAACGAATTCATTTCAGTTGGCCCCCAGAGAAATCTGAAACTTCACTACAGTCTAATAGAGCTAAAGTGAAATTATTCTGTGATGTAAAAAAGATAGAAATGACTCTTTCATAAATAAAGGAGAAATAACCTCTAATTTGAAACAAAAACAATGCCAAGATTGATTGACTGATTGATTTAGGTTAAAAACCTAGTGCATTTGTGTGTCGACGACTCAGTCTCCTATAATCCATGTGTCATCTTCAGTTCCATTCTTGGACCTCAAGTGTGTCTCTCTTTCAACAACATTGGTGTGGTGGCAAGGGGAGAGCGAAGCAAGGTTGTCAGTAGCAAGAAAATGAAACTTGAAAGGAGCAAAGGAGATAGAAAAAGAAAATCATAATATCTCCTTTCATAGATTTGAAGTCAAACTATGATGTAATATATATATATATATACACACACACACATATATATATGGAACTCTAATTTTTTGTTGTAATTGATTATTATAAGTGTCTTATACATCATGAATAAGTGAAAAAATCCTATGAACAAAATAAATTAATTTCCTAACAATTACTCATTTGCAAGTGTCATACACATCACAAATAAGTTAAATAGTCCTATAAACAAGAGGAATTAATTTTTTAACAAAGCAAGAGTCTCATACATAAAACAAGTGGAATAGTTCTATGAACAAAATAAATTAATTTTTTAACAATTTCTTGGATGAGTAATCTCCTATACCATTTTTTTATAGGATTATTCCACTTATTGATATGACTATAATTCTACTTGTTCATGATGTATAAAACACTTGCAAATGTGTTCTTGTTAAAAAATTAATTTCTCTTATTTATAAGTGTTATGCCCTTATCTTATTTTAACCTTTTTCAAAGTATTTGTGGAAAACAATATGCAATTCAATGGGCAACACAGGAATAGTAAAAATATACTGACATTATGTACATTATTACAGAAATTCCCCATAGAGGTTCGTACATAATAATTACAAACCTTGTAGCCACACAGGGCTTTAGGGTATCTAAACTCATCCCAGTAAAACGGAGACATCTTCCCATCTTTGTTCCGCCACTGAATTCCTCCTGTGTAGTTCTCTTCCCTACTTACACCTGTCTAATTTGTTGGTAGGGGAGGGAGAGATTTGGGAGAATCTCAGTAGGAAAACAATACTAATATGCATGTAGAATAAGTGCTTAATGCATGACATGCTTGCATTACATAATCATGTTCACACAATGACATATTTGCGTGCTCAATGTTTAATGCAACAAAACTATGGCCAAAGTATAAACAGAAACAAAGATTTAATCATTTATATATGTTTCACATAATCAAGCAAAGCAATGACATGCATTAATACACCAGCACAAATATAAAATACATGCAGGAGAGGTAAGTTTCATACCTTAACACTTTTGTACCTCAAAATGTGTGCCACAACTCAGCTCTCAACTCGGTTCTAAAATGTCAAATGTACAAGTTTAAACACTTTCACAGTGATTTTAGTGATTATATAATGCTATTATGAAAATTTACCAAAATGCCCTGGGGCCCGGCCCTAACCTGCTTACTCGGTCCGGCTATACTTTTCCCCAAATTTAAACTAGAGCTATTCTGACATATTTTCTCCCAAGAAATCCATTTCCAGACTTAGAATTACCAAATCAATTTCTGAAAGACCAAAATATCCTTGGCAGCCCTTATTTCAATGTTTTAGGGGCGTTTTCATAATTATGCTTTTTCAAACTTTTCCAAAAAAGTGACCAACTGTAACCCCACCTAATTTTCTTTCATAAGCACAATGGAACCATTAATTTCATGAAAATCCAACTCCTAGCCCCTCTAACAGCCATGGCCAAAATGCACAATATTCTGGGGAAAATTGGGGTGTTTTGATTTTGACTTCGCAGACATGTTTCTTTCTACTCCTAACCACTTTATTAACTATTTAATTAGATTACAACTACCATTTAGACTTAATTTTGGCAGCATAACCTTAGACCATCTCATTTCCAAAATTTACAACCAAAAACAATCCGGCGAAATTTCATCGATTAAATTGTCCACAGCAGCCAGAACAGTCAATATTCAACGGTTTGGTAGTTACTGCAAGCTCCCTCTGGCTTTTCCCTAGTGCAACCCAAACCCTAACCCTTCCAAACACTAAATTTGAGCTTCAAAAACATTAAAGAACATGAAAGAGAAGCTTAGGAGAAATATTGCACCGGTTAGGAGCTAAATCATCGAAGGAATCTATTTACCTTAAAATTTCTTACTCCTTCTCTCTCTATCTTCTTGGCTCTCAAAGACGTCGGTTTGGATGGAGGAAGAAGGAGAAAGTGCTTTTAAAATATGATTACGTCATCTCATGTGCTTGGTTATGTCATAATTCCAAATTTCCCAAAAATATTAAAGCTTTAGTTTTATGTACATATGAATGGGTTATAAAGCCCAATTAAAATCCAACTAATCCTTCCCTCTTGGTCCATCCATAATCATGTCTAAGGGTTCTTCAATCAGCCCAATTGACTTTTCCATTCATCTCATAATTTTAAAAAGTGCCATCACATTTTATTCCATTTTCGGATTTAATGGAAATTCTGGTAGATTTTCTGTCCCAATTTTAAAAAATCATAACTAATTTTCTAGATATCGTATCAGAGTGATTATAAAGGCTATAGAACCCTTATTGAGCCTAGTGTCAAGAAAAAATATAGCCTCTCACCAGTTAGAAGCAAAAAATTCCCAGAATGAATTTCTTTTAATGTTGTTGCAGAAAATTCATAGTTTTTCTAAGCTAAATTCAAAAAATCATAACTTTTTGTATATAGCTTAAAATGATTTATATAACCTATCAAATTAAAGCTTAGGATGTCTAATTTCACCTTGTAAAATTTCATAATTTTTTGCTATCATTTGGTCATCCAAAATGGCATGACAAACTCACTGCCTCACAAGAAATTTTCACTAGCAGCATAATCAATTTCTCCAAAATTCACCCTTCCATTTTATTAATTGCCACAGATAATTATAAGGCATATTGTGGGATAAAATTTGGGGTGTTGCAATAAGACTATTACACTTGTTTCTAATATGTAGGCATTTGCAAATGAGTAATTGTTCAGATATTAATTTTGTTGGCAAAAAAAAAAAATTGTTAAGATATTAATTTATCTTGCTCATAAAACTATTTGACTTGTTAGTGATGTGTAAGGTACTTGTAAATAAATAATTGTTAATAAATTAATTTATCTTGATCATATGACTATTAGACTTATTCAGGATGTATTGAGTTCCATACAATTATATTACAAATTTGTATCTTTAGTTTTCACTCAGCAGCAATATCATTCTTGAAGAAAACTTTTGAAATGGTATTGTTTTTTATCAAAAACTTCCAAATCAAATTTACACAAAAATGCATAAATAAATATGGAAAGAGAATATATCATGCATCGGAATGAGATTCAAACTGCTGCAGGAGTACTTTTGTTCTGGGCCAAAATTACTAGTTCACATCACCCTCTTTAAGTATATGAATAGATAAATACAAGTGCAATTAGAGTCACAAAAGATGGCGAATATCATCTACTTAGTGCGAGCATAAAAAAACCAAGTAATAATTTATTCCCTTATTAATATTGGTGTGTGTGTGTGTGTGTGTGTGTGTGTCTCTTATCCATAAAAAATTATAGATTCAATAACCCTCACACAGATTGTGATCCTTTCAGAATATTACCAATATATTATTTGTGAGTAATTTATTAGCTAATATATAAGCAATACTTTATATAAATTTACTTTTATTCTTTTAATAATTTTTAATAAAATTTAAATTATAGAAAATATATATAATCTTTATAAGAATCTTAAAGGTAATCCGAACAACAAAAACACAAGAGGACGAAGCAAAAATATAAGAAAAACACACAAGCATACGCAAAAGCCACAGGTTTGATATTTTTTCATAAAAAAAAATAATATTCACATAGATACGAATTAAACTGGTGGGGGGCAACCTCGCTCTAACCAGCATCCACCAGATAGTATTTATATGAAGAATGGACATCAAAGTTGTTAACAAGGAAAAGATTAAAGGTAGTGCATGCAATGTTTGCTTCACGTACAAAAATACTCTCCAAGTTAGCAAGGTAATTTCAAAATATTAAATAGAAATCCTATATATGCCACTATTTTAGGCTCTAGGAGGAAGAAAATACAAAACTAGTTAAAGGAAAAAAGAAAAAATTCATATGCATATTGTATTATCTTTGAGATGGAAGCAAGAAGAAGACGCAGATAATGAATGTATTGGCTGACGATTAAAGAAAAAAAATCCAGAATTTTGCTTGTGGAACAAGAGAAAAAATATTTGTAAAATATATGGGGTTGAAAATTTAGGAGCCAGAAGGTAGATAAGAGACATCAGTGCTGACGCTTTTATTGGGATTTCTCAAACGCAAAATCACGCCTCTTGTTGTGTCAACATCCATTTCCATTTCGATAATCGAAGAGTAATAAAGACGGAATTTCATTGGCATACAGAAAAGTACAATTATACTAATAAAAGTATTCATTTACAATTCCAACATCGATCGTAAACAAAATACAGCAGAAATTTCAATAATTACAGGATTTCCAAAATATCTTAAGATTAGACTAATTATAACCACCAGCTTTGACCTTGCCTCGAGACATGTGCCAATAACTTCTTGGTGTCTATACCTTTACCTTTCGCCCCACTGGCACCCGCTAAGATGTTTTTTTAAAAAAAAGGGGTGAGATTCCGAAGAATTCCAGTAAAGACATACAATCAACATATAAAATGTGAAAATTAAATATGCAATGCACCATATTAGGCAAAAATGAAAATTCAATTCGATTCACATGTAATTACCTTAGCCGAGTCACCGACTACAGCTAGGATTTTTCTTATACCATGGCTAGACACCGAACCACAGTTAGGATTTTCCGATATACCTTTGTTGGGTACCAAACCACGATTAGGTATTGTGCCTCTAACACGCAATCATATCACAAAATACAGTAACACATACATACAATTATTCACATAGTGTATGAGAAATGGTAGTCCTTACCTCAAAGTTTTACAATCCCTTTCTAATGTGCCTCGTAAAACGTGTCGCTTCCAGCTTCCGACTCAATCCTAAAATATTAAATGTACAAGAAATAGGTCATAACCTATCCAAGTATAATTTTATACTCTTCCATAGTGTTTCTTGCGGTTATATTAGTCTATGGTAACAATTTACCAAAATGCCCCTGGAACCCTGGCCCTGCCCAGCTGTACACTGCCCGATGGCACGTTTTTCCAAAATTTTAACTAGGGCTATCCTGACACATTTTTACCCAAGGAATCCACTTCTGGGCTCTAGATTACCAAATTCGGTGTCAAATTATGAAAATACCTTTGACGGCCCTTATTTAGGGTTTCAGGGGCGTTTTGTAATTATGTTTTTTTGGACTTTTCCAAAAAAGTGACCAACTGTAACCTCACCTATTTTTGCCTCCTGAATCCAATGGAACCATCTATTTCATGAAAATTCATCTCTTTCCCCCAAATCTGGTGTTGGCCAAAACTTTGGTCAAGAAAAGGGAAAAATTGGACTTTTGTGGTTTAGCTTCCAAAGCTTGTACCTTTTTACTTCTAATCCCTTATTAACTCATTTAAACACATTATAATCATGATTTAAATAAATTTGGGCAACATAACTCCTTAGGGTTAGAAATTTTCCAAATTTATAAACTTGACAAAAATCACCAAATCCAACAACAACCATCAACAACAATTGCATACTTGTATAGATCTAAGATTTATGAAGCTACCTCTTGAGTTTTTGGATTTTCTCTCTCTAGATTTCCTCCTCTCTCTCTGTCCTTGAGCTCAATATGTGTCTTCAAGATCATGGATTCTATGAAGAGAAAGGTTTAGAGAAGGTTTTTCATGGAAGAAATGCTTAAGAGATCACTACATACCTTAAGCTCCTTCTTCTTCCTTCTCTCTTGAACTTGAGAGCTCTTGTACTCTCTCTCTCTCTCTCTCTCTTTCTTTCTTGTGCTTGGCTGAAATGTAAGAAGGGAAGAGGAAGGGAAATGTGTTTAATAAAATGTCTCCAATTGCTCTCATCCCTTGATTTCAAGATTGCATCTTGTTGTGACACTTGGCAAGTAGTCTCATCATATTTCAATTGTGTCATTAGGCTTCCTATTGGTTTTGAACTAATTTCCTCTCCCTTAGTTAGCCTTAAAAACCGTCCCCTCTAATGCTCTCCCTAACCAAATGAATTTCCTCCAACTAATCCAACCATGCACTCAAGTATTGTACCATTATCATCATTAATCATGATTATTATGTCCATGTAGCATTATTTTAAGGGAAAATACCAGCTAGGTCCCAAGGTACAGAAATAATCTCAAAAAACTCCCTTTGCAAATTCCAAGGTCAGAAAAGTCCCTAGGTACTTTTCTAACAGCAATTCCCTTTGAGCAATTACTAAAATAACCCCCACTCAAATAAGAAAAGAAAACGCACAGAGGATAGAGGAGTGAAGCACGTATTTGTGATCAAGGCATTAAGGAAAAAGAGAAAAATGCAAACGGATGAAGGGCGTAGGTGGTGCAACAATGAATGGATACAAAGTGGTGTTAATGTGGCTGGGAACATTGTCTTCATCATCATCCAGGTACGTGCAGCAACGTAGAGAAATGAACTGGAAAATTTTGTTTTTTTCTATGTGAAAGTTGGTTAGATTGAGAGTGAGGGGTTGGTGAAAGGTTGGATCTTGAGCTAAAAAATGGAGTGAGTGGTAGGTGGTAGACAAGAAAAGCTAAGAATTTGGTAGACAAATGAGGTTGATCATTGAAGTTGGGGTTTCACCTTAGGTGGGTTGGGTTTATGTTAGAGTGCTCTGTTTTTGTGGCATGGTAACAGAGGAGCTGCTGTGTTTAAAGTGAGAATGATGAATGTAATTGGTATTCTTTGCTGGAAAACCGCTGAAATGAACAAAAAAAAATTGTTGTAAATTTGTGCATATAAAGTTGTAAATATTGCTGTGGAAGTTGTTAATACGTACCGTTGGTGTGCTCTGTTTTTGGTGAAGCAAACAAAGGTTTGACCCTGTTTTTAGTGTGTTTGGTGTTGTTAGAAAAAGGACATGTGTAGGAAAAAAAAGTGTAGTTAACGTGTTGTTAATATGTGCATATGAAGTTGTAAATATTGCTGTGGACGTTGTTAATACGTAGCGTAGCTATGCTCTGTGTTTGGGGAAGAAAACAGAGGTTTGGCCTTGTTTTTAGTATGTTTGGTGTTATTAGAAAAATCATATGTGTAGGAATAAAACGTGTAGTTAACGTGTTGTTAATATGTGCATATGAAGTTGTAAATATTGCTATGGAAGTTGTTATACGTAGCATAGCTGTGCTCTATTTTTTGGGAAGAAAACAGAGGTTTTGCCTTATTTTTAGTGTGTTTGGTATTATTAGAAAAAGCATATGTGTAAAAATAAAACGTGTAGTTAACGTGTTGTTAATATGTGCATATGAAGTTGTAAATATTGCTGTGGAAGTTGTTAATATGTACCGTAGCTGTGCTCTATTTTTGGGGAAGAAAACAGATGTTTGGCCTTGTTTTTAGTGTGTTTGGTGTTAGTAAAAAAAGCATATGTGCAGGAATTAAACATGTAGTTAACGTGTTGTTAATATGTGCGTATGAAGTTGTAAATATTGCTTTAGAAGTTGATAATACGAAGTTTGTGTTGCAGATTGACATGAAAGATGGGAAGTTGTTTGGGAAAGAATTTATTTTGTTTCTTTCATGTGGGGGGAAGTTTTTAAATGGTGGAGAAGATGAAATGCAATATGTTGGTGGTTTAGTAAGAACAAGATGCGTATAGGAAGGCACAACATATGAGGAGTTGCGAAGAATCATATCATCCATAATGGGAAAAGAAAGGAATGAAATGCAAATGAAGTTCAAAGTTGCCCTTAATACATCAACATTTGTGGATCTTGTAGATGACGAAGGGGTGTATTATCTAATCAAATATAATTAACAATATGGTCATGTGTATATTGAAGAGGATAGTAATAATGACAGTACAGAACCAGCAATGAACGGTCAAATGGAAGAGCAAGAAATGTAAGTTTATTTGTCCTAAGAAAAGTAATTTCTTCCAACGTGAATATGTGCAAGAGCACTAAAACTTGTAATTTCTTACAGGATTGATCATTTGTTTGGAGGTGAAGGAGGAATGTGTACATCCCCACATAGTTTGTTAAATGAAGGTCAAGTGATCCCATCATTGACTTGTGCTACGCAAATGGTGCCAACCCCTATACCAGAAATGAATCATGGAAAATGGAGGGATTTGATTATTGGAGCAGGACAGATTTTTCTGAATGCTGTGAGCCTTCGTCAAATGTTATACAAATATAGTATTGCTCATAAGTTTGCATACCAATTTGTCAAGAATAATCAACACAAGATAATTGTGAAGTGCAAGGTTGAAGGTTGTCCTTGGTACATGGGTGCATATTCATCAGGAGAACATCAAGATACAGATTTTTTAACTATTAGAACACTCAAAAGTGAACACGTTCCTGGTGGGAAGTAGTTGTAAACGTAGCTTAAACACTTGTAAAAAGAACTTAAGGTGTTGTAAACGTAGTAACATGTGTTGTAAACATATCTATAAGATTTTCTTTCTTATAAGTTGTAAACGTCACTTATTAAGTTGTTAATATCACTGAAGATGTTGTAAATATAGCAGAACATATTGTAATCGATGATAGAAGAAAGTGGTGTCTATGTTGTGGCTTGTTGCACAAGCTACTGCCCTAGTGTCTCTGGTGGGATGTAGTTGTAAACGTAGCATACAGACTTGTAAAAACCACTTAAGGTGTTGTAAACGTAGCAACATGTGTTGTAAACATATCTTTAAGACTTTCTTTCTTACATGTTGTAAACGTCACTTATTAAGTTGTTAATATCACTTAAGATGTTGTAAATATAGCAGAACATATTGTAATCGATGATAGAAGAAAGTGGTGTGTATATTATGGCTTGTTGCACAAGCTACTACCCTGGTGTCCTGGTGGGAGTAGTTGTAAACGTAGCTTAATCACTTGTAAAAAGAACTTGTGGTGTTGTAAACGTAGCAACATGTGTTGTAAACATATCTTTATGACTTTCTTTCTTACATGTTGTAAACGTCGCTTATTAAGTTGTTAATATCACTGATGATATTGTAAATATAGCAGAACATATTGTAACCGATGATAGAAGCAAGTGGCGTCTATGTTGTGGCTTGTTGCACAAGCTACTGCCCTGGTGTCCCTGGTGGGAGTAGTTGTAAACGTAGCTTAATCACTTGTAAAAAGAACTTGTGGTGTTGTAAACGTAGCAACATGTGTTGTAAACATATCTTTACGACTTTCTTTCTTACATGTTGTAAACGTCGCTTATTAAGTTGTTAATATCACTAACGATGTTGTAAATATAGCAGAACATATTGTAAACGATGATAGAAGCAAGTGGCGTCTATGTTGTGGCTTGTTGCACAAACTACTGCCCTGGTGTCCCTGGTGGGAGTAGTTGTAAACGTAGCTTAATCACTTCTAAAAAGAACTTGTGGTGTTGTAAACGTAGCAACATGTGTTGTAAACATATCTTTACGACTTTCTTTCTTACATGTTGTAAATGTCGCTTATTAAGTTGTTAATATCACTGACGATGTTGTAAATATAGTAGAACATATTGTAAACGATGATAGAAGCAAGTGGCGTCTATGTTGTGGCTTGTTGCACAAGCTATTGCCTGGTGTCCCTGGTAGGAGTAGTTGTAAACGTAGCTTAAACACTTGTAAAAAGAAGTTAAGGTGTTGTCAACGTAGCAACATGTGTTGTAAACATATCTTTAAGACTTTCTTTCTTACAAGTTGTAAACATAAATATTTGAGATTTTGAGAGTTTGTGGGACAAGCACGCATCCAATTACCGTTGTGAAAACATAAAAACAGCAAACACTTGTTCAGATGAAAATACATACATCCCCCTACATTAAGGAGCACATTATTAGCCTCATCAATTTTTAACAGTAACTTACTTCCAAATGCACCAATTCTAGAGGAGCACATTATTAGCCTCATACCCATTGATTCTGACCTCAAACCCAATGCTAGAGCAGCACATTATCAGCAAACCACATTATAAAACATTCCCTAGCCTTCAACGTTACTCATAAACAAACATCTATACCCCCAAAACAACAACACTGATTCAGCCATCACAGAGCAGCGACACACAGAAAAAGAAAAAATTTAAACCCGACAACCACCTTCCTTAACCAATGTATTTCCCCAAGTAAATTCCAAGAATCAATACTTTCCCCCAATCCCAAACTAGTGGCAACCCAATAGATTAATGGTGCCATTTCACAAAAAAAAAACCAGCACATCAAAGGTGCGGACGACTGATCGTCGGAGGAGCAATGGAGGGACACTGGGTGTTAGAAGGAGTGATGCGGCTGACGTTGTTGGACGGACGCCAGATTCTTTGCCGCTGCAACACCGGCCGACGCTGGCGCTGCCCAGGAATAGCAGCTGCTTCACCGGCTGACTGCGATACGTGCTTCCACGGCGAACTGTGATGCACGCTTGGGGAACGGAGGACTCACCCATGCCGAGTCAAATGGCAGCGACGCGGCGTCAAAGGCCATCGACGCTAGACGGAGAACCAGGGCACGATGGAGGAACGAGAAGCAAAGCGTGCGTCTCGCAATTCAAACCCTCTATGTTTTCTTTTCAAAATGAAGCTCCTTTTTTTAAATTTGAGTGGGGGTTATTTTAGTAATTGCTCAAAGGGAATAGCTATTAGAAAAGTCCTTTAATATTATTTCTGACCTTGAAATTTGCAAAGGGAGTTTTTTAATATTATTTCTGTACCTTGGGACCTAGCTGGTAGTTTCCCTTATTTTAATGCAATTAGACATGTGCTCATCTTCATAAATTATAAACTAATCCCCTCACCATATGATAATGACACTTGGCATGTTTAATCCCAAAGATCATTTTTCCCTCCATTTTTCTTTGTGCTAGGTGAAATTTACAAGAGAAAGGGAAATAGGAAATAGGAATTGTTTTCAATATTTTCATAATTCAATTAAATGAATTATGCATAATTCCTTCTAATTTCACAACTCTTGATTTATTCTACTGAGAATATTCAATGCATATATTCTTCTTTATTTTCCTTACTTAATTGAAATCAACTTCCATTAATTGGAAATTAATTAATCTTGTGCTTAATTGGCAAAGTTTCAATTTTGCCATTACCTTTGAAATCTAATTTCCCTTCTTGAATTAATTTTCTCATTTTCTCATGAATGTTCACCATTTTATTGAATTTGTAGAATAATTACAATATATTTAGTGAATATAAAATTTGGAGTGTTATGTGTTACTTATGCTCAACATTTGATATGTTACTTGTACTCAATGTGTGATTGGAAAGTGAAATCACAATTGATTGTGTTTTATAAAAATTACCTAAAAAGGGACATATGGGCTTCATAATCTTTTTCCCCCTCAAATGAGCGTATTTAAATTCCTATCGCTAAACTAAATAAGCACCTGTATTCTACTTCAATGCTAGGGGTTCTAAGATAATTTGTGTGTGTGTTCTCCTTGCAAGAGTGAGACCCCTTACCACATCAAACAACAGCTTGTTAGTGAGAAGTTTTTAATTTGAAATCAATTTTGGTATATGACAAAAAATATATATTACTTAAACCACAATTTATTTCCACCATAGTTTCACAATTGGACCTACTGTTTCAACTGATTTAATTAATATATTGGCTAGTCTAGGTTTTGGTGGCTTGATCAGACATGAAATTTCTCAGCTTTTCTACCACATTCATCAGCTTCCAAATTACATTCCTTTAGGATCTTACCTTTGAGGGGAAAAAATTATTTAAGATTTCGACTAAAATATCATTAACATATTGAGAGATCAAAATTCTTACTTTAATATCACGTAATTGTAACGTAATTTTATTTTCGATATGGTAGATCAATTTATGGGAAACAATTGCAAGACCCCTTTCTCAATATATTTTGCGCTTTATATCAGGAATATGTATTCAAAAAAATTGGTATAAAATATTTGATAAATATGTAAATATATGGAACTGTTATATAAGAATATGAGAAATCGATGCATATACACTATCAGATACATTTATAATTCTGGCAAAAAGAAAAAAATCAGATACATTTATAATTGTCATGCACGAAACCTTGCCTATGCAAGGGACATGAAAATACGTATGTGAGCTTAAAGAATTTCTTTTTGACACCAAAACAATCAAGCTACGTCACTGGACTCTCTCTCTCTCTCTCTCTCTCTCTCTCTCTCTCTCTCTCTCTCGTTTATAGTATATAATTGAAAAGGTTATGCATCTCGTCGTTTTGATATAAAGTTCAATGAACTGGTCTGTGCATGCGCTGATAATTTAGCATTAACTTTTTTGGCCTGAAGTTAGTGGTATTCATTAATTAAATATCATTGCTTTTTTATTGAGTGCAGTCACAATCACACCATGAAAAAGTGCAGGAACGCTGAATACCGAGTTACAAGAAACGTATAAAACTATAATTATGATTATTTAAATTTTCCAAGATTTTAAACTCTAGCTGTGATTTTCCACGTTAATTTAAAAGTAAAAATAATTGTCTCCTTCATCTTGGATATTAGTATCATTACAACAAATTTCTTAGAAACCTGAAATGATATATTTCTTCGGTCTTTAGAATTCAATCACAACTTTCTTTCCTTTTCCTTCGTAAAACTAAGATCACAACTCAGAATCGAAGATAATAAAATAATTCAACCACAATATTACAATTTGATATTATACAAATTGAGTAAAATACAACAACTTCGCTCTCTTCACTCTAAATTACAGAAACCTCCCTTGTATTCTATACATATATGAAACCTCCTCAAAATTAAAATATATATTGCATAAATCTCCTTCTAGTTTTGAGATTTAACTTCTATCCGCCCAATCATTAGTTAACAATTAACTCATAGTATTAAGCTGTTATTTTGACCAAAATACCCCTCTGTAAAATAAATATTACTTAATAATCATGCAATATTGGGCCAAAAAAATAATAATTTTATCACATATATTTATCCAAATTAATAAGTTTTTTAAAAAATAATTTACTATACATTTTTTATTTTTTTTTCAATTTAATTAAATTTATCATTGTAATTTTTATTTCCAATGAATTTAAATGTTTAATCTCATTTATTTATTAAAATTTGCTTACAATATAATCTTTTAAATATTATGTTGGCTAAAACGTTTTGCAATCATTCATACATACATGCATGCATACATACATACTTACATTTACATACATACATACATAATACATGCATATATGTATGTATGTATGTATTTATATATTCAATTAAGTGATACAATTATAAAATGATATAATTTTGAGATTCTTATATTAATGTATTATAATTAAAATTTTAAAAATATATTTCGTTAAACATATTTTTATAAGAAATTACTCAATTTTTCAATAAGTAGTTAATATTTTTTAAATAAAAATTACTTACACCTTTTCCTTTATTCAGTAAAAATTTTAAATATATCATTAATAAACATTAATGTTAAAATATAAAATAGGGATTTTATATATTAAGGGGTAAATTAGTAAACACGATTTATTTTAATACGGATTGGTTTTTAACTAAAAAAAATACTTGAAGAATCTTTTTAGAATATTCTTTAACTATGATAATGGTTTGGAGTTAAATATGCATTTTAAAAATAGAGGATGGTTTATGTAATTGAGGCAAAATAAAATACTGGTTAAAGTATTTTACTTCTACGAATTGAAGATGCAGATATTTTTAAAATGTAAAATAAAAGAAATTATTTGATGCTATAATAGTTAAAATTTTTCCTGAGTAATTAAATATCTTTTATGGTTGTTGTATGTTTAATTTATATGCCTTATGGATCAATTACAAAAATAATGAACAATCTCAATATTTAATTTTATAAATCTAGCTAACCATTTATCATGATAATTATTGCATTAACAATTTAATAATAAAAATCAATCATTTAAAGTAAGTGACTAAATGTTATCTATCATTAACGTGAAAAATATCCAATACTATATATTTAGTGGAATCATATACTGAGAGCAATGACGCTTTATAATCTCATAGATAACGAATTTAAGTTTGACTCTTCTGGCATGATAATACAAAAGAAAAGGACAACTTAGACAAGAAAACATTGATAATGACTTAAATCCATCTACTTTTAAATAAAGTTCATCGCTCTTATCCCCTTACAATTTCTTTTCTTTTCTTTTTTATACAAATCCCCTTACAATTTCTAAATGTTATTTTTGCAGAAAAAATTGGCAGTGTTTGTGGTAATGGGAATCTTCTTTTTCTGAGTTGCCCATGTTTGACTACGAGACAAAACGTATAGTTTCAATTAAGGTACTCCTTCAGTTCTTAAAATATCCTTATCATTTTTTTTAATTCCCTCCATCTCTTTTATTTGATTATTGTTGAGGGAGCATCAATAGAGTAAATTAGAAAAATACTGATATATAGGAAATATGTATTACATTTAGGATTAAGATCAATTCACCATTAAAAATAGCGAGTATTTGTTGTTGTTTTTTTTTTTTTTTTGGTCTCCAAGTGACCCATTTGGGAAGTGCCACTCATTTCTTGAGTCCCAAATATGCGCTTGATACATAGATAGGCCATCTTATCTACATACAAAAAAAGATAGCATTATATATATATATATATATATATATATATATAATATAAAAGAGAAATTTCATGATAATTAATAAAATATAATAATTTGTCCTTAGAATATATTCCCCAACCCCTAGTAAATAAGGAAGCAACGCTCCCAGAAGAAGAGACAAGAGAGAGCTTGGAGATAGAGCTCTGTGTCATTGACCTCAATCCTATAACCTTTGTTCTTATCTAACCTCGTACAAAATATTATCTTTTGTAGGTAACGTTGAGCAACCATCACTAGTGCAAAAAGTTAATTTGGCATCAGTTAAAATTACATTTTCATCACAGTATTTAGGGTGTAGCGGAATTAGCCGTAGCGAAAAATATATATTATGGCGTCACTTGCTTAAGATATGTCACCGTAAATGAATATATTATGGAGTCAGTTGCTTAAGATATAACGCCGTAAATGAATATATTACGGCTTCGCATTGTAACTAAACCGACGCCATAATAGATGTGTGACAAATGAATTTTCAAATCTAATGGATATTTTTTTATTTTAAAATTTTCAAATACCACATGTCACGTCCGTAGGAGGCCACCTCATCGTTGGTTCAGCCACGTGTCTCCTCCTCACGCTACCACGTGTCACCTCCTACTGCTGCCACATGTCCACCCTCCTTGCAATGCACCACGTGTCCCTCCTCAAAGTGCGCCAAGTGTCTCCTCCTTGCGCTGCCATGTGTCACCTCCGAGCGCTGCCACGTGTCCCGCCTGGAAGTGAGCCAAGTGTCACCTCCGTGCGCTGCCACGTGTCCACCCTCCTCGCAGTGCGCCAAGTGTCACCTCCGAGAGGAGCCACGTGTCTGCGCCTCTTAAATCTTGAAAATGCCTCCCTTCCTGTTCGAACCCGCGACCTCATGCTCCTGGTCCCTTCACGCTCGAGCCTTTGAGAGTTGCGCCAAGATGAACCTGCGTTATTTTATTACATAATGTTATATATATAATATTATAATATAAAATTAATAATATATATAGTATTATTAAAAATAAAGTAAAATAAATAAAAATTCCAAAAAAAATATTTATATATTTATGATTAATTAATTTCAAATTCAATAAATTTAAAATATTTAATAAATATTTTTATAACTATATTTTAATCAATTTTCTAAATTTAAATATATTTTAATTTAAATTATTTAATAACAAATAATTTAATATTATAAATATTATTTTTAATATAAAATGATAAATATAATATTAATAACTAATAATTTAGTTTTAAATAAAATTAAATAATAACTAATATAATAATATTAAAAATATTATTTTAGTCAAAAATTTTAAATATAGCATCAATAAATAATAATAAAATATTCATTAATAATAATATTTTATTTTTAATTAAAATTATTTAATAATTAATTTTATAATATTATTTTTAATATAAAATTTTATACATTTTAAAATTTTACGATGGAATGTGCCACGGAAAAGTTCCATAGCACTGTGGCAAAAAAAATTTTCGCAAAATTTGCGACGTAATTCCGTGGCTAATTTAGCCATAGAACTTTTTTTTGGTTAATTCCGTGACAAATTTAGCTACAAAAAAATTCCGTCGAAAAAATTTCCAATGAAATTTCTTACAGATTTTCCACAAAATTTGCCACGGAAAAAATTCCGTAGCAAATTCTGTCGAAAATTGAGTGTTTTTTATAGTGCTCTATCTGGAAGCTGCTACGTCAACAGTGATGAAGGGAAGTTGCGAAGTTAGCAGAGCTAGAGCGAAATTCATAAAGAAGCCATGAAGTTAGCAGAGTAGTGGAGGTTTTGTTGAAGGCATTAGGGTGTCAGGTGGAGTAGGAATCGACGCAATATTTCCTTTTCTTTAGAAAAAAAATAGTTAATATATTTTTAAGACTTCCTTAGAGCCATATGGGTTATAATTAAGGTCTTGGTTTCCTATAGGACCCGATGCTATAAGTAAGCTCGATAAATAAATTATAAATTATGGGTTAAGTTCCACCCATAAATTGATCATCCATTTTTTTAATAGTTAACTATGTATAGTTAAGTAGTTAAAAGAAGTTCACTAATCTCTATCAGATGGTCTTGAGCTATAAATAACCCACTTAAAAAAATTTATTTAAAATATAACTATAATATAATTATATTTTGGGAAAAAATATTTTTTAAAATTTATTTACAATATTTAATTATGGTTATGACATGTTATATTTCAAATTTATCTATTTCACAATTAAATTCCAAAACTTTATATGAATTATGGCTTCTAGTGCTTACTAAAATGATTCCATAATTATTATTGTTATAGCATCTTAATTACGGCATCCGTTGAATATACAACCGATGTCATATTGTACATTACTGCGTCAGTTACACTTCAAACAGAAGCAAACTTATGTCACATGAATTATCACTTCCGTTCTTTAAGTAACTGATGTCATATTGTACCTTATAGCGTCAGTTACATGTAAAACAGAAGCGAAATTATGTTATATGAATTATCACTTCTATTCTTCAAGTAACTAATACAAAATCGTGTAGTTAAATTAATATTTTGAACTAGTGAATATAATTATATTTTGGAAAAAATTATTTATAGTATTTAATTACAATTATGACATGTTATATTTTAAATTTATTTATTTCACAAGTAAATTCCAAAACTTTATATTAATTATGGCTTATGGTGCTCAATAAACTGATCCCATAATTATTATTATTATTATAGCATCTTAATTATGACATCAGTTGACTATACAACTGATGTCATATTGTATATTACGGCGTCAGTTACACTTAAAACAGAAGCGAATGTATGTCACATGAATTATCACTTCTGTTCTTCAAGTAACTGATGCCATATTGTACATTACGGCGTCAGTTACACGTAAAACAGAAGTAAATTATTATGTCACATGAATCATCACTTCGGTTCTTTAAGTAACTGATGTAAAATCATGTAGCTAAGTTAGTATTTTGCACTAGTGCATAATGACCATTAAAAACAGTTTATAGTGACAATTAAAATGACAATTATAAAATAAGTATTAATGATTGTTAAATGTAATAAAGCCATTTAAATGTCATTAAAATGATTAATTACAACACATTAAAGCTCCAAAGGTAATCTCCAACTGTTAGTTTAAAGTCTCTTCTTATTAGTATTGTTTCTAACTCAAGCTCACATTTTATTATACATTATGACTATCCTAATCTTAAATTATATAAAACTTCTTCCTTTGACACACTCACACACATTATTTACAATAATTCATTAGGAGAAAAAAAGAGGGTGGAAAACGGAAAAGACAATTGACCAGGAAATGAAGGAAAGGGCTCTTTTAGGCCACTCTTTTTTATATTATATAATTAATTGATCGGTTTATCATAGTTGATAGTTGATGTAATCTGCTCTTTTCTACATGTATATGTGGGGTATAAAATTCGATTCTAGTTGCTCTCTGTTTTTAATAATATAGGTGTGTTATATATAGACTTTGAGGCTCATAATATGACCAAGAATATAAGACCAGCAAATTTGGAAAAGATGAAAGCGCAGTCTTTGGAAATTGCCGGCACAAGTTCTTAATTAATTATAATTCACAAGAAAGAAACCAATGGCCGACCAACATGTTTAAAGTAACTCCAAAACCAGCGGATCTGAGAGAAGAATATAATCTGATCTCTTCTTTTTAACAAACAACTTCGAAAGTTGTATGGACTAATAATAATTTGATGTACACAAATGGACAAAGCCTATTTCTCACTATTGATTATTTCAATTTAAAAGTCGGCATCTGAACACATCATCTTCTTCATCTTAATTTTTAATGCTATAATGAACCTATAGCGAAACTAGCAAATTTATATATATAGCCTTAAACAAACTTAAAAAAGTAACAGTATGGGAAAAAAGAGCCCAGGATTATATTGAAAAATATATTCAATTCACACTCATCATTTCTTAATTGGGGAGCTGATATTGGTCCTAAACGTTAGATCTATTTCACATCTTTATCAATATATTTTTTCTCAAATTAATTCTATTGATATTCTCTCAACAATAATTAAGTAAATTAAAACAGGGAGGAAAGGAACTGCAAAAGATAACTAGGTCATTAATTTGTGAAAATTTAAAAAGATAAATAAATTACTTTAAAATATTTATATTTATCATTTTTCTCTAAATTAATTTATCTGACTTATTAATTTATATGATGTAATCTGATGATACGATTAAGCATTTCAGAGAGATTATATGCTATAATTTCAGAGAAATTATATAACATGTGCTATAATTAAGTTATTTCTTAACTTCATTAATCTCCCCAAATTAGTTAACCGAGTCTTATATTAAGGAGTAGAGTTAGATTGTTACTTCCATCTTACCATCCAATCAAAACTGTTCACTCATAATCCATATTACATGTGTTGTAACGATATATATTTAGTTAAGATAAAAATGTACGTTTAAGCATTGTTAGCATAACTTTCTTGTTCATTGTAATTATATTTGTGGATTAGCTTGTAAGTAAGTAGCTTTACAGTTTGACATAGCTTATTGGTACCTGTTATAAAATTATGTTATAGAATCATTTTTGGCTAAGTTAGACTTTCATGTTTCATTTAATTAAAATGAACACTTGGTCATTTTTATATATATAAAAAAACATTTTTAGATAAGTTAGACTTTCATGTTTCATTTAATTAAAATGAACATTAGTTTATTTTTTAGACTTTGTGCCATAAGTGGAAAAACGTGTACAATAACTAATCATAATATGTAATCTGACAATTATCATATGATTAATATAATCCATTGTTTTATTATAATAATTTGAGATAATCATTATGAATAAACCAAATAAAGCGACTAATTAATCTAACATAATTAAGTGGCATTACACCTAGGTGCAAGGACAATTTAGAACATCTGATACGGCAGCTATATTATATAATAACCTAACTGAAGCTATAGATAAAGAATTTTAAATTGAATCTTATTGTACGTTTCGACAATGACTTCAGCTAGATTATTTCAGTTAAGTTCATGGATCTCACACGCTTTTGGAAATTACCATCTTTTTGTACAAAGTGGACCATGTTTGCTATTCTAGTCTCTAAATAAATATAACATGCAACAATAATACATAAGCACCCCAAAACATATAGTCATCAATTATTTTAAAAAATTCTCGGGTACTATATGATTTTTTTTAACAAAGAGAATGATATGATTTGATCGAATAACACATATAACATGTTAAAACTGGTGCAATGTTTCACCAACCTTACATAGTTCTTTATCATATTATCATAATAAACAAAAATCAAGAGTCTTCATAAACTTAACGTTGATGATTGATAAAGAACAATATTAATGACACTGATCAAAGTATAGTTCGAAAAAAGTGTACCTTTTTGAGAATAGTAGCACCAACTTAAGAAAGTGCGATCCTTCATCATTATTTCCTTTTTCTCTACATGTTCCAAATGTTTTAGCCGAACAGTCGAGGAAACTTGTGTAATGGGAATCTAAAATTCATACCATTTTTCTTATGAAAGTGGCCTGTGGGGTCCATGTCGAATTGTCCTCTCTATAAATAGCAAGAAGATGAGTTCATGAATCGTAACTTAAGTTTGAATCTTTGGCATAGCCATGGCCAATAGGGTTCCTGCTGAAACTAACACAATAACCCTACAATGGCGAGCTCGAGCCTCGTTAAATGTTGAAGCCTATCGAGTTCATATAACAATCCCAATCTTGATGATATTCAATATAGCTCATGACTTTACATCTCGCCATTCCTTGATTTCTTTCACAATCCCAACTCTTGTCGCCTTTCTTCAACTCCAAACCCTAGGAAGCCAGCCTTCTCCTTTCCATGTCCGCCCCATCACCGCCTGGGCTTCCGTCATCGGGGTTTTGGGTTATTACTTTTCATCCATAGTTAAACGTTTCCTTCCCAGTTATGCTTCTCAATTAATCCTTGCCAAGTCCTTGCTTGGATCCTTCTCTGTTGCTTCTTTGGCCTCATTGCTTCTCCCTTCGTCCCTTTGGAATCTTAGGTTTGCTTTTTATGTCCTGCTTATGGTGCCTGAGCACCACACTCTGCTTAGGAAAATGTATGATCGATATGCCCGGCGCTGGCACCGACAATCACCACGAATGAGGGTGGAAATGAATATCTCTTGCCTCAAACGTCCATTGATTTAATGG
This sequence comes from Inga leiocalycina, assembly GCA_963242795.1. Taxonomy (NCBI): domain Eukaryota; kingdom Viridiplantae; phylum Streptophyta; class Magnoliopsida; order Fabales; family Fabaceae; genus Inga; species Inga leiocalycina. Next base: position 46,672,954 of record OY725324.1, read on the forward strand.
GTTTACATGAGTAATGTCAATAGTAGATTTCTCATATACAAGGGGGCTGTTTAGTATAAGGGATATAGATGATGAGGGGGGAAGGAAAATTTTATGAGTTGAACTTAAAAAAATTAGAGAATTGGGTTTTTAAAGTCTTTAATTATCTTTATAACACCACTTCTCCAATTTTTTTTAAATCCAACTCATAAAAATTTTTCTTCCCCTCACCTTCTCTCCAAATGCCTCATACTAAATAGCCTTTAAGTCAAACACTATTTATGATATCAATGTAACAGAAGTTATGCCTTATTCTTCTCAAGCTGTGACGACTCCCAATAAATAAACCAACAATATCCTAATTCGGTAACCCTAGAGAAGTGCTTTTTATATCGTGTGCAACTTTCTTTGGTGTGATTTGGAAATAACTGTGGCATTTGTTTTCTCTTTAAAATTTAATATTATTATTAAAGCCACAATGATGACTTCGTGATGGCAAAACTTAATTATGCAGTTTCTCAAGAAATAATCTGCTACACATGCATGCAAGTGGTCCCATCGTTCGTTGTATTTGTATGCTTTATTTTATAAAATTGAATTATTAACTAATGATCTATATATATTTATTAAAATGACCATACTTATATCAAGTTCTTTACATTCATTATATCAAGTTCACTAATCATATCCTTATGTTCTTTTTTTTTTTATATGGGTTTATAGTTAAACAATAGTAATTTAAAAATAGGACACATGGTTACATGTAATTGGAGAATTTGATGAAATGAATATAAAGAATTTAATATAAATATTTTTCTTATAAAAATCTTAAATTTGGTTTTGAAATCGTTAAATATACAAGTAGAGGTGGAAATAGGCTCAGCCCCTATCAAGCCACCTAGCTTGGCCTATTTAACAAAGAGGCCTAGCATGGTTTATTTAACAAAGAGACCAAACTAAGGCTTAAATATATAAACAGGCTAAGCCTATTTTAAGAAGGCTTGGCCTGTTTACCCATTTTAAATATAATTTCATTTATATTATATATGTGTGTGTATGTTATATTTATATTTATATTATTTTTTATTTTAATTTAAAAAAAATTATTCAATTACCATAGTGAGTTTGTTTTCTATAATTTAAAAATTAAATAATATTAAATTTTATTTAAATAAAATTGTAGGCTTTAAATTATAGGTCTTTAAGCCTATTTAAAGCCATTAAGGCCTAATTGTTTTAGGTTATTTAAAGTCTTAGATAATAACTAGGATTTTAAAAAGACGTCAGAACTTTTTAAGATTTAGGTTTAAATGTAAAAAAAAGTATATATATATATATATAGGAAGTATGTATACAGGTTTAAACTCAGGCTTAAACTCTAGACGTATGTTACAAGCTCATGCCTATTTAACTAAAGAATGGCCTCTTTCGACCCTATATACAAAGATCGACGACACTACTTTGATAAGGTACGGTGTACTCAACAATTAATACTATAGATCATTAAGGCTAATTACTATAGCCTACGTACCAATGGAGGGCATGATTTGACGTGCTTTCTAGCCGTAATGCATTTTTTGGTCCTTACAAAAGTCACTATTGATCAAATCGAAGCATAAAAATCCAAATCATTTACATTTGAAAAAGGTTTACCGCTCGAATAGTTAAAAAATAGATATTATATTGTGCTCAATAAACAAAGAAGATGACAGCTCAACATCTAGTTTTTTGTTTTTATGTCACTCCTACAATATATACCACTCTGGTCCCTATTATAAGTCCTTTTTGACCAAAAAATTTGGTCCTATTTATAAGTTCACTTTCAGTACATAAATGAGTTTATGACAATTTTACCCCTATTTATTGTACCCATAAAGAAATAATTTAAAGAGAGATAAAGAAGAAAAAGTTGAAAAGTACACATTCATAAATGAGGGTATAGTTGAAAATTTACTCTATAATCATTGGGTTAACTACTTTTTCTTGGTATGTGAGATTTAGGTAAAAGGGACTTATAATAGGGACCAGAGTGGTATATATATATATATAAATCCAGACAGTCAAGATACGATTTTCTCATTGTTTAACTTATTTACAAAAGTATGCCGACATGTCAGATTTTACATGGATATATATCCCATAGCAAATATAATTGCTTTATTGATGTTAGATATAATTATAATTGACTTCCAAAAGCTGTCGTCTCCGTTAGAATATTAAAGTACAAACTAAATTTCAAGGTGTTAAAATTCGGACCATGTATTAAATCGGTCGGGGTATTAGGTTAAGGATTAGTAGGTCAGACCGAGGCTAAAACAACGAGAAATGAAATATTTTAGACTTATAATATGAAATTCTAAAGAAAAAATATAAATTTTTTTTAAAAAAATTAGAACTCGGATCGGACCGGGAATCAGACCGGTCCACCGTCTGGTTCATCGATTTCCGGGCCGGACCGGCTGGTTGGGTCCGAATTCCTGAACGTAGTTAAATTCATAGTGGTGGGATTGTAGAATCAATAAAAAGAAATGCGCGCGCGCACTCACAAATCTAGACTCAACTTTTAGAAGTGATGATGATTCACTTTTGGTTTTGGTTAGTGGGAGTTATGCCATGGAAATTAATAATGTTCACAAAAAGTACTTTCAATAGCGTGAAACAACAACGCACCAAGTGTAGCTTTCAAATCCACTATATTTTGCTTCAAACCTTAACCAAGAGGCCAATCTACCTCAAGTAAAATACTCCGTTCGGTCCTATATAGATGAATTAGTTGAGGGGTTCGTTTTAGAACCTGTTTAGTTTAACTTCATTACATGCATGTAATGATAATCATGGTAATGATGATTACTAAAAAATTGGTAATCCTTATTTATGTCTCCCCCCTATGAATTCTCATTACCATCTTATTGCATGATTAAAAAAGCCCAATTCACCCTTTAGTTTCTTGTGTCTTTATTTCATTTATCTCATTTCACTTGCCACATCACGGCACAATTGCCATCGCCACTACCTCCTTCTCCTCCTCCTCCTCCTCCACCGCCGTCACCTCCAACCTTTGCCGCCGCCACTATCTCCTCCTCCTCTACTATTGCAGTTGCCACCTCCACCATTGCCATCACCGCCACTAACTCCTCCTCCACCCCGGCCACCACCACTACCTCCTCCTCCTCCGCTACCCCAACCACCCGCCCACCGCCATCACTACTACCTCCTCTGTCACCGCCAACACCCCCCGCCCACCGCCACTACCTCCTTCTACGCCGTTGCCCCTACCACCCTCCCATCACCACCACCATTACCGCCTCTACCGCCGTCGTCGCCACTCGGCCACCACCACCACTACTGTTTCCTCTATCCCCGCTGCCGCCAGCTCTTAACTATTTTTTCTACAAAAAATTATATTAAGGGTAAAATAGAATTTGTGCAATATATTAATTTTAAATAATTATTAAACTATTAATTCCTTACACCTTGCTTAAAAATTAAATATCAAACATTACCCCTGTAATTAATATTGCATTGCATTACCATTCATCACACTGCAGCATGCAATGTGTAATGGGATCGAACCAAACGGGCCCTTAGTCTTAAATATAAGACCTTGTTTCACAAATTATATAAAATAGTATTTTTAAAAAAACTAAGACATATTTATTATAAATAACTAACTTAATTAATTTCTTATTCTCTATCTATTAATTATCTAGTTTCTATATTTACAACAGAAAAAAGTATAAAGAGATCATCTACGAAAAGGCTATATGTTATTTCAATACACTATTATAGAAAATAACATACATCACAGTTATTTTTAACAATACATTATAGTTCCAAACGGTTATATATGGTGGCGCTATATATTCGATTCCGAATCATAATGTATTCAATAACATATATACCCATAATGTATTGAAAACATACATAATGGTTCTTTGTTAATGATGGTTAAATAAGATTACCTTACTTAATGGTTCTTCTTTAATAACCGTAAAATAATTGGCTTCATTTTTTATTATATATAGTCATTTCTATTAATCGTTTTTATTTAATTTTACTATTAATACTTATTATATAAGACACAAAATAATCATTGATAATAACAAGATAATAATATTAAATAAAAATATATTTACGTTATTCAAAATTCAATACGTTATAAATAAACATCATACAATTTAAAAGAAATTAATCACTTAAATATTCTCACAATAGAGCATTATCATAAAATTTTCTAAACCTTTATGTAGATTATCTATAGATCACGGATCAGTACTTCTATAGTTTTTACTACAAAAAAACAGTGCATTACCCATGGAAATTACCCACATAATTATGATCTGTCGATAATTTAATATTATTTTTTTAAAAAAAATCCACGTGATTACCTTAAAAGAAGCCACGTGGACATCACTAAAGGCCCCCCACTGCCCGCCCAGTATCCGACCCCCGAGTAGGGGCCACATGTCCCTCTAACCTTGTGCCACATGTCTCTATGAGATAATTGTTGCGTTTTGTGACAAAAGTGGGATTCGAACCTTGGACCTCTGGTATGTGATCTGATGGCTTTGCCAATCGAGCTGCTTTAACCTTGCATTATTTATTCACGTAATAATATATATATAATATAATAATTAAAAAATATATAATATTAAGATAAATATATATATATATATATATAATTATATATTTCATTTTTTATAATATAAAATATAAAAATTTTTAATTTCTTATTTCATTTAAATATTTAATATTAATATAAATATATATAATATTACATATATATTTATATATAATTTTATATTTCATTTTTATAATATAAAATTTTAAAAATTTTAATTTATTATTTCATTTAAATATTTAATATTAATATAAATATATATAATATTAAATATATATTTATATATAATTTTATATTTTGTTTTTATGATATAAAGTTTAAAATTTTTAATTTCTTATTTCATTTAAAAAATTTATTATTAATGTTATATATTTAATATATTATATTAAATATTAATTTTATGATATTTAAATGTTTATTTGTTATAGATTATTTTTATTATTTTATATAAATAATTAAAAGATAAAAAATATTTTTAATTTTACCTACGGATTACACACAAATTCCATCTGTAATTTCTCATTAAAATTACCCACAGAATTTTATGGGTAAATTGTCAATAATTACCGACAAAAAAAATTCTGTGGGTAGTCCGTTAATATTTACCGACGGAATTTTTTCCATCTTTAATCCATTCGTTATTAGCTACAAATTACCCACGAAATTCTATCGATAATTTCTCATGAAAATTACCCATGGAATTTCGTGGGTAAGGCATTAGTAATTAATGATAGAAAAAATTCTGCGGGTAATCCGTCAGTATTTACTGACGGAATTTTTTTTGTCTTTAATCCATCGGTAATTAGAGACGGAATTTTTTACTGTTGGTAATTCTGTCGGAAAATATATTTTCTGACGAGATTTTCTAACAGAATTTACGGATGAAATTTTTTAGTAGAAAATCCGTCGCTAATTTTTCCAACGGAAAATCCGTCAGAAATTACCAACAAAAATAATTCTGTGGGTAATTCTTACAGTAATAGCATGTTTTTTTACAGTGCAATCACATATCCTTTAACTGCAAAACAATAATATAAATATGAAAATCAGAACATATATATATATTTCCAATCACATATCATTTAATTGTAAAACAATAATATAAATACGAAAATCAGAATATATATTTATATATTTAGAGTAAAAATAAGAAAATATAAAAACTTGAGCTAATCTCGGAATATAAATATGAAAATCAGAATATCGTAAAAATTGGCAAATTTAAAAACTTGATCAAATCTCAAAACCCAATTCAACATACATATTGTCTTGCTAAAGTTTAGAAATGTGAGATGCTCAAAATTAAGAAACTAACCAATGTTCAAGTAGATGGTGATTTAACTAGTTGCTAAAAATTAGGAGAAAAATTGCTATTGATTTTCTTTTTATTTTAGTTTATTAATTTAAGTTAAATGTTAGTTGTTTTTAGTCTATATAATATAGTGTAATTAGAATTATTTTTATTACAATAAAAACAACAATAAAAAATTAATATTTTACCTCATCATCTTTTTCGTCCTCTCTACTTTTCTCATTCGTTTTTTCTCTATTTTTAGCTTTAAACCAATGCCATCACTAGAAATTAGATATCATTTTTTACTGTGATTCTTCTTGTTGGATAATCCATACCGAAGACCTTAATTAAACCTCAACTAATGAGCTCTCGTTATATAAAAAAAAGGGAAACAAAATGCATAAATTAAAAAAAAAATGAAAGCTCACACAAGAGGAAGGATCTACAGAGTGAAGACCTATGGCAGTGGTGGAGGATGAGACCCACATCAGCATTACAAACTCAAGGAAAAAAGGAGTATGAGATTCATGAGGGAAGCTGAATAAAGTTTGAGAAGTTGGAAAACTTGCGTCAAATAAAGTTTTTCAGAATTCCGCCTCCTTATATTTGACGTTTTTCAAAAGGAAAAAAGACAAATAAATACCACTTGAACTTCAAAAGCCCAAATAAATGATTTTCCAAAAACATGAGTTGCCAATTGCTATACTTTTTTTGTTGAATTCATTACTTTTATTGTCAACAGAACTAATTTAGGATTTTGAAGTTCAAATGGTATTTTTTTTTAATCTTTTTTCCTTTTCAAAATCCCGCCCTTTCTTATATTTGATGGTTATCATTTTTAGATAATACTTAACGGTTCTTTGTTGAGAACTGTCAATATTGACAAATAAAGTGTTTTCAGAATCCCATCTCCTTGTATTTGACATTTTCAGATTCTAGCCTTCTTATATTTGATGGTTATCATTTTTAAAGAATACTTAACTATTCTTTATTAAGAACTGTCAAATATTGTCAAATATAATGGTTCTTCCCTAAGTGCCACAACATTTATATATATATATATATATATATATATATATATATATATATATATAAACACTTCCTATGGCACTTCCTTGAGAAAGTGACACAGGAAGTATTAGTAACACCTCAATTTTTATCGCTAATATTTCCTTTATGTAGTGAGACATTTAATGAGATAAAATGGTAAATTGAAGAGTATGGAAAATTTGTATACAAAATGGAATTTATTGAAATTATAAGTGCATGTTGTTTCACTTCTTCCAGTGAGGCAGTGAATTTGCCATATAGTTGTGGATAAACAAATGATGATAAAAAATTGTAAAATTTTATAGGGTGAAAGTAGACATCCTAAGTTTTGATTTAATAGGTAATGGGTGATTTTTGGATCTGTATATAAAAAGTTATGAATCTTTAAATTTTACCCAATTAAACTGGAAAGTTTCTTGAGCAACATCCAAAGATGGAATTTTTGAGAATTGTGTGCTTCCATTTGAATAAAGGCTATATTTTTTTTTAAAGCTAAACTCGATAAGAGTTCTATAACCTTTAGATCCACTTCAATTCGATGCCTACAAATTTAATTATGATTTTTCAAAGTTTGGGTAGAAAATCTGCCAGAATTTCCAATAAATCCGAAAATGGAAAAAATGTGATGGCAAGTGTTGTAATTATAAGATTAATTGTAATTAGCTTATTTTGGGCTGATGGAAGGACTCTAGGCATCACTTTTCATGGACCAAGGAAGGGAAATATTATTTACAATCTAATTGGGCTTTATGACACAATTACATGTAGTAAGAGTTGTGTACACAAAAAGTCATCAATTATGGGAATTTTGGATAATTTATTAAATAAGAGAAAATGCCAAGTTGTTTTTAAAAGCATATTACCTTCCTCTTGCTTCATTTCACGTCAGCCATAGTCAATATAAAGGGAGAGAGAGCTTGGTGATCTTAGAGAGAGAAGGAGAAGAAAATTCGCCAGGTAAGCTTGATTTTTTCGGTGAATTAGTTCTTAATTTGTATAATCCTTCCTCTAAGCTATCCCTTTACATGATTTAAGGTATTTGAAATAGAAATTTGGACTTGAAAGGGGCTAGGGTTTCGGCCACAAGGGGGAAAGTAAGAACAAGCTTAAGATAACTTCTGAAACTTCAAATATTGATTATTCTAGCTGCTGTGAGTAATATAATCGGTGAACTTCTGCTAGATTTGCTCTGGTAGTAAATTTGGGAAAAGTTGTGTCCTAAATGTTATGCTGCCTAAATTAAGTCTAAATGGTGGTTTTACGTAATTAAATAGATAATAAAGTGGTTAAGAATAGAAAGGAGCAAGTCTATGGAGTCAGAATTGAAAAACCCCAATTTTTTTGAAAAAATTGGGAATTTCGGCCAGGACTAATTGGAGGGGTTAGTGCTGGATTTTTTATAATTTGATGATTCCATTATGTTCAGGGGGAAAATTAGGTGTGGTTACTGTTAGGCACTTTTATTTTCAGAAAAGCTTGAAAAAACATAATTATGAAAATGCCCCTAAAACCCTAAAATAGAGGCTGCCAAGGGCATTCTGGTCTTTTGACAGTGAATTTAGTAATTACGAGTCCAAAAATGGATTCCTTGGGCGAAAATATATTTGAATAGCACATGTCAAAATTTCAAGAAAAGTACAGTCAAACCGGATAAGTTGGGGCCAAGCCAAGTCCCTGAGGGCATTTTGGTAAATTTTCATAATAGACTCATAACCACTAAGAACACTATGGAAGTGCTTAGAATAGTACATGAATGGGTTTGAACCTAATTCCTGTATATTTGACATTTTAAAACCAAGTTGAGAGCCCAATCATTGGCACACTTTTACGAGGCACGCGTTATAAGGAGAAAAGGGTTAAGATAGTAACTATAATCTCTTATACACTATGTGATTGTTGATATGCTGTATGTTATTGTATTCTGTAATAAGAACACGATGCCTGAGGTATGTTACCTAGTTGTGGTTAGGTACCCAGCTGAAGTACGCCTGGGGTATATTACCTAGCTTTGGTTAAGGGCCCATCTAAGGTACACGTAAGGGATCCAAACAGTGATTTGGCCCTGAGCTTTTTGTACACACATATTGTTATGAATTTTCATTTTACATTGTATGGTGCATTGAATTCTTAATTCTCGCATTTTATATGTTTAGTTATATGTTACTACTGGGATTCCTCGGAATCTCATTCTTTTTTGCAAAAATGATAATGTGCCAACGGGAAACAGTGGGTCCAAAGGAAAGGTTGTAGACATAGGGAACTGTCTAGCATGGATCCCAAGCCAAGGATAGATGGTTATATGTAGTCGTTATTTTGGATATTTTGTATCAAATTGTAAATATTATCAAACCCTACGGGGTAAACCTGTGATGTAATCAAGTACTATTTATTAATATATCAGTATATTTATACTATTTTTGTGTTGCTCACCGGACTATGTTCAAACACTCTGAAAATATGGAAAATAAGGTAAGAATCTGATAGTGTTCATGTGGCGCTTTCTTAAGGAAGCGCCACAGGAAACCTATAGTTTTCTTAAATTTTTCCTTCCTATGCCACCTTTCTAAGAAAGCGCCATAGGAAATATTATTTTTTTCTAAAATAATTATTTTCATATTTTTATTTTAGAACCCTATAATTACAGTTGACAACACACTTTAAACACATTTTAATATCCACAGCAAAATGAAGAAAAGCAAACCACAATCAAATAACTGCAAAATGATACAAATTACCAAATAACTAATTAACAAAATCATACCTAAATAAAATATAAATTTTAAAAATAAATAATTATTTTACTCATGCAACTCATCAATATTAACAATTACAATAACAACTAAAAATTATAACTACTACATATCTTCACTTACAACCTATATATAATAACATTTAATTTTATCTCATTTATTTTGTAACACCCCAAATTTTATTCATCAAGAGTATATTATGATTATTTTATATATATTCAATAAAATGGTGAATATTTAAGGCCAAAGGAATTAAATATTCAAAATTGAAAGGTGAATAGTGTTTTCAGTGAAATCATCTTTGAGGCAGTGAGTTTGTCATGTCATTTTTGAAGGCCAAATGATGAGAAAAAATTATGAAATATTATAGGATGAAAGTATATATCCTAAGCTTTAATTCATTAGGTCATACGAATTAATTGAAGTTATGTACAAAGAGTTATGAATTTTTGAATTCAGCCCAGAAAATCTGGAAAGTCTCTGGAGCAGCGGTCAAAGAAATGAAATCTGGGAATGATGTGCTTCCAACTGGATAAAGTCCATATTTTTCCTTCAAACTTGACTCAATAAGGGTTCCATAGCCTTTGAAATCACTTCGAAACGATGTATACAAAATTAGTTATGATTTTTCAAAGTTATGGTAGAAAATCTGCTAGAGTTGGCATTATTCCAAAAATTGAAAATAAAATGTGTTAGAAATTGATTAATAGAATTAAATATGCCAAGTGTCATTATCTTATGGTGAAGGGATTAATTTATGATTGATTAAGAAGAGCACATGTCAAATTGCATTAAAATAATGCTACATGGACATAGTAAGTATGGTTAATGATGAAATGGTACACTACCTTGAGTGTGAAGTTGGATTAGTTGGACTACTTGAGTGAAAGGTTGGGTGCAAGGATGGGTGTAAGGTTGAGTGCATGGTTGAGTGCATGATTGGAGAAAACTCATTTCACTACTTGAGTGCATGGCTTGTTTAGTTGAAAGAGGCAATTTAGTTAGTGGAGCATGTGAGAGGGGGCGGTTTTGAGCCAACCAAATGGAGAGAAAAATTAGTTCCATGCTAATGGAAACTAAATGGAGTCATCATGACATAAACTTGAAGGAGGAGAAGATTGTGACAAGTGTGACAATAATAACCCTTGATGAATCAAATGGCGTAGGATGAAGGGAGAAATTTTATGAAGGCTCTTCCTTCATCTTTCCTTCATACATTTTGGCTTGCACAAGAGAAAAGAAGAGAGAGAGAGAGAGAGCTTGAAGAGTGTTGAAGTTCTAGAGAGAAGGAGAGAAAGCTTAAGGTATGTAGTGATCTCTTATGCCTTTTTATTGTAATCTTGCTTAGAAAACCTTCTCTAAACCTCTATCTTCATGGAATCCATGATCTTGAAGACACATCTTGAGCTCAAGGAGAGAGAGGAGAGGATGCCTAGAGTGAGAAAATTCAAGATCTTAAGAGGTAACTTCATAAATTGTATATCTATACAAGTATGAAGTTGTTGTTGGTGAATATTGTTGGATTTGGTTATTTTTGTCAAGTTTGTAAATTTGAAAAAGTCCTAATCCTAAGGGGTTATGCTGCCCAAATTTCTCTAAATCAAGGTTAATATGTGTTTAAATGAGTTAATAAAGGATTAGAAGTTGAAAAGTATAAAGTTTGGAACCTAAAACACAAAAAAATATTTTTTTATATTTTGCCTAAGTTTTACCCAGAACCAGAATAGGGGGAAGGAGCTGGATTTTTATGAAATAGATGGTTCCATTGGATTTAGTGGGCAAAAATAGGCAGGGTTACAGTTGGTCACTTTTTCAGAAAAGGCCGAAAAAGTATAATTACGAAAATGCCCCTACAACCCTAAATTGGGGGCTGTCAAGGGTATTTTCATAATTTGACACTGAATTTGGTGATTCTAAGCCCAGAAATGGATTCCTTCAGCGAAAACAAGTCAAGATAGCCCTAGTCAAAATTTTTGGAAAACATGCCATCGGGCCAGGTAGGCGAGGCCGGGTCGAGGTCCCAGAGGCATTCTGGTAAATTTTCACCATAGACTAATATAACCACAAGAAAAACTATGTAAGATTCTAAAATGATACTTGGATAGATTATGACCTATTTCTTGTACATTTAATATTTTACGACTTAGTCGGAAGCCGAAAGCGACAAGTTTTACGAGGCACACTAAAAAGGGTTTTAAAGGACTTTGAGGTAGGAACATTATCCTTCATACATCATTCCACAGTTATATGCTTATGTGGATGCCATTGTTTGTAAATACGCTTTATTAATCAACATGATTTGCCTAGAGAGGGGCAGTTAGTGCTAGAGGTGCACTTACACTGGGAGTTGGTGACAGTCCGACCAGGTGTAGATAGTGGGGCTGGGCCCTACTCATGTATACATGAGAATGATGTGTTATGATGATGATGTGTTACGATGATGTGTTTATATTGTTCATTAATTGGTGCATACCTTGGAACATATCATATTTACTTTCCGCATTTTCTATGAACGATGACATGTTTCTACTGGGATTCTTTGGAATCTCACCCTTTTTTAAAATAAACATCTCAGCGGCTGCCAGTGGGATGAAAGGAAAAGGTGTAGACGCCGAGAAGTGATTAGAGCATGTCTCGAGGCAAAGTTAAAGACGGTGGTTATAATTAGTCTATCCTTAAGATATTTTGGGGAATCCTATATATATTGAAATTTCAACTTTATTTTATATTTGGTTTAGGAATGACATTAGGATTGTAAACAAATACTTTTATCAATATAATTGTACTATTATGTATGCCCATAAAACTCCGTCTTTACTACTCTTCGATTATAGAAATGAAAATGGGTGTTGACATTTTTGGTATTAGAGCTAATAAGCAGTTCTGGCATTATCAGAATTATATACTGATATGGTTTTGTTTGCACAATGAAGAACATCGTGAGCAGTCTAAGTGTGCCTATACTCATGGAAAGTCCGAGTGCGCCTATGATCATGGATATTCCGAATGACCCTGTGATCGTAATCAATAGTAGCAGCAGCGAGACGACGGTGAACCAGCATATTCCTGACCGACGACTGATGATCAATTATTTCAGGCATAGTGGCATGCGCATGAGGTACACAACATGAATGAGCATGCCGAGATTGCTAGTGTACGGTCCAGAGCCGAGGTCGGCGTCCTCAAGAGTGACAGAGGTTGGGGAGACCGGAGATGCGCCGGACGAGTACCCAGAGTGGGACTCTGACTACGAGTCAGAGGATGGGCTAAGTGACAGTGAGTCTCAAGCTAAGTTGGTACCTGTGCCGTACAATTTATAGCCAGATATGGAGTTGTCCTACCTTCTCAAGGCCAAGTTTCACAGGGCACTACAAGAGCACGATACCCCCAGAGGCTGGTACTTCGCATTCCTTGATGGCGTAAAGACGTTATACCAACTGCAGATACCGTTGGGGGTTACGGTGACCAATGAGTACTGGGTTCTTTCCACGATGTACTTCTTGCAGGATACAGCATTCTGGAACAAACAGAAGAACCCCATAGCTGAGAAAGGCCCAACAACAAACTTTTGGGTTTTCCAGAGGCACATCAGAGGGTTAGTGCGGGATTTCATGTATACCGAGCTGTGATGTGGGGCCTATGTGAGCTAGTTTGGTGACTGGGGCTGACCAGCACGTATTACGAGTTAAGGGCAGTCAAGCGAAGCCAACAAAAAAAGAAAGAATTAGCCAGAGTCAGTATTTTTGGAAAGTTTGAAACATAGAGATGGTTCAACCTGGTAGACCTCGTGCCATGCCACGTGCGAGGCATAATCATGTAGCGATTGAGCCACGACCTGATCTTTAAGATATTTTGGGGAATCCTGTATATATTGAAATTTACGCTGTATTTTGTATTTGGTGCTTGACATGGGATCAAAGAAATGAGGAGAAAGTGCTAAAGGGGGAACGTTGATGAGCAATGAAAAGAAAAGGAGGAGGAAATGTGAGAAGTGATGGAACAAAGGAATAAGGAGGAAGTGCCGAAGTGGGGACAGTGATAAGTGACAAAAAGAGGATAAGGAGTGATGGCACGTGTAGAATGAGGAGTGGGGACTAAGAGGATAAAGGTGATGGAAGCAAATCATGGGGGAGAGAAGAGTTTGAAAATAAATTACTTTTTGTGGCGCTTACTAACACTACTACAAAATAGAGATTTGGCGGGCCAATCTTATGGCACTTCTTCAAACAAGCGTAGGAGGAGACTATTATTTTTTTAAAAAAAATACATGTGGCAGCTATGGCGCTTTCTGTGTCAAGCGCCATAGTTGCTGAGTACCTTGCATAGCGCTTGCTTAGGAAAGCTCCATACAAGGGTTTATTTTAAAAAAAAAATTAAACCCCTTGTATGGCGCTTACTTGGATAAGCATCATAGCTGGGCTTATAATCATAAATGCCTTTAATGGCACTTGCTCTCAAAGTGCCATTAAAGGCCCTTCATTTTTTTAAAATATGTCATGAATCTTAGCTTGTAGTTTTATGTGTGCTTATAATTTTTTCCATCTCTTGTTAAACTTCCTATATATTGTAAGTTTTTTTAATTTTTAAGCTTACAAGTATAATTTTATTAGTTGTTACTTATTTAATTTACTCAATGTCTTCTATATTTAATTTATTACATAAACTTATTTTAAAAAAATAATTGTAGTAACTAATAGGAGTCAAAACTAATTAAAAAACAAATATTTTTGTTACAAGTGTAAATGGTCTATTAGAAAGTGCAAGTGTATACTGTCATAATCAAGTAATACAGAAGTAAGTAGAGTATCGTTCCCACAAGGATTGATCACTAAGTACCAAAATGAGTAATTTTAATTCTATGTAGTCGATTGATTAGTTGGTGATTGAGAGTGCGAAATAAAAGATGAGCAAATATGAATGCAAATAATATGAAACAACTATGAGAAAAAGTCCTAGGGATCATATTTCACTTAACAAATTCCAGATTGAATCACTTATCTATTTTAGCCCAATTTCTTCCACATGATTGATAGTCGAGTTTCCTTCATTTAATTTCTAGCCTCTTCCAAGGTCAAGCAATTCTATAATTAATTGTTAATCCAATATATTCCTATATGAATTTAAGCAATTAATTATGCATTAAGATTTATGGAACTCTATAAGACTACACAACTCATATGAATATATTCCTATTTCACATGCAAGTTATGGTTTTAATTATAGGGTCTACACACATGTATCTCCTTCCGGTCTCAACATATATATTGAAACCATTCAAAAGATGGTCAATCAAATGAAAGTATTAAGAATAATAATTAAAACTCAATCATGAAGGAAAAATTAAAACTAGATTTAATAAGTTAAGATTCAATCCGTTATTAGTAAGCTACGTCATCACCCTACGAAAATGAAAATTTAGCTCATGATAAATTTAAAAAAAAACCAAAATAAATTGACATTATATAAAGCTAGAATGAAATCCTCATAAATACTGCATAAACTTGAATATTAAATTCTCAAACATAAATATACAACCAAAAGATGCATGAAAAATGTAAAAATCTAGCTGTCCCTTTAGGAGGTAAAACCCTCCATGTATGTGGCATACAAAAAGTAATACAATCCTAAGCCTTCCAAGATGGAGGTATGCCAAAAGTAATACAATGCATAAAATTAATTCTAAGATGATGTAGTAAGTGGAGAAGAGATGAGAGTAATAGAAATGAAATTGTATGTGTGGAGAAGAGATGAAAGTAATGGATATGAATTGGTGTAAGTGAAATGTAAAGGAGAGGGTGGCTATATATAGGGAAAAATGGAGTAAGGTAGATGAAGTGGTAGATGAAATGTGATAGGTGAAGTAGTAGATAGAATGTGGTAAATGAAGTAGTTGGTGAAAAGGAAGATGAAGTGGTAGATGAAATGTAGTAGATGAAGTAGTAGATGAAAAGAAAGATGATGAGATAAATGAAATGGTTGGTGAAATAGTAGATGATTCCCGCTTTCAACTTCCAAGCAAAATTTGAAACCCTTAGAGATAGAACTGGATTTTGGTCTCAACATCAAAGTTGTAGAGCTCTTTCTTAGCTTTTTATCCATATAAAGAATGTCCCAATCCGACATCTAGAGCTCCCGATATTGCCTAAAAACTGAAAGATGGTCTAATTTAATATTTTCCAATAAATTCTATTTTATGCCAAAATCATTATTTATTTATTAATTACACCCAAATTTATTAAATTGAGCTCAAATATCTTCCATAAAATCATCATATAAGGGAAAATAAATATACAAATATTTTACTTATCAATTTTCTAAAAATATAAAGGAAGAAAAAAATATTTTAAGTCAAGTTCCTTGAATTCATCATGTCAAATCCTCTAAGACCATGTGTCCTATTTATTTCAGCTAGATTTATGAAATTATAATATTTCTAAAATATGACACATGTGTCTTATTAATTTTTAATCTTAAAAATATAATTTTATTAGTTGTTACTTATTTAATTTGTCCAATGTCTTTTATATTTAATTTATTACGTAAAATTATTTTTTTAAAAAAAATATTTTCTACGGGAAATGGCCTTCAAAGGCCATACAAGGTGGGCTAATTTAAAAAACAAACTGGGACTTTTAATGGTGCTTTATAGAGAAAGTACCATTAAAGATATAATCATTATGCCTTTAATGGCACTTCATCTATAAAGTGTCATTAAAGGCATATATGATATGACGTAAGCATATATGCCTTTAATGGCACTTGCTCTATAAAGCCCCATTAAAGACCCTTCAATTTTTTTTAGAAAAAAAATATGTCATGAATTTTAGCTTGTAGCTTTATTTGTAATTATAATTTTTTCCATCTCTTGTTAAACTTCCTATACATTGTAAGTTTTTTAATTTTTAAACTTACAAGTATAATTTTATTAGTTATTACTTGTTTATTTTACTCAAGGTATTTTATATTTAATTTATTACATAAAATTATTTTTAAAAAATAATTTTAGTAACTAGAAGAAGTCAAAATTAATTAAAAAACAATGATTTTCTAAAGATTTAAAGGAAAAAAAATTCAAGTCAAGTTCCTTAATTCATCATGTCAAGTTTTCTAAGACCATGTGTTCTATTTATCTCAGCTAGATTTATAGTGAAATTATAATATTTTTAAAATATGACACATGTATCATATTAATTTTTAAGCTTACAAATATAATTTTATTAGTTGTTACTTGTTTAATTTACTCAATGTCTTTTATATTTAATTTATTTTTTAAAATTATTTTTTTAAAAAAAATTCTATGGGAATGGCCTCCAATGGCGCTTGCTTCAACAAGGGCTGTTAAGTAAATGTTTTATAGTTAGTTTGCTATTTAATTGATTGTGTTAGAATAAGCATTTGAGAAAAAAATTGTTGAAAGGTTATTTTGGCATTGAATTCTTTTCATGTGTTCATATTCATTTAGTTTTTCACCTTCTAAAACTTGTTTCCATTCTCTTTTGAACCTACATTTGCATTAATGTGATGGAAATAAAAGAGGCATTTGATTTTAAACTCTTTCACCCAAACACAAACTTACATTCATCTAAATTTACTTACCCCTTTTGAGTCATTCTTATGTTGTATGCATGTCATTTACTCATAATGTTCATAGAATTCTAAAATTAAAGTTATTTCCAATAGAAAGTTGAACAATGTATATATTGAAATGCCATGTATATAGAAAAGAGAAAGAAAGTAAGTCAAAAGAAAAAAGGTGTATATAGTTTGGAAAAGAAAGAAAAAAAAAGTTTAAAAAAGGGAGGGAAAAAAGTATTGAAAAGAAAAGAGAAAAATAGAAAAGCATTTTGTAGAAAAAAGGAAAAGCAAAGAAATATAAAAAAAAGGCATTTGTTCATGAATTTAAAAAAGAATTGACAAAAGTTTGTCAAGTTATTTAGATGCTATGAACTTACTCATTCACTTTGACTTGTATATCAACTATTCTTTTTTCTATTTAATTCATTCTGTTTAGCCTTCATTCAACATTACAAGCCTTTTTAGTCATCTTGATTCATTACATTAATTGCTATTATTAGTAGAGATGTTAGAATTTTACAAGCCTATGGTAATGTGTTGATTAAGTGAGCTAGAATGAAATTATCATAATAAGGTGAGATGAGTGAAACACTAATACCCTTAAGAATTCTCTTGTACTTCATTATAATATGTTGAAATGTGTAGTTAACTAATTTCTTTGCATTGCTTGACTATAATTAGTGTTGGCTTGAGGAATTTGATTAATTGATTCATTGCCTTCTAATTATGAAATTTCTAATCTTTCAAATGCATTAGTGATTGGCACTTGGAATCTTGTGCTTAATTACCTTTGTTTAGGAGTACAAAGGTTTAAGTGTGGGGGAATTGATTGAATCATATTTTGATAAGCTATTTCATGAGATATTTGGGGATTTTATCACTATATTTGGACTTAAATTACATCAATTATGATTAATTGTGATTAAAGTTGTTTTTGCATGAAATTAAGGTTAAAAAGGGGGGAAATGTCATATTTCATGATTTATCTTAATTGATTTATTTTTTTAATATAAGATATTATATTGTGGGTTTGTTTTCAATGCAGATCAGGTTAGGAAAAATTATAAAAGAAGACCCAGAATTTCTGGAAACGGCAAATTAATGAAGATTTGCATATTATAGTTGACCCCACAAATGTTTTAAAGTCTGCAGTTTCGTCCCTCCACAAACTATTGAAAGTTTCATTTTAGTCTTTGGTCAAAATGCAGCTAATTAGGTATTCTTTTGATCGACACTTACAAAATAGACATTCAGAAAAATGCCGCGAGAGATAGAAGGAAGAGAGCTCATCAAACCACCTCTTCTTTCTCACCTTCGCCTCTCTTCCTCACCATGGACAGTTTTTACCTCTATTGTCGCCGGCGAGCTTTGCCTACCACCTTCCTCCACCTCCAGAGACCTTCTTCTTCAGATTGATGAGAGAGTCAAAGCACCACAGCAATACTCAGAACCAAAGACTCGACCTTTGACCATTGTCTCCTCAATTGCTGGAAGCTTCTTTCTTCTCCACTAGGCACACTTGGTTACCTAGGATCACATAAGGCTTGTACTTGACTCTCAGGTCATGCCTTCGATCCTTGATTAGGCGACTCTTTGGGGAAATATGGAGTACTTAGAGAGGAAAATCCCTAAGCCTTGAAGAGATAGAGGAGGGGACAAATCCTGGTACGAGAAAATATGGAGTACCTGGTGTTCGGCAGCACGAGGAAATGTCGAGTACCTACTCGTGCCGTTACATAAAAAGGCGCCTTTTGATGTAACAACATAGCCAGGTACTCCTCATTTCCTCAGTGGTGCTGGACACAGGTACTCCATATTTCCCCATGCTAGGATTTGTCCCCCCCCCCCCCCGCCTTTCAAAGGCTTAGGAATTTTCCTCTCTAGGTACTCCACATTTCCCCAGAGAGTCGCCTCCCCAAGGATCGAAGGCATGACCTCAGGGTCAAGAACAAGCCTTATGTGATCCTTGGTAGCCACTTGCACCATGGCGCAAGTGGCTACCAAGAATCACATAAGGCTTGTACTTGACCCTCAGGTCATGCCTTCGATCCTTGGGAAGGGGACTCTCTAGGGAAATGTGGAGTACCTAGAGAAGAAAATCCCTAAGCCTTTGAGAGGCGGGGGGACAAATCCTGGCATGAGGAAATGTGGAGTACCTGTGTCCGACATTGCTGGGGAAATGAAGAGTACCCGTCGTGCCGTTACAAATCTCACATGCAATCCAGTGATTGAGTAGAGGTAAGCCTTACAATGATCCTCCTAGCCTTCTTTCTTCCATCTATGGATTTTTTTTTAAAGAGAGGATTATGATTTCAAAGTCTGGTTGGTAAGAGAAAATGGAAGAACAAGGGGGTTAGGCATAGATTCAAAGCATGTATATGTGAGAAATAGACTTGTATGTGGTTGGATGTTATGCATGTGGGTGGTTAAATGATTTGGGCATGATTCTCAAATCTGGAAATTTCCAGATTATAACCCATAGCCACACGATGGAAAAGGAAATAAAAGGGGATGCTTATATGGTTATGAACGTGGTATGGATAAGCATATGTGTTGTGTGTTTCTATATGAATGACGTTGTGGCATGCTGAAATAAAAATTTGACACTGAAACATGTATTGATAAGCCACAGTGTGTTTTTTTTTTTAAAGTTTTTATTCATGCGGGATAACTAATTTAGATAGCTAAATTATGTTTAGACACTATAAAATGATGATTTTAGTATTGCTCTTTGATGTGGGAAATTTTCAGACCTAAGTGGGTTGCTATCCAAATTATTTGAAGGGTGTAATGGCATCTAAGAGCTGGTGGTTATACATTTTATGGTGTAAGTTTAAGAATAGACATGAATGTTGCCAAATTTGTAATTGGATACATAGTTAAATCTTAAACATATTCTAGAATAAAGTTTACGATGTAACATCCTAAATTTCTGTTACAAAAATTTCTTATATTTAAGGGAATAAAATGGTGAATTAAAGAGCACATGGAATGACAAAACAAATCAATTGGTGGTCACACACAACATGAGTATGTTTGGAACACAAATTGTAAACATTGGAATTTACTACCAGTGAGTTTCCCTGTGTAGTAGTCTTGTTGTGTGGCATTTTTAAATAGGCAAATGATGTCAAAAAATTGTGAACTTTTACAAGATGACAGTATACATCCTAAGATTTAATTTGATAGGCATATAGGTCATTTAGAGCTGTACACAAAGAGTTATGGATTTTTGAAGTTAGCCCAATAAAATTGACGATTTTCAGTGGTAGCATCCAAAAACAATAATTCTGGGAATTTTGACCTTCCAATTGGTTAAAAGCTATATTTTTTTTTCTTGAAACTAAACTCAATAAGGGTTTCATAACCTTTGGAATCACTCCAATTGAAGTTCTACAAATAAAGTTATGATGTTTCAAATTTTGGTCAGAAAATCTGCCAAAATTGCCAATTGTTACAAATTTGAAAAATAAAATATAATGTCAATTGTGTAAATTGTGAAATAAATAAATAGGAAGGAAAAATAATTATTTGACTCATAAACATGCCAAGTTTCATAATTTCAAGTCAAAGGAATAAATAAGAATTTATTCCAAATATGAGCACATGTGAAATTTCCAATAAAATATTATATGAGGTGTCATGGTTTGAGATAATTGGAGAAAAACCCAATTGGTTTAAAATGGACCAAGAGTGACGTATTTGGGCTATGAAGGGAGGAGGAAAACTTGATTCAAAGTCAAAGAGGTTATGGCAAAAGTTTATAAAGAGATAAGGCCAAAAAAAAAGGTTGTCATAAACCTATTAATTGTTATATTTTAAAAGAAAAGGAGAGAAATGAGATATTTATTAAAAGCTTTCATCATCCCCTTCCCTTCCCATTTTCCACGACACAAGCATAAGAAAAGGAGAGAGAGAGAGAGAAGTGTCTTGGAAAGCTTAAGAAACTTAGTGTTCAAGAGGGAGCCAAGAAGCAAAATCTAGGTATGTGGTTGTGAAATTTACATGTTCTTGCTTGCAAATTCATGGCAAACCCTCTCTAACCTCTATGCCATCTTGAATACATGTTTAGCAAGCAAATTTTCAAGGTGCAGTAGAGGGGAAGGTGACGCCTAGAGAGAGAGATGAAGAGAAATCAAAAGGTAACCATAAAATATTGATTTCTTTATTGATTTTAGCTTCTTGTTGTGATTCTTGGCTTGATTGTGGTTGTTTCTTTTGACTTTATAAAATTTGAGATGTGAAACCCTAGGGGGTTATACTGCCAAAATTTCCTCAAATCATGTTCAATTAGTGTTTAAATGATTAATCAAGTGGTTATGAGTGAAAAGGAGCAAGCTTTAAGGGTCAAAACACAAAAAATTGCATTTCCCCTTCTCTTAGGATAGGTTTCAACCAAGGCTGGAAATAGGGCCTAGGCTGGAATTTCATTAATCTAATGGTTCTATTGTGTTAAGGAGGGAAAATTATGTAGGGTTGACATTGAACATTTTGGGAGATAAGACCTGGAAAGTGAAATTATAAAAATACCCTTAAAACCTTAAATAGGGGTTGTTAAGGGCAAAATTGTAATTTGGCAGTGACTTTGTGAAAACTGAGGTCAAAAATGGATTCTACAATAAAAACTATGTAAGAATAGCCTGGGTTAAAATTTTTGGAAAAGTACTGTCGAACCGGGTACAGAGGAATTTAGACCAGGTTCCCAAGGGTAAAATGGTCAAAATGTGTTTTTGAGTCAAGATAACCAATACAATGAGTTTAAAGTGATTTATGAATGAGTAATAACTCATTTATCCTAAATTTGGAATTTTAGGACATACCGCTAGCTCAAGCCGGACAAACAATTTAGATCGACAATCAGGTAAGGAAAGGACATTTCAGGTAGTAATATATCTCTCATACACTATGTGAGTGTTTATATGCTTTGTGTATATCATATTCTATTATATGAATAGTGAACACACACATTACCTTGATCTAAAACCCACCTGTGGTACACTAACATATAGGGTGCATACACAGTGTCATGGTTTTGTTGCATGATTTGGTGCACGACATATTTATGTATGGCATTTTATATGATTGATAGTTTGTTACTACTGAGATTCTTTTGAATCTCACCCTTTCCATACAAACATGTAGTTTTGTACAGCAGCAACGGCTCAAAGGGCGGAAGCGTATTACCAGCAACCGAAGGTTTCAGACAATTCAAGAGGGACAGTTGGTTATCTGAAGACCTTTTATTATTTTTAAGGTCTGTAATTTATAGAACAATACGTTGTTTAGGAATTCTATACATAATCAAGTATATTGTATCAATAATATCAGTATATTTTTGTTATTCTTGTTGTGTCAACCGAACCACACATTAATATTCCGTTGAAGTTAGAATAAGTGATGTAAAACCTCGTCTTACATACCACTTACCATTAACCTTAATCAGAGTAGCCTTTGCGCAGTTCGGTAAGCAACACAGGAATAGCGTAAATATACTGATATATTAACCAAGGTACTTGATTACATTACCAGTCTTTCCCTCAGGGTTTAATAATATATACAATTTTCCCAAAATATCAAAATTAAACTAAATATAACCAAACACCTCCATTCTCTTGTCCCACATACCTCAGTTGCCCGTATTTACTGTTTTGTCCTTTGAGCCGCTAGCTTCTGCTAGAATGTTTTTATATTTGAAAAATGGTGAGATTCAAATGAATCTCAGTAGTAACATACAATCAATCATATAAAATGTGAAAATTAATATACAATGCACTATATAGTGTAAAATGAAAATTCATACTATAACGTGCGTGTACGCAATGCTAAGGGCCAAATAACTGTTTGGATCCCTTACTTGTCCATGTACCTCAACTGAGTTCTTGACCACAGCTAGGTAATATGCCCCCGGCACGTGTTCATATCACAAAATTTAGCAACATACAATATATCAACATTCACTTAGTGTATGAGAGATAAAGTTACTACCTTAAACCCCTTTTTGACACATAAAAATTCTCCTCGAACTTCGTGTCGCAGCTCGGGCTATTAATTCGGTCCTAAAATTCCAAATGTATAATAATTAGGTTAAAACTCATTCATGTACTACTCTAAACCTTTCCAAAGTGTTTTTATTGGTTATATTAGTCCAAATTTGAAAATTGCCAAAATGCCCCTGGGGTCCTGGCCCCGGCCCCACCGTACCCGGTCGACCGTACTTTTCCAGAAAGTTTGACCCAAACTATTCTGACATATTTTGGCCTAAGGAATCCATTTGTTACCTCAATTTTCACAAAATCAGTGCCAAATGACAGTTGTGCTCTTAACAACCCCAGTTTATAGTTTCAGGGGTTTTTTTGTAATTTCACTTTCTAGGGCTTTTTTGAAAAAGTGTTCAACATCAACCCCACCTAATTTTCCCTCTTGAACACAATGGAGTCATCAAATTATTGAAAATCCAGCTCCTTCCCCTCTTCTAGCTTTGGCCGAAACATATAGGTGAAAAGGGAAAAATAAAGTTTTTGATTTTCAACCCCAAAGCTTGTTCATTTCTACTTCTAATTCCTTGATTAACCATTTAGACACTTAATACCCAAGATTTGAGGAAATTTGGGCAATATAATCCCTTAGAGTTAACACTTCCCAAATTTACAAATCAAAGCGAACAAGCCACAAATTAACCGACAAACTCAACAACAACAACATCAAAGATTTGAAAGTTTTGAAGTTACCTCTTGATTTCTCTTCTTCTTCTCTCTCTCTCTCTCTAACCAAAACCTCTCCCTCCTCAAACCTTGAAATTTTGCTTGCTAAACATGCCAATCCATGGAGAAGAGAAGCTTAGGGCAAAGATTATACAAGTTGAAGATGAAATCACCAAGGAAATCAAGACCTACCTTTGATTTTTCTCCTCCTTCTCTCTAGAACTCCTCAAGTTCACTCACACTCTCTCTCTCTTATTTGTGTTCTTGGCCAAAAATGAGAATAGGAAAGATGAAGGGAGTGTTGTCATAAAATATCTCCTTTTTCCCTTAATTAATTAATTCCAAAAATTTGACTTTTATGACACAAAGTCCTTAAGCTTATCTTGACCCAATTTTGTGTCATAAAGATCAATTTGAATTGAACTAACTCTTCCCTCTCTTGGCCCATAAAAATGACGCCTAAGGGTCCATTAGAACAAAAAAATAGGCTGATGGATTTATCCCTTAATTACAAGATTGCCATAACATTTTTTTCCATTTTCGGAATAATTGGCCTTCTTGGCAGATTTTTTTACCAAATTTTGAAAAATCATAACTTTATTTGTAGAACTTCAATTGGAGTGATTCCAAAGGATATATGACCCTCATTGAGTCTAGTTTCAAGAAAAAATATAGTCTTTAGCTAACTGGAAGTTCACACTTCACAGAATTTTTGTTTTTGGACGCTGCCAAAAATGTTGGCAAGTTTCACTGGGCTAAGCCAAAAAATTCATAACTCATTGTGTACAACTCCAAATAATTCTCATCACATATCAAATTAAATCTCAGGATGTCTACTTTTATCCTGTAAAATTTCACAATTTTTGAACATCATTTGATCATCTAAAACCATATAACAATGTCACTGTCTCACAGGAAATTTTCACTGGTAGCAAATCCTTATTCCTGGGACTCTTGCTAAACTTGGGCTTAGTAGTCCACTTGATTCAAACTTATTCCCAAGCCTCTAATCCCAAAATTTGGAATATTACAAGTGAGGGTCTTACATACGGTGCCTAATACATATGCAAAGAGGAAAAACTGCTTTGAATGGGATATTGTAAAGTGCACAAATGTTATGCGAAGGTTGTGTTAGTGCACACCTATAAAATTGAGTTCTTGGAAGTTGAATTTTCAAGAGAATACCCACTGTTTAAGAGCACCATAGCTAGGAAAAAGTATCTTAATTTGTTGAATTATATTCAAGATAAGTTTAAAGGTCCTTAAAATGTGTTTAGTAACAAAAGTTTTAAGGTCCATGATTTTCTTTTCCTTATCTTGTTTTGGCCAGTCACTATTTTAATGTTAAATAGTTAATTTTTGATTTGATGCTTCCAAAGAGTCTAGAAGGTGGAATTGTATGCAAAAGTGTCAAAAGTATAAGTTTGTAAGCATTGATTTTTTTTTTGGCCAACAGTTTGTAAGCATTGATTAAGATAATAGAATTTTGTAATTTCTACGCCCATGTTTGGCCTAGAGTGGTCACAAAATTATGGCTGGAACTTTATAATGTTTAGATTGAAAATGAATTCCTCTAGCAAAGGCAAAAGAGGGGGGGGGGGGAAACAAGAAGAAGAAGAAGAATCATTAGACAAAGAACAAGTAGGAAAATCAAGGTAAAATGACCAAGTTAAGGAGCTACTTGAATGGGTTAGAAGTTGGGGCTTTGAGAGAGAGTAATTATGCTATGAAAGCATGACAAGATGACTATTAATTTGTCCCTACATGAATAATCAATCGGGTTTGATATTTTCTACCAAGACCAAAGAGGACGCAAAGCGAAGGAAGCACAAACAAAAGGTGGTAATTTGGAAGAGGAAGCAAAAGGTAGCAAAACTTACTCTTATATAGTTTGTGCTTAGTTGATTGCAAGCTTATTTGCTATGTATACCTTTGAACATGTAATATCCTTGATTGAGTTTGTGCCATGGCCATGTGTATGTGCTTGTAAAATGTTGTTCTTGCATTGGCTATTTACATGCTTAGTTTATTATCATTACACATTATATATTGAGTTAATATTTTATTACTGAGATTCTCTCGAATCTCATCCCTATTTTCCTATGTACCAATAATAGGAGCAAGTACTGTTAAGGGGAAGACAAAGCTGGTGGAGGAAGCTTGATGGTGGAAGCTTTAGAGAAGTTTATTTTGATTTTGTTAATGTTGATTATTATGTGGCTATTGTATATATGTTTGTGTGAGTTATAAAAAGTCAGTATATGCAATTGTAAGTATCTAACCTCCACAAGGAGTTGATGAAGAGGTGTTTTCAAAACCAAGGTAAGTGCCATGTGAAGGACATGGCAAGTATACATGAAAGTGGTTAGTAGATAGCTAGTTTATATGCTTATATGAGCCACAAAAAAGTGAATCCTTAGGCAAAGTGAAAAAGAGTGAGTTGGATTATGAAATTTTGTGGGGAAATAATACACATCCAATGCTTTAAAATGAGTCCTAGTTCATAATATTTGGATGTGTACATAAAAAGATATGAATTTTCAAAGTTGGCCAAGAAAAACTGAGAATTGATGCGAAAATCACTATACATATGTTAAAAATGAAAGCTTTTGGAACAATGGTTTGCCTGGGTCTTATTTTACTATCAAAGAACTTTTCAAGAGCTAAAAGTAAAGTTTTGAACCACTAATTTTAGAGCTATATTGAATTAGTCATGAATTTACAAAGTTTCATCAAGAAATCATACTCCAACATAGTGAGTACCCTAGGTTCTATTTAAAGAACTTTTATATTCTTAGTTCTTTCAAGTGTACTTTTGGGTCACATGTAATTTTTAAATGGCTAAAAAAACAACTCTGATATGTGACCCTAGAATAAGTTTACATAAGAACTATCAAGTATTGTCTAATATAACAATTCTTTATTAGGAACTATCAAGTATTGTTAAATAAATTTTTTTTCACAATCACGCCTTCTTATATTTGATGGTTATCATTTTTAAAGAATACTTAATGGTTCTTTGTTAAAAACTATAAAGTATTGTCAAATATAATGGTTATTTATTAATAACTGTCAAGTATTATCATATAAAATTTTTTAAAATATTCTTAAAGAATATTTAACGGTTCTTTTAAAGAATTGTCAAGTATTTAAGAATCATACTTTATGGTTAATTATTATAACCGTTATATTTTTTTTTTGGTGGATTCCACCTCTCAGTACATAACAATTCTTCTATCCAACCATTAAGTTAATGTTCTATATTTTTGTGCGGACTCCGCCTCAACATACCTGATGGTTCTTCACTATAACCATTTTTTTTTATGAAATATCAAAATGCATTAGCAAATAAAAAGATACAAAGGTCACTCGTTACAAAGAAAATGAAACAGAAGAACATGAATTAAGCCTCAAAAGCATTGCTGGTTCTAAGAAAGGGATCATTCGAATAAAATAGAAATCAAAATCCTTAAGAAAAAGAGGAATATCTTGCTAGACTATATTAACCGCTCCTTCGCTCCTCCTTCAACCTAAAATGCTTATCAACGCAATAAACTTCCAACGAAACCTTCCTGGTATTTTAGAAAAAGATTGAACTCCTAATCCAATATAAGCTTGCCCGAAAACATATGAGGCCAAACTGAAAGACCTTTGACAAGCCTTTCCTCCATATCATTTGTTGTATTGACTAGCCTCAGTAACATATCCAAGATTTACAAACAAGTTTTCCCTTAAATCTGAATTTATGAAGAATAATAGTCCAACCATCAATATTCAAGCGTTGTAAATCGCTTTGAATAGAAGCAGAAGTGATGCAACTGGGAGTTGAGCCTTTGGTGGAATTTTAGAAGCAAGCAATAACAAGTTTCAATGTAAAAAACGACAACACCTCACTTATTATTAGAACTTAATCTTGATAATTAAGTTCATTTATTAATTGAAACTTCATCGTAATTCCCCACATAATTTCTTTGTGGTGGACCATTTTGATTGAGTTTATGAAGTTGAAAACGAAAGCGGTTGATGATAGAATTATTAAACTTTTTACATTACTACGCGTATGGCTTATGATTAATAGATAAATAAATAGTTATTGTATTAGAATTTTATATTATTATACTTTTACAAAAATAGTGTAAAAACCACAAAACATGAAGTGTATGCGAATGTCAAAATGAATGCCCATGGCATGGGGATATATAAAATCCAATCCACTTTCGAATCAACACAAGGTGACCACCATCTATGATAAAAATAGAGAGGGCGATTATGTCAATTCCGTTAGTATCTTATATGGCACTCAACTTTCAAGAGATGCATACGGAGGAAGATAAATAAAATAACCTATTCAATAGGGTTGTTAATTTTATTACTTAAAAGAGTCATTTTGTATTTTCGAGGTTATTAGGAAGATTTGATTTATCTTTTCAATATTTTGGATTATCATAAGTATCTATTAAATTTATTAGTAGTTCTTTTTAGGTTATTATTTTATACATGTGAGTTGCTAAATAGGAATCTCAAGGATATCATTTAATATCTTATTATTATATCCTTGATTACATTTCTTATAGATGCCATCGTATCCTCCCACTACTACAAAATTATCAGTATATGATAGTTATTATCGGTCATAAATTACGATTCCAAACCATCATATATACAAGCGCTATATATGCTCAGTTCCGAACCGTAATATATGTTGAGGGCATATATAACGCTTATTTATTAATAATCATAATGTATTGACATTATTTTTTTAATATATATAGTTATTTTTTATTATTTGTTTTTATTTAGTTTTATTGTTAATATTTACTATATAAAACACAATATAATCATTGATAATAACAAGATAATAATATTAAATAAAAAATTTTATTTATAGTATTCAAAATTCAATTAATTATAGATAAATATCATACAACTATAAAGAAATTAATAACTTAAATACTCTAGAACATTATCTTATAATTTTTTGAATTCTAAAAGAAAAGCTATTAAGAAAATTCTACAATATTCTCCAATGCATTTGTTGTAGATTGTTGACCACATATCAGTATTTTAGAATTCTCGTAATTGTAAAAGCATAATATAAATATGAAAATCAGAATATATATAGTAAAATTGGCAAATATTAAAAATTAAACAAATCTTGGATCTGATTCAACAAATCTAATTTCAACAGACCTGCTAAAATTTAAGAACATGAGAGGGTGAACGTTCAAGTAAATCGTGATTGAACAAGCTGCAAAAAATTAGTTGAAAAAATTATATTGATTTTGGTCAATATAATCTAGTGTAATGAGAATTATTTTCACGGCAATAAAACAATAATAAAAAATTTGACATTTTACCTCATCATTTTTTCATGCTCTCTAGTTTTCTCTTGTGTTTTTTCTCTGTTTTTATCTTCAAACCAATAGCCATCATCAAAAATTAGATATTGCTTTTTGTCTATGGTACTTCTTCCTAGATAATCCAGCGACCTTAAGCCTCAACTAGTGAGCTCTCATTATAAAAAATTAAAATGAAACCAAAAATGTTAATTAAGCAAATGAAAGCTTACCTAAGGAATAATCACAAAAGAAAGGAGTTGTATAGTGAAGAACCATGTTAGTGGTGGAGGACATCACCTGCAGCAGCAGACCAAAACCCATGAAAAGAAGTGTATGAGACTCATTAGGGAAGCTCAAAAACGCTTAAGAAGGAATTGGAAGAGTTGGGTCAAATAAAATTTTTTTTTCAAGAATCTTGCCTCCTTACATTTGATATTTTCACAATCCTGCCCTTTTCGATGAAAGAATACTTGACGATTCTTTGTAAAGAACCGTAGTGTATTGTCCATAATATTAATTAATATATCAATAAAAAATATATTAATATATTGTTAGATTATTTAACGATTCTTTGTGAAGAATAGTAATGTATTGTCAATTATTTTTTGTATATTATAGGATACTTAATGGTTCTTTATAAAGAACCGTAATATATTGTCAAATGGTTTTTTTTAGAATTCTACCTTTTTATATTAAATCATACTTAACTGTTTTTTACAAAAACTGTAATATATTTTCAAATAACTTTTTTATAGACTTCCTCCTCCTTATATTTGACGTTTCTTAGAATCTCACATTCTTATATATGACAATTATTATTTTTAACTGTTAAGTAATCTTAAAGAATATATAGCGGCTTTTTGTGAAGAACTGTCAAGCATTGTGAAATAATTTTTCTTAGAATTCAGCCTTCTTACATATGACAGTTTTCATCCATAACTGCTAAATATTCTTAAAGAATATATCACGGTTCTTTAAAAAAAATTGTCAAGTATTATCAAATAAATTTTTTTCAGAATCCTGCCTTTCCCGCCTCCCTAAGATATTATATCTACTAATATCTCATATTTATAATCATACTTTACGGTTAATTATTATAACCGTTATGTTTTTTTTTTTTTATTGATATAATGTTAGAAGATAAATCATTTGTAAGTGTTACATAATGGTTGTTTTATAAGAACCATCATATTTATCATTAAATAAATTACGGTTATTAACTACAACCATTATTTTTGTATTTGCACGAATTCCACCTCTCAATACATGACGTTGCATATATTTAACCATAATATTTTAACATTATGTATTCTTGCAAGACCTCTGCCTCAATATCTTTAGAATATCTTAGAAGATATTTTTTAGAATATCTTCTTAATCCGATTTTGTAATGTTTTGAGTAGGCAGGTTATTAGCCCGTGGTTTGGTCCGGAAGGTTGTTTAGGTTGGACATTCCAGCCCGAAGCCCGGTCCTACTTAGAGAAAAATCCGATGCCTCCCAGGTTGGACAGATTGGACTGAGTTAGTGATCTAGTTGGCCTAGTCTAGACTTGCCTTTTTATGAATAACCTAAATTTTTTTTTTTTGCCAGAACCTAAAAATTAACTAACAAATAAATATCCCACATATCATAAATAATATCTTAAATCCTAATCTTGAATCCTAAAATTAAACCAACATATAAGTATGTTGCATATCATGAATATATCAATATCCCTCTTATTCGAATAGATAGATCAATATTCATCATTCATCAATTCATCAATGTTTCAATATCCTTCATACCCTTCATATCATCAAAATATTATCAATATCCTGTAATGATGGGTAGATGAATATATATTGATAAATTCATCAATATATATAATGACAAACTCAATAATTCATAATTTGCATCTGCCCATAGATAACCATGCACTAAATATCAAATTCATCAATAACATGCCTTTAGATAACAAGCATCATCAAAATAATCAAAGGGCACAAGTCTAAATAAAGATCAAATAGTCAAATTACAACCAAAGTTCAAAAGATCAACTAAAGTCCATAACCATAAGGCAAAAGTCCATAATTCTAAAGCTGAGAAGGTGATACCAAGTCCATGACTCAACCAAAATATCAAATGAGAATCAAACATCAAGGTAATCTAATTTAAGGTCCATAATTTCTTATGGCAGCAAAATATGATGTCCATTTGTGCTTTTAATCAATGTCCTCCATGGACATAGTAGCAGCTCCAACATCAATCACTCATGAAGCATCTGAAAAGATAAAAAAAATACAAAAACATTATATTACTTACAAAGATATGATAAAGTAACAACTAGTTATATTAAAAACATTACCAAATTCTTCAAATTTATCAAATTTATGAAGTTGTTCAATGAGTTCTAACAGTGATTACCCAGGAATAAGCCAATTTTGAGAACAAATAAGAGCCTCAGTCATTCCAAGTGACAATGACCTTTGTTATTGATCAACCACATGACCTCCTGTGCTAAAAGTAGATTTAGAGGCAACTTTAGAAACTAGATGGCCAATTATACATCACGTAATATGCAAGAGGATTTTGTATTTCATAGAATTTTCTTTCCACTAAGCCAATATATTGAAATCAATAGAAACAGGAACATCATCAGATGCAGCAAGATAATTTTCCAACTCAGTTTGACAACCATTTGAGCTTCTTTATTTAACTATTACTAACCATTGAAGACTGGATCATGATCCTCCACATTTCCTACAATACTTAGTGAGGATGAAGGTGCAATAGAAGATGAGGTGATATTTGATTCAGAAGATACACCAACAATGGCAGAGTATTCTTCAAACAAACGATATAAACAATCAATGACCTTGTTCTTCATAGCCAAGCAAACTTCATTGTCATGAAATAGATCTTTATATTCACCAAAAATATTTGATAAATTCAATAAAATGGTGAATATTCATAAACTTGGAATTTATGAATTTTATAAATGTTCATTTTCATCAGAAAATGGGCAAAATAATTATGGAATTAATTTGGGTGATTTAAAAAGCCCAATATTAAGGTCCAAAAATGAAGGAATATTACAGAAAATATTTGGTCCAAAAATAGATGGAAAATGGCCAAGGAAAAATAAGAAAAGAAATTGGAATAAAAAGGTAATGGCAAAATCGTAATTTTTTCAATTTAGTACAAAATTACTTATTTTCCAATTAATTGAAGTTAATTTCAATTAATTAAGGGAAATAAAGGGGGAAAATATATTTATAATATTTTGTTCAATTTAATATGAATTTATGAAATATTTGAGCAAAAAGTGTAATTTTGATCAAAATTGAGACTTTACGTGTATACGTAACTAGAACAAGTTGTGAAGCCAATTGAGACCATAGGGAGGGACCCCTAGGTGTCTCCTACATGTGGCATGGAGAAGGAAATATTTGTTAGCTTAATGGACAAGGTTACATGTACATAGAGATTTATGTACATAAAGTTAATTTTGGAAATTTTAGAAAACTAAACAATTGATTAAAATATTATAATATATGTGATAAAAAGCAAATCATCATCTTCCTCCTACCATTTCACAAGTGAGCAGAAGCCATAAGGAGAGAGATAAGCTTGTTGAGTTTTAGAGAGAGAAGGAGAAGAGGACTCGTACGGTAGGTCAATTTCTTCGGTAAATCCTTACCTAACACGTATAACTCCGATCCTAAGCTATTCTTCTATATTCTTCAAGGTTTGTGGAGCTCAAATTGGATGTTCAAGGACCTAGGGTTTTAGCCAAGGAGAGGAAAAGCTAGTGGGAGCTTGAGGTAACTTCCAAACCTTCATATATTAACTATTCTGGCTGCTGTGGGCAATTTAATCAGTGAAATTTTGCCGGATTGCCATTGGTTTTAAATTTTGGAAAAGTGTGTGCCTAAGGGTTATGCTGCCCAAGTTTTGTTCAAATGGTTGTTATAACTCAATTAGATGGTTAATAAAGTAGTTAGGAGTATAAAGGAACGCGCTTACGAAGCCGAAACCGCAAAACCCCGATTTTTTCTGAAGGATATTATAATTTTGTCCAGGGCTGTTAGAGGGCCTTAGAGTTGGATTTTCAATGATTTGATGGTTCCATTGGGTTCAGGAGGGAAAATTAGGTGGGGTTACAGTTAGGCACTTTTTCAGAAAAGGCCGAAAAAGCATAATTACAGAAACGCCCCTGAAACTCTTAAAGTAGGACTGTCAAGGGCAATATTGCAATTTGACATTGAATTTGGTAATTTCAAATCCGGAAATGGATTCCTTGGGTGAAAATATGTTAGAATAGCCCTAGTCAAAAATTTGAAAAAACATGCCATCGGGCGGGTACAATGAGGCCTGGCTGGGGTCCCGGGGGCATTTTGGTAAATTTTCACCATAAGCTAATATAACCACAAGAAATACTATGGAAGTGTCTAAAATGATACTTGGAGAGGTTATGACCTATTTCTTGTACATTTAATATTTTAGGACCAAATCGAGAGCTGAAAGTCGACACATTTCACGAGGCACACAAAAAGGGGTCGATAGAACTTCGAGGTAGGGACATTATCCTTCATACATCATGCCATAGTTATATAATTGTGTGGATGCCATTGTTGTAACTGTACTTTATTAATCAACATGCTTTGCCCAAAGAGGGGCCAGTAGCGCCAGAGGCACTTATACTGGAGTTGGTGAGAGCCCAACTGGTGCAAATTAGTGGGGCTGGGACCTACTCATGTATATATGCAGATGATTTGTTTATATTGTTCATTAATTGGTGCATACATTACGTATATCATATTTACTTTTCGCATTTTCTATGAACGATACCATGTTTCTACTGAGATTCTTCGGAATCTCACCCCTTTTTCTAAATAGAACATCTCAGCGGGTGCCAATGGAGCAAAAGCCAAGGATGTAGACCAAGGGAAGTGACTGACATATATCTCGAGGCAAATATAAAGTTCGTGGTTCTAGATAGTCTATGTCTAAAATATTTTTGGTTATTATGTAATAGTGGTATATATTGTTGCATTCTGTATGGTTGACTTTAGATTGTAAACAAATACTTTTATCAGTATATATGTACTCTTTTGTATGCCTGTGGAACTTGGTCTCTATTACTCTGTGTATATCGAAATGGAAACGGGTATTGACAGTCAATAAGACAAAGGAAGTTTATCAACTAAAGGATTCGACGAGAGAGAGAGTAGCACATGATTTAGCATGTTCTTCATGACAATTTTTTAAGTCTAAATTTGTATGGATCCTAATATAGTCATATGAATGTCTAATGGCTGATAAATGTTGTCTTTAAATTTCATTCATTCCTTTTCATGTTGCGTACATTATTGTCCATACATGACTGTTCATATTACGAGATTGCCAAGAGGTAATTGTTTAGTGGTCACTCATATTCTAATTAATAGTGTATGAATGAATAATCTCTTTATATTCCTCAAAAGTAAATGTTTAATTGCTATTGAATGTTGTCTTTAAATTTCATTTATTCCTTTTAATGTTGCTTACGTTTTGACTATGTTTGACTGTTCATATTCTGAGATTACAAGCTTAAAAATTAATTCAAGTGAATTTGCACCTTTAATCAAAAGACACAATCACACTTTAAAAATGGCTTGTAATAAAAATAAATGTAATAATAAAGGAAACAAAGCAAAATGGAATCCGTATGTGGTTTTTCAAAATGCATCAATAAGCTGAACTCATGCATCTAGTTGTCTCAAACCACAAATAAACCCGAACACTCAAGAATTTTGTCGGACAAGCAATTCACACCTCTTACAACCAATATAGTCCTCTATTCTTGATGGAAAATCTATTTTTGTAGCTTTACAGTCATCCCAAGGTATTGTTTCTAATACATTTTTGGGGCAAGCTCAAACCCAATGGGTACATTCTATACATGTATCCAAAATCTTTACTAAATGGGACAGTGGCTCCATTAATTTTTGAATATCATCAATTTTTTATCTAGTAAACTTGTAAATGAATTA
Organism: Inga leiocalycina; assembly: GCA_963242795.1. Taxonomy (NCBI): domain Eukaryota; kingdom Viridiplantae; phylum Streptophyta; class Magnoliopsida; order Fabales; family Fabaceae; genus Inga; species Inga leiocalycina. Next base: position 46,708,278 of record OY725324.1, read on the forward strand.
TATATTTTGACATCAGATGAATAATTATTTATATGTTTAATGGCTATTAAATGTTGTATTTTATTGGAACAAAGTTGAGTGCTTCCTTAAGAATTAGGAAACATGAATATTGGAAATGTGTTTGTTGTGGAATATTATTTTCTTAGTGTTGGCTCGCTTTATATTATATGTAAATAGATTGATGAAGGAAATTTACAACCAGAAACATGACCTTCCAATATTTAACTATTATAATAAAACCAACGTTGATAAATGTAAAAATGATTAGAGTGCAGTAACGAGAAAAAAGTGACACTAGTAAAAATCCAACAATTCCCTATATTCATTTCTCCTTCTTAATCAATTTGAAGCCCCACAAGGCCTAAGCATCATGCAATTGCTAACCAAGTCACAAAGCACTTGATTTGTGTCTTTGTCAGGCATCTTTGCAAAAATAATTTTGTTAAACTATATTAAATATACCAACTAAAATTTGGAATATGCAAATTATAAAATATAAATATTTAATGTTTGTAACCAATTTGTTCTTCATTGTTTGCTATTTAATTTGCAATGTGTTTTATAGGAACAAAGTTGAATGCTTCTTAATCCGGTTTGAAACCCCACAAGGTTCATGCATCATGTAATTGATAACCAAGCCACAGAGCACTGGATCTGCATCTTTGTCCGATATCTCTACAAAAATAATTTTGTCAAAATATATTAAATACAGTGACTACAATTTGGGATAGGCAAACTACCAAAACAAAAATATTGGATGTTTTTAACCAGTTAGTTCTCCATTGTTTGCTATGATTTGTAATGTGTTTTATAGGAACAAATTAGTTAAATGTTTCCTGAAGAATTTTGGAAATCTAAATCTTGGAAATATGTTTCGTTGAGAAATATGAGCTTTCAAATTTGTTAGGTTACTTTATATTGGTCATCTGTCAGGTACCTATTAATTTTTAAAATGATAAACTTTACCCTGCTTGATCTCCTTCATGTAATGTTGCCACACTCTCCTCTATGTTGCGAAACACATGTAAGAAAACTTTATTATTGACATACCTAACATCCACTAGAATCACGCTAGCCTTCCAAGGAACATACTATAAGGTCTTCTTGTAGGGAAGAATCTTCGTCAGAACAAATGTAATATAATGATCTATATATCCTTTTGGGTATCGATGTCATTGAAATGATCTTGAAGAACATTTGTCATATTGTAATATTTCATAGAGCAAAAGCAAAATGAGTTGAAAGATTGCTTGCATCTGACCACAACATGGATCATACCACTTATAGCCTATGACATATATCTGTTAATATTTACAATTTAGAAAAGCATATGAAAGATGTACAGTTGTGAATCAAATTCAGTTGTTTCACTTTGATATTTACTATTTATAGTTAATATTCAAACATCTTTTTATTTTCTGAACGATTCATAATTAAGATTTAATTGAATTTTTAAAAATGACACTCTACTGTTTAAAGGAATGTGAAAGGGTGTGGCTAATATATTACCTTTGGGCTTCTCAAACCTTTAATTGCCCATATTTTGACTATTTGTACCATTCATTTTTTGTTGTTTTTATTATTATTAGTGGCCAATTGTTGTTTTGTCTTACTTGAGGAAAACCGTTAATTAACAACGTTAATGCTAATTCCTTTAGTAATAATATTTCAATGGATACCGTTAGTAGCAAAGTTTTTGCAAGCTTTCAATAGATATATAAATTACTGCATAAAACCCCGCTTTCTTTTAAATTTTAAATGTTAATTTTTTTTAAAATCAGTGTATAAAAATAATTTTAGAAATTTGAAATTGGGTGATAATAACTTAAATTTAAATTTTCTTTTAATTCATATGTTCTAGAAATTATATAAATAATGTGGCTGTATCATAAGCTCCATGATATATGCATATAGTTTTCCTAAAAATAATATGATTATTTTTGTCCATGTGAAATTAACTACTTTTCTCTTCTCTCTAATTTTTTCCTACTCTTGTAAGGAGAGAAAATCGCTTCACCACCTCCACTTTTTTTCTTTCCCTCCATTGATTACCTGGAAAAAAAACGTTTCTCCCCATAATTTTTCTTCTTAGCCAAGCACAAGGTAAAAACAAAACAGAGAGAATGACAACTAAAGACCTGATGAGAAGGTAAATATTATTCTTAAATATTAATAAATTTGAGAACAAAAGTTATAATACTAATGAGGTTCTTATGGAGCATTAAGCTTATTATTCTAAGATTGTTAGTTGTCATTCTCCCTGAAAGAAAATCTAATTTTAACGATGTTAAAACACTTAGGGTCTGTTTGATGTGAGGGATTTGGAGGGGAGGGGAGGGAAAATTTTTATAAGTTGAATTTTAAAATACTGAAGAAGTGGGTAATAAAATTTTAATAAAGAGAACATATAAGATAAAAGAATAAGAAAAATTAATTAAAAATTGTTAACCCCACTTCTCTAATTTTTTTAAATTCAACTCAAAAATTTTTTCCCTCCACCCACTTTCCCTCCCCTCCCCTCAGACCAAACAAGCCCTTAAGCTTAGGCCCATTAATTACGTGGGAACCTAATGACATTCATTAATCAAGATCATACCACTTAATACAAAATAACAGGATTTTTGTTGGAAAAAACAAGATTTAAAGGGGAAAAAAGACTTGGGCCTCAAGCAAATCCTAAACAACTGGATTGCAAGGTTTACCTATTCAATTGGGCCTTGTAGTATCATAGAGGCAGAAAAAGTCCTTTGTATGGGAGCTCGGTTTCAAACGGGTAATCCTCAAGTCAGATGCAAAGGGGTGATACAGCAATCGTGGCTGGTGCGCTCGCCAAGTAAGGGTTGGCAACTTCTTACTTGTAAAAATATTGTATGGGATTCACTTTTCCCCTGTTGACTAGTTTACTTTATTAAGGGCTCTGTCCTCTCACGTACCAAAAAAATAAACAAAAATATAACTCAAAACAAATTCAAATAAGGTAAAAAAACAAGAAAATGTCAGTTAAACTTCAAAATTCCAAATTAGCCTTATTGTCTATAAGAGCATAGGTATTAATTATACTTGAATAGAAATTAACAATTTATTTTAATATAAAATCACTGATTTAAAATTTTGAAATTCAAATGGTATTCTCTTATCTTTTTCTCTTAAAATAATCAGATGGACCTAATTATTAAAAAAAAACTTGTGCAAGCTTCCCCATTCTTCCTTTCACGGCTAGCCAACTCAGTCTATGTCCGCCTTGGTTTCCCTCATTGAATTGGGCCACTGATTCTTAATGATGGGTCTTTAAGTTGGAGTTCCTATCTTACGCCACCTGGAATTCATCTCGGTCCATATACCCTTTTCAGCCTACTTTTTTATCTCTCTTGGTAGTACTAAAATATAAAAACCATGGTATTAAAAGTTGACTCGGGTTTATGGAGTTGGATCAATAAAGCGGCTAAACTGGTTTGCTGATCAAATCAAGGGTTTTAAAGAGGTCAATCGGGTCATATTTCATATTTTCCATTCATTTATTGAGACTGAAACGATGTTGCTCTAAGTTCTCAAAAAAAATCAGCAGTATATCTAAATGTTGTATTTGCTTATAGATTAATAAAAAAAAAAAGGCTAAAGCATACGTTTAGCCTTTTATATTTATATGAAGTATCATTTTTATCCTTTAAATTTATAAAATAGACTTTTAGTCATTTAATATTAACACCATTAACTTTCACTAATGGGAAATATTGACATGGCGAATTTAATGCTAACTCAGTAATAAGATGCTAACAACATATATTTAAAATTTAATTATTAAATATAATAATTTTATACTTTAAAATTAAAAATAAAAACTAAAACTAAGGAAGTCTTTCCTCTCTCCCATAACGGTTCGACCCTAGCTTCTTCCTCTCCAAAGCTGGTCTCTTCTTTTTGTTTTTGGCGTTGGTAGGACAGCAACCATCCTTCTCCAAACACCTCCCATTGTATTGCACACACCATGTGACCCTCCCCTCATCTTCTTAGTTGTCGACTTCCTCGTCTCCTCCGTTGAACTCCCTTCACATTTTGCTCTGCCTTCGACTATCTAGTCACCTCCGATTTCGAATCACCGGCACTACTCCCTCTGAGTTTTTTTATTTCTCCGTTGAATTTTCTCTTGCAGAACTATTTCTGATTTCTGAACCTAAATCCTTTTTTTATTTATGATTTTGATCCTAGAAAGCAAAACAAGGGCATGGGAGATTGGGAGTGTGATGCTAGGTCATCTTCGTCATCTCTGGACAACTCGTAAGGATCCCTTTACTCTCTATCAATGGAGTCTTATGATCGAACCATCTTTCGAATTGCCACAGCTCAAGTGAGGTTGATTGCATATGCTGAGATTTGGGGCTTTCTAAATTGGGGAGAGCTATTGCCTCTGCCGCCCCCAAAATTGAAAGAAAGGACCAGTTGCTATAAAGAGATGCCATCGATTGTAGGTTAAGAGAGTTGCATCTGTGGTTTGAAGAGTGAGACACTGTGAACATCTTTTTCAGTTTTTGTTTTTATTTTTATTTTAATTTTAAGTTATAAAAATTATTATATTGTATATATGTTTATATTTTGGCCAAATATTTTTGATAATATTATGCATATATGTTTTGCCATCATTGTATTGCTAAGCCAGCGTTAAGTTTGCCATGTAAGCATTTTCCATTAGTGAGAATTAACAGCGTTAATATTTAGGGACTAAAAATACATTTTATAAATTTATAATATTAAAATGATACTTGATGTAAATATAAATAATTAAATATATACTTTAACCTAAAAAAAATCAATGAATCCCAACCCATCATAACCAACCTTGGACTTGGTAATTTTGATTCCTTGAGGAGACTTTACACAAAATGTGGAGAGTGAGAGATCCAAAAAAATAAAAAGGACCCACTTTTGGGGTTTACACGTGTGAGTGGAAGAACAATGCTTTTTGGGTCCATCTCGTTGTTGTACTTATGGTCTGTCTGATATGAGAGAACAATGCTTTTTGGGTCCATCTCGTTGTTGGGAACACTTATTTTTTTAATATAAATGTTTATTACAAAAGTTGAGATAAAACTTTTCTCACATACTTATCTCGTATACTGTGAATCACGATTTATAAGCATTTATTACCCAAAAATAAGCTATTCCAAACAAAGATGGGAGAGAAGGCAGGAAAAATTTTTGAGTTATATTTAAGAAAATTGGAAAAGTGAGATTATAAAATTTTAATATAAAGAATATATAAGATAAAAGAGTAAGAAAGTTTAATTAAAAAATTTATACCCTACTTCTCTCATTTTTTTTTAAAATCTTATTCAAAAAAATTTTTCTTCATCTCCCCACATACCAAACAAGTTCTAAAACTAATTTAAGGGTTCTTTCCTCTTTTGACCAAATACTCTAAGGGTGTGTTTGGTTTGAGGGGAGGGTAGGGGAGGAAGGGGAGGGGATGGTAGGCAAATTACAATTTTACATAAAAGAAACCCAAAATTTACCTTCTCATTTTTTAAAATTTTGGATTCCTACCCAAAATTTACCCTCTCATTCCTTTTAAATTTTATGTTCCCGTCTAAAATTTAAATACCTTTAATCCAAAAAGATAATTTACCCCTCCCCTCTACCCTCCCCTCAAACCAAACATACCATAAGAGATTCAAATGCTGATTGATCTTGCCCATATGATTGGTGTAGTATGTCTCCATTAATTAGTGTCTCCATTTTCTCTCCATTTTGGAAAAACTACGCCGTTTTATACCTCTCACCAATCCAACACCATTTTATCCCAGCAGTGACGCCGTTTTTGCTAAAAATCAGGTCTGATTAAGTTCTTTTTTCCCAATCCAGCAAAGCCGTGAGTTGAAAATTAATTTTCATTGCTGAGAGACCGTCAAGGACCAACAATTATGCAGATTGTAAGGAAATTACTCAGGGAAGGCAGTTGGATGGCCTGCTACAGAGGTTTGGGACCTCGAAGGGGCTTCAATGTCAATGTCTGCAACAAAAATGATCACCATGGCTACGGGTGAATGATGAGGATTGAGGGGAATAATCAGTGTTGGATTTGTGACAGGTATAAAACGGTGTAGTTTTACCCAAATGGAGACACTAATTAACGGAGACATATCTTGCCGGCAATATGATAAGGAGAATCTCTAAATTGATTACTCTTTCATGGGAAGAATGATATTTAATAACCTTTAGATTAATCACAATGAATAATCAAGAATCGTGATCATTGGTTGATTTTTTTTTTTTTTGGAGTTGATTTTCCTAGTTCTCAGCTTGGGTATTGCTAGTACTCAAATTTGACTTTAAAAAAAATTCAAGGTCCTTAAATTAAATTAATGTTCTTATAACTTCCTTAAATTTCGTTTTCCCCTTATATCAAATTAAAGAACGCAAAGATATGCTAGCTCCATTGTTATAGGGTTTTTCTTTTATTCTTTAGTATGTGTACCCAAAGAAGATTATATAAATAAATAAATATATAACAGGTTTATATACCCTACCAAATAGTGCATGTCAATGAGTGTGTGTCGAATATATTAGTATTAATTTGTAATAGTAAAAGATGAAATTTTTTTGAGCAAATGTTGGATGACATGAATCACCAAATTAATGTGATCTAATTGAATGGTGGCTAGAGAAATAAAGGTTTTATTTGAGCACCAAATTAAATCTGTAGCTTGATGTTGTCCATAGAGAATTGCTCTACATATCATCTATTCCATATAATGGAAATCTGAAAAGTGAAAATATTTTGCACTCTAAGCCTTAATAGGAAAACTCTTGATGAAATAAAAAAAAAAAAAAACACTTAAGCCATAGGCCCATTAATTAATACTGAAAGGGAAGACTTGGGCTTGAAGCAATTCCTAAACTTGCCAAACACACAAATCCAAATGATAATTAGACATAAACAGAGGTTGGGTATAGTGAAAAAAATTAGTCATTCATAATGTGACAAACTAAGGTTTGAATTTCTATTAAGAGAAGTACTCACATTTAATACCCAATATTATCTCGAACATAAATGCCTCCGGTAGGAGAGGAAACATGCGCTTAAGGAAAAAAAAAAGACAACAGGACTTTTCATTAAATAAATTTCTAAAAGTTTAGTCCATATTATAACCCAAAACAAATTAAAATAATCAGAAAAAATCCTTTTTGAGCAAAAAAAAGAAAAGAAAGAAAGAAAGAAAGAAAAGAAAGAAAGAAATCCTAGCTTCCCATTCTTCCCTGCATGCCTAGCCCACTCATATCATGTCTTCCATCATTGAATTGGGCCTCTGATTCTTAATTATGGTTCTTCTATTTGGACTTCCCGTCTAGGCCAACTTGGCCTTCATCTTACCTCTTCATACTACTAAAAGGTAAAAACTATGGTGTTAAAACTTGAGTCAAGGTTGGTCCGAGTGATAAGCGGTTCAATTATACTTAAGTAGGATCTCGGATTCAAAACCTGGTGAATGGAGAAAACTCCCGTTGGAAGATTCATCCACCATGCTAGGTGCGCAACGCGAGTCGAATCCAGATTAGTCAGGGCACAACTTTGGATATCAAGTGGGCTACCAAAAAAAAACTTGAGTCAGGTTGCTCAACTAGACCAATAAAGCCACTAAACCAATTTCCTGGCTAATCCAGTCAAAGGTTTTTAACAAGCCAACCTCATTAGATTTTATATATTTTTTATTTTGTTGAACTTTAAACTACGTAGTTTTAAGTTTTAAAAAAGTAACAACAACACTAGCAGCCGCAGTAGTAGGTTAGATTTGTGTTTTACTAACTTAGTTTTATTGGATTACGTGTTGTTTTATGCGTAAAGGTTCTATTTACTTATTGATTAATACCTTTCTATTTAAGTATTACTCTTTATAGAGTTATATATAAATACTTTTATATGTTTTAGTTAAACTATATTATTTATTGAATTGACCACAATTGGTAAATCATTTACTCTTGAACTATTGTCTCAACAAATTTAATAACTCATCCGATTTTAGTATACCTTGTTAAAAATCTTATACTCAACTTGCTTTTTGGGTCCTCATACTATGCTCATCCAAAAGATGAGCACAATATGCTCATCCCTTCAATTTTGGGGTGAGGACCATCTTTTTTTATTTTTTATATATTCTTATTTATTTGGATTAAATTATATAGGGTTAAGGTGCAAAAATACACATGAGCTTTTATCAAAAGTGCATCCAACACCAAATGCTTTTTTTTGGAGCAAAAGTGCCTCTGAGCTTTCAAAATAGGTGCAAAAGTCACATAACTCGTTATCTGAAACTGACGTCTGTTATGTTACATTTTTTGGTTGCCAGGTGGAGACCAAGGGTGATTTATCTCGTTTGACTAAGCTAACGTGGCAGTTGCATTTGTCCATTATACAATAAACATTAAACACACAAAAGAAATCGAACTCCCCGACAAAGAAATAGATCAAGCAAGGTTCAGCTGTTCAACCAGAATTGGGAACGGATCTGCAACAAATTTAATCTAGAATTTAAACAAATTTAATCGACTTCAGCTAAGAATAAATCAGTTGAATCCCCTGAGATCCTAACACGACCCTTGCCCCCTTCCGAATTCAAAAGATACGAAGCACCAAGAAAATCAATGGATGTCCATAGAAAAAGGTTCCGGACAACAATTCAAACATGGAGTACCTGACAATTTTCCCTTTCTCGAATTCCATGCGACGGGAGAATGTTGAAATTGGATCCACTAAAACCCTAACATCGACGATCTTCACTCCATTCTATAATCTCTGCGTCTCGAACTTGAGAGGGAAAGCTGAAGCTCACAGAATCGGAGAGAGAGTGAGCCAGGAGTGAAGGCGGTGGCGGTAGATGCAGATTCGAGTGTGAAACTGAGCAAAGTCCAGCGGCGTCAGGGTGAGGCCGAGAACTCGCGCTTTCCTCTGCACGGCCAGCAGCCTCCTTCTCTCTCTTCTAACCACTGGTTTCTTCAATCCGTTCGCCGCCTTCTTGACCTTCTTATGCTGCCTCTGGAACTTTCTCCGACTGAGCGGAGAGGCCAATATCGCCCGACTCCACCTTGTCCTGCCTTTCGCTGTCACAGCGAGAACCCGGTTGGCGACCTCACGAACGTCGCGCCCGAGGCGAGGCTTGGCCGTGGAAGAAGAACCCTGGCGAAGAACGCGGCGGACAGCTTCGACGAGTTTGGCACGTCACTTTTGTTATTTATTTTTAGTAAATATTCAGACTGCCTTGTGCCATATCAGCATCTCATCCTCCAAGTTGTTTATTATTCGTCCACATCATCATCACTAATCAGCATTTTTAGTCAATAAAGTTAAAACTCACAGTCAACATCCTTGAGATAACAAGTTATGTGACTTTTGCACCTATTTTGAAAACTCAGAGGCACTTTTGCTCCAAAAAAAAGCATTTGGTGTTGGATGCACTTTTGATAAAAGCTCATGTGTATTTTTGCACCTTAACCCAATTATATATTGTACTCTGAAATATTTTTATCATTCAGTATTTTAAATTAATTAATTTCTAATTCTGCATTCAAAAATATTTTTCCTGCAATACCAGTAACCTGAAATATTTTTTTAATAGCACCCAATAACTGAAATATTATTTTGACACCTGGTATTTTAAGCTAATTAACTTTTTGTACATGGAGTATTTTTTTAAAAAAATAAAAAGAAAGCCCCCAAAATTAGTGGATGAGCATGGAATGTGGATTCCTAATTTAAGAGGTGTTTTTCCTGTTGACCAAATACCTTAAGAGATTTACCGATCATGACGATTTGATTAGGAGAATCTGTGAAAATAATTATTCAAGGGAAAGGAGACGTTCTTTCAATGGAAAAAGATATTTAAGAACCCTTTGGAAATATTAATCACAATTAAATTTTTTGGGTTGATTTTTTAAGTACTCAGCTTTTGTATATTCTAGTACTTCACTTTGACTTTGAAAAAATAAACAGATTCTTATTTTTAATTAATGTTCTTATAACATCCTTATATTTCGTTTTCCCCTGTACAAAAACAAAACGGTGGGTTTCATACTTAATAATTCTGCTTAATTTTGGTATACTTATATTCATAATTTTAGGACATGACATTGGCAAATTTTTGGACTGGTCAATTACTCACTTAGAAACAATTCAGTCAATTATTCCTTCCAATTAAAGAAATTGAGACAAGCAATCATATCAGATTTGGAGACAATGATATTTTTAAGTCAAACGAAGACATAAATTATCATGGCAATGGAATAATGTATTTAATTGCAAAAGAAAACTCCAAAAAAGAAAAAGAAAAGAGAGGACAATGAAGCGTGTGTGTGTATATATATAATAAGTTCACTATGGAACGTACAATAAGTTGAATATAAGCAATTTAATACATTGATGGTGAAAAAAGAAAAAAGAAAGGCAAATAGCTTTCCAGATTCTCTAAGAACATCAACTCCGTACAATCAAATACTAGCTCAACAATCAATGGTATCTTACACACACACACACATTTTTTTGTCAAATTATCCAGATAATCAAACCCAGACCGGACCGGCTTATCCAGACTGAAAACCGGTCTACCGGCCGGTTCAGATTTTTTTATTTTTTATTTTTTTAAATCAATATTTTTAAAACTTTTTCTTTAGAATTTCATATTAATAATTTTAAGATCTTCAATTTCTCACAGTTTAATCCCAGGTTAGTTCCGATCTGATCCACTCACCTTTAACCCAGTACCTTAGCCGATTTAGTAATCAGTTCGGATTTAATTACCTTGCAAATTATATATATATATCTTACTATTCATCAACAGTGTTGTGCATAGCTATCGGCAACAGACCCGGCGATGCCACCCTCCTCCGCAGCGGTGCCACTCTCCTCCGCAGCAGTTGCCACCGTCGGAGGCGGCGGAGACAGTGGTCATATTTGGTTTTGATGAAAGGGACAAGGTCAGGGACCACTAGCAGGAAGTAGAAAACGAACTGAAGGCCCCAGAGAGAGGGAGGGACAAGAAGGGAAGTCAAAGAAGCAATCGAGAAGGATCCAAGATATAGCATCACTTTCCTAAGTTGAGAGCTGTAAGTGGGAAGACAACGCCGAGCCAGAAACAACAGGTAGTAGCCGAAAACGGCGACGACGGAAGCCATGGTGGAAACCGGACGAACCTTGAAGGGAGATGCGGTCGGCTGGGCGGAGGCCTGAATCTGGAGGAAGGCGAGAAGAGCCGGGATAGTGAAAGCAATGATGGAGTGTAGAGATGTGAGCTCAGGAGCTAAGTTAAGAAGGATGGTGATAAGGATTGTGATTTGAAGCCGATTGATCAGAAAACTGATGGAAGTTCGCCAAATACCGTTAAATGAGGTTGTTTCAGACACAAGATCTGGCATCTTTATAGTTATATCGCACACAGATCCTATAGAAGAATTTAGGGTTAGGGTTGTTGCACTCTGATGGAGCAAGGTTTTTCAACGAGACGAACAGATATTTAGGAAAATTATAACTTTAATTTGGGGGGTTTTATAGCCAAAGAGAAAGGATTTTAGGTTAAAAAAAAATAAGAAAAGTTGGAAAATAAGAGTAACCTTCAGAGAAGATTCATGGAGCTATCTGGGAAGCTACGTATACGTTCACACCTGTGTTCACCAATTCGCAATCCCTATTATTGCTGCTGTATGAAGGAGCTATCTGGGAAGCTATATGTTCACACTTGTGTTAACCTATTAGCAATCCCTATTATTGCCACTGTATGAAGCTGCAATTTCATCATCGTTTTTAAACAAGGTTAATTATTTATCTGAACATTATATTTGGAATACACCAAATTAGAACAGGTATTCTACCTCTGTTTATATAAGATCAATTTAATCAATTTGAGTAGATGAAATTAATTAGTTAAATTAGTTATCCGTAAAAAATATTGTGTTATATTTTCTAAAATACCTTCTTAAATTATTTGCATTGAAAGTACCCATTGATATTACATGTGTAATGAATAGGGATAATTTAGTAAAAAATGATACACATGTGAGGGATAAAATGGATTGGGGTATAATATTTAAGACCAAATCTAACCCTCAAATTAGATCTTATATTAAGGATGAGAAATAGTACTATTTACTCCCTTTAATCCTAAATATATAAGTTAGTTAAAAGGTTTCCTTTATCTCCCAAATTTATATTTTTTCTTTAAATTATCTCTATTAAGTGCATATACTACACGAAAATTTCCAACTAAAGTAGTTCGAATGCAAATGATAATAAAAGAAAGCATTTTAGAAAATTAACTTACATTCTTATAAATAACAAACTTCACTAATTTTCTTAATCTCCATGAATTAGTTATCCAGAAGGAAAAAGGAAGGGGCAAAAAGTGGGGAAAAGATATATGAATAGCTAACTCCAAGATTATGAGCTACTACTTACCCTTATCTTCCACCTACCCTGGTTAGTCAAGGGAAATACATCTAGCAAACCATCACCACTCAAATATTCATGACAACATTATCATGCATTATTCGTCGTATGTATATTTTAAGATAGAAACTTCAACATATCTTATTAATTAAGTTGTTACAAGTCTGTTTATTGCTTCTAATTTTTTTAGTTCTTTATTTATTTCATTACAAAATCTTTTTTGGTATTTATTTAAAGTTGTATTTATTTGTTAGCTACATGCCTACATATATAAAAAGTAGCGAGAGAGAGTAACATGGATACGTCACCCTGTATGTATGAGGTGAAGTTTTATTTTGTAGATTCTAGGATATCCAGCAGAAACTCCATTGGACTGACTTTTTTGTCTTGGAGAGAATGTAGTGAAATATGCGGTTTCTGCATTTTTCAGTTCCTAGATTCTTTTTATGAAAGAAAAATGGGATTATAAAATTTCATCTTGTTGTAATAATGTAAATGTAATGTATGGAATTTTTTTTGGTGAGGAAAACCGAAAAAAAAAATTATATAATTTAATCATAACGGTTTAGGATTGATGAATAATGAGGTACTACGGTTCAATAGTTATACCCCCTTCAGTGCTTAATAGTTATACTTATGTACTTTTTTTTAAGAGATTAATGAAGTTAAATAAATTATTTAATCATATCATGTGTATGTGTTATTACATTATATATTACTACCTCCGGTTCTAAATATAGGATAAAGTTTGTAGTACAAATTGCACTACAAACTTTATCCTATATTTAGGACCGGAGGGAGTAATTATAAGTAAGACAAATTAGTTTGGAGAAAAATAATGAGTATTAATACTTTAATGTAACTTATTTAACTTCCTTAATCTCCCTAAAAAAAATCAACTAAATTTTATATTTAGGACTAGAAATAATATATGCGTAAGAGAGGCCTCGATGGCTTAAGAGTTTAAACTTATTTAAGGTTTTCATGCCTACAAATATAGGTTTTCAATCCTACAAGTTAAAGACTTGTTACTTTTAAAACAATGAAAATTGGCTTTAATTTTCGGAGTTCAAACTTATTTAAGGTCTCTCATTCCGAGTTTGGAAACTTATAATGCTAAACTCACTATTAAATTTAAAGCATTCAAATTTGCTTAGCGGAGGTTTTATATAAATTTATTTGTCCAGTTAATTAAAATAACAACTCAATTCAGATCGGTTTTGGAAATGTTGGAAACAAATGTTTATAACTAAGAAGGAGATCAGGCATACCTGGACGAATCCATGTTCGGATCCGGGTCAAAGCTCCAATACTCCATACTTGTGCCCACACAATTATTAGACTACTAGAGCCTAATTGTGATTTGCACAGCAGATCACCAGAACCAGAAAGATGGTAGGAGAGAAGGGAATTGCCAGAAAACTCAATGGCGGGGCAAGTTGCAATTGAGGAGGCACACCCTATTTATAGTGGTTTATGGAGGCCACTAATTAGGAAACGTGTGCACTCCTTCTTGCCCTCCAAGACAGGAATTAATTGTCTCTCAATTAATTCCCTAATTATGGTGATTTGTTCCTCTTTTAACAAATCTATAATTATTGCTAAATATTCCCAAATCAGCATCTTATGCTGATTTTATTCTTATTTGATTAGGCTACTTATTTCCTAATCAAATAGTCCGGCCCATCAAGGGCGGACTTGGACACAAAGTCCAACATCTCCCACTCGCACTTGATGGGCCTCCCATCGTGCGCGCATTACTCTTTCTTGTTTCATACTTGGCGTCTGCCGTGACTGCGTGGGCAAAAATGTCTTTCAGATTTGGTGCTTGCGATACTAGAAATCCTTTATATCGGACCAGCATCCAAGGACACCCTTCGTATATAACCGTAAGTTATATTTTCATTGCCTCATATGCCCCAGATTCTCCCATACATATTACTCATGGCATATCTAATCCCTCTCGAGTTAATATGTTGATTAACTCAGATTGCCTTCCACGTACATAGCATCCGCACTTACTAGCTACACATAGAGCTAGTAAGGGGTCGACCACAGATACTAGTACATCTTATGTATCTAGGAGTAAATCTTCCTTTTTGACTAAACATCAGTCCATCTTGACTTGGTCGCTTTCCTAGTTTTCACTCGTCTGACCGAATCGAGTGTGATCATGGAGCTTCAGCTAAAGTAGCTGTCACCAAACCAAGCTTTCATGATGCCGCCTAAGTCTTAAGGGCATCGTGGAATTATTCTTCCTTCCTGGGACTCACACTGTGGTGAACTAGGGATCTTTCACCCACATCCCGTGTTGCAGTTTAACTCTCAAGCACATGCAGTATGAATTGCATGCTACGGTGAATGGTCTGAGGTGTACGTCGATTTCTTTATCTTTCACCGTATAGACATTAGTTCCAAAATGTACTCAACATTCGAACCAGAACTTCCTTTTTCACAATATCTCTTATTTGTGAAAAAGGGTTCTTTGCCTGGCTACAGGTCTATATTCATGCTTCGATCCATTTTCTGTGTATATGCACACATGTAGATCTCATCTCAGTCTAACTGAGGCGACTCAAACGCAAAGATTCTTCTCAACCATTTCATGGTGATCATTTGCTCGTCTTACCTTCCCATGCCCCTGCAAAAACATGGGAAGATGGTTGTTCGTGTGAGTGAACCAACCTCTTTTAACCTGTACGACATACAAAGCTGTATACCTTTATGTATTTACTCATAACATACATACCATTTCTTTTATCTTTATATAAAAGAAGTTCACGACCTTATATTTTATTTGCGCCCCTAGATTTTCATTAACTCAATGAAAATCAAGCTATGGGCTCAATAAGGGGATCTACCAACATCTTGTCAGTAGAAGGTATTGAACTATCGCTTTCCCTCTTTGAAAGCATATCTCTCATAGAGATGTATCAAAAAGGTATGTTTCGCCTTGCTGTGATACTTAGGATCCTTATCATAAGATGTTATCGTTTGGATCCTTCTATCCACCATTCATTCCCAATCTCTCATAGGAATTACTTTAGCCATATGGCACTTTGAATGATGGCAGAACACACCCTGCGTTCTATTTCCACGGATAACAGGAAAAATACCATGTATATTTCCTTACTCCATCACCATTTTGCCTAGGTCTTGTATTGGAGTATCCTTTCAAAGGAAAGTTGTTTGTCTTAACAACTTAATCCATGGTTATTCTCATAACCCATTTCACAGCAGGACCAAAAAGCATCTTCCAAGTCTGACCCAAAAACATTTGGTCTTATGTACACCAATATGTACATTCACATTACCAACTATAGTCTCACATGGGACTCTATCCACCCTTCAAATGTTGGATTCCTCATAGGACATGTAACCTCTTTAGGTTTATGCCCTTGACTTTAGGGGTGTCTATGGGTTTGCAGTTTGACATCCTAAGATGTCTAAGGAGTACACTTGTACATGTCTTAGGTGGAAAAGACTATATCTTTCTTGTGCAACTCCGTTTATCTTGTCATTCAAGATATTTGTTCAACCCGTGACTTTCTTAACTCAGAATTTAAGGATTCTCTGATCCTTTATTCCTTTGACTCCCTTGACACTTGTTTCATTTGTCACTTGACAAAGGATGACTTCACAAAGAATCATCACTAGACCATTTGGAACTTATGTAGTGTTCTTCGATTATTTCGAAGTTGGTGAGGCTTTCACCTTGTGAAAACTTCATATACTACTATTTAAGTGATTGTTTCTACGAAGCCCTTAAGCTGCTTCAGTGTAGAGTTCATCATCCAATTTCCAAAATTCCAAATTGGAAGGTGGTCTTTACATCATCTTGATGCAATTTTCAAGACTAAGCTTGTTGTCATAGCCAAAGTTCAGAGTTAAAACACACAATGAAGCTTGTTGTCATAGCCAAAGTTCAGAGTTAAAACACACAATGGACAACCTTCCATTGTATTACCTCCTAGCCACTAAGTGTTTTAGGTTCTACATGCCCCCAACAGATTTGAGAACCTACTTGTTCCCAATCGCCTCTTGGCTAGGTGACAAATTACCCAAACACGTATTTGGCTTAAAAGGAATCCAAATCCTCCTGCATGACACTTTGCAATTCATCTTAGCAGGTCCTTCTAGTGTCTTTCAGACACTTATAGGTACTTATCATCACTTTCTAAATGATGAAGAGAGCATTCAATCCATTAGGGAATCTATCCCTTATAGTCATTCACTAGATGACAATTTGCTCCAAGGTGGATTTCATAGGATTCTTTTCCTATGTATGAGTGAGGTAATTCTCTCGTAACTTACCTCTTACCTCTTTCATTATGAAAATGGTCTCAATCCTCCCACTCGGATCAGTGAACTTAGGAACACTTGGTTATTCCTTGTCACTTGTGAACCTCTTGAAGAGATTTATTGTGATTAATGCTCATTTCCTGCTAGGAAATCTTGGTTTTATGAACGTTGTATCCCATGATTTTCTCTCAGTCACTGAACCGCCATCATTTTCACTAATGAAGACGTGTCATGTCAAATTCTCATGTCATCTCACAAAGAGATACTTTGCTTACCTTGACCCCAATCTTCCTTACTCATAGGAAGAAGTATGAATATAAAGTTGATGACCCTTATGGTCTTAACAAACTTAGTCCTAGTCTAAGGCCCATCCATGATTTATAGGGTAAGGTCGTGACTGACATAGAGGGCATTTGGTTAAGTGTAAATATAATAGCTATGAGTCCACCTACCAACATATGGCTGATAGCCTCATTGGTGCCATTATGTTCATAACCAAAACAAGGAGAGGTCTATCTCTCCATTTCAACAACTCTATTATGTTGAAGAGTTCTAGGTATTGATAGTTGCCTAACAATGCCTTTCTTGTACACAAAACAGCTTGAACTAAGCACATGGGTGTCTTTAACCCTTGTTAGTTCAAAAGGTCTTATCCTTTCAGTTTACTGATTCCTGACTAGTTCAGCCATTATCTAACAGCTTCACATTTGCCAAAAATCAAGTAAACATTACTGTATTTCGAGTAAACGTCCACAACGTTAACGAAACACCAAGCTGTTTGTGTTTTGCCCTCACGTTTATTGGTTCACCAACGTCATAATTTGCCAATTGCAGTGGATATTCTCAGAAAAATGTTTCTTTGTCTTTCTTGCCAGGCAGAATGAGTTCTGAACTTATTCATAAGGGTATTAACCCTTTGACACACGTCATTTAGCAAATACTCTTTTGCTAGTTTGATCATTCCCATTGATCAAGGTGTACATGTGGCAAGAAATGGAATTTTTTATCCCTAGGAAAGAAACATCAAAATCCAACAAAGGATTTGAGAATCATAGTCCCATCGATCCTTAACTAAAGAGATAGCAAAGATGTGATTCTGTCAGTTGCAATTGCATGGAGTGAATCAGGGTGGTTTATCTATGCAGAGTTAACGTGCAAGTTCCAATCCCTTGATTCTCTCTCTTCATCGCTTTGCATTTGACATAAAGCCATATGCTTCATTTGAAACATCCACAACTTATGTGGATTGCTACTTTTACAACCCTTAATGGTTAATCAATGTAGCATTTCATCTTTTGCAGAAACCATTTGATCTTTTCTAGATCAAGTTTTCCTCATAGGTTCCTTGCCCTTGGGCTTTGAGGATGAATCATCCCACTCTTTAGCTAAGTTCGTCTGACTGATTGATCTTGGATCCTTCAGTCTCTCACACTGAAGTTCAATGTGGTGAATCACATTGCTGAAGGTTACAATATGCATATCAGGGGCAATATATACTATTGTATATGCCCACTCACTGGAAGACATGGCTCACTCCCACTCACTGGGAGACATATATTCCTCCCACTCACTGGGAGATGTCTTATCACAACATACACTTATTGTTTGTTAGAAAGAACTTGGCATTTAGTTTGTCTCAGCTTCTTGTTTGACATCTGCCTCAAGTGTTGCCTAAACAACATGTTAGGACTTAGTACACTTAGTTTTAACTTTATGGAAGAAGATCACTTATTTTCACTATCTTCCAACACTATCCATATGGCTTGGATAAGGTTACATTGCTCATACCAACATAAGTTTGAGCAATGTTGTTCTTTCTATGCTTGATAGCATAAACCTTTTTGTATCCTTCAATTGCTTCAGCCTCTAAATGCTGAAGACTAGTTGGTAGGATGTCCCTGACATCTCATTCTTCTTGAATGAAAGAGATTTGAGAGTTTCTAACTCCACAGATATCTCTATTGAGCTTGTCTTCATAAGCTCAGTCAAATAGACTTGGTCATAATTGGTCACTCAGACGATTATGGTATACAAATCTTAGTTGTTCAAATAAGACAAAGGATAATTAGATGATAAGTTCACTAGTTTCATGTTCAGGAGACAACTATGTTGATTCCCATCCCAATCATATTAGTTAGCTCATCACCCTTTTAACCACAGTCTTCATTTGAACACTTTCCCCTTTGGATTTCTAGACATATTCCAGAAAAAACTCCCACTCAATCAAAGAGCAGTTATATTAACAAGATAATAACACATTATCATCTAACTAGCATGAATGTTCAAGAAAACAAGAAGAGAATATACCGAATTCAATTCTAAAAACAAACAGAGAATTTAATATTAAATTCAATGGAAAAACAAGAACATTCAAAAAAAGTTTAAGCCTCATATCATTGTCTCTTAACTAGGTTCTCCTTCTCATAGGCCCTTCTGACCATATTAACTCATGTACCATCTAGCTACAATGTCAAGCTCCTCTTTGCCATGTTTACATCCACTCATTTAGATGTATTTGCAGCATACCTCCCACTTGATGAGATGATTCTCACATCTCTATCTCTCTTGTCATTTGTCACAACATATGTGATAAAAGGTTGACCTTTAGAAGTCATTGCTTCAATCCAAGTGGATCAATGTGGTTAGAAGCATGGGAAGACTTATTATTATTCAATAATTATTGAATAATTTTAGGTTGCTGCAATTTTTCAGGTTTTTTATCTCTAAGAGTTTGAGTCAAGGTTGGATAGGATTTTATATTCAAAAAACTCATTTGAATAATCCCTTACTTTTAAAGAATCTTTCAGTATTAACCTTATGTTGCAGCTGAAATTACTCTTAAAAATAAGCCAACATGTCCCAAAAACAATAGAACCAACATTGATTCATTTCCAACATTTTTTTGGGATCTTCTAAGTGCACATAAGCACCTTTTTGACTCAAATCATATCCAAACGTGCTTCAAATATATGCAAATTATATATCAAATTGAAGCTCTCGAATTTAGGGATTTTTAGGAACCAACCACATCTCAATCGGAGGTCCCACGCGCTCTCACGTGCCCCTAGAACGTGTCTGGATGGAAAAATCCAGAAAAATTGGAAATTTCCAGCTTTGGCCACTCTCGCTGGAGGCGCGTGACATACACGCGCCGCCTTGCGGCCTTCTGCCGGCGACACGCGCCGGCTACCAAGAATCCACGCGCCGTCCTCTCTCCGACGGTGCTTGCCACGTGTCAAACGGAGACCCCAGTGGGCCCCACGCGCCATGTGTCACACTCTCCTTTTTTTTTTTTTTGGGGTCAACAGTCAACGGATGACTGTTGACCGTTGACCGGTCAACCGTGACCCGTCATCGATGACGTGTCACTGACATGGCGCTTGACGATGATGTGGCGGCCGCTCATTGGTGCCACGTGGCATTGGTTGACCGATGACGTGGCGTTGACTGCCACGTCATCATCTTCAACCTCCAGCCGGGTCAACCCGACCCGGTTGGAGCTCCTACGGGTCATCGCGACCCGCCAACTTCGGGAAGCCATATGTCCCTCGTTTTAGCTCCGTTTTTCGCGTTCTTGGTGTCGTTGGAATCGTAGTTCAGCGAACTACAAATCCATGGCATTTATTTGATCTTAAAACCTCTGTTTCATTGATCAAATCGTGAGTGAAGTTGCGGCGGCGACTAACGACCCGCGAACTTCTTTCCTTTGTTTCTCCCTCATCCGGACTCCGTTTGACGCGTTCTAAGCATCGTTGGAATCGTCTCTTCGAGCTCTACACATCCATGTCCTTACTTTGGGCAAAAACACCGAGTTTCAAAACACCCAATTTTTCTCGACGTTGTCGGCGCGACGTAATTCGACCGGATGTGTGTCTTTGCGTTTCAAAGGCTCTTCTAACCTTTGAGGGGTTAAGTCTTTTTCGTTTTTAGTTCCACATAGGTTCCAAAAACGTAACTTTAAGAAATCGAAGATTTGAGGAAGAGGACGAAGGAATTGTGCCATGAATATATATATACACACATGCGCATATGTATATTATAGTCAGAGGAGCAGAGAACGCAATCACACAGCAACAAATATATATATCATGTCTGGATTTTTCAATCATGCGGAAGCTTAAAACGAACACATCTTTGGTTGCACACAGACACGCATATATACATAGCAAAGGCAAAAACAAAAATATATACAAATATATACATGTTCACATTTTGAAAAACATATACCTAGATTCCCAAAAATATTCACATATGAATCAAAATTTCAAGCAATAAAATCTAAGCATATAAAGCTTGAAAAATATGTACAGTGGCACATATTAACATTATATATTCATATATATAATAGCACAGCGGAATTAGATGGAGATATAAACAAATTATATCATTTAGTTTATTCACATAGAATAATCACAGCCTCAAGGATCAAATGGCTCTGATGCCAATGTTGGAAACAAATGTTTATAACTAAGAAGGAGATCAGGCATACCTGGACGAATCCATGTTCGGATCCGGGTCAAAGCTCCAATACTCCATACTTGTGCCCACACAATTATTAGACTACTAGAGCCTAATTGTGATTTGCACAGCAGATCACCAGAACCAGAAAGATGGTAGGAGAGAAGGGAATTGCCAGAAAACTCAATGGCGGGGCAAGTTGCAATTGAGGAGGCACACCCTATTTATAGTGGTTTATGGAGGCCACTAATTAGGAAACGTGTGCACTCCTTCTTGCCCTCCAAGACAGGAATTAATTGTCTCTCAATTAATTCCCTAATTATGGTGATTTGTTCCTCTTTTAACAAATCCATAATTATTGCTAAATATTCCCAAATCAGCATCTTATGCTGATTTTATTCTTATTTGATTAGGCTACTTATTTCCTAATCAAATAGTCCGGCCCATCAAGGGCGGACTTGGACCCAAAGTCCAACAGGAAATGTAATTTTTTTATTTTCAATTTATTAGGTTTTTTAAGCTCCATCAAGTCTAACCAAGGTAACTCTTGTAAAGGCATTTTTTACACTCACATTAACTCTAACGGGAGATCTTGTATTTAAATGGTTAAAGTATCTTTCATTAGGACCAACACCTATTAGTATGATAATAAGATATTTATATAATGATTTATTAAAATCAAAATATTAAAAAAAATAAACTCAAGCTCTGTTTATTCCATTTATAATTTATAGTTATTATCTTAATTATAATTCTATAAGAATTTTATTAAAATATAAAAAATAAAAACAACATCATCAAACTGAAGTCAAATTAAAATGAACCCATAAAATTAAAATATAATTATTACTGTACAGTGTGTGGCAAGGGCATGCCCTTGCGACACACTCCCTTTGTACAGTGAGTATATTATTTGATTACTCAAGGGCATGTATGGTTGGTGTTTTAAAAGTATGTTCGCGTAAATCGAGATACAATTTCTCTTATATACTTACTTCATATATCGTAAATTACGTTAGAAAAGTGGCTTCTACTACTAATCCAATCAGATACTAAATAATTGACACATCTTCTTACAAGCGTTATTTGTGGGAAAAAAATACCATCCCTACTCTAAAAATTAATTTCGTACACGTTAACGTGAAGGCTGGGGGGCAACTGTTGTAAGCGTGTGTGGCGTGAAGGTGGTAGCCGGTAAGCTAGGCTTTCTCAGTAGGGATGAGTATGGATTGGATTGGATCGGATTTGACATCAACTTGAGGTATGATCTTGAAAAGATTTTAGGTTGCATAAAGCTGTCTGTGGTCTAGTCTGGTCCAGCCCGACCTCGGTCCAGCACCAACCCGAGGTCGGGCTAGACCAGACCGGGTCTGGTGGACTATCTGGACTGGACCAGGTAGTCCAGGACCTAAATTTAATATTTTTTTTATTTTTATTTTTTCATCTTTGGAAGGCAAAATTTGAACCTATTAAACATAATTATGACCACAAAAATACCTATAATAATATAAAATATGTCACCAAAAATTAAAACATCATAAATCTATAAGAATATCCGACAACATTCAACAACAATAAAAAAAAAATATGTTGAGAAAAAAGATTTAAACATGATAAATATAATTAAGATAATAAAAATACCTATAATTATATAAAAATCATCATAAGAAATAAAACTTGATTATAAATCCTTAAAAAACCCTAACAATATTAAATAAAAAAAATAACATCTAAATTATAAAAATATTTTTTGAGAAATTGACCTGGACCAGACCGAACCAGTCTAAGTGGTTTGGTCCCCTAGTTTGGAACCCGGTCCAACCCAACCAGTCAGTCTGATCCAATTTCACTATATTGCTTAATGTTTATTTGAACTGGACCAAACTAGACCAGACCAGCTCAGATCAGACCAGACTGAACCTGACCATGGGTTTTTTGCTCATCCCCATTTCTCAGTTTCTCTCCAATGTTGTGTGGAGAAAATCTGGGGAGAAAAGCACGACACCCACACCATTTGTTTCTCCCTATCTTTTTCCTCCAATCCAAATAATAGAAAATTTATTCTCTTCCCTACTTTTCTGCTCTAGTAATTTTCTCTTCATCCAAACATAATACTAATGTAAACAAATATTTAAAGCTGGCACTTTCATCTTTTAAATTTTGACCAACAACCCGTGGGTATTAAGATTAGATTTAACTAGATACATAACATGTTAGACTGATAAAAAAAATTATATTTGACATATGACATGAAATTTTAAGTATTTGATTATTTTGACTAACCTACGTAACATTTCCCCAAAAAACAAGGGGGGAAAAAAAGAAAACACATAACATTTCTTCCGGGTGAGATCCGAGGGAGGTGGCTTCTCATCCTTTTGCCTCCAGTCCATTTCTTTGAAATCGTCACCGTTTTGTGAGCAAAGTGGTTGATGTTGTTTTTTAGACGGTACGTCCAACATTTTAAATATTTTTCAATAGTATATAGTATTCAAAATTAAATTTGTTGTGCATCTAACCTTCTAAAGTATTTTTTCAGTAATACTCATTATTTTATAATAATTTTTTTCTCATCCAGAGTCTTAAAGTAGTTTTTTAGTGAGATATATATCCAACACCCTAAAAATTTTTTAGTAGCAGTCAATATTCTATAATAATTTTTTATGCAATTTTTTCTTCAAAGTATTTTTCTCCGTATTACTGTAATAAATATCTTAAACCGAGGATACTAAGTGTTCTTGAAAAAATAATTTAATATGTTGAATGCACAAAAAATTAGTTTAGGATATTGATTATTAGTAAGAAATATTTTGGAATAATGGATGAGAATAATTAGGATATTAATTAGTTGCTACTAAAAACATAATTCAAGGTGTTAGATATACAAAAAAAAAAAGTGTTACTAGAAAAATACCTTAAGGCATTGAATGAACAAAAAATTATTTTAAAATAATGAGTGCTACTGAAAAAATATTTTAGACTGTTGGAAGCATAAAAATTTAATTTTAGAACAAAATGAATGCTCTGAAAAAAGATTCTATAAACATGTTTTTTCTTCCCCTTGGGCCCATTTGGTACGAGAAAAATTTGAAGAGGGAAAGGAACTTAGAGAAGGGGAAGGAAGATTGTAAGGGGTAAGGAAAGATGGGTTGAGGGAAGAAGGGGTGATGGAAGATGGGTTGAGGGAAGATATATTGTTTGGTATGAAGAAAATTGAGGGTAAAAGCTGGGGAAAAAATAGGAAAATACCCACTTTACCCTTAACATAAATTAATAATTATATATGAATTAAATTTATATTTCAATTCATACATTAAATAATTAGTATTACAATAATTTAAAAATAAAATGAAATGAATAAAATATAAATTATAATTTAAATAAATAAAAAATTATTTTATTTATTAATGAAATGGAAATTATTTTTTTGTGGAATGAAATTCAAATTTATTAAAAAAATTCAAATTTATTGATGAAATTCAAATTTGCAAGGTGGGAATCTTGAAATTTGTTTATCACATTCAAAGCAAATTCGAATATGATAAGCAAATTTTGTAGCAAATTCGAATTTTCTGCTTTTTAATTTAAAATTCAGGAGTATATTTGTTTTTCGAATCTTTTTCCAACAAAGAAACTTAAAATCCTATCCATTTTAATGGGATCTCATCCTTTTACCTTTAAAGAAATAATGGTGAGCTCAAGGTGAGCCCAGTAACCTGAATTCCTAAAAATATTGAGTCAAAATTATATACCAAATGAGTGAATTTGCTCATGTTCCCTACCTCCCCAAATTATCCGTGTACTAAAGGGGTCCTTGAATGATTGATGTTATGTGACATGTTCCCTTAACATGGGAAGTTTCCGGGACGTACGATTCAAGTCAACTTGTATCCGTTTGCCAAAATGAACGTGAAAGTCTTCTTGGACCGAATTGTTGTGTTTTTTCATAATACAATTGTTTATTATTTTACGACCATGAAAGTCTAGAGAGATAGTGAATATGGTTAAAATTCTCCTTTGGTAATTGTACTTGATCACACGTTTGTTGTAAGGATGTGGCCTCACCACTTGCCATATTGCCAGTCACTTTGTAAAATCCAAGGAATGAAAAATTGGATCGAATAATGAACCGGTCATAATAAAAATTTAAGGGTCAATGGGTTAATCAGAATCTAACCGGTAGTTCAATCGGTTATATTAAAATATTATAATTTAGTAGTGGCAATATATAGTAATATATTTTTAAACTTATATAGATAAAAATAAAGATTTTTAGAAAAAAAAAAAGCTTAAAATCTATTAGTATTAGTTATAATGCATATGCTTAGGCAATGATATCTCATTTCCTATAATTATTATATCTTTTTAAATAATTTTTTTCACTATCTTCTTCATTTTTTTTTTCTTTTATCTACTTTTCTCTTCATTTTGGTCTTCAACATTTCATTTCCCCCTAAAAAAAGCACAAAATAAAAAAAAAATGAAACCGGTCCAACCAGTTGAACCACCGGTATTACTGATTCTGACCGGTCCAACCGGTCTAACGGTTTAATGATCAAACCAAATCGGACCACTAATCGGTTCCCGGTTCAACCAGTCAAACCAGCCGGTCCGGTGTTTTGTTCTTTGGTAAAATCACATGCTTTAATATTTATATAACTACATTTAATTAATAATGTTTCTGCTTCAAATGTAGCCTTATAGTATTCTAACTCATCATCATCATCATATATATATATATATATATATATATCTGATCTCTCTTCAAACTTCTTCAAAGTGATACAATTACAACTTCATTAGTAGATATGTCTATCATAAGTTGTATAGTTGTTTTCACCATGAGCTATGAGTAGTTTCTTTCCTTTCCTATAATCAAGTTTACTTAAATTTGATTGTGATATATAAGCAACCCGACATACATATTAAAAAGATGCAGAGTGTATAGAACTCACCACATGGTGATGTTTAAATAATTATAGATGTATATAGCCTTAGTCCCACAAATAAAGAAGTTGTTTTCAAGATTTGAATAACCTTCAGATCATATGACAACAATCTTACTATTATTTCAAGGCTCACTCTCAACCAAACATACATGTTAATTGTAACCCCCTTATCACTTAAGGCTGATATTAAGTTTATAAAAATGTGATTAAGTTGAATTAGAGACCATAATACCATTTGAGACTTAATTAAAAATTTCATAACCCAAAATAGAGTTTATAAAACTTTTCTAAACCTTTTCAACAATGGTCTCATATTCACACTTCATATACACAATTGGCCTGTACAATTCAATTTCATTTATAAATATCAGAGTACAATATAATTTCCCGACACACTCGGGTTCTATTAAACAACTACAGGATTTACAAGGCACAAGTACTATATACAATGTTTGAAATGATAACAAAAAATCAAAGTAAACTCCTAGCCTGGAGCTTTAACCACCCTTCATCACATGCTTTGCTCACGCTGCAATACACTACCACATGTTTCATATATACATAATCCACAATAGCAGGTGTCCTCTTGACACATTTCATAGTCAGATCGCCACACTGGCATGATTCTCAAAACATGAATTCACAATTCCATAACATCATCTCGGCAATTACAATGACAGTTCAACAGCAAGGGTAAGTGTGATATCCATCACCACCTACAACTGCTCATACTGAAGTGCTCACGCTGCAATGCACTATGAAACATTTCACAAATTCTCATGTAGCATTTTCACAACAAACATAATGATAAGTCATGCATACCAAGCATCATACGCAATATAAGAAAAAAGTAACTACCTTAGTCTTTCCGAGCTTGCTCTGGCACCAGTCTCTCACGAGCCGAACAAATATCAAATCCTATAATTCATAATTAGGGACAAAACATTATTCTCTATTCCAATACGTAATGACTTCAACACTTAGATTTGGTTATCATTAATGTCCTTTAGGAAGCTACAAATGCCTCTAACAAAAGTCCTAAAAGGTTGAAAGAACTATATCAAAGATCCCTTTTTGGAAGTATAAGTGCTGATTGTTCACTGTTACACTCGAGTGAAGAAGGCCTCACTCTAATGATAATGAGATTTGTACTCGAGTGATGAACACAACACTTGAGTGATAAACGAACTTTCACGCGAGTCCTACAAAGTGAGGTACCAAAAGTGCTCACCTGAGAGCAGAAAGGAATGATAGAACCCAGAAATGCTCACTGCATTCGAACATAAACCAAATCACTCGAGTAATAGCCTAATGCTCACCCGAGTTCCATAAAGTGAGGTTTAGGAAGTGCTCACCCGAGAACACAAGAAACTTTCAGAGGATAACAACACTCGAGCAAGGACCTTGGCACTTGAGTAATAGCTTAACACCCGCGAGTGTTAAGACACACTCTTAAAAATTGATCGCGAGCGACAACCTGAAACACGAGTTCATAGTGTCAAATACACCTGTACTCGAGTAGACAAGGTTCACTCGAGTGAGAACCCACAACACTCACAAGTGAGACAAATACTTTTACTTTTTGCACTGAAGTGCAATAGAAAAATTGAAGGAAAAAGAGAACATGAAAGGCTTCACTCGAGTGAGACCCTTGATCACTCGAGTGATGCTTATCAGAAGCCAAGAACGCAGCATAGTTGACAACATTTTCCAACTTTTACCTAAGTGTTTCCAATGATCCTAAATCCCAAACCAAGGCTACTTCCATATAAATTTGCACAAGGAATCCAATGGAAACATCAAAACTACCAAATTCCTATTCCATTATCATGCTTTGTTTTAGGCAACATTCAACACCAAAATCCCAAACATTGCCAACTTCACAATTTAAACCTAAACTAATTCTATTTATCTAAGGCACACCATAAGGCAACATATCCTTAACCATTTCATGTCATACTCTTTAAGACCCTAATTTAAAAAAAAAAAGACAAAAAATCCTAGAAATTCAAAACTTAATTATATGGCACAAAACATAGATAGAAAGGTGTATTTCACTTACCTCTACAACTTTCCCAAAAGAGTTTCTTGCTTCTCAAGTCACTAGATTTCCTTGAGGGCCCAAATCAACACCAATGGCAAATCTAATACCATGAAAATGAAGCCCTTACCCCAAGGAATAACTTTAAAAAAAGAGTTTTGATATTTGAGATCATTTACTCACCTTAATACCAAGCTTTTCTTCTTCCTCCTTAAGCTCCCATGGTAGCATGCACAAGAGAGAGAGAGAGAAGAGAGTGTGAAGAAGAAGGTAGAATGATGATTCTTGCTAGCCTATACCCCAAGGAATAACTTTAAAGAAAAGAGTTTTAGCATTTGAGGTCATTTACTCATTTTAATACCAAGCTTTTCTTCTTCCTCCTTAAGCTCCCATGACAACACGCATAAAAGAGAGAGAAGAGAGTATGAAAAAGAAGGTAGAATGATGATTCTTGCTAGCCTATATCAGCGGCAGCCAAAAATGAGGGAGGAAAGAGAGAGAAAGAAATCATTTTAAAATGACATTTGACTTTTCCATGCACTTTCTCTTCATGTAAGCTTGTCACATGTACAAATCTCCTCATTTCTCACCAAATAATCAACCATATAGTTTCACTAATTAATCCATTAGCCATTTAGTCACACATCTCATTTCTTCTTAGTTAGTAATTAATTTCTTCATTAATCATTGACTAATTAACCGACAATTTTCCATTCTTTCAAAGTTTTCACTGATTTTGGCACATTAAATCAAATTGTCACATAATACATTTTTAAATTCTTTTCCTCTTCTTCATGTGCCATTTCCTTCATATTTAGCCCAAATAATTATTTGTCATATAATTATACTAAAATACAGGGTATTGGGCATTTCCAATAATTAATTTGGATCTCAAATCAACTTTAATTCATCAAATCAATCACAATAATCATCATTAACCTTTAATTGAAATTTGGAGCATTACATTAATTATTGAAATCATCAAACTTAAGGCTTGTTTGAGAAGATGGTAGAAAAACCTGTTCATGTAAGTCGAGACAAAACTGTTGTTACAAACTTATCTCGTATACTGTAAATTACATTAGATAAGCAGCTTCTATCACTAATCTAAACCAACATTATATAAATAAAATTTCACAACTGAATATTTAAATTTCACTATGATTAACGATATTTCATTGTTTTGACTGCATCTATCTGAACAAGTCAAAATTGACATTTCATCTGTGAAACAACAATTCACGCCTTTAGGTTGTAGAATTACCGTTTGTGAAAGAGATATAATCCTTAAAAGAGAAAAAAAGAAATTAAAAGTGTAGTACACGGAGTTTGACTTGCTCCTAATAATTTTTTTGACCAGGCTTGCTCTTAATAATAAAGGATATGGATGATATTGTGCGTGTTTGTTTCCACGTTTCAGAGGAAATATTGGATTTAAATAGTGTTTAATTGGATTTAAATAGTATTTTGATAAAAAATGGGTGTTTATTTCAGCGATTGAATTTAAGATGAAAGAAGTCATAAGTTGGAAAAAGTCATAAATCTCAAAATGAAGCTTATTGAAGCTTATGTGCTTGTATGTGTATAAAAAAATATTGATAGAAGTATTTTCATATTTTTGGGGATCAATGAGGTACTCAAAATCACTTCTTATCACAAAACTTCTTTTATGAAAAATGTTCTAAATAATTTTCTCTTTCTTTAAATAGTAATATTCTGCTAATTAGAGAATACTTTGGGATAAAAGTTTAAACAAGTTTTAAGTTTTGTTAATATATAACTGTAGAAATGTAGAGAATAATTAATAATTAATTTTAATCAGTTTAGATTTATTATTTAGTTATTTTATGATTTTATAATCAATTTTTTTATAAACAGGTAATCAATTAGTTTCTATATAGTGCTTTTACCCATTAAATTTAGTTTAAATAATTTATTTGGATTATTGGAGATATTATTGAGATTTTAATCGGTTTATTTTGTTAGATTTTGAGCTATGTAAAAATATAAATTATGATTTAATATTTAAATTACAGTTTGATATAATTTATAAGATTTAAGCTTGAGGTGTACAGTAGAAATGACTTTTGGAGTGTACCAATTTAAATTAGAGTTTGATATAATTTTATTAAAATTGTACCGTTACCAAATTTTCAAAGTTAATTTTTGAGAAAATTGTGAAAAAATCCCTCCGTATGTAGATATCTTCCCATGCCCCATTGGCAATTAAGTTGCTAATGATGACTTTTTTCACAATTATCCCTTTATTTTTTCTATTTTTATAATTTTTTCAATTTTTTTCTCTTAATTAATACAAAAGTCACTTATGCAAAAGTCAAACCAAACATCCTAACTTTTACATAGGTTATTTTAAGTTACTTATCCAATCGCTAATCCAAACACTCATAATTTTACCCAATCTAACTTTTTTCCAATCTTAAGATTCTATAAGTTTAAGTAAAAATAAGTTACTTATCCAATCGTCAAAACAAACACACCCATTGCACATAAAGAGGAAGCAGCTTCTCTCCTCTGCCGCAAAATACTGAAGCTGAAAGATATTTTTTTAAAAGAAAATTATTTAATATCCTGAAATATTTTTTTACAGTATTATCCATTATCTTAAAATATTTTTTAAATAGCACTTAGTATCATACAAAAACTTTTAGTTCACTTAGCACTAAAAAATATTTTTTAATACTACATAATATCTAGAATTCAGCACCCTAAAAATTTTTTTCACTAACATTGACTCAATATCCAAAACTAATTTTTATTTCATCTACCACTCAAAATATTTTTCCGATAACACTTCGTGTTTCAAACAAATTATTGGTATCATATTTTAGAGTGCTAGATGTACTAAAAATTAGTTTAGTATACTAAGCGAGTGTTTGGGCAACTCTGAAACTATATATTGGATGGTATTAAAAAATATTTTAAGGTGATAAGTGGATCAAAAAAAATTTTTTGTTCATCCAACATCTTAAAATATTATCTAGTACCCTGAACTAATTTTTAATACATTCAACATTCTAAAATATTGCACCAAAAATATTCAGAGTACTAACAGGCACTAAAAAAAATACTTCAGGATATTGAATAATACTAAAAAATTTATTTTATGATCTTGAAAAAATATTTTAGAGAACTGATTGGTACTAAAAAAAATCTGAGTTGTCTACCAATCTGAACACACTAATCAGGCAATATTTATAGTTCATTTCTGGTAAATTCTATTATAAGAGAGGGTAGAATAGACAAATTTCTAGGAATAAAAAATAGGGAAAAAGACAGAAAAATATCACTTGAACTTTAAAATCTCAAATTAGTCCTTTGACAGAGATTTGCATTGTCAATCTCATTACCACTCTTGTCAATCCCATTGCCATTCTTGTCAGCGGAATTTTGAAGTTTAAATGGTGTTTTTCTGTCTTTTTCCCTAAAAAATATTTAAAAAACAAGGGTATAGAATTTAATTACCAGGAAACATCTACAGTAATGATGATTTGATTGATTTAACAATGCTGATGAATATGGATATATTATAGGGAAAATTATGGTTCGGTATCAAACAAAAGAAAAAAAAATAAAAAAATAGTCTCTTAAAATCTCAAAACAGAAAAAGGGTTTCATTAATAACTTTAGGTGTAAGTCATTAACAACGATAGGGGCTCCATTAACAAGCTCTTACAACCATTTTTTTTATTTTAAGATTTTAAGAGATCATTTTCTTTTTATCTGGAATCTAACTGGAACTTTCCCTATGTTATAAAAAAAATGTCGTTCAAGTGTAGCATCAAGATTTTTGGGGCTAACCACCTAAGCATCTTTTGGTTATTTGATTATATTATGAGGGATTTGAAATTTTTGATCATTACTCGTAACCTTTTATCATTGCACCATTAATATATAATCTGTGTTTGAAAACATTTATTTTTAGATAATAAGTTCTTATTTCGCAAGTCAAGATAAAACTTCTCTTACATACTTACCTCGTATACCGTGAATCACACTTTATAAATACTTATTTTCTAAAAATAAGTTATTCCAAACGAACATATAATTTCTATGTTTTCCTCGTACAATGCAATATATATATGGGACTAACTTTTCAGTTTTGGGTGATATACTTTTTAATTGATTGTCAATCATTCGTCTTTATTAATGAACACATACGGTCCAATAGTCCCACATTTATTGTATAAATATTGAAATGAAAGTTATATAATATAATGGTTGGTTCTATCAAATTAACTTGAGTCATTTTGATAGAAAGACCAACTTAATATACATATCTCATTAAAATCTAATATGGTATTAGAGTCATCCGATCAATGGGACAACAAAAAAAAGAAGAAGAAAATGAATATTGAAAAAAAAATATTGTGGACCTGAGGCCTTTGAGACTAAAAAATAAAAAATAAAAAAGTACAAGCCCAGGAAAAAAAAAGAAAAAAAATTAGTAGGGAGAATATTAGAATACATAAAAAGAATAGTCCCACATTAATTATATAAACATTAGAGTGAAATGTATATAACCTAATGGTTGGTCTTATCAAATTGACTTGAGTCATTTTGATAGAAAGACCAACTTAATATACATACCTCACTAAAATCTAATAGGGAGCATCATTTTTAAGGATTCTATATGAAATAGAAAAAAAAAAATAGAGCATGAATGACGTAGGGCATGACAACAACAATAGTGAACGACGGCTGAAGGAGGTTGGTGGTTGTGGGAGTAGGTGGAAGAAGAGTTGGTGAAGCCAAACGTTTCTGACTCTTGTAATATTTTAATAGGTATTTTAATAGTATAAATAGGTGAATGAGATTCATTGTAAGACATCTGAGTATTGAAAAACATATTTGAGATTAGTTCCTATACCATTTTGGTACCAGAGCTGAGTTCCAGAGTGCCAGAAAGCGAAAGAGTGAGGAGTGGGTGAGAAACAAAAAACGTGAGAAAAAGGGGGTGTTGGATTTTCACTCTCGGAGCATTTTTTGAAGAAACCGACCTCACCATCGTGTTCAGAAGGCCAAAAAACCTAAGAATAGCTTCAGTTATCTCCGTGAAACACCTCCACGCACCTCCATGGATGTCGCCGGAATTTCAGACAGTCGCCGGAGTTCAGAGGTTGAAGATGATGACATCATCATCCATGTCATCCTGGTCTGCTGCGTCAGCGACAGGTCAGCCACTCGTTGACTGCCACGTGTCATAATAGCCACATCATCAATCCCAGTCAGCCCAACTTTCAGAAATTGCAATTTGACCCCTAAATTTGGTAAAAACTACAATTTCTTCCCCCAAAAATTTCTGAAATTACATTTTTGCCATAAATTTCTGCCAAAATTACATTTCAAACCCCAAAACTTTTTGAAATTACATTTTGGTTCCACAATTCTGCCAAAATTACATTTCGGACCCCAAAACTTTCTGAAATTACATTTTGGCCCCATATTTCTGCCAAATTACATTTCGGACCCCAAAACTTTCTGCAATTACATTTTGACCCCAGATTTTTGCCAAAATTACATTTCCGTCCCTAAAAGTTAAGAAATCACCTTTCTACCCCAATTATCCATAAAAATTCCAGTTTACCTCTTACTTGCCATAAAAACCGATCCTATCCTTATACCTTTCCACCCTATACCTAACCTCACAAGAACAATTCCAAAATGCCTCCAAGACACAGAAACACACGCGAGATTGAGATGGATGGGATGAGACGCCGGATACATGAACTAGAAACCACTGTACAAACGTAGCAAGCCATGCTAGAATCTCGTAGTGAATATCTAGAGGATGATTCAGATAACAATAGTTCGTCGTCCATTGACTACTGCCATCGTCCTCAACAACAGTAATTCCGCCTTAATGACATTAAGATAGACATACCTGAATTTGAGGGAAGACTTCAACCAGAAGAATTCGTCGATTGGCTTCAAACTATCGAACGAGTTTTTGAATATAAAGAGATTCCCGATGAGCAGAAAGTCAAAATTGTCGCTATCAAATTAAAGAAACATGCCTCCATATGGTAGGAAATCTCAAGAAAAGGCGTGAAAGAGAAGGAAAAAGCAAGATCCGGAAGTGGGACAAAATGCGATGTGAGCTCTTACGTAAGTTTCTTCTAGATAATTATTATCAAGATAATTTCCTTCAATTACATAATCTCCGCCAAAAGGCTATGACTGTGGAAGAATATACGAGGGAATTTGAAAAACTCATGATGAAGTGTGATATCCAAGAGAGGGAGGAGCAAACAATAGCCCGTTATATCGGAGGATTAAATACCAACATTGCTCATCCGGTACAGCTCCAACAATACTGGACTCTGGACGACGTCATTCATCTAGCCATCCGTATTGAGAAACAGTTGCCCAAAATGTTTCTGTTTCAACCATCTTCCTCCAACGAAATTACTTTTGATGGACATGAAGCACACATGCATCAGCCTACACAAATACATTAGCATAACTCTTCAAATAAGCATACACAAGAATATCAGTCTAACTCTTCAAGCAAGCATACACAAGAATATCAGTCTAACTCTTCAAGCAAGCCTCCAACAAAGGCTACCAAGGAATTTAGCTCCAAAGCACCTAAGTGCTTCAAATGCCAAGGGTTCAGTCATATCGCTTCAGAATGTCCTATTCGCAGAGTTGTTACTATTATTGAAGGGGAAACTTCTACAGTATTTGAAGAAGAAGAGGAGCTCATACTCGACAAAGAACCTGTCTTTGATGAAGAGCCAAATTTTGATGAAGAAGTCATTCCTCCTGATCACGGTGAAACACTTGTGATTAGACGAAACTTGCATACAACCATAATGAAAAAGAGCCTTGGCTACGTCACAACATTTTTTTATACTCGTTGCACTACTCAAGGTAAAGTCTGTAACGTCATTATTGATAACGGAAGCTGTAAAAATGTAGTCTCTAACTACATGGTAGAAAAGTTGCAACTACCAACTCATAACCATCCGTACCCATACAAGCTCCAATGGTTTAACAAAGGAAGTGCAGTAAAAGTGTCAAAACAATGCCTTGTTACTTTTTCTATCGGTAAAAGGTATCACGATGAAGTTTGGTGTGATGTTGTTACGATGGATGCTTGTCATCTTCTTCTGGGAAGACCTTGGCAATGTGATCGACGCGCTCTATATGGTGGTTATACAAACACATATTCCTTCAAGAAGGATGACATGAAGATTTAGCTCGAACCTTTGCCACCCGATAAACACATCAAAGTAAAAAATAAGTCCAAGTCATTTTTACTCAAGCATAAGGTTGCGGAATTATCTCCGTATCTTGATGATGATGTTGTTTCTGACTCGAGGACGAGTCTTGTCCAACCACGGGAAAATGAAACAGAAAAAAAAAACAAAGCATGAATGACGTAGGGCATGACAGCAACAATAGTGAACGACAGCTGAAGGAGGTTGGTGGCTGTGGGAGTAGGAGGGAGAAGAGTTTGTGAAGCCCAACGTTTCTGACTCTTGTAATATTTTAATAGGTATTTTAATAGTTTAAATAGGTGAATGAGATTCATTGTAAGACATCTGAGTATTTAAAAACACATTTGAGATTGGTTCCTATATCACTGTATATACACATAAACACATATTTAAGCCTTGAAGGTCAAAAAAAGAGGCACTAATCATATATATGTAGCTTGTCTGCGCACGAATACGCCAAATCAAATTTTGTTTGGCATGGGTAGCAACATCCTACAACTCACAATGTCTTTACAAAATTAAAGTTATTAAAAAGTTATATGATATAGGCCTGTACAAAATTAAGTTTTGGTTATTGATTATTTGAGATCAATTAAAATGGTTCAAGTTTTGTACATAGGCGACCGAGCTTGAGACATCGGACACGATGGTTGTCAAATCGTTGTTCTCATATATATGTCAACTTGGTTATAATTTTGTGTCGGCGTCACAAATTAAACACAGAAACTTGTCGAAAGCAACCCAATCCATCCTTGACCAACTCAGCCGAACATTGATCATATACTTGTAATAAAAATGGTAACTCTAGATGCAATTCATTGATAAATCGAGGGGCATAACTAATAAATTCTTGAAACTATTTTTTTATTTTAAAATATGAAGAAACCATTTTTTATATTTTTCTTTTTACTGAGACCTGAATGTAATTTTTATATCTTTTAATTTTTTTTATTATTGCTTGCGTAGAGAGAATATGGTAAATTCGTGTTATTAAAAAAATAATATGGTAAACTCTTGTGATGAGAAATTATGATATTTTGTTGTTAAATTTTGGGAAGGACTATATTTGTATATTTGTCTCTATATCCTATTTTTGTATCCAAATTTATCCACTTCATGTCACATATCAAAACTTTCTTTTGAATTTTTATTTAGTTTTTTAACATTCATTTTATTCTAATGTGAAAATTTTCATTCTGGTTCACACTTTAAACCTAGGTCAGATCAAGATTTTATTTAATACTACCTCCTGATTACAATCTAGGTCCAATATTTAGAACAGAGGATTTCTAACGGCACTAATTAATAATACGAGTAAGACAATAATTTAACTGCAACGCCATTTTCTTCGAATGGTTTTGTCAATTTATTGTTAGTTTCATTTTGACACACGGCCTTTTTTGTTTTTTGGTCGAAAGACAGGCCGCCTTCAAAATTCAGCCCCACGGTATGGTGAAGCCAAATTAAATATTATATTTAGCCGTAACAAATGCACAAAATTACAAAAGCTGAGTTGATATATTTCTAAGCCAACGTACAATTGATGATGTTTTTTTTTTAAAAAAAATCATTCAACGATATATTCAAGCACGGGAATAAAATGTGTGCGCTCAACAATGAATAACCTTAACGTACAAGAAGCTCTAAACCATATTTTAATGAAAAAAACTTATTTAAAAATGCATCCATTCGTTTGGCCTTTTATTAACGTCCCTCTTATTCGAAGGGGCGAAAAAATCAACGTATCGATTCTAGAGTCAAAATTAAAAGAATAGATATATGAAATTATGAATGCATTAGGTATAACCTGATAAGGTCAAAATAGATTAAAAAAAAAAGTTGGATCGTTTTGTACACACAAAATTATTAATGATGCATGGACAAATAAGCAAGATTGGTATTGAAACTGGCAAGATAATCATTTAATAAACATCACCGAGCACATGAACAGTTTTTGGTAATAATTAATTAGCATCATCCATAAGGTTATGTACTATTTCTAGTCTTAAAAATATAATATTTGGTTGACTTTTTTTTGGTGTAATTAAAAAAATTAAATAAACTACTTAATCTTATCATATGATGTGTATAATTAAACTATATATCAATTTATAAGCCAGACAAATTAGTTTGGAGAAAAAAAATGATAAATATAAATACTTTAAAATAATTTAATTAGCTTCTTTAATCTCATTAAAATAGTCAATTGGATCATATATTTTGTAATAATAAAATCAGACATAGCATTATATAGTCAATGATTCGCGTATGGAAAAGTGGAGGTTTCGTTAACAGCTTATGAGCCGGCTAGTGACATAAATGAGAATAAGAATATAACGACGACTAAGAATGATAGACCATGCAAGTTAAAATTGGGATGTAACTTGTCTCTGTTCGTTGTGTGTTTAGCTGAATATATACAATGAATTATGACATATAAGTATTGTCAAATTATTGAATATAGAATTTCCCTCACCATAACAACTTAGAAAAAGAAGATTTTTTTGTGGTGAACAAAATCCCCTTTCAAAAGTCCAAACACCAAAAGTCATTTTTTTTGAGTAAGGTGTTGGCTATTACTATATATTACATTCTATCCTTAATATAAAATTTACTTTGATGAAAAAAATTAAATTACAAACTAAATCCTATATGAAGGATAAGATGGAGTAATATATATTCAAGCTGATCAACTCATTTTGCAGGTAAGGTAAAAAGAATTGGTCTACATTTCTTCTTTACGTCAATAGATTTTTCTTAAAAAAAGAAAAAAAAGTATTAATTTAATTTGATCTTTATAATTTTGTAATATTTAATAAGAAATGATAATGATGAGCAAGAACCGTGGCTAACATCACAATTAATGTTGTGGTTCTAACAGAATTGTCGGTTTCTTTATTTTCAGAGGGAAGAAATTAAAGAAGAGGAGGAGGCTATTGATTAACTATGATTTGTGAATTTGGAAAATATATGTGAAATTGGGAAGTTCCCATCGCGGCCTAGATAGATGTTGAAAGGTCAGTTAAAAAAAACACAATAAAAAAAATTGTACGTGTGTATTTGAAATGGAGATCATGCATTAACTAGAGTATAATATATACAAGCCCACGTGTAAAGAGTAGTGCGCCCACAATAATGAAATATCGCTGGTTGGTCAGTTCAAGTACTCGTTTGGAATAACTTATTTTCGGACAATAGGTGTTTATAAATCGTGATTCACGGTATACGAGGTAAGTATGTGAGAGGAGTGTTATCTCGTAATAAGTGCTTATTCGGGAAAAATAAGCCCAACCAAACACTCACCAAAATCCACGAGGCCCAAAATTTCCACTAAGGCTTCATTGACTGTAATATCATATTCTGCGAAACTTTGAATCTACGAATCCATTCATACTGTATAACGTTCTGAGACATACTGTAAAAGTATGATCACACTCATGACCTCAGTATAGCCAGAATTACAGATCATTCATGCATGCTGGGTTAAATATATCGGAGGAGGGCTGATACTTCTACGTCATAAGGTCTTCATACATGTAAGACCACGTATGTTTCGCTTTAGGATGCATTACTTAATTTTCTATTTATCAATTGGAAAATAAAAAAGAAGTTATGATGCTTGAATCTCAATTTGTTTCTTATACAAGTAACAAACTATTAGTTGAGATGATAAGCGGTTTCTCTTACCTTATATAAGGAGGAAAATATAAGTTCGAGTCCCGAAAAATACACTTGTTTGTTTTTATTGATCAAGGGTTTCTCCTACGAGGGTTAGAAGATAAAGAGTTTTCGCTTTTTTCAATAAGTGCGCTTCATATGATTCATACTTGTATTTTCCTCCTTACAGAGTAACGCTCTTTACCACTTCAACTAACAGCTTATTAAAAATACACTTATTGGTTAAACTTTAACCTCAATGCTCTGGACCCAATACATATTAGACCCAAGTTCAGAGTGATACAGGGGCACCCTATGTTAACAAAAAATAAATAAATAAATAAATTCCTCACAGACACAACGCACACATATTGGGCATGTTTTGCAGTCCCAGAATAGCATCATGGGGTATAACCCTTAATCAACGTTTTTATGCAAGCCCAACTCATGATTCATTGGGCCTTTAATGGGCTTATCGTAATGAGATGCAACACTTGACTTAGTTTCCACAAAACCCACCAAAGTACTTATGTACAAAAACAAAAACAACTACCAAAGCACTGCAATAAATTATGATTTATCGGCCCAGCTTTGGATTCCTAACTTTGCAAAAATTCTCCCAAAGGGTCGGGTCTGTATTGTTTTATACTTTTATCTAAAAAATGATTATTGTTGTTTTATCTAATTTTCAGTTTTATTAAAATTAGATAGATGAAGCTATGAAAGAAATTAGAGTATTTTACTTGTGTAAAAAGGAATTCACCTAGCTTCCTCCTCTAAATAAAAATAAGAGCACACGTGGACGCCTGGTAGCGAGGGATTCTCTGTGGGATGAAGCGCGTGGGTACTCCGAGGGGTGGCCAGAACTTTTGTACCAGACGATCCGCAATAATAGGGATGGGGGCTGTCCAACGGTTCAACCTATGTTTCAGAAAATAACAAAACGACGCTCCTCTCTTTCTTCCCTCTCACTCCTCTCCTCTCTTTCCTTTCCTCTTTTCTACTCCTCTCATTATTCTCTTTATCAAAACTGTTATAAATATTTCAATATTTGGTGTGGATGTTCATAACCTTCTAAAATGAGTCTTTTGGAATTCTACACTTAAAGCCATATAACTTATGACATGATGGCTTAGTGGGAGTTTTCTATTATTAATGTAAATAACCTACAAAGACTTTATATTATACCATTATGTAGATTTACTCTTTTGTTGTATCTCTTGTAATGGAAGTTAAGGATTTGTGGCCTATAGCTAGTAGGCATGTATTAAATGTTGTAAGCTTGAAATGAAATAAGAATTATTCCCTCCTTGGTTTCTATTTCTCTCTTGTATTTCTTCATTCCCTTCATCTCAATCTCTTATACTTTATTGATTTTATAACACGTTATCAGCACGAACTCGCTCAGAAGGCCTATGGTCTAGTTTTTTATCTCTTCTACTCTCTAACTTTCTCATTTACATACTTTATTTTATATTGTTATTCTCTATATTATTTTATCTTTCTAGTCTACATTATCAATCTATTGTTCTATATTATTTTTCTTTTATGCTATCTATTTTTATCCATCCTGTTGTTATCTTTTACATATATCTGGGATAATCTAAGCCATTACACGGAATTAAATAGACTTTTTTACCGATTGTTTTATACATTAGGTTCCATGGCTAATATTTGAGATTATATTATCCTCTGCAAGTTTTCTTCCTTTTAACTTTTATTTATCGTTTTCCATTAATCTCTTATTATGCAAAATTTATATTTATTTGTTTTATATTCTAGTATTCTTTACATTTTATGTTATTATATTATGTTATTTCATTTTTTTTTTTGGTAAGATGGGGAAAGAACCCCTGTCACTTATTCATTAACCAAAATGCTCCTTGGAATGGAAACACCCAAGAAGTCAGCGTACAAGACATCACGGACCACACCAGGAGGGTCCAAAAAAGATACAAAATTGAAATCCTGATCTAAACTTAAATTTGCTAAACGGTCTGCAACTCGATTACCTTCTCTGTATATGTGATTAACTACCAGATTCCAGTTAGAAAAAATAATCTTAGCAATTTCCTTCAGCAACATACCTTGCACATCAGCACCTTCTTGTATGGCTGTTATAGCAGAAATGACAGCTGTGGAGTCACCTTCAACAACCATGTTGCATATGCCCATCTCCTTCGCTACACGAAGTCCCCATAGCACTCCCCACAGCTCTGCACAGTAAGCATTACATATGCCTAGTTTCATTGCATAGCCCTTTAACCAATGACCTTGACAATCTCTCAGGACTCCCCCACAACCAGCTAGCCCTGAAGCTCCCTTAACAGCCCCATCAAAGTTTAGTTTTATCCAATTATCAGTCGATGCCAACCATCTGATTTGAACATTCTGTTTTTTCAGACACAGTAGACTATGCTGTCCTATTAGGTGTTCCATTTCCCAGATATACTTATGTATAACCAGATCAGGTCTAGAAGGCATAACAAAACCTTCCTCAAACAGGTTTTTATTTCTCCAATGCCATTGCCACTAGCATGTAACAGCAAACATACTCACCCAAGAACTATCTTTATTCATATTTCTAGCTATCCATTCTCTATGCTGTAAATTAAAAAATGAGCTATCAATATTATTACCACATACCTCCTTCCAAATGTCCCTTGCTACCCTGCAATCTCTAAGAGCATGAACCAGGTCCTCTTCACCTTCATTACATCTTGAACAGATTGGATTCCCTCCAAATAGCTTTGACCTTCTGCTTGCAGTGAGCAATCGGTCATGAACACAAATCCATAGGTGGACTTGTACTCTTCGTGGCCCTTTCCACTTCCAAACCTTACTCCAAATGGCATCATCACTCATATTTTGTCCCCTCCTAAACTTCTTATACATGTCAGCAACATTATACTTACTTCCACCAGAACCTCTCCATCTAATTGCATCCGGTCCTGAGTCAGTGCAAGGAGGCAAAGACACCCTTAACTTCAGTATCTCTTGCTCCCCAAGATAGTCTTTTAAGAACATGAACTCCCATTCCCCCCTCTCATTTATCATATCCTTTACTTTGCAATCAGCAAGCATGGCCATAGGTTTATTGACAGCTTTCTGGTATAATGAGCTATCATCACATAGCCATAAGTCATTCCAAAATCTGATGCTATTTCCATCTCTGCATTCCCACGAAATCTGATCTACTATACACTCCCATAATCCAGCCAATCCCCTCCAAACCCCTGAGTCAGAACTTTTCACAAAACATTCTTTGTGAAGGTCAGCACCTCTCCCATATTTCTCCTTCAAGATGGTTGAAACAAGATTTTCAGGTTTAATCAACATATTCCATGCAATTCGACCGAGGAGAGCTTTATTCATGTCCTCCATATCCCTTAATCCATAACCCCCCTTGCTCTTCTAGAGACACAATGTGTTCCAGCTCAAAGTATGCAGCTTCCTTCCTTCCCTAGATGATCCCCAAATGAACTCCCTTTGTATCCTCTCAATTTCCTTGCACACCCCCACCGGAATCATAGCATGTTGCATGGCAAAGACCGCTATTTGTGATGAAACAGATTGCACGAGTGTCAACCTCCCAGCTAGAGATAGGCATTGCCTCTTCCAATTACTAAGCTTAGCCTGCACTTTGTTAATGAGAAACTGGAATTTATTCCTTGTAGTTCGCCCATTTGTTATAAA
Organism: Inga leiocalycina; assembly: GCA_963242795.1. Lineage (NCBI taxonomy): Eukaryota > Viridiplantae > Streptophyta > Magnoliopsida > Fabales > Fabaceae > Inga > Inga leiocalycina. The sequence continues at coordinate 46,751,049 of OY725324.1, forward strand.
AGAACCTAAATACCTCCCAAGTTCCTCCTTCCGTTGATATCCGCAAATCAAGCTTAACTCCTCCTGTTTGCTTCTAGGGACATTCCGTGAGAAGTAAATGATAGTCTTCTGTTTATTAACCTTCTGGCCTGAAATTGAACCAAAATTGTCCAGACACTCCATTAAGTTGTAAAGTTGACCTGCATCGGCTTCACAAAATAATAACAAATCATCAGCAAACATCAAGTGTGACACTGATACTCCTTTCCTTCCAAATTTCATGGGGCTCCATTTCCTGCTTTCTATTGCGTCCGCAATCATGTGGGATAGCTTCTCTATCCCCAACACAAAAAGATAAGGCGACAATGGATCTCCTTGCCTCACACCTCTGGAAGGGTGGAATACCTCTCCTTTCTCTCCATTCCACAGAATTGACATACTAACCGAAGATACACACCATTTAATGAGATCAACCAATTTTTCTGGGATACCAATTTCATGCAAAATCTCCATAATAAAATTCCAGTTCATTCGGTCATACGCCTTCTCCAAATCAACTTTCACTGCCAAAAACCCCTTACTTCCTCTCATTCTATTCATCATATGGGCTGCTTCTTTAGCTATCACAATATTGTCATGAATACTTCGCCCCGGAATGAAGCTAGCCTGAAAAGGAGACACTAGCTTATCCATTAGCCCTCGCAAACGTTGCACAATAATCTTCGTAATCCCTTTATACAATACATTACATAAGGCAATCGGACGAAATTGAGACACAAACTTTGGGTTCTCTATCTTAGGCACCACCACAAGTAAGGTTTTATTGATCTCTTCAATTTTCTTTGGATCATCCCAGACTTCCTTCACATACCGGCATACACTCTCCCCTACTACTCCCCAATTGTGTTGAAAAAACACAGCTTGGAAGCCATCATCCCCTGGAGCTTTGAAACCCCCCATACTAAAGAAAGCCTTTCGAATCTCAAAATCTTGAAAGGGCTTATTCAATCTTCTTACTGTCATTTCATCAACATGTCCCCACCTTTGTCTTGTATAGTGCCACTCTCTAACCCTTTCTTCCTCATAGAATAGGTCACGATAAAAGTCCAAAACTAACTTTTTAACCCCTTCTTCCTCTGAAATCCACCTCCCCTCACTATTTTTTAGCATCAAGACTTTGTTACTCCTTCTCGCCACTGTCTTTATGTGATAGTATCTTGTGTTCCTGTCTCCATGCTCAATCCACTTCCCCCTTGATTTTTGAAACCAAACCACTTCCTCTTGCCTGAGTGTTTCGGCCAACTCCTTTTGTAAAACCCTCTCCTCTTCCATTAAATTCCCGTTCTCCTCCCTCACCAACTCTTGTTGAATAACATATAATCTATGATTAATCTCTCTTTTCCTTCTATCTATTCTTCCAAAAACTGACCTGTTCCACTGTTTCAGTTCACCTTGCAACTTCCATAGACTTCTAGGGGTTTCTACTGCATTACTCCATTTGTTTTGCAAGAACTCCTTGAAATTTTCATGAAATAACCATGCGGCTTCAAACCTAAAAGGCCTTCTGGCAAACTGCCTTTGAGGTTTCATATCAATAAGTAAAGGGTGATGATCAGAATTAGTACGGGTACCCACCCTTACTATAGCATCAGCAAACCCAGCTTTCCATTGCAAGTTACAAAGGCATCTGTCTAGCTTTTTATATACTCTCTCATATCCCCTCCACTTAGGACCTTTCCATGTAAAAGTAGGCCCTTTTGTTTCCACCCCTGTACATCCCCACTCCTCAACATGTTCACGGAATCGATTGCACTTGTGCACATTTACCCTCGCTCCCCCTTTTTGCTCCAAAGGATCAGCAATTTCATTGAAATCGCCGGCTAAGAGCCACTTACCATTCATGTGTTGTGCAATACGTTTGATTTCCTCCCATAATACACTTCTTCCATCCTCCTGTGGACATGCATAAATAGCTGAGAAAAACCATTCCTCTAACATTCCTTCATTAAAGCAGCAGTGAATATATTGATCATTTTTCACCAGAATTTTCAAATTAATGTTACCTTCTTTCCACATCAACCAAATGCCCCCTGAAAATCCTCTCGCATCCACTATCTCAAAAAATGTAAATCCTAGATTCTTAATTACTCTTCTTGCTTTTACACCACTTACTCTAGGCTCAAGTAACACAACCAAGTCAGCTTTAAAAACTGAACTCATATTTCTCAAGGTAGCCACAAACCCCTTCTTTACAGCTCCACGACAATTCCAAACTATAATCTTCATGATTAACACAAATCAATTTTTGCCCCACCATCCATCTTACTAACCTGCCCTCATAATCAGCTGCCTTGTCCCTAGGACAGCTACTCCCCAAATCACTAGCTGCATCAATTGCCATTTTAAAAGAGTCTTCCTGGACAAACATGCCACAATCAGTTTGGGCTCCTTGTCTCCCCTCGCTCTGTATATCTTTAAACACACCAACCCCTCCTTGTCCCTCTCTTCCCTTATGTCCTCCAAACATCAGATTGCTACCACTCCCTTGTTTCTGTTTGTTACTAGCCTTCTACACCATAGTCACCTTCTGTTTGCTCACTTCTTTATATTTCCTCTCATTATAACTACCCTTCCCCCCTCCTACTGGTGATTTTCCTCCGTTAGTGATGTCAACCAATGGACTAAAACAAGACCCATGTCCTACTCCTGTGCTGAACCCCTTATTCCTATTAGGCTCCAGTTTGTATTCCACTGTGTTTCTTGCTTTCCTTTAGCGCCATGGCTTTTGCACCACTTTCCAACGGCTTTCCTCTCCCACTTCCTCTTCTGCATCCCCCTTGTTACCCTCACACACTTCCTCCTTATCCATAGTAACCTTTTCTGCCTTTTTTTTTGTTTCTTTAACAACTCCTCACAATGTTCTCTAACATGACCAACTCTTCCACAATACAAACAGAGTAAATTCATGCATTCATATTCTATAGATTGAGTCAAACCATCAATGCTAAACTGGGGAATTAACGGTTTAGATAAATCCAGTTCAACACACAAACGAGCAAATTTTCCCCTTCCCCTTTGAGCTGTAGGGATATCTACCTTAATAGCCTTTCCTAATACATTACCAAGAGTAAAAAGAAACTTCTTATCATAATGTGTAGCTGGAAGATCAGGGAGTCTTACCCAAGCAACCACCCGGTCACCCACCTCTGTTTTTGGATTGAAGTCAGCCCTCCAACGCATGACAGTCAGATAGCTTCCCGCAATAACCCATGGACCATTAGTCAGGGCCATCTCATAATCATCCTGGCTTTTAAACTTCACCAAGTAGAAATCATTTGGAAGATCAAATACTCGAATTTCACCAGCTTTAGCCCACATTTGACAGAACTTTTTCCTAAGAAATTCATAGTTAGGAGTAGCACCCAACAATTTAACAATCAAAGTTCTTCTAAATGGTTTCATCAGCCGCTCTTTCTCAGCCTCGTCCAAAACAATCTTTGGGCACAAAGGATCACTCATATCCACCGAAATTCCTCTCTCTGGTTCATCCACATCATCAAATCCAGTAGAAATCTTACCTTCTTTCCCAGCCTCCTCATCATCCAAATCGCACCAAGACGAAAGAATGTTCTTCAACAATGATTCCTTATATTGTGCTGGACTAGCTTTCGAGAGTTCCTCCTCCATCCAGTCTTCCGGACGTGGCTTCAACGGAAGCTCTCCTACAAATCCCTCACTTCCGGTCCCTCCTTTCTTCCTCTTCCGATCCGCCATACTCCTTCCGTCCTCCGTTATCGCCATCTTCGAAGATGACGATCCTCCGAAAACGAACGCCATAGCTAACAATTATCTCACCACGCACTGAACGCAACAAGATCCCTCACTTTAATTCTCCGCCGCAGTGGGCGGCGGAGTCGCACTGGTGACCGTCGCAAGAACAATTCTACGCCGCCTGAGCCCTAGCAGAGAGCCCTGTTTTTCACTCTTTTATTATTTTCTTTTATTATGTTATTTCATTTTATTTACACTTATTTAACATTTCTTTATTTTATTTACATTTTATGTTATATATTATTGTTTGTTTCTTTATTTTATGTAATTTATTTCATCTTGTTTTATTGTTATTTTATTTACATTTCATTTATTTATATTAATACATTATTGTTATATCATTATGTCAATCTTTTATTTTCATTTGTTTATTATATTACATTAATATATAATAGTATTATATATCAGCATGTAATATGGTCTATATGATCATGGGCTTATCTATTATTTATTTTTGATTATGAATTTAAATTTACTTAATTTATTTTCTAGTATTTTGATTTTATCGAGAGGCCAGAAGCCATAATATTCTTAATTTCGTGATTAGATGACCAGAAGTCACATCACTTTTATACTATTAGCTCTTATGAGAAAGAACACTATTGGTTTCATTAAATTGCAAGATTGACAAGAAAAATTTTGGCACTTTGATGATTTAATTGTTATAAATAACAAAGCTCTGAAGGCTAAAGGTTCAAATATCAAACTAAAAAAAAAAGCTTTGCAAGATTTTTGCTGTGATCCTGAAGATCAATATTTGGAGAAATTGATGATGCTATTGAAAGTAAAGAAAATATGTAAGAGTGAAAATGAACATGATCACATTGCATTTGTAGAATTGATAGTTGAAAGCTGAGAATACTTTGTCTTAGCTATTGAACTACAATCGTGGAAATAATAACATTTCTAAGGTGATCAAAATTATGAGCAAATATCATACTATGACCAGAAGTCATATGGATAGAAAAAAATGGTATAATATGACCAGAAATCATATAGACTAATATGTACTAATTTATTAAAAATAAAGATCAAAATGACTGTGAAGCCAAAAAGACCATGAAATATTGTGAAAAATATCAAAAATAGTTATTATGCTTAAAGCAATAAGTTACGGAGAAAGATGATCAGCTTGTATAGTCAAAAGAAATAATTGTAAGCCCTTAAGGCTATATGATAATTGTAAGCCCTGAAGGCTATATGATTTTGATTCTTTATGTTTAAATTTAAATTGATTGTGATTAATTTGTGAGAGAGAAATTATTATTTAACATTGTGATATCAACATGAGTGATATATGAAATCAAATAGATAAAAAGGTAATGATTGGTCATTTTAAAATTTCAGCATAGTGCCAATTTATTTATAAATTTAAACATTGTTGGTAATTATTGATATATTTTGATTTCATGGCCTTTTAGAATTCTAACTACCTCATGGTTAATCCTTATAACTCCCATATCAAATGGTTTTCAATATTTATTCATATAACCTTCAATTATAAAGTTAAGTTGTTTAATTACCTTCTTTATGTATAATTGTACAATTTATTTGTAATTTTAAGTATATTGTGTATGTGAATACTATTCATACATCAATGGAGTTTACCACCTTTATTTTCTTCTTGGGACTTGTATTTCTCTATTGCACCAAAGATTTCCCAACAAACATTCAACTCATATACCTCAACATCAAGGTACTTTCTTTCATTATTAGTCATATTTTTCATTTTAATTAAAGATTTCCCAAAAAACATTCAGCTCATATACCTCAACATCAAGGTACATTCTTTCATTATTAGTCATATTTTTCATTTTAGCCTTGTCTTCCATCTCTTTTCTCTTCTTGAGCACTATTATGTTGCCTTACATATATGTGCAATTTTTCTTAATTCCAAACTTTCATTTTTGAAAGGCATACAAATACTCTTTAATTTGTATCTAATTTTAGTATTGATAATTTATTGCTTCATTTCCCAATTCATTGTATTAACATTTCTTCTACTCCTTAGTATTTTTATATGATATGTGCAAGTTTCATACATTAATCATGATATAATATATAATATAATATATATTGGAATCAAATTAGTTTTATGTGACATTTGTGAAGAGAAAAAAAAATCATATGTTATATTTGAATTAAGAAAGTGATAATTTATTTAATTTTATGAGAAAATTCATAATGAATAGTTTATGATTTGTTAGACAAAATCATTTTCGTAATGTGCATGAATTATATAGTGCAAGTCAAATAAGTCAAATTTATGGATGATAAAACAGTAAGGAATATTTGAAAGAAGACTATGTATATCATAAGTATTTATTATTTTATATTATAATGCATTTGTCTTTACATTTCTCTCAAATTAATTTTAGCCCCTAAACATCATAATTCATTGCAATAAGATCTTTATGTATTTTGATTATGGATCTTCTTATATTTCTTTATGTAGTGGAAAATTCTAACCATTTCATATTTTGAACATGCATCAAAAGAGACAAATGGAAGCATATTATTATTAATAAGTAACAAAATTATATAAAAATGCAAGAATATATGTTAGTTCCTGAAGAACATAAATGTAACAAAGTCGATATAGTTCCTAAAGAACTAATAGTTTTTCTTAAATTCTATGGGCAGAAGAAGAATTGATTAAGGAAAGTTATAACCCATAGATTTACATTAGAGTTTTACTCTATTACAGGGTTTAAATGATAGCCCAATTGACTGAAATCCATGATTAGTTGTGAGTTATGAAGTACTTGAATTTGAAATGAAAGATATATTATTAGTTTGGCAGTATACAAATTTGTCTTTGAAATAGAGAAATAAAGAAAGTATATTTATATGACTCACACTTGAGGGGGAGATTGTTAGAATATAAATGTGAGTTAATATTGAAAATTTTTACTCATATTCTTCCTCACAAAATCTATTGATCTTTGAAAAATGGATGTCATATTGACATTTTATATCAACACTTATGGAAATTGAAAAGTTTGTTGTTGGTTAAGCAACATGTTACAGTAAACTAGTAGTTTACTGATCCAAATAAATTTATGTTGGCATGACTTGTTTGATTCATCCGAGTCATATATAAAAGATTACATTTGACATCCATTGAAGAACTAGGAGATTTTTCATAAATAGCCAACATATTATATAATTCAAGAATTATCATGTGCTACATGTTCTCAAAGAAATTTGATTATGAGAGTATCACAAGTTATGATTTGAAATAAATCTCTATATTTCTGGAAATATATCAAACTGATATATGGGCCCATTCAAATAATATGTAAACCATACAAGTATTCAATGAATGTGATAGATGCATCTATAAGATGGTTACATGTAATATTAATATTAGTTTGCAACCTGAAGTTTGCAAGAATATTTGAATAAATTATTATGTTATGCGCAATTTCCATATTATACGATTTATTCATTGAAGCCTCCATAAATAGCTAGACTAATACTTATGAGAACAAAATTTATGTTTCAGTGTTGGCATATTTGATCTTACATATTGTAGCATTTATACTAGCCAACCAAATTCTCCCGATAAAATTGGCTTTTGGTCAGGAGTCAAGTATATTCCATCTTAAAAAGTTTGAATGTGCATTCCTATTGATTCACCACAATGCACATAGATGGATATTTAAAGGAAATTGAGATAAATGTTGGGTAAGAACTTTCTTCTTCTTGTTTGTTTCTAAATGAAATAAAAGGATGTTTCTAATGGAAACAAATGGATTTAGGAGACTTATACTACATGATTAGTCGATTGTCATTTGACAAAGTTTTCTTAATATGAGGGGGAGAAATTAAATAGCTGGAAAAGAAAACAAAAGGAATGCATTATTACTATCAAATATAGATCCTCGAATATAACAATATGAACCAGAAGTTCATTTGGTTTGCATTCATGAAATATTACATAAAATTTGCCAGATGCAATTATCGACCTAAATGGGAATTACTAAATTTCATATTTTAGCTATAAGTGGTCTAATCAGCATAAATGAAAGTGAGACATGCCAGAAGTATGAGAGAATAATCAGTTCCAAAAGAAAAAAGAAAGAAGCAAATAATCAAGATAAGGAGGCAGACACTCCAGAAGAGGTCAATACATAACTACTTACAGAACCCTCAAAAGAGGTTCAGGCACTACAAAAAAAATGGTATTCTGTAGCAGTGCAATTGTAGCGGTTATATAAAACCGCTACAAATTACAGTATTTGTAGTGGTTTTAACCTAAACCACTACAAAATTGTAGCGGCAAGCGACACGCCAAGTGGTGCGACAGATTAGCAGTGTTTTTTGTAACGGTTTGGTAGCCAAAACTGCTAGAAATTTGGCTCAAAATTCCCGCCAAAACTTGTAGCGGTTAATTTGTAGCGGTTAATACACAGAAACCGCTACAATAAACAGTGTAGCAGTTACAGCAATCAAACCGCTACAGAATACCAAACGTCAGCTATTTGTAGCGGTTATAGGGATATAACCGCTACAGAATTTCAGGAGTCTCCACTTTTGTAGCGGTTATGGGTAATAACCGCTACAGAATTTTAAAGGTTTTTGTAATTTGTAGCGGTTATTGTAGAACCGCTACAAATTTAAGGCAATGTGGGTGATTTGTAGCAGTTATGGTAGCGGTTATTGGAATAACCGCTACTAATATCTGGCCTATTTAAGCCTCCGCCTCCCTCATTTCTTCGTTTGCTCATTTTGTTTCCTGGGGTTTCTCTGAGTGGTTTCTTCAAGATTTGAGTGTTCAGACATCTGTGTAGTGTTAGATCCCAAGTTTTGATGATAACAAAAGTTAAGTGTGTACAAATCATGTTTTTATAAGTTTAAGAAATGTTTATAAAGTTACCAAATGCATATAACAATGTTCTATGCTGTCTGCTGTCAAAATAAACTGGTGTGCTCGAGCATAAGTCTAGCACTCGAGCATGGATCCCTTCTGTGCTCGAGCAGGTGCGAGTGATAGCCAGAAAGTATTTACCCGAGAGGCATGCCACTGTCATTTTCATTGATTCACTCGAGCACTGGAGACAGCACTCTAGCAGAGAAGCCTTTCTCACTCGAGCACATGCGAGTGAAGGTCTGCGAGTGCTTGGCCGAGAGCAAGTATTGGAATTCTCTCATGATGCACTCGAGCAGAGAGATCAATGCTCGAGCATGAGTATTCTGCACTCAAGCAAGGGACTGTGAGTGTTTGGCCGAGAGTCATGAAGTTCAGAGAAGCACAAGTATGCTCAATCATAGCTTCACATGCTCTTGTGACACATCAGCACTAGCGAGTGTAAAATCTATCCCTCTCCAAATATGATGCGAGTGCTTGTATAAACGGTATATTATTTGAGAATATTCTTCTCACTCGAGCAAGAGTCTGTGTGCTCGAGTGAGGGCCTACATCACCTGCGAGTGATAAATCTATCCCTCTCAAATCCTGATGCGAGTGTTGGTATTAAGGGTATAATTCTTGAGAACATTCGTTTCACTCGAGCAGGGGTATGTGTGCTCGAGTGAGGGACCACATCACCCTCGAGTACAAAATCTCACTCTGGCTAAAATGATATGCGAGTGTTGACCCGAGAAGAAACTCCCAGTGGAAAATGCAAGGTCACTTGAGCAGAAGGCGTTGTGCTCGAGTGAGACCCCACATCACTCACGAGTGAGAATTTTGTTTCTCTGAAATCCTATGCAAGCACAACCCGAAAACTGAAGCACAAAGAGGAAAATAGGAAGATCACTCGAGTGAGCATATTCATGCTCGAGTGATGCTCTGCCAGATCACCAAAAACACCAAGTCTCATAACGTTCAATCCAAATATGGTTTAATGTTATTTATTTATGTCATCATTACTTATTATCATTACTTAACATCATTTTGAATGTATTATAAGTGTGATACAGGAAGATGAACGTTTGAAATAAGCTGACATGAAGAAAGTCAAATAACGGCAGACAACATCATTACAAGCACACACGTACCTACCGCATTCAGAATATTCAAACATGCGTGTGTCTTTCCACAGTTACAAAGCCCCGCTCCTCAAACTATGATTACTCAAATGGGAAAAAACTAAACATCTATATATACAGAGATTCAGAGATAGTCAAGAACAACGAAGCACAAGAATTCACAAGCTTATACACGAGTCTCTGCTATTCATCATTTTCTCTGTATACACATTGATTTTCAGTGTTTATTTATTTGCTCTGTAAGAGAGTCTTCATACAATTCAAATTCTATGCTTATTTGATCTCAAGGTATTGGGACCTTGAGAGGGTAGATTTCCTTATGAGAGAAGCAGTTGAGAGAATTCCTTGTTAATCCTTTCACTCATAAGTCTTATAAGATACAAGCAGAAGAGAACGTTGCTGCTCGTAAGACTTACAGTGGTGTAAGCAGGAGAGAACGTTGCTGACGTTGCTGCTCATAATTCTTGTATACATAAGCAAGTGAGAAGGGTTATAGGTTTTTTTTCTGCACGTAAGACTTGTCGTAAGGGGGAGAGAAATTTCTTAGTGAGAGAATATTTCTGCTCGTAGTCTTTTCAAAGACAATTGTTGTTTTATGGCGTTCTGAGAGCCCATTGAATCTTGGAGGTATAGTGAAAATCTCAGTAGGTCTTGATCTCTGAGGACTAGACGTAGGCCTGGTTGTTAGGCCGAACCAGTATAACTCTCTGTGTTCAAATCTTCTCAACTCTACTCCATCTACTATATTTTTCATATCACCACATCAAGCGAAAAATTTATAACATCACCCAATTCACCCCCCTCTTGGGTGAAGCTTGCCTCTTTCATGTAGGAGTTTTTGCTACAGTATTTCTCAGTATTTGCACATGAGGTACGTATATAACACGTATTTTATTTGTATTTGTATTTTTATTAGATTTTTGCATAATAATGTGACTAATTTTTTTTTTAATTTTTACAGTTGATATGGCTTCAGGACAGGATAAGGGGAAGGCCCTTGAGATCCCCAGACTGATTTTACAGGGTGGCAGTAGCCGAGCAGGGGGCAGAGGGATGGGGCAGCGCGGAGGCAGGGCGACCGCGGCATCTCAGCCCATCCCCCCACAGGAGTTGGCCCTACCACAGGCACCGCAGACGATCCCACAGGAGACGACCACATCAGAGGTGCCTAAGGTTGAGGGGCCAGATATTAGCGTCGAGGACTTCCTCGATGAGGAGGAGTTCGAGATCCTGATTGGGCTCAGGGAGATGGAACAGTTCCTCGATGAGGAGGACGCTCGGGAGCAGAACAACCCACGAGGGTCGTCTTCGCGGTCCACTGAGTTTGAGGTGCAGGTCCAAGGTAAATTAATTTTTTAATTTAGTAAATTATTTATTTAAATTTGAAATGTTAACTTTGAATTACAATTTATCTAACGTGTGGTAAACTGTGCAGATGAGCAGGGGAACATTTCGACGAGGAGGCTATACGTGGCCGGGGTGAACAGCATGGACCGGGCCCTGCAAGTTATAGTGCCGTGGAATGAGGGCACTGACCATCCCATCCACAATGAGGGTCACCTGCTTAACCGCTTCCTGAATGACCTGGGCGCGAATTGGATGCGGTTCCCCCTTCACTTCAAGACGTGGAGGCACGTTCTGAGGGGGCCGAAGGACCAAGCTTGGGAGGAGGTAGTTCAGGTAATTAAAAATATTTAATTAATATTGTTTGTAATTAATTCTATTTAATTAATATTTTTTAAATTATGTTTTTTGTAATTATTGATATTTAAATATTTTTTTTCAGCTGCGGTTTGCCGTTCGGGCCAACCGGAAGAGGTACGCCCTCGTGAAGATGGGTGACGCCTGGAGGAACAGGAGGAACTGTATCTTCCATAGGGTAGATAAGGACGGGACGATGCCTCTGGAGCAGTTGATCTAGAGCGTCCCGAATGGCGTGCCGCCGAACGACTGGGCGGGTTTCGTCCAGTTCAGGAGGAGCCCTGAGGGGTAGGTAATGTATTTATTAGATTTTTTATATTTAATTTTGTAATTGTTAATTATTAAATTATAATTTCAATTTAATTGTATTTAATTTGAAATTTTTTAATTTTAAATGTTTTTTATTGTTTTAATACATTTAATATTCTTTTTTTTTCCAGGAGATTTCTCAGAGGAACACCAGGATTCGTGCACAGCAAACAATCCACCACATAGCAGGATCGAAGACCTTTGCTGTGACTTATAGCGAGCAGGTAACTTTTCAAAATATCACTGACGTTTAACTGATTATTTCATAATACTAATTATTGCTTTGTAATTGTTTCAGGAGACGAAGGCACAATAGGAGAACCGTCAAACGGACTATGGGGAGCTGTACGCCATCACACACAGACACCGTGACGGGACTGCGACCTCTCAGCAGGCAGAGGCGGCCATTGTAAGTAATTTTATTATTATAATTTTTATAAAACCAAGTTAATAATGAAAAATGTTAATTAGTAATTGTTTCATAAAATGGCAGGAGCGGATTCAGCAGTCGCAGGCTGAGCTGCGACAGACCCAGCCTGAGGAGTCACAGGGGTCAGTGGACCCAACGGCTCCTTTGAAGGAGGGTCTGGCTCAGGCTGAGCACCTCGGACGCGTGCGGGGGATGGGGATAGGCGCCAGACCTAGCATGGTCTACGGCAGGAGCGCCGCCTCTGAGGCTAGCAGTTCTAAAGGGGTCAGACGTCCGAGGGACGAGTCTGTTGACCAGCTGCGGTCAGATTTGGAGCAGCAGATGCAGCTGTACTCTGATTTGATCTACGCTCAGCAGACGCAGTAGCGTGAAATCATGAACAACATGCTTGAGCGGTCATGGAGTCGCCTATTCCCGGACGAGCAGCATCCACAGGTTCCCCCCGTCCCTCACTACGTCGTCCCGAGTACTACTCCTCCTCCTCCTCATCCTGCTCCTACTAATGATGATGGTGCGGTTTACTCTGGGTAGCGGCCCGATCCAGCAGCACCTGAGGGAGCACCAGATGATCAGCCCCCAGCTACTTAGTTTAGGACATCTTTTTTTGTTGTTGAAACATTTGTAAATAAATAAATAAATATATATATATATGAGTTTGTATTTCAGAACTTAAATTCTTATTGTGTTTAATTTATGAATCAATTGCAACAATATTATTTATATTTCTACATTAAAAAAATAAAGCATATATATATTTGTAGCGGTTTTAAATCAAAACCGCTACAAATATATATATTTGTAGCAGTTTTTACTCAAAACCGCTACAAATATATAAAGTTGTAGCGGTTCTGAAATAAAAACCGCTACAACAAATGTATATAGTTGTAGCGGTTTTTCTTGTAGAACCGCTACAACTATATGTATATTAGTAGCGGTTCTACAATAGAAACCGCTACAAATATGTATATAGTTGTAGCAGTTTTACAATAAAAACCGCTACAAATACTCATCATTTAAATTTTAAAATTTGCCGCCTTTGTTTACATTTGTAGCGGTTATGTTATGTGTAACCGCTACAAATAAAAAATTATTTTTAAATTTGCTGTCCAACGGCTTTAATGTTAGTAGCGATTTTATACACATAACCGCTACAAATATATAAAGTTGTAGCGGTTCTGAAATAAAAACCGCTACAACAAATGTATATAGTTGTAGCGGTTTTTCTTGTAGAACCGCTACAACTATATGTATATTAGTAGCGGTTCTACAATAGAAACCGCTACAAATATGTATATAGTTGTAGCAGTTTTACAATAACAACCACTACAAATACTCATCATTTGAATTTTAAAATTTGCCGCCTTTGTTTACATTTGTAGCGGTTATGTTATGTGTAACCGCTACAAATAAAAAATTATTTTTAAATTTGCTGTCCAACGGCTTTAATGTTAGTAGCGATTTTATACACATAACCGCTACAAATACTCAACGTGTAAATTTTGAATTTCCCACCAATGTGTAACGGCTTGAAAATTGGTAGCGGTTGTATGTATATAACCGCTACTAATATTTTATAACTATAGCTGTTAGTGTAGCGGTTTTAGAACCGCTACAAAATTATAAACGTTGGAATTTTAGAATATATGGTTCTTGGCATTCGTCATTCTCTTCTCACTCATCTTCTTCTCTATACTTTCTTCTCTCTCACTAGTAGCTATGGATAAATCATGGATCAGGTTGCCGCGCAATTCTCCTGAATATTTGTATGGATTAAATAGTTTCTTGGATTTCACATTCACTCATGCTAGCTGTAACAGCAAGATCGTCTGTCAATGTCGGAAATGCAAGTTCAAGAAGTGGCATGCACGAAATGTTGTGAAGGAACATTTGCTTGTGAAGCCTTTCCCTGAGGACTAAACGTTCTGGGCAGTTCATGGTGAGAAGGCCAGCATTAGATATGACGATGCTCTCCCTCAAAGTTCTCAAGTAGGCGTTCAAGTAGATGAAGATGATCCTATGAATGATGCTGTGCGTAATGCGTTTGGATTTCAAGGCGACAACTTCAATGAAGAAGTGCATGGCTCTGAGCTGGTTTTTATGGGGAATGAAGCAGCTCAGGATTTTTTCAGCTTGATGGATGAAGCAGATCGTCCTTTATATTAAGGTTGTTGCAAATATTCTAAATTATCTTTCTTGATCAAATTGTATCATATCAAGTGCTTGTGTGGGATCACAGATAATCATATCAAGTGCTTGTATCATTCTTACGCTTTGCCATTTGGAGATGATCTTTTCTCCGTCCTTTTTACTGTGATGGTTCACCTCACAGTCCACCTCGTTCATGAAACAAAGCTCGCTGGACCAGTACAATATCTTTGGATGTATCCGATTGAGAGGTACTCATTTTAAATATGTGCTTTAATTTATTCTCCGTATTTAATGTTTGCTAGTCATCTTTTTCAGCATTTTATATCAATTTTCTCTTCTGTACTTCGTAGGTTCCTTGGGAAATTAAAATCTTACGTGAGGAATAAGGCATGGCCAGAAGGTTTTATAGCTGAAGGCTATATAGGAGATGAGGTGCTATATTTTTTCTCAAGGTACTTTGATGATCTTGAGACGGCTTTCAACCGCCCACCTCGTGTTGACGATTGTCCTGAACCTGCGCCGACATAAGGAGAATTTATCCCTCGTGTTGGTAAACCAGTTGAACCAACTGAGAATTTCAAACTAACGGCAACTGAGAAGTTGCAAGCACATAGACATGTCTTGATTAATTGCACTCAAGTTGAACCTTTCATACGGTAAGAATTGTACACTCACATGTTATTCGATCTATATCTTTTGTAACATTTCTCACTTTCATTTCACTAACGCCTTTCCATTATTAATTGCAGGAAATTCAGAAGTCATGTTAAGCGTCAACTCAGGATCCATATACAGACATCCTCGGAAGTTGATAGGAGGGTCCACAGACAATTCTTGAGCTGGTTTGCGCGTAGAATACTAAATGACCACAACCTATACTCACAAGATTTCAGAGCTCTCGCAATCGGCCCTCTTGATCATGCAAAACGGTTTACAGCATACAATGTCAATGGTTTTAAGTTTTGCACGGTTTCACGGGATCAAAGATTGCAAACACAGAATTCGGGTATTTATGGCACATTTGGGACAAGGAGTTATGCGAGCAGCAGTGACGCCAACATGCAGTTCGGAGGCGTCCCTTACTATGGCAAGCTTCTTGATGTGGTCGAACTTAATTATCAAGGTCGTTTCACTATGACGCTGTTCAAGTGTTTGTGGGCAAATACCACTACTTCTCGGGGACTGACAACTGACGACTTAGGGATCACATCAGTCAATTTCTCACGGCCGATTCATACTGGTATTTCTCAAGATGATGAGCCGTATATTCTAGCTTCAGAGGCACATCAGGTTTATTATGTCGAGGACGAGAGGCATAGGGATTGGCACATGGTCGTTTATTTAAAGCCAAGAGACCTTTATGACATGGGTGAAGCGATAACATCACCTATGAGAGTGAGCCATTTCAGCCAGCTGATTTTGAAAACTACTTCCCTGAAGGCGATGACAATTTACCTCTACTGCGGTGAGTTTTTTTAAGTCCACGTTATTTGAATTAAATTTTTTAAATTTAATAATACATCCATAACAATAATTTTTCTACAAAATTTTTGTAGGGATGGCGACGACGAGTGATCAAATTCAAATTATGATTTTGTCTTTAAAAAAATGCAAAATTTTTTTTAAAATAAAATGTAAAAAAAAAAAAAAATATTTGTAGCGGTTATTGAACTGGTACAAATATAACATTAACCGCTACTAAATGAATAATCGCTACAAAATGGAGACATTAACCACTACAAATAGTACGTGGATTACTATAAATATTAAACCGCTACAAAAATACAAATAACCGCTACTAACTAATAACCGCTACAAAATAGATACATTAATCGCTACAAATAGTACGTGGATCCCTATAAATACCCTTACCACAACTCATTTCAAACACTCCCCAATTTCTTTTCACCTTACCTTTCTTTCATTTTCTCTTATTTACAACTTCTTTCGTATGAGTAGAGGAGCTGAATAATACGATCAAATATGGTAACAAGATTTTTAATTTTTTTACAATACTTATTTCCTTTCTATAAAATTTATTCTAACCATTCTTTTTCCACATATTTCAGAGCTGTATCTTATTTTCATCTATTTTTCATACACAATTACATTATATTAGACAACATAATAATTCCTTATTACCTACCTATCCTTAATAATATTAATAATATAAATTTTATACTAATCCAATTAAATTACATTTTTCCTTTTAATTTATGAATAAGTTAAACTATTGAATAATAAGCTAATTAAAATAGATAAAATAATAACAAAATAAAATATTTAATTTAATATTAAAAAAACAGAAACAAATGATCGTATATTTTTTAAAATTTTTTTAAATATTTGTAGCGGTTATTAAACCACTACTAAATAACATGCCTTTTTAAAACTCAAATTTAATTTTTTGGCGCTAATTTTAAATTTCATGAAATTAGTAGCGGTTTTGATAACCACTACAAATTTCATGAAATTCAAAATTAGTAGCGGTTTGTTAACCGGTACAAAATAAAAAAATGTCATTTTTTTTCGCCTCAAAATTTCAATTTTTTATATTTGTAACGGTTATATAACCACTATAAATATCTTCGAAAATAATTTCGTTCATGAGGGTGTTGTAGTGGTTGGATTAAACCGCTACAAAGGATGTAGCGGTTATTTTTAATTGAGTAGCGGTTTTATATAATCGCTACTCAATTAAAAATAACCGATACATCCTTTGTAGCGGTTTAATCCAACCGCTACAACACCTAATCGCTACAAAACTGCTTGCAACATACGATTTAGTAGCGGTTCTGGTAACCGCTACTAATGTTGTTTGTAGCGGTTTAAACCGCTATTAATACCCATTTTTAACCGCTACTACATCAAGTTTTTTTTTGTAGTGAGGTACCTAAAAGTAATAAAGAGATGTCAATGAATTATGTCACAACAAGAAAAATGGAAATGAAAAGATAAAGTTGTCGACAACAGTTTTAGTAATAATTTTATGTGATCAAATGAGGATCTTATACATAAATATGTCAGTAGAAATAAAAAGGTAATTAGCCAACTGGAAAAGGGGATAATACGCGATAAAAAATGTTCTTTCAATATGTGAAATTTATGGACCTGCAGTCCAAAATATTTGAAATATAAAGTTATTTGTGATATATGAATATTCATGTGAAAATAAAGATTTTCACAAGGTTTAATGATGATTATGATGAGGTACAACATTTGGTGGTGGATACAATAATTGTTGCATATATTATTAGTCTGGAAGTATATACAAATGAAATAATGCGTCTATTAGATATCATTATATATAGCATATGCCTATGGATAATGAATGTTATATGAGAATTCTTGAAGGGTCAAAATGTTGAAAGCATATATGTCTAAAAAAAGTATTCAGTATATAAAATGTCACATGGATTAAAATGATTTGAGTATATATATAATTGATTGAAAGATATATTGAAAAATGAATAATTTTACATATCAAGTTATTGGAAACCTTAATGATTTCAAAATTATATATTTTTGCTATGATGATTGTTTGCAAAAATTTATTGAATTTAATGGTCTATAAGTATCACATATTTATGAATATTTACATCATGTTAATATTGTTGTTATTATTTTCTTTCTAGTAAAATCAAGATGCTACAGGAACACTATGGATGCTATGAAACTAAGATTTAGTGTAGTAGTTTTATGAAACTATTCTATAAATACATTTTGTTTATAACAAATTGAACATGTGGATATAAGATATATCATGGTGATTTTTAGGATAATTTTCTTTTATTATTTCCACAATGCATAGAAGCAAGTGGAGAATATAATATTTAACATATCCAGAAGATATGGTAAATAATTATGTTTATGATTTGATGACAATGCATTATGTATAGTTTAGATAAAAAGGACATCAATTGCTTGAAAAAATCATTAATGACAGTTGCAATTGAGAAATCGGTATATTGTCTTGAAATATGACAATCTAATCAAAATGAGTGATGTTGCTATCAGGGGGAGTAAAGATCATGTTGTATTTTTTTCCTTAACTAAAGTTTTGTCCCACTAGATTTTCCTGGTAAGGTTTTTAATGAGGCAACTTCAATATATATTGTGTACTCTTTTTCCTTCACTGGGTTTTTGTCTCATTGGGTTTTTCCTAGTAAGGTTTTAATGATGCACAATATTTATTTATGGACATCCAAGGGGAAGTGTTATAAATATTCCAATATTTGGTGTGGATATCCATAACCTTCCAAGATGAGTTTTTTGGAATTTTACACTTAAAGCCATATAACTTATGACATGAATGGCTTAGTGGGAGTTTTTTATTATTAATGTAAATAACCTATAAAGACTTTATATTATACCATTATGTAGATTTATACTCTTTTGTTGTAACTCTTGTAATGGAAGTTAAGGATTTGTGACATATAAATAGTAGGCATGTATTAAATATTGTAAGCTTGAAATGAAATAAGAATTATTCCCTCCTTGCTCTCTATTTCTCTCTTATATTTCTTTATTCCCTTCATCTCAATCTCTTATACTTTATTGATTTTATAACAAAAACAAATATTTCTCTCTTTTTTGTCTCTTGTCTCAATAATTTGCATCTCTTATTTTAAATTTTAATCTACTATCATTCTCTCCTCAGTGGTTGCTACTTGCTTGATTCTCGCTGGTTTCTGTAACTATGGCGTTCTGAGTAGGAGGAGTATGCTTCCTTTGCCGTCTAGCTCTTCTGATTCTTGTTCTTCTAATTTTGTTGAGTTGACGATCTTGAAATGCGCTTCAATCGTTTTAATTTTCCTTGAGTTTTAGTGCTTTCGGCTTGTTTTGCTCGTGTGTGGATTTGTTTTTCTTTCTTACTCTCATTTTGAAGGCTTCGCTGACTCATTTCCATGTACTTGCTACTGGAGATTTTCGGTATCAACTTTTGTTTCTTTTTAGGCAGTCGTTCTGATGAAATTTTCCCTTTCTTTGCGGTACCTACTTAATTATATATGTCGCTTGCTACGCTGGCTGACTTGGCTTCAAATCAATGTTGATCTTAGTAGAAAACTTTAAATATATCACAGAAACTGGATTTATTGATTTTTCTCGTAGCATTTGGTAGCGACGACTTACCAGCTTCCTGTAGACTTGATTATTGATGTTGGGCTATGGGGGCAGTGGATTTTGTGGTTTTCGCTATCTGGCTGCCTCTTTGTCTGCAACTTCATTTCAGTTTTCCTGATGCAATGCTAATGTAATCGGCTTGGATTCGATGGTTTTTATTCACGCACGGGAGCTGGGACCTGCTTTTGGTTTGATGTTCTCCTTATTGGAATTGAAATATTTTGGTTGGTTCACGACACAAGTTTTACGAAATCATTTGAATGTTAGATCAGATTTAGATGTATCCTATCACATGAAAGTTTGGTGCATGCTTCATTCATACCTAATAAGATTTCCCGCCTTTGATTTGCAATTAAGTTTGGTGATGCCGATCTTCATGCTATCACTAGGAATTGACAGAAAAAACTTCGGTTTTGTTTTCTAAATCCCATTTTTCCGTATTTGGTTTTAATAATTTGGTTTTTGGCCCTTGATTGGACAAAGCATTTAACATGTGACTTTATTTTAGGGAAATGCCTGTTCTGGCATGGGTGTTGCTGAGCATAGTGTAAGCACATACTTGGAACTGCAGAGGAAGAAAGTACACCGCTATATCATTTTTAAGATTGATGAGAAAAATAAAGAAGTCGTGGTTGAGAAGACAGGAGGCCCTGCTGAGAGCTATGATGATTTCGCTGCATCCTTACCTGAGAATGATTGCCGTTATGCAGTCTATGACTTTGATTTTGTAACCGCTGGGAACTGTCAGAAGAGCACTTGATTTCTTTATCGCATGGTTAGTCACTTGATTTCTCATAAAATCATTGAAATGCATATTAAATTCATCTTGAGAAAAATTTAACCTTGACTGGATATGAATTGCTTTAAATCAGTGCATTTATCTAGTTCTTGATTTGGATCGAAGACTTATAACTGAGACATATTTTGAAAAGAAGGTAAGAGACGACGAATATTTTAGAGTGAGCAAGCAGCAAAGGTCACCTGAAGGATGGGTTGATGGGTAATTAGCGGAAGATGACAGCATTTGCTCACTATCTCATGAGTACTTTTCTAATATGATAAATATAAATTCTTAGTCTACTTTTCATGCCTACCTTGTATGTGCCAATGGTGAAGGATGAACTGATGAAAAGTTCTGTCAAATCTGAATTACTTATTATTCCATGAATTTCAAATCCGTATTTCTTCGTCCTTATATTTTTGTTTTACTGATTGAGTGTCTGTTTGGGACCTAAAGTTGGATAGGTCAAGATTTTCATAGTCTGTGTTAATCAGGCGGTTGAGTTCATGTATATGGTTGATGTCTATGTGCACAATTATATTCTTGTTATTTTGAATTCCTTTTCTATTCCTTTGGTACATAGTTATAAAAGATTTCTGCACATATGTGTTGCTAGAATGTTGCTACGCCATGAATGCTCTCTTTTTAGATTGCATTTTGTATTGTTTAGACCTTCATTCCCCAATTCTTCCACGTAGAGAACAGAGCATACGTTTGATTCGCTGAACCATTTTGTTTTTGAGATGCTGAAGTTACGAAGTTTTGCTCAAGTCACATAATCTGGAGTGTTACTATGGTATAGATATTGTGGTTCTAGTTGTTTAAGATTTAGAAGCTATGTTTGTGGTATATATATTTAGTAGGGTGATTGGCGGATTCAACATGCTATTCACTTATTGAAGATAAATACTGAAGCCAGACTTGTAATTTTCTTGTCTGACGTGTGACCTGTATTTGAAATTGGAAAGACAATCTCGTTTGTTTAATCTGCATTAATTCTAAAGCTGGTTATTTTATGTTCCTTACCTGTGCTTGAGACCCTTTGTCTGGTTAGTATAGTCTTTTCTCAGCTTACATGTGGGATTACATGTTTTTCTCATCTTTCTTTCCTGTGCTTTTCCATGTAAGCTTCCCTGTATGTTTGGTCATTGCCAAGCTTACATGGAATCAGTGATTTTAACATTATGCCATTACTTGCAGATAAAATTATGCCATTGCCAAACATACATGCAAGCATCCATGTATGTTTGGTTGAGAAAGATGATCCCACGATTAACTGACTCCATCAAGTTAAAGATAACAATCAACTAATAGTTGTATGGGCTGAGATACGATGTTCAAAGCGAGGCGAAGTTTGCGTGTCATTTATTTTGATGTAAAAAAAGGTATTTCATCGCTTTTTACAACAGAGATGATGTATGTGGGAATAATGCAAAACGCATCGGTGGTCATAGTATTATATATTGCGCTGAAATAGGTAATGTATCTTTCCTAATCAGTTCACAATTATTATTCCATGGGACATATTTGGGAGCTGGTGTTTACTCTAATTATAATAAAATTTTTTCATATTTGTCAATCTTTTACTGATTTTCTCTTACTGATATTTTCCTCCACAATATTGATGAGGTCAACAAATTGGTGAAGTAACTAATATGACTAAGATGTTTTAAAAAATACCTGTGGAAAGATTAAAAAAAAAACTAATGAACTTTGTTATTCTAACCAAATTTATGTGAATCTGTTATTAAGAACCTGATAGAGTTCTTTAGCTATGAAATATGATAACAATTATGTGTTTAAATGACTTAATTTGACAGTGATTGCAATATGAGTACTGACTCACTTTAAATATATTATCTGATGGAGTTTAAGACAACAAAAGAATATATAGAAATTGAGTTTCATCTAATGGGCCGAAGAAACAAATGAAATATTTTCATAGTTACGCTTGAATAATGTAAGTTATTTATGTGTTTTTTTAGTTGTTTGGTCAATTATAGAATTATAAGGACCATCATTAAAGTCTTAAAATATGGTTAGATAATTCGGACTGAATAAGAGGTTTACAAGGTCATATATATTGTTTATGATCAGTCTTGTCTTTTTTTCAGATTGAATATAATTAATCCTGTGATCATTGTATAAGTACTATTTCTCTACTATAGTAAATGGATAAGTTGCTAATTTTCTTTTATGAATTCGAGCGGATCACAATTAAATACTACCACTGAAAAGCTCTACGAAATTAACATCTCAAAAGGCAATAGTTTGAATTTCAGTGTTTCATGTGCACGTTTGTGTCTTCATGGGTGCTCTCAAACACTTCAAATATATGTATGCGTAACTAATCAAACCCTATAGGAGTATGGTTTGATTTTTTAAAGAACCGTTAATAGATAGTTGATGGTTTGACTGTGGTTCAAATTTGAAATGCACGTTATGCCCCACAATATGCTGAAAATTAAGGCCACACAGTGATACAACCAATATGCTCCTTTCCGCATACCAACCTAATTATGAATACAGTATCCCGCAATTTCTACATACAGCTACTACAAATATGTTTAATACATTCATAACTGCTTCTTCTTTACACCAGAGTGTTAAATCTGTGAACCGTTCTACACTCTTCTAAACTTTCCTCAGCACTTCAAATTGGTAGGTTTGTATTTGTCTTTTGTCTATGTATCGCTTCTTGATAAACATTTTCCTCATCATCAAACACTACGGTATGATGTATTAGATACAGTAGGTATTTTTATGTTTAAGAGTAAGGTTTGTGTTTTTCTACTGTCAACATTGTTCGATAGTGTATAAATGTATGTAGTTTGTGCAGAACATATAACGATGTCATCTCATTTATACGTTCATCGTTCGTGCATGCCTTACACTTCAATGGACAACCTAGAGGGACAGCTCAATTTTGTAGTACCTGCTGTCCGGGGAAGGAGGAAGAGAAAGTTATGCGTTAGTGTTGATAAAAGAACTAATGAAAATGCAAAAGAGGGTATGAATAAAATGTTCAACATTAATCACACTGATTTCTCATGCTTTTATTTTTGTGAGATTTAAACTCTTAGTAACAGAATATTTTTATTTTGGGTGGTTGTACTACAATAGCATGCGCTCGCAAGATGCAAATATTACGAAACAAGAGAAGTCAACAAGGAAGTAGCACTAACTCCATCAATATTAGACGTGGACATGCTTTAACCGCGGGTATAAGTGAAAGTTTTATGACAAGGCTTTTCCTATGTTATTTTGAAAGTTTTGGTTGTGTATCTAGGTTTCGTCAATTCTGCAATACATGTAATGTTTTTATTTCCAAGCTGTGGAGATGTAAGTTTTGATAATTGTATCCCTATAAGTTATCAAACCGAAATTCCCCACCAGTATTATCGGACATCACAAACATTCCAGGCATGTGACAATAAACATATGGTTTAAATTGACTTATGTGTTGTTCTTTTACAATCTTTGGATAGTGCTGTGTTGTTTTATCTGTTTTGCTTTAAGATGTAGGTGACGTGTCTACCTTTCGACGGTAGTGTTAGTGAAGCTAGTTCAATTACAGTGTCTTGTAAACCTAGAATAACAGGTATATACTTTGTGGTATATTTGTGTATATACAAACGGGCAACAAAAAATTTGGATGTGCAAATTTTCATTTAACATGCACAGTAGCTTAAGTACATTGTATAGGATCATCTATCCTTAAAAAATGAAAGCATAAAATCCCCTTTGCCTTTTGTTTAAAGTTGGAACTTCACTCTCAGCAGTACATGTTATAACATTTTCTATGCAACAAAATATAAATTGAAGAGTAGATTATTATGTCATCTCTTACGTTTTGGCTTAATTATAGTAACCTCTCATCTGTTTTAAAAATATTCACTTGGATTAAAATTGTTATCTCTATTAATATTCTTTATTTTGTAGTTAAAATTTATATTATTCACCAATATACACTTCAGCATTATTAATGGCCTATTTTTTGCTCAATTTTTTAAAATTATTACAGATACACTTTCTTAATTTTATTTTTATTTTTTTTATTTTTGCATCGGTTAAAGTTTTTCCATATTCAAATTAATACTTAATGAACTTAGTTAATACATACATTGAAAAGTTAATTGAAGGTTTGAATAATTCTTTTAATATATTGATATGTTAATAAATGTGTTTGTTAATGTTTTTGCACGTGATGTTTTTAACCAATTGAAATTAGAAATTAGTATGAGTTATATAATATCTCAAATTTACATTATTAATGACATATGGTGACTATCATGCACTGTTCAGATATGCTTTCGTTCATGGTGTCATGGTAAGAAAAGAAATAAAGAAAAATGTTTTTAGTCTTTGATAATCATACTAAATAAGTACGTTTCAATCAATATTAGCAAAATACAAAAGATGTTAAAAATTAATACATTTTTTAATATATTGAAAATTTTTAACATATATGTCTGACAATTATTTTTAGTTGGATGAAATTTTAATTTCCGAAAATATAAATGTTTATTCATTTCTTGAAAGAGAGTTATTTTGGTGGAAGCAAATATTTAATAGTCAAATTTAATGGTCAAGTAATGGTTGGGTGTTGAAATCTCAAATATGTAAGAGAGGTTTATGTGACATGCATTTTAATCTCAAATGAGGTCTATACACACTTTTAAAATAGAGGAGAGATTTGTGTAATTTAGTAAATCAAAGGAGTAGTCAATGTATAGTACTCTACATATAAGTTAAATTGTATAATTTAATACCCACTAAATCTTATTTATATTAGTTCGGAACTATGACAACATCTCAATTTTTTCAGGTTATCATAGTGTAATTAGTTTTATTTTTTTTATTTCTGGACCATACATAAGGAAAATGCCGAGTTTATAAACTAAGATGTCTTACTTATAACCACTTATATTGTACAATTAATATATAATGTATCCATTAATATCTAATACTTAACACCATAAAGTAATGGATATAACAGTAATGGGATTAGTGTTAATAATTTCAATCACAATAACTACAATGGGAATTGAATCCAACATTATTTATCACATTATAAGAACATCAATTCTCCTTTCTATATGTTTTTGTTCTTAATAAATTTTATAACTGATGTACAACATACTTGTGGTGTTACCGTCGTTCAGTTATGCATGTATTGTTGCCATAGTTTAATTTTAGTTTAAGGAAGTTGGTACCTTCATAAGACTTTTGATAGATGTAGTTGTTGTACTGACTTTAGGTCTAATTCATAAATATGTTGTTTGAAATGTTGTTTGTTGGGACAGTGATGGCTTTGTTGGATGGCATTTAAAGTTTCATTTGTGAAATATTGCAATTTTATAAAATTCGAGATAAAAGGTGAGAATTGTATGAATGGCTTTGATATATCGTACTGCAGTTAATTTTAAATTTTGAGGTATTGATATTAGAAATTGAATTTATGAGCCCCACGTTTAGTACGGTCAATGTAAATATAATATAATTGTCTGAATTCTATTCATATTTGTTGTCTTTGTAATTTTCTAACTCATGTGACTTTAATGGGATTTGAAGATCTGCTTGAGTATGAAGACTTGGGTGATCATGATTATGTATGTGCTTACTGCAAAGCAAAGTTTTGGTTCAAAGAAAGGCTGCATAAAGATAATCTAGATTGTTCACCCAAGTTTGGAATGTGCTGTCTTTAAGCGAAGATAACATTGGCTGAAATTAGGGAACATGTGCAATATCTAAAAGATCTTCTAACCGGTGGAAGCCAGTGTTATGTAGAATTCAGAACGAACATTAGAATATATAATTCTATGTTTGTGTTTACATCCATGGGGATCGGATTGATCCCGAAATAAGTACAGGCCGTGGACCTTTTGTTTATAGGATGTCTGGGTAGAATATGCATATGATAGGCGGTATTCTTCTTGTTGATGGTAGGACACCAAGATATGCTCAATTATACATCTATGATACCAGGCATTAAATTTCTCACAAAATGTTTGCAGTAAAGTAAGTGTTTTTTTATTTATGTAGATGCATGGTTTTCAATGACATTTATAGCATTATTTTTGTAATATCCTGAATTTTGGGATCAGAGGCTTGGGAATAAGCCTGAATTAAGTAGACTCCTAAGCCCCGATTTAGTAGGTGTCCCAAATTTAGTTTCTAATATTTCTTATATCTTTGGGATAATAAATAAAGTAAAATGGTGAATTTTGGAGAATATGATAATGCTTTCAATGAAATTTTATGTGAGGTAGTGAGCTTGTTATCTGATTTTGTATGACAAAATGATGAGTAAAAATTATGAAATTATATAGGGTGAAAGTAGACATCCTGATCTTTAATTTGATAAGTCATATGAATCATTTGAAGCTATATGTAAGAAGATATGAATTTTTAAAGTTAACCTAGAAAAACTGGAAATTTTTTGGAGCAGCACTCAAAGAAATGAAATCTGGGAATTATGTGCTTCAAACTAGCTAAAGTCTATATTTTTCCTTGATACTAGACTCAATAAGGGTTCCATAGCCTTTGGAATCGTTTCGAAATGATGTGTACAAATTTAGTTATAATTTTTCAAAATTTGGACAGAAAAACTGTCAGAAAATCCGAAAATAGAGAAAAATGTAATGGCAAACTTGTAATTTTGCCAAACAAGTGCTAAATTAATTATTTTTCAATTAATTGAATTGAATTTCAACTAATTAAGAAAAATAAATGGGAAATATATATTTAGAATATTTTGGTTAATTAAATATGAATTTATGAAAAATTTGAGCAAAAAGTGCAAATTTGACCAAAATTGGGATTTTACTTATGTACGTAATTGGAATAAGTTGTGAAGCCATTTGAGACCAAAGGGTAGGACCCCTAGGTGTCCCCTACATGTGGCATGAAGAAGGACATATTGGTTGGGCTTAATGAGCAAAGTTACATGTACATAGGTTTATGTACACAAAATTGATTTTTGGTAATTTTTGGAAATTATTAAATAATTGAAATAGGACATGAGATATAATATTAAAGCTCTTTATCTCCTTCCTCCTAGCTCAAAAATTGATGAGGAAAATCCCTTAGAGAGAGAGAGAGGAAGCGTATAATTTTTAGAGAGACAGAAGGGGAGGAAAAAGCTAACAAAGGTAAGTGATTTCTTCGGTAAATCAGTTCTTAACACCTATAACTCTGTTCCTAAGCTACTTTTCTATGTATTTAAGGTTTGGGAAGCTCAATTTCATTGTGAATAAGGGTTAGGGTTCAGCCACTTTAAGAAAAGCTAGAGGGAGCTCGAGGTAACTTCCAAACCTTCATATATATATTGACTATTCTAGTTGCTGAGGACAATTCACTTGGTGAAATTTTGCCGGATTGTCATTAGTTTTAATTTTTGGAAATGGGTGTGTGGGCCTGTTATACTGCCCAAATTGGTACTAAATGATAGTTGTAGCCTAATTGAATAGTCAATAAAGTGGTTAGGAGTAGAAAGGAACACGTTTACAGAGCCGAAATCGCAAAACCCCTATTTTCCCTGGAAAACCCATATATTTTGGCCAGCTCTAGAAATGTGTCTTAGAGTTGGATTTTCAATGATTTGATAATTCCATTGATTTCAGGAGGAAAAATTAGATGGGATTACAGTTGGTCACTTTTTGGAGAAGCCCGAAAAAGCATAATTACGAAAACGCCTCTGAAACCCTTAAAGTAGGGTTGCCAAGGGTAACTTTGTAATTTGATGTTGAATTTGATAATTCTGAGTTTGGAAATGGATTTTTTGGGCATAAATATGTTACGATAGCCCAGGTTAGAATTTCTGGAAAAGTATAGTCGAACCAGGTACGGCAGGGCGAGGCCGGTCCCTGGGGACATTTTGGTAATTTTTCAATATAGACTCATATAACACTAAAAAACACTATGGAAATTTCTAAATGGTACATTTGAAATTGTAGGACTGAGTTGAAAGCTTGAGTTGCTGGCACACAAATCGAGGAGAAAAAACTGGAGGTAGGGGACTTACCTTACTTGCATGTATTTGATATCTTTGCTTGTGTAGTGATGTATGTGATTGCTTTACTTGATTGTGTAGAGCATATTTGAATAAATGAAGCTCTGTTTCTATTTTGTTGTGGCCATAGTTTTGTTACATGAAACATTGAGCATGCAGAAATGTCATTATGGGGCATGCATCTAGTTAAAGCTAATATGTCATACACATAGCACCTATCATGCATGCATTATGGTGTTTGTTTCTTATTGAGATTCTCTTGAATCTCACGCTCCCCTACTAACAATTTAGACAGGAGAAGACAGAAGATATATTGAGAACAAAAAACAGAATTGTACGAGGGGATTGCAGTGGTGGAACTAAGATGAGAAGATGTCTCTATTTCACTGGGACGGGTTTAGATACCTTAGAGCCCTGTGCGGCTACAAGGTTTGTAATTATTATGTATGAACCCCTATGGGGGATTTCCATAATCTTGCTCATATTATCAGTATATTTATGATATTCCTGTGTCACCCACCGAACCGCATATCATTTTTTGTGAATACTTTGGTAAATGTGAAATTAAAATAAAGGCGTGACAATTTTCCTATACAATCATTCAATTCTGATAAATTTTTATCTTGGTTTGATTTGTAGTTCTCATATCAATCATTATCAACATAATCTGAATCAAGATACTGTGAGGGGTCTTCAACATATGTTGGACAAAGATAACCGTCTGGTTAAGATATTTCGGATGGCACGTGATTTTTTCATGTCTCATGAAGGTCAATCCATAGGAAGAAAGCTAATTTACAAGAGAGGCACATATTCAAATAGGTACAATATGCCTTCGGCACCCAATGAAGTTGCTGCTTTAATTGTTAGGGATATTGGTAGTACTGATGAGGCATGAGATATCATTGTTAAATACTCCGGTCTTATTTATAAGCAGCTTTCTCCTTAATTGTGCAAAATGAACTGGTAGTTAAAAGCAATGATTGTGTCAAAAATGACATGTTTTTTTCCATATATACCCCTTTTTATGAAGAGTATAGAAGAGAATAGATAAAAGTATGAGAGATAATGAGTATAAGATAAGGGTAAAATAGGAAAGAGAAGCTTATATTTTTAGACAAAAAGTGAAAGTTTCTTATAAAAGGGACCAGCCTTATGAGAGAGAAAGTTGCTTATAAATAGGACTGGAGGGAGTACAAGCTAGGTTTATTAAAAAGAATCAAGGAAATACATCCAGACTTTCTAGCATTGCAATATCTTCTTCTTTTCCCATTTGGTGATAGTGGTTACAATGAACATGTACTACACGTCCGTGATGAGGAGGCTTCAACAAGTCGTGTTAAATATGTATAAATGAGAGAATACTTTGCTTACGTTGTTTATGAGCGTGAAAATGAATTTTTTGCTATACTCAGGTTAGGAAAATTATTCCAGCAATTTGTTGTTTATGTATACACGACGATAGAAGCATACCGATTGCAACACTTGTGATACAATAAAAAACTCCTTCGGGCAGAGATGTACTAGGGTTTTATTGATGCAATATTTGTTGGTAAGACGGAAGCTGCAGCTAGGGGTAATCGCATTATATTGTTGTCTTCCTTTACTAGTGGACTTCGGTATATTATGCATAATACCAAGACACAAATGCCATATGTGGATGGGCTGGATATCTAGATTTGTTTATAACATTCACGTATAATCCAAAGTGGCCGGAGGTTACTAAGGCCATGTCATCTTTTGGTTCCAGGGTTGAAAGTCGTCCAGAGCTTATAGGTAAATTGTTTAAGATGAAACTTGATTGCTTGATGAAGGATTTGAAAAAGGGTAATCTATTTGGTCCACTAAAAGCGTGTAAGTATGGTCTATTGATGCATTTAAGAAGCATTTATTTTATAGTATACATGATTGAAATAGAAATCTATGAATTAATATCACCTGTCTAATTACTTCGTATAGTGAGATCTTTTTCGTAATGCTGCTTGAACTTTATGTAGCAATATATACCATTTAGTTCTAGAAACATGGTCTACCACATGCTCATATTTTGTTATTTCTTGGCAATAGAAACAAGCTTTCTATGCCTGAAGAAAAGATGATGTTATAAGCGCGGAGTTGCTTGATAAGGAGAACTATCTAGCATTATTTGAAGTGGTGAGTAATTTTATGATGCATGGACTATATGGAATAGCCAACAAGAACTCACTGTGTATAAAAGATGGGAAGTGTTCTAAATATTTTCCAAAAAATTTTACACCATAAACTTTCATTCATGGAGATTGATATGTCCGTTATAGAAGACGTGATGATGGAAGGGAAGTTCTAAAAAATGGTATTCCTTTGGATAATAGAAGTGTTATACCATATAACCCATACATACTCTTAAAGTACCAAGCGCACATCAATGTTGAGAGATGTAAGCAAGGAGAGTCCATCAAATATTTATTCAAATATGTCAGTAAAGGTCATAACCATGCAACAGTTGCCCTCTTTGCAGATTCTGAGTTGTGTAGATCAGACGTGGTGCATGATGAAATTAAAATGTATTATGACATTCATTACTTATCACCATGTGAAGCTATTTGGTGGATCCTTGGAAATGACTTAAACTACAAATATCTATATGTTGAGTGTCTTGCATTTCATCTTCCATATCAACAAACTGTTATTTATGAAGATGATGATGACATAGAAGTAGTCAATCGTCCAACTATGTAAAGTTTCCAACCAAATTTGTATTCAAGAAACATCTACAAAAGAGGACACCAAGAAAGAATAGATTTTCAATTGGAAAATTATATTATGTTCCACCAGGAATAGGCGAGTCATTTACCTGTGGTTGTTACTGACAACGGTGAGGGGACCTAAGTCTTACAGAGAAATCAGGACAGTGGACAGTGTGGAATATAATAATTTTAGGGATACATGCTATGTATTAGGACTATTAGAGGATGATAGGGAGTATCTCAATGCATTCAAAGAGGTTGGGAAGTGAGCAACTACTGATTACATATGTTGTATGTTTTGCTCTTTACTTTTATGCAATTCTTTTGGTAGATTAGAGATTGTATGGCATCAGTCATGGAAGTTAATGTCAAATAATAAACTATATGCACATGAGCAGAGATAGGTATGTAGTGTAATGTACATTTAGGAGCTTTTACTTATTACAATTGGTGTAGTGTTATTACTCATTTTACTTTAAGAACTATATCATATTTATCCTGGTTCCTTATCATGTCATTGTGTGTCCTCTAACCCTATTATCACTGTTCATGTTAACTTTGATGGACAAAGAACTTGAAGATGCCATTTTGATAGAGATTGAGTCTTCTGAACATGAATGATAGAAGTCTTAATGAGTATGAGTTAATGCCATTTCCATCTTCACCCTCTTATCATGGGCTGACAAATACATACATGTATGATGAGTTAAATTTTGATTGCCATACATTGAGGAGGGAAGTTCCAGATTTGGTTGCTAACCTGACTGAAGAACAAAAAGAGATTTATGATGTAGTTATATCAATTGTCAATATCTCAGAAGGAGGTTTGTACATTATCTATGGCATGGTGGGATCGGAAAGACATACTTGTGGAAAATGCTCTCAGCATTATTAAGGGGTGATGGCAAAATTGTGTTGATAGTGGTGCACAGCGGTATTGCAGCTTTATTATTACATAGGGGTAAACAAACACTCTCAATTTGCTATTCCACTGAATATCAATGAAGATTCTGTATGCAATATCAAATAAGGTTAGCATCTAGTAGAATTACTCATTCATACATCTCTATAATATGGGATGAGGCGCTAATGACAAATAAGTTTTACTTTAAAGCATTGGATAAAACATTGAAGGATATATGCAATTGTGTATGTCCGAATGCATCTAAAATGACATTTTATAGTAAAGTCATTGTACTTGGTGGAGATTTTAGACAGATACTACCAGTCATTCCCAGAAGTTATAGAGAGGACATTGTCTTGGCCACAATTAATGCATCATACCTTTGGCAGCACTATAAGGTCTTTAAACTTATGAAGAACATAAGGTTAATGCATTCAGATATAGCGGAGAATAATATGTATATAAAGGAGTTTGCAGATTGGATTGTTGTAATAGGTGATGGAACAGTTCCTATAATTGATTGTACTACAAATTTTGTTACAATACTGGATGAATTTCTGCTACACCCTACTTCATCTCCATTAGAATGTATTGTAAATTCTACTTATCCTAACCTACTGGATCATTTGGGTAATGGTGACTATTTCAAGGATCATACAATTTTGGCTCTGAGTTTGACAGTAGTTGAAGAGGCTAACAATTATATGATTGATAGGCTACCTAGTGATGAAAGGATATATTTAAGTGCTAAGAGTGTGTCTAAGTAGGACATGTTGTGGGATTACATTGCTACTATGCATTATGTGGAATTTTTAAATATGATCTCTATGTTTGGGGTTCCTAATCATCAATTGAGCCTTAAGGTTGGTTGTCCCATTATGCTAATGCACAATCTTGATAAGTCAATTGGTTTATGTAATGGTACAAGGCTGATTCTAACTCGTCTTCAAAGGCATGCCATTCAGGCAAAGATTATAATAGGTGACAATATTGGGCTTAAAGTCTTAATCCCTAGAATAACTTTATCACCATCTGAGACATCATTGCCATTCACATTGTGTTGTCGTTAGTTCCCCATTATGCCATCCTTTGCAATGACAATAAACAAAAGCCAAGGGTAAAGTTTGATATTAGCTAGGTTATACCTTCCAAGACTTGTTTTCATGTATGTCCAATTGTATGTTGCTTGTAAGACCCTACCTTACATACTACTTATTATTGATCTTAATCAGAGTAGCAATGCGCAGTTTGGTAGGCAACACAAGAATAGCATAAATACATTGATAATATGTGCATGATTACAGAAATTTCCCATAGGGGTTCGTATGTAACAATACAAATTATGTAGCCGCATAGGGCTACTAGGATGTCAAAACCTATTCCAGCAAAACTCAGACACCTTCCCGTCTTTGTTCCACTATTGCATTCCCCTTGTACGGTTCTCTACTTTGTTCTCAGCATACCTTTTGTCTTCAGCTGTCTAAATAATTGGTAGTGGAGGGTGAGATTGTAACCCCCTACGTAATTATTATTCGAAATACGTGATTAAAATGAACTAGAGACCATCGGGTCATCAAAACTTAATTTCAATCCCATCCTTGAGATAAGGTTTACACAAATATCTTTTAAAATCTAATTCACTTGGTTTCATATTCACATTTTGAATATAATGAACTCGCGCAGATAAATCAAATTCATATATATATATATATATATATCAAAGTGTACAACAATAATCCCAGCAATCCCGGGTTCATACCTTTACTAAGGATTCATAGGGCACATTCGCCCATTACAATTTTTCAAATAGGGGATTACACAATATCATTTCCAAATATATACAGTTATCCAAACCAACATTTATGCTTGCTCCCCCCTCGAGCCACTTGCCATGTTTGAATGTTAGTCAATGGAATGAATGAGATTCAAAAGAATCCCAGTATTAACCAATATCTCATACCACATATAATCACATAGCATGCAGTAAATCATCAAACAGCACGAATACAGCATACACAAGTTGCCATATATACACATTGCCACTTGCTCCCCCTCGAGCCACTTGCCCTATTTGAATGTTAGTCAATGGAATGAATGAGATTCAAAAAAATCCCAGTATTAACCAATATCTCATACCACATATAATCACATAGCATGCAGTAAATCATCAAACAGCATGAATACATCATACACAAGTTGTCATATATACACATTGCCATCCCGACATTCATATTTGCACATTCAAATTGCCTTTCCGGCATTCACATAGTCAGATCCCTCGTAACCCCACAGCCCTGCAGGCACGGTCCTCCCACCGGAATCACAATAGGCTGCAGGTGAAGGACCTACAAATAGCCTTTCGGCTTTCACATATGCAATAAGCTTTACAGCATTTGCAACCATCACAAACAACGATTACACATACATATAATACAATTACACATAGTATAAGGGAAAGCGCCACTAACTTATTCTTTCCAAGCGTGCTCAGGCACTAGTGGATCACAATCATAGCATATATTGAATCCTGGCAATCAAAATCAAGGACATAGGGTTATTCCCTTTTCTAATTCCTCAACTTTCAAACACTAAAGTTGGTTATCATTCACGACCTTTTGGTGGCTACTCAAAGCCTAAATACATTCCTAAAGACTATATCAAAAACTACCTCTCAGAAGTGTAAAATAATGATTTTTGAGGTTTGACCGTGGCCTACAAATCCACTGGCCATGGCAAAAAATAGGTTATAAACATTTGGGCCGAGGCCATGAACCTTCTGGCCGCGGCTAAGAAAATCTTATTTCTTAGCTGAACTTCCAAAAATCATAAGTAATTCCAAAAATATTGAAATGAGGTGATCCCAAAGCCTAATGAAATATATTTAAGTCCTCTACATAGGAAAAATATGAATTAAGGCTTTACATGACCAAAAGAATACAAAATTACATAAAATTCAACACTACTCCAAAATAGATTCCAGTTTTAATCCCAAACTTTGGAAAATCATAACTCCCATATCACAAAATAAAATGACATGAATTTTATGTCCATTTTGAAGCTTGGCATGTGAAATTTAAGATTGAAAAATTTCAGAATTTTTAAACATAATTTACTTATGAAAAACGTCAATACAAACAGACTACCCAGCAAAGAGTTTCAATGGACAGAATTTTAGTTTTTGCAACTTTATTCTCAATGGTTCCAATTTCACAACAAACACCATTCCCCATACAAATTTTTTACAAGGAATCCATTAGAAACACCAAATCAACCAAATTCACATCACATTGACATGTTTTTCTAATGAACACAACATGTCAAAACAATTTCATAACACAAAGTTCAACATTGCAATTCTTTCCATTTCAAATTCTAAACCAATTTCAATGATACCAAAACACAATATAACACCATTTTTACCACAATAAACTATCAAATTCATTCATTTTACAATCACACTAAAATCAAGGAAAAATTCACAATTCTCAAAACTCAACTAATGATCACAAAACTTAGGTCAAAATGCAACTAATACTCACCTCTTCCTCTTCCTCTTCCTCAAGCTTGCTTCTTGATTTCCCAATTTTCCAATTTCTTCAAACTCTCAAACACCTTCTTTCAAAAATCTAAAACCATAGAGATGAAGCTCTCATCATCATGAACAAGATTATAGAAGAGCATTTGAGCATTCAAAGTCATCTCTAAGGTAAAAAACTTACCTCTTACTTTCTCTTTCCTCCTTAGCCTCAACGAAAATAGAGATGAGAAGAGAGAGAGAGAGATGAAGATGGTGAAGAGAGTGAGGGAAGTCAGATTTTTGGGGCTTCAAAGGCCTTTTTGGCCGACCGAAGGGAGAGAGGAGAGAGTGAATGAAGTTTGACACTTTGACCCTCATCCCAGGCTCATACAATGCCACTTGTCAAGATCTTAACCCTCTTCCATGGGCACACATGAACTCATATGCACATGATTCCACCCTCTAAATCTCTTGACAATGAATCAAAACCTTTGGTATTTAAGTTACCAATGAGTTTCCTCTTCGGTAATGACCAATTGGTCGATAACTTTTCTTTTTCCCATTTTCTCCTGATTATGGCAATTCTTACTGAATCACCACCAAACGCATCTTATCATTCCATTTCACCACAATATGCGCCCTCCCTCTATTTTAAGTCAATTTAGATATTAATCAACAATTAAACTTAAATACAGGGTTTCAGCACCGCTCATGACACATTCGAATCCCAATTCATGTCGTATTCTCCAAAAGTGTTTATTTATCAATAATCACATCCACTTTTGAAGTCCTTAGCCCTTAATCAGAATTTGGCATATTACAAAGATTCAAGAGAATCTCAGTAGGAAGCAGTACCAATATGCATGCAGGATAAGTGCTTAATGCATGACATGCTTGTATTACATAAACTCATGCTAACACAATGATGTATTTGCGTACTCCATGTTTCAAACAACATACTTATGGCTATAGCATAATTAGAAACAGAGCTTTAATTATTCATATATGTTTCACATAATCAAGCAAAGCAATAACATGCATCAATACACTAGCATAAATATCAAATACACGTAGTAGAGGTAAGTTCCCTACCTTAACACTTTTCCTTATCAAAATGTGTGCTTTGATTTGCATGCCACCGACTGGCTCTCAACTCCGTCCTAAAATGTGAAATGTACAAGAATTAGGTTAAAACCCATTCATGTACCATTTTAGGCACTTCCATAGTGTTTATAGTAGTTATATAAGCCTATTGTGAAAATTTACCAAAATGCCCCCGAGGACCCAGCTCGATCTGGCCCCGACTTATCCAGTCTGATTGCACTTTTTTTGAAATTTTGACTTGCGCTACTCTAAAATAATTTTTTCCAAGGAATCCATTTTAGACTTAGAATTATCAAATTCACTACCAAAAGGCCAGAATACCCTTGGCAGCCCTTATTTCAAGGTTTCAGGGGCATTTTCGTAATTATACTTTTTCAAGCTTTTCTGAAAAAGTGATCAACTGTAACCACACCTAATTTTCCCTCATGAACTCAATGGAATCATCATAACATAAAAAATCTAGTCCTAACATGTCCAAACAACACTGATTAAAACCTAAAATTCTCAGGAGAAAATTGGAGTTTTCAAGTTTTGACTCCTTAGACTTGCTCCTTTCTACTCCTAATCACTTTATTAATTACTTAATTATGTTATAACTACCATTTAGACCCAATTTTAGTAGCATAATGCCTAGGGTTCAACGTTTCCCAAATTTTACAATCATAGCAATTTAACCAGAAATTCGTCTATTAAATTACTCACAGTGGCCGGAACAATCAATATTTGAAGTTTTAGAAGTTACCTTAACTTCCGTCTGGCTTTTCCCTTTGATGGCTGAACCCTATCCTCTATGAATACTAGAATTTTGCTTCAAAAAACCTTAATCACATAGAAGAGAAGCTTAGAGGGAGGATTATACATGTTAGGTACGAATTCACCGAAGAAATTGACCTACCTTGTGAAATTTCTTCTCCTTCTCTCTCTAGAATTCTCTCAACTCTCTCTCTCCTTTTTCAGCTCAAGGACATCAATTTTGGCTGATGGAAGGAAGATGATGATATTTTATAAGATTTTCAATTTTCCTTTAATTAATTTCCAAATTTCACAATTTAAGCAAATTCTGGCAGATTTTCTGTCCAACATTTGAAAAATCATAACTACATTTTAGATATCATATTCGAGTGATTCTAAAGGTTATAGAAGCCTTATTGAGTCTAGTTTCAAGGAAAAATATAGCCCTTTACCAATTGGAAGCACACAATTCCCAGAATTCAAATCTTTAGATGCTGGTCCAGAAACTTTCCAGTTTCACCGGGCAAACTTAAAAAATTCACAACTTTTTACATACATTTGCATAAATTACCTATTACATATCAAATTAAAGCTTTGGATGTCTAATTTCACACTGTAAAATTTCACAATTTTTGAACATCATTTGATCTTCCAAAATCACCTTACAAGCTCACTGCCTCACAAGGAATTTTCATTGGCCACAAAATCACATCTTCCAAAATTCACCCTTTTATTGAATATTTCAAATAATCATAATACATATTGGGGAATAAAATTTGGGGTTTTACATTGCTATTTTGAGGGTGAGACATAAAGATGGGCTCAAAATGTTGCTTTTGGACAATGCTAAAGTAACAAACAAAACAACAAATATTGTTTACAATGAAGTCTTTTACAATGTTCTGAATTAGGTACATTAGTCATAAAAATTGTGATGTATGCTGCGGGACACACATCATAATTTGTGCTTTTGTCTTACATTATTATGTCAAATAGCATTTTTATTGATGGATTGATGCAATATATTGTTTGTGATATGAGGTTGCTTGTCATTTTCCATTTCGGCCTCAAGTTTTAGACATGGGGTTTTGTACCCTTTAGCATAGAAATGTTTCTACTTCTTCTTCATCTACAAGGACTAGTATGTTAAATATAATGAAATTAGAGGCAAGCTATCTTTTGATTCCAAATTAAACCATTGTAGGTAATAAAACCCCTACTTCCAAAATGTATTCACAAAAATCTAACTCAGGACAAATATTTGGGGACATATGGCATATTAACCATCTAATTAAATACAAATAAAGTATAAGTTAACCACCTAATTTCACATATTACTAATTGTGTAATTTCAATTAACCATAAAAAAAGTGTCCGAAACTGCTTCTATATTATATAAATAAGATTGACAAATATTATAGTCAAATGTACTATTTACTATAATAGTACAAAGCTTCATCCCGTGTATCGCAGGGGTCCTGAACTAGGGGGTACATCCAAAAAGGGTACAAGTACAATTACTTGCAAAAGACATCTTTCTTATGTCGTGTTGTAATAATCCACAATTCTAATAGATGTTGCAATAATCCCAAAAGGTAATTTGTTGTTTAAACCAGCCCGTCATCTCCCCCAGTCCTATCTGGTGGATAGTAGCTTAAACAATGAGGTTAAAATGTTCAAAATAAATTTCAAAGCTTCAAACTAACAATCAGACAATCTATCTCCATATATATTAGTGTAAATATAT
Organism: Inga leiocalycina; assembly: GCA_963242795.1. Taxonomy (NCBI): domain Eukaryota; kingdom Viridiplantae; phylum Streptophyta; class Magnoliopsida; order Fabales; family Fabaceae; genus Inga; species Inga leiocalycina. The sequence goes on from OY725324.1 coordinate 46,790,093, forward strand.
GACCAAGATGCTATAATTTTTATTATAGATAGCTAAGTTATATTACCTTTTGCTACCATTATTTTTCTCCTTTGTTTTCTATTGCGTGTTATATTTGATTCACATCAGTGTAAATTAGAATGACTCTATAAGTCTTTGAATTTCCCACATAGAACAAGTTTTAGTTTTTGCTTCATTGCATTGTTTGTTTTGTTTTAGTTTCTGCTTTTTGGTAAGCAATCACTAGACATCCTATTTAGGTTTGCATTTAGAAACATATTTGGCACCATCATGATTTTAAACTAAGATAAGAGCAAAAACTTTTTACCTGCTTATAAGATTTAAAATTTCCCATATAGAATAAGTTTTAGTTTGTGCTTCAATGCATTGTGTGTTTTGTTTTGGTTTCTACTTTTTGGTAAGCAATCACCAGGCATCCCATTTGGGTTTGCATTTGGGAAACATATGTGACACCATCATGATTTTAAATGAAGATAAGAGCAAAAACTTTTTAACTGCTTAGAATTGAGTATACATGAATCTAATATTGAATTTCTGTGGGTAGCATATGGGCAATGCATAAATTGGTCTATTTCTAAGTGTTTGATAGCTAGGAGGAGGAGATAGCCTTAGAAATGGGAATTATATATGTGCACAATTTTATGTGCATTTGACTTCATTTTCCTATTGCAGATTCAAGAAATTTGCTTAGTAGCATCTTACCTTCAAGTAACCCTCATTTCTGTATCTATGTTATTTTGTGGATTCAAGCATTACCTTGTCATTACTATTATATCTTTATCAATATGAGTTAAAAAGTGAGATCTATTGGCAAGTCAAGATGGTATGAAGCCAACGGTGCATTGTTGATTTTAGTTTATTTACCATAGACATTGAATAATTGTGTTATGTAGGTAATTATGTTATAGATTTTTTAAAGACAAATGTGAGCTCAGTTTTTCCATTTCCACAAGATTGTGGAGCTATTAGGCCTGTCTTTCAGTTGTAACAGTTTAAGACAATTTATGTGCGTCTTAAACTTAATATGATTATAACAGGCAATGTTTTCATTTTCATTGTTTTAACTATTAGAATTTTCATTAAATTTATGCTTTCTTTTATTAAAGCAATGGTGTTATAAGGTTTGATCATGAAGTCTTAGTCTTTGGCTCAGGATTCTAACTTATCACTATGTTGAAAGCAAAGAAAATTTACACCATTTTATTCTTAATGAAATACATAATTTGGCCATATTTTCTTGATTTTCAAGAATGATGTTGCGCTTGACTAAATAGCGTTATAGTAAATATTGTGGTTGTGTCACTCACTCCTAATACAGTTAAAATGTTTACATTAATTATATTTGAAATTATATATTGTTTATATGGACATTTTGTCAGCAATAATTTTGATTTATGAAACAAGTACATGCCTCATAAGATGGTATTTGAGAAAAGAAGGAAATGATTGAATGTTTCTCAATTTGAACAGATGAACTTGGATGTTTTGGTCTGATTGCACTTTAGTGTATGTTAGTCTTGGCTAATAATATATTCTTAAGTCATTTTTGGTGGAATAAAACAAAAGTTTTGATGTATCTTATTTGATTTCAACATAAGATAGTTTTAGTCATCAAAGGCTACTTACTTTGTCCAAAAAAAAAATCAAAGGCTACTTACTAATACTATTATTTTTTTGTACTACTTCCATTTCTAAATTTGCATATATAATTTATTGCTCTATTTAGGTACTTGTCAGGGAAGAAGGAAGAAGCTATAAATTAATGTTGATTTTGTTGTTATATGCTCAAGTTAATAGAGTACACTGCCCATCGGATCCGTGCAAAGCATTTTGTTTTATATACTTCAAATGCAAGAATGATTTATGTGTTGTTCTTCTGTTGAGTGTATATTCTATTTAACTAATTATTCAAAATCAAATTTCTCAATAATAAGCTGTGTAATGACTTTCATATCAGATTTTGTTTAAGAAGTTAAAGCCTAAAGAAGTTGAGTGATGTTTAACTTGCCTAACAATGTTTTTTTTTTCATATTGTACAAGAATCACTCCTTCTGAGAATTCAATTATTGGTTTCCTCCAAATTGCAATTTGCGCCATGAATAATGGGGTGCATGTTAGGGGAGGTGTTTATTGATTGTGTGTTGCTTTGTTATCTAATTATCGTGAAGCTAGTTAAAATTGTTATTTTCCTCATCTATATTAATTTATTGGTGTTTTTTAATGCTTTTATGTCATACATTATCTTAGAAGATGTTATCAGTGTAGAGGAGATGCGACCTTGCATGACTTGATCCTTTTAAATAAGATGTTTACCCATTATGAGATTCGAGCTTCTCCAAAAGATATGGACAAAATATGGAGTCATACAAGAGGCAAGAAAGAATAGACTAAATCTAAACAAAAAAGGGAACAAGTTTGGTTTCTAGATTTAAAAAATGGACCATATCATTCACATGTGGAAGTGAAAGCATTTGTCCATTAGTGAAAAAAGTAATTCTATTATACTATCTAAAGTAGAACCCCCTATTTCCCCATGCAAGGTTGAAATGGAGGGTTCTACCCCTAAAGGGCCAGTTTGGCCTCCTTTTCAATTAAAAAAACTGCATTTTAATCAATGTGTGATAACATCCATAATTTTTTTCTGGTCTAAAAATTATACTTGGGTGCTTTTAGGCTTGCAAATCTGACTGTGTCTTTGATATTAGGACAAATGTTTACATGTTATGGGATGATTCAAGACCTTCTCCTAAAGACAAGGATGAGATATGGAATATTACTAAAGTTTAAAAAGAGTGGACTATCTAAACAGAAAAGGAAACAAGTTTGCTTCTCTAGATTAATAAAAAAGGGACCATATCTTTCACGAGTGAAAGTGAATTTATTTGTCTATTAGTGCTAAAAATAACTCTGATATAATTGCTAAAAAATTGTACTTTGGTGCTTTTAGGCGGGCAAATCTAAATGTGTCTTTGATATAGGGACAAATGTTTGCATATTATAGGACCCAAGAGCTTCTCCTAAAGACATAAGCAAGAATCATATTGAAGTCCAGAAAGAGTGGAATAAATCTAAACAAAAAAGGGAATAAGTTTACTTTTCTAGATTTAAACAAAGGGACCATATCTTTCATGGGTGGAAGTAAAGATATTTTACTGTTAGTGCAAAAAGTAACTCTTATACTTGCTAAAAAATTTTACTTAAGTGCTTTTAGGTGAGCAAGTCTGACCGTGTCTTTGATATAAGGACAAATGTTTACATATTATGGGATTCAAAAGCTTCTCCTAAAGATATGGATGGGAATCATACTGAAGTCTTGAAAGAGTGGATTAAATCTAAACAGAAAAGGGATCAAATTTGCTTTTCTCTAGATTAAAAAATGGACCATATCTTTCACAGGTGGAAGAGAAGGTATTTGCCAATTAGGGTAAAAAGTAACTATATTGTATTAGCTAAAATTGTACTTGTTTGCTTTTAGGCAGGTAAATCTGACCACATCTTTGTTATAGGGACAAATGTTTACAGATTATGGGACTCAAGAGCTTCTTCTAAACACATGGACGGGAATCATACCGAAGTATAGAAAGAGTGTACTAAATCTAAACAGGAAAGGGGACAAGTTTGCTTCTCTAGATTAAAAAAAATGGACCATATCTTTTAGGGTTGAAGTGAAGGTATTTGCCTATTAGTGCAAAAAGTAACACTATTATACTAGCTAAAAATTATACTTAGGTGCTTCTAAGCGAGCAAATATAAACGTGTCTTCAATATACGGACAAATATTTACATATTATAGGACTTAAGTGTAATATCCCAAAAAGTGATTAAGGGCTAATGACTTTAAAAGTGGATATAATTATTGTTGAATAAATACTTTTGGAGAATGTGTGATGGGAATTTGGATATTTTAATGATTCCAATGGCTTCCTTGTGAAAATTCATGTGGGGAGAGTGTATATTGTGAAATTGGAACCATTGGGAACAATCGTGCAAAAGTTGAAAACTCTGTCCATTGAAACTCTGTACAGGGCAGCCAATTTGTATGGACGTTTTAAATAGGCAAATGGTGTCTAAAAATTCTGAAATTTTCCAGTATTAAAGTTCACATGTCAAGCTTCAAAATAATTTGTATCATTTTGATTTGTGAACTAAGAATTTTGGATTTTTGAAGTTTGCCCAGCGAAATTAATTATTTTCTGGAACAGTATGTCAAGATTGAAATTCTGGGAATTTTTTGGTGATTTTCAGTAATGGCCAATATTTTTCCTATGAATAGGACTTAAATATCTTTCATTTGGCTTTGGAATCACCTCATTTAGATTTTTCTAGAATTAGTTATGATTTTTCAAAGTTTGGGCAGAAAATCTGCCAGAAAATCCGAAAATGGGAATTATGACATCATCTCATTAAAAGATGATGTCAGCATGGATTATTAATCAAATTGCTCATCTTCTTCAGCCATTTCACGCCATTTCCAGCTGAAGATAGTGAGAGAAAGTTGAGAGCTCTTAGAGAGAGAAAGAGGAGAAATCTCGCAAGGTAAGCCGATTTCTCCGACGATCTAGCTCCTAACGTGTATAACCTTGTTCCTAAGCTTCTCTTCTATGTTATTTAAGGTGTTTGAGAAGAAAATTTGGTGTTCAAGGGGCTAGGGTTTTCAGCCACTCTTGAGAAAAGCTAGAAGGAGCTTGAGGTAACTTCCAAATTTTCGTATATTGCTTATTCTGGCTGCTGTGGGCAATTTAATCGGTGAAATTTCGCCGGATTGCCATTGGTTTTAAAGTTTGGAAATGATGTGGCCTAGGGGTTATGCTGCCCAAATTGGGTCTTAATGTTAGTTGTAACCTAATGTAATGGTTAATAAAGTGGTTAGGAGTAGAAAGGAACGCGTTTACGGAGCCGAAATCGTAAAACCCCAATTTTTCCCGGAGAACATGTATATTTCGGCCAAGGCTGTAAATGGGTCTTAGAGTTGGATTTTCAATGATTTGATGATTCCATTGGATTCAGTGGGCGAAAATAGGTGGGGTTACAGTTGGGCACTTTTTCAAAAAAGGCCGAGAAAGCATAATTACGGAAACACCCCTAAAACCCTAAAAGTAGGGCTGCCAAGGGCAATTTCGTAATTTGACATTGAATTTGATAATTCTGAGTACGGAAATTGATTCCTTGGGCGGAAATATGTTAGGATAGCCCAGATTAGAATTTCGAGAAAAGTGCAACCGGTCCAGCTATGGCGGGCCCAGGCCGGGTCCCGGGGGTATGTTTGTAAATTTTCATTATAGACTCATATAACCCTAAGTAACACTATGGAAGTGTCTAAATAGTGCATTTGGAATTGTAGGATTCGATATTTGCCGCCCTTGTGAGCCAACTGCGCTGAAGGACGTCAGGGAAGGATCAGGTAGTAACTTTCTCTCTTATACTATGTGTAATGCTCTGTATGTGTGTGTTATCACTGTTCTGTGATGAATCTTTGATATTGCTATGGTTACAGCTGGTGATAGCTGTCGTTTACAGCGCAAGCTGTCGTTTACAGTATAAGCCGTCGTTATTGTGATTACAGCGTAAGCTGTCGTATTGTGTATACAGCCGTGAGTGCTGTCGTTTGTGGTGAAAACCATATATCTCTGAGATTTCTGTTGCTGTTGCTGTTTGTGATTTATATACATGCTTGGTATTTATACATTGTATGAGTGGTTTGTTACTACTGAGATTCTCTCGAATCTCATTCCTTCCTATGACTAACCTTTCAGACAGGGCATGTGGCTCAAAGGAGAAGAGGCCGACCCGGAGCACTTAGGACCCTTAGGGGTATGTTGATTTTGGAAATGTTGGTTATTTCTTTTGAATTCGGGATTACTGTATAATCTGAAATATGAATAGTATATTCGATTTTGGATGTAATCCCCTAGTGGATACTTAAACCTCAGGTTATATATGTATAGAATCCGGGAGTTGCCGGGGAATTGGTTTTACACTCTGTCATACGTGAATGTAGATAAACTGCACAGGTGATTATATTCGAATTTTGAAATGGAGACCAGGAACAGGAAAGAGATTTTGAAAGATTTTGTGAAAACCCTACCACAAAGTAGGAGATTGAAACGAGTTTAAGTTATCCGAAGGTCTCTAATCTACTTTAATTATTTAATATCGAATTATAATTACATGATTAAAGGCAGGGTGTTACATTTTGGTATGAGAGCTGTAGTTCCTGGCAAGGGTAGAGGTTGCTAGGATAGATCCCTTAGATAGTAGTAGGGATAGAAGATTATTTATGAATGATTGTTGTGTATACACATGTATGTTTTATTGACATGGATATATATATGAGTTTTGTGACTATATGTGCATACTATCTCTGCTAAATTAATGGGGCAAGTTGTTTGTAGAATGAAGAAAACTAGAGGACGCCCCAATATTTCGCATGTAGACCCAGAGGTGGAGGTCGTCAATGATAATCCACCAGATCCTATGCAAGAGCTGATGGGTCTAATCCGGGATCAAAGAGATATGATAACTGAGTTGAGATAAGAGCTCAGAGCAGAGAAGGCGAAGAACAAGGAAGGTCCAGTTCAGTCCACTCCGGAGGAAACTCAAGGAGAAACCTGTCATGAGGACACTGCTGAAGGGTCAGCACGACCCCTGGAGTGCCCACCTCACATTGTCCCAAATCAAGAATCACATAGGATGCCGCTTAGAGAGGAAAGAGACCTTCAGTTTTGGGTCACCAGGTTCTGCAAGCATCTGCCTCCTACGTTCAGAGGGAGGTTTGACCCTCAAGCAATCGAAGATTGGATGAACAGACTGGAGAAAATATTTGAGGTGCTTAATTGTCCGGATGAGGTGAAGCCACGACTGGCCGTTTACAAACTCGAAGGGGATGCAGACCGTTGGTGGCGGAATATCGCCCTAACCTTGAAGAGCAACAAGATGCCATTGACTTGGGAATTGTTTCAGCAAGAATTCAACGAGAAGTATTTTCCCAAATCAGTGAGGCTCGAGAAGGAGACAGAATTCCTGAATATCAGGCAAGGGGACGCGGAAAGCTTTGATGATTACTTGTCCCGTTTTGTCCGATTGGCTCGATACTCCTCCTATCTCCGGTTCAAGGATGATGAAGAATGGAGTTCTGATATGCTCATTCGCGGTCTGAGGCGAGAGTTGAGGAAGCGCTTAGCTACTCATCAATTTACCAAGTTCAACAAGGCGGTTGAACAGTGCAGGATTACAGAGAACAACTTGAGAGATTTGTATCCTGCCAGAGCTACTAGCCACCGCAATGAACCTAATAAGGGTGCTACCTCACAAAAGCGAAAGGGGCAAGGATCTTCGTCTGGAAGTGGTAAGAAGCCCTACCAGTCTGGGAGCCGTGACCAGCAAAGAACATATTCTGGACCATGGATTTGTCGTCGGTGTAACCAACCACATCAAGGCAAAACTTGTGATGGCAAAATAATATGCTTCAATTGTAAGCGTGTGGGGCATACTTCTGCTGAATGCAAAGAGCCACGACCAGACCAGAGACCGAGGACACAGGGCCGAGTATTCACTATGACCCATGAGGAGGCCCGTAAATCTCCTGAGCTAATACAAGGTAAACTTCTACTTCATGGCCATCTGTTGCAAGTTTTATTTGACTCGGGTGCAAGTCACTCCTTCATTGCCTATGATTGCGTGAAGCACCTGGGATTGCATGTGCACAAACTGCCATTTGAATTAGTAGTGTCAACTCCAATAGGTATTAAGGCCTTGACCACAGAAGCTTGTTTGAGTTGTGTCATAACTGTGGAAGGGCATCAATCTATTGTAGATTTGATATGTTTGCCTCTTAGTCAATTAGAAGTCATTTTGGGTTTTAATTGGTTAATGGCAAATAATATATTGCTTGATTGTGGAAACAAGAGGATAGTATATCCTGTATCTCAGAGGGCTGAAGATGTGGATGCTAGTATGAATTTTCTTTCAGCAGCCAAAGCTGAAAAGTATCTTGAAAAGGGTTGCCAGGGGTATGTAGTGTTTTTCTCTGTGCAAGGGGAAAATAGCGAAACCTTGAATAATATACCCGTGGTAAATGAATTCCCTAAGGTGTTTCCGGACGATCTGAGCGGATTACCTCCAGAAAGGGAAGTTCAGTTCCCAATTGACATTGTACCTGGAGCTGGTTCTATATCCAAGGCCCCATACCGCATGGCCCCAAACGAAATGGCGGAGTTAAAGAAACAAATAGAAGATTTGCTTGAGAAAGGATTTATTAGACCCAGTGTGTCGCCTTGGGGAGCTCCAGTATTGTTTGTAAAGAAGAAAGATGGGAGTCTTCGCTTGTGTATCGACTACAGAGAGCTGAATAAAGTTACTATAAAAAACAAGTACCCTCTTCCCCGAATTGATGACATATTAGATCAACTCTCTGGTTCGTGTGTGTTTTCAAAGATTGATCTAAGGTCAGGGTATCATCAACTGCGAGTGAAAGCAGAAGATATTCCAAAGACTGCTTTCAGGACCCGATATGGTCATTATGAGTTCTTGGTGATGCCATTTGGGCTAACCAATGCGCCTGCGGTTTTCATGGATTACATGAACTGTATCTTTCGGCAATATCTGGATCAGTTTGTTGTTGTGTTTATCGATGACATTTTGATATATTCCAAGAATAAGGATGAGCATGAGCATCATTTGAGAATCGTATTGAATATCTTGTGCGAGAAGCAATTATATGCTAAATTGAGCAAGTGCGAGTTTTGGCTATCAGAAGTGAAATTCTTAGGCCATGTTATCTCACAAGAAGGGGTCTCTGTGGATCCCAGCAAAGTGGAAGCAGTACTGAACTGGAAGAGGCCAGAATCTGTGGCGGAAATACGCAGTTTTCTGGGTCTTACTGGTTATTATCGGAGATTTATCCAAAATTTCTCCCGTATTGCGTTGCCGATGACCAAGCTCACAAGAAAGGATCAGCCGTTTGTGTGGGATGAGAAATGTGAAAACTGTTTTGTGGAGCTGAAGGAGAGGTTGACGACGGCACCTGTGTTGATTTTACCCGATCCCAGTTTGACATACGTTGTGTATTCTGATGCCAGTGGGCAGGGATTAGGGTGTGTCCTTATGCAGCAGGGACGTGTGGTGGCCTACGCCTCTCGACAGCTCAGACCTCATGAATTGAATTATCCCACTCATGATCTGGAGCTTGCGGCCATTGTATTTGCTTTAAAGATTTGGCGTCATTACCTGTATGGTGTGACTGTGGAACTGTACTGCGACCACAAGAGTCTTAAATATCTATATGATAAAAAAGAGCTGAATATGAGACAGCGTCGCTGGATGGAATTGCTTAAGGACTGTGACCTGGAAAGAAAATATCATCCGGGTAAGGCAAATGTAGTCGCTGATGCTCTTAGCCGAAAGACTGTGCTCGTTGCAGCTATGATGATACAAGAAAGGAAATTGATTGAAGATTTCCGTGATTTAAATTTGACAAAGCAGATCATCTGTGCCAATTACACTGTTTCTGAAGAGGAGAGTGATCTAAGGGTGGAAATTGAAGAAGCTCAGAGTCAAGATGACTGGATACAGCGCAATCTGACTTGAGTCGAACAGGGAAAAGTTCCAGGCTACGACATATCGCCTCGTGGATTGGTTCGTTACCAGAAAAGAGTCTGCGTTCCACTTAAGGCAGAGTTGAGGCAGAAGATTCTGGGCGGAAATATGTTAGGATAGCCCAGATTAGAATTTCGAGAAAAGTGCAACCGGTCCGGGTATGGCGGGCCCAGGCCGGGTCCCCGGGGGTATGTTTGTAAATTTTCATTATAGACTCATATAACCCTAAGTAACACTATGGAAGTGTCTAAATAGTGCATTTGGAATTGTAGGATTCGATATTTGCCGCCCTCGTGAGCCAACTGCGCTGAACGACGTCAGGAAAGGATCAGGTAGTGACTCTCTCTCTTATACTATGTGTAATGCTCTGTATGTGTGTGTTATCACTGTTCTGTGATGAATCTTTGATGTTGCTATGGTTACAGCTGGTGATAGCTGTCGTTTACAGCGCAAGCTGTCACTTACAGCATAAGCTGTCGTTATTGTGATTACAGCGTAAGCTGTCGTGATTATGATTACAGCGAGAGCTGTCGTATTGTGTATACAGCCGTGAGTGCTGTCGTTTGTGGTGAAAACCATGTATCTCTGAGATTGCTGCTGCTGTTGCTGTTTGTGATTTATATACATGCTTTGTATTTATACATTGTATGAGTGGTTTGTTACTACTGAGATTCTCTCGAATCTCATTCCTTCTTATGACTAACCTTTCAGACAGGGCATGTGGCTCAAAGGAGAAGAGGCCGACCCGGAGCACTTAAGACCCTTAGGGGTATGTTGATTTTGGAAATGTTGGTTATTTCTTTTGAATTCGGGATTACTGTATAATCTGAAATATGAATAGTATATTCGATTTTGGATGTAATCCCCTAGTGGATACTTAAACCTCAGGTTATATATGTATAGAATCCGGGAGTTGCCGGGGAATTGGTTTTACACTCTGTCATACGTGAATGTAGATAAACTGCACAGGTGATTATATTCGAATTTTGAAATGGAGACCAGGAACAGGAAAGAGATTTTGAATGATTTTGTGAAAACCCTACCACAAAGTAGGAGATTGAAACGAGTTTAAGTTATCCGAAGGTCTCTAATCTACTTTAATTATTTAATATCGAATTATAATTACATGATTAAAGGCAGGGTGTTACATTAAGAGATTCGCCTAGAGACACGGATGAGAATCATACTGAAGTCCAGAAACAATAGATTAAATCTAAACAGAAAAGGACACAAGTTTACTTCTCTAGATTAAGAAAAGGGACCGTATATTTCATGGGTGAAAGTGGAGGTATTTGTCAATTGGTACAAAAAGTAGCTCTATTATGCAAGCTAAAAATTGTATATGGGTTCTTTTAGGTGGGCAAATCTCACTGTGTCTTTGATACAAGGGAAAATGTTTACATTTTATAGGACCTAAAAGCTTATCCTAAAGACTTGGACAGGAATCATGTTGAAGTCCAAAAAGAGTGGAATAAATCTAAATAGAAAAAGGAATAAGTTTGCTTCTCTAAATTAAAAAAGGGACCATATCTTTCACGAGTAGAATTAAAGATATTTGTCTATTAGTGTAAAAAGTAACTCTATTATACTAGCCAAAAATTGTACTTGGGTGCATTTAGGATGGCAAATCTGACTATGAGCCCGTTTGGTTCAACCCCATTGCATGCCTGCAATGGTAATCATGATTGCATTACCAAGAGAATAGTATTTGGTTGCTCTTTAGCATGGTAATAGGATTTACCATGGTAATGATGATTACCAAAAAATTGGTAATCCTCTTTCATACCTCCCCCCTATGAATCCTCATTACCATCCCATTGCATGGTCTAAAAAGTCCAATTTACCCTTTAATTTTCCTTGTCTTTGTTTTACTTATTTCATTTCACTTGCCGCATCACGTCACAACTGCCACCGCCATAACCTCTTCCTCTTCCACCGCCGTCACCTCCACCCTCTACTGCCTCCACTACCTCCTCCACCGCCGTCACCCCCACAGCCCCAGACCCTGCCACCGGCCCACCGCCACCACCTCCTCCTCTGCTGCCACCCTCACCCCCGCCGCCCGCCACCACCGCCTCCACCGCCACCTCCTCCGCCACCAACGGCCAACCACCCACCACCACCTCTTCCACCCCCCGCCGCCCACCACCACCACCACCTCCTTCTCCACCACCATTGCCACCACCTCCTCCTCCGCCCCCCACCAACCCACCACCACCTCCTCCACCCCCGCTACCCACCGCCACCACCACAACCTCCTCCACCGCCACCACCTCCTCATCCACTGCAGCCACCACCACCACCTCCACCTCTTCGGCAGCCGCCAGCCCCAGCCCACCGCCCACAGCCACCACCACCTCCTCCTTCTCTTCCACCCCCATCATTGCCACCGCCACTACCTCCTCCTCCTCCTCCATCCCTGTCGTTGCCGGCTTGTAACTATTTTTTCTATAAAGATTATATTAAGGGGTAAAATAGACTTTGTGTAATATATTAATTTTAAATAATTGTTAAAATATGAACTCATTGCACGCTGCTTAAAAATCAAACCAAACACTATCCCTGTAATTAATATTGCATTGCATCACATTGCACTGCACCGCAGGGTGTAATGTGATCGAACCAAACGGGCCCTATGTCTTTGATATTGGGACAAAAGTTTACATATTATGTGACTCAATATCTTATCCTAAGGACATAAGTGGGAATCATATTGAAGTCCACAAAGAGTGGACTAAATCTGGAGAAATTGTAACATTTAAATTAATTATGCAAAGATATTGTGAAAAATTATACGATAGCTTTTGAAAAAACATAGCTGTTATAGTAATTTCTTGGTTTTGTATTGTTTTTGGTCAACACAAGTATTTAAATAATTATTATGTTATGTATGGGTATTATGGTAAAAAATGTGTGAACAAGTCAAAGTTAACAGTCAACTAATAGTTGTATGGAAGGAAATGCAATGTTCAAATCAAGGTCAACTAATGGTTAAAAGTCAATAGTCATACTATTACGATTCATGCAAAATGCGGGGGTGATAATAGTATTTTATGTTGGTTTGAAATAGGTCATCTATCCTTCCTAATTAGTTTAAATTTGTAATTCCATCTATATAATATGATACATATTTGGAAAGTTGATGTTGACTCTAATTATTAGAAAGCTTTTTCATATTTATCAATCTTTTGTTGATTTACTCTTATTGATGGTTCCTTAAAAACAATCAAAGAGGTCAAATAATGGGTGAATGAACCAATATGACTAGGGTGTTTTAGGTAATACATGTCAAAAGGAAAAAAAAACTAACCAACTTTATTAATCTAACCAAATTTATGTAAATATGTTGTATATAAGGACCAGATAGAGTTTGTTAGGAATGGATTACGAAATATAGGCACTAAATATGTGTTTAAATGATCGAATCTAAGGATGATTGCAATATGAGTACTAACTTCCTTTTGATATACAATCCGATGAAGTTTAGAACACCAAAAGAATATATAAAAATGGAGTTTTATATAATGGGCCGAAAAAAACAAAGGAATCTTTACACATTTATGCTTGAATAATGTAAGTTATTATTTTATGTTGTTGGTTGTTTGGTGAAGTATATAATTAAAAGGACAATCATTTTAAGTCTTAAAACATAGTTACATAATTCAGAACGAATGTGAGATGTACAAGTAAAGTTATAGAACGTGCAAGTCATACAAATTTTTTAAGACAGGTCATGCCTTTTTTTTCTAGATTGACTTTGATTAATTTATCCTATAGTCATGGTATAGGTACTATTTCTCTACTATAGGAAATTGATAAGCATATAGTTTCCGTTTTTGAATTCAAACAGTTCACAATTGAATACCACCATTGAAAAAAACAACAAACCTAACACAACAAAAGTCAATAGCTTGAACTTGGATTTTGATGTGCACCTTTGTGTCTTCATAGTTGCTCCAAAACACTTCCAATATATGTATGCGTAACTAACAAAATCCCATAGGAGAGTATAGTTGTATTTTTAAAAAACCGTTGATTAGTATAATTGACGGTTTGACAGCGATTGCAATTCAAAATGCATATTATGCCACACATTATGGCGATAATTTAGGCCACATAGAGTGATACAACCTTTGTGCTGCCTTCCACATATTAACTTTAATTTAAATTCTATATCCTATCATTTCTACCTAAACCTGCTACAAATAATACATTCCTAACTGCTGCTATTTTACATGAGAATGTTCAATCTGTGAACTGTCATACATCGTTCTAAACTTTTCACCAGATTTCAACATGGTACGTTCGTATTTGTCTTTCATTCAAGTCTCGCTTCTTGATAAAATTTTTCATCATCATTAAACACCACAATATACTTTATTACATGCAGAAGGTATTTTTACGATTAAGAGAAAGGTTTGTGTTTTACATTTGACAACATTCTTCGACAATGTGTGAATCTATGTACTTTGTGTAGAAGGCATAACAATGTCTTCTCATTTATAGGTTCATTGCTTATCCGTGCATTATCTGTAATATCCCGATTTATGATTAGGACTGATAACTCTGATAATCATTGAGATTAGTGTAATTAGGCGCTTTTGAGTTAATGTAATGTGAATCTTATATGTATACATGTGGTGTATAAGATCAAGGGTTGTGATTCCTTGACCGTGGGTCGGAATCCTGTGCTTTGCGGTTATGTGAGCTTTTGAGGGAGTGCTTATGATGATGACATGTGGCTTAAGTTGGACCATTGGATATGGCACTAGAGGACAAAACCTCACTTTTCTCTCATTTTCTCTCTCCTATTCGGTCGGAGGCATGGGCAAGGGAGGGTGATGTGCTTCATCATTATCATTGCATCTCCTCATCTCTCTTTCCTCCATTTTGGGCGCTGGACAAACAAGTAGAGGAAGAAGAAAAGCTTTGATTTTGGTGAGTTGTGATTATCCTTTGCTCCAATCCTCTTCTCTAACATTGTTCATCTCAATGAGAGCTTTATGGTGATGATTGTAGAGCCTTGAATGGTGTAGATTGGGATTTTGGCCGAAATTTAAAGTTGAGGAATCAAAATTCTGAATTGAGCAAAGAGAAGAGGTAGGCATTTAGAGCATTTTGATATATTGTCTATGATTTTTGGCTAAGTTTAGTCAAATCTGGAATTTTGCCCTAAATATGCCTATTTTTGGAGATATGAAGTTCATTGTGATTTATAATTGGAAATGATGTACTATGGAGTTAATTGAGTATTGAATATGATCTGGAATGTTGGAATGAGTTTGGATGAAATTTGGGTAATGTGTATCTTAGAGACCTTAGTGTTTGATTGTGGTCAAATTGAGTTTTGGGGTGTTTTTGGTGTTGCCATTGTGTTCCCTAGTTGGTGCTTAGAGTGTGAGAGCATTGGGAAGAGTTTGGGAACCATTTGGAAGTGATTTTGACCATCTGGCGTTTTCTGGTTTTCTGCACTTTTGGGTCTCTGATACACATCACTCGAGCAGAGGAAGAACGTGCTCGAGTGATGCGCAAGTTTTTCCCTTTGTGCTTCGAGTTGCCTGGGTTTTCTATGAACACTGCTCGAGCACATCGCTTTGTGCTCGAGTGAGGCTGTGCTTCTGGTGCGAGTTGTGCTTGCGGGTTCTCACTCGCGAGTAAGGTGCTCGAGAGTGCCTTCTCACTCGCGGGTGTGAGGTGTGTGCTCGCGGGTGTGCTCGCGGGTGAGAGGGGTGTGCTCGAGGGATCCTGGTCTTGGAGAGCATTGTGTGTGCTCTCGGGTCCTCACTTTCTGAGTTTCTCTCGCGGGTACTCGAGTGAGGCATTTAGCCTTGTGCTCGAGTGAGGATTTGTGCTCGAGTGAGCCAGTTCCTGCAAGTGTCTTTGTGCTCTCGGGTGCTCACTCGCGGTCTCACTCGCACTTGTGCTCGAGTGATGTCCGTACTTGTGCTCGAGTGAGAGCATCTGTGCTCGAGTGAGATGACCAAAAATCTGTGTTTTTGCCTTCGAGTAAGGGGTCTTTTGGGTAGGTTCTTCCAACCCTTTAGGCATATGTTTAGGCCTATTTTAGTCACCTAAAGAGTCCTAAACGATAACCAACTTAGAGTATTGTTGAAATATGATTATGGAAAAGAAATTGATCAAGTGTCCCTAATTTGAATAGGATTTGACATCTGTCGAACGCGTGAGCCCACTGTGCCAAAGATTATCAGGAAAGATTCAGGTAGCGACCTCTCTCTTATACTTTATGTAAATGTATTGTATGTTTGCCTATCATGCATTGTGTGCTGTTGCTGCTTCGAGATGCATTGAGATACGTTGTGGAGCTTTGTGTACTGTGGAGCATTGTGCCTTGTGATGCATTGTGTCTGGAGATGCTTAGTGATACATTGTGCTTTGAGATGCTTTGTGGTGCTTTGTGCTTTGAGTTGCTGCTACATAGTGTTCACCGCGAAAGCGGGCGTTGTGCATAGTGATTACCGCGCGAGCGGGCATAGTGTTTGCAGCGAAAGCTGTCATTGTGATTACCGCGTAAGCGGGCATAGTGCATTGTGATACAGCCGTGAGTGCTGTCGTCTGTGGCGCGAGCTATGGATCATTGTGTTGCGGATGATGTTGGTGAACATGATACATTACATGCTTTGTGTTTATATATTGTATGAGTGAGTTGTTGCTCTGGGATTCTCAAGAATCTCATTCCTCCATATGACTACCCTTTTCAGGCAGGGCAAGTGGCTCGAAGGAGAAGCGACCAACCCGTAGTGGTTAGGGTCTCTTAGGGACATTAGGGATTTTTGGGATAGTTGGTCATCCTTACTTTGGATTTGGGATTGCCAAAGTGTAAATTGATGTAAATGATTATTTCGATCGTGTAATCCCCGTTGTTGGGAGATATAAAACCCATATTATTTATGTAAGTAACCCGGGGTTGCCGGGATTTTAGTTTCCGCACTTTGATATTTATTATGTACTCTGATTTCTCAAGTAGTTATATCCGTACATGAATGTGAGACCAGGAATATATAAGTTTTGAAATGATTTTTCGAACGCCCCATCTCTTGGATGAGGGATTATAAATTGTTAAACCATCTTATTGGTCTCTATTTCATTTAAATTTCGTAATCCGGATGTATTTACGGTGAGGGGGTTACATTATCCTTCAATGGACAACTTGGAGGGACAACTCAATTTAGCAATACCAACATCCAGGATATGGGGGTAGAGAAAGATAGGTGTTAGCATTGAACTAAGAAGTAATGAAAATGCAAGAGAGGGTATGAATAAAACATTCAACACTAATCACACTGATTTCTCATATCATTTGATTTTTGAGATCTAAATTCTTATTAACAAAATGTTTTTTTAGGTGGTTGTACTACAATAGCACGGGCTCGCAGAATGCAAATATTGTGAAATAGGAGAATTCGACAAGGAAGCAGCACTAACTCAGTCGACATTATGAATGGACATGCTTTAACGGTGGGTATACGTGAATGTTTTATGAAAAGGCTATTCCTGTGTTATTTTGAAAGTTTAGGTTGCATATCCAAATTTTGTCAATTCTACAATACATGTAATGTATTTTTCCAAGTCGTGGAGATATAAGTTTTGATAATTGTATCCCCACAAGTCGTCAAACAGATATTTCCCTACCAATATTATTGTACATCATAAACATTCCAAGCATGTGACGAAAACATATGGTTTAAATTGAGTTATGTGTTATTATTTTGCTATCTTCTGATAGTGCTTTATGTGAGTTCGGTTTTGCTAAAAGTCATAGGTGATGCGTTTGCCTTTCAACGAGGTAGTGTTAATAAAGCTAGTTCAATTTCGATGTCTCATGCACCTAGAATATCAAGTATATAATTTCGGGTATATCTGTGCATGTATACATGAGCAACAGTAAGTTTGAGTGCGCAAAATTTCATTTAACATATATATTAGCTTAAGCACATTGTAAAGGATCATCTATCCTTAAAAAATGTGAGTATAAAAGCCCCCTTGTGTTGGTTTAAAGCCGAAACTTCATTCTCATTAGTATCTGTTATAACATTTGCTGTGAAAAAAAGTATAAATTTAAATGTAAAGTACTCTGACTTCTCTTACATTTTACCTTAATTACACGGACCTCTCCATTATTTTGAAAATATACACTTAAGTCCAAATTGTTAACTCTGTTAAGATTTTTTATCTTGTAATTAAAATTTATATTAAAGTTAAATTTATTTACTAATTTACCCTTCATCATTACTAATTTCCTAATTTTTGCTGAAATTGTTTAAATAATAACATATGCTCTTTCTTAATTTATTTTTTACTTTTGCATCGGTTAAAGTTTTTCCATATTAAAATAAATACTTAATTAACTTAATTAATATAGACATTGAAAAATTAATTCAAAATATGATTAATTCTTTTAATAGATTGATACATAAATAAATGTCTTTATAATTGTTTGTGCACAAAATGATTTTAACAAATTTAAATTGAAAATTAATATAAGTTATATAATATCTCAAATTTACATTATTAATAATATATGGTGAATATCTTAGGCCTTTCAAATATGTTTTTAGTCATGGTGTCATGGTAAAAAAAGAAAGAAAGAAATATGTTTTTATTCTTTGAAAAGAATACTAAATAAATAAGTTTCAATAAATATGATAAAAATTTTAAATATAATAAAAAATTAATAATTTTTTTTAATATATTGGAAATTTTGGACATATTTGTATGACAATTACTTTTTGTCTGTATAAAAAATTATTTCTAAGAAAATATAAATGTTTATTCATTTGTTGAAAAAGGGTATTTTGGTGGAAACAAATGTTTAATTGTCAAAATTAATGACAAATTAATCATTGGGTGGATGGGAATGGAATCTCAAATATGTAAGGGAGGTTTATGTAACATGCATCTTAATTTCGAGGGAGGTCTATATACATTTTTAAAATAGAGGATATGTTTGTGTAATTTAGCAAGACAGAGGGATAGTCAATGTATTTTACTCTAGATATAAGTTAAATGGTATAAATTAATACCCACTAAATCTTACATGAATTTGTCCAAAACTATGACAACATCTCATTTTTGTAGGTTAACTGTAACCCCCTAGATTTTATTCCCTAATATATACCTTGTAAGTATTTGTGGCATTTAATAAAATGGAAAGGTGAAATTTGGAGAATGTGATTATGTTGCTAGTGAAAATTTTTTGTGAGGCAGTGAGTTTGTCATGTGCTTTTGGATGATCAAATGATGACTTAAAATTATGAAATTATAAAGGGTGAGAGTACATATGCTAAGCTTTAATTTGACAGGTCATATGACTCATTTGAACCTATATACAAGGAGTTATGAATTTCTGAAGTTAGCCTAAAAAAACTGTCCATTTTCTGGAACAACGTCAAAAAATTTAAATTCTGGGACTTTTGTGCTTTCAATTGGTAAAAGTCTATATTTTTCCTTGAAACTAAATTCAATAAGGGTTCTATAGACTTTGAAATCACTCTAATTCGATATCTACAAATTTAGTTATGAGTTTTCAAAATTTGGACAGAAAATCTGCAAGAATTGCCAAAAATCTGAAAATAAAGAAAATAATGTGATGGCAATTTTGAAATTATGAGGTAAATGGGAAAAAGCCATTTGGGCTTATTGAAGGACCATCTAGGCATGTTTTTGGGCTAATCAAAAGGGGGAGATATTAGTTACATTCTAATGGCACATTAAGGCACAATTACATTCGAATAAAGTTGATGCCACAAAAGTCAACATTTTGGGCATTTTTGCAATTAATTAAATCAAGGGAAATGGGATATTTTAAAGTTAAATTTCCATTCCTCTTCCCTTCATTTCCACACCAAGCACAAGCATCAGAAAGAGAGAGAGAGAGAGAGCGCTTCAAGCCATTGTAGAGAGAAGGAAGAAGAAGAACTCACAAGGTAAGTTGAATTCCTTTGTGATTTAAGCTCTAAGGGTTTAAACCTTCCTCTAAGCTTCCTTCTTTATGATTCATGGAGTTTAGTAAGTAAGACTTTAGGGCTTGTGGAGGCAAGAAATTCGGCCAAGAGAGAAAATCAAGGAGGAAGCAAAGGTGATTTCATAAACCGTAAATACATGTTGTTATTGTTGTTCTTGTTGTTGTTGGATTGATCGGTGGTTTGTGGTTGATTTGTGTGATTTGTAAAATTTAGGAAAATAGAAAACCTAGCTATTATACTGCCTAAATTTAGTTTAAATCATTGTTAGAAGGTGATTAAGTAGTTAATTAAGTGATTAGGACTAGAAAGGAGCAAGGATTTGAAGTCGAAAATCAAAAACACTAATTTTCGCTTAGGTTCTCTAAGTTTTGGCCAAGAGTGGAAAATGGGCTTAGAGCTGGGTTTTCATAAAATTGATGGTTCCATTGTGTTCGGAATGGAAAATTACCTCGGGTTACTGTTGATCACTTTTCTAGAAAAAGCCCGATAAAGCTAAGTAACCAAAACGCCCTCGAAACCCTAAGTTATAGGCTGCCATGGGCATTTTTGTCTTTTGGCAGTGAATTTGGTAATTCAAAGGTAAGAAATGGATTTCTTGGTAAAAAATAGGTAAGAATAGCTTGTGTCAGAATTTCAAGAAAAGTACAGTCGGACTAGGTATAGGGGCCCGTGTCGAGTCCCCATAGGCATTTTGGTAATTTTTTAGTATAGACTCATATAACCACTAGAAACACTATGGAAGTGTCTAAACTAGTACATGAATCGGTTTTAAACTAATTCTTGTACATTTGAAATTTTAGGACTGAGTTGAGTGTAGGGTCGTTGGCATGAACTTTGAGGCACGTTTTACGAGGTGGAAAAGGTTTAAGGTTGTAACTCCATCGTTTATACACTATATGATTGTTTATATGCTTTGTATATGCCATCATCTATAATATGTATGATACACAGTGCCTACGAGCATACTGATGAATAATGCCTACGGTACACAATTGAATAGTTCCTACGGGTATACTAATATGCCCAGCTGTGGTACAGAAAGTATAGGGGTTGCAACAGTGGTTATCTCTGGACACATTTCTGACTAAACCGAGATATGCGCTAGTATAATGTTGCATTGTCTAGTATTTGACAGATTTATTTATCGCATCTTCTATAAATGATTGTCTGTTACTACTGAGATTCAGTTAACTCTCACCCTTTTACAATTAAATCAATATTTTAGCGGGAACTAGAGGATCCAAGGGCAACGTGATAGATATGAGTAATTGAAGGGTGCGGATCCCTAGATTGGAGCTAGTTGGTTATATGTAGTCTATTTTGTTCGAATATCTTGGATATTTTGGGACAATTTGTGTATAATATCAAACCTTGTGGGAGACTCCTGTATGTAAACATGTACTTTATATCAGTATGTTTCCGTTATTTCTTTATGCCTTACAGAACTTTGCACTCATTACTTTATGTATATCAAAATGTTAATGGGTTTAGAGGCTAAGTTGGTGGTAGAGTTGGAGGTTGGCACAGAAATAACAATAATGAAGAACCAGGTGCTAGACTTGATCCATTCCAATAGCAAATTTTGGGGATGCTAACGTTGCAGCAAACTACAATGAATGAAATCAGGGATGAATTATAGGAAGTACATTAGAGGCAAGATTGCCTAGAGGAACTTGTGAGAGGGAATGGTGAGGAGGAACCTCAACCAGAGGATGTCTTATGTAATATCCCAAAAAGTGATTAAGGGCTAATGACTTTAAAAGTGGATATAATTATTGTTGAATAAATACTTTTGGAGAATGTGTGATGGGAATTTGGATATTTTAATGCTTCCAATGGCTTCCTTGTGAAAATTCATGTGGGGAGAGTGTTTATTGTGAAATTGGAACCATTGAGAATAATCGTGCAAAAGTTGAAAACTCTGTCCATTGAAACTCTGTACAGGGCAGCCAATTTGTATGGACGTTTTAAATAGGAAAATGGTGTCTAAAAATTCTGAAATTTTCCAGTATTAAAGTTCACATGTCAAGCTTCAAAATGAACATATAATTTGTATCATTTTGATTTGTGACCTAAGAGTTTTGGATTTTTGAAGTTTGACCAGCGAAATTAATTATTTTCTGGAACAGTATGCAAAGATTGAAATTCTGGGAATTTTGTGGTGATTTTCAGTAATGACCAATATTTTTCCTATGAAGAGGACCTAAATATCTTTCATTTGGCTTTGGAATCACCTCATTTAGATTTTTCTAGAATTAGTTATGATTTTTCAAAGTTTGGGCAGAAAATCTGCCAGAAAATCCGAAAATGGGAATTATGACATCATCTCATTAAAAGATGATGACAGCATGGATTATTAATCAAATTGCTCATCTTCTTCAACCATTTCACGCCATTTCCAGCTGAAGATAGTGAGAGAAAGTTGAGAGCTCTTAGAGAGAGAAAGAGGAGAAATCTCGCAAGGTAAGCCGATTTCTCCGACGATCTAGCTCCTAACGCGTATAACCTTGTTCCTAAGCTTCTCTTCTATGTTATTTAAGGTGTTTGAGAAGAAAATTTGGTGTTCAAGGGGCTAGGGTTTTCAGCCACTCTTGAGAAAAGCTAGAAGGAGCTTGAGGTAACTTCCAAACTTTCGTATATTGCTTATTCTGGCTGCTGTGGGCAATTTAATCGGTGAAATTTCACCGGATTGCCATTGGTTTTAAAGTTTGGAAATGATGTGGCCTAGGGGTTATGCTGCCCAAATTGGATCTTAATGTTAGTTGTAACCTAATGTAATGGTTAATAAAGTGGTTAGGAGTAGAAAGGAACGCGTTTACGGAGCCGAAATCGTAAAACCCCAATTTTTCCTGGAGAACATGTATATTTCGGCCAAGGCTGTAAATGGGTCTTAGAGTTGGATTTTCAATGATTTGATGATTCCATTGGATTCAGTGGGCGAAAATAGGTGGGGTTACAGTTGGGCACTTTTTCAAAAAAGGCCGAGAAAGCATAATTACGGAAACACCCCTAAAACCCTAAAAGTAGGGCTGCCAAGGGCAATTTCATAATTTGACATTGAATTTGATAATTCTGAGTACGGAAATGGATTCCTTGGGCGGATATATGTTAGGATAGCCCAGATTAGAATTTCGGGAAAAGTGCAACCGGACCAGGTATGGCAGGCCCAGGCCGGGTCCCCGGGGGTATTTTTGTAAATTTTCATTATAGACTCATATAACCCTAAGTAACACTATGGAAGTGTCTAAATAGTGCATTTGGAATTGTAGGATTCAATATTTGCCGCCCTCATGAGCCAACTGCGCTGAAGGACGTCAGGAAAGGATCAGGTAGTGACTCTTTCTCTTATACTATATGTAATGCTCTGTATGTGTGTGTTATCACTGTTCTGTGATGAATCTTTGATGTTGCTAGGGTTACAGCTGGTGATAGCTGTTGTTTACAGCATAAGCTGTCGTTTACAGCGCAAGCTGTCGTTTACAGCATAAGCTATCGTTATTGTGATTACAGCGTAAGCTGTCGTGATTATGATTACAGCGAGAGCTGTCGTATTGTGTATACAGCCGTGAGTGCTGTCGTTTGTGGTAAAAACCATGTATCTCTGAGATTGCTGTTGTTGTTGCTGTTTGTGATTTATATACATGCTTGGTATTTATACATTGTATGAGTGGTTTGTTACTACTGAGATTCTCTCGAATCTCATTCCTTCCTATGACTAACCTTTCAGACAGGGCATGTGGCTCAAAGGAGAAGAGGCCGACCTGGAGCACTTAGGACCCTTAGGGGTATGTTGATTTTGGAAATGTTGGTTATTTCTTTTGAATTCGGGATTACTGTATAATCTGAAATATGAATAGTATATTCAATTTTGGATGTAATCCCCTAGTAGATACTTAAACCTCAGGTTATATATGTATAGAATCCGGGAGTTGCCGGGGAATTGGTTTTACACTCTGTCATACGTGAATGTAGATAAACTGCACAGGTGATTATATTCGAATTTTGAAATGGAGACCAGGAACAGGAAAGAGATTTTGAATGATTTTGTGAAAACCCTACCACAAAGTAGGAGATTGAAACGAGTTTAAGTTATCCGAAGGTCTCTAATCTACTTTAATTATTTAATATCGAATTATAATTACATGATTAAAGGCAGGGTGTTACATCTTACTGGAACCTGAGGCAGATATATAGGCCTAATTGGGCAAGTTTAGTAAGCAGCAAGCTCTTAAGGGAAGTTTGATCCACAAATAACAGAAGACTAGTTGTTGCGCTTAGAGAAAATTTTCAATATGCTACGGTGCCCAGATGAAGTAAAAGATTTATTAGCAATATACAAGCTGGAGGGTGATGCAAATAGGTGGTGGAAGAACACTAAGCTTATTCTGTGGGGGAGGAATATTCCTATGACTTGGGAACTATTTCAAGAACAGTTTAATGAGAAATACTTCCCCCATCCATTAAGCATGAAAAAGAGAAGGAATTCCTTAGTATTCAACAGCAAGACCTTCAGAGTTTTGATGATTATTTAGCCCTTTACATTTGACTATCTTGATATTCGGCATACCTTAAGCTTTATGATGATGAGGAATGGAGTACTGGTATGATGATTGAGGAGCTGAGGCTAGAGCTAAAAGAGAAGTTAGTTTCGAGCCGTTATATCGAGTTCAACAAGGCTGTTGAAGAATGCCGGGTAGTCAAGAAAAATATGTTGAGCTTGGCTGCCAGAAACAACAACAAGGGTGCATCTGGAAAGTAGTAGTTCGTCACAGAAATAGAAAGAACTAAGTGAACCACCCAGGAACTGAGATAAGAAGCCATATCAACTGGAGGCATTTGGGATCAAGGATCCCAACAAGGCAGAACATGTTGGTTTTGCCAAAAGCCACACTATCCTGGCATATCATGTAATGGCGCCCCATTACAGCAGGACTTAACCCAGCCAAATAATTGTTATATCTACAATAGGTGGGGCCATTATGCTATTAATTGCCCACAGATACAGCAACATCTTGTAGAGCCCAGGCTAAGCGCACAAGGCAAAGTGTATATAATTACTCAAGAGGAAGCCAGGAAATCTCTTGAATTGACTCAAGGTACGGTTTATTATAATGGCAATTTAGTATAATTGATGCATGATTTAGGTGCTAGTTATTCATTTTTGGCATATAATTGTGTGAGACGACTAGGCCTGAGAGTACACAAACTTTCTGATATTTTGGTTGTGTCTACACCCACGGGTGTTAGCATTATCACAGCTAAAGTCTGTCATGCCGAGGGACATGAAATAGTGGCAGATTTGATTATTCTACCACTGTAATGCTTGAAAATTATTCTTGGTATTGACTGGTTGATAGCAACTAGCGTGTTGCTAGATTACAGAAGTAAAAAGGATCATTTACCCTAATCTGTAACTACTAGTCAATACAAAAATCAATCTTAACTTTCTTTCAGCCACTAACACTAAAAGATGTTTGTATAAAGGTAGTCAGAAGTACATGGTATTCTTTTCTATGCAATCAGAAGTTGGAATAGTATTTGAAACTTGTACTAAACACACTAAAATCTAAGGAAATGTGGGATTGGCTTTCAGAAGTTAGATTTATGGGCTATATAGCCTCACAGCAAGGAGTCTTGGTGGATCCTTGGAAAGTGGAAGTAGTACTAAACTAAAAAAGGTCAGAGATTGTCTCTAAAATATGCAATTTTCTAGGTTTTACCAGATATTACGAAAGATGCATACTAAATTTCTCCAGAATAGTGTTGTCTTTGAAAAGGTTAACCTGAAAAACTCAACATTATTGTGGGAGCGTAATTGTGAGAGAAGCTTCACTGAAACTATAACTAAGAGTAAAATTAATGTTAGCACCGATACTGATAATCCCAGATCCACTGTGGACCTTTGTTGTCCTTACTAATGCTAGTGGCATGGACTGGAAAGTGTTTTAATACAACACGGCCATGTATTGGCCTATGCAACTAGAGAATGAAAGCCTCACTGAAATTTAAATGTTTATTCCACATATGATCTTGAGTTAGCAATAATTGAATTGTAGTGAAAATTTGGAGACGTTACATTTATGGTGCGACTGTTGCATTGCACTGTGACCACCAGGATTCAAAGTGATGACATAATCAAAAGGAACTGAATATGAGAAAACGTTACCTAGAGTTTATGTCTATGTAGGTGTAGCAAATTTTGGGGTCAAAATTTATTTAAGAGGGGGATGAACTTTAACACCCCAAATTTTATTCCCCAATATACCTTGTAAATATTTTTCGCATGTAATAAAATGGAAGGGTTAATTTTGGAGCATGTGATTATGTTGCTAGTGAAAATTCTCTATAAGGCAGTGCGATTGTCATGTGATTTTGGATAACCAAATGATGACTTAATATTATGAAATTTTACAGGGTGAAAGTAGACATCCTAAGCTTTAATTTGATAGGTGATATGAATCATTTGAACCTATATATAAGGAGTTATGAATTTCTGAATTTAGCCCAGAAAAACTGTCCATTTTCTGGAACAACGTCCAAAAACTTAAATTCTGGGACTTTTGTGCTTTGAATTGGTAAAAGGCTATATTTTTCCTTGAAACTAGACTCAATAAGGGTTCTATAGCCTTTGAAATCACTCTAATTCAATATCTACAAATTTAGTTATGATTTTTCAAAATTTGGGCAGAAAATCTGTAAGAATTGCCAAAAATCCGAAAATGAAGAAAATAATGTGATGGTAATTTTGAAATTATGAGGTAAATGGGAAAAAGCCATTTAGGCTGATTGGAGGACCCCCTAGGCGTGTTTTTGGGCTAATCAAAAGGGGGAGATATTAGTTACATTCTAATGGCATATTAAGGCACAATTACATGCGAATAAAGTTGATGCCACAAAAGTCAACATTTTGGGCATTTTTGCAATTAATTAAATCAAGGGAAATGGGATATTTTAAAGTCAGATTTACCTTCCTCTTCCCTTCATTTCCACACCAAACACAAGCATGAGAGAGAGAGAGAGAGAGAGAGAGAGAGAGCTCTTCAAGCCATTGTAGAGAGAAGGAAGAAGAAGAACTCACAAGGTAAGTTGAATTCCTTTGTGATTTGGGTTCTAATGGGTTTAAACCTTCCTCTAAGCTTCCTTCTTTATGATTCATGGTGTTTAGGAAGCAACACTTTAGGGTTTGTAGAGGCAAGAAATTCGGCCAAGAGAGAAAATCAAGGAGGAAGCAAAGGTGACTACATAAACCTTAAATACATGTTGTTATTGTTGTTCTTGTTGTTGTTGGATTGATCGGTGGTCTGTGGTTGATTTGTGTGATTTGTAAAATTTAGGAAAATGGAAACCCTAGCTATTATACTGCCTAAATTTAGTTTAAATCATTGTTAGAAGGTGATTAAGTAGTTAATTAAGTGATTAGGACTAGAAAGGAGTAAGGATTTGAAGTCGAAAATCACAAAAACCAATTTTCGCTTAGGTTCTCTAAGTTTTGGCCAAGAAAGGAAAATGGACTAGGAGCTGAGTTTTCATGAAATTCATAGTTCCATTGTGTTCAGAAGGGAAAATTAAGTTGGGTTATTATTGATCACTTTTTCAGAAAAGCCCTAGGAAGCGAAATGACCAAAGCACCCCTGAAACCTTAAGTTTGGGGTTGCCAAAGGCATTTTTGTCTTTTGATAGTGAATTTGGTAATTCTGAGGCTGAAAATGGATTTCTTTGGAAAAAATATGTAGGAATATCCTAGGTCAGAATTTTGAGAAAAGTACGGTCGAACCGGGGTATAGCGGGGTTGTGCCGGTTCTCCATGGGCATTTTGGTAATTTTTCAATATAGACTCATATAACCACTAGAAATACTATGGAAGTGTGAAACTAGTACATTAATAGGTTTTAACCTAATTCTTGTACATTTAGAATTTTAGGACTGAGTTGAGAGTCGGGTCATTGGCACGTACTTTGAGGCACATTTTACGAGGTGGAAAAGGTTTAAGATAGTAGCTCTATCCTTCATACACTATGTGAGTGTTTATATGCTTTGTATATGCCATCTTCTATAATATATATCATACACAGTGCCTACAGGCATACTAATGAATAGTGCTTACGGGTACATTGATATGCCCAGCTGTGGTACGGAATGTGTAGGGGTTGCAATGGTGGTTGGCTCTAAACACATTTCCTACTGAACTGAGATATGTGTTAGTATAATATTGTATTATCTGGTATTTGGCATATTTATTTATCGCATATTCTATGAATGATTGTCTTTGACTACTGAGATTCAAAACCCTTTTACAATTAAATCAATATTCCAGTGGAAACTAGTGGTTCCAAGGGCAAAGTGGTAGATGTGGGCAATTGAAGGTTGCAGATTCCTAGATCGAAGCTAGTTGGTTATATGTAGTCTTTTTTGTTCGAATATCTTGGATATTTTGGGACGATTTGTATATAACATCAAAACTTGCGGGAAGACTCCTGTATGTAAACATGTACTTTATATCAGTATGTTTCTACTATTTCTGTATGCCTTATAGAACTTTGCGTTCATTACTCTGTGCATATCAAAATTTTAATGGGTGTTGACTTTATCAGAGTTTAATTATTAGTTTTTATGTTTTGGTTTTTAGAACATATACAAGGAAAATGCTGAATTTATAAAATCAAATGGCTTACTTATGAACACATATATTGTACAATTAATAGATAATGTATCTATTAGTATTTAATATTTAATTTAAGTCATTAATGGTTATAACGATAATGGGATTAGCGTTAATAATTTCAATTGCAGTAACTTGAATGGTAATTTAATCAAACATAATTTATTACATTAACAGAACATCAACCCTACGTTTTAGATGTTATTTTATGATGTAATAGTTGCATGTATTTATTCTTAATAAAGTTTATAACTGATGTACAGCATACTTGTGATGTTGCCTTGCCATAATTTAATTTCAGCCTAAGGAAGTAGTACCTTTATAAAACTTTTGATAAATGTAGTTGTTGCAGTGACTTTAGGTTTTATTCATAAATATGATGTTTGAAGCATTGTTTGTTGGGATGGTGATGATTTTGTTGGATGGCATTTAAACTTTCATTTTTTAAATGTAGCAAATTTATAAGATTTGAAAAAAAGATGAGAATTGTATGACTGGCACTAATATATCATACTTCAATAAATTTAAAATATTGAGGGATTTACATTAGAAATTGAAATTATGAGCCATACATATAGTATGGTCAATATAAATATAAAATAATTGTTTGAATTCCGTTAATATTTTTTTCTCTGTAAATCTCTAACTCATGTAACTTTAATGGGATTTGAAGATTTTATTCTGAGTATGAAGAATTGGGTGATCGTGGTTCTGTATGTGCTTATTGCAGAGCCAAGTTTTGGTTCAATGAAAATTTGCATAAAGATAATCCAGATTGTTCACCCAAGTTTGGAATGTGCTACCTTCAAGGGAAGATAAGACTACCTGAAATCAGGCAACCTATGCAATATCTAAAATATCTTCTAATGAGTGGAAGCCCGTGTTGTGCAGAATTTAGATAGAACATTATAATATATAATTCTATGTTTGCATTTACATCCATAGGAAGTTAGATTGATCCTGAAATAAATACAGGTCATGGACCCTTTGTTTATAGGATATCTGGGCAAAATATGCATATGATAGGCAGTATGCTTCTTGCTGATGATAGGACACCAAGATATGCTTAATTACACATTTATGATATTGACTATGAAATTTCTCACAAAATGTTTGCAGTAAGGTAAGTGTTTTTTTTTTCTGTAGATGCATGGTTGTCTATCACATTTATGGCATTATTTTCTTATACAATGTTCCAATTCTATTACATTTTGATATCGGTTTGATTTGCATTCTCATACAAATCGTCGACAACATAATCTGAATTAATATACTGTGAGCCATCTTCTGTTGGAACTAGTAGGCACAGCGGAATAATTTTAAAATTTCACCAATCCCAATCGAGGATCTATCAAAGGCGTTTAAACCGAGTTGGAAAGAATCATACCTTTCTTTTCATTTTGAGTTTTTGATCTTTAAGAGCTAACACATCGATCAACTCCCTTTACCGGTATCCACATGAATTCTTCTTGAACACAAACTGCGTGCTAGTGTCTCCAATGTCTCTTAGAGTTTCCTTGCGGCTCTAAACTCTCATTCGTATATAAGTTTTTCTGCTCCATCATTTTATAACCCATGAGGGATATATTGGAATTTAAAAATTAATTTTGATTCATTTTGAAATTAATTAACCCTTAATTATCTTGATGAGCTAATTAAATAAATTTGATTTAATTAAATTTGTCTAACAGTTTTAATTTAACCTATTGTTTTAATCTGAATTAAGAGCAAACAGATTTAATTTATCTTCATAAATTAAATCTAAGATACTATATCTTTATCATGTTAGTTATTAAATTTAATTTATCTTAATAAAAATAAATTTAAAAATAATATAATAATATTATCATACACACACACACACATATATATATGTGTGTGTGTGTGTGTATTTCAAAAATACATATACATACATACATATATATATATATATATATATATAATATTATTAATGTGTTTTCATGAATTTTATATTATATATATCTATATATAAATACAAAATCCGTCCACCCTATATTAAACATTACCTCGTGTTAGGCCATTTTTTGTGTGTAACCCTGTAGGGCCATACGAAGTTGGCAGTGGGCCAATAACTTACTAACCCACAAGTCACAAGCGGCCTTTACCAAGATATTATGACTACCCAATTCATATAAGGATCGTTCACTTGATGCAACTTGTCATACAACCATGTCACGTCCTTTTTGTTGCATGATATTTCAGTTAAGGATGAGGCATGGATAATGTCATCCTCCTGTTCTTGACCATTACTTCCTGATTCCTGAGTAGTTTGACAATAGAAATGGACACTCCTTTCCATTGTAGTATGGCCATACATTTTTTAAACTCACTCATCGAGGGGCCCAGTAATATCTCTACTTATGTGAGGGACAAATTCCATCTTAACCATTCATATTCCTTTGCTTGAAAAACTACCAAGCCCAATTGTAGCCTTTATCATCACCTTGTCAAAGGTAACTTTTGACTAGTTCAAAGCTTAGTAACTCATCTAGGAATCTATGATGACCTCAGATCGAAGGGCATTGTGACATGGTTATACATGAGATAAGCTTATGACTTGATCCATGCAGCTTTCTCATAGCGAGTCGATCCAGCACCTTGTACTCTCACAAGTGCCTAAGACTTTGATTCGTATCTCCATATCTTACCAAAGTCATACTGGTCTTATTTCATCTCTGCTCCCACATATATGACCGACTAGGGACATTTGGGACAATCTTTATGATTTATCCAAGGATACAGTCATCACAGTAAACATGCGAATAATATGATAATATAATGGAGAAAATTTATTAAATTAATAATATTCAAAGTACAATGATAAGCCCTTAGGGCACAATTTCCAACGTTCTCCCACTTGGACTAGGTACAATCATTAATTTGCCTAATTCCCTTTATCCTAACATGATGCTCATGCTTTGACTATGCTAGTGGCTTGGTAAGAGGATCAGCAACATATCTTCTCTTGCTACTTTATATATTTTTATATCACCTCTATCATTGATTTCTCTAATAAGATGAAATCACCTGAGTATATGCTTGGTCCTTTGATGTGATCTGGGCTCCTTGGCTTGTGCAATAGTACCGCTATTGTTACAAAACAAATATATTGGTTTTAATATGGTAGGTACCCCCTAGTTCAGTAATGAACTTTCTAATCCAAATGGCTTCCTTAGCTACATCTGATGCTACTATATACTCAGCTTCTATTGTAGAATATGCTACAGTGCTTTGCTTGGAGCTCTTCTAGCTTACTGCTCCACCATTCAGGAGGAATATATATCTAGATTATGATTTAAGGTCATCTTGGTCAGCTTGGAAACTTGTATCTGTGTAGCCAGTTACACAGAGGTCATCATCTAATCCACCATATACCAAGAATAAGTCCCTAGTCCTTCTTACGTACTTTAGGATATTCTTGAAAGCAGTCCAATAACCCTTACCAGGATCTTGTTGATATCTACTGGTCATACTGAAGGCAAATGATGTAACACCCCAATTTTTTATAACCAATATTCCCTTTATGTAATGAGATATTTAATGGGATAAAATGGTAAATAGTGAAGTACATAAAAGGATAAATACTCCAATTGGTAGTCACACACAACATAAGTAGGTTTAAAACACAAAATGTAAACAATTGTATTTGCTGCCAGTGAGTTTTTCCTGTGTAGTAGTCTTTTTGTGTGACATTTGTAAATAGGCAAATGATGTCCACAAATTGTGAAATTTATAGGATGAAAGTAGATACTCTAAGCTTTAATTTGACAGGTCATATGGATTATTTGAAGCTGTATATAAAGAGTTATTAATTTTTTAAGTTTACCCAGTGAAACTAGCCAATTTTTGGGACAACATCCGAAGATTTAAATTCTAGGAATTTTGAGATTCTAGTTGCCTAAAGGCTATTATTTCCCTTGAAACTAGACTCAATAAGGGTTTCATAGCCTTTGGAATCACTCCAATTTGATCTCTATAAATAAAGTTATGATTTTTCAAAGTTTGGACAGAAAATCTGCCAGAATTGCCAACTATTGCGAATTTGCGAAAAAATGTAATGGCAATTGTGTAAATTGTGGAATAGAGAAAAAGCCCATATTTTTCGTTATTGGTGGATATTTGATTAGGGAAGGGACCCTTAGGCGTCTTTATGGGCTAAGGAAAGAGGAGAAAATTAGTTCCATTTAAATGGGAAGTTAATGACATGGTTATGTAGAGATTAGGCTTAGTACATAAACACATGTCATAAATCTTATTTTTGAGATAAAGTTAATTAGGGAAAAGATGAAGATATTATTATACTTTAGTCTTCATCTTTCTCTTCACTTATTTCCGTCCAAGCCTACACAAATAGAGAGATAAAGAGAGTTTGAGAAAACTAGAGAGAAGGAGGAGCTTAAGGAGCCAAAATCCTAAAGGTAAATCTTGTGATTTCAAGTGTTTAGGTCCTCTAACTTGGTGTAATCTCTTCTCTAACCTCTTGATCTTCATGGAAAACATTGTGTGGCAAGAAAAATCTCAAGGTTGAGAGAGAGAGGGAGAATGGTTTTAGAGAGAGAAAGTCCAAGAATCAAAGGTAACCTCAAGAACTTCAAATCTCTTAGTATATTGTTGTTGTTCTTCTTCTTGGCTTGATTGGCTGTTTATTGTTGATTTTGTAACTTTGGAAAGTGGAAACCCTAAAGGGTTATGCTGCCTAAATTTTCTCAAATCTTGTATAATAAGTGTTTAAATGGTTTAACAAGAGGTTAAGAGTAAAAACGAGTAAGCTTTAGGAGCTGAATTTCAAAAATCACATTTTTTCCTTTCTTGTGTGACGTTTAGGCCAGGGCTAGTGTAACCCCCATCGTAATTATGATTCAAAATTTGTAATTAAATTGAAATAAAGACCAATAAAACAAAACTCACTTTCGATCCCTTCCTTACGGTAGGGTTTTCACAAACATTTTCAAAATTTTTGCCTTCCTTGGTCTCAAATTCCATAATCCGAATATAATTACCTTGTGCAGTTGAGTCATATTTAAACATATCAGAGTGTGAAACAGAAATCCCAGAAACCCCTGGGACATGCATATACTAACTATCTGGTTTATAACTTCCAACTAGGGGATTACATACCGTAATCAAAACATTATTTACATCCAAAAATAATATACAGTAATCCCAAAATCCAAAGTGAATAGCCAACAATCCAAAACTACTATCTCTACAAGGTTTTGGCCGCTCCTAGTTGTCCGTTTCTCCTTAGAGCCACTTGCCCAGTCTGTAAGGTTAGTCAATGGAAAGAATGAGATTCAAAAGAATCCCAGTAATAATAAATCACTCATACAACATGTAATAACATAGCATGTAATTAAATCATCAAGCAACATTGCAGCATAAAACACAGCACGTAGGCTACCATATATGTAACACCCTGACTTTAATCATGTAATTATAATTCGATATTAAATAATTAAAGTAGATTAAAGACCTTCGGATAACTTAAACTCGTTTCAATCTCCTACTTTGTGGTAGGGTTTTCACAAAATCATTCAAAATCTCTTTCCTGTTCCTGGTCTCCATTTCAAAATTCGAATATAATCACCTGTGCAGTTTATCTACATTCACGTATGACAGAGTGTAAAACCAATTCCCCGGCAACTCCCGGATTCTATACATATATAACCTGAGGTTTAAGTATCCACTAGGAGATTACATCCAAAATCGAATATACTATTCATATTTCAGATTATACAGTAATCCCGAATTCAAAAGAAATAACCAACATTTCCAAAATCAACATACCCCTAAGGGTCCTAAGTGCTCCGGGTCGGCCTCTTCTCCTTTGAGCCACATGCCCTGTCTGAAAGGTTAGTCATAGGAAGGAATGAGATTCGAGAGAATCTCAGTAGTAACAAATCACTCATACAATGTAAAAATACCAAGCATGTATATAAATCACAACCAGCAACAACAGCACCATCAATCTCAAAGATACATGGTTTTCACCACAAACGACAGCACTCATGGCTGTATACACAATACGACAGCTTACGCTGTAATCACCATCACGACAGCTTACGCTGTAATCACAATAACGACAGCTTGCGCTGTAAACGACAGCTTGTGCTGTAAACGACAGCTATCACCAGCTGTAACCGCAGCAGCATCAAAGATTCATCACAGAACAGTGATAACACACACATACAGAGCATTACACATAGTATAAGAGAGAGAGTCACTACCTGATCCTTTCCTGACGTCCTTCAGCGCAGTTGGCTCACGAGGGCGGAAAATATCGAATCCTACAATTCCAAATGCACTATTTAGACACTTCCATAGTGTTACTTAGGGTTATATGAGTCTATAATGAAAATTTACAAAAATACCCCCGGGGACCCGACCTGGGCCCGCCATAACAGCTTACGCTGTAAACGACAGCTATCATCAGCTGTAACCACAGCAACATCAAAGATTCATCACAGAACAGTGATAACACACACATACAGAGCATTACACATAGTATAAGAGAGAGAGTCACTACCTGATCCTTTCCTGACGTCCTTCAGCGCAGTTGGCTCACGAGGGCGGCAAATATCGAATCCTACAATTCCAAATGCACTATTTAGACACTTCCATAGTGTTACTTAGATATGAGTCTATAATGAAAATTTACAAAAATACCCCCGGGGACCCGGCCTGGGCCCGCCATACCCGGACCGGTTGCACTTTTCTCGAAATTCTAATCTGGGCTATCCTAACATATTTCCGCCCAAGGAATCCATTTCCGTACTCAGAATTATCAAATTCAACGTCAAATTATGAAATTGCCCTTGGCAGCCCTACTTTTAGGGTTTTAGGGGTGTTTCCGTAATTATGCTTTCTCGGCCTTTTTTGAAAAAGTGCCGAACTGCAACCCCACCTATTTTCGCCCACTGAATCCAATGGAATCATCAAATCATTGAAAATCCAACTCTAAGACCCATTTATAGCCTTGGCCGAAATATACATGTTCTCCGGGAAAAATTGGGGTTTTACGATTTCGGCTCCGTAAACGCGTTCCTTTCTACTCCTAACCACTTTATTAACCATTACATTAGGTTACAACTAACATTAAGACCCAATTTGGGCAGCATAACCCCTAGGCCACATCATTTCCAAACTTTAAAACCAATGGCAATCCGGCGAAATTTCACCGATTAAATTGCCCACAGCAGCCAGAATAAGCAATATACGAAAGTTTAGAAGTTACCTCAAGCTCCTTCTAGCTTTTCTCAAGAGTGGCTGAAAACCCTAGCCCCTTGAACACCAAATTTTCTTCTCAAACACCTTAAATAACATAGAAGAGAAGCTTAGGAACAAGGTTATACGCGTTAGGAGCTAGATCGTCGAAGAAATCGGCTTACCTTGCGAGATTTCTCCTCTTTCTCTCTCTAAGAGCTCTCAACTTTTTCTCACTATCTTCAGCTGGAAATGGCGTGAAATGGCTGAAGAAGATGAGCAATTTGATTAATAATCCATGCTGACATCATCTTTTAATGAGATGATGTCATAATTCCCATTTTCGGATTTTCTGGCAGATTTTCTGCCCAAACTTTGAAATATCATAACTGATTCTAGAAAAATCGAAATGAGGTGATTCCAAGGCCAAATGAAAGATATTTAAGTCCTCTTCATAGGAAAAATATTTCCCATTACTGCAAATCACCACAAAATTCCCAGAATTTCAATCTTTGCATACTGTTCCAGAAAATAATTAATTTCGCTGGGCAAACTTCAAAAATCCAAAACTCTTAGGTCACAAATCAAAATGATACAAATTATATGTTCATTTTGAAGCTTGACATGTGAAATTTAATACTGGAAAATTTCAGAATTTTTAGACACCATTTGCCTATTTAAAACGTCCATACAAATTGGCTGCCCTATACAGAGTTTCAATGGACAGAGTTTTCAACTTTTGCACGATTGTTCCCAATGGTTCCAATTTCACAATAAACACTCTCCCCACATGAATTTTCACAAGGAAGCCATTGGAATTATTAAAATATCCAAATTCCCATCACACATTCTCCAAAAGTATTTATTCAACAATAATTATATCCACTTTTAAAGTCATTAGCCCTTAATCACTTTTTGGGATATTACATTTCTCCCCTCGAAAATTAAATTTCGTCCTCGAAATTGCTACACAACTTGAGCCATAAACTCCGGATATCGTCTTCGCATATCTTCCTCCGCTTCCCAAGTTGCCTCTCTTTGCGTCATTCCCTTCCAGATCACCTTCACATATGGAATGCTCCTGTGTCTGAGCCGTCGCTCTTCTCGGTCAATGACTTGCTCTGGCTCCACTGCATATGTGAAATTGTCTTGAAGCTCAACATCCTCATACTCAATGATGTGAGACGGATCCGGTTGGTACTTCTTCAATTGAGAAACGTGGAAAACGTCATGGAGTCTGCTCAAGCTCGGAGGTAGAGCTACTCGGTAAGCTACAGGCCCAATCCTCTCAAGGATTTCAAAAGGACCTATGTATCTAGGGCTTAGCTTCTTCCTCTTGATCGCTCGCCCAACACCGGTGACAGGAGATACTCTTAAGAAAATATGATCTCCAACCTCAAACTCTAGAGGCCGTCTTCTCTTATCAGCGTAGCTTTTCTGGCGACTCTGCGCTGTAAGCAACCTCTTGCGAATAATCTGAATCTGTGCTGAGGTTTGATCAACCAAATCTGGTCCATAAAGCTTCCTTTCGGATAGTTCATTCCAACATAATGGTGATTGACACCGTCTTCCATACAACGCTTTATACGGAGCCATTTGAATACTCGCATGATAGCTATTGTTATAGGCGAACTCAGCTAGTGGAAGGAAACGATCCCAACTTCCTTTAAAGTCGAGCACACAAGCTCGTAGCATATCTTCCAACGTCTGAATGGTTCTCTCAGATTGTCCATCTGTTTGAGGATGATAAGCTGTACTGAATCTCAGTTGAGTACCTAAGGCTTCATGCAATGCTTTCTAAAACTTCAAAGTAAATCGTGGATCTCGATCGGAAATGATGTTTTTCAGAACACCATGAAGTTTGACAATCTCTCGGATATAAATCTCCGCTAGTTTATCAGGAGAATAACCAGCATTGATTGGTATGAAGTGTGCCGACTTCGTTAGCCGATCCACAATTACCCAGATCGCATCATAGTTCCTGATCCCGGGCAACCCCATAACCAAATCCATGGTCACGCTTTCCCATTTCCATTCCAGAATCTCTGGACTCTGAAGTAAACCAGGAGGTCTCTGGTGCTCGATTTTCACTTTCTGACAAGTGAGACACCTTGCAACATATTTGGTCACGCCACTCTTCAAACCCGGCCACCAATACACCGATTTCATATTCTGATACATCTTGGTCATACCAGGATGAAGAGTATATCGGCTCTTGTGTGCCTCATCCAGAATCTTCTGCCTCAACTCTGCCTTAAGTGGAACGCAGACTCTTTTCTGGTAACGAACCAATCCACGAGGCGATATGTCGTAGCCTGGAACTTCTCCCTGTTCGATTCGAGTCAGATTGCGCTGTATCCAGTCATCTTGACTCTGAGCTTCTTCAATTTCCACCCTTAGATCACTCTCCTCTTGAGAAACAGTGTAATTGGCACAGATGATCTGCTTTGTCAAATTTAAATCACGAAAATCTTCAATCAATTTCCTTTCTTGTATCATCATAGCTGCAACGAGCACAGTCTTTCGGCTAAGAGCATCAGCGACTACATTTGCCTTACCCGGGTGATATTTTATCTCCAGGTCGTAGTCCTTAAGCAATTCCATCCAGCGACGCTGTCTCATATTCAGCTCTTTTTGATCATATAGATATTTAAGACTCTTGTGGTCGCAGTACAGTTCCACAGTCACACCATA
Source organism: Inga leiocalycina (assembly GCA_963242795.1). Classification (NCBI taxonomy): domain Eukaryota; kingdom Viridiplantae; phylum Streptophyta; class Magnoliopsida; order Fabales; family Fabaceae; genus Inga; species Inga leiocalycina. Next base: position 46,828,247 of record OY725324.1, read on the forward strand.
CAGGTAATGACGCCAAATCTTTAAAGCAAATACAATGGCCGCAAGCTCTAGATCATGAGTGGGATAATTCAATTCATGAGGTCTGAGCTGTCGAGAGGCGTAGGCCACCACACGTCCCTGCTGCATAAGGACACACCCTAATCCCTGCCCACTGGCATCAGAATACACAACATATGTCACACTGGGATCGGGTAAAATCAATACAGGCGCCGACGTCAACCTTTCCTTTAGCTCCACAAAGCAGTTTTCACATTTCTCGTCCCACACAAACGGCTGATCTTTTCTCGTGAGCTTGGTCATCGGCAACGCAATACGGGAGAAATTTTGGATAAATCTCCGATAATAACCAGCAAGACCCAGAAAACTGGGTATTTCCGCCACAGATTCTGGCCTCTTCCAGTTCAGTACTGCTTCCACTTTGCTGGGATCCACAGAGACCCCTTCTTGCGAGATAACATGGCCTAAGAATTTCACTTCTGATAGCCAAAACTCGCACTTGCTCAATTTAGCATATAATTGCTTCTCGCACAAGATATTCAATACGATTCTCAAATGATGCTCATGCTCATCATTATTCTTGGAATATATCAAAATGTCATCGATAAACACAACAACAAACTGATCCAGATATTGCCGAAAGATACGGTTCATGTAATCCATGAAAACCGCAGGCGCATTGGTTAGCCCAAATGGCATCACCAAGAACTCATAATGACCATATCGGGTCCTGAAAGCAGTCTTTGGAATATCTTCTGCTTTCACTCGCAGCTGATGATACCCTGACCTTAGATCAATCTTTGAAAACACACACGAACCAGAGAGTTGATCTAAAAGGTCATCAATTCGGGGAAGAGGGTACTTGTTTTTTATAGTAACTTTATTCAGCTCTCTGTAGTCGATACACAAGCGAAGACTCCCATCTTTCTTCTTTACAAACAACACTGGAGCTCCCCAAGGCGACACACTGGGTCTAATGAACCCTTTCTCAAGCAAATCTTCTATTTGTTTCTTTAACTCCGCCATTTCGTTTGGGGCCATGCGGTATGGGGCCTTGGATATAGAACCAGCTCCAGGTACAATGTCAATTGGGAACTGAACTTCCCTTTCTGGAGGTAATCCGCTCAGATCGTTCGGAAACACCTCAGGGAATTCATTTACCACGGGTATATTATTCAAGGTTTCGCCATTTTCCCCTTGCACAGAGAAAAACACTACATACCCCTGGCAACCCTTTTCAAGATACTTTTTAGCTTTGGCTGCCGAAAGAAAATTCATACTAGCATCCACATCTTCAGCCCTCTGAGATACAGGATATACTATCCTCTTGTTTCCACAATCAAGTAATATATTATTTGCCATTAACCAATCAAAACCCAAAATGACTTCTAATTGACTAAGAGGCAAACATATCAAATCTACAATAGATTGATGCCCTTCCACAGTTATGACACAACTCAAACAAGCTTCTGTGGTCAAGGCCTTAATACCCATTAGAGTTGACACTACTAATTTAAATGGCAGTTTGTGCACATGCAATCCCAGGCACTTCACGCAATCATAGGCAATGAAGGAGTGACTTGCACCCGAGTCAAATAAAACTTGCAACAGATGACCATGAAGTAGAATTTTACCTTGTATCAGCTCAGGAGATTTGCGGGCCTCCTCATGGGTCATAGTGAATACTCGGCCCTGTGTCCTCGGTCTCTGGTCTGGTCGTGGCTCTTTGCATTCAGCAGAAGTATGCCCCACACGCTTACAATTGAAGCATATTATTTTGCCATCACAAGTTTTGCCTTGATGTGGTTAGTTACACCGACGACAAATCCATGGTCCAGAATATGTTATTTGCTGGTCACGGCTCCCAGACTGGTAGGGCTTCTTACCACTTCCAGACGAAGATCCTTGCCCCTTTCGCTTTTGTGAGGTAGCACCCTTATTAGGTTCATTACGGTGGCTAGTAGCTCTGGCAGGATACAAATCTCTCAAGTTGTTCTCTGTAATCCTGCACTGTTCAACCGCCTTGTTGAACTTGGTAAATTGATGAGTAGCTAAGCGCTTCCTCAACTCTCGCCTCAGACCGCGAATGAGCATATCAGAACTCCATTCTTCATCATCCTTGAACCGGAGATAGGAGGAGTATTGAGCCAATCGGACAAAACGGGACAAGTAATCATCGAAGCTTTCCGCGTCCCCTTGCCTGATATTCAGGAATTCTGTCTCCTTCTCAAGCCTTACTGATTTGGGAAAATACTTCTCGTTGAATTCTTGTTGAAACAATTCCCAAGTCAATGGCATCTTGTTGCTCTTCAAGGTTAGGGCGATATTCCGCCACCAACAGTCTGCATCCCCTTCGAGTTTGTAAACGGCCAGTCGTGGCTTCACCTCATCCGGACAATTAAGCACCTCAAATATTTTCTCCAGTCTGTTCATCCAATCTTCGGCTGCTTGAGGGTCAAACCTCCCTCTGAACGCAGGAGGCAGATGCTTGCAGAACCTGGTGACCTAAAACTGAAGGTCTCTTTCCTCTCAAAGCGGCATCCCATGTGATTCTTGATTTGGGACAATGTGAGGTGGGGACTCCAGGGGTCGTGCTGACCCTTCAGCAGTGTCCTCATGACGGGTTTCTCCTTGAGTTTCCTCTGGAGTGGACTGAACTGGACCTTCCTTGTTCTTCGCCTTCTTTGCTCTGAGCTCTTCTCTCAACTCAGTTATCATATCTCTTTGATCCCGGATTAGACCCATCAGCTCTTGCATAGGATCTGGTGGATTATCATTGACAACCTCCACCTCTGGGTCTACACGCGGAATATTGGGGCGTCCTCTAGTTTTCTTCATTCTACAAACAACTTAATTTAGCAGAGATAGTATGCACATATAGTCACAAAACTCATATATATATCCATGTCAATAAAACATACATGTGCATACACAACAATCATTAACAGATAATCTTCTATCCCTACTCTATCTAAGGGATCTATCCTAGCAACCTCTACCCTTGCCAGGAACTACAGCTCTGATACCAAAATGTAACACCCTGACTTTAATCATGTAATTATAATTCGATATTAAATAATTAAAGTAGATTAAAGACCTTCGGATAACTTAAACTCGTTTCAATCTCCTACTTTGTGGTAGGGTTTTCACAAAATCATTCAAAATCTCTTTCCTGTTCCTGGTCTCCATTTCAAAATTCGAATATAATCACCTGTGCAGTTTATCTACATTCACGTATGACAGAGTGTAAAACCAATTCCCCGGAAACTCCCGGATTCTATACATATATAACCTGAGGTTTAAGTATCCACTAGGGGATTACATCCAAAATCGAATATACTATTCATATTTCAGATTATACAGTAATCCCGAATTCAAAAGAAATAACCAACATTTCCAAAATCAACATACCCCTAAGGGTCCTAAGTGCTCCGGGTCGGCCTCTTCTCCTTTGAGCCACATGCCCTGTCTGAAAGGTTAGTCATAGGAAGGAATGAGATTCGAGAGAATCTCAGTAGTAACAAATCACTCATACAATGTAAAAATACCAAGCATGTATATAAATCACAACCAGCAACAACAGCACCATCAATCTCAAAGATACATGGTTTTCACCACAAACGACAGCACTCACGGCTGTATACACAATACGACAGCTTACGCTGTAATCACAATAACGACAGCTTGCGCTGTAAACGACAGCTTACGCTGTAAACGACAGCTATCACCAACTGTAACCGCAGCAGCATCAAAGATTCATCACAGAACAGTGATAACACACACATACAGAGCATTACACATAGTATAAGAGAGAGAGTCACTACCTGATCCTTTCCTGACGTCCTTCAGCGCAGTTGGCTCACGAGGGCGGCAAATATCGAATCCTACAATTCCAAATGCACTATTTAGACACTTCCATAGTGTTACTTAGGGTTATATGAGTCTATAATGAAAATTTACAAAAATACCCCCGGGGACCCGGCCTGGGCCCGCCATAACAGCTTACGCTGTAAACGACAGCTATCATCAGCTGTAACCGCAGCAACATCAAAGATTCATCACAGAACAGTGATAACACACACATACAGAGCATTACACATAGTATAAGAGAGAGAGTCACTACCTGATCCTTTCCTGACGTCCTTCAGCGCAGTTGGCTCACGAGGGCGGCAAATATCGAATCCTACAATTCCAAATGCACTATTTAGACACTTCCATAGTGTTACTTAGGGTTATATGAATCTATAATGAAAATTTACAAAAATACCCCCGGGGACCCGGCCTGGGCCCGCCATACCCGGACCGGTTGCACTTTTCTCGAAATTCTAATTTGGGCTACCCTAACATATTTCCGCCCAAGGAATCCATTTCCGTACTCAGAATTATCAAATTCAACGTCAAATTACGAAATTGCCCTTGGCAGCCCTACTTTTAGGGTTTTAGGGGTGTTTCCGTAATTATGCTTTCTCGGCCTTTTTTGAAAAAGTGCCGAACTGCAACCCCACCTATTTTCGCCCACTGAATCCAATGGAATCATCAAATCATTGAAAATCCAACTCTAAGACCCATTTACAGCCTTGGCCGAAATATACATGTTCTCCGGGAAAAATTGGGGTTTTACGATTTCGGCTCCGTAAACGCGTTCCTTTCTACTCCTAACCACTTTATTAACCATTACATTAGGTTACAACTAACTTTAAGACCCAATTTGGGCAGCATAACCCCTAGGCCACATCATTTCCAAACTTTAAAACCAATGGCAATCCGGCGAAATTTCACCGATTAAATTGCCCACAGCAGCCAGAATAAGCAATATACGAAAGTTTGGAAGTTACCTCAAGCTCCTTCTAGCTTTTCTCAAGAGTGGCTGAAAACCCTAGCCCCTTGAACACCAAATTTTCTTCTCAAACACTTTAAATAACATAGAAGAGAAGCTTAGGAACAAGGTTATACGCGTTAGGAGCTAGATCGTCGGAGAAATCGGCTTACCTTGCGAGATTTCTCCTCTTTCTCTCTCTAAGAGCTCTCAACTTTCTCTCACTATCTTCAGCTGGAAATGGCGTGAAATGGCTGAAGAAGATGAGCAATTTGATTAATAATCCATGCTGACATCATCTTTTAATGAGATGATGTCATAATTCCCATTTTCGGATTTTCTGGCAGATTTTCTGCCCAAACTTTGAAATATCATAACTAATTCTAGAAAAATCGAAATGAGGTGATTCCAAGGCCAAATGAAAGATATTTAAGTCCTCTTCATAGGAAAAATATTTCTCATTACTGAAAATCACCACAAAATTCCCAGAATTTCAATCTTCGCATACTGTTCCAGAAAATAATTAATTTCGCTGGGCAAACTTCAAAAATCCAAAACTCTTAGGTCACAAATCAAAATGATACAAATTATATGTTCATTTTGAAGCTTGACATGTGAAATTTAATACTGGAAAATTTCAGAATTTTTAGACACCATTTGCCTATTTAAAACGTCCATACAAATTGGCTGCCCTGTACAGAGTTTCAATGGACAGAGTTTTCTACTTTTGCACGATTGTTCCCAATGGTTCCAATTTCACAATAAACACTCTCCCCACATGAATTTTCACAAGGAAGCCATTGGAATTATTAAAATATCCAAATTCCCATCACACATTCTCCAAAAGTATTTATTCAACAATAATTATATCCACTTTTAAAGTCATTAGCCCTTAATCACTTTTTGGGATATTACAATATGTGCACACAATCACATAGTCTCATCCCCCGAATTCCACCTCGCCATCGATGGGCCGCAAGTGATATACTCACAAATAGCCTTTCGACTTTCACATAGTCTCATCCCCCGGATTCTACTGCCCCAAAGGTACGATCCTCCGACCGTCAACACTGATGGGTCGCAGGTGATATACCCACAAACAATGATCAAACAAACAGACCATGTATCATATATAGTATAAGAGAGAGAGTCACTACCTTATTCTTTCCTGACTTGCTCTGGCACCGTTCATTCACAACTAGGGCAAATGTCAAAGCCTATAAACCAAAATCAAGGACGATAGGTTATTCTTTTTTTCCAAATTCTTATCTTCATTTTACTTTAAGTTGGCTATCGTTTGAACTCTTTAGGTGGCTATTAGAAGCCTAGACATATGCCTAAAGGGTTGGGAATACTTGACCAAAGATCCCTTTTTAGGAGCAAAAGTACTGATTTCTAGCAGATTCACTCGAGTGAAGAAGACCTCACTTGAGTGATGCCCCCATTTACACTAGAGCCTTGGCGAGTGAGACACAGAAAGTATGTACCAGAGAGCACTAACATACCTTGGAGTGACCAGTTCACTGGAGCACTATTCTAAGTCCCGAGTGACAACACACATTCACTTGAGTCTCATCGAGTGAGGTACAGAGAGTGACTACCCGAGAGCAACCCTAAGGTGAAACCTACTCCCATGCTCGAGTGAGACCGAGTTCACTCAAGTGATGACTCATATCACTGGCAGGGAAGGAAGTGCACCCTTACTTCCTACCTGAACACTTAACTGAAATGGTAAGAGGATAGGAAGAACATGATGCTGCACTCGAGTAAGCCCTACCTCACTCGAGTGAGGCTATCAGAAGCCAGAATCATAGCAGCTAATAGAGTTTTCCAGATTTGCCAAAACTGATTCCAATGGTTCCAAAACTTATACCAAAACTCATTCCCATCTAAAATTCCATAAGGAACCTATTGGTAACCTCAAAATACCCAAATTCACCTTCAATCAACACATTTTCAATTCTAGCTCTCAAGGTCACACAAAACCACAAACTTCCAAACTTCCTTATTTAATTCCAAATCAAACCTAATGATATTATAACACATCCTAACACCATTTTCTACACATCACCATTCCAAGCTCTTACATTATCTAATTCTCATGAAATCAGAGAAAAATTTTAGAGTTTACAAAACTTAACCAAAAATCATAACAAATATAAAAAAATGCATCAAATATTTACTTCTTCAATTTGCTGAAATCAAAACCTTGATTCTCCAACTTTTAAATTTGTTCAAATACCAAAACACCCCTTCTCCAAATTCTGAAACCATGGCAAGGAAGTTCTCAACACTATGAACAACTTTAATAAAGAGCATTTGAGTATTAGGAGGCATCTAGCTAGTCAAAACTCACCTTAACACTTTCTCCTTCTTGCTTCAAGCTTAGCGGAAATGGAGGGTAAGGAGAGAGATGAGATAGTGGATGAAGATGCAACTTTTCCCTTAATTCTATGCCCACAGCCGACCTTGAGAGGAAAGAGAGAGAGAAAATAGTTTGACATTTAGATTTCAATCCTATGGTCCATAAAATGCCACTTGGCAATATCTCACTCTATCTACCTTAAATTCACATAAACTCATTATACAAGATTCCACCCAATTGATCTCTCAACATTACACCTCAACTATTGATCTTTAAATTACCAATGAGTCTCCTCTTCGGTAACTGACCAATTGATCAGAATTTCCCATTTTGCCCCTGATTATCACAACATTTACATCATTATCATCAAGCACATTTTATATCACAATCCACATTACATACCTCAAAAGTATTTAATCAACCATAATTACACTATCCTTGAAGTCCTTAGTCCTTAATTACAATTTAGGATATTACAGCTGGAATCAGGGGTTAAGGATGAAATTTCATTAATCTGATGGTTTCATGGTGTTCAGGAGGGAAAATTGTGTGGGGTTGATGTTGATCACTTTGTGAGAAAAGCCTTAGAATGCAAAATTATGAAAATACCCCTAAAACCCTAAATAGGGGTTGTCAAGGGCTTGCCATTTGGTAGTGATTTTGTGAAAACCGAGGTAAAAAATGGATTCTATAATCAAAACTGTGCAGGAATAGCCTGTGTCAAAATTTCTGAAAAAATACAGTCAAACTGAGTAAAAAGGGGCTTAGACCGAGTCCTTAGGGACATTTTGGTAACTTTGCAGTTTCAGACTAATATAACAAACAAAAACACTTTGGAAGAGTCTACAGTAATACATAAATGGGTATTAACCTAATTCTTATACATTTAGAATTTTAGGACCGGATTGATAGCCCGAGTCATGGGAACAAAATTCAAGGAATAGTTTTCGAACAAAAGGGGTTTAAAGTAGTAACTCTATCTCTCATACACTATGTGAACATTGATATGTTGTATGTTGCTATATTCTGTGACATAAACATAGTGCCTGGGGCACATTACCTAGCGTGGTCTGGGACCCAGCTGAGGTGTATGGATAAGTAGGGGATCCAAACAGTCATTTGGCCCTGAGCATTATGCGCACACACGATACAATATGGATTTTCATTTTACATTATATGGTGCATTGCATATTTAATTTTCATATTTTATATGATCGATTGTATGTTACTATTGAGATTCTTTTGAATCTCACCCTTTTTTAAAATTAAAAATATTATAGCAGAAGATAGCGGCTCCTAGGGTAAAAAAGTAAATACTAGCAACTGAGATGTTTGGGTCAAGAAGACAGAGCTGTTGGTTATCATTAATTTATTTTGATATTTTTGGACAAAATTGTGTATATATTATCACACCCTATTGGGAATTTCTGTAATATAATCAAGCCTAATGTATCAATATATCAATATATTTATGTTATCATGTGTTGCTCACCAAACTACGCAAAGGCTACTCTGATTAATATCAGTGATAAGTGGTATGTAAGACGGGGTTTAGAAATGAGACATCCAGGCGAGTACATAACATGACATACATGATGGATCCTGTAACACCCTAAATTTTATTCACCAATTTGCCTTGTAATTATTGGTGGCATTTAATGAAATGAAATAGTGAATATTCATGAGCTTGGAACTTATGAAGAGAGTACATTTTCATTTTTATGAAAATTAGGCTAAAATAAGTAATGGAATTAATTTATTGGTGTTTCAAAAAGCCCACTATCAAAGCCCAAAATGGAGAAAAATAAAGGGTAAATATATATATTTAGAACATTCTTGGTTAAATAAATCAATGTTTGAAAAGACAAGGTTGGACTTGTACATCAATGAATTAAAGAGATTGTAGAAAATATTGGAGAAATTATTATTTCCCTTATTCCTTATGAATTTCGCCTATTAAAAGAAAGTAGGAGGGGCAATAATTGTTTGATTCATAAACATGCAAGTGTCATCAATCTAGAGCCAAGGGATTAAATAGTAGTTGATTAAGTATGAGCAAATGTTACTTAAGATTAAATAATATAAACTTGTACATGTGGTTGGACAGTTGGATGAAGCCCAATTTGTTTTATGTAGGACCCTTTAGGCGTCATATTTGAGCTAACAAGAGGGAAAAATTAATTCAATGCTAATGAGAAGTTATGACACAATTAGAAGGAAATAAAATCAAGTTGGAAAAGTTAAAAAAGCAATATGACACAAATTAATTTCTTGGAAGAGGGAATTATTGGAAATTCAAGAAACCATTTTATTTCCCTTGTTTCTCTTGAATTTTGGTCAACAAGGGGACAATAGAAGGAAAAGAAATACTTGGTCCATATTAAAAAATGAAGAGTTAATGATGGCCAAGCAAATTGCTTATGTGAGATTAAGTTATTAAAAAAAATATTATAATAAAGCATGAGTAGATATTTGATAAGCTCTTATCTCTTATCTCTTACCTCTTACTTCTTCATCATTTTCAATTGGACCAAAGCAAAGAGAGAGAGAGAGATAAGAGTTGAAAGAGCTTTGTGATCACAAGGAAGGGTTCTTCCAAGAGCAAAATCAAAGGTAAGAGCTTGTAATCTTATTGATTTTGCTTCCTAATCACCTTGGAACTTCTTCTAATCTCTTATCCTCCTTGAAATTCATGGATAGCAAGCCAAATCAAGGGTGTAGAAAAAGAGAGGGTAGTGACATTTTTAGAGAGAGAAAGTGGTAAAATCAAGAGGTAATCTCCAAACTTTGATCCTCTTATGTTATATGATATTGTTGTGATGGTTGTTGTTGAATTTGATATAGTTTTGCTTGATTTGTAAATTTGGAAATATGAAACCCTAAAGAGAATTACTGCCAAAATTTCCCTTAATCATGTGCAATTGGTGTTAAATGGGTTAAAAATGTGATTAGAGGTGTAAAGAAGGTAGTTTATGGATTAAAATCAAGAAACTCCAATTTTTCCTTTTTTATCATGAAATTCGTCCAGCTACTGTTCACTCAAAGTAGAGTTGGAATTTTGTAATTCTGATGGTTCTATTGGATTTAGAAGGGAAAATTGTGTGGGAATATAGGTATTCATAATTTTTGAAAATTTGTATACAAATATGGAATTTATTGAAGTTGTAAGTGCATGTTGTTGATTTGCCTCCTGTGAAGCAGTGTTGTTGTGCAATGGATTTCATGAGTCAAACCTTGTCTAAAAACTATGAAACCTAACAAAATTAATGTAGACATATAAAGCTTTAATTTGGTAAGTAATTTGTAATTTTTAGACAATTACATTAAAAGATATGATTTATCAAATTTGTGCCCTATTTCTGGAAGGAAATATGGAACAACTTATGTTTGGCGAATTGCTGAGAATAATATGAGTCCAATAATCATATTTTGGATATTTTTCCATGAAAGTACATTTAAAGGGCCTTAATTGGGCTTTGGAATCAGTCAAATTATATTTTTCTAGAATTAATTATGAATTTTCAAATTTGACTGAAAAATCTGCTAGTTTTTGGAAAATAGTGGAACTGCGCTGTGCTAAGTTGTACTGTACAAAAACTATTATAACTACAATAGATAACCAAAAAATGAGTTTAAAGAAGTTTAGACTAGTACATGAATGGGTCTCAATTCTTGTACATTTAGAATTTTAGGACCAAACAGTTAGCCCGAGCCGGAACAAAGTTCAGGAGCGATTTGTGAACAACAAGGGACTTAAGGTAGTAACTCTATCTTTCATACATTATATCAATTGTTTGTATACTTTGTGTATACCATTTACCACCATATGTATGATGCATAGTGCCTACAGGTACATCGAACATAATGCCTACGGGTGTATTGAACATGACTGAACATAGTGCCTACGAGTACACTGAACATGCCGAACATAGTGCCTATGGGTGCCCAGTTGGTGGCCTCAAGCCCAAAGAAGGTACGAAACGAGTAGGGGTTGCAACAGTCATTAACTCTGAATGTTTCCGACTGAACTGAACTGAATTATGGGTTATTATAATATTGCTGTATATGGTACATGGCATATTTATTATTGCATTTTCTATTATCGATTGTCTATTATTACTAAGATTCTTTTGAATTTCACCCTTTTTCAAAATTAAAAAAACATTCCATCAGAAAATAAGGGCTCCAAGGGCGAGACGGTAAATACTGTCAGTTGAGGTGCACGGGACTAGACAATAGAGTTGTTGGTTAATTTTTGTTTATTTTGATATTTTGGAACAAAATTATATATATTATCAAACCCTGAGGGGAAAATCTTTAACGTAATCATGTACCTTGTATCAATATATCAGTATATTTACTCTATTCTTGTGCTGCTCACCGAATTGCGCACAAGTACTCTAAAAATATGGAAATAACATTAGGGCATTACATTTTGGTATCAGAGCAAGATGTTTTGGCAATAGGATAGTATACTGATAAGGTCTTGATTATATGGTGAAAGGAAATATTCACAGTATGGGGCACTAGGGAAGTGAATCATCTTGTCTGTGAACTAGCGATGAGGAATAACGGAATACCGAAGGGCAGTAAGAGGTTCAATACCAAACTAAGGTTGGTCTGAAGATATTGTGAAACCTGAGCAATTGGGTACCGCCAAGGCCATAATTCATACCACACACAGTATTTAGTCAGCCGAAAGAAATTGGCATGATGTTTGAGACAAGAGTGGTCTTAGGGTACCGATGGTCAGGAACGGATAGAGTTGGTATTTGCGTTTTAGCATAGGCACACAAAAGTTAAGCGTCCTCTGTAACCCCCTGCTGTAATTACATCCGGATTATGCAATTAAAGTGAAATAGAGACCAATAATTCAAAACAACGTTTATAAACCCATCAACCCTATGGGGTTTTCACAATTGCATTTCGAAATCATTTCAAACCCGGTCTCACATTCACACTCCGAATATAATTACTACGCGAAGATAAATTACATTTATACAATTATCAGAGTACGCAATATAAATTCCCGACAATTCCGGGATCATATCTTCGCTCAATAAACATAGGGCACATTAGCCCATACAACTCCACTAATAGGGATTACCCAACTTACTTGAATACATTCTCAAATACTGCTCCAATTGTACAAATACATAATCTCGATTACGCAATGATAACCAACTACTAAGCTTTCACCCAAAACGAGTCCTCTTCGTCCTTGGATGCTTGCTTCATCCACAATCTTCCTTCCCTGTCTAAAATGTTGATAGGGGAGGGTGAGATTCTGGGGAATCTCAGTAGGAAACAGATACCAATATGCATGCAAGATAAGTATTTAATGCATGACATGCTTGCATCACAATAACTCATGTTCACATAATGATATATCCGCATGCTCAATGTTTACATAACATACTCATAGCCATAGCATAACTAGAAACAGAGCTACAATCATTCTCATATGTTTCACATAATCATGCAAAGCAATAACATGCATCAACACACAAATACAATTATCAATACATGCAGGAGAGGTAAGTTCCCTACCCTCTTTCCACGTAAGCTCCAGCTCCGGCTGCTCACGTTCAGGACAATCATCAAATCCTATATTCAAAATCAAGGACATAGGATTAATCCCTTTTCCAATTCCTTAATCTTTAGACACCCAAGTTGGTTATCATTATTGCCCTTTAAGAAGTACTCTCAAACACCTCAATCCATAGCTCTAAAGGGTTGAAAGACTATTCCCAAAGATCCCTTTTTGAACACTCAAACATGATATTTTTCACTGCTTCACTCGAGCAGGGATGGCCTCACTCGAGCACAAGTACAGGCATCACCCGAGTACAAATGCTCTTACTCGAGCATTGGTACGGACAACACTCGAGCACAAGAGAAAGTGAGACCGCGAGTGAGCACCCGAGAGCACAACTCTCACCTGAGGCACAAGCTCACTTGAGCACGCTGAACTTCACTCGAGCACAAGGCCAAATGCCTCACTCGAGCACCCACAAGAGAAATCCAGGAAGTGAGGACCCGAGAGCACACAAAGCTCTCCAAGCACAGGATCACTCGAGCACAGCCATTCGCACTCGAGCACACACCTCACACCCGCGAGTGAGAAAACACACTCGAGCACCTTACTCGCGAGTGAGAGCCCGAAAGCACAACTTCACTCTGAACTCACACCATCACTCGAGCAGACCATGCTCACTTGAGCACAAAGCGATGTGCTCGAGCACCATTCATAAAACCCAGGCACACTAGAAGCAGAACAAAGGGGAAACTCACATATCACTCGAGCACACACAGCTCACTCGAGCAACATTCATCCCTCACTCGAGCACACCCCTGTCTGCTCGAGCAAATCTATCAGATTCCAGAAAATGCAGCAACACTTACCATATTTCCTAACTCTTGCCCAATTGATCCAAATAGACCCAAAACTTCTACCAAAGCTACTCCCACACAAAATCACTCACTGAATTCAATGGAAACAATAGAATTACCAAAATCCCATTCCATTTAGCATGCTTTGGTCTAGGGCATCAAACTCATCATTTCTCTAAAATCACCAACCTCACACATTTCAATCCCAAATCCATTCTATCTATTCAAAACTCATACCAATATACCAATTCTATAACCATATCATGCCAAACTACCCATTACCCATACTTTCACAATTAGGGCAATAATTCCAGAAATTCCCAACTTAATCATTTGGCAATGAAACATAGATAGAAGGATTGGTTTCACATACCTTTTCAGCTTTCTCAAAGACACTCTTTGATTCTCCACACTTCATATTTTCGTGATTCTTCAAATCACCACCATGGAGAAGCTACAACCAACAAATTGAAGCTCTCAACTCAATGATCAACATTTATGAAAAGGATTTGAGCAAAGGAAGCCATTTACTCACCTTTTCCCAAGCTTTTCCTTTCTCTTCTTCCTTCAACCATGCGCACAAGAGAGAGAAAACGAAAGAGAGAGAGAGAAGAGAGGAGATGGAGATGATGATGATGTGTCTCACATCACTTATGCTTCATCCAAGGGTCCACACTTTACCACTTGTCACCATCTCATTTCAACTCTCATGGGCTCACAAGCACACACATACACATGATTATGCCCCTTGCCCAACTACACAATCAATCATAGCCATTGATCATTTTAATCACACATCTCATTTTCTCTTAGCTAGTAATTAATTTCTCTATTAATCACTAACTAATTCCCAACAATTTCACTCCTTCAATTTCCACTAATTATGGCTTATTAATTATTATTGCCATAAAACACATAATTATTCTCAATAATTATCATTAGTCCTTAATCAAAAATCGGGGTGTTACATGCTCAACCTAAAGAAATCTTAGGATGTGTGACCCCTAGAAAATTAAGTTGGCAATGTTATAGAGACTTGAGGAATGGTTATTTTCTTAAGGTTTCTCCATGACTAATGATCATCTTAATTAGATGATTTAAATGATGTTTGGAAGCATGGAGATGATGACGATGTAAGTATTAATCTTAATTCGAACCATTTCTGTTATAGTAATTATTGCGCAAAAAAGTTCATTTGATAAGGTGATGGGACACTTAAGGCGTAGTAAATGTTTGAGGCTTCTCTATGGTACGTGATGATCCTTTGTAACATTGTGATGCTAAAGGAATGTAGACCTGATATACGGTGCTATATGATGAATGGTGATTATACCGTATATTGATCTTAGAGGATCCGATATGACGATACTGAAAGTTGAGGATAGACTTGAATTTGATCTAAGCTGAAATAATGCTTAGGTCTGGATGTGAATTTATTACACTATGGTTCTGTTCCATGATAGAAGTTTGAACCTTGTGAACAGTGTTGAACCTTCAGTAATGTTTTGAGGAAAATACCCAAATACCGTGGAGGTTAGAGTAGGTGCTATTAATCTTGATTCTTAACGAACATATTGGGTATACCTGAGAAAAATGATTTCCGATTTGGGTGATATTGAGGTTCTAGATTTCATAGTGAACCTAAAAGTTGAATAAGAGACCATAGGCTGTAAAATCCTACATGCCAGTGATGCTGTAATAGACCTATGTGTCCAGAAGCTCTAAAACCTAGTGGACCAGTGTGTCTTTAGGCTGGCAGATGTATTCAGAATTGTGTTGGACTAGTGATAATCCGTGGAACTGAGGAACAAGATTCTTATGGACATGAATCCTTATAGAAAGGGATTTTGAAACTAGCTAGCTGTTAAGTCTAGTATAGGGAAAGATTATGATCATAAAATATTCCCTTAAAGGATTGATTGAGGTGATAGCTCCCTGATGAAATGAGAGATAGAATTGATTTACCTGCTATTCTACTAACTTGAAGCTATACTAGGAGTCGATTGGTGGATGGAAAATTAGTGAATAAAATTTGTGGTGTTACATATCCAATGGCCGAGGCATATAGAACCTTGCTCATACGATCTCGCTGATCAGGTGTACTAGAACACAGATCTTTGCTAAGATGATTGCCATGAGAGATGGGCATGTAACCCCTTTTTGAGTCTTGCATACTGAACCTATGTAGTCTCTTGTCTATGTATGTGCTCTGACTTAGGCCTATTAGTCTCTTGGATCTACCTCTATAAATCCTAATCCCTAGGATGTGTATGGCTTCAACTAAGTCTTTCATCGAGAAAGACTTTCCTAACCAAGTTTTGACACTCTGCAAGGTAGGAATGTCATTCCTAATGAGTAGGATGTCATCTACATAAAGCACTAGAAATATAGCTGTGCTCCCACTAACCTTCTTGTAAACACAAGGTTCATCAATATTTTGAATGAATCCAAACTCTTTGACCCCTTCATCAAAACGATGATTCTAGCTTCAGGATGCTTGCTCTAATCTATAAATGGATCTTTGAAGCTTGCACACTTTACCAGAGTCCTCGGAATGCATAAAGCCTTTAGGTTGTGTCATGTACACATCCTTAAGCAGCATTCCATTAAGGAAGGCTGTTTTGATGTCCATCTGCCATATTTCATAGTTATCATATGATACAATGGCAAGAAGGATTCTGATTGATTTGGCTATTGCAACTGGGGAAAAGGTTTTATCATACTCTTACCATGAGTTTGAGTGAATCCTTTTGCAACCAGTCAAGCTTTAAAGACATTTACATTGCCATTCATGTCAGTTTTCTCCTTGAAAACCCATTTGCACCCAATGGTTTTTACACATTTAGGTGGATCGACTAAGGTCCATACTTGATTGTCATACATGGATTGTATTTTAGACTTCATAACATTCAGCCATTTCTTTGAGTTTGGTTCTATTATGGCTTCTCGATAGGTGGTTGGCTTATTCTACTAAATGAGCAACACATCACGATTTTTAGTAATAAAAAATCCATCTCTAAGGCTGATGTCATGTCCTATTAGATCTATGTGGACCTTATATTACTTGAGGAGGCTCAGCAACTTGTTGTGAGTTGTCTCTATTTTCCATCTATGGTTCTGTGCTATCTTGTGACTCTCAAACTTCTTCAAGAGGTACCTTGCTCTCACAGGTTCTTTTAAAGATAAACTCCTTTTCTAGAAACTTACTGTAACCCCCTCACCGTCATTACATCCGGTTTATGTAAATTTAAGTGAAATACAGACCAATAAAACAAGATCAACATTTATAATCCCTTACCTTCAAGATGGGATGTTCAGAAAACAATTTAAAAATATCATTAACCTAGTTTCACATTCATATTTGAATATAATTACTTGAGAAATCAAATCACATTGATAAATATCCGAGTGCACAACTAAAATCCTGGCTATATTGGATGTATAGTTTCCCAAAATGGGGATTACATACCCAAAAATCATATTTACATCCCATATACATACAGTAATCCCAAACCAAAACAGATAACCAATAGCCTATTCAAATGTCCCTAAAATATTCTAGCCGCTCCAAGCGATCCACTTTTCTCTTGAGCCACTTGCCCTATCTGAAATGTTAGTCATTGGAAAGAATGAGATTCAAGAGAATCCCAGTAGTAACAAATTACTCACACAGTGCACAAACACATAGCATATATGATCATGTTAAGCATTATCACAATGTATCATGGCTCATGCCACAAACGACAGCACTCATGGCTGTAAACACTATGTGTTAGTTTTCATTGCGAACTCTATACGTCAGCTTTCGCTGCGATCTCAATGTATCACAAAGTAGCACAATGTTTCTCAATGTATCTCAATGCATGACAAACATACATATAACGCTTCATACATAATATAAGAGAAAGAATCACTACCTTGTTCTTTCCTGACGTTCTTATGCACCGTGGGCTCACAAGGGTGGCAAATGTCAAATACTATAACCAAATTAGGGACAACCAATCAATCTCTTTTCCAAAGTCTTATTTCTATAATACTCTAAGTTGGTTATCATTTAAACTCTTTAGGTGTTTATTAGAGGTCTAAACACATGCTAAAAGTGTTGGGAGAAATTACCCTAAAGACCCCTTTTTGGAAGCAGAACACTGATTTTTAGCTGGCTCACTCGAGTGAAGATAACCTCACTCGAGTGATGAGAGACTTGCATTAGAGTGAGAATGGCTCTCACTCGTGAGTGTTTGATAGTGAGCAACAACTATGGCCAAAAGGTGCCCACAACACTCGAGTATGTAGGGGTTTTGCACTCGGGTAATGACTCGAAAGTTACTTGAGTCCCCAAAAGTGCAACATAGGAAGTGAGAACCCAAGAGCACAGACAACTTTAGAGGAGAAAGCTCACTCGAGCACAACCCTTGGCACTCAAGTGAGAAGACTACACTTGCGAGTGTCAGATCACACTCTTGACAAATGGCCTGCGAGTGCTTAGCCGAGAGCAACTCTTAATATGACATTATATTTGCACTCGAGTAAACCCATGCTCACTCGAGTGATGGCCTGTATTACTCGCGTATCAGGAAGTGCACTCGAGTTTTTGGCATGGAAGTGCAACAAGAACCGAAAGAACTTGGGTAAAACTATGCACAACACTCGAGTGAGATTCATCCTCACTCGAGTAAGGCTTATCAAATTGCCAAATCACAGCAACTGACAGAAATTCCCAGATTTACTAAAATGATCCCAATGGTTCCCAAACTTAACATAAAGCTCATACCCACTGGTAACCTCCAAAACACTCAAAACCCATCTTAACAACAATTCACACTCTTGGGTCTCTATAACACACATAATACCTAAATTCATTCAACCCACTTCCCAAAACTTAAAACCACATCCAAAATTCAAACAACTCCACAATAACCCAATTCCAACCTCATTCATCATATAATCCATGCATTCAAAAATTGGCATAAAACCAGGGCAAATTCCAGAATTCATCATACTCAACCAAAAATCACAATAAATATACCAAAAAACATCAAATTCTTACCTCGTCAACTTGCCAAAGCCAAGACCTTGATTCTCAAACTTCCAAATTGTTCCAACACCCAAATCACTAGCTTTCAAAATTATAAAACCACTAAGATGAAGCTCTTAATGGGGTGCACAACATTAAAGAAAAGGTCTAGAGCATTAGAGGTCTATAAAGGCATCAAAATCTCACCTTTCTTCTTCTCTTTCTTCTTTGGTGCTCGCCAAAAATAGAGGGATAGAGAGAGATTATGAAGATGAGTGTAATTTTTCCTTTGCCCATACTCCCCACCGTATAGGAGAGAGAAGAGAGAGAAAAAGGTGGGTGTTTAACTTTTGGCATCATCCTATGGTACACAAATTGCCATTTGGCAACATCTTGCTCACTTCCTCCATGAGCTCACATAATCTCAAAGCAAACAATTCCAACCCATTGACAATAAATCTCAACCATTGATTTTTAATCACTAATGAGTTTCCTCTTTGGCAATTGGTCAATTGGTCGGTAAATTTTGAATTTTACCATTTTGCCCTTAGTTTTCACTATGATTATTAAATTATCACCATGAACATTTATATCAAATTTGCATCACATTTCTCCAAAAGTGTTTAATTACACTAATTACAATCAATCTCAAAGTCATTGTCCCTTAACCTCAAATTGGGTCATTACACTTACCAGTTGAATAACAAACACTTTGTTATTGGTAGGATTATAGACATAGTATCCCTTCATTTCCTTAGGATACCACACTAAAAGGCACTTTGAGGATCTGGGTGTGTAAGTCCCTTCTCATCCAAGGCTGAGATTAAGTTCATAAATATGAGATTATGTGAAATTAGAGACCATAATGATATTTTTGACTTAATAAAATTTAAACTTCTTAAATCATGACTTTCAAAATCTTTTCTAAACTTGTACAATAATGGTCTCATATTCACACTTCAAGTTCTCAAGTGGCCTGAATAATTTGATTCCATTTATAAATATCAAAGTACACAGTAAATTCCCGACACACTCGGGTTCCAATAGTCAATAAAGGCTTCTATAAGGTATAATGCCTATAATCTTTTTCCATTTACTCGGGAATTACACAAAACTATACCATAATTTCCAAATATACAATTGCTTCCTATCAAATATCCAAAATACATACAAAATGATAACCAATATCCAAAGTAAAACTTCTAGCCCATAGCTTTATCGACTCTTCGCCACCTACTTTCCTTTAGATCCTTCGGCCGTGTCTACAAATGTGTTTTTAGGAGTGAGATTCTAAGGAATCTCCGTAGTAACAAATTACTCATAGTATGCACAACCACAAAGCATGAAAGCAAATCATCACACAACACATAGCAACTACAATGGCAGTTATAGCAGTAAGGGCAGGTATGACTTGCGTTACCCTTACGTTTGCTCACGCTGAAGTGCTTACGCTGTATTGCACAACCACATGTTCATATCATATATATCACTATAGCTGGGATCCATATAAAAGATATCACATACACACAACCACACTGGCTGTTACTCAAACAAGAATTCATAATTCCATAACACAACCATGGCAATTACAATGATAGATACAATGGCAGGGGTAGGTGTGATAATCATCACCTCTTACGATTGCTCACGCTGAACTGCTCACGTTGTAATGCATTATGGGAGATAACACATTCACAATACCACAATGATAAGTCATGCATACCAAACATTATACACAACATGAGAGAAAAGTCACTACCTTCGTCCTTCCATGCGTGCTCTAGCACTAGTCTCTCTCGAGTAGGGAAAATGTCAAATCCTATGCTTCACAATTAGGGACAAAGTGTTATTCTCTATACCAATGTTCAATAACTTCTCAACTCTTAAATTGGTTATCATTATTTTCCTTTAAGAACTCATAAATGCCTCTAACAAAGCCTTAAAGGGTTGGAAGAACTATCCTAAAGATTCCCTTTTTAAAACACAAAAACTAATTTTTTTCACTATTGCACTCGAGTGAAGAAGGTCTCACTCGAGAAATGAGGAACTATGCACTTGAGCACAAAGGTTAACACTTGAGTACCAGCCAAATGCTCACTCAAGTTCTAGGAAGTGAAGCATAGAAAGTGTTAACCCAAGAGTAATAGAAACTTTTAAAGAAGAGGAGCACTAGAGTGAAGACCCCTGTCACTCTAGTGACAACTTAACACTCATAAGTGTTAATGCACACTCTTGAAACTTGGCAATGAGTGACAATCCGAGATAAGAGTTCATGATGTCAAATACACCTGCACTCGACTAAGAGGAGGATCACTCGAGTGAGACCTAGTAATACTCACAAGTGAGGCAACACTCTTCTCTTTCTCCTGGAAGTGCAACATGAAAGCTAAAGGCAAAAAGGGAAAATTTACTACTGCACTCGAGTGGACCCATCCTCACTCGAGTGACGCTCATCTTGCACTCGAGTAGACCCCAAATCACTCGAGTGATGCTTATCAGAAACCAGAAAGTGCAAAAAAACTAACAGCACTTCCAGATTTTAGCCAAGTGTTTCCAATGGTCCCAAACACCAAACCAAAGCTACTCCCACATAAAAAAATGCACAAGGAATCCCATGGAAACATTAGAATTACCAAATTTCTATTCCATTATCATGCTTTGGTCATAAGCCACAATCAATGCAAATTTCCAAAATCTCAAAAACTAACATTTTAATCTCAAATCAATCTATCTATTCAAAACACATACCAAAACACCCATTTCCATACCAAAAACATGCCAAATACCCAATGACCCCATTTTCGAATTCAAGGCCAAAATTCCAAAAAATCAAAGTTAAATCAAATGCTACAAGACTTATATAGAAGTGTTTCTCTTACTCACCTCTATAACTTTGCCAAAGATGTTTCTTGATTCTCCAACCTCTAAACTTCCTTGAGAGCTCAAATCAACACCAATGAACAATCTATAACCATAGAATTAAAGCTCTCAACCCAAGGAACAACATTAAAGAAATGAGTTTTGGCATTAGAGGTCATTTACTCACCTTAAATCAAGCTTTTCTTCCTCCCTTTTTCTTCAACAATGGAGTCAAATGAAGAGAGAGAAAATGTGAGAGAAGAGTGTAGAGGAAGATGAGAAAATGATTATGATACTCCCTCCAATGCTTGCCCAGTGAAAACCAAGGGAGGGAAAGAGAGAGAAATGCATTTTTTTTATTCCCTTTTGACTTTTCTCTCTACCACTCTTATCATATAATCTTGCCAAGTGTCACATTCTCATTAGTTCTTATCATATAAGTAACACATTAGTTACTCTAACAACTCCATTAGCCATTTGATCACACATCTCATTTCTTCTTAGTCAGTAATTAATTTCTCCATTAATTACTGACCAATTAACCGACAATTTTCCATTCTTATAAATTTTCCACTGATTTTGGCACACTTTCTGAAATTGCCACAAAACACATAATAATTCAGATTAAATCCCCAAATCATTCTCAATAATTGTCATTAGCACTTAATCAAAATTTGGGGCATTATAGGGTGTTAATTTATTGAGGCTTGTTGCTTAACATATACCTCACATCCTCAAATCTTAAGAAAAGATAAACTAGGTTTCTTTCTGATCCATATCTCATAGGGTGTCTTTTCAATTACCTTACAGGGAACACAATTTAGTGTGAACGCAACTGTCTCTAGAGCATGGCCTAAAGGATGATGGAAAATTTGTTTGACTCATCATAGATCGAACCATATCTAATAGTGTTCGATTCCTCCATTCAGAAAGGCTATTCCATTGTGGTGTTCTTAGAGGAGTTAATTGTGAGATTATCCCACAGCTCCTAAGATGGTTAATGAACTCTTGGCTCAAATATTCATCACCTCGATTAGATTAAAGTACTTTAATTGTCTTGCCAAGTTGGTTTTGTACTTCATTATAGAATATTTTAAACATTTCAAAAGATTCATATTTATGTTTCATTAGATATATCCATATCTACTAAAGTCGCTTATAAATGTGATGAAGTACATATAACCTTCTCTGAAAGCTGTTTTCAGTGGTCCACATACATATGTATGTATGAAGCCTAATAAATTAGTGGCCCTCTCACTGTGCCCAGTAAAAGGTGCCTTTGTCATCTTTTCTAATAAGCAATATTCACATTTATCATATGATTCAAAATCAAATGAGTTAAGAAATCTATCTTGATGGAGTTTAGAAATGTGTTTCTCATTTATATGGCCTAGATGACAATGACAAAGGTATGTTGGATTCAAATTATTTGATTTTATCCTTTTGGTAATTACATTATAGATATTTCTACTATGAGGATGTTCCAAATTTAATATATAATGACTAACATGTAAATTCCATTAACATAGAAAACGTCATTTTGATAAATAAAATATTTACCATTCCTAGTAATGGAAGTATAACCTTCCTTATCCAAATAAAAAAGAGAAACAATGTTACTACTTAAAGCATAACATAATAGAAATTGTTCAAAACTAACAAAAGCCCATTGGGCAGAACTAATTCATAAGTGCCTACAGCTAAAGCAGCAACTCTTACTCTGTTTCCAACTCGTAGGTCCACCTCACCCTTCTTCAGCTTTCTACTATCTTTTAGACCTTGTACATTTGTACAAATGTGAGAACCACATGTAGTATCTAATACCTATATAGAGGAAGTAGAAAAATAAATGTCTATAACATAAATACCTGAAGAGATAGCCCTACTATCCTTCTTGTTCTTTTTCAGATCTTCTAGGTATAGTTTGCAATTCCTCTTCTAATGACTGAATTCATTGCAAAAGTAGCAGACTCCTTCCTTTGGAGGCTTTGCCTTCTTGGGTGCAAGCTTCGCTTCGGGCTTGTTTGACTATGTGGTCTTACCATTTAAGCCATTACCCTTCTATTTGCCCTTCCCTTTCCTTTTCATGCCCTTTCCTTTCTGAACCATTAAAACAGTGATGGGCTTTTTCTTGATGTTTTGCTCACAGTTTTAAGCACCCCATGCCATTCAAAAATTGATTTCTCTGTGTTATTTATGTTGTAGTTTATGACAAACTAGTCATAACTTTTTGAGAGTGAGTTCAAGATCAAATCCATAGCTAACTCCTAACTTATGGGAAATCCAAGCCTCTAATAATGATCAATCTAGCCTTTCATCTTTAACACATGAACACTAACTGATGCACTTTAGCCATCTTATTAGATCCCATATGTTTTGATGATAACAAAGATTGGATTAATACTACTCAAGTTTTAAATAAAAGGTTTCAACAAAGTAACTAAGTTCATGGTGGTAGGTAAAGCATTACTCGAGTCGAGTAAGTACTTAAGTAACAAAGATGAAGTGAAAGATAGAGTAAATAAGAAAGGAACAATGTGAGATTTTTGAAGGCATTACTCGAGTAAGCCCTCGGGTAATGAATGGTCTTCATTACTCGAGTGATCACTCGAGTAATGTGTGAGAAATTGTTCCAGAAGCTCTCTGTCAAAAATTGCATAGCATTACTCGAAGGGACTACTCGAGTAATCTGTAAAGTTATTTGAAACATTACTAAGGGATCACTCGAGTAATCAAAGTAGCAGTGATGCAGTAACTCTCGGCCAAGAAATGAGTGACATTACTCGAGGCATTACTCGAGTAACATGAAATGAAAAGAAAGCATTACTCGAGGGATCACTTGAGTAACCAGGTAAGTAAAGGAGCCAAGGTTTGGATAACTTTACTCGAGGGATTACTCAAGCAATGATATAAGAAATGCAAGCATTACTCGAGAGATCACTCGAGTAATTAGAGAAGAAAAGAAACACTTACTCGAGGTATCACTAGACTAAGCAAGTCTGTAAATTTTTATAAAATGAATTACTCGATGGATTAATCGAGTAATCTGGTCAGATAACGATTGACTTACTCTCTGGTATATTTTTAATGAGGTTACTCGAGGGACTACTCGAGTAATGGATAATAATCACTCTAGTAGCCACTTTAGTAATCAAGTCTCAGTCGTTGACTTAACTCTCTGCCAAGTTTTTAAAAGGCTTACTCGAGTAGTCACTCGAGTAATGCACTACAGAAAGTATGATTTTAATTCATCATTCAATGATTTGTTATCTATAAGACTAATCTTTCATTGTATTAGTTTCTTATGTATATTTATAGAGAAACAATGAAGAGATCATGCATTGAGAGAAAAGTCAAATATATCGTCCGCAATATCCGAAATACTCACCTACCGCAAACGGCCAGTTTTTAAATTTGAAGAATGGTCAAATGAAGCTGTATAACTCTAACAGACATCACAATTCATCTATATATATAGAACATTCAACGAATAACATAACAACAACTGAGAACATACGAACATACACCGATCAACACATTCTTAGTGCTCTGTTTCTTATATTCACTCTTTATACTTCAATGATTATGTATTTGCTTTGTGAGAAAGTTTTTCATTACAAACTCAATATTTGTTATTGAGACAACTTAAGGTTATGGAATCTTGAGTTGGAGATTGGTTTACAATATGTAAGGGGGAGCAAGTGTCCAGAGAAAGAACTAGTTGTGTACTGAGGTGCCAGGAACCCATTGAATCTTGGAAGATATAGTGAAACTCTTAGAGAAACTCTAAGAACTGGATATAGGTCAAAGTGGTTGTGGCCAAACTAGTATAACTCCTGATGTACACTTCAGTTATATTTCTCCTAGCTCTTAACTGCTTTAAATTTACAGTCAATTTTTATATATGCAATGAATTTTCTGGTATCACCCAATTCACCCCCTCTTGGGTGAAACGCTTGTACTAAAAAATCTTGCAGGAATGTAAGGCCTTTGTGGTCTTATACCTTTCTTACCTTACCTGTTGCTGGAACATTTCTTTGAGATGGACAATCATCTCATGAACCTTTATGAGTTCTAGATCTCTTTGGAGCTTTGGAACCATAGTGGCATGCATCAAGCAACCTACATCCATAAAGTCATCCTTATGCTTTATGTAAGCATCTTTTTGAGCTCTTGGAGCATTAGCTACCAGCTCTTCAACAGTAGGTTGATCTACAGCATAAGCCTTTCTTTCTTACTTGAGAACAATTTTCAAGTTCCTGAACCAGTTAAGAAATTTTGTCCCATTGAGTTTGTCCTTCTGAAGGGCTGATCGCAAAGATATTGTAGCAGTATTACTAGTTGATATGATTCTATAATTAAAATATGCAAAGTTAGCTAGCAATCTCCCACTAAATTAACAACCCTCAATATAATAATTAGTGGGCTAAGACCCATATTTTGCATAAACTTAAGTCCGCTTTAGTAGAACGCTTAAATTCAAGTTATTTAGGTAAGTAACCTACTTACCAATTACATCATATGTAATTCTTAGATCTTTGTAGCATTCAATCATTATATAATCCAGTATGTTTAATCCCATCTAATGCCTTGAGATTCAAAACCATTTTATTAATCTCAATTAAGTCAAAACAACAATGAATTTTATAAGTAGCACCATTACTCATGCTTGTCTCACCAAGATAACTCAAATGCATCCACTTTGGTGGTTTCTACAATTGATCAATCTAGGTTTTGACAAGTATTCATTAATTGACAACATTACGGCTTAAGATTTGATTTGGAGGGCTCAATCAATTAGTTTTGTTTATATGAATGCAATCCTAGTCGTATCTCATACAGATAAATACATATCAACGTAAAAGTATACATGTAATGATCTAATCAAAAGCATAATTTAAATGTGACATAACATGGCTCATCTAACCTACAATCCTCCCAAGCCAATAGGAGGACTTCTGTAAATAAGCATAGAAATACATTGAGAGAAACCTCATTTAAATATATAAGGGGTGTGAGATAAGAAGAGAATGTACATCCAGACTTTGTAGAGGAAGGCACGGCTTGCAGGCCATATTTAAACAAATTTACAACCCTTGTAAAACTAGAGCCATATTGTTCACCATACCCAAACAATTTTAGAAATTAAAACCATAACAAATAACAATTCATACAATATGAAAAGCAATAAATGTTATGATTATGTCGCACTATGAATAGTTAGCCATAGCAAACTATTAATATTTATTTAATTTATTTATGTCGTGCATTAGTAAATTATATTACTACTCTTTCACACCAATATTATAAGTAACCTCTAATTAATCAACATCCATACTAGAATTAAGGTTCAATGGTTAACTCATTAACTTTTCCTAGGAATGGAACAATTTCTCAACTCTACCCTTATTTAAAGTATAGAGAAGCATGAATTAAACTTCAAGTCCTATTTTGCTTGACTTTCAAGCTTTTTTGACACTAGCAGTGGAGGCATCACATGTTTCCAAGAACAATTACGAATCTTCTTAATCCATTTGTCCTTAACATTTTATGTAAGAGATCATCACATGTTTCTACTCAACATGCTGCCCATGAGATTTTGAATATAACAATCTCATAACACAAAAGTACCAAAACCAAGCCAAATTTTCCTTGGTCTCTTATCCTTAGTATGCGACACAATAGCACTTATGAAGTCACCCAGGTTAGTATAAGAAGTTGTACCTAGAATTTCTTTGAGATAATGTACTAAAATCCTAAGAAACTTAAATCAATACTTATAGAATTCCAAGGTAATAAGGAAACAAAACAAATTATAATCATATACAACTTATATATCACATATATAAGCACACAAACTCAACTTAAACGCACAATTGACATAGCTCTGATGCCACTATTGGGACTGGTAGGCATAGCGAAATAATTTTAAAATTTCACCAATCCCAATTGAGGATCTATCAAAGGCATTTAAAACGAGTTGGAAAGAATCGTACCTTTCTTTTCATTCTGATTTTTTGATCTTCAAGAGCTAACACGTCGATCAACTCCCTCTACCGGTATCTACACGAATGCTACTCCAACATGAACTACGTGCTAACACCTCTAATATCTCTTAGGGTTTCCTTACGGCTCTGAACTCTCATCCGTACATGAGTTTTTTCGCTCCATCAGTTTATAACCCATAAGGGATATATTGGAATTTAAAAATTAATCTTGATTAATTTTGAAATTAATTAACCTTTAATTATCTTGATGAGCTAATTAAATAAATTTAATTTAATTAAATCTGTCCAACAGTTTTGATTTAACCTATTTTTTTAATCTGAATAAAGAGCCAATAGATTTAATTTATCTTCATAAATTAAATCTGAGATATTATATCTCTATCATGTTAGTTATTAAATTTAATTTATCTTAATAACAATAAATTTAAAACTAATATAGTAATATTATCATATATATGTATACATATATATTCATATATATGTATACATATATATTCATATATGTATATATATGTATATGTATTTCAAAAATACATATATTTATATATAATATTATTAATTTAATTTCATGAATTTTATATTATAAATATAAAATTCATCCACCCTAGATTAAATATTGTCTCATGTTGGGCCATTCTTATGTATGAACCTGTAGACCCATATAAAGTTAGTAGTGGGCCAATACTATACTAACCCATAAATCGCAAGCGGCCTCTAGCAAGATATTATGACTACCCAATTCATATGAGGATCCTAACATGATGCAACCTGTCATACAACTATGTCACATCCTTTTTGCCATATGATATTTCAATCAAGGATGAGGCATGGATAATGTCATCCTCCTGTTCTTGATCATTACTTTCCCTGTTCCTGAGTGGTTTGACAATAGAAATGGAAGCTCCTTTTCATCATAATATGGCCATACATTTCTCAAACTCATTCATTGAGAGGCCTAATAATATTTCTCTACTAATGTGAGGGATAAATTCCATCTTGACCATTCATATTCTTCTGTATGAAAAACCACTAAGCCCAATCGTAACCTTTATCATCACCCATCAAAGGTGACTTTTGACTAGTTTAAAGCTTAGTAACTCTCATGTAGGAATCTATGATGATCTCATGTCGAAGGGCAATGTGACCTGGTTATACATGAAATAACCTTATGACTTAATCTATGCAGCTTTCTCATAGCGGGTCATGTAATGCCCAAATTTTTGATTAATCCCAAATTCCAAAATTCCAAAATCACCAAACCTTGGTAGTTTTGACATTTCCATTGGATTCCTTGAGCAATTTGGGGTGGGAGTAGCTTTGGTTGAGGTTTGGGTTCATTGGAAACATTTGGGAAAATTTTGGAAAAAGCTGTCAATTGTTTTGCATTTTCTGGGTTCTGATATGGCTCACTGGAGTGACTTAGGGTCTTACTCGAGTGAGGCATGATACTTTGTTTTTCCCTCAGTTTTTTTGTTGTGCTTCCATTTAAAAAGGTAAGAGTATTGCTTTACTTGCGTGTGTTATGGGTTCTCACTCGAGTGAGCCTCGGTCCACTCGAGTGAAGGTGTATTTGACACCATGAACTCACATCTCAGGTTGTCACTCATGTCCGTTCTTTTAGAGTGTGTCTTAACACTCGCGGGTGTTAAGCCATAATTCGAGTACTATTATCCCTGCTCGAGTGATGTTCCCTTTTGAAAGTTTCTTGTGCTACCGGGTGAGCATTTCCTGAACCTCACTTTAGGGAACTCGGGTGAGCATTAAGCTATCACTCGAGTGATTGAGTTTATGCTCAAGTGCAGCGAGCAATTTTAGGTTCTGTTATTGCTTTCTGCTCTCAAGTGTGCACTTTCTGCGCCATACCTCTTAAGAGTCGAGTGAGCATTTGGCTATTACTCAAGTGTTACTTCCAGGACTCAAGTGCAAGTCTACCATCACTTGAGTGAGGTCTTCTTCACTCGAGTGAATAGTGAAAAATCAGTGTTTGTGTTTCCAAAAGGGGATATTTAGGATAATTCTTCTAACCCTTTAGGGTTTTTGTTAGAAGCAATTGTAGCTTCCTAAAAAGCAATAATGATAACCAATCTAAGATTGTGAAGTAAATTAAGTATTGGAATAAAGAATGACTCTTCATCCCTAATTGTGAATTATAGGATACGATATTTTCCCTACTCGAGATAAACCTGCAATAGAGCACGCACGGAACAAACCAGGTAGTGACTTTTCTCTCATGTTGTGTATGATGCTTGGTATGCATGACTTATCATTGTTTGTTGTGAAAATATTTGGCATAAGGCCATTGTGATTATGTAAATAAGTTATTGGCCGTAAGGCATTACAGCATAAGCCGTTCAGCGTGAGCAATCGTAGGGGTGATGGTTATCACACCTACCCCTACCATTGTATCTGTCGTTATAATTACTGAGGCTGCGCTATGGAATCATGGATTCCTGTTTGATTATCTAGCCAATGTGGCTTTGTGTATGTGAAATATTTCATATGGATCCCAGCTATGGTGATATATGTGACATGAACATATGGTTATGCAATACAGCATGAGCTAATGTAAGGGTGACGCACGTCATACCTGCCTTTGTCACTCTAACTTCCGTTGTAGAACTTGTAGTTGCAATGTGTGTGTGATGATTTGCTTTCATGCTTTGTTGTTGTGCATACTATAAGTAATTTGTTACTACGGGGATTCCTTAGAATCTCACTCTCCCAAAACACATTTTTAGATAGGGCCGAAGGATCTAAAGGAAAGCAGGTGATGAAGAGTGGTTAGAGCTTCGGATAGGAGTTTCATTTTGGAATATTT
This sequence comes from Inga leiocalycina, assembly GCA_963242795.1. Classification (NCBI taxonomy): domain Eukaryota; kingdom Viridiplantae; phylum Streptophyta; class Magnoliopsida; order Fabales; family Fabaceae; genus Inga; species Inga leiocalycina. Next base: position 46,858,517 of record OY725324.1, read on the forward strand.
GGTTATCATACTTGTAATTGGTATTTTGGATTTTCATTGGGAAACAATTGTGTATAGTGGATGTATGGTGTAGTTTTGTGTAATCCCCAAGTTAAGGGAAGTAGATTATAGGCATTATGCCTTGTATAAACCCTTATTCGATTAATGGAACCCGAGTGTGTCAGGAATTTACTGTCTACTATGATATTTATAAATAGAATCGAATTGTACAGCCTAATTGTGTAATTGAAGTATGAATATAAGACCATTGTTGAATAGGTTTAGAAAAGTTTTTGAAAACCTTGATTTTTGGGAAATTTACTTTTATTAAGTCCTAAATCATTTTATGGTCTCTAATTCCACATAATTAAGTATTTATGAACTTAATCTCGGCCTTGATCATGAAGGGGGTTATAGGTGGGTCTAGCACCTTGTACTCTTACAAGTTCCTTAGACTTTGATTCATATCTCCATATCTTATTAAAGTCATACAGGTCCTATTTCATCTTTACCCCTATGTAGATGACCAACTAGGGACATTTGGGGTAATCTTTATGATTTATCCAATGATATAGTCATCACAGTGAACATACGAATAATATGATAACATAATAAAGAAAATTCATTAAATTAATAATGTTCAAAGTATAATGATTGGCCCCTAGGGCAAAATTTCCAACATCTTCAACATATGTTAGACAGAGATAACGACTGGTTAAGATATTATGGATGGCACATGATTTTGTCATATCTTATGAGAGTTAATCCATAGGAATAAAGTTAATCCATAAGAGAGGCACATATCCAAATAGGTACAATATGCCTTCAGCACCCAATGAAATTGTTGCTTTAATTGTTGGAGATATTGTAGTACGGATGAGGGACGAGATATAATTGTTAAATACAAGTCAGATTTGTTAGAGAAAATGAAGAAAACACGTCTAAACTTTCTAGCATTGCAATATACTCTGTTGTTCCCATTTGGTGATGGTGGCTAGAATAAAAATATACCACATGTCTATGATGAGGAGGCCTCAATGAGTCAAGTTAAATATGTATCGATGAGAGAATACTTGCTTACATTGTTCATGAGCGTGACAATGAATTTTCTGTTATACTAAGGTCAGGAAAATTGTTCCAACAGTTTATTGTTGATGCATAGACAATGATGGAGGCATACATATTACAGTACTTATAATACAATTGAAAACTCCTTCAGGCAGAGATGTACAAGGGACTCACTGATGCAATATTTGTTGGTGAGATGGAAGCTACAGCTAGGGGTAAGCACATTAGATTGCCATCTTCCTTTACTGGTGGGGACTTGATATATTATGCATAACTACCAAGACGTAATTACCACATGTGTAATGCCTTATTCTCATAATCGATTAGATGAGTTTGTACACAATAAGTTCAAACTACTTTCATAAAATTTAAAATTGTTTTAAATTCCCAATCCCAAGACAGGATTTAAACCTATAGTTGGTGGGCTTTTCTGAATATTCAAAATCTTGCGGAAGCATCTTATAGTGGTTCGTAAATTCATTGTTACTCATTGATTCTCATCTTTATTCAATTCAATCAGAGTGATTTACTACTCATTCTTAACTCATTTATTTAGCCTTGATTACAAGCATTCATCATTTATAGCATGTTTATACAACAATGAAAACATGCAATAATTTATACATAACAAACAATCATGTATAATTCTTCAAGTCACCATCGCCCTTCTTTCCTACATATCTTCATGTGCTCCTCTGTCATGTTCATATACCTATATGGTTGGGTAAGATGAGTAAGATTCAAGAGAATCCTAGTAGTGAACAGTGCTAACAAATGTATATAAGAAATGCTTTGTGCATGACATACTTACTTACATAAATCCATGCCAACATAATGACATATGCATGCTCAATGCTTTATAATACACTCATGGCCATAGCATAAGTACAAACAAAGATTCACTCATTCACATATGCATCTTACAATTCATCAAAGCAATCAACACATCAATATACAAGCACACATATCAAATCATGAAAGTTCCCTACCTTATGTCTTTAAGTCCTTCTCTGGTTCCCTTTTCTTCCAACCATTATAGCATCTTGGAAATTCTTCCATTTCCTCTTCTTTGACCTCTCATGGCCCTAGGTACCCAATTATATAATTAGAGCCATGATAGAAAGTCATTGAAAATGTATAACAATGTCCAAGAAGTTAGGAAAGGCTAAATAAGTCGACGTTTTTTGGAAAACTATGAAATGTTGGAATTAGGGTCTTGGCCACGGCCAATAATTCTTTGGCTATGGCTAAAGGAGGTTAGAAGCATTTTGGCTACAGCTAAGAATCTTCTAGCTACGGCCAAGACTCCTCTGGCCCTGCTAGAAACTTTCCTGTTTCTTGGCTGAAATTCCTAAAATCATAACTAAATCCAAAAAAAAATCAAAATGGAGTGGTTCAAAGTTCTATGGAAAGCTCTTTAAGTCCTCTATATAGGAAAAATACGAACCACCATCATATACAACCACAAAATTACATAATAATATAAATTCCTATACTATTCTAGAATCAAGTCCAGAAATAGGGCACAAATTTAAAAATCCATAATTTTCAATCCACTAGTCCAAATTACTTATAATACCTATCAAATTAAAGCCCAGGATATCTACTTTAATATTAGAAAGTTTCATAATATTTGGACTAGATTTGACTAATCAAAATTTCACCACAAACATACTGCCTCCTAGAAACTTCAATCCAGTAATCAGCAGTTTTGTAATTCCACTGTCAAACATGTCTAATATCATCACTAATCCTTATAGATAATCATTTTCATGAATAAAACAACATATAGCCCTAAAATCATAGCTTGGAAAAAATCATAGGGCAGCCCAAGAAATGCTTAAAACTCAACAAAATCGCAAATCAATCGATTTAAATCAAAGCTTGTATGTACTTTACTTGATTCCACAACTGGTTCTTGATTTTGGTAGCACCTCCCCTAAGTAGATCGCTCCAAACACCTCTGATAAAGAATCCAAAATCATAGAAAAAAAGCTCTCATCAAGTAAAGCAATATTAGAGAAGACTCTGGAAGCTGGAAACGCCGAATCGGGGGTGGAAATCGGCTCCAAAACTCAAAAATTTCTAGTATTCCTTCTTTCTCTTTCCTCTTTCTTTTTCTAATGTTTTTCCATAGTTTCCCTCTATTTTCAGGATAGTTGGACAAAATTATGAGGAGGGAGGGAGTTTTAATCTTATCCAACTCAAATACTTAGCCTAGATTGTGTCAAGTGTCACAATCTTATGGCTTCTTGAAAAGCAAGTGGTTAATTACTCAACCATGGTTGGTTTACTTGGGTTAAACTTTCTTGCTCCCTACTTTAGCCAACATTTATCCCAATTAAAGGGAAAGATAAATGTTGCTTGCTTTATTGGTCAAATGACCATTTTGCCCTTACATTTATTTCCATTTTCGCACTAGCAAGAAAATTGGACAGAATTTTCATCAAACTTTGAAAATTCATATATTTATTTATAGAGATTTAATTGGTGTGATTCTAAACGCTATACGACCCTTATTAAGTCTATTTTCAAGGAAAACTATAACATTTAGCCAACTGAAAGTTCACAATTCCCAGAATTATTGTTTTTGGACGCTACCATTGAAAATTGCCAGTATCACTGGGCTAACTTCAAAAATTCATAACTCTTTGATTACAACTCCAAATAACCTATATGACCTTTCAAATTTAAGGTTGATAAGTCTAATTTCATTTTGGAGAATATCAAAGGCATTAAATATCATTTGCCTATTCAAAATTGCCACACAACTAAACTGCCACACAGGAAAAATTCCCTGGTAGCAAATCCTCATTCCTAGGACTCTGGCTAAATTGAGGCTTAGTAGTCTACCTTATACAGACTTATTCTCAAGCCTTTAATCCCAAATTTTAGGATATTACAACATACGGATGGGTTGGATATCTAGATATGTTTATTACATTCACATGTAATCCAAAGTGGCCTGAGATTACTAGGGCTATGTCATCTTCTTCTGGTTCCAGGTTTGAAAATCATCTAGAGCTTATGGGTAAAGTGTTTAAGATGAAGCTGGATTCCTTGACGAAGGATTTAAAAAAGGGGCGTCTGTTAGTCCAGTAAAAGTGTGTAAGTATGGACTATCGATGCATTTAAGAAATAATTATTTTATAATGTACATTATTCAAATAGGAATCTATTAATTAATATTACCGGCTTGATTACTCTGTATAATGAAATCTGAATTTTTTTAATGTTGTTGAAACTTTTTATGTAGCAATATATACCATTGAATTCCATAAGCGTGGCCTACCACAAGCTTATATTCTGTTGTTTCTTGGCAATAGAAACAAGCTGTCCAAATCTAAAGAAATAGATGATGTTATAAGTACAGAGTTGCCTGATAAGGAGAATAATCCAGCATTGTTTAAAGTAGTGAGTAACCTAATGATGCATGGGCCATGTGGAATAGCCAACAATAACTCACCGTATATGAAAGATAGGAAGTGTTCAAAATATTTTCCAAAAAATTATACAGCAGAAAGTTTCATTCATGAAGATGAGTATGTCTGATATAGAAGACGTGATAATGGAAGGGAAGTTCTGAAGAGTGGTATTCCTTTGGATAATAGAACTATTATACCATATAACTCATTCTTGCTCTTAAAGTACCAGGCACACATCAATGTTGAGAGATGTAACAAGGAGAGTCCATCAAGAATTTATTCAATTACGTCAGTAAAGGTCACAACTATGTAACAGTAGCCTTCTATACATATTCTGAGATATCCAGACTAAGACGTGGTGTATGATGAAATTAAAATGTATTATGACACTCGTTACTTATTACTATGTGAAGCCATTTGGCAGATCCTTGTGTAATATCCCGATTTGTGATTAGGACTGATAACTCTGATAATCATTGAGATTAGTGTAATTAGGCGCTTTTGAGTTAATGTAATGTGAATCTTGTATGTATACATGTGGTGTATAAGATCAATGGTTGTGATTCCTTGACCGTGGGTCGGAATCCTGTGCTTTGCGGTTATGTGAGCTTTTGAGGGAGTGCTTATGATGATGACATGTGGCTTAAGTTGGACCATTGGATATGGCACTAGAGGACAAAACCTCACTTTTCTCTCATTTTCTCTCTCCTATTCGGTTGGAGGCATGGGCAAGGGAGGGTGATGTGCTTCATCATCATCATTGCATCTCCTCATCTCTCTTTCCTCCATTTTGGGCGCTGGACAAACAAGTAGAGGAAGAAGAAAAGCTTTGATTTTGGTGAGTTGTGATTATCCTTTGCTCCAATCCTCTTCTCTAACATTGTTCATCTCAATGAGAGCTTTATGGTGATGATTGTAGAGCCTTGAATGGTGTAGATTGGGATTTTGGCCGAAATTTAAAGTTGAGGAATCAAAATTCTGAATTGAGCAAAGAGAAGAGGTAGGCATTTAGAGCATTTTGATATATTGTCTATGATTTTTGGCTAAGTTTAGTCAAATCTGGAATTTTGCCCTAAATATGCCTATTTTTGGAGATATGAAGTTCATTGTGATTTATAATTGGAAATGATGTACTATGGAGTTAATTGAGTATTGAATATGATCTGGAATGTTGGAATGAGTTTGGATGAAATTTGGGTAATGTGTATCTTAGAGACCTTAGTGTTTGATTGTGGTCAAATTGAGTTTTGGGGTGTTTTTGGTGTTGCCATTGTGTTCCCTAGTTGGTGCTTAGAGTGTGAGAGCATTGGGAAGAGTTTGGGAACCATTTGGAAGTGATTTTGACCATCTGGCGTTTTCTGGTTTTCTGCACTTTTGGGTCTCTGATACACATCACTCGAGCAGAGGAAGAACGTGCTCGAGTGATGCGCAAGTTTTTCCCTTTGTGCTTCGAGTTGCCTGGGTTTTCTATGAACACTGCTCGAGCACATCGCTTTGTGCTCGAGTGAGGCTGTGCTTCTGGTGCGAGTTGTGCTTGCGGGTTCTCACTCGCGAGTAAGGTGCTCGAGAGTGCCTTCTCACTCGCGGGTGTGAGGTGTGTGCTCGCGGGTGTGCTCGCGGGTGAGAGGGGTGTGCTCGAGGGATCCTGGTCTTGGAGAGCATTGTGTGTGCTCTCGGGTCCTCACTTTCTGAGTTTCTCTCGCGGGTACTCGAGTGAGGCATTTAGCCTTGTGCTCGAGTGAGGATTTGTGCTCGAGTGAGCCAGTTCCTGCAAGTGTCTTTGTGCTCTCGGGTGCTCACTCGCGGTCTCACTCGCACTTGTGCTCGAGTGATGTCCGTACTTGTGCTCGAGTGAGAGCATCTGTGCTCGAGTGAGATGACCAAAAATCTGTGTTTTTGCCTTCGAGTAAGGGGTCTTTTGGGTAGGTTCTTCCAACCCTTTAGGCATATGTTTAGGCCTATTTTAGTCACCTAAAGAGTCCTAAACGATAACCAACTTAGAGTATTGTTGAAATATGATTATGGAAAAGAAATTGATCAAGTGTCCCTAATTTGAATAGGATTTGACATCTGTCGAACGCGTGAGCCCACTGTGCCAAAGATTATCAGGAAAGATTCAGGTAGCGACCTCTCTCTTATACTTTATGTAAATGTATTGTATGTTTGCCTATCATGCATTGTGTGCTGTTGCTGCTTCGAGATGCATTGAGATACGTTGTGGAGCTTTGTGTACTGTGGAGCATTGTGCCTTGTGATGCATTGTGTCTGGAGATGCTTAGTGATACATTGTGCTTTGAGATGCTTTGTGGTGCTTTGTGCTTTGAGTTGCTGCTACATAGTGTTCACCGTGAAAGCGGGCGTTGTGCATAGTGATTACCGCGCGAGCGGGCATAGTGTTTGCAGCGAAAGCTGTCATTGTGATTACCGCGTAAGCGGGCATAGTGCATTGTGATACAGCCGTGAGTGATGTCGTCTGTGGCGCGAGCTATGGATCATTGTGTTGCGGATGATGTTGGTGAACATGATACATTACATGCTTTGTGTTTATATATCGTATGAGTGAGTTGTTGCTCTGGGATTCTTTAGAATCTCATTCCTCCATATGACTAATCTTTTCAGATAGGGCAAGTGGCTCGAAGGAGAAGCGACCAACCCGGAGTGGTTAGGAGCTCTTAGGGACATTCAGGACTTTGGGATAGTTGGTTATCCTTACTTTGGATTGGGATTGCCAAGTGTACATAGATGTAAATAATTATTTTGATTGTGTAATCCCCTTTATGGGAAAACAACTAAACCCATGATATATATGTAGTAACCCGGGGTTTGCCGGGATTTTGGTTTCCGCACTTTGACATTTATTATGTACTCTGATTTCTCAAGTAGTTATATCCGCACGTGAATGTGAGACCAAGAATATATATATGTTTTGAAAAGATTTTGAAATACCCCATCTCTTGGATGTGGGATCATAAATTGTGATTTTGTTTTATTGGTCTCTATTTCACTTAAATTTCATAATTCGGATGTAATTACGGTGAGGGAGTTACATTTTTGGTATCAGAGCCGGTGGTTCCTGGCAAGGGTAGAGTTTGCTGGGATAGCTCCCATAGTGCAATCTTAGTGATAATCGAAACCCATCTGTGAATACGTGACGTATGCATATATCTGTTTGATTATGTGGATATATGTACTTTGTAGAGTTATGTGGATACTATGATTGTTGGATTAATGGGGTGAGTTCTTTGTAGAATGAAAAGAACAACAAAAGGTCGCCCCAGAGGACAACAAGAAAATCCCGATGTGGAGTTGGTCAATGACAATCCACCGGATCCTATGCAAGAGTTAATGGGCTTGATAAAGGATCAGAGGGATATGATTACGGAGCTTAGAGAAGAGCTCAGAGCTGAGAAAGCCAAGAACAATGAGGGTAGAGGCCAGTCTACTCAAGAAGGAACTCGAGGGGAAACCCGAGAGGAGACTAGACGGGAAGATACTGCTGAAGGGTCGGCACGATCGCTTGAATCGCCTCCTCATGCGGAAGTAGATCCAAGGCCGCATGGAAAGTCGGTCAGGGAGGAACGAGACCTTGAGTATTGGGTCTCCAAATTCTGCAAACAACTACCTCCGGCATTTAAAGGGAAGTTTGATCCTCAGGCGGCTGAAGATTGGCTACACCGTCTTGAGAAGATTTTCGAAGTCTTAGTGTGTCCCTCCGAAGTGAAAGCCAAGTTGGCGGTGTACAAGCTTGAAGGCGATGCCGATCGTTGGTGGCGTAATATTGCCTTGGCACTGCGTTTAAAGAATGAGCCATTGACCTGGGAGGTGTTCCAACAACACTTCAACGAGAAATATTTTCCTAAGTCAGTGAGGCTTGAGAAAGAAACCGAATTTCTGAATATCAAGCAAGGGGACGCGGAGTCTTTCGATGAATATTTGTCCCGGTTTACCCGCCTATCCCGATATTCTTCTTATCTTCAGAAAATGGATGATGAGGAGTTGAGTTCGGACATGTTAATTCGGGGTTTAAGGCGTGATATGAGAAAGAGACTAGCCACCCATCAGTTTTCCAAATTCAACAAGGCCGTTGAAGAATGTCGGATCACTGAGAGCAATCTTAGAGAGTTATATCCGGCTAAGGCTGGTGGTAGTCATAGTGAGTCTAGTAAGGGCGGTGCTTCTCAGAAGTGGAAGGGCTCAGGATCATCCTCTTCATTTAGAGGGGGTAGTAAGAAGCCTTATCAATCTTGGAGTCGTGATCAGCAGAGAACTCCTAGTGTATGGACATGTCCTCGTTGCAACCAGCCACATCATGGCAAGACGTGTGATGGTCGGGTGATTTGCTTCAATTGTAAGCAAGTGGGGCATACATCTGTTGAGTGCAAACAGTCACGACCAGAGCAGAGACAGAGGACTCAGGGCCGAGTATTTGCTATGACTCATGAGGAAGCCCGGAAATCCCCAGAGCTGATACAAGGTAAAGTCCTTATCTATGGCATTGAGTTACAAGCGTTATTTGATTCGGGTGCAAGTCACTCTTTTATTGCTTATGCTTGTGTAGAGCGTCTGGGAGTGAATGTGCATAGGTTGCCATTCGATTTGATTGTGTCTACACCGATGGGTGTTAAGGCTGTGACCACGGAAGCTTGCTTAAATTGTGTTATAACCGTAGACGGTTATGAGTCTGTGATAGATTTGATCTGTTTACCGCTCTGCCAGTTAGAAGTCATCTTGGGTTTTGATTGGTTGAGAGCGAATAATGTGTTGTTAGATTGTGGGAACAGAAGGATAGTGTATCCTGTTTCTCAGAGCATTGAGGGCGAAAATGCCGGTTTGAATTTTCTTTCGACAGCTAAGGCTGAGAAGTATTTGCAAAAGGGTTGTCAGGGGTATATGGTTTTCTTTTCTATACAAGGAGAAACCAGTGAAACTTTGAGTAATATACCTATAGTGGATGGATTCCCTGAGGTTTTTCCAGATGATCTAAATGGATTACCTCCGGAAAGGGAAGTTCAATTTCCGATTGACATTGTGCCTGGAGCGGGTTCGATATCCAAAGCCCCATATCGTATGGCTCCAAATGAAATGGCTGAGTTGAAAAAGCAGATTGAGGATTTGCTTGAGAAAGGGTTTATTAGACCCAGTGTGTCGCCTTGGGGTGCTCCAGTTTTGTTTGTGAAAAAGAAAGACGGGAGTCTACGGTTGTGCATCGACTATAGAGAGTTGAATAAGGTTACCGTCAAGAATAAGTACCCTCTCCCGAGAATTGATGACCTATTAGATCAACTATCTGGTTCATGTGTGTTTTCGAAAATCGATCTAAGGTCGGGGTATCATCAGCTGCGTGTGAAAGCGGAAGATGTTCCGAAGACTGCTTTCCGGACCAGATATGGTCATTATGAGTTCTTAGTGATGCCATTTGGGTTAACCAATGCGCCTGCGGTTTTCATGGATTACATGAACCGTATCTTTCGTCAATATCTGGATCAGTTCGTCGTGGTATTCATCGACGATATTTTGATATACTCTAAGAGTAGAGAAGAGCATGAGCATCATTTGAGAATTGTGTTGAATACATTGCGTGAAAAACAACTCTATGCTAAATTGAGTAAGTGCGAGTTTTGGCTATCGGAAGTGAGATTCCTAGGCCATGTTATCTCGCAAGGTGGGGTCGCTGTGGATCCTAGTAAAGTGGAAGCAGTACTGAACTGGAAGAGGCCAGAATCTGTGGCTGAAATACACAGTTTTCTGGGTCTTGCTGGTTATTATCGGAGATTCATTCAGAATTTCTCCCGTATTGCGTTGCCGATGACCAAGCTCACGAGAAAAGATCAGCCATTTGTATGGGATGAACATTGTGATAATTGCTTTGTGGAGCTGAAACAGAGGTTGACTACGGCACCTGTGTTGATTTTGTCCGATCCCAGTTTGACATATGTTGTGTATTCTGATGCCAGTGGGCAGGGATTAGGGTGTGTCCTTATGCAGCAGGGACGTGTGGTGGCCTATGCCTCTCGACAGCTCAAACCTCATGAATTGAACTATCCCACGCATGATCTAGAGCTTGCGGCCATAGTGTTTGCATTGAAGATTTGGCGTCATTACCTGTATGGTGTGACTGTGGAACTGTACTGCGACCACAAGAGTCTCAAATATCTGTATGATCAGAAAGAATTGAATATGAGACAACGACGCTGGATGGAATTGCTTAAGGACTACAACCTGGAAATAAAATATCATCCGGGTAAGGCAAATGTAGTCGCTGATGCTCTTAGTCGAAAAACTGTAGTTGTGGCGGCTATGATGATACACGAGGGGAAGTTGATTGCTGATTTTCGAGATATGAATCTGTCGAACCAGATCATCTGTGCCAACTATAATGTTTCCCAAGGGGAAAGTGATTTGAGAGCTGAGATTGAAGAAGCTCAGAGGCAAGATGACTGGATTCAGCGTAATCTAGCCAGAATAGAGCGTGGTGAAGCTCAGGGCTATGATGTGTCGCCTAGTGGATTGGTTCGTTATCAGAAGAGAATTTGTATTCCACTTAAGGCGGAGTTGAGACAGAAGATCTTAGATGAGGCGCATAAGAGCCAATATACTCTTCATCCTGGTATGACCAAAATGTACCATAACTTGAAATCTGAGTATTGGTGGCAGGGTATGAAGAGTGATGTGACGAAATATGTGGCGAGGTGTCTCACATGTCAGAAAGTAAAGATTGAGCACCAAAGACCGCCTGGATTGTTGCAGAGTCCTGAAATTCCGGAATGGAAATGGGAAAGTGTGACCATGGATCTTGTTGTGGGATTGCCCAAGATCAGGAATTATGATGCGATCTGGGTCATTGTGGACCGGTTAACGAAGTCGGCGCACTTCCTACCGATCAAGGCTAGTTACTCTCCGGACAAGCTAGCAGAGATTTATGTTCGTGAAATTGTGAAGCTCCATGGCATACCGAGGAATATCATCTCTGATCGAGATCCTCGTTTCACTTCGAGATTCTGGAAGGCGTTGCATGAGGCACTGGGTACTCAGTTGAGATTCAGTACAGCCTATCATCCTCAGACAGACGGTCAGTCAGAGAGGACTATTCAAACCTTAGAGGATATGTTGCGGGCATGTGTTCTTGACTTCAAAGGGAGTTGGGACTATTTTCTTCCACTTGCGGAGTTTGCCTATAACAATAGCTATCATGCGAGCATTCAGATGGCGCCGTATGAAGCGTTGTATGGGAGAAAATGCCAATCGCCATTGTGTTGGAATGAGTTGTCCGAGAGGAAACTCTATGGGCCGGATCTTGTGGATCAAACCTCAGCCCAGATTCGAATCATTCGTAAGAGGCTTCTTGCAGCTCAGAGTCGGCAGAAGAGTTATGCAGACAAGAGGAGAAGGCCTCTAGAGTTTGAAGTTGGTGATCATGTATTTATGAGAATATCACCTGTCACCGGTATTGGGCGAGCTATAAAGCGAAAGAAGTTGAGCCCGAGATACATAGGTCCTTTTGAGATCCTTGATAGGATTGGGCCTGTTGCTTATCGTATAGCCCTACCTCCGAGCTTGAGCAGACTCCATGATGTGTTTCATGTTTCTCAATTGAAGAAGTACCAACCGGATCCATCTCATGTCGTTGAGTATGAGAATGTGGAGTTGCGAGATAACTTCACGTATGCGGTGGAGCCAGAGCAAATTATTGAACGAGAAGAACGTCGGCTCAGACACCGGAGTATTCCTTATGTGAAAGTGATCTGGAAGGGAATGACTCAGCGGGAAGCAACTTGGGAAACGGAAGAAGATATGCGAAGGCGATATCTGGAGTTTATGGCTCAAGGGGAGTAGAAATTTCGAGGACGAAATTTATTTGACAGGGGGAGAATTGTAATATCCCGATTTGTGATTAGGACTGATAACTCTGATAATCATTGAGATTAGTGTAATTAGGCGCTTTTGAGTTAATGTAATGTGAATCTTGTATGTATACATGTGGTGTATAAGATCAAGGGTTGTGATTCCTTGACCGTGGGTTGGAATCCTGTGCTTTGCGGTTATGTGAGCTTTTGAGGGAGTGCTTATGATGATGACATGTGGCTTAAGTTGGACCATTGGATATGGCACTAGAGGACAAAACCTCACTTTTCTCTCATTTTCTCTCTCCTATTCGGTTGGAGGCATGGGCAAGGGAGGGTGATGTGCTTCATCATCATCATTGCATCTCCTCATCTCTCTTTCCTCCATTTTGGGCGCTGGACAAACAAGTAGAGGAAGAAGAAAAGCTTTGATTTTGGTGAGTTGTGATTATCCTTTGCTCCAATCCTCTTCTCTAACATTGTTCATCTCAATGAGAGCTTTATGGTGATGATTGTAGAGCCTTGAATGGTGTAGATTGGGATTTTGGCCGAAATTTAAAGTTGAGGAATCAAAATTCTGAATTGAGCAAAGAGAAGAGGTAGGCATTTAGAGCATTTTGATATATTGTCTATGATTTTTGGCTAAGTTTAGTCAAATCTGGAATTTTGCCCTAAATATGCCTATTTTTGGAGATATGAAGTTCATTGTGATTTATAATTGGAAATGATGTACTATGGAGTTAATTGAGTATTGAATATGATCTGGAATGTTGGAATGAGTTTGGATGAAATTTGGGTAATGTGTATCTTAGAGACCTTAGTGTTTGATTGTGGTCAAATTGAGTTTTGGGGTGTTTTTGGTGTTGCCATTGTGTTCCCTAGTTGGTGCTTAGAGTGTGAGAGCATTGGGAAGAGTTTGGGAACCATTTGGAAGTGATTTTGACCATCTGGCGTTTTCTGGTTTTCTGCACTTTTGGGTCTCTGATACACATCACTCGAGCAGAGGAAGAACGTGCTCGAGTGATGCGCAAGTTTTTCCCTTTGTGCTTCGAGTTGCCTGGGTTTTCTATGAACACTGCTCGAGCACATCGCTTTGTGCTCGAGTGAGGCTGTGCTTCTGGTGCGAGTTGTGCTTGCGGGTTCTCACTCGCGAGTAAGGTGCTCGAGAGTGCCTTCTCACTCGCGGGTGTGAGGTGTGTGCTCGCGGGTGTGCTCGCGGGTGAGAGGGGTGTGCTCGAGGGATCCTGGTCTTGGAGAGCATTGTGTGTGCTCTCGGGTCCTCACTTTCTGAGTTTCTCTCGCGGGTACTCGAGTGAGGCATTTAGCCTTGTGCTCGAGTGAGGATTTGTGCTCGAGTGAGCCAGTTCCTGCAAGTGTCTTTGTGCTCTCGGGTGCTCACTCGCGGTCTCACTCGCACTTGTGCTCGAGTGATGTCCGTACTTGTGCTCGAGTGAGAGCATCTGTGCTCGAGTGAGATGACCAAAAATCTGTGTTTTTGCCTTCGAGTAAGGGGTCTTTTGGGTAGGTTCTTCCAACCCTTTAGGCATATGTTTAGGCCTATTTTAGTCACCTAAAGAGTCCTAAACGATAACCAACTTAGAGTATTGTTGAAATATGATTATGGAAAAGAAATTGATCAAGTGTCCCTAATTTGAATAGGATTTGACATCTGTCGAACGCGTGAGCCCACTGTGCCAAAGATTATCAGGAAAGATTCAGGTAGCGACCTCTCTCTTATACTTTATGTAAATGTATTGTATGTTTGCCTATCATGCATTGTGTGCTGTTGCTGCTTCGAGATGCATTGAGATACGTTGTGGAGCTTTGTGTACTGTGGAGCATTGTGCCTTGTGATGCATTGTGTCTGGAGATGCTTAGTAATACATTGTGCTTTGAGATGCTTTGTGGTGCTTTGTGCTTTGAGTTGCTGCTACATAGTGTTCACCGCGAAAGCGGGCGTTGTGCATAGTGATTACCGCGCGAGCGGGCATAGTGTTTGCAGCGAAAGCTGTCATTGTGATTACCGCGTAAGCGGGCATAGTGCATTGTGATACAGCCGTGAGTGCTGTCGTCTGTGGCGCGAGCTATGGATCATTGTGTTGCGGATGATGTTGGTGAACATGATACATTACATGCTTTGTGTTTATATATCGTATGAGTGAGTTGTTGCTCTGGGATTCTTTAGAATCTCATTCCTCCATATGACTAATCTTTTCAGATAGGGCAAGTGGCTCGAAGGAGAAGCGACCAACCCGGAGTGGTTAGGAGCTCTTAGGGACATTCAGGACTTTGGGATAGTTGGTTATCCTTACTTTGGATTGGGATTGCCAAGTGTACATAGATGTAAATAATTATTTTGATTGTGTAATCCCCTTTATGGGAAAACAACTAAACCCATGATATATATGTAGTAACCCGGGGTTTGCCGGGATTTTGGTTTCCGCACTTTGACATTTATTATGTACTCTGATTTCTCAAGTAGTTATATCCGCACGTGAATGTGAGACCAAGAATATATATATGTTTTGAAAAGATTTTGAAATACCCCATCTCTTGGATGTGGGATCATAAATTGTGATTTTGTTTTATTGGTCTCTATTTCACTTAAATTTCATAATTCGGATGTAATTACGGTGAGGGGGTTACACCTTGGCCATGACATAAACTACATATATCCATTTGTTGAACATCTTGCATTTCATCTCCCAGATCAACAAAATGTTGTTTACGAAGATGATGATGATGATATAGAAGAAGTAGTCAATCGGCCAACCATACAGGAGTCCATGTTTCTTGCTTGGATGGCCTCAAATGACTAATTTTATGAAGCAAAAGTACTGACCTACGCTGAGTTTCCAACCAAATTTGTATTCAAGAAACATCTGTAAAAGTAGACATCAACAAAGAATGGATTTTCAATTGGACAATTATATTATGTTCTACCAAGAATAGGGGAGTCATTTTACTTGCAGTTGTTATTGACAATAGTGAGAGGACCTAAGTCTTATAAAGAAATCAGGGCAGTAAACGATATGGAATATAATAATTTTAAGGATGTATGTTATGTATTAGGACTACTTGAGGATGATAGAGAGTATATTGATGCATTCAAAAAGGTTGGGGTGGGCAAGTATTGAGTACGTACATCATCTATTTTGCACTTTTCTCTTCCGTAATTCTTTTAGTAGACCAGAGACTGTATGGCAGTAGTTATGGAAGTTAATGGTAGGGGATGTACTATATAGACATGATCAAGAGACAGGTATGCAGTATAATATACATTCAGGATCTTTTAGTTATGAGAATCAGTGTAGTGTTATTACTCATTTGACTATTCAAAACTACGTCTTATTCATCTTGGTTCTTTATCCTATAAGTTTGTGTGCACTCACCTTATTGTCACTATTTAGGTTTAACTCTGGCAGACAAAGAACTTGAAAATGCTGTTCTAATAGAGACTGGGCATCTTTTGAACATGAATGGTAGAAGCCTTAATGAGTATGAGTCAACGTCATTTCCATCTTCTCCCTCTTATCATGGCCTGGAAAATAAATACATGTATGATGAGTTAAATTTTGACTTTCATGCTCTGAGGAAAGTTCTAGATTTGGTTGCTAACTTGACCGAAGAACAAAAAGAGATTTATGATGCAGTTAGATCAGCTATTAACATCTCAATTGGAGGTTTGTACTTTGTCTATAGCCATGGTGGAACCGAAAAGACATACTTGTAGAAAATGCTCTCAGAGTCATTAGAGGCGATGGGAAAATTGTGCTGACAGTGGCATCTAGTGGTATTACAGCTTTGTTGTTACCCAGGGGTAAAACAACACACTCTCAATTTGTTATTCCACTAAATATCAATGAAGATTCTGCATGTAATATCAAACAGGGTTCACATCAAGCAGAGTTACTCATCCATACATCTCTTATAATATGGGATGAGGCGCTAATGGCAAATAAGTTTTTCTTTGAAGCATTATATTAAACACTGAAGGATATATGTACCCATGTTCGTCCAGATGTGTCTGAAATGCCGTTTGGTGATAAAGTCATTGTACCTGGTAGAGATTTTAGACGGATATTACTAGTTATTTCTAGAGGTTGTAGAGAGGACAATGTCTTGGCAACAATCAATACATTATAACTTTGGTAGCATTGTAAAGTTTTTAAACTTACAAAGAATATGACGTTAATGCATTCAGATATATTGAAAAATATTATAGATATAAAGGAGTTTGCAGACTGGATTGTTGCAATTGGTGATGGAATAGTTCCAATAATTAATGGTACTACATTTTTTGTTACAATACCAAATGAATTTCTACTACACCCTATTTCATCTCCATTATAATG
Source organism: Inga leiocalycina (assembly GCA_963242795.1). Taxonomy (NCBI): domain Eukaryota; kingdom Viridiplantae; phylum Streptophyta; class Magnoliopsida; order Fabales; family Fabaceae; genus Inga; species Inga leiocalycina. The sequence continues at coordinate 46,875,185 of OY725324.1, forward strand.
TATTGTACATTTCACTTATGCTAACCTACTAGATCATTTAGGTAATGGTGACTATTTCAAGGATCATGCAATTTTGGCCCTGAGTTTGACAGTGGTTGTAGAGGTTAACAATTATATGATTGATAGGCTATCTGGCGATGAAAGGATACATTTAAGTACTGACAATGTGTTTAGGCAGGACATGTTATGGGATTCCATTACTGTTATGCATTCTATGGAATTTTTACACATGATCTCCAAGTTTGAGGTCCCTAATCATCAGTTGAGACTTAAGGTTGGTTGTCCCATTTTGCTAATGCACAATCTTGATCAGTCAATCAAACTGTACAATGGTACAAGTTTGATTCTAACTCACCTTGAGAGGCATGTCATTCAGGAAAAGATCATGACATGTGACAATGTTGGACTCAGAGTTTTAATCCCTATAATAACTTTATCACCATCCGACACATCATTGCTATTCACATTGTGTCATCACCAATTCCCCATTATGCCATCCTTTGCAATGACAATAAACAAAAGTTAGGGGAAAAGTTTGATGTTAGTTGGGTTTTACCTTCCAAGACCTGTTTTCGCGCATGGCCAATTGTATGTTGCTGTTTCAAGAGTGAGACATAAAGATGGCCTCAAGATGTTACTTTTGGATAGTGCTGACAAAGTGACAAACAGGACAGCACATGTTGTTTATAACAAAGTGTTTTTCAATGTTGTAAATTAGGTACATCAGTCATCATAATTGAGATGTATGTTACGGGACACATATCATAATTGCATGCTTTAGTCTTAATTATTGTCACACATAGCATTTTTATTGATTGTTTGATGCAATATTTTAGTTGTACTTTGAGTTTGCTCATCATTTTGCTTTTGGAGCCTCAACTTTTAAACATGGGGTTTTGTACCCCTTTAAGGTTTAAATGGTCTTGCTTCTTCATCAACTACAGGGACTAGTGTTTTAAATATAATGAAATTAGAGGCAATAAAACCTTTGCTTGCAAAGTGTAGATACAAAAAGCTACTTAGGGCAAAATTTTGGAGACATATAGTATATTAACCATCTAATTAAATACAATTAAAATATAATTTAACCACATAATGTCACATGGTATTGATTGTGTAATTGCTATTAACCATTAGAAAGTTGACTGAAACTGTTTCTATGTTATATAGATGACATTCGCAAATATTAACAAAAGTATTATTTACTATAATAGTATAAAGCTCTACCTTGTGCATCGTGTAACACTCCAAATTTTATATTCATTAAATATATTGTAATTATTCAAGAAATTCAATCAAATGGTGAATATTCATGAGAAAATGAGCAATTAATTCAAGAAACGGAATTAGATTACAAAGGTTATGGCAAAATCGTAATTGATGAAGATGAGCACATGTCTAATTGTGTTAAAATAATGTTACTTTTACAAAGTAATCATGATTATGGTACAACAACTGAGTGCATGGTTGGATTAGTTGGAAGAATTCATTTGGTTAGTGAGAGCATGAGAGGGGACGGTTTTTGAGCTAACCAAAAGGGGAGAAAAATTAGTTCAAGGCTAATTGCACCTTATGAAACCAATTGGCAGGAGATAAGGCTAATGTCAAGTGTCACCATAAGATGCATTGTTGGAAATAAAGTGATTAAAGGAAATGGAGACATTTTATAAAACACTCTTCCTTCCTCTTCCCTTGTCATTTTTGGCCAACACAAGAAAAAGAAGAGAGAGAGAGAGAGTTCAAGAGCTCTCAAGTTCAAGAGAGAAGGAAGGAGAGAAAACTTAAGGTAAGAGTTGATCTCTTAAGAGTTTCTTGTAATCTTGCTTGGAAATCTTCTCTAAGCTTTTCTTCTCTATGGAATCAATGGTTTAGAAGACACATCTTGAGCTCAAGGAGAGAGAGAGAGGAGGACGCCTAGAGAGAGAGAGAGCCCAAGAACTCAAGAGGTAACTTCATAAACCTTAGATCTATACTAGTATGATGTTGTTGTTGAGGTTTGTGGTTGGATTTGGTGATTTTTGGTTAAGTTTGTAAATTTGGAAAGTCCTAACCCTAAGGGGTTATGCTGTCCAAATTTATTTAAATCATAGTTAGTATGTGTTTAAATGGCTTAATAATGAATTAGAAGAAGAAAGGCATAAACTTTAGAAGTTAAATCACAAAGTTGCAATTTTCCCTTTTCTTGGAGCATGTTTTGGCCAGCACTGTTCTGAGGGAAGAAGTTGGATTTTCATGAATTTTATGGTTCTATTATATTCAAGAGGCAAAATTAGGTGGGGTTACAGTTGGTCACTTTTTCGGAAAGGCCCGAAAAGCATAACTATGAAAACGCCCCTTAAACCCTAAAACAGGGCTATCAAGGGTAATTTCATAATTTGACACTAAATTTGATAATTTCAAGCCCAGAAATGGATTCCTTGGGCGAAAATACGTCAAGATAGCCCTAGTCAAAATTTTGAAAAAACGTGCTATCAGGTGGGGTTCCGGAGGCATTTTGGTAAATTTTTCATCATAAGCTAATATAACCACAAGAAACACTATGAAAGTGTCTAAAATGATACTTGGATAGGTTATGACCTATTTCTTATAAATTTGATATTTTAGGACCGAGTCGAAAGCAGAAAGCGACACGTTTTACGAGGCACAATAAAAAGGGGTTGAAAAAGCTTTGAGGTAGGGACATTATCCTTCATACATCATGCCATAGTTATATGATTGTGTGAATGCCATTATTTGTAAATGTGCTTTATTAATCAACATGGTTTGCCTAGAGAGGAGCCATTAGTGCCGAAGGTGCACTTACATTGGGAGTTGGTGAAAATCCAACCGAAGTATGATTAGTAGGGTTGGGTCCTACTTATCTATACATGATGATGATGTGTTTATATTGTTCATTAATTGGTGCATACATTACGCATGTCATATTTACTTTTCGCATTTTATATGAATGATAGCATATTTATACTAGAATTCTTTGGAATCTCACCCCTTTTTCTAAACAAATTTCTCAACGGGTGCCAGTGGATCAAAAGGCAAAGGCATAAATGCTGAGAAGTGATTGGCACGTGTCTCGAGGCCAAGTTAAAGTTCGTGGTTATAATTAGTTTATACTTAAGATATTTTGGGGAATCCTGTAATTATTGGAAATACTATAGTACTTGTATTTTGTCGACAGACGACTTTGGATTATAAACAAATACTTTTACTAGTATATATGTACTTTTCTGTATGCTCATGGAATCTAGTCTTTATTACTCTTCAAATATCGAAATGGAAACGGGTGTTAACACATCACACGAGTTCTGAACTAGATTTTTGAAAAAGAAAAGCTTAACAAAGTTGTATATTGATTCTCATGCACCTAGGCACAAAGTTTTGTATGAAAAAGAATCAAAATTCCAAATCAATCTATTGGAATTGATTTTAGATTATTGAAATTCAACACCATCATTTATCTTTTTTTTATTTCTAAGGTATTTTTCTATCTTTTTCTTAAATTCATAGCTTTCCCTACAAAGTTCTACTTGCTGTCAGTATGAACTATTTTCAAAAAAAGAAAATTTGTCTTTAATTTAAGAATTAGTTAATTTTTTTAAAAAATTAAGAAAAATAAAAATATTATTTAATTATAACATATATTGTAGATCATCAGATTATATATTAGTTTATAAGTCAGACAAATTAGTTTAGAGAAAAATCATAAATTTAAACACTTTAAATTAATTTTTTTAATTTTTTTAATCTCTCTAAAAAAATCAATTGATTTTACTCTGACTATTATATTAAGGGTTTGAGAGGGAATATCTGTAGGTACTACAATCCATGTATTAGGTTGTGAATAAGACAAATCACAAGCCTAGGGTGAACTTTGACCGGAGGGATGCAAGGTCAACACCTCGCATGTGAGTGTAATAAATAGTATTTTCTCATGTCATAAATATAAGATTTAGTTAATTTTTTAAAAAAATTAAGAAAATTAATTAAATTACTTAATTATATCATATGTTATTCATCATTAGATTAAATATTAGTTTATAAGTTGGGTAAAATAGTTTGGAGAAAAAAATTACAAATATAATTACTTTAAAGTAATTTAATTATCTTTCTTAATATCTCTAAAAAAGTGAATTGGGTGTTATATTTAGGAATGGACGTAATAAAAAACACGCAGACTTTTAAAAATAATTATATGATGATTAAGGGCATGACTTTTCTCATGGCGGGGTCTAGATTACGCTTTGTGTATCTACAGCCCTAACACATCAATATGAAAAATCAAGGGAAAATCTCACTCAGGTTTTAAGGATAAGAAAATATATAAAGAAAGTCCCTAAGGACCTCAGTTATGTAAATTCTTAATATGAACTTACCTTATTAACAAGTATATGTGACTATAATGACAAGTTATAGAGTGAGCATTGATAAACCTATCTATGTTAACTAAACCAGCTCAAATTGACTAGTGTATGTCATTATATTGATAAGTCATAGAGTGGCTATTGATAAGTTCATCTATCTCAATAAAATGAATTCACATTTAGAATCTATATCACTAACTCACTAAAGTCTCAAGGGACTTTATTGATAGAAGAATCTATGTTGAAACTTTTTTTATAATTTTTCTGTTTCTTGAGACCCAAGTGAGATTTTCCCAAAAATCAATTTTCTTTTGTGCGGCCATAAGACAAAAAAACATGATGCAGTTAAAAACATGAGCAAGTAACGAACATAGAATTAAGTATTTATATTTATTATTGTTTTAAAAACTAATTTAGGAACTTATAAAATGATATATAATTTAATTATACGTAACATATATTATAATTAAGTATTTCATTTAACTTCCTTAATTAAAAAAATTTAACTAGTATTCTATTTACAACGGAAGTGAAGGAGTATATCCATACTTGTGTGTGTCCAACGTTTTGACTTAGAAGCAGACAGGGACACAAGAACTTTTAAAAATTAATTATGTGATGATTAATGGTGATACTTCTCATGGTGGGGTCTAGATTTTATTAGAGTTTATAGCTTGGTGCATGCATATAGGCCTAGCATATTAATATGAAGAATCAATTTTTCATCTAGTGCTTTGAAATTTTTTTTTTTTTTTTGTGCATGCAACGTCCTGATACTACAATTAATATTTTGAAATATTTTTTGGTACATCCAACACCAAGGTATCAAAAATATTTCACAGTGCTGAACAAACCCAAAAAATATTTTAGGATGTTAGATATACTACAAAATATTTAAGAGTGTTGGATGCACTTAAAAAAATGTCATGACGTGAAATGCACCTTAACCCATATATGTTATAGAGAGAGAGAGAGAGAGAGAGATAGAATCTTTTTTGTGTTTGGTATGGTCACAATTAAAGCAAGTGTACTATTTATTTTATTTTAAAAGAGGCTATTTTATATTAGGGAAAATTCCTGAAAAAGAACACAAAAGCAGTGAAAAGACAGAAATATTATCCGAATTTGCATATTCTTATAAAAGTGTTAGTACATGAATTGAAATTTACCAAATTTATAGGAAAGAACCAATTTACCCTTACTATTTTTTTGTTAAAAAAATAATTACTCCCATCGGCCTACCGTTTGAGGCCGTCGGAGCTCCGATGGCTAGTTAGCACCCCAGCGGCCTGCCCGTTGGCTGCTAGAGCTCCGAAGGGAATATTCCACTCTTGGGAAGGGAATATTCCCTTGGGAATATTTATTCCCATGGTGGTGGGGGTTCAAACTTCAAACCCCCAACATTTTGATTGCACAAAAAGTTCATGATCATTGGGCTATCAATGCACGTTAACATAGGTAATACAAATATATATATATATATATATATATGTAATAACATTTGATCTTTAACCAAGCCCACTAGCAAGTTTAGATAAGGAATTGGCAAATTGAGATAAGAAATTCATAAGTTCATATAAGAAATTTGCAACTTTCATTTTTTAAGTAAAAAATTCACTTACTCTCTCAAACTATTCACTGGATAATAAGAAATCTCCAATTTCAGATGAGGAATTAACAAGTTAAAATAAGGAACTCGCAACTTTTGTTTAAATACAAAATTCACTTATGCTCTTAGGTCATTCATAAGTTTAGATAAAGAATTTTCAAATTCAGATAAGGAATTGACAAGTTGAGATGAGAAATTTGCAACTTTCATTTAAGTAAAAAATTTACTTATGCTCTCACGCTATTCACTAGTTTAAATGAAGAATTCCCAAGTTCGGATAAGGAACTAACCACTTGAGATAAGAAATTCCCAAGTTCACAATTCTTTATCTGAACTTAGGAATTCTTTATCTTTACTTCTCAATTCCTTATCTCAAGTTGACATTTCCTTATCTAAACTTAGGAATTCTTTATTTAAACTTGTGAATGACCTAAGAGAGAAAGTGAATTTTTAAACCTCTAAAAAAATCAGTTGAATCTCATATTAAGGATTTGAGGCAGTATTATTCATCCTTGTAAATACATGATATTTACAATGATGCTAAAACCCTTATTTGATTTTTAATATATTTTTTAAGTAATGCTGTGAAAATTAAATTTATTAACAGAATTAAATTAGATATTAAAGTCAAATTGAAATGAAATTATTTGTTGTATGTTATTTTAAAATCAAAATATTAAGCAAAGTATTTTACTTCAAAAACTAAAATAATTAAAAAAAGTGAAAATAAACATGTCACGATGCCAATAATATAATTTTGGGTTAAGGTGCAAAAACAGCAAAGAACTATTTCACAATGTGCACCTAACACAATTAACTATTTTTGGGTGCAAAACTAGATATCAACAATATTCTGGGTGCAAAAGTAGATATAATCAATTTATTCGGGAGCAAATATAGCAATGTTATTAAACCAGGTTAACTCCTGTTACTTTAATATATTTTTAGAATGGTTAAGGTGCAAATTTAGTAACCAACTTTTTTCCACTGTTTATGAGAGAAGTTTTGTCTTGACTTACGTGAACGTGTTTTTCCACTGTTTTCTCAAACATGCCCTATATCTGCTCCCATATACATTGTTTGTCTATTTTTGCACATAAAAATAGTTAATTGTGTTGGGTGTCCATAAGAAAATATTTGATTGCTAAATTTGCACCTTAACCATTCTAAAAATATATTAAAGTAACAGAAGTTAACCTGATTTAACGGCATTGTTATATTTGCTCCCGAATAAATTGATTATGTCTACTTTTACACCCAGAATATTGTTGACACTACTGAAAAAAACTCTTTTTAGACTATCACATTTAGACCGGTTTTGACGGATAAGGTCTTACAAATTTGCGCGGTGGCAGTTTTGTAATTATATTAAACTTCCAAGACCGGTTCTTAAAACAACCAGTCTTAAAAAAATTATTTACATAGGTTATAAATAAAACCGGTCTTAAAATATTTTAACATTTAAGACCGGTTTTTATGTAAACCTGTCTTAAATGTTAAAACATTTTTAATCTTAAAAATTTTAACACTTTAAGACCGGTTTGTACAAAAACCGGTCTCAAATATAAAACATTTAAGACCGATTTTTCTATAAACCAATCTTAAATTTTTTACATTTAAGACCGGTTTTTAATAAAAACCATTCTTAAAGGTAAGATTTTTTACTGGTATTTTTACTCCCGCGCCTAGATCGCGCGCTCTAAGAACATTTTCTTCTCTTTTTGCCATTTCTCTGTGAGCTTTATCCGTGCTTGTTTTGAACTCGTCCATGGCGTCTCGTCCGTCATTTGCTCAACTCTCCTCTGCTATTACCGCTGCCGTTGCTGTGTTCGTAGTCACTGTTCTTTGATTATCATCAGTCTTCTCCGTCGTACCTCTATTCTCCGTAGTGACCATTATCCTTTGACTTGACTTCCCTTTATCAGTGCCATGAATTTGAGGACTTCATTTTAACCTCAGTCGACGCCACCTTGACTTTGGGTTGAAGCTCACTCCTTGGTCTTCAATCAGGTTAGTGTTCAATCTGTTATTTAGTTATACGTTGTTCAATAATTAATAATGTTCTATGAAAAAATGGTTCTTGTTGTTGCTTTGAGCACTTAAACGTAATCTGGAAAAAATTAAATCTGCACATTCTTGTTAGATATATGCTCTAACTTTTAATTACATCCCTGTGATATTTGACTTGGATTAATACCACTCTATGTTCTATTTTAATTTAGTGCGGTTGTTTGATTATTTTCAGTGTTATTAGTTTGTTAAAACCATACTAGTTTCAAATGGTGCCTATTAATTTCGTTGAAATATCTAAAACTCTATTGTTGCTTTTTTTGTCTATCATTTTGTTGTTGGATATAGGGTGTTAGAAGTGTTGAGATATATATGAATCATAGTTGGATAAACACTAAATGAACAAGTGTTGAATATGATAATGGGGTGAGGGGTTTTTTAGACTTCGTTAGTAGAAATGCCGATGATGGTAGTGGAAATTTTTATTGCCCTTGTGTAGTACGTTTGAATGAGAAGCGACTAAGTACTACATATATATATACACATTTAATTTGTGAAGGATTTTGTAAGAGTTATACAGTGTGGGTATGGCATGGTGAAGAATTAGAAATGTCAAGTTCATCTCAACAGGGGGCAGTGAACTTTGATGATAATGACACGTATACGGATAATCGGATAGAGGATATTATTCATGATGTAGGAGAAGAGACTTTTGAGCAATCACATACATATGGTGATATGTGTAGTGATGTTGAGACTCCGTTGTACCCGGGGTGTAAAAGTACCAATTGTTAAAAGCAGTATTGAAATTGGTAAGCTTGAAAGCACGACATGGATAGAGTGACAAGAGTTTTTCAGAGACGCTTGTGGCTTTTAAGGACATGCTTCTAGATGATAATGTGTTGCCTTCTCAATACTATGATGCTAAGAAAATATTGTGTCCACTAGGGATGAAGTATAAAAAGATCCATGCATGCCCTAATGATTGTATATTGTATAGAAAAGAGCATGAAGAGGAACAACAGTGTCCGATATGTGAAACCCCGAGGTACAAATCAAATAACGCTTCTGCAAAAGTATTATGGTACCTTCCAATTATACCAAAGTTCAAGCGCTTGTTTGCTAATGAAAGCAATGCAAGAAATTTGAGATGGCATGTAGATGAGAGGATATCCGATAGAAAGTTTCAACATTCGGCTGATTATTCCTAATGGAAGAAAATCAATCAATTATTTCCTGCCTTCGGTGAAGAGCCTAGGAACCTTAGGCTTGGGCTTAGTACGGATGACATGAATCCTTTTGGTAACCTGAGTAGTATACATAGTTCATGGCATGTTATGTTGGTAATTTACAACTTATCTCCTTTGTTATGCATGAAACGGAAGTACATCATGTTATCTATATTGATTTCAGGACCAAAACAACCCAGAAATGACATAGATGTTTACCTGGAACCCTTGATTGAAGACTTGAAAGAGTTGTGGGACGAAGGTGTTGATGTTTTTTACGTGAACAAGAATGATGTTTTTAAAATACGAGCCATGATCTTTTGTACTATAAATGACTTCCCTGCATATGGAAACTTGTCAGGCTAGTGTTAAAGGCCATAAAGCATGTCCGATTTATGAAGAAAGAACATGCTACCATCAACTTCAACATGGAAAAAAGACAATTTATCTTGGCCAGAGGAGATTTCTTAGACAAGGCCACCCGTATCGCAAATTAAAGAAAGCTTTTTTTGGTAGATAAGAGTTTGAAGATGCTCCAAATGCATTGACTGGGGAGCAAGTTTATGAAAAGGTGAAAAATATGAATGTTATCTTTAGAAAGACTGCAAAGAATAGTAATGAGAAAAGTAAATGGAAAAAGAGGTTTGTCTTCTTCAATCTTCCATATTGGCCGAAGCTTGATGTGAGACACTGTATTGACTTCATGCATATGGAGAAAAATGTTTGTGATAGTATTGTTGGGACACTGCTTAACATATAAGGTAGTTTTAAGGATGGCGTGAAGGCAAGATTAGATTTGCAAGAAATGGGGATACGAAAAGACTTGCATCCAAAGCCATATGGCAAGAGAATGTTTTGTCCTCCAGCTGCTCATACTTTGTCTAAGGATGAGAAAAAAAAGCTTTTGTGACTGTTTATATGGCATCAAAGTTTCTTCAGGGTATTCTTCAAATGTTAAGAAGCTTGTGTCGATGAAAGACTTGAAGTTAGTGGCGCTAAAGTCTTATGATTGTCATGTCTTAATGCAATAACTGCTCCCAGTAGCTATTCGAGGCATTGCCGAATATGATCTTCAACATATTTTGACTAGACTTTTTTTCTTCTTCAATGCTATTTGTAGTAAAGTCATTGAGACAGAAAAATTGGATGAACTGGAAAATGAAGGATATCTGATCTTGTGCTAACTTGAGAAGCTTTTTCTTCCTTCTTTTTTTGACATCATGATACATCTAATTGTTCATCTAGTCAAGGAGATCAAGTTGTGTGGCCCTATCTATTTACGATGGATGTACCTAATTGAAAAAACTATGAAAATCCAAAAAGGGTATGTGAAGAACCCTAACCGTCCTGAAGCATCTATTGTTCAGAAATATGTTTCTGAAGAAGCCATGAAGTTTTGTCAAGATTACTTGTCAAATGTAGGACACATTAGACTTCCTGAACGTCATGACGAAGAAGGCGGTAGATGCGGGGCTTCAGTAAAGAGTATGGATCCTGATGAATTACAACAAGTCCACTTGTACATCTTGAATAATGTTGATGAAGTTCAAGATTACATTAATGCTCATAAAGAAATTGTACGGAAAGGAAATAGTCGAATGACTAAACAAAGGTTGATTAGGGAGCATAACAAAACTTTTACACATTGATTCAAACAAAAGGTTGACGGTGAAGAATGTGTTTCTGATACAATTAAATGGTTAGCATGTGGTCCTAAGGCTGATGTCATAAGTTGGACTTCATTTGTGATAAATGGTTATACATTTTACACAAAGTCCCTTAATGATAGGAGTACCGTCCAGAAAAGTAGGGTTATGTTAGTGGGTGAATCTATGCACTTCTCTAGTTCAAAAGATAAGAATCCTAGATTAGCAGCAATACCTTATTATGGGGGTGATTGAAGAGAATTGGGTGGTTGATTATGTTAAAGTTAAACTTCTCATTTTCAAATGCAAGTGGGTTGATGTCAACAATAGTGTGATGATTGATCAGTTGGGATTTACATTGGTTGATTTGAATAGTAGAAGTTTTAGAGATAAACCTTTTATTATGGTATATCAAGCGAAACAAGTTTTCTATGTTACTGATCAGGAAAATAAAATGTGTTCTATAGCTCTCCAAGGAAAAAGGGTCGTTGATATTAATCACGAAAGTCATTCAATGAATGATCTGCTTGAGACTCCTTCTTTTTATAGGGGTTTACTAGAATTGAACGAAGAAGATGAAGCAGACAATGAACACGACACAAGAAATGATCATCATGAAGGGATATGGGAGGATATCTCTTTATAAAACTACATTGAAGGTTAGTTAGCTAAAATAATTATCATGAACTATATTTGAATTATGTATATTGTTATTGGTGTATATATATAACTACTTTTTTTGTTGTCATCGCAAGAAAATTAAGGATATGAGGTGTATGTCTTAGTATAAATTCTCCAAAGCCAGGCCAGCTAGTGATCATCAGCCTGAGAAGAGTGTGTATAAAGTACTTTGGCCCTAATGAATAACAGTATTGTCATTAATGTAATTTAATCTTTGATATATGTATGTAAGTGAAAAGATAAGGAACTTGGTCAAAACAGTATTGTCATGGTTGTATGATTTCCTTGCATTATGATTCTGTCTCTAATTGTGAGTTTATTATTCATGGTTGTTTTCCTTACTTCTGTTTCAGCCAGCACTGTTTAAGCATAAGGGTGTTGAGTTTTAATATGTTCCAATGAGTTTTGAGTCTCTCACATGTCATTAAGATGTTAGTTATATAATCTGTAAGAGAAGAAGATTTGAATGTCGTTGAACTGGCTGCTGCTTTCTGACTGAAATGTTTTAACAGGGGAAATGGCTTGCTGGGTATATCTTTTAAATGAAAATTTAAAAAAAAATTCAAATTTTAAGACCGGTTCTCTCCAAATCCTGTCTGAAAAGTACATTTAAGACCGGTTTTAGATAGAACCGGTCTAAAAAGTTGAAATTTTAGACTGGTTTTTTTAAGACCAATTCTATAACCGGTCTAAAAAGTAGCATATTTTTAGATCGGCTGTATCAAGACCGGATCAAGAACCGGTCTAAAATGTCTTTTTTAACCAGTCTTAAAAATGATTTTTTCAGTAGTGTGATGTCTAATTTTGCACCCAAAAATAGTTAATTGTGTTGGGTGCACATTATGAAATAGTTCTTTGCTATTTTTGCACCTTAACCCTATAATTTTTATATGACTATTTGATTAAGTCAATTTAAACACTATCCCTCTATTAAGTCTAGTTAGGTATAACTCTCGTAAAGATGTTTTAGTGCCTGATTGAGTTAGCATGGTAAAAGAACTTTTACACAAATCAAGGTAAAACTTTTCTTACATATTTACCTCATATACCGTAAATTATAGTAGAAAACCAATTTCTACCGTCAATCCAAACAGATACTTACACAGACTCAAATTCAAAACTCTGTATTCATATTTTTTTAAAAATCAAAATAATTTTGTTAAAAAAACTCAAGCTATGTTTATTTCAAATTATAATATGATTATTATGATATGAGAATTTTATTAAAATGTAAAAGAGTCAAAACAATACCATCAAATTGTTGGACAAAAAAAAATTGAAATCAAATTAAAATGGACACATGAAAAAACTAAACAAAATCAATATACCCCCTTACATTTTGTATAATGTCTTCTCAAAATATTTTTGATCCCTTTTATAAAATATTTTGTTGGTTTCAGTTAACATTAAATATTTTTTTATATATGCTCATATTTGATAAATGTAATGAGAGGGTGAAAATTATTTTAACTTTATAGCTTAGAGTGACTGATATGAGTAATATGGAGAATCAATTGAATTTTTTGATATACTGGAGAATCAATTGAATTATGACAGACTTAGTTAATTACTTAGATAATCCGCATTACATACTCATTATAATTATGAGCATCTAATTTCTTATAATTATGATAAGATCTCAATCGTTTAAATTTTAATCTGAATTGTTTAAATTTAAAATTTCTATTTTTAAAGGATAAATTCATTTTTATTAGAAATAATAGTTATGAGATTATTTTTATTTTTAGTTTTGCATATAATAAAATAAAAATTTATCTAAAATATAAAAGTTAAATTAAATTAAATCTAAACCGTCTAATCTAATAATGATCTAATAGTAAAGATGCGTGATGAGCTTATTTTTAATCATCAAAGTGCTCCCTTACTTAGATACTTGGGAGGGACTACAACATTCTTTTCTAATTGGTCCTAGCGAGCATGATCACCAATTTTTTTCTTGTACAAATTTCAAGAAAAATAAGTGAGCCAACAAATTTTGGTGGGCCTCTGAGCGTGTCGTAAAAAGGAAAAAGTGAAAATAGATAGATTTTTTTTATAAAAAAAAAAGTGACTCTGTTTTCTGGAAAGTACTGCTTACCATATGGTTGAACTTTTCTTTTGAAAAAAGAAAAATCATGGTACTTCTATTCTAAATATAAATTTTAATTGATTTTTAAAAATAATTTAAAAAGTTAAATAAATTATTTTAAAATATTTATATTTATTATTTTTTAAATTAATTTATGTGACTTATAAACTGATATGTAATAAAATTATTTACATCATATACTATAATTAAATAATTCATTTTACTTTCTTAATTAAAAAAAATTAACTAAGTTTTTAATTTAAAAGTGACGGAGAGAGTGAGAGAGTATAGGTGTGTTTGGGATAGCGGTAGGAAAAATGACTTATATAATTCGAGCTTATTAAAAATGACTTAATAAATAAGTCAATATTTATAATGTGATTTATGTTTGGATGAGCAGTTAAATAAGTGAATTTTTATAAATCAAAACGTGTTCAAATTAGCGATTGTGTAAGTGCGTTTTTAAAAGTAAAAACTTGAATGCCATTTGTATATTCTTTAAATTTTAGATAGATTATATATACAATCTCCAACAGTAACATATCGTCTGGCTTAGGAAGATATCTGAAAATGCAACAATTATAATTTCTTCACCTGAGTGCATGAGAAAAGGAATTGAAAGTCAATTAACCTTAACCATGTAAAATACAAACTTGTAACTCCATAGATGAAGCCCAAACTAAGAATGGAATTAAGGAAGTTAAATAATTTACTTAATAAGTTATTTAATCATATAATATGTTAGTTTCCTTAGATTATATATCTATTTACACTACTACAAAAAGGGTAAAAGGTGGCGCACATTTTGTAGCACTTCTTTAAACAAGTGTCACAGCTTCTCTTTTTTTTTTTTTAACGTCTATAATTTTTTTTTTAATTTTGGGTACCAGCTGTGGCGCCTAATAAATTAAGTGCTACAATTGAGGAGGCCTAATGTGACGCCTGCCTACGCAGGCGCCACACTTGGGGTCACGAAAGCAGCTGTGGCGCCTAACCCACCAAGCGCCACAGCGGCAGCATTGATTTTTTTTTTTTTTTTTAAGAAAGTGGGTATGTGTGGCGCCTAAATAAATAGGCGCCACACATATTAATATGTTTCTCAGCTGTGGCGCCTAATTGCTTAGGCGCCACAGCTGAGAAGAAGCAATTGTGGCGCCTAATTATTTAGGCGCCACAATTGCTCACTTTAAAAAAAAAAAAAAAAAATTCAAATTTATAGTGTAGCTCTTAATTATTTCATTTCCCGCGTAGTGGTCCTGTGTCCGCCTCCCATTCCTTCTCTTTTTGACTACTACTCCACTTTAATTATTTAACTACTCTCTCCTCCATTAAACTACTTTCCCTTTCTCATCTTCTTAGTGGATCCGTCGGCCCCCTCCCTCCATTTGCTATCATCTTCACACTAAAAAACACACCCACATGCTCACTCGTCACTCAAGCTAGCATCACCAACGTGGTCTCCCACTCCCTGCGCTGGTCAATTAATAGATTTGTAAGAAGAAGACTATTTCATTCTAGCTTGCTTTGTTTAAATTTTTTTTTAGTCAAGATAAACTGTGATATAACGTTTGCCTTTTTGTTCCTAATTTAATAGGAAAGAATGAAAACATAGCTTATTTCGTTTGCCCTTTTTGCTTTGTTTAAATTTTTTTGCCGACAAGCTTGCGTTTTTTTAGTAATCTTTTAATTTACTTAATTAGTTGTTGATGTACTGTGTTCACTCATTTTATATAAAATTTCACAATCAGGAAGCATAAAAAAAAGCCACAGGAAAAAAAAGAAGAAGAAGAAGAAGAAGAAAAAAAGGGGGACCCTATTGTGGCGCTTGCTCAAGCAAGCGCCACAGGAGGGGGTCCTCCTGTGGCGCTTGCTGGAGCAAGCGCCACAATAGGGTCCCCCTACTGTGGCGCTTGCTTGAGAAAGCGCCACAGGAGGCCCCCCTCCTGTGGCACTTCCTCAAACAAGCGCCACAGAAGGGTATTTTTTTAAAAAAAAAATTTTTAAATGTTGTGGCGCTTCCAAGCGCCACAGCTTTTTTTAGTGGCACCTAGATATGTGGCACTTCTCTAGCGCCACAGTTAATGCAATTATAAGCGCCACAGCTTTACTTTTTTGTAGTAGTGTTATTAGTTAAACTAATTAGTTTGAAGAAAGAAATAAAAATATAAATACTCTAAAGTAATTTAATCAGCTTCCTTAATTTCTTCAAAAAAATCAACTTTATCTTATAATTAAGATAAGATGAAGTATTAAATATTAGTATATATTAATATGGGCTATATATGAAGTTTTAAATAACCGGTACTATTGACAAACATATTTTTCTATATATTTCTCAAGTTTTTTTTATCTCTGTTGACCACCAGCTTAGCAAAAGGTTTTTGTGGATTTTTCTACATGCACATAACGGTAATAAATTCAACATGCCAAGTTTGGACCAAAAAAAAAACACTGCAGCTTTTTTCAAAAAAAAAAAAGTGGGTATCTCAGACTTAATAAATAAGCTGCGTTTTCGGGCTTTTTGTTTTTTTTTCAAGCAGCGGTCCCAAACACTCAAAAACGGGTTGTGTTTTTAGTTAGGCTTTTTTACCTAAAATCGGGTTTATTTGGGTAAAATAAACCCGATCAAACATACACTATGGGGGTGTTTGTGATAGCGTTTTGAACAGTCAAAACGCACTTATTACGCAAGCCGAGAAAAAACTCCTCTCACATACTTGCCTCGTATACCGTGAATCACGAATTATAAGCACGTTTTGGATAAAAATAAGCCATTCCAAACGCACAATATCTATAAGTACTTGTGT
Source organism: Inga leiocalycina (assembly GCA_963242795.1). NCBI lineage: Eukaryota > Viridiplantae > Streptophyta > Magnoliopsida > Fabales > Fabaceae > Inga > Inga leiocalycina. The sequence continues at coordinate 46,891,614 of OY725324.1, forward strand.
GAATCCTACGTTTTGACTTGGAAGCAAACAGGGACACACGCACTTTTAAAAAATAATTATATGATGATTACGGGTGAGAATCTTCTCACGGTGAGGTCTACTAACTTTTAATTTATTTTCTGTGGCTTCTAGATTATTCTAGGATTATTAGTCAATGACAAGGCAATTAAATCTAGACTGATCAGTGAACTGATTTGGGTAGTGGATTAAGGGTCAATGGATCAAATCGGAGTTAAACAAGAACCAAACATGTGAGAAACTGAAGATTTTAATCTTATTAATATGAAATTCTAAAGAAAAAAAAATCAAAAAATTCATTTTTAAAAAAATAAAAAATAAAAATTCTGGGTCATCGGACCGGACAGTCTACTGGTCGGTTGGCCGGTTTCCTGTCCGAACTATCCGGTTTAATCCTGATTCCATTATTATGCAATAAACTGTAGATTCGAATAATCTCACTAGCTTTGAGCAAAAGAAAAAAAAAGAATAACCTCACTAGCAAACAATCAGTGCCAAAAATATAATGACATGACTAGAGCTGGAAAAACGGGCCGAGCCCGTCGGGCCAGCCCGTTTAGACCCTGAATTTATAACGGTCAGGCTTCAAATTTTTGCCTAAAAAATGAAAACGGGCTTAAAAGGGTCAGCCCTGTTGTAAAGTCGAAGACCTAAAAGGGCCGAGTCTTTAGGGCCTGTATTTTTTTTTATTTTTTAAAATTATTTATATGATAATAATATTATTAATTTTTTATATTTTTTTAATGATGTTGCAAATATTTAGTTGATATTAACGTTTTTAGAATTAAATTTCATAAAAATATCTTGTATTAATAATCCTAAAAATTAAAAACTTATAAAAAAATATTTCTTATTTCATAAGTATTCTTACCAATTTTGTATTTTTTAACTTATTTTTTTGTGATTTTTTTATTTATATCTTGTGTTGTTTATTTTATTGACTACTTACAATTTTCAAGATATATTTAGATGAAGTATTTTTAATTTTATTAAGTCTTCTCATTAATTATTTGTAATTGTAGTATGTAGCTAATAGTTTATCTTTGATTATGACTTAATGACCGTGTTTGTTTGTTGCATGATACATACCGTTTACACTCTAATTTTGATAATATTTATGTGTTAAATTAGGAATTTCACTGTTGAAGTTTTTAAAAAAAAACTGAAAAAAAATAAAATTTGTTCAATCTTGTGAAAAAATATTCAGGCCCTAACCCTTATGCTTTCTGGCCGGGTTTTGAAAAATAACAATTTTTCTTACCTCAAGTTTAAAAGGATCGGCCCTTTTAGGCCCTAACTCGTTAAGTGTCAGCCCAATAGGACCGGGTCGATCCTAATTCCTAACTCTAGATATGACCTGTTGATATTTGAAGATGGAATTTTCAACAAATATTATTTTTGCCGTCACTTATAGTAGTACTTTTTTGCACTTAAAATAACAGAAACGAAACTGCCCAGAAGACCTCACTTAAGAGTCGGCCGGCCGGAGATACTTCGCTTGTATATTATATCATCGCTTAAATAATCGACACCGCTTCCCTTACACGTTATTTGCGGGAGAAAAAATACCATCCTTCAAATAAAATATATAAAAATTTAATTTCTTACACATTAACGTAAAGGCGGGTTAAGGGTTGAAAAACGGGAAAATTAGGGAAAAGGATAAGGAGAGAAAATATTTATTAATAAGAACTATAAAGATTATAATTATTTTGATTAACCAAAAATTAAAATATAAATATTTAATTATAAAATTAACCGTAACCAAACTTCATATAGAGAAACTCCATTTCAACTATTTGACCATAGTTATTATTAATTAATGTTCCCTCCTTAAGTGTTATTAGCAGTTTATTTAGGAATTTATTATTTAAGAATTTTAAATTTTAGTATTTTTCATTTTTATAACACCTTTTTTGGCGTACATCCTGTTTGTTTAAGCTTTTTTTCCCATGAAAAATCACATATCTTTAAAATAAATATATTCTAAGATTTTTTTAAATTTTTTCTAAGTTTTTAAAAATAATCTAAACTTAGAAAGAGGTAGGTTTCTGATTATAAAGATTAAATCTAACCGAAAAAACACACATCTTCTGGGCGATGAGCAAATGACACGTTTCCGTAACAAATAACGTGGTAAGTTTCTGAAACTTTTTTTTATTGCATGTGTCTTACACCGCAGCCATTAATGAACGTGAAGTCTTATTTTATGTTTTAATTGATGCCCATGTAAGTTTAGAGAGCTAGTAAATTATTTAGGGAGAATTATACTTAGATTTCAACAAAAAAAAATGAAGAAATGATTTTTGGAAATTGTAAAATGAAAAAATTGTCTCATTAACAACTCCAAGAACCTGTATTGACAACTCATTAACAACTGCAGGAGCATTTATTGACAACTTCTTGAAACTATTTTTTCATTTTGCAATCTTCAGAGATCATTTTTTCATTTCTTTTTTTTCTTGAGACTTAGTGTAATTCTCCCAATTATTTATAACACAAAACTATATACAGCTTCCAATTTTTATTCTTGTGCACATGCGCACAAAATTTTTCTTGGACAATTTTTTTAAAAAAATATAATAAGAAACGCTGCAAATTTGATTTTTATAGGTGGGCCTCTCGGCTCGTTACATATATGCAAGTCATAAAATGATAAAGGTGAAATTCGAGAATTTTTTAGGGAAAATGCTAAAAAATTATATTGAAAATTGTAAAAGGATAATTCAGTATATTGAAAATAGGAAAGGACATATCAGATAGACAGAGGAATATGGGGTTTTGAAATCTCTGTCAAATAACGAAAATGCCCTTCAGCCTTCCATCTTCCCCACTTCAGAATAACAATATGATCATCGGAATTAACAACTCCAGATTCGACATTAACAACATCAATTCTTCTTTTATAATGAATAAGTTTCAGAGTTAATAACAACACCTATCACTTAATTAACAATTCCGGATTCGACATTAACAACTCCAATTTCTTCTTTCACAATTATCAAATTTCAAGGCCAATAACAACACCTATCTCTTAATTAACAACTCCAAATTCGACATTAACAACTCCAATTTCTTCTTGCACACTAAACAAGTTTCAGGGTCAATAACAACTCTTTTCTCTTTATTAACAACACCGTATTCTACATTAACAACTCCACTTTCTTCCTCTACTTTAGAATAATAACACATATATCTTAATTAACAACTCCTGATTCGACATTAACAACTCTAATTTCTTATTTCACACTTTATAAGTTTCAAGGCCAATAACAACACCCATCTCTTAATTAACAACTCCGGATTCGATATTCACAACTCCAATTTAGCAAGTTTCAGAGCCAATAGCAAAACTCATCTCTTAATTAACAACTCTGAATTCAAAATTAATAACTACAATTTCTTCTTTCACAATTAACAAGTTTCAGAGTCAATAACAACACCTATCTCGCCATTAACAACTCCTAATTTGCCATTAACAACACCTATCTCTTTTGTCTAATATTGTAATTTTGCCCCCTCCCCTCCCCTCCCTCCCCTACCCTTCCCTCAAACCAAACACACCCTAAGGGCTTGTTTGGTTTGAGGGGAGGGGAGGGAAAGTGGGAGGAGGGAAAATTTTTTTAAGTTGAATTTAAAAAAATTAAAGAAGTGAGGTTAAAAATTTTTAATTAATTTTTCTTACTCTTTTATCTTATATATTCTCTTTATTAAAATTTTATTACCCCACATCTTCAATCTTTTAAAATTCAACTCATAAAAATTTTCCCTCCCCTCCCTTCCCCTCCAAATCCCTCACACCAAACAGACCTTAAGGGTGTATTTGGTTTGAGGGGAGGGTAGGGGAGGGTGGGAAAATTATAATTTTGGACAAAAAAAACTCAAAATTTACCCTATCATTTTATTAAATTTTGGGTTCCCGCTCAAAATCTACTTTAACATTCTTTTTAAATTTTGTATTCCCGCTCAAAATTTAAATTCTTTCAACCCAAAAAGGTAATTTATTCACCCTCTCATTCCCTCCCACCCCGCCCCTCCCCTCCCCTCACCTCAAACCAAACACACCCTAAAAGGGATTAATACACAATATTTTGATCTTAAGTTTGGTCTCATTTCAAGTTTGATACCTCAAATTTTAAATCATAAGTTCTAATCCCTCAACACTAATACAAAAAAGGATTTTTAGACCGGCATATTTAGATCAGTTATAATGGATAAGGTCTTAAAAATATAACTGGTGGCATTTTTGTAATTATAATCAACTTTTAAGATCAGTTATAGTCAATGTATTAAAAACCGGACCGAACTAGACCGACAGGTTCATACCGGAAATCGGTGAACTAGACTCTGGACCGGTTTGGTTGGGGTAAAAAAAACCGGAGTCTAACTGACCCGGTATGAACTGGTATACATGAACATTTAAATTGTATATTTTTTTAATTGACCCCAGTCTGACCCCCGGTTTGACTCCCGGGCTTACCTCAATCTAAACCACTGATCCTTGACCCAGTGTCTCGACCGGTTCAATGTCCAGTCCAATTCTCAGTACCTTGGTTATAGTGAAATAAGGTCTAAAACATATATACTTTTCAGACCAGTTCCCAAAATAACCGATCTTAAAATATAAATAATTAAAAAATATAAATATATGTAATATATTTTCTAAACTGGTTCTAAATATAACAAGTCTAATATATTATTTGAATTAAAGGAAATTAAAAAAAATAATATGTTTATTATTTTTAGACTGGTTGTAAAGAACGACCGGTCTCAAATATTAAAATTTTAAAACCGGTTGTTATTAAAAACTAATATAAAAAAAGGCGAAAAAATTCATTATTTTTAAGATTAGTTATTTATAATAACCGGTTTAAAATATTACTTTTAAAACCGGTTGTAAAGAACAACCGATCTTAAAAGTGACCTAAATTTTCCTTTTCAGCTTGCGCCTAATTTCATTTTTGAAATTTGATACTCAAGCACATCTTGTAAACCCCTCCCTCGGTTCGGGACAGCTCCTTCTTTCCACTTCTCTCCTCCGTCCTTAACCTTCACCGCCGTTGATTCAGATGTACGGTTGAATATATTACCGTAAGGCTTGGCGTTTGGTCCCTCCGATTGGTTTCTTTCTCTTCTTGCCTCCCTTGGGTTTCTTGCTCAAATTCCTCCTTCCCTCATCTCTCCTCCGTTCTTTACCAACGCCGTTGGTTGACGCAGGGGTACTCTGGATTGCATTTCCTCGTTGTCGTTGCTTGCTGATGAACCCATGTCGTGTGAGTTCACAAAATAAAACTAGGTTTGAAAATGTAGCATAGTAACTCAACCTAGGTCGTTCTTGTGAGGAGATTAATTTCTAATTTTCTAAGTAGTAAAGTGATAAAAAGCCTTAAAGTTGTGAGAAATCATTTTGAGAATTTGATTTTAAAACTCATGAAGTAATCTAAGCTAAAGCAATATTTTTATATATTTTTTCGGTTTTTAAAACAAAGTAGCAAAAGGAATTGAAATTAACACTAATAACAAGATAAATTCAATTAACTAATATAATGATGAAATGTAATTCCCTTGAGTTGGGGTTTTAGTCTTCCTTGCTTGCTAATAATATGAATTCCATAATGAGTCAAGAAGATAGAACTAAGATACCACTAGCTCCATACTTGCAATAATCATTTAATTCATTCTACCGAAGCAATTAAATGAATATTACCAAATAATTCAGACTCAAGGAGATGAATAATCAACTTCCAATTCTAGCTTGTAATTACCATTACAAAAGTTCAAAGCATTTAGTTTAGTCATTTACAATCCACTTAACCAAGTTGGAATAAACAACTCAACCTACTCCAAAATTGAATCATACAAAGCTTAATTAATCAACTCCTAGCTCAACCACCAAGTTTATTCACTTGGCATAGAATAATCTAAATCATAATCACATACTTTACCACGCCATACAATTATGAAATAGAAAGAGAGCTTAAGTAATTCCATTAAAGTTTAGAAGCTCAAACCATTACCCAACTCAAGAAAATCACCAAGACTTAGCTACTCATAGAGGAAGAGAATGAAGATTGATGAAGGAAGAAGGATTTAGCCATAGGAAATCCCTTTCGTTCCAGCTACTCTTCACAACCGCCACTCTTACTCATTACTCCTTCACATTCGGTGTCCTCCTCCCTTTCTTTTTTCCATCGTGTGACCCCCTTCACACTTGCAGCCGCTTCTTCATTCTCTCGTTCGCTACCCCTTTTCACACTCTTCAGCCCTCAATTTATCTTGGTCTTTTTCCCCTCTCTCCACTTGGTCAGCCTTCTTTCTTCACTTAAGCCCTTCAGTTCATCATTTCAAATCGATTTGGTCAAGAATTTTGGCTGCCTCTTCTCCTCTTTATTCCATCGGTCCAGCTTGCTTCCTTTATCAATTTCAATTGCTTTAGCTTGGTCAACAATGTCGGCTCAATATCCTCTTCTTTCCAATTCAATTTGTTGCTCTCATCTTCTATTCTTCAAACAGCTGCAATTCGGTTCAATAATGCCATTTCGGTCAAGCTTGGTTCAGCTCCTCTTTCTCTTTTATTCCCAATCGGTCCAGCTACTATTTTCATGCTTTAATTCGGTTTGGTCCAGCTGCTCATCTATTTCTTCCCATCTTCAATTTCAGTCCAGCTCTTCTCCTCTTATTTCCTTCACAGCCGCCACACACAAAATAGACAATGGTCGCCACTTCAATCTTTCTTCAATTATCTCTAGGTTAAATAGGTAAGTTATGCCTTGTTTGGATAAAGTGGTGAAAATATGTTTTATGATAGGTACAAAATTACAACCACCAAACAAGGCCCTTACTCATTTAATCTCCTCTTAGAGAAAATATGAAAATAAATTATGCACTTGTGATGTTCCACTCTTATCCCTTAGTAACCTCCAAAATAACATCTTTGACCTTGATCACTTAAGTTGTGCCACAACATCACCTACAAAATTAAATTCACAAAGTAATATTTTGCTCACAATTAAAGAATAGTGGGAATAACAAATATTAATTAAAAATATAACAATTTAACCACTTTAATTCCAAAATTATTCTTTCACTAAAGTCTCACATTAACACTTGATTATGCCCAAAATATTCAATTAAGCCCCACAAAAGCCTAAGATTATTTAATAAAAATATATAAATATTGAGCTCTATCACTTGCCTCCCCTGGGTTTGTTCCTCAAGCTTGAACTCCAGGTATTTATGAGATAAATTTGGCGTTTTTTGTTGCTTGCTCTTAGGCATTGTTCACCCTTTTGAATTATCTTAACTTGTGAGCATTATTTATGAGATAATTTCTCTTAGAATCTGTATGACATATGAGACATGCCCAAAAACATCATTGATTTTTGTTAATTGCAACCTTTTCCCCTGTATGAGTATCAATTGCAGAACCTACGACACCATAACTTCCTTTTCCAATAACTTTTTGGACCTGATATCGACTTGCCTTTCCATACTTAGTAAAGAACTGTGTTTCTTATGTCTATAAAAATTCATTTACAAACATAATGCATTGTAGAAATATAAAGATAGTAAGGAGTACTCAAACATTACTAGTTTAAACTACAGTGATTCCTATTATGTAATATGAAAAACACACCTAATAAGAGCAATTAGCAACATAAACTACAAAGTAAGTAAATCTAAGATACCTTGTCAGAGAAAATCTAGCACATTCAATACTAAGACCTTGAAAATTTATACATCTTCATTAGAGATGTCACTAATGATTAATAGGAACCAAAGAATGTAAGTCAAACGCTAACAACATTACTGTTATAACATAGGTGCAGATGAATCAGAATTAGGCTAAACCCACGCCTGTGGCCCATTACTGGTAAATAGCTATAAAGGATTATCTCTTTATATTTTTCACTTCTTTTTGGCATAATTTGTTTTGTGAAAATAATGAAACTGCTTTCTTAGTCACTTGGGACACTTCTGTAGCTAGGTGCAAGTAATTTATGATTACTTCAACGTAAATATGTGAAAAAATTTATACATTCATTTTCTTCTTTTTCTATATAGAGATATATCTGTGGATGTGAGTATATATATTATATATATTCTCCTAAGTCTTATTGGGATAGCATGAGGACCCCAATTATTTACTGTCCTTAAACCATTATTGTCCTTAAAGTGAGGATAATGAGGCGTCCTAGTGAGGGTACTCTGAATCCAACTAATGTTAATCAGAGTGAGCCTAGCAATGCTCCGAGCCAGGATCAAAGTACGCCACATAACCAGTCCATACGAAGGGGTAGAAGAGGCACCAGATTGAGAGACATTCCCCTCACTAAAAATATCGGGGAAAAGATTTTGATTGAGTTTGATAGATATTGGAAACCAATCAAGCCTAATACAAGCCGATATAGGAGTTTTGTCGGCCTCCTAACATGCAACAAGCCTAGCATCTTGATAGAGGAGTGGAGAAATGTGGATAAACATGTGAAGAAATATATTTGGAAAACTATCTAGGTATAAAATTATTGCCCTCACTAACTATCAATTTGTATAGTTGAATTATGAAATTTGTCACAAACTATCAAATGCATGTAATATAGCTCACTTACGACATTCCTGAGAGTGAAATCTTTTATAAGAAGACAATGACGTATTGTGATGAATGCTGGAGGAAATTTAAGACAACTTTAGCTAACAATTACGTACATATTGATGTGAAAGAATACCAGCCTTATCCTAATCCGTTCAACAAGTATTCTTATATTGATAAATACACTTGGCAAGAATTTAGACGGCTTTGGACTACTTCAAAAGCATTGATGAGTTGACTTATTTTGCATTTGATTTAATTATGAATTGTCTTTATTGATTATAACCTTAATTTTGATTTCTTATTCGTAGGAAAAAAGACAAAAAGCCCAAGAGAGTGGTAGAAAGAATGATTGCCCCCATACAATGTCTCGTAGGGGTTATGCGAAGGCTGAAAAAGACTTGTTGGCAGCCAAACAGAAGAGATTGGAAGAAGCAGCTCAATCTGATCATTTTGTTCTTCTTTCCCCACCATCTCTGATATGTCGTGAAGAGAAGTGGTTGTTCGCTCACCAAAAGAAGAGTGGGTCTTATATGAGTGAACAATCTCGTATAGTTAGTGAAAAAATTATAAGTATTGTTATTGTTATTAATTATTTAGTAAACAAACTTTATTAATAACATTTGTCATCTATGTCTTATAAGAAGAGCTTAAAAAAACAAGTTGAGAGATCATTTAGGTCGGATAGGAGGAATGATATCCTAACCATTGCTACAAGAAAATATGAGCATCCTAGCCATGTTAAGGGGTTGGAGGATGGGTAGGTATAAGGGATTACTTTGGAGCTTCCCCCCTCCCACCATTCCTCAAGTGCGGTAACTAGGGAGGAGATGGAGCATATGTTGGCCACTGTGAGAGCAAAAGCAAGGGCTGGGGCAGAAGCATCATTTGATGTATGATTTGAAGAAAGGTTCAGCAAGATGATGGAGTAATGGATTATCATAGCGAGCACAAGATAAGATATCAATGCTCCCCAGGTACATTCCATAAACCCTAAAGGGAGTTGTATTAGTCAGTCGTCAGAGGGTCCTGGAAAAGAAATTGGTGAGCCTTGTGACCTGTTTGTGAAGGATCCTTTGAGACAATTAGTTGCATGTGGGAGCATGCACAACTTGGGATCAACTGTCCACCACTAAAAAATAGAAGATAATTAAGCTAAAGTGACAGTTGAAGAGGTGATCGTTACAAATGCACCTCTCCCTATACCTGCTAATGACTTCAAGATTGTGAGCGATGTCCCCAACTCTTTCATCTTATGGCCAAAGAACCTTATTTTTGATCGAGCTGAAGAAGTCTCAATCACAGCCCCGCCACCTACACCTCCCTCCATTCAAGAAGTTTCACAACCTCCATTGAATGTCATGTAACAAGTGATTCTGATGGCATATGATACATCCTTTCAAACAAGAGATTAGCCTACTGATTCAGTTGTTGGCAAGTCAAAAAAACTTGTTCGCCGTTTAGCTTCCACAAGCGTACGGGTCGCAAGTAATAAAGTGATAAGTCAAGATCGTTCCCACGAGGACTATGAGAAATGCGAGTTAACTAATTTAACCATGTTCTTAATTAGGTTGAATGGAATCATTTGAAATTGATGAAGTTAAATAAAAAAGTTTGATGAAAATAACAAAGAAAAACAGTGAAAAATTTAGAAATTGGGTTTAACTTCAAGAGATATAAACTTAGGATTACTTCTTCCCCATTGTATTTCATGAAACTATGCAAATATTCACTTATGCTAGTTAAATGAGTCTATATGTTAGTCAAAGATCATAAAATCATCAACCAAGCTCTCTCAAGTCAAGATTGATTTTTAATTTTCATTAAAAATATTCAATCTCTTGTTTACAATTAATGAAAATCATCTTTCCAAAGCAAGCCTTCGCATGACTATGCTAGGTTGTTAGATATATCTCTATTCTAACAACAAACCATCCATTTAATCCCTAAACTTCAAGTCTAGCATGATTTTTCTTAAGTTCTACAATCAAAATAGCTCTCTCAAGCATCTTCCAATTGAACAACTCTAATCATGTGGTGATCAAGCACAAGATAGCATTAAGCTCAAAGAAAAATCAACATATAATACTCATTAACCAACAAAAGCAAGATAATCCAATAGTTTCAATCCATACAATGGGTAAAAGTAATCCTAATTGATGGTTCTAGCTACTCATGGTCTGTAAAAGCCAAAATCTCAGCATACAATCATAATCCATATCAGCAAAATAGAGAAAAAGGAGAGAAGAACAAGAAAAACTCAAGAATTGAGGCTCCAAATCCTTTCTTAATCCAATCCCAAGCTCCAAGCTCTCCAAAATGCCAAACCCTAGCAGCCACTATGTTCAAGAAGTCTAGCCTCCCCCTATTTTCGACCTAGCCCATGCCTTTATACTGGTTTTTCTGCTTCATTTTTCAAAACGCATAGCATCATTTTCGCGCGTTCGCCGTGGGTTCGCTACAGCGAATACCATAGCGAATTGTCATACAAAACCAGACAGAACCAGTGCTTTTTCAGGTGATTTCGCTATGACTTTGGCCACAGCAGATTCCACAGCAAGTGCAGGCTTCTCCATAATGTCCATTTTCCTCTTCCTCTTGCATTCTTCCCTTCATTTCACATCTTCCCATGATCTTTATGAGCTTTTACAACTTGTCATCCTCCACCTACAAGGAGGAGGGATTCATAAGCTCTTTTAACTTTCACAAATAATTAAAACTATGTGCATTTAACTCATGATTCAACAAAAATCTGATTTATCTTTTGTCCTATCACATTTTCTTCTACAATCTCTTTATATGCACAATTTGAATCCAAAAATAAGTGAAAAGAGAAGAAAATGTGCTAAAATACTCTTGATTTCTATGAGTTAACACAAGTCAAGGATGTAATGCTATCTTGAGAGAGATGATTTAATGTCCCTGGTAGCTCCTTGACTATAGCTTACGGTTTCGATTGTCCAACTATTTTTAATGTAAGTATCTTCTTCAATTGGAAGTAAATATTTTACAAATTACGCCGTTAAACTTTGATTTGTGTGCTTGTATTATTGTAGGTATATGAATCGTACGTTGGTTTCCTCTGACAAAAGTGATAAATTTGGATTTCTATGCCTAGTTCAACTCCACGACAAAGGGACCATTACTACTATCAGACATACATACTTATCAGAGAGGCTTAGTGAACCCCAATTGAGTGTTTCTTGGCTCCATATGTGCATAAGTAAGAAACAAATATCTATTTCATAATATATAAAATGCTTGATATTTCCTTAATATATAGTCATCCTTTTTTTATCAAGGATCACTGCAATTGGTTCTTTTATGCAAGAAGAGTTATACAGTTATCCTCTTATGCTCCCTCCACCTCAAACCAAGGAATGAATTGAAGAAAACCTTGAACTCGTAAGTTTTCTTGCATTGCCTATTGTTGGTAATTCATGGAATTTATGCAAAATAAGTAACCTTTGTGATTTTAAAGATAGAGCTATGAGAACATTCCGACACACTGGTTGTGATAAGCATGTTTGTGATATAAAAGACCCTACATGAATCATGCCAAGGGTTGGTACATAATGGTTTGTTTTAAGAATGTATTCAATAAGCCATGCTTTTATACTTATTTTAATGATATCATATCATTTTTCAGAGTTGTAGGCACCCACCGGGGTCAACTTATGTGGGTTGTATGTTCTGAGATATATTTATAACATTATCACCCTAGCCATGATAGAATTTACTCAAGAAGTAAATGTATATTTCAAAAATTTTGTATTACTTTTATTATTTTTTAAGTTAGCAAGGTTATGTTTTGTTTGGCTTTGGTGTTACAAATGTTTGATCTTGCTGACCCCTTTCTGAACAAAGATATTGATTTCATCCGTAATTGTTGTGCTGAATTCATTTATGAACTTTTACAACAATAATGAGTTTTTGTAAAACTGAGGAATTTGCTGTATATACTGAGAAATTTTTCTTTTCTTGGCTTATCTGCAAAACTTGTTGGTTGCATGAATTGATATGTTTGCTTTTTTTTTTTTGTGATGATGTGACATCATGCATTTATCCATGTGAACTTGGTTGAGACATCCATTAGCCTATGTTATGTTACAAGTTCCCAATGAGAAAGCTAAAGAAAAAGGAAATGATAAGTGGAAGGAAATTAAAATGAACACACCTTTTGGCAACATTAATTTTGTTACAAGTTAGTTGTTGATTGCATAACAAATTCCATATATATATGGCATGTATAAATTGAATATGGGGACTTGTCACTTAAGTCTCAACTTTGCACTTAATAAGTATGGCCTTGGAAGCAGCTTATCTTCTAGGACATGTGTTCTGGTATACAAATATAATCAAAGACAACAAGGAAAAAAAATCATAAAGCTAACTTTTAAAACTGGTTGTATAAATAATTGATCTTAAAAATATTTTCAAGACCGATTGTCAATACAATCGGTCTTAAAAGTTTGATTTTAAGACCGGTTGTCAAAACAACCGTCTTAAAAGTGAAACTTTTAAGACCGAGTTTAAGGACAACCTGTCTTAAAAGTGTTACCGTAGCACTTACATGAGGTATTTTAAGACCAGTGATTATGTTAACCAGTCTTAAAAATATATATTTTTAAGACCGGTTTCCATTATAATTGGTTTTAAAACGTTTTCTTTAAGACCGGTTCCTTAACCAGTTTAAAAAGTATCAGACTTTTTAGACCGGATGTATCAAGACCTTATCATAAACCGGTCTAAAAAGTCATTTTCAACTGGTCTTAAAAGTCATTTTTGTACTAGTGCAAGTTTTATTCTATTTTAAACATTGGTGCTCATAATTTAATAAATATCTGGATCATTTTGCCTTTGAGGGAAAAAAACTAATGATTTGAAACTTAATAGAATAGAACTAAAATAAAATCAAACTTGAGGGATAAAAAATTATATTAACACTTTTAAAAAATATATTTATATGATGATTATGAGTGTGACTTTTCTTATAGTGGGGCCTATATTTTGCAAATAGGCTACCATTCTGATCCTATTTATAAGTTCTTTTTTACCTAAAAAATTGATCATATTTATAAGTTTAGTTTCAATGTAGTAAATGAGATTGAGGCAATTTTGCCCTTAGTTATTATACCAATAAAGTAATAATTTAAACATAGATAAAGAAAAAATAGTTGAAAAGTACTCATTGATAAATAAGGACATAATTATAAATTTACCTAATAATCATTGAGTTAACTACCTCTCCTTAGTATGTGAGATTTAGTTAAAAGGAAGGGTAAACATAACTTTTAGTCCTCCAAGTTTGGACAAGTTTTGTTTTTGGTCCCTCAACTTTAAAACTTGTGGTCTTGGTCCCTCTAGTTTCAACCGTTTTCAACCGTTAGTCCATCTAGTTTCAAAGGGACTTGCTGGGCATTAAATAGTCCTATTTGGCATTAACGGTGTTAAACTATCCTATGTGTAATGCTGAGTGGACAGCTGATGTGGAAACTTTAAATATATAATTTGTGGTCTGAAAAAAAAACCAAAAAAAGCAGAGGAAAAAGGCAACAGAACACGCAGTTTATCAAATGTGGGAAAATGACGGGAAAGAACTTTATCGAGAAAGAAAAGCGAGGAGGGTTTGGTCGAAGAGGACCCACGCCAACGAAAAAGTATTCGAACAGTCAAGGCATTATCCGAATAGTCATTGTGATTTCAAACTCAGTTTCTAAATATGGTATTTGGATAGTAGGATAACTATTCGAATAATAAGGGCACTATTCGAATAGTATGATGATTATCCGAATAAGCTTTTGATGAATTTCAACATCCAATATCACAAGACTATCAGGATAGTAAAGTTACTATCAGAATAGTAAGATTACTATCAGGATAGTAAGGAGACTATTAGAATAATATTTAACATATTTCAAAGAGGACTATTCGAATAGTAATGGAACTATCAAAATAGTCTCAGTGCAAAATTATCAAATATTATTCGAATAATGAAGTGACTATTCGAATAGTCCATAACTGAAAAAGGGTGATTCTATTCGAATACAAGAAGTGCTATTCGAATAACAGCAGCAGACTCTGTTTCTTTCAGCACGGGTAACATTCAGTAATTTGGTCATATCTCCCAAACCACAGCTCGGATTGAGGTGAAACCAGTGGCATATGAAACTAGACTTCCAATGCGTCATTTTGAAACTAAGATCAAGTTGAAAGGAGCTCAGATGATAGAGATATGATCTGTTGAAGTTGACACATGAATCAGCGTCTTATTCCAGAACAGCTTTGATATTTTGGACATAACTCCTAAACTACACATCGGATTGAGACAAAACTAGTGTCATATGAAACTAAACTTAGAGATCTTTCCATGGATAGGTCATGGGTCATATTTAGAGTTATATTCAAAGAGATATGTCTTCTGGAAGTTGGTGATCGAAATCAAGCTCTATTATGTTCCAGACCAATCGATACACATTGAATCTTAACTTTTAAAATATAAAGTATTTGTGATTGATTCCAGTTGTTGTGTAAAGAAGACTTAAAGAGATTTATAGGGATAGTTCATTTGCCATGGATTTATATCCAAAGAGTTACACCCTCAGAAGTTTATTTAAGGGTTAAGGGGCAAATTTACCAGTGATGTTTTAAGAAAAGAGCGTCTAGCACAATTATCTTTTAAAAGGGGCATAAATACACATGAACAATTAAAACTGGAGCGTTCAACGCAATCCGTTAAATTCCTTATAACGTCCGTTAGCTGTGTTTGAAAATCATCTATGTGGCAAATACTGATATAAGACGTGGCAGTGAGAGGCATTAAATGAGTTTATTAAAGTTGAAACCTACCTTTCCCTGCAAATTGGTTCAGTGAAGTTCGAGAAGCAGTAGCGAAGTTGATTTTGGAAGCTTGAAATTGCAATTCTCTTTTCTGCATCAAAGTTTCGGTCACAGTGAGGATAAAAAGCTGCGGCGAAGAAGAGGTCATCTGAATTTGCAACGGTCCCCGAAAGTTGCAGAACACTCTGGATGAAGGTGATAGTGATGTTCTGGGTTGAGTCTTAGTTCTTCAAATTAAACTACTCTCTGAGCTCTGAAAATGAACTGTGATAGTAAGTAAGGGAAGATGGTGGTGGCTTGGTTTGTGGTCTCTCCTTTCTCTCTACAGTTCTACATTATGTGGTCTTGACGGAGGTGGTGGTATTGTCGACAAGGCTGTAAAAACAGAGGAGGAGTGACGATGGTTATGTGGTGAAGATGATGAAGATGAAGGTGCTGTGATGAAAGTGATGAAGAGGACGGTGGTGAATAGTGATGATCTCTTCCTCACTTGAGCTCCCCATTCTGTAGTATTTGAGAAATGGAAATGGAAGAAGGCTGAAGATATAGAGAAAGGCTGCAGGTTTTCGATGCTTGGATGATCCACAAGGTCCATCGATACTCTCCTTTTATTCTTACAGCTTGGTCCTTCTTTCTCATTCTTTCCAACTTATAGCCCCTACAGCCATTCTTAGCCCATGCTAGCTGCTACCACTATTAGTTCCTCCATCAATTGCCAGTTGAAAAGGGAAAGAGCAAATGCTCCTTGGTTCCAGCTAGCCGCCATTGTTGTCGGACGGAGAAGAGAACTGACGCTCTGACCAGGGACCAAAATGAAACTATTAAAAGTTTTCTGGCGGGACTCCTGTTAAATGTTTTAAAATATCCATATGTCAGACTCAATTTTCAAATCTTTTGGGTACTGTTTTGACATTTTCCAGGTCCCTTTTTTTCATTATAAGCTATCAATCGCTGCCGTATAAGCATTCAGTGCCACCACATCATTATCTCAAGTCAAACTTCTTTCTCTTTGACGGTCAATGACGACCAAATTAACAGATTGTGTACGGATTGCGCTGAAAGCTCCAGTTTTAATTGTTCATGTGTATTTATGCCCCCTTTAAAAGATAATTGTGCCAGACGCTCTTTTCTTAAAACATCGTTGGTAGATTTTCCCCTTAACCCTTATTTAAATATAGAGGTTGTAGTTTTCGTTTGTGAACATTCTTTCTCAAAGGTGCACTATTCGAATAGAGCAAGTACTATTCGAATAATATCATATATTTTGTGTGAAAGACTATTCGAATAACGGTTGGAATATTCGAATATGAAAGTTCATTATGAAGAATATTATTCGAATACAAGTGACACTATTCGAATAAGATCATTTGTTTTACAAGGCAACTATTCGAATAAGGAATTCACTATTTGAATACACTTCAAGTTCTAAAAGTTTATTTGAATAAAGGATAAAGTATTCGAATAAAGATTACTCATTATCAAAGAAGGATATTCGAATACAACAGATGTTATCCAAATAACTGATTTTCTAGAAAACAGAGTATCACCTTGAAACTTCTGAAAATCATTGAAATGCTATTACATCCAAAACATAAGTGGCATTCCAAGAGGTTAACTAAATTGCTATTACATCTAAAACATATTCAGTGTGTGACATTCAAAAAACATTGTTTAAGTTACACTAAAAATATCACAGTCCATAAAAAAAAACATATGCCACATCAAGGTTGACTCCCTCCTGGAGGAGCTTCATTTATCGACTCTTGTGTGGTAAAAGCTTTACTAAAATTTTGTGGCTTTTGAAGCGACCCCTTTGGTTCGTTACAAGACCTTCGATTATGCCCCTGCTTATGATAGTTGGAACAAGTCACAGTTGTATTTTTGCCGTTTCTCCTTACAAGCTCCTATTGTGTCCTCATCTGCTCCTCTTTTTCTTTTCTTATGTGGCCGTTCAGGACATTTGTGATATGGTGGAGGCTCAATTGGTTGACCATCTGCCTACTCCCACATGTCCTCTCCATTGATAGGCTCGACGATTGGAGAGTAAGAGGCCACAAAAGATTGCAAAGTCAAATACTTGTCAACATACTCATATGGATCCTCCCTCTTAACACAAATGCAAGCAACTGCATGTCTGTGAATGAATAGAAAGACCACATTGGGAAAAAACATTTCAGTCATCAAAACTGAATATTCAAATGTATCTATTGAGCATCACTGCCAGTGTTGTTATGCATTCAATATACTTACCTGCATGGGATTCCATTCAGTTGCCACCAACAGCATGAGCAGCTTCTAGTAGTCAGATCAACTTGGAACATATGCCTATTAAGTGAAACCTCGTACCGATTATCACGGCATATCTCACTGCCCACTTCAGAGATTCTTGAATTTCTTTCTCTAATCTTTTACGAGGCCGTGGGTACACTATCCCCTGTCACGGTACTTCTCAGCCTTGACACGATTTTTAGCAAATCTCGTCATTAAATAAGTTCTGATCCAATCAAGCATGCTCATAATAGGAAGCTCTCTTGCCTCTAACAGCCATCCATTAAATGAGTCGGTCATGTTGTTGGTCACTATATCACATTTAGAAGTCTCGTAGAAGTGTGACTTTGTCCAACATGTTGGAGGGATTGCTAATAAATAATCGTGTGCTTCGTTTGAAATAGCCTTCAACTCATTCATTCGTTCTTTCCATTCAGCCTTAATTGTGGCTTTTGCAGCATGAACAATGAAGTCACGCACCACAGTTCCTCCTCCATATTTGGCTTTTACATTTGCATACAAATGCCGAATACAAAATCTATGTTCAGCCCCTTCAAGTAGCTCTTCAAATGTAGGAATAAGACCCTGCATGTTATTATTGTCAGTATCAAACTTTAGTATGCATAACAAATTTAAAAACTAATTGAATTTCAATACGTAAACAGTAGTTGAACTACCTTTTGTCTGTCAGATATGAAGACCCATCTTCTTTCTCTCATGGTGCCAATGTCATCAAACAAGTTATTCAAAAACCATGTCCAAGAGTCTCTATTTTCCCCCTCAACAACAGCCCACGCTAATGGGAAGTATTGGTCATTAGCATCACGTCCCACTACCACAAGTAATATTCCCCCATAGGGACCCTTCAAAAAACAACCGTCCAACCCAATTATTGGTCTGCAACCTGCTAAAAATCCTCACTTCACGGCACCAATGCACTCATACAGTCTTCTAAATATAGGTGGGCGATGTTTGTATGGTTGATCAGTAACCAAAACAAAATTTGTTTCAGGGTTACACTTTTTGACTTCATTGCAATAATCTTTCAGCTTATGATATTGCTCCTTATAATCACCCTCAATGATTGCCTTCGCCCTTTTTCTTGCCTTGTATGCCTTCCATATAGACACATCAACCATATAGTGCTCCCCTACTGCTGCAATTACGTTTGCCAACTTCACGTTTTTGTTTATCTTCATCATGTTCACTATTTTCTCTGAAATCCACTTGTATGAGGCATTCTTCCCCTTTATAGACACCCTACAAGTGTGTTTAGCGTATAGTGTCTTTAAGCGATATGTTAGCTCACTACCCCTTCCTTTACTCACAAGTGCTACCCATTTGCATTCTTGCTGTGCGCACTTGACTCTGCATCTCACCTTATCATTCTTTACAAATTTTAACTCATATCCATTGAGTAGTGCATATTCTCTGACTGCAGTCTTAAATTGTTGAAGTGAAGTGAACTCCATCCCTAACTGAAATTTAAACTCTTTGCACATCTCTGAGGGATTATATTTGGGGTGTTGTTCTTGAACCACTATCTCATCCTCATCATCACTTATTCCTTCAACTTCTTCAATATCCTCATATTCATAGTCAAATAACATAGCCAATATATTCTCCTCCCTAACCTCAACTGCATTTGATGGTTGAGGTTGATCAGTGTTGATGGATATCAATTGTGAACTACCAACAACTTCATCTAATACATCACCGACACCAACATCAACATATTGCCTAAAATAGTCATCGTCTATATTTTCTTCATCACTGTACTCAAAATCTGATAGCAAGGCTTCTGAAGCACCACTCTCCTCTACTGCACTACTCTCACTACTGTCTTTGCCTAAATCCATATTTAACCTATGAAAAACACAACATTTGATATAAAAAAATAGAGCATCACATAAAACAGATCCAACTTTTGTGAACAGAATGCAAGACATGTAATCTGACTTCCAATGTCAAATGGAATTATACTATTGCCTACTATTTGTCATGGCATGAAGAAAATGTTAAAACATGTTTCTTCAATTAAAATTTTAAATACCCATATTTGTCGTAAAGCACGACTATATAAATTCTGAAGCGTGGATATAGGCTGTAGCTGCTCTTTTCTTAAAAAATTTGCTTTCCCAATATATAAAAGCCAAAACTCTACTGACAGTGATGAGAAATTACTGAGGAACAACAAAACTAGGGTGTGAGGGATCAGAGTGAAAAAGGATTGGATGCAGCTTATATACAGATACATCTACTTATGTATAACCCATTTCCATAAGATAATCAGTCATATGTAGCTCACGACTTAACTAATGTTGCAGAGCATTAGTTACGGGCGCCATATAAAGATAATCAGTTAAGGACAAAATAGGCAGGTTCAACCATATGCAAGTAAGAAAAAAAAACAGAGCATTGAAAGATTGAAAGTTCAGATGTTCCTCACGACTTTGCATTAAACAAGAAGCTTCAGCCACGATATTCACATAAACATGAAGTTTCTTACCTTTAAATGAAGCGAAGGTACAACTCTGATATTCACTCGACGGTCGCCGTCAACGATTACTCCTCCGGCAACGGCCACGTCAGACTTTGCCGGTGTGGGTCCTCTTCGACCAAACCCTCCTCGCTTTTCTTTCTCGATAAAGTTCTTTCCCGTCGTTTTCCCACTTTTGATAAACCGCGTGTTCTGTTGCCTTTTTCCTCTGCTTTTTTTGTTTTTTTTAGACCACAAATTATATATTTAAAGTTTCCACATCAGTTGTCCACTCAGCATTACACATAGGATAGTTTAACACCGTTAATGCCAAATAGGACTATTTAACACCCAGCAAGTCCCTTTGAAACTAGAGGGACTAACGGTTGAAAATGGTTGAAATTAGAGGGACCAAGACCACAAGTTTTAAAGTTGAGGGACCAAAAGCAAAACTTGTCCAAACTTAGAGGACTAAAAGTTATGTTTACCCTAAAAGGAACTTATAAATAGTACTAGAGTGGTATATCTTTGTGCATACACAAGCCTAACACGTCAATATGAAAAATTCAATTGGTGTGGAGCCATCACTACTACAAAAAGGGTAAAAGGTGACGCACATTTTGTGGCACTTCTTTAAACAAGTGCCACAGCTTCTCTTTTTTTTTTTTTTTACCTCTATAATTTTTTTTTTTAAATTTTCGGTACCAGCTGTGGCGCCTAATAGATTAAGTGCCACAATTGAGGAGGCCTAGTGTGGCGCCTGCCTACGCAGGCGCCACACTTGGGGCCATAAAAGCAGCTGTGGCGCCTAACCCACCAAGCGCCACAGCTGCAGCATTGAAATTTTTTTTTTTTTTTTTAATGTGGGCATGTGTGGCGCCTAATTAAATAGGCGCCACACATGCTAATGTAATGTTCAGCTGTGGCGTCTAATGCTTAGGCGCCACAGCTGAAGAGAGGCAATTGTGGCGCCTAATTATTTAGGCGCCACAATTGCCCACATTTTTTATAAAAAAAAAAAAATTCAACTTCTCTTTTTGACCACAATTATTTCATTTCCCGCGTAGTGGTTTTGTGTCCGCCCCCCATTCCTTCTCTTTTTGACTACTACTCCACTTTAATTATTTAACTACTCTCTCCTCCATTAAACTACTTTCCCTTTCTCATCTTCTTAGTGGATCCGTCGACCCCCTCCCTCCATTTCCTATCATCTTCACACTAAAAAACACACCCACACGCTCACTCGTCACTCAAGCTAGCATCACCAACGTGGTCTCCCACTCCCTGCGCTGGTCAATTAATAGATTTGTAAGAAGAAGACTATTTCATTCTAGCTTGCTTTGTTTAAATTTTTTTTTTTAGTCAAGATAAACCGTAATGTAACGTTTGCCTTTATGTTCCTAATTTAATAGGAAAGAATGAAAACCTAGCTTGTTTCGTTTGCCTTTTTGCTTTGTTTAAATTTTTTTGCCGACAAGCTTGCGTTTTTTAGTAATCTTTTAATTTACTTAATTAGTTGTTGATGTACTGTGTTCACATATCAAGTTCTTGTATTGTGATATTTTTTATGTTAGCTTTGGAGAGTATTAATGTAAGAACATTATTGTTGGGGAACTTGAATTTTAAATATGAAAATTATATATATATATATATATAATAGGTTGAAATATAAAATAGAAAGATTGACAATTTGTGGAGATGATAAACACGAAATCCACTCATTTTATATAAAATTTCACAATCAGGAAGCATAAAAAAGAGCCACAGGAAAAAAAAGAAGAAGAAGAAGAAGAAGGAAAAAAAAAAAAAAGACACTATTGTGGCGCTTGCTCAAGCAAGCGCCACAGGAGGTCCCCCTCCTGTGGCACTTGCTTGAGCAAGCGCCACAATAGGGTATTTTTTAAAAAAAAAAAATTTAAAATATTGTGGCGCTTCCAAGCGCCACAGCTTTTTTTAGTGGCATCTAGATATGTGGCACTTCTCTAGCGCCACAGTTAATGCAATTATAAGCGCCACAGCTTTACTTTTTTGTAGTAGTGCATGACAAAAGAACACGATGCAGTTAAAACATGAACAAATAACGAACATAGAATTATGGTCTTGTTAATACCTGGCAAGTTGAAAAATGAAGCAATTTCTCCAGATATATTTTATTATGCTCCTTTGACCAGCATAAATTCTGACAACTACATTTTGTTCCCTTTAGAAAAATGGAAAGTTCCTCTCAATTGTCAAATCTTCTTCCCATCCCCACCACATCATCAAACATAATAATCACACATTTTAAAAACAATGGTGGGTGAGGAGTAATCTTGCAAAATGAGACCAATATTAACAGAACATTCTCACCCATCCTCTAAGATCTCCCTGTGGACATGCATGCATGAAGTGCTGCAGTATTTATAATTATACCTGTGGAATGGAACTTTACAGGCAACTGAGGTATTACAACAGGAACAATATATGTCGCCGGCTGCTCCACTTTTTGGTTCTGAAGTGCCCTCCCGGTGGTCGCACCGCTGCCTTGAATCTTGAGGGCAGCAAGCCTTCTCTCTGCAGCTGCTGCTCTCTTCTCTCTTTCTTCAGCCTGAACTCTTCTCAATTCCTCCTAATTGAGATGAAGATAAATTGACTGGTGCATTTATTTATGTTAATTTAGCATGTATGGTGTTCATATGGGAGAGTTTTGGGATCTGAGAAAAGCATTTCATGATACTCCACTTGTCCTTCATGTAAAATCTACTTTTCTAATTTGGATAGATTAAGGAAACTAAATAAATTACTTAATTACAACATATCTAACATGATCTGTGTAAAATACTTCTGTATAATATTATATTAATATATTATATAATAATAATCTTTCAACTGAGGTGGAAAAAAAACAAGTAGTGAAAGCATCCAGATTCGAACAGTCCGTGCCATCTACTATCTAAAGTTCATCCTAGCCGTCACATTTTATCAAATCTTGGCCATTGATTAAAATTTCACTTTTCTCCAACGTCCACATCCCCTTCTTCTTTGTTCCCTCTCCATTGCCGTTCTCTTCTTCCAGGTTCTAGTGAAAACATTTTATTTCCATTATATTGCTGGTGATGTACCAGATTGGAATGGGCATGGGAATCTAAACCATGTCAAAACTTACATCTGATATGGTCATATAACCTTCAAGTTCCAGTTTATAAAATAATCTAATAAAGGTGGGCGTAGCTTGCCACGTAAGCAGATGCCTAGGTTTAGTTACATCAATTTTAATGACACCAATTCCAAAATGACAGTAATCCAACTTAAAAATCAGCAAAAAACTGCAGTTTTCAGTTGATCAGAACTCAATCACAGCATATCTGTGAGGTCAATGAGAAAATGGAGTAAGAAAATACATATCATCTTAATTAGCATACATTGTCCTCACCAAAACCAACCATTCCACCACTCTACCACGAAGTTGCTGTCAGTGTATGTAACTTTTGGGACAGAAATCAACTAAGATGTACCTGAGCCTTTTTTTCTTTTGCTTTACGTAATTTTTTTAATTCTTTTGCTCTGGCTTTTCTCTTGGCATCTTTTTCAGCCTGCACGGACAAAAATGGGCAATCATTACTGTGTCATGAAAGTTGTTAGTTCCACCAGTAAAACGTAAATCAAGAAACAGATCTCACTGAATCCAATATGTTACCAAAGAAAAAATTTTCCTAAGACAAAATATCAGTGGTAAATTTAGCTAATGGAATGTCAGGTTGTATAAGCAAAATATTCACATGCTTGGCTATGTGTTACTCGAAAATAGATGAGGCATACAATCAATTCAAACTTCAACTGTTCAAATGCTCAACAAGCTGTACTTTGGCTACTCTAGTTATGATCGAAATGATCAGTATCATAATTATATTGTGTTCCTTCAAACTTGCTTCATTCAAAAGTCCCTAAAGATATGAAAGACTATCTTGCCTTGATTGTTTGCCATCCCAAAAAATAAAAAACAGAAGAACAAACAATCATTGGCTGGATGGTGCTACCTGCTAGCATATTAAGGCAAACAAGCAAAACCTGATAAACATAGATGTATGAACTCTCATGATCCAAAAGGACTTGTTCTCAACCAAGCTTCGCTAAAATGACAGGAGGACTGATGAAATATAAGAACTATATATATATATTTTGAGATAATTTCCTATAGAAGGAAATCTATCTTACTTTTTATATTTTATTACTTTGTGATTTTAGTTTATTGAGCAAGTGGGTAGTTTAATATTACATGTATTAAATGGGATGAACAAGTGGGATTACTGAGATTACTTTATTTGTAAGTGCTTGCTTACTTTTTGTCCTCTTTCCCAGTGGACTGTTAAGGTATGATTAGGGAATATGAATTTTGGTGAACAAGAAAAGAAATTGAAATACTCTGTGATAAAGGGATAGCAAATATCTCATTAATCTCTCTAAAACAACCTAGGAGAATCTCTAAACTATAATAAACTCTCTAAATATTTTGATGTTTTATTGAATAGGCCAGATGCCAATTTAAAGAAGTACAGAGAGATAAAATCTAATTCAAAATTCAAACTAAGAAATCCAAATAATATCTAAAATACTAAAATGATATCTAAAATCCTACTTGTGGATATTCCACTTTTTCTGAAATATCTAGAATAATATCTAAGATAATATTGCTGAAATCGTTAAAAATAATAAATATTACTAATTAATTCCTAATTAGTCCTAAGACGCTTATTCTTTCTAGAATAAATCATCCTATAGCGATTTGGATTCTTATCATGGACCTTGCAAGTTATCTCTTTCAAGTTGCCATTTGCAAGTTAGAATTTGTTGAAGCTTTATTCATAAGGAAGGAAAACTTAGCCTATAAATATAGGGTATTGGAAACACTTGTATATTTCAGACTTCGATGGATGCAAAATATTGAGCTATGTGATCTCTATCTCTCCCACCCCTGGTTCCGTCCGTGCTCTACCCGTCAGTTCTAATCATTCTCCCCCTTCTCTCTCTCAGTTTCTCCCCCTTCTTCCTCTGTTTCTGTTCTATTCTCCCTCGTCCTCACTTGTTCTGTCTATTTCTCTCCTAAATCACCTCTGTTCTACAGTATATGTGAGTGTGTGCGAGTTTTACATCAAGGACTTTCAATCAAACTCACTTATTTCCCTCCTAGACTTCTCTTCTCATTTATTCTATCTGCCACAATTTTGTAACCGAGCTGTTTTATTGAATTTCGAGGATAAATCTTACCACACAGCAACAATGGAGTAGAAGGGTCCTTAAAAGAAAAAACAATATGTGAACAATGAAAATGTGACTCGTACTTCCAAGAGGCAGAGTCTCTCCTAAACCTTCTGATGTTCTCCTTAACTTTGTCCTCACAGCAACTTCACCTAAATCTTCCTAACTACCCAGCCCCCTTCTCCAGTTCACCCACTCAACTCATAATTAGTTACCTCAGGACAACTCATCAGGAACATTCTCTTATGTGTAATTTATCTGTTTTCTTCCTACTATATAATCTTTACAAGGCCCTTAAGAATGTGTCCAAAGTAAATGAACAAAGTAGATGCAAAGCTACATATAGTAAATAAATCTATTAAACCAGCCACATAGAGCACTACTTTTTTAAATAAATCAGATTTCAAAATCAATTAAGAAGCACTACTTACAACTTGTTAGCCCCAACTTGAGAGGGAATGTTAGCAATAGGAAAAGAAGCACAAAGAAGACTACTAGGCAAGTTAGGAACTTTGTTCAGCCCCAACTTAAGGATGAGTGTTAGCATGATAAGAATAGTGTTTATGTGTGTATCAATAATTAATTGTGATATCGATGCATTGATTTTGTACAGTCCAGGTGCTGATTAGGCCTCTAGGATTATTGTCCTAATAAATGTGTGTATAAATGGGTTACAGAACAATGCATTGCTGATGATATATTTTTACTTCAATGAAAGAAGTATTCAGCTATGCTACCTCTCTCTCTTTCTTTTATTTGATCACGGTTTCCCCTTTTAAGACTTAGATCGTAAAGGATTTTCTCCTCTTCTAATAAATACTCTTCCCGAAATTCGAATTTGATTTCTTCTCTTTATAGGATGAAGTCACTTACTATCTCAACTAACAACTTATTAGTAGCTATGCTGCGTCTCTTTATTAACAATAACAATTTATGATAGTGCTAATATCCATATGAGTAATAATTTATAGAGATTCTTCATATCTTATTTTCATTACTGCATAAACCCTACTTTCTTTTAAATTTTTTATGTTAATTTTTTCAAATCAATGTATAAAAATAATTTTAGAAATTTAAAATTGGGTGATAATAACTTAAATATAAATTTTGTTTTAATTCATATGTTCTAGAAATTATATAAATAATGTGGCAGAATCATAAGCTCAATGATATATGCATAATTTTTTTTCTAAAAATAATAATAAGATTATTTTTGCCTATGTGAAATCAACTACTTTTCTCTTCTCTCTAATTTTTTCCTACTCTTGTAAGGAGAGAACATCGCTTCCCCACCTCCACTTTTTTTCCTTCCCTCCATCGATTCCCTGGAAAAAAACGTTTCTCCCCATCATTTTTCTTCTTAGCCAAGCACAAGGTAAAACCAAAACAGAGAGAATGACAACTAAAAACCTGATAAGAAGGTAAATATTATTCTTAAATATTAATAAATTTGAGAACAAAAGTTATAATATTAATGAGGTTCTTATGGAGCATTAAGCTTATTATTCTAAGATTGTTAGTTGTCATTCTCCCTGAAAGAAAATCTAATTTAAACGATGTTAAAACACTTAAGCTTAGACCCATTAATTAAGTAGGAATCTAATAACATTCATTAATCAAGAGCGTACCACTTAATACAAAACAACAGGATTTTTGTTAAAAAAAAAAGATTTAAAGAAATAAAATAGACTTGGGCCTCAAGCAAGTCATAAACTTACCTAATAACTGGATTGAAAGGATTACCTATGCAATTGAGCCTTGTACAATCATAGAGGCAGAACAGTCCTTTGTATGGGAGCTCGGTTTCAAACGAGTCAGATGCAAAGGTGTTAGTGGATATCCAAAAGCTGACACAGCAATCGTAGTTGATGCTTAGGCCTAGGAACAGCAGGCAACTTCTTACATGGAAAAAGATTGTATGGGATTCACTTTTCCCCTATTGACTAGTTTACTTTATTAAGGGCTCTCTCCTCTCATGTACCAACAAAATAAATAAAAATATAATTCAAAAAAATTCAAATAAGGTTAAAAAAAAAACCAATTGAACTTTAAAATCCTAAATCAGTCTTATTTTTTTGTCAAATCAAATTAGTCTTGTTGCCTATAATAGCATAGATATTAACTATACTTGAATAGCAATTGACAGCTCATTTATTTTAGTAGGAAATCGCTTATTGAGATTTTGAAATTTAAGTAGTATTTTCTTATTTTTTATTTTTTTTAAATAATCAGATGGATCTAATTAAAAAAAATTGGTACAAACTTCCCCATTCTTCCCTTCACGCTAGCACACTGTTTGGTGTGAGGGATTTGGAGGGGAAGGAAGGGGGAAAATTTTTATGAGTTAAATTTTAAAAGATTGAAGAAGTGCGGTAATAAAATTTTAACAAAGAGAATATATAAGATAAAAGAGTAATAAAAATTAATTAAAAATTTTTAACCCCACTTCTCTAATTTTTTTATATTCAACTAAAAAAAATTTTTCTTCCGCCCACATTCCCTCCCCTCACCTTAGACCAAACAAGCCCTGATTCTTAATGATGGTTCTTCAATTTGGACTTCCTATCTTAGCCCAATTAGAATTCATCGCGGTTCATATAACCTTTTCGGCCTACTTTTATATCTCTTTGTCGTATTAAAATATAAAAACCATGGTATTAAAAGCTGACTCGGGTTTAACCAGTTGGATCAATAAATCGGCCAAACTAGTTTTCTATGTATGTAATCATACTACACATACAAACACATTGGCTTTTGATACATACACACATACAACTACATCTTCACACACCCATATTTTGGGAATTAGTTAAGAAAGATCCCAAGCTTGACCACCTTTCATATTGTATTTCTTGAGCCTACCAAAGAACATAACCACTATAATGATGAACTTTCCTTTGTTACTCATTTTACCTGAAAGTCCAATCCACAAATCTCTACAATTTGCATCTGCTTTCAATTTCCTTTTGCAACTATATCCCGTTGAGAATCCCACGTTCCCATACGCACTGCATTTTGTGGTACAA
This sequence comes from Inga leiocalycina, assembly GCA_963242795.1. NCBI lineage: Eukaryota > Viridiplantae > Streptophyta > Magnoliopsida > Fabales > Fabaceae > Inga > Inga leiocalycina. The sequence goes on from OY725324.1 coordinate 46,920,070, forward strand.
AAGCTGGTTTAAATTATATTCACCTGTGTTATTGTGTATATAAAATATTTCTTCTAAATTCTATGATTTGTTTTCAAATAATTAAGAAAAATTTGCCAAGTTAGAGATTACTACGTCTAATCTTTAAGACCCGGTTGACTAATTTGAGGATATTAAAGAAGCTAAATAAATTATTTTAAAGTATTTATGTTTATCATTTTTCTACAGACTAATTTGCCTGACTTATAAATGGATATATAATATAATGATACACATGAGTATTTCATAGAGATCATCTAACATATAGTATATTTAAGTAATTTATTTAATTTCTTTAATCTCTCTAAATTAGACAATTAGGTCTTTTATTAAGGACTGAAAGTAGTATATAGTAGGAGAATAGAATCACTTGCCTGATAACTTCCTGAGTAATGTTCAATACATTAAAGTTGAGGGGATCTTCTTTTAAGCTTTTGGTTTCAGTAATGCAAATCAGAATAATGAAAATGGCCAGATAAGACAGTTGAGAGAACAGAAGACGCTCCTTTAAGCTTGCTTTCTCTTTCTTTTTCTCATTTGTTTCGTCTCTTATGGGTTTTTCTCATTTGTGTATGTTGGGAGGTACCTGTAATATATAAAAGGACCAAAAAATAGAAGTTAGAAGAAGTACACTTGGCCAGAATGTTTAAATTGATTTTTATATGCTCTGCTTGGTAATATTTTGCAGAGTCAACCATATACTCTCATTCCTGTAAAGCTAGATTATATTCTCGATGAAAATAATATTTCCAACAAAGCATTCTGAATATTGGAATTTATAAAGCTGCAGAGAATCTGGTATTATTTTCCAGTTCAAAAAATTATTCAAAGAAATCTAATTGTTCCCTCTTTCACTTTTACCTATCATATAAAGTTGAAATCCTTTTCATGAGATAATACTAATTAATTAACATCAGGCTTTCAACACTTAAAGACTGTAGAAGATGAGAGAATAATATATATAATAGAACTGATCATTTTAGTATCATTATTACTTTTCTAGTCCAACTAAATAGAAAGATAATAGAGAACGTAAGTGGGTTCTCAAGATTAGAAAGCAACTTGCATAAAAGCTACACACCAAACATTGTGGAATACCTACCAAGTACCATAGAATTCAAATTAATATGTGGTTGTTGTACAAATACAGGAGATAACTTAATTTTTCTAATAACGTAGATTTACAATAGTAATAAAAAAAAGCCAGGAATTTCGTTTTACCGAAAATAAAAAGCCAGTGATTTTCCAGAGGCGTGCACATACATATATATAGTAAACTTAATTAATTAGTACAAAAATGTCCTAGAATGGAAAATGATTTGGCTAGTTGCAATTGATTGAAATTCGAGATTTACAAAAAAATAATAATAATAATAAAGGAAAAAAAGAACGGGCGACCAAATTATAACTTTCCCTACAAAGCTCTACTTACTGTCATTTTTGAAATTTTTTGAAAAGAAATTTTTTATATATATATATCCATAAGCTGTACGAGGTTGTGAATGTGACGGCTGATAAGCCTTGCGTGAATTTTGACTTGGAGGCATAAAAGGTCCACGCCTCGTGTGCGTAATAAATAAGAATTGACGCACAAATTTTTGTCCTTTAGCTTGTCTCATTCTAATCTTGTCTTGGTACCTTAAATTTTAAGTTATTGGTTTTAGTTTTTCAAATTTTATTCTATTTAATAAATATTTCGACCATTTTACTTTTAGAGGACAAAAACTCATTGGTTGAAACTTAATAGATTAAAACTAAAATAAGGTCATATTTAAGGGATCAAAAATTATTTTACCGCTTTAGAAAAATAATTATATGATGATTATAGGTGTGACTTTTCTCATGGTGGGGTCTAGATTTTGCTAATAGAAAAATGCAATTTGTGTGGAACCAAGACAAAAGAACACGATACAGTTAAAAACATGAGTAATAACGAACATAGAATTATGGTCTTGTAAAGTGAAGCAATTTCTCCGGATATATTTTATTATGCTTCTTTGGCTAGCATAAATTCTGACAACTATATTTTGTTCCCTTTAGACCAATGGCTCCAAGTTCCTCTCGATTCTCAAACAGGGACACACGAACTCTTAAAAAATAATTCTATGATGATTAAGGGTGAGAATTTTCTCGTGGTGGGGACTATTTGTTTTTGCACTTAAAATAATTGGAACGAAACTTCCCAATAATTTGTTGCCTGTCTTGAAAGAGGCATACCTCCCACATAAACGTAGGTCGGCCGATGGAGATATTTCAAACTTAAGAAAGCAAATATTATATTCACGCGTTTAGAAAAATAATTATATGATGATTATAGGTGTGACCTCTCTCATGGTGGGGCCTAGATTTTGCTAATAGGCTATCTTTGTGTATCCACGAGCCTAACGCGTGTAAAAAATTCCATTTGTGTGGGGCCATGACAAAAGAACACGATGCAGTTAAAAACATGAGCAAATAACGAACATAGAATTTGTGTGGGGCCATGACAAAAGAACACGATGCAGTTTAATACTGTTGTAATATTATATTATATATCGTATTATAATTTTGGCTTATTTAGTTCAGAAAAAAATGATAAATATGAGAGACAAATTAGAAAAATGTCTTACATTCATGATCAAAATTTACTTTAAACTAGATTCTACATTTAGAACTGAAGGAGTATTTTTGAGGCATTAAGATTCCAAATGATGGGTCCCTTTAGCCAGAAAAAAAGTTCAGTATCGAACCTCTTTAGATAATTTCAGCCCACTGTTGGGTTGAGATTGTCCTTTTCTGATTTGAAGTTCAAGCATTCACTTGGTTTTCTGCAGTTTTGGAAGCATTCTTAGCAGTTTCAGTCTGAACACATTGAACATTAGTCAGAATGAATAATAATTCTTAGCAGTTTTGAGAGATTGTGAGCAGGCCCAGAGAGTGTGGCTTTATTTAACTAACTATTTATATTCTACTATGTTTGTTTCTGGTAATTTGCAGGACTGGTTACATGGAATTCACAGCACTCCCCTGGAAACCAGAGAGTGGCGAGATGGGCTTGGCAAAAAGTATTCAGTACCACTTGCTGGCTTCTCTGGAAGAACCGATGTTGCCAAGTGTTTGAAGGAAAGGCGGATAAACCGAAGCAGCTTGTTCACAGATGCATTTTCCTTCTTTCCGAATCGGTGGAGGCCGGTCGCTTTCATCACCAGATCTTTCAATATCCGGAGAGAGGACTTCTTAACTGGCGTCCTCCGGAAGAGGGTTTTATTAGAATCGACGTGGATGGTTCGACTGCTAGTGACGGCATGTCAGCCTGTGGAGGAGTCATTCGCGATCATCAAGGTAACTGGGTTTGTGGATTTCAACAGAAGTTAGGAATCTCTTTCCCAACTGCTGCGGAAATCCATGCAATCCATAGAGGACTTCACCTTTGCAAGCAGTTGGGTTTCAAAAGAATTAGACTTTTCACAGATTCGCTCCAGGCCGTCCATTTATTGTCAACACATTGCGAGCTTGACCATCCTTTGCATGATGTTATTCTTGATACCAAATCCCTAATCTTGGCAAACTGGGACTTGAAGATTTTCCATACACATAGGGAGAACACTCGATGTGCCGACTATCTTGCAAGATCGGCTATCTATAACAATTTCAGTTATGCCGAATTAAGGTCTCCCCCGGTGGAATGTATTAGTCTTTTTGCATTAGAACGTGGTTTGTTGCCACAAGAACAATCTTTGGGGCCTTGCCCTTGATCTTGTTTCCTTTCAAGCTTTGCTTGCCTTTGTATCTCAAAAAAAAAAAAAGAATGAATAATAATCGTTCAACTGAGGTGAAAAAAAAAGTAGTGAAGGCATCCTGATTCGAACAGTCCGTGCTATCCATCATCTAAATTTCATTCTAGCGGTCATATTTTATCAAATCTTGGCCATTGATTAAAATCTGTGTCATGAAAGTTGTTGGTTCGACCACTAAATGTTTTGAATTTTTTTAATGGAGAAAGATATTTAAGAACCCTTTAGAAATATTAATCACAATTAAATGTTTTGATTTTTTTTAAAAGGATTATGATCTTTGGTTGAAATTGAATTTTTTGAGTTGATTTTTTAAGTACTCAGCTTTGGAATATTTTAGTACTTCACTTTGACTTTAAAAAAAAAGGTTCTTATTTTTAATTAATGTTCTTATAGCATCCTTATATTCGTTTTCCCCTTTACGTAAACAAAACGGTGGGTTTCATACTTAATAATTCTGGTTAATTTTGGTATACTTATATTCATAATTTTAAGGACATGACAGTGCCACATTTTTGGAGTGGTCAATTATTCGCTTAAAAACAATCCAGTCAATTGTTCCTTCCAATTAAAGAAACTGAGGCAAGCAACCAAATCAGATTTGGAGACAATGATTTTAAGTCACAGGAAGACAGAACTTATCATGGCAATGGAATAATGTATTTAATTGCAAAAGAAGACTCCAAAAAAGAAAAAGAAAAGAGAGGACAATGAAGTATATATAATTATATATATGTATATATAATATAGATATATATATATATATATATATGTGTGTGTGTGTGTAATAAGTTCACTATGGATGTACAATAAGTTGACCATAAACAATTTAATACATTCATGGTAAAAAAGGGGGAAAAAACAAGGCAAATAGCTTTCCGGATACTCTAAGAACATCAACTCTGTACAATCAAATACTTAGCTATCAATGGCATCTTATATATATATATATATATATCTCTTGTACACACACATTTTTTTGCTAAATTATACATACATACATACATATATATTGCTATTCATCAGTAGTGTTGTGTATAGCTATCGGCAATAGACCCGGCGGCGCCACCCTCCTCCGCAGCAGTCGCCACAGCTGGAGGCGGCGGAGGCTGCTTTCATAAACGGTTTTGATGAAAGGGACAAGGTCAGGAACCGCTAGCAGGAAGTAGAAAACGAACTGAAGCCACCAGAGAGAGGGAGGGAAAAGAAGGGAAGTCAAAGAAGCAACCGAGAAGGATCCAAGAAGTAGCATCACTTCCCTAAGTTGAGAGCTGTAAGTCGGAAGACAACGCCGAGCCAGAAATAACAGGTAGTAGGAGAAAACGGCGACGACGGAAGCCATGGTTGTGACGGGACGAACCTGGAAGGGAGCGGCGGCCTGAATCTGGAGGAAGGCGAGAAGAGCCGGGATAGTGAAAGCAATGATGGAGTGTAGAGATGTGAGCTCAGGAGCTAAGTTAAGAAGGATGGTGATAAGGATAGTAATCTGAAGCCGATTGATTAGAAAACTGACGGAAGTTCGCCAAATACGATTAAATGAGGTTGCTTCAGGCATAAGATCTGGCATCTTTATATCACACACTGATCCTATAGAAGCTAGAACTTAGGGTTAGGGTTCTTGCGCTCTGGGGAAGCTAGGGTTTTCAACAAGACGTACAGATGATTTAGGAAAATGATCGGAGGGTTTATATTTATACCGAAAGAGAAGGGCCTTGTTTGGGTTTTAGGTAAAAAAAAAATGAAAATTGGGAAAATAAGAGTAAGCTTTAGAGGAGCTTCGTGGAGCTTTCTGAGAAGCTACGTACGTTCACTTTTATGAAGATGGAATCTGCTGTGAATTTCATTACGTAAATGTCGTTGTCATCGTCGTTTACACAAGGGTAATTATTTATCTGAACATTATATGTGGAATACACCGAACTAAAACAACTATACTACCTCTGCTTTTTAATATATATATATATATATAAGATCAATTTAATCAATTTGAGTAGATGAAATTAATTAGTTAAATTAGTTATTTGTAAAAAATATTACGTTATTTTTTCTAAAATACCCTCTTAAATCATTTGCATTAAAAGTACTCATTGACATTACAAGTACCGTAGTTTAGTAAAAAATGACACACATGTGAGGGCTAAAATGGATCGAGGCATAATATTTATGACTAAATTCAACCCTCCAATTAACTCTTATATTAGATATGAGAAATAGTACTATTTACTCTCTTTAGTCCTAAATATATAAGGTAATTAACAGGTTTCCTTTGCCTCCGAAATTTATATTTTTTGTTCAAGTTATCTCTATTAAGTTCCCATACTACACAGAGATTTCCAACAAAATGTAGTTTAAATGCAAATGATAATTAAAAAAGGAATTTTAAAAAATTAACTTATATTCTTATAAATAATAAATTTAATTAATTTTCTTAATCTCGGTCAATTAGTTATCTAGAAAGAAAAAAGAAGGGGGGAAAGTGGAGAAGAGATATATGAATAGCTAACTCCAAGATTATGAGCTACTACTTCCTTACCCTTATCTTCCACCTACCCTGGTCTTTTTGGGTCAAGTTCACCTACCCTGGTTAGTTAATGGAAATCCAACTAGCAAACCATCACCATCAAATATAGGTTTTCAATCCTACAATTTAAAGGCTTGTTGCATTTAAAACAATGAAAATTGGCTTTAATTTTCGAAGTTTAAACTTGTTTCCTCTCATTCCCAGCTTGGAAACTTATAATGCAAAACTCACTATTAAATTTAAAGCATTCAAATTTGCTTAGCGGAGGTTTTATATAAATTTATTTGTCCAGTTAATTAAAATAACTACAACTCAATTCAGATCGGTTTTTGCAATTTACTTTTTTTTAATAAACTGAACTGAATTAACCGATTGATCACCCCCCTCAACTCTACCATTAAATTGATTCTTAATACAATACCTTCTATGGATTTTAATGCCAAAATACATACAAGTCTTTGGACATTACGTGTAACCTCATTATTATCTCTAAAAATTTAAAACTGGTACCTTTCTCTTCTAAATTTTGACCGACGCCCCCTTGATGTTAAGATCAAATTTAACAAAATATATGCCATGTTAGGCTAATAAAAGAAATTATGACATATGATATGAAATTTTAAGTATTTGATTAATTTGTCGTAAAGCTCATCACATTTCTTCTAATACCGCTTCCATAAATGAACGTCAAGTCTTCTTGTGGACCAAATTATGTTTCATTTTGGGTCCATGAAAGCCTAGAGCTTGTAAATTTTTTTTTTCCAGAAAAAAATCTAACCAAAACTATATACCGCAGCTATATTTTGACTTTGCATGATGTCTTATAAAAATATTTTGGTTCATTTTATAAATTGTTTTGATATTTTCAATGAGTATAAAATATTTTTTTCATATATGGTCATATTTAATAAGGATGGTGAGAGAGTACAAATTAATTTGATGTTGGAGCTTAGTATGATTAATATGGATAATATTTAACTGCCCAAAAAAATATGGGTAATGTTGAAAATTTTGTAACTCAATTAATTGATTGCTCACCTCACTCTATTATTGGTCTTTAATATAATACCCACTTTTTAATTTTAAGGCCAACAGACATACAAGTATTTGGACTAATTACATTACATATAACCTCATTTATTTTTTAACACTATCTTTAAATGGAGGGAGAATTAAGGGAGGAGAGGGAAAAAAGAGAGACAAGTGGAGAGATAATATTATATCTTATTCAATTTTTAATCTATCTTTCCAAGTAATGCCGTGATAAATAAATTTATTAACACAATCAAATTAAAGATTAAACTCAAATTAAACTGAATTTTTTTTATATTTTATTTTAAAATAAAAATATTAGGGAAAATATATTACCTAGAAAAATAAAATAATTATAAAATAAACATGTCAAAATGTTAATAATTTTTTTTTTTTTTCATTTGACTCTCTGATTGTGTCATGTTTAAGCACTATCAAGTCTAATCAGGGTAACTCTTGTAAAAGCATTTTTTACACTCATATGAACTCTAACTTGAGACCTCGTATTTAAGTGGTTAAAGCCTCTTTCACTAGGACCAACACCTATTAGTATAATAATAAGATATTTATAGCATGATTTATTAAAATCAAAATTTTTTTTAAAAAAAAAAACTCAAGCTCTGTTTATTCCATTTATAATTATAATATAATCACTACTTAATTATAATTATATAAGAATTTTATTAAAATATAAAAAATCAAAACAACATCATCAAATTGAAGTCCAATTAAATGAGCCCATGAAATTAAAATATAATTATGACTGTACAGTGTGTGTCAGGGGCATGCACTTGCTAAAAACCAATGTTCTGAAACTCGGACTAGTCGGGGTATTGGGTCAATGGTCAATAAGTCAGACCGAAATCAAACCGAAGGTAACCCGAGGCTAAATAGGTGAGAAATTGAATATTTTATGCTTATTAATATAAAATTTTAAAGAAAAATATAAAAAATTATTATTAAAAAAAATAAAAATTAAAAAACCTTGGATAGGACCAGTTTGCCGGCCGGTTGGCTGGCTTCCAGTCCGGTCCGGATGGGTTTAAAAACCCTGCTACAAACACACTTCCTTGTAACGTGAGTATATTACACGTTAACGCAAAGGCTGGGAGCCACTGTTGTAAGTGTGTATGTATTGGGAGTGTGGAGGCGGGAGCCAGTAAATTGTGCTTTCTCAATTTCTCTCCAATGTTGTGGAGAAAATCAGGGGAGAAAAACATGAGGCCTACGCCATTTTTTTTTCCGTTATCTTTTTCCTCCTATTTTTTCCTCTAAACCAAATGATGGAAAATTTATTGTTTTTTTTTACTTTTTTCGCTCTCCTAATTCTCTGCATCCAAACATAATGATAATGTAAATGTTTAAATCTGACACTTTCGTCTTTTAAATTTTGACCGACAGCCCGTTGGTATTAAGATTAGATTTAACTGGATACATGCCATATTAGAATGATAAAAAAATTATATTTGACATATGACTTAAAATTTAAGTATTTGATTATGTTGACTAACGTACGTAGCATTTCCCCAGAAAAAAGATAAAGAAAAAGAAAACGCAACATTTCTTCAGGGTGATGATCCAAGGGAGGTGGCTTCTCTCCCATGCTTTTACCATCCGCTCTGGTCCTTTTCTTTGAAAGGTCACCGTTTTGTGTGTAAAGTGGTTGATGTTGTTTGGAAGCGGTTGTTCTCCTATTCCTTACAGTCTATTTACCTCATCAATATATATATATATATATATATATAATTTGTTCCCCCAAGCCATACACGAAAACGTCTTACCTGCGGCTCCTCTCACATTTTACTATTCACAAGCCAGATTAAAATTTCTCGGGCTGCATATAAGCTGTTTCCCATTTGCAATTCCCTGCCCCTATTTGAAATTCAAATGAATCATCCCTTGATATATGAGCCCGATATTGACATCAAATAAAAAACACTTTTTGATCCCTATTTCCATTTATCTTCCCTGACATCTTCTCTCACCAAAACGCCTCCTCCTTTGTGCTTAGTTCTGAATAAATGGCCAGCAAGGCGAAGGTGACTGAGTGTGGAAAACGGTTGATGAAGATGGTGGAGAGAGTGTGTGTGTGTGCCAGTGCTGTGAAAACAGAGGTGGTGGATGACGGAAGAAAGAGTGAAGGAAGGAGCTCATTGGAGAATCACAAAGAAGGAACGACAATAGTGATTGATGGTGGTAAGGAGAATGAAGAAGAAGGCGATGCTGGTTGGAGAGAAGATAAAGAAGGAGGAAATGGTGGAGAGAAAGAACAGAGGAGGCTACTAAGAAATTCAGGTAGAGACAGTGGTGGTCGATGAGAGGAAGAGGGAAGGACGGTGGTGATACCCACAGCCAAACCATGCTCCGAGTTGTAGCTTCTCCGATCTCTCTCTCTCTCTCTCTGCTATGGTCTATGGTGCCTCTGGTCTAGTTCAAGAAGGTCGAAGCTATTCTGGTGTGTTGCTGCGGATCAATCTGGAGCTCTAGCTTCTGTCTTCTTAGTTGTGTTCGAGGATGAAGAAGAAAAAAATACATCACCGGCGACATTGGTGGAAGAGATGAGGTAGCCGGCGACGGAGATGTGATGTTGAAGGTGATGAGAGCGTCTCAGGAAAGGTTCGCGGCGCTCAAGCTCCCATATATGTGTCCCCTCTATTCAGGGAAAAAATTCCACCATGCTGAGTTCAAAAGGGAAGAACAAAAGGTACAAAATTACAAAATTGTTCTTCAGAAAAAAATTTAATTGAAATGCCATTCCAAAAAGAACAATGAGAAGTGATGATGTGTAATAACCGTCTCCCAAGTGAGCTAAGATAACCAGTAAGCATAACAACAACTGTTTTTTTTTTTATGCAACTTCTCTTATTGTTTTATGCTCAACGAAAAGGTCTTCACCTTTTATGGTGTATGTTCTTTTTTTTACCCATCTTTTTTGATTGAAACATCTTTGATTGATAATACAAATGACAAAGGCTTTGCATGTTCATTGACAAATCTGACCTTTATCTTGGACAAAACTCAATAGTCAACAAAGTTATATACACTAAAAAAAGGTTTTGGTATTTAGTAATCAGTATGAAAACCTGAGTTAATATTATTTATTGCTGGTGAAATTAGTTGTCTCTCGCAGTTAAAAAAAATACATGAGCTGATATTTAATGATTGATAAAATGGCTCAATAAGGGAAAAACATGTTCCCTTATTCATTTTGCTTTTGCACGGAAAAAAAGGATCCCAAAAATACATGAGATGTTATGTTTTGTAGTCTCAATGCTTTAAATTAAGTTTACATTTATTAATTTATTAAAGATAGTGATATGTTCAAGCTACATTATGAACCCTTACTTAGTATGACCAAAGTAGAAGCTGTCTACTTTCTTTATAATTACAATGTTTGATTTTTGAATCTTTTCCATATTCATGTAAACACATATCTCTAGGCCTTATATATCGGACAGAATATGATCAGAGTCACGATTATCATTATTTATAAAGCTGTTTCATGGTCTTATGTTTTTGCTTGCCATTTTGACCACCCAAAAGGGTCAAATTTATTATTTTCCATTTCAAATTCAAATTGTCTGTATTTATCGGATAGTCTTCTAATTTGTCGTGATTATCATTTTAATAGAAATTGATGTTTGTTCCTTTTTGTAAAACATCTTTATTCTCTATGCATAATTAGTCTTTTGTCATAATATTGATTCATTTTTTTCATGCCTGCTTTTCTCATCAGTTTTTAGCATTTGTTATGTCACTATTTGCATTGTACTGGAAAGTTTTTTGTTGGAGCTTTTATCATGTTTTTTTCATTGTGATCACATTCAAGGTCAACCTCGCCTAATATTCATCTTCCATTATATACTGGACAAATCTTGATCAGAGTGACCATCATCATTCTGGGGTAAGATGGTATGTGGTTCAACTTTGAATATTTGCTATTTGACCACCAAGAAGTGCACCGTTTTAGCATTTCCACATTTCAAATTCAAATTGTCTTCCTTTGTTTGATAGTCTTCTGACTTCTGATTTGGCATCATAATCATATTAATAGAAACTGTTGTTTGTTCCTCTTTTAAAGCATCTTTCTTCTCTATTCACAATTCATAATTGGAGCATCTTTCTTTATGCATATACCTTTTTATACATCTCATTGCATCGTTTCATAAACTCTCTTAGCATTTTGCTTATCATCCTTTTGCCTCATATCTTGTGGCTTCCAAGCCTCAGCTCTACTGTAAATAATTGCTACATCTTCTACATCTTACCTATCTCAAATGCATGGCAGATTGTTATGTCACAATCAATACTCCTTTTTTATGTTCTTATGATGATATCATATTCCTGTCACTGATTGTGAGCCGACACCATTTTGTTCTTCAATTTAATATTTTTTACTTCTTCTACACATGTAGTGTCACAATTTTCGTTTAAAATAGCTTCTGTCAATGTATTTCCTGAGTCATATTGATCTGTACCTATCACCCATTCAGAACATTGTTTTAAATTTATCTGCATTAATTGAGTCATATTGCTCTATGTGTTACATGAACATGATATGTCCTGTGTCTGTTGTTATTTCAGATTCATCATTCCACATCATCGAACCTCGACCTCCATCTAAAGGTCAGTGATACGCTAAGGAGTCTTTCTTTTGCATGATGTTAAGTTTTTTCCATGTCTTACCTGAACCATTATGTTGTGTGTTTATTGTTTTCTGAGCATCATTCCACGTCACCGATCCAACTCCTCGATGTGAAGGTCAGTGATATGTTATGGAGTCATTGTTTGCAATAATGTTAAGTTTTTCCTATCCCTTCTATTTCAAAAGAAGGGGATACTAGGTCAATTATGTTGAGTCCTACTACTGCCTACATGAATTATCCTACCCAAGAATATATATGCTTAATAGGTTCATCAGTGCTTCCTCATCCTAAGAACTGCATATGATCTCATTCCATATAGCATAAGTATATTAAGCACCAATTTCATCCCTATGCTACTACTTCTTTGTCATATTTCACTTACCATCTTTTCTCAATCTCATGTATTAATATGCCTTTTAACAGATACTATAATACTCCTTATGGTCCTAATATAAGATAGAGTTGACCTTTTTCAGAGAGATTAAGAAAGCTAAATAAGATACTTAATTATATCATATGTTGTGTATCCTTAGATTATATATTAGTTTATTAGTCAAACTAATTAGTTTTGAGGAAAAAATAAAAATCAAAATATTCTAAAGTAATTTAATTAGCTTCCTTAATCTCTCCAAAAAAAGTCAACTTTGTCTTATATTTAGGACCGGAGGGAGTATGATGGGGCGCCATACTTCACTGAAGGAATTGCAGCATTTATATTTAGCATTGTCCAGAGTTAAATACATTGAGGGCTTAAAGATAGTTGTGGGTGATAATGACAATGCTGACAAAATGACTACAAGGAATGTTGTACACCCAGAAGTGTTGAGGAATGTGAATTAATGAAAGTAAGACTATTAATATGTTAATGCTATTTTAGCCTATGTTTCTTAGAATTATTAATTGTATGTTTAATGAATGGAACTCATTTATTTAAAAGGAAAATTTTTTGTTTAAGCAAACAATTGTTCAAGAAGCACAAGCACCCCATGCAACTCACGGGGGAGCACAATCTAGTTTTCTATAAAACTAGGCCGTTTTGGCATAAAGTACTGAAGTTGATGACTTTTTTTTTTTAAAAAAAATAGCATTTAGGATTTTGAAGTGTTTTTTGTAGTACTACCCGGCCAGTATCCTGAAATATTTTTTTAAATAGAACTTAGTATCCTAAAAAATTTTTTAGTCCACTTATCATCCTAAAATATTTTTTAATACCACACAATATCTAGCAATCAGCACCCTAAAATATTTTTTTCACTTACATTAACTCAGTATCCTAAACTAATTTGTATTGCATCTATCACCCAAAATATTTTTCAGTAACTCTCAATGTTTCAAACTAATTTTTTGTACCATATTTTAGGTTGCCAAATGTGTTAGATATAAAACAATGAGTCTCACTAAAAAAAAATGCTTTAAAACGCTAGATGAACAAAAAAGTATTCTAAAATAATAAGTGTTCCTGAAAAAATAATTCAGGATGTTGGATGCACAACAAATTTGTTTAGGATAGTGGGTACTACTAAGAAATATTTTAGAATGATGGATGAAAAAAATTAGGATATTGGTTGCTAGTAAAAAAATAATTTGGGGTGTTAGAGGTACAAAAAAAAAAAAAGAGCGCTACTGGACGAATACTTTAGGATGTTAAATGAACAAAAAATTATTTTAGAATAATGAGTGCTACTGAAAGAACATTTTAGACTATTGGAAGTACAAAAATTTAATTTTGGAACAAATGAGTGCTAGTGAAAAAACATTTTATAAACATTTTTTAAATGATCAATGTTAAGGGACATGTGGGAGCACATTTTATGCTCATCAATTTGATAAGAAAAAATGTGCTTATCATTCATCTCACCGTTAGATTAATTTTGGACGATCCAAATTTAATTAATTTAACTTTTATATTTTAAATACTTATTTATTTTAATATATATATATATAATAAAAAATAAAGATAATCTTATCACTATCACTTCTCATAAAAATAAATTTATCATTTTAAAAATCATAAATTAAAAAATTTAATTTTAAATCATTCAAATTAAATCTAAATAGTTAAGATCTCGCCACAAAAAAAAAAACAAAAACAAAAAATAGGAGCTTATCGCGACGAATGTGGACCCTTTCCTTAACATGAAAGTTTCGGATACGTACGATTCCCCGCGGCCATAAATGAACGTGAAATCTTCTTGTGGACCCAATTGTGTTATTTTCACAATACAATTGTTCATTATTTTACGACCACGAAAGTCTACAGCCAGTAGATTTTCTTAAAAAAAGAAAAGCTTAACAAAATTATATATTGATTCTCATGCACATGGGCACAAAGGTTTTTGAGGAAAAGACTCAAAATTCTAAATCAATTTATTGAAATTGATTTTAGATTATTGAAATTCAACACCTTTATTTATTTTTTTTGATTTTTATAAGGTATTTTTCTATCTTTTTCTTAAATTTTTCTGGTACAAATTTCTTAAAAAATTAAGTAATGCAGCAAATCTCAGTTACATACGTGGTCCTCTCGGCGCCTCAAATATGTGCTTGTCATCAAATGATAAAAAGTGAAAATAGAGACATGAAATAATAACAGGTGACCAAATTATAGCTTTCCCTACGAAGTTTTACTTACCGTAAGTATGAACTTTTTTAAAAAAAAAGAAAATTTGTCTGTAATATGAGAATCAGTTAACTTTTATTAAAAAAATTAAAAAAATGAAGATACTACTTAATCATAGCATATATTGTAGATCAATAAATCATATATTAGTTTATAAGTCAGATAAATTAGTTTAGATAAAAACCATAAATATAAATACTTTAAATTAATTTATTTAGTTTCCTTAATCTCTTTAGAAAAAGTTAACTAACGTTTATATTAAGATTTTGGGAAAAAATATATGTAAGCAATACATTACATGCACTAGGTTGTGAATGTGGTTACTCACATACAAGGTCCACATCTCGTGTGAGCGTAATAAATAGCATTTCCATCTTCCAAAATAAAAGAACTAGTTAAGTTTTTTTGGGAAGAGATTAAGAAAGTTAAATAAATTACTTAATATTAAATATTAATTTATAAGTTAAGCAAAACAATTTGAAGAAAAAATTATAAACATAATTACTTTAAATAAATCAGATTTCAAAATCAATTAAACCAGACCAGATATATCACATTCACCTGCTTAGCTGCTTGTGATTCTTCCATTTCTTTAGTCAATGCACTAGGCACTTTCACTGCATGCCATGAACCTTACCAGAACCCACAAGCCTATCGATTTTTCTTGGGCAAGTGCATTTATTTCAACAATCATTATCCAATTCCTCCTCTCTCATAATGCTCCCCATTTCTTCGGCACATGGGTGGAATTGTTTTTTTAAAAAAAAAAAATTCTCTCACCCCACTCTCTTCGTTTAAAAAAAGAAAAGAAAAAGAAACTATTGTTTATTAATGAGGTAAGATTTTAACTTTTTTGGCATTTCGTTGATTAAAAAAAACAGAGAGAGAGAACCCATTCATCCTCATGTGCCCGTGCGTGCGTGTGTCTATATATATATATATATATATATTGTGTTGACCCACTCCACCTTTCTTGTTTTTTTGTCCCTTCCTGTCTTTATCTCCTAGCCAAGGTGTTAAAATCCGGATCGGATATTGAATCAGTCGGAGTACTGGATTAAGGGTCAGTGGGTCAAACTAGAACCAAATCGGAGCTAAACCTGTGTCAAACCGATGGAAAATTGAAGATTTTAGGCTTATTAGTATGAAATTCTAAAGAAAATAAAAATAATTTTTTTTAAATTGGAACCCAGATTGGACCGGAAACTGAACCTGTCCACCGGCCGATTCGCCGGTTTCCAAGCCGGTCCAGGTTCAAGAACATGGCTTATAGGTTATTCTTTTTCTTTTTCACTGTGACTATATATATATATATATTGTTTTCAAGAATCCTTATCTCCTGTACGTACAAACACACACACACGCTCAACTGTTGGAGTTGAATATTTTGCCAGACTTTTATTTCCCCCAAATTGAAAAAACGTAAGGATATGCCAGCTCCATTGTTATAAGGTTTTTCTTTTATTATTTTGTGTGTACTGAGAGAAGATTATATGAAAAATGAATATATTATAGATTTATATGCCCTTTTTTTTATATGCACAGATTTATATACCCTACCAAAACATGTGTGCCAGTGTGTGTTGAATATATTATTAATTAGCTAACAAAATATTGATTTCGCCATCAAAGCCTACCAGGACTCATTTCACTTTGTCGAACATAGGTTTCAAAATATATATATATATATATATACATATATACATATATATAATTTTGGTATATTTATATTCATAATTTTAAGGGCGTGACAGTGACAAATTTTTGAACTATCAATTACTCCCTAAAAACAATTCAGTCAATTATTCCTTCCAAGTCAAGAAACTGAGGCAAGCAACCATATTAACAGAAAGACAGAAATTATCATGGCCAATGGAATGTATTTAATAATTGCAAAAGAAGACTCCAAAAAGAAAAAGAAAAGAGAAGACAACGAAATACAATAATTTGACTTATGGGGCTTGGATGTATCTGAGTAATATTTCAAAACGCTGGATGGAGTTTAGCCCTTATATTTTTATATATTATCCAATCTTTTGTATTTGGAATAATCGCAATTAAAACCGTAGGCTTTGGAGGGCCGACCCTGCAGCCCTGTAGGATCGGTCCTTTTAGGCATGTTTAATATTTTTTTTAAATAAATTAATATATATATATATATATATATAATATCATTATATCAAATTATCAATATGAGAGACACCTAAGTACCTAATAAAGTATTGATAACAGGTAAACACTTATTAAATGATTTGATTTATTTTATTTTCTTCAATGGTCTATTCATTTAAACTCTAAAAAAGAGGCTAATTTGGACTTTAGATGATTATTTTAACTAAAAATTTATGAGTTTTAAAAATAATGTATTTCAATTTAAGGTAAAATAATAAATAAATTGTAAAATTTGAAAAAAAAAAAATTTTAATTAAAATGAATCTAAGCCCGTTTAAGCCTGAACTTGTGAAGGGCCAGCCCTGTAAGGCCGCGGATTTTAAAAATTGGAGGTTTTTTAGGAAGCAAGCCTAAACGGGTTGGCCCGTTTAGACCCGAGCCCGTGAAGGGTTAGCTCTGTAGGGCCGGGACGGCCCGTATTCCCGGCTCTACTTAGTAGCAAACAGTCGCCGCCAAAAATATAATGACATGAAAGACCGGGATATATTTCAAGATAGAATTTTCAACAAATATTATTTTTATTTTTAAGTGCTTGTTTGCCTTCACTTTAAAACATATATTTTTGCACTTAAAATAATTGGAACGAAACTTGCCAACAAGTTGTTAGCTGTCTAATTGAAGGAGGCATGCCTCCCACTTAAACGTAGGTCGGCCGATGGAGATATTTCGCTTTGGTTCAGTAAAAATAACAATTTCATTTTCTTGATTTTAAGGCCAAAATACATACAAGTCGTTGGACTAATTACATTTACATATAACCTCATTTATTTTTTAACATCATATTTGGATGGAGAGAAAATTAAGAGAGGAGGAAAAAGAGGGGGGAGAAAAGTTGAGAGATAATATGATACTTATATAAAACTTAGTTGATTTTTTTAAGAGAATAAAAAAGTTAAATAAATTACGTTAAAGTATATATATTTATCGTTTTTCTCTAAACTAATTTACGTGATTTATAAATTCATATATAATAAAATAATACACAATATATACTATTATTAAGTAATTTATTTTTCTATTATTAAATATTTGAGGGAGTATTATTCATCCTTGTAAATACATGATGTTTATAATTATGCTAAGAACCTTTTTTAATTTTTAATATATTTTTTAATTAATGCTGTGAAAAATAAATTTATTAATTAAATTAAATATTAAAGTCAAATTGAAATGAAATTTTTTGTTATATGTTATTTTAAAATCAAAATATTAAGCAAAGCATCTTACCTCAAAACATAAAATAATTTAAAAAATTAAAAATAAAATGTCACAATGCCAATAATATATTTTTTAGGGTTAAGGTGTAAAAATATCCATAATTTTTTTCAAAAGTGTATTTGGCACCATAAATTTTTTGGAGTGTAAAAATATCCATAAATTCTTTTAAATGGAACAAAAATACCATAACCCCGTTGACTTATATGGACGTCCGTTAGTTTTTCATGTGCGGATCCCGCCAAGTGCCATATGTTACCTCCCAACAGTTTCTCTTATCCTGGTCCAACTTTCTCTTTCTCACTCACGTCTTAAACTCTGGATTCATATAAATGCTTTTCACACTACAACCAATTGGTTTTATTGTATTTTGTAAATATATATAGGATAACAACCATTGACCTACCAATAACCTTTTTGTTCAATGACACTCACACCCACTCTTATGGACAAGGTTGTGAGTTTTATCCCCGAAAGTGTTAAAAAAAAAACGAAAGAAAAAGAAAAAAGAGGAGCATATGATACAATCAAGTTTGATTAATTCGTTCTGCTTAACATTATTATTATTTGCAGTGTTTTTTTTTTCCCCATCACTGTGATCATTCCATATCAACCACCACATCCTTGATGCCTGTAAATGTTGAAAAAGAATTATATTTCGTGACTTGATGAGTCATATACTACTCTATTATTGTTCTAAAAATATATTTCTCGGTTTGGACAAGCTCAAGGTATTTTCGCACTCAAAATAAGTTCAAAATAACTTTATGGTCATATATTTGAAAAAAGTCTATCAATAATTTTGCACATTCTCCCTATTTTTTATAACACTATCAGTCTATCAAGTCTAGCTAGATATAGCTCTCATACAGATATTTTCTACAGTTACATAGACTCAAGTTCAAAATCTCATATTTAAATGATCAAAGTCCCTTCCATTAAGACCAACATCTTTTGGTATGACTCACAATTTTTTAAAATCAAAATAATTTTGTTAAAAACACTCAAGCTCTGTTTATTTCAAATTATAATGTGATTATTATGATATGATAGTTTTATTAAAATGTGAAAAAGTCAAAACAATACCATCAAATTGAAATCAGATTAAAATAAACACATGAAAAATAGAATTATTATTCTGTGTGTCAGGGGCATGCATGCACGCACGCACTTGCTACACACAGTCTCGGTTCTCTCATAATCTTTTTTCTCATTTTCTTCTTAGAATCTCATCTCCATCCTCAGATTTAAAAAAATAGATGGTTCAGATTTAATATTTTATAAAACTATTATTTTAAATATAAATAAGTAAACTTAGACTGTTAAAATCTGATATACACAATTCATAACTGTAATACAAACACAAGTAATAATAAAATTTATTTATAAAACACTATAATCATAGTTTTAGAAAATATTAAATCTGAACCATCTATTTTTTGATCCAAAGGTAGAGATGAGATTCTGAGAAAAAATGAGAAAAAGGACTCTAAGAGTATCCGACATCTCTCTTCTTACACGGTATTTGTGGGAGGAAAATACCACCACTCAATAAAATATATAAAAAAATTAAATTTCTTTCATGTTAACGTAAAGGCGAGGTAAGGGTTGAAAAATTTGAGATTGGCTACGGTTCTCTATTCTTACCATTCTTTTCTCAACCTCTTCCCACCACTATTCATTTCAACCTTCAGATTAAAATATGAGCAGTACAGATTTAATGTTTATAAAAATAATTAAAAATGATCAAATTATTAAAAACTAATTAAATTAATTCAAAAATGTTAAATTTTAGTTATGATAATTTTAAAATGTAATAAAAAATATTTAAAAATAATATTTTTGTAAAACATTAAATCTGAACCAATTAGATTTCAATCTAAAGGCTGAGATGAGTAGTGGAGGGGAAGATGATGAGAAGAGAACGGTAAAAGCAGAGAACCGTAGTCAACCCAAAAAAATCAGGGGAGAAAAACACGAAACCCACACCATTTTTTTTGTCACTTTTCTCTTCTCCTATTTTTCATCTAATCCAAATAATGAAAAATATATTTTCCCCTATTTTTTTTGGTTTTTATTTGGGAGCATATGATATTTTGGACTTACCTCCTTTTAACTGTTATGATTTATTGAGGTCTATACTAATCCAAATTGAGCCAGACAGTACCACCAAAGTGGCAAATAGCAAAGATTTGCCACTGAGTGTTAAATACTGCTATATTCCTAAAGCTCAAACTTGATACCTCTAATGAAGCTGGTACACCCTCTAAGCAGTTGAACCAATGATGATGGTTTTCCCTCTACTTTTCTTTTCACTTAATTTTCTCTACATCTAAATATAGTAATAAAGTAAGTTTAAAACTAGCACTTCAAACTTATAAAGATTAAGGATGTATTTGGACTGGCGATTGGATAAGTGACTTATTTTTACTTTGACTTATGAAATCTTAAGATTGGAAAAAAGTAAGATTGGGTAAAATGATGAATGTTTGGATTGACGATTGGATAAGTAACTTATGTAAAAATGAAAGATGTTTAGTTTGGCTTTTGTATAAGTGGCTTTGGTGTTATTTAAGAGAAAATAGTCAAGATTACTCGTTGTGCCATATGTGGCTTCAATAATTGATTGAACCATATTTTTATATAATTTTTCATAATTAAATTGAGATTTTTAATGAATTTTCTGGTATATTATTGTATGATTAAGCACAAATTTTAATTAGAGACATTTGTATTGAATTAATTGTAATTAGGGGCAAAATGATCATAAATTGTTAATTATTTTGTGCAATTGTTTCTTAGACATTTGATGCTACCTTGTGTTTAATCTTGCATTGTAGGTGTTTTGGAAGAAATTGGAGATTTTTGAAAAAAAAAAAAATGCAATTGGGTCCGAATTAATATTTTTGAAGATTGGGAAAAGTTACAGAAAAGGGCTCAATGATTTCTGAAAATTACAATTTATTGAAGAAATTGGGCCAAGAAAATTACAAGAAGTACCCAGGATCTTTGAAAATTTTAGTTTAGCTCATACAAATTTTGAAAAGTTTCATTACAGTCCCTCCAGAAACTTTCAAGACTTCTCACTATAGTCCTTGGGACCAAGGCTAGGTCTCCTCCTTCGGCTGGTCAGATCTGAAAACAGAGACTCCACAGACCCGATATATTAAAGACGCAAGCTGAGAGCTTCAGGAAAGTGGAGAGGCGCTGAGCAAGCTTCTTCATCTCATCATCATCATCTTCCTCGCCGGCGACAACCTTCTCCACCATGGTCGTCGGCGAGCACCGTGCTTTAACCACCATCACCTCTTCCTTCTTCGATCACCATTGTTGCAGAGCTGGGAGGGGGCAGATACAAACCCCACGCGAGAGAGGAGACCTAGGGATGGAGCTCAACTTCCAAATGGGCTTATGCAGAAGCAATTTAAAGCTTCGATTTTGATCTTATGCCAATCGGAACTTTTCGTGGCTTTTTTCTCAAATGCTATCGTCCAACCAAATACAGCAAAATGATGAAAACATTGTTCAAGTTCGATTTGCTCACTGAATCGCCTAATTGGCCTCTCAATTGGCAATCCAAACACGCTCTAAATTTAACCGAAAAGCACGCATCTTTTGGGTGATGGATGGGCAAATGACATAGTTCCTTAACATGGTAATTTTCTGAGACTTTTTTTTTTTTTTTTTATTGCATGTGTCTTACACCGCAGCCATAAATGAACGTGAAGCCTTATTTTATGATTTAATTTACGCCCATGGAAGTTTAGAGAGCTAGTAAATTTTTTATAAAACAAAACCTAACAAAACTATGTACAACTTACTTTTTTTTTTTAATTGATTCTTAGGCACATGGGCACAAAATTTCTCCTGGACAATTTTTTTTTAAAAAAAGAGGGAAAAAAAAAAGAGAAACGCTGCAAATTTCATTTATATATGGGCCTGTCAGCGCGTCCCATGTATGGAAGTCATATAATGATAAAAGTGAAATTAGAGATTTAAAAAAAAAAAAAAGAACGGGCGACCAAATTATAACTTTCCCTATAAAGCTCTACTTTCAGGCAGTTTTAAATTTGTTTAAAAAAGAAAAATTATATATATATATATATATATATATATATATATCCATAAGCACTCGTGTACGAGGTTGTGAATGTGAAGACTGATAAGCCTAGTGTGAATTTTAACTTGGAGGCATACAAGGTCTACGAATTGTGAGCGTAACCAATAAATAAGAAACTTGCAAACTTTAAAAAGAATTACTACACAATTTTTGGTTCTCAAGTTTGCCCTCGTTCTAATTATGGTCCCTCAAATTTTAAAGGCTTAAGATGCATATGCATATGCATGAATTTTTCTAAAAATGTGTTTGACACTATAAACTCTTTTTTGATATAAAAATATCTATGAACTTTTTTAAAGAAAGGATGCCCATTCACTTGGAAACTTCTGTTAACTTTTGACTTTTTTGGGGCCCACATCAATTAATTTTTAAAGAAAAAAACCTTCTACAAACTAGGTTCTATATGTAAGATTATAGGAATATTTTTGAGCATTAAGATTCCATATGATATGTCTCTTTAGCCAGGGAAAATAAAACTCACTATCTAAACTCTTTAGATAATTTCAACCCACTGTCGGATTGAGATTGTCCTTTCTGAATAGAAGTTGAAGCATTCACTTGGTTTTCTGCAGTGTTGGAAGCATTCTTAGCAGCTTCAGCCTGAACACATTGAACATTATTAGTCAGAATGAATAATAATCTGTCAACTGAGGTGAAAAAAAGAAAAGTAGTGAAAGCATCCGGATTCGAACAATCCGTGCCATCGACTATCTAAAGTTCATCCTAGCCATCACATTTTATCAAATCTTGGGCATTGATTAAAATTCCATTTTTCTCCAATATCCACAATCCCTTCTTCCTTGTTCCCTCTCCATTGCCGTTCTCTTCTTCCAGGTTCTAGTGATCTACAGGGGACTAGGATTCAATAACTCACCAATTATCCTCTCCTTGCATGCCCATAAATGAAACTGGAAATAGACTGGTGAAAACATTTTATTTCCATTGCTGGTGATATACCTGATTGGAATGGGCAGGGGAATCTAAACCATGTCAAAACTTACATCTGATATGGCCATATAACCTTCAGGTTTCAGTTTATAAAATAATCTCATAAAGGTGGGCGTAGCTTACCACGTAAGCAGATAGGTTTGGTTACCCTACTTAAAAACCAGCAAAACACTGTAGTTGTCAGTTGATCAGAACTCAATCACAACATATATGTGAGGGGAATTAGAAAATGGAGTAAGAAAATACGTATCATCTTAATGAGCATACATTGTTCTCACCAAAACCAACTATTCCACTCTACCACATAGAATCTCGAACTTTAAGATAAACCATGTTATTGAAGTTATTGTCAGTGTATGTAACATTTGGGACAGAAATCAACTAAGATGTACCTGAGCCTTTTTTTCTTTTGCTTTACGTAATTTTTTTAATTCTTTTTCTCTGGCTCTTCTCCTGGCATCTTTTTCAGCCTGCACAGTCAAAAATGGGCAATCATTTCTGTGTCATGAAAATTGTTAGTTCGACCATCAAAACTTAAATGAAGAAACAGATCTCACTGACTCCAATATGTTACCAAAGAAAAAAACAATTTCCTAGAACAAAATATTAGTGGTAAGTTTAGCTAATGGAATGCCAGGTTGCATAAGCAAAATATTCACATGCTTGGCTATGTATTACTCGAGAAAATAGACGTGGGATACAATCAATTCAAACTTTAACTGTTCAAATGCTCAACAAGCTGTACTTTGGCTACTCTAGTGATGATCAAAATGATCAATATCCTGATTATCTCGTGTTCCTTCGAACTTGCTTCATTCAAAAGTTCCTAAAGATATGAAAGACTATCTTCCCTTGATTATTTGCCATCCCAAAAAATAAAAAACAGAAGAATAAACAATCATTGGCTGGATGGTGCTACCTGCTAGCATATTAAGGCAAACAAGAAAAACCTGATAAACATAGATGTATGAACTCTAATGATCCAAAAGGACTTGTTCTCAACCAAGATTCTCTAATATGACAGAAGGACTGATGAAATATAAGAACTATATATATTTTGAGATAACTTTCTTGGGAAGGAAATTTATCTTACTGTTTATATTTTATTACTTTATGTTTTTAGTTTATTTAGTAAGTAGGTTGTTTAATCATTACATGTATTAAATGGGATAAACAAGTGGAATTAGTGAGATTACTTTATTTGTAAGTCCTTGCTTACTTTTTGCCCTTTTCCAAGTAGACCTTGCAAGTTGTCATTTGCAAGTTGGAATCTTTGGAGCTTTCTTCATAAGGAAGTAAGACTTGGCCTATAAATAGGGTATTGGAAAGACTTGTATTTCTCAGACTTTGATGAATGCAAAATATTGAGCTATGTCACTGGTTCTGTTCTCTACCTCTCAGTTCTAATAACTTTCCGCCTTCTCTCTCTCAGTTTCTGCCCCTTCCTCCTCTGTTTCTGTTCTATTCTCCCTAGTCCTCACTGTTTCTGTCTATTTCTCTCCTAAATCACTCTGCGCTCTACATTATATGTGTGTGTGTGCAAGTTTTACCTCAAAAACTTTCAATCAAATTCACTTATTTCCCTTCTAGACTTCTCTTCTCATTTATTCTCTCTGCCACAATTTTGTAACCAAGCTGTTCTATTGAATTTCGACGATAAATCTTACCACACAGCAACAATGGAGTAGAAGGGTGCTTAAAAGATAAAATAAGGGAAAAAACAATATGCGAACAATGAAAATGTGATTCGTACTTTCAAGAGGCAGAGTCTCTCCTAATCCTTCTGATGTGCTCCTTAACTCTGTCCTCACAGCAACTTCACCTAAATCTTCCTAACTACCCAGCCCCCTTCTCCAGCTCACCCATTCAACTCGTAATTAGTTACCTCAGGACAACTCATCAGGAACCACTCTACCATTCTCTTCTGTTTTATCTATTTCCTTCCTACTATATAATATTTACATGGCCCATTAAGAATGTGTCCAAAGTAGATAACAAAACCACATATAGTAAATAAATCTATTAAACCAGCCAGATACAGCACTACTTTTTTAAATAAATCAGATTTCTTTGGTCAATGCACTAGGCACTTTTGCTGCATGCCAATCCCATTTTTCAAGGTTTGATGCCATGAACCTTCTGAAATTATTCCTCACTTCCTCTTTCATCTTTGATGCAGGGATTCATGCCCAGTTCCAGTAGCTCCAAAACCTTGTGAGAGTCACTAGATTGTGAGGCTTGATGTAAAGGAGTTCAATATTATCTTTTTTACTTGAACAAGCCTCACTTTTATCATTGCTATCTAAGTTTGTAACGCCCTCTTTGTCAATGGCTGGGTTGGCATTTCTTACAGTAATGGGGGTTGACCCTAAATCCTCTTATGCTTCGTAGGATACTTGAGTCACCTGGTTATATACACGCTTTGCTTCTCTTAATGTAGGCCTTCGAACAGTCAATGGAATGTTTTCTAATAACGTTACGCTGATTGCTAAAATACGGTTTCTCTCCATCAAAGAGCAGTTGACGACTACTCGAGGGAGCATGTAGAAACATACAATTTTAAGCATCAAAATAATTTCTCCAACCAGTAAGCAACTCTTGAGTTTCCTGAAAAGGGTTGGCTTAGAAATAGTGGGTCAAGACTTAGTTTGCACAAGAACAAATGGGTGAATACAAGGAAATAAAGGGAAAAGGTAAACGGAAAAGAAAGTAAACATCTTTGTGCATCAACATGCATGTTCTAGGGAGGAAAACTGTGAATTAAATGGGAAGAATAAATCTTTTCACGGGAAAAACATTTTGTTAAAATTTATGATTAAAACGAACTAAAGAAAATTATTAGGATATTTTAGAAAAAAACATGTTCAATTAACCATCATAACTAACTTCTTTAGTCTAATCAAATTAGGTGAATATAAAATTATTGAAGTTTTCAACCCAAATGAAATTGATGACGTTTTCAGCATTTTTGTTTACGTTTGTTGATTCAATTGCCATTTGCTTTGTCCAAGTCTCTTGCACTAGCCCATTTAATACTTTCTTAATTTTTTTTTGATTCTTGCTCTTATAATTGGCCCCCTTGAAATTTGTAAAGAATCACTTGCGGTTGACGAGTTACCAAATGAATTTGAAAAGACAATTTGTTGATTTGCATCAAAACATCACCTATCCAAATCCAATTTTGGTGCTCTATGATAGTAAGACAACAATCCATATTGCCACTAATCCAATGTTCCATGAGAGGGCAAAACATATCTGGATCTATTGTCATTTTGTATGGCAAAGGGTGGAGGAAATGATGATTTTTTTGCATAATATACGTTCTGTAAGCAAACCAAGAAGTTGATATATTGACTTATAGCAATAGAAAAAGAAGCACAAATCAGATTACTCGTCAAATTACAAACTTACAACTTGTTAGCCCCAACTTGACGGGGAGTATTAGCAATAGGAAAAGAAGCACAAATAAGACTACTCGGCAAAGTTAGGATATATGCATATTTTTTTTCTAAAAATAATAATAAGATTATTTTTGCCTATATGAAATCAAATACTTTTCTCTTCTCTCTAATTTTTTCCTACTCTTGTAGGGAGAGAAAATCGCTTCCCCAGCTCCACTTTTTTCCTTCCCTCCATTGATTCCCCGGAAAAAAACGCTTCTCCCCATCATTTTTCTTCTTAGCCAAGCACAGGGTAAAAACAAAACAGAGAGAATGACAACTAAAGACCTGACAAGAAGGTAAATATTATTCTTAAATATTAATAAATTTGAGAACAAAAGTTATAATATTAATGAGGTTCTTATGGAGGATTAAGCTTATTATTCTAAGATTGTTAGTTGTCATTCTCCCTGAAAGAAAATCTAATTTAAACGATGTTGAAACACTTAAGCTTAAGCCCATTAATTAAGTAGAAATCTAATACTTCCTCCGGTCCTAAATATAGGATAAAGTTTGTAGTGCAATTTGCACTACAAACTTTATCCTATATTTAGGATCGGAGATAGTAACATTCATTAATTAAGAGCGTACCACTTAATACAAAACAACAGGATTTTTGTTAAAAAAAAAAGATTTAAAGAAATAAAATAAACTTGGGCCTCAAGCAAGTCATAAACTTACATAATAACTGGATTGAAAGGATTACCTATGCAATTGAGCCTTGTACAATCATAGAGGCAGAACAGTCCTTTGTATGGGAGCTCGGTTTCAAACGAGTAATACTCGAGTCAGATGCAATTATGCCAAGGTGTTAGTGGATATCCAAAAGTTGACACTGCAATCGTGGTTGATGCTTAGGCCTAGGAACAGCTGGCAACTTCTTACATGGAAAAAGATTATATGGGATTCACTTTTCCCCTGTTGACTAGTTTACTTTATTAAGGGCTCTCTCCTCTCATATACCAAAAAACATAAATAAAAATATAACTCAAAATAAATTTAAATAAGATTAAAAAAAATACCAATTAAACTTTAAAATCTCAAATTATTCTTATTATTTTGTCAAATCAAATAAGTCTTAATTGCCTATAACAGCATAGGAATTAACTATACTTATATAGTGATTGATAACTCATTTATTTTAATAGAAAGTTGCTGATTTGAGATTTTGAAATTTAAGTGGTATTTTCTTATTTTTTTCTTTTAAAATAATCAGATGGATCCGATCATTAAAAAAAAAAAATTTCTTGTCCCAGCTTCCCCATTCTTCCCTTCACGCTAGCCCACTCACACTATGTCCAGTACACCTTGGTTTCCCTCAATGAATTGGGCCTCTGATTCTTATTGATGGTTCTTCAATTGGGAGTTCCTATCTTAGCCCAATTAGAATTCATCTCGGTTCATATATAACCTTTTCGGCCTACTTTTATATCTCTTTGTTGTATTTAAATATAAAAACCATGGTATTAAAAGCTGACTCGGGTTTAACCAGTTGGATCAATAAATCGGCTAAACTAGTTTTCTGGCTAGTCCAATCAAAGGTTTTAAACAGGTCAATCAGGTCATATTTCATATTTTCCTTCCAGTTGTTGAGCCTGAAGCGATATTGTTTTAAGTTTTTTTTTTTTTTAAAATAGCGGTATATCTAAATGTGGTATTTACTTATAGATTAATAAATTTTTTATTTAAATATTATAGATTTAAATATGAATACTTGTATATGTTTTAGTTAAATTGTATTATTTATTGAGTTCACCACAATTCAATAGTTCAATCATTAAGTGTCCGTTTAGATTAGCGGTAGAAACTGTTTTTTCAACGTGATTTACGTAATACAAGGTAAGTTTATGAAAAGAATTTTGTTTCGATTTGTGTAAACGGACTTTTCCACTGCTAATTCAAACAGGCCCTAACTCTTGGATTATTATCTCAACAAATTTAATGACTTTTCGGATTTTTTAATACCTTATTAAAAATCATATACTCAACTTGATATTTTAGTGGTACCCCCTAGCCATTATTTGCATAACAGTAGTTATGTTCTTTTCTCCCAACTCATCATAACCAACATAGGACTTGGTAATTTTGATTCTTTGATGAGACTTTAGACAAAATGTGGAGAGTGAAAGATCCAAAAGAAAAAAGAAAAAAGAAAATGAAAGGACCCACTTGTGTGGTTTACACGTGTGAGCGGAAGAACAATGCTTTTTTGGTCTATCTCGTTGTTCAACTTAAAATTACTTCAAGAGTTCTTTCCCCTTCTGACCAAATACTTAAAGATATGTTCTTATAACTTACTATGTGTATACCCTACCAAATAATGTGTGTCAGTGAGTGTGTGTCGAATATGTTAGTATTATTAGCAAACAAAATATTGACTTCACCATCAAAGCATAGCTGGACTCATTTCATTTTGACGAGCGTTAATATATCCCAATTTTATCATAATATTTAATATCATATTTAGAGATTTTATCATCAATTTTCGGTTAAATATCATTTATTATGATTAAATTGAATTAAAGATGATTATATGAAAATAAATCTTAAAAAGAGATATTTGTTATAATCTTGTGATTATTACTCTTTAAAATTTGAATTTTGAATGAAGATATTACAAGATATTAATTTGATTTGTAGGTTATATTGGAAAAGTAGGAGCTGAGGACTAAAAAGTAAAAAGTCACAAGGACTGAAACAGAAATAAAATTCTGACAGAAAGAAGGGTATTTCTGTAATATTATCTGTCACTTTCAGAAAGGAAAAGATCAGATAAAATTACATAAAAACCCCGAATTACAAACATTCTAGTTGGGTCCCAAAATCCGAAGATACCGCTGTAACTGATTCACTTGCTATCAGAGAAAATTACAGAACAGTACACCGAATCTCCAGAATTTTATTTTGGTCCAAAAATCCGAAAATCACCGTCTTCTCCTGCTGAAACTGATATTTCATCGCTGATATAAAATGAGAGGAAATTTAATTATAATCTTAGAAGATTTTGACGCAACTTGAAAGGGATTTGACCTAGATTTCAAATCATAAAAAATAAAATTAAAAGGGCTCCCAGAGCCTTCATGAGGGAGGATCGATCGGACCTTAAATAGAAGAGCTGAAATTAGAACAGGAAACACGCACGCAGCCGCAGAGAGAGGGAGAAGAGAGACGATATCACCGCTGAGCTTTACCAACACCATATTCAACCACCATCATTTTCATCTCCTCCTCCTTCCAGTATCTCAATTCTCATGGGTTTCTTTAGGTCTAATAGAATTGTGGTGGTGATAGACTCCATGAGAAGCTAAATTCTTTCTTATTTTTTAGGGATGAAAGATTGGTTTGCGCTCCAGAGATACATTCAGATGAGTTATTTGTTTCAATCTTTTGATTTAGCTATGTAACGGATTTTCTGAGTTAGGATTTTATGTTACATGGTTAATTTGCTGAGATTGTGAGTTGTTTATCTTAGTTTGGATTGAACAATTGTAATTTAGATTGGATTATGTGATTTGAGATTTGAATTTCTATATTCCCTTTTTGGTTTAATGTGGTTGTGCTATTATTTCATAATTTGAATAAGTATTATGACTGCTTAATCTTGTTTGAATATCTCAGTTGAGTCTTCATTGTATAGAAGAACAAGTTGCATAAATCCAATATTAAATTACACACTAAGTGGTATTTAATAGTGTATTAAGAGGTAATTATTTAGCTAAAGTTATAGGGGTAATCACTAATTAATATTACTAGACTTAGTTAGTTGCTAAGGTTTGATTTTTGATTTAGTGAGTAGTCTAACTCTCATATTATTTTGAGCAAGGATAACCTATATTCCATGTTTTCAAGAAGCATTTATCATCAATTTATTTAAATCACAATTTCATTAATTATCTCAATAATTTCTCAAAAACAAAATAATAATAATAATAATAATAATAATAATAATAATAATAATAATAATAATAATAATAGTCTAGGTTATTTTCCATTATTAAAAAAAAAAATCAATTTAAACTCATCTTAATGTTTTTGTCACTTAGTTTAGATTAGAAATTAAATAAAATACTTCTCAAGAGAACACAACCCGAGTTGTGCCATTCACTGCATAATTTAATTTATTTTGATTTAACCTGAGACAACTAAATGTGTTCAATCAAACATGGATTTAATATTTTATACTTAAGGGGGACATAGAGTTTGGCCTCAAGCGATTCCTAAACTCGCCTAACTCGAAAATAAAAATGACTAAATGGACTTTTCATTAAATGAATTTATAAGAGTTTAGTCCATTATAACTCCAAACAAATTGAAATAATCAGATGGACCTATTATAAAAAAGAAGAAAAGGAAAGAAATACTAGCTTCCGCATTCTTACCTTCAATTTGGACTTCCTATCTGGGCCAACCTGGACTCCATTTTGGTTCAAAAAACCTTTTCGGCCTACTTATGTATCTCTTCATCATACTACTAAATAAGTATAAACCATGGAATTAAAATTGTCGAATTTTACTAAGGAGAGTTGGTTTAAGTAGAAGAGGCTAGTCCCTGGAGAAACAAGTTTTGAATTTTCATTAAGAGAGGTGACCCATATTTAGTGTCAGACCGTGCTTCGAGCAAGATTGCTTCCAATAAACGGAAATCTGTTATTAGCTGTACCTTTGGCCATTTGCATAACATATAGTTATTTTCTTTTTCTTTTTAAAAAATCAGTGGATCCCAATCCATCATTACCAAACTTGATCTTTGTAATTTTGATTCCTTGACAAGAATTTAGACAAAATGTGGGGAGAGAAAGATCAAAAAAAAAGAAAAAAAGATCCACTTGTGGGGTTTATATGTGTGAGCCGAACAATTCTTTTTTGGTCTATCTCGTTGTCCTACTTAAAACTTCTTTAAGAGTTATTTTCCCCTTTTGACCAAATACTTTAAAAGATTCAAATTCAAGTGCTGATCGATCTTGACGATATGATTAGGAGAATCTCTAAATTGATTATTCAAGGGAAAGGAAACTTTCTTTCAATGGAAAATGATATTTAAGAACCCTTTAGAAATATTAATCACAATTAAATAGTTTAATTCTTTAAAAAGGATCGTGATCTCTGCTTGAAATTGAATTTTTTTTCAGTTGATTTTCTAATTACTCAGCTTGAGTATTTTTAGTACTTAACTTTGACTTTAAAAAAATTCAAGGTTCTTAATTTTAATTAATGTTCATATTTTTTTTTGAACAATTAATTAATGTTCTTATAACATCCTTAAATTTGGTTTTCGCCTTATTTCAAATAGAAAAAAACGTAAGGAAATGCCAGCTCCATTGTTATAGGGTTTTTTTTTTTTTTTTTATTTTGTTTGTACTCAGAGAAGATTATATGAAAAATAAATATATAATAGATTTATATGCCCTTTTTTTTTTATATACACATAGATTTATATACCCTACCAAAACATGTCAGTGTGTGTTGAATCTATTATTAGTTTGAAAACAAAATATTGAGTTTGCCATCAAAGCCTAGCAGTACTCATTTCATTTTGACGAACGTAGGTTTCATATTTTATAATTTTGGTATAAAATATATGTTTTTTGATGAAAGGGAGAAGGTCAGGGACCACAAGCCGAAAATATAGAACCAACTGAAACCTCCACAGAGAGAGAGAGAGGGAGGGAGGGAGGGAGGGAGGGAGAGGGACAAGAATGAAGGGAAGGGAAAGAAGCTACCGCGAAGGATCCCAGATATAGCATCACGTCGCTAAGTTGATAGCTGTAAGTGGGAAGCCAACGCTGAGCCAGAAACAACAGGTACTAGACGAAAACGGCGACGGCAAAAAACGCGGCGGTGACCGAACGATCCTGAAGGGAGAGGAATGGGTTCCGGTGGTGGTGGCGGCCTGAACCTGGAGGAAGGCAAGAAGAGTTGGGATGGTGAAAGCTATCATGGAGTGTCGAGCAATGAGCTTAGGAGCTAAGTCAAGGACGATGGTGATAGGGATTGTAATTTGAAGTCGATTGATCAGAAAAATGATGGAATATCGCCAATTTCGATTGAACAATGAGGTTGTTTAAGGCACAAGATCTGGCGTCTTTGTATCATACACAGAATCTTAGAAGCTAGAACTTAGGGTTAGGGTTCTTGAATAATCTGTGGGGCTAGGGGTTTTCAACAAGCTTAGACTGGGATAAGTATAAGCTAGAGATAACATTGGGAGGGTTTATATATAACGAAGGAGAGAAATGAAGCTTGTTCGGTCTTGGGGGGTAAAACGAAGAAGAGTGGGAAAATAAGAATAAGCTAGCTAGAGTAGCTTTTTCGTCGAACTTTCTTGCTGAGAAAGTAGGAATTTATGAGTGATGCTTCGTGGAACTTTCTGAGAAGCTCCCCGAGAAATATATTTCATATCTCAATTTAGCAACGAGTCATCAACTACGTTCATACCTATTGGGTTATTATTGCCACATGAAGATGAATTTGCTGTAATTTACAGATGTTCTCATCGTTTAAATAAATAGGCAAAGTTAATTACTATATCAGATCTTTGTATTTGGAATATATACACACCAAATTAAAACAAGTATATTATTTCTTGTACTTTAAATAATATCAATGTAATTAATTTGAGTAAATTAAGGAAATTAGTTCAATTAATTATCTGTAAAAAAATAATGTGTGTTGGTTTTTTTAAAATACCCTCTTAGATCATTTGCATTGAAACTACCCCTTGATACAACATATGCAAACAATATAATAGGGGTAAGTAAGTGAAAAAATAATGATAATTGGGAGGGA
This sequence comes from Inga leiocalycina, assembly GCA_963242795.1. Classification (NCBI taxonomy): domain Eukaryota; kingdom Viridiplantae; phylum Streptophyta; class Magnoliopsida; order Fabales; family Fabaceae; genus Inga; species Inga leiocalycina. The sequence goes on from OY725324.1 coordinate 46,953,361, forward strand.
TAAAGGGGATTGATGTCTTATATTTAGGTCCGAATCTAATCCTCGAACTAGCACTTATATAAGGGACAGGTGGGAGTATATTATTTACTCCATTTAATCATATATGTATAAGCTAGTTAAAAAGCTTACTTTGTTTTCCAAATTTGGATTTCCCCCCCTCTTCAAACTATATTCGTTGAGTGCACATGCTAATTAAGGAGATTTCCCACAAATAGTTGTTCAAATACAAATGATTATTAAAGAGAGTATTTTAAACAAATTAACTCACATTCTTACAAATAACTAACTAAATTAATTTTCTTAATCTTTAGCAATAAACAAACTAAGGTGTTTTCACGTATGCATCGACATCATAATGGTATTTTGTGGCATATCTAACACATTTAGGGCCCGTTTGGTTCAATTGCAGACCCCTCTGGTAATGCAATGGACTGCAATGCAATGGGGTGCAATGCAATAATGATTACCATCATCATGTTTGGTTGCTTAATAATAAGATGTTGAGAAATTTTTTTTATATTTAAATTGAATTATAAAATGTCCAAAATACCCCTTAAACATAAAAAAAACCTCCATCACCGATCATCTCCTTCCTCACCCCAATAATCTGTCTCCCCCAAATACCTATGATGCCATGGTTATTGGTGGTACCTTTGACCGGCTGCACGACGGCCACTGCCATTCTCTACATTATGAGATTCAAAGGTAGGTAACAAAAATCTGAATACTTGCCTGATCTTAAGCGCTGTAAAACAAACAATCAACTGATTTTCTCATAACTTCTCTTTCAAATTATTGCATATCCAGATTGATGAGATGGCCTAGAAAAAAAACTCTGATTGCGACATCATCCATTCCTGATTCTTTCCTTTGCCCCATTGCTCCTTATCGATGCATGCTGCTCATCTCACTGCTCTTATCCAATTACGCAGATGCGTATCCCTCTGACTCATGAACTATTCCCATTTGGAAAGTGGAGTAAAGGCGAAGGGCTTAATCAAAGGCCCGCGGGAGTGTTGAATGTTGATTGATGATGTTCTGCGCTCACATTAGGGCTTTTGCATTTGAAAGGCAAATAAATTGAATACAAATTTTGATGTTTTGTCTATTGAGGGTATATATTGTCTTTTTATTATATTAGTAGGGTTAAAATTGAGATTTCATCAATGATTACAAGCCTGCAATGAGTTTTCATAGGGGTCCCCCTATGAATGGAGATTACCATAAAATATGCAATCTATTTTACAATTGTAATCTACATTACCATTAATAAGCTCAACCAAACAGGCCACCAATGGTAATGCAATCAAGATTACCATCGCATGTGTGCAATGCAATCTAACCAAACGAGCCCTTAATTATTTTTTAGGTACATCCAACACCCTAAAGTATTTTTTGTGCCTTGATGCTAGATGCGCCAAAAAATATTTTAGGGTGCTAGATACACTACAAAATAGTTTAAGGTGTTGGATGTGATACTAAAATAAAAACAGAAATATTGTACTATGATTCTAAATATAGTTAGAAATCATTGTATTGCTTAATTATTACTATACTTATAATTACTATACTTCAAAACGCTAAATGGAGCTTAACCCTTATATTCCTATATATTATCCAATCTTTTGTCTTTGGAATAATCACAATTAAAACAAGTCTACTATTTATTTTATTTGAAAGAGGTTCATTTCATAACAAGTTACCAACTTTTGCTGCACACTCTTGCTACATCTTTTGATTTGTATCAAGGAACTTTTTGACTATTGATTGCTATGATTGATCGTCTATTGCTCTTGTGTGTTGATCCTTCTCTTGATCTCTGGTATGTTTGGTTTGATATTGCACCTCGTCTAGTTTTAATAATGGATGGTTATATGAGAGAGCTTATGGCTCTAAGCCACATTTCTGAGCAGAAACTAGAAAGGTTAAAAGACTGACTAGGGAGTTAGAGTTGTGTGGTAATTGAGAAAAATTGAAGGAGGAAAGGGAGATCAAGCTGTGGTTAAATCAATATTACAACTACCTTATGAGTATAATGACACAAGCTACTCAAGAGGAATTTGAGGAACAAGAAGACGATGACATTCAAGGCTTCGAAAGTAGCTCATATACAGGACTTAGAGTTTATACAGAACTTGAGAGGGACATAATTGCATCTCATGACTTTCAATGTTATGAAGGAGCTGGAAATGTGAATTATGGTGCTCAAGTATAAGCTGAAAGAACAAAAGTTGAGATTCCCTTGCAATATCAAGATGAAGTTGTAACTGAACAGTTGGATGTGCCTCCTGAACTTCAGAACTTAGCCAATACCCTTGAGTATTCCTTAGGCACTTGTACCACAAAGAAGAATCTTGCACTTCGAGAAGCTGAAATCTAATGTTCACAACTTCATGAGTTTGTGTAGCAACCTAAGGAATTCATTTTGGCTTTTGTTTTCCATGTAAAAGAGGATGTACCTCAAAACCTTTTGCTGTATATGTTTGAAGAAGAACTCATAACCCCTCTTTCGCACTTGGAAAGCAATGTAAGTATTTTCTTACCTTCCTTAATTCTTAAAAACTTACCATTTGCCGCGTATAAATCAGGGAGAGCTGTTGGCATAACTTTGTTCTTGGATCTGTGCTGCACATATATCTTGGATTTCATAGCATAAGGAGGTTAGAGCAATCTGATTTGATCACTGCCCCTGCACAGTGCATATTTGCTTCTTGCTCTGCTCAAAAGACTGTGGGGATCATTGAGCAACAACATTGCAGTTCTGTTCTTATTGATTCTTTTCCTTTTCTACTAAAACTTGAGCAACTTGTTTTACCATATAATTGTTTGAGTTTTATAGATGTTGGTTGTTCCTTTAATGCTGATAACACATGTGCTAGACATAGTAGGGCATCTTTAGATGAAATTCTCTCTTGTGATTTAAGTCTAGATATAAAGCTAAGTGAGCATGATATTTCTAGCGTGCTAGTTGTTGATAATTTGCTCATTTTAGATTCACTCAACATCAAGAGTTTAATGTGTGCAACTAATCATGAATTGTTTGAGCCTGAATTTGAGTATGTCATGTTTGAGCATAATGAGAAATCCCATCTACATGAATCACTTCATACATCTCTTTCTTGTGACCTTGCGCATGACATAGTAGAATTGTGTGATGTAGAGTATATATGATTCTTTTCACTTTACTAATGATTTTAGAACTGAACATGGCTGTAACAAAATTTGGAGTTTGAGCATTATCATACATCTATTCATGAGATGCTTTCTTGTGACTTACCTCCAGACTTAGCTAATTGTGAGAATGATGTTGCTGCCATGCATTTTCTTGAACAAACTATGATAAATTCTAATCTATTTGAATCTCACTTGGTTTTTGCTAATCCTCTTCTTGCTAACCTTTGTCACACTTCTACTCATGCAGTGTTTACGTGTAATTTGACCACAGATTTACTCTCACATGTTTATGATCACTTGAACCAATTAAATTCTGTTATATATAATGCTGCTAGTTCTAGTTCTCTCTTACTAGAAATTAGAGGCAAAGGACTCTTAGTCAAGACATACCATATATCTTGGAACCCTTACCAATGGACTCATAATCACCACCAGGGATGAATTACCAACCAATGGAGCCTGTTTTGTTGCGCGTTATGATTCTCATATGTGATGAGAATGTTTGCTACAAGAGTTTGAAGAGATTTCACTACAAGGTTATCTCTTTCCCTTACTAATATTTTTTTTTTGTTTTGACTTCATTTCTTTGTGACATTGATTGCTTGAAATAAGTGTGGGGGAGGGACCAAACTAGTAGAAAAGGTAGAATTAAATGCTGAACTCCACTATTATGGCATTTTGGTATGAGGGCAGATGGAATTGGATGTGTGAGATGATTTGCTTGTTGGCTGGACACAGAACACACAAGTGGTTTTACTAAGCCTTTGTTGTGCTATATCTCTTTGTTCTATTTTGATTTGATGTGTTTTCTGATCTTTTTATGTCATTTGGTTGCATTGAGGGCATTGCAACATTTATGTGTGTGTGTGGGTGGGAGGCTGTACTAAATCTATGGTTTATTAATTGCTTTGAATAAAGTATTTTGCAATTCTAGACAATTTTTAAGTGTGATTTATTCTCTTGAAAAGTCTAGTAAAAATAGACATATGAGTAAGTGAGTGTTTGAAGGAATGTGTGGAACAGATTTGTCTCAAGAGATACATACCTTGTGAGCTTGGGAAATTGATAGTATTCAGCTTAATGATACATATGGCTCAATCATTTTAAGTAAAGTCAAGAGAAAAGACCACATGGAAAAATATTTGAGCTTGTTCGATTCATTAAATTTTGTGTGCATACTTTCTAGTTCTATAACTTTCTAGAACTTGTCTTAGCTCTTAGTTGAGGCCAATTTGCATATGAGAATACATGCATGTGATTGAGGCAATAATTTCACATCCCTAAGTTCCAAACACCAGCCACTTACATGTTTTACACTTTGCTAACCTATCTGAGCCCATCATTTCCATTTCCTATCACCCTATACAGTTTTGAATAAGCATGCAGAATTAATTAAGCAATTCCATTTTCTTATAGATGAGTATATCATGGATGATCTGATGTGAAAAAAAATTATTTTGCCAGTTGCAAATGGAAAAAAATAGGAATACAAAGAAAAAAAGGGAAAAAGAAGGAAATGCTCTCAAAAGAAATGGAAAGGGCCAAATACAAAAAGAATAGAAAAATAAAAGGAAAAAAATGATGAGGAACTAGCAAGTAGAATTGATGAAAAAGGCATCCTGAATAAGTGATGAATTGTAATAGAATTTCCTAGCTTATATCTTGTTCGTATTCTATACATTCCATATTGGCCTTTCTAGCATTACAACCTCAATAAAGTCCTCTTGATGCATGGAATCTAGTGATTGTATGGTGGAGATTGTAGAGCTTTGACAAGCCTATGGTAGAGCAGAGATAAGGAGAGAGGAGTAAAATGAAATACCCTATAGTGAGAAGAGAGCTTAACACTTGACTCGACCCGAGAGTTTCTTGAATTCTCTTTGCAAAGGTTGAATCATATGTAGAGCCAAGTTTATGCTGGGTTACGTTGTGGGATTATTTGCATGGAGAGTTGAATTTGAGACAATGAGGGAAATACATAACTAGAGCATGAATGAATTCATATGGATAGATTTGATAGAGTGAGTGTGAAGTATTGAATACTTAATTTTGCCCAGGAGTGCAAACGGCTAAGTGTGGGGGAATTGATAGGTCTTAATTTTACCATGTGTTTTCATAGCTTTTAGAGAGATTTTATTGGGATTATCATGCTTGAAAGGCACTTGTTATGATTAATTGTGACTAAGAGTGCTTATATGGAATTAGTGATTAAACACGTTTAAACACTAATTCCATATAAACACGATTTAACTCACTGTCAAGGCCGGGATTACCGTTTAAACCCGTTTCATAATTGAATAAGAGATCCGGGATAACTAAAAAATTTTTAAAACACCTGTACAAATAGATCTCCATTCATTCGTTCATAAAATCATTAGGCCTGTTCGGTCTGTTACATGTACAATATCAGAGTATGAGCACAATTCCCGACATTCACCCGAGATAATAACATTAATCCAAGAGTTTCTACAGGGCATCACTGCCCTTCTTAGTTCCTATATCGGGGATTACACAAAACTATAATTCTATAATCTATTCAATACAAACATTCATCCAAAATGATAACCAATCAAAAACCGAAAGTATCTATTTAAGACTACTACCAGTAGTCCTAATTGCCCTTATACGCTTGCTTGCTTCTTGATCCACTTGCCTTGTCTAAAAATGTTATTTGGAAGGAATGAGATTCTAAAGAATCCAAGTAGCAATAGTTTACATATATAATGTATAATTAAACAAAGCAAGTAAACATATATAACAATGCAGCAATCAATATTCGAGGCCGGGCACAATGCCATGTCCCCTTCACTGTATACAAGACAAGTCCCCTCACTATATCTGTATTCAAGGCCGGGCTTTCACCAGGTCCCCTTACTGTATCTGTATTTAAGGCAGGGCTTTTGCAATGTCCCCTCACTCTATTTGTATTCAAGGTAGGGCTTTCGCCACGTCCCCTCACTGTATATGTATTCAATGACTAATGCAAACAAGCAATGTAATATACATGATATAGGATAAAGTGTCACTACCTTGGTCTTTCCGCTCTTGAGTAGGCACGGGCCTTCTACGCTCCGGGCAAATATCAAATCTAAAGTTATAATTAAGGACGATACATTACCACTTAGTCCAATACTCAATACTTTCACAATACTTAAATTGGTTATCATTATTGTCTCTTAAGTACTCATATATGCCTCTAATAAAAGCCCTGAAGGGTTGGAGGAACTACCCCAATGATCCCTGTTCAGAAGCACAAACACTGATATTTTACACTGTTTCACTCGAGTGAAGACGGCCTCACTTGAGTGATGGTACGGTCTGCACTTGGGTATTAGAGAGTGAAGGATAGCGAGTGAGCACCCGAAAGCACAAGAAATTTTCAGAGAATAAGAGCACTCGAGCACACAAGACCTTATTTGAGTGATAGCCAAATGCTTCACTCGAGCACTAGAGAGTGAAGTCTAGGTAGTAAGAACTTGAAAGCAATGGGAGTTTTCAAAGGGAAGAAGCACTCGAGTATGAGACTCCTCACTCGGGTGAAGACTAAATACCCGCGAGTGCTAAAACACACTCTTGCATCCAACCGCGAGTGACAACCCTAGAGGCAAGTTTTGGGTGTCAAATACACCAGTACTCGAGTGAGAGGAGGCTCGATCGAGTGAGAATCCACTACACTCGCAGGTGAGGCATTACTCTTGCCCTTTTCATAGAAGTCCGCCTTCAGTGGAACATAGATTCTCTTCTGGTACCGAACCAGTCCACTAGGTGACAAATCATAATCCCGAGTCCCTCCTTGCTCAATCACAGCTCAGATGAACTAGGCTCTCTCATCATGCTTTTGAGCCTCTTCAATTTTCATCCTCAGGTCATTTTCCCCTTGGACAACGCCATAATTGGCACACAGGATACTATTCGAGAGATTGAAGTCCTGAAAGTCCTCTATCAATTTCCTTTCTTGGATTATCATCATTGTCACTAGTACCGTCTTTCGACTAAGAGCATCTACGACGACATTAGCCTTACCCGGATGATATTTAATCTCCAAGGCATAATCTTTCAGCAACTCCATCCACCGACGTTGTCTCATATTCAGTTCTTTTTTATTATACAAGTATTGGAGACTCTTGTGGTCGCAGTACAATTCCACTGTCACGCCATACAAGTAATGACGCCATATCTTTAATGCAAACACTATTGCCGCAAGCTCTAGATCATGAATGGGGTAATTCATTTCATGCGGTTTAAGCTGTCGAGAGGCATAGGCCACCACACGTCCCTACTGCATCAGGACACACCCTAACCCCTGCTTACTCGCATCACTATACACGATGTAAGTCTCACAAGGATAAAGTATAATCAATACTGGTGCCGTAGTCAATCTCTCCTTCAGCTCCATGAAACTCTGTTCACATCTGTCATCCCACAAAAATGGTTGATCCTTTCTCGTGAGCTTGGTCATCGGCAATGCAATACGTGAGAAGTTCTGGATGAACCTTCTATAATAACCAGCAAGACCCAGAAAACTACGGATCTTAGAAACAGTTTTTGGCCTCTTCCAGTCAAGTACTGCTTCCACCTTTCCGGGATCCACAGAGACCCCTTCACACGAGATAACATGGCCAAGGAATTTTACCACCGCAAGCCACAACTCACATTTACTCACTTGGCGTAGAGTACTTTGCTCTCAATATTCTCAACAAAATTTTCAAATGTTGTTCATGCTTTTCATTACTCTTGGAGTAAATCAATATGTTGTCAATTAACACTACTACAAACTGATCAAGATACGATCAGAAGATACAATTCATATAATCCACGAATACTGCTGGTGCATTCGTCAAACCAAAGGGCATCACAAGAAATTCATAGTGCCTATATCTCGTTCTAAAAGCAGTCTTTGGAATATCCGCTGCCTTCACACACAACTGATAATACCCCAACCTTAGATCAATCTTGGAGAACACGCATGAACCAGATAATTGATCTAACAGGTCATCTATTCTCAGGAGAGGGTATTTGTTCTTAACAGTTACCTTGTTAAGTTCTTGATAATCAATACACAACCGCAAACCACCAAACTTCTTTTTCACAAACAATACCGGAGCTCCCCATGGCGACACACTGGGTCGAATAAACCCTTTCTCAAGAAGGTCTTCAATTTGTTTCTTTAATTCCTCCATTTCATTAGGGGCCATTCTATATAGGGCCTTTGATAACGAACTAGCTACAGGCACTATTTCAATTCAAAATTCTACTTCCCTTTCTGGAGGCAATCCACCGAGATCACCTAGAAACACCTCAGGGAATTCTCTCACAACGGGTATATTCTCTAGAACATCATCTAACTCTCCCTGAATAGAAAAGAATACCATATACCCTTAGCATCCCTTTTTCAGACATTCCTCGGCCTTAGCCATCAAGAGGAAATTTAGTCTACTATTTACTTTATCATTCCTCTTAGGAGCGGGATAAATTATTTTCCTATTCCCATAATTCAACATGACATTATTCACTGTCAACCAATCAATACCCAGAATAACCTCTAGTTGATGAAGTAGTAGACAAATCAAGTCAATGGTAGACTCAAACCCTTCGACAGTAATAACACTATTTAAACAAGCTTCTGCAGCTACAGTCTTAGCACCTATAAGTGTTGACACAACAATATCAAATGGCAGTTTATGAACATGCAATCCTAAGTACTTTATACAGTCATAGGCTATGAACAAATGACTAGCACCCTAATCAAACAAAGTTTGCACTAAGCTACCATTGAGAAGAATGTTACCTTGGATCAATTCAAGAGACTTCCTTGCCTTTTCATGAGTCATAGCGAACACTCTCCATTGACTCTTGGGCCTTGACTCCATCGGTCGCCCTTTATAATCTTTGGCAAGATGTCCAGGTTGCTTGCAGATGAAGCATACCCATTGCCCCTCACAATTTCTACCAGCATGTGCTTTGTTACATCGGGGCCATACCCACTATGATAGTTGTCCCTGATTCCCACGATCTGCCGCTTGGTACATTTTCTTACCACCCCCCTTATATGGGAATCCTTAACTCTTGCATTTCTGGGATAAGCTCCCCTTACCAGTATTACCACGACCACCACCCTTATTGGGTTAATATCTCTCAAGTTGTTCTCATGATAAGCACTCTTCCACCGCTTTATTGCACTTATCAAACTGTCAGGTGGCCAATCTTTTCTTCAAATCCCTCCTCAAGCCTCTAATCAGCATTTCGGAACTCTATTCCTCGTCATCCGTCCGTCTAAGGTAGGAGGAGTAGCATGCTAAAAGGACAAACCGAGACAGGTAGTCATCAAAAGTCTCGTTGTCTCCTTGCTTGATTGCCAGAAATTCTAACTCTTTCTCTATTCTCACCTACTTTGGGAAGTACTTGTCATTGAATTCCTCGAGAAATGACTCCCAAGTCATTGGCACATTCTGATCCCGCATAGTCATGGCAATATTACGCCACCATCTGTCTGCATCTCCTTCTAGCTTATAGATAGCTAGTTTTGCTTTAACCTCCGATGGGCACTCAACCACCTCGAAGATCTTTTATAGCCTCATCAACCAATCCTCCGCTACTTGAGGGTCAAATCTTCCTTTGAACACAGAAGGAATGTGTTTGTAGAATTTAGAAACCCAAAACTGAAGGTCTCTATCATTGCGAGTCAGCACCCTATGTAATCCTTAGTTCTATTCAATATGAGGTGGAGAATCATGGGATTGGTTTAACCCCTCAGCTGTCTCTTCTTGTTGGGTCTCTTCATGCATAGACTGGGCCCTTTCCTCATTTCTCTTGGCCCTTTCTTCTTTGAGCTCTTCTCATAGATCAGTAATCATATCCCTCTGCTCCCTGATCAAATTCATCATCTCCCGTATTGGGTCAGGTAGATTTTTGTTGATCTCTTCCACCTCTGGGTTAGGTCTTCTGACTCTAGTAGGAGCCATTAATTCTTTTCAGTCTATAAAATGGTTTACCCAGTCAGTAATCAACAAATGTACACACATATTCCTTAAACTTTTATATACCAATCAATAAAAGGAATATTCGCGTGTATACAATCAACATCATTAATCATCTAACACTTAGGCAATAAACTAGGGCAACTATCCTAGCAATTCCTACAAATGCCAGGAAAACTGCTTTGATACCATAAATGTAACCCCCATCACTGCTAAGGCCGGGATTAGCGTTTAAATATGTTTCATAATTGAATAAGAGATTCGTGATAATTAACAACTTTTTAAAACACCTATACAAATAGATCTCCATTCATTCGTTCGTAAAATCATTAGGCCTGTTCGGTCTGTTACATGTACAATATCAGAGTATGAGCACAATTCCCAACATTCACCCTGGATAATAACATTAATCCAAGAGTTTGTACAGGGAACCATTGCCATCTCAATTCCCATACCGGGGATTACACAAAACTATAATTCTATAATCTATTCAATACATACATTTGTCCAAAATGATAACCAATCAAAAACCAAAAGTATCTATTTAAGACTATCGCCAGCAGTCCTAATCGCCCTTATACACTTGCTTACTTCTTGATCCACTTGCCCTATCTAAAAATGTTATTTGGAAAAATGAGATTCTAAAAAATCCCAACAGCAACAGTTTACGTGTATGGTGTATAATTAAACAAAGCAAGTAAACATATATCACAATATAGCAATCAATATTTGAGGCAATGCACAATGCCATGTCCCCTTCACTGTATAAGAGGTTGGGCTTTCGCCATGTCCCCTCACTGTATCTGTATTCAAGGCTGGGCTTTCGCCATATCCCCTCACTATATCTGTATTCAATGACTAATGTAAACAAGCAATGTAATATACATGATATAGGATAAAGTGTCACTACCTTAGTCTTTCCACACTTGAGCAAGCACAGGCCTTCTACACTCCAGGAAAATATCAAATCTTAAAGTCATAATTAAGGACGATATGTTAGACCAAGCATTTCACCTAAGAGGGGGGTTGAATTGGGTGATACTAACAATTTCGTTGCAAATATAAACCTTAACGGTGAATATAAAGCAGTAAAGAGTAAGGACAAATATCACCAAAATGTACACCGGGAGTTATATTGGTTCGGCCCACAACCACTTTAACCTACGTCCAATCCTCAGAGCTTCTCTGAGAATTTCACTATAACTTCCAAGATTCAATGGGTTCTTGGCACCTCAGTACAAGCAAGTTCCTTCACCTGGACACTCGCTCCCCCTTACAAGTTGTAATCCAATCCCAACTCAAGGTTCCACAACCTTAAGTTACGTCAATAACAAATATTGAGTTTGAATGAAATATCTCTCTCACAGAGTGAATAAGAATCACTGAAGCATAGAATTACAAGTATAATGTAAAACAGAGTAATGAACTTGATAATGCGTTCGTGTGTGTGTTCTTATTTTTTTTTCTTTTTGGATGTTCCCATATATATAGATGCGTTGGTAATGCTTGTTGGAACATATTTCTTCATGCCCGTTAGAGCGTGCGTAGCCACTGTTGACTTTTCCAATATTTGAAAGATATCTGTTTGCGGTAGATGGTGGTAGGTGGCATTTGAACATTGCATTTGACTTTCCTTATTTGGTAAGATCTCTTCATTGTTTATCTGTGGATATGCTAAGAATAATAATACAATGAAGGGTTAATCACATAGGAAACAAATCAAAGAACGTTGGAATGAATTCTCAAATTCTGAACTTGCATACTCGAGTAGTTACTTGAGTATTCATTAAGTTTACTCGAGTACTTACTCGAGTATCATCGTGAAAATGTGAATAAACTGCAAGTCAATAAATGAACATTACATTACTTGGGTAGTGCATGGAGTAAACAAATTTACAAACCTTTGGAAATACCTGTTTACTCGGGTACTTACTCGAGTATGGCACACTTTTCTTCATAGGTTACTCGAGTAGCAACTCGAGTAATATATCAAATAAACTTTAGGTTACTTGATGCTTTACTCCAGTAATGTTGGCAGGATTACAAGGCCGAGAGCACTTCAAGTTTTCTTACCTTATTACTCGAGTACTTACTCGAGTAAACATAAATTTTCTGCATAGCTTAATCGGGTAGGAACTTCAAGTTTTGTTTAAATATCTCTACATATTACTCGATTACTAACTCGAGTAATCCAGTTTAAATGAGTGATTGAATACCTTCATACTTGAGTAGTGCCTCGAGTGAAGTGTGATAAAACCATATCATGTTATTCGAATATTACCTTCAAGTTTTGTTTACCACAATGGGTTACTCGAGTAGCTCCTCGAGTAACATTGGCAGGATAGAAAATGCCGAGAACAACATTTTTCTTGAAACAGAGTAACTCGAGTAATCCAGTTTAAATGAGTGATTGAATACCTGCATACTTGAGTAGTGCCTTGAGTGAAGAGTGATAAAACCATATCATGTTATTCGAATATTACCTTTAGGTTTTGTTTACCATAGTGGATTACTCGAGTAGCTCCTCGAGTAACATTGGTAGGATAGAAAATGCTGAGAGCAACATTTTTCTTGAAGCAGGGGACTCGAGTATCATTGGCAGCCCGAGAGTAACTGGAAGTCTTTTTACATGTTTACTCGAGTACTTACTCAAGTATCGTTGGCAAGCCGAGAGTAACTGGAAGTATTTTTACATGTTTACTCGAGTACTTACTCGAGTATCATTGGCAAGCCGAGAGCAACTCCAAGTGATTTACCTAGCTACTCGAGTAACGTTGGTAGGCCGAGAGCAACTAGAAATCATTTACCTTATTGCTCGAGTGCTTACTCGAGTAACGTTGGCAAGTTACTTGAAGGTTGACCTAGTTACTTCAAGTTTCTGTCTCATTACTCGAGTACTTACTCGAGTAACCCTTTAGAAAACTTACCAGTGATGAAGTTTCTCAGCTTTTTCTCTTGGCCTTTCTTCATTACTCCAATGCTTACTTCAAGTAATGATTTTCCCTGTTATTACTTTGTTCCAACTTATTTGTTTATCAAATCTTTTTCATACCATCCTTTGTTATCATCAAAATATGAGAGATCTAACAAGATACGTTGCCACTTAGTCCAATACTCAATACCTTCACAATACTTAAATTGGTTATCATTATTGTCTCTTAAGTACTCATATATGCCTCTAATAAAAGCCCTAAAGGGTTGGAGGAACTACCCCAATGATCCCCTTTCGGAAGCACAAACAGTGATATTTTTACACTGTTTCACTCGAGTGAAGACGGCCTCACTCAAGTGATGGTACGGTCTACACTCGGGTATTAGAGAGTGAAGGATAGCGAGTGAGCACCCGAGAGCACAAGAAACTTTCAGAGAATAAGAACACTCGAGCACACAAGACCTCACTCGAGTGATAGCCAAATGCTTCACTCGAGCACTAGAGAGTGAAGTCTAAGAACTGAGAACCCGAGAGTAATGGGAGTTTTCAGAGGGAAGAAGCACTCGAGCATGAGACTGCTCATTCGGGTGAAGACTAAATACCCGCGAGTGCTAAAACACACTCTTGCATCCAACCGCGAGTGACAACCCTAGAGGCAAGTTTTGGGTGTCAAATACACCAGTACTCGAGTGAGAGGAGGCTCACTCAAGTGAGAATCCACCACACTCGCAGGTGAGGCATCACTCTTGGCCTTTTCACAGAAGTGCAAAGCAAAAACTGAAGGGAAAATGAATAATTTCACTGACTCACTCGAGTAGAATCCAACCTCACCCGAGTGATATTCATCCCTCACTCGAGTGAACCCCATATCACTTGAGTGACCTTATCAGAACTCAGAAAATGCAGAAACACTGACAATATTCACCAGAATTTTCCCAAGAGTTTCCAAATGACCCAAAACTTCAACCAAAGCTATCCCTACTCAAAATCACTCAAGGAATCCAATAAAACCATTAAATCAACCAAATTCCTGCTCCATTATCATGCTTTGGTCTTGGACAACATCAAACACTAAATTTCCAAAATCACTGAACTCAATCATTCAATCCCCAATCAATCCTATCTATCCATATACATTCCAAATATACCATTTCCACACCAATAACATGCCAAATGCCCAATGGCTCTTATTTTCGAAAATAGGCAATAAATTCCTAGAAATTCGAAACTAATCTAAACGGCACAAAACTTAGATTGATTGATTGATTTCACTTGCCTCTTCAAATTTTCCAAAAGGACTTCTTGATCCTCCAACTTTCACAATTCCTTGGAGCCACAAATCAACACCAATGGACACACTACACCCATCAAAATAAAGCTCATCACTCAAGGAACAATTTTATAGAAATGAGTTTGAGTATTTGAGATCATTTCCCTTACCTTTTTCAAGCTTTTCTTCATTATTCTTTGAGCAACAATGGCACTGAACTCGAGAGAAGAGAGAGATGAGTGTTTGAGGAATAAGAGAAAATGATTACACCCCCTCCTCCCATACTCATTCCAGTGAAAACCAAGGGAGGGAAGGAGAGAGAAATATTTTAACAATCCATTTGACTTTTCCTCCACTCTCCTTACCAATGAGCTTGCCACTTTTCTTCTTCCTATTGGCTCTCACACATTAAGTCACCAATTAGCTTCTCTAATCCATCCATTAGCCATTTAATCACACTTCTCATTTTTCTCTTAGTTAGTAATTAATTTCTCCACTAATCACTAACTCCAAACCACATTCACAAATGGTAAGCTTCAATATCTGAGCCACCACTCTTCTCGATCAATGATTATCTCCGGCTCAACCGCATAAGTGAAGTTATCTTGTAACTCTACTTCTTCATGTTCATTGATATGGTCAGGGTCTAGTTGGTACTTCTTAAGCTGCGAGACATGGAATACATCATGCAATATACTCAAATTTGGGGGGGGGGGTAGGGCTATCCTGTATGCCACAGGTCCGATTTGTAAAAGTGTCTGTTTACAATCTCAAGTCGTTCACAGACAGAATACAAAATATAGTGGAAATTTCAATGTTTACAGGATTCCCCAAAATATCTTAAGAATAGACTAATTGTAACCACCGTCTTTAACATTGCCTCGCGATAGGTGCCAATCACTTTTCAGCTTCTACGCCTTTGCCTTTTGTCCGAATGGCACCTGCTGAGATGTTTATTTTTAAAAAAATGGGTGAGATTCCAAAGAATCCCCTTAGAGACATACGATCGACATATAAAATGTGAAAATTAAATATGCAATGCACCATATTAGGCAAAATAAAAGTTCAATTCAATTGACATGTAAGTACCTCAGCTGAGTCATCAACTATAGTTGGGATTTTTGATAACATACCTTGGCTAGGCACTGAACTACAGCTAGGTTTTTCGATATACCGTTGTTAGGTATCGAACCACAACTAGGTATTGTGCCTCTAGCACATAATCATATCACAAAATACAGTAACACATACATACCACTATTCACATAGTGCATGAAGGTGTTAGTCCCTACCTCAAAGTCTTATCAATCCCTTTTTAATGTGCCTCGCAAAACGTGTCGCTACCGTTTTCCAACTCAGTCCTAAAATATTAAATGTATAAGAAATAGGTCATAACCTATCCAAGTATCATTTTAGACTCTTCCATAGTGTTTCTTGTGATTATATTAGTCTATGGTGAAAATTTACTAAAATGCCCCCAAGACCCTGGCCTAGCCCCGTCGTACCCACCCCGATGACACGTTTTCCCAACATTTTGACTAGGGCTATCCTGATGTATTTTCACCCAAGGAATCCATTTCCAGGCTCAAAATTATCAAATTCAGTGTTAAATTACAAAATTGCCCTTTACAGGCCCGATTTAGTGTTTTAGGGCCGTTTTCTTAATTATGCCCTTTTCGGCCTTTTCCTAAAAAGTGACTAACTGTAACCCCACCTATTTTTACCTTCTAAATCCAATGGAATCATCAAATCATTGAAAATTTCACTCCTTCCCCCAGATCTGGTGTTAGCTGAAACTTTGGTCAAGAAAAGGGCAAAATTGGACTTTTGTGTTTTAGCTTCCAAAGCTTGCACCTTTTCACTTCTAATCCCTTGTTAAGTCATTTAAACATATAATAATCATAATTCAAAGAAATTTGGACAGCATAACCCCTTAGGGTTAGGACTTTTCAAAATTTACAAACTTGATGAAAATCACCAAATCCAACAACAACTTCATACAAGAATAGATTTAAGGTTTGGGAGGTTACCTATTGAGATCTTGAGTTCTCTCTTTCTAGGCACCCTCTACTCTCTCTCCTTGAGCTCCAAATGTGTCTTTAAGATCATGGATTCCATGAAGAAGAAAGGTTTAGAGGAAGTTTTCATGGAAGATCACAAGAAAACTCTTAAGAAATCACACTTACCTTAAATTTCTTCTTCCTTCTCTCTAGAACTTGAGAGCTCTCTCTCTTTCTCTCTCTCTTCTCTTCTTGTGTTGGACAAAAATGAGAAAGGGAAGAGGAAGGGACAATGTTTTATTAAATGCCTCTAATCTCTTCCATCCATTTGATCTCCATCCTTGCATCACATGTTGACACTTGTCACTAGCTTTTTCTCCTCCCAATTGTGTCATAATGCTTCCACTAGGCTTGAACTATTTTTCCTCCTCTTTGGTTAGCTCCAAAAACTGTCCCCCTCTCATGCTCCACTAACCAAATGAGTTTCTCCAACTAATCCAACCATGCACTCAAGTAGTGTACCATTGTCATCATTAATCATGATTACTATGTCCATGTAGCATTATTTTAATGCCATTAGACATGTGCTCATCTTCATAAACTAATCCCCTCACGGTATAATAATGACACTTGGCATGTTTAATCCCAAAGATCATTTTCCCCTCCATTTTTCCTTGTACTAGGCGAAATTTACAAGAGAAAGGGAAATAGGAATTGTTTCAATATTTCCATAATTCAAATGTGTTATGCATAATTTTTTCTAATCTCACAACTCTTGATTTATTCTACCAAGAATATTCAATGCATATATTCTCCTTTATTTTTCCTTAATTAATTGAAATCAACTTCCATTAATTGGAAATTTATTAATCTTGTGCTAAATTGGCAAAGTTTTGATTTTGCCATTACCTTTGAAATCTAATTTCCTTTCTTGAATTAATTTTCTCATTTTTCTCATGAATATTCACCATTTTATTGAATTTCTTGAATAATTACAATATTTTTTGTGAATATAAAATGGGGTGTTACAGAAATTGGAGTCATGAAGCTGAAAGTAAGAAAAAGGGACTAAACTGAAAAGCAGAACAGTTCGTAGATCTAGATGGAAGTTGGGAAGGACCTCCATGCAAAATGTAGAAAGTTGCTGGGCCCTTATTGTAATTTGCTCCAACGCCCAAAATTTGCAGTTTTCACATTCAAAATTCATTGAGACACATGAAAATCATCGACTCTCATTCTAGAATTCACACTCGGTCACTCCTCACTCATTTTTCGTCACTTTCTCTCTTTCTCCATCATCTCATCCTCTCATCCTTTTTGCCACGGGGATTGAAATCGTGATTCTGGAGATTGGCTTCATTCTCCGATGACTTTTATGGCTGAAGAAGGAGAAAAGCTTGGTAGAGCTATTCTTGGAGTGATGCGCAGCTGAATTTCTAATTCTCTATAAGATTTGCCAATGCCAGAGCCTCTGTTTTGATGGTGTTCTTTGGTTTGCTCATCTATTGTTTAGAATTGTAACTTAGTAGTCCAGTTGGAGACTGTGTTGTAATTCTTGATTGTAGTATTATGTACTTGTGGATTGATGATGATTGATTCTTGTGTATTACTTGATTGAGAGCAGATTCAGTGATGTATTGGTTGGAGTTTAACTCAATGTATGACTAATTCAATTGATTCATGGCAAGTCATAGTTGTGATTGTCTTAAGCAATTTGAGTATGTCGTTCATCAATTCCATAATCTACTTATGGCTGGATCGACTTGTGTTTAGTAGGCTATGAAGGTTAGGTAATTCTCTCAGAGGAAATCAATTGTTGCTTGTTCTTTGATTCATCACTGTTTGTTAATTCTCACCATATAATCCTGAAAATTCTATAAAAATTAGGAGTAGTTTTAGACTAGAAACAATCTCATCTGGGCTGTAATTATGTTGATTAATTTGTGGCTCATTATGTTTGCTAAGAACTTTAGCATCCATTAGACTACTTAAAGACTCGACGTAGACTAGATTACCACTTTTATTATATGTTAGCTTAATTTTCTTTAATTAACCCCTATGACAAGGTTAAATGAGTTAGTCTTAAAGCTTTGAGTTGAAAGTAATTGAGCATAACAGAAAATATCTTGAATGACAAGATAAACATAGATTGCACAAGGAGACTACAGTGTTTTTCACAAAAAGAGTTACACAAATATAATCCTTAAGCTTCTCATCGTTAAAGTCTGTAGATCCAAAATGCCTTACAACAAAAGGATGTAACCTAAGTGAAAGTGTGACTCTTGCAAAGAAATCTGACATAGAGTGCATGAAAGAGTCTCATACTAAAGGATAATTGGTAGCTTGATGTACATATTACTATGTACAAGACTAAATATATGGTAGTTGATCAGACTTGTAAACTGTTTGTGAAAATGGTTATAAGATACCTTAAAAAGACCATAAATTACAAGTTGTCATCAAGTAACAACTCACACTTGCAAATATACTCCAACATTGAATGGGCTAGAGAACTGGACATGTCACATTTAGTTTCATGAAAGGTATTCCTACTGAAAAATGGAGTTGGGGAAGTAAGATATAGACATATGTGTCTTTGTCTTCCATGGAATCAAAACACGTGGGGTGTTCTGCCACCATCCAAAAAGCCAAGTGGCTCAAGAAGTTCCTAGATTGATTAGGAATAAATGGTAGAAAGAAGGACTCGATCCTGATATGCTGTAACAAACAATAAGCAATAACTCATGCTAAGGACCCTCACCAACACAACAAGACTGAATGTATAGACATTTGATGCCACTTTACGAGAGACGTAGTTGCTAAAAGACAAGCAATAATTCAACACATTTATGCTCACAAAATGTTGGCAAATCTCCTTATGCAAGCCATGGCTAAAGACTCGTTTAAGGGATGAGCTAAGAACTTGAACATGTGATTAACATAAGGTCTTGAACTTCTTTTATCTAGAAATAAAGAAATGCATTCCTATTATGTATATAATGTGTGAATACATACATATATGTGTGAGATATAGAATAACTAGAATGTCGCACAAGTTGAGGTTGGCCCACTCACACGGGCAACAATCTTCCCATATTCATAGGGACATGAACGGTAAGAAACCAAGCAATCACCATGAGATGGTCGAGAAGAAATTGCTACACGAATGTCGCCTTAAATGAGTTTTAGATGAGATATATACATGAAACAGATTGAATCATGGATATGCGTGATCAATGAAACCCATAGCCAAGCAAAGAACTCTTCTCCGAAGGCGTCATGAGGAGTTGTAAGTTGAAGAGTTTTGGTTCAGATACAGTGTGTGCCTGAAACTTAAGTCTGTTCGATGTTAACAAATCAAAATTGGCATACATTATTACAAGCTAAGACGAATGTGTAGCCTACAAAGCATACTACATATGCTAATAAATGAATATGCAACAAGGGACATAGAAGGAAGATCCATGTTGCATTACAATGTGAGTTCCAGAAGGAAACAATTCTTCCATGACCATGTTCCATTATAATATGAATATAAGTGATTTATTTTATATTCATTTGACTGAATCAAGAGAGAGATTAAGAGAATCTCTTAACTGATAGTTGTCATGGGTATTTTGAGTTCCCAAAATACCCCGTGCCCACTATTATAAATAGAGAGCCTCCTCATCAGTTCTACTCATCCTAGTCATTGAGTTTTCTAACTCTTTCATTTTCTCTCTATATTCTTTCTTGTGTGGTGCTCTGTTGTGCCTCGCCTATTTGAACTCTAGCTTTCTAGTAGTCCAAACTACTAGTTTAAATTTTGTGTGGGTTATTCGAAGAATCAACTCACAGAGCTTTAGAGGTCCCGGATCAAACATGGATTCATTCAGTACACTTATCCCGCTTCATTTTCCTTCACAAAGAACTTTAGTTGGTAAATATTTTTAAATATATAGTTATCAAAGCCACTATTGAAAGAACCAATTTGGAAAGGGGCCTCCTATGTGGCCGTTTGCGTTCTAAAATTTTTTGAACTTGTATGTCAGGCTCCACGTACTTTTATTTTGTGATCAGATCCACTTACTTTTATTAAGAGAAAACCATTATGAAGAGTAAAAAAAAGTCAATACTATAAATCAATCATTCAATTCGAATCAAATAAATCAGTTTTTGGCCTGAAATCAAATGTCAATCAATTTGTATCGAACTTTTCCTCTTGTTTTCTGCTTTCATTTTAATGTTGAATATTTTTTCTGATTTTTATCATGAAACACGAGATATGAATACGACAAAAAGAGTTGTTCATGTTCAAAAGTGTGCTGAACTTAATTGAATTTAATATTTCTCTATAGTGTGGTTAACTTTTATCCTTTTCTTACTCGTGAAAAAAGAAAACCAGGAATCCAGCATAATGGACAAAAGAAGATATCAAAGAATGATACTTTTTATTGATAAATTCATGACTCGTTGACACTGGATTACAACAAATCGAATTTGCCTATTATAATATGTAAGAATGAGAATAAGTTAAATAAAAGGGAAAATTAAACTAAATCTCAACCAAAAAAAAATAATATCAGAAAAGTCTCATAACTTATCAATGATAGTTTTTTCACTTGTCATTGACAAGCTATGAGACTTTTATGATATTATTTTTCTTGATTGGGATCATGTTGTCATTTTCCCTGAAAAAAAATTAAGCCCAAAGCCTTTTGTTTTGGATTTAAGTGTATTATTTATTATTTATTAAGTATATTTATCCAGCTTAGGCAGTTGCAGTGGATGAATCCACAGCTTTCATAGCATCAAACCTTGGCTCCTTAGCCTGAAACTTGAGCGTAGCATAGAGCTTCATGTAATCTTCAAATACAAATTTTGGATAAATCTGGTTCATTTCTTCTTCCTTTCCTTCAATCAATGGTGGTGCTGGGTATATAACAGCATCACTTCCTGGATTGTAGAATGAAGCCACAGACATCCTGGTCCCATTAGTTTGTGCAATCACACGATGCTCCACACTCCTGTACCTCCCATTTGTGATTACCTGTTCATGAAATAGTCTATGATCACTTGTGTCTCAAAACTAGACGAAATACGCTATAAGATTCTAAATGTAAGAGTTAGTAGATGGGTTTGCAGTCTTTAATAACTATATAGCCTTAATTTATATAACTATGGAGAGAGATTAATATAATCTGGGTCCCATCTGATAAGCGGGAGGGTCCATGACTATCTCAATCTCTCTATATTTATAAAATCTACTGGGCCGTTTGTGAGGATACTAGTTATACTACATATCAAGTTTTATGGAAGAATTTATGTGTAATACCTCAAGTTGGTCACCAAGATTCACCACGATTGAGTGGCGCATTGGAGGCACATCGATCCACTCTCCATCTTTGCGAAGTTGGAGGCCACTTACTTTGTCATCTTGGAAGAGAAGGATGATGCCGCCCGCGTCGGTGTGGGCACGAAGACCCTTCACGAGTTTGGGGTTAGGGCAAGAAGGGTAGTTAGCAACCTTTGTGCCAAAATTTGGTCCTCTCGATCCATGAAAGGCATTCTTGAGGTAACCCTTCTCTAGTCCAAGATTCTCACAAAGCAAGTCTAGTAGCTTCTCTGCAAGTTTTTCTATGGATTCCGCAAATTCCTTCATTACCTTCCTGCATTTAATTTGAATTTAAATGTTTCAGTATATGTACCAAATAATATATAGTGATATAAAACACATGCTTGTTTCATTTGGTTTGATCTTTTACCTGTATTCTCCAGTAAGATCTGGGATTTCGGAAAAGTTTGAATCAGGCAAGTGACGCAAGAAGAATGTGCTTTCCCAATCCATGTCCTTAACTTCAGCTTGAATACCCTCTAATGCTTTGCTTGCCACTAACTCCTTGAACCTTTTCTCCATGCATTTCCTATAATGCTCTTTTGTTAACCTCTCCACTGTGTCCAAAAGTTCGTGGGCTATCCCATGGTTCACCAACTACAAGGAAAACAATGAGATTTTATCTAATAATTGCCAACAAAAATTTTAAAAAAAATAATTAACCACAAATATGAAAAAATGAGTACCTCAAAAAATCCCCAATTCTCACAAGCGTCATTAATTTTCTCCATAGTAGCCTGTCTCTCTTCACCATTAAGCTTCTCCAAGTTGATGACTGGGAAGTTAGCCATTGCTAGACAATAAAACGCTCTGTTAAATTCTTTAGTTTCAGAGCTATCTTTGTTAGTTTCTATGTGTATTTTCCAAGCAAGGTGTGTGTTATTTATAGATAGTATAGGAGTTCAAAGACCAGGAAGGCAGCAGGAAATTACTCTAAAAAAGACATTAATATAATCATGACTTGAACACGCTTACAGTCTGACCGTTGAAGAGCTTAATTTGCGTTGTTGAATTTTCCACTTATAATTTGGGGTTTGCTTCAATATTAAACGTTTTAATTATTGTCTTTATTGTTTTGGGTTTCTTCATTTGTGTTTTGGATTATCATAGTGTCACATTTCATGGAAGGTGGCTAAAGTTAAAGTGGTCTATATTTTCTTAATCAATTCTTCGAAGTGTCTTGTCGAAGAAATCATGCATGCGTAAGCAAATATGTATAAGTGCATTTAATGGTCTAGCTTCACCTAACACAAAATTCACAAAATGAAATTGGAAAGAAAGACAAATTTATGGATAAACAAGTGCAACGAATGCAAGTTCAGATCAATGTTGCATATAAGATAAGTGATTATTTCTTTGAAATAAAAAATAAAATTAAAAGTATATAGTTTTCAAATATAAAAATTGTTCACATATTCAAAACAAAAGAAATTATTACATTTGTAATAATAATTTTGAATTAATAAAATTATTTTATTTTATATTTTTTAGATGCATAAAAAAGTAACTCGATTATTGATTCCCCTCACTTATGAAGATGGTAAATAAATTCTTTTTTAAGGAAAAAAAATCATCTGATTAAAACAATAAGAAATAAAACATCGTTAATTGTGGAAAATTTTATTTATCCATGAGATCTAATATGATTAATTGTGTATGACATTTTAAGGACTAAATTGATAAAGATTAAACTTTAGAATTTAAATCAATACCTGAAGACAACTTGAGGGACCAAAAGTTTTATTATTCCTTATATTCTTTATATTAATGACTTGTAAATAACATATAGTTTGTTATAGAATTTTATTTTATATTAACATCCATATCAATAATTGTATTAATTAAAAATTATATACAATACGACACATTTTTATTTCTTACAATATTAATATTAATTTCTATATGATATACTAAAGTAGAAGTGATATACTATTATTTTTTCTTTTAATTTTGAATCCCATCCAAGAACAGGCCAAACTAGACCAGTTAATTTTTTGTTTGGCCAACGACCAGTTAAATTTGATTATCAGTAATGAGTGTAATCTGATAAATGTGCAAAGTGAATTTCTGGTGAAAAGCGTGTGATAAAGTCAGTTCAAGAGCTAAATTCAAAGTAAAATTTGATTTTGTATCTTTGACTAATGAGTGAGATCTCTTGCAGAGTTGCAGTATCCTCAATTACTGCAGAAAATCAGAGTCCCTTAAAATAATGAGTGTAATCTGATAAATGTGCAAAGTGAATTTCTGGTGAAAAGCGTGTGATAAAGTCAGTTCAAGAGCTAAATTCAAAGTAAAATTTGATTTTGTATCTTTGACTAATGAGTGAGATCTCTTGCAGAGTTGCAGTATCCTCAATTACTGCAGAAAATCAGAGTCCCTTTAGACTAAACGTTGGCTAAATCTTATCTCGTTGTTTGGTTTGAGACTAAACGCCGGGGAGTATTTATCATGTTATATATATATATATATATATATTTTGTTATTGCTGTATAATATTTTTGTTTGAAATTAATTTTAAATATTTTGCTAAATATATGGCAATTCATAGCTTCTTGACTATGAGGCTATGATAAATGTTTTAAAAACAGGACTGATGATTGAGCAATATAATGTAAGATATTAGTTACTTCTTCTTGTCCTTAATACAAGACATATTTATCTAATTTGATTAGATTAAGGAAGTTAGTTAATATGACATATATTTTCTAAAATATTATAGTCATCTTTCTTAATTCCCTCCATCCCTCTCTTCAATGATTATTTGCTCTTTTAAGTATTTTTTTAGGTACATCCAACGCCTTAAAATATTTTTTATACCTTGATGTTGGTTGCATCAAAAAATATTTTAGGGTTCTAGATATACTACAAAATAGTTTAGGGTGTTGGATGTGATACTTAAATGAAAACAAAAACACTGTACTGTGATTCTAAATATAATTAGAAATCATTGTTTTACTTAATTATTACTATATTTCAAAACCCTAGATGTTGCCCTCCCCATTAACAATGTTAATTTTCATTGTTAAAAAGACACATCGCACTCAAATTGCCACCTCATTGCCACCTACTTCTTCTACCCTCTCCACATCATCTCCTACGCCAGTCTTTCCTCCCTCTCCTTCCTCTCTGTTCATCACGTTCCTCATCAAAACCCATAAATTTTACCTCTGGGCCACTCAGTACGTTCATCATCGACAGCCCCACCACTAGCCCTGTCATCCTAACTCAGTGCGTTGATTTTCTTGTAGTGAGGATTCTCCAGTAGACCTCGACAAATATCTGACAAAAATTAATGGAATTGGCCCTCTTTGGATTCCATCAATGAAATCCTCCCTCCCTCCCTCCCAGATAATATTTAGATGAAAAGAATAATTGTGTAGAATGGCGTGACAGCCTTGAATATTATTTATGTATAAATAGATTTTAATATCTACATATTACAAATGTTTAAGATCCAAAAATATAGGATCCCTTCACATATTGTGGTTAGTTACAAACAAACATGAAATTCAAATATTGAAAATCAAGTCTTGGTCAAACACATAAGGCACTTAAGCTGACGCTTGAGAGGTCCAATAGCAATGTTCTGAACTTGTGTCTTTATAGCCCCCCTCAAACTAGGGCCTGGGGAACGGAAAAGGCCTATTTTGTGACAAAAGGTCCATAACTTGGTGTGAGAGAGAGCCTTAGTAAACATGTGCGCGACCTGCTCCGATAAGGGAAGGTACCGGACGTCCATCTTGCAATCGAGAACCGTGTCTCGAACATAGTGAACGTCCAATTTGATGTGTTTTGACCTCGCATGGAAGACAGGGTTTGTTGCCAAAGCCTCTGCACTTAGGTTGTTGCACCACGTAATAGGTGGTTGCTGGAGCCGAGGAGTGATTGAACCCAAGCAAGCTTGGTCGACAATTTTGATAGTGCTCGATACTCTGATTCTGCACTGGATAGAGCTATAACAGGTTGTTTCTTTGCTGACCAAGAGATTAAAGAGTCTCCAAGATACACACAATAGCCTCCAATGGACCTCCGATCAGCAAGACGAACGGCCCAATCAGTATCGGAGAGCCCCTGTAGAAGGAGGTGAGTCGTCGGCTTGATATGAAGAGCTAGCGAGGTGGTTCCTTTTAGGTAATGAAAAATTTGTTTCACTGCCTTCTAGTGAATATCGGTGGGTGACATGAGGAACTGAGCTTATTTACAGAGAACTTCTGGCTGAGTATTGACCAGGTATTGTGCTCTCTTATTGCTTGTCTGTAGATTGTTGGATTTTCCATGGGTGTGCCTTCTTGCTTTGAGTATGTTTGTTTATCACCATGGGCGTCAATACTGGGGAAGAGTTTTCCATCCCGAATTTTTCAAGTAAACTCAGAATATAGCGTTCTTGTTTAAGATATAAACCTGTGGCATCTCAAAGAGCCTCAATTCCAAGAAAGTGATGCAATTGATCGAGATCTTTTAGTGCAAATGTAGAATTGAGTCATGTGATAAATAGTTGGAGGGCTTTGCTAGAACTTCTAGTAATGATGATATCATCCACGTAGACTAGAATAAACATGAAAAACTAGTTTTTCTTGATAAAGAACAGTGACGTATCACACCGTGAGTTTGTAAAACCCCAATTTAGTAGTGTAGATTGTAGCTTGTCAAACCATGCTCGAGGGGCTTGTTTCAAGCCAAAGAGAGCTTTCTTCAAAATGTAAACATGTTTTGGGTATTTGGATGAAACAAATCCCTAGGGTTGTGCCATTAGAACATATTCTTGTAGGTCACCATTTAGGAAGGCGTTGTTGATGTCAACTTGTCTTATTTGCCACCCAAAAGTAACAGCTATAGTAAGAACAAATCTGAGTGTTGCTGACTTGAGAACGAGGCTAAAGGTTTCTTCAAAGTCAATCCCTGCACTTTGTTGAAAGCCCTTGGCCATGAGATGTGCTTTGTATTTGAAAGTTGTGCCATCCGAACTGGGTATTAGCTTAAACACCCATTTGCATCCTACTACTTTCTATTTTTCAGTATTTGGAACCAGCAACAAGGTCTTGTTCCTTATCAATACATTGTATTATGTTTCCATTGATGGTCTCCATTTTGAGTTATTGAGTGCCTCGGTTACATTGAGATGTTCCTGTGGAAAGGGTAAAATTGTGGAAATAGTTCCAACGACGGGCTTTTTAGGTTAAGTTATACCTGTTTTGCTTTTGGTTAACATTTGGTGTTGGGTAGTATGGTTAATATTTGTGGTAAGGCTAGGGTTTGAATTAATGGAAGGGATAGTTTGGTCTATTTATATATTTTTCTGAGTTACAGTTTCTAGCTGTTCTAAACTTGGCAAGATTTCTAGATAACTGTGGTTGTTTTGTTGATTGGAAGTTTCTGGTGTTGCTGTAGGTTCAGTGGAGGAG
The DNA here is from genome assembly GCA_963242795.1 of Inga leiocalycina. Taxonomy (NCBI): domain Eukaryota; kingdom Viridiplantae; phylum Streptophyta; class Magnoliopsida; order Fabales; family Fabaceae; genus Inga; species Inga leiocalycina. The sequence continues at coordinate 46,980,490 of OY725324.1, forward strand.
TTGGTATGCATCAAAGGTGTGTTTGGAGGTATGGAATCATTGAGATCTTGGTTAATATGCTATAAAGATGTTCGGTCAAGTTGCCTGAGGTTAACTTTGAAAAAGGTAACAAGATGGCTTACTTCTTCAGGTGGCTATTTCTTGTTTAAAAAACTTGTTGAAAAAGGAAACTTTGATTTATTAACTACCACATGTCGAGATAAATAAATTTTACCTATTGAGTTCTTGTATCCTTTGTGAGAGTTGTTGTAGCCTAGGAACACTCATTTTGTGGATCTGAATTGCATCTTGTGTTCATTGTATGGTCTTAGGCATGGATAGAAAGTTGTCCCAAACACCTTGAGAGCACTGTAATTTGGTTGTTTTCCAAGTAGTTTGAAAAATGGTGATACACCATTCAGAACGCTTGTAGGTGGCCTATTAATAAGTTCAATAGTGATGTGGAAAGCATCCTACCAGTAAAAGAGAGGCATTTTTGCTTGAGCGAGGAGTGTAAGGCTTGTTTCAACAATATGTCTATGCTTCCTTTTAGCTCGACCATTTTGTGCCGAAGTATGAGAACAAGAGTGCCTGAATTGTATCCTTGAGTCACTTAGTACTTTAACAAAACTCCTGTATTCTCCTCCCCAATCACTCTGCATGGTTTTTATTCTACTTTCAAATTGATTTTCCACAAGTTTCTTGAAGTTGAGGAAGGTATGTAACCCCCTCCTTAATTATATCCGAAATATGGAATTAAAATTAAATAGCGACGACCGATGATCAAATAACAATTTCAAACCCATCTACCAGACGGGATTTTCACAAAATAACTGTAATATCCCGAATTCTGAGACTTGAGGCTAGATAATAAGCCTGAGATTAGTGGATTGCTAAGCCCCGGTTTAGCAAAATCCCAAATTGTGATTAAGGGTTAATGACTCCAAAAGTGGATGTCAATAGTGATAAATGAACCCTTTTGGAGATTTTGGTGTGTTTTGACACCCAATGTGATTCGTATGCGTTGTGAGTGACGCCGAAACCCTGTATTTAAGCTCAATTATGGATTAACATCTAAATTGACTTAAAATAGAGGGAAGGTGCATATTGTGGCTAAATGAAACGATATGAAGTGTTTGGTGGTGATTCAATGAGAATTACCGAAATCAGGGGCAAAATGGTAAAGTTACCGACTAATTGGTCAGTTACCGAAGAGGAAACTCATTGGTAACTTCAAGATCAATGGTTGAGATTGATTTGTAAAATAGATCAAGGGGTGGAATTCCATGTGGTGTGCCTATGTGAGCTCATGGTTGGTGTGATAAGATTGTGACCAGTGTCACAATATGATCCCTTGATTTTGGTCAACATTTCAAATACTCATATCTCTCTTCTCTCTTTTTCTAGTCGGCTAAAGGTCCTTCAATTGCCCAAAATTCTGCATAATATCATCTCATCTTCCTCTCTCTTCAAGTCCATTGGCGTCCAACTTCAAGGTGGAAAGAGAAAAGAAAAAGGTAAGATTTGCCTTGTTTCTTGTCCTCTATTGCTAAAACACCCTTCTATAATGTTGTTCATAGTGATGAGAGCTTCATCTCTATGGTTTTAGATTCTTGATTGGTGGTGTTTGATAGCTTGAGGAAAATTGGAAGTATGAAGAATCAAGGAATTGATTTAGGAAAGAGGAAGAGGTGAGTATTTGAAGCCTTTTGATCTAAGTTTTGTGACTTTTGGTTAAGTATTGTGATTTGTGAATTTTGCCCTGATTTTATGGTATTTTTGTGTGGAATGTGAATGGTGGAATTGGATGTTGTTTTGTGTTGAAAATGGTGTCATGTTGTGGTATTTAATCATTGGAATTGGTTTGAATTGGATTGGACACAATGGTTGCAAAACTGGAAATTCTGTCCAGTGAGAATTCTGTCTGGGCAGTCTGTTTGTGTTGCCATTTTGAATGGGCAAATGATGTTAGAAAATTCTGAAACTTTCCAGTCTTGAAGTTCACATCCCAAGATTCAAAATGGACATATAATTTGTGCCATTTCATTTTGGGAACTGGGAGTTATAGCTGTCCAAACTTTGAGGTCGAAAATGGAACCTGTTTTGGGACAGTGTTGAGTTTTGGGGAATTATGTATTTGTGTTGTGATTTCTAGTAAAGGCCAATATTTTTCCTGTGTAGAGGACTTGAATATCTTTCATTTGGCTTTGGGATCACCTCATTTCGATTTTTTTGGAATTAGTTATGATTTTTGGAAGTTCAGCCAGAAACTGGATTTTCTTGGGCCGTAGCCCAAATGTTTCTGGGCCGTTTTGGGCTGCGGCCCACCCCCAAAAATCAGCATTTTGGACTTTTAAAAGGTGATCTTTTGTCAAGTGTTTCCCAAGCCTTTAGGCATATGTTTAGGCTTTGATTAGCCACCTAAAGGTCATGAATGGTAACCAACTTTAAGTGATATGAAAGTAAGGTTTTGGAATAGAGAATAACTCTATGTCCTTGCTTTGATTATAGGGTTGATGTTCGCCCTGAATGTGGTTTGGTATTCGTTCTGATCGTGAGCAGCCGGAGCTGGAGCTTACGTGGAAAGAGAGTAGGGAACATATCTCTTCTGCTTGTATTTGATATATGTGTTAGTGTGTTGGTGCATGTCTTAGCTTTGCATAGTTATGTGTAATTTGAAGCTATGTTTCAATTTATGCTATGGCCATAGGTATATTGTTCGAAGCATTGAGCTTGCAAATTGTCATTGTGTTATCATGAGTTGTGTGATGCAAGCATGTCATGCATTAAACATCTATCATACATGCATATTGATATTGTTTACCTACTGAGATTCTCTAGAATCTCACCCTCCCCTACTAACCTTTCAGACAGGGTAGTGGATCAAGGATGTAGTAAGTGATCAAGGGCGGCAAGGACTTCCTTCAGTAATCGTTTCGGTAGTTGGTTATCATAGTTGGGAGTATATAGATTTGGATGTGTATATAAGTATGTGGATGAGGATTTGATTATTTGTATTGAGATTTGTTGTGTAATCCCCATTTGAGGAGTTGTATGGGCTAATGCACCCTATGATTGTTAACGAAGATATGTATTCCGGGATTGCCGAGAATTTATATTGCGTACTCTGATATATGAATGTGATTTATTTTCGTGTAGTAATTGTATTCGGAATGTGAATACGAGACTAGGTTATAAATGATTTTGAAAGGTGTTTGTGAAAACCCCGTCTGGTAGATGGGTTTGTAAAATGTTATTTGTTTCTTATTGGTCTCTATTTCACTTTAATAGCGTATTTCGGATATAATTACAGCAGGGGGTTACAATAACTTTCGAAATCTAGTTAACCTGGTCTCATATTCACATTTCGAATACAATCACTTCACGTGGATAATCACATTCAATTTATAAATCAGAGTGCACAATATAATAATCCCGACAATCCCGGGTTCACATCCTTTACATAGGATTCATAGGGCACATTCGCCCTTTACAATTTATCACAATGGGGATTACACAAAGTCATCTCAAATACATATCCAAATACTCATCCCAATCAACCAAATATATATTCGAAACATGTACAATATCCAAATATACATAATCCCAACCATAATGATAACCAACTACCAAATTGACAACCTGAAGGAGTCTTCACCGCCCTTGGTTGCTTGCTCCATCCTCGATCCACCTACCCTGTCTAAAATGTTGGTAGGGGAGGGTGAGATTCGAGAGAATCTCAGTAGGACAATAATATCAATATGCACGTACGATAAATGTTTAATGCATGACATGCTTGCATCACACAACTCATGATAACACAATGACAATTTGCAAGCTCAATGCTTCGAACAATATACCTATGGCCGTAGCATAAATTGAAACATAGCTTCAAATCACACATAATTATGCAAAGCAAAGACATGCACCAACACACACTAAAATAGATATCAAATGTACATGCAGGAGAGATATGTTCCCTACACTTGTTCTTTCCACGTAAGCTCCAACACTGCTTACTCACGACCAGGTGAATATCAAACCACGTTCAGGGCAAACATTAACCCTATAATCAAAGCAAGGACATAGGGTTATTTTCTATTCCAAACTCTTACTTTCATATCACTTAAAGTTGGTTGTCATTTGAGTCCCTTAAGTGTCTAATAATAAGCTCAACAAAAGCTTCAAATGATTGGGATGTACTAGGTTGGAAATCACTTTTCAAAATTACCAAGTACTAAAAATGGGGGTTGGCTGCAGCCAAAATAAGCACAGAAGGTTTTTGGCTGCAGCCAAAACGTGCACAGAAACTTTTGCGCTGCAGCCAGGATTTTCTGCTGCAGCCAAGGCAACTTAGGAAATTCATAACTAATTCCAAAAAAATCGAAACGAGGTGATCCCAAAGCCAAATGAAATATTTTTAAGTCCTCTTCATATGAAAAATATGGCTCATTACCAAAAATCACCACAAAAATCCAGATTTACACAAAATCCAACATTGCTCCAAAATAGAATCCAGTTTCATCCTCAAACTTTAGACAACTATAACTCCCAGTTCCCAAAATGAAATGGCACAAATTATATGTCCATTTTGAAGCTTGGTATGTGAAAGTTTAGACTAGAAAGTTTCATAATTTGCTGACATCATTTGCCCAGTCAAAACGTCCACAATACCAGATTGCCCAAAGCAAAATTTCAAGGGACAGATTTTTCAGTTTTACACCAATGATTCCAATGGTTCCCAAATTCACACCAAATACCATTTCCACATAAATTTGCACAAAGAATCCATTGGAAACACCAAATCAATCAAATTCAAATCATATTGACATGTTACCACAACATGTCACACAAATCACAATTCAAACCACAACATTGCACCACTTTCCATTTCACATTCAAAACCAAATCAAATGACATCAGAGCACAACTTGACATCATTTGCCACACAAAACACAATCCAATTCTCCAATTTCATACCACAAAAAATTCATCAAAAAATCAGGGCAAATATCACAATTCTCAAAACTCCACCAAAAACCACAATCAATAGATCAAAAGGAAGCAAACACTCACCTCTTCCTCTTTCCCAAACAAATTCCTTGATTCTTCATCTTTCCCAATTTCCACAAGCTCTAAAACACCTCCTTTCAAAATTCTAAAACCATAGAGATGAAGCTCTCATCAACATGATCAAGATTAGTGAAGAGGATTTAAGCATAAGAGGCCATTACATAAGCCAAAGCTCACTTGTTTCTTTCTCTTTCCTTCTCTATTTGGACGAACATGGAGGTTTTGGAGAGAGAGGATGAGATGAAGATGATGAAGTGAATGCAGATTTTGGCCCCCAAAACGTCCAAATAGAGAGGAGAGGAGAGAGGGAATGTGTTGACAATTTGACCAAGATCCAAGGGTCCAAAACTTGCCAAGTGTCAACATCTCAACACACCTCCCATGAGCTCACATGAGCTCACACACATGTGATTCCACCCCTTGATCTCTTGCACAAATCAATCCTAACCAGTGATCTTGAAGTTACCAATGAGTTTCCTCTTAGGTAACCGATCAATTGGTCGGTAACTTTACCGTTTTACCCTTGATTATGGCAATTCCTCTTGAATTACCACCAACACTTCACATCTTTTCATTTAGCCACAATATGCGCCTTCTCTCTATTTTAAGTCAATTTAGATGTTAATCCATAATTGAACTTAAATACAGGGTTTTGGCGCTGCTCACAGCACATACGAATCACATCGGGTGCCAACTCACACTATAATCTCCAAAAGGGTTTATTTATCACCAACCACATCCACTTTTGGAGTCATTATCTCTTAATCACAATTTGGGATCTTGCTAAATCAGGGATTAGCAATCCACTTATTTCAGGCTTATTCTCTAGCCTCAAGTCTCAAAATTCAGGGTATTACAAGGTAGGTAGAGCCTCATCTTTTGTTTTAAGAGGACACACCCAGGAATAGCAGCTGTAATCATCTAAAAACAATATATAATAACGAAAATCATTTATAGTGGTTAGTGGGGACAGTCCCCATAAATCAATATGTATTTGTTCTAGCAGTTTAGAGGCATGAGAAATAGAGATTTTAAAAGGAAGTAAGTGGGATTTGCCAAAACTTGCATGATTCACAAAATAAATCTCTATCTTTATTCTCATTCTCATTAACAACTTTCAAACAACAATCACTTATTATTTTAGTTAATACTCGATCACTAGGGTGGCCAAGTCGACAGTGCCAAAGAAATCTTTTAAAAACATTTCTACTAGAGACACTTTTATTTTCAGTGAGTAATAGTTTGATCTGCAACATAAACCAGATTGGAGCTACAACCTGTTTGCTGTTTGTCAACTCAAAACATACAATCATTTGGTTTTCCCGTCACTACTACAAAAAAGTAAAGCTGTGGCGCTTATAATTGCATTAACTGTGGCGCTAGAGAAGTGCCACATATCTAGATGCCACTAAAAAAAGCTGTGGCGCTTGGAAGCGCCACAACATTTTTAATTTTTTTTTTAAAAAATACCCTCCTGTGGCGCTTGTTTGAGGAAGTGCCACAGGAGGGGGCCTCCTGTGACGCTTTCTCAAGCAAGCGCCACAGTAGGGGGGCCCTACTGTGGCGCTTGCTTGAGCAAGCGCCACAGGAGGGGGCGCTTTTTTTTTTCTTTTTTCTTCTTCTTCTTCTTTTTTTTCCTGTGGCTCTTTTTTATGCTTCCTGATTGTGAAATTTTATATAAAATGAGTGGATTTCGTGTTTATCATCTCCACAAATTGTCAATCTTTCTATTTTATATATATATATATATATATATATATTTCATATTTAAAATTCAAGTTCCCCAACAATAATGTTCTTACATTAATACTCTCCAAAGCTAACATAAAAAATATCACAATACAAGAACTTGATATGTGAACACAGTACATCAACAACTAATTAAGTAAATTAAAAGATTACTAAAAAACGCAAGCTTGTCGGCAAAAAAATTTAAACAAAGCAAAAAGGCAAACGAAATAAGCTAGGTTTTCATTCTTTCCTATTAAATTAGGAACAAAAAGGCAAACGTTATATTACAGTTTATCTTGACTAAAAAAAAATTTAAACAAAGCAAGCTAGAATGAAATAGTCTTCTTCTTACAAATCTATTAATTGACCAGCGCAGGGAGTGGGAGACCACGTTGGTGATGCTAGCTTGAGTGACGAGTGAGCATGTGGGTGTGTTTTTTAGTGTGAAGATGATAGGAAATGGAGGGAGGGGGCCGACGGATCCACTAAGAAGATGAGAAAAGGAAAATAGTTTAATGGAGGAGAGAGTAGTTAAATAATTAAAGTGGAGTAGTAGTCAAAAAGAGAAGGAATGGGAGACGGATACAGGACCACTACGCGGGAAATAAAATAATTAAGAGATACACTATCAATTTGAATTTTTTTTTTAAAAAAAGTAGGCAAGTGTGGCGCCTAAATAAATAGGCGCCACACATTGCCTTGTGTTCAGCTGTGGCGCCTAAGCATTAGGCGCCACAGCTGAATCTGAAATGGACATGGGTGGCGCCTATTTGTTTAGGCGCCACACATGTCTATTTTAAAAAAAAAAAATAATGCTGCAGCTGTGGCGCTTGGTGGGTTAGGCGCCACAGCTGCTTCCAAGGCCCCAAGTGTGGCGCCTGCGTAGGCAGGCGCCACACTAGGCCTCCTCAATTGTGTCACTTAATCTATTAGGCGCCACAGCTGGTACCCAAAATTTTAAAAAAGAATTATAAAGGTAAAAAAAAAAAAAGAGAAGCTGTGGCACTTGTTTAAAGAAGTGCCACAAAATGTGCGCCACCTTTTACCCTTTTTGTAGTAGTGCGTGAGTAAAATCTCCCATGTTCCCTATGCCTTCACAGAAACATCACTAGCATTAAATATTACATCAACATCATTATCCTGAGCCACTTTATACACACTTAACAGGTTTTTCTTTATTTCAGGAGTAAACAAGACTTCTATAAGTTTAACTTGTTTATTTGGAACGTTTTTAATAGTAGAGGAACCAATTTTTAAAACATTGATCTTATGTTCATCTCCCACCGTAATTTTTATCTTGCCATTCGTGTCGTGGAGTTGTCAAGTTGATTGGGATCATTAGTGATGTGACTTGTTGCTCCACTGTCCAAGTGCCAGGCATCATCTGCTACTGTTTCTGGACTTGTCCAATATGTGTTGTTAGGTTCAATGCTGGTGGAGCCCAAGGCTTCTTATTTGTTGAATTTTGTTTCCTGCTAGGTGGCATAAAAGAGCGATCATAATGACAAAAACAAGTTTGAGTAGTTTGGCCAAACCTCTTGCACAATTGACATCTGGGGCTTTGGTTATCTTTATAATCACAATCACGATTATTAGACCATCCTCCACGGTTCCAGTTTCCTCTACCACAACTTGCTTTAGTTAAGCGATCTCCTCTCCAGTTTCCTCTACCTTCGGACCATGCAACGTTGGCAAAATTATTGTTCACAATGAGTGGGGAAAATTGACTTAACTGTTCAAGGCGTGACTCGAACGTAAAGAGTGTAGTTTGTAGCTCTATCCAGCTGAGTTTGTCAGTTCGGTTAGACAATTGGACAACCACAGGATTGTAATCACCATTGAGTCTGGCGAATGCCTGAAAAATCAAATTAGGCAAGGCAATTGGGCTGCTTGCCAAGGTTAGTTGATCACTAATTCCCTTTAATTTAGCAAGATAGTCAGTCATCTTCAACGTTACCTTCCTAATATGTTGAAGCTCGGATCTAAGCATTATGAGTCGAGATGTATTCTAAGCACCTGCTAATTATTTTACAGCCTGCCACAGTCCTGCCGAGGTTGATACTACGGTCATCTCGGAGGAAACTTCCAAAGTCATCATGTTCAAAAGTTATCTGAGGAGAAATCGGTCAGTAGACTCCCAATCTTTGAACTCTGGATTGATTTTCGTTTGATCTTTGTCATGGACAAATTGGGAAGGACACAGTGTGGTGCCGTTGATGAATCCTTCAAGCTGTATCCTTTTATGATTGGCAGGATATGAGTAAGCCATACATAGTACTTTTTTCTATCTAGCTTGACAGAACATGTAAGTATGGGAAAGTTATTTTTCTCATTGATATTGGAAAGAAGAGACGCAGAGACATGGCTAGTAGGTGTGCAGCTGCTAGAACTTTCTTCTACAGTAGTAGTCATAGCAATTAGCCTGGTTTTGATGAAGTACCAAGATAAGATTTAGATGAAAAGAATAATTGTGTAGAATGGTGTGACAGCCTTGAATATTATTGATGTATAAATAGATTTTAATATCTACATATTACAAACATTTAAGATCCAAAAATATAGGATCCCTTCACATATTGTGGTTAGTTACAAACAAACAAATGAAATTCAAATATTGAAAATCAAGTCTTGGTCAAACATGTAAGGCACTTGGGCTGACTCTTGAGAAGCCCAATAGCAGTGTTCTGGACTTGTGTCTTTACACTCCCCCTTTATGCCATTGAAGATCCGACAATGACAGAAGAAACCAAGAGGTTGCTGTCGATGACAATAGACATCCTGATAGATAGGGGTGTTCATAAGGCCCAAATGCCCGCAATGCCTGCTCGAGCTGGATAAAAAATACCCATCCAGGCCCTAAAAAATATGCCCATAAATCATTTGGGTATCTTCGGGTCAAGCCAAATACCAGGCAGGGCTGGGCACCGGGCAAGGTGAGCTGCCCTGCCTATTTGGGCTTCTTAAAATGTGTATATAATTGTATTTAAAATATATATATATATATTGTATATATAATTGAACAAATATTTACTTACCATTGAATTAGAATTTAATGAATAAACATATTTTATATTTACTAAGCATATAGGCATATTTTTTCATACACATTAATTAAGAAGTGGGAAAATTGAGTTTTTGAAAAGTAAATTATTTTCCAATAATAAGAAAATAATCTCTATGGAATTAATTTGTTTATTGGCCTAAGAATAGAATCTAAGTAATAAAATCTTAAAAGGACTATAGGAAAACTATATAATTTTTCTGTATTATTCTTATTTAATACTTCATTATTTTTCAATTTTTGAAAGATTTTTGGTTACACAAGCCCACCTAGCCCAACCCGCAATTACTCGGGCTTTCATTAGGTAGGGCCGGGCAACGGGCTACAAAATGCCGCCTGTTCTTCTTCCGGGCTGCGTATCGGGCATGATTCATGCCCTGCCCTGCCCAGCCCATGAACACCCCTACTGATAGAGTTTGCATCAGCTGCCCATTTCTCTTGTCGGCGTCCTTCCACGACGACGACATCATGATCTTCTTCATTGTTATCTCTGATTGCTGATGGTCTCATTGGCACCTGTGCAGCCATTTGTGATCGATATGTATAAATAAGCACTGACCTTATTCCGATCTTCTGCTTCTCACAATTGTTGATGTCGTCAATGATTCTAGATCTTGCGCATTCATTTGGTTTTCCTTGAAGTTTTAATCTACTCTACTTTTTCGGTATTCTCATGATTATTCGGGAAACAAAAAAAAAATCTACAATGCTCTCAATAATTCTAGATCTTGCGCATTCATTTGGTTTTCCTGGAAGTTTTAATTTTTGACGTTATCAATGATTCTAGCTTGAACAAGAAGTTTTAATCTGCTCTGCTTATTCAGGAAAGCAAAAACAAAAGTGCAATGCTTTTGTTCATACTGAAATACAAAAATCTTGCTTCGCCTCTGTAACCCCCTGACTTTAAACACGTAATTATAATTCGATAACACATATTTAAATCGGATTAGAGACCATTGGATGCTTTAACCTCGTTTTAAACTTTCTGTCTCACAGTAACATTTTCACAAAAACTTTTAAAACTCTTTTTCCTATCCTGGTCTCAATTTCAATATTCAAATATAATTACCTGTGCATTTAATATACATTCAATCATATCAGAGTGTATAACCGTCTCCCCAGCAACTCCCGGGTTCTATACATATATAACCTGAGGGTTTATAAGTATCCACTAGGGGATTACACAACCAAAATCGAATATAATATTTCTATTTCAAAATATACAGTAATCCCGGGTTCAAAATAGAAAACCAACGTTTCCAAGTCAACTATATACCCCCAAGGGTCCTAATTGCTCCGGGTTGGCCGCTTCTCCTTTGAGCCACACGCCCTGTCTGAAATGTTAGTCATAGGAAAGAATGAGATTCGAGAGAATCTCAGTAGTAACAAACCACTCACACAATGCATAAACACAAAGCATGTATATAAATCACAAACAGCAACAGCAGCAGCAATCTCAGAGATACATGGTTTTCACCACAAACGACAGCACTCACGGATGTATACACAATACGACAGCTCTTGCTGTAATCATAATCACGACAGCTTACGCTGTAATCACCATCACGATAGCTTACGCTGTAATCACAATAACGACAGCTTGCGCTGTAAACGACAGCTTACGCTGTAAACGACAGCTATCACCAGCTGTAACTGCAGCAGCATCAAAGATTCACCACAGAACAGTGATAACACACACATACAGAGCATTACACATAGTATAAGAGAGAGAGTCACTACCTTGTCCTTTCCTGACGTCCTTCAGCGTAGTTGGCTCACGAGGGCGGCAAATATCAAAGCCTATAAACAAAATCAAGAATGGTGGATTAATTTCCTACCCCTAATTCCTACTCTCAAACACTTAGAATAGGTTTCATATGAGTCTATAATGAAAATTTACAAAAATACCCCCGGGGACCTGGCCTGGGCCCGCCATACCCGGTCCGGTTGCACTTTTCCCGAAATTCTAATCTGGGCTATCCTAACATATTTCCGCCCAAGGAATCCATTTCCGTACTCAGAATTATCAAATTCAATGTCAAATTACGAAATTGCCCTTGGCAGCCCTACTTTTAGGGTTTTAGGGGTGTTTCCGTAATTATGCTTTCTCGGCCTTTTTTGAAAAAGTGCCCAACTGTAACCCCACCTAATTTTCGCCCCTGAACTCAATGGAACCATCAAATCATTGAAAATCCAACTCTAAGACCCATTTCTGGAGCTGGCCAAAATTTATGAGCTCTTCGGGGAAAATCGGGGTTTTACGATTTCGGCTCCGTAAACGCGTTCCTTTCTACTCCTAACCACTTTATTAACCATTACATTAGGTTAAAACTAGCATTAAAACCCAATTTGAGAAGCATAACCCCTAGGCCATATCATTTCCAAACTTTAAAACCAATGGCAATCCGGTGAAATTTCACCGATTAAATTGCCCACAGCAGCCAGAATAAGCAATATACGAAAGTTTGGAAGTTACCTCAAGCTCCCACAAGCTTTTCCCAAATATTGCTGAAAACCCTAAGTGCTCAACAACAGATTTTGAGCTTCCAAACCTTAAAGAACAAAGAGGAGTAGCTTAGGATCGGAGTTACACGCGTTAGAAGCTAAATCGTCGGAGAAATCGGCTTACCTTGTGATTTTTCTTCTCCTTTCTCTCTCTACAAACCTCAACGTTCTCACTCCTCATTCAGCTGCTGTGTGCGACAGAAATGAGCTGAGGAAGATGATAACATATTTAATTCCATGCTGATGTCATCTTTTATTGAGATGATGTCATAATTCCCATTTTCGGATTTTCTGGCAGATTTTCTGCCCAAACTTTAAAAAATCATAACTAATTCTAGAAAACTCAAAATGAGGTGATTCCAAAGCCAAATGAAATATATTTAAGTCCTCTTCATAGGAAAAATATTGGCCATTACTAAAAATCACCACACAATTCCAGAATTACATAAAACTCATCACTGCCCAAAAACAGAGTTCAGTTTCCATCCCAAACTTTGGACAGTTATATCTCCTAGTTCACAAAACGAAATGGAACAAATTATATGTCCATTTTGAAGCTTGAGATGTGAACTATAAGACTGGAAAATTTCAGAATTTTTAGATACCATTTGGTCATTAAAAACGTTCACACAAACGGACTGCCCAGAATAGAATTTCACTGGACAGAATTTTAGATTTTGCATCTTTGCTTCCATTGGTTCCATTTTCATACCAAACATCATTCCCATATAAATTTTCACAAGGAATCCATTGGAATCATTAAAATATCCAAATTCCCATCACACATTCTTCAAAAGTGTTTATTCAACAATAATTACATCCACTTTTGAAGTCATTAGCCCTTAATCACTTTTTGGGATATTACAGCCTCTGTTTCTTTATCGATCTCATTATGTCACTGCGTTTTTCTCTTTCGAACAGTTTGAATGTGCGAAGAGTTATGATTTAAAATTTTGTTACTAGGGCAATTGATTTTTGGTGGTGGTGGTGTTGGTTTCATGTGTGTTTGGTTCTGAGATTTGTGCTGTATATTCCACCACAAGTTCCTAAGCGGAAAAATTTCTAGGCATCGCCGCGTTGACAACGAGATCGAAGGTTGGAGGCAACCAGTGGCCACCGATGTCCATGGAGGCTAGTGATGGGCTTTAATCCTTTGATTGGGGAGCAAGTTCGATAATTTTGAGCAGAGGTGGGGTTATCGTCTCGCCAGTGTTAATGGCGAGGGCGTCGAGGGTGAGAGGGAAGGGTGGTGGTGAAGGAGTGAAGGGAAAGTTCCAGGAGAAAGGGGTGATGCCTGGATTTAATCTTCAATGAGACAATTTTTTTTGGTTTCATTTGTGAGTCAACAGTGATGTGGATTCGATGGTGATAACGTGGTTTAATATCATAACCACCTCAGATAAATCAGTTAACAAACGGTCAAAATTAATTTTGTTAACAGACAAAGGCAATATTGCTACATTTTAATACTTCCTGAGTGACATTAAGACAAGAAAAACTTCCAAGTCAATATTGCTTCTTTGCAAATACTTCTACAACGAATTTATACCTTAACCCACCCCATTAATTATTAGTATATTGAAAGGGGAAAAAGACTTGGGCTTAAAGCAATTTCTAAACTTGCCAAACACACAAATCCAAATGATAATTGGATACAAACGGAGGTTGGTTCTAGTAGAAGAGGCCAGTCCCTTATAATATAGCAAATTAAGAGATTTGAATTCTCATTAGGAGAGGTGTCTATATTTAGTGTCTAATATTATCTCAAACAGAAATTTTTCCGATAGAAGAGGATACATGTGCTTAGTGGGGACAAAAAAAAAACAACCCGACTTTTCATTAAATAAATTTTTAAAAGTTTGGTCCATTATAACTCAAAACAAATTAAAATAATCATAAAAAATCCTAGCTTCCCATTCTTCCCTTCATGCCTAGCCCACTCACACCAAATCTACCTTGGTTTCCATCATTGAATTGGGCCTACAATTCTTAATTATGGGTCTTCTATTTGGACTTCCTGTCTTGGCCCACTTGGCCTTCATCTTGGTTCATTATATATAAGCTTTTCGGCCTACTTCTATATCTCTTCGTAGTACTAAAAAGTAAAAACTTTGGTATTAAAACTTGACTTTGGTATTATTCAAAATGTAAGATCCATGATATTCCTAGATTGGGATTTAGAGATTAACTATTCATATAGAGTAAGCATAATTTGTGCTGATATGATAGCTAGAAATGCTTATGACATTAGCCAAGATAGCATTATTTTGGAGAACCCTCCAATATTTTTGTATGCAACATATAGGATTAGACAGGGGCAATAGGCCACAACCTCTGGATGAGGAGGGATAACACTATATAGTTTGTAATATTCAAGCTTGAAGCTTGCCAGTACCATTCCAAAAAAAAAAAAAACTTGACTCTGGTTGTTCAACTGGATCAATAAAGCGGCTAAACTAGACAAGGGTTTTTAACAGGCCAATCTGATTAGATTTTATCTTTTTCTTTCTTTTTATTTGTTGAACTTGAAATGACGTCATTTTAAGTTTTAAAAAAAGAAGAAAAACAATAGGTTAGATATGTGTTTTACTAACTTTGTTTTATTGGATTATGTGTGGTTTTATACCTAAATGATCTATTTACTTATTGATTAATACCTTTTTATTTAAGTATTACTCTTTATAGAGTTATATATAAAAACTTTTATAGGTTTTAATTAAACTATATTATTTATTGAATCGACCACAATTCAACCGGTAAATCATTAAATCTTGAACTATTGTCTCAACAAATTTAATGACTCAACGGATTTTTAGTTGTTAAAAATCTTATACTCAACTTGATCCTTTTATTGGTACCCCTTTGCATAATTACACATGGTTATTTCCAAATAATAATAATAATAAAAATAGATCCCAAGTATCGTTACCAACCTTAATTTTGGTAATTTTAATTCTTTGAGGAGACTAGACAAAATGTGGAGGGAAAAAGCCAAAACAATGGACCCACTTGTGGGGTTTACATGTGTGAACCGAAGTACAATTCTTTTTTGGTACATCTCGTCGTTCTACTTAAAACTACTAATTTGAAATGTGTTTTTCCTTTTGACGATTTGATTAGGAGAATCTGTGAAAATGATTATTCAAGGGAAAGGAGACGTTCTTTTAATGGAAAAAGATATTTAAGAACCCTTTAGAAATATTAATCACAATTAAATTTTTTGAATTTTTTTTTTTTTAAAAAAGGATTATGATCTTTGGTTGAAATTGAATTTTTTGAGTTGATTTTTTAATTAGTCAGCTTTGGTATATTTTAGTACTTCACTTTGACTTTAAAAAAAAAAAACAGGTTCTTATTTTTAATTAATGTTCTTTTAACATCCTTATATTTCGTTTTCCCCTTTACGAAAACAAAAAGGTGGGTTTCCTATATAATTTTAAGGACATGACAGGGGCAAATTTGTGGACTGGTCAATTACTCGCTTAAAAACAATTCAGTCAATTATTCCTTCCAATTCAAGAAATTGAGACAAGCAACCAATCAGATTTGGAGACAATGATATTTTTAAGTCAAAGGAAGAAAGAAATGATCATGGCAATGGAATAATGTATTTAATTGTAAAAGAAGACTCCAAAAAAGAAAAAGGAAAGAGAGGACAATGAAGTATGTATAATTATATATATATATATATAAATATATATAATAAGTTCACTATGAATGTACAATAAGTTGACTATAAACAATTTAATACCTTCATGGTAAAAAAGGGGGGGGGATGGCAAACAGTTTTCCGGATTTTCTAAGAACATCAACTCCGTACAATCACAAACTTAGCGATCAATGGCATCTTATATATATTCACACACACACATATTTTTTTGCCAAATTATATATATATATATATATTGCTATCCATCGGCAGTGTTGTGTATAGCTATCGGCAATAGACCCCGCGGTGCCACCCTCCTCCGCAGCAGTTGAAACCACGGGAGGTGGCGGAGGCAGCGGTCATATATGGTTTTGATGAAAGGGACAAGGTTAGGGACCGCTTGCAAGAAGTAGAAAACGAACTGAAGCCACCAAATAGAGGGAGGGAAAAGAAGGGAAGTCAAAGAAGCAACCGAGAAGCATCCAAGAAGTAGCATCACTTCCCTAAGTTCAGAGTTGTAAGTGGGAAGACAATGCCAAGCCAGAAACAACAGGTAGTAGACGAAATCGGTGACGACGGAAGCCATGGAGGTGATCGGACAAACCTGGAAGGGAGCGGCGGCCTGAATCTGGAGGAAGGCGAGAAGAGCTAGGATAGTGAAAGCAATTATGGAGTCTAGGGATGTGAGCTCAGGAGCTGAGTTAAGAAGGATGGTGATAAGGATAGTAATCTTGAGCTAATTGATTAGAAAACTAACGGAAGTTCGCCAAATACGATTAAATGAGGTTGTTTCAGACACAAGATCTGGCATCTTTATTTCACACACAAATCTTATAGAAGCTGGAACTTAGGGTTAGGGTTCTTCACTCTGGGGGACCTAGGGTTTATTTAAACTGCAAGCGAAAGGTTTTCTTGTTTAATTTGGATTTTAGTTAAAAAAAATAAGAAAAGTTGGAAAATAAGAGTAGGCTTTAGAGAAGTTTCGTAGAGCTTTCTTTTTTTTTTTTATAATAAAACATGCATCAAAACTAAGTCAAAGCTACATTCACCCCACTACACATAACATCAGGTATTTCTTCCTGTACAGCATGACGAACCACCCCCAATGGATACTCTATCACCTGTAGACCCGTTGGCATAAAGCGAGCTTCAGAGGCCATAATATCAGCGACAATGTTGACTTCCCTTGCACAAGAGACCAACTCCACTTGCTAATCTCTCTTCAACATCTCTTGTATCTCCATTAATAGATCATAATCGTGATGCTCTAAGGGAATAGCTTGGGCAACAACCCGAACAAGCTCGTGACAGTCACATTCGACAATCAACAGTTTCTGTTCCCAATCCCATGCAAACTTTAATGCCCACAGTACACCCCAGACTTCGGCCGTAAAACTTGTTCCAGATCCCAAACGATGCATGAAGCCCCAAATGAATGTACCCAGATGATTTCGGAGAGCTCCAGCGCACGTGCACTCACCAGTAAGTGGATTATATGATCCATCTATATTAAACTTCACTATGGTCAGTGACGGGGGCTACCAATGTAGCTTTATCATATCTATGTCGCAGATAGGAGTAATCGTACCCCAAGACAGGGTTGCTCGGGAGCTAGCTAGAATTGAAGGCACACTCGCTCGTTTACCCTCAAAAACTCTCTTATTCCGAGCAAGCCAAATGGTTCTGCATATAATCGCGAACCAAGACGCCCACACATGTCCATGGATTACCCTTAAACGTTGCAGGCTTCACTTTTTCCAATCTCTAGGAACTGCTTCTGTGAAAAACTGAGGCCACCATTCCTTGGGAATTACCGCTTGCCAAGTCTGAGAAGCAAGTGGACAGTCCCGTAAAGAATGAAGAAGTGAGTCTTCCACGCCAGAACAAACTCCACACTCTCCTATCTCATGCAACCGACGGCGGAAACGTGCTAAGTTTGGAAGCAGGCGATCATTAGCACATAGCCACATGAACATGCGATACCGGTGAGGTACCTTTAACTTCCAAAGATGACGACATAAATTCTACATGGGGCAATACTGGTGGTCATAAGTATGCTGGTATGCCGACTTAATGGTGAAAGAGCCACTAGAAGTCCACTTCCATGACGGTACATCATGCCTTCCATGAGGGTTCACGTGCACACTAGCAATGTTGTTAAGCACGTCTTGGGAGAGAAAAGACTTGAACTTGCTCCAATTTCAACCCCCAGATGCTGACAAGCAATCTGCCACCTTCCTATCTCGAAACTCCTCAGGAACCAAGCATGTGGTGTAATTTTCAAGTTTATCTCGGTGCGGTACCCATGAATCTTTCCAAAAAGACGTTCTTAAGCCATCCCCTACCTTCCATGCAAGGCCTTCCATAACTAACCCCCATTTAGACCGAATACTAGCCCAGGTTCGCAACTTAGAGCTGCGCCTCTCCACCCTTGGGACAATGTTAGTACCACATTTATATTTTTCCCTTAAAAATTGAATCCACAACAGATCTCTCCTCTTAATCATATTCCATCCTAGCTTCATGAGAAAGGCTGAATTCTGGTGTTGGGCTTTACGTAGTCCAAGACCCCCAGTATCTTTGCTTCGGCACACATTATCCCATGAGACAAGATGTACCTTCCTCGATGAGGTCGTGCTTCCCCAAATAAAATTCCGACACTTCTTATCAATTTCAGCACAAGTTGAAACTGGAAGAGAAACTGTTTGCATTGCATAGGACGGCATAACAACCACCACCGAAGACACTAAGGTATTTCGTGCAGCCAAAGATAGCGTATTCACCTTCCAACTTGATAATCGGGCATCCATTCTTTCCAAGATGAAGTTGAATGTGGATTTTGACACCCTTTCATGTTGTATGGGCATGCCTAGATACTTTCCCAAATTTGCCATCGGCGTAAACCCGAGGAAACTGCTAATCTCATTTGACCGGGTATGGTGAACATTTTTTTAGAAGAAAATCCTCATCTTACTCTCATTCACTTTTTGGCCCGAAATTACACAGAAGTCATCCATTGTGGCTTTCACAATCGCAGCCTGTTCCATATCTGCCTTGGCAAACAAAAATAAATCATTAGCAAAAGATAAGTGTGAAATGGCAATACCTCGTCTGCTCAATCTAAAGGGGCGCCAGTCCTCATGGTCCACAGTAGTTTGAATGAGGTGACCGAGCCTTTCAAGGGTAAGGACGAATAAGTAAGGTGATATAGGATCTCCTTGTCTCACACCACAGGCTGGAGTAAAACCATTTGCCTTTGTGCCATTCCATAAGAGTTGCATATGTGGGGAGGATACACATTCCTCAATAATCCACCGAATGTGGGGGGAATTTGTAATTCCTGGAGACAATCAAACATAAATGACCATTTAACATGGTCATAAGCCTTCTCGAGATCAATTTTGATCGCCATAAAACCCTTTTTCTTACCCCAAGTCCTCATAGAATGTATAATTTCTTGAGCCAATATAATATTATCAGCACTCTATCTACCTTTCACAAAGCTGTATTGGTTAGGAGCTACAACCAATGGCATAATTTCTTTAAACTGATTCGAGATTAATTTCGTCACAATTTTATATACTACATTGCATAGGTTGATTGGGAAAAAATCTCGAATGGTCTGGGAATGGTCTATTTTGGGGATAAGCACAATAAATGTACCATTTATATGTTGTACTAACCGAGGGTCTCTAAATATAGACTGTACCAACTCAACGATCAAGGTACCCACTGTCTCCCACTGATTTTGAAAGAACAAAGGGTTTAAGCCATCTGGACCTGGGGCCTTCAAAGGTTTCATATCAAACAAGGCTCGTTTGATCTCATTACTTGTTACCTCCCTTCCAATAGACAACAAAAGCCCATCACTTAGAGCTAGGTAGCTATTCTTAAAAACCAATGGATGAGGGTTAGGATTTTCTTCTATGTATAGCCTTTCAAAAAAGCTACTACCCATTCGCTTAATTTCATTAGTATCATAGGACCAACTTCCGTCCTCAAGTTGGAGAGCTTCTGTTCGGTTTCGCCATCGTCTGTTGTTTGCCATAGAGTGAAAGTACCTTGTGTTCCGATCCCCTTGTGTGTACCATTGACAACGAGAATACTGGAGCCACATTATTTCCTTTTGTGTCAATATTTTCTCCAACTGCTCCCATAATTCTTGTCTAACCTGCTCTAGCAGCTCACTGGATCCGGTTAAAACAATCTTCCGGTTTAATTTGTCCATTCTTCAGTAAATCTCATCTTTACGTCGTTGAACATTTAGGAAAACCTCACGATTCCATCTGGAGAGATCACTTGTGAATGATAATACAGAGGCATTCCAATCTTCTTTATTGGCCCAATGATTCTTAACAAAAAGAGGAAATTCTTCATGAGTCACCCATGGCGTAAAGAAGCGGAATGGACGCGTACCAGAACCATGCTGCTGTATGTGTTCTGTGATAAGAAGAATAGGGCAATGGTCAGATTTAAACTTTGGCAAGTGGATCACTGAAGCTCTGCTAAAATTTTCATGCCATGCGGGATTGACGAAGACTCTGTCAATCCTACTTTGACTGGATCCCCGACTCCAGGTATACCGAGGGCCGCTAAAACCCATATCAATCATATTGCTATCTTGGACCTATCTTCGAAACTCTACATCACACCAGGCTGTATTTTGATGATTATTCCTCCAATGATCTTCTTGGTGCATCACCGCATTAAAATCACCTACCACTACCCATCTTCTAAATATGCTATTGGTCAGGGTATGAAGAGCGGCCCAAAGGATCCTTCGGTTGTTAATGTTCGGATGCCCATATACAATAGACAAAAACCATGTGTTCGAGGAGCCAACGTTCACCACTCCATGAAGTAACTAATCATTTGATTCAATAACGGTAAAATTAAAACTTGTGTCCCAAAATGCCCATATTCCTCCACTAAAACCCTGTGCCTCTACCACATGCATGTTCATCCAGCCCAAACGTCAAGAAATCGCAGCAGCCCTCTCTCGTTTTGCCTATGTTCTAATAAAGCCAAGAACTTAAAACAGTGTCGCGATCTTAAATCCTTCAACATACGACTAAACGATGCTCCACCAGCACCACTTGAATTCCAGAAGAGTAACGTCATATTCAAACAAATTAGATGGATATAGATGCACAAACTGGTGGAAAAACTACATGTGTGGGCCCCCAAAGGAGGCCACATCTTCAACCGAAAATACTTCACCATTATTCTCAACTAAAGGATTTGAGTGGACATGATACTAACCAATTCCCGTACTGGCGCCTGGGTCAATAGGATCACTAGCACTCACTATGTCAAGACTGGGATTAAGAGACATCCCAGAATGATGAGGCATGGGTGCAAGTGGAATGTTTGGGTGTGGACTCGGCCCCACGCTTGCCACATCAATTTCCATTTCGCTTTGTTTTTCCTCTCTCACTAGGTTCGACTTGTTGGGTTCTTTTGGTAGTATATGATCTTTATTCAGATATAGGACTCCAATGGGTTGACCGAACTCTTGCCTCGGCCCATAACAGCATTTTCTGGCCCAACCTTAGTCTCACTCACATTTTTCTTGCCCACATGTTGCTCACGTGCTTTTTGACTCTTCTGGGAAGTGCGTTGTGAATGGCTAATATCATTTAGATAATTACGGGATCTGCCATGTTGAATCGTAACTTCCATATCTGCAGTATCTAAATTAGTTAGTGCAGAAAATCTCGATCCAATCCCAGATTTGTTGGGATCCTCCCGAGAATCACGCTTCAACGCCGATGATTGTGTGCAAGAGTTCCGACGTCTCCTCGGCGCAACCATCCACTCTCCGAACTACTCATCGGGTTTCTGTATCGTTGTCTCCGGAAAACGTTGTCCACCTTTGTGTGCTTGGTTGGTCATGTGGCTTAACGGTGCACTCTCTTTTCTGTCATCCCGACTGGGGCTGTAACACCCTGCCTTTAATCACGTAATTATAATTCGATATTTGGTAATTAAATTAGATTAGAGACCGTCGAATTAGTTTAAAACTCATTTAAAATTCCCTTTAATAGTAGGGACGTTATGAAATTTTCAAAACTTCATTCCTCTTTCGGTCTCAAGTTCGATTATCGAATATAATCACCTGTGCAGTTTAACTACATTTACGTATGACAGAGTGTATAACCAAAATCCAGGCAGACCCCGGGTTCAACTATAGATATATAGTTTCAAATTCTGCTAAAGGGATTACAGGTTTAAGTATTTAAACTATTTACAACCCAACAATATACAGTAATCCCTATCCAAACAGTCTAACCAACATTTCCAAAATAAATGTCCCTACGAAACTCTACCCGCTCCGGGTCACGCGATTCTCCTTGGAGCCACTCGCCCTGTCTGAAAGGTTAGTTCAAAGGAAAGAATGAGATTCAAAAGAATCCCAGTAGCAACTAAACATTTATACCACATACAAGCATACAGCATGTAAGCAAATCATCATACAGCAGCAGCACATATATCAAACTCCACCCTCATCCCCTTTCTCCGCCGGGAAGGCACACTGCCCTAACCCGAACCGTTGTTAGCTACTCAGGGACTATTGGCGTGGCATATCACACTCCACCCTCATCCCCTTTCTCCGCCGGGAAGGCACACTGCCCTAACCCGAACCGTTGTTAGCTACTCAGGGACTGTTGGCGTGGCCGTGCATACATATAGCCTTATAGCTCATACAGCTAACCGGCTTTCACAAATGGCCCGTCGGCCTCACAATCAGCCTATCGGCCTCATGTCACATAATCACACCTCATCCTCATCCCCTTTCTCCGCCGGGAAGGCACACCGTCCTAACCCGAACCGTTGTTAGCTACTCAGGGACTATTGGACTGACGGTGCTAACACATATCCACATAGGTCGCAATATCCGAATTTATCACAAATCACTGATCATACACACATACAATGCATCATAAATGGTACGAAAGAAAAGTCACTACCTCGCTCTTTCCTGAAGTTAACTGGCTCAGTGGGCTCCCGAGGACGGCAGATGTCAAATCCTATAATCAAGTTAGGGACAATAGGTCAATCTCTTTTCCAAGTTCTTAATTCTATAATACTTTATGTTGGTTATTATTTGGACTCTTTAGATGGCCATTATATGCCTAAACACATGCCTAAAGGGTTGGAATAACTATCCCCAAAGATCCCTCACAAGAAAACTAAACACTGATTTTTGGCCCTTTCACTCGAGCACAAAAGGCCGTGCTCGAGCACAACCCTCGCTCTCACTCGAGCACACATGCGAGTGAGACAGGAAGTGCTTACCTGAGAGCAACTCCCGCGACCATCCTACACTCTCACTCGAGCACAAGAGGCTGTGCTCGAGCAGAGACTCCGAGCACACTCGAGCACCACGGAAGTGTGACCCTGCGAGTGACAACCCGAGAGCATCTCTCAATATCTTCCTCCTCCATCACTCGAGCACATACACCTGTGCTCGAGCACTGATCCCCAGTGCTCGCGAGCACAACCAGCGAGTGTCTACCCGAGAGCAACCCAACTCCCAGGCAACAGATTCACTCGAGCACAAGTCCCAGTGCTCGAGTGATCCCCCAATGCTCGCGAGTGCCAGGCGCACTCTTGGCAATCACTCTCGAGTGATACCCTGAGACACTCACCCGCAGTACCAAAAAGGCACCCTCACTCGAGCAGAACATGCTCACTCGAGCACGTTCATACTGTGCTCGAGTGAGTTCTTCCCTCACTCGAGAAATCACCTCAGAAACCAGATCGCAGCAACTGGTAAACTTCTCCAAAATCCACCAAATGAACTCCAATGGTTCTTAAACTTGTGTCAAAGCTCATTATCACTTATTTCAACACAAGGAACCCATTGGCAACCAAAAACAACTCAAATTCAACCCATTCAACACATTCTCTCTCTAAATCATCAAACCACTCAAAACCTCATTCTAACACTTTCCCTTATTCAACTCCAAATCAATTCCTAATCACTCTCAAATGTCAAAACTGACCAAATGAACAGTGACACTCTCACCAAAGTTTACCCTTCATTTAACATCATAATTAGGTCAAATTTCCAGAATTTCCATTGGTTATGCAAACATCCTAATATATATACCACAATTCATCAAAAACCTACCTCTTTCACTTGCTGAATTCAGAACTTGGATTCCTCAACTTTCAATTTCCCTCAAGTTGCCACACACCACAAATCCAAAGTCTGAAAACATGGAAATAAAGCTCTTGACCATTGGAACAATATCAATGAAGGGTGGTTAAACATATAAGATCATTTACCTTCACAAATTTCAAACCCTTCCTTTCTCTTTCTAGCTTGGTTCGCCGGAAATGGAGGTGAGAGGAGAGATGAAGAGATATTGATGAAGATGAACTTCACTCACTCCCAAGCTCATCATCGGTTTTGAGAGAGAAGAGAGAAGTAACAATGGTTGAAACTTTGACTTCATCCAAGGGTCCTCATTTGGCCACTTGTCAACATCCCATTCTCCCTAACATGATTTCATATAAATCCATTCACACTTGATTCCACCCCTTGATCTTTCAATCTCAACCATTGATCTTGATTACTAAGAGGTTTTATCATCCGTAGCTAACCAGACGGTTGGTAAATTTACCGTTTTACCCCTGATTAGTACAATACTCATTAAATTATGAATAATTGCCTTCATTTCACATTGCACAACATACACTTCAAATATGCTTAATTAACATTAATTACATCATTTGAAGTTATTATCCCTTAATTAAAATCCAGGATGTTACAGGGGCAGTGGTCCCTATCATGACCATATTTCCCACAGAAAAAGCAAATCATATGAAGACCCTCATATACTAGCTTATTCTCCTTCCCATTGATAAGGATTGCAGGAAGCAATGGAGCACTTAAATCTAATTCCACGCATAAACGAGCAAAATGGCCTTTTGCCTGACTTAGAGTATTTGTATCAACTTTCAACACCTTCCCAATCTAACTTCCCACCACATACAAAATACCTTTGTCATAATAATCAAGTGGGAACTTTGGAATTCTGACCCAAGCTGTAATTTTCATAACTTCCTCTTCATCTGGTTCGAAGTTACTTTTCCATGGTTGTACCGCAAGATAATGATCTAGGATTAGCCAGGGCCCTCCAGTCAGTGCCAATTCATAGTCTTATGGATCATGAAGAATGACAAAGAAGAAACCCGACCCCACCTCTATCGTTTCTACTGCTCCTCTTCGCCCCCACAAAGCTTGTAATTTATCCCCCAAATAATCCTCACGAGCCATTCTACTAAGCAAATGGACGATTACTGTCAGTCTCCATTTTTTGGCCAGTTTTGCACGGAATTCTGGTGCAACAACGATATTGGGAATCCTATCCGTTGTGTCCACCGCGACCCTACTTTTCCAACCATCACCACTCCACCAGTCTCCTTCATCTTCCTCATCGCTAACTGATTCACCCTTCCCAGAGTATGCCTCTTTGTAGGACATCTTTGGAGGGTTCTGCACGCTAGGGAGAACAACATCGTCCAGCATCCAGTCTTCCTCACGGGGAGTAACAGCACGATCATTGGAGGCACTCCCATCTGCCTTACGGATCTTTTTGCGAATACGTACTAAGGCATCAGCTTCGTCCGGCGACTGCGCCCCGGCCCCCACACCACCACTCTCGTTATCGCTCATTCTAACCAGTGGTATTGTTTCGTGGAGCTTTCTAAGACGAAGCTACGTACGAAGATTGAAAAACAAGGTTAATTATTTATCTGAACATTATATTTGGAAATACACCAAATTAAAACAAGTATACTACCTCTGTTTCTTTATATATATATATATATATAAATTAAATAAAAGATCTATTTAATCAATTTTCCTAAAATACCCTTTCAAATCATTTGCATTGAAAGTACCTATGATATTGATGGCAAAAAAAAAGTACCTATGATATTATATATGCAATCAATAAAGATATTTTAGTAAACAATGATACACATATGAGGGATAAAGTGGATTGAGGTATAATATTTAGAACTGAATCCAACCCTCCAATTAGTTCTCCAATTAACTCTTTTATTAGGGACGAGAAATATTACTATTTACTCCCTTTAGTTCTAAATATATAAGCTAGTTAAAATTTTTTTTTATAATTTAATCATAACGGTTTAGGATTGATGAATAATGATGTATTATGGTTCAATAGTTATACTCCCTCCAGTCCTTAATAGTTATATTTTTGTACTTTTTCAAAGAAATTAACGAAGTTAAATAAATTATTTAATTATATCATGTGTGTGTGTCATTAGATTATATATTAGTTTATAACTCAGACAAATTAGTTTGAAAAAAAAATGAATATTAATACTTTAAAATAACTTATTTAACTTTCTTAACTTTTCAAAAAAATTAATTGGGTTTTACATTTAGGACCAGAGAGTCCAGAGATAGCATATGCGTAAGTGAGGCCTCCATGGCTTAAGAGTTTAAACTTATTTAAGGTCTTCTTACATACAAATATAGGTTTTCAATCCTACAATTTACAGACTTATTACTTTTAAAACAATGAAAATTGGCTTTAATTTTCGGAGTTTAAACTTATTTAAGGACTCTCATTCCCAGCTTGGAAACTTATAATGCTAAAATCACGATTAAATTTAAAGCATTCAAATTTGCTTGGCGGAGGTTTTATATAAATGTATTTGTCCAGTTAATTAGAATAACAACTCAATTCAGATCGGTTTTTGAAATTTATGTTTTTTAATAAACTGAACTGAATTAATCGATTGATCACCCCCTCAACTCTACCATTAAATTGAGTCTTAATACAATACCTTCTATGGATTTTAATGCCAAAATACATACAAGTCTTTGGACCAATTACATACAAGTCTTTGTAACCTCATTATTATCTCTAAAAATTTAAAACTGGTACATTCCTCTTCTAAATTTTGACCGACGCCCCCTTGATGTTAAGATTAAATTTAACAAAATATATGCCATGTTAGGCTAATAAAAGAAATTATGACATATGACATGAAATTTAAAGTATTTGATTAATTTGTCGTAAAGCTCATGACATTTATTCTCATACCGCTTCCATAAATGAACGTCAAGGCTCTTGTGGACCAAATCATGTTTCACTTTGGGTCCATGAAAGCCTAGAGCTTGTAATTTTTTTTTTCAGAAAAAAATCTAAACAAAACTATATACCGCAGTTATATTTTGACTTTGTATGATGTCTTATAAAAATATGAGAAAATCCCATATAAAGCTACCTAAAATAAAAAAATTTTAAATTAAGTTGGTAAATTCAACAAATCATTAATTGAGTCATTAACCTAATTTGTTATTTTAAAATGTGGGTATAATAACTTTAATACCTTCTAGTCTCTTCTCTCCCCTCTTAAGAGTTTTATTACTTTATGACTTTATTGCTTTATAAATCAACATTGATACATAATAAAATAAATTATAATTCACTAAATCAAAAGAATTTCTTATATTCTGAAAGGATAATCAATAATAATTTAAGAAAAAAATGAATAATTCAAGAAATTAAGTAGAGAGGAAGTGGGGAGAGGAGTTAGTAAAGACATCATTTTCCCATACTGAACACATGTCATGATAGTATCACTGATATCAATTTAGTGTTTTAATAGTTGAAAAATCAATTAATTGATATTATTGATAAAAAATAAGTATGAGCTTTTTTTTAAAAAAAATAATTTATTTATTTTTATCAAATGAGACAAAAACCAAAAATAAAAAAATAAAAAAGGAAAGCATAACTCATGCCAATTTCAATTTGCAAAAATCAATTGAAATAAAACTAACTTATCCAATGTTAATTTAATCAAAATCCGAATAATTTTCCCAAACACATAAATATTTTTTAAAATAAATTATTAATATTAATAGTTTATTTTTTATCATAGGCCTGTAAATTTGATTTCCTTCTAAGAATATTTTAGATGAAACTATATTAAATGTACCTAAAATGTCATAAAATGCTTTACATATGAAATATAGAACTTTCCACAAGCAGTATATATGAAACAAATGTATTAAAATTTATACTTAATATATTTATTAAGAAAATTGTTCATGCTAATAAAATGAATTCTTATTTAAAACTATCGTACGTTTTTGTTGTTACGGTGGTAGTTAATATATTTTTTATTAGAAAATAATAGTTAATATATTTAAATTATAGATGAATTAAATTTTGTTTAATTTTGTATAAAAAGTTTTTTTTATTAAAGACTAATATCGACATATATATATATTGGAAAACAAAAGTTACAGAGTAATGAAATTCTTTAAAGATGAGAGAGAAGATAGTATTAAAGTCATTTTACCCACATTTTAAAATCTTAAATTGGGTTAATGATTTAATTAAGGATTTTTTGAATTTATCAACTTGATTTAGGATTTTTTTATTTTAAGTAGCTTTATGTGAGATTTTCCCTAAAAATATTTTGGTCCATTTTATAAAATGTTTTAATATTTTCAATGAGTATAAAATATTTTTTTCATATATATCCATATTTAATAAGGATAGCGGGATAGTACAAATTAATTTGATGTTGGAGCTTAATGTGATCAATATGGATAATATTTAACTGCCAAAAAAATATGGGTAATGTTGAAAATTTTGTACCTGAATTAATTGATTGCTCACCCCGCTCTATTATTCGTCTTTACTATAATACCCACTCTTTAATTTTAAGGCCAACATACATACAGGTAATTGGACTAATTACATTACACATAACCTCGTTTATTTTTTAACACTATCTTTAAATGGAGATAAAATTAAGGGAGGGGAGGAAAAAAAGAGAGAAAAGTGGAGAGATAATATTATTTCTTATTCAATTTTTAATCTATCTTTTCAAGTAATGCCATGATAAATAAATGGAAAATACTTAGACCAATTTTCTTATATCCATTTCATCAAGTTCTCCAATCACATGTAGCTATGTGTCCTATTTTTAAATTATTATCATTAAACTATAAACTTAAATGAAAACAATATAACTTGTGGTTATGCGTGATTGGAGAACGTGATGTAAGAAACTTGATGAAAGTATGGTCCTAAAATAAAAATATATTACCTAGAAAACTAAAATGAAATTATTTTTTATATTTTATTTTAAAATAAAAATATTAAGGAAAATATATTACCTAGAAAACTAAAATAATTACAAAATAAACATGTCAAAATGCTAACAATAGTTTTTTTAATTTGACTGTCTGATTGTGTCATGTTTAATCACTATCAAGTCTAATTAGGGTAACTCTTGTAATAGCATTTTTTACACTCACATGAACTCTAACTTGAGACCTCGTATTTAAGTGGTTAAAGCCTCTTTCAGTAGGATCAACACCTATTAGTATGATAATAAGATATTTATATCATGATTTATTAAAGTCAAAATATTTTTTAAAAACACTCAAGCTCTCTGTTTATTTCATTTATAATTTATAGTTATAATAT
The DNA here is from genome assembly GCA_963242795.1 of Inga leiocalycina. Lineage (NCBI taxonomy): Eukaryota > Viridiplantae > Streptophyta > Magnoliopsida > Fabales > Fabaceae > Inga > Inga leiocalycina. Next base: position 47,009,987 of record OY725324.1, read on the forward strand.
AAACATTATCTTAATTATAATTATATAAGAATTTTATTAAAATCTAAAAAATCAGAACAACATCATCAAATTGAAGTCACATTAAAATGGGCCCATGAAATTAAAATATAACGAGGTATTCTCCCCGTGCGATGCACGGGACAGTGTTTATTGTTCATAACATATTCAAAATATAAACTTTTCAATTAGAAGTGAATCAAATGATCTTAATTTAAGGGATTTGCTAATCATCCTTGAGATTCGTTTATAGATGCTCTGTTTATCTATTGAAAACATTAAAAGTAAGTGATAAATATGATATATGAGAACAAAAGGTTGTTTTAAAAGGTAAACATCCAAAAGTAGAATATGCTCACTTGAAGAACAAAAACAATTTATTAGCATGATGACCATTATGGTCCTATTTGGTATGTGGAATTGAGCCGGAGGCTTGGGATTGATATTGCCCATCTTGTGATGTTTGGCATGTTGTAGATAGTTTGGGATTGGTGAATACTACACAAGCGTGATTTGTTAACCCAACCTCTCCCTATAGTATTAGAGATCCAATCTTGAGAAAAAAGTACCCGTCATTCAAAGTTGCTCAAATTGTCAAGTCTCCAATCGTGTGCCTTAGGTCCTGGGTCATCCATCTCCAATCTCCCTCTACTTCACCTGTCATCTTTGATATAGTCTGTCTCCCCATGCTTCTCTAGTCATCTCTATTCACCTTCTTCCTCTACTTCCCTTAGTCATCTGACCTCATTTGTGCACCGTCTCCCACTCTGTTCCTCTCTTTATCTTCCTTCCTCCATTATCTTTAGTCTCCTCCTTCTCTAGTCGCCTTCATCTCCGCCTTCGATTTAGTCCGTAATCGTCTTACCCCTCTCTTTTTCTAGGCTGTCCCATGTCCACAAAGCCCATCTCTCTCATATCTAGTAGCCCCCATCTCCTTCATCTCATCTAGTTGCCCCTCTTATCAGTAGAGCTGGGAATCAGGGCTGGCCCTTGACGGGCCAGGGCCTAACAGGGCCGGCCCTAAAGGGCTCGGGGTCAGGAAAATTGCAGTTTTTCAAAGCCCAGCCAGAGAGCATCAGGGCCAGGTCCGGCCCGCAGGGTTGGAAAATCCTTTTCACAATATTTAACTATTTTTCCTATATATTTTCCCCAAAGAAATATAATTAGTAAAGAACAATGATTAAAGTTCTAATTTAATATATAAATGTTGTCAACATTAAGGTTTAAATAACATGTCTCTTGCAACAAACAAACACAGTTACTAATGTATAATCATGTCCATAAATAACTCACACAAAGGCCAAAGTATAAGAAGGCAAGAAACTAAATACTCTAACCTATAAATAACATGAGTATGACAACTATCATTTTCACATTCTTCGCCACTATCATCAATTTCAAGGACATTTGATTGTGTTTCACTTTGAGAAGTAGGTTCAAGTAGTCAACTAATCACAACCTCCATAAAAAATCATACTTTATCAGGTAGAATAGTATATAATATGATTTTAGTCTAAATAGGCAGAACAATATATTCAAAAATCATACTCAAAAATCATAATATGATTCAATTAGACAAAACAATATACTCAAAATCATACTCTATACAATATGAGGACAGAATGACATATAGATTCAATAAGGTAATTCAAAAATGTAACATGGTTCCTTTCCAAGTATAAAAAATAAAAAATAAAAAATAAACGGGCCTAAAGGGCCGGCCCTTTTAAGCCCGAGGCCCTACAGGGTTGGCCCTTTTAGGCTCGACTTCCTTTTGAGACTCCAATTTACAAGCCCGGCCCTTGAAGGGCCATGGCCTAAAAGGGTCCGCCCGACGGGCTTGGCCCATTTTCCCGGCTCTACTGATCAGCTTATAAATGAGTAGAAAGATTGCGTGCATGTGTGCGCAAATGTAAATCACACCATCATACTACTTAAAAATAAACGGCCAGTGATGTATATTAATTATTACTCCCTCTAGTCCTTTTTATAACAACTTTCTATTTGTCTCAAAATGTAAACTACTTTTTCCTGTTATACCCCTATTAAATACACATCTATATATTAATTATTTTTCACTTACCACTAATTCTCTTTTATTTACTCATTTATTACACATTCTCTCTCATATTTTATATTCATACTCTCTCATATTTATTACTCATTCTCTCTCCTATGCTCTTTTCATAAATAGGTGTATATTTGGAAGAAACATGACATTTTTGACACGTTTATTGTTTTTAATTAATCTTAATAACCATTTTGGTCAATAAGAATAAAACTTACTTACAAAAAGGATCAAGGGGAGTAATTATTAAGGTTTCAAAACACAACATTTATAAACGAATGTGAAAGATTAGCAACCACTTTACCATGAAACTTTAGGTATTCAAAAGTAATTAATTATTATTATTTATGCCTCAAGTTAGTAAACGTTTTTTCTGTGTGCATTAATTGCAGATCTTTCATCTTCATTTCTTCTTTAACAATACATATCCCAATATGACCTTTTACCTCATGCAAATAAAATTTGTTAAAAGAATTATCATCGTTAATAAAGCGATGCATTATCAAATAATTAATTATTATTATTCATATCTCAAATTAGTAAACGTTTTTTCTGTGCGCATTAATTGTAGATTTTTCATCTTCATTTGTTCTTTAACAATACATATCCCAATATGACTTTTTACCTCATGCAAATAAAATACTCCCTCCAGTCCTAATTATAAGATAAAGTTGACTTTTTTTTGGAGAAATTAAGGAAGCCAATTAAATTACTTTAGAGTATTTTTATTTTTATTTTTTTTCTCCAAACTAATTAATTTGACTAATAAACTAATATATAATCTAAGGATACTAAACATATAAACATTCTAAAGTAATTTAATTGGCTTCCTTAATTTCTCCAAAAAAATCAACTTTATTTTATAATTAGGACCGGAGGGAGTATGTTAAAAGAATGATCATCGTTAATAAATGAATTATCAAATGTTTCAGGTTAACACTGTTATTGAAGCAGTGTGTGTGACCACTTTACAATTTAACATTTGGTATTCAAAAGTAATTAATTAATATTATTTATGTCTCAAATTAGTGAACGTTTTTTCTGTGCGCAATAATTGTAGATCTTTCATCTTCTTTTCTTCTTTAACAATACATATCCCAATATGACCTTTTACCTCATGCTAATAAAATCGGTTGAAAGAATTAACTCTGTTAATAAAATAGTGTATTTTCAAATGTTTTAAGTTAACACCGTTATTAAAACCGTTTCTACAAGCTTTCAAGTAATATAATAGATTATTACTGTACAGTGTGTCTCAGGGGCATGCACTTGCTACACACTCTCCCTTGTAACGTGAGTGTATTGTATGATGGCTTAAATAATTGACACCCCTTCATACGCTCGTTATTTGTGGGGAAAAAAAATACCATCCCTAATCTAAAAAATAATTTCTTACATGTTAACGTGAAGGCAGGGGGCAACTATTGTGAGCGTGTGTGCATATATATGTATTGAAAGTGTGAAGGTGTTAGCCAGTAAATTGTGCACTAGTACATAAAAGGGTTTTTTGACCTCAACATTTAGACCGGTTACATCGGATAAGGTCTAAAAAATATGATCAGTGGTATTTTTGTAATTATGATGAAATATTAAGACCGGTTATTAATATAACCGGTCTTAAAAATGCTTTTAAGACCGGTTATATAAAAAACCGGTCTTAAAAATAATTTTAAGACCGGTTACAAAACAACCGGTCTTAAAATATATACAATAAAAAAAAATAAAAATATGTGATATATTTTCTAGACCAGTTTTAAAAATAACCGGTCTAGAAAATATTATCTGAATTAAAGACAATCATAAAAATAAAATGTTTATTATTTTTAAGACCGGTTGTAAATAAAAACCGGTCTTAAAAATTCAAAATTTTAGACCGGTTATTAATTAATAACCGGTCTTACAAAGTTTCAATTTTTAAGACCGGTTATGTATTAATAACCGGTCTTAAATATATATTTTAAGACCAGTTTTTAGATAGAACCGGTCTTAAATATTACTTTTAAGACCGGTTGTAATTGAAAACCGGTTGTAAAACTGACCTGGAATTCAAAACCCGCCTAAATTTAGCTCTAAAATTTCATTTCAAGAGTCAAGCACATCAGCAAAACCCCTGCTTCTGTTCGCGGTAGCTCCTCCTTTCCCCTTCTCTTCTCCGTCCTTAACTTCGCCGCCGTTAACGGAGATTTACTGTTGAATTCATTGTCGGAAGGCTATCGTCGTTTGTTCCCTCCGATTAGTTTCATTCTCAACCTTGTTTTTATTGTCAGGTTTGTGTTTCCATTTCGTTTTTGGGTTTTTTATTGAAATTGTGAGATTACTTATCCTCCATTTTCTTTGTTCGATTCCTGCAGCAAGTGGCCAAGGACTGTTCAAATCCAGAGGAATAAGAGGACCCTCAAGCAAAGGTTTAAAGTACGGTTGTATATTTTGGTGGTTTTCCTCCGATTGGTTTATACATATTGGATTAGATGTATTTCAAACAGCTAAACTAATGACTAGTATCATTTAGAATGAAGTTGCCAAGAAAATAAGAAAGACGGAATTATTTGTTCACTAACTCTGATTGAATTCAGCCTCTCAATTGGGAAATCACAAAATATCCCTTAAGGCTAGCTAGCAAGTAGGTGGATATGATGTTGGCTTCTATCATGTTGCTTCTCCAATATGTATTGGAATTTGGAAAATTACACTTGAAAACCCTAGGGAGAAAGATGTCAAAATAGGATCAAATCTGCAAACCCAACTCAGGACTGTGAAATAATATAATAATCACTTTGAAGTTTCTGTGAACTAGCTTGGGATTACATTTCGCAATGAAATCACCTAAATGTCTTAATAAGCTGTTGCCACTCCTATAATTATTATCATCTGGTAAGTTAAAGTTGTTATTTATTAAATTTTTGTTATCATCAATAATAAGCAATGTACTAACGCTTGTCAATATAAAAGAAGTTTTTGTAAAATTAGTTGCCTTAGTTGTTGTTGTCATTTGATAGGTAAATAAAGTTGTTACTTGTTAAACTATATTGTTATCTTCAATATCAAGCAACGCTCTAACACTTGTCAATGCATAAGGAGAATTTTTTGTGAAATTAGTTTTTTATTACCTTAATTGTTGCCATTTGATAAATTAAAGTCATTACTTATTATAGTTCTATATATATTGAATATAGATGATATTGTTACCATCTGAATAAATCTTTATTACTCATGACTAGATTAATTGCAATTAATCATTCCTCCTTCTACTTGTGCATTGCAATTATTTGTTCATGTTTGCATAACTTGGAAATTGCCTTTGTAGATAGTGTCGTGTTATAACAATAAGCACCATGTAGCAAAATTGCCTTAAATAGTGTTCTTAAAGTGTTTTTAGACAATGAGTCGTCCTAGTGAGGGTACTTTCGATCCAACTAATCCAAATCAAAGCGAGCCTAGCAATGCTCCGAGTCAGGAACACAATGAGCCACGTAACCAGCCTAGACGAAGGGGTAGGAGAGCCACCCGATTGAGAGACATTCCTCTCAATCGAAATACCGGGGGAAAGATTCCGATTGAGTTTGATAGATATTGGAAACCAATCGGGCCTAATTCCCAATGGTATAGGAGTTTTGTCGGCCTCCTAGCACGCAACAAGCCTAGCATCTTGATAGAGCAGTGGAGAAATATCGATAGAGGTGTGAAGCGACATATATGGGAAACTATCCAGCTCACTTACGACATTCCTAAGAGTGAAGTCTGTTAGAGCAAGCGTTTCACCTAAGAGGGGGAGTGAATTGGGTGATACTAAAATTTTGTTGCAAATAAAAATTTGACGGTGAATATAAAGCAATAAAGAGTAAGGAGAAATATCATCGAAGTGTACACCGAGAGTTATACTGGTTCGGCCACAACCACTTTGACCTACGTCCAGTCCTCAGAGCTTCTCTGAGAGTTTTACTATAACTTCCAAGATTTGGTGGGTTCTTGACACCTCAGTACAAGCAAGTTCCTTCGCCTGGACACTCGCTCCCCCTTACAAGTTGTAATCCAATCCCAACTCAAGGTTCCACAACCTTAAGTTACCTCAATAACAAATATTGAGTTTGAATGAAATATCTCTCACACAGAGTGAATAAGAATCACTGAAGCATAGAATTACAAGTATAATGTAAAACAGAGTAGTGAACTTGGTAATACGTTTGTGTGTGTGTTCTTGTATTATTCTCTGTTTGGATGTTCCCATATATATAGATACGTTAGTAATGATTGCTGGAACATATTTCTTCATGCCCGTTGGAGCGTGCGCAGCTACTATTGACTTTTCCAGTATTTGAAAGATATACATTTGCGGTAGGTGGTGGTAAGTGGCATTTGAACGTTGCATTTGACTTTCCTTATTTGGTAAGATTTCTTCATTGTTTATCTGTGGATATGCTAAGAATACTAATACAATGAAAGGTTAATCATATAGGAAACAAAACAATGAACGTTGTAATGATTTCTGAATTTATGGGTTTGCATACTCGAGTAGCTACTCGAGTATTCATTAAAGTTTACTTGAGTACTTACTCGAATATCATCGTGAAAACTTTGATGAACTGCAAGTCAACAAACAATCATAATATTACTCGAGAGTAGTGCATGGGATAAACAAAATTTCAAACCTTTAGAAATACTTGTTTACTCTGGTACCTACTCGGGTAATACACTCTTTTCTTCATAGGTTACTCGGGTACCAACTCGAGTAAACCTTCAAATAAACTTTTGATTACTCGATGCTTTACTCTAGTAATGTTGGCAAGATTTCAAGGCCGAGAGCACTTCAAGTTTGATTACCTTGTTACTCGAGTACATACTCGAGTAAACTCAATCTATGTGCATAGCTTACTCGGGTAATGACTTGAGGTTTTTCTTCAAAAATAACTCTGCATACTCGAGTACATACTCAAGTAATCCATTTAAAATGAATCATTAAATACTTGCATACTTGAGTAGCACCTCAAGTGAAGGATGATAAAAATAGATTAAGTTATTCGAGTACTACCTTTATGTTTTTGCTTACCACAGTGAGTTACTCGAGTAGCTACTCGAGTAACATTGGCAGGATTGACAATGCCGAGAGCAACACTTTTCTTGAAACAGGGGACTCGAGTACATACTCGAGTATCATTGGCAGGTCGAGAGCAATTTGAAAATTTTTACATGGTTACTCGAGTAGCTACTCAAGTAACGTTGGCAGGCCAAGAGCAACTCCAAGTTATTTTACCTGGTTACTCGAGTAGCTACTCAAGTAACATTGGCAGGCCGAGAGCAACTTGAAAATATTTTCCCTATTACTCGAGTAACGTTGGCAGGTTACTCGAAGGTATCTCTGGTTACTTCAAGTTTTGTCTCATTACTCGAGTACATACTCGAGTAACGCCTTAGAAAACTTACCTCTCATCAAGTTTCTCAGCTTTTTTCTTGGCCTTTCTTCATTACTCCAATGCTTACTTCAAGTGATGCTTTTCCCTGTTATTACTTTGTTCAAACTTATTTATTAATCAAATATTTTTCATAATATTCTTTGTTATCATCAAAACATGAGATCTAACAAAGTCTTGTATGACAAGACAATGACATATTGTGATGAACATTGGAGGAAGTTTAAGACAAATCTAGCCAACAATTACGTGCATATCGAGGTGGAAGAAGGTCAGTCTCTTCGTAATCTTTGCAAGCAGTATTCTTTTATTGACGAACAGACTTGGCAAGAATTTAGACGGCTTCGGACTACTCCAGAAGCATTGGTGAGTTGTTGACTTATTTTGCAATTGGTTTGCTTATGAATTATGAATTGTCTTTATTGATTTACAATGACTTAATTTTGATTTCTTATTCACAGGAAAAAAGGAAAAAGGCCCAAGAGAGTGGTAGAAAGAATGATTGCCCCCATACAATGTCTCGTGGGGGGTATGCGAAGGCCGAAAAAGACTTGTTGGCGTCCAAACGGAAGAGATTGGAAGAAACATCTCAATCCGATCCTTCTGTTCTTCTTTCTCCACCATCTCTGATTCGTCGAGAAGAGAAGTGGTTGTTCACTCACCAAAAAAGGAGCGGGTCTTATACGAGTGAACAATCTTGTGTAGTCGGTGAGAAAATTGTAAGTATTGTTGTTAACTTGTTGTTATTAATTATTTAGTAAAAAAATTTGATTACTAACATTTGTCATCTGTCTTATAGGAGGAGCTTAAAAAAAACAAGCCTGTAGCTACGGTCAGGATGGGAGGAATGACATCCTGACCGTAGCTATAGGAAAACTTGAGCATCCCGGCCGTGTCAGGGGGATTGGAGGAGGGGTAGGCATAAGGGATTATTTTGGAGTACCCTCACGCCATTCCTCAAGTGGTATGGTGACTAGGGAGGAGATGGAATGTATATTGGCCACTGTGAGGGCGGAAGCTAGGGCCGAGGTAGAAGCATCATTTGATGCAGGATTTGAAGAAAGATTCAGTAAGATGAAGGAGGAATGGATTATCATGATGAGCACAAGAGAAGCAAATACCAGTGCTCCCCAGGCTCATTCCCTAAACCCTAAACAGAGCACTAAAGGGAGTTGCATTGGTCAGTCATCAAAGGGTCCTGGAAGCCAAATTGGTGAGCCTTGTGACTTGTTTATAGAGTATCCTCTGGGATGATTGGTTGCACGAGGGAGCGTGCACAACTTGGGATCAACTATCCACCACCAAGAAATAAAGGATGATCAAGTTAGAGTGGCAGTTGAAGAGGTGATCATTGCAGATGCACCTCTCCCTATCCCTGTTGATGACTTCAAGGTTGTAGGTGATGTCATCAACTCTTTCATCTTGTGGCCAAAGAACCTTGTTTCTGATCGAACTGAGGAATCACCGCCTCTGCCTCCACCTCCACCTCCACCTCCACCTCCCTCCACTCAAGATGCTTCACGGCCTCCATTGAATGTCATGCAGCAAGTGATTCTGATGGCATATGATACATCTTTTAGAACAAGAGATTGGCCTACTGAGTCAGCTATTGGCAAGTCAGGAGCATACTGCTATCTTGAGAGGGATGATTTAATGTCCCTGGTAGCTCCTCTACAACAGCTTACGATTTCGATTGTCCAGCTCTTTTTGATGTAAGTATCTTCTCAAATTGGAAGTTAATATTTTACAAATTACACCGTTAAACTTTGATTTAATGTCCCTGCTTGAATTATTGTAGGTTGATGCATCGTAGGTTGGTTGACTCTGGAAAAACAGATAAATTTGGACTCCTATGACCTCATCAACTCTACGACAAAGGGACCACTTCTTCTATCAAACACACATACTTATCGCACAGGCTTAGTGAAACTGCAATTGAGTGTTTCTTGGCTCCATATTTGCATGGGTAAGACAAATTTATATTTCATACTGTACATAATATTTTATATTTGCTTAAAAGTTTTTCCTTTTTTCAGTGATCATTGGCAGTTGGCTATTTTGTGCAAGAGGAGTTATTCTGTCATCCTCTTATGCTCCCTCCACCACAGCAAGCCAACTAGTGAATTGAAGAAAAGCTTGAACTCGTAAGTATTCTTGCATTATTAATTACCTTTCGTGTGCGAAATTTATGAAATTTGTGTAAAATAAGTAACTTTTGTGATTTTGATGATATAGGGCTATGCGGACATTCCAACACACTGCTCTTGGTAGGCCTATGCGTGAGGTAAGAGACCTTACATGGATCTTGCCAAAGGTTAGTTACATATTGGTTTGTTTTAATAAGAATGTATTCAATAAAGAGTCATGCTTTAATTTTATACTTGTTTTAACAATATCATATTATTCTTCAGACCCGTAGGCAACCACCGGGGTCCAACTTGTGTGGGATGTATATTCTGAGGCACATGTATAATATTATTACCCTAGGCACGACAGAACTTACTGAAGAGGTAAATGTGTGTGTATATATATATATTTCAAAAATTTTATACTATTATTTTTTTAAGTGAATTTAATGTTTTGCCTGGCTTTGGTGTTTCAGATGTTTGAACTTGCTAACCCTTTTCCAGAAGAAGATATTGAGCACATTAACAAATGTTGTACTGAATTCATTTATGAACTTTTACAACAGTGAGTTCTTGTAAAACTGAGGAATTGTTTTCTGTATATTGATGAATTGACATGGTGGTTAATTGGGTGCAAATACTGTTGGTTGCATGATTTGACATGTTTGTTGGTTTTAAGATGATTTTTGTATATTTTGATGAATTCACTAGCTTGTTGGTTGCATGATATATATGACATGGTTGAATTCATTTATGCCTACTGAACATTGTAAGTGGAACTGGTAAGTGGAAGGATAATGCAAAAGGAAATGGTAAGTGGAAAGTTAAAGCAAAATGACATTGTAAGTGGAAGCAAACTGAAGACCATATGGCACTTAATAAGTATGGCATTGCAGGTAGCAATTCAAGGATGCGTTCTGGTAAAAACCTAATCACACATATTTAAAAAAAACAAAATATAACACTTTTAAGACCGATTATAAAAATAACCGGTCTTAAAAGTAATTTTAAGACCGGTTGTTAAAAATAACCGGTCTTAAATTTTAAGACCAGTTGTTGAAAAGAACCGGTCTAAAAATTAAAATTTTTAAGACCGGTTAGTGTTAGAACCGGTCTTAAAATTACTTTTAAGACCGGTTATTTTTAACAACCGGTCTTACAAATTTCTCTAAAACCCCTTCCACCAGAGGTCTTTTAAGACCGGTGCTCATGACAACCGGTCTTAAAATTATTACTTTTAGACCGGTTATTAATATAATCGGTCTTAAAAGTTAGACTTTTAAGACCGGTTTCAAAACCGGTCTTAAAAATGACATACTTTTAAGACCGGCTGTATCAAGACTGGATCTAAAATCGGTCTAAAAAGTCAATTTTAACCGGTCTAAAAACCCTTTTCTGTACTAGTGGTGCTCCATCAGTTTCTCTCCAATATTGTGGAGAAAATCTGGGGAGGAAAAAAAAAAGAAAACACCTAACATTTCTTTAGGGTGATGGTCCGAGGGAGGTGCCTTCTCTGTCTCTCCCATGCTTTTGCCATCCGCTCTGGTCCCTTTCTTTGAAATGTCACCGTTCCTGATAGTCTATTGCTCTCCTTTTTTATAAAACAATGCTGTTTTGGCATAAAATATTGAAGCTGGTGACTTTTTTTTTTTAGAAAATAGCATTCAGGATCTTAAAGTATTTTTTTATAGTACTACCTAGTATCCTGAAATATTTTGTTTAATAACACTCAATATCCTGAAAAATTTTATAGTCCACTTACCATCCTAAAATATTTTTTAATACCACTTAATATCTAGCATTCAGCACCCTAAAATATTTTTTCACTTATATTGACTCAATATCCTAAATTCATTTTTATTGTATCTATCACCCAAAATATTTTTCCAGCAGCTCTCAGTGTTTCAAACTAATTTTTTGTACCTTATTTTAGGGTGCCAAATGTACTAAAAATTAGTTTAGTATACTAGGTCAATATTAGTGAAAAAAACTACTTTAGGCTGTTGAATGCTAGATATTGGGTGTTATTAAAAAAATATTGTAGGGTGGTAAGTGGACCAAAAATCTTTTTAGGATATTGAGTACTATTAAAAAAAGTATTTCAGGATATTGGTAGTACAAAAAAAAAACTTCAGAATGTTGAATGCTATTTAAAAAAAAAGTAATCAACTTCAGTGTTTTATGCCAAAACAACGGAGTTTTATAGAAAAGGAGAGCAATGGACAATATAAGAATAGGAGAGAATACTACAAAAAAACACTAAATTTCCGATAGAATTACTAGCAGATTTCTGACGGAATGGATTACGTCACTAATAATAGCATGACAAACCAATTTCTGACGAATTCAGATTCCATCACAAATTTCCAACAAAATTAATGCCGTCACAAATTTCAAACGGAATTTTCGTTGGAAATTTTGTCTTAAAATTATTTTTTATTTTTAAAATTTTAAAAATCCAAGTGGCAACTCCGGCGGTTGTCACCTCATCGCTGGCAACGGCGCGTGGCAACTTCGGCGGCCTCCACCTTGTCGTCGGCACCCAGATCCACCATGTGTCGTACCCACGCTTCGCCACGTGTCACAATCGTTTTTTCCCTTGAAAATGCAACTCAACTTGCCGTTCTTTGGTTCGAACTCATGACCTCGTCTGTATGCGGGTGATGCCTTACTGGACGGGCTCGACTACTTTAGCATTCTATTATTACACGATTATATATATATATAATCTTATTATACAAAATCAATTATTTATAAATATATATTTGTTTCATATACATAAATGTAATAATAATATAAAATTATTTTATATATTATTATAATTTTTAATTTAAATTAACTTTAAATTAAAAAATTTTTCTTCTTCAATAAATTTCATATGATTATATTTTTATCCAATTTCTAAAATTAATTTTTTATTGACATTAATTTATAACTAATAAATAATTATTAACTAATATTTTTTTATTAATATTAATTAATAACTAATAAATTTTATTTTTTATAAATAAATTTTTATATGACCATTTTCTTGCTACAGGGGCCAAAACATATTATTGAAAACTTAAAATATTTTAGAAATTAGAAAATAATAATTTAAAAATAAATTTAAAATATTAATTCATAACTAATAAAATTGATAAAAATAATTTTTTAAAAATTAAATTTAATTAAATAATAAAAATTAATTAAATAAAAATAATTTTTAAATTTTACCACGGAATTTAATTCCTTCAGGAATTGCGAGGAAATTTCCGACAGAATTATTTTCCATCAGAAATTGCGAGAGAATTTCCGACAAAATTGTTTTCCATAAAAAATTACGACAATTCCGTCGGAAATTGTGTCGGAAATTTACGATGGAATGAGTCCATCGAAAATTTCATAGCAAAATTTTCCAATGGATTTTCGACTGAATTTGCCATGAACAAAATTTTCGTGGCAAATTTCGTTGGAAATTTCATGTTTTTATTTTGTAGTGGAGGCCGCTTCCATGATGTTTTTTAGAGGGCACATCCAACACTTTAAATATTTTCAAGTAGATTATAATATTCAAAATTAAATTTTTTTGTGCATCCAACAATTTAAAGTATTTTTTCAATAGCATTTATTATTTTAGAATACATTTTTGTTTATTTAGCATCTTAAAGTATTTTTTTAGTGAGACTTATTTTTTTATATCTAACACCCTAAAATTTTTTAGTAGTGGTCATTATCCTCTAGTAATTTTTTGTGCAATTTTTCCCTCAAAGTATTCTTCTTAATAGTAATAAGTATCCTAAACCTCGGATACTAAGCATTCCTGAAAAAAGAATTCAGGATGTTGGATGCACAAAATATTTGTTTAGGATATTGAGTATTACTAAGAAATATTTTAGAATGATGGATGAAAAAAATTAGGACATTGGTTGCTACTAAAAAAATAATTTGGGGTGTTAGAGGCACAAAAATTTTTAAAAAAATGAGTGCTACTAAAAAAATACTTTAGGGTATTAAATGAATAAAAAATTATTCTAGAATAATGAGTGCTAATGAAAGAACATTTTAGATTGGAAGCACAAAAATTTAATTTTGGAACAAAATGAGTGCTCCTGAAAAAACATTTTATAAACATTTTTTAAATGATCAATGTTAAGGGACATGCAGGAGCACATTTTTTACCCATCAATTTGATAAAAAAAAAAAATGTGTTCATCATTCATCTCATAGTTAGATTAATTTTGGAAGATCCAAATTTAACTAATTTAACTTTTATATTTTAAATAAATTTTTATTTTAATATATGTAAAATAAAAAATAAAAATAATTTTATAACTATCACTTCTCATAAAAATAAATTTATTATTTAAAAATTCATAAATTAAAAATTTTAAATTTAAATCGTTCATATTAAATCTAAATGATTAAAATCTTACAATAATAAGAAGTTAAGTGGTCATCACTGTGTTAAGCCCCGTACGTGGACCCATTCCTCAACATGGAAGTTTCAGACATGTACGATTCAAGGCAACTTGTATCTATTTATAATTTTTTATTGGGTTAATATAAGTTTTAGTCCTTGAAGTTTGGGTCAGTTTGGGTTTTGGTCCCTGAAGTTTGGAAGTGGTGGTTTTAGTTCCTGTAGTTTGGCCTGTTTGGGGGGTTGGTCCCTGAAGATTTAAAAGGACTTGCTCATGATTTTAACGGTGTTAAATCATCCTACGTGGCTCTAACACAGTCAAAAAAGCTGATGTGTCATGCCTTGTAGATAGGTGACGTGACAAATGTAATATATAATAATATACTGAAACTGAAAAAAAAATCATAGCAGCCCAAAGAAGCAAAACGCATGAGCCTCCTGAAACACAAAATTGACACAGTGAAAGGAGAAAAGAAATCGAAGGGCTAGGGCGAGCTTCCAAGACAGAGACAGTGGGTTGCGAGGTCAAAGAAAAGGGGGAAGGGGTTGGGCGAGCTTGGAGGAGGTTCAAGGAAGGTGAGCGTCTGCTACGGTGCGACAGAAGGTGTGATTGTCTGGTGGATTGATGCCTTCTTCTAGTCGGTCATCGGGTTCAAACAAAAAGGGAAGAACAGTCGGCAGTCAGAGAGCATGCATTGCTAAATGGATATGAAATAAAGTTCATAAAGAATGATAAGGTTAGATGTAGAGTAAAGTGTGTACATAAGGAATGCAAATGGTTAGCATTTGTAAGTAAAGAAAGCAGTGGTGACCTAACATATAGGTTGAAGACACTTCACTCAAAACACACATGTGGGGTGTCGATAAAGGGGAAGAATGCTTTGTACAAGTGGATTTCTGAGAAAATAGTTAACATAATGAGGATCAACAAGAACTTGAAGTTGGCAGATGTAATTGCAGCAGTAAGGGCGCACTACATGGTTGATGTTTCTGTGTGGAAGGCATACAAGGCAAGGAAAAGGGCGAAGTCAATGATTGAGGGTGATTATAAGGAGCAATATCATAAGTTGAGAGATTATTGCAATGAAGTGAAAAAGTATAACCCTGACACAAGCTTTGTATTAGTTGCCGATCAACCATATATAGATCGTCCTCCTGTATTTAGAAGACTATATGAGTGTATTGGTGCAGTGAAGCGAGGTTTCTTAGCTGGATGCAGACCTATCATTGGGTTGGATGGGTGTTTTTTGAAGGGGCCATATGGGGGAATACTACTGGTGGCAGTGGGCCGTGATGCTAATGACCAGTACTTCCTATTGGTTTGGGCTGTTGTTGAGGGAGAGAATAGAGACCCTTGGACATGGTTTTTGCTAAATTTATTTACTGATATTGGCACAATGAGAGAAAGAAGATGGGTGTTTATATCTGACTGGCAAAAGGTATAATATACTATATTTGAACAATTCCTTATTTCCCGTCGGTTGATGTTACTTTCAGTTTTACTTAATTATGAATCAATAGCATGTGTTTAATTTATGAATGACAATTACATGTAGGGTCTTGTTCCTACATGTAGGGTCATCTAGCAAGCGTACAGCACTAGAAAGGCTATGTCATCTACCAAGCATACAACACTATAAACAATGGGTTTGATTTTGCTCATACAACATCTAGCATACAACATCTAGCAAGCAAGCAGCCCATGTCATCTAGCAAGCATACACCACTAGAAAGGCTATGTCATCTACCAAGCATACAACACTATAAATAATGGGTTTGATTTTGCTCATACAGCATCTAGCATACATCATCTAGCAAGCAAGCAGCCCATGTCATCTAGCAAGCATACAACACTAGAAACTCATAGACTGTGGTTTCTTCATAAGCAATAAGCAAGCATACAGCATTCAAGATAAATGAAGCCCTATGTCCCATTCAAGATAAATGAACATTTGACATTCCAAAGAATTACAGCATTTCAGCATTCAAGTATATTAAGCCCTATGTCCCATTCAAGATTAATATTCAGCATTTCAGCATATTAAGTATATTCAGCATTTCAGCAATTAATATTGCTTGTAATGTGAACTTCGGATCAGTTGTGCCCTGCGCATTTCACATTCCAAAGAATTACAATTAATATTCAGCATTCAAACTTAGGTAGAATCATCAGCATACTTATTAATCATCAGCATTTTTAGACTGCGCATTTGTTTAACTAAATACATTCAAAATGGATTTAACACTAAAGCACATACTTATTAAAAGATTGCTTCATTGTAGATTGGAATTATGAGTTAACACCACGTCCACTAACCTTAAAATTTGGACACTTCACAAACCTCCTACCATAGTTTTGCTCTGTCCATGAAGTGAGAACAACAACTTCATCCCCACATCTGCACTTTTCACCGACTGTTCTTCCCTTTCTGTTTGAACCAGATGACCGACTAGAAGAAGGCATCAATCCACCAGACAATCGCACCTTCGGTCGCACCGTAGCAGACGCTCACCTTCCTTGAACCTCCTCCAAGCTCGCCCAACCCCTTCCCCCTTTTCTTTGACCTCGCAACCCACTGTCGCCGTCTTGGAAGCTCGCCCTAGCCCTTCGATTTCTTTTCTCCTTTCACTGTGTCAATTTTGTGTTTCAGGAGGCTCGTGCATTTTGCTTCTTTGGGCTGCTATGATTTTTTTTTTTACAGTATATTATTATATATTACATTTGCCACGTCACCTATCTATAAGGCATGACACATCAGCTTTTTTGACGGTGTTAGAGCCACGTAGAATGATTTAACACCGTTAAAACCATGAGCAAGTTCTTTTAAATCTTTAGGGACTAACCCCCCAAACATCCCAAACTACAGGGACCAAAACTCAAACTGACCCAAACTTCAAGGATTAAAACTTATATTAACCCTTTTTTATTGCATGTCTTCTTTCCCCGCAGCCATAAATGAGCGTGAAGTCTTCTTGTGAACCGAATTGTGTTTTTTTCACAATACGGTTGTTCATTATTTTACGACCACAAAAGTCTAGAGCTAGTAAATTTTTTTAAAAAAAGAAAAGCTTAACAAAACTATATAGTGATTCTCATGCACATGGGCACAGTTTTTTGGGGAAAAGACTCAAAATTCTAAATCAATTTATTGGAATTGATTTTAGATTATTGAAATGTAACACCTTTATTTATCTTTTTGTTATTTCTAAGGTATTTTTCTATCTTTTTCTTAAATTTTTCTGGTACAAATTTCTTAAAAAATTAAATAATGCAGCAAATCTCATTTATATACGTGGTCCTCTCAGCGCCTGTGCATGTCATAAAATGATAAAAGTGAAAATAGAGATATGAAATAAGAACAGGTGACAATTAAAGCTTTCCCTGCGAAGTTTTACCTGCTGTCAGTCTGAACTTTTTTTTTTTTTTTAAAAAAATGTCTTTACTATAAAAATCAGTTAATATATTTTTTAAAAAATTAGAAAAACTAAAGATATTACTTAATAACATATGTTGTAGATTAATAAATTATATATTAGTTTATAATTCAGACAAATTAGTTCAGATAAAAACCATAAATATAAACACTTTACATTGATTTATTTAGCTTTTTTAATCTCTTTAGAAAAAAGTTAACTAACTCTTATATTAAGGTTTTGAGACAATACATCATGCACAAGGTTGTGCATGTGTGGTCACTTGCAGCCTTGGGGCAATTTTGACTTGGATGCATACAAGGTCCACACATCGTGTGTGAGTGTAATAAATACCATTTCCTTCTGAATTAAACACAAGAATTAGTTAACTTTTTTTTTTAGAGTTTAATAAAGTTAAATAAATTATTTAATAATATTATATGTTATTCATCATTAGATTAAATATTAGTTTATAAGTTAAACAAACCAGTTTTTAAAAAATTATAAATATAATTACTTTAAACAAATCAGATTTCAAAATCAATCAAACCAGACCAGATATACCACAATCACCTGCTTAGCTGATGTGATTTTTTCATTTTTCCATTTCTTTGGTCAATGCACTTGGCACTTTTGCTGCATGCCAATCTATCCTATTTTTCAAGGTTTGATGCCATTTGTCGTTTCTTGGGCAAGTGTATTTATTTCAACGATCATTAGCCAATTCATCCTCTCTCACAATGCTCCCCTTTTCTTCATCCTGATGGCATATGGGTGGATTTGTTTCTTTTAAGAAAAAACTTCTCTCACCCCGCTCCGATTCTTTCAAATCTGTTTCACTGTGCATCGTGTGGTAGTGTGTGTGGATTATATATATAAATCTATATAGCTTTCACACTCACTTTATTCTTTGACTTAGTAAGCACCCCTTCGTTTAAAAAAAGAAAAAGAGAAAAAAACTATTGTTTAATGTGGTGAGATTTTAACTTTTGTTGGCATTTAGTTGATTAGAAAAAAGAAAGAGAACCCATTCATCCTTATGTGCCAGTGCGTGTGTGTGTGTCTCTCTCTCTCTATATATATATATAACAATTTTGGTATATTTATATTCATAATTTTAAGGACATGACATTGACAAATTTTTGAACTCAGTTACTCCCTAAAAACAATTCAGTTAATTATTCCTTCCAGGTCAAGAAACTGAGGCAAGCAACCATATTAACAGATCTGGAGACAATGATATTTTAAGTCAAAGAAAGACAGAAATTATCATGGCCAGTGGAATGTATTTAATAATTGCAAAAGAAGACTCCCAAAAGAAAAAGAAAAGAGAAGACAAGGAAATACAATAATTTGACTTATGGGGCTTGGATGTATCTGAGTAATACTTCAAAACGCTATATATTATCCAATCTTTTGTATTTGGAATAATCACAATTAAAACAAGTCTACTATTTATTTTATTTAAAGGGGATTCATTTTATAAAAAGTTACTGTTGATATCTCATTATTTTTTTCCTTCAGTTTGGGGGGGGGGTGGGGACATTTTTTTTTCCTTCGGATAATTACTTATTTCTTCTGCTTATTATTACTTCTTTATTTAATTTTTTCCTTGATTTTTAGGCTTGTATTCTAGGATGATTAGTCAATGGAGTGTATATTCAAATATTTTCCCTTGATTGGGCAAAGTAAAGCCACTTTTCGACCGTGAAGACGTGCTTTTGGCTCGCCTCATTTTGGTATGGCCACAATTAAAGCAAGTGGACTATTTGTGAAGTTACCCTTGAAATGTCATTATGGGGAAAAGAAACGAAAAGAAAGGTAAAAAATAAAGACGTATGAACGGCTAAATCCAAGATTATGACTTTATGGGTCATGTACTTTTTTTTTTATCCCTTGGGGACCCCCCGGTATCCGGCGACAAATGGCAACCGACTACAGTCCGGGTCTGAGAGACAAGAGTGCTGCCCACTCGATTGTAGACAGGGTACGCCCTCTCCCAGCGAGAGCACTTCCCGGGACTCGAACTTGCGTCCTCATCCTTACAGGGGCTCAAACCACTACCATTTGAGCTAACTCTCGTTGGTTTTATGGGTCATGTACTTAATTACGTTTTTCTTCCACTTATTATTACTTCTTTCTTTAATTTATTTTCTTTGGCTTCTAGACTTGTGTTCTAGGATTATTAGTCAATGGAGGGTAGATTCATATAACCTCACTAGCAAACAGCCAGAGCCGAAAATATAATGACATGAAAGGCCTGGTTATATTTCAAGATAAATTTTCAACAAATATTATTTTAAATTTTAAGTGCTTGTTTGCCTTGACTTTAAAAACATATTTTTTTGCACTTAAAATAATTGGAACGAAACTTCCCAGTAAGTTGTTGCCTGTCTAATTGTGGGAGGCATGCCTCCCACTTAAACGTAGGTCGGCCGGTGGAGATATGTCTCTTTGGTTCAGTAAAAATAACAATTTCTTTTCTTTTTTTTAATTTTAAGGCCAAAATAAATGCAAGTCGTTGGACTAATTACGTTTACATATCGCCTCATTTATTTTTTAGCATTATATTTGGATGGAGAGAAAATTAAAGGAGGAGGAAAAAGAGGGGGAGGAAAGCTGAGAGATAATATGCTCCTTGATATAAAGCTTAGTTGACTTTTTTTAAGAGAATAAGAAAGTTGAATAAATTACTTTAAAATATATATATCTTTATCGTTTTTCTCTAAACTAATTTCCATGACTTGTATGAAAATATATAAAATAATGATACACAATATATCCTATTATTAAGTAATTTATTTTTTTAGAAAAAAAGATTACATAATCTATTTAAATTTTTAAATCTCTCAAAAAAAAAAAAAATCATATGGGTCTCCTATTAAGGATTTGAAGTAGTATTATTCATCCTTGTAAATACATGATATTTACAATGATGCTGAAACCCTTATTTAGTTTTTAATATATTTTTTAAATAATGCTGTGAAAAATAAATTTATTAACACAATTAAATTAAATATTAAAGTCGAATTGAAGTGAAATTAGTTGTTACATGTTATTTAAAAAAAACATTAAGCAAAGCATCTTACTTAGAAAACCAAAATAATTAAAAAAAAGGGAAAAAAAACATGTCACAATGCCAATAATATATTTTTTATCTGACTATTTGATTAAGTCAGATTTAAACACTATCAATCTATCAAGTGTAGTTAGGTATAAGTTCTTGTAAAGACGTTTTCTATACTTACATGGACTCAAATTCAAAACCTTGTACTCACAATTTTTTTTAAAAAAATAAAAATAATTTTGTTAAAAAAAAAAACTCAAGCTTTGTATATTTCAAATTATAATATGATTATTATAATATGAGAATTTTATTAAATGGTAAAAAGGTCAAAACAGTCCCATCAAATTGAAATCAAATTAAAATAAACATGTGAAAAATAGAATTAAATTATTAGGAAAATAACTCCTAGGCCCTAAGGAACAAACATAATTATAGTGAAGTCCCAACATGAAACAAAACAATTCAACATGTTGTAAAAACACGCTTAATGAGTTGTTATTTCTTTATTTTAGGACTTTATTCGAATTATATTTTTTTTTGGGACTTGGAGTGATTTTCCCATTATTGGGATGTGTGTCAGGAGCATGAACGTGCTCGCCACACACACTCCCTGGTAACGTGAGTATATTATGAACCTGTTCGGGTAAGCGGCTGCAGGCCCGAAACAAGCGGCCATTATCTAAAAGCACAGTTGGGTGAAGAAATCTTGTCTGAGTTCATATTTTGCTCTACTGCGCTTCTCCACCAAACGTGGCTTTTGGAGGAAACCCACAAAATGTGCTTTTTCTCCACGGTGCGGCTTCACTGTGAAGCAGGGAAGTGACTGTTACAGCATTCTTCCCCAGCTGTCTTCTGAGAACCCATGTCACCCTCTTCTCTTCTGGCGTCGATCTGGTGTTGGTTGCGGTCCTTGGTGTTAAGCTCATCGTGAGTCGTCACTGGCCATGGGTTGTTGACTGGTGGGAAGTTGTGGTTCTTCGAGTTGTGCCTTATTCCCTAGCTGTCCCCCAAGGTTGTCAACGGGGTCGTCTTTGGAGGCGAAGCACCGTCACAGAAGTGGTTAAAGTATCGGAGGAAGGGAGAGCGAAGGAAGGCCTAGCATTGAGGATACGGGAAGCAAGAGAACCTGAGCAAGAAAATTGCAGAGAAAGACGAAGAGGACGAGGAGGATAGGTGGTGAATGAAGAGAGAGAGAGAGAGAGGATATTACGGAATAATTATATAATCTAATATTTGAATGATCACAGATATCATCAAGTTTTTTTATTTTTCATTATTAATAAAATATCAAATTTCAATGATAATGATGCAATGAATATAATGATATAATTGCATATCATGCAAATCACATCATTACTGGTGACAATTACATGTTTTTTTTTTTTTTTTGAAAAAAGCAAATCAAAGCTTGTTAATATCTGCAAATAATATCACCACATTTCTTATTATTTTTTCCATGATATTAATAAGGAAGAAAACTAATGAAGATAATAATGATCCAGTTGATACAGTATCCACATCAACTATTTGTAGATTATCTTCAACACAAATGAATCATGTTTGTGACACAATTAGAGATTAGCTTGTTAGGGGCAAATGATTCAATAATGATCCAGTTCATGTATGCATTGTAATATAAATATAAATTTATCCATTTTTAGTGAAGTACTTTAGTGTCTATTTTTTTTAATAATAATTGAAGTTTTTTTTAATCAAATTTTATTTATGTTTTTTCACTTCAAGTATCTCAATATATACAAATAATATATATACACATGTAGTATTCAATAACATCTATGCCCTTTTCAATCATTTTGCATATAAACGGGCTTTTCAAACTCTAATCCAAACAAGTTCAAGGTTAGAAAAAAATTAACTTTTACCACTGTTAATCCAAACACAAGTCACATTTGCAATTTCAGTTTTAATCCTACTTTACTTTTTTAAAAGCGAGATGGTAAAAAAAAGTCACTTCTCCACTGCTAATCTAAACGGGCACTATATCATCTCTGAAATAATTAACACCTCTCTTCATATACATTATTTGCGGGAGAAAAATACCATCGCTGAAAAAAATATATAAAAATAATAATTTTTTTCTTTTATTTTTTGCCATGAAAAAAAAAAATTTCTTTCACGTTAACTTAAAGGCGGGGTAAGAGTTGAAAAATTTGAGATTCACTATGGTCCTCTATTTACACCGTTCTCTTCTCTTCCTCTTCTTCCATTACTCATTTTAGTTTTTAGATTAAAATCTAAGCGGTTTAAATTTGATTTTTAGAAAGATATTTAAATATATCAAATTATTAAAAAATAATTAAATAAATAGTAAAGGTGCATCCAACACCCCCATATATTTTTAGATTTGCAATCAACATCCTAAAGTATTTAAGGGTGCAATTAGCACTCTAAATTATTTTTAGAGGTGCAATCATCACTCTAAAGTATTTAAAGGGGCAATCAGCACTCTAAACTATTTTTTGAGGTGCTATCAGTATCCTAATGTATTAAAAATAAAACAATTACACTTCTTTAGTAACAAAATACTAACTCTGTTTGTTGACACATTCTTTTCTTTTCTCTTTCATCAATCTTACACCCCAAACCTTGAGTTAATATTCTGTTAGTGAAGGGGTGAAATTATTGCATTTTTAATATATCAGGGGGGAAATTGCACCCGTAAATACTAAAAGAAGGGATGAATATGTTAAAGATTGATGAAAGAGAAAAGGAAAGAGTGTGTCAGCAAACGGAGTTAGTATTCTGTTAGTGAATGATTATAATTGCTCCATTTTTAATACATTATGGTGCTAATTGCACCTCCAAAAGTACATTGGGGCGCTGATTGCACCTTCAAAATACTTTAGGGTGCTAATTACACCTCCAAAAATATATAAGAATGCTGAATGCACCTTTATTCTTAAATAAATTCAAAAAATGCTAAATTTTAAATATGATAATTTAAACATGCAATAAAAAATATTTAAAAATAAATTTTTTTATGAAACATTAAATTAGAGCCACTCAGATTTTAATTTAAAGGTTGAGATGAGTAGTCGAGGAGAAGAGGATGGGAAGAGAACAGTAAGAGTAGAGAACTGTAGTCAATCCCAAAAAATTTAAGGGAGAAAAACACAAAACCCACAGCATTTTTTTGTCACTTTTCTCTTCTCCTATTTTTCCTCTAATCCAAACAATAAAAAAAAATCTATCTTCCCCTACATTTTTTGGTTTTGGGAGCATATGATATTTTGAACTTACCTCCTTTTAACTGGTATGATTTATTGAATTCTAGATAAATCCAAATTGAGTTAGGCAGTACCACCAAAGTGGCAAATAGCAAAGATTTACCATCTAGTATTTAATACTCCTACATTCCTAAAGCTCATGATACCTCTAAAGAAGCTGGTACACCCTCTAAGCAGTTGAACCAATGATGATGGTTTTCCCTCTACTTTTCTTTTCACTTAATTTTCTCTACATCTAAGCATAATAATAAAGTAAGTTTAAAACTAGCACTTCCAGCTTATAAAGATTAGATTTAACCGAAAAGCACACATCTTTTGGGTGATGGGCAAATGACATATTTCCTTAACATGGTAAGTTTCCGAGACTTTTTCTTTTTATTGCATGTGTCTTACACCGCAGCCATAAATGAACGTGATTTTATGTTTTAATTTATGTCCATGGAAGTTTAGAGAGCTAGTAAATTTTTCATAAAACAAAACCTAACAAAACTATATACAACTTACATTTTTTTTATTGATCCTTGGGCACATGGGCACAAAATTTTTCTTCTGCAAATTTTTTTCGAAAAAATTAGAAACGCTGTAAATTTCATTTATATATGTGGGCCTCTCAGCGCGTCTATGCAAGTCATAAAATGATAAAAGTGAAATTAGAGATTAAAATGTATTCCATTTAGGATCAAAATCTACCCCAAACTAGGTTCTACATTTAAGACTGAAGGAGTATTTTTGAGGCCTTAAGATTCCAAATGATGTGTCCCTTTAGCCAGGAAATAAAAAAAACTCAGTATCTAACCTCTTTAGATAATTTCAACCCACTGTTGGGTTGAGATTGTCCTTTCTGAATAGAAGTTGAAGCATTCACTTTAGTTTTCTGCAGTTTTGGAAGCATTCTTAGCAGCTTCAGCCTGAACACATTGAACATTAGTCAGAATGAATAATTCTGTCAACTGAGGTACAAAAAAAAAAAAAAAAAAAGTAGTGAATGCATACGGATACAAACAGCCCGTGCCATCCACCATCTAAAGTTCATCCTAGCTAGCCATCACATTTTATCAAATCTTGGCCATTGATTAAAATTCCACTTTTCTCTAACATCCACTATCCCTTCTTCCCTGTTCCCTCTCCATTGCCATTCTCTTCTTCCAGGTTCTAGTGATCTACAGTGGACTAGGATTCCATAACTCACCAATTATCCTCTCCTTGCATGCCCATAAATGAAACTGGAAATAGACTGGTGAAAAAATTTTATTCCCATTGCTGGTGATTTACCAGATTGAACTGGGCAGAGGAATCTAAACCATGTCAAAACTTACATCTGATATGGTCATATAACCTTCAGGTTTCAGTTTTAAAATAATCTAATAAAGGTGGGCGTAGCTTACCACGTAAGCAGATGCCTAGGTTTAGTTACATCAGTATTTCATGGCATTAATTCCAAAATGACATTAATCCTACTTAAAAATCAGCAAAACACTGTAGTTTTCAGTTGATCAGAACTCAATCACAACATTTCTCTGAGCGAAATGAGAAAATGGAGTAAGAAAATACGTATCATCTTAATGAGCATACATTGTTCTCACCAAAACCAACTATTCCACTCTACCACAGAATATCGAACTTTAAGATAAACCATGTTAATGAAGTTATTGTCAGTGTATGTAACATTTGGCACAGAAATCAACTAAGATGTACCTGAGCCTTTTTTCCTTTTGCTTTACGTAATTTTTTTAATTCTTTTGCTCTGTCTTTTCTCTTGGAATCTTTTTCAGCCTGCACAGACAAGAATGGGCAATCATTACTGTGTCATGAAAGTTGTTAGTTCAACCATTAAAACTTAAATGAAGAAACAGATCTCACTGGCTCCAGTAAGTTATGAAAGTAAAACATTTTCCTAAAACAATACTCGTGGTAAATTAAGCTAATTGAATGCCAGGTTGCATAAACAAAATATTCACATGCTTGGCTATACATTACTCAAAAATAGATGAGGGATATAATCAATTCAAACTTCAACTGTTCAAATACTCAACAAACTGTACTTTGGCTAGTTTAGTGATGGTCAAAATGATCAATATCCTGACTGTCTTGTGGCCCTTCGAATCTGATTCATTCAAAAGTTTCTAACGATATGAAAGACTATCTTGCCTTGATTTTTGTCATCCCAAAAAATAAAAAACAGAAGACCAAAAAATCATTGGCAGGATGTCACTACCAGCTAGCACATTAAGGCATACAAGCACAATCTGATAAACACATGTATGAACTCTAATTATCCAACGGGACTTGTTCTCAACCAACCAAACTTCTCTAATATGACAAAAGGACTTCCAATCAAATTCACTTATTTCCCTCCTAGACTTCTCTTCTCATTTATTCTCTCTGCCACAATTTTTTAAGTGAGCTGTTTTATTGAATTTCGAGGATAACTCTTACCATACAGCAACTGAGCAACATTGGAGTAGAAGGGTGCTTAAAAGATGAAACAAAAGAGAAAACAATATGTGAAAAATAAAAATGGGATTCGTGCTTTCAAGAGGCAGAGTCTCTCCTAAACTTTCTGATGTTCTCTTTAACTTCGTCCTCATTGCAACTTCGCCTAAATCTTTCTACTACCCAGCTCACCCACTCAACTCATAATTAGTTACCTTTTAGGACAACTCATTTTTTACAGCCTAATTCATCAAATGAAGTGCAAATCAATAACCATACAAATGATACTAGGAATGCTAACATCTCAATGGACTAAACTTTAGATGACCTAGAAAAAAGGATACAAATTTAATTGCTCTTACCAATATGATTCAGGGAAAAAAAAACCCTCAGCAGTTTATAGTATCTTTGCCCTTACTAACCCCAAGTTTCCCACTACTCATCATTGAGATGAAATTTTCAAAAAGGGGAAAAAGCACATGCAGACATTTTTCACTGATATACTCTTTACAATCTTGATCAGGGGCATCATGTTCACTATATCAGCCCAATTTGAGACACCGAATTGCACAAAAACAATTCACTGACATAGAAATCAACAATAGACATTCAGAACAATATAGCTTTGATTAGAATACCTTCTTTAATGCAAGTTCATTGTGGTGACGGAGTGAAGCTGTGTCCAGACCCAAGTGTGAGGCAACAGCACCCTCCTATTGAGTGGTCGGCTGTCCCTGCTTCACTATATCCAGAGAAGATATTGTCCCAGAGGGTTGGTAGGAAGAAGCGTAGGATAATTACTAAAGTCTTAGTACAGTGGCAGGGATATCCAGAGGAAGAAGCCACTTGGATCTCCTTATTCAATCTCAAGAATCAATTTCCTAATTTTCCATTGCCAAAACCTTGAGGACAACGGTTGTTTTGGGGGGGGGGGAATGTTATGGAATATGTCAATTTAGTCTACTAGGGACTTACATGCAAAGAACCATAGCTATGTTAGATTCCAAGTTTTGATGATAAAAAAAATCATTGTGTGTTGTGGTAAGAAATTCATACTTTGCAATGGTTAAAAATATTACCAAATGTATCTCACATAGTTTAGAGGTGTTTGCTGTCAGTTTTGCTGATGCACTCGAGTGATGGAGCTAGCACTCGAGCATTGAGCTATTTTACACTCGAGCACATGCAAGTGTTGAACAGAAAGTGTTTGATAGAGAGCAATGACAGAATCAGATATCATTTTCTCACTTGAGCACAGACTTTGTACTTGAGTAATAGCCATGAGTGCACCCAAGTGCTTGCAAGTATGGCACAGGAAGTGCTTACCCGAGAGCAAGATAACCAGAGAATGTAATTTGCACTCGAGTCCAAGTGAGTGAGGAACAACAAGTGTTTGCCTGAGAGTCACCAAGTGCATGAAGGAGAAAGTATGCTTGAGTGGAGGAATCTGCACCTGAGTAATACCTCAGCACC
Source organism: Inga leiocalycina (assembly GCA_963242795.1). Taxonomy (NCBI): domain Eukaryota; kingdom Viridiplantae; phylum Streptophyta; class Magnoliopsida; order Fabales; family Fabaceae; genus Inga; species Inga leiocalycina. The sequence continues at coordinate 47,037,617 of OY725324.1, forward strand.
CGCGAGTGAGAAATCTAACTCTATTTTGATGCAAGTGCTGAAGACAAAGAGTATCTTATATAAGAATATTTTGTTCACTCGAGTGAGAGTAAGTAGCTTGAATGAGGACGCACATTACCTGCAAGTGCAAAATCACACTCTTGATAAAGTGGGATGCGAGTGTTGTCCAGAGACATGGCTCATAGTGTAAAATGAAGGTGCACTCGAGTGAGGAGATTTGTACTAGAGTGAGGTCCCACATCACTCGCAAGTGTGAAAATACACTCTCTCAAAATCACATGGAAGTGCAAGTCTAAAACTGAAGCAAGAAGAGGAAATACGGTAGTGCACTTGAGTAAGCCCTCTCAGCACTTGAGTGATACTCTTCCAGAAGCCAAAACGCACCAGTCTTACAGCGTTCAATCCGAATATGGTTTAATGTTATTTATTCATTCTATTTCTACTTATTATTATTATATAACATCATTTAACATATATTACAAGTGTGAATCAGGAGTTTGAACATTTGAATTAGAAAAGCACAAAGGAAGTCAAACAACAGTAGACAACATCATTACGATCAACCAAGCATGTACCTACCACGTTCAAAGATTTCAAACTTATGCATGCCGTTCCACAGTAAAATGCTCTGCTCCACAACAATTAGTATTCAACGAGAAAAATCAACTGGCTATAAATACAGAGCTTCAAAAACCATAAAAAACAACTCAGAACAAGAATTCACACAAGAAAATTCATGAGTCTCTATTATTCATATTTCCTCTGTATTCATATCGTTCTTCAGTGTTTATCATATTTGATCTGTAAGAGAGTCTGTATACACTTCAAATTCTATCTTCATTTGATCTCAAGGTATTGGGACCTTGAAAGGGTAGATATCCTTACAATAAAAGTAGTTGAGAGAATTCGTCGTAGGACTCTCTGCTCATAAGACTTACAAGATACAAGTAGTAGAGAATGTTGCTACTCGTAAGACTTACAGTGGTGTAAGTAGGAGAGAACATTGCTGCTCATAAGACTTGTATACGTAAGCGAGAGAAAAAGGTCATAGGTTTGTTTTTCTGCATGTAAGACTTGTCGTAAGGGGGAGAGAAATTTATAGTGTTAGAATATTTCTACTCGTAGTCCTTTCAAGGACGGTTGTTGTTTTGCGGCGTTCCGAGAGCCGATTGAATCTTGGAAGAATAGTGAAAATCTCAGTAGGTCTTGATCTCTGAGGACTGGACGTAGGGCTGGGTTTTTGGCCAAACCGGTATAACTCTCTGTGTGCTTATCTTCTCAACTCTACTCTATCTATAGCTATTACTATATCACCGCATCAATCAAAAAATTTATCACATCACCCAATTCACCCCCTCTTGGGTGAAGCTTGCTTCTTTCAAGCTAGATGCTAATTAGTTGTTAGAAACCAATCAATATTGTGATCCCATGATTCTAGCCATATCAAATCCCCTGATTCTAGTCTAGCTAGTTTAGGAAAGATTATGATTTCATTTGTGATTAGGGCTTATTATGGCTCATAATGCTCCACCATAATTTACTCTGTTTTTGCCCTATATATTCCGTAATCCACCTTGTGATGAAATAAGAGAAAGCATTATGAACTTTCTAAGCTAATATGGCATTAGAGCCTTTAGTTATGTTTCGTAGCCAGAGAGAATACCAGTAGTTTTGAGAGATGGTGAGGAGAGGGCAAAACACAAGAGAGAGAGACATGGGACGCATGGTGTACTGTGATCTCAGCACTGGCAGTGTGTCTAGGTACACCGCCACTACAGGAGGGGTTGGACGGTGAGATCGGCGCATTCCAGAAGAACGGAGGGCAACTGATTGGCGTGTGGCCCCCACGCGCCACCACTTCCTTGGTGCGTGAACCCCACGCCCCATCAATCATGGAGGTTTTTGGTGACCCTCGTCTAGAAATTCTTAGGATCGATAGGCACAACAAAAGAATTCTTGTGTGCGACCCTATAGGCCCATATGAAGTTGGCAGTGGGTCAATAACTGTACTAACCTATAAGTCGCAAGCGGCCTCTAGCAAGACATTACGACTACCCAATTCATATGACGATCGTTAACACAATGCAACCTGTCATACAACCATGTCGCGTCCCTTTTGTCACACGATATATCAGTCAAGGATAAGGCATGGATAATGTCATCCTCTTGTTCCTGACCATTACTTTCTCGATTCCTAAGTAGCCTGACAATAGAAATGGAAACTCCTTTCCATCGTAGTATGACCATACATTTCTCAGACTCACTCATCGAGGGGCCGAGTAATATCTCTATACTAATGTGAGGGATAAATTCCATCTTGATCATTCATATTCCTTTGCATGAAAAACCACCAAGCCCGATCGTAGCCTTTATCATCACCTGGTCAAAAGTGACTTTTGACTAGTTCAAAGCTTAGCAACTCACATGTAGAAATCCATGATAACCTCAGGTCTAAGGGCATTGTGACATGGTTATACATAAGAAAAGCTTATGACTTGATCTATGAAGCTTTCTCATAGTGGATCGGTCCAGCACCTTATACTCTTACAAGTGCCTAAGACTTTGATCCGTATCTCCATATCTTATCAAAGTCATATTGGTCTTGTTTAATCTTTGTTCCTACATAGATGACCGACCAGGGACATTTTAGGATAATCTTTATGGTTTATCCAAGAATACAATTATCACAGTTAACATGAAAATAATATGATAACAGAATGGAGAAATTTCATTAAATTAATAATGTTCAAAGTACAATGATTTGCCCTTTGGGCACAATTTCCAACATCCTCCCACTTTCCCTAGGTACATTCATTAATTTGCCCAATTCCCATTGTCCTAACATGACACTCATACTTTGCCTGTGCAAGCAGCTTAGTAAGAGGATGAGCAATATTGTCTTCTCTTGCTACTTTGCATATCTTTATATCACCTCTATCATTGATTTCTCTAATAAGATGAAATTGCCTGAGTATATGCTTGGTCTTTTGATGTGACCTAGGCTCCTTGGCCTATGCAATAGCACTGCTATTGTCAAAGAACAAATCTATTGGATTTGAGATGGTAGGCACCACCCCTAGTTCAGTAATGAACATTTTGATCCAAACGGCTTCTTTAGCTGCATCTGATACTACTATATAAAATCCTATGATTCTAGCTATATAAAATCCCCTGATTCTAGTCTAGCTAGTTTAGGAAAGATTATGATTTGATTTGTGATTAGGGCTCATTATGGCTCATAATGCTCTACCGTAATTTACTCTGTTTTTTCCCTATATATTCTGTAATCCACCTTGTAATGATATAAGATAAAGCATTATGAACTTTCTAATCTAATATGGTAAATAAGTACTTAAGTGATTTAGTTAGCCATTGGGGAAAGGTCGGCTATGACATTATAAATAGCCTAGGCATTACCTCTTGTATTAGTTTTTGATCTAAATTATTCCTAAAGGAAATACACCAGAATTCCCTCTTTCTGTCTCTGTTCTCTATTCTCCTCTGTTTCTCTAAATCTTTCTGTTCTTCCCTCTTTCTCTCCTTCTGCCTTTTTTATTTTTCTACTAATACCAAAACATAGCCCTAATCTGAATTTTATTTTTTTCCCTCTTCTAAAGCATAGACCTGTGTGTCATATTTTTGGCTCCAGCTCGACATCTTGAAGTTTTAACACTTTCCATTCAAGTGACATAATGTATATTTGTCAGGTTTGACTCTTTCAATGCTCCTATGAGTACAAAGGATGACTTCCAATGATGCGAAAAGTTGAATTTTTCATTCAGCAAAAGCAAAGTGTAATACAACGAATTTTGAGATTTGAGGTTAGAGAATAAGCCTAAAATAAGTGGACTGCTAAGCTCCAGTTTAGCAGGAGCCCAAATTTATTCCCTAATAATTCTTATATCTTTGGGTTATTAAAGAAAGTAAAATGGTGAATTTTGGAAAATACGATGTGAATTGGGATTTGGATGTGATATGAGATGTGCCAAAACCCTGTATTTAAGTTTAATTGTATATTAACATATAAATTGACTTAAAATAAAGGGAGGGCACATTTTGCGGTGAAATGAAAATATATGATGTGTTTGGTGGTGATTCAGTAAGAATTACAATAATCAGGGGCAAAACGGGAAAGTTACCGACCAATTGGTCAGTTGACGAAAAGGAAGCGCCTTAGTAACTTAAAGATCAATGGTTGTGATTGATTGTTATGAGATTAAAATGGGTGAAATCCCATATGTTTGTGTTTATGTGAGCTCATGAAGGTGTAACAAGATTGTGACAGTTGGCATAATGTGAGCCCTTGGATTGGTCAAAGTTTCAACACTCATTTCCCTCTCTCCTCTCTTTGTAAGTCAGCCAAGAGGCCTTTATGCCTCTAAAAATTTGCATCTCCATCATATCATCTCTCTCTCTTCTCTTCTCCGTTTTTGTTGAGGCTAAGGAGGAAAGAGAAAGCTAGAGATGATTTTGAATGTGCTAATACTCTTCATTAATCTTGATCATAGTGATGAGAGCTTTATTGCTCACTACAAAAAAAACGTGATTTAGTAGCGGTTAAAAATAGGTATTCGTAGCGGTTCTAACCGCTACAAACTAGGTTAGTAGCGGTTAGAAAAACCGCTACTAAATCGTACGTTGCAAGAGGTTTTGTAGCGGTTCTATAAAACCGCTACTCAATCAAAAATAACCGCTACAAACTTTGTAGCGGTTAATAGTAACCGCTACAAAATCAAGAGATCTTTGTAGCGGTTATATAACCGCTACAAATATAAAAAATTTTATTTACAGCTTTAAAAAGATTTTTTTTTTGTAGCGGTTAAAAAACCGCTACAAATATATAAAAATGAAAATTTGTTAAAAATGACTTTTTTTATTTGTAGCGGTTAAGAAACCGCTACCAAATTTGAATTTCATGAAATTAGTAGCGGTTCAAATTTGAATTTCATAAAATTAGTAGCGGTTCTTAAAACCGCTACTAATTTCATGAAATTCAAATTTGCCGCCAAAAAATTTAAATTTACCTTTAAAAAGGCGCGTTATTTAGTAGCGGTTTAATAACCACTACAAATATTTAAAATTTTTTTTAAAAATATACGTTGATTTTTTTCTTTTTTTTCAATATTATATTAAATGGTTTAATTTGTTATTATTTTATCTATTTCAATTAGTTTATTATTTAATAGTTTAACTTATTAATAAATTGAAAATAAAAAATGTAATTGAATATGATTAGTATAAAATTATATTAATAATATTATTAACGATAGTTAGGTAATAAGGAATTATTATGTTTTATAATATAATGTAATTGTATATGAAAAATAGATGAAAATGAGATAGAGTTAAGATATATCTAGAAAAAAAGATGTTTAGAATAAATTTTATAGAAAGGAAAGGAGTATTCTAAAAGAAATTGAAAATCTTGTTACCATATTTGATCGTATTATTCAGCTCCTCTCCTCATACGAAAGAAGTTGTAAATGAGAGGAAATGAAAGAAGGGTAAGGTGAAAAGAAATTGGGGAGTGTTTGAAATGAGTTGTGATAAGGGTATTTATAGGGATTTACGTATTATTTGTAGCGGTTAATGTAGCGGTTACTAATTAGTAGCGGTTATTTATATTTTTGTAGCGGTTTAATTATTTGTAGCGGTTAATGTAGCGGTTATTATTTAGTAGCGGTTATTTATTTTTTTGTAGCGGTTTAATAACTGCTACAAATATTATATTAATTTTTTTTTACATTTTATTTTAACACAAATTTTTTGCATTTTTTGTAAAGAAAAATTTTTTACACTTGAATTCTACAAATATTATTTTAATTTTTTTTACATTTTATTTTAACACAAATTTTTTGCATTTTTTTTAAAGACAAATTTTTTACAATTGAATTTGATCACTCATCGTCACCATCCCTACAGAAATTTTGTAGAAAAATTATTGTTATTGATGTATTATTAAATTTAAAAAATTTAATTGAAATGACGTGGACTTAAAAAAACTCACCGCAGTAGAGGTAAATTGTCATCGCCTTCAGGGAAGTAGTTTTCAAAATCAGCTGGCTGAAATGGCTCACTCTCGTAGGCGATGTTATCGCCTTCACCCATGTCGTAAAGGTCTCTTGGCTTTAAATGAATGACCATGTGCCAATCCCTATGCCGCTCGTCCTCGACATAATAAACCTGATGTGCCTCTGAAGCTAGAATATACGGCTCATCATCTTGAGAAATACCAGTATGAATCGGGCGTGAGAAATTGACTGATGTGATCCCTAGGTCGTCAGTTGTCAGTCCCCGAGAAGTCGTGGTATTTGCCCACAAACACTTGAACAGCGTCACGGTGAAACGGCCTTGATAATTAAGCTCGACCACATCAAGAAGCTTGCCATAGTAAGGGACGCCTCCGAACTACATGTTGGCGTCACTGCTGCTCGCATAACTCCTTGTCCCAAATGTGCCATAAACACCCGAATTCTGTGTTTGCAATCCCTGATCCCGTGAAACCGTGCAAAACTTAAAACCATTGACATTGTATGCTGTAAACCGTTTTGCATGATCAAGAGGGCCGATTGCGAGAGCTCTGAAATCCGGTGAGTGTGGGTTGTGGTCATTTAGTATTCTGCGAGCAAACCAGCCCGGGAATTCTCTATGGACCCTCCTATCAACTTCCGAGGATGTCTGTGTACAGATCCTGAGCTGACGCTTGACATGACTTCTGAATTCCCTGCAATTAATAATGGAAAGGCGTTAGTGAAATGAAAGTGAGAAATGTTACGAAAGATATAGATCGACTAACATACATGCGGGTGTACAATTCTTACCGTATGAAAGGCTCAACTTGACTGCAATTAATCAAGACATGTCTATGTGCTTGGAACTTCTCAGTTGCCGTTAGTTTGAAGTTCTCAGTTGCTCCAACTGGTTTACCAACACGAGGGATAAATTCTCCTGATGTCGGCGCAGGTTCAGGACAATCGTCAACACGAGGCGGGCGGTTGAAAGCCGTCTCAAGATCATCAAAGTACCTTGAGCAAAAATATAGCACCTCATCCCCTATATAGCCTTCAGCTATAGAACCTTCTGACCACGCCTTATTCCTCACGTAAGATTTTAATTTCCCAAGGAACCTACGAAGTACATAAGAGAAAATTGATATAAAATGATGAAAAGGACGACGAGCAAACATTAAATACGGACAATAAATGAAAGCACATATTTAAAATGAGTACCTCTCAATCGGATACATCCAACGATATTGTACTGGTCCAGCGAGCTTTGTTTCATGAACGAGGTGGACTGTGAGGTGAACCATCACAGTAAAAAAGGACGGAGGAAAGATCATCTCCAAGTGACAAAGCGTAAGAATGATTTTCGACTGCAGCTGATCGAGCTCCTCAACGATCAAAACCTTAGAACACAACTTCCGAAAGAAAGAACAAAGTTCCACCAAAACGATGGAAACATCGGGAGGAAGTGTATTCTTTATAGCCAGAGGGAGTAACTGCTGCATAAGAACATGTGAGTCGTGACTCTTCAGGCCAGCAACCTTTCGAGCCTGCAAGTCGACACATCGAGAAATGTTGCTTGAATACCCATCAGGAACTTTTATTTTCTTCAAGGTCGCGAGGAACACATCCTTGTTCGGTTTTGTGAGGGTAAACTTTGCCGGTGTAAATCTGTCATGCTCATCTGGCCAAGCGTCTTCACGAACTCCCATGTCGCGTAAATCTTTCCTCGCTTTAAGGTGATCTTTTATCTTGCCGGGTTCGTTAAGCAGCGTATACAGCACATTGTCGCAAACATTCTTTTCAATGTGCATTACATCAAGACTGTGGCGAAGTAAATTAGATCTCCAATACGGAAGCGTGAAGAAGATACTTATCTTCTTCCACTGCTGAGGCGCCGAAGTCCTGCCCGTCTTTTGGCGAGTTTGTGCTGAATCATCGCTTTTTCCAAACTCGACGTCAACATGCTCAAGCTGCTGTAAGATATCTGTACCGGACAAAGTCTGAGGTGGTCCTCTTTTCTCTGGTTTCCCATTGAAGCGATTCCGTTGCAATCTGAACTTATCCGTTCCATCGAGAAACCTCCGATGCCCCATAAAGCACCACTTTCGGCTGTGGGGAAGGCGCAGTGCGTCAGAGTCAAAATTGCAAGCCGGACACGCCGACCCAGTGTGCACATTCCAACCAGATAATGTGCCAAGGCCAGGAAAGTCACTGATCGTCCACATCAAGGCTGCACTCATGTTGAACAAAGTCTTGCTGTGAGCGTCGTACGTCTCTAAGCCGACATTCCACAGGTCAAGCAATTCCGCAATAAGTGGTTGGAGATACACATCGATGTCATTGCCCGGTGCCTTTTTGCCTGGAATGATCATAGACATAATGAAAGAGCTTTGTTTCATACACATCCAGGGGGTAAGTTGTAGGGAACTAAGACTACCGGCCAAATACTGTAACTTGTGCTAAGATTCCCGAAAGGATTGAAACCGTCGGTCGCCAACGCAAGCCGGACATTTCTGGGGTCAGTCGCAAAATCTGGAAAGTCGTTGTCAAACGTTTTCCAAGCAGCTGCATCCCGCGGATGTCTTAATTTACCGTCTTCCGAATTGTCTTGTACCTCGATGTGTGACATCTCTTGCACGTCTCCCTGCTGGAATCGTCTCCCCAATACAGCATACAATCATTTGGGCACGCATCAATCTTTTGATAATTCAACCCCAACCTGTTGATGATCTTCTTGGCCTCGTAGAAGGTTGTGGGAATCTCGGCGTCGAGGAATGCATCTTGTAATAAGTCGAGCAACATCGACATTCCCTTATCCGTGATCCCACACAAGCACTTGATATGATACAATTTGATCAAGAAAGATAATTTAGAATATTTGCGACAACCTTGATATAAAGGACGATCTGCCTCATCCATCAAGCTGAAAAAATCCCGAGCTGCTTCATTCCCCATAAAAGCCGGCTCAGAGCCGTGCACTTCTTCGTTGAAGTTGTCGCCTTGAAATCCAAACGCATCACGCACAGCATCATTCACAGGATCATCTTCATCTACTTGAACACCTACTTGAGAACTTCGAGGAAGAGCCTCGTCATATCTAACGCCGGCCTTCTCACCATGTACTGCCCAGAACGTATAGTCCTCAGGGAAAGGCTTCACAAGCAAATGTTCCTTCACAACATTTCGTGGATGCCACTTCTTGAACTTGCATTTCCAACACGGACAGACGATCTTGCCGTTACAGCTGGCATGAGTGAATGCGAAATCTAAGAAACTGTTTAATCCGTACAAATATTCAGGAGAATTGCGCGGCAACCTTATCCATGATTTATCCATAGCTACAAGTGAGAGAGAAGAAAGTATAGAGAAGAAGATGAGTGAGAAGATAATGACGAATGCCTAGAACCTTATATTCTGAAAATCCAACGTTTATAAATTTGTAGCGGTTATTAAACCGCTACACCAACCGCTACAGAAATTCCAACGTTTATAATTTTGTAGCGGTTACATATATAAAACCACTACTAATATTCAAGCCGTTAATTGGTGGGAAATTTAAAATGTACTTGTTGAGTATTAGTAGCGGTTTTACATCTATAACCGCTACTAATGTTCAACGTATTAGTAGCGGTTACCTATATAAAACCGCTACTAATATTAAAGCCGTTGAACATTAAATATAAAAATAATTTTCTAATTTGTAGCGGTTTTACATAAGATAACCGCTACAAATGTGCATAAAGGCGGCAAATTTCAAAATTCAAATGATTTGAGTGTTTGTAGCGGTTATTAGTGTGTAACCGCTACAAACATATATATTTGTAGCGGTTTCTGAAGGGAAACCTCTACAAATATATAAGTAAATTTGTAGCGCTTATGAGTTCAAAACCGCTACAAATATACATTTATAAATTATTTAGAAATGTATATATAATTTATTTTTTTAAAAAATATATTTAAAAAAATAAATTATATATATATTTAATTTATAAAATTATTATATATTTGTAGCGGTTATGTACTAATAACCGCTACAAATCTATACATTTGTAGCGGTTTTAGTTTAAAACCGCTACAAATATTTACATTTGTAGCGGTTTTAGGTTAAAACCGCTACAAATATATATATAATTTTTTTTTTTAAATTTAGATTTAAATCATTTATAAATTATTTCAATGCGATATAATAATATAAATATAATTATATAAAACACAATAAGAAAATTCTGAAATAAAATCTCATAAATATTTACAAATGTTTAAAAGAAAAGAAAAAGTCCTAAATTAAGGAGCTGGGGGCTAATCCTCTGGTGCTCCCTCAGGTGGGGCTCCCTCAGATGCCGCTGGATAGGGCCGCTGCGCAGACTGAACCGTACCATCGTCATCAGCAGGAGGAGGAGCAGTAGGAGGAGGAGCAGTACTCGGGACGACGTAGTGAGGGACAGGGGGAACCGTTGGATGCTGCTCGTTCGGGAACAGGCGACTCCATGCTCCCTCGAGCATGGTGTTCGCGATCTCACGCCACTGCGTCTGCTGAGCGTACATCGTATCTGCGTGCACCTACAGCATCTGCTGCATCTGCTGCTGCGTCTGCTCCAAATCTGACCGCAGCTGGTCAATCGACTCGTCCCTCCGACGTCTGACCCCTCTAGAGCTGCCAGCCTCAGAGGCGGCGCTCCTGCCGTAGATCATGCTGGGTCTGGCGCCTATCCCCATCCCCCGCACTCGTCCAGGGTGCTCAGGCTGAGCCAAACCCGCCTTCAGAGGAGCCGTCGGGTCCACTGACCCCTGTGACTCCTCAGGCTGGGTCTGTCGCAGCTCAGCCTGCGACAGCTGCATCCGCTCCTGCCATTTTATGAAACAATTAATAATTACCATTTTTCATTATTAACTTGGTTTTATAAAAAATATAATAATAAAATAACTTACAATCGCCGCCTCTGCCTGCTGAGAGGTCGCAGTCCCGTCACGGTGTCTGTGTGTGATGGCGTACAGCTCCGCATAGTCTGTCTGACGGTTCTCCTGCTGTGCCCTCGTCTCCTGAAACAATTACAAAACAATTAGTATTATGAAATAATCAGCTAAAAGTAAGTGAAGCACTTGAAAAGTTACCAGCTCGCTGTAGGTCACAGCAAAGGTCTTCGATCCTGCTGTGTGGTGGACCGTCTGCTGCGCCCGGATCGCGGCGTTCTTCTGAGAAAGCTCCTGGAAAAACAAATAATTAAATGTATTATAAAATTTGAAATTAAATTGAAATTATAATTTAATATTTAACAATTAGAAAATTATATATCAAAAATATAATAAATACATTACCTGCACCTGAGGGCTCCTCCTGAACTGGATGAAACGCGCCCAGTCGTTCGGCGGCACGCCGTCCGGGACGCTCTCCTGCAGCTGCTCCAGAGGCATCGTCCCGTCCCCATCCACACTGTGGAAGAGACGGTTCCTCCTGTTCCTTTAGGCGTCGCCCATCTTCACTAGGGCGTACCTCTTCCGGTTGGCCCGGACGGTAAACCGCAGCTGAAAAAAATACATTTAAATATCAATAATACTAAAAATCATAATTTAAAAAAAATAATTAAATAGAATTAATTACAAAAGATATTAATTAAATAGTTTTAATTACCTGAACCACCTCCTCCCAAGCCTGGTCCTTCGGCCCCTTCGGAATGTGCCTCCACGTCGGGAAGTGAAGGAGGAACCGCATCCAATTCGATCCCAGGTCGCTCAGGAAGCGGTTGAGCAGGTGACACCCATTGTGGATTGGCTGGTCAGTGCCCTCGTTCCACGACACTACAACTCGCAGGGACCGGTCCATGCTGTTCAGACCGGCCACATCCAGCCTCCTCGTCGACACGTTCCCCTGCTCATCTGCACAGTTGACCGCACGTTAGATAAATTATAATTCAAAGTTAAAAAGTTAAAAGATTAAAAAATTAAATAATTTACCTTCGACCTGCACCTCAAACCCAGTGGACCGCGAAGACGACCCTCGTGGGTTGTTCTGCTCCCTAGCCTCTTCCTCATCGAGGAACTGCTCCATCTCCCTAAACCCACTAATCGGGATCTCGAACTCCTCCTCGTTGAGGAAGTCCTCAACGCTAATCTCTGGCACCTCCACCTCAGGCACCTCAGCTGCGGTCGTCGCCTGTGGGATCTTCTGCGGTTCCTGTGGAGGGATGGGCTGAGATGCCCCGGTAGCCCTGCCTGCGCGCTGCCCCCTCCCTCTGCCCCCTGCCCGGCTGCCGCCACCCCGTAAAGTCGGTCTGGGGAGCACAGGGGCCTTCCCCTTATCCTGTCCTGAAGCCATATCAACTGTACAAATTAAAAAAAAATTAGTCCATTATTATACAAAAATATAATAAAATAAAAATATAAATAAAAATACGTGTTATATACGTACCTCAAGTGTAAATACTGCAAAATACTGACCAAAAACTCCTATAGACTCGTCTGAACGCTCAAATATCGAATAAACCACTCAGAGAAACCTCAGGAAACAAAATGAGCAAAATGAGAAATGGAGGAGGCGAGGGGTTTAAATAGGCCAGATATTAGTAGCGGTTATTTAAAATAACCGCTACTCTAACCGCTACAAATAATTAAATTTGTAGCGGTTCTACAAAAACCGCTACAAATCTTCACAACGTTTGAAATTTAGTAGCGGTTATTGCCCAGAACCGCTACAAATTTGGAGGCTCTTGAAATTCTGTAGCGGTTTTCAGTAAAAACCGCTACAAAATTCTGACCTTTGGTATTTTGTAGCGGTTTATGTGCATTAACTGCTACAAAATAACCGCTACAAGTTTTGGTGGGAATTTCGCGCCAAATTTGTAGCGGTTTTTTGTAGGAAACCGCTACAAATATTCTTGCCGCTACAAATTTGTAGCGGTTTAGGAAAAAACCGCTACAAATACTATAATTTGTAGCGGTTTAATATAACCGCTACAAGTGCACCGCTACGAAATACCTTTTTTTTGTAGTGGCTATGGTTTTAGATTTGTGAAAGAAGGTTTTTTAAGAGCCTGAGGAAACTTAAAGTTGGAGAAATCAAAGAATTGGTTTGAGGAAGAGGAAGAGGTGAGTATAGCTTCTCTTTGACCTAAGTTTTGTGGATATTGTTTAAGTTTTATGAATTGTGGAATTTTTCCCTGATTTTGGTATAATTGTGAAATGATTGAATTGGTTTGTGTATTATGGTCACAATGGTGTCATATTGTGTTTTGATGCCATTAGAATTGGTTTTGGATTGGAAATGGAAAGAGTTTGCAATGTTGAGTTGAAATGTGACATTGTGTGACATGTTGTGAATCTTATGGAAACATGTCAATATTATATGAATTTGGTTGTTTTGGGGTTTCCAATGGATTCCTTGTTAAAATTTGTGTGGGAATGGTGTTTGATGTGAAAATGGAACTATTGGAAGTCATTGTGCAAAATCTGGAAATTCTGGTTTTGGCTTAAGTCTGAAATGCTAAACAAGTGGTCAACTTTGCATGGTATTTTGACATAGCATATGATGTTGAAATGATGTGAAACTTTCCAAATTTGTAGTTCACATTGCAAGCTTTCCATGGATATAAAGTTTGGGTCATTCTGAGTTTTGTGGACCAAGTTGTGGTCATTGGAAAATGAGCTAGGGTATAGGTTTATGGTTGGCCGCAACCCAAATATTTCTAACCTATCTCTAGCCGTGGCCCATGAGTTTCTGACTATATGTTGGCAGCGGCCCAAGGTTGAGCTGGCCGCTGCCAACCTCTAAAAAATGATGCTTTGAGGTTTTGAAAGATGGTCTTTGGTAGAGTTTTTCACAACCCTTTAGGCATGTGTTTAGGCTTTGAGTAGCCACCTAAAGGTTGTGAATGATAACCAACTTTAAGTGTTATAAAAGTAAAGATTTGGAATAGAGAATAGCCCTATGTCCTTGCTTTGGTTATAGGGTCTGATGTTCACTCTGATAGTGAGTAAGTTGTGCTGGAGCACACATGGAAAGAATAAGTGTAGGGAACTTATCTTTCCTACATGTATTTGATATTTGTGTTGGTTTACTTATGCATGTTTTTGCTTTACATGACTGTGTAATATATATGAATGTTTAAAGCTATGTTTCTGTTTATGCTATGACCATAAGTATATTGTTTGAAATATTGAGCTTACAGATATGTCATTGTGTGAGCATGAATTATGTAATGCAAGAATGTCATGCATTAAACATTTATCATACATGCATATTAGTATTGTTTACCTACTGAGATTCTCTTGAATGTCACCCTCCCCTAACAACATTTTAGGCAGGGTAGGTGGATCGAGGATGGAGCAAGCAACCCAGGGCGGTGAGGTCTCCTTTGAGATGTGATGTTGGTAGTTGGTTATCATTGTAGTTGGGATAGTTGTATATTTTTGGATGTGTATTTGGATATTCCAATATGTTTGGAATGTGTATTCAGATATGTATTTGGAAATGATTTTGTGTAATCCCCGTTTGAGAAATTGTAAAGGGCGAATGTGCCCTGTAAACTCTATAGTCAAGGTATGAACCCCGAGATTTCCAGGATTATTATGTTATGCACTTTGATATGTTATGAATGTAGTTTATCTTCGTGAAGTAATTGTATTCAAAATGTGAATATGAGACTAGGTGAATTACTTTTGAATGGTATTTATGGAAACACTATCATAAAGATGGGATATTAAATGTGTTTTGTTTATCCGTTGGTTTCTAATTCATTTTAATTGCGTATTTCGGATATAATTATGGAAGGGGTTACATTTGTGGTATTAGAGTTGTAGTTCCTGGAAAAGGTGGATTTTGCTAGGATAGTTCCCCTAGTTTGGCCTAAGAAATAGGCGATGATTTATGATTGATTGAGGTATATACATTAATGTCCGTGCTATTATGGATGATGAGTTTATGGGCTACGTGTATACTTTATTTGTGATGTGGATGTGGTGAATCAGTGAGGTTCGCCCAAGGATTTGATGTGTAGACTCAGAGGTGGAGGTAATGAATGATAATCCACCAGATCCTATGTGGAGGATGACTGGTCTGATTAGAGAACAGAGGGAAAGGATTCCCTAAGGTATGTGATGGTAAGGTTTTAGGTTCATCATGACAGCAACCTAGATGTTGGGTGGGAAACCCTAGGTGTATGATATTCATGCCAATGATATCATACTGTACTTGTGTGTTTAAAGGCCCTAAGACCTAGGGGACCAGTGTGCCTTAGGCTGGTAGAGATATTTGAACTTGTGTTGGAGTTAATGGTGCTTCGTGGAATGAGGGAAGTGATTTCCCAGTTCAACTGAGGTTGATGTTTTGAGAGATGGATTGTGATCCAAGGATCAGACTCAATAGTTGGGCTGATTTTTAGGAATTTGATTTGACCTAGATGGTCTGTGGTACCAGAGTATGGTACTAGATTCGAATTGAAATGGGTATTAGGTATCTCGAGATCGCTAGTTGTTAATCTAACACAGGAAGAAAGTTATTCTACGGAGTTTCGGATTGGAGAAGGCTATCTATAGAGAGTTATGATCGGAAAGGACTACCTACGGTGACATCTGATTGGAGCGGCTATTTGTGTGTCTTTCACCTGCGGCCGCATAGAGGGTTCTCATGGCGGAGGACCGTTCCACTGGGCAATAGTTTACAGGTGATTGACATGTGATTATATGTGCTGAAAGCCTATTTGTGAGTCCTTCACCTATGGCCCATCAGAGGTTTTGATGGGAGGACCATTCTGCTAGGGCGATAGTTTACGAGGGATCGACTATGTGATTATGTGATTTTGTGAAAGCCTTCGTGACGACAAACCCTAGTGTGCAGCCGCCGTGATAATAAACTGTAAAGTACAGTCACCTTGATGTTGAATCATAGAATAGAGTTATGGGAACATTGGGAGTATGGGCTCTCAATGATGTGTTGGTTATGGCTCCTGGAAGTGAAACTTCGGGACCACGTATTTGTGTGAGAAGGAGGTCTTGGAGGATCCCTGTTTGATTTTGTGTTGTGTTGTGATATGTTGTGAACAAGCAAAGGTTTGGGTGTGTCCTACCCATCTTGATGAATATACCCGATTTCAGCTTGATGTGACTGTGTATTGTGAGTCCATCTCCCAGGTTGGGCTGGATCAGGTTGGTTTGGTGGGCTACGTCGGGTTGGCATAGGCCCAGGGTGTGACACTTGTGTTAAAAGGTGAGGATTGGAGTCTGGTTGTGGCCGCAGAGTAGAGCTAGTTCAGTTGATGGCGAATTCGACTACATGATCCGGGGTTCTCACTTATAAGGCCACTTATCTCGGCATGGCTGGCAAGGCGAGCCACCAGGATGGTTGCACCAGTGTTAACCCCAGGCTGAAAGGCAGTGCGTAAAATTAGAGTCTGTAATGTGTATATGTGGCGATATGAATGCCAGGAAGACAATGTGTATTGCGATTGTGAATGCTGGGAAGGCAATGTGTATTGAGCAAGCGGTATAAGCAGAGGTATTCTTGCAAACAACAGGAAGATGACGTATTTGTGCAAGCAGCGAAAGTTGAGGTATTCTTGTAAATAGCAGGAAGCTGATATATTTGTGCAAACAGTGAAAGCCGAGGTATTCTTGCAAGTAGCAGAAATTGTTGTATTTGTTCAAGCGGCGAAAGCCGAGGTATTCTTGCAAATAGCTGAAGCTGTCATATTTGTACAAGCGGCGAAAGCCGAGGTATTCTTGTAAACAGTAGAAGCTGTTGTAATATGTATGTACTACCACACCAGTAGTCCTCGAGTAGCTAATAACGGTTTGGGTGATTACAGTGTGCATCCCTGATGGAGAAAGAGGATGAGGGTTAGATGTGATTGTGGATCTTGTGACGTTGGTCACGCATCATGTGTATACAGTCGGGAGTGCTGTCATCTTGTGACTTGTGAGTCATGCATCAATGTGGAATCTACTGTAGATGTTGTGGAATACCCAAAATTCTTGGTTACCACTAGCGGAGTCACTAGTAGGTGTACGGGTGAGGGTAACACCGTGAAAGTTGACATGGTGATGTGATATGGTTGTTGATCCCCAAAAGTTTTGGTTATCACTAGCGGAGTCACTGGTGGGCACACGGGTAAGAGTTCTAACACCCCAAATTTTGATTAAGGGCTAATGATGATTATTGTGGATAATTGTTAGGGCCTTTCATAGGTACTTAAGGGACTTTAATGATAACCAAATCGAAGTGTTTTGGAGTCATCTGAGTATTGGAATAAGTGATAACCTGTTGTCCTTAATTATGACTATAGGATTTGACAATTGCCCAGAGCGTAAAAGGCATACGCCTGAACAAGAATGCAAAGAGCAAGGTAGTGACACTTTATCCTATATCATGTTAATGTATTACTTGTGTGTATTTATCATTGAATCTTGTGAGCTGTGACCTGCGGCCACATGGGGGGATCAACCCATAGTGGAAAATATGCCTGCAGGCTGGTGGGAATACGGGGCATACCAATGAAAAGCTGTGACTTACGGCCACATGTAGGGATCAACCTATGGTGGAGCACCATGCCTACGAGCTGATGGGAATACAGGGCATACCAATGAAGAGTTGTGACCTACGACCACATGGGGGATCAACCCTGGTGGAGGATCATGCCTGCGGGCCGGTGGGATTACGGGGCATAACAATAAATTGTGGCTACTACTGATATTGATTTGTGAGTTGTGACCTACAGCCACATAGGGGGATGAACCCATGGTAGAGGACTGTGCCTGCGGGCCGGTAGGATTATAGGGCATGACAAGAAACATTGAATATTGTGTTGTCGATTTGTGATATATGCTTACTTGCTATGTTTCATTATACATCATATACGTGAACAGTTACTATTGGGATTCTTTTGAATCTCACTCTTTCCAATTAACAATTTTTAGCCAGGACTAGTAGGTCAAGGGACAAGTAGGTGAATAAGGACAACTAATATTGCCGGTGGTAGTCTTAGTTTCTTTTTGGTTTGGTTATCATTTGGACATTTGTCTATATATATATATTGTTGACCATAGAATAGTATATTTGTGTAATCCCCGGTATGGGAAACGGAGATGGGGCAATGACGCCCTGTAAAACTCTTGGATTAATGATATTATCCTTGGTAAATGTTAGGAATTTTGTCAATACTCTGATATTGTATATGTGACAAAATGAGCAGGCAAATTTCTTTTACTTTGAAAGGAATGGAGATCATATTGCACAGGTTTTTGTAAAAAGTTTTAATTACTCTTGATCTCTTATTTAGTTATAAAATGAGTTTAAACACTAACCACGACCTTGATAAGGTCGGGGGTTACAAGGGTAATGCTATGAAAGTGGATACAGTGAAAGTTCAAGTACTTGTGAATACAGTAGAGGCTATCATTTGATATGGTGCTTTAGGGTTACTCCTAGAAGGAGTAACTAGATCGGGTAGAGTAGTAGCTTGCGCCATCCAACTGCTAAGTTTTGTGAGTGCGCCAGGCTATCCATGATCTGGGGGTTTGCAGTGATTGTGATTATGTGAAAGTTTGTTGTGGCAATCATACATGGAGACAATTGCATTTGTTTGGCAAATGTTTGGCGATTGTGTTCATGCGGCACATCGTACTTATGAGAATCCCAAGGTTGTGTGGTTGGAAAGAAATCGAACATGACACATTAGTTGTCTAAGATTTTTGTGAGAATCAGATCTGTGACATACTATTATGTGGATGGTCTGGAAGGGACTGTCCTAATGTGAAAAAATTTGTGAAATGGAAGCCGTCATGAAGAGGCATCCAAGGTTAAGATTTAAGTGGTGTGACAAATTTTTAGGACGACATTTATTGAACGGGGGCGAAATGTAATACTACCAATTTTGAGATTTGGGTCTAGAGAATAAGACTGAAATAAGTAGACTGCTTGCCCCGATTTAGCAAGAGCCCAAATTTATTCCTTAATAATTCTTATATCTTTGGGGTATTAAAGAAAGTAAAATGGTGAATTTTGGAGAATACGATGTGAATTGGGATTTGTATGTGATATGAGATGTGCTAAAGCCCTGTATTTAAGATCAATTGTGGATTAACATCTAAATTGACTTAAAATAGAGGGAGGACTTATTTTGTGGTGAAATGGAAATATATGATGTGTTTGTTGGTGATTCAGTAAGAACTGCCATAATCAGGGGCAAAACGGGAAAGTAACCAACCAATTAGTCAGTTGCCGAAAAGGAAGCTACTTGGTAACTTAAAGATCAATGGTTGTGATTGATTGTTATGAGATTAAAACGGGTGGAATCCCATGTGTTTGTATTTATATGAGCTCATAGAGGTGTAACAAGATTATGACACTTGGCATAATGTGAGCCCTTGATTGGTCAAAGTTTCAACACTCATTTATGTTAGATCCCAAGTTTTGATGATAACAAAAGTCAATTGTGTACAAATCATAGTTTTATAAGTTTAAGGAATGTTTACAAAGTTACCAAATGTATATATCAATCTTTTGTGGTGCCTGCTGTCAAAATGAACTGGTGTACTCGAGCACGAGTCTAGCACTCGAGCATGGAACTCTTCTATGCTCGAGCAGGTGCGAGTGATAGCCAGAAAGTGTTTGGCTGAGAGCATGCTACTGTCATTTTTACTAGATCACTCGAGCACTGGAGATACCACTTGAGCACAAGAGTTATTCTCACTCGAGCACTAGCCAGTGAGGGACTGTGAGTGCTTGGTCGAGGCAAGTCCTGTCATTCTTCCCTGGTGCACTTGAGCAGAGAATTCAATACTGGAGCATGAAGTTGTTTTGTACTCGAGCACTAGCTAGTGATGGACTGAGAGTGCTTGGCCTAGAGTCATGAAGATCATAGAAGCACGAGTGTGCTCGAGTAAGGTTGTATATGCTCGAGTGACACATCAGCACTCGCGAGTGAGAAATCTATCTTTCTCAATTTCTGATGCAAGTGTTGATAATAAGGGTATATTACTTGAGAATATTCGTCTCACTCGAGCAAGAGTATGTGTGCTCGAGTGAGGGCCCACATCACCTGCGAGTGCAAAATCTCACTCTTGCTAAAATGGTATATGAGTACTGTCTAAAGAAGAGTTTCCTAGTGTAAAATACAAGGCGACTCGAGCAGAAGGAGTTGTGCTCGAGTGAGGCCCCACATCACTCGCGAGTGAGAATTTTGTCTCTCTGAGATCCTATGCGAGTGCAAGTTCAAAACTAAGGAACAAAGGGAAATATAAGGAGATCACTCAAGTGAGCCCATCCATTCGAGGACAATTATTGTTTTATGGCATTCTAAGAGCCCATTGAATCTTGGAAGAATAGTGAAAATCTCAGTAGGTCTTGATCTCTGAGGACTGGACGTAGGCCCGGTTGTTAGGCCGAACCAGTATAACTCTCTGTGTTCCAATGTTCTCTAGTTTACTTTGTCTACTCTATCTTCATATCACCACATCAAGCAAAAATTTATCATGTCACCCAATTCACCCCCTCTTGGGTGAAGCTTGCCTCTTTCAATTTCCCTCTCTCCTCTCTTTGTAAGTCAGCCAAGACGCCTTTGTGCCTCCAAAATTCTACATCTCCATAATCTAATCTCTTTTTCTTCTTATCTCCATTTTTGTTGAGGCCAAGGAGGAAAGAGAAAGCTAGAGGTGAGTTTTTGACCTTGGAGATGATTTTGAATGTGCTAATGCTCTTCATTAATCTTGATCATAGTAATGAGAGCTGTATTGCTATGGTTTTAGATTTTTGAAAGAAGGTTTTTTGAGAGCTTGAGGAAACTTAAAGTTGGAGGAATCAAAGAATTGGTTTGAGGAAGAGGAAGAGGTGAGTGATAGCTTTTCTTTGACCTAACTTTTGTGGATATTGGTTAAGTTTTGTGAATTGTGGAATTTTTCCTTGATTTTTGTATAATTGTGAAATGATTGAATTGGTTTGTGTATTTTGGTCACAACGGTGTCATATTGTGTTTTGATGCCATTAGAATTGGTTTTGGATTGGAAATGGAAAGAGTTTACAATGCTGAGTGGAAATGTGACATTGTATGACATGTTGTGAATCTTGTGGAAACATGTCAATGTGATGTGAATTTGATTGTTTTGGGGTTTCCAATGGGTTCCTGGTGAAAATTTTTGTGGGAATATTGTTTGATGTGAAAATAGAACTATTAGAAGTCATAGTGCAAAATCTAGAAATTCTGGTTTTGGCTAAGTCAGAAATGCTAAACAAGTGGTCAACTTTGCATGGTATTTTGACATAGTAGATGATATTAAAATGATGTGAAACTTTCCAGATTTGTAGTTCACATTGCAAGCTTTCCATTGATATAAAGTTTGGGTCATTCTGAGTTTTGTGGACCAAGTTGTGGTTATAGGAAAATGAGCCAGGGTATAGGTTTGTGGTTGGCCATGGTCCAAATATTTCTGACCTATCTCTGGCCGCGGCCCAGAAGTGCTAACGGCAGCCCATGAGTTTTTGACCATCTGTTAGCAGCGGCCGAAGGTGGGGCTGGCTACTGCCAACCTTTAAAAAATGATGTTTTGAGGTTTTGAAAGATGGTTCTTTGGTAGAGTTTTTCCCAACCCTTTATGCATATGTTTAGGCTTTAAGTAGCCACCTAAAGGTCATGAATGATAACCAACTTTAAGTGTTATGGAAGTAAATATTGGGAATAGAGAATAACCCTATGTCCTTACTTTAGTTATAGGGTCTGATGTTCGCTCTGATCATGAGTAAGCTATGCTGGAGCACACGTGGAAAGAATAAATGTAGGGAACTTACCTCTCCTGCATGTATTTGACATTTGTGTTGGTGTATTGGTACATGTTATTGCTTTGCATAACTGTGTAATACATATGAATGTTTGAAGCTATGTTTCTGTTTATGCTATGGGGATAAGTATGTTGTTTGAAATGTTAAGCTTACATATATGTCATTATGTAAGCATAAGTTATATAATACAAGCATTTCATTCATTAAACATTTATCATATATGCATATTGGTATTTTTTACCTAATGAGATTCTCTCCAATCTCACCCTCCCTTACCAATATTTTAGACAAGGTAGGTGGATCGAGGATGAAGCATGCAACCCAAGGCGGTGAGGTATCCTTCGGGATGTGATGTTGGGAGTTGATTATCATTGTAGTTGGGATAGCTGTATATGTTTTGAATGCATATTTGGATATTCAAATATGTATTTGGAATCAGAATTGTGTAATCCGCTATTTAGGAATTTGTAAATGGGCGAATGTGCCCTGTATATCCATTAGCGAAGATGTGAACCTGGGATTGTTGGGAAATATTGTTGTGCACTCTGATATTTATAATGAATGTGATTTATCTTCGCATAGTAATTATATTCGAAATGTGAATATGAGACCAGGTTAATTGTATTAGATTTCGAAAGGTATTTATGAAAACCTTATCTTAAGGATGGGAGTGAAATTAAGTTTTGTTTATTTGTTGGTCTCTAATTCATTTTAATCATGTATTTCAAATATTAATTACGGAGGGAGGGTTGCATAAAGCATCTCCCAGAATGAATTGTGTCTTTTAGCATCCCATCCCCACTATGATGGCAATTGACTCATGCAAGAAAGTTATGGTGAAAGCTAGGAAGATGTAGCAGAAGCTTCACATGTGGAGTATGGAGAGATGATAGTAGGCTTTCAGGTAAGGGACAAATTTAGGCTGCTAGGAAGAACAATGTAGAGCCAATTTGGACTTAAACTCAGCAGCTTAAACCCTAATACATTTATATTTTTTGGTAAATAACCCTTATAGATTGATTTGGTTTAATGGATTTTCTCTTTCTATTTTAGATCCTAGTTCAGCCACTATGGAAAACCCCTAGCAACACATTTAGCCAACTACTATCAATATTCCTTGACATTTTTCATTTGTTTAATGTTACACAGAAACCCATGTGGATTTTGGAATTCAGCAGGGCCACAATTGTGTGCAAGAGCATTCAATAATTCTTCCTAATACAAGATAGTTATTCAATGTTGATCAAGAAAATACATCAAGCACATCACCTTTTAGGTACATTGCTACAATCTCAAAATTTAATTCTTCAAAGTTTTGGTAAAATATATTTTGTGAAAGAGGGTTTAGTACAGGTTAAGTAATCGATGTGTGAGTACAATGGGGAGAATCTAGCCTTTTAAATAGCTGAGTTTGTATGTGAGTTTGTGTTTTTTCCGGGGTTTTCTTTCATTTCCAGTATTTTCAGCTTCTTAGGTCATACTAATGGCAGTTTTTATGATCCTTTGGAAGTCAGAACTCAGAATATTGTTGAGTTCTTCAGAAATTATTTAGATACACGATTTAATGAAACTTGTAACGTAATCCACTCATTGACATAATTTGTGTGTTGACAATCAACCTCCTGAATAGGCTAATAGAATGATAACAATTCTCCAAATAAAGCAAAGTCCTAAAGATCTATTTACACTAGAAATCAATCAAATAACACAAAGATAACCATGAATATTAGAAGCTAGGAAGACATGGATAAGGGAAAACTGTAATAGTGCAAAGTGGAAGTTTCCATATTGGGCCATGGGATACGAATCAGTCAATTTAAATAATGGACTATGTTGGAGCCAATTGGGCTTGCCACCACTTATTGGGCTTAACCCTTATTTTTAATCTAATATTTATCTATCTTTATATTATGCTTAGTATCTCATAAAATTAGGGAATTTGAATTTAAATTTATGTTTAGCTAGATTCTAGGATTTGTCGAGATTATAGGAACAAAATAGGGAGCCAAGTTTGACCTTATTCTCTATATATGTAACATTCTTACACAATAATAAATACAAGAGCTGTTAGCACAAAATCTTTCATGATATCAGAGCCTTCGTCTCTCAATCAATGGCATTCAAAGCAGCCTTAAGAGTCAGCCACGGGCACTTAATACTAGTGATGGCAATAGCCGTTCATCACCAACTAATGAAGCTTACACGGGACTGATTCCAGCCCACAAAGCTAGAACCATGGTGAGCATAGCATGTCGCACTATGGGATGCCTATTATGGCATCAGATTTACTCTCACATGGGCACATTATTCATCGACTTCATGGCGAGAATTATCTCCAATGGTCTAGAAGTATCTTGATGTTTGTTAGATAAGAGGATAAGGAAAAGTACTTGACTGGGTCGCCTCCACCACCTGATCCTACTAATGCTCAGTATGTTGTTTGGAGTGCTGAAAACAACATAGTAATAACTTGGCTTATAAATTCAATATCAGTAGATATAGGTAGGGTACTTACTTGCACAAACAGCCAAGGAGATTTGGGATTCCACAAAATCAATCTACTCAGTCAGAGACAATACAACTGCGGTTATACAGGTAAAATGCCTTCTCCAAAACTTGGTTCAAGGAGAAAAATCTGTTACTTAATATTATACTGCACTAATCAAACTATGTCAGCAAATTGATTTTTACGAAACCCATGATTGGTCATGTGCCCAAGATGGTATGTGTTTTAAGTCGTTTATTGATAGAGAACGATGTCATGACTTCCTTCTTGGTCTAAATGATGTATATGAGGATATACGTGACTGTATTATGGGAATGAAGCCATTTTCCTCTTTATAAGACACGTTTAATATGATCCAATGTGAAGAAAGTAAAAAAACTGTTGACTTGAAACACAACTAAGGCTTAAATTGAGATGTCTGCACTAGCTTTCAAAGGAGATTTGGGTGATACAAAGGGAAAGAGGGTAGAAAAATGGTGTGACCATTTCAATAAAAGTGGACATACCAAAGATGTTTGCTGGAAGCTCCATGGTAAGCCTACCAATACCAAGCTGAGAAGGAAGGGGTTGATAATAGGCGCTGCAGATGTTGAAGAAGAATATCTAAGTAATGAAGAACTTCAAACCATAAGGAGGATCCTAGACAAATATTCTGCCTCTACAAAGTTGTGTGAGAAAAACAATCCCTCAGTCACTTTGGCACATGCAGGTATAACTCTCACTCGTGCCTTTAATGGTGTAGTAAAATCAAGAAACATGTGGATGATTGATTCTAGAGTAACTGATCACATTTCGAGTTTTAAAGAACTATTTTCAAGGTTTTCTAAATTCTCTAAACATGAATTTGTTAAAGTAGCTAATGGTGAGCATGCTAAAGTAATAGGATCTGGAACTGTTATTATATCTAAAAATATAGTGATAAGAGATGTATTATTTGTTCCTATTGTAATAGCCTGAATTTTGAAATTTGAGGCTAGATAATAGCATGAAATAAATAGACTGCTAAGCCCTAGTTTAGTAGACGCCCAAATTTATTCCTTAATGATTCTTATATCTTTGGGGTATTAAAGAAAGTAAAATGATGAATTTTGGAGAATACGATGTGAATTGTAATTTGTATGTGTTGTGAGTAGTGTCGAAACCTTGTATTTAAGTTCAATTGTGGATCAACATCAAAATTGACTTGAAATAGAGGGAGGGCACATTTTTTGGTGAAATGGAAATATATGATGTGTTTGGTAGTGATTCAGTGAGAATTACCGTAATCAGGGGCAAAACGGGAAAGTTACTAACTGATTGATCAGTTGCTGAACAGGAAGCTCATTAGTAACTCAAAGATCAATGGTTGTGATTAATTGTGATGAGATTAAAAGGGGTGGAATCCCATGTGTGTGAGTCCATGTGTGCCATGGAAGATGTTCCAAGATTTTGACACTTGGCACAATGTGAGCCCTAGGATTGGGTCAAAGTTTCGACAACTCTTCTCTCTCTCTTCTCTTGCATTTAGGTTGGCCAAATAGGTATTGAAGGGCCAAAATGTTGTTCTCTTTTTCATCACCTTCATCTCTCTTCTCATCTCCATTTTCGTGAGCTCAAGGGAGGAAAGAAAAAAGGAAAAGGTGAGTTTTGGCTTGGTAAATTTCCTCTTTAGCTCAAATGCCCTTCTTTAATGTTGTTCATAGTGATGAGAGCTTCATTGCTATGGTTTTAGAGTTGTTAAATAAGGTGTTTGAGAGCTTGAAGAAATTGGAAAGAAGTGGAATCAAGAAATTGGCCTTGGGAAGAGGAAGAGGTGAGTATTTGATACATTTTGACCTAAGTCTTATGGTCATTGGTTAGGTTTTGTGAATTTTGAATTTTTCCCTGATTCTCATGTGATTTTGAAATGGATGAATTGGATTGTGTATTGTTGTGAAATTGGTGTCATATTGTGTTTTGGTGCCATTGGAATTGGTTTGAAACTTTGGAATGGAAAGGTTTGCAATGTTGAGTTTGTGTTATGGAATTGTGGTGACATGTTAGGGTCATTGCGCAACATGTCAGTGTGAGTTGAATTTTATTGATTTGGTGTTTCTAATGGATTCGTTGTGAAATTTTGTGTGGGAATGGTGTTTGATGTGAAAATGGGAACCATTGGGAGCAATTTTGAAAATTTGAAAATCTGTCTATTGAAACTCTATGCTGGGCAGTCTGTTTGTATTAAGGTTTTGAATACCAAATGGTGTCTAAAAATTCTGAAACTTTGCAGTCTTAAATTTCACATTCCAACCTTCAAAATGGATAATTTATTCACGTCATTTCGTTTTGTGAGCTGGGAGTTATATTTGTCCAAAATTTGGGATGAAAACTGAAATCTATTTTGAAGCAGTGTTGAGTTTTGTGTGATTTTGTAATTTTGTGGTGATTTTTGCTACTGGTTCATATTTTTCCCATGACAAGTAGTTAATTATATTTCATTTGGCTTTGGAATCAACTCATTTTGATTTTTCTAGAACTAGTTATGATTTTCGGAAGTTCAGCTAAGAAACAGGATTTTATTGGTCATGGCCCAAATGTTTCTGACCTATTTTTGGCTTCGGTTAGTGGATTTGTATGCCACGGGCAACACCCAAGAATTAGTATTATGCACTTCTAAAAGGTGGTTTTTGGTATAGTCTTTCCTAACCCTTTATGCATGTGTTTAGGCTTTAAGTAGCCACCTAAAGGTTGTGAATGATAACAAATTTTAAGTGATATGAAAGTAAGAATTTGGAATAGAGAATAACCTTATGTCCTTGATTTGGTTAATAGGGTTCGATATTTGCCCTAATCGTGGTTTGATATTCGCTCTGATCATAGTAGCCGGTGCTGGAGCTCACGTGGAAAGAACAACAGTAGGGAACATACCTCTCCTGCATGTAATTGATATTTGTTTTGGTGTATTGATGCATGTTATTGCTTTGCTTGATTATGTGAAACATATATGAATGATTAAAGCTCTGTTTCAATTTATGCTATGACCATGAGTATGCTGTTCAAAATGTTGAGATTGCAGATTTGTCATTGTGTGAGCATGAGTAACGTAAGGCAAGCATGTCATGCATTGAACATTTATCTTGCATGCATATTGATATTGTTTTTCTATTGAGATTCTCTCGAATCTCACCCTCCCCTACCAACAATTTAGATAGGGCAAGTGGATTGAGGAGGGAGCAAACAAATAAAGGTGGTGAGGACTCCCTTTAGATATTTGATTTGGTAGTTGGTTATTGATATGGGTTGGGATAACTGTATATGATTTGGATATATATTTGTAATGAGATTTTGTGTAATCCCCGTATGAGAACTTGTATGTAGGCAAATGTGCCCTGTGAACTTTATAGTTAAGACATAGAACTCGGGGTTTGCCAGAATTATTATTGTGGACTCTGATTTTTATGATTAATGTGATTTATCTTCGCAAAGTAATAGTATTCGAAATATGAATATGAGACTAAGTGGATTAGATTTTGAAAGATAATTGTGAAAACCCTATCTTAAGGATGGGGAATTGAAATGAGTTTTGTTTATTATTGGTCTCTATTCTGTTTTAATCACGTACTTCAGATATAATTACGGAGGTGGTTACACCTACCATTAAGTGCAATCTGTTATCTATAAAACGGGTTGCATCTCAAATAAATTGCCTTGTAACTTTTGACAAGCATGACTGTAATTTTCAAGACTTGACCTTGGAGAAGATGATTGGTAATGCTGAGGTGTGGAATGGACTCTACTATCTACAAGGATCTTCAACAAAACTGCACGCTGCTCTTTCTATTTTGACCAATGAAGACATTATGTTATGGCATTCTAGGTTAGGCCACCTTAGTTCTCGTTCTATGCAATTTTTGTTTCCAAATATTGATAATGAAGCAATTTCTGATTTCCATTGTGAAACTTGCCACTTAGCTAAACAAACCCTTAATTCTTATACTCCTCATCCTTATAAAGCCATTCACCCATTTTTCTCTCATACATAGTGATATTTGGGGTCCATCAAAGTTTGCAACAAACTCTAAAGTTAGATGGTTTGTAAACTTTATTGATGACTATACTCGATTAACTTGGATTTTCCTAATGTGTCACAAATCAGAAGTCTTTGATATTTTCAAAAATTTTGATAAATTCGTTCAAAATCAATTTTAAACATCAATCAAGGTTCTTCGAACTGATAATGGCAAAGAGTATTTAAATTCACCTTTCAAAACCTTTTCGGAAGAACATGGCATTCACCATCAAACCTCTTGTGTTCGAACACCTCAACAAAATGGTATATCTAAGAGGAAAAATAGGCATGTACTGTTGCAAGAGCTATTATGTTTGAAACACATGCTAAATCATTTTTTGGGGGATGCAATTTTAACTTTTGCATATTTAATAAACTAAATGCCATAAAAGGTTTTAAATTTCTTGACTCCATTTCAAAAGTTGCTGGAAGTTTTTCCTGATTCACCCCTTGTTAATTCCATTCCTTAAGGTTTTTAGATGTATCGCTTACTTTTTTAATGAATATGGAGGAAAGTTTGATCATAGATCCATTAAAACTGTGTTTTTGGGTTATTCTTCAAATAAAAAGGGGTATAAATGTTTCTGTCTGATCACAAATAAGGTGTTTGTTACAATGAATGTAAAATTCAATGAATTTCAGCCTTATTTTGACAAACCACCCATTCAAGGGGAGAAGCATATAAGTGAATGGCTTGTTTGTGACTCTGGGAAAAATCCTTACATTTCTAAAATTGAACATACATCTAGCCAACAAACAAATAAATCTCAAACATCACTTGATTCCACTGCTATTTCTCTCTTTCCTACTGTTATACCTATGCCTCATCTCCTGAAATCATAAAAAAAAATACTCCAATCAAATCTGAATTTCAGGATACAAACCCCTTTGAGCCTCTCTCTAGTCCTGATTTGCTTGAGGATAAGGAGGAAGACCCTAGAATGTCACTAGAACTGCAACAAGTAGAGTAGCATGGAAACTCAACTACAGATAGTAGAGAACATACTTTAACTCCAAGGCAAGATCATGAATCTGCACCTGAAGCAAGTTTGGAAGATTTTTATTGGCCAAAAGCTTTAAGGAAGGGAAAAAGGAGCTGCATACAACATCCAATTGCTAGGTTTGTATCTTATGAAAAAATGTCTTCAAATCTAAAGACATTTGTAGTAAATGTGGAAAAGGAGGCCATCCTAAAGAACTTTAACGAAGCAATTATTCATCTTAAGTGGAAACAAGCTATAGAAGAGGAGCTGAGGGGTTTACATAAAAATAAGACCTGAAAAATTGTTGATCTACCTAAAGGCAAATCTATTGTAAGTAGCAAGTGGGTCTTCACTATAAAATATAATCTGGATAGAAGTTTGAACAAGTCCAAGGCTAGATTAATGGCTCGAGGTTTCACTCAAACCTATGGCATAGATTACCAAGAAACTTTTTCTCCTATTGCCAAACTCAATACTATCAAGGTACTACTTTCACTTGCTGCTAACCTAGATTAGCCTCTTCACCAATTAGATGTGAAAAATGCCTTCTTAAATGGTGATCTTGAAGAGGAAGTGTATATGGAGGTCCCCTTAGGACTGAGAACCTTTGAAAACTCACATAAAGTGTGTAGACTCTATAAATCTCTATATAGCCTAAAGCAATGACCTAGAGTATGGTTTGAGTGCTTCACTAAATCCATTAAAGCATGGGGATATAGTCAGTGTCAAGCATATCACACCCTATTTGTAAAGCATTATGGAGACAAAATAACTATTCTTATTGTTTATGTTGATGATATAGTGCTAACTAGGAATGATGCAAAACAGATTACTAGACTAAAAGGAAAATTGGCAATTGAATTTGAAATAAAAGATCTTGGTCCCTTTGATATTTTCTGGGAATGGAAGTGGCATACACTACTTAAGGTAAACACACTATTGACCTACTAAAGGAAACATGAATGTTGGGAGCAAGGCCTACCAATACTCTAATGGAGCTCAATCAGAAGTTAATCATCAGACCTGATGGTACAACAATAAATAAGGAGATATAAGAAATTAGTAAGGAAACTGATTTATTTGTCCTACACCGGACTTGATATATGTTATGCAGTTAGTGTTGTAAGTTAATACTCTAGGAGCCCTCAAAATGAACATTTGACCACTATCTATAGGATTCTCAGATATTTGAAGAAGACACCTGGGCAAGGTTTATTCTTTTCTAAAAATGACACTAGAAACATTGAAATGTTCACTGATGTAGATTGGGGAGGTTCTAAATTAGATAGAAGATATACTACAGGGTATTGCTCTTACATCTGGGGAAATCTTATCACTTGGAGAAGTAAAAAACAACAATGGTGTCTTGAAGTTCTGCTGAATCAGAATATAGAGCATTGGCTCTAGGAATTTGTGAAGGGATGTGGCTGGTATGATTATTGAAGGAACTCCAGATTTATAATGATGAACCAAGTAAAGTATGGTGTGATAACATGTTAGCTATTAAAATAGCAAACAACCCTGTTCACCATGATCACACAAAGCATGTGGAAATTGATCACTACTTCATTAAGGAAAAACTTGAGGCAAAGGTATTGATCTATCATATATTCCTTCAGAAAGACAAACTGCAGATGTCATGACCAAATCACTTACTCAAGAGAAATTTGATGGCTTTGTCAACAAGCTGGGAATGATCAACATCTATTCGCCTGCTTGAGGGGGAGTGTTTGAACCAATTGGGCTTGCTGCCACTTATTGGGCCTAACCCTAGTTTTTAATCTAATATTTATCTCTCTTTGTATTATGTTTAGTATCTCCAAGAATTAGGGAATTTGAATTTTAAATTTCTGTTTACCTAGATTCTAACATCTGTCAAGATTATAGGAACAGAATAGTGAGCCAATTCTGACCTAATTCTCTATATATGTAACATTCTTGCACAATAATAAATACAAGAGCTATTACCAAAAAATCTTTCAGACTACAACTAACCTTGACTTCCAAAGATTTCACTTTCTTTCTCTACGGATAGCATAGTACTCCTACATGACTTTCTGAAACAAGAATGCAGTTGTCCTATTGTGTCACAAACAAAAAATGGCACACATAACTGGTTGCTATAAACTGATCAAACTCCTAGCATATCTCAACACACTAATACATAATGGTGTAATGGGTTCACATTCGGATGAGCTTTACAATATTAATGTGCATTACATCATATACATGTCAGGCAGAAGCTTAGTTTAGATAATTACAATATCCAAGTCTTTGAGCATGGTTGTATGGTTGCATATGCACTCACATATACACCTATAATGCTTGCGCCACAAACTGCCTTGGGGAAGCATATACCAGACATTTTAATTACATTTCCATACCACTTAAATATTAAGAGACATGTATGCTAAATTTCTAACTGTGAAATGCCTTGTGAGCCATAAGCTCATCACCATCAAACACACAACCTGTAAAGTGCCCACCAGATACAAGAAGCACAATTCTGAAGCAAGAATTATTCTTGTGCTCAAGAGTAAAAGACTTCAACCTGTCGATCATTTTGTTCTCATTAAGTACATTCTTACCCATATTCATTATTAAGCACTTCTAAACAGAGACTCTCTCCCTTGTCGTAAGGCGGATAAATAGCTTTTGCCTAAAACTTTCACTTAATTTGTTACGAACATTTTGCCTGAGTTTCAATTTTTTTTCATCATCATTATCATCTTCTGATCCTGATATACTTGAAACATCATACTCTCTAATAGAATCAGATGTCAAAAGCTCAAAATCTTCTTCCTTCACAATATTCTTTCTAGGCATTGTCAACTTTACCTATGGCCAACATTCAATGCATCCAAAAATAGACGTTAAATGTGCATTAAATTGCAACAGAAAAACTACCATTGTCTTTTAACAAAAAATTAGAGGAAATTTTTCTCCCCAAAAATGAGGGCAACTTTAACACTATAAACTAATAAATACCTACTAAGCCCCCAAAACAAATATATAGAAACTAGTTGCAAATCTATACCCCAATCAATAAGTTTTGAATTATTTTCTTCAGGGGGAAAGTATGTAGATTTGCATTTGAAGAAAAAATGAAGATATAGATTTTACCAAAAAAAATCACCAAAAAATGCATATTCTGGATGTAGATACTGATAATTAAAATTTTCAAAAATAATGATGCAATGAAAATCATTCTTACATTGATCCGATGAATATCCGACTTTAAATGCCAACACTGGTCTTGAAGGGACTCAAATTGATCCCTGCAAGTATTGCAAGTCCATTTGGGCATTGAAACAACAACATCTTGGGATCTATTAGCATTGTTCTCAATAAGGTAAGGGTTTCGTGGACTGTGTTGTAAGCCCCTGCTTTGAAAACTGTAATTATGATTCAAAAATATGTAATTAGAATGGATTAGAGACTGACAAATAATTAAAAATTCATTTCCAATCCCTTCCTTCCGATAGGTTTTTCACAAATTCCTTCAAAATTTCTGCCTTATCCTGGTCTTAAATTCAATATTTCGAATACAATTACCTATGCAGTTAAATCACATTTATACATATAAGAGTGTATAGCAAATATCCAGGCAACCCTTGGGTTTCATATATATATATACACTAAGGGTCCATACATTCCCATTTAGGGGATTACACAACCATATCCAAAGCAATATTTACATCCCAACAATATACAACAATCCCAAACCAAAATCCAACAACCAACGACCTAAATTATATTCCTACAAGAGTCCTAGTCGCCCTTGGTCGTCTCCTTCCCTTTGGAGCCACTTGCCCTGTCTGAAGGTTAGTCAAAGGAAAGAATGAGATTCAAAAGAATCCCAGTAATAACAAATCACTTATTCCACACATAAACACATAGCATACAAGTAAATCATCAAACCGCACAGCAGCACAAAACACAATATATTAGCTGTCATATATACATGTTGCCTCACTGTCATACACATAACATATTGCCTTACTAGCATTCACATAGCCTCACTGGCTTTTACATAGCCTCTTTGGCCTTTGTATTACTTCTCTGGCATTCACATAGCCTCACTGGCTTTCACATACAGAATTATCACAAAACAATGATAACACATACATAAAATGCATTTACACATAGTACAAGAGAAAGTGTCACTACCTTGTTCTTTCCTGGCATGTTCTGGCATGAGTTGTTCACGCGTAGGGCAAATATCGAACCCTATAAACCAAAATCAAGGATGGCATATTAATTCTCTACTCCCAATTCTCACTTTCAAACACTCAAAATAGTTTGCCACATGAGTTCCTTAAGTGACTATAATAAGCTTAATGAAAACCTAAAAGGCTTGGGAGGTACTAGGTTGGAAACTACTTTTCAAAATCACAAAATGTTGAAAATGGCGGTTGGTTACAGCCAAGAATCCTCTAGCTACAGCCAAAATGGGCACAGAAGCTTTTTGGCTGTAGCCAAAATGGGCACAGAAGCTTTTTGGCTGTAGCCAAAACATGCACATAAAGTTTTGTGTTGCAGCCAAGGAAATTTCAAAAAATCATAACTAATTTCTAGAAAAATCGAAATGAGGTGATCCTAAAACCTATTGAAAGCTATTTAAGTCCTCTTCATTGAAAAAATATGGATTAAGGCTATCCATAACCAAGAAAATACAAAATTTCACAAAACCCAACTCTGCTCCAAAATAGATTCCAGTTTTAATCCCAAACTTTGGACAGTCATTACTCTAAGCACACAAACCAAAATGACACAAATTATATATCTATTTTGAAGCTTGGAATGTGAACTTTAAGACTGAAAAGTTTTAGAATTTTTAGACACCATTTGTAAATTCAAAACGTCTAGACAACCTGACTGCCCTATATAGAGTTTTAAGGGACATAATTTCAGTTTTTGTGCAATTGATTCCAATGGTTCCAAATTCACAACAAATACCATTCCCACACCAATTTTTCACAAGGAATCCATTGGAAACAAAAAAATGACCAAATTCAACTCTCATTGACATGTTCCATAAAAACACACAACATGTCACACAATAACCCAATTCAATACTCACAATGCAATTCCTTTTCATTCAAAGTTCCAAACCAATTTTATTGGCACCAAAACACAAAATGACATCTATTCCAATACCAAATCATCATGCAACCCACAAGACCCTAATGGCATGAAAATTAGGGCTAAAATCCAGAAATTCCAAGTTCATCCAATAAGCACAATCAATATGTCAAAACACAACACTTTCTTACCTCTTCCTCTTTCCAAATCTAGTTCTTGAATTCTTCAACTTTCAATTTTTCTTAAGCTCTCAAACTCCTTCTTTCAAAAATCTAAAACCATCAAGATGAATCTCTCATCAACATGATCAAAGTTAAAGAAGAGTATTTGAGCTAAAGAAGTCATCTACATAGCCAAACTCTCACCTTTTCTTTCCTCTTTCCTCTTCTTGGTTGAACGAAAATGGTGCTGTAGGGAGAGAGAAAATGAGATGGAGATGATGAACTAAGCTTTTCCCTTTAATTGCTTGTTGGATGTTCTAAATGAGAGAGGGAAGAGAAAAAAAAATTTGACACTTTGACCATGATCCATGGTTCTTATAAAGCCAAGTGTCATGATCTTGTTCCTCCTCCTAACTCCTTCCATGTTCATGCAAGCATAGGATCACTCTCTCATAATTTATTGATCTCTTGACATTTAATCCCAACCATTGATCTTCAATTTATCAATGAGTTTCCTCTTCAGTAATTAACTAACTGGTCGGTAACTTTCCTTTTTACCTGTTTTCCCCTTGATTAAGGGAATCTCTACCAAATTACCTCCGAACACATTTTTTAGGGTTCATATCACTCAACCATATGCCCTCCCTCTTATTTAACTCAATTTAAATGTTAATCCATCATTGAACTTAAATACAAGGTTCAGGCACTGATTAGAACATATTCTAATTGAAATTCACATCATATTGTTCAAAAGTATTTGCTTAACAATAATTACATCACTTTTGAAGTATTTAGCCCTTAATCACAATTTGGGATATTACATGTGTCATTGCAATTCTGAAGGTTGTCGGAAGCGGAGGATTGAGTAGAAGCAAGGAAGCGGTAGGAGTGAAAAAAATTCAAGCGTGAATTCGAAAATATGGAACGATGTTACTTTTTTGAGGAATTTGCTGTAGTCAACCTTACTATACTTTGAGCAGGACGATCGTCCGTCGCCATAATAAGTGTTTGGATGGATGAATAAGTGGTGTTTAAGCTACTTTTCACATAAATCGAGACAACACTCCTCTCACAAACTTACTTCATATACCATAAATCAAGATTGAAAAGATACTTTTAAGCATTCCTATCGTTGTTGCAAACACACACATAGTCGTCGAAGGCAATCCGATGCAAGTTTGAGGAGTCCGTATGCCGGGTGTGCTCATCCCTCAATTTTGGGTGGTGACTTTTTTTCTTAAATTTTTTTTGTATTCTTATTTATTTATATTAAATTATATAATGTATTCTGAAATATTTTTGTTATATAGTATCTCAAATTAATTAATTTCTAATCCTATATTTAGAAATATTTTTCCTGTAATATCAGTATCCTTAAATATTTTTTATAACACCTAATATCTAAAATATTTTTTAACATTTGGTATCTTTTGGATGAAATATTAGTGTATGAAATATTTTTTCTAAAAAAAAATTGTTTGGGGATGAGCATTCCTTGCTCATCTTTTGGATGATCAAGGAATGCGGAGTCAAGTTTGAGCGGCATGTAGAAGTTTTATTGAACCAATCATGATTTGGATACATGCTCCTGCTTGCTTATTATTAGAGCTTTTAAAATCAATTTTTTAATCAGGATTTATGGTATACGAGATAAATATCTAAGAAGAGTGTTGTCAATATTTACATGAATAAGCACTTTTATGTCTAAAACGTGGTCTCAAAAAAGCATGTAAAAGAATTATTATTTTTGTAGTATATTATAAATTTATTTTACTCCTAAAAAATAAAAAATAGTAGCATGTATTAATATGCATTTGCGTAAATATCAACGAGATTTTAATTAAGAGGTGCAAATGTGCAATATAAAGGATTAAATAAAATTTTTAGTGAACAAATTTTTTTATATAAATAAATAATTTTAATAATTTATAATAATTATAAATTTGTTATATAATTTTTATATGTTACACAGCATTATGGAATGTCAAGGTTATTAACATTGTTTTGACTTGAGAAAGCATAATTAAACAAATGACACAACTGTTAGAGCAAGCGTTTTACCCAAGATAGGGGGTGAATTGGGTGATACTAAAAATTTCATTGCAAATATAAAACTTGACTGTGAAATTTAAAATAGCAAAGAGTAAGGAGAAATATCACGAAGGTGTACACCGGGAGTTATACTAGTTCGGCCATAACCACTTTGACCTACGTCCAGTCCTCAGAGTTCCTCTGAGAGTTTCACTATAACTTCTAAGATTCAGTGGGTTCTTAGCACCTCAGTACAAGCAAGTTCCTTCACCTGGACACTCACTCCCCCTTACAAGTTGTAATCCAATCCCAACTCAAGGTTCCACAACCTTAATTTATCTCAATAACAAATATTGAGTTTGAATGAAATATCTCTCTCACCGAGTGAATAAGAATCACTGAAGTACAGAATTACTAAAATGAGTAAAACAGAGTAATGAACTTGATGATACGTTCGTGTGTGAGTTCCTGGTATATTTCTCTGTTTGGATGTTCCCATATATATAGGAGTGTTGGTAGTGACCGTTGGAACATTTTCTTCTCGTCCGTTGGAGAGTACGCAGCCACTGTTGACTTTTCCAGTATTTGAAAAATATTTGTTTGCGGTAGGTGGCGGTAGGTGACATTTGAACGTTGCTTTTGACTTTCCTTATTTGGTAAGATCTCTTCATTGTTTATATGTAAATATGCTAAGAATACTAATACAATAAAAGGTTAATCATATATGAAACAAATCAATGATCGTTGGAATGATTTCTAAATTTCTGGACTTGTATACTCGAGTATTCATTTAAGTTTACTCGAGTACATACTCGAGTATCATCGGGAAAACTTTGATAAACTACAAGTCAATAAGCAAACATAACATTACTTGGGTAGTGCATGAAGTAACCAAAACTTCAAACCTTTGGAAATACCTGTTTACTCGGGTACTTACTCGGGTAAGGTACACTTTTCTTTATTAGTTACTCGAGTACCAACTCGAGTAAACCTTCAAATAAACTTTTGGTTACTAGATGCTTTACTCCAGTAATGTTGGCAGGATTTCAAGGCCGAGAGCACTTCAAGTTTGATTACCTTGTTACTCGAGTACATACTCGAGTAAATATAATTTTTCTACATAGCTTACTCGGGTAATGACTTGAAGTTTTCTCCTAAATAACTTTGCATACTCGATTACTTACTCTAGTAATCCACTTTAAATAAGTCATTGAATACCTGCATACTTGAGTAGTGCCTTGAGTGAAATGTGATAAAACCAGATCAAGTTATTCGAGTACTACCTACAGATTTTTGCTCACTACAGTGAGTTACTCGAGTAGCTCCTCGAGTAACGTTGGCAAGGTTGAAAATGCCGAGAGCAACACATTTCTTGAAACAGAGTAACTCGAGTATTGTTGGCAGGTCGAGAGCAACTGGAAGTCTTTTACATGGTTACTCGAGTACATACTCGAGTAACGTTGGCAGGCCAAGAGCAATTCCAAGTTATTTACCCGGTTACTCAAGTGGCTACTCGAGTAACATTGGCAGGCTGAGAGCAACTAGAAAACATTTACCTTATTACTCGAGTGCTTACTCGAGTAACATTGGCAGGTTACTCGAAGGTGTCTCTGCTTACTTCAAATTTTTGTCTCATTACTCGCGTCCTTACTTGAGTAATGCCTTAGAAAACTTGCTACTGATCATGTTTCTCAGCTTTTTCTCTTGGCCTTTCTTCCTTACTCCAATACTTACTTCAAGTGATGATTTTCCATGTTATTACTTTGTTCAAACTTATTTTTTAATTAAATATTTTTCATAATATTCTTTGTTATCATCAAAACATGAGATCTAACATTCTCCCCCTTTTTGATGATGACAAAACTTGGTGATTTTGAACAAGATTTTTGAACTTCTTGAATTCAATAATAATTTTGAAAACCTTGTTAAGTTTATATTCAAAATGTTTTGAAAAAGATTGAAATTATAACATATTCTCCTTGCATACATAATAAACTTCATTAGTCAACCAATGTATCATAATTTAAAACTTAAATGGACTTGAAATGAAATCATAACTTAAATAAACTTGCATTAAACTTAAGGAATTACAAGATGAAAATTTGAAAAGTTCAAAAGCTCCCTAAATCCCATATACACCCTTATACCAAAAAAAATAGACACTCCATAAAATCACACTCAAGCTCTTCTCCCCTTTTTGTCTCCATCAATCAAGTGGAGGACTAGAAGTCTTGACCATGGAGATAGGCTTCACTGGAAGAACCAAAGAAGCATTTGAACCAGAAGAGTCAAATGAACTAGAAGAGACTGGTTCAAGAAGATTAAGTGGAGGGATATGGATGTCATCTCTGGGAGGAATAGGAGCAGGCTGGTAGACAATCATAGTGGTGGTCTCAACCTCTGGAGTATGATGATCAAAAGATGAGGAGGGAGAGGTTTCCTCTGTATGGGTAGGAGATGGAATAGGTTTAGGAGAGGGTTCAGGCTGAGGTTTGGGTGGTGAATCATCAATGATGATATGAATGGTGTCATTGGTTTCAGGGTTATCCACTAAGTATAGGATATCTTTGGGTTGTGGCTCAGGTGGACTAGAGACTGGAGGGATAGAAGGCTTAACCTCAGTGTGAAGAAGGTCAGATGGGATGTTCTCAGGAGGTAGTAGTGTATGCTCTGGAGATGGTATATGCTCTGGAGATGAAGAAGTCTCATGTACAGAAGATGATGGACCGGCAGAAGGTCCGGGACCCAAAGAATCCAATCATGCTAGAATCAATTTCAATGTCTTACCCTGGGCATCATCAAAATTCTTGTTTAAAATCACCAAGTTTTGTCATCATCAAAAAGGGGGAGAATGTTAGATCTCATGTTTTGATGATAATAAAGAATATTATGAAAAAGATTTGATTAATAAATAAGTTTAAATAAAGTAATAACAGGGAAAAGCATCACTTGAAGTGACCATAGAAAAAGCTGAGAAACTTGATCAGAAGCAAGTTTTCTAAGGCATTACTTGAGTAAGTACTCAAGTAATAAGACAGAAACTTGAAGTAACCATAGGCACCTTCCAGTAACTGCCAACGTTACTCGAGTAAGTACTCGAGTAATAATGTAAATGTTTTTAAGTTGCTCTCGGCCTGCCAATGTTACTCGAGTAGCCACTCCAGTAACCAGGTAAATAACTTTGAATTGCTCTTGGCCTGCCAACGTTACTCGAGTAACCATGTAAAAGTCTTCCAGTTGCTCTCGGCCTGCCAATGATACTCGAGTATATACTCGAGTCCCCTGTTTCAAGAAAAGAATTGCTCTCAACTTTTTCAATCCTGCCAACATTACTTGAGTAGCTACTCGAGTAACTTACTGTGGTAAGTAAAACTTAAAGGTAGTACTCGAATAACTTGATCTGGTTTTTTATCACACTTCACTAGAGGCACTACTCAAGTATGCAGGTATTCAATGACTTATTTAAAGTGGATTACTCGAGTAAGTACTCGAGTATACAGAGTTATTTTAAAGAAAAACCTCAAGTCATTACCCGAGTAAGCAATGCAGAAAAAGTGTTGTTTACTCGAGTACGTACTCGAGTAACAAGGTAATCAAACTTGATATGCTCTCGGCCTTGAAATCCTGCTAACATTACTGGAGTAAAGTATCGAGTAACCTAAAGTTTATTTAAAGGTTTACTCGAGTTGGTATCTAAGTAACCTATCAAGAAAAGAATGCAATACTCTAGTAGGTACCCGAGTAAACTAGTATTTCCAAAGGTTTGATATTTTGTTTATTCCATGCACTACCTGAGTAATGTTATATTTGTTTGTTGACTTGCAGTTCATCAAAGTTTTCCTGATGATACTCGAATATGTACTCGAGTAAACTTTAATGAATACTCGAGTATGCAAGTCCAGAAATTTAGAAATCATTCTAACATGCATTGATTTGTTTTCTATATGATTAACCTTTCATTGTATTAGTATTCTTAGCATATTTATAGATAAACAATGAAGAGATCTTAACAAATAAGGAAAGTCAAATGTAACATTCAAATGCTATCTACCGCCAACGGATATTTTCAAAATACTGGAAAAGTCAACAATGGTTGTGCACTCTCCAACGGACGAGAAGAAAATGTTCCAACAGTCTTTACCAACACATCTATATATATGGGAACATCCAAACAGAGAAAGAACAACAAGAACACTCACGAACGTATCATCAAGTTCATTACTCTGTTTTATATTATACTTGTAATTCTATACTTCAGTGATTCTTATTCACTCTGTGAGAGAGATATTTCATTCAAACTCAATATTTGTTATTGAGATAACTTAAGGTTGTGGAACCTTGAGTTGGGATTGGATTACAACTTGTAAGGGGGAGTGAGTGTCTAGGCGAAGGAACTTGCTTGTACTGAGGTACCAAGAACCCACTGAATCTTGGAAGTTATAGTGAAACTCTCAGAGAAGATCTGAGGACTGGACGTAGGTCAAAGTGGTTGTGGCTGAACCAGTATAACTCCCGGTGTACACTTCGGTGATATTTCTCCTTACTCTTTACTGTTTTAATTTCACCGTCAAGTTTTATATTTGCAACGAAACTTTTTAGTATCACCCAATTCACCCCCCTCTTGGGTGAAATGCTTGCTCTAACAGATATACCATAGAACCCTGTGATGATCACACATATCACTAGGTTTGAAATTCAAAGGGCCTACAAGCTCACCAGGTTTAAGGACAGAAAAGATTTGGTTTGAGTCATGTTTGGAGTAAATGTCATCTGGGGGGTTCTCTATCCCTAACCATAAATTTATCCTAGAAGATGAGATGAGAATCTTTTGGCCTCTCATAGTGGTAGTCATTTCTTCCTCAGCTGAAGTTCTATTTGGTTCATCTAGAATCTCAAAGTTGCAGTAAAAATGTGTGACTAATTTTGTGCAAAAAGGAAGTCTAATAGAAAGCAGAGGCATGAATGGTTCTAAAAAAGAACTAAGATCATGCTTTAATACCTCCTGAAGTAATTTGAGGTCCATATAGTGGTCTTGCACACTTTTCTTCTTGAGAATTGAGTAAGGTACTTCGGGGATTCCTCCTGTTTGTTGACATTAAACCCCTTTGGATGTTTGGTGATCTCCTCTTCTGGTAGTTTAGATTTCTTTGAAGACTACCCCTTCTCCAGCTGATCTAGAACGCCAGCCATTGCTTTAGCCACATTCACATCATATTTAGGCTTTTTAGGAGGTTTTGGTGTGAAAGAAGGAGTTGAGGGAATCAGAAGGTGGAGGAGAGGAAGACTTTGCACTTTTGCCTCTCCCAGTAGAGGTACTCTTCTTGGATTGAGCCCTTGTAACTACTGGCTCTTTGATAACAACCCCTTTTGGTTTCGGTTGAGGTTGAGGTTTGAGTTGAACTTTGGCTTTTGACCTAGGTGTGAGGTTTCTTTTCTTTCTGGGAGTAGAAGAAAGAGGATCAGTGAGTTGTGGGGATCCAGATGAATCTGTGGGAGTGAGGTTTTTGGTTCTAACTATTTTGAATCAAAGAAAGCTTAAGTTTTAGAAAAACAGAGGGAAAAGGTCGCGAGTTAGGGTTGGAGGATTCTGAACAAACCAGGAAGTTTTTGGAGCTGAAATCTAATGGGTTTTGTCGGAAATCAAGTAAGAAAGAGATTGTGAAAAAAATTTTGTGAGAGGACAGAGTGATTTACTTGAGAAGATTTTGTGGAAATGACTGAGTTTGCAACAGATAAAGACCTAAAACTCGACGTTACTCGAGGCCTTACTCGAGTAAATTGCATGTTTACTCGAGTCCTTACTCGAGTGATCATACAGGAAATTTCTAAAATAATTCATTTAAATTGTGTACCTGGCATGAATAATATTGTAATTATCCATGTATGTTCCCTCTATCATTTTATAGCCAATTTAGAGCAATTTGAGTCGTTTCTCATCAAATTGGTAATCTGGACTTGCAGTTACTCGAGTCCTTACTCAAGTAAGCTTCAAGTTTACTCAGGGCTCGCCTCGGGTAACCTTTCATTTTCAGTTTGGATTGTTCAGTTCTCACTAATGAACCGTTTGATTCAAATTCCAAGAAACTTGATATGTTACTTCCAATTTTGGAAAACCATTACTCGATTAGTTACTCGAGTAAAGTGCTTCTTTACTTCAAGTTGTTCCTCGGGTAATGCTTCACTGTCAGTCATTACTTCAAGTTGGTACTCCAGTAATAGTGTCCTCTGATAACCTCTGTTTTTATTTCTCAAAATAGAGTTTTAATCTTCCTGCAAAGCAAGTTTCTATATACTCCGATGCTTAAATTAGTAATCATCATAACATTATCAAATGATTTCATCTAATATTATGAGAAACTAAAATAACTTACAACTTATTGGGATTTACCATTCCCAATTCTCTTCTAATGTATAGAAATTGATCTTTTGAAAGGGGTTTTGTGAAGATATCAACTAGTTGAAGTTGAGTAGGAATGAATATCACTTTTACATCTTTCATTTGGACATGATATCTGATGAAGTGATGTCTGACATCGATATGCTTGGTTCCAGAGTATTGAACTGGATTCTTTGCCAAGCTTATCTTACTGGTATTGTCACAATAGATTGGTATTTCTTTGAGATAAATACCAAGATCTTGTAGTTGTTATTTTAACCATATCACTTGTGCATAACAACTTGAGACTGCAACATATTCGGCTTTCGTTGACGAAAGAGACACTGTATTTTGTTTCTTGCTAAACCATGATACAAGAGATCCTCCAAGAAATTGTCCTTATCCACTGGTGCTCTTTCTGTCTATCTTGTATCCTCCATGATCAGAATCTGAATATGCAACTAGATATTCACTTCTTCCTTTGGGATACTACATACCTAATTCGGGTGTGTCAGCAAGATATCTAAAGATTCGTTTGACAGTTTCCGCATGTGATTCCTTTGGTGCTGATTGATATCTTGCACATATGCCAATACTAAATTGGATGTCTGGTCTACTTGCCGGGAGATAGAGTAATGATCCAATCATTCCTTTGTATTTTGTGATGTTGTAGTCTTTCCCTTTGACATCAGCATCAAACAACGTAGTTGAGCTTATAGCCGTGTCTGTGTCATTTGCTTCATCCATTCCATACTTCTTCAACAACTCTTTTAAGTACTTTGTTTTAGAGATGAAGATTCCATTCTTTCTTTGTTTGATTTGCAATTCAAGAAAGAAATTTAATTCTCTGATCATTGACATCTCAAACTCTCCCTGCATTATCTCAGAAAATTCCTTACATAGAGATTCATTAGTAGCACCAAAAACAATGTCATCAACATATATTTGAACAATTAAAATATCATCACGTTTACGTTTTATAAAAAGTATTGTATCAACTTTTCCCCGTACAAAACCTTGATCAATAAGAAATTTACTGAGCCTTTCATACCATGCTCTAAGAGCTTGTTTTAAACCATATAAAGCCTTTTTGAGTTTGAAAACATGGTCAGGTTTAGTTACATCTTCAAAACCTGGAGGTTGTTCTACGTATACTTCTTCCATGATGTAACCATTTAGAAATGCACTCTTTACATCCATTTGATAGAGTTTGAATCCTTTAATGCATGCAAAAGCTAAGAGTACGCGTATAGCTTCCAATCTAGCCACTGGATCATATGTTTCCTTATAATCAATCCCTTCTCCTCCTTCCTGATTATAGCCTTTGGCCACCAATCTTGCCTTGTTTCTGACAATAATTACGGATTCATCGAGTTTGTTCTTGAATACCCATTTAGTACCAATGATCGGATGATCCTTTGGTCGGGGTACCAAATCCCAAACTTGATTTCTTTCAAATTGATTCAGTACTTCTTGCATTGCTATAACCCAATCATTGTCTGATAAG
Source organism: Inga leiocalycina (assembly GCA_963242795.1). Lineage (NCBI taxonomy): Eukaryota > Viridiplantae > Streptophyta > Magnoliopsida > Fabales > Fabaceae > Inga > Inga leiocalycina. Next base: position 47,082,061 of record OY725324.1, read on the forward strand.
GCTTCATCAATGTTAGAAGGTTCAATCTCAGAGATGAATGCAGAAAAACTTACTTTATTGAACATTCTATTTCTAGTTTTGATCCCCTTACTCACATCTCCTATGACTTGATTTATGGGATGACTTTTATTATATTTCCAGGCTCTAGGTTGTCCTAGTGATTGCTCTTCTTCCTTGGTTTCATCAACCTCTGGAATAAGAGATTTAGAAAAAGATTGACCATTCTCTTGATTTAAAACAACTTCCTGTTGTCATTAATGGTTTTGTCATAGGACTAAAATTCATCAAATACAATATGTATTGATTCTTCAATAACACATGTTCTTTTATTAAAAACTCTATATGCTTTACTTTGGTTAGAATATCCTAGGAAAATTCCTTCATCAGTTTTAGAATCAAATTTTCCCAAGTTATCTTTACCATTATTATGAATGAAACACTTACAACCGAAGATGTGTAGATGAGCAATGTTTGGCTTTCTTCCTTTGTACAGCTCATATGGTGTCTTTCCAAGTTTTGTTCTGATATAGGCCCTATTTGAAATATAGCATGTTGTACTCATAGCATCAGCCCATAAAACTTGAGACACATTCTTTTCATTCAACATTACTCTAGCCATTTCAATTAGCACTCTATTCTTGCGTTCCACAACTCTATTTTGTTGAGGCATCCTTTGAGCAGAGAAATTGTTATCAATGCCATTAGTATCACAATATTCTTCAAAGGCTTGATTTTCAAATTCTCCACCATGATCAGTCCTAATACCTATAATGGACATACCTTTCTCATTTTGCACTTTCTTGGCAAAAATAATAAATTCTTCAAAGGTTTCATCTTTTGATGATAAAAAAATAACCCATGTAGATCTAGAGAAATCATCAACAATGACCAATGAATATAAGTTGCCGCCAAGACTCTTTACTCTTGCTGGGCCAACTAAATCCATATGCAATAATTGTAGAAGTTTATTTGTTGAAATCTCATTTTTAAATTTGAAAGAAGATTTAGTTTGCTTACCCTTTTGACATGCGTCACAAATCAAGTCATTTTTGAAAGTTACTAGGGGTAATCCAAGAACTAAATCCTTTTTGAGTAGTTTGCCTAATTGATGCATATTGACATGAGCCAATCTCTTATGCCATAGCCAACTTTCATTGGCATTACTCAGAAAACAGTTTTCAGATTCATTTCTACTAATATCTAGAGTATAACAATTACCTTCCCTTTTTGCTCTGAGCTTAGCCTTGATATTCTTCTTATCAGGTGGTAAGTCATTCTTGTTGATAATTAGACATTCCTCTGAGTCAAATATTATCCATTTGTCTTTATTTGCACTTTGACTTACGCTCAGCAAATTGTGACACAAGCCTTCAACATAATATACATCTTTGACTTGTATTCCTTTGTCATTTTTTATTTCACCAATTCCTGCTATCCTTTCGGTTTGATTTCCTCCAAATTTTACCTTTCTACCTTCTTTAGGTTGCAATTTGGTAAAGCTTTCGAAATCACCAGTCATATGTCTAGAGCATCCACTATCTATGTACCATTTATTGTTTTTGGATGTCTTGAGACATATCTGCAATAAAATGACTAAGTCTTAGGTACCCACATCTTTTTGGGTCCTTTTGGGTTAGTACAAATAGTTTTCTGAACATATGAGCCTTTAGGTACCCATTTGTAGGTTCCTATGTTTCCTTTCTTCTTATGAATGCATGAAGAGGTATAATGACCTTTTCTATTACAGTAATTACAAAATGCAAAAGGATTCAATGTATGCACAGAATGCTGGAAATAATTCAAATATGACTTACCTCCTGCTTTCTTTCTACCTTTCCTCTTATCTGATTTTGGATCATATCCAATTCCAGATCGGTCATTTACAAATCGTTGAGCTTTTAAAATAACATTTAGCATCTCACTTCCTTGTGTAAAATTTTCAAGAGTTTTTGTAAGATCAGTGTTTTTCTTTTTCAAAGAAGAACAATTTTCACAATTCTTTTCTGAACTTTCTTTAAGTTCAATTTCAAGAACTTTGTTTTTCTTTTTGAAAACAATTAATTCTTTAACTACTTTGATGAATTCAGAATGTAAAGCATTATATTCAGAGAGTAATTCATCATAGGTAGGATCAGAATCATTTACCTCTTCTTCTGTTTCTTCTTGAGCAACAAGACAAATATTGGCTACTTCTTCCTCATCACTTTCATCCTCAGAGGAGCTATCACCCCATATAGTAGATACGAAGGCCTTCTTTTTGTTGAAGAATTTGTCTTTTCTCTTTTGGTTCAGCTTTGGACATTCTGATTTGATATGTCCTGGTTTTCCACATTCGTAGCAAATGATATAGGTCCTCCTTTCTGAAAGTGTTTGAATCCTTGACCTTTCTTGTAAAACTTTCTAAATTGTTTTATGATTAGGCCCATTTCATCATCGTCAAATTCCTCATCCTCATCTTGATTCTCTTCTTTTGCTTTTAGTGCTAGACCTTTCTTTTTCTTGTCACCAATGTCATCTAGTTCTCGTTTGAACTTTAGTTTGCATTCATATTCAGAAAGACTTCCAAATAGAGAAGCAACTGATCTCATTGATTCTCCTTTTGCTTCTTCTATCGCAGTGACTTTGGCCTCCCACTCTTTAGAAAGAATATTCAAAATCTTTCGTACTTGGGTATGCAGATCATAAACTTTCCCAAGTGCTACAAGTTGATTAACAAGATGAGTATATCTAAGTTTAAATTTAGATATTGATTCACCTGATTTCATTCGAAGTAGATCGAATTCAGTGACCAAGGTGTTGATCCGATTCTCCTTTATTCCTGAAGTTCCTTCATGAGCTATTTCCATAGCTTCCCACATTTCCTTTGTTGTTGGAAGTGTGCAACTTCTGAAGTATTCACTTTGACTCAAGGCACTTTGTAACATCAGAATTTCTTGTCATTCTCATCATATTCTGCTGGCGTCTTTGTAATTTTCTGAGAATCTACAGTCTTTGTAGGTTGATAGTTTCCACTCTCAATTACATCCCATAGCCCATATTCAGTAGCCATCACGAATTCTCTGAACTTTTCTTTCCAAAAGGAAAAGTGTTCACTACTGAAACCTGGAGGTCTCGTGATGGATGCTTCGTCGGGAAGAATTCCTTCACCCATGCTTGCCATTAGATCCTTCTTAGGTTGTTATACCTTAACAAGAAGACCTACGCTCTGATACCAAATGTTAGAGCAAGCGTTTCACTCAAGAGGGGGGTGAATTGGGTGATACTAAAAATTTTGTTGAATGGGAGATTGCATGAGAGTTCTAACATATTTTAATTCCACTTTAAAGATGATGTGATTCCTGCTTGGCAATCACACATTAAAGGATATTGGCTGCCATAATATTGATATAAGGTGATAGAGGATCACTCTAACAAATTCCTTTTTAGGTAGAATAGCATTGATGAGTTTTCCATTAAGTTGAATTTGATATTGCATAGTAGAGAGGCATTGGTGAATCAAGTTAATCCATTTGAGAGAATATTCCATCCTATGAAGAATAGCAAATATAAAATGTCATGATAATTTGTCCAAAGCCTTAGAAAAATCTACCTTTAAAGCTACGATCTTTTTCCTACCAATCTTGGATGAGTAGATTTGAGACATGATATATGAGGAAAGGAGAATGTTGTCAGATATCAACCTTCCTTTAAGAAAAGCACATTGGTTAGGATGAATAATCTTGGGCAGGATAGCCTTGAGTCTATTGCTTAAGACTTTTGATATAATTTTATAAGCTACTGTACAACGGCTAATTAACCAAAAATCTTTGAAATCTTGTGGCTTATCAGTTTTGGGGTTGAGTATTATAATAGTATTATTCAAAGATTTGAGCAAGTACTCAAATTTCCAAAAGGAATCCACCATATTGAAATATCATTTCTGAATAAATCCCAATGCTTTTGATAATAATAGGCATGAAAGCCATCAATTCCTGGAGCACTATCCTTAGGTAAATAAAAAACAGCAGCTTTAACTTCCATTAATGAGATTAGAACCATCAAAGAGGTAATTTCATTCTCATTCAAAGAAGGAATTGAAAGATAACTAAGACCTTCAAGGATTTCCTCCGTAAAAGTCTGACGTGGATCCTAAAATATTTCTTGAAAGTGAGAGAGACCATGTCAGATAATTCAGCCTCATCAAACATCCACTCTGGTTTTTGAGGACTTCGAATATAATTAAAGGATGTCTTTTTGTTTACTCATGGAAATAAGCAGTATTTCTTTCCCCTTTATAGAACCACTTCAACTTTTTGTCCAAAAAAAAAAGAACCACTTCAATTTAGCTCTTTGTGCTCAAAAACTTGCCTTACAATCATAAAGAAATTCTAATTGGTGTTTAGTGTAACCCCTTTACTCTTAACATGTTTTGATGAGTTTTTACATAAAATGTATATGGACCACTAAGCCTAGTTTCAATTATAGCTTTAGTTGATTGGCCTTTTCTTAAAAATTTTAAACTTTCCAAAGTAATTACTTAGTGGTTCCCAACTTAATCGTGACTCATTAGTTCTTAACTTCATTTATAATTAGTGTCAAAGTAGCTTCTCTGCTTATAAACCCATAGATTGTTCGTTATCTAATGGGCCCTTGTTATACAATTGCCCAATCTTAACTTAGTTATTGCATCATGGGAACATATCAACTTTCTACATCTTATTACCGGTAATACGATCGTGTCTTTACATCTATAACATACAAAGTATCTAGACTACTAAGACTTCCTAAGTGATAGTGAAATTAATACAAAGATAACCAATAGAAAACTCAATTCTTTTGTCTCTGCGCTTTATTTATCGATGCTTTCCTATTTGCTCTTTGAGTTGCTTGCCTTCGTTGTAAATTCAATATAGGAAAGGGTGAGATTAGTAAGAATCTCAGTAGTAAAAATATTCAATCACATAAAATGCATGTTCATAAAGCATGTTAAATAATCCATCACACAATATCAATCACCACATACAACATTCAAAAATCAAGATGCATCAATAATAAAAATCACGAAACACAATACCATAGTGCTTAGCAAAATAGGTCTTATAGCCTAGGCCCTCTACCTCAAACAAGATGCATATCTGGACTTACTACCATCACAATCTTATAGCCCAAGGTCACTACCCCATGCAAACTTGCACATCAGGTCTTACTACCTTAGGCCACTGCCTAACATAATTATGAATGCATATTTCAGGACTCACTGGTCTAACATTATAGCCTCACATTTGATGGTAAAAATATACATGTAGAACAGTACATAATATATTAGAAAAAGAGTTACTACTTGATCGCCTTTCCTGCGCTTTACCTTTAGCAACCAATTCCTCTTCCAGCTTGGGCAAATACCAAATCCTATAATTTATAATGGGTTAAGGTGCAAATTTGCCAACAAATTTTTAAGGAAGGAGAGCTTGTCACAATTATGTTTTAAAGGGGAAAAAATACACATAAGGAATTAAAAGTAGAGCATCCAACACAAAATTGTTAAATTTGACCTAACGTCGTTAGAGGTTTTCTTCTCATATAATTTAACACCATTATGTCAAATTTAATGGTTTTGTACTGGATGCTCCACTTTTAATCCCTTATGTGTATTTTTCCCCCTTTAAAACATAATTGTGCCAGGCACTCATTCTTTAAAACTTTGTTGGCAAATCTACTCAACGCATTTATAACTCAATAATAGACAGGTCATTATTTATCCCAATTTGATTGGCATAATACAAATTATGTTATTCTTTCACATATCTCTAGTTGTGTCCTTTACTTAGCTTTGTTGGTTATCTTTAGTACCTTTTGTGTTATATCCAACATATACTTCTTCCAAGACATTATATATCTTCCTTCCTTGAGAATTGGGTATTTAAGGTGGTTACATTAACCCCTAAGTTATAGTTCTAATCCTCATGATCTTACTAATCACAATTCCCTCCAAATGCTGCCAATCCGCAGGTTAACCTTAATCTGCCTGATTTCATCAAGAAAATTTGAAAATTCATAACTTAATCTAGAAAATTCCAATTGAGTTGGTTCAAATTCCTACATGAAACTATTTAAGTTATCTGTATGGGAAAAATATTAAACAAGGTCAATTGAGAGTGCTAAGATCCTAAAATCCATGACCAACAGAACTACCTCAAGATTCATTCTATTTTTTATACCTAAACTTTACGAATTCATTACTTGTAAACTACTAATCTAAAGAAGACATTCTATGCCTCATTTTAAAGCTTAGGATGTCTACTATTGACCTGTAAAATATCATAATCATTGGGCAAGGTTTGATAATCCAAAATTGAACCTCAAGCAATCTGACTTTCTGGAAAATAAATCTGGAAGCACTAACCTTAAAAAACTTTCAACTTCAAATTTAGGGTTTTCAATATAATCCATCCAAAATCATAACCACAAGCTATTCCTACAAAAGTTTACCCATAAAATTCATTTCTAATCTCAAATTTAACAAAATATAGTTCCTTCCGGTGCCTTAAATCAAAGTTATGTTTTCCATTCCGGTGCTCTCAAAATCATTTCCTCACCTTTATCCTACACAATTTTTCATTCTAAACCCATTGGAAACCTCAAAATCAGCAAAATCATATTGTTTTAATAACCCTCACCAGGATCTTATTGATATATGTTGGTCATACTTAAGGCAAATGAGATATCCGGTCGAGTATATAACATGGCATACATGATGGATCTAATGGCCGAGGAATATGGAATCTTACTCATACGATCTCACTGATCAGGTGTACTAGGAAATAGATCCTTGCTAAGATGGATGCCATGAGATATGGGCATGTAACTCCTTTTTGAATCTTGCATACTGAACCTATGCAGTATCTTGTATATGTATATGCTCTAACTTAGGCCTATTAGTCTTTTAGATCTATCTCTATCAATCTTAATCCTTAGGTTATATGTAGCTTCACCTAAGTCTTTCATCGAGAAAGACTTTCCTAACCAAGTCTTGATACTCTGTAAGGTAGGAATGTCATCCCAATAAGTAGGATGTCATCTACATAAAGCACTAAAAATACAACTGTACTCCCACTAACCATCTTGTAAACACAAGGTTTATCAATGTTTTTTATGAATCCAAACTCTTTGACCACTTCATCAAAATGATGATTTTAGCTATGGGATGCTTGCTTGAATCCATAAATGGATCTTTGAAGCTTGCAAACTTTACTAGAGTCCTCTAGATGCATAAAACCTTCAGGTTGTGTCATGCACACATCCTCAAGGAAATTTCCATTAAGGAAGGCTATTTTGACGTCCATCTTCCAGAGGATTGGTTGAACTGGTTGGAAAAGATCTTCGAAGTCCTCGAGTGTCCAACAAAGGTGAAGGCGGAGTTGGCAATATACAAGTTAGAGGGGGATGCAGACTGGTGGTGGCAGAATATCACCATGACATTGTGAAACCGAAATGTACCACTGACCTGGGAGGCGTTTCAAGAGAAGTTTAATGAGAAGTATTTCCCTAAGTCGGTAAGGCTTGAAAAGGAATCCAAATTCCTAGCTATCAAGTAGGGTGATACAGAGAGCTTTGATGAATAGTTATCCCACTTCATCCGTCTATTTTGATACTCTTCCTACCTCTGACGTATGGATAATGAGGAGTGGAGCTCTAATATGCTTATCTGTAGGTTGAGGCATGAGCTGAGGAAGACGTTAGCCACTTATGTATTTACCGACTTCAGCAAGGCGGTGCAAGAGTGCAAAATATATGAGGATAATTTAAGAGAGTTGTACCTGACCAAGGGTAGTGGCAACCACAGTAAGCCTAGAAAGGCAAATACTTCCCAGAAGCCGAAGGGATAAGGGTTCTTGCCTATGGGTAATAGTAAGAGGCCCTATCAATTTAAGGGTCGTGGTACTCAGAGACCTCCAGCGGGAATGATGTGCTCTCAATGTAAAGGCTATCATCCTAGCAAAACTTGCTCAGAGCAAGTGATTTGTTTCAATTTCAAGCAACTAGGACATATTTCTACTAAGTGCCCACGACTGCCGACAGAGCAAAGGCCCAGGAATCAGGGTCGAGTGTTTGCGATGACACATGGGGAGGCCCATAAGGTAAAGTCCTTCTCAATGGTAACGAGTTACAAGCTTTATTTGATTCAGGTGTAAGTTATTCTTTTATTTCTTATGAATGTGTAAAGCGCCTGGGATTGCATGTACATAGATTACCATTTGATTGGGTTATGTCAACGCCAATGGGTGTCAAGGCTGTGACAATCGAAGCATGTCTAAATTGTGTGATAGTTGTTGAGGGACTTGAGTCTACAGTCGATTTGATTTGCTTGCCGCATCAACAACTAGAAGTTATTTTGGGTTTTAACTACTTAACAGCGAATGATTCAAGGTAAAATCCTTCTCGGTGGTAACGAGTTACAAGCTTTATTTGATTTAGGTGTAAGTCATTCGTTTATTGCTAATGACTATGTGAAGCGTCTGGCATTGCATGTGCATAGATTACCATTTAATTTGGTTGTGTTGACGCTAATGGGTGTCCAGGTTGTGACGGCCAAAGGTTGTCTAAATTGTGTGATAGGTTTTGAAGGACTTGAGTCCACAGTCGATTTGATTTCCTTGCCACTTCAAAAACTAGAAGTTATTTTGGGTTTTGACTAGTTAACAGCGAATGATGTACTGCTTGATTGTGGTAATAAGAAGATAACTAATCATATACACAAAAGGAGAATGATGTGATGCCAGTTTGAGTTTCCTTTCAATGGCTAAAGTTGAGAAATATCTTGAAAAGGGATGTCAGGGGCATATAGTGTTCTTTTTGGTGCAAGGAGAGACAAGAAACTTTAGAAAGCATACCCGTGGTAAGAGAGTTCCCTGAGGTATTTCCTAATAACCTTAGCGGATTACCTCCAGAAAGGGAAGTGCAGTTCCCAATTGAAATCGTGCCTGGAGTTGGTTCTATATCAAAGGCCCCATACCATATGGCCTCAAATGAAATGGCGGAGTTAAAGAAGCAAATTGAAGAGTTGCTTGAAAAAAGGTTTATTCAACCCAGTGTTTCACCGTGGGAAGCTCCAGTATTGTTTGTGAAAAATAAAGATAGAACCTTGAGGCTTTGTATTGATTACAGAGAACTTAACAAAGTCACTGTTAAGAACAAGTATCCACACCTGAGAATCGATGACATTTTAGATCAACTGTCTGGTTCTTTTGTATTCTCTAAAATTGATATAAGGTCGAGTTATCATCAGTTGTGGGTGAGATCAGAAGACGTACCAAAGACTGCTTTCAAAATGAGATACGAGCACTATGAGTTTTTACTGAAGCCCTTTGGGTTGACTAATACACCTGTGGTATTCGTGAATTACATGAACAGTGTCTTTTGACAGTACCTTGATCAATTTGTTATGGTGTTTATCGATGACATCCTGATAAACTCTAAGAGTAGAGAAGAGCACGAGCATTATTTGAGAATTGTGCTTGAGACATTGCGTGAAAAACAAATCTATGCCAAGTTAAGTAAGTATGAGTTATGGCTTACGGAAGTAAAATTTCTTGGCTATGTTATCTCAGGAGAAGGGATCTCGGTGAATCTCAGTAAGGTGGAAACAGTACTGGACTGGAAGATGCTAGAAACTGTATCCAAAATATAGTGTTTTTTGAGTCTTGTTGGGTTACTACCAGAGATTTTCCCAGAATTTCTAACATATCGCCTTACCGATGACCAAGAACATGAGAAAGGATCAGTCGTTTATGTGGGATGACCATTGTGAAAATTGTTTTACTAAGCTAAAGGAAAGATTGACTACAGCATCAGTGTTGATTATACCAGATCCCAGTGAGGCTTATGTCATATATAGTTATGCGAGTAAGCAGGGGTTAGGGTGTGCCCTGATGCAACAAGGACATGTGGTGGCCTATGCCTCTCAAAAGCTTAAGCTGTATGAAATGAACTATCCTACTCATGATCTAGAGCTTACGACAATTGTGTTTGCATTGAATGGTGTGACAGTGGAATTGTACTGCAACTACAGGAGTCTCAAATATCTGTATGATGAGAAAGAGTTAAATATGAGACAGTGTCGTTGGATAAAGTTGCTTAAAGATTACAACCTGGAGATCAAATATCATCCGGGTAAAGCTAATGTCGTTGCGGATGCTCTTAGTCGAAAGACAGTGCTTGTTGCAGCAATGATGATTCAAGAGGTGAAATTGATTAAGGATTTTCGAGACTTTAATCTCTCGAATGATATCCTATGTGGCAGTTATAGTGTTTTCCAAGGGGGGAATGACCTGAGCACTAAAATTGAAGAGGCTCAAATGCATGATGAGCGAGCCTAGTTCATCTGAGCTATGATTGAGCAAGGAGGGACTCGGGATTATGATTTGTCACCTACTGGACTAGTTCGTTACCAGAAGAGAATCTATGTTTCACCGAAGGCTGACTTGAGACAGAGAATTCTAGATGAGGCTCATAAGAGTCAGTATACTCTTCACCCAGGTAAGACCAAGATATATCACAACTTGAAATCCATGTATTGGTGGCAAGGGTTGAAGAGTGATGTGACTAATACACTATTTGGTACGGGGGAAGTGTTTTTGAAGGAAGTGGAAGTTGAATTAAAAGTGGAAACAGAATTGGAAGTGGGGATAAAAGTGAGGTTAAAAGTGTGTTTGGTATGACGATGGAAGTAAGGTATTATTTTAATTCAATATTTGTATTTATATTATGAAAGTACCAAACTACCCCTAACTCAAAAAAAATCACCCCTTCCTATTATTGACTCCTCTGATTCATCCCCTTCTTCATCGTTTCAAATTAAGAAATCAAGTACCAATAGAGTGATTTGTTGTTCATGTCTAACAAGAAATTGCATAACACCTCTCAAAAATACTACTTCTATTTCAAAATAGAAATCAAACTTAAAACAACCTCAAATCCAAAAATCAAACCCAAATCGCTATTCATGGCAAACTCAGAAATTGAGATCGCAGAGTTCAAATGGACGGAGGATATTATCGCAACCCATAAAACTAGAAATAAACCCAGAAAACCATATGTGGCTATCATTGAGGACTAGTAGGGAGATGGAGGATGTGGCTGCCAGAAAACCAGATCTGATGACTATGGTTCACTGACAACATCAACGCGCATTTAGTCAAATAAAGAACAAGAAGAACAAGAGAGATTATATCTGGGCAATGGAGGTTTGAACAACTAGGTGTTGTAAAAAAGCTTTCAATTTGGAGTAAGGAAAGGTTGGCCTTAGGCGGTTGCCAAGGAAGAAGTGGTGTGGAAGATGATAATGACATATTGAAGAAGGGAGAGACAAAGGTTGAGGAAGAAAACGTAGGACCATCGCTAGGAACGGACTATCGCCGTCTTCGCTAGAGGAGGATTGTCACCACTGTCGCTTGAAGACGATTGTCGCCACCGTCACTAGTGCCGGTAGACCCCTTTTCAGAAGCACAACATTGATTTTTAGCTGGCTCACTCGAGTGAAGATGACCTCAGTCGAGTGATAGGAGGCATGCACTCAAGTGAGATTGGCTCTCACTCATGAGTGTTTGACAGTGAGCAACAACTACGGCTAGAAAGTGCTCACTTGAGCATGAGGCTTTGCACTAAGGTGATGACTCCAAATTCACTCGAGTCCCCAAAAGTGCAACACAGAAAGTGACAACCTGAGAGCACAGATAACTTCAGAGGAAAAAGTACACTCGAGCACAACCCTTGGCACTCGGGTGGGAAGACTGCACTTGCGAGTGTCAGAACACACTCTTGACAAATGGCCTGTGAGTGCTTGGCCAAGAGAAACCTTAACATGGCATCACACTTGCACTCAAGTAAACCCATGCTCACTCGAGTGATGGCTTGTATCAGTCGTGAATCAGGAAGTGCACTCACGCTTTAGGCATGGAAGTGCAACAAGAACTGAAAGAACTTGGGCAAAAATATACACAACACTCGAGTGAGACTTATCCTTACTCAAGTGAGGCTTATCAGATTGCCAAATCGCAGCAAAAGATAGAAATTCCCAGATTGGTCAAAACTGATCCCAATGGTTCCCTTACTTAACACAAAGCTCATAACCACTTAAAATTTTATAAGGAACAAATTGGTAACCTCCAAAACACTCATAAACCCATCCTAACAACAATTCATACTCTTGGATCTCTATAACACACTCAATGCCCAAAATCATTCAACCTATTTCTAAAATTCAAAACCACATCCAACACTCAAATAACTCCACAATAAACTAGTTCCACCATCATTCATCATATAATCCATGCATTCAAAAATTGGCATAAAGCCAGGGCAAATTCCCGAATTCATCATGCTCAACCAAAAATTACAATAAATATATCAAAATGATCTAAATGCTTACATCTTCACTTTGCTACAACCAAAACCTTGATTCTCCAACTGTCAAATCTGCTCCAACACTCAAACTACCACCTTCCAAAATTCTGGAACCATTAAGATGAAGTTCTTAACACTATGAACAAGATTAGTGAAGAATATTAGAGCATAGGAGGACCATTACCTACCTAAAATTCAAGCTTTCCCTTTCTCTTTTCTCGCTTCAAGTCGCCAGAAATGGAGAAGGAGGAAAGAGAAACGATAAGATGATAATGATGAAGAAGATCACTTCCCTTCCCTATGCTCACTACCTATTGCTTTGAGAGAGAGAGAGAAGAGAGAGAAAAGTGACTTGACATGTTGACTCAAATCCATGGTCCACATTGAGCCACTTGGCATAATCTTGTTCACTCTTCTATGAGCTCACATAGATGCAAAGCATACAATTCTGACCCATAGATAATAAATCTCAACCATTGATTTTTAATCACCAATGAGTTTCCTCCTTCGAACCTGGCCAATTGGTCGGTAAATTTCCAATTTTACTATTTTGCCCCTGGTTTCACTATGATTATTTAATCATCACTATGAACATTTATATCAAATTCACATCACATTTCTCCAAAAGTGTTTAATTACACTAATTACAATTAATTTTGAAGTCATTAGCCCTTATTCTTAAATTGGGTCATTACATATGGCGTGGTGTCTTATTTGTCAAAAGGTGAAGATTGGACACCAGAGACGGCCAGGATTGCCTCAGAGTCTGAAAATTCAGAATGGAAGTGGGAGAGTATGACCATGGATCTAGTGGTGGGTCTGCCCAGGATCAGGAACTATGATGCAATCTGGGTGATTGTTAATCAACTCAGAGTCTGCATACTTCATACCTATCAACGCTAGCTATTCTCTTGATAAAATGGCTAAGATATACATCAAAGAAATAATGAGACTCTATAGTACACTGAAGAAAATTATCTCTGACAGAGATCCTTAGTGTACTTTGAGATTTTAGAGGGCTCTGTATGAACCTATAGGCACACAATTAAAGTTTAGCATGCCCTACTATCCTCAGACAGACGAACAATCCAAGATGACCATTCAAATGCTAGAATATATGTTGAAAGCGTGTGTCCTAGATTTTAAAGGAAAGTGGGATTATTACCTTTCACTCCCCTAATTATCCTATAATAACAGTTATTATACGAGAATTCCGATAGCTCCATATGAGGCATTGTTTAGTAGGAAGTGTTGATCACCATTGTGCTCGATAGAACTATCTGAGAGGAAGTTGTATGGGTTGGATCTTGGTGATCAGACTTCAAAACATATCAAAATCATCAGGAAAAGGCTCCTTATAGTACAAGGTCGACAGAAGAGCTATGCTGATAAAAGGAGAAGACCTCTCAAGTTTGAAGTGAGGGATCATGTTTTCTTAAGAGTATCTCCTGTCATAGGTATCGGGAGAGCAATCATGTAGAAGAAGCTGAGCCTGAGGTATATTGGTCCATTTGAGATTTTGGCAAGAATCAAACTGGTGGCATATCGGATAGCACTACCCCTAAATTTAAGCAGACTTCAAGATGAGTTCCATGTCTCACAGCTTAAGAAGTACCAACCAAACCCTAAGCATATTATTAAGTATGAAGAGGTCGACTTACAAGATAACTTCACTTATACGCTAGAGCTAGAACGAATAATTGATTGGAAAGAGCGGAGGTTTAGGCATCAAAGCTTACCATTTGTGAAGGTGGTTTGGAAGGGAATGTCTCCAGGAAAAACAACTTGGGAAGTTGAAGCGGACATGAAGAAGCGGTTTCCTAATTTTATGCCCCATGATGTGTAACAAATTTCGGAGATGAAATTTATTGAACAGGGGGAGAATTGTAATGCCCTAAATTTTGATTAAGTAATAATGATAATTATTGAGAATGTTTTGTGAATTAAAAGTTTGAATTATTATGTGTTATGTGGCAATTTAGGTTAATGTGCCAGAATCAGTGGAAAATTAGAAAGAATGGAAAATTGTCGGGTAATTAATCAGTGGTTAATGAAGAAATTAATTACTAACTAAGAAGAAATGAGTTGTGTGACCAAATGGCTAATGTAGTGGTTAGAGTAACTAATCAGTTACTTACTTTATTAGAGCCAATGGAAATGTGACATGTGGCAAGCTTATAGGATAAGAGACAGTGTTGGAAAGTCAAAATCTTATTTTTATTGGTTTCTCTTTCCTCTCTCCCTCCTCCTTTTCGCTAAAGCAAGCATGGGCATGGGGGAGTATTATCATTTCATCTTCTTTAAACTCTCTTCTCTCTCATTCTCTCTCTCCAATTCGGCAGCCATAGAAGGGAAGGAAAGAGAAAGCTTCTAAGGTAAACTTCTTGCCATTTGACCTTTTAGATGACCTTTAATGCCAAAAATCCTTTCTTTAATCACGTTCCTTGGATTGAGAATTCCATTTCTATAGTCTTAGATTATCCATTGGTGGTGTTTTGAGAACATAAAGAAATCTAAGGATTGGTGAATCAAGGAACCTTTTTGAGAAAGTTGTTGAGGTAAGTAAGATGAATCTTTCTATATGATTTTTGTGGCCACTGGATTTATTCTTGAATTTCTTGAATTTATGCCCTATTTTTGAAAATTTGGATTATTGTGTGTATGGCATGTTGTTGTCATGGAATAGGAATTTGGTAATTTTGATGTTTCCATTAGATTCCTTGTGCAAAGTTATGTGAGGGTAGCCTTGGATTAGAATTTGGGATCATTGGAAACATATGGTAAAAACTTGGAAAATCCTGTCAACTTTGCTATGTTTTTAGCTTCTGATAAGCATTACTCGAGTGATATAGGATCTTACTTGAGTACAACATTGTATGTTCTCTCTTTCCTTCAATTTTTCTGTTACACTCGTATGAAAGCTTGATGTTGTGAAATGTGTCGTAGTGCATTACATTTGTGGTATCAGAGTTGTAGTTCCTAGCAAGGGTAGAATTTGCTAGGATTGTTGCCATAGTTTGTTGGCTTAGTCATAGATGATGACTTAGAATTATATTTTGTGTACATATGAGTGTTTATGCGGTTTGTGGATATATATAAGTTTTAAGGACTATATGTATACATTTGCTATGGTACTAACATGGTGAATCATTTATAGAGTTAAAAGACAAAATGGTTCACCCTAAACTTAGACAAGTGGATCTACAGGTAGAGGAATTAAATGACAATCCACCTGATCTAATGCAAGAGATGATGATCCTGAACAAAGAGCAAAGAGACATGATTGCTGAGCTAAGAGAAGAGCTTAGAGAAGAAAGGGCTAAGCACAACAAGGAAAAGGTCCAGTCTACATGTGAGGAGACCCAAGAGGAGACCCCAATAAAGACTCATCATGAGAAGATAGCTGAGGAGTCCAATCAATCTCACGAGTCCCCATCTCGTATAGTGTCAAATCAAGAGTCACAATGGGTACCAGTCTGAGAGGGTAGGGCTCTACAATTCTGGGTTTCAAAGTTTTGCAAGCATCTTCCTTTGGCATTCAGAGGGTGGTTTGAAGCCCAAGCCGCTGAGGACTGGTTGAATCGGTTGGAAAAAATCTTCAAAGTCCTCGAGTGTCTAACGGAGGTGAAGGCGATGCTGGAAATATACAACTTAGAGTGGGATGCAGAATGGTGGTGGCTGAATAATGCCATAACATTGCAAAACCGAAATGTACCACTGACTTGGGAGGTGTTCCAAAAGAAGTTTAATAGAAGTACTTCCACAAGTCAATGAGACTTAAGAAGGAATATGAATTCATAGCTATCAAGTAGGGTGATAGAGAGCTTTGATGAATAATTATCCCGCTTTATTCGGCTATCTTGATACTTTTCCTACCTCTGGTACATTGATTATGATGAGTAGAGCTCCAATATGCTTATCCGGGGGTTGAGACGTGAGCTGAGGAAGAGGTTAGCCACTCATCTATTTATCGACTTCAATAAGGCAGTGGAAGAGTGTAGAATAGTTGAGAATAATTTAAGACAGTTATCCCCGACTAAGGTTAGGGGAAGCCGTAGTGAGCCTAGTAAGGCAAATACTTCCAAGAAGTGGAAGGGACAGGGGTTCTCACCTAGAGGTAATGGTAAGAGGCCCTATCAATCTGAGGGTCGTGGTAAACAAAGACCTCCAGCGGGAATAATGTGCACTTAATGTAAAGGCTATCATCCAGGCAAAACTTGCTCGAGGCAAGTGATTTGTTTCAACTGGAAACAACCGAGACACATTTCTACTAAGTTCCCACGACTGCCAACAGAGTAAGGCCCAAGAATCAAGGTCGAGTGTTCACGATGAAACATGAGGAGGCCCAGATGTCCCCTAAACTGATTCAAGGTAAAATCCTTCTCGGTGGTAACGAGTTACAAGCTTTATTTGATTTAGGTGTAAGTCATTCGTTTATTGCTAATGACTATGTGAAGCGTCTGGCATTGCATGTGCATAGATTACCATTTAATTTGGTTGTGTTGACGCTAATGGGTGTCAAGGTTGTGACGGCCAAAGGTTGTCTAAATTGTGTGATAGGTTTTGAAGGACTTGAGTCCACAGTCGATTTGATTTCCTTGCCACTTCAAAAACTAGAAGTTATTTTGGGTTTTGACTAGTTAACAGCGAATGATGTACTGCTTGATTGTGGTAATAAGAAGATAACTAATCATATACACAAAAGGAGAATGATGTGATGCCAGTTTGAGTTTCCTTTCAATGGCTAAAGTTGAGAAATATCTTGAAAAGGGATGTCAGGGGCATATAGTGTTCTTTTTGGTGCAAGGAGAGACAAGAAACTTTAGAAAGCATACCCGTGGTAAGAGAGTTCCCTGAGGTATTTCCTAATAACCTTAGCGGATTACCTCCAGAAAGGGAAGTGCAGTTCCCAATTGAAATCGTGCCTGGAGTTGGTTCTATATCAAAGGCCCCATACCATATGGCCTCAAATGAAATGGCGGAGTTAAAGAAGCAAATTGAAGAGTTGCTTGAAAAAAGGTTTATTTGACCCAGTGTTTCACCGTGGGAAGCTCCAGTGCTGTTTGTGAAAAAGAAAGATGGAAGCTTGAGGCTTTGTATTGATTACAGAGAACTTAACAAAGTCACTGTCAAGAACAAGTATCCACCCCTGAGAATCAATGATGTTTTAGATCAAGTGTCTAGTTCTTGTGTATTCTCTAAAATTGATCTAAGGTCGGGTTATCATCAGCTATGGGTGAGAGTAGAAGATGTTCTAAAGACTGCTTTTAGAACGAGATATAGGCACTACGAGTTTTTGGTGATGCCCTTCAAGTTTACTAATGCACCTGCAGTATTCATATATTACATGAACCATGTCTTTTGATAGTACCTTGATCAATTTGTTGTGGTGTTTATCGATGACATCTAGATATACTCTAAGAATAGAGAAGAGCATAAGCATCGTTTAAGAATTGTGCTTGAGACATTACGTGAAAAGCAGCTCTATGCCAAGTTGAGTAAGTGTGAGTTATGGCTTACGGAAGTGAAATTTCTTGGCCATGTTATCTCAAGAGAAGGGTTCTTGGTGGATCTCATAAGGTAGAAGTAGTACTAGACTGGAAGAGGCCAAAAACTGTATTCGAAATATAGTTTTATCTGGGTCTTGTTGGTTAGTACTGGAGATTTATTCAGAATTTCTTCCATATCGCCTTGCTGATGACCAAGCTCAAAAGAAAGGATCAGCCGTTTGTGTAGGATGAGCATTATGAAAACTGTTTTACTGAGCTGAAGGAGAGATTGACTATGGCACCAGTGTTGATTATATCTGATCCCAGTGAGTTTTATGTCATGTACAGTGATGCGAGTAAGTAGGGGTTAGGGTGTGCCTGATGCAGCAGGGACATGTGGTGGCCTATGCCTCTCGACAGCTTAAGCCACATGGAATGAACTATCCTACTTATGATCTAGAGCTTAAGGCAATTGTGTTTACATTGATGATTTGGCGTCATTACCTGTATGGTATGACAGTAGAACTGTACTGTGACCATAAGAGTCTCAAATATCTATACGATAAGAAAGAGCTAAATATGAGACAATGCTATTGGATGGAGTTGCTTAAAGATTACAACCTGGAGATCAAATATCATCTGGGTAAAGCCACTGTCATTACGGATACTCTTAGTCAAAAGACAGTGCTTGCTGCAGCAATGATGATTCAAGAGGTGAAATTGATTGAGGATTTTCGAGACTTCAATCTCTCAAATGATATCCTGTAGGCCAGTTATGGTCTTGTCCATGGGGACCTGAGGACTAAAATCAAAGGCTCAAACGCATGATGAGCGAGCCCAATCCATCCAAGTTATGATTGAGCAGGGGTAAACTCGAGATTATGATTTGTCACCCACTGGACTAGTTCGTTACCAGAAGAGAATCTATCTTCCACTGAAGGCTGACTTGAGATAGGGAATTCTTGATGAGGCTCATAAGAGTCAGTATACTCTTCACCCAGGTATGACCAAGATGTATCACAACTTGAAATCCATCTATAAGTGGCCAGGGTTGAAGAGTAATATGACTAAGAATGTGGCGCGGTGTCTTACTTGTCAAAAGGTGAATATTGGACACCAAAGATGGCCAGGATTGCTTCAGAGTCCAAAAATTCCAGAATGGAAGTGGGGGAGTGTGACCATGGATCTAGTAGTGGGTCTACCCAAGATGAGGAACTATGATGCGATCTGGGAGATTGTTGATCGACTAACAAAGTTAGCTCACTTCATACATTTCAATACTAGCTATTCTCCTGATAAGCTGTCTGAGATATACATCAAAGAAATACTGAGACTCCATGGTACACTGAAGAACATTATTTCTGATAGAGATCCTTGGTGTTCTTCAAAAATCTGGAGGACATGAAGCTCTGGGTACACAATTGAGGTTTAGCACAGCCAACCATCCTCAGACAGGCGGGCAATCTGAGAGAACCATTCAAATGCTAGAAGATAAGCTGAGAGTGTATGTCCTAGATTTCAAAGGAAAATGGGATTATTACCTTCTACTCGCCGAATTTGCCTTTAATAACAGTTATCATACAAGCATTCTGATGTCTCTGTATGAGGCATTGTATGGGAGGAAGTGCTAATCACCATTGTCCTAGGCAGAACTGTTTGAGAGGAAGCTGTATGGGCTAGATCTTTGTTGTGCATACTATAAGTGATTTGTTACTACGGGGATTCCTTAGAATCTCACTCTCCCAAACAAATTTCAGACAAGGCTATGGTTTTATAGAGAAGAAAATGACAAAGGGTAGTTAGAGCTCCGGGATTTGAGTTTATTTTTGGTTTTTTTGGTTATCATTCTGGATATTTGTACATAATATTTTGGATCATAGAATAGTAATTGTGTAATCCCCTAGAATGAGAAAACTAATTATGGGCATTTGTGCCCTGTAAACCCTTTATTGATTAATGGAACCCAAGTATGTTGGGAATTTGCATCGTACTCTTATATTTATGAATCAAATCGTACTGTACAGGCCAACTGTGTATTTGAAATGTGAGTATGAGACCGTTGTTGAACAGGTTTTAGAAAAGTTTTTGAAAACCATGTTTTGCGAAAACGAAATGTTAATAAGTCCCAAATCATCTTACGGTCTCTAATTGCACATAATCACGTATTTATGATCTTAATATCGGCCTTTATTGGAAGGGGGTTACAAACGACATTAAAGAAGATGAGTTGAGCATTCAAAGACAAATTCGCACCTAAACTTGAGTTTTCTCCTTTCTCTTTCCTCCTTGTGCTTGGCGAAAATGGAAGATGGAGAGAGATATAAGATGATGAAGATGAAGCAGATTGTTGGCTCCCCTAAAGTCCACTTGGCCGACCTAAGGAAGAGAGGAGAGAGGGAAAGAGGTTTGAAATGTTAACCTTGATCAAAGGCTCTCATGATGAGAAGTGTCCAAATCTTGTTCCCTCTTTTATGGCATACATGAGCTCAAAAGCACACAATTCCACCCTCTTGATCTCTTGACAATGAATCACAACCATTAATATTTAAGCTACCAATGAGTTTCCTCTTCGGTAACTAACCAATTGGTCGGTAACTAACCTTTTTCCCATTTTGCCCTTAATTATGGCAATTCTTACTAAATCACCACCAACCACATTTTAACATTCCATTCTTCACTAATGCTCCCTCCCTTACCCTTAGGGTTCATTTTAAGCTTTATCACACAATTAAGCTTAAATGCAGGGTTTGAGCACTGATCATAATACATTCAGATCACAATTCAAATCATATTCTCTAAAAGTGTTTATCCAATAATCATTACATTCACTTTTAAAGTCATTAGCCCTTAATCAAATTTTGGGTTATTACAATTCTCCCCCTGTAAAATAAAATCTGGATAACACCTCCATATATCAGCTTTCGTATATCAAGTTAGCTCTCTCTGAGTCATTCCCTTCCAGATCACCTTCACAAATGGAATGCTTCAGTGTCTGAGCCTTCTTTCTTCTTGATCAATGATCCGCTCTGGCTCTACCGCATTTGTGAAGTTGTCTTGCAATTCGACTTCTTTATACTCAATGATGTGAGATGGATCCGGTTGGTACTTCTTCAGTTGGAAAACATGAAACACATCTTGGAGTCTGTTCAAGTTTGGGGGTAAGGCTACTCGATAAGCAACAGGCCCAATTCTCGTAAGAATCTCAAAAGGACCTATATACCTCAGGCTCAGGTTCTTTCGCTTGATAGCTCTCCTAATACCGGGGACTGGAGATACCCTTAGAAACACATGGTCACCAACCTCAAATCTAGAGGTCTTCTCCTCTTGTCAATGTAGCTTTTTTTTTTACTCTATGCTGTAAGGAGCCTTTTTCGATTGATTCAAATATATGCTGAGGTCTGATCAATAAGTTCCAACTTATACAACTTCCTCTCAGATAACTCATTCTAGCACAAGGGTGATTGGCAATTCCTCCCATACAATGCTTCATACGGAGCCATCTGGATGCTCGTATGATAGCTATTGTTGTAGGTAAACTCAGTAAGGGGAAGAAAGTAATCCCAATTCCCTTAAAAGTCAAGCACACATGCTCGTAATATATCCTCCAGTGTCTGAATAGTCCTCTCTAACCGTCCATCTATCTGAGGATGATAGGTCGTACTGAATCTCAACTGAGTACCCAGAGCCTTATGCAAGGCTCTATAGAATCTCAAAGTAAATCGGGGATCTTGGTCAAAAATGATTTTCTTCGATATGCAATGGAGCTTCACAATCTCTCAAATGTAAATCTCTTCCAGTTTATTCGGATAGTAACTAGCATTGATTGGTATGAAGTATGTCGAGTTCATTAACCGGTCCATAATCACCCAAATATCATCATAGTTCTTGATCCTAGGCAATCCCACAACAAGGTCCATGGTCATACTTTTCTATTTCCATTATGAAATCTTAGGACTCTGCAACAAACCTAGCAGTTTCTGGTACTCGATATTTACCCTCTGGAAAGTAAGACACCGTACTACATATTTCATCACATTGCTCTTCAATCCCTGCCACCAATACACAGATTTCAAATTATGATACATTTTGGTCATACCAGGATGAAGAGTATACCGGCTCTTATATGCCTCATCAATAATCTTTTGCCTTAATTCCGCTTTATGTGGAATTAAAATCCTCTTCTGGTAACGAACCTATCTACTAGGTGACAATTCATTGTCTTGAACTTCTCCCCGTTCGATTCTAGCTCAAATTCTCTATACTCGATCATCTTGCCTTTGAGCTTCTTCAATTTCAGCTTTCAAATTGCTTTCCCCTTAGGAAATATTGTAATTGACACAAACGATCTGATTCAAAAGATTTAGATCTAAAAAATCTTCTATCAACTTCCCTTCTTGTATTATCATTAATGCCACAAGCACTATCTTTCGACTAAGAGCATCTGTGACTGCATTTGCCTTACCCAGATGTATTTGATTTCCAAGTTGTAGTCTTTCAACAACTCCATCCAATGACGCTGTCTCATATTTAACTCTTTTTGGTCATATAAATAGTTGAGACTCTTGTGGTCACAGTACAGTTCTGCCGTCACACCATACAAATAATGTTGCCAAATTTTCAAAGCAAATACAATTGCCACAAGCTCTAGATCATGGGTGGGATAATTCATTTCATAGGCTTTAAGCTGTCGAGAGGTATAGCCCACCACACGTCCCTGCTACATACGGACACACCCTACCCCTGCTTACTCGCATCACTATACACAATATAAGTCAAGTTGGGATTAGGTATAATCAACACAGGTACCATAGTCAACCTTTCCTTCAGCTATACAAAGCAATTTTTACAACCCTCATCCAACACAAATGGTTGATCATTCCCTGTGAGCTTGGTCATTAGCAAGTCAATACAAGAGAAATTCTGGATGAATCTCTGGTAGTAACCAGGAAGACCCAATAAATTGCATATCTCAGCAACAGTTTCTTGCCTCTTCCAGTTTAGTACTACTTCAACCTTATTGGGATCCACAGAGACCCCTTTTTGTGAGATAACATGGCCTAGGAATTTTACTTCTGACAGCCAAAACTTGCACTTACTCAATTTGGCATAGAGTTGCTTCTCACGCAATATATTCAACATAATCCTCAAATTATGAGATAATCAAACATGTTGAGCATAAACAAATTGACAATATGTAACTTTCACATTTACAATTACAACAATACTTAATTATCTTTTGCACAATATGACTAAGCACAACATAAAGTGCTAATATATGAAACTTTCACACTTACAATTACAAGACAAAATAAAGTATATGGAACCCAATTACAACAAAAAAAATTAGGTGAGCATTAACATAATGCATTAACCCCTGCTATTTCACCCCACATTCAAAAGTCCATAAGGTCAACCATGCATTTAATTGGTATACTTTAAGAATGCAAGGTCAATAAGGATTTGGATTCCTGCACCTTTGTCGAGTATGCCTTCCTGATGGAACCTTGAAAATTTATACACATTCTTGTCCTGAAATTGAGATTCCCGTCTACTTGTGCATGGTCTCCTAGGGTGACGGCTTGTGATTAGGGGCCACAAGAAGATCTCATTATGATAATCCATGAATCGCAACTTATTTAACTTTGGCATGTCATGTGCATTAGTTAGAGTAATTGTTCTATTATATATCTTCTCTTGTGTAATATTTAAGTAGCATTCTTCCATATATCATTAAACATTACTGTTAGATCCCATATGTTTTGATGATAACAAAGATTGGATTAATGTTACATAAGGTTTTGATAATAATCAAAAAGGTTTGAATAAAGTAACTAAACTCTTAGTGGCAGGCAAAATCATTGTGCGACTAACTACACAAGTAATGAAAAAGAACTAAAAGAGAGAGAACCAGAGAAAGCATCACTGGCAGATCTTTGAAGGTATTACTCAAGTAAGCCCTCGAGTAATGATCCTCCATTACTCGAGGGATCACTCGAGTAATGTGTGAGAAATTTTTCTAGAAGCTCTTTGTCAAAAATTGCATGATATTACTCGAGGGATCACCCGAGTAATCTAAAAAGAAATTGAAGCATTACTCGAGGGATTACTGAGTAATTAGAGAAGAAATGATACAGTAACTCTCGGCCAAGAAATGAGTAACATTACTCAAGGGATCACTTGAGTAATTTGAAATGAAAAGATTTCTTTACTCGAGGCATCACTTTAGTAATCAGGTAAGCAATAAAGCAGTTACTCTCGGCCAAGATTTAAATGACATTAATCAAGGGATCACTCGAGTACTCATAAAAGAAAAGAAAGACTTACTCGAGGGATTACTCAAGTAATCAAGTCTGCCAAGTTTTGTAAAATGAATAACTTGATCGATTACCTTAGTAATCTAGTTAGAAAACACTGACTTACTCTCTGGCTTACTTAAAAGAGACTACTCGACGGGTTACTCGAGTAATGGTGCTCGATTACTCGAGTAATCATGTCCAAAATTATGATTTTAATATGTTATTCATTAATTTGTTATCCATATGATTAATCTTTCATTGTATTAGTTTCCTAAGTATATTTACAGAAAACAATGAAGAAATCTTGCTTTAGGAGAAAAGTCAAATGAAACGTCCGAACGTTCACCTACAACACAACGGATAGTTTTCTAAATTTGAAGAGTGGTCAAACGAAGCTGTGCAACTCTAACGGATATGTTTGAAATGCTTCCTACGACTATTACAATTCATCTATATATATGGAATCATTCAACGAAGGAAAACAACAAATGAGAACACAAGAACACAAGAACACATATTGATTAATATATTCTTAGTGCTTTGTTTTCTTATATTCATTTCTTGTACTTCAGTGATTATCTATCTACTCTTTGAGAGAGATGTTTCATTACAAACTCAATATTTATTATTGAGACAACTTAATGTTGTGGAACCTTAAGTTGGGAATTTGATTATAACGTGTAAGGGGGGAGAGTGTCCAAGTAAAGGAATTTACTGTGTACTGAGGTACCAAGAACCCTTTGAATCTTGGAAGATATAGTGAAACTCTCAAAGAAGCTCTGAGGATTGGACGTAGGTCAAAGTGGTTGTAGCCCATCCAATATAACTCTCGATGCATATTTCGGTGATATCTCTTCTTGTTCTTAACTATTTTAAATTCCTAGTTATATTTTTTTATTCAAAATGATTTTTCAATATCACCCAATTCACCCCCTCTTGGATGGGACGCTTGCACTAATATTTGGTATCAGAGTATAGGTCTTCTTGTTAAGGTATAAAAACCTAAGAAGGATTTAATGGTGAATGAATACTTCCATACGGAGCATCTATCACCAAACCATCAAGTTTTATTGGCGAACGCTTCTCTTTTTGGAAAGAAAAATTTAGAGTATTCGTAATGGCCATAGAGTATAGATTATGGGATGTGATTGAGTGTGTGAACTATCAACCTATGAAAATTGAAGATTCACAGAAGGTTCCTAAGACGCTGGCAAAGTATGATGAGAATGACAAGAAACTCATCACACTCAACAGCAAGGCAATTCTAATGATTCAAAATGCCTGAGTCAAAATGAGTACTTCAAGATCAGCACACTTTCAACGGCTAAAGAAATGTGAGAAGCCTTGGAAATTGCTTACGAAGGAACTTCAAGAATAAAGGAAAACCATATCAATACTCTGGATACTGAATTTGATTTACTTTGAATGAAATCAGGTGAGTTAATAGCTAAATTTGAACTTAGATATACTGATCTTGTTAATCAACTTGCAACACTTGGGAGAGTTTATGATCAATATACCTGTTGCGTGTGTAAATGATCTATTAAAAAGTGGAAGTATACACTGTCGTAAATAAGTAATACAGAAGTGAGTAAAGTATCATTCCCATAAGGATTGATCATTAAGTACCAAAATAGAAAATTTTAATTCTATTTAGTTGATTGATTAGTTGGTGATTGAGAGTACAAAATAAAAATGATTAAATATGAATGTAAATTATATGAAACAATTATGAGTAAATGCCCTAGGGGTCATATTTCACTTAGCAAATTCCGGATTGAATCACTTATCTAATATAGCCCAATTTATTCCACATGATTGATAGTCGAGCTTCCCTAATTTAATTACTAGCCTCTTCCAAGGTCAAGCAATTCTATAATTAATTGCTAATATCACTACTACAAACTAGACATTTAACGACCCTAAAGGACGTCCCTTTTTAAATTAGGGACGCCCAAAGTTCAATATTTAGCGGGAAATATTGGCGCTGGTTGAATTTTTTTTTAAAAAAAATTTGAACCACTTTAGACGTCCCCAGTCAAAGTGGGGACGTCTAAAGCTCACTTTAGACGTCCCCAGTTAGACGTCCCCATTTTGACTGGGAACGCGGAAAAGCCTATCAGACACCCATCCCATCAGCAGCAGGCCAGCAGCTTTATTTTCCTTCCCTAAGCTTCATTCCGTCTTCCCTCGTGAGCTTCGTTCCAAGCTGTCTTCCTCTTTCCCCTTTCCCGTCTTCCTTCCTATTTCTCAGTTAGTTGCTGCAACTCCCTTTCCCGTGCTTCCTTCCCTATCTGCCTTCCTCTTTCTCATAATCATATTTCTATTTTTCCCTCTCTCTTCTTTGATGAGAGCACCATCATTTGTGTCTCCCTTTCACAACTATCGTCTTCCTAGCTGGTGGCACCATGAGTCATCTCCATTTCAAGGTGCGAATGATTGAACAACTTTGGATACAAATGATTGAACAAATGCTTATAACCGTTAATTTAAATCAGATTATGAAACTGCAAAAACAGAGTAACTTGTATATGCATACTTTTAATCTGCTTCTAATTTGCTTGATATGGAAATGGACTGTCATTATTGCATACTTGTTTTTTTCATCAGCAGACTTCAACACGGTGATGTATATATATAGACATGAGTTAAAAAAATGACAATGATACTTAGGAATGAATTTGGTTTGGCTTAGGTTAGTCTAGTTTAACATTATTCAAAAGTCAACTAAATTACAAAAATATGTCAGAGTTTTGCCTCAAATGCGTGTATGGTTCTTTGGGATGAATTTTCAAGGTGCGAATTAGAGTTGTGTTGTTGTACATACTATTAGATTGTTGGATAACATGTTTATTAGATAGTGCTGAACTGCTGTTGTTTCCATTCTGGTTTATGCAATATTTCTTCTATCTAATTTCTGCAGTTTAAATTTGCCGGACAGTGATGTATATATAAAAGGCCATAAAAAAAATTTTAGATGTCCCCAGTGCAAACTGGGGACATCTAAAGTGTTTATGAACCACTTTAGACATCCCCAGTAACGACTGGGGATGTCTAAAGTCTGACCAAAAGACGTCCCCTATTTTAGGGACGTTATTGACAGTTTTTTCTACGACGCTCAGATAGACGTCCCTCTGTTTTCAGACGTTAAAAGGCCCAAAAAAGGGACGTTAAAAGCGTTTTTTGTAGTAGTGTATAATATATTTCTATATGAATTCAAGCAATTAATCATGCATTAAGATTTATGGAACTCATTAAGACTAGACAACTAATATGAATATATTCTTATTTCATATGCAAGTTATGGTTTTAATTATAGGATCTACACATATGCATCTCCTTCTGATCTCAACATGCATATTGAAATCATTCAAAAGATGACCAATCAATCAAAAGCATTAAGAATAATAATTAAAACTCAATCATGAAAGAAAAATAAAAGCTAGATTTAATAAGTTAAGATTCAATCCGTTATTAGTAAGCTACATCATCACCCTAGGAAAATGGAAATTTAGCTCATGATGAAATTAAAAATAAAATCAAAATACATTGAAAACTTAATAAACATTGCATAAAATTTGAATATTAAATTCTAAAACAAAATATACAACAACTAGATGCATGAAAATAGAGAAAATTTAACCGTCCCATTAGGAGGTAAAACCTTCCATGTAAGTAGTAACCTATACCATCCATAAAGAAGGACTACCTAAGCCATCCATATAGGAGGCGTGCAAGAAGCAAATACAATACATGAAATTATCTCTAAGATGCTGTATGTGGAGAAGAGAGGAAAGTAATAGATATGAAATGTTGTGTCAAATGTGAAGGAGAGGATGGCTATATAAGGAAGAATGGAGTAGGTGAAATGGTAGATAAAGTAGTGGATGAAATGTGATATATGGAGTGGTAGATGAAGTAGTATTTGAAAAGGAAGATGAAATAGTAGGTAAAAAGAAAGGTGAAATGGTAGATGAAATGTGATAGAAGGAATGGTTGGTGAAATTTCACATTTTGATCTTCATGAAAGTTGTAGCTCTGGATCTTAGCTTGAAGACGCAAGTGGAGACTCCTCATTTCAATATTTACAGCTCTAGTTACGGTCAAATTAGTGCGCAAAGGTCAGACTTGAACAAATTCATGTCCTCAACGTCCAAGCAAAATTCGCAGCTCTTGGAGATAGAACTAGATCTTGGTCTCAACATAAAAGTTGTAGAGCTCTGTCTTAGCTTTTTATCCATATATAGAATGTCCCAATTTGACATCTAGAGGTCCAGATATTGCCTAAAAACTTAAAAAGGGTTTGATTTAGTGTTTTTCAAGAAATTTTATTTTATGCCCAAATCATTATTTATTTATTTATTAATTACACCCAAATTCATTAAATTGAGCTCAAATATCATCCACAAAATCATCATATAAGGAAAAATAAATATGTAAATATTTTACTTATCAATACCCAAGTAAGTAAGATTCTTAACATACTCTCTAAAGAGTAAGAGGCCAAAGTTATTGTGATTGAGGAAGCAAAAGGCAAATTAATGCGATCAGTTGCCTCTCTATTTGGAAGTCTCTCTGAATATGAAAGTAAGTTAAAATTCAAACGAGAACTAAAAGATATTGTGACAAAAAAAAGAAAGGTCTTGCATTGAAAGTAAAAGAGGAAACCCAAGAAGATGATGAAGATCTTTACGATGATGAATGTGCTTGATAATAAAACAATTTAGAAAATTTTATAAGAAAGGCCAAAGGTTCAGAAATTTTCAAAAAGGAGGAATGAGCAGTAAAGAACACACCATCAGCTATGAATGTGGAAAGCCAAGACATATCAAGTCAAAATGTCCAGAACTAATTCAAAAGAGCAAAGAAAAGAGAAAGAGCAAGTTCTTTAGTAAAAAGAAAGTCTTTGTATCTGCATATAGGGGGATAGTTCCTCTAAAGAAGATAGTGATGAAGAAGAAGTAGCCAATTTCTACCTAGTTGCTCAAGAAGAGATGGAAGAAGAGAGGTAACTAATTCTGGTCCTGCATATGATGAATTACTTTCTGAATATAATGCTTTACATTCTGAATTCATCAAGGTAGTTAAAGAATTAATTGTTTTCAAAAAGAACAAAAATCTTAAAGAAAAATTCAGATATTTTAGAAAAGGATTATGAAAACTGTTCTTCCTTGAAAAAGTAAAACACAGATCTCATAAGAACTCTTGAAAAATTCACCAAAGGGAGTGAGATGTTAAATGTGATTTTAAAAGCTCAACGATTTGTAAATGACCATTCTGGTATTGGATATGATCCAAAAACAGATAAAAAGAAATGACGAAAGAAAGCATGAGGTAAGACATATTTGAGTCATTTTCAATATTCTATTCATAGATCAAATCCTTTTGCATTTTGAAATTATTGCAACAGAAAAGGTTATTATACGTCATCATGCATTCATAAAAGGAAAGGAAAATAGAAACCTACAAATAGGTATCTAAAGGTTTATATGTTCATAAATAATTTGTACTAACCCAAAAAGATATAGGTACCTAAGACTTAATCAAATCTGATTACAGGTATGTCTTAAAGCATCCAAAAACAACAAATGGTATATAGACAGTGGATGCTCTAAACATATGACTGGTAATTTTGAAAGGTTTACCACATTACGACCTAAAGAAGGTGGAAAGGTAAAATTTGGAGTAAATCCAAAATGATAGTAGGAATTGGTGAAATAAAAAACGACAAAGGTATACAAGTCAAAGACATATATTATGTTGAACGCTTCTGTCACAACTTGCTAAGCTTGAGTCAAAGTGCAAACAAAGATAACTGGGTAATATTTGACTCAGAGGAATGTCTAATTATTGTAAACAAGAAAGACTTACAATTAGATAAGAAGAATCTGAAGGCAAAGCTAAGAGTAAAAAGGGAAGGTAACTTCTATACTCTTGATATCAGTAGAAATGATTCTAAAAATGGTTTTCTAAATAATGTTGATGAAAGTTGGTTATGGCATAAGAGGCTAGCACATGTCAACATGCACCAACTAGGCAAACTTCTCAAAAAGGACTTGGTACTCGATTTACCAAAGTAAGTTTCAAAAATGATTCGATTTGTGACGCATGTCAGAAGGGTAAACAAACTAAATCATCTTTCAAATCGAAAAATGAGATCACAACAAACAGACCACTTCAATTGCTACATATGGATTTGGTTGGTCCAGCGAGAGTTAAAAGTCTTGGTGGCAACTTATATTCATTAGTCATTGTTAATGATTTTTCTAGATTTACATAGATGATTTTCCTATCATCAAAGGATGAAACCTTCAAAGAATTTATTGTTTTTGTCAAAGAAAGTGCAAAATAAAAAAGGTATGTCCATTGCAGGTATCAGGACAGATCACGGTAGAGAATTTGAAAATCAAGCATTTGGAGACTACTGTGATGCTAATGGTATTGATCACAACTTTTTTGCTTCAAGAACACCTCAACAAAATGAAGTTGTTGAACGAAATAACAGAGTTCTTACTGAAATGGCTAGAGTAATGCTCAATGAAAGAATGTGTCTCAAGTTTTCTGGGCGAATGCAATGAGCATAGCATGCTACATTTCAAGTAGAGCCTATATCAGAACAAAACTTGGAAGGACACCATATAAACTATACAAAGGAAGGAAGCCTAATCTTGTTCATCTGCACATCTTCGGCTGTAAGTGTTTTATTCATCATAACGAAAAAGATAACCTAGGAAAATTTGATTCTAAATCAGATGAAGGAATATTCCTAGGCTATTCTAACCAAAGTAAAGCATTTAGAGTTTTCAATCAATGAACATGTGTTGTTGAAGAATCAATTCATGTTGTATTTGATGAATTTGAAACCTCTGACAAGATTATTGACGATGAGCAAGAAAAAGTCTTAAATCAAGATAATAAACAATCTATGTCTAAACCAAACCATCCAGAGAATGACCAAACCAAGACCTAAAGCCTGGAAATATAACAAGAATCATTCGCTAGAACAAGTCATAGGAAATGTGAATGAAGGAGTTAAAACTAGAAATAAAATGTTCAATAAAGTTAGTTTTTCTGCTTTTATTTATGAGATTGAACCTTCTAACATTGACGAAGCCCTATCAGACAATGAGTGGGTAATAGCAATGCAAGAAAAACTAAACCAATTTGAAAGAAATCAAGTTTTGGATTTAGCACCCCCACCTAAGGATTACTCGATCATTGGCACTAAATGGGTATTTAAGAAAAAATTTGATGAATCCGCAATCATTGTTAAAAACAAGGTAAGATTGGTGGCTAAAGGCTATAATCAAAATGAATTGATTATGAGGAAACATATGCTCTAGTGGCTAGATTGGAAGCTATACAAGTACTTTTAGCCTTTGCATGCATCAAAGGATTCAAATTGTATCAAATGGATGTGAAAAGTGCATTTTTAAATAGACAAATCATGGAGAAAGTATATGTAGATCAACCTCCAAGTTTTGAAGATGTAACTATGCCTGATCATGTTTTCAAACTAAGAAAGGCTTTATATGGTTTAAAATAAGCCCCTAGAGCA
The DNA here is from genome assembly GCA_963242795.1 of Inga leiocalycina. NCBI lineage: Eukaryota > Viridiplantae > Streptophyta > Magnoliopsida > Fabales > Fabaceae > Inga > Inga leiocalycina. The sequence continues at coordinate 47,113,785 of OY725324.1, forward strand.
TGGTATGAAAGACTTGGTAAATTTCTCATCAATCAAAGTTTTGTACAAGGAAAAGTTTATACAAAATTTTTTACAAAACAAAAATGAAATAATAGTTTAATCGAACAAATATATGTTAATGATATTGTTTTCGGTGCTACTAATGAAACTTTATGCAAGGAATTTTTCTCAGTTTGCTAATCAAACAAAGAAAGAATGGAATTTTCATATCTCAAACAAAGTATTTGAAAGAACTATTGAAGAAATATGGAATGGATGAAGCAAATGGAATGGACACACCTCTAAGCTCAACTACGTTGATTGATGTTAATGTCAAAGGAAAAGATTAAAACATCACAAGATATAGAAGAATGATTGAATCATTACTCTATCTTACTACAAGCAGACTTGACATCCAATTCAGTATTGGTATGTGTGCAAGATATCAATCAGCAACAAAGGAATCAAATGCTGAAACTGTCAAGCGTATCTTCTGATATCTTGCTGACACTACAAAATTGGGTCTCTAGTATCCTAAAGGAAAAAATGAGTATTTAGTTGCATACTTAGACTCTAATCATGGAGGATATAAAATAGACAAAAAGAGTACCAGTGGGCAATGCCAATTTCTTGGAGGTTCTCTTGTGTCATGGTTCAGCAAGAAACAAAACATAGTGTCTCTTTTATCAACCGAAGCTGAGTATGTTGCAGCATCAAGTTGTTGTGCGCAAGTATTATGGCTAAAGCAACAACTACAAGATCTTGGTATTTATTTGAAGGAGATACCTATATACTATGACTATACTAGCACGATAAGCTTGGCAAATAATCTAGTTCAAAACTCCAGAACCAAGCATATTGATATTAGACATCACTTCATCAGAGATCATATCCAAAAGAAAGATGTCAAAGTAATATTCATTCCAACTCATCTTCAACTAGCTGATATCTTTACAAAATCCCAAGCAAAAGATCAATTTCTATATATTAGAAGAGAATTGGGAATGGTAAATCCCAATGAATTGTAAGTTATCTAGTGTTTAAAAATGTTAGATAATGTCATTTATTGATGTTTTATGATTACTAACTTAAGCATCAGAGTCTTTAGAAATTTGTTTTGCAAGAATTTGAAACTTTGTTTTAAGGTTGAAAAATAGAGGTTAATAGAGTACCATATCACTCAAGGGACAACTTCAAGTAACCATCATTACCCGAGTAATAACTTGAAGTAATTATATGGATTACTCGAGTAATCACTCAAGTAATGATCTAGAAAATGTGACAGTGAAGCATTAATTCAAAAGGAAAAGGCATAATGGTTGGAAATGAATAGTCAGAAAATGAAGAGAAGATGCGAGAAAGCTTTCAAGTAAACTATCAAAATTACTCGAGTAAGGCCTCAAGTAATCATGAGTGCAGATCAAAAATCAATCCAATTTCCATTTAAATCTGTCTTAAAGTGCCATCAAATGATCCAGGGAATATATATAGGTGATTACAATATTACTTATGATAGGTACATGTTTAAATTACATTAATTTAAATTTCCAGAAATGATTACTCAAGGGGGCCCTCGAGTAATTGCTCAAGATCACTGAAGGGAGCTCTCGAAAAATGTCAGGCAATAGGGTTATATTATTGAGCATTCTATCATTTTCACAAAATTACTTCAAGTAGTTCTCCAAGTAACCTTCTAAAAATTTTTCACAAACATTTCTGCACTTCATTTCCTTCAAAACCCACTGAAAATCTTTGTGAATATGTGTGATTTTCACAGAGTCATATAGTATATCTATTCTAGAGCCATAGTGAACAAAGAACATAACTACACACATTTCATTGAGAGAGATTACAAAAAATTTTCCTCCCTTATTCTCAAAGAGTAAAAAGATTTGGGTGAATATATTTTCTCTAAGATTAAGAGATACATATATTCCGAAACCAAGACCACTCCCATGCCTTACCCTCAGCTTATATCATTATTTTTGAAGAAAAACAAGATTTGGTATTTGGAGAAGGATGAGCCTATTGAGAGGCTAACTCTAATGGGAAGAAATCAAATTAGGAAGTTGAATGTTGAAATTCCCCTGAAGAAACCACTTGAATCTAGTTCCAAAAAGAAAAAGAAGATTGAGACTGAGACAACTCGAATGGATGATACACAATCTTCTGCTCCTACATCTACCTCTCCTCCTTCATTCTTTAGTGCCATACTACAGACATTTAAGGAAAATGTGCTGAAGGGTTTTCATGTTGACATTGCTAACATTAATGCTGAATTGATAACCCATATGAACATGAAGATGGAAGAATTGGTTGTGAGCATGAACAAGCAGTATGAGCAGATGAACAAGAAGTATAAGGAGATAATGGTAGAACAAAAGGCCCAAGGAGATCTTCTTAGATCATTACATACAAGATTGGATACCTTGACCTCCAATTCATTCATACCTACCCCAGCTCCTACCTCTGATCATATGTCGTCTACTACACCAGCTGATATACCATCTGCTAAACCTGGAACCTCATCCATTCCTCTTCCTACCATACCTATCTCTATTCTTAGCAACCTTTTGTTTACTATGCCTGACCCCATCATCTACCTTTGAGCATATACATATTGATGATCTTGTCCAGCCAACCCAGACAACCTAACTAATGCCAACACCTATTACCTCACCTGTAGGTACTGAAGAGGCAGTTGTCTCCTCTAGTGATCATCAGTCACCTAATGGTACAATAGAGGTGGAGATTACTTCTGAGATCCTAGCACCACAGAGTCCTCCAAAAGATCTTATTCTGATTTCTCCTTTGGTACTTCCTGACCCTGAACCTTCTTCCTCAGATATTTCCAATCAAGATGATTCCCATTACTCTGGGCTTACATGTCTTCTAGTCACTCCTCTCTCTATTGTCTAGCCATCTAGTTCTAGCTCTTCTCTTGATTGATTCCCACCTTGTAATGCACACAAAAAGGGGGAGAAGAATTTGGTGTGATTTTGTGAAGAATGTTGTAATTTTGTAAAGAATGCATAGGGTTTAAGGGAACTTTATTAGTTTTTGTTTTAAGTTTGATTATGTAATGAACTCATTCTGCAATTTAATTTGAAGTTATTTATATTAAGTTGTGGACTAATGAGTTTTTGATTGTGTATGCAGGATGAATGAATGAACAATTAGAACATACCTTCAAAGTTATGAGTTTTTGTTTTTAACATCATTAAAATTGGATTCAAAAAGATTTCAAATACTAAATTTCTGAAAATCATTAGATTTGGATTCAAAATGATCTTTCCCAAGTCATTCCAAAAAAGTTTTCAAGATTAAAATGAACAAAAGATACCATATGAAAAGTTATCAAGAAACATATAATTGAAAAATCAATTTCAAAAAACCTTGTTCAAAATCACCAAGTTTTGTCATCATAAAAAAGGGGGAGAATATTAGATCTCATATGTTTTGATGATAACAAATATTAGATTAATGTTACAAAAGGTTTTGATAATAAACAAAAAGGTTTGAATAAAGTAACTAAGCTCTTGGTGGCAAGCAAAATCATTACTCAACTAACTACTCAAGTAATGAAGAAAAACTGAAAGACAGAGAATAGGAGAAAGCATCACTGGCAAATCTTTGAAGGCATTACTTGAGTAAGCCCTCCAGTAATGATCCTCCATTACTCAAGGGATCACTAGAGTAATGTATGAGAAATTTTTCCAGAAGTTCTCTGTCAAAAATTACATGGCATTACTCAAGGGATCACTTGAGTATCTGAAAAGAAACTGAAGCATTACTTGAGGGATTACTCAAGTAATCAGAGAAGGAATGATGCAGTAACTCTTAGCCAAGAAATAAGTGACATTACTCGATGGATCACTTGAGTAATTTGAAATAAAAAGAATGCATTACTTGAGAGATCACTCGAGTAATCAGGTAAGCAAAGAAGCAGTTACTCTCGACCAAGATTTGAATGACATTACTTGAGGGATCACTCGAGTAATCAGAAAAGAAAAGAAAGACTTACTCAAGGGATCACTCAAGTAATCAAGTATGCCAAGTTTTGTAAAATGAATTACTCGATGGATTACCTGAGTAGTCTGGTCAGAAAATGTTGACTTACTCTCTGGCTTTTTTTAAAAGAGATTACTCGAGGGGTTACTTGAGTAATGATGCTGGATTACTTGAGTAACCGCTTGAGTAATCATGTCCAAGATTATGATTTTAATCTATTGTTCATTAATTTGTTATCCATATGATTAATCTTTTATTGTATTAGTTTCCTAAGTGTATTTACATAAAACAATGAAGAAATCTTGCATTGGGAGAAAAGTCAAATGAAACATCCGAACGTTCACCTACCACATAACGGATAGTTTTTCAAATTCGAAGAACGGTCAAATAAAGTTGCGCGACTCTAATGGATATGTTTGAAATGCTTCCTATGACTATTACAATTCATCTATATATATGGAATCATTCAACGAAGGAAACCAATAACTGAGAACACACGAACACATATCAATCAATTTATTCTTAGTGCTCTATTTTCTTATATTCATTTCTTGTACTTCAATGATTATCTATCTACTCTATGAGAGAGATTTTTCATTACAAACTCAATATTTGTTATTAAGATGACTTAAGGTTGTGGAACCTTGAGTTAGGGATTTGATTACAACGTGTAAGGGGGGGCGAGTGTCTACATGAAGGAACTTGATGGGTATTGAGGTGCCAAGAACCCACTGAATCTTGGAAGATATAGTGAAACTCTCAGAGAAGCTCTGAGGACTGGACGTAAGTCAAAGTGGTTATGGCCGAACCATTATAACTCTTGGTGTACACTTCAATGATATCTCTTCTTGCTCTTAACCGTTTTAAATTTCTAGTTATATTCTTTTCTTCAAAACAATTTTTCAAATAACTCAATTCACCCCCCCTCTTGGGTGAATGCTTGCACTAACAATTACCATTCACATGTTTAGTACATTCACATGCATGTAGGCATGGTATGCCACACATTTACCAACCCTTCCAAACACATTCTCTCAATGCGAGATTTACAGCAACACAAACTTCTCCTATTTGTATTTCAAATGAGTGTGAAGAATGTTGCAAAACCTATATCCTTGTACTACATAACACATTCTCCTTTAATTTTGCTCCTACGTTAGATCCTACTTCATTTTTCCATAAGATTGTTGCATTCTTGGTAACAAATAGTTTGTTCGCTAGCTTCTATCTATGCTTATTTATGAATGTCAACACATGAGGTTTCCTCTCTTTCACAAGCCATACATTATATGACTCAACCAAATTATTAGTTATATTCTCCCACCTTCTGAATGGGAATCATGACAATACCCAACGGTCAATATCACCATGCTAAAGCTCTTTCGAAGTCACAATCAACTCTAGCATATGTAATCCCATCCAGCATCTTTAAAGCGTCATCTTTCTTGATTGGTGTATTTCTTTTGGGGCCTTATAAACCTTTGAGTACTCTAAGCTAAAATCCTATTTTACATGACTATGGCAATAGGCGTGCCTCTCCCTCCCAAAAACATATCAGACAACATGTATTATTTCGTTATGTCTATTTTATACAAGCATAACTTCAACAAAGTTTAAAATATCTTTCTCATTTTGCATAAACTATGTCCAATCATTATTGGTCTCCCCACCCACAATCGCATAAGAAATAGGGTATAGCTGATTATCAACATCAAGTGTAACCCCCTCACTGTAATTATATCCGAGTTATGAAATCTAAGTGAAATAGAGACCAATAAGATAAAAACAGCATTTATAATCCCTCATCTTCAAGATAGGGTGTCGAGAAAAGTAGTTCAAAATATAATTAATATGGTCTCACATTCACATTCAGATACAATTACCTATGCAGTTAAATCATATTCATAAATATCAGAGTGCACAACTAAGATCCCGGCAACCCCAGGTTACATGTATATATAAAATAGGTGTAAAGTTTCCCAAAATAGGGGATTACATATCCAAAATAATATTTACATCCCAAAGTATATAAAATAATCCCAAGCTAACATAGATAACCAATAGTCTAAAATACAAAACATCTCTACAAGGTCCTAACTGCTCCTGGTTGCCCGCTTCTCCTTGGAACCACTTGCCCTGTCTGATGGTTAGTCAAAGGAAAGAATGAGATTCATAAGAATCCCAGTAGTAACAAAGCACTCATACAATATTTAAACACATAGCATGTAAGATCATGTTCAGCAGCAACACAATGATGCATGGCTCACACCACACACAACAGCACTCACAGCTGTAATCACAATGCGACAACTTTCGCTATAATCACTATGCTCACTTTCACAGTAAACACTGCCAACTTTCATTGTAATCACTATGCCCGCTTCCACGATAAACACTATGCAACAGCATTACAAAGCTTCACAAGGCGTCACAAGGCATCATAATGCATGATAAACATATATACAATGATTTACACGTAGTATAAGAGAAAGAGTCACTACCTTATTCTTTCCTGACGTTCCTCTGCACAGTGGGCTCACGAGTCTGGCAAATGTCAAATCATATAACCAAATTAAGGACAACTAATCATTCTCTTTTCCAAATACTTATTTCCATAATACTCTAAGTTGGTTATCATTCAAGCTCTTTAGGTGGTTATTAGAGGCCTACACATATGCCAAAAGGGTTGGGAGAAACTACACTAAAGACCCCTTTTCCGGAAGCAGAACACTGATTTTTGGCTGACTCACTCGAATGAAGATGACCTCTCTCGAGTGATGAGAGACTTGCCTTCGAGTAAGAATAGTTCTCACTCACAAGTGTTTGACAGTGAGCAACAACCATAGCCAGAAAGTGCTCACAACACTCGAGCATGAGGTTTTTACATTTGAGTGATGACTCTAAATTCACTTGAGTCTCCGGAAGTGCAACACAGGAAGTGACAACCCGAGAGCATAGCCAACTTTAGAGGAAAAAGGCTTACTCAATCACAACCCTTGGCACTCAGGTGAGAAGACTACACTTGCTAGTGTCAAAACACACTCTTGAAAAATTGGCCAGCAAGTAACAACCCAAGAGAAACCCTTAACATGAACTCTCACCTTCACTTGAGTGAACCCATTCCCACTCGAGTGATCACCAATATCACTCACGGGTTAAGAAGTGCACTCTTGCTTTTATCAGAAAACCAGGTGAAATGCAGAAGGAAAAAAGGGAAATTATACTATAGAACTCGAGTGAGACCCCCCACACTCGAGTGACGCTTATCAAATTGCTAGATCGCATCAACTGATAGAAATTCCCAGATTTACCAAAACTGATCCTAATGGTTCCCAAACTCAACACAAAGCTCATTCCCACTTAAAATCCCATAAGGAACCCATTGGTAGCGTCAAAACACTCAAAAACCCATCCTAACAACAATCTTACTCTTGGGTCTCTCTAACACACACAATACCCAATTCCATTCAACTCACTTCCAAAATTCAAAACCATATCCAACACTCAAACAACTTCACAATAAACCAATTCCAACATTATTCACCATGTAATTCATGCATTCAAAACCAGGGCAAATTCCAGAATTCATCAAGCTCAACCAACAATCACAATAAATATACCAAAATAATTCAAATGCTCATCTCTTCAATTTGCTAAAGCCAAAACCTTGATTCTCAACTTCCAAATTTGTTCCAACACCCAAATCACCACCTTTCAAAATTCTGAAATCATCACAATGAAGCTCTTAACACTATGAACAAGTTTAATGAAGAGTGTTTGAGCATTTGAGAACCATTACTCACCAAAGAAACAAGCTTTCTTTTTCTCTTCTTCCTTCGATTCGCCGAAAATGAAGGATGAGGAGAGAGAAATGATGAGAAAGGATGGACATGATGAAGTGTGCAAAATTTTCCCTTAGCCCATACTCTAAAATCGAATAGGAGAGAGAAGAGAGATAAAAGTGATTGGTTGACAATGGGCATGATCCTTTGGCCCAAATAATGCCACTTGGCATAATCTTGTTCACTCTTCCATGAGCTCACATAGACTCAAAGCACATGATTTTGACCCATAGACAATAGATCTCAACCATTGATTCTCAATCACCAATAAGTTTTCTCTTGAGTAACTGACCAATTGGTTGGTAAATTTTGAATTTTACTATTTTGCCCCTGTTTCCACTATGATTATTCAATTATCACCAAATACACTTATATCAAATTCACATCACATTTCTCCAAAAGTGTTTAATTACACTAATTACAATCACTTTCTAAGTCATTAGCCCTTAATCTCAAATTGGGTCATTACATCAAGCGCTGATACAGATAACATTGTCCCACGATACGGCCCACTGAGGTGAGTTCCATCAACATAAAGAATTGGTCTACATTCTCCCAAGAATCCTTTGACGCAATATCCATATGAAATGAATAACCTATAAAATGTATGGTCAGCACACGCTTCCCATTTTGCCACTATCTTTGAGTCTAGTTCAATTAGTCTACTGCAATACTAAGGAATCAACATGTATGATTGCTTAGGTGCTCCCTATATCTCTACCAATGCTTTCTTTTTACCTTTCCACACTTGATCATAAGACATTGATAAATTATATTTCCTACAAACCTCACACCTTATCTCATGAGGTGGTTTATCTAAACAACTGCTTAATCCACTTTGATTATGGAAGCAGTCAAGCTGGAGGTCAATTTGAGATATATTATCAAATTATTCTATGCTGAGTGATTATGCTTTTCCACAATGTTATACACACGTAAGAAGCTTGACTCTTCCTCCCACACTTGATATGCAGTAATTTTCCATAGACAACTATCCACCTTACACCTCACTATCATCTTACTTGCACAATTCCTCACAAATTTGTATACAAATTTTTGCACCAAACTATACTTGTACAGTGATTCTTTGAATTCAACAACATTTTTAAAGCTCTTATGAGGACCTGCAAGCAATTCCTTCCACTTCTCAGCACCATGCTCAAGGATAAGTGCAAGTGCACTCTAAATTACATATGGCCTATATTGTGATATCCTACTTGATGATGATTCAACAATACATAACATGTATGATCCTTCCAAGGTCTCCAACCTGCATCAAAATTTATTGTCTGTTAATAACTCATTCTTCCCTACCATTTCAAAACACTTGTAAATATTCATGTAACTTACCTTTGTGAAATTATCAAGGGTTGTTCTTCATCGATCAACTCACTAACTTCTTCAATTATATACAAATGTGCACATTTGTCTTTAAATTGTACTATTTGTTTCACTCCTTCATCATCCTCTACGTCCACAATAGTGTTTTCATCTAATATTGATATTGTGCACCTTAGCTTAAATGCTTTACCTTGAATACCAAGACATGAACATATTATCTTCTAAGCTCATTAAGTGACATTCCTTCTCCTACTATTCTTCCAACTACTCTCCCACCAACATATTGAGCCCCCCTTGATCAGTGACAATCTTCACACCTATGTGGAAGAAGCAATAAATTTCTTGTTTTACTCTATTCATCATACTAAATATAGACTATAATAATATACCTTTAATGTCATATAAACTGAAATTTAAAATATGTTTTACCTATAATAAACTAATCAATATCTCATATACTTAGAATGTGAGTTCAATTAGGCTCTGTAAACATAACAATCGCATATGCTACTCTGTAAATAAATCAACATTGGCTAAAAATGTTTGTAGTATAAATTAAACAAAAACTTGAGAATAATGGAGAAAATCAAAAAAGCTAATGAAGCCACAATTAGATTTACTACTTCCTTACTTTCTCACATAGCAATGAAAAAACCTAGGTCGAAAAGGAATATACAAGTCATCACCTCCGCCAAATACTGAACTATCAACAATGCCTTGACACAACTCACCTTCCTAGCCTTTACTAATACATTAGACCTTCGGCAGAATCCATGATGAGCGCCAGCTAGAAGGGAGAACGCATAGCACTACGTAGGAGAGGACAAGAAGGCTTCAGTTATTCGATGTCATTTATTTAACCGTCTATCTCACCTTTTCTCATTAAGGGAATTTTTGTCTTTCACCCTTCAACATATAAGGGCAACGTGGTCATTTTACTTTCCATATTATTTTTGTTCCAGGACCTGACCAGCTGAGGTCCCAATCGGCAAATATGTTGCCAGTTAGGGATTTTACGGCAATTTTCCCTTATAACTTTCACTATGGGAAGGGTTGGGGGCGGGGGTGGGAGGAAGAAAGAGGAAGAGGGTGTGGATTTTTCTTAAAAATATAATTCGTGTGGGACCCATAAAATTCAAAAGTTAACCAAAGTTTCCTTATTTAAGGGGATGGGCATTTTTGTCCATTTAGAAAGTTTATGGGCATTTTTCCACCCAAAAAAAAGTTCATGATGTTAAACGCACTTTTGGAGAAGGTTTATGGATATTTTTTCACCTTAATCCAATTTTAAATCATATGTTTTGATCCCTTAAATTTTATTCTATTTTAAACATTAGTCCTTATAATTTCATAAATACCTGGACCATTTTGCCTTTAAGGGACAAAAACTCATGGTTAGAAACTTGATGGACTAGAACCAAAATAAAATCAAACTTGAAGGACCAAATATTATATTAACGCATTTAGAAAAATAATTATATAATGATTATGGATTTGACTTCTCTTAGGGTGGGGCCTAGCTTTTGCTTATAGGCTATATCTTTATGCATCCACAGGTAGTGCCAGGAATACGGGCTGACCCAATCCTATAGGGTCGGCCCTTCATGGGCTCGAACCTAAACGAGCTGGCCCGTTTATGCCCGCTTCATAAAAAACCCCCAATTTGTTAAGCTCACGGCCCTTCACGGGCTCAGGCCTAAGCTCATTTTAATTTAAAAAAATAATTCAAATTTTACAATTTATTTATTATTTTACTTTAAATTGAGATATATTTTTTTAAAAACTCATAAATTTTTAGTTAAAATAATCATCTAATGTCCAAATTAGCTTTTTTTTTTAAAGTTTAAATGAGTAAATCATTGTAGAAAATAAAATAAATCAAACTATTTAATAAGTATATGCCTATTACTAGGTACTTAGGTGTATCTCATATTGATAATTTAATATAATGATATTATATATATTAATTTATTTTTAAAAAAATATTAAACGGGCCTAAAAGGGCCGGCCCTATAGGGCTGCAAGGCCGGCCCTTTTAGGCCCGTTTCCTTTTTTAGCCTTTAAATCATAAACCCGGTCCTTAAAGGGCTCGGGCCTAAACAGGCTCGGTCCGATTTCCCAACTCTATCCATAGGCCTAACACATCAATATGAAAAATTCAATTTGTGTGGGGCCATGACAAAAGAACACGATGCAGTTAAAACCATGAGCAAATAACGAACATAGAATTATGATCTTACTTTATTTTGTCCTGATATATTTTATTATGCTTCCTTGACTAGCGTAAATTCTGACAACTATATTTTGTTCCCTTTAGGGCTTGTTTGGTCTGAGGGGAGGGGAGGGAAAGTGGGAGGAAGAAAAATTATTTTGAGTTGAATTTCAAAAAATTAGAGAAGTGAGATTAAAAATTTTTAATTAATTTTTCTTACTCTTTTATCTTATATATTCTCTTTATTAAAATTTTATTACTCCACTTCTTCAATCTTTTAAAATTCAACTCATAAAAATTTCCCTTCCCCTCCTTTCCCCTTCAAATCCCTCACACCAAACAGACCCTTAGAGTCCTCTCAATTTTCAAATCTTCTTCCCATCGCCACCACATCAGCAAATATAATAATCACAAATTTTAAGAATGGTGGGTGACACCAATATTAACAGAACATTCTCACCCAACCTCTAAGATCTCCCTGTGGACATGCATGCATGAAGTGCTGCAGTATTTATAATTATACCTGTGGAATGGAACTTTGCTGGTAAGTGAGGTATTACAACAGGAACAATATATGTCGCTGGCTGCTCCACTTTTTGGTTCTGAAGTGCCCGGGACGGTGGTCGCACCGCTGCTTTAAATCTTGAGGGCAGCAAGCGTTCTCTCTGCAGCTGCTGCTCTCTTCACTCTTTCTTCAGCCTGAGCTCTTCTCATTTATTTTTATTAATTCCGCATGTAAAGTGTTCAGATGGGAGAGTTTGGGGATCCGAGAAAAGCATAACATGATACTCCACTTGTTTTTAATGTAAAACCTACTTTTTAATTTGGATAGATTAAAAAAACTAAATAAATTACTTAATTATATTATATCTAACATGATCTCTCTAAAATACTTTGTTATAATGTTATATTATATATCATATTATAATTTACGCTTATTTAGTTCAGGAAAAAATGATAAATATTAGGGATAAAATAGAAAAATGTCTTACATTTAGGATCAAAATCCACCCCAAACTAGGTTCTACATTTAGAACTGAAGGAGTATTTATGAGACATTAAGATTCCAAAAGATGTGTCCCTTTAGCCAGGAAAAAATTCAGTATCTAACCTCTAGATAATTTCAACCCACTGTTGGGTTGAGATTGTCCTTTCTGATTTGAATTTGAAGCATTCACTTGGTTTTCTGCAGTTTTGGAAGCATTCTTAGCAGCTTCAGCCTGAACACATTGAACATTAGTCTGAATGAATAATAATCTTTCAACTGATGTGAAAAAAAAAAGTAGTGAAGGCATCCGGATTCGAACAGTCCGTGCCATCCACCATCTAAGTTTCATCCTATAGCCGTCACATTTTATCAAATATTGGCCATTGATTAAAATCTGTGTCATGAAAGTTGTTAGTTCGACCGTTAAATGTTTTGAATTTTTTTAATGGAAAAAGATATTTAAGAACCATTTAGAAATATTAATCACAATTAAATGTTTTGAGTTTAAAAAAAAAAAAAAAAGAATTATGATCTTTCGTTGAAATTGAATTTTTTGAGCTGATTTTTTAAGTACTCAGCTTTGGAATATTTTAGCACTTCATTTTGACTTTAAACAAAACAGGTTCTTATTTTTAATTAATGTTCTTACAACATCCTTATATTTCGTTTTTCCCTTTAGGAAAAAAAAAACGGTAGGTTTCATACTTAATAATTCTGGTTAATTTTGGTATACTTATATTCATAATTTTAAGGACATGACAATGGCAAATTTTTGGACTGGTCAATTACTCGCTTAAAGACTATTCAGTCAATTATTCCTTCCAATTCAAGAAATTGACACAAGCAACCATATCAGATTTGGAGACAATGATATTTTTAAGTCAAAGGAAGACAGAAATGATCAAGGCAATGGAATAATGTATTTAATTGCAAAAGAAAACTCCAAAAAGGAAAAAGAAAAGAGAGGACAATGAAGTATATATAATTATATATATATATATTATATTTATAATAAGTACACTATGGATGTACAATAAGTTGCCTATAAATAATTTAGTACATTCATGGTAAAAAGGTGGGGGGAAAAGGCAAAACAGCTTTCCGGATTCTCTAAGAACATCAACTCCGTACAATCAAATACTCAGCGATCAATGGCATCTTATATATATATTATATATATATGCACACACATATTTTTTTGCCAAATTATATATATATATATATATATTACTATCCGTCAGCAGTGTTGTGTATAGCTATCGGCAATAGACCCCGCGGTGCCACCCTCCTCCGCAGCAGTTGCCACCGGCGGAGGCGGCTGTCATATATGGTTTTGATGAAAGGGACAAGGCCAGGGACCGCTAGCAGGAAGTAGAAAACGAACTGAAGCCACCAGAGAGAGGGAGGGAAAAGAAGGGAAGTCAAAGAAGCAACCGAGAAGGATCCAAGAAGTAGCATCACTTCCCTAAGTTCAGAGCTGTAAGTGGGAAGACAACGCCGAGCCAAAAACAACAGGTAGTAGACGAAAACGGCGACGACGGAAGCCATGGTGGTGACCGGACGAACCTGGAAGGGAGCGGCGGCCTGAATCTGGAGGAAGGCAAGAAGAGCCGGGATAGTGAAAGCAATTATGGAGTCTAGAGATGTGAGCTCAGGAGCTAAGTTAAGAAGGATGGTGATAAGGATAGTAATCTGAAGCCGATTGATCAGAAAACTGACGGAAGTTCGCCAAATACGATTAAATGAGGTGGTTTCAGACACAAGATCAGGCATCTTTATATCACACACAGATCCTATAGAAGCTAGAACTTAGGGTTAGGGTTCTTCACTCTGGGGCACCTGGGTTTTATTTATACTGCAAGAGAAAGTTCTTCTTGTTTAATTTGGATTTTAGTTAAAAAAAAAAAAAAAAAAGTTGGAAAATAAAAGTAAGCTTTAGGATTTGTTTGGTCTGAGGGGAGGGGAGGGAAAATTTTTTTGAGTTGAATTTAAAAAAATTAAAGAAGTGGGGTTAAAAATTTATAATTAATTTTTCTTACTCTTTTATCTTATATATTCTTTTTATTAAAATTTTATTACCCCACTTTTTCAATCCTTTAAAATTCAATTTATAAAAATTTTCTCTCCCCTGCCTTTCCCTCCAAATCCCTCACACCAAACAGACCCTTAGAAGACAGTTTCGTCGAGCTTTCTGAGACGAAGCTACGTACGAAGATGGAATTTGCTGTCATTTTCATTACGTACAAATGTCGTTCTCGATCGTTGAAAAACAAGGTTAATTATTTATCTGAACATTATATTTGGAAATACACCAAATTAAAACAAGTATACTGCCTCTGTTTCTTAAGAGATATATATATATATATATATATAATATCTATTTAATCAATTTGAGTAGATGAAAGTAATTAGTTAAATTAGTTGTCTATAAAAAAAATATTATGTTATGTTTCCTAAAATACCCTCTCAAATCATTAGCATTGAAGTTCCTATGATATTACATGTGCAATCAATAAAGATATTTTTGTAAACAATGATACACATGTGAGGAATAAAATGGATTGAGGTATAATATTTAGGGCCGAATCCAACTCTCTAATTAGCTCTTATATTAGGGGCGAGAAATAGTACTATTTACTCCTTTTAATTCTAAATATATAAGCTAGTTAAAAGGTTTCCTTTGTCTCCCAAATTTATTTATTTATTTTTTCCTTCAAGCTATCTCTATTAAGTGCACATACTACATGGATATTTCCAACAAAAGGTAGTACAAATGCAAATGATAATTAAAAAAGGCATTTTGGAAAATTAACTTACATTATTATAAATAACAAACTTAACTAATTCTCTTAATCTCCATAAATTAGTTATCTAGAAGAAAAAGAGAGGGGTGAAAAGCGGGGAAAAGATATATGAATAGCTAAATCCAAGATTATGAGCTATACTTGCTTTGCCTTATCTTCCACCTAGCTACCGTGGTTAGTCAATGACATGGAAATCCAACTAGCAAACCATCGCCACTCAAATATTCATGACAACATTATCATCGCCACTTAAAATTTCATCTTGTTATAATGTGAATGTAATGATGGAATTTTGTTTGGTGAGGAAAACCGAAAAAGAATATTTTATAATTTAATCATAACGGTTTGGCATTGATGAATAATGTTGTACTATGGTTCAATAGTTATACTCTCTCCGGTCCTTAATAATTATATTTATATATAAAAGAGATTAATGAAATTAAATAAGTTATTTAATTATATCATATGTATGTATCATTAAATTTTATATTAGTTTATAAGTCAGACAAATTAGCTTGAAAAAAATGATAAATATTAATAATTTAAAGTAATTTATTTAATTTTTTTAATCTCTCTAAAAGAATTAATTGGATTTTATATTTAGGACAAGAGGTAATATATGCGTAAGTGAGGCCTCGATGGCTTAAGAGTTTAAACTTATTTAAGGTCTTCTTACCTACAAATATAGGTTTTCAATCCTACAATTTAAAGACATGTTACTTCTTCTTTTTGCCCGAAAGACTTGTTACTTTTAAAACAATGAAAATTGGCTTTAATTTTCGAAGTTTAAACTTATTTAAGGACTCTCATTCCCAGCTTGGAAACTTATAATGCTAAAATCACTATTAAATTTAAAGCATTCAAATTTTCTCAGCGGAGGTTTTATATAAATTTATTTGTCCAATTAATTAAAACAACAACTCAATTCAGATCGGTTTTTGAAATTTACGTTTTTTAATAAACTGAACTGAATTAACCGATTGATCACCCCCATCAACTCTACCATTAAATTGATTCTTAATACAATACCTTCTAGGGATTTTAATGCCAAAATACATACAAGTCTTTGGACCAATTACGTGTAACCTCATTATTATCTCTAAAAATGTAAAACTGGCACCTTTCTCTTCTAAGTTTTGACCGACGTCCCCTTGATGTTAAGATTAAATTTAACAAAATATATGCCATGTTAGGCTAATAAAAGAAATTATGACATATATTCTAACCGCTTCCATAAATGAACGTCAAGTCTTCTTGTGGACCAAATTATGTTTCATTTTGGGTCCATTAAAGCCTAGAGCTTGTAAATTTTTTTTTAAGAAAAAAATCTAAACAAAACTATATACAGCAGTTATATTTTGACTTTGTATGATGTCCTATAAAAATTATTTTGGTCCATTTTATAAAATGTTTTGATGTTTACAATGAGCATAAAATATATTTTTTCATATATATTCATATTTAATAAGGATAGTGAGAGAGTATAAATTAATTTGATGTTGGAGCTTAGTGTGATTAATATGGATAATATTTAACTGCCCAAAAAAATATGGGTAATGTTGAAAATTTTGTAACTGAATTAATTGATTGCTTTTTTACCAAAAAAAAAAAAATTAGTTGATTGCTCACCCCACTATTATTGGTCTTTAATGTAATGCCCAATTTTAAATTTTAAGGCCAACATACACACAAGTATTTGGACTAATTACATTACATATAACTTCATTTATTTTTTAACACTATCTTTAAATGGAGAGAAAATTAAGGGAGGAGAGGAAAAAAGAGAGAGAAAAGTGGAGAGATAATATTATTTCTTATTCAATTTTTAATCTATCTTTTCAAGTAATGCCGTGATAAATAAATTTATTAACACAATCAAATTAAAGATTAAACTCAAATTAAAATTAATTTTTTTATTTTTTATTTTAAAATAAAAATATTAACGAAAATATATCACCTAGAAAGCTAAAATAATTATAAAATAAACATGTCAAAATGATAATAATATATCTTTTTCATTTAACTGTCTAATTATGTTATGTTTAAGCACTATCAAGTCTAATTAGGGTAACTCTTGTAAAAGCATTTTTTACATTTACATGAACTCTAACTTAAGACCTCGTATTTAAATGGTTAAAGCCTCTTTTACTAGAACCAACACATATTAGTGAGATAATAAGATATTTATATCATGATTTATTAAAATAAAAATATTTATAAAAAAAACTCAAGCTCTGTTTATTCCATTTATAATTTATAGTTATAATATAATCATTATCTTAATTATAATTATATAACAATTTTATTAAAAAATCAAAACAACATCATCAAATTGAAGTCAAATTAAAATAAACCCATGAAATTAAAATCAAATTATTACTGTACACTGTGTGTAAGGAGCATGCACTTGCTACACACACTCCCTTGTAACGTGAGTATATTGTATGATTGCTTAAATAATTGACACCTCTTCTTGCACGCGTTATTTGTGGGGGGAAAAAAACCATCACTAATCCCAAAAATAATTTCTTACACGTTAACGTGAAGGCTGGGGGCAACTGTTGTAAGCGTGTGTGCATATATATGTATTGAAAGTGTGAAGGTCGCAGCCAGTAAATTGCGCTTTCTCAGTTTCTCTCCAATATTGTGGAGAAAATCTGGGGAGAAAAACACGAGGCCCACACCATTTTTTTCTCCTTATCTTTTTCGTCCTATCTTTTCCTCTAATCCAAATAATGGAAAATTTATTTTTCTCCTCTCCTAATTTTATCTCCATCCAAACATAATGATAATGTAAATGTTTAAATCTGGCACTTTCGTCTTTTAAATTTTGACCAACAGCCCGTTGGTATTAAGATTAGATTTAACTGGATACATGCCATATTAGAATGATAAAAAAAATTATATTTGACATATGACATGAAATTTTAAGTATTTGATTATTTTGACTAATGTACGTAACATTTCCCCAGAAAAAGAAAAAAAAACACACAACATTTCTTCAAGATGATGATCCTAGGGAGTTGGCTGTCACCGTTTTTTATGCAGAGAGGTTGACTTTGTTCGGAAGCGGCTCCTCTCCTATTCCTATGTACTGTCTGCTATCCTCCTTTTTTATTTTTTATTTTTTATTTTTTGCCATTGTTATCCTCCTTTTTTATAAAATTATGCCATTTTAGTGCAAAATACTGAACTTGGTAACGTTTTTATAAAAAAAAATAGCATTCAAGATCCTAAAGTATTTTT
This sequence comes from Inga leiocalycina, assembly GCA_963242795.1. Lineage (NCBI taxonomy): Eukaryota > Viridiplantae > Streptophyta > Magnoliopsida > Fabales > Fabaceae > Inga > Inga leiocalycina. Next base: position 47,132,208 of record OY725324.1, read on the forward strand.
TTGTAGTATCACCCAGTCTCTTGATATATTTTTTTAATACTCTCAGTATCCCAAAAAAAAAAATTTAGTTCACTTACCACCCTAAAATATTTTTTAATACCACACAATATCTAGCATTCAGTACCCTAAAATATTTTTTTCACTTAAATTGACTCAGTATCTTAAACTATAATTATTGCATCTAGCACCCAAAATATTTTTCTGGTAACACTTAGTGTTTCAAACTAATTTTTGATACCGTATTTTAGGGTACCAGATGTAGTAAAAATTATTAGTTTAGTATACTGAGTCAATGTTAGTGGAAAAAACTATTTCAAGCTGTTGAATGTTAGATATTGGGTGGTATTAAAAAAATATTTTATTGTGGTAAGTGGAAGAAAAATCTTTTTAGGATATTGAGTACTATTAAAAAAATATTTTAGGATATTGGGTAGTACAAAAAATACTTTAGAATGTTGAATGCTATTTTAAAAAAAAAAAAAAAGTAATCAACTTCAGTGTTTTATGCCAAAACGACGCAGTTTTATAGAAAAGGAGGGCAATGGACAATATAAGAAAATGAGAGAACACTACAAAAAAACACTGAATTTTCGACGAAATTACCAACGGAATGGATTCTGTCGCTAATTAATAGCATGACAAACCAATTTCTGATGGAATTCAGATTCCGTCGCAAATTTCTGACAGAATTAATTCCGTCACAAATTTTAGATAGAATTTCCGTAGGAAATTGCAAGGGAATTTCCAATGAAATGAAATTCCGTCGCAATTTCCAACAGAATTAATTCCATCGGAAATTTTGTCTCAAACTGATTTTTTGTTTTTTAAATTTTAAAAAGCCAAGTGGCAACTCCCGCGGTTGCCACCTCATCGTTGGCGATGGTGCATGGCAACTTCGGTGGCCTCCACCAAATCCACCACGTGTCGCAACCTCTTTTTTTTCCTGAAAATGCAACTCAACTTGCCCTCCTTTGGTTCGAACCCATGACCTCGTCCGTACGCTCGCGATGCCTTATCGGACAGGCTCGACTGCTTTAACGTTCTATTATTACACAGTTATATATATATAATCTTATTATACATAATCAATTATTTATACATATATATTTGTTTCTTATATATAAATGTAATAATAATATAAAATAATTTTATATATTCTTATAATTTGTATAAATTAACTACAAATTAAAAAATTTTACATCTTCAATAAATTTCATATGACTATATTTTTGTCCAATTTCTAAAATTAATTTTTTAATTGACATTAATTTATAAATAATAAATAATTATTAACTAATATTTTTTACTAATTTAATTAATAACTAATAAATTTTATTTTTTATCAATAAATTTTTATATGACCATTTTGCCGCTACAGGTACCAAAACCTATTATTGGAAATTTAAAATATTTTAGAAATTAGAAAATAATAATTTAAAATTAAATTTAAAATAGTAATTCATAACTAATAAAATTGATAAAAATAGTTTTTTAAAATTAAATTTAATTAGAAAATAATAATTTTTAAATTTTGTCACGGAATTTAATTCCATCGGGAATTGTGAGGGAATTTCCGACGAAATTGTTTTCTGTAGGAAATTGTGTCAAAAATTTGTGACGGAATGAGTCCGTCGAAAATTCCATGGTAAAAAACGGAATTTGTCATGGAATATTTTCCATAGCTAATTCCGTCACAAATTTTGCCACTAATGGAAAATTTTCCGACGGAATTTCTGATGGAATTTGCTTCCGACGTCACAAACTGTTGTAATGGAGGCTGCTTCCATGATGTTTTTTAGAGGTTACATCCAACATTTTAAATATTTTCAAGTAGATTATAATATTCAAAATTAAATTTTTGTGTGCATCCAACAGTTTAAAGTATTTTTTCAGTAGCATTTATTATTTTAGAATACTTTTTAGTTCATCTAGCGTCTTAAAATATTTTGTTAGTGAGACTCATTTTTTATATCTAACACCCTAAATTTTTTAGTAGCCGTCACTATCCTATAGTAATTTTTTGTGCAATTTTTCCCTCAAAGTATTCTTCTCAGTAATAATAAGTATCCTAAACCTAGGATACTAAGCATTCTTGAAAAAAGAATTCAGGATGTTGGATGCATAAAAATTTTGTTTAGGATATTGAGTATTATTAAGAAATATTTTAGAATGATGGATGAACAAAATTAGGACATTGGTTGCTACTTAAAAAATACTTGGGGTGTTAGAGGTACAAAAATTAAAAAATGAGTGCTACTGAAAAAATATTTTAGGGTGTTAAATGAAAAAAAAATTATTCTAGAATAATGAATGATACTGAAAGAACATTTTAGATTGGAAGCACAAAATTTTAATTTTGGAACAAAATGAGTGGTCCTGAAAAAACATTTTATAAACATTTTTTAAAAGATCAATGTGACATGTGGGAGCACATTTTATGCCCATCAATTTGATGAAAATAAAATGTGCTCATCATCCATCTCATCGTTAGATTAATTTTGGATGATCCAAATTTAGCTAATTTAACTTTCATATTTTAAATAATTTTTTATTTTAATATATGTAAAATAAAAAATAAAAATAATATTATAACTATCATTTCTCATAAAAATAAATTTATCATTTAAAAGTTCACAAATTAAAAATTTTAAATTTAAATCGTTGAGATTAAATCTAAATGACTGAAATCTCGTTACAATAATAAGAAATTATGTGGTCATTAGTGTGTTAAGCACCGTACGTGGACCCATTCCTTAACAAGGAAGTTTCAGACACGGACGATTCAAGGCAACTTGTATCTGTTTATAATTTTTTATTGCATGTCTCCTTTCCCCGCAGCCATAAATGAACGTGAAGTCTTCTTGTGGACCGAATTGTGTTTTTTTCACAATACGGTTGTTCATTATTTTACGACCACGAAAGTCAAGAGCTAGCAAATTTTTTTAAAAAAGAAAAGCTTAACAAAACTATATAGTGATTCTCATGCACATGGGCACAAAGCTTTTTGGGAAAAGACTCAAAATTCTAAATCAATTTATTGGAATTGATTTTAGATTATTGAGATTCAACACCTTTATTTATCTTTTTGTTATTTATAAGGTATTTTTCTATCTTTTTCTTAAATTTTTCTGGTACAAATTTCTTTAAAAATTAAGTAATGCAGCAAATCTCATTTATATACGTGGTCCTCGATCTCAGCGCCTGTGCATGTCATAAAATGATAAAAGTGAAAATAGAGATATGAAATAAGAACAGGTGACTAAATTATATCTTTCCCTACTAAGTTTTACCTACTGTCAGACTGAACTTTTATTTCTTGAAAAAAATTTGTCTTTAATATAAGAATCAGTTAATATTTTTTTTTTAAAAAAAAACTAAAGATATTACTTAATTATAATATATATTGTAGATCAATAAATTATATATTAATGTATAAGTCAGACAAATTAGTTCAGATAAAAGCCATAAATATAAACACTTTATATTGATTTATTTAGCTTCTTTAATCTCTTTTGAAAAAAGTCAACTGATTCTTAATTATATTAAGGTTTTGAGAAAGAATATCCGTAAGCACTACAGTACATCATGCACTAGGTTGTGCATGTGGTCACTCACAAGCCTTGGGGGAATTTTGACTTGGATGCATACAAGGTCCACACATCGTGTGTGAGTGTAATAAATAGCATTTCCTTCTGACTTAAATACAAGAATTAGTTTTTACCAAAAAAAAAATACAAGAATTAGTTAACTTTGTTTTTTTTTAGAGTTTAAAAAAGTTAAATAAATTATTTAATAATATTATATGTTATTCATCATTAGATTAAATATTTGTTTACAAGTTAGGCAAAAAAGTTTTTAAAAAAATTATAAATATAATTACTTTAAATAAATCAGATTTCAAAATCAATCAAACCAGACCAGATATACCACAATCACCTGCTTAGCTGCTGTGATTTTTCCATTTCTTTGGTCAATGCACTTGGCATTTGGCTGATTAAAAAAAGAGAGAGAACCCATTCATCCTTATGTGCCAGTGCGCGCGCGCGTGTGTGTGTCTCTCTCTCTATATATATAACAATTTTGGCATATTTATATTCATAATTTTAAGGACATGACATTGACAAATTTTTGAACCATCAGTTACTCCCTAAAAACAATTCACTTAATTATTCCTTCCAAGTTAAGAAACTGAGGCAAGCAACCATATTAACAGATCTGGAGACAATGATATTTTAAGTCAAAGAAAGACAGAAATTATCATGGCCAGTGGAATGTATTTAATAATTGCAAAAGAAGACTCCAAAAAGAAAAAGAAAAGAGAAGACAAGGAAATACAATAATTTGACTTATGCGGCTTGGATGTATCTGAGTAATACTTCAAAACGCTATATATTATCCAATCTTTTGTATTTGGAATAATCACGATTAAAACAAGTCTACTGTTTATTTCATCTAAAGGAGGTTCATTTTATAACAAGTTACTGTTGATATCTCTTTTTTGTTTCCCTTCAGTTTTTTTCCCCTTCGGAGTGGGTGGGGGGGGGGGGGGCCACGGACATAATTACTTATTTCTTCTGCTTATTATTATTTCTTTATTTAATTTTTTCCTTTGATTTTTAGGCTTGTATTCTAGGATGATTAGTCAATGGAGTATATATTCAAATATTTTCCCTTGATTGGGCAAAGAAAAGCCACTTTTCGACCGTGAAGAGGTGCTTTTGGCTCGCCTCATTTTGGTATGGTCACAATCAAAGCAAGTGGACTATTTGTGAAGTTACCCTTGAAATGTCATTATGGGGAAAAGAAACGAAAAGAAAGGTAAAAAAATAAAGACGTATGAACGGCTAAATCCAAAATTATGACTTTATGGGTCATGTACTTACGTTTTTCTTCCACTTATTATTACTTCTTTCTTTAATTTATTTTCTTTGCCTTCTACTCTTGGATTCTTGGATTATTAGTCAATGGAGGGTAGATTCAAATAACCTCACTAGCAAACAGCCAAAGCCGAAAATATAATGACATGAAAGGCCTGGTCATATTTCAAGATAAAATTTTCAACAAATATTATTTTAATATTTAAGTGCTTGTTTGCCTTCACTTTAAAAACATATTTTTTTTTTGCACTTAAAATAATTGGAACGAAACTTCCCAGTAAGTTGTTGCCTGTCTAATTGAAGGAGACATGCCTCCCACTTAAACGTACGTAGGTCGGCCGATGGAGATATTTCGCTTTGGTTCAGTAAAAATAACAATTTCTTTTTTCTTTTTTTAATTTTAAGACCAAAATAGATACAAGTCGTTGGACTAATTACATGTACATATAACCTCATTTATTTTTTAGCATTATATTTGGATGGAGAGAAAATTAAAGGAGGAGGAAAAAGAGGGAGAGGAAGGTTGAGAGATAATATACCCTTTGATATAAAATTCAGTTAACTTTTTTTGAGGGAATAAGAAAGTTAAATAAATTACTTTAAAATATATATATATTTATCATTTTCTCTAAACTAATTTACCTTACTTGTATGCAAATATATAATATAATGATACACAATATATCCTATTATTAAGTAATTTATTTTCATAGAAAAAAAAATTACGTAATCTATTTAACTTTTTAAATCTCTAAAAAAAAATTATCTAGGTCTCATATTAAGGATTTGAGGTAGTATTATTCATCCTTGTAAATACATGATATTTACAATGATGCTAAAACCCTCATTTAATTTTTAATATAGTTTTTAAATAATGCTGTGAAAAATAAATTTATTAACACAATTAAATTAAATATTAAAGTTAAATTGAAATGAAATTATTTGTTACATGTTATTTTAAAATCAAAATATTAAGCAAAGTATCTTACTTCAAAAAATAAAATAATTAAAAAAAAGTTAAAAAAAAAAAACATGTCACATTGCCAATAATATATTTTTTATATGACTATTTGATTAACTCAGATTTAAACACCATCACTCTATCAAGTGTAGTTGGGTATAGCTCTCGTAATAAAGACGTTTTCTATCCTTACACAGACTGAAATTCAAAACTTTGTATTTAAATTCAAAATGTTGTACTCACAATTATTTTTTAAAATCAAAATAATTTTGTTAAAAAAAACTCAAGCTCTGTTTATTTCAAATTATAATATGATTATTATGATATGAGAAGTTTATTAAAATGTAAAAGAGTCAAAACAATATCATCAAATTGAAATCAAATTCAAATGAGCACATGAAAAATATAATTATTATTCTGTGTGTCAGCGGCACGCACGCACTTGCTACACACACACTCTTGCAACGCGAGTATAGTATATCATCGCTTAAATAATTGACACCTCTCTTCTTACACGTTATTTGCGGGAGAAAAATACCATCACTAAAAAAAATATATAAAAAAATAATTTATTTATTTTTTTTTTTTTGGCAATGAAAAAAAAAATTAATTTCTTTCACGTTAACGTAAAGGCGGGGTGAGGGTTGAAAAATTTGGAATTCGCTGCGATACTCTGTTTATACCGTTCTCTTCTTATCCTCTTCTCCTATTACTCATCTCAGTTTTTAGATTAAAATCTAAGCGGTTTAGATTTAATGTTTGTAAATATATTTAAAAATATCAAATTATTAAAAAATAATTAAATAAAGGGTAAATGTGCATTCAATATCCCTATCAATTTTTAGAGGTATAATCAGCATCCTAAAGTATTTGAGGGTGCAATCAGAAACATAAACTATTTTTGGAGGTGCAATCTTCATCCTGAAGTATTTAAAGGTACAATCAACACTCTAAATTATTTTTGGAAGTGCAATTAGTACTCTAATGTATTAAAAATAAAGCAATTACACCTATTCACTAACAGAATACTAACTACATTTAATGACACACTCTTTTCTTTCCTCTTGCATCGATCTTAAACCCCAAAACTTGAGTTAATAATCTGTTAGTGAAGGGGTGCAATTGTTCCATGTTTAATATATCAGGAACAAAATTGTACCCTTAAATGTTAAAAGAAGGGATAAACATATTGAAGATCGATGAAAAAGAAAAAAAAAGAATGTGCCAATAAACGGAGTTAGTATTATGTTAGTAAAGTGTTGTAATTTCCCCATTTTTAATATATTAGGATACTGATTACATATCTAAAAATACTTTAGGTTGTTAATTACACTTCCAAAAATATATCAGGGTGTTGATGCATCTTCACCCTTAAATAAATTTTAAAAAAATAAATTTTAGTTATGATAATTTAATCATGCAAGGATCTCGGACCTTCTCTCCTCCTTGGCAGGTTTCTTCTCCTCTTCTAGCAGGAGCTCTTCTTTGCGTGGCATGGAGCTCTACCCTGTTTTCCTGGAGTTTGACGAACGGATTCCCATCCTCTGTTTGGCTCTGTGGGGGACTTCAAGTGGGGGAAATGGGTAACTCAAGCGACGATCGAGTGATGCTTTCTTCAAGATGGAAGCAAGGAACATCATCGATCAAGCCTAGACTTCACAAACAGAAAATATGGGGGAGCGCGAGTAACAGTCCTGCTGATGCAAAAGTTTGATCTGAAGTTTTAGGCAGGGCAACAGATCTAAGATGGGTTCCACCAGGTTCCGTGATGCCGATGGCTGGTAATGGGTGGAGGGGGTCTGATTTGCGGGTTTGGGAGCAACTAGATTGTATTGTAGGGGTTAAGGATCTTTGGTGGGTGCCTCTGATTCTATGGGTGTTAATGTTAGCATCAATAAAGAAGCTTATGGGGATCATAGTGGCGGCCATAGCGACCATAATAGCAATGATGATAATTAAAATGGTAGAAGTTAATGATTTTCCGAGTGCTTCAAAGATGAAGATGGTAGAACAGGGAAGGCGAAGGCAATGGTCTCTGTGGATTTTTCTGAGAAGGGGATGGTCTAAAAGATCCTGCTTTTGGAAATTTCTCTGAGTTATTGCCATTAAAATCTATTCTATTTGTGATTTTGCAACTGATGAAGGATCTGTGCTTGTTGCATTTGTGATTATAGATGCAGAATGGCCATGTGTTGTTCTCCTTCAGAATTCAATTTTCTCAAGGAAATCTATTAGAAAGCACTCTCCTTTTGTGGATTCTCAAAGAAGCAAATTTGGTTGCTGACTGGGCGATCAAAGCTTCACTGGTTGGGTCTTGCTCCTCAGATTGGGCAATGCGACCACCACTTTAGTTGTTGTGTTTACCATGGAAGGATGTTCAAGCTCTGAATTATCTGGTTAATCGTTGTATTATTTCCTATTTTCCTTTTAGTTTTTTGTCATGTTATTTATGGTTAGTTTGCGTTTTTAGCCTTATTATTTGTATGCTTTTGTTTTAACTCTTGTCCTAGTCGCTGTAACCGAATTTTCCTTTCAATGAATTTCTTGTTGGCAAAAAAAAAAAAAAAAAAAATTTAAACATGTAATAAAAAATATTTAAAAATAATATTTTTATGAAACATTAAACTTGAACTACTCATAATTCAATCTAAAAGGTTGAGATAAGTAGTTGAGGAGAAGAGGATGGGAAGAGGACGGTAAAAGTAGATGACCATAATCAATCCCGAAAAATTTAGTGGAGAAAAATACGAAACCCACACCGTCACTTTTCTCTTCTCCTATTTTTCCTCTAATTTAAATAATGAAAAATCTATTTTCTCCTTTTTTTTTTTTTTGGTTTTGGGAGCATATAATATTTTGGACTTACCTCCTTTTAACTTGTATGATTTAGAGTGTGTTTGGCAACACTTAAAAAAATTGCTTTTGAGGCCAAACCATGATTTGGAAAAAAAGCATCCAAACACTTAATATTTTTTCAGAATCCATTTTCTAGTTGAAACCATGGTTTGGGAGGCCCAAACCTTGGTTTGGTGAGAATCTATTTTTTTGAGCTTGTGTAGAAATTATTACTATATTAAACCATATAATAGACTAATAAAAAAATATATAAAATAATTTTATATATTTTTTGATATTGTATATTTGACTAATTTTATAATTATAATTTTTTAAAAATTTATTTCGAATTTTTTTTTATTTATTAAACATTTAATGTTTAATAATGCATATAATATAAATTTATCCCTTACATGAAATTATCACAAAAACTAATGTCCTTTTTAGTAATTTGACCATGAAAAAAGCTATTCTGACCATAACATCCAAACACTCTTACTTTATCAAAATCACTTTTTTCTCATAATCTATTCTGCTCATAATTTATTATCTAAAAACTATTCTTCACTTTTTCTCCAGAAGCTATTAAAAAAAGCTAATCCAAACACACACTTATTGAGGTTTAGACTAATCCAAATTAAGTTAGGTAGTACCAACAAAGTGGCAAATAGCCAAGATTTGTCACCAAATATTTAATACTGTTACATTCCTAAAACTCAAACTTGATACTTCTAATGAAGCAGCCGGTACACCCTCTAAGCAGTTGAACCAATGATGATGCTTTTCCCTCTACTTTTCTTTTCACTTAATTTTCTCTACATCTAAACATAGTAATAAAGTAAGTTTAAAACTAGCACTTCAAGCTAATAAAGATTAAATTTAAACGAAAAGCGCACATCTTTTGGGTGATGGACAAATGACATATTTCCTTAATGTGGTAAGTTTCTGACACTTTTTTTTTAAGGAAAAATCACTATCAGGTCTCAAGGAAGCAAAATATTGTCAGAAAGTTCTTGGAAAAATTGAAATATCTGAAAAGTCCCTAGGGACTTTTTTGATATTATTTTCCAATGTAAAATGACACACATGCCCCTCTTGTTAATGTAAAAGTGGAAGCTTCAGAAAGAGGAGGGAAGGCACAACCGTTTTTTCGGAGACACAGAAACGATGCGAAAGGGACTGATTTGAACCCCAACATTGAAGGGATCAAGTGTAATGTTGAAGTTCTTGGTAAATGATCCAATTTGCAAGCTCCACGTACTGGTACAGAGGTAGAACACCAAACTGAATTTTTTGTTTTTGGTTCTGTGTGATATTTGGATAAAGTGAAATTGAATGATGGTGAAAGGTTGGTGCTTGAGGCCAATAGTGGACAAAGTGGTAGGAGATATATAAGTAATGACATGATTTAGGTAAAGATATGAGCTTGAACATTGTAGTTAGGGTTTGAATGAGGTTGGGTAGTGTTAATGTCATAGTAATGAGCATACATTGTTCTCACCAAAACCAACTATTCCACTCTACCACATAGAATCTGGAACTTTAAGATAAACCATGTTATTGAAGTTATTGTCAGTGTATGTAACATTTGGGACAGAAATCAACTAAGATGTACCTGAGCCTTTTTTTCTTTTGCTTTACCTAATTTTTTTAATTCTTTTTCTCTGGCTCTTCTCCTGGCATCTTTTTCAGCCTGCACAGTCAAAAATGGGCAATCATTACTGTGTCATGAAAATTGTTAGTTCGACCATTAAAACTTAAATCAAGAAACAGATCTCACTGACTCCAATATGTTACCAAAGAAAAAAAAAATTCCTAGAACAAAATATTAGTGGTAAGTTTAGCTAATGGAATGCCAGGTTGTATAAGCAAAATATTCACATGCTTGGCTATGTATTACTCGAGAAAATAGACGTGGGATACAATCAATTCAAACTTTAACTGTTCAAATGCTCAACAAGCTGTACTTTGGCTACTCTAGTGATGATCAAAATGATCAGTATCCTGATTATCTCGTGTTCCTTCGAACTTGCTTCATCCAAAAGTTCCTAAAGATATGAAAGACTATCCTCCCTTGAGTATTTGCCATCCCAAAAAATAAAAAACAGAAGAATAAACAATCATTGGCTGGATGGTGCTACCTGCTAGCATATTAAGGCAAACAAGCAAAATCTGATAAACATAGATGTATGAACTCTAATAATCCAAAAGGACTTGTTCTCAACCAAGATTCTCTAATATGACAGAAGGATTGATGAAATATAAGAACTATATATATTTTGAGATAACTTCCTATGAAAGGAAATCTATCTTACTGTTTAAATTTTATTACTTTATGTTTTTAGTTTATTTAGTACGTGGGTTGTTTAATCATTACATGTATTAAATGGGATGAACAAGTGGAATTAGTGAGATTACTTTATTTGTAAGTCCTTGCTTACTTTTTGTCCTTTTCCAAGTAGACCTTGCAAGTTGGAATCTTTGGAGCTTTCTTCATAAGGAAGTAAGACTTGGCCTATAAATAGGGTATTGGAAACACTTGTATTTCTCAGACTTTGATGAATGCAAAATATTAAGCTATGTCACTGGTTCTGTTCTCTACCTCTCAGTTCTAATAACTTTACGCCTCCTCTCTCTCAGTTTCTCCCCCTTCCTCCTCTGTTTCTGTTCTATTCTCCCTAGTCCTCACTATTTCTGTCTATTTCTCTCCTAAATCACTCTGCGTTCTACATTATGTGTGTGTGTGTGTGTGCAAGTTTTACCTCAAGGACTTTCAATCAAATCCACTTATTTCCCTCCTAGACTTCTCTTCTCATTTATTCTCTCTGCCACAATTTTGTAACCAAGCTGTTTTATTGAATTTCGACGATAAATCTTACCGCACAGCAACAATGGAGTAGAAGGGTGCTTAAAAGATAAAATAAAGGAAAAAACAATATGTGAACAATGAAAATGTGATTCGTACTTTCAAGAGGCAGAGTCTCTCCTAAACCTTCTGATGTGCTCCTTAACTCTGTCTCACAGCAACTTCACCTAAATCTTCCTAACTACCCATCCCCCTTCTCCAGCTCTCCCACTCAACTCATAATTAGTTACCGCAGGACAACTCATCAGGAACCACTCTACCATTCTCTTCTGTTTTATCTGTTTTCTACCTTCTATATAATCTTTACAAGGCCCATTAAGAATGTGTCCAAAGTAAATGAACAAAGTAGATAACAAAACCACAAATAGTAAATAAATCTATTAGACCAGCCAGATACAGCACTACTTTTTTAAATAAGTCAGATTTCAAAATCAATTAAACCAGACCAGATATATCACAATCACCTGCTTAGCTGCTTGTGATTCTTCCATTTCTTTGGCCAATGCACTAGGCACTTTCGCTGCATGCCAATCCCATTTTTCAAGGTTTGATGCCATGAACCTTCTGAAAAGTATTCCTCACTTCCTTATCATGCGCCAACATATAAGGGGTCCTTCCTCTTTCATCTTTGATGCAGGGATCCATGCCCTGTTCCAGTAGCTCCGAAACCTTTTGAGATTCACCAGATTGTGAGGCTTGATGTGAAGGAGTTGATTTACCTACTATCCCATCTTCACTCTCACTCGTGCTTGAAATAAGGAGCTCAATATTATCTTGTTTACTCTAACAAGCCTCACTTTTTTCCTTGCTATCTAAGTTTGTAAAGGCCTCTTTGTCAATGGCTGGGTTGGCATTTCTTACAGTAATAGGTGTTGACCCTAAATCCTCTCCTGCTTCGTTGGATACTTGAGTCAAATGGTTATATACACCCTTTGCTTCTCTTAGAGTAGGCCTTCGAACAGTCAATGGAATGTTTCTAATTACGTTATGCTGATTGCTAAAATATGGTCTCTCTCCATCAAAGAGCAGTTGACGACTACTTGAGGGAGCATGTAGAAATATGCAATTCGAAGCATCAAAATAATTTCTCCAACCAGTAAACAGCTCTTGAATTTCCTGAAAAGGTTGGCTCAGAAATAGTGAGTCAAGCATAAACTTATTTTGCAAAAGAACAGTTGAGTGAATGCAAGCAAGCAAACAAACAAATAAAGGGAAAAAGGAAAAGGAAAGTAAACATCTTTGTGCATTAACATGTGTTTTCTAGGAGGAAAACTGTGAATTAAATGGGAAGAATAATTCCTTTCACGTGGAAAAAACATTTTGTTAAAATTTATGACTAGTAGGATCAATCAAAATCAAATTATGAGATACAGCCACAAGGTTGTTAATTAATTAACATAATTTTTTTTACAGCCTAATTCATTAACCGAAGTGCAAATGAATAACCATACAAATGATACTAGGATTGCTAACATCTCAATGGATTAAACTTTAGATGACATAGAAAAAAGACTTAATACAAATTTAATTGCTCTTACCAATATGATTCAGAAGAAAAAATACCCTCAGCAGTTTACAGTATCTTTGACCTTGCTAACCCCAAGTTTCCCACTACTCATCATTGAGATGAAGTTTTCAAATAAGAGGAAAAAAGCACATGCACACATCATTCACTGATATATTCTTTACAATCTCAATCAGGGGTATCATGTTCACTATTTCAGCTCAATTTGAGACACTGAATTGCACAAAAACAATTCACTGACATAGAAATCAACAATTGACATTCAGAACAATATAGCTTTGATTAGAATACCTTCTTTAATGCAAGTTCATTGTGGCGACGGAGTGAAGCCCCAGCAGAATGGGCAGCTCTGCCAGTAGCATCTTTTGATGACTGTTTTTTCCCTGCCTTGGCCCTCACAACATATCTACACAAGCACAAACTGATATTCATAATCCAAATCCAGTTTCTAAGCGACCACCAGAAGAAATAAAAATTTATCAAGGATGATGTCAAAAAGCCTTGCTGGATCTTAAACAAACAGGCGGCCAAATGAAAATTGCATGATAGTTTAATAAGGGAATATTCAAATATTTTGATTGATTATATTGTAAATGAAAATGAATCTTTCCATATGATTTTATCTTGTAATTTGCCACTCAACATAGGAAAAAATGTTTGCTTTGAATTATCTAATATCGGTGGTGATGATTTGACAAATTCCCCTCTTTCTTCCACTCTTTTTCCTTCCACCTCTTGTGATTGCACTGATGATGTAGTGTACCCCAACACTAAATTGGATTCTGCACCTTTTCACTTTGCAAACACAAGAGGATTTTCAAAATATAACTGTTTGTTTGACTCCTACAGATGGGAGCAATATTGATTTTCTTGGTTGTGAGACCTATGTGGAGAATTTTGCTCTAACAATGTGTGCATATTACTCGAAATCTCTCCATTTATCTACCTCTAGATTGTGTATTGTTGTTTGCTTGTCTTCTTTGCATACCCACAATTGGAAGGATCCTCTACAGTACCAACCTCCACTATACATTGTACATTCTCAGACCTCTTTCTAATTAATCCTAAGCCACCTCCACCAAGGAAATGTAACACAAGAGAAGTTGTTTCAAAGGACAAATACATTATTCTCATCGGGGATGAGAACTTCTCCTTCAAGTGCCTTAAAAGATTCAAACAAATGTTATCTCTTTTCTCACTAATTTTCTTCCTATTTTTTATGATTATTTGAGCTCAGTTGTTGTATGAGAAAGAAAAGTGTGAGGGATAGACACAATCCATTAAAAAAAATATAGAAGTAGTGCAGCTTAGTAAGTAGAATAAGAACCCCAATAAATGCTTCACATTTTTGGCCATTACTCTATTTGATTACCTTTGTGCCTTGAATTTCAACTTGCTTAGCATTCTCTTTAGAGTAGTTTTTCAAACATTGAGAACAATATGTTGATTAAGTGTGGGGGGGAGGGGAATTTTGTAATATCCCAACTTTTAGAGAATACGATGTGAAATGCGATTTGAATGTGTTATGAGCTGTGCTGAAACCCCTTTATTTAAGTTCAATTGTGATTAACATCTAAATTGACTTAAAATAAAGGGAGGGCGCATATTGTGGTGAAATGTGAAGAATAGATGTGTTTGTTGGTGATTTAGTAATAATTTCCATAATCAGGGGCAAAATGGGAAAGTTACCTGCTAATTGATCAGCTACAGAAGAAGAAGCTCATTGGTAACTCAAAAATCAATTGTTGTGATTGATTTTTAGAGATCAAGAGGGTAGAATCCCATGTGTGTGTGCTCATGTAAGCTCATGGAAGATGTGATAAGAGTGTGACAAGTGGCAATATGTGAGCCATAGATTTGGTCAAATTGTCAAAAACTCATTCCTCTCTCCTCTCCCTCTTTTTAGGTCGGTTATAAAGACCATTTGGGGCCAAAAAACTGATCTCACTCTCTCCCCCCAAAACCTCCATGGACGTCCAAGTTCAAGAGAGGAAAGATAAAGTGAAAGGTGAGGATTTAGCTTGTTTGGTGTTTTCTTTAGCTCAAATCATATTCTTTAATGTTGTTCATAGTGATGAGAGCTTCATCTCTATGATTTTAGATTTGTGAAAGGTGTTTTGAAATCTTGAAGAAATTGGAAGGTTGTGGAATCAAGGAATTGGCTTTGGAAAAAGGAAGATGTGAATATTTGATACATTTTGACCTAAGTTTTGTGGTCATTGGTTAAGTTTTGTGAATTTTGAATTTTGTCTTGATTTTCATGTGATTTTGAAATGGATGAATTGGATTGTGTATTGTGGTTAAAATGATGTCATAGTGTGTTTTAGTGCCATTGGAATTGATTTGGAATGTGAAATGGAAAGGAATGGCAATGTTGAGGTTTGAATTGTGAATTGTGTTGACATGTTGTGATTATTGGGAAAACATGTCAATGTGATGTGAATTTGGTTGATTTGGTGTTTCCAATGGATTGCTTGTGAACATTTGTGTGGAAATGGTGTTTGATGCGAAATTGGAACCATTGGAAGCCATTGTGCAAAAATTAAAATTCTGTCCATTGAAACTCTGTGCTGGGTAGTTTGTTTGTGTGGACGTTTTAAATGGGCAAATGATGTCTAAAAATTCTGAAACTTTCTAGTCCTAAATTTTACATTCCAAGCTTCAAAATGGACATATAATTTGTATCATTTCGTTTTGTGAGCAGGGAGTAATGATTTTCAAACATTTGGGATTAAAACTGTTATCTGTTTTGGAGCAGTGTTGAGTTTTGTGTGATTCTATATTTATGTGGTGATGGACAACCTTGATTCATATTTTTCATGTGTAGAGGACTTAAATAGCTTTCATTAGGCTTTGGGATCACCTCATTTTGATTTTTCTGGAATTAGTTATGATTTTTGGAAGTTCAATAAAGAAACAGGATTTTCTTGGCTGCGGTTAGAGGTTATTGGCCTAGGCCCAAATGTTTCTGATATGTTTTTGCCAGCCACTAGTGGATTTGTGGGCTGCGGCCAACCCCTAAAAATCAATATTTTGC
This sequence comes from Inga leiocalycina, assembly GCA_963242795.1. NCBI lineage: Eukaryota > Viridiplantae > Streptophyta > Magnoliopsida > Fabales > Fabaceae > Inga > Inga leiocalycina. The sequence goes on from OY725324.1 coordinate 47,148,309, forward strand.
ACTTCTGAAATGAGGTTTTTGGTATAGTATTTTCCAATTTTTTAGGCATGTGTTTAGGCTTTGCGTAGCCAACTAAAGGTCATGGATGATAACCAACTTTAAGTGTTATTGAAGTAAGAATTTGGGAATAGAGAATAACCCTATGTACTTGCTTTGGTTATAGGGTTTGATGTTCGCCCTGATCGTGAGTAGCCGATACTGGAGCACACGTGGAAAGAACAAGTGTAGGGAACTTACTTCTCCTGCATGTATTTGATATTTGTATTGTTGTATTGATGCATGTTATTGCTTTGTTTGATTATGTGAAACATATATGAATGATTGAAACTCTGTTTCTATTTATGCTACGGCCATAAGTATGTGTTCGAAACATTGAGCACGCATATATGTCATTGTGTGAGCATGAGTTAATGTAATGCAAGCATGTCATGTTTTAAACACTTATCTTGCATGCATATTGGTATTGTTTTCCTACTGAGATTCTCTCGAATCTCACCCTCTCCTACCAACAATTTAGATAGGACAGGTGGCTCGAGGACGAAGCAAGCAACCAAGGGTGGCGAGGACTCCCTATGGATATTTGATTTGGTAGTTGGTTATCAATGTTGGTTGGGATTGTTGTATATATTTTGGATATGTATTTGGGATTTATATTTGGATGTGTATTTGAAAGGATATTGTGTAATCCCCTTAATAGGCATTTGTAAATTCTTAGTAAGGGTATAAACCTGGGATTTGCCGGGAAATATTGTTGTGCACTCTGATATATATAATGAATGTGATTTATCTTCACGAGGTAATTGTATTCGAAATGTGAATATGAGACCAGGTGAAATGAATTTTGAAAGAGAGATTTGTAAAAACCCTATCTCAAGGATGGGAGTGAAATAAGTTTTGATTATTGTTGGTCTCTAATTCATTTTAATTACATATTTCGAATAATAATTACGGAGGGGGTTACAAGTATATTTTTTAATCCCATTAAATGATTGTTTTAAAATGAGAACATGCCTTAAATTAGAAAATTTTTCAAAAATGACTTGCTTTGATGCATCTCCTAAGTGATAAAAGGTCGCATCTGCCACTTTGGAAGTGTGATTTGTGGAAAATTCATTGAGTTTTCATGAGATCTAGTATTTTTTTCAACTTTTTAAAATCATGTTTTTGTTTTTCAAGTGAATAGGAAGAGAAATTAACCCACACTTTGGATTTTGTTAACTCCAAGTTGTGAAAAGAAAAAAAGAAATTTTCTACATCATTAGTACTTTTTAGAGTTGAACATTATTATAATCAGTTGTAATGTTTCAATTAATTGTGTTTGTAAGGTTAGCACTTGGAATAATTAAGTAAATCTTTTGTGGTTAACTTACTATGCAATTGATTGTATTAGAAAGAGAATTGAAGAAAAGCCCCGTTGGAAGGTTATTTGGGTCTTGAATTCTTTTCATGTGTGCATGTTCATTTAGTTTTTCACCTTTTAGAACTTGCTTCCACTCTCTTTCAAAACTGCATTTGCATGGAAATGAAAAAGGCATTTAGTTTTGAACCCTTTCACCCAAACACAAATGTACATTCATCTATCTTTGCGTACCCCTTTTGAGACATTCATATGTTGTATAGATGTCATTTACTCATAGTGTTTATAAAATTCTAAAATCAAAGTGATTTGCCAATAGAAAGTTGAACAATGTACATATTGAAATGACATGTATATAGAAAAGAGAAAAAAAGTACGTCAAAAGAAAAAGATGGGTATAGTTTGGAAAAGAAGGGAAAAAAGAAGTTTAAAAAAAGAGAAAAAAAGTATAAAAAGAAAAGAGAAAAATATATAAGTATTTTGTAGAATGAAAGAAAAGCAAAAGAAATATGAAGAAGGCATGTGTTCATGAATTTGGAAAAGCATTGACAAATGTTTGTCAAGTTATTTAAATGCTATGAACTTACTCATTTACTTTGACTTGCATATCAACTATTCTTTTTTCTAATTAATTCATTCCTTTTAGCCGTCATCCAATATTACAAGCCTTTTAAGTAATCTTGATTCATTACATTAATATTAGTAGTAGAGATGTTAGAGTTGTTACAAGCCTATGGTAAGATATTACCTCCGGTTCTAAATATAAGATAAAGTTGACTTTTTTTAGAGAGATTAAGGAAGGTAAATAAGTTACTTAATCATATCATATGTTATGTATCCTTCGATTATATATCAGTTTATTAGTCAAACTAATTAGTTTGGAGAAAAAAATAAAAATAAAAATACTCTAAAATAATTTAATTAGCTTCCTTAATTTCTCCAAAAAAGTCAACTTTATCTTATAATTAGGACCGGTGGGAGTATTAATTAAGTGAGGTAGAGTGAAATTATCCTAATAAAGTTAGATGAGTGAAACACTAATACCCCTAAGAGTTCTCTTGTGCTTTATTCTAATATGTTGGATTGTGTAGTTAGCTAATTTCTTTCCATTGCTTGACTATGACTAGGGTTGGCTTAAGGAATTGAATTAATTAACCGATTGTCTTCTAATTATGAAATTGCTCATCTTTCAAATGCATTAGTGATTAGACTTGAAATCTTGTACTTAATTACCTTTGTTCAAGAGTACAAAGGTCTAAGTGTGGGGGAATTGATTGAATTATTTTTGATAAGCTATTTCATGGGATATTTGGGGATTTTATCACTATTTTTGGACTTAAATTGCATTTATTATGATTAAAGTTAATTACATGAAATTAAGGTTAAAAGGGGGTAAAAATGTCATATTTCATTGCTTACCTTAATTGATTGATTTTTGGAATTTAAGGTATTACATGTTGGGTTTGCTTTCTTTAGATATCAATTTAGAAAAAATTATAGAAAAGGACCCATGATTTTTGGAAATGGAAATCATTGAAGAAAATGACTAGATAAAATTACGTAAAAGGGACCAGAGTTTTTGAAAAACATTTTAAAGTTTTTAGTTTAGTCCCTCCACAAATTTTTGAAAGTTTCCTTTTAGTCCCTGGTCAAAACTTGCCTTTGACCCATCCAATTAGGTCTTCTTCTTGGGACCCAGTTTTCCTGATAATCAAAATGATGAGCAAAAAGCGCTAGTTATACAACGCACCATTTTAATAAGCAAGGGCGAAATCTTAGCCGTTGATTGAATTATAATCCTAACCATCTAATTTTAAATCTTTCCTTCAGTTTTTGGTAAGCACCTCTCCATGGAGAAAAGGGCAAGACGAAAGAACGATGAGCACCCACGAGCCTCTTTGACAGGTTATGACGAGAGATCTGGTTTGAGAAGCACAGAAGGATCACTGTTTTTTATGACATTTTTGAAATGTTCTGGATGTATTCTTGCTCGGGACATAAGAACTATGGAGTCTATCTACCAAGCCTGCAAACACGTAAGACCATTTTCTCTTTCATTTTTGATTTTTCTCATTGTGATAAAATTGCAATAATTTCAATGATTTACATGGGTCTGGGGAGAATAATGAGAAATGCACCTGTTTAAGTGTGCTTTAGTGTCCTTTAGTGTGCTTTTTTATTAATGTTACTGTGCCTTAAACAAATGTGAATTAACTAATAGTTGATTCTTCAGATAATAATGAAATGGATAACTATAAAACTTCTATCTTCATAATCAGGAATTCAGGTAAATTTATAATTCCAACTTTAGTTGTAGTTCATCATGTTTGGTAGCAACAATATGTTTTTCCTAAATATCAAAACTTTTGTTCACTAAATGGATTTATTTCTGGGTTTACTATACTAAACTCTGGGTGTTATGCATTTAAGTTACAAAAATGATCTGCACCTGCAACTTTTACCAATTTAGCATGTGGAAGAATAAAAGTAAGCCTTGCATCATTAATTCCATAACTTTCTACAAATTGACAGTTTATAAACAAATCGATCTGTTTGTTACCTTGCTGGAAATTGACATACAAAAAAGAGTAGTAAAGATGGAAATTGATTTGCTTCATATTGATTTGCATATGTTGCAAATGGAAGATTGAAGTAAAGGAAATGCCACCCTACAAAAATCTGTCTATTGAGCTATGGAAGAAGTCAGAAAGTGTTCAATGATGTAAAGTAGGCAAAACAAGCAAAGCAAACTATCTCCAAAAGCCAAAAAGTGTCATCCTGAGCAATGCCAAACTGTAAAACAATGCCCAAAAACCCAAAGCGTCTATTGTATAATTTTACTCTCCTATATTTAAAAAAAGTATGTATAGTTAGGTATGTAATATGTCAAGTCTGTACAGAGACAAAAATGAAGTTTGAAAAATAGTCCCTAAAAGCCAAAAAGAAAATTGTATATGATATTATTGAAATGAATAAAATGTTATTTATTTTTGTATTCATTACCTTATGTGTAGTTGGCCATAAGATCTATGGCTTCAAGTGATAGAATTTCATTAGCTTGTGCCTACATTTGCAAATGTTAGTGCCTGTGACATCAAAATAAGATAAGTATATATAATACTAAGGAGTAATCAATTTATTGATTCATACCATTAACAAGCTTGTAAACGACAACGACTGTGATGTAGAGGATGGAAGAAGAAAATGTTGTGCCGGATGAATTGATAATGGAACTATTGACTCGTGTTTGTACAGATTGTGTTGGAGCTTCTAAGTATAAATGCGTCGAAACTTGAGCATGTGTATATTTCATTTCATCAATGTTTCTTCTTGTTTTTTGTGATGATGCCTCTTTTTTCTTAGATGATGAAGCCTCTCAAGAGTCCTACAACAATACAAATATAAAATAAGTAATAGTTTTTTTCATTATATATAAATTAAAATGCAATACCTTTAGTACAGAGTTTCTTCTTATTTGTCAATTCTTCTCTTCCCAACCTTTCCAACGTCTATTTCTCGATTTTCCATCTCTTTTTTTGAATCCCTTGGGCATATTTTGTGACTCTATGACCGGTTCAGACGTATCATTTTTATTAACTTTAGGAATCTCATTCCTTAGCTCAATAATACCTCTCTAAACAAAAGTAAATCCCTCATGAGTATAAGCAGCATATGATGCCAAACTTCCCATCATAGCCATCAATTGTCTGTACCTTTGTGTTTTGTCAAGGCAAGGATCTGTCTATATCTCATTTCCTTTAATGTCATGTACAACCCTATTCCTTGCTTCCTTTGTCCATTGCTTCAAAATATATGGGATTGGGGCCTCTGCTACCCCAATCCTGATGTGCTCTCTGTTGCCCCCATATTTTAGGGGCCTTCTCAAATGCATTTTTTGTAGTTCTTTGGACCATTAGATTCTACATAAAATGAGTGAAATTTTGACATATTATGGGTAAACAATGCATATGTTTTCAATTTTTTATGATTTTTTAAAAAATTTTCAGAAAAATGTGCTTAAAGTGAAAAAAAACACCATTTTTTTGAAAATCATAAAAAATTGAAAACAGATCCATTTTTTGCCCATAATATGTCAAAATTTCATTCATTTTGTGTAGAATCTGATGGTCCAAAGAGCTATAAAAAACACATTTGGGAAGGCCCCCAAAATATGGGGGCAGCAGAGGCCTCAATCCCAAAATATATTGCTCAGGCATAACTCTTACATCTTTGGTCTCATATACTTTCAATGCATGGCAACACAATATCCCCGTGGTCTCAAACTTTTGACAACTACAACAAATTTCATGTGTATGGGGTTAAACTCAATTCTTCATTCCTCCACTTTTTCTATCATATGGGCTATATATACAAACAAAGGTTCTTTCTCACCACGTTCAATTAACTTTACACATAATTGGAGGTCCCGTTGTTCTTGAAACATGTCAAAGACAGTTGGGGTATAAGATTTCACAAGTTGGTGCAAAATAGGAATACTTTGATTAACTATCTTCGGTATCTTTTGTTGAGATTCATACTCAAGTTGCAATTCTTTGTATCGCTTCTTTGTTACAACTTCATCAAAGCTCTTGAAAAAATGGCTAATGTCTAATTTTGGCTTTGTATATCTCTTCACCTCAGCATTCACAATTTTGCTGATTTGTGTGCTTTTTATGCCTAGTGTGAAAACATTTTTCATATAGCACCTGGCCAATTTCCTTTAATTTTATAAGTGGAGTTCAACCATCCATTTTCATGGACATGTAAGAAGATAATAGTTCACTCCATGCTTCTTCAAACTTATCAACTTAAACATAATCAAACATGCATTTTTTGAAGTCAGTCAAAAAGTGTGAACCCTCTTTCATCAAATTCCCAATATGTTTAATGACATTTTGCCTTAAATGCCAAGAGCACAAACAATGTCTTGTATTACGAGGCACTTCACTCAATGCTCTAGCGATAGCTTGATCCTGATCAATAAACACAGTTTAAGGCTTGTTTTGCATGTGATCATCCAAGAAGGTTTCTAGTAGCCACTTGAAAGACTCAATAGTCTTATCATACAATAACGCTACTCCGAAAATGATCACACTTCTATGATAGTTAAAGCCAGAAAATAGTGCAAGGGGTCGATGATTCCTATTTGTACTAAATGTCATGTCTAATGATACAACCTCACCAAAATGCGCATAGTCTAGCTTGTAGCATACGAGCATTTGCCCAAAATACATTGGTGATTTGTTGTTCCATGTCCAGTTGGTATCAGTGGTAAAATGAAGGATTATCTGCAACTTGTTTTTGAAAATATTGAAGTAGGCATCCCACCTTTCTAAACTTCATATGTCTTTGCCTTTTGTTCATCAAGTAGTTATTTGAATCAATCATAGTATAGCCCAGATTTTCTTGACCACCAATATATGTACTCATTAAGTCAAAAGCTTCCTTGGGTTCAAGACTAGATTCTTGTGCAAGATCAATTTCAAGAGCCCGTGCTTCTGATAAATTCCTTTGTGATGACAACAAGTGCTTTGTTTCTTCCTTATAGAGAAGGTGATTATGTTCTTCACTAAAGTTAGTGACTCTGAATTTTTGATCAACCCGAGGTACTATCATTTTTGCCTTGCAGTTGGTTCTTGTCTCTGGCCGACATCAAGAAGAGGTTGTCTCTCTTTTATCTTTTTTTCAAACACCTTGCTTGCAACATACATATCTGTATGTAATAATGGAACCGTCTTTTCTACTCTTTGTTCCATTATATTTTCTAACTCCAAACCTAATTTTCTTCCCATATTTATTCCAAAAGTTTCATGCTTTATCCAAATTTGCAAACTCTTTCCCAATTTGAAGTTTAAGTTCATCTTCCATTATCTGTTTTTCATATACAATAAAAAGTAATTTTAAAAAATTGCTCTTAAAGAAATTGGCAGCAATGTTATCAAAAAAATATTGGGGGCAAAAGATAAACGAGACAATCACAACTAATTTAATGTTTTAAATATATATATATATACATATCAAAGAAGCAATCAGATTCAGCACATAAAAAGCTTTGAAACATTCAACTGAAAAAAGATGTCAAACCAACCTACAATGAGAGAGTGAAACACCTCCTTCAATTCTAATGCTCCTTTGTGCTGACAAATTGAAACTTTCGAAAATCTCTTCCGCTGGAACACCTCCTTCAACATGTAAGTATATTTACTAAAAATGTGGAAGCATTTTTAGTGGGTACAATCTCTTAATCTTTAATGGAAGACAATTATAGAGTGTGTTTGGAAGAGCGATGGGAAAAATAGAGTTTCTCAATTTAGCGTTTGGTAATTTAAGTTTTGGTAAAAGTTCGATTGTGTAATGTGATTTATGTTTGGAACAGCGATTGTATAAATGACTTATGTAAAAATAAAACTTGTTTGGATTGACTTAAGCACAAGTGGCTTTTGTGATAATAGTAAGAGAGAGTAGGTGGAAAAATATTTTAAAGTGTTAAAAACACCAAAAAATAGTTTAAAATAATTTTTGGAACTGAAAAAGTACATTAAAGATAAAATTACAATCAGTTTGATAACACATTGGGTACAGTTGAAAAAATATTTTAAGGGTTAAAAGCACCAAATAATAGTTGAAATTAATTTTTGTAGCAAAAAAAGTACATTAAGGGTAAAATTGCAATAAGTCTGATAGTACATTGGACACAACTAAAAAAATATTTTAACCATTCTCACTCTCCCCAAAAGCTAAATCAGTAAAAGCTAAGAAATGGAGCTTATGGTAAAAGCTATTAAGATAGAATTAAGCTCGACTGCTCACCGGTGAAACCAAACACTGCATTTTTTTTTTCAGTTGGGCTATTGAGCTTATTAGCTCAAACGCTCAATTGGGGGGGTCAAACGCCCCCCCAAACACACACATAGACTCTTTTCCCTCCAAAAATTGGCGCCTTGCCTGTGGGCATTTTATGTTAATGGTGGGACAAAAAATCTGCTTGATGGAAATGGTGCGTTGGGAGGTTGATTTGCCTTATGGTGACTGAATAAAGCAACTTCTACCTTTTTTAATTGAAATGTGCGTTGGGAGGTAACTAGCACCTTTTGCTCATCATTTTGATTAGCAGGCAAACTGGATCCCTTCTTCTTAACACTTAAAGAATGGACACTTAGAAAATCGTAGTGAGAGACAAAGGAGAGTGAGAGCATAAGACCACCTCTTCTTCCTCACCTTTGCCTCTCTTTCCTCGCGGGCAAGTGTCGCCTACCACCTTCCTCCACCTTTGGAGAGCTTCTTCTTCTTCAGATAGACAAGAGAGTCAGAGCGTCGTGGCAATACTCAAAACCAAAGACTTGAACTTTGACCATCGTCTCCTCTGTCACCAGAAGCTTCTTTCTTCTCCGCCGGTGAGCAATATTCCTTTAATCTCCACCACTTTTGGACATGCCATCTTCCTCGTATCTCTTAGAATCTCTCTCACCACAGTTCCTTCACCAGTGTCTTTATTCTGACCTCTATCTTGCCTACCAACTCACCGTCGGCTTGCTTGATTTTGTGGCTCCGTTATCATCTTTCTATTAAGATTGATCTATACCTCAAATGCCTATGGGATTTGCAACTTGGGTTGGATGATTTAATGGCTATATGTAGCTAAATCTCTTGCTTCTTGATGATGAGGATGTGTGCTTGAACTCAATAGACTACATAGGGGAGTTTTTCTATCATGTCATTAGTCTAGAGTTATATATTTGGATTTCGTAGTTATAGGAATGATTGTATATGATTCTAGAATTGAGGTTGATGTTAATTTGTCTTTTTTGGTTTGACACTTGTAGTTGAGATTGGATTTTATAGTGTGAAGATTATATATGTTTGAATTTCTTTATGGTAGCAATGATATTATGTTAATTAACGTGTTATTATATAGTTAATGTGATTAATTTGTGCCTTGGAGGGGCTATTTAATACTTCATATTAAGAAGATTCACGTTACAATATTTCAATTTCAATTGCATAATAAGTGATTTAAGCAGTATCTCAAGATATACTATTTAGCTTTGTTTGTAAGAGCTACTATTAATTGAGAATATTGGACTCAAGTATTATCTTGAAGTTTTTCTTTAGACCTAATGAAATTTTAATTTCCATAATATTTTGGAGTAACGATAGCTACTTTCTTCATTACCAAAATCATCCATCATTCATATTTTCCAAATTCAATTCCATTCACCATTTTTATAAAAGAAAATATCAAAAAAAATAGTTTAACATTTAATTAAATTGGAATACTCTTTTAGTTGTTAATTTGAAAAACCCAAAACCAATTTCCCCTTATTTTCATTGCATTTACATGGCATTTAAATTACTTAAGAATCAATAAAATGCTTATCGAGAAGAGAGAACGATATTAGGTTTGCTTATAAGCAATTTTTGGTTAATTTTTTATTGTAGACCCCAAGGCCAATGATAAAAGGTCCTCATCAGTTTAATTCTTCAAAAGTGGCTGAATAATCTTAAAGCTATTTTCTTGAAAAATTCAAGAAAAATATTTAGAGGTTATTGTTTGGCCTTAAAATTTTAGGGAAGTTAATTTAAGGACTAAAGATGCAACTTAAGGAATAAAATCCTTGTAAAGTATTATGAATTAATTTCTTGAATTTATTCAAAAATTAAGTACTAATAAAAAAGAGGGAAATGGTAACTTCATTATCCTAAGTCCAAAACAAATTTGGGCTATGTTTAGCACAAAATATGAAGCCTAAGATGTGCCCATCGATCTGAAGAAGATGAAGAGTTTAAAAAAAAGGTTACTTGAGTTTTGAGTGCCTATAAAAGAAAGGAAAAGGGAAAAAGCCATGATGAACAAGAAAAGGTAGTATTGGTCACTACTATGGCCCTATTTGCCAACATTTCATATAGTTGGTGGATCAGGTCCTCACATCATATTTTCTTCAGAACACTGGCCCAATAAAATGATTATAGAAAAAGCTTGTAGGATAAGCTTGGAAGGGTGTGGGGTCAGTTGAATAAAAAGATTTTATTCCCACTAATTAAAACATACTAGCCTCGGAAAAAGAAAGGAAGGAGCAATATGAGAGAGAGAGAGAGAGAGAAAGAGAAAGCGACGGAGAGAGAGAGGAAGTCGGTGATGGCGATGGGCGGGGAGAAGGGGATGAAGATTGAGGGAGTCGAGAGAATGAAAACTATGCTCTGCAGGCCATGTTTGTGTTTGGAAGGGGAGGAGGATAGGGGGTAGGAAAAAAATAGAGAACACAAGCCAGTAAAGGTTAATCGTAGGCCATTATCACTCTTATATAAGGAGCGATAGCTATCTCCAGGTGGCATGGGTTACCTAGTCCAGCATGAAGAGGAGGAGATATAGTTAATGGGTGGAAAGGCTACTTCGAAATGAAGAACGTTAAAGAGGCTGAAAAGGAAGGAGTGGTGGAGGAGACTGATGAGGACAAATCATTGGATAGCAGACCAAAGGTAGGTACCTGGTTCTCTTTATGACAGATGAGCAGTATACCACATGGAGTAGGCCTTGGATGAATTCCATAATAGTTAAGGTTCTAGGACAGCAGTACCCAAACATGTATTAATTGATAGGGTGAGAAGAATGTGGAAACTGCAACAACCAGTGAAGGTGATTCTGTTGAGTAACGAGTATTATATTGTCTCTTTCTCTAGTAAGAAGGATAAGAACTATGCTTACCAAGAGGGACCATTGATGATTGATGATCGTTACCTCCTTGTACAACGATGGAGGCCTAACTTTAACTTATGGAAAGCGGACCACCAAAAGAAGATTGCAGCCTGGGTTAGAATTTTGGATTTACCAATGGAACTATATATAGTGGAATCATTGGGCATCATCGGCAATATGATAGGAAAGATTATTAAAATTGATCGATCAACATCGATATATGATAAGGGCGGATTCACTCGTATTTGTGTGGAGATTAATCTTCAGCAACCTTTGATTATGACATTTATTGTGTTCAAAGAAGACAAGCAGCTGATATACGAAGGTTAACATCTTGTTTGCTTTGAACGTGGAGTTTATGGTCATGAGCATAATGTGTAATATCCCAATTTTTAATTAAGGGCTAATAAGGATTAGTATGGATATTTATGAATTTAAATGGGAATTATTATGTGTTTTATGGCTATTTTAATTAATACATCATAATTATTGAGAAATTGGAAGAATGGAATTATTGGGCAATTAGTTGGTGATTAATGGGAAAACTAATTACTAACTATAAGAAAAATGAGAAGTGTGATTAAATGGTTAATGGAGGGATTAGTGAAGCTAATTGGTGATATATTGTATGAGAACCAATAAGATTTGGACATGTGTCAAGAGTGGGTGAAGAGAGGAGTAAGAAAATTCAAAATCCCAATTGTTTAATGTTTCTCTCTCCTCCTTTTCCCTTCTTTTCGCTGGCAGCATGGGTTAGAGGGAAAAATCATCATTTTCCCTTCATCTTCAAGCTCTCATATCTCTCTTCCCTCTCTTTCTCTCTCTTCCCCCTTCTTTGGACACCATTGTTGTAGAAAAAGGGAAGGGAAAAGCTTGAAAAAAAGGTAAGCAAATGCCCTGCATTGCTCAAACTCACTTCGTGAATGTTGTTTCTTGGAGTGAGAGCTTCATTTTGGTGTTTATAGTGTGCCCATTGGTGTTGATTTGTGGCCACACGAAATTTTGGGAAGTGGTGAATCAAGAACTCCCTTTGAGAAAGTTGATAAGGTGAGTGAAACCTATCTATCTATCTATGTTTTGTGTCAAATTGATTAGTTTGTAATTTCTGGAAATTTGGCCTTGAATCTAAAAATGAGTGCCACTATTCATTTGGTATGTTTTGGCATAAGAATGGTATTTTGGGATGAGGTTAGGATAGATAGATTGATTGGTGATTGGAATTTGATGTTTAGATGAGATTGGAATTTTGATGTTTGTGTTGATCAAAACCAAAGCATGATAAAGGAGTAGGATTTTGGTCATTTTGAGATTGCCATTGTGTTCCTTGTGGAAAATTTTGTGGGAGAAGTGTTGAATATGAATTTTGAACCATTGGGAACTTAGTTTTAAAAGTGGCAAGTTTTGGTTGGTAAGAAACTCTGTTCTGGCAGTGATCTTGCATGGACGTTTTAAAATAGCAAATAGTGTTGTAAAATTATGAAAATTTCCAGTCTTAAATTTCACTTGCCAAGCTTCAAAATGGACATATATTTCATGTCATTTCGATTTTCGGGCTAGGAGTTATGACTATCGAAAGTCTGATGTTAAATCTGGGATCAATTCTGAAGCAAGGTGGACTTTTCTTGAAATCTGTATTTTTGTGGTGATTTTCAGTAATGTCCCATATTTTTCTAGTAAAGATGACTTAAATAGATTTCATTAGGCTTTGGGATCACCTCATTTTGATTTTTCAAGAATTAGTTATGATTTTTGGAAGTTCAGCTGTGAAACAGAATTTTCCTGGCTGCAGCCAGAAGATTCTTGGCTGTAGCCAAGAACCTTCAGACCACTATCTGGCCGCAGCCAGAAAATTTTGGGCTGCAGCCATAACACTTCTAGGCTGATTTTGGCCGCAGCCAGAAAATTCTTGGCTGCAGCCAGAAACTTTCTGTGCTATTTCTGGCCGCAGCCAAAGGTTTTTTGGTTTCAGCCAGCCCCTGTTTTTAGCACCTTGTGATTTCGAAAAGTGGTTTCCAACCCGATGTTTCCCAATCATTTAGGGCTTTTATTAGAGCCAATTGTAACTACTTAAAGGACATAAATGATAACCAAATCTAAGTATTGTGAAGTCAATTGAGTATTGGAATAGAGAATAACTCTTCGTCCCTAATTATAATTATAGGATACGATATTTGCCCTCCTCGGGAGAGACCTGCGACAAAGCACGTACGGAATGAACCAGGTAGTGACTTTTCTCTCATGTTGTATATGATGTTTTGGTATGCATAAATTATCATTGAACTGTGAACTGCATGTACCATGGTCTATTACAGCGCGAGCAGGTCAGCGTGAGCCGTGTAGGGATTGACGTTGGCCATCTCTAGGTCGGCCGTTGAACTGCCGTTGTAATCGACATGGAACTTTATGAATCCGACCCGTGGGGAGGTGTTTGTTAATCCAGCCGTGGGTTGTGAGTTTTGAATCTTGCCTGTATGGCTTGTGTGATGAAATGCTTTATATGAATCCCAGTTGTAGTGAAATATATTGTGTGGATTGTGTTGTGCAATTCAGCGTGAGCAATCGTAAGGGATGACATGTGTCATACTAACCATTGCCGTTGTAACTGCCGTTGTAGTTGCTTTGTGTGGATAATGATTTGATTTAATGCCTTATTGTTATGCATATTATGAGTGATTTGACACTACGGGGATTCCTTATAATCTCACTCTCCCAAAATTAAACATTTTAGATAGGGCAGAAGGATCGAAGGGAAAGCAGGTGACGAAGAGCGGGTAGAGCTCATTGATAGGAGTCTATTTTGGAAAAAAATTGGTTATCATTTTTTAAATCACTTGGATATATTTTGTTGGGAATTACATGTATATATTGGATAGTAATTATGTAATCCCCTTGTATGGTAAACTACTTGGGCTTTATGCCTTATATAGATCCTAAATTAGTAATTGAACCACGAGTGTGTCGGGAATTTACTGTGTACTCTGATATTTATAAATGGAATCAAATTATTTAGGCCATGTGTGTATTGAAATGTGAATAGGAGACTATTGCTAACAGGTTTTAGAAAAGGTTTTATAAAAGCATGTTTTGGGCAAAACTTGTTGTATTAAGTCCCAAATCATTTACGGTCTCTAATTCCACATTAATTACGTGTTTATGAACTTAATCTCAGCCTAAGCGTGAAGGGGGTTACATTTGTGGTATCAGAGATGTAGTTCCTAGCAAGGTGAGGATTTGCTAGCATAGCTCTTTAGTTGACCTTAATCCTTTGAGTTTAGGGTAGCTTAATGATTGATAAGTGCTTGTTGCGTATACACATGAGTATTTCTACTTGTGGATTGAGATGAATTTTATGGATTATGTGTATACATTGGCTAAGGTACTGACGTGGTGAATCATTTGTAGTGATAAAGATAAAATGGTTCGTCCTCTTACTAGAATCAGGCAACAGGACCCAGAGGTGGAGGAACTTAATGACAATCCTCCTGATTTAATACGAGAGATGATGGATCTCGTACGGGAACAAAGGGACATGATAGCTGAGCTGAGAGAAGAGCTCAGAGAGGAAAGGGCCAAGCGAAATGAGGGAAGGGCCCAGTCAACTCATGAGGAGACTCAACCTCATGAGGAGACAGCTGAGGGTTCCAATGGATCTCATGAATCCCCACCTCACATGGTGCCTAATCAAGAGTCTCAAGGGGTACCGGTTCGTGAGGGAAGGGACTTAATTCTTGGGTCGCCAAGTTTTGCAAGCATATGCCTCCGGTGTTCAGGGGGAGGTTTGACCCCAAAGCTACTGAGGACTGGTTGAACCGATTAGAGAAGATTTTTGAAGTCCTCGAGTGCCCTACAGAGGTGAAGGCAAAATTAGCTGTGTATAAATTAGAGGGGGACGCCGACTGGTGGTGGAGGAATATCGCCATTTCAATGAAAAATCGGAATGTACCATTGACTTGGGAGGTATTTCAAGAGCAATTCAATGAGAAGTATTTCCCCTAGTCGGTGAGGCTTGAGAAAGAGTCTGAGTTCCTGGCTAACAAACAGGGAGATACAGAGAGCTTTGACGAGTATCTTTCCCGTTTCACTCGATTATCCCGGTATTCTGCCTATCTTCTGGATAGAGATAATGAGGAGTGGAGCTCTGCTATGTTAATCCGGGTATTGAGGTGTGAATTGAAGAAGAGGTTAGCTGCTCATCAGTTTGCTAACTTCAATAAGGCCGTGGAAGAGTGTAGAATTGTTGAGTATAACTTGAGGGAGTTGTACCCATCTAAGGGCAGTGGCAACCGTAGTAAGCCCAATAAGGCAAATACGTCCTAGAAGCGGAAGGGCTAAGGGTCCTCATCTGGGGGCGGTAACAAAAGGCCCTACCAATCTGAGGGTCGTGGTAACCAGAGACCTCCAGCGGGACTAGTATGCAACCAATGTAGAAAGTACCATCCGGGCAGAACCTGTGTGAGAGAGGTGATTTGCTACAATTGCAAACAAGTGGGCTGTGAGTTTTGAATCTTGCCTGTATGGCTTGTGTGATGAAATGCTTTATATGAATCCCAACTATGGTGAAATATATTGTGTGGATTGTGTTGTACAATGCAGTATAAGCAATTTAGCGTGAGCAATCGTAAGGGATGACATGTGTCATACTAACCATTGCCGTTGTAACTGCCATTTTAGTTGCTTTGTGTGGATAAGGATTTGATTTCATGCCTTATTGTTATGCATATTATGAGTGATTTGACACAACGGGGATTCCTTAGAATCTCACTCTTCCAAAATTAAACATTTTAGACAGGGCAGAAGGATTGAAGGGAAAGCGGGTGACGAAGAGCGGATAAAGCTCATTAATAGGAGTCTATTTTGGAAAAAATTTGGTTATCATTTTGTAAATCACTTGGATATATTTTGTTGGGAATTACATGTATATATTGGATAGTAATTATGTAATCCCCTTGTATGGGAAATTACTTGGGCTTTATGCCTTGTATAGATCCTGAATTAGTAATTGAACCGCGAGTGTGTTGGGAATTTACTGTGTACTCTGATATTTATAAATGGAATCTAATTATTCAGGCCATTGGTGTATTGAAATGTGAATAGGAGACCATTGTTAACAGGTTTTAGAAAAGGTTTTATGAAAGCATGTTTTGGGCAAAACTTGTTGTATTAAGTCCCAAATCATTTATGGTATCTAATTCCACATTAATTACGTGTTTATGAACTTAATCTCGGCCTAAGTGTGAAGGGGGTTATATAATGCATGTCCTTTGAGGGTTTTGGAAGTTCACACAGAGGAGGTTCAACCTGGAGGGGATAAGGTGAGTGGAGGTAAGGAAAGGACTAGCCTAATGATGATGGTTTCGGCTGCCAGTAAAATGCAGGGGGAAGATTTCTCATTTGGATCTTTGATCACTGGGGGGACTGTGGGGTTGGGTGTGAACATCTGGCCAACAGATGTTACTTTGCAATGATTTCGCTAGGGCCCATGGCGTGAAGGAAGGAAATCTAGTCTTAAGAATGCAAGTAAGGAGCTAAGAGTAAATAAAGTAGGATTTTAGTTGAATGGTAATGCCTAGGATAAAGTAGAGAGGATTTTGGGATTGGATTTGGTAAAGTCAAAAGTGTTTGGGAATGATATTACAAATAAAAAAACTGAATTGGTAGTTGTAGGCTCTAAGAGAAAATAGGAGGAGAAGTCCAAGACTTATAGGAAGGAAAATAGAATTCCAGGAAAGCCTAAACCAAAGAAAAAAGAGTAGTCACGTAAGGTAACTAGGACTGTTGAAGTGTCTAATTCATTTGAATCTCTATAGGGGCCCAAAATGTCTACTACCATGCACATGTAGGATGATGATGCTGGCAAAAATATTGTTGAACTTGCTATTATGATGCCCTCATCATCTAGCTAGGAGGCTCCTTGTGACCGAATGTGTAATGAAACTTTGGATAAAGATATGGTTGTAGAAGCGAATGGTATATCTGACGCAACCAGTGACGAGATAGAGCAGTGCGTGGGCAATGGTATTAGCCCCTACCCAACCTAAAATGTTTCCCAATGAATTTCATGTTATGGAATTCGCGTGGTATAGGCTCGAAGTCGTTTCTAGGCCTTGTACATGATCTTAAAAAATTTCATAAACTAGACTTTCTTGCTTTGCTAGAGACTAGCGTCGATGATAGACAATCTGAGAAGCGTATTTAGAGTTTAGGCTTTAATAAGTATACTTTTGTCGCTGCTGAAGGATATAATAGGGGCATCTAGTGTCTCAGGAATAATGAGACTACTATGATTGAAACAGTTCAACAACAACGACAGTTTCTTCTCCACGCTGTTACTAGCGGGAATTCAAATAAATGGCTACTAACGGTCGTGTATGCATGCCCCAATCTTGTCAATAGAGGTCCATTATGGAATGAGTTGTTGCGAATTAGAGAAACCACCTAAACACCTTAGATTATTGGCAGTGATTTTAATGCCACCCTTTTTGAAAGTGAGAGAGTCTCGAATGGAGATTCAAGATTAATGCCAGATCGTGAATTTTGCCATTGGTATGAAGATGTGCAATTATTTGACCTAGGCTTTGTGAACTTGCATTTACCTGGATGCGAGGCACAACCAAAGCACGGTTGGATCGATTTCTAGCAAACGAAGCCTGATGGTCAAAGTTTCTTGATGCTAAAGTTTTTCATCTTCCCCATTATAAGTCAGATCACCGATTGATTCTTTTGAAGCTAACATGTTGCATAGCTAGGACTCCACCACAACGTCTGTTTTGTTTTATTGCCTCATGGGTCTTACATGAAAAATTTGAGGAGCTTGTAAAGAGGGAATGGAATCTATCTCAAGGTTAGGCCTCAAATATTAACCACTCTGCCAATAGGTGCGGTAACTAGAACAGGAAGGTATTCGAACACATAGAAGGCGGGAAGAAGAAGCTAGCTACTCCAAAGACTTGACAGTGTTAATTGGGCATTGGCAAGGAGTGGAAATTCACATAATCTGGAGGAACTTCAAATGAATTTATGGAAGGACCTAGATGAAGTCCTTACATAAGAAGCTCTGTTATGGGCGCAGAAGGCAAGAATAAAATGGAGTATTGAAGTGGATCATAACACACGCCTTTTCAATGCTCATGTAAACCAACGAAGAAAGTGAAATAGGGTTGATGCTATCAAAACTAATGACGACAACTGGTGTTTTGATGAAGATGTAATTAAATCCCATGCTACAACATATCTCTCCAACCTATTTAAAGAAGAGGTCATAGTTCGAGAGCCTCTAAAATGCACAATAACATACCCAAAGATGTCAGATCTTCACTCCCGAATGTCTATGAAGGAAGTGGATGATGAAGAGGTAAGAGAAGCCCTGTTTGATATGGGGGCACTAAAATCACCTGGGCCAGATGGTTTTAATGCCCTTTTCTATCAAAGCCAATAGTCGACTATTGGGAGCTCCTTTATTGAATTTGTTAAACAAGTGTTTCATAACCCAGACATCATTAGTGAGATAAACGGAATGTTGATTGTATTGATTCCAAAAAAAGATAATCCTAAAACTCTCAATGACCTCTGACCTATTAGCTTATGCAATGTGATTTATAATCCAATTACAAAAACTATCTCTAATAGGATGAAATGTTTTATGCCTTATGTTATCTCTCCTAATCAGTATAGCTTTGTACCAGGTAGACATAGCTCAAATAATATTATTGTGGCTCACGAGGTTATGATTCTATGCGTACAATGGGAGGGAAGCAAGGATACATGGCTGTCAAGATTGACCTGGAAAAGGCATATGATAGGGTCAACTAGAGATTCCTAATAAGTTGTCTACATGAATTAAATCTTCCTTTAAATCTTATCCAAGTGGTGGAACAGTGTCTCAGCATAGCAAACCTACAACAGTAATGGAATGAGAATAAAGTTGAGTTTTTTCAATCCTCAAGATGGATTAGACAAGGTGACCCAATATTGCCTTATCTGTTTGTGATATGTATAGAAAAATTAGCACACATGATACAAGAAAGAATGACATAGGGAGATTGGAGACTTATTCGTCTTTCAAGGAAAGGACCCACACTTTCCCATCTCTTCTTTCCTGATGACATTGTGCTTTTTGCTGAGGCATCTATTCAGCAAGCAGAGTTAATCCTTGAGTACTTAGATCACTTATGTGCCTGTTCAGGTTTAAAGGTAAATGCAACTAATACTCGTGTATTTTTCTCCAAGAACATTAATCATAACAGATGTAAGGAGATTAGCATAGCTCAATATTTATATATTTTTATTAATTAATCTTAGGCTTTTGTAGGACTTAATTGAATATTTTGGCATAATCAAGTGTTAAAGTGAGATTTTAGTAAAAGAATAATTTGGAAATTGTAGTGGTTAAATTGTTATATTTTTAATTAATATTTGTTATTCCCATTATTCTTTAATTGTGAACAAAAGATATTACCTTTGTGAATATAATTTTGTAGGTGATGAGGCACAACTTGAGTGGTTAATGTCAAAGATGTTATTTTGAAGCTTTATGAAGGACAAAAGTGGAACATCACTAGTGCATAATTTATTTTCACATTTTTTCTAAGAGGAGGTTAAATGAGTAAGGGTCTTGTTTGGTGGTTGCAATTTTGTACCTATCATAAAACATATTTTTGTTAGATCTCACATGTTTTGATGATAACAAAGAATGGATGTCAAAAAATACTTGATAAACAAATAAGTTTGGTCAAAGTAATTATAGAGCAAATCATCACTTGAAGTAAGCACTGGAGTAATGAAGAAAGGCCAAGAGCGAAAGCTGAGAAACTTTATCATTGGCAAAATTTCAAAAGGGTTACTCGAGTAAGACCTCGAGTAATGAGATAGAAACTTGAAGTAACCAGAGTCAACCCTCAAGTAACCTGCCACAAGGAAATATGTTGCTCTCGGCTTGCCAACGTTACTCAAGTAAGTACTCGAGTAACCAGGGAAATCACTTGCAATTGCTCTCGGCCTGCCAATGTTACTCGAGTAAGTACTCGAGTAATCAGGGAAATTACTTCCAGTTGCTCTCGGCCTGCCAACGTTACTCGAGTCTATACTCGAGACCCTTACTTCAAGAAAAATGCTGCTCTCGGCATTTCAATCCTGCCAATGTTACTAGAGGAGCAACTCAAGTAAATCACTGTGGTAAATAAAACTTGAAGGTAATACTCGAGTAATCTGAAATGTTATTATCACACTTCACTCGAGGCTCCACTCAAAGTATGTAGGTATTAAAATGTTCCATGTCAAAGACTTGAACGAGGTTACTCGAGTAAGTAATCGAGTAATCTCCAGAGTTATATACAATGCACTTGAAGTATCTACCCGAGTAAGCTATGCAGAAAATAGATGTTCACTCGAGGCAGTACTCGAGTAAACTGGTAAGTAAACTTAAAGTGCTCTCGGCCTTGGAATCCTACCAACATTACTGAAGTGAAGCATCGAGTAATTTGAAGGTTATTTGAGGGACTACTCGAGTAGCTACTCGAGTAACCTGTGAAGAAAATTGTACTATATTCCAGTAAGTACTCGAGTAAACAGGTATTTCCAAGGTTTGTAAATTTGTTTACTCTATGCACTACCCGAGTAATGTGATGTTTATTTATTGACTTGCTTTCTATCAATATTTTCACGAAGATACTCGAGGAGCTACTCGAGTAATCAAACCCAGAAATTCAGAAATCATTCCAACGTTCATTGATTTGTTTTCTATATGATTAACCTTTCATTCTATTAGTATTCTTAGCATATTAGCAGATAAACAATGAAGAGATCTTACCAAATAAGGAAAGTCAAATGCAACGTTTAAACGCTACCTACCGTCACCTACCGCAAACAGATATTTTTCAAAAATTGGAAAAGTCAACAGTGGCTACGCACACTCTAACGGGCAAGAAGAAAATGTTCCAACGGTCATTATCAACACATCTATATATATAGGAACATCCAAACAGAGATAACAACAAGAACACACACGAACGCATTATCAAGTTCACGCTCAATACTATGTTTTTTACACATACTTGTAAATCTGTACTTCAGTGATTCTTATTCACTCTGTAAGAGAGATATTTCATTCAAACTCAATATTTGTTATTGAGGTAACTTAAGGTTGTGGAACCTTGAGTTGGGATTGGATTACAACTTGTAAGGGGGAGCGAGTGTCCAGATGAAGGAACTTGCTTGTACCGAGGTGCCAAGAACCCACTGAATCTTGAAAATCATAGTGAAACTCTCAGAGATGCTCTGAGGACTGGACGTAGGTCAAAGTGGTTGTGACCGAACCAGTATAATTCCCGGTGTACACTTCAGTGATATTTCTCCTTACTCTTTACTGCTTTATATTCACCATCAAGTATTATATTTGCAATGAAATTTTTTAGTATCACCCAATTCACCCCCCTCTTGGGTGAAACACTTTCTCTAACATTTGGTATCAGAGCATAGGTTTTCTTGTTGAGGTATAACAACCTAAGAAGGATCCAATTGCAAGCATGGGTGAAGGAATTCTTCTCGACGGAGCATCCATCACTAGAACTCCAGGTTTCAGTGGCGAACACTTTTCTTTCTGGAAAGCAAAGTTCAGAGTATTCATGATGGCTACTGAATATGGGCTATGGGATGTGATTGAGGGTGGAAACTATCAACCTACAAAGATTGTAGATTCTCAGAAAATTCCCAAGACACCAGCGGAATATGATGAGAATGACAAGAAACTTATCACTCTCAATAGCAAGGCAATTCTGATGATACAAAGTGCTTTGCGTCAAAGTGAATACTTTAGAATTTGCGCACTTCCAACAGCAAAGGAAATGTGGGAAGCTCTGGAAATAGCTCATGATGGAACTTCAGGAATAAAGGAGAATCGGATCAACACCTTGGTCACTGAATTCGATCTACTTCGAATGAAATCAGGTGAGTCAATATCTGAATTCGAACTTATATATACTCATCTTGTTAATCAACTTGCTGCACTTGGGAAAGTCTATGATCAACATACCCAAGTATGAAAGATTTTGAATATTGTTTCTAAAGAGTGGGAGGCCAAAGTCACTGCGATAGAAGAAGTAAAAGGAGAATCAATGAGATCAGTTGCTTCTCTATTTGGAAGTCTTTCTGAATATGAAAGTAAACTAAAGTTCAAACGGGAACTAGATGACATCGGTGACAAGAAGAAGAGAGGACTAGCACTAAAAGCAAAAGAAGAAAATCAAGATAAGGATGAGGAGTTTGACGATGATGAAATGGGCCTAATCATAAAATGATTCAGAAAGTTTTACAAGAAAGGTCAAGGATTCAAACACTTTCAGAAAGGAGCAACTAGCAGCAAAGATCATATCATCTGCTACGAATGTGGAAAACTAGGACATATCAAATCAGAATGTCCAGAGCTGAACCAAAAGAGTAAAGAAAAGAGAAAAGGAAAATTCTTCAACAAAAAGAAGGCCTTCGTATATGCTATATGGGGTGATAACTCCTCTGACGAAGAAAGTGATGAAGAAGAAGTAGCTAATATATATCTTGTTGCTCAAGAAGAAACAGAATAAGAGGTAAATGATTCTGATCCTACCTATGATGAATTACTTTCTAAATATAATTCCTTACATTCTGAATTCATCAAAGTAGTTAAAGAATTAGTTGTTTTCAAAAAGAAAAACAAAGTACTTGAAACTGAACTTAAATAAAGTTTAGAAATGGATTGTGAAAATTGTTCTTTGAAAAAGAAAAACACTAATATCACAAAAACTCTTGAAAAATTTACTAAAGGAAGTGAGATGCTAAGTGTGATTTTAAAAGCTCAATGATTTATAAATGATTGATCTGGTATTGGATATGATCCAAAATTAGATAGAAGGAAAGGTAGAAATAAAGCAGGAGGTAAGTCATATTTGAATTATTTCCAGCATTCTGTACATACATCAAATCCTTTTGCATTTTGTAATTACTGTAATAGAAAAGGTCATTATACCTCTTCATGCATTTATAAGAAGAAAGGAACGATAGGAACCTACAAATGGGTACCTAAAGGATTATATGTTTCAAAAATTTCTTGTACTAACCTAAAAGGACCCAAAAAGAAGTGGGTACCTAAGACTTAATCGTATTTAATTGTAGATGTAACCCCCTGCCGTAATTAATATCCGGATTACGCGATTAAGGTGAAATAGAGACCAATAAGATAAAACATCATTTATAAACCCATCAACCAGACGGGGTTTTCACAATTACATTTCAAAATCATTTTAAACCCGGTCTCATATTTACACTCCGAATATAATTACTATGCGAAGATAAATTACATTTATACAATTATCAGAGTACGCAATATAAATTCCCGACAATTCCGGGGTCATATCTTCGCTCAATTCTCATAAGGCATAATAGCCCATACAACTCATTCAATAGGGATTACACAAATCTCTTTCGAATACATACTCCAAATACTGGTCCAAACATACACATACATAATCCCAACTACGTATTGATAACCAACTACTAAGCTCTCACCCAGAACGAGTCTTCTTCGTCCTTGGATGCTTGCTTCATCCTCAATCTTCCTTCCCTGTCTAAAATGTTGATAGGGGAGGGTGAGATTCTGGGGAATCTCAGTAGGAAACAGATACCAATATGCATGCAAGATAAGTATTTAATGCATGACATGCTTGCATCACAATAACACATGTTCACATAATGATATATCCGCATGCTCAATGTTCACACAACATACTCATGGCCATAGTATAAATAGAACAGAGCTACAATCATTCTCATATGTCTCACATAATCACGCAAAGCAATAACATGCATCAATACACAAATACAATTATCAATACATGCAGGAGAGGTAAGTTCCCTACCCTCTTTCCACGTAAGCTCCAGATCCGGCTGCTCACGCTCAGGAAATCATCAAATCCTATAACCAAGATCAAGGACATAGGATTAATCCCTTTTCCAATTCCTTAACTTTTAGACATTCAGGTTGGTTATCATTATTGCCCTTTAAGTGCCCTCAAACACCTTAATCCATAGCTCTAAAGGGTTGGAAGACTATCCCCAAAGATCCCCTTTTAGACACTCAAACTTGATATTTTTCACTGTCTCACTCGAGCACAGAAGCTCTCACTCGAGCACAAATACGGACATCACTCGAGCACAAATGCTCTCACTCGAGCATTGGTACGGACAACACCCGAGCACAAGAGAAAGTGAGACAGAAAGCACATGCCCGAGAGCACAAACCCACTCCAGAAGCACAAGCTCACTCGAAGCACAAGGGGCTCACTCGAGCACGCTGCCCATACCCGCGAGCACAAGAGAAAGTGAGACCGCGAGTGAGCACCCGAGAGCACCCAACGCTCTCCAAGTACTGGATCACTCGAGCACCCCACACTCACCCGCGAGCACACACGCGAGCACACACCTCTCACCCGCGAGCACACACGGCTCACTCGAGCAGATGCCCACCACCCGCGAGTGAGAAGGCACACTTCTTGCACCTTGCCCGCGAGTGAAGACCAGAAAGCAACCCTTCACTCTGGACTCCCACTATCACTCGAGCAGGCCATGCTCACTCGAGCATGTTCTTCGCTCACTCGAGCACAAAGCGATGTGCTCGAGCAGCGTTAATGAAAACCCAGGCGCACTCGCAGCAAAACAAAGGAAAACTCACATCACTCGAGCAGGATCTTCCTCACTCGAGCAACATTCATCCCTCACTCGAGCACACCCCTGTCTGCTCGAGTGAATCTATCAGATTCCAGGAAAACGCAGCAAACATACCACATTCCCCTAACTCTTGCCCAATTGATCCCAATGGACCCAAAACCTCTACCAAAGCTACTCCCACACAAAATCACTCACTGAATCCAATGGAATCAACAGAATTACCAAAATTCCATTCCATTAACAAGCTTTGGTCTAGGGCAATATAATCATCAATTCTCTAAATCAACAACCTCACACATTTCAATCCCAAACCCATTCTATCTATTCAAAACTCATACCAATATACCATTTCCAATGCCATATCATGCCAAACTACCCATTACCCATATTTTCGAAATTAGGGCAATAATTCCAGAAATTCATAACATAATCATTTGGCATGAAACATAGATAGAAGGATTGGTTTCACATACCTTATCCACTTTCTCAAAGACACTCTTTGATTCTCCACACTTCATATTTTCGTGATTCTTCCAATCACCACCAATGGAGAAGCTACAACCATCAAATTGAAGCTCTCAACTCAATGATCAATATTCATGAAAAGGATTTGCGCAAAGGAAGCCATTTGCTTACCTCAAAATTCCACTTTTCCTTTCTCACTCCCAAGCATCTTCAGCGAAAATGGAGGAAGGAAGAGAAGAGAGAGAAACCGAGAGAGAGAGAAGAGAGGAGATGGAGATGATGATGATGTGTCACACTTATGACCCATCCAAGGGTCCACACTTTGCCACTTGTCACCATCTCACTCCAACTCTCATGGGCTCACATGCACACACATACACTTGATTATGCCCCTTGCTCAACTTCACAATCAATCCTAGCCATTGATCTTTTAATCACACACCTCATTTTCTCTTAGCTAGTAATTAATTTCTCTATTAATCACTAACTAATTCCCAACAATTTCACTCTTTCAATTTCCAATAATTATGGCTTATTAATTATTATTGCCATAAAACACATAATTATTCTCAATAATTATAATTAGTCCTTAATCGAAAATCGGGGTGTTACATTTCTCCCCCCGTTCAATAAATTTCGTCCTCGAAATTTGTTCCACCACTAAGGACATAAACTCCGGACGCTTCTTCACGACAGCTTCCGTTTCACAATTCATTTCATAACAACAGCCGCAGCCGTATACACAAACATTCCGCTTCCGCACAAGTGCTTGTGTATCCACTTTCACAGCATTACCCTCACCCGTACACCCACCAATGATTCCACTAGTGGTAACCGAGACTTTCAGGTATTCGCAACAATCACATTACCGTATCAAATTCCACGGTATTACCCTCACCCATCCGGGACTTTTGGGTCTCAATCACAATGTTCTCGACAAATTCACATTGATGCGTGACGATTGTCACAAGACGACAGCACCCACGGCTGTATACACAATTGTACGTAGCTTTCGCCACTTATACAAATACACATTGCCCTTCCGGCATTCTCATCACAACACATATCACAGATTCAGGTCACTCCAGAGTCTCAATCTCTTCTATCCAAAGTACCTGACTGTAATGGTCCACCTAGAATCTCAGTCTCTTCTATCCAGGCGACCGGTTGAGAGTCTCAATCTCCCAACATCACCTTCATGCTCCTTCACCACACGAATCAACTACAACGGCAGTTCAACGGCCGAGCTAGAGATGACCAGCGTCAATCCTGAACGGCACACGCTGACCTGCACACGCTGCATAGCACTTTACCACAATTCACATCGATTAGATGTACAACACACAGCCCACGGCTGGATTCACAACACGCCGCCCCACGGGCCGGATTCACCAAGATACATGTTGATTACAACGGCAGTCCAACGGCCGAGCTAGAGATGACCAGTGTCAAACCCTAAACGGCTCACGCTGACCTGCACACGCTGCAATTCACATAGCTTTCACCGCAATCCATATCGCAACCTCTAATTTTACGCACTGCCTTTCGGCCTAAGGTTAACACCAGTGCAACCAACGTGGTGGCTAGCCAGGTTGGCCATGCCAGGGTAATTGCCCTCAGAATAGAGAACCCCCGATCATGTAGTCGAATTAGCCATCAGCCGAATTAGCTCTGCTTTACTACACAACTATACCTCAGTCCCAGCTTATTCACAACTGTCACCGATTCACAATCACACTCCACTCTCATCCCCTTTCTCCGCCGAGAAGACACACAGTCTTTACTCGAACCGTTGTTAGCTACTCAGGGACTATTGACGTGGCAGTGCTCACACATAGCCCTACAGCTCATACAGCTATCTGGCTTTCACAATCGGCCCGTCGGCCTTCTCAAATAGCCTTTCGGCTTTTCACATAATCACACCCACCCCGCCGGCAGCCTCAATCGGCAACCCTACCAGACGGCTCCGTCGGCAGCCTCAACCGGCAACCCTACCAAACGGCTCATAACTCCTTCGCAAAGGAGAACGGGTGGACTCACAATGCACAATTGCAACAAGCTGGAACCAGGCATCTCAATAGTTCACCTTCAACATCTCAAATTCTTTTCACATACTAAGATCCTTCAAGACCTCTCTTTACAACACAACTTGACCCCGAAGTTTTTACCTCCCGAAGCCATAGTTATCATATCATTCTTACAGCAACCTCGAGCTTCTGCTCAACACGATTCTCGAACATGTTACATTCCCACGCTTCCGCTGCACACTCTGAGGTCTATCTCCTCATCTGTGCTATAACAATGTCAAGTTGATTTAACAGTAGTCCCATAGGAATCTCCTACTACAACTGACAACTTTCACAATCTGTACCAAATCTTGGCTTGATTCAACTCGAATCATTCAAAGCCACAACCAGTACTTCGTTGAGATCCCATACTCCCAACGTTCCCAGAGCTCTATTCTACGACTCAACGTCACGGTAACTGCTCTCCACGGTTCATTATCACGGCAGCTGCACACTAGGGTTTGTCGTCATGGAGGCTTTCACAAATATAGTCACACCCCGGTTTTACCCCCCTCAAGGGATGCCCCGTGCCGGTGCCCACCCCGCTCACGTACATGGGGCTGCCAGGTGGCTGAGCTGGCTGGTCTCACCCCTCATGGGCTAACCCACCACCCAGGACTCACACATATCCCCCGTATTACCACCGCCCCGAAGGCACGGTCCTCCCACTGTGTGCCATACACACCCCCAGTGGGCCGCAGGTGATAAATTCACAAACAGCCGCTCCGGTCAGACGTCACCGTAGGTAGCCCTCTCCGATCAAAAGTCCCCGTAGATAGCGTTCTCCGATCCGAATCCTCCGTAGATAACTTTCTCCCTATGCTGGATTAACAACCAACACTCTCAGAATAACTGATACACATTTCAATTCACTTCCTGTACCATACCCTGGTACCACAGACCATTGAGGTCAAATCCAATTCCTAAGAATCAACCCAGCTATTGAGTCTAATCCTTAGATCACATCTCATCTTTCAAACTTTCAACCTCAGTTGAACTGGGAAATTACTTCCCTCATTTCCACAGAGCCTCATCCACTCCAGCATGAACTCAAATATTTCTGCCAGCCTAAGGCACACCGGTCCCCTAGGTCTTAAGGCCTTTACACACACAAGATCAGTATAACATTACTACATGTAACATCATACCACCTTGGGTTACATACCCAACATCTAGGTTAGTCCTGATACCTAGAACATCAATATCAAACACCTCGGAAACCATCTTCCTCGGTTTCAAATCAGATGATGGGTTTGATTACAACCACCTCTGGGTTACACCTCAAATTCTAGGACGAATCACTATGTCTTTCAATTACACAATGATCCTCCACTCTAGAATAACCAACAATGTATACACATATTCCACAAATCTCTTATGTCCACAATGACAAATCACACATGTGTATACATAATCACTATCACAATACATCATCTACCACCAAGGTAGAGATCTAAGAGAGCTATCCTAGCAAATTCCCATACTTGCCAGGAACTGTAGCTCTGATACCAAAATGTAACCCCCTGCCGTAATTAATATCCGGATTACGCGATTAAGGTGAAATAGAGACCAATAAGATAAAACATCATTTATAAACCCATCAACCAGACGGGGTTTTCACAATTACATTTCAAAATCATTTTAAACCCGGTCTCATATTTACACTCCGAATATAATTACTATGCGAAGATAAATTACATTTATACAATTATCAGAGTACGCAATATAAATTCCCGACAATTCCGGGGTCATATCTTCGCTCAATTCTCATAAGGCATAATAGCCCATACAACTCATTCAATAGGGATTACACAAATCTCTTTCGAATACATACTCCAAATACTGGTCCAAACATACACATACATAATCCCAACTACGTATTGATAACCAACTACTAAGCTCTCACCCAGAACGAGTCTTCTTCGTCCTTGGATGCTTGCTTCATCCTCAATCTTCCTTCCCTGTCTAAAATGTTGATAGGGGAGGGTGAGATTCTGGGGAATCTCAGTAGGAAACAGATACCAATATGCATGCAAGATAAGTATTTAATGCATGACATGCTTGCATCACAATAACACATGTTCACATAATGATATATCCGCATGCTCAATGTTCACACAACATACTCATGGCCATAGTATAAATAGAACAGAGCTACAATCATTCTCATATGTCTCACATAATCACGCAAAGCAATAACATGCATCAATACACAAATACAATTATCAATACATGCAGGAGAGGTAAGTTCCCTACCCTCTTTCCACGTAAGCTCCAGATCCGGCTGCTCACGCTCAGGAAATCATCAAATCCTATAACCAAGATCAAGGACATAGGATTAATCCCTTTTCCAATTCCTTAACTTTTAGACATTCAGGTTGGTTATCATTATTGCCCTTTAAGTGCCCTCAAACACCTTAATCCATAGCTCTAAAGGGTTGGAAGACTATCCCCAAAGATCCCCTTTTAGACACTCAAACTTGATATTTTTCACTGTCTCACTCGAGCACAGAAGCTCTCACTCGAGCACAAATACGGACATCACTCGAGCACAAATGCTCTCACTCGAGCATTGGTACGGACAACACCCGAGCACAAGAGAAAGTGAGACAGAAAGCACATGCCCGAGAGCACAAACCCACTCCAGAAGCACAAGCTCACTCGAAGCACAAGGGGCTCACTCGAGCACGCTGCCCATACCCGCGAGCACAAGAGAAAGTGAGACCGCGAGTGAGCACCCGAGAGCACCCAACGCTCTCCAAGTACTGGATCACTCGAGCACCCCACACTCACCCGCGAGCACACACGCGAGCACACACCTCTCACCCGCGAGCACACACGGCTCACTCGAGCAGATGCCCACCACCCGCGAGTGAGAAGGCACACTTCTTGCACCTTGCCCGCGAGTGAAGACCAGAAAGCAACCCTTCACTCTGGACTCCCACTATCACTCGAGCAGGCCATGCTCACTCGAGCATGTTCTTCGCTCACTCGAGCACAAAGCGATGTGCTCGAGCAGCGTTAATGAAAACCCAGGCGCACTCGCAGCAAAACAAAGGAAAACTCACATCACTCGAGCAGGATCTTCCTCACTCGAGCAACATTCATCCCTCACTCGAGCACACCCCTGTCTGCTCGAGTGAATCTATCAGATTCCAGGAAAACGCAGCAAACATACCACATTCCCCTAACTCTTGCCCAATTGATCCCAATGGACCCAAAACCTCTACCAAAGCTACTCCCACACAAAATCACTCACTGAATCCAATGGAATCAACAGAATTACCAAAATTCCATTCCATTAACAAGCTTTGGTCTAGGGCAATATAATCATCAATTCTCTAAATCAACAACCTCACACATTTCAATCCCAAACCCATTCTATCTATTCAAAACTCATACCAATATACCATTTCCAATGCCATATCATGCCAAACTACCCATTACCCATATTTTCGAAATTAGGGCAATAATTCCAGAAATTCATAACATAATCATTTGGCATGAAACATAGATAGAAGGATTGGTTTCACATACCTTATCCACTTTCTCAAAGACACTCTTTGATTCTCCACACTTCATATTTTCGTGATTCTTCCAATCACCACCAATGGAGAAGCTACAACCATCAAATTGAAGCTCTCAACTCAATGATCAATATTCATGAAAAGGATTTGCGCAAAGGAAGCCATTTGCTTACCTCAAAATTCCACTTTTCCTTTCTCACTCCCAAGCATCTTCAGCGAAAATGGAGGAAGGAAGAGAAGAGAGAGAAACCGAGAGAGAGAGAAGAGAGGAGATGGAGATGATGATGATGTGTCACACTTATGACCCATCCAAGGGTCCACACTTTGCCACTTGTCACCATCTCACTCCAACTCTCATGGGCTCACATGCACACACATACACTTGATTATGCCCCTTGCTCAACTTCACAATCAATCCTAGCCATTGATCTTTTAATCACACACCTCATTTTCTCTTAGCTAGTAATTAATTTCTCTATTAATCACTAACTAATTCCCAACAATTTCACTCTTTCAATTTCCAATAATTATGGCTTATTAATTATTATTGCCATAAAACACATAATTATTCTCAATAATTATAATTAGTCCTTAATCGAAAATCGGGGTGTTACAGTAGATATATCTCAAAGCATCCAAAAATAACAAGTGGTATATAGACAGTGGATGTTCTAGACATATGACCGGTGATTTCAATTGTTTTACCAAATTGCAACCTAAAGAAGGTGGAAAGGTAAAATTTGGAGGAAATCCAACTGGAAGGATAGCAGGAATTGGTGAAATAACAAGTGACAAAGGCATACAAGTCAAAGACATATACTATGTCGAAGGATTGTGCCATAACTTGCTGAGTGTGAGTCAAAGTGCAGACAAAAACAACTGGGTAATATTTGACTCAGAGGAATGTCTAATCATCAACAAGAAAGACTTACTACTTGATAAGAAGAATATCAAGGCTAAGCTCAGAGCAAAAAGGGAAGGTAACTGTTATACTCTAGATATTAGTAGAAATAAATCTGAAAACTGTTTCCTGAGTAATGCCGATGAAAGTTGGCTATGGCATAAGAGATTGGCTCATGTCAACATGCATCAACTAGGCAAACTACTAAAAAAGAATTTAGTTCTTGGATTACCCAAAGTAAATTTCAAAAATGATTTGATTTGTGACAAATGTCAAAAGGGTAAACAAACTATATCATCTTTCAAATTGAAAAATGAGATTTCAACAAATAGATCACTACAATTATTGAATATGGATTTAGTTGGCCCAGCAAGAGTAAAGAGTCTTGGTAGCAACTTATATTTATTGGTCATTGTTGATGACTTCTCCAGATTTACATGGGTTATTTTTCTATCATCAAAGGATGAAACCTTTGAAGAATTTATTGTTTTTGCCAAGAAAGTACAAAATGAGAAAGGTATGTCCATTACAGGTATTAGGACAGATCATGGTGGAGAATTTGAAAATCAAGCCTTTGAAGAATATTGTGATACTAATGGCATTGATCATAATTTCTCTGCTCTAAGGACACCTCAACAAAATGGAGTTGTGGAGTGTAATAATAGAGTGCTCACTGAAATGGCTAGAACAATGTTAAATGAAAAGAACGTGCCTCAAGTTTTCTGGGTTGATGCTATAAGCACAGCATGCTATATTTCAAATAGAGCCTATATTAGAACAAAACTCCGAAAGACACCATACGAGCTGTACAAAGGAAGGAAGCCAAACATTGCTCATCTACACATCTTCAGTTGTAAGTGTTTCATTCATAATAATGGTAAAGATAACTTAGGAAAATTTGATTCTAAAACTGATGAAGGAATTTTCCTAGGATATTCTAACCGAAGTAAAGCATATAGAGTTTTCAATAAAAGAACATGTGTTGTTGAAGAATCAATTCATATTGTATTTGATGAATTTGAATCCTTTGACAAAACCATTGATGAAGAGCAGGAAGTTGTTTTAAATCAAGAAAATAGTCAATCTATTTCTAAATCTCTTATTCCAGAAGTTGATGAAACCAAGGAAGAAGAGCAGTCACTAGGACAACCTAGAGCTTGGAAATACAATAAAAGTCATCCATTAATCAAGCCATAGGAGATGTGAATGAAGGGATCAAAACTAGAAATAGAATCTTTAATGAAGTTAGTTTTTCTGCATTCATTTCTGAGATTGAACCTTCTAACATTGATAAAGCCCTATCAGACAATGATTGGGTTATAGCAATGCAAGAAGAACTAAATCAATTTGAAAGAAATCAAGTTTGGGATTTGGTACCCTGACCCAAGGATCATCCGATCATTGGCACTAAATGGGTATTCAAGAACAAACTCGATGAATCCGCAGTTATTGTTAGAAACAAGGCAAGATTGGTGGCCAAAGGCTATAATCAGGAAGAAGGAATTGATTATGAGGAAACGTATGCTCCAGTGGCTAGATTGGAAGCTAGACCAGTACTCTTAGCCTTTGCATGCATCAAAGGATTCAAACTCTATCAAATAGATGTGAAGAGTGCATTCCTAAATGGCTACATTATGGAAGAAGTATACGTAGAACAACCTCCAGGTTTTGAAGATGTAACCCAACCTGACCATGTTTTCAAACTTAAAAAGGCTTTATATGGTTTAAAACAAGCTCCTAGAGCATGGTACGAAAGGCTTAGTAAATTTCTTATTGATCAAGATTTTGTACGAGGAAAAGTTGATACAACACTTTTTACAAAACAAAAATGTAATGATATTTTAATTGTTCAAATATATGTTGATGACATTGTTTTCGGTGCTACTAATGAATCTCTGTGTAAGGAATTTTCTGAGATAATGCAGGGAGAGTTTGATATGTCAATGATGGGAGAATTGAATTTCTTTCTCGATTTGCAAATCAAACAAACAAAGAATGGAATATTCATATCTCAAACAAAGTACTTGAAAGAGCTTTTGAAGAAGTATGGAATGGATGAAGCAAATGGAACGGACACACCTATGAGATCAACTACGTTGCTTAATGCTGATATCAAAGGGAAAGACTACAACATCACAAAATACAGAGGAATAATTGGATCGTTACTCTATCTCACAACAAGCAGACCGAACATCCAATTCAGTGTTGGCATATATGCAAGATATCAATCAGCACCAAAGGAATCACATGCCGAAACTGTCAAACGAATCTTTAGATACCTTACTGACACACCAGAATTGGGTCTGTGGTATCCCAAAGGAAGAAGTGAATATCTTGTTGCATATTCAGATTTTGATCATGGAGGATATAAGACAAACAGAAAGAGCACCAGCGGACAAGGTCAATTTCTTGGAGGATCTCTTGTATCATGGTTCAACAAGAAACAAAATACAATGTCTCTTTCGTCAATAGAAGCTGAATATGTAGCAGTCTCAAGTTGTTGTGCACAAGTGCTTTGGCTAAAACAACAACTACAAGATCTTGGTATTTATCTCAAAGAAATACCAATCTATTGTGACAATACTAGTATGATAAGCTTGGCAAAGAATCCAGTTCAACATTCTAGAACCAAGCATATCGATGTCAGACATCACTTCATCAGAGATCATGTCCAAAAGAAAGATGTGAAAGTGATATTCATTCCTACTCATCTTCAACTAGCTGATATCTTCACCAAACCTCTTACAAAAGATCAATTTCTATATATTAGAAGAGAATTGGGAATGGTAAATCCCAATGAATTGTAAGTTATTTCGGTTTTTCATAATGTTAGATAATGTTATTTCATAATGTTTTGATGATTACTAACTTAAGCATCAGAGTATGTAGAAACTTGTTTTGCAGGAAGATTGAAACTCTGTTTTAAGAAATAAAAATAGAGGTTATCAGAGGACACCATCACTGGAGTGCCAACTTCAAGTAATGTCTGACAGTGCAGCATTACCCGAGGGACAACTTGAAGTAAATGGGCACATTACTCGAGTGGGCACTCGAGTAATGGACTTCAAAAACTGGCAGTGAAGTCTCAAGTCTCAAACGGTTCATTTGGTGGAAAATAAACAGTCAAGAGGAGAAAAAACAGATTACCCGAAGGAAGCCTCGAGTAAACTTGAAATTTACTCGAGTAAGGCCTCGAGTGACTGCAGGTCCAGATCACAAATTTGAGAGAATCAACACAAATCTGTTCTAAAATGGCTATTAAATGATCGAGGGAACATACATGGATAATTACAATATTATTCATGCCAGGTACGCAATTTAAATGAATTATTTTAGAATTTTCTATATGATCATTAGAGTAGGTACTCGAGTAAACTTGATATTTACTCGAGTAGGGCCTCGAGTAACGTCAGGTTCTAGGTCTTTAACTGTCACAAACTTGGTCATTTCCACAAAATCTCCTCAAGTGAATCACCCAGTCCTCTCACAAAAAGTTTTCACAATCTCTTCCTTGCTTGATTTCGTCAAAACCCATCAAATCTTAGCTCCAAAAACTTCCTATTTTGCTCAGAATCTCTCTGCCGTAACTCGTGACTTTTCACTCTATTTTTCTGAGATTTCAATTTTCTCTGAATCAAGATGGTTAGAACCAAAAATCTTACTCCTATAGACTCTTCTAGATCTCCACAACTCTCTGACCCTCTTTCTTCTCCTTCTAGAAAGAGATGAAAGCTCACTCCTAGATCAAAGGCCAAAGTTCAACCGAAACCTCAACCTAAACCAAAGGAGAGAGGTGTTGTGATCATAGAGTCAGTGGTCACAAGGGCTCAATCAAAGAAAAGCACCTCAACTGGGAGAGGCAAAAGCATAAAGTCTCCTTCTCCTTTACCTTCTGATTCTTCCACTCCCTCTTTTACTCCAAAACCCTTCAAAAAGCCAAAGTATGATGTAAATGTTGCTAAAGCTATGGCTTGGATTCTTGAACAACTAGAGAAGGGCTAATCCTCCAAAAAGCCAGAATTGCCAGAAGAAGAAATCACTAAACCTCTAAAAGGGTTTAATGTCAACAAATTAGAAGAATCTCAGAAGTACCTCACCCAGTTCTCAAGAAGGAAGGTTTGTAAAACTCACAGTGTGGATCTCAAGGTTCTTCAGGAGGTATTGAAGAATGACCTAAGTCCCTTCCTTGAACCTTTTAGGCCTTGGCTGTCAATTAAACTTCCTTTTTGCACTAAAATAGTCACTCATTTTTACTGCAACCTAGAAATCCTAGATGAACCTAATAGGACTTCTGCAGAGGAAGAAATGACCACAACAGTTAGAGGCCAGAAAATCCTTATCTCACCTTCTAGGATCAATGTTTGGTTAAGAATAGAAAACCCCCTGATGACATCTATTCCAAGCTTGAACCTAACCAAATTTTCACTATCCTTAGACCTGGTGAGCTAGTAGGTCCTCTTAATTTTAAATTGAGTGACATGTGTGATCATCACAGGGTTCTTTGGTATATTTACTCTATATCCCTTGTGAACAAAGCCAATAACTACACCCACTTCTCTGACTGGGACTATAGGTGGTTTGCTTCTCTACTCCTAATGGAACAAAAGGACTTGGGAGAATACATCTTCTCTGAGATACAGAGGTACAAAATAGAAGGGAAAGCAACTACTCCTATGCCATATCCTCAGATCATTTCCCTTATTCTGAAGAAAAACAAGATATGGTATTTGGAGAATAAGGAGCCCATTGAGAGGATTACTCTAATTGGAAGAAACCAGATTGGGAAGTTTAATGTTAAGATTCCCCTCAAGAGTCCTCTGGAGTCTGGTCCTAAGAAGAAGAAGAAGATAGAGACTGAGACAAGCAAAATGGATGATACTCAGTCTCCTGCTCTAGCTGCCACTACCTCTTCACCCTCTTTCCTTAATGCCATACTTCAACACTTCATGGAGAATATGCTAAAGGGATTTCATATCGACATTGCCAACACCAATGCTGAGTTGATAACTCACATGAATGACAAGATGGCTGAATTGGTTGAGAGGATGGACAAGAGGCATGAGGAGTTGTTAGCAGAGCAGCGTGCCCAGGGTGAGACTCTGAGGTTGATTCTGGCAAGATTAGACTCTATGGGTCTTGGACATTTTGCTTGTCCATCATCTGTTCCTGAGACATTCTCACCTCCAGAGAACATTCCCCCAGAGCATCATCATATTGAGGTTGAGCCAACTATCCCTAAGATCTCCTTTCCCATACTTCCAGAGTTTAGCCCCTTGAACCTAGACCCTCTGCACTCAAAATCCCCATTATTCTTCCTAGAGATATTCTATGCTCAGTGGATGATCCTGAAACCAATAAGACTATCCACATCACCATTGAGGATTCACCACCCAGAGTTCAGCCTGAACCCACACTTACACCTATTCCTTCCCCTACTCATACAGAGGATATCTCTCCCTCATCCTCTGGTCATCATTCTATAAATACCACAGAAGAGGTTGAGACCACTATTGTTGTTGTATATCAGTCAACTCCAGTTCCTCCAAGAGATGACATTCATATCCCTCCACTCAATCTTCCTGAACCAGAATCTTCCAGCTCCTCTTTTGATTCTTCTAGTTTGGATGGCTCTTTGGTCCTTCCTGTCAAGCCTATATCTGCAGTCAAGCCTTCCAGTCCTCCACTTGATAGATAAAGACAAAAAGGGGGAGAAGAGCTTGAGTGATTTTGTGGTTGATTGAGTTTCTTTCATTATGGGTATATGGATGTACATGGGATTTAGGGAGCTTTTCATATTTGTAATGCAATTCTAAGTTCAATTTCAATCCAAGTTCAGTTAAGTTTTAATTCAAGTTTTAAGTTATACTACATTGTGGGACTAATGAGTTTATTATGTATGCAAGGTGAAAATGTTATGTTTTCAAAACTTTCCAAAACACTTTGAATTGATACTTAACAAGTTATTTCAAAAAGTATTTCAAAGTTACAATTGATTTCAAGAAGTGTTTATTTGAGAACTTAATTTCAAAAACTTTGTTCAAAATCACCAAGTTTTGTTATCATCAAAAAGGGGGAGAATGTTAGATCTCACATGTTTTGATGATAACAAAGAATGGATGTGAAAAATACTTGATAAACAATTATAGAGAAAATCATCACTTGAAGTAAGCACTGAAGTAATGAAGAAAGGCCAAGAGAGAAAGCTGAGAAACTTTATCATTGGCAAAATTTCTAAAGGGTTACTTAAGTAAGACCTCGAGTAATGAGACAGAAACTTGAAGTAACCAAAGTCAACCCTCAAGTAACCTGCCACAAGGAAATATGTTGCTGTCGGCATGCCAACATTACTCTAGTAAGTACTCAAGTAACCAGGAAAATCACTTGCAATTGCTCTCGGCCTGCCAACGTTACTCCAGTAAGTACTCGAGTAATCAGGGAAATTACTTCTAGTTGCTCTCGACCTGCCAACGTTACTCGAGTCTGTACTCGAGACCCCTGCTTCAAGAAAAATGCTGCTCTCGGCATTTCAATCCTGCCAATGTTACTCGAGGAGCAACTCAAGTAAATCACTGTGGTAAATAAAACTTGAAGGTAATACTCGAGTAATCTGAAATGTTATTATCACAGTTCACTCAAGGCT
This sequence comes from Inga leiocalycina, assembly GCA_963242795.1. NCBI lineage: Eukaryota > Viridiplantae > Streptophyta > Magnoliopsida > Fabales > Fabaceae > Inga > Inga leiocalycina. The sequence continues at coordinate 47,186,651 of OY725324.1, forward strand.
CCACTCAAAGTATACAGGTATTAAAATGTTCCATCTCAAAGACTTGAACGAGGTTACTCGAGTAAGTAATCGAGTAATCTGCAGAGTTATATACAATGCACTTGAAGTATCTACTTGAGTAAGCTATGCAGAAAATAGATGTTCAATCGAGGTGGTACTCGAGTAAACTGGTAAGTAAACTTGAAGTGCTCTCGGCCTTGGAATCCTACCAATATTACTGAAGTGAAGCATTGAGTAATCTGAAGGTTATTTGAGGGATTACTCGAGTAGCTACTCGAGTAACCTAAAAATTGTACTATATTCCAGTAAGCACTCGAGTAAACAGGTATTTCCAAGGTTTGTAAATTTGTTTACTCCATGCACTACCTGAGTAATGTGATGTTTATTTATTGACTTGATTTCTATCAATATTTTCACGAAGATACTCGAGGAGCTACTAGAGTAATCAAACCCAGAAATTCAGAAATCATTCCAACATTCATTGATTTGTTTCCTATATGATTAACCTTTCATTGTATTAGTATTCTTAGCATATTCGCAGATAAACAATGAAGAGATCTTACCAAATAAAGAAAGTTAAATGCAACGTTCAAACGCTACCTACCGCCACCTACAGCAAACGGATATTTTCAAAAACTGGAAAAGTCAACAGTGGCTGCGCATACTCTAACGGGCAAGAAGAAAATGTTCCAATGGTCATTATCAACACATATATATATATACGGGAATATCCAAACAGAGATAACAACAAGAACACACACGAACGCATTATCAAGTTCACGCTCAATACTCTGTTTTTTGCACATACTTGTAAATCTGTACTTCAGTGATTCTTATTCACTCTATAAGAGAGATATTTCATTCAAACTCAATATTTGTTATTGAGGTAACTTAAGGTTGTGGAACCTTGAGTTGGGATTGGATTACAACTTGTAAGGGGGAGCGAGTGTCCAGATGAAGGAACTTGCTTGTACCGAGGTGCCAAGAACCCACTGAATCTTGGAAATCATAGTGAAACTCTCAGAGATGCTCTGAGGATTGGACGTAGGTCAAAGTGGTTGTGACCGAACCAGTATAACTCCCGGTGTACACTTCGGTGATATTTCTCCTTACTCTTTACTGCTTTATATTCACCATCAAGTATTATATTTGCAACAAAATTTTTTATTATCACCCAATTTAGCCCCTCTTGGGTGAAACGCTTTCTCTAACAATTTTCACCACCTTATCCAAACATGGCACAACTTATTTAACCTAGTGAATTAACGAAAGAAAAGGAAGTGGGGACCATTGGTAAATGAGAGTGGCGGCTGTGAAGAATTAGAAACCAAACTGAATTGATGAACCAAACAAAGGCTGAACCGAGTGTGAAAATAAGACCAGGACCGAGATGGAATTGGAAGAAAAAGGGGGAGCGTGAGAGAGGCGGCTGTGAGTAGAAAAAGGAGACCTTGACCGAGTTGGAGAATTGAAGACAAGAAGGGAGTGAGCCAAATTGATTAATTAAAGGAAGAGTGGACCAAATTGGAGAATGAGAGAAGTGTAGAGCTGGACCAAATGGAGAGATTGAAGACAGCCAATTTTGTTGACCCAATTGGAGCTGCTGGACCAAATTGGAGAAGCAAGCTGGAGCAATAAGAAAAGTGGGCTGACGTATAAGAGGAGTGGAGACACCGAATACAATATAAAAAGAAAGGAGAGCATCGACTTGGGGTGTGCATCACTGAATGAAAGAAAGAAGGGGGAGTGGCGGCTAGACAAAAAGCAGTGTGAAAGAGAGGACCGAATGAGGAGCAGACCAAATAGGAGAGGAAGCTTGTTGTGTAATACCCTGAATTTTGAGACTTGAGGCTAGAGAATAAGCCTGAAATAAGTGGATTGCTAAGCCTCGGTTTAGCAAGATCCCAAATTGTGATTAAGGGATAATGACTCTAAAAGCGGATGTGATTAGTGATAAATAGACCCTTTTGGAGATTATGATGTGAACTGTGATGTGTTTGCGTTGTGAGTAGTACCAAAACCCAATATTTAAGTTCAATTATGGATTAATATCTAAATTGACTTAAAATAGAGGGAGGGCGCATATTGTGGCTAAATGGAAAAATATGATGTGTTTAATGGTGATTCAGGAGGAATTGCCATAATCATGGGCAAAACGGTAAAGTTACCGACCAATTGGTCAGTTACCGAAGAGGAAACTCATTGGTAACTTAAAGATCAATATTTAGGGTTGATTTTTTGTGAGATTGAGTGGGTGGAATCCCATGTGTGTGAGTTCATTGGAATTGGTCTGGAATTTTGGAAAGTAAAGAATTGCAATGTGAGTTTGAATTGTGACTTGTGTTGACATGTTGTGATTATAGGTGAAACATGTCAATGGAATGTGAATTTGATTGATTTGGTGTTTCCAATGGATTCCTTGTGAAAATTCATGTGGGAATGATGTTTGGTATGAAAATGGGACCATTGGAAGCAAAGATGTAAAATCTGAAGTTTTGTCCAGTGAAACTCTATTCTGGGCAGTCAGTTTGTGTGAACTTTTTGAATGATCAAATGGTGTCTAAAAATTCTGAAAATTTCCAGTATTAAATTTCACATCCCAAGCTTGAAAATGGACATATAATTTGTGCCATCTCGTTTTTGGAGCTAGGAGATATGACTGTCCAAAGTTTGGGATGGAAACTGAACTCTGTTTTGGGGCAGTGATGCATTTTATGTAATTATGGAATTTTGTGGTGATTTTGGGTAATGTCCCATATTTTTCCTATAAAGAGGACTTAAATATATTTCATTTGGCTTTGGTATCACCTCATTTAGATTTTTCTATAATTAGTTATGATTTTTCAAAGTTAGGGCAGAAAATCTGCCAGAATTTCTGAAAAATCCGAAAATGGGAAATTAAAAATTATGACATCATCATATTGTAAGGTGACATCAGCATGATATTAGAAACCACTTTCCCATTTCTTCTTCAGCCATTTCCAACGGTTTTACACAAAGAAGAGAGGGAGAGAGTGTTTTGAGAGTCTAGAGATAGAAGGAGCAAGAACTCACAGGCAAGCTTGATTTCTTCGATGACTTAGCTAATAACCTGTGTAATCCTTCTTCTAAGCTTCTCTTCTACATGGATTATGGTACTTGAAGCTTAATTTTTCTGTTTAAAAGGGGCTAGGGTTCAGCCATATTGAGTAAAAACCAGAGGGAGTTTGAGGTAACTTCCGAAACTTCAATCTTTGATTGTTCTGGCTGCTGTGGTTGATTTAATCGGTGAAATTTCACCGGATTGTCTTTGTTTGTAAATTTGGAAAAATGGGTTGGCCTAGGTGTTATGCTGCCTAAATTGATACTAAATGGTAGTTCTAACCGAATTTAATGGTTAATAAAGTGGTTAGGAGTACAAAGAAACACGTCTGCGGAGCCGAAACCGAAAAACCCCAATTTTTCCTGGGGAATTGAGAATTTCGGCCAAGGCTAGTTTGGAGGGGTTAGAGATGGATTTTCAATGATTTGATGATTCCATTGAGTTTAGGAGCGAAAATTAGGTGGGGTTATAGTTGGTCACTTTTTCGGAAAAGGCCGAAAAAGCATAATTACGAACACACCCTTGAAACCCTCAAAGTGGGGCTACCAAGGGTAAATTTGTAAATTGATATTGAATTTGATAATTCTGAGTCTGGAAATGGATTCCTTAGGCAAAAATGTGTCAGAATAGCCCATGTCAAAATTTCAAGAAAAGTATAGTTGGACCGGGTACGGCGGGGCCGGGCCGGGCCGGGTCCCCGGGGTATTTTAGTAAATTTTCAATATAGCCTCATATAACCCCCGAAACACTATGGAAGTGTCTAAATAGTACATTTGACATTGTAGGATCGAATGTGAAGCCCTGAGTTGATGGCACGCAAATCGAGGAGAAAAGACTGGATGTAAGGGACTTACCTTACTTGCATGTATTTGATATCTTTGCTTGTGTAGTGATGTATGTGATTGTTTTACTTGATTGTGTAGAGCATATTTGAATAAATGAAGCTTTGTTTCTGTTTTGCTGTGGCCATAGTTTTGTTACATGAAAATTGAGCATGCAGAAATGTCATTATGGGACATGCATCTAGATAAAGCTAACATGTCATACACATAGTATCTATCATGCATGCATTATGGTATCTGTTTCCTACTGAGATTCTCTCGAATCTTACCCTTCCCTACCAACAATTTAGACAGGGCAAGTGGCTCGTGGAGGGAGCGGCTAGGACTCCTTCGAGATGAGAGTTGGTAGTTGGTCATCAATGAGTTGTGAAGACTGTATATGATTCAGTTGAATATATGGTTATGAATTTGAGATGAGATTGTGTAATCCCCATTTGAAGAATTGTAATGGGCAATTGTGCCCTGTGTATATTTAGCGAAGGTATTTACCCGGGATTGCCAGGATGATTATGTCGCGCACTCTGATATTTATATGAATGTGATTTATCTTCGCATAGTAATTGTATTCAAAATGTGAATATTAGACCAAGTTAATTAGATTTTAAAAGGTATTTTTGAAAACCCTATCTCAAGGATGGGATTTTAAATGAGTTTTGATTATTATTGGTCTTTTTTCATTTTAATCGCATATTTCGGATATAATTACGGAAGGGGTTACATGTTGACCGAGATGTAATTGCAAGAAAAGGAGAGGCATGAGGAGGCGCTATTTTGAACTGATATGGGAGAGTATTTGATGAAAAGAAGCTGACCGAATGGAGTGGAAAAAGGAGGAGCTGTTTGGTGCTTTTATAAAAGAGTTGTTTGGTGTGCTTCCCTTTGACTTCCATGGCCAATTCTTTCTCTCCTTCTCTTAAGCTTTATCTTCCTTTTCCATGAGTAGCTAAAGTGTTGGTGATTTCCTTGAGTTGGGTAATGGTTTGAGCTTCTAAACTTCAATGGAATTCCTTTAAGCTCTCTTTTTAGTTCATGATTATGTATCTTGGTTAAGTATGTAATTGTGATCTAGATTGTTATGCCAAGTGAATAAACTTGGTGGTTGAGCTAGGAGTTGATTAATTAAGCTTTGTATGATTCATATTAGGAGTAGGTTGAATTGTTTATTCCAACTTGGTTAAGTGGATTTAAATGATTAAACTGAATGTTTTGAATTGTTGTAATGGTAATTACAATTTAGAATTGGAAGTTAGTTATTCATCTCCTTGAGTCACTATTAATTGATAATACTCATTTAATTGCTTCGGTAAAATGAATTAAATGATTATTACAAGTATGGAGCCAATGGTAGCTTAGTTCCATCCTCTTGGCTCATTATGGAATTCAAATCATTAGCAAGTAAGACTAAAACCTCAACTCAAGGGAATTCCATTTCATTATTATTCTAGTTTATTAAATTTACTTTGTTGTTATTGTTAATTTCAATTTTGTTTGTTTCTTTGTCTTATAAACCCAAAAATACAAAAATATTGCTTTAGCTTAGATTACTTCATTAGTTTAAAAGTCAAATTCTCAAAATGATTTCTCACAACTTTAAGGTATTTATCACTTTACTACTTAGAAACTTGGAAATTAATCCCCTCACAAGAACGACCTAGGTTGAGCTACTACGCTACATTTTCAAACTTAGTTTTATTTTGTGAACTCACACGACATGGGTTCATCAAATTGATAAAGGAGATTAATCATAACAGATGTAAGGAGATTAGCATGACACTAGGCTTCTCTCCAACAGTGGATCTTGGGAAATAACTTGGTGTTATTCTACATCACAAGCGAGTGGGGAAAGAAACGTTTCACAAGGTAATTGATAAAGTGAAGTTGAGACTTGACAAATGGAAAAGTCCATCTTTCTCGCTTGCTAGACACTCCACACTAATTGCCTCTGTCACATCTGCAGTGCCTACCTACGCTATGCAAACTTCTCACTTTCTGAGTAATGTGTGTGAGCTACTTGATAAATAGAACCACTCCTTCTTATGGGGAAGAACAGATGAGCAACGGCGGGTCTCTCTAGTAGCTTGGGATGAGGTTTGTACAATGAAAGAAAGGGGAGGGCTGGGGCTAAGACATGCAAAATATCAAAATCAATCTCTCCTCATGAAGCTAGGATGGAAGATGGTAACTAATCGAGACGCGTTATGGGTAAAGGTAGTTCAGGATAAATATAGGTGTGGAAACGACCTTATACCAACCATTAATAGGACTAGGCAAGGGTTGAATCTGTGGTCGGGCATTCAGAGAACATGGAATAAAGTCCATGATAGCCTTGAAATAAATAATGATGCTTCGGAAGTTAGATGGAAAGGGGAAAAGAATGGCAACTTCACAGTAAAATCTATGTATGTAAGCATCTCCAAAACTTCTGAGGATCATGGGAAAGAGTGGGAGAGGCTGTGGAAGATCAAAGCTCCCCATAGATGTAAAACATTTCTCTGGTTGGCTGCGCGAAAATGCCGATTGACTAATGCCAATAGATTTAAGCGTGGGATAATGCTGGATTCGTCTTGCACACTGTGTGGTGCTAATTCTCAAGATATGGTTCATGGTCTTCAGGACTGCTGTCAGGTTAAACCTTTGTGGAGAAAGCTCATCCCCTTGACTAGATGGCACACATTTTGTTCCATGAACTTCACCGACTGGTTGTGATGGAATGTGAAAGCGTATAAAATACAGGACGATGGATAGGCTCCATTATTCACAGTTATATGTTGGTGGGTATGGAGGAGAAGGAATCAGTTTGTGTTTGAGAAGAAATTCGTGACGAATGATGCGATCTTAGTGAGTTCCAGAGCCATGGTTGAGAGTATAAAGTTGGCAAAAATGAGATTGGCAGGAACAACCGTGACAGGAGCAAGCCTTTTATTGGGCAAGACTCTTTGGAGCTTGCCGGAAGAAGGATGGATGAAACTTAACGTGGATGGAGCCTACGCACGTTGTACAAAGTCCAGTACATGTGGTGGAGTATTTCATGACTTGAAAGGTAATTTCCTTTAGGGATTTATACATCGGAATGAAGGAGGAGATGAGCTTTCTGCAGAAATTTGGACTTGCCTCCTTGGACTCAAAATAGCTTGGGCTTTGGGATTTCAAAAGCTTTGGATTGAAACGGACTCCATGGAGTGCCTGGATCTGATCCTCCATGATCATGGTGAACTTCACCGTGACGCCCTGGTGATACGGGAGATTAAGTTGCTTCTGGACATGTAATGGGAAATGAAGGTCTCGTATGTACCACGAAGATGCAATATGGTTGCTGACTACCTAGCAAAATTTGGTCTTGATTTGGAGCCAGGAATGTATAATGTCTACTAGCCACCTGAGGAACTTCTTGTTTTACTGAATAAGGATTGTATTAGGTGCAGAGGACCCATCAGTGTTAGCTGATGTGTCTGTCTTTATTATCAAAAAAAAAAAAAAACACACACACACACACACCAGCCTCTCCCTTACACTCGCATTTTCGTCGCTGCACTAGAAATTAATTAGAGGAAAAAAAATAACCTACCCCTTTTATTAAATCATCAGCCACTCCTTCCTACTCCATTTTACAATCTGAAACAAAAAAATGAAAGAGAGAGGGAGAGCTGGAGTAGGAGGAAGACAAACAAGGATGAAGGGGAAGAAGGAGAAGAAGAGAAGGTTGAATCTCACGCGCGATCCAGCGATTGAGTAGTGGTAAGCCTTACAATCATCCTCCTAGCCTTCTTTCTTCCATTTATGGAGTTTTGTTTTTTTTTTAAAGAGTGGATTATGATTTCAAAGTCTGGTTGGTAAGAGAAAATGGAAGAACAAGGGGGTTAGGCATAGATTCAAGCATGTATAAATGAGAAATAGACTTGTATGTGGTTGGATGTTATTGCATGTGGGTGGTCAAATGATTTGGGCATGATTCTCAAATCTAGAAATTTCCAGATTATAACCCATAGCCACACGATGGAAAAGGAAATAAAAGGGGATAGTTATATGGTTTTGAATGTGGTATGGGTAAGCGTATGTGTTGTGCGTGTCTATATAAATGAGTAAATGACGTTGTGGCATGCTGAAATTAAAATTTGAGACTGAAACATGTATTGATACGCCACTGTGTGTTTTTTCTTTTCTTTTTTTGGTTTTGAGACTGAAACATGTATTGATAAGCCACAGTGTGTTTTCTCTTTTTTTTTTTGGTTTTTAGTCATGTGGGATAACTAATTTAGATAACTAAATTATGTTTGGACACAGTAAAATGATGATTTAAGCATTGCTCTTTAATGTGGGAAATTTTCAGATCTAAGTGGGTTGCTGTCCAAATTATTTGAAGGGTGTGATGGCATCTAAGAGCTAGTGGTTATACATTATATGGTGTAAGTTTAAGAATAGACATGAATGTTGCCAAATTTGTAATTGGATACGTAGTTAAATCTGGAACATATTCTAGAATAAAGCTTACGGTGCCTAATATATATCTATATATATATATATATATGCAAAGAGAAAAAAGTGCTTTGAAGGGGATATTGTAAAGTGCACGGATGTTATGAGAAGATTGTGTTGGTGCACATCTATAAAATTGAGTTCTTGGAAGTTGAATTTTCAAGAGAATACCCACTGTTTAAGAGCACCATAGTTAGGAACAAGTGTCTTAATTTGTTCAATTATATTCAAGATAAGTTTAAAGGTTCTTAAAATATGTTTAGTAACAAAAGTATTAAGGTCCATGATTTTCTTTTCCTTATCCTGTTTTGGCCAGCCACTATTTTAATGTTAAAGAGTTAATTCTTGCTTCATTTGATGCTTCTAGAGAGTCTAGAAGGTGGAATTGTACGCAAAAGTGTCAAAAGTATAAATTTGTAAGCATTGATATAAGATAATAGAGTTATATGATTTCTACACCCATGTTTGGCCTAGAGTGGTCACAAAATTATGGCTAGAACTTTATAATGTTTATATTGAAAATGGATTCCTCTTGCAAATTAAAATTGTGCAGAACACAATAGGCAAAAGAGAAAAGAAGAAGAAGAAGAATCATTAGACAAAGAACAAGTAGGAAAATCAAGGTAAAATGACCAAGTTAAGGAGCTACATGAATATAATGGGTTAGAAGTTGGGGCTTTGAGAGAGATTAATTATGCTATGAAAGCATGACTAGATGAGTATTAATTTGTCCCTACATGAATAATCAATAGGGTTTGATATTTGCTATCAAAACCAAAGAGGAGGCAAAGCAAAGGAAGCACAAGCAAAATGAGGTAATTTGGAAGAGGAAGCAAAATGTAGTAAAACTTACTCTTATATAGTTTGTGTTTGGTTGATTGCATGTTTATTTGCCATGTATGCCTTTGAACATGTAATATCCTTACTTGAGTTTGCGTCATGGCCATATGTATGTACTTGTAAGGTGTTGTTTTTGCATTGCCTACTTACATGCTTAATTTATTTTCATTGCACATTATATGTTAAATTAATATTTTATTACTGAGATTCCCCTGAATTTGACCCATCCATTTCTCCAATGTACCAACAGTAGGAGCAAGCACTGTTAAGAGGAAGAGCAAGCTAGTGGATGAAGCTTGATGGTGGAAGCTCTAGAGAAGTTTATTTTGATTTTGTTAATGTTAATTATATTATGTAGCTGTTGTATATATATTTGTGTGAGTAATTGAAAGTCAATATATGTAATGATATGTAACTAACCTCCACAAGGAGTTGATGAAGAGCTGTTTCCAAGCCCAAGGTAAGTGCCATGTGAAGAACATGGCAAGTATACATGAAAGTGGTTGGTAGATAGTTAGTTTATATACTTGTATGAGCCATGAAAAAGTGAAATCCTTAGGCATAGGGCAACACAGTGAGTTAGATTATGAAATTTTGTAGGGAAATATTAGACATCCAGTGCTTTAAAATGAGTCATAGTTCATAATTTTTGGACATGTACATAAAAAGATATAAATTTTCAAAATTGACCAAGGAAAGCTGAGAACTTATGCGAAAATCACTATACAGATTTTAGAAATGAGAGTTTTTGGACTACTTGGAATAGTGGTTTGCCTAGATCTTAATTTTCTATCAAACAGCTTTCCGACAGCTAAAAATAAAGCTTTGACGAACCACTAATTTTAGAGTTATATTAAATTAATTATGAATTTTCAAAATTTCAAGAAACCATGCTCCAACATAGTGATGAGTACCCTAGGTTCTATTTAAAGAACTTTTATATTCTTAGTTCTTTCAAGGGTATTTTTGAGTCACATGTGGTTTTTAAATGGCTAAACAGCTCTTATAAGTGAATTTAGAGTAAGGTGTTACATAAGAACTATCGATATTGTCAAATATAATAGTTATTTATTAAAAGCTATCAAGTATTGTTAAAGAATTTGTTTTTATATTTGATGGTTATCATTTTTAAAGGATACTTAGAGGTTCTTTGTTAAAAATGATAAGGTATTGTCAAATATAACAGTTCTTTATTAATAACTGTCAAGTATTATCGTATAAAATTTTTCAGAAGTATTCTTAAAAATATTTAACTATTCCTTTGAAAAATTGTCAAGTATTTAGAAATCATACTTTATGGTTAATTATTATAACCGTTTTATTATTATTATTATTATTTTGTGTGGATTCTGCCTCTTAATACACAATGGTTCTTCTATCCAACCATTAAAGTTAGTTATATATTTTTGTGTGTACTCCACTTCAACATACCTCATGGTTCTTTGCTATAACCATTTTTTTATGAAATATCAAAATGCATTGGTAAATAAAAAGATGCAAAGGTCACTCATTACAGAGAAAATGAAACAGAAGAACAAGATTTAAGCCTCAAAAGCATTGCTGGTTCTAAGAAAGGGATAATTCGAATAAAAGGGAAATCAAAATCCTTAAGAAAAAGAGCAATATCTCGCTAGACTACATTAACCGCTCCTTTGCTCACTTTTTCAACAGAAAATGCTTATCCAGACAATAAACTTCCAACGAATCTTTCCCGGTATTTGCGAAAAAGATTGAACTCCTAATCCAATATAAGCTTGCCCGAAAAAATATGAGGCCAAACTGTAAGACCTTTGACGAGCCTTTCCTCCATATCATTTGTTGTATTCCTAGCCTCGGTAACATATCCAAGATTTACAAACAAACTTTCTCTTAAATATGAATTTATGAAGAATGATAGTCCAACCATCAATATTCAAGCGATGTAAATCGCTTTGAATGGAAGCAGAAGGTGATGCAATTGGGAGTTGAGCCATTGGTGGAATTTTAGAAGCAACCAATGACAAGTTTTAATGTAAGAAATGACAACATCTCACTTACTATAAGGACTTCTTGGTAATTAAGTCCATTCATTAATTGAGATCTCATAGTAATTCCCCTTTTTATAATACACATAATTTCTTTGTGGTGGACCATTTAGATTGAATTTATGAAGTTGAAGACGAAAGTGGTTGATAATAGAATTATTAAACTTTTTACATTACTACACGTATGGCTTATGATTAATAGATAAATAAATAGTTATTGTATTATAGTTTTATATTATTATAACTTTTACAAAATAATGCAAAAACTACCAAACATGAAGTGGGTGTGCGAATGCCAAAATGAATGCCCATGGCATGGGGACATATAAAATCCAATCCACTTTCCAATCAACACGAGGTGACCACCATCTATGATAAAAATACAGAGGGCGATTATGTCAATTCCGTTACCATCTTACATGGCACTCAACTTTCAAGGGACGCATACGGATCAACACAAATAAAATAACCTATTCAATAGGGTTGTCAATTAAGTCATTTTATTTTTATTTTGTACGTAATTTTATTACTTACCAGAGCCATTTTGTATTTTCTAAATTATTAGAAAGATTTAATTTAACTTTTCAATATTTTGAACCATCCTAAATATTTGTTAAATTTATTAGTAGTTTTTTCTTTTTAGGATATTATTTATATATATGAGTTGCTGAATGGAGATCTCAAGGATATTATTTTAATATCTTATTATGATATCCTTGATTAAATTTCTTATAGATGGCAGCTTATCCTCACTACAACAGAATTGTCGATATATGATGATTATTATCAACCATAAATTATGATTCTGAACCGTCATATATGCGGGATCTATATATATGCCGTTCCAAACCGAAATATATGTTGAGGGCATATATAACGGTTATTTGTTAATAACCGTGATGTATTTGCTTTATTTTTTTATTATATACAGTTATATTTTCTTATTTGTTTTTATTTAATTTTATTATTAATATTTATTATATAAAACATAATATAATCATTGATAATAACAAGATAATAAAAAATTTTATTTATACTATTCAATATTCAATAAATTATAGATAAACATCATACAATTTAAAAGAAATTAATCACTCAAACACTCTAGAACATCATCTTAAAATTTTTTGAATTCTAAAAGAAAAACTATTAAAAAAAATTCTAAAATATTCTCCAATGTGTTTGTTGTAGATTGTCGACCACTTATTAGTACTTCATAGTTCTTGTCTGCAAAAAGATAATATAAATATGAAAATCAAAATATATATAGTAAAATTGGCAAATATTAAAACTAAAACAAATCTCGGATCTAATCCAACAAATCTGATTTCAATAGACCTGCTAAAGTTTATGAACATGAGAGGGTGAACGTTCAAGTAGATCGTGATTCAACAAGTTGCTAAAAATTAAGAGAAAAATTATATTCATTTTAGTCTATATAATCTAGTGTAATCATAATTATTTTCACGTCAATAAAATAATAATAAAAAATTTATCATTTTACCTCATCATTTTTTCATGCTCTCTAGTTTTCTCTAGTGTTTTTTTTAATATTTTTATCTTCAAACTATCAGCCATCATCATAAATTAGATATTGCTTTTCGTTTGCAATTCTTATTCCTAGATAATCCAACAACCTTAACCCTCAACTAGTGAGATTTCATTATAAAAAAAATGAAACCAAAAATGTTAATTGAAAAAAAATTAAAGCCTACCTGAGGAATAGTCACGAGAGGAAGGAGCCGTAGAGTGAATATCCATGTTAATTAATGGTGTAGGACGGAACAAGCAGTGGCAAATCAAAAAAGAAGAGTATGAGACTCACTAGGGAAACTCAAAAAAGCTTAAGAAGGATTTGGAAGAGTTGCGTCAAATAAACTTTTTTTTAAAAAGAATTTGGTCTCTTTATATGTGATATTTTCATAATCCCACTTTTTTAAATGAAAAAATACTTAACAGTTCTTTGTGAAGAACCGTAATGTTTTGTCTATAATATTAATTAATATATCAATAAAGAATATATTTATATATTGTTAGATTATTTAACGATTCTTTATGAAGAATAGTAATATATTGTCAATTATTTTTTTTATATTCTAGGATACTTAACGGTTCTTTGTAAAGAACCATAATATATTGTCAAATAATTTTTTTTTAAGAATCCCACCTTGTTATATTAAATCATACTTAACAGTTTTTTTTATGAAGAACTATAATGTATTGTCAAATAACTTTTTTATAGACCCGCCTCCTTATATGTGATATGTTCCAGAACCTCGCATTCTTATATATGACGGTTATTCTTTTTAACCGTTAAGTAATCTTAAAGAATATATAACGGTTCTTTATAAAGAACTATCAAATATTGTGAAATAATTTTTTTTTAGAATCTCGCCTTCTTATATATGATGATTTTCATTGATAAATGTTAAATATTCTTAAAGAATACATAACGGTTTTTTATTAATGGAAGAACTGTAAAGTATTATCAATGGATACTTTTCAGCTTGTCAATGGATGCCCCTCGATTTGTCATTAACAACTTCAGGAACCATTTCTTCATTTTTTCTCTTATATGGGACTTGAATGTAATTGTCCCAATTTTGTTGTTGTTGTCTATGTTGTTGTCCTACTTAAAACTACTTTAAGAGTTATGTTCCCCTTTTGACCAATTACTTCAAGAGATTCAGATTCAATATGATTAGGAGAATCTCTAAATTGATTATTCAAGGGAAAGGAGACGTTCTTTCAATGGAAAATGATATTTAAGAACCCTTTAGAAATATTAATCACAATTAAACATTTTAATTCTTTAAAAATGATTGTGATCTTTGGTTGAAATTGAATTTTTTTAGTTGATTTTCTAAGTACTAAGCTTTGGTATTTTTAGTACTTAACGTTGACTTTTAAAAAATTCAAGGTTCTTAATTTAATTAGGGTTAAAGGTAATTTTTACCACAGAATTATTCCTTTGGGGCCAATTTTGCTCCAGAAGTGTCAAATTTAGAGCAATTTTGCCCTTACCGTTAGTTAACCATCAATTGACCAAATTCAGGGGCAAATTTGCTACTGACTGAAACTTCTAAGACAAATTTACACTTTAACAAAAATGACATAGAAGGTTTCAATTAGGAGCAAATTTACCCTTGAATTTGGTCAATTGATGGTCAACTAACGACAAGGGCAAAATTGCTCCAAATCTGACACTTCAGGGGCAAAATTGAGGGTTGAAAAGCTTCCAGGGTAAAATTGGCCCCAAACGAATATTTCCGGGGCGAACATAGCCTTTAACCCATTTAATTAATGTTCTTATAACGTCCTTAAATTTGGTTTTTCCCGTATTTCAAATTAGAAAACGTAAGGATATGCCAGCTCCACTGTTATAGGGTTTTTCTTTTATTATTATTATTTTTATTCAATTTTCTCTTATTATTTTGTGTGTACTCAGAGAAGATTATATGAAAAATAAATATATCATAGATTTATATGCCCTTTTTGTCATATACACATATATTTATATTCCCTACCAAAACATTTGTGTCATTGTGTGTTGAATATGTTAATTAGCAAACAAAATATTGACTTCGCCATCAATGCCTAGCAGGACTCGTTTCATTTTGACGAACGTAGGTTTCATATTTTATAATTTTGGTATAATATATATATGCATATAAATAGTGATTTTGGTATATTTATATTCATAATTTTAAGGACATAACAGTGACAAATTTTTGAACTATCAATTACTCCCTTAAAACAATTCAGTCAATTATTCCTTCCAAGTCAAGAAATTGAGGCAAGTAACCACATTAACAGATCTGGAGACAATGATACTTTAAGTCAAATAAAGACAGAAATTATCATGGCCAATAGAATGTATTTAATAATTGCAAAAGAAGACTCCAAAAAGAAAACGAAAAGAGAAGACAACGAAATACAATAATTTTTTTTTTTGGCCAATAACGAAATACAATAATTTGACTATAATATTTTAATACACTCGTGGGAAAATGAAGAAAGGCAAGAAGCAGCTTCAAGGGTTTCTCTAAGAACATCAACTCCGTACAGCCAAGTACTACCAACAATATTTATATTTATATCAAGGTTCTGAAATCCAAATCGGCCACTGAACCGACTTAGATATTGGGTTAATAATCAGTGGGTCAGATCAAAGTCAAACCAAAGCTAACCTGGGCTTAAACCAGTGAGAAAGTGAAGATTTCAAGGTTATTTATATAAAATTATAAATAAAAAATTTAAAAAAAAAGAATTAATTTTATTTTCTTAATTTTAAAAAGGTTGAACCGGTCAAACCAGTCTGTGAACCAGTCAAACCAATTCAACTATCAGACCACTGGTTGGCCTGTTTCCACCCCGTCCAATTTACAAAACAATGACATACATAAATACATATTTCTCACTGTTCATCAGCAGTGTTGCATAGCTGTCGGCAAGAGACCAAGTGGCACCACCCTACTTCGCAACAGCTGCCACCGCCAGCATAGTGGAGACAGTGGTTATATATGTTTTTGATGAAAAGGAGAAGCTCAGGGACCACAAGCAGAAAATAGAAAACGAACTGAAACCTCCAGGGGGGAAGAGAAGTCAAAGAAGCTACCGCGAAGGATCCTAGAAATAGCATCACTTCGCTAAGTTGATAGCTGTGAGTGGGAAGCCAACGCTGAGCCAAAAACAACAGGTAAATTAAAACATATATATTACCTCTTGTACTTTATATAATATCAGTGTAATTAATTTGAGTAGATTAAGCAAATTAGTTAAATTAATTATCTATAAAAAATAATGTGTATTGGTTTTCTTATCTTCTTAAATTATTTGCATTGAAACTACCTCTTAATACAATATGTGCAATCAATAGGGGTAAGTGAGTAAAAATAATGATAAATGTGAGGGACAAAGGGGATTGATGTCTTATATTACCGAATTCAATCCTCCAACTAACACTTGGTAGTATTTTTACTCCATTTAGTCCTATATGTATATGCTAATCTATTGAGTGCACATGCTAATTAAGGAGATTTCCCACAAATGGTAGTTCAAATACAAATGATAATCAAAGAGAGTATTTTTTTAAAAAAAAATTAACTCACATCCTTACAAATAACTAACTAAATTAATTTTCTTAATCTTTAGCTATAAATAACTAAGGTATTTACATAGGTGCATCAACATCATAATGGTATTTTGTGATATATCTAACACCTTTAGGTATTTTTGAAGTAGGTCCAATACCCTACAATATATTTTTTTTTTACCCTTGATGTTGGATGCGTCAAAAAATATTTTAGGGTGCTAGATACACCACAAAATAGTTTAAGGTGTTGGATGTGTTAGTCCAAGTATTTCACTCAAGAGGGGGGTGAATTGAGTGATAATAAAAAATTTTAACTAAAGATTAACAATTAACAAAATTTAAATCAGAGTTGAGAGTTAGAAGGATATCACCAAAGTGTACACAGGAGATTATTCTGGTTCGGTCACAAGCTCTTTGACCAACGTCCAGTCCTCACATCACCTCTGAAATTTTTACTATAGCTTCCAAGATTCAGTGGGTTTTTGGCACCTCAATACACTGCAAGTTCCTCCACAAAACACTCACTCCCCCTTACACAATGTAAATCAATACCCAATTCAAGGTTCCACAACCTTAAGTTATCTCATTAAGATGTATTGAGTTTTTAATATAGCCCTCTCAAAAAGTGAATATATAATCATTGAAGTACAGGGTACAAGGAGAATGATAATGAATGAAATACAAACCACCTCAAGCTAAATTAAATGTTACACAGTTTTTTTTTTTGTTGCTCCGCTTTGTATGCTTCCGTATTTATAGTTGGATTGTAATGAACTACCATTGTAAGTATTCCATTTGTTTGTTATAGTGTCGTTGTCTTTTTGAACATTCCTTGTGCATAATAAAATAGCTGTTGGAGCAGAGAGAATGTTTCGGTTGAAATTTTGCTTGCATTTAATGCTTCTAACACAAATTACTTTTTCTTCTTTTCGCATAATTTCCTTTGTTGTTTACCTGGAAAATACTTTATATACTATTGCAATGAAGTATTATAATGAAGATAAGTAAAGGTATTAAATTATATAATCAAACAATGATTTTGAAGATCAGAAGATGTTGCTCTGTTTTCTGGGATACTTGGTTATTCAAATATGATCATCTATATTCGAATATATCAATTAATTTTGAAATGTATTTGGATATCTTTAGTTGTATTCGAATAAAAGAGTTGATGTTTCTGTTAAGGTATATTCAAATATAATTTTCCTTATTCGAATAACATTCTTTGTATTGGAATAACTTGGCCTTATTTGAATACACCTTTACATATTTGAATAGACTCTGACATAATTAAGTAACCATATTCGAATATATATGTTTGTATTCGAATAATCTCCTTTGATAATGAATATGCTTATTCTAATGCACTAGCTTCTACTAGAATAAACTTTCAAAAAACAAATGAAGTGTATTAGGATAAATGTATTTTGTATTCCAATAAACTCCTTTGAAAAAGATGAAGTGTATTAGGATAAGTAGTACCTTATTCGAATATGACTTTTGAAATTTGAAAAACTTCTTATTTGAGTAAACAAGTCCTTATTAGAATAGGATTGTTGTGAAACTGAATGTCTATACGAATAAGTCTTCTCTTATTCGAATAGGTTTTAACTCAAAAAACTATCTCATTATTCAAATAACAGATCCTTTATTTAAATAACACTTCTCATCCGAACCAACATTGATATATTAAAAGTTTTATCTTATTTGAATAATTAATCCTCTATTCGAATAAGCCTTGCCAATACAAGACTATCCTTATTTGAATAGTAGTTCTAGTATTTGAATAAGCTTCTGTTTCATCTTCTTTCTTTTTAAACAAGTGTGACCTTATTCAAATAAGACTATTCTTATTGAATAACACTACAAAAATAAACATTAAATTTTCAACGGAATTTGCCACGGAAATTGTTTCCGCGGCAAATTCCGTGGCAAAATTATTTGCCACGGAATTTTTGATGGAATATTTTCCAAATCAGCCACAGAAATTTCTATGGCTAATTTTGCCACAGAATTAGCCACGAAATAATTTCATGGCTAATTCTGTCGGAAAATTTTAAAAATTATTATTTTTTAAAATAAATTTAATTTTAAAAATCTATCTTTATAAAAATTAAAATTATGATATTATTAGCCATATAAATATTTAAAAATTAGGGTTAATATAACCTTTCATCCTTCAAGTTTTTTCTCATTTTGATTTTAGCCTCTCAAGTTTCCAACCATATGTTTTGGTTCTTGTAGGAGCAAAATGGTCATATAAAAATTTATTTATGATATTATTAGTTATTAATTAATGTTAATAACAAATAAAATTTAATTTTAGAAATTAGAAAAAAAAATAGTCATATGAAATTTATTTAAGATTTAATTTTTTTTTGTTCTAAATTAATTTATATTAAAAATTATAAGAATATATAAAAATTAATTTATATTGTTATTAAAATTATATTTAGTTTTTGATAATAATATATATTTGTGTATACGAAAAAATATATATTTATAAATAATTGATTATATATAATAGGATTATATATATATAGTTTTGTAATGATATATGCTAAAGTATTATAGAGAAACTGCTAAGACATTGCCCGCGTGGGTCCAAGAGAAGAACCATTTTTCAGGAAATATGGAGGCGACACGTGGTGAAGCGAGGAGGTGACACTTGGTGGAGCTGGGCCCTGGCAATAAGGTGGCAGCTGTCGAAGTTGCCACATGGTTTTTTAAATTTAAAAAAAATAAAAAATAATTTTACAACGGGGAATTGTCGGAAATTTGCCATGGATTCAATTCCGTCGTAATTGTTTCGGTCGGAAATTTGTGACGGAATTGAAATTCCGTCGGAAATTTGTGACGGAATCAAAATTCTGTTGGAAATTAGTTTGTCATGCTATTATTAGCGTCTGGAATCCATTTCGTCGGAAAATCATTTCTATCGCAAATCAGCCATAAATTCTGAATTTTGTGGCAAATTCCGTGGCAAATTCAGTGTTTTTTTGTAGTGTAAAACATAGTGTTAATTCATTCTGCATTTGAATAGACTAAGGGTTACTCGTATAACTCTTAGTTGAAAATGAACTCTCTTATTCGAACATAAGCCATAGTGTTAATGCACTAGTTATTCAAATAAGCTAGAGGTTATTCATATAGCTCTCTACTGAAACTAAACCTCTTATTCGAGTAATTAATAACTTATTTGAATAAATCTAAGGTTTGTTACCATCAAAATTCTGAATCTAACAAGATGTACCTAAGTAATACTTCCAAACGTTGGATGGAGCTTAACCCTTAGGGCTTGTTTGGTGTGAGGGGAGGGGAGGGAAAGTGGGCGGAGAGAAAATTTTTTTGAAATGGATTTAAAAAAATGAGAAAAGTGGGGTATAAAGTTTTTAATTAAGTTTTCTTACTCTTTAATCTTATATATTATCTATATTAAAATTTTGTAACCCCAATTCTCTAATTTTCTTAAATCCAACTCATAAAAATTTTCCCTCTCCTTCCTTTCCCTTCAAATCCCTCATACCAAACAGACCCTTATATTCCTATATATTATCCAATCTTTTATATTTGGAATAATCGCAATTAAAACAAGTCTACTATTTATTTTATTTGAAAGAGGTTTATTTTATAACAAGTTAATATGGATATCTCATTATTATTATTTTTTTTGGAGGAGGGGGTTTAGAAAAGAAAAAATGGGGGAAAATAAAGATATATGTATAGCTAATTCCAAGACAGAGAGTTATGAGCCACGGACTTATTTCTTCCGTTTAATTATTATCACTGTTTTCTTTAATTTTTTTTTTCCTTTTGATTTTTAGGCTTGTATTCTAGGATGATTAGTCAATGGAGTGTATATTCAAGTAACCTCACTAGCAAACAATCATCGCTGAAAATATATTGACAGTGATGTGAGTGTGTGTGTGTGTTTAATAATGACATGCATGTCTAAAACTAGCAGGCATTAATTGTTTGTACAACAACACATATAGACCTATTTATGTTTCAGGATAGAATTTTGTGTCAATATAATCTTTGGTAGTTAAGTTTGCTCTTATTTTAATTTTGATTTCTAAAATTTTATTTCATTTAAAATATTAATTCTTATAACTCAATAAAAATTTAGACCATCTTATTCCTAAAGAGACTAAAACTAATGGTTTAAAATTTAAGGGACTAAAATTAAAATAACGGCAAAGTTGAGGGACCAAAGATAATATTAGCGCTAGAATTTTCAACATACCTTTTTTTTTTTTGAGGAAAGATAAAATGATATTAATAACCTTAAAAAGTTTACAACGAAGTTAAAGAAAGTGAACTAAAATGCAACAAATCAAAGTTAGCTAAAAAACAAGAGGTCACAGTAGAAATAGTAAAAGAGGGAAATTCCTTGAGCAAATATTGGATGTCGTGAATCACCATATTAATATGATCAGATTGAATGGTGGCTAGAGAAATGAAGGCTTTATTTGAGCACGAAATTAAATCTATAGCTTGATTTTGTCAATGGAGAATTGCTCTACATATCTTCTATTCCATAGAACGGAAATATGAGAAGCGAAAATCCTTTGTGCTCTAAACCTCGATAGGGAAACTTTTGATCAAATAAAAAAAAACACTTAAGCCATATGCCCATTAAGTAATACTAAAAGGGGAAAAATGACTTGGGTTTGAAGCAATTCATAAACTTGCAAAACACAAATCCAAATGATAATTGGACATGAACGGAGGTTGGGTCTAGTAGAAGATGTTAGTCTATCATAATGTGGCAAACTAAGGTTTGAATCCTCATTGGAAGAGATGCTCACATTTAGTATCGATATTATCTCGAATAGGAATGCCCCCAATAGAAAACGATACATGTTCTTAGAAAGGGGAGAAAAAAGACAATTTGACTTTCATTAAAAAAATTTCTATGTTTGGTTTGAAGGGAGGGGAGGGGAGGGGAGGGGACGGAGGGAGGTTAAATTATCTTTTTGGGTTAAAGGTATTTAAATTTTGACCGAGAACTCAAAATTTAAAAGAAATGAGAAGATAAATTTTGGACGGGAATCCAAAATTTAAAAGAATGAAAGGGTAAATTTTAGGTTTTTCCAGTTCAAAATTGTAATTTACCACCTCTCTTTTCCCCTCCCCTCAAACCAAACACACCCTAAAAGTTTAGTCCGTTATAACTCAAAACAAATTAAAATAATCAGAAAAAATCCTAGCTCCCCATTCTTCCCTTCATGCCTAGCCATTTACACTAGGTCTACATTGGTTTTCATCATGGAATTGGGCCTCTAATTCTTAATTGTGGTTCTTCAATTTGGGGCCCACTTGGCCTTCATCTTGGTTCATGTAACCTTTTGGGTCTACTTTTATATCTCTTCATAGGACTAAAAAGTAAAAACCATGGTATTAAAACTTGACCCGGATTGCCCAATTGGACCAATAAAACCACTAAACCAGTTTCCTGACTAGTCTAGCTTAGGGTTCTTAATAGGCCAATCTCATTAGATTTTATATTTTTCTTTTATTTGTTGAACTTGAACGACATCGTCTTAAATTTAAAAAAGGCAAAAGAAATAACAATATGTTAGATTTGTGTTTTACAAACTTTGTTTTATTGGATTATGTGTGGTTTTTTTACCTAAATGTTCTACATAGTATTTATTATTGATTATTGATTAATAACTTTTTATTTAAATAGTACTCTTTATAGAGGGGAGGAAAAGTACTTTGATTCCTATCTATAAGAATAAAGGGGATATTCAAAATTGTGCAAACTATCAAGAAATCAAGCTTATGAGTTATACAATGAAATTGTGGGAAAAAGTGATTGAACACAGGTTGAGATTGGAAACTAATATTGCTGAAAATCAATTTGGATTCATACCAGAAAGTTCTACAACAGAAGCAATTTATTTATTAAGGGGGCTGATGGAAAAATATAGAAGCAAAGGAAGAGATTTGCATATGGTTTTCATTAATTTGGAAAAAGCATATGACCGTGTGCTAAGAGAAGTACTCTGGAAAGCCTTGGAAAAGAAGGGGGTGCGGTTTGCAATATCAAAGTCATTCAAAACATGTATGAGGGGGTTACAACCAGTGTTAGAACGCCTGGAGGTATAACAAAAGACTTTCCTATAAGGATTGGTCTACATCAGGGATCAGCTTTGAGCCCTTATTTGTTTAACCTAGTAGTCGATGTTCTAACTAAGCCTATAAAAGAGGAGATCCCTAAATGCATGCTTTTTGCAGATGATATAGTTCTATTGGTTGAATCCAGGGAGGAAATTAATTCTAAACTTGAGATATGGAGATAGATTTTGGAAGTGAAGGGTTTTCGTCTGAGTAGGAGCAAAACTGAATATATGCATTGCAAGTATAAAAGAGACAAGGTCGAAGTGAAGTGGAAGTTAAATTGGGGGGGCAAGACATTTCGCAAGTGACAATTTAGGTATTTGGGATCAATATGGTGAAATTGATGGAGATGTCAATCATATAATTCAAGCTGGATGGTATAAATGAAGAAAAGCCACTGGAGTTATTTGTGATTGGAAAGTACCTAATAAGGTAAAAGGGAAGTTCTACCGCATTGCTATAAGACTAGCAATGCTATATAGTAGTGAGTGTTGGGCTTTAAAGGGACAACATGAATATTAGATGGGGGTGGCTGAGATG
Source organism: Inga leiocalycina (assembly GCA_963242795.1). Classification (NCBI taxonomy): domain Eukaryota; kingdom Viridiplantae; phylum Streptophyta; class Magnoliopsida; order Fabales; family Fabaceae; genus Inga; species Inga leiocalycina. The sequence goes on from OY725324.1 coordinate 47,209,676, forward strand.
AGGATGTTGAGATGGATGTGTGGCCATATAAGAAAGTATAAGATTCGTAATAACCATATACGTGAGCAAGTTGGAGTGGCCTCTATTGAAGGAAAAATGGTAGAAAGTCGTTTGAGGTGGTTTGGACATGTTCAATGAAGGCTATTGAATGCACCGGTGAGGTGGGTTGATCAAGCAGTATGGAGTCCTATAAAACGAGGTCGCGGAAGGCTGAAACGAACGCTCAATGAGATCATAGAGAGAGACCTTTTGATAAATAATATACCTAAAGATATGGTTTCCGACAGAGCACAATGGCGTCGTGTGATCCATGTAGCCGACTCCACCTAGTGGGATAAAGACTTTGTTGTTGTTGTTGTTGTTGTACTCTTTATAGAGTTATATATAAATACTTTGATATGTTTTAGTTAAACTATATTATTTATTGAATTGACCATAATTCAACCGGTAAATCATTAACTATTGAACTATTGTCTCAACAAATTTAATGACTCATCCGATTTTTGGTACACCTTGTTAAAAATCTTATACTCAACTTGATCTTTTTATTGGTACCCCTTTGCATGATTACACATAGTTATTTCCTAAAAAAAAACAATAGATCCCAAGCATCGTTACCAACCCTAATTTTGGTATTTTTAATTGTTTGAGGAGACTAGACAAAATTTGGAGAGAAGAAGATCCAGAAAATGGACCCGCTTGTGGGGTTTACATGTGTGAACCGAAGGACAATTCTTTTTTGGTCTATCTCGTTGTTCTACTTAAAACTACCAATTTAAGAGGTGTACATTTTACCGTTCTTTTTTTTTTTTTGGATTGGCAAGCACTACTGTGCTTGCTGGCAGGGATCAAACCCTGATAAGGGCCATACAATGATGGCTACGATGCCACTGCACCACCAAGGTGTACGTTTTTCCTTTTGACCAAATACTTTTAAGAGATTCAAATGCTTACCGATCTTGACCATTCGATTAGGAGAATCTGCAAAAATGATTATTCAAGGGAAAGGAGACGTTCTTTCAATGGAAACAGATATTTAAGAACCCTTTAGAAATATTAATCACAATTAAATGTTTTGAATTTTTTTGAAAAAAGGATTATGATCTTTGGTTGAAATTGAATTTTTTGAGTTGATTTTTTAAGTAAGCAGCTTTGGTATATATATTTTAGTACTTCACTTTGACTTAAAAAAAACAGGTTCTTATTTTTAATTAATGTTCTTATAACATCCTTATAGTTCGTTTTCCCCTATGCGAAAACAAAACGGTGACGTTTCATACTTAATCATTCTGGTTAATTTTGGTATACTTATATTCATAATTTTAAGGACATGACAGTGGCAAATTTTGGACTGGTAATTACTAGCTTAAAACAATTCAGTCAATTATTCCTTCCATTTCAAGAAATTCAGACAAGCAACCATTGCATATCAGATTTGGAGACAATGATAGTTTGAAGTCAAAGGAAGACAGAAATTATATATCAGGGCAATGGAATAATGTATTTAATTGCAAAAGAAGACTCCATAAAAGAAAAAGAAAAGAGAGGACAATGAAGTATATATAATTTTATATGTGTGTGTGTGTGTATAATAAGTTCACTATGGAATGTACAACAATTTGACTATATATAAACAATTTAATACATTCGTGGTAGAAAAGAAAAGAAAAAAGGCAAATAGCTTTCCAGATTCTCTAAGAACATAAACTCCGTCCAATCAAATACTCAGCGATCAATTACACATTTTTTTGTCAAATTATATATATATATATATATATATATCTTACCATTCATCAGCAGTGTTGTGTATAGCTATCGGCAATAGACCCGGCGGTGCCACCCTCCTCCACAGTAGTTGCCACTGCTGGAGGCGGCGGAGGCGGCGGTCATATATAGTTTTGATGAAAGGGAGAAGGTCAAGGACCACTAGCATGAAGTAGAAAACGAACTGAAGCCACCAAAGAGAGGGTGGGAAAAGAAGATGTTGGATTTTGGGTCCAAGTCCGCCCTTGATAGGTCGGACTATCATATTTGATTAGGAAATAAGTAGCCTAATCAAATAAGAATAAAATCAGCACTAATTGCAGATTGGGGAATAATTCAACAATAATTATAGATTTGTTAATTGAGGAACAAATCACCATAATTAGGAAATTAATTGAGAATCAATTAATTGCTGTCTTGGAGGGCAAGAAGGTGTGCACACGTTTCTTAATTAATGGCCTCCATAAACCACTATAAATATGGTGTGCCTCCTCAATTGCAATTCACCCCGCCATTGAGTTTTCTGGCAATTCTCTTCTCTCCTACCATCTTTCTGATTCTGGTGATCTGCTGTGCAAATCACAATTAGGCTCTAATAGTCTAATAATTGTGTGGACACATGTATGGAGCATTGGAGCTTTGACCCGGATCTGAACATGGATTTGCCTCGGTATGCCAGTTCTCCTTTAATTATATTTTTCTTACAGAAGGGGAGTCAAAGAAGCAACCGAGAAGGATCCAAGAAACAAAATCACTTCCCTAAGTTGAGAGCTAAAAGTGGGAAGACAACGCTGGGCCAGAAACCACAGGTAGTAGCTGAAGACGACGACGACAGAAGCCATGGTGGTGACCGGGCGAACCTGGAAGGGAGTGGCGGCCTGAATTTGGATGAAGGCAAGAAGAGCCGGGATAGTGAAAGCAATGATGGAGTGTAGAGATGTGAGCTCAGGAGCTAAGTTAAGAAGGATGGTTATAAGGATTGTAATATGAAGCCGATTGATCAGAAAACTGACGGAAGTTCGCCAAATACGATTAAATGAGTTTGTTTCAGTTATAAGAGCTGGCATCTTTAGTTCTATAGAAGCTTGAACTTATGCCTTGTTTGGTACATGAGAATTGGAGTGGGAGCATTGGAAGTAGAAGTGGAAGTGATATTTTATGGTGTTTGGTAGGTGAGAACCGGGCTCCACATGGAACTCTGTTCCATCAAAAATGCTGGAACTCTGTTCCATGCATCAACCGTTGGAACCCACTTTCCACTTCCCATGGAAGTGGGTATGTGCCCGTTTTACCCCTTCCATTGAAGTCATCTTCCTTCACTTCACTGGTCCTCTGTTAGCGACGGCTCTCCACGGTGACGGAGTAGATGGCCTTCCTCCTGTGACGATGGTGACGGCTCTTCTCCACCATCAATGGAAGCAAAAAGTCAAACATAACTCCACCCTCCGACAGCGAATGTGACTCTGCAATCGTCTTCCTCTGGTGACGAATGCGGATCCACCATCGTCTCCCTCTAGCAACGAACACAAATCCATCGTCGTCTCCTTCCAACAACGAACTCAACTCCGTTGTCATCTCCCTTCAACAGCAAATGCAACTTGGCAAGTTCAAACGATTTTTGTTCATCCAATTGAGATTACGATTTCCCTCTAGCATATGGGTTTTTAGTTTATATTTTGATTCAATTCCCCTCCAACATCTGGGATCTTGGTTTAGATTTGATTTTAAATATTGATTTCAATTTTGATTTTTGTTTCTGGTTTTTTGCCCAAATCACGATAAGCTTTTTTGGTTGCTTAGCCTTGTTCGAATGAAGGATGAAGACGGATGACGGAGGAGTACTCAAATATGCAACTGAGTTGTTAGAACCTCCATCACCCATATCTACAATGACCACCAGGTGACAATGGCGAGTTCAACCTTCCTTCTGGTAATTTTTTTCTTGAATTTCGATTTCTCTCTAGTTCTTGTTCATTTGAGAGTAGGAGGCGCTGACTTTTCGAGAAGCATATGTGCATATTCATTCTCATCTCCCTCCCTTTCCCTCACGGCAGCTTCAATTGTTTACTGGTTTATATATTGTTTAGATTTCGATGTTGAATTTTGATTTCTCTCTAGTTCTTGATTTATATATTGTTTAGATCGATGATGATGATTGAGTTGGAATGAATTGTTTATTGGTTTGTGATTTATCGCCGGGAGTGGGTAATTTTCTGATGAACAATGGTATGCCTGGGATCCATCCAGTCATGACTGGTGTGATAGAGTTTGTTGAGGGCATTTTGGTATTTTCACATTATAAATATATATTTTAATTAAATATTATATCTCACTTCCACCTGCATACCAAACACACTTTAAAATTTCAATTCCACTTCCATTTCTACTTCCAGTTCCACTTCTATTTCCACTTCCAATTCCCGAAAAACTCTTCCATTATACCAAACAGGGCATTAGTGTTAGGGTTCTTGCACTCTGGGAAAGCTAGGGTTTATTTATATTGAACCAGAAAGGCCTTGTTTAATTTGGATTTTAGGTTTAAAAAAAATTAGAAAAGTTGGAAAATAAGAGTAGGCTTTGGAGGAGCTTTCGTGGAGCTTTATGAGAAGCTGTATGAGAAGCTACGTCGTTCACCCCTGACGCCAATTGCTACTATTGCCACTTGACGAAGATGGAATATGCTGTTATTTTTCATTAGTACAAATGTCGTTCTCATCATCCTTTAATTGCATGTTTGAGGTGGGATTGTAAAAGTAAGTTCACGTGAATTGAGACAAAACTCATTTCATATACTTACCTTGTACACCGTAAATCACGGTGGAAAAGCGGCTTCTAATGTTAATCCAAATAGGCAAATAAGGTTAATTATTTATCTGAACATTGTATTTGGAATACACCAAATTAAAACAAGTATATACTATCTCTGTTTCTTAATATATAAAGTTATTTGTCCATTTAATTGAAATGAAAACTCAATTTAGATCGGTTTTTAAAATTTACTTTTTTTTATTTTCAATTTATTGGGTTTTTTAAATAAATTGAACTGAATTAACCGATTGATCACCCCTCCTCAACTCTACCATTGATTCTTAATCTTCTATGAATTTTAATGCCAAAATACATACAAGTCTTTGGACCAATCACATGTAACCTGATTATTATCTCTAAAAATTTAAAACTGGTACCTTTCTCTTCTAAATTTTGACGTACGCCCCCTTGATGTTAAGATTAAATTTAACAAAATATATGCCATGTTAGGCTAATAAAAGAAATTATGGCATATGACATGAAATTTTAAGTATTTGATTAATTTGTCGTATAGCTCTTCACATTTCTTCTAATACCGCTTCCATAAATGAACGTCAAGTTTTCTTGTGGACCAAATTGTGTTTCATTTTGCGTCCATGAAAGCCTAGAGCTTGTAAATTTTTTTTTTTTTTTACGAAAAAAAAAATCCAAACAATACTATACACCCCAGTTATATTCTGACTTTGTATGAAGTCTTGTAAAAATATTTTGGTCCATTTTATAAAATTTTTTGATATTTTCCATGAGTATAAAATATTTTTTCCATATATGCCCATATTTAATAAGGATAGTGAGAGAGTACAAATTAATTTGATGTTGGAGCTTAGTGTGATTAATATGGATAATATTTGACTGCCAAAAATTATATGGATAATGTTGAAAATTTTGTAACTGATTTAATTGATTGCTCACCCCCTCTTTATTATTGGTCTTTAATATAATACTCACTTGTTAATTTTAAGGCCAAAATACAAACAAGTATTTGGAATAATTACATTTACATATAACCTCATTTATTTTTGAACACTAGCTTTAGATGGAGAGAAAATTAAGGGAGAGGAGAGAAAAGTGGAGAGATAATATTATTTCTTATTCAATTTTTAATCTATCTTTTCAAGTAATGCCGTGATAAATAAATTTATTAACACAATTAAATTAAAGATTAAACTCAAATTAAAATGAAATTATTTTTTATATTTTATTTTACAATAAGAATACTAAGGAAATTATATTACCTAAAAACTAGAAAAATTATAAAATAAACATGTCAAAATGTTAATAATATATATATTTTTTCATTTGACTATCTGATTGTGTCATATTTAAGCACTATGAAATCTAATTAGGGTAACTCTTGCAAAAGCGTATTTTACACTCACATAAACTCTAACTTGAGACCTCATATTTAAGTGGTTAAAGACTCTTTCATTAGGATCAACACCTATTAGTATGATAATAAGATATTTATATCATGATTTATTAAAATCAAAATATTTTTTTAAAAAAATCAAGCTCTGTATATTCCATTTATATAATTTATAGTTATAAATCATTATCTTAATTATAATTATATAATAATTTTATTAAAATATAAAAAATCAAAACAACATCACCAAATTGAAGTCAAATTAAAATGAACCCATAAAATTAAAATATAATTATTACTGTACGGTGTGTGTCAGGGGCATGCACTTGCTACACACACACTTCCTTGTAATGTGAGAATATTTTATGATTTCTTAAATAATTTTTTTTTTGTGTGTACATCCTGTATTTCAGAGCAAGCCATCTTTCAGGTACATCAATAGCCCTAGATTAATCCAGATCGCCCATGATAGGTACCTCAAAGAGTGGGAGAGCTGATCAGGAGATTGAACATTTTTCCATGCCCAAGCGGGGATCGAACCCCCCGACCTAATCTAAAAATAATATACCCTCTGCTTCCACACGTTATTTGTGGAAAAAAAAATACCATCCCTAATCTAAAAAATAATTTCTTACACGTTAACGCGAAGGCTGTGGGCCACTGTTGTAAGCGTGTGTGCATATATATGTGTAAGAATAATTGGGCATACCTGGAGTGCGACCGTTTTATCTCTTGTACCCACGCTAATCGGATCACAGTTGCAGAAGCGATTAGGACGCACAGAAAATACACCACAAACAGGAAAAAGAAAAGAGAAATATAGTAGAGGGAATAGGGAATCAAAGTGGCAGAGTTTCTGTATGTTAATTCAAGTGTCTTGCAACTGAATCCCTTTACGCCTGTTTATAGGGTTCTATGCACCCTTTCCTCTTCTACTAACATATTCTTTCATCAGAGAGACAAGATATCCTTTCGATTGAGAGATATATTGTTTCAGTGAAACAATACCACTTGTAGAGTCATATTGCATTGGATAAATAACATGACTCATAACATTTTGAAAAATATTACATATATCAACCCAAGCATTTATGTTATTTATACTTTGACCCCAATCCTATTAGGCTTGACGCCAATCCACTAAGAATGGACTAGACTATTTTCCAACAATATGTCTTGAAAGTGTGCAGGTGGTAGCCAGTGCCCAGTATATTGTGCTTTCTCAGTTTCTCTCCAATATTGTGGAAAAAATCTCGACAGAAAAACACGAGGCCCACACCATTTTTTTCTCCTTATCTTTTTAGTCCTATGTTTTCCTCTAATCTAAATAATTGAAAATTTATTCATCTTTATACTTTTCTCTTAATTTTTTCTCCATCCAAACATAATGATAATGTAAACATTTAAATTTGGCACTTTCATCTTTTAAATTTTGACCAACAGCCAGTTGGCATTAAGATTAGATTTATCGTATTTTAGAGTGCCAGATGTACCAAAAATTAGTTTAGTATACTGAGTCAAAGTTAGTGAAAAAAGCTATTTTTGGCTGTGGAATGCTAGATATTGGATGGTATTAAAGAAGAAGGGGGGAAGGCCAAAATTCCAAGTGATATGGGCTTACATATGGAAACAAAGATGAGAATGGGCCTGGGTAAGCAAGCAAATGGGGAGCAAAAATTGGGTGGGGCCAAATTAATCAATTTGGGCCAAAATGGACCTGTGGGTATGAAGGGCGCACTTCTAGCAAGAATTCCAGGTGTGTCAACTGGAAATATAGGGAAGAATAAGATAAAGGAGCAAGGCAATATGATGAAAAAGAAATGGGAAAATGAGGAAAAGGTGGAGGGCACTAATCCGTAGGACCCAGGTGAGGATAGTGATTCAAAATTCTTATAAGGCAGAATCCTCTTTCTCATGAATTACAGGATACAGAGATGAGCGATGTTGGGACATCAATAGCAAAGGTGCAATAGCTTGGGGCCTAGTTTTTATCCTATTAAATTTATTATGGATTACAACATATTAGTATGGAATTCTCGAGGAGCTGGAAGCACGTGTTTTGCAGGTTTGTTGGTTGAGTTACGACGAAGGTATAAAATAGATTTTATAGCTCTTCTTGAACCAAGACAGAAACTTGAAAAATCGAGTGTGCTTAGTCGACGTTTGGGTATGAGAAATGTAGAAATCGTGGAGGCAAATGGGTTTAGTAGTGGTATATGGTGCTTGTGGGATGAGAAAGTTGATTTTAGAGTTACATTCACAGCTTCACAGGTGTTGCATGGAGTATTTAATCAAGGCAAGGATTCTAGCTAGGAATTGTCGGTGGTGTACAGGCACCCAAATAAAATAAAACGTCGTGATCTATGGCAACAACTTGGTCATATTTGTGCGACTGGGGTGACGAAATGGTGTGGGGGGGGGCGATTCCAATGCAACTATAAGAGATTCTGAACGACGTTCAACATCCAGAGTCTCAACCCGACATGACAATTTGTTTGCGGCTTGGTTAAGGGAGTGTGGGATGTTTGAAATGAATTTTCAAGGACCTAAGTTCACTTGGAGGAGGAATGGAGTGGCAAGTAGGATTGATAGGGTTGTAGCCACGGAAGAATGGTTTGATTGGTTTCCGGATGTCTCATTGCTGCACCTTCCACAGTATAAGTCTGATCATAGTCTGCTTCTCATTAGATGGGTTCATGGACCAAAATATGGTCATCAACAGTCTTTTCGGTTTTTTGCCCCGTGGGTTACGGATGAATCGTTTTCGATGGTGGTGGAGAATATGTGGAGAGCATCTAGACCTTGGGAAGAGAACGTTAAAGATTTTCAGGAGCAGGTTAGGCAGTGGAAAGCTAAGAGCTTTGGTAATATTAATCATAGGAAAGCCCTCTTACTACGCAGATTGGAGCAGTTGAATACAAATAGCAATAAATGGCGCAAAGTTGATATTCAAAGGAAGCTTGCTTGGGATGAACTAGAAAAATGCCTGGTTCAGGAAGAGTTAATGTGGATGCAGCGCTCTAGGTGTAACTGGTATATGAATGGTGACAAGAACACGAAGTATATTCATGCGGTTACAAACAGCAGAAGGAGAAGAAAGCAAGTGGAAGCACTGAGGAAGGATGATGGGGAATGGGTATACAGTGAGGAAGAATTGAAATAGGAAGGTACCAACTTTTTTCAACGTCTTTATACTGAAGAGCTTAATCAAAAAGTTTATGTTAATTTTGGTGGTACATATCCTAGAGTTCCTGAAAATTTATTAAATGTGATGGGGGTAATGGCTTCAGAGCAGGAGGTAAAACAAGTAGTTTTCAGTATGGGCCCTCTAAAGGCCCCTAGTCCTGACGGATTGAACCCTCTGTTTTATCAGAGTCAGTGGAATACGGTAAAAGACATGGTGGTGGCAATGGTACAAGAGATTTTTCGCCGGCCTGGTGAAGTCAAAAGAGTAAACGGGACACATATTGTGTTGATTCCTAAGATCGAGATTCCTCAAAGCATTCGTGACTTCCGCCCCATTAGTTTATGTAATGTCATCTATAAGACTGTGACTAAAGTCTTGGCTACTAGACTGAAGCGAGTTATGCCACTTATTATTTCACCTAACCAGTGCAGTTTTGTGCCAGGACGTCAGAGCTCTGATAATATTATCTTAGCCCAGGAAATTATGCATTCAATGAAGATTACAAAGAAGAAAAATGGGTTTATGGCCTTGAAGATTGATATGGAGAAAGCATATGATCGTGTTAGCTGGGACTTTGTGGTGGATCAATTATATGAGTTGCAATTCCCTATGCCATTTATTGATTTGATCCAGGCATGCCTCACTACCCCAGTAATGCAGGTTATGTGGAACGGTAACTCTGGTCAAGCTTTTACACCAACCCGTGGTGTTCGCCAAGGTGACCCTATATCTCCCTATTTGTTTGTGCTGGTAATGGAAAAATTAGCTTATCTGATTCAAGTAGAAGTGAATTTGGAAAATTGGGTTCCGTTCAGGTTAAAAAGACATGGTGTAGCCATTTCACATTTGTTTTTTGCAGATGATCTACTTTTGTTTGCCGAAGCTTCCCTTGACCAAGCAGCAATTATAAAAGCCTGTTTGGATGATTTCTATGCCGCTTTGGGAGAGAAAGTCAATGGGTCCAAATCAAAGATCTTCTTTTCAGGGAATGTGTCCCATACTCGGAAGACGGAGATTAGTGCCTTCCTAGATTTTACTCCGACTGCAGATCTTGGCAAATACTTAGGCATTCTAGTGCATCACATGACCGGGTTTCAAAGAGAACATATCAGTACATTGTGTCTAAAATGGAAGACTGACTTAAGGGATGGAAATCTAGTACTTTGTCAATGGCTGGTCGTCATACACTAGTTTCTTCGGTGGTTTCTACAATTCCGTCTTATGCTATGCAGTCAGCGTGGCTACCAATAGCATCGTGTGATGATATTGATAAGAAGTGTAGGGGTTTTCTTTGGGGAAGCTCAGGTACAAGTAGGAAGCCATCAATGGTTTCCTGGGATTAGGTTTGTAAGCCTAAGGATGTAGGAGGTCTGGGCCTACGACATGCTCGTAAACAAAACGAGGCTTTTATGATGAAGCTGGGGTGGGGTCTTGTGAAATATAGGGATACTTTATGGGTAAAGTTCATGCGCGAGAAATATAAATGTGGCGAGGATGTTCTACCGATTGTTCAGAACACCAAAGGGGGATCTCGAGCGTGGAAGGGGATTACGAATGTTTGGGAACGGGTACAGGAAGGGATAGGATGGCGGATAGGGAAGGGAGACCGAGTGCACTTTTGGAAGGATCCATGGCTCCCACATCATGATAGTTTTCTCAATTATTGTACTAGAGACATCTCGGCAAGTAATTTAGACGACCTTGTGAGTATGTATGTAACACCGTCAGGTGGATGGGACTGGGCGAAATTTGATTCGCTTTTACCTCCTTTGGTACTTCAGGCTATACGAAATGTTTCTCCAGGGTTAAGACAACATGAGGACGATAGACCCATCTGGCGGATCTCGAATAGTGGGGAATTTACGCTTAAGTCGGCATATGGGCTGGTGGTGAATGTACGTTCCTCTTCTCTTTATAACTTATGGAAGCTACGTACGCCGCAAAGATGCAAGACCTTCTTGTGGATGGCGGCACGTGGGAGATTGATGACGAATTCTTGGAGAGCAGCGTGCGGAATGCCGGTGCAACAGGATTGCTTTGTGTGCTCAGGGGTGAAGGAGAGTGTGCTGCATGTTCTACGAGACTGCCAAGTTGCAAGAGGGTGCTGGGAGAAACTTGGGAATTCTCCAGCACAGAGTACTCACTTTTATGAATTAACGGATCCTTGTTCTTGGATAGTTTGGAACTTAGCACGGGGGAAACAACATGAAGAAGTAAGTTGGCAGGTGTGGTTTACAATACTCTGTCGGCAGCTCTGGCTGAACAGGAATTCGGGAGTGTTTAATGGTAAGAGGTCAGGAGTTATGCAGATCTTAGCCCAAGTACGAGCTCAGACGAGATGGGCTGATGTCAACTTATGCCAAACACATCTCGAGAGGGAAGAATCTAGTATATGGAAACCTCCGTATGTTGGATGGGTCAAGGTGAATGTGAATGGTGCATGTAGTCAGGTGACGGGTACTGCTGGGTGTGGAGGGATTGTGAAGAACCATGAAGGTGCACCACTAATGGGATTTATGTGCGGACTGGGTCGCGAAAATAGCTTACACACAGAAGCTTGGGTATTGCTGCTGGGGCTTAAGATGGCATGGGATGCAGGGTGGAGGCGAGTAGTAGTGGAATCTGATTGCTTGGAGGTGTTGGAGTTGATGGTAGGAGGCTAGGATGAGGATCACATGGAATCTGAACTTCTGGGGCAAATTCGGCAGATGTTGGATAGAGATTGGGAGGTAACCACGGAATGGTGTGGACGCAGATCAAATAGTGTGGCTGACGCTCTAGCTAAGGAATCTCTGAGAGTGTCTGCAGGACTGATATGGTTTCATGACCTGCCAGAGTGTATTAGATCTATGCTGCATGAGGATTTGAGTGCAGGGTAGTTTTTTTGGTTCATATTTTGTTTTGTTGTATTTTTCATTAAAAAAAAAACGATATTTTAGGGTGGTAAGTAGACCAAAATTCTTTTTAGAATATTGAGTGCTATAAAAAAATATTTCAAGATACTGGGTGGTACAAAAAAATACTTCAGAATGATTAATGCTATTTTTCAACAAAAAACAAATGTAATCATCTTCAGTTTTTCACAACTAAAAGGGCACAGTTTTATAGAAAAGGAATAGAAGAGAAGCCGCTTCTATGTTGTTTTTTAGAGGGTACATCCAACACTTTAAATATTTTTTAGTACCATATAATATTCAAAATTAAATTTTTTGTGCATCCAACCGTCTAAAGTATTTTTTCAGTAACATTCATTATTTTAGAATACTTTTTTGTTCATCTAGCGTCTTAACGTATTTTTTTTAGTGAGACTCATTTTATTTATATCTAACATCCTAAATTTTTTTGGTAGCAATCAATATTCTATATTTTGTGCAATTTTTCCCTTAAAGTATTTTTTTCAGTAGTAATAAGTATCCTAAACGTAGGATACTAAGTGTTCTTGAAAAAATAACTTTTGATGTTGGATGCACAAAAAATTAATTTAAGATATTGAGTATTACTAAAAAATATTTTAGAATGATGGATGAAAAAAATTAGGATATTGGTTGCTACTAAACAAATAATTTGGGGTGGTAGATGTGCAAAACAAAAAATGAGTGCTACTGAAAAAAATACTTTAGGACGTTGAATGAACAAAAAATTATTTTAAAATAATGAGTGCTATTGAAAAAACATTTTAAATTGTTGGAAGCACAAATATTTAATTTTGTAACAAAATGAGTGCTCTTGAAGAAACATTTTATAAACATATTTTTTCAAATGATCAATGTTAAGGGACATGTTACCTTAAGTGTTAAGGTGTAAATTTAGCAACAAATTTTTAGCCAAATGGCATTCAGTACAAATAAATCTTAGAAAGGGTAAAAATAATAATGAATAATTAAAAATGGTGTAAATTTAACAAAACTATTAAATTTGATCTAACAACCTTAAATTATAAAAGAAGAAAATCCCTATCGGCGTTGGGTCAAATTTAACGGTTTTATTAAATTTGCATCCGTTTTAATTATTCTTTATTATTTTTACCCATTCTAAAATTTATTTATACTAAACACTCTTAGATAAAACTTTATTACTAAATTTACACGTTATCCCTTTTCTTAACATGGTAAGTTTCAGATGCGGACGATTCAAGTCAACTTTTATCTGTTTATAATTTTTTAGGGTTAAGGGGAAAAAATACACATGTGATTTGTCTCAAAGTGCGCTCAACAACAAAAGCTTTTCTTAGGTGTAAAAGTACCAATATGGTTACATAATAGGTGCAAAAGTCACACTCTCAGTTAAAGGAGAAACAGTCAACGGTTAAAAAAATTTTGTTGACCAGGATGCTGACTTGGCAAGTTAAGTGGCATTTAGAAAAATACTCACAACTGAAAAAAGGAAAACCACTCAGAGTTGAAAAAGATGGACACTCTCCTCCATCAGACAAAAGAAGCAAAATAGGATTTGAAAGGTGTCATCCAGTGGAAAAAAAGGGAAACTCCATCAGACGAGAGCCAAGTCAATGGAATAGCACAGTGAGTAGGAAATCAAATCGGAGGACAAAGGGAAACGTAATCGAACCGGAGCAACAACAATAAATTAAATGCAAAAAACAGAGCAACAGCAAACCACAGCCATTTTGAAGCAAAAAGAACACTATCAAACAAATGAAAGCACAAAATAGAAATAGAGATGAAGGAATATAGAAAGAAAACCAAAACATCGAAGGGAAAAGGTAGAAAGATCAAGCTTGAAGACCCAAAGCATTGGTGAACGGCCAAAACGCCTCTGGACGAGTGATGAACGAGCAAACGAAAGTGAAGAACGAACCTAAAGCTCTGACCTTGCAAGCAAAATTGAGAGTGTACGAAGCTCCTCAAGCATAATCAGGTGCATACATACCTAATCGCGCAGCCGCATCGTCCAGGCCAATCAAGTGAACAGCATCTCGATTATACAAGCTCAAGAAACTGCACGTGCAAATCAAATTTAAAACAAAAGATGCCAAGGATAAAGATGGATGATTGCAAAATCAAAAAAAACAAAGAAACAAAAACAAAAGAAAAGACTAGGAAAGGGAAAGTAATTGGTGCACAAGAGGTCGAGAGATTTTTGCTTGCGATTATAGGTGCGGTGTTTGGAAGGATCTAGGAGTGCAGTAGAAGAAGCCATAGTTTAGATCCGATGCAGCGGTCCGTGAGTTGGAATTGGAGGGAAGAGAGATAGGGGGAGAAGAGAGAGAGAGAGAGGACTATTATGAAATAAGGAACACTAGAACAGCACCTAAAAAACTGCCAAGTCAGCACCCCTAGTCAACAATTTTTTTTTAACCGTTGACCGTTTACCCTTTACTGAAAGTGTGACTTTTGCACCTATTATGTAACCACATTGTTACTTTTGCACCTAAAAAAAGCTTTTGTTGTTCGGCGTACTTTGGGACAAATCATGTGTATTTTTGCCCCTTAACCCAATTTTTTATTGCATGTATTTTTGCACCGCTGCCATAATTGAACGTGAAGTCTTGTTGTGGACCGAATTGTATTTTTTCGCCATACCATTGATTATTATTTTACGACCATGAAAGTTCGGAGCCAGTAATTTTTTTTTTAAAACAAGATAAGCTTAAAAAAACTATATTGAAAAAACGTTAAAATTTTTTTTGAAATTTTAAAATTCTAAATTAGGTATTTCTTAAAAAATGAATTGTGAATTGTTTATTAAATTTTGTCATTCCTTTATCAATTATGGGTAACAAACATGATTTAAAATTTTCCAATTTTTTTTTTGTAATTTTTTTCCCAATTATAAATTGATTCTCATGCACATGGGCGCAAAGTTTTTTGAGAAATGGACTCAAAATTCTAAATCAGTCTATTGGAATTGATTTTAGATTATTGAAATTTAACACCTTCATTTATCTTTCTGTTATTTCTAAGGTATTTTTCTATCTTTTTCTGAAATTTTTTCTTTTACAAATTTTTTTTAAAATTTAAGTGATGCAGTAAAATTCATTTATAAACGTGGTCCACTCAGCGCCTCACACATGTGCATGTCATAAAATGATACTTCCCCAATCCTTAATATAAAACATAGTTGAAATTTTTTGGAGATATCAAGGAAGTTAAATAAGTTAGTTAATCATAGCATATGTCATATATCATTTGATTATATATCAGTTCATAAGTTAGATAAAGTAATTTGGTATCAAAAAATATAAATATCAATACTTTAAAATAATTCATTTAATTTCCTTAATCTTTCTAAAAAAATCAACTATATTCCATATTAAGGAATAGAGATATAAAATAAGAACAAGTGACCAAATTATAGCTTTCCCTACAAAGTTCTACTTATTGTCAATTTGAACTTTTTTTTAAAAAAGAAAATTTCTCTTTAATATAAGAATTAGTTAGCTGTTCTTAAAAAAATTAAGTTAAAGATATTACTTAATCATAGCATATATTGTATATCAATAGATTATATATTAGTTTATAAGTTAGATAAATTATTTTAGAGAAAAATCATAAATAAAAACACCTTAAATTAATTTATTTGATTTCCTTAACTCCTCTAAAAAAATTAACTGACTCATATATTGAGAGTGTGAAAGAGAATACTAAGTTGTGAGTGTGACAGCTCACAAGCCTTGGGGGAATTTTGACTTGGAGGCATATAAGGGTCACACCTCACTTGATTAAAAAAGTTAGATAAGGGACTTAATCATATTATATGTTCATCATTAGATTAAATATCAGTTTATAAGTTAGCCAAAATAGTTTGAAGAAAAAATTATAAATATAATTACTTTAAAGTAATTATATTTATAATTTAATTAACTTTCTTAATATCTCTAAAACAATCAACTGGATCTTATATTTAGGACTAAAGGTAATAAGAAATGTGGAAAACTTTTAAAAATAATTATATGATGACTAGGGTGTTAGAATAAATCATGCTTATTGTCAATTACATCATGATAATCATAGCATAAGATATTCTACAAGTTACAACGGAAGATTTAATCAGTACCTCTTGCCATAGCTTTTCTTTGATCAGAAGGAGTTCACGAACATTAGGAATTGAGACTGCAAAATAGAAATGAGTCAGGAGAAAGATTGACAGGTTACTCTTATGACTGACCGTAGGGCATAGTGATGGCAACTGGTGTGAGAGTCGTCACCAGTCAAGGAACCTCAAAGAGCAGCTAGGGTTTTCACTCGTATGCTCAATTCAGACGGCTGTAAACCTTAATCATTTATTTCACCATCAGAAATAAAAATAAATAGCCTGTCCACTGTTACCCTAATCCTGTAGTTGGACCTAGATCTGACTAACGGGCCACACTCAAGATATTTTAATTAACCTAATTAATAACTAATAATTATATTGTAATAATTAAAATATCTCACATTCTCCTACTTGGCCCGTATCTAAATATCAGTTGCCCTTTCCAGATTAAACTAAGGCTATGCTGCAAGAATCATGGCGATAAGTCCTCTTAGGTCGAGTATTATCTTCCATGTATTACATGCAACACCCTTACTTAATGGGTATAACCTTATGAATAAATGCCAATGTTTATTCGGTTCCAAACTTAGTGTTTATTAGTCTCATCAACAGAATGTATACAGATAATGATAGAGATAATAAACCATAAAGTTAATTTCATTGCATACCTCTTCTATATGAATGAAGGTTTAACCCCCATATGAGGAACATGTAACACAAATGCATTCAGTTTCATTCCCTTAATCAAAGTCAGCTAGCATGTCCTTTGTATTGATATGATCAACTGAAATTTCACCATCTGCAATTCTCTCCTTTAAACTTAGTAATTTCAGTTCAACCCACTGGCTTCGACTTCCACTCCTTTTGTTATTTGCAATGGCCACTGCGGCTGTGTTATCACAATATATCCTGATTGGCCTAGATATTGAGTCCACAATCTTAAGACCAGCAATGAAATTCCTTATCCAGATTGCTTGTGAACTTGCCTCAAAACACGCTATGTACTCAGCATCACAAGTAGAGGGAGCTGTAAGTGTTTGTTTTGTACTTTTCCATAATATAGCTCCATCTGCTAGTAAGAAGATGTAACCAGTAGTAGACTTGTTTGTGTCTAAACATCCTCCTAGATCAGAGTCTGAGTAACCGACCACTTCCAGGTCATCTATTCTTCTGTATGTAAGCATATAGTGCTTAGTAACTTGTAGGTACCTAAACACTTTCTTTGTAGGTGTCCAATGTGCTTCCCCTGGATCGCTTTGGTACCTTCCCAACATGCCAACAACGAAAGCTATATCAGGTCTTGTGCAAACCTGTGCATACATCAAGCTTCCCACTGCTGATGCATATGGGACCGTTTCCATTTTCCTTCTTTGAAGCTCATTTTGAGGACATTGACCTAGACTAAACTTGTCCCCTTTCTCAAGAGGAGCTAAGTTAGCTAAACAGTTTTGCATCCTGAATCGTTCAAGAACTTTGTTGATATAGGTTTGTTAAGACAAGCCTAAAATGCCTTGAGCTCTATCCCTATGAATCTTGATGCCAATGACATAAGATGCTTCACCCATATCCTTCATATCAAAGTTCTTGCACTAAAACTGTTTCACCTCACGTAATAATCCTAGATCGCTGGTTGCAAGTAGTATGTTATCAACATACAAAACTAGAAATATGATCTTGCTCCCACTAACCCTGTGGTATATGCATTCATCCATGGTGTTCTCATCGAATCTAAATGATGTGATTACCTTATGGAACTTCAAGTACCACTGTCGTAAGGCTTGTTTCAAGCCATAGATCGATTTCTTTAACTTGCATACCAGATGTTCCTTATCCTTTGCAACAAATCCCTCAGGTTGTTTCATGTAGACTTCTTCCTCAAGGACCCCATTGAGGAACGTAGTCTTAACATCCATTTGGTGCAACTCTAGATCAAAATGTGAAACCAATGCCATGATTATGCAAAAGAGTTTTTTGTTGATACAGGAGAAAAGGTTCCCCTGTAGTCGACCCCTTCCACTTGTGTAAAGTGTAATATCCTAAATTGTAATTAAGGGTTAATAACTTCAAAATGATGTAATTAATGATAATTAAGCACTTTTGAAGTAAATAATATATTGTGATGTAAAATGTGTTTGATAATAACGATGATGAGGATAGATGTGTCATGACAATCAAGGGTAAAATGGTAAATTTACCGATCGATTGGTCAGTTACGGGACAGGAAACTCCCTAGTAATCAAGATCAATAGCTAGGATTGAAAGAATAAGAGGTGGAATCAAGTGTGTAAGAGAGTATATGAATTCATAGAAGGGAGGATGAGATTGTGCCATTTGTTCAAATGTGAGCCATTGGATTTGAAGTCAAAAAGTCAAATGATTTTTCCCTTTCTCTTCCCTTGTTAAGTCGACTGTGTGTGTGTGTGTGTGTGAAGGGAAAATATGCCATCATAATTCTCATCTCATTTCATCTCTCCTCCTCCATTTTCGCTGAACTAGCCAAGAAAGAGAAAAGCAAAGGTGAGTTTTGACTTTGGAAATGATCTCTTTGGCCCAAATGTTATTCTATAAAGTTGTTCATAATAGTAAGGGCTTCTTGGCTATGATTTCAGAATTTTCATTGGTGGTGAATTGGTGTTTGTTCAAATTTGAAAGTGGGGAAAATAGAGATTTGATCTTACTAAGTTGAAGAGGTAATCATTTAGTGCATTTTGGTATGATTGTTTTAGCCATTGGTTTGGTTTTGAGATTTTGTGATTTTACCCTGATTTTGGATCAATGTTGAAATGCATGGATTGAGTAGTGTAATGTGGTGGAATAGATGTCAAATAGTGTATGAGTGTAAATGATTTTGGTTTGGATTTGAAAAGAAGAAGTTTGGCAAATTATGGTTTTGGTGATCTTGTGGTCTAGAGATGGGAATGTGTTGCTTGAGTAGGAATTTGGTTGTTTTGTGGTTGTGAATAGGTTCATTATGGAGTTTAGTATGGGAATGAACTTAGGTATAAAAGTTGGGACCATTAGAACCAGTTTTGAAAATTGAACTTGAGACCGGAATAGGAAAGAAGTTTTGAAAATTTTGTAAAGTCCCTACTACTTAGTGGGTGTTTTAATGAGTTTTGAACTATCCGACGGTCTCTAACCCATTTTACTATGCGTTATCGAATCTTAATTACGCTAATTAAGGTAGGGGGTTTACATAAAGCCCTTGCCAACCAACCTAGCGTTGTATCAATCAATGTTACCTTGTGAGTCCCTTTTGGTTTTGTAAACCCCTTTACAGCCAATGGCTTTAGACCCACTTGGTAACTCCACAAGATCCCATACATCATTGTTTGCCATAGAATTCATTTCTTCAGTCATAGCATCATGCCACAACTTAGAGTTCTCACTCTTAACAGACTGAGTAAATGTTAATGGATCATTTTCAATGCTAATATTGCAATCATTCTGAACAGAGTACATCACGTAGTCACTAGGTAGTGCTGGCCTTCTTTTTCTAGTTGATCTTCTTAATTCAACCTCTTGGGTTGGTTCAGATTGTTCATTCGGGACATCCTCCACCACAACTTGTCTTTGTTCTCCATGTGTGGGAGGTGGATAAATCTGAACAAAACCTTCACGACATAAATCAGGGGTTATTTCCATATGATCATTGTTTATTTGATCACTCTTACAAATCACGTCATTCTCAAGAAACAGCATTCCTAGATTTTATAAAACGTGCAGAAGGTAAAGGATAATAGAACCTATAAATGTAACCCCCTGCCTTAATTACCGTAATTAATATTCGATAATGCATAATAAAAAGGGTTTTAGACCGTCGGATAGTTCAAACGTATCAAATTACCTACCAAGCAGTAGGACCTTACAAAATTTTCAAAACTCCTTTCCTATCCGGGTCTCGTTTTCAATTACCGATTATAATCATCTGTGCAGTTAACTTACATTCACAAATATCAGAGTTCGTAATTTAAACCCCCGGCAACCCCCGGGTTCATCTATATGTATATATGGAGTTTCTAATTCCAAGTAGGGGATTACAAACCAAATATTCACACTATTTACATTTCAAAATGTAATACAGTAATCCCTATCCAAAATGATTAACCAACAAAACATACTAATGTCCCTACGAAACTCTACCCGCTTCGGGTCACACGCTTTTCCTTGGAGCCAGTCGCCCTGTCTGAAAGGTTAGTTCAAAGGAAAGAATGAGATTCAAAAGAATCCCAGTAGTAACTAAGCAATTATACCACATACAAGCACATAGCATGTAAGCAATCAATGTACCGCAGCAACAACACATAACAAACTCCACCCTCATCCCCTTTCTCCTCCGGGAAGACACACAGTCTTCACCCGAACCGTTGTTAGCTACTCAGGGACTATTGGCGTGGCAGTGCATACATATGGCCTTATAGCTCATAAGCTATCCGGCTTCACAAATGGCCCGTCGGCCTCACAAATAGCCTTTCGGCTCACAAATCAGCCTTTCGGCTCACAAATCCGCCTTTCGGCTCATAAATCAGCCTTTCGGCTCACATATCACATATATCACACCTCATCCTCATCCCCTTTCTCCGCCGGGAAGACACACAGTCTTCACCCGAACCGTTGTTAGCTACTCAGGGACTATTGGACTGACGGTGCTACCACATATCCGCATCAGTCGAAATATCCGAATTCATCACAAATCACTGATCATACACACATACAATACATCATAAATGGTACGAAAGAAAAGTCACTACCTGATCCCTTCCTGATGTCTCTGGGCACAGTGGGCTCACGAGGATAGCAGATATCAAATCCTATAATCAGAATAGGGACATTTGGTTAATTTCCTTTTCCAAGTTATTACTTTAATAACACTCTAAGTTGGTATTCATTTGGACTCTTTAAATGGCCATTAAGTGCCTATTCATATGCCTAAAGGGTTGGGATAACTATCCCTAAAGATCCTTCTTTGGAAAGCTAAACACTAATTTCTGGGTCCCCTCACTCGAGCACAAGGGGTTGTGCTCGAGCATGACTCTCGCTCTCACTCGAGCACACATGCGAGTGACCTCCCGCGAGTGCTTGCCCGAGAGCAAACTTCACTATATTTTCACACTCTCACTCGAGCACACAAGGCTGTGCTCGAGCAGAGACCCCGAGCACACTCGAGCACCACAAAAGTAAGACCTGCGAGTGACAACCCGAGAGTACCTCTCAACATCTTCTTCCATCTTCACTCGAGCACAAGTGCCTGTGCTCGAGCACTGACCCCCAGTGCTCGCAAGCACAAGGCAGCGAGTGTCTGCCCGAGAGCACCCCAACTCCCAGGCAATAGATTCACTCGAGCACGACCCCAGTGCTAGCGAGTGATCCCCCAATGCTCGCGAGTGCCAGGCGCACTCTTGGCAATTACTCTCGAGTGAACACCTGAAACGCTCACCCCCAGTGCATTTATGCACCCTCACTCGAGCACAAACATGCTCACTCGAGCACGTTTATCATGTGCTCGAGTGAGTTCTTCTCTCACTCGAGAAATCACACCAGAAACCAGAACGCAGCAACTGGTATACTTTTCCAAACTTCACCAAATGAACTCCAATGGTTCTTAAACTTGTGTCAAGACTCATTCTCACTCATTTCAACACAAGGAACCCATTGGCAACCATCAACAACTCAAATTCAACCCATTCAACACATTCTCTCTCTAAATTATCAAACCACTCAAAACCTCCTTCTAACAACTTCCCTTATTCAACTTCCAATCAAATTCTAATCACTCCCAAGTGTCAAAACTGACCAAATGAACAATGACACTCTCACCAAAGTCTACCCTTCACTTAACATCATAATTAGGTCTAATTTCCAGAATTCTCATTGGTTAAGCAAACATCTTGACATATATATCAAAATGCATTACAAACCTACCTCTTTAACTTGCTGAATTCAGAACTTGGATTCCTCAACTTTCAAATTCCCTCAATTTGCCACACACCACAAATCCAAAGTCTGAAAACATGGAAGTAAAGCTCTTACCCTTTTGAACAATATCAATGAAGGGTAATTAAGCATATAAGATCATTTACCTTGGCTAGTTGCAAGCCCTTATTTTCTCTTTCTTGTTTGCTCGCCGGAAATGGAGGAAAGGGAGAGAGAAAGTGAGTAGGTGAAGGAGATGATCATTCCTTCCCTTCCTTCCATGCACTTGGCCGACTAAGAGGGAGAGAGAAAGAGTTTGAATATGTTGACTCATCCAATGGCTCTCATTTGGACACTTGTCACCATCTCATTACTCCCTCCATGATTTCACATAAACTCTTCCACACTTGATTCCACCCCTTTTATCTTTCAATCTCAACCATTGATTTTGATTACTAAGGGGTTTTCTCATTAGTAGCTAACCAGACGGTTGGTAAATTTACCGTTTTACCCCTGATTAGTACAATACTCATTAAATCATCACTAATGCTCTTTATATCATAACATACAACATATACTTCAAATATGCTTAATTAACATTAATTACATCATTTGAAGTTATTATCCCTTAATTAAAATCCAGGATGTTACAATAAACCTTAGTCATACTTGGATAGCCTATAAAGTAAGCTCTAATGGTTTTAGGATCTAGTTTCATTTCTTATGGATTGTACACTCTTACTTCTGCAGGACAGCGCCATACCCTAAGGTGTCTTAAGCTAGGTTTCCATCTTTTCCAGATTTTAAAGGGTGTTTTTGGCACTGTCTTTGTTGGAACCCTGTTTAATAAGTACACAGCTGTCTTAAGTGCCTCCTTCCATAAGGATGTTGGAAGTTTGGAGCCACTCATCATGCTCCTAACCATGTTTAGCAAGGTTCTATTTCTTCTTTTTGCTATACCATTCATATTTGGTGAGCCAGGCATTGTATATTGAGCAACTATACCATGCTCCCGAAGAAAATCAACAAAAGGACCTGGCGCTTGTCCTTCACTAGTGTACCTATCGTAGTACTCACTGTAACCCCCTCAGTAATTATATCCGAAATACACGATTAAAATGAAATAGAGACCAATAATAATCAAATAACATTTACTAACCCATCACATGATGGGGTTTTCAAAAATACCTTTCGAAATCATTTATAAACTTGGTCTCATATTCACATTTCGAATACCATTACTACGCGAAGATAAATCACATTCATATAAATATTAGAGTGCACAACATAATCATCCCGACAATCTCGGGTACATACCTTCGCTAAAGATATACAGGGCACAATTGCCCATTACAATTCTTCAAATGGGGATTACACAATCTCATCTCGAATGAGTCCTGCCGCTTCCTCCACGAGCCACTTGCCCTGTCTAAATTGTTGGTAAGGGAGGGTGAGATTCGAGAGAATCTCAGTAGGGAAACATTATCAATATGCAGGCAAGATAAGTGTTTAATGCATGACATGCTTGCATCACATAACTCATGCACACATACAATGACAAATCTATAAGCTCAATGCTTCGAACGATACACATATGGCCATAGCATATATTGAAACATAGCTTCAAATCATTCATACATGTTCCACATAATCAAGCAAAGCAATAACATGCATTAACACATTAATACAGTTATCAGAGCATGCAGGAGAGATAAGTTCCCTACCTCCAGTCTTTTCTCCTCGATTTACGTGCCAACAACTCGGGGCTTCACATTCGATCCTACAATGTCAAATGTACTATTTAGATACTTCCATAGTATTTCTGAGGGTCATATGAAGCTATATTGAAAATTTGCTAAAATGCCCCCGGGGACCCGGTCCGGCCCCACTGTACCCGGTCCGACTGTACTTTTCCTGAAATTTTGACATGGGCTTTTCTAACATATTTTTGCCCAAGGAATCCATTTCCGGACTCAGAATTATCAAATTCAATGTCAATTACAAAATTACCCTTGACAGCCCCACTTTAAGGGTTTCAGGCGCGTTTTCGTAATTATACTTTTTCGGCTTGTTCCGAAAAAGTGACCAACTGTAACCCCACCTAATTTTCGCTCCTGAACTCAATGGAACCATCAAATCATTGAAAATCCAACTCTAAGATCCATTTATAGCCATAACCAAAATATACAAGTACTCCGGGGAAAATTGGGGTTTTTCGGTTTCGGCTCTTTAAACGCATTCCTTTCTACTCCTAACCACTTTATTGACTATTCCATTAGGTTAGCACTACCATTTAGTATCAATTTGGGCAGCATAACAGCCCCACAAACCCATTTTCCATTTTTAGAACCAAAGACAATCCGGCGAAATTTCACCGATTAAATTGTCTATAACAGCAGAATAGTCAATATGCACGAGTTTGGAAGTTACCTCAAGCTCCCACTAGCTTTTCCTTCTTGTGGCTGAAAACCCTAACTTCAAAACACCATAAGAGGAGCTTCCAAACCTTAAAGAACATAAAGGAGTAGCTTAGTATCGGAGTTATACGCGTTAGGAGCTAGATCGTCAGAGAAATCGACTTACCTTGCGAGATTTCTTCCTCTTTCTCTCTATTTTTCTCTCAACTCCTCTCTCCATATTCAGCTGTGCAGCACGTCGGAAATGAGAGCTGAAGATGATGAGAAGATGTTTTAATTCCATGCTTATGTCATCTTGCCTTTTGATGATGTCATAATTCCCAAAATTGGCATTTTCGGATTTTCTGGCAGATTTTCTGCCCAAACTTTGAAAAATCATAACTAATTCTAGAAAAATCGAAATGAGGTGATTCCAAAGCCAAATGAAAGGTATTTAAGTCATCTTCATTGGAAAAATATAATCCATTACCAGAAATCACCACAAAATTCCAGAATTAAACAAATTTCATCACTGCCCCAAAACAGAGTCCATTTTCGACCTCAAATTTTGGACAGTCATATCTCCCAGTTCCCAACATGAAATGGCACAAAGTATATGTCCATTTTGAAGCTTGGGATGTGATCTTTAAGACTGGAAATTTTCATAATTGTTTGACATCATGTGCCTAGTAAAAACGTCCACACGAGAAGACTGCCCAGACAGAATTCATACTGGACAGCATTTCCAATTTTGCAACCAATGTGTCCAATCTAATTTAAATCAATTCCAATGATTAAATATCACAACATGACACCATTTCCATCACAATACCCCATTCAATTCTTCCCTCTATTCTAAGTTAATTTGGATGTTAATCCACAATTGAACTCAAATACAGGGTTTTGGCATTGCCCATAACACACGCGACTACAATCCACTTTATATTCTCTAAAAGGGTTCATTAATCACTAACCATGTCCACTTTTGTAGTCATTAACCCCTAATCACAATTTAGGATCTTGCTAAACCGGGGCTTAGCAATCCACTAATCTCAGGCTTATTCTCTATCCTCGAGTCTCAAAATTCGGGGTATTACACTCACCACCTCTATCGGATCTCACGATCTTTATTGGTTTCCCAACTTTTTTTTTACTTCAGCTTTATATTCCTTAAAGGAATCTAATGCCTCGCTTTTATTATCAAGCAAGTAGATATAAGTATATCGCGAGTAATCATCAATGAAAGTGATAAAGTATTTTTGACTTTTTGCGGATAAGTCAGGACAACAAATATCGGTATGTATAATTTCAAGTAAATCAGAACTTCTGTTAGCTCCCTTTTGTGACTTATTGGTCTACTTTCCCCTTATGCAGTCCACACATGTATCAAATTTTGAATGGTCAAAAGATGGAAGGATTCCATCTTTAGTTAACCTTTTGATCCTGTCAACGGAGATATGTCCTAATCTCCTATGCCACAAGCGAATAGAATTCTCATCAATGATACTTTGTCTAATACCATGCGAAACAGAAAAAACTTTAGGCGGTTCAGGAATTATTTTAAATAAATCATCAATCATAATAACCCTTGCAATTGGAAAATAGTCCTTACTAAAATACATGAAGTCCTTTTGCAAATAAATATAATAATTCAAAGTAATGAGTTTTGACATAGAAATCAAGTTTCTCATATAACTAGAAATGTAAAAACAATTTAAAAGTTCTAGTACAGTTTTATTTGGGAAAACAATTCTAAAAGTTCCAATTGCTTCGACCAGATCTCCTTTCCCACTTCCTAAAAGGACTTGTGCTTCATTGGGAAGTGGAGGCTTGCTGTTTAGAAACCCCTGCATGGTAGTAGAAATTTGGATTATTGAACCCGTATCGATCCACCAAGTATCATTACTAGTACTAATATGATGTGCTTCTAAAGCTAAACTTGAAAAATACATACCTTTATGCTCCAACCATGCCTTCTTCTTCAAGCACTCATCCTTCATGTGCCCTTTCTTCTTGCAGAAGAAGCAAATAGCTTCAGCTTTCTTAATGGATGGCACAGCAGGAATCTTTTTCTGCTTGTCCTTGTTGCCCCTGGCACCATTCTGGTTGGAATTTTCAGCCAAATGAGCTGCCATAGGTGCCTTCTTGCCACTCATTTGAAGCCTAGTTTCCTCCTGAACACATATGGACAGCAGTTCATCAATTGTCCATTTTTCCCTATGTGCGTTATAGGAGACCTTAAAGGCATCATAATGAGAAGGAAGAGAGTTCAGTACCAGATGCACTAGGAACTACTCTATTGGTTCCATGTCAAAGGCCCTCAGCTGAGAGGACAAGTCTCTCATCCTCATGATATGTTATCTGACTCCATTAGTACCTGTCAGCTTCATGGCACACATCTCTGACATAATGGAACCACCCATCTATTTGTCAGTTGGCTTAAACTGTTTGTCCACAGCTTCCATAAACTCCTTAGCAGTTTCACATTTGGGAATTGCTCCGCTAATACTTCTTTGGATCCTGGTCTTAATATATGACAAACACATGCGATTGTAGTGCTCCCAGCGCTCCTGATAGTCAATTCATCTTTAGTTGACTTGCCAGTTGGTTTGGGAGGTCTAGGTTTCTCTATTACAAAATGCATGTGCAGCATATCAATCTTCAAAGTTATGTCCTCTCTCCACTCAGGGTAATTAGTACCATCCAGCACAATTTTGCTACTAGTGTCAGCAAAAAGATTAGGGAAAGTAGTAGGTGCTGCAATTTAAGAACTTAAATTAGCTCCAAGATAAATATTTGAGACAATCACGAATTCTGTGCCTTTTGTATGCATGTTATGCACCAATGGAAACATGCAATATATATAAATGCGTATCACTAAATTCTACCTTTGGGCAAAGAACCTAGTATTGCATGCATTTATCTCAAATTGGTGGGCATAGAGTGTGTAATTTACATTTTCTAATACCTGTGGGCAACTTAGAAAATATAAGACTAAACTATCCCACCCTAATTAAATATATAATCATAACTGTCTACTTGTGGGTAAATATCAATTATAATTCTATATTTAATTACAATTAGATATTTTATAAGTTCCATATGTGATCATGTTGCATGCAAAACTAAAGGATACTATGGCTATTCCTTGGAAAAGTAGCATGCTAGTCACAAATATCATTTAAGTGTATTTAAATCAAAATGTGCACATCATAATGGAGAGATTAATCAATTTAATAAATCCACTAAATAATTAATTAAATCCCTCCCACTGTTTTATGTATTCAAAATTGTTTAGATAATTAATTTTGGCACCTTTCAACTCAAATTTCAATTTTTGCAAAATTTTTGAAATGTTAAATAATTGTCTAAAGCTATTTTCAAGATGTTAGACAATTAATTAACTCATGAGAACAATTTTATAAATTTTTCAGTATGTGAAAATGCCAAAATTAATCACTGTCACTAATTTAAACAATTTAAAGTCATTAATAAGAAAAATACATAAAACAGATATATATTTAACTAAACAGTGAAGTAAAGGTTTAAGAAAGGCCCAAAACGTTTTCTGGAAATCTTAAAGTCCATAGCCCAGAAGAACAAAAAACTCATAAGCCCAATAATTTGTTTATGGTTATTTTAAAATTCAAGGTTCAGAAGCAACAAAAACGTGATAGGGCCCAGGATTCAACAAAAAATGTCACTGTTCAATTAAACAAAAAAAATGGTTTTCTTTTGTGTTCAGCCCAGAATCACAGATTCGGCCTAATCCACATTATGCTTAAACAAAATGTAAAAGCCCAATAGCGCATCATTGATTCAATGGCATCGGAAAAAAAAATTTGAGCTCAGTCGGCCCAGAACGCAAGACCCGACCCAAAATGCGTTCGGCCCACCCTCCTGGATAAGTGAAATGCAGCGTTTCACTTAAGGCCAAACGGTGCCGTTTTGCGCGTGGGAGGGAGACTTCAGGATGACCTGAAACGACGACGTTTTGAGCAAGTCAAAAACGCCATCATTTTGGATCTTCTCTCCCACCCGTTTTTCTGCAACCCTACCCGACACCGACTTGAGAGCGACACGAAAAGGATGCCGCGACCCGCGACCTTAGGCGGTGCTCTTTCCGACAATCGGAGGCTCAAAATGGCGGCCTTAATGGCGTATCTTGCTAGAAAATGCATCGAAATGAGGATATATGCAACAAAACGACGATTAAACACAAAATTTTGAAACCAGATTCTTAGATCTGAAAACCAAAAATAGAGATTCCGACGGCGTTGACGGCGATACAGAAACAGAGAGTGTTAGCAACAGAAAACCAAAACGGACAAACTGACAGTGTTAATCATCAAAGCAATAACAGAATCACAGATCTCGCAGGTACAACCATGGAAGCAGAGAACCAAAGGCACAGAAAATCCAAGAACCAAGAACCAGTACATCGAAAATCATCATTGTGATCCAAAATCGAAAATAACAATTCGAAATTCTCTAAATACAGAATTGAAAAAACTAATTTTTTTTTGAAAATCTAGAATTTGTGATCTCTGATTCAATATATGGCACCTGTATAAAAAAGCTATTACGGTAGACTCATTAAATTCCATATTTGAATCATCCCCGATCAAAGAAAGACAGGCAGAGGGTTAGAGAGCGAGGCTCTGATACCACATGTTAGAATAAATCATGCTTATTGTCAATTACATCATGATAATTATAGCATAAGATATTCTATAAGTTACAGCAGAATACTTAATAAATACCTCTCGCCATAGCTTTTCTCTGATCAGAAGGAGTTCACGAACACTGGGAATTGAGACTGCAAAACAGAAATGAGTCAGGAGAAAGATTGACAGGTTACTCTTCTGATTGACTGCAGGGCACAGTGATGACAACTGGTGTGAGAGCCGTCGCCAGTCAAGGAACCTCAAAGAGCAGCTAGGGTTTTCACTCGTACGCTCAATTCAGACGGCTGTAAATCTTAATCATTTATTTCACCATCAGAAATAAAAATAAATAGCTTGTCCACTGTTACCCTAATCCTATAGTTGGGCTTAGATCTGACTAACGGGCCACACTCAAGATATTTTAATTAACCTAATTAATAACTAATAATTATATTGTAATAATTAAAATATCTCACATAGGGTGTGTTTGGTTTGAGGGGAGAGGTTCTCATTTCCTCATTTGACTAGAATTTTTGGGTGAAAGGGAAGCCAAAATTTTGACTCATCAGATGCCCTTCCCTTCCTTTATTTTTTACTTTCATTACAAAATATCCTCTCCCATCCTTTCTAACAAGTACCAAGTCAAACAATGTCACATACCCCCTTATCCCTTCCCTCAACCAAACAGACCCTGAGTTGGGACTTTTGTCAGGGTAGTAGGGTCCAGATTTCGTCGCTTTGTGTATCCACAGGCCTAACACGTCAATATGAAAATTTCAATTTGTGTGGGGCCAAGACACAAGAAAACGATGCAGTTAAAAACTTGAGTAAAAACGATGCAGTTAAAAACTTGAGTAAATAAAGTTGAAAAGTGAAGCAATTTCTCCAGATATATTTTATTATGCTACTTTGACTAGCATAAATTCTGACAACTATATTTTGTTGCCTTTAGACCAATGGCTCAAAGTTCCTCTCAATTCTCAAATCTTCTTCCCATCCCCATCGCATCATCAAACATAATAATCACATATTTTAAGAACGGTGATGGGTGAGGAGTAATCTTGCAAAATGAGACCAAAATTAACAGAACATTCTCACCCATCCTCTAAGATCTCCCTGTGCACATGCATGCATGAAGTGCTGCAGTATTTATAATTATACCTGTGGAATGGAACTTTACCAGCAAGTGAGGTATTGCAACAGGAACAATAATATATGTCGCCGGCTACTCCACTTTTTGGTTCTGAAGTGGCCGGCACGGTGGTTGCACCGCGGCCTTGAATCTTGAGGGCAGTAAGCCTTCTCTCTGGAGCTGCTGCTCTCTTCTCTCTTTCTTCAGCCTGAGCTCTTCTCAATTCCTCCTAATTGAGATGAAGCGGAAGTGATAAATTGACTGGCGCATTTATTTATGTTAATTCAGCATGTATGGTGTTCAGAGTGGGAGAGTTTGGGGATATGCGAAAAGCATAACTTATACTCCACTTGCCCTTAATGTAAAACCTTTTTTTTTTAATTTGGATAGATTAAGGAAGCTAAATAAATTATTTAATTATAATATATCTGATATGATATCTCTAAAATACTTTTATATAATATTATATTAATATATTATATATCATATTATAATTTAGGCTTAATTAATTCAGAAGAATCTTGGCCATTGATTAAAATTTCACTTTTCTCCAACATCCACAACCCCTTCTTCCTTGTTCGCTCTCCATTGCCGTTCTCTCCTTCCAGGTTCTAGTGATCTACAGTGGACTAGGATTCAATAACTCACCAATTATCCTTTCCTTGCATGCCCATAAATGAAACTGGAAATAGACTGGTGAAAAAGTTTTATTTCCATTGATGGTGATATACCTGATTGGAATGGGCAGGGGAATGTAAACCATGTCAAAAGTTACATCTGATATGGCCATATAACCTTCAGGTTTCAGTTTATAAAATAATCTAATAAAGGTGGGCGTAGCTTACCACGTAAGCAGATGCCTAGGTTTGGTTACATCAGTATCTAATGACAACAATTCCAAAATGACAGTAATCCTACTTGAAAGTCAGCAAAACACTGTAGTTTTCAGTTGATCAGAACTCAATCACAGCATATCTGTGAGGGAAATGAGAAATGGAGTAAGAAAATACGTATCATCTTAATGAGCATACATTGTTCTCACCAAAACCAACTATTCCACTCTACCGCACAGTGCATCGAACTTTAAGATAAACCATGTTAATGAAGTTATTGTCAGTATATGTAACATTTGGGACGGAAATCAACTAAGATATACCTGAGCCTTTTTCTCTTTTGCTTTACGTAATTTTTTTAATTCTTTTACTCTGGCTTTTCTCTTGGCATCTTTTTCAACCTGCATAGACAAAAATGGGCAATCATTATTGTGCCATGAAATTTGTTAGTTCGACCATGAAAACTTAAATCAAGAAACAGATCTCAGTGGCTCCAATATAATAAGTTATGAAAGAAAAACATTTTCCTTAAACAATATTTGTGGTAAATTTAGCTAATTGAATGCCAGATTGTATAAGCAAAATATTCACATGCTTGGCTATGCATTACTCAAAAATAGATGAGGGATACAATCAATTCAAACTTCCACTGTTCAAATGCTCAACAAGCTGTACTTTGGCTGCTCTAGTGATGATCTAAATGATCAGTATCCTGATTATCTCGTGTTCCTTCGAACTAGATTCATTCAAAAGTTCCTAAAGATATGAAAGACTATCTTCCCTTGATTGTTTGTCATCCCAAAAAACAAAAAACATAAGAGCAAACAATCTGGCTGGATGTTGCTACCTGCTAGCATATTAAGGCAAACAAGAAAGCCTGATAAACACAGATGTATGAACTCTAATGATCCAACAGGGGACTTGTTCTCAACCAGGCCTCTCTAATATGACAGAAGGACTGATGAAAAATAAGAACTATATATATTTTGAGATAACTTCCTATAAGGAAATCTATCTTACTTTTTATATTTTATTACTTTATAGTTTACTAACAAGTGGGTTGTTTGATCATTACATGTATTAAATGGGATGGACAAGTAGGATTAGTGAGATTACTTTATTTGTAAGTGTTTCCTTACTTTTTGTCCTTTTCCAAGTGGACCTTGTAAGTTGTCACTTTCAAGTTGTCTTTTGCAAGTTGGAATTTGTTGAAGCTTTCTTCATAAGGAAGGAAAACTTAGCCTATAAATAGGGTGTTGGAAACATTTGTATTTTTCAGACTTTGATGAATGAAAAATATTGAGCTATGTGATCTCTATCTCTCCCTCCCTTGGTTCTGTTCTCTACCCCTCAGTTCTAATCATTTTCCCCCTTCTCTCTCTCAGTTTCTCCCCCTTCCTCCTCTTTTTCTATTCTGATCTCCCTAGTCCTCACTGTTTCTGTCTATTTCTCTCCTAAATCACCTCTGTTCTACATTATATGTGAGTGTGTGCGAGTTTTACATCAAGGATTCTCAATCATATTCACTTGTTTCCCTCCTAGACTTCTATTCTGAAAGTATTCCTCACTTCCTTATCATGCGCCAACATATAAGGGGTCCTTCCTCTTTCATCTTTGATGCAGGGATCCATGCCCTGTTCCTGTAGCTCCAAAACCTTTTGAGAGTCACCAGGTTGTGATGCTTGATGTGAAGGAGTTGATTTACTTACTATCCCATTGTTACGAGTGTAAATGATCAATTAAATAGTGCAATTGTACACTGTCGTAATCAAGTAATATAGAAGTAAGTAGAGTATCATTCCTATGAGGAT
Organism: Inga leiocalycina; assembly: GCA_963242795.1. Taxonomy (NCBI): domain Eukaryota; kingdom Viridiplantae; phylum Streptophyta; class Magnoliopsida; order Fabales; family Fabaceae; genus Inga; species Inga leiocalycina. The sequence continues at coordinate 47,242,546 of OY725324.1, forward strand.
TGAGCATTAAGTACCAAAATAGGTAATTTTAATTCTATTTAGTCCATCGATTAGTTGGTGATTGAGAGTACAAAATAAAAGAAAAACAATTAAATATGAGTGCAGATGATAAGAAAGCAAATATGAGAAAAAGCCCTACGGATTAGATTTCACTTAACAAATTCCAGATTGAATCACTTATCTATTCTAACCCAATTTATTCCACATGATTGATAGTCGAGTTTATCTAATTTAATTACTAGCCTCTTCCAAGGTCAAGCAATTCTATAATTAATTGCTAATACAATATATTCCTATATGAATTTAAGCAATTAATTATGCATTAAGATTTATGGAACTCAGTAAGACTACACAACTCATATGAATATATTCCTATTTTATATGCACGTTATGGTTTTAATTATAGGATCTACACATATGCATCTCCTTCTGATCTCAACATGCGTATTGAAATCAATCAAAAGATGGTCAATCAATCAAAAACATTAACCACAATAATTAAAACTCAATCATAAAGGAGAAATTAAAACAAGATTTAATAAGTTAAGATTCAATCCGTCATTAGTAAGCTACGTCATCACCCTAGGAAAAAAGAAATTTTAGCACATGATAAAATTAAAAACAAAACCAAAATAAATTGACATTATATAAAGCTAGAATGAAATCCTCATAAATACTACATAAAACTTTAACATTAAATTCTCAAACATAAATATACAACCAAAAGATACATGAAAAACTGGAGAAATTTAGCCGTCCATTTAGGAGGTAAAACCTTCCATGTAGGCAGCATGCAAAAAGTAATACAATACTAAGCTTTCCATGTAGGAGGCATGCAAAAAGTACTATAAACTAAGCCTTCCATGTAGGAGGCATGCAAAAAGTAATACAATACATGAAATTAAAAATAAAAAAAAACAAAATTTATTCAGAACTGTCAGAGAAAAGATCTCTCCCTGTTAGAGAATCAAGCTACTATATTTCTTCCCTTCTCTTTCTTCTTCATTTTGCAAAGAGGCACATCTATATATAGGCAAGCAAAGTCCTTTCACGAGTTCGTCCGTTGCTTCTTCTTTTTTTCCACAGGTGCTACATTGTTTTGTCCTTCTTTTCACTTATGAACAATGACTTCTCAGCAAAATTACGTGTTTTTCAACGATTGCTACAGTGTTTTGTTGCCTGCTATAGTGATTCAATCCGCTACAGTTACCTCTGTCCACTACAATACGTCTTGCTACAGTGATTCCGTCATGAATAGTGACCGATGCAACAGTACTAACCATTTTTCATATTTTTATTTATTTTTTAAATACTATTTATTTTACTCCCAAATATATTATATTAAGCTCAAATATCATCCATAAAAGCATCATATAAGGGAAAATAAATATAAAAATATTTTACTTATCAAATTCCCCCACACTTAGCTCTTGGACGTCCTCGGACAAGTAATGACTAATAAGTGCTTTCAACAAAATCAGAAGTGTCAAGTCACAAATAAGAACACAATTGAAAGACAAAGAGATCATAGTATTCATAAATCAACGAAAATTTAAAATGGTAACTTTATCTGAAAATAAATAAACCGAGTTTGTAAGTGTAACTCATTCTCTCAATCTCTAAAGTGTTTAAGGGTAAGTGTTTCACGAAAATTCAACCAAAAAATTGCACTACCATAGGCTTGCTAAAAATCTCAATCTCCACTATCTAATTCACATGCATAATTCAAATCAAAAGGACTTATTAAGGGTTGTAATGTGGTCAAGGTAAAAGGAATGTAAAATTTGATATGAAAGGCTATATTTAAAAGATTTAATAGAACAATTGAAAAATGGGCTACTTATAAATTTATCTCATCATAACAACCCACAATTCAAATACTTGACAGTTTTTTTTTTGAATTGCAACTGTAAAGTTGATGATATATACACCCCCACACTTTGTCAATAGGCCATTTCACAATAATTTCTAATGCTCCACTAATCTTCCGAATAAGGTAAAAGCACTTGATATATCATTAAATCACATGTTAATGGGATGAGAACAAAGAAACAGTCAATTAGGCTCAAAGGGGCTTATCAACGGTATAATTGCAAGGTTGACTATTTGACTTTGGCTAAAGGAAATGAATGCCTTTATCATTTTTTAATGTGCATGTGAGATGTAATTTCAACCAGACTTGAAGCAAGTTCCAGAGTGACAACTTAATAGGTGAATATCACAAACAAAAGAAATAAACATTATAGGCTCAGAAGCTCATGGCTAGGGGTTTCTAAACTCAGTTCATTCAATCTCAAAATTCATCACCAATTGCAACAATTAGTTGTTCATTCATGCTATAAAATCTCTAAATTCAATTGATCCATCCTTAAAACTTATATACTTCTTAAAATCATTACAAAGCACTTGAACAAGATGTTTTTTTTTTCTTTTACTCTTTTTTCTTTTTATTTTTTTGGAAAAAAAATGCAACTAATGAAATGTGTCTTAGGAGTTAAGAATAACTCCTTACTTTGCCATTTTTTTCCACACCTCATACATCATATGATTTTACTAACTAACAAAAGAAAAAAAAAATTCTTCTCCTCCCCCAACCTAAATCAAACATTGTCCCCAATGTCTTCTAGAGCTCAGAGGAAGTTTTTTTTTTATTTTTTTAAACATAAACACACAATAAAGTAAAACCAAGAGGTTAAGAAAAGTTACAACCGAAGAGTGGTATCTGGGTTCTGCTTCTGACTGCTATTTGAAGATTGCCCACTTATTTGCTTGACGAGTAGATCTGGTTTAGGTTCATAGGTTTGCAGTTGATCGAGTAGCTGATCAGCAGTTGGTGCAGCTATTATGGAGTGATGAGTCGCTTGGGGTATGAATCCTGTTTCCACAACATAATCAAAAACATATAACAAATTATCATAAAAAACATTAACATTTAACTATTCTAATGGCTTTTTGTGATAGTTCAACTTAGCCCAATATGCAACGCTAAATATCCCATCCAACGTCTCCAAACCACCGGGTAGAGCAATAAAAGCTTGAGCATGGTAGAACATTTGTCCCAAACGTTCAGGCAAGCTTCAAACCTGCAACTCTTGTCCCAAGGAGAAGATGTGGTCTTCCAACTCTTCACCCTTACACTCAAACCCTTGCTTCCATTCATGGATGCAGAAATGGCCACACTTCCCTTTAGGCTTTGGATGCATCCCCCGTATACAAAATTGATCTTTCTAGCGGCTAATGAACTTTCAAGTTCGTTTGCTGCTATTATAAAGTCTACATCCTTACCCATATTAGTTTCCCCAAAAATGCAGATAGATGTAAATCTACATCTTTGTATGATACCCTTTTTCTTTTCTTTTCTCTCTGACCATTTGTGCTTAGAAGTGGAAAACTTCATATTTACAAGTGGAAGTGTGCATATTTACAAAGGAAAGAGTACATATATATAACACTAAAGCAGTGACAATAAAATCATACAAATCACTCATTTTTCAAAAAATTTTGAAAAACTTCTTACATGAATGACCAGCGTAATTTACGTGAAGAAAAAAAAAGAAAGTCAAAAGTTATTAAGAAGATAAGACATAATAAACAAAAGCTGCTGAAAAGATAAGATATATTTGACAAAAGCTGCAGAAAAGATAAGACGATTAGACAAAAGCATGATTATGTACAGTAGTTGTGATTTTGGCTCACATCTTCCTCTGGTTTTATGTCCAATAATGGCTTAAACGCTTTCTATGAATCGAGGATTTGCTTCCCATCCAGTTTTCTTATAAATTGGCAAACAAGGTCTTTTAACGTTAGATTCCCAAGACAATAACGCTCTTTCTCTCTGTTAAATATGTTCGCTAAATCAAGAAGAATACGATGAACATCACCACTCGAATGCGTCTCAAGAGTTTGAATGATATCATCCAGGGACTCCTTACTCAGTCCATCCTTACTAAATTTAATTTTGTCTTCTCGATTTATAGACACCATACCTTTACTCCTACAGCGCTGATACAATTCCACCTTGCACATTTATGGCAGACGTTCATCTGTTTAGCTCTTCTCTTTTTGGAGTAAGAACTTCTTCCTATTCCTGGCAAAAGGTTTAACAATTGATTTATCAAACTCACCTGCTAAACGTATCTTAGCTTCAATGATCCAGCATATGTCCTTAGGAAGCCCAAATGCTTGAATACTTTCATCCTTTCAAGTTGACAACTATAGAGCTTCCTGAGCACATCTTTGGGAAGAGTGGGAAACCTATTCTTAAGCTTTGCAAGAGATTCCTCTATGGTAACTTAAAAAAATCGATAAAAACTAAACTATCAACACAGTGCAGTGTGTTTCTATGAGTAGGAAAGAAAAATGAGAGAGTAGGAAAGAAGTTTGAGAGAGTAGGAAAGAAATGAGTGAGTAGGAAAGAAATTTTGGGGTTGTCTCCCAAATAGCCGCCCTTCTTTAATGTCTTTAGCTAGACAAAAACCAAACCAATTTTTTTTTCTTTTTTATTTCTTTATATATATTTTTTTTTATTTTTTAAAAAAAATTACAAGATTCAGGACTTACCTGTTGGTTCCTCAAATGTGATGACAAATTTCAAAGTGTTGAGTGTACCTTCATTGTATTCTTTGAGCCTTTGCCTATTCACTTTGAATTTTCAATCACCATCTTGAATCTCCATAATTCCATATGGCCATACTTGAATCACAGTAAAAGGACCTGACCACTATGATCTCAGCTTTCCTGGAAAGAGCTTTAACCTTGAGTTGTATAACAGCACTTTTTGTCTCGATGTGAACTCTCTCCTCAAAATTCTTTTATCATGCCACATTTTTGTCTTTTCCTTATATAACTTGGCATTTTCATAAGCTTGTTGTCTAAATTCTTCAAGCTCATTGAGTTGGAGAATCCTTTTCTCACCAGTTGCCTTTAAGTCAAAATTTAAGGCTTTTACTACCCAATATGCTTTGTGCTCTATTTCTACTGGAAGATGGCATGCTTTTCTGTAGACCAATTAATATGGAGATGTACCAATTGGTGTCTTGAAGGTAGTTCTATAAGCCCAGAGTGCATCATCTAACTTTTGAGCCCAGTCCTTCTGGTTGGAATTCACTGTCTTCTCTAAGATCCACTTTAGTTCTTTGTTTGAGATTTCCACCTGCCCGCTAGTTTGTGGATGATATAGAGTTGCAACCTTATGAGTTACTCCATATTTAGCTAACACAGACTGAAGCTGCTGATTACAAAAATGCCTTCCTCCATCATTGATAATAGCTCTAGGCACTCCAAATCTTGTAAAAATATTTTTCCTCAGAAACTTCACAACCACCCTAGAATCATTTGTAGGAAAAGCAGCTGCTTCAGCCTACTTGGAGACATAATCAACATATACCAAAATGAACTGATTGCTAAATAAAGATGGAAAAGGACTTATAAAATCGATACCCCATACGTCGAAAAGTTCAACTTCTAAGATATTGGTTAAAGGGACTTCATGTCTCCTAGAGATATTTCCCGTTCTTTGACATCTGTCACAGGTTGCCACAAGTATATGAGTGTCCTTGAAGAGTGTAAGCTAGTAAAATCCTGATTGAAGGACTTTAGTAGCTATTCTATTTGCTCCAAAATGACCAACATATGGAGATGAATGGCAGTAATTTAAGATGCTATCCATTTCTTCTTCAGGAACACATCGCCTGATAATTCGATCTGGGCTTTGTTTGTATAAGAACAGATCCTCCCAAAAGTAATGCCTTATATCAGCCAGAAACTTCTTCTTTTGCATTTTAGAAAGTTTATAAGGCATTACCCCGTTTGCCAAATAATTCACAATATCAGCATACCAAGGAGTAGGTTGTGACTGTATGATAAAAAGTTGCTCGTCTGGGAAATTCTCTTGGATTGGTGATTCTCTCTTTCATTCAGGTGGTTCTAACCGAGAAAGATGATCTGCAATGAGATTCTCGGTCCCTTTTTTATCTTTGATCTCTAAGTCAAATTGTTATAGTAGAAGCACCCATCTGATCAATCTGGGCTTAGCATATTTCTTCTCAATCAAGTATTTGATTGCTGAGTGGTCCGTCCAGACAATGGCCTTTGACCCGATCAAGTATGTTATGAATTTTTTGAATGCAAACACTACTCCTAATAGCTCCTTTTTTGTTGTTGCATAATTCAGCTATGCGTCTAAGAGTGTCCTACTAGCAATATAGATGGCATGAAAGACCTTGTCTTTTCTTTGGCCCAAAACAGCTCCAACTGCATAATCACTTGTATCGCATATAATCTCGAATGGAAGATTCCAATCTGGAGCTATGATAACAAGTGTAGAAGTCAAGGAACTTTTTACAGTTTGGAAGGCTAATAAGCATTCTTTATTAAACACAAAGGGAGTGTTTTTCTCTAACAGCATACAAAGTGGCTTTGTGATTTTTGAGAAGTCCTTGATGAATCTTCTATAGAAACCAGCATGTCTTAAAAAACTTCAAATGCCCTTGATTGAGGAAGGAGGTGGTAGCTTTTAAATTGTTTCAATCTTAGCTTGATCCACTTCAATGCCTCGATCAGATACCTTATAACCTAGCACGATTCCTTTTTTCACCATGAAATGGCATTTCTCCCAATTTTGAACCAAGTTTGTCTCTACACAACGTTGCAAGACTTTTACTAGATTTGAAAGACAATAATCAAATGATTCTCCAAAAACTAAAAAATCATCTATAAACACCTTAATGAATCTTTCCACCATGTCTGAGAAGATCGCCATCATACTCCTTTGAAATATTGCTGGTGCATTACATAGACCAAATGGCATCTTTCTAAAGGCAAAGGTACCATATGGACATGTCAAAGTTGTTTTCTCTTGATCCTTTAGTGCAATTGTAATTTGATTATATCCTGTGTACCCGTCCAACAAACAATAATAGGCTTTCCCAGATAGCCTGTCAAGCATCTGGTTTATAAATGGCAGAGGAAAGTGATCCTTTCTGGTGGCTTTATTAAGCTTTCTGTAGTTGATGCATACTCTCCATCCAGTTACCATTTGTTGTGGAATCAGTTTATTTTTCTTGTTAGGCACTACTGTCATTCCACATTTCTTTGGCACAACTTGAACTAGGCTTACCCATTAACTATAGGAGATTAGGTAGATTATACCAGCATCTAACCACTTTATTACCTCCTTTCTCACCACCTCCTTCATATTCAGATTGAGTCTTCTCTGGTGCTCGACCAATGGCTTGTAGTTGTCCTCCATCAAGATCTTATGCATACAAATTAAAGGACTAGTCCCTCTTATATTATCTATTGACCATCCAAATGCTGCTTTATACTCCCTTATAACTCTTAATAACTTTTCTTCTTCTTCTTCAGGAGTAAGAGCTGCTGAGACGATTATAGGTAATGTTGAATTTCCTCCCAGATAAACATACTTCAAGTGGAATGGTAGTATTTTCAACTCCAGTACTTGTGGTTTCTTCATTGATGATACCGCCTTACTCAGCCTTTCCCCCAAATCTTCAAATGGTTTCTTGATAAAAATTGGGGAATTTGCTTCCAGGTACTTAATCTGCTCCAAGACTTCAAGATTAGTAGATTTTGATATATCTACCATTCATATTACTAATGGTTGATCCATGCAGATTTTGTTCACCACATCTTTTGTGCAACTGGATAATGTGTCGGCTTTGTAGCAAGTGTCACCTTCATCTGGAAAGGATAAAGCCTTGAAAATGTTGAAGGATACTTGATTATCTTGAACTCACAAGGTTAACTTCCCCTGTTGCACATCTATTAACGTTCTCCTAGTTGCTAGGAATGACTCCTAAGAATAATAGGAATTTCTTGGTCTTCTTCAATTCGGGTATTATGAAATCAGCTGGGAATATGAGTTTGTCCACCTTTACCAGAACTTCTTCTAAGACACCCCCGGATGCTTTATTGATTGGTCCGCCAGAAGTAATGAAACTGTGGTTGGCTTTACCTCTCCAAAACCAAGCTTGTTGTAGACAAATAGAGGCATGATGTTTACACTTGCTCCAAGATCACTAAGTGCTATTTCAAGGTGACATTGACCTATGGTGCAAGGTATGCAGAAGCTTCCTGGATCTTTTAGCTTTGGAGGTAATTTCTTTTGGAGAATAGCACTGCACTCCTCAGTAAGTGCAACTGTTTCAAATTCCTCAAGCTTACGCTTATTTGAAAGAATGTCCTTCATAAATTTTTCATAACTAGGCATTTGAGTAAGAGCGTCTGCAAAAGGAATATTGATGTGCAACTTCTTGAAAACCACTAGAAACTTTGCAAATTGCTTGTCTAGCTTTGCCTTCGTGAGTCTCTGAGGGTATGGAACTGGTGGTACATATGGAGGAGGATTGTCTGGAAGCTGATTCTTCTTGGTATCACATCATCCTCCTTATGTTCTTGTACTTCCTCCTTCTGTTCTTCACTACTTTCTTTCTTTTCCCAGTCATCCTTCTTTTTTATTAAAGGATCTTTCAATTCTTTCCCACTTCTTAGAGCAACAGCCTTCACATGTTCTTTTGGGTTTCTTTCGGTGTCACTTGGTAGAGTTCCTGGTTGCCTGGAATTCAGCATATTTGTAATTTGGCCCATCTGGATCTCCAAGTTCTTTATTGAGGCTTCTTGGTTTTTGATTGTTGCATCAGTCTTAGCCATGAATTGATATGTATTCATGTTTTGTTGAGCCAGTGCATCCTCCAAATTCACTTTTTGTTGTGGTGGATTTGGTTTTTGAAAAGCTTGTTACTGGTAGTTCCCTTGCGGCTTGAATGCATTTTGATTATTCCTCCAACTAAAGTTTAGATGATTTCGCCAACCTGGATTATAGGTGTTTGAAAATGGGTCATTCCTTTGATTTTCGATGAAATGAGCTTGCTTTTGGGTGAATGAGTGTCCTTCTTGACATTGCGTGCTCACATGAGGTCCTCCACATTGGTCACAAGCTTCCGTAGGAGTGCTAATTACATTTACTTGAGTTGTCAATGATCCTACTTTCTTGGATATAGATGCAACTTGAGAAGACAAAGTTGTAAGGACATACAGCTCGTGTACTCCAAGTACTTTCTTTGAATTGCTACGTTCAGAAGGCCATTGATATGCATTGGCTGCCATATCCTCCAGTAGATTGTAAGCATCGTCTATATTTTTTCCCATTAAAGATCCTCCTGCTGCAGCATCTACAAGAATTCTGGAGGTGTGTGTCATCCCACTATAGAAAGTTTGCAGTTGCCACCAATTTGGTAACCCATGATGAGAACATCTCCTTAGCAACTCCTTATATCTTTCCCATGCTTCATAAAGGCTTTCTTGTTCATGATAGGTGAATGAGGCAATTTCATTCCTCAATTTAGCAGTTTTTGCTGAAGGAAAGTATTTCTCCAAAAATTTTTGTGCCATGATCTCCCATGTAGTTATGCTTCCCACTGGTAGCGATTGTAACCAACTCTTAGCCTTATCCCTGAGTAAGAAATGGAAAAGTCTAATTCTAATGGCGTCATCAGTAACACCATTATGCTTGAATGTGTCACAGATTTCTAGGAAGTTGGCTATATGTGCATTAGGATCTTTTGTTGGTAAACCACCGAACTAATTTGCTTGCATCATCTTGATAATTGCCGGCTTGATTTCAAAGTTGTTAGCTGCTACTGGTGGTCTCATGATTCCAGAATTTGTCCCTTTGACTGTTGGTGTTGCATAGTCACATAGTGTTTTGGTATCTGTACTCCCCCCGAATTTGCCATTAGATTGCTTAGGATTGAAGTAGACTGCTTCCGAACTCTTCGATTTCTTTGACAAGTTCTTTCAATCTCCGAATCAAAAGGCAATAGTTCAGTCTCCTTCAATCTAGTCATACACTAAGCAAAAGCCTAAAAAGAAACACAAGACACCAAGAAGAAAAAAAACAAATGTAATATGAACACCAAATTAGTATTAAAATGACTTGGTATTGATATTAATGACAATAATCCCCGGCAACAGCGCCAAAAACTTGTTATGAGTGTGAATGATCAATTAAATAGTGTAATTGTACACTGTCGTAATCAAGTAAAATAGAAGTAAGTAGATTATTGTTCCCATGAGAATTGAGCACTAAGTACCAAAATAGATAATTTTAATTCTATTTAGTCCATCGATTAGTTGGTGATTGAGAGTACAAAATAAAAGAAAAACAATTAAATATGAGTGTAGATGATAAGAAAGCAAATATGAGAAAAAGCCCTACGGATTAGATTTCACTTAACAAATTCCAGATTGAATCACTTATCTATTCTAACCCAATTATTCCACATGATTGATAGTCGAGTTTATCTAATTTAATTACTAGCCTCTTCCAAGGTCAAGCAATTCTATAATTAATTGCTAATCCAATATATTCCTATATGAATTTAAGCAATTAATTATGCATTAAGATTTATGGAACTCAGTAAGACTACACAACTCATGAATATATTCCTATTTTATATGCAAGTTATGGTTTTAATTATAGGATCTACACATATGCATCTCCTTCTGATCTCAACATGCGTATTGAAATCATGCAAAATATGGTCAATCAATCAAAAACATTAACCACAAGAATTAAAACTCAATCATAAAGGAGAAATTAAAACAAGATTTAATAAGTTAAGATTCAATCCGTCATTAGTAAGCTACGTCATCACCCTAGGAAAAAAGAAATTTTAGCACATGATAAAATTAAAAACAAAACCAAAATAAATTGACATTATATAAAGCTAGAATGAAATCCTCATAAATACTACATAAAAATTTAACATTAAATTCTCAAACATAAATATACAACCAAAAGATACATGAAAAACTAGAGAAATATAGCCGTCCATTTAGGAGGTAAAACCTTCCATGTAGGCAGCATGCAAAAAGTAATACAATACTAAGCTTTCCATGTAGGAGGCATGCAAAAAGTAATATAAACTAAGCTTTCCATGTAGGAGGCATGCAAAAAGTAATATAAACTAAGCCTTCCATGTAGGAGGTATGCAAAAAGTAATACAATACATAAAATTAAAAAAAAACAAAATTTATTCAGAACTGTCAGATAAAAGATCTCTCCCTGTTAGAGAATCAAGCTACTATATTTCTTCCCTCCTCTTTCTTCCTCATTTTGCAAAGAGGCACATCTATATATAGGCAAGCGAAGTCATTTCACGAGTGTGTCCGTTGCTTCTTCTTCTTTTTCCACAGGTGCTACAGTGTTTTGTCCTTCTCTTCACGCATGAACAATGACTTCTCAACAAACTTACGCGTGTTTCCACGATTGTTATAGTGTTTTGTCACCTACTACAGTGATTCCATCCGCTACAGTAACCTTCGTCCGCAACAGTAACATCTTGCTATAGTGATTTCGTCATGAAATAGTGACCGATGCTACAATACTAACCTTTTTTTCATATTTTTATTTATTTTTTAAATACTATTTATTTTACACCCAAATATATTATATTAAGCTCAAATATCGTCCATAAAATCATCATATAAGGGAAAATAAATATAAAAATATTTTACTTATCACCCATCTTCACTCTCACTCGTGCTTGAAATAAGGAGTTCAATATTATCTTGTTTACTCTAACAAGCCTCACTTTTTTCCTTGCTATCTAAGTTTGCAAAGGCCTCTTTGTCAATGGCTAGGTTGGCATTTCTTACAGAGGTGGGTGTTTACCCTAAATTCTCTTATGCTTCGTAGGATACTTGAGTTAGCTGGTTATATACACACTTTGCTTCTCTTAAAGTAGGCCTTCAAACAGTCATTGGAATGTTTCTAATAACGTTACGCTGATTGCTAAAATACGGTTTCTCTCCATCAAAGAGCAGTTGATGACTACTTGAGGGAGCATGTAGAAATGTACAAATCGAAATCAAAATAATTTCTCCAACCAGTAAGAAGCTCTTGAATTTCTTGAAAAAGTTGGCTCAGAAATAGTGAGTCAAGCATAAACTTATTTTGCAAAAGAACAGATGAGTGAATGCAAGCAAGCAAACAAACAAATAAAGAGAAAAAGGAAAAGGAAAAATAAAGTAAACATCTTTGTGCATCAACAAGTGTTTTCTAGGAGGAAAACTGTGAATTAAATGGGAAGAATAATTCTTTTCACGTGGAAAAAACATTTTGTTAAAATTTATGACTAAAACAAACTAAGGAAGATTATTATGGTATTTTAGAAAAACCATGTCAAATTAACTATCATAACTAACTTCCTTAATCTAATTAAATTAGGTAAATATGAAATTAGTGACGGTTTTAGCATTTTTATTTAGGTTTGTTGATCCAACTACCATTTGCTTCGTCCAAGTCTCTTGCACCCCATTTATTGCTTCCTTGATTTTTTGGGCTCTTACTCTTGTGATTGGTCCCCTTAGAATTTGCAAAGGATCACTTAAAGTTGAAGAGTCACCAAATGAATTTGAAGAGGCAACTTGTTGATTCGCATCAAAACATCACCTATCCAAATCCAATTCCGATGCTCTACGATAGTAAGGCAACAATCCATATTGCCATTAATCCGGTATTCCATGAGAGGGCAAAACATATTGAGATCTATTGTTATTGCTTAAGGCAAAGGGTGGAGGAAAGGATGATTTGTTTGCAGAATGTCTGTTCTGTAAGTAAACCAAGAAGTTGATATATTGACTATGGCAATAGGAAAAGAAGCGCAAATTAGACTACTTAGCAAATTAGGAACTTACAACTTTTTAGCCCCAACATGAGGGGGAGAGTCAGCAATAAGAAAAGAAGCACAAATAAAACTACTCAGCAAGTTATGAACTTATAACTTGTTCATCCCCAACTTGAGCATGAGTGTTAGCATGATAAGAATAGTGTTTATCTGTGTATAAATAGTTAATTGTGTTATCGATGCATTGATTTTGTACAGTCCAAGTGTTGGGCTGATTAGTCCTCAAGGATTATTTCCCAATAAATGTGTGTATAAATGGGTTACAGAACAATACATTGCTGATTATAGCGCTCGAAATTTGAAAAATATGGAACCACTATCAAAATTTTAAAAAAGGATAATTGTGGAAACCTTTTTTGAAAAAGGAAAACCAAATAGAGTTCGAGAGTCGATTGTGGGTAAAAAAGGTGTTAGGCACCCTACAACACACGTTCATAAGAATGGTTACCCTAACTCAATTATTTAAAAATGAATATGGCCTTTAATTTTATTATAATTACCCAAAGAAGAAAAGAAATTAAGAAAGTATTTATAAAAAAATAAGAAATTAATAAAGAAAAAACTATTTATTTACAAAGTTGGACTTAACCTAGGAAGAAAACATAGGGCCTATATACCCTTTAGAGGGATTAAGCCCATGTCGTTCAGAGGGTAAAAAGGCGTGTCACCTGGTTGAAATTTTTCAGAAAAAAAGATTTATTTAATTTATTTGAGAAAAATATTTTTTGTTTGGTTTGTGTTTTTTTATTTTTTTTTTCAAATGCATTTTCCTTATTTTCTCATATGAACCAAATTCATTTATTTAAAAAAAGGAACCTCCTTTTCTTATCTTGAAACTTTTTATTTGCAAAGAAAAAAAACAAGAGTTCATCAAGCCAACAAGGATAAGCAAGGACATGATCATCATATTAATAAGGAGGTCTAGGATTAAGATCAAACCTCACATATACATGCACATCATACAAAATAATTTCAAGAAGGGACAAGTACATACCTTTTTATCCTTGCAACCTATACAAACAACAAGGTGAGAAAACCACATAGATAGCATAATACAATCATACACAATTCATCCACACATGATGAAATGACAACATATTATTAGAATATCCATTTGAGTCTACCGAACATAAAGAAGAGAGTAAGAATTAACCATTAGGCATCTGTAGCTTGAATGAAAGAACATGCATACCTCTCACCTTTTGGTGCTCACATGTCATGTAGTTGAGATATGGATAAGAAGACTAAAGGAAGGAAATAAATATATGAGGAGGTGATTATATTATGCAGGGTGAGAGAGAAAAAAAAACTCAAACACTATCAAGAATAAAAGAAAATAGTTGCACAAGAAATTAAAGACATGCAACTAGCACATATCTCTTATGTCCATGTCTCAAGAAGCTTCTCACTCGCCTCCTTACTCTCCTCAAAATTCTTGTGTCTTACTCACTCTTGTGCTCTTCTTTAAATAGGCATCTTCTAGGGTTTTGCCTCATTAATGCATTTTTAATTTTTTTTATATTTTTTTGTATTGTCTATTGATAAGACTTCCTAATAACTTAACCCAATCACCATCAATGAGAGATTTTTTTTTTCAATTTTTCACTTTTAATATTTTTATTATTTTTCCCATAAGTAATCCCCTAAATTAAACCTATTAACATAAATGAGAGAAATTTTTAATTCTAATTTTCATTATTTATTTATTTTTTCCCTACAAGAAATTTCCTAATTTTAACCTATCAACATAAATGAGATATTTTTTTTTGTATTTTTTAATTTCTATTTTTTTCCTGCTCCATAATGACTTCACACTAAATTTCCTAATCTAAACCTTAATCAATATCAATGAGGTGAATTATTTTAAAATTTGTTGTCATTTATTACAAACCTTAATTTCAAAACAATCACCATTAATGATGATCATTTTTCCAATTTCAATTATAATCTAATCGCTATCAGTTCATATTCTTATTAATTTTGATGTGTAAGAATGAAGCATGATTTTTTTATTTTTTCTTATTTTTTTGTGTAGGGTCCAGACAAAATAGGGTGTTCACAGTTTACCCCTATTTACTCTTTTCATAACTGAGAAAAGTGAGATTCTCACCTATAAAGTAAGTAAAGATAAAAACAAGTATTTTCTCTAGCCAAATAGAATAAAGTACTCTTTACAACCAAAGAGGGTTTGGACAAAATACAGTTTGTGCCCACACACCTTGTTAATGGGCTTGAAACAAAGTAGTGCTTGCCAAGACAAGGCTTTCAAAGAATAGTGCCTGCCAAAACAGGGCTTTGAAAGAATTATACCAGCCGTTACTAGGCTTTGAGGGTGCCTGCTGATATAAGGCTTTGAAAAGGGTGCCAGTCATTACTAGACTTTGAGGGCACCTGCTGATATAGGGATTTAAAAGGGTGCATGTCAATATAGGGCTTGAAAAAGGTGCCTGTCGCTGTAGGGCTTGAAAGGCTGCCAGCCGTTGCTGGGCTTTGAGGATGCCTACCGATACAAGGCTTTGAAAGGGTGCCAGCTGTAACCCCCTACCATAATAACCAAAATTCTAGTTTGAGAATATATCTTTAAGTTAAAATAGAGACTAACGGATAATTTAAAACTTTTTCAAAACCTATTTAGTGCGGTCCCATGTTCACATTTCGAATATAATTGGCCTGTGCAGTTCGGTTTCATTCAAATATATCAGAGTATAACAAAAATTCTCGACACACTTGGGTTTTGTTAATTTAATGAAGGGTTTACAGGGCACATTGCCCATTTTCAGTTTCCCATACAGGGGATTACACATCACTATATAATATATACAACATGTACTACTAATCCCTAACAAATATATGACAACCAACTACCCAAAATTTAATCTCCTAACCGGGAGCTCTAACCGGCCTTCGCCACTTGCTTTTCCTTTGAACCACTTGCCCTGGCTGTAGGTTAGTAAATAGAAAGAATGAGATTCAAAAGAATCCCAGTTGTAACAATTCACTTATAACATGTACAATTACAAAGCATGTAAGTAAATCATAATACAGCAGCACAACAACAACATTTACAACAGTAGGGGTAGGTGTAACTTACATCACATCCACGACTGCTCACGCTGTAAAACACATCGACATGTTTCACCACGGCATATTTCACAATGGCATATTCACAACAATATAATTCACAACAGCATATTTACAACGGTATTCCTACACCGCCATGTTTCTCAATGGTAGGTTTCACATGGCATGTTTCATATGGCATATTTCAAAACAACATATTCACAACAGCATATCTATATCGACATGTTTTTCAATAGTGGGTTTTACAATTGCATGTTACACAATGACATATTTCAATAATAAGTTATGCATACAATATAACATACACAATATAAGAGAAAGGTCACTACCTTGTTCTTTTCGCGCATGCTCTGGCACCGGTTTATCACGTGCTGAGCAAATATCAAATCCTATAACTATAATTAAGGATGGAGAGTTATTCTCTAATCCAATACTCAACTCCAAAACACTTAAAGTTGGTTATCATTTGAGACCTTTAGGTGGCTACTACAAGCCCAACCAGGTGCCCAAAGGGTTGGGAAAGACTTAACTAAAGACCCTCTTTTGAAAATTGAAAATGCAGTTTTCAAGCAGTTGGCCATGGCCAAGCTATCCACTGGTTGCGGCCAATGGATGGTCAGAAAGTTTTGGGCTGCGGCCAGGATCCTTTGGCCGCGGCCAAGAACAAGTCAGATACTGGTGGGCTGCGACCCAACATGCCTAGCCTCGGCCAATGATTGACCTATTTCCTTGTTGATTTTAAACGACCATAACTTTTCACCCAGATATCAAAATGACCCAAACTTAATATCAATGGAAAGCTTGCAATGTGAACTACAAAACTGGAAAGTTTCATAATATTTCAACATCATTTGTTATTTCAAATCACTATGTAAAGTTGGTCACTTGCACAACATTTTACATTTAACTATTTCCAGAATTTTCTAATTTTGCACCAAATGTTCACAAAGGTTCCAAAATACACAATAAATACTACACCCATACAATTTTTCACAAGGAATCCAATGGCAACATCACCAATTCCCATTACATTAACATGTTTTTTTTTGCCACAACATTTCAACACAAAACTCAATTTCACCAAACTTCACATTTAATGTTTCACACCAAATCTATGTTCTAAAAGACACAACAACACACCATTTCTAACTCAATACAACACGCAATTCATAAGTCCTTAAATCACACAAAATTCAGGGCAAAATCAAGAAATTTTGAAGTCCCAACAATGACCACAACACATATGTCAAAAGGAAGCTATCACTCACCTCTTTCACTTTCTAAGGCTTGTCTCTAGATTTTCCAACGTTCAAATTTTCTCAAGCTCTAAAACACCTTCTCTTGAAAATCTAAAACCATAAGGTTAAATCTCTCATCAACATGAACAACATTAAAGAAGAAGATTTGAGCATTCAATGTCAAAATCTCACCTAAATCTTGAGCCTTTCCTTCCTTTTTTCTCTTCCAATCTTGGACGAAAATGGAGAATGGGAGAGAGAGAGTATGAAATAATGATGAAGATGATGGAAGTCATATTTTTACACTCCCTCCATGCTTCTAGCCAAATAGAGAAGAGAGAGGGAAGAGAAAAGAATAAGAAAAATGCTTATGTTGACTTTCCAACATTCCTAACTCTATCCAAACAATGACACATGTCCACTTCTCATGTATTCCATTAAAAGTAATTCTCTACTTAATTATACTAAGCAAATCCATTAGCCAAGTAGTTACAACACACATTTCTAACTCTTAATTAGTTTCTTCATCAGTTGCTGACTAATTGGTCGGTAAATTTTCATTCTTCCCATTTTGCCCCTGACTTTAACATTGCCTATTAAATCATCATTTAGCACATTTTCTTATTCCATTACACCATTCATGTGCCCTCCCCTTATTTTATTCAATTTAGGTTTTAATACCACAACTGAGTTCAAATACAGGGTTTGGGCACTTTCTACTACTGGTTCGATCATAACGCTACTTTATTTCATTAAAAGTGTTTTCTCACATTAATTACATTCTCATTATAAGTCATTAGCCCTTAATCAAAATTTGGGACATTACACCAGCCATTACTGGGCTTTGAGGGTGCCTACTACTATAGGGTTTGAAATGGTGCCAGTAGTTACTAGGCTTTGAGAGGGCCTGGCAATGCAAGGCTTTAAAAAGGGTGCCAGTTCATGAACATCTGATTCCCCTTGGAGTAGTGCTTATGATAATACCAATGAAAACCTTATTTTATTCAATTTAGGTTTTAATACCACAACTGAGCTCAAATACAGGGTTTGGGCACTTTCTACTACTGGTTCGGTCATAACTTTACTTTATTTCCTTAAAAGTGTTTTCTCACATTAATTACACTCTCATTATAAGTCATTAGCCCTTAATCAAAATTTGGGACATTACACCAGCCGTTACTGGGCTTTGAGGGTGCCTACTTCTATAGGGTTTGAAATCGTGCCAGTAGTTACTAGGCTTTGAGAGGGCTTGGCAATACAAGGCTTTAAAAAGGGTGCCAGTTCATGAACATCTGATGCCCCTTGGAGTAGTGTTTATGATAATGCCAATGAAAATGAAGATGAAGATGATAGTGATAATAAAGATAACAGTGATCATATGATGATGAAGTATTAATAACAATGTCATGAACGAAGAAGATAATAGTCGTGATATGACACTAAGCGTGTGATGCCTCACATAGTGAGGTTTTAGATGATGATGAAAATGTTGATGAAGATAAAGTTATAACAAGGAAGTCAAAAATGGTGATGACAATGGTAGTGATAGTGTAACACTAAGCACAAGGTGACCCAAATATGCAATATGATAATGACACTAATATTGATGAAGACAAAGCCCTAATGGGGAAGTCATACATGATGATGGCAATAGTGGTGATGACATGACACTAAGCATGAGGTGCCCCCAAACATGATAATGACACTGATAATGGCAATAATGATGAAGCGGATGATGATGGCTATGATTATGAGGAGATTATGATAATTGGGAAGATGATCATGATAAAGGTGATGACACTGACATGATGATGGTAGTGAAGATGAAATCCTAATGAGGATGATGAATGTAACACCCCAAATTTTATATTCACCAAAAATATATTGTAATTAATTGAGAAATTCAATAAAATGGTGAATATTCATGAATTTTGGATCTTGTGAATTTTGAAATATTCATATTCATAAGGAAATGGGCAAATAAATTCAAGAAAGGAATTAAATTACAAAGGTGATAGCAAAATCATAATTTTGCCAATTTAGCCCAGGATTAATTATTTTCCAATTAATAGGAGTTAATTTCAATTAATCAAGGAAAGTAAAGGAAAATGTATAATTGGGTTATTCTTGATGCAGTAAATCAAGAATTGTGAAATAAGAGGGAATTATACATAATTCATTTAATTGAATTATGGAATTATTGAAATACATTTTTCCTTCCCTTCTCTTCCATATTTTCATCCCACACAAGGAAAATGGAGGGAAAAATGATTAATGAAAAGGGGGATTAACCTATGATTAATTTCCAAGAGCACATGCCTAATTGCTACATGAATATAGTCATGATGACAATGGTACACAACTTGAATGCAAGGTAAAGTGTACACTATATGAAGGCATGGTTGAATGCATGAGGGAAATATCTTGAGTGAAGGGATGGATGAACTTGAGTGTTTGATGGAGTATGAAGTTAGTCTAGTTGGAGAAAAGCAAATGGTTTAGTTGAAGCAAGAGGGAGGACATTTTTTTGGCCAACCAAGGGAGAAGAAAAGTGGTTCAAATCTAATAGGAAGCTTAATGAAGTAAGTATGACAAAAACATAAAGGAAGGGGAAGATTGTGACAAGTGTCACAACAAGATTACATCTTGAAATCAAGGGCTAAGAGAAGAGATGAGGCATGATAATTAAAAAACATTTCCGCTCCCTCTTCATGCACATTTCGGCCAGCAACAAGAGAGAGAAGAGAGAGCGAGAGCTTGAAGCCATTGAAGATCTAGAGAGAAGGAGGAAGGAGCTTAAGGTAAGAGGTAATTCCTTAAGCATTTCTTTGCAATTTTTCCACGATAAACCTTCTCTAAACCATTCTCTTCATGAAATCCATGGTGGTGAAGACACACTTTGAGATAAAGGAGAGAGGGAGGAGGCGCCTAGAGTAAGAAGTTGATATTGAAGTTGTTGTTAGTTTGGTGATTTTTGGTTGAGTTGTAAAATTGAAAAAGCCCTAACCCTAAGGGGTTATGTTGCCTAAATTTCTTTAAATCATGGTTAAGAAGAGTTTAAATGAGTTAATAAAAGATTAGAAGTAGAAAAGTACAAGTTTTGGAAGCTAAAACACAAAAGGACAATTTTTCCATTTTCTTACCAATATTTCAGCCAGCACTGTTCTAAGGGCTAGGATCTAGATTTTCATGAAATAAATAGTTCCATTGGATTCAGTGGGCAAAAATAGGTGGGGTTACAATTGGTTACTTTTTCAGAAAATGCCGAAAAAACATAATTACAAAAATGTCACTAAAACCCTAAATAGAGGCTGTCAAGGGTATTTTCATATTTTGATAGTGAATTTGATAATTTTGAGCCCATAAATGGATTCCTTGGGTGAAAATACATCAAGATAGCCCTAGTCAAATTTTTTGAAAATACATCAGGATCCTTGGTACGATGGGGCCGGGCCGGGGTCCCGGGGGCATTTTGGTAAAATTTCACCATAAACTAATATAACCATAATAAATTCTATAGAAGAGTCTAAAATGATACTTGAATAGGTTATTACCTATTTCTTGTACATTTAATATTTTAGGACCGAGTTGGACGCCAGAAGCGACACGTTTAATGAGGCACATTAAAAAAGGTTTGTTAAAACTTTTAGGTAGGGACTACCATCTTTCATACACTATATGAATAATTATATGTATTTGTTACTGTATTTCTTAATTTGATTGCGTGCTAAAGGCACAATACCTATTTGTGGTTCGGTGCCCAACGAAGGTAAAATCCTAGTTGTGGTTCAGTGCCCAACGAAGGTATATTGAAAAATCCTAGTTGTGGTTCAGTGCCTAACGAAGGTATATTGAAAAATCCTAGTTGTGGTTCAGTGCCTAACGAAGGTATATTGAAAAATCCTAGTTGTGGTTCGGTGCCCAACATAGGTATATCAAAAAATCCTAGTTGTGGTTCAGTGCCCAGCCAAGGCATATTGAAAATCCTAGTTGTAATCGGTGACTCGGCTGAGGTAATTATATATGAATCGAATTGAAGTTTCATTTTTGCTTAATATGGTATATTGCATATTTAATTTTCACATTTTATATGTCGATCGTATGTCTTTACGGGAATTCTTTGGAATCTCACCCTTTTTTAAAAAAATAAACATATCAACGGGTGCCAGTGGGACGAAAAGCAAAGGTGCAAACAAAGAAAAGTGATTAGCACGTGTTGCAAGGCAAGGTCAAAGTCGGTGGTTATAATTAGTTTATGATTAAGACCTTTTTGGGATATCCTATAAATATTATAATTTTTGTTGTATTTCTGTATTTTTGTCAACGAACAACTTTGGGTTATAAACAAATACTTTTATAAGTATAATTGTACTTTTCTATATGCCCATAGAATTCCGTCTTTATTACTCTTCCATTATCGAAATGGAAACGGGTGTTGACAATGAACACAATGATAAAGATGAAGTGCTTGTGCAAATGACAATACTAATGGTGGCAGTATCATGACACTAATCATGTGGTGCCCCAGATATGTAATATGTTAAATGATGATGATAGTAATGAGAAATTTCTAAAGAGAATGATGACAATGAAATGCTAATGAGGATGATGATTATAATGATGATCATGAGATAATGATAATTATAAGAACATGATGAAATGAAGAAGAAGAAGATGATGATGATGAAAATGATGAAGAGCTAATAAGGATGATAATGATGATAGGGTGATGAAGATGATCATGATAAAGATGATAATAGAAATTATGAGATGATAATGATGATTAAAATGATGAGGAGCTACCTAAACAATGATGTTGTTCCTGTTTTGGCCTCAGTCCTATTCAAAACCTCTTCACTTACCTGTTCATGTAGGATAACATTCTTGTTTAAGCCATTATGACTCTTGTTGATTTTAGGTTTGCTCTATTTTTAGCAAAAGCACATTTTGAGACAATGCATGACATAATATTAATAGAAGCCTCTTTGGTTAAAAAAGTAATTCCAAATTTGCCCCAAATTTGTAAAATGACATGCAATACATGTGAAATAGAGTGAGCGTACAATTAATGCAAAGCTCAATGCAAGAAAAGTTTACCTAATTTGACAAGATATTACAATTTTTCTTTGGGCATAACTTAATGCTAACTCTTGATAAAAGAAAGGACTTTTGAGCAATAAGCTTAATGCTTGAACAGTCAAATTTTTTTCTTAAAACTTTATTTAACAATGTCAATGTTGTCCTGAGAAATGGATGGGGGCAACAGAATTGAGGAGAAACCCAAAATTCTAACTTAGTTCCTTTTATTGAGAGGCAAATAAAAGGAATGTAATATCTCAAATGTGAAGTGATAAAATTGGGAAAGGCTCACATGACGTACTAGGAGTAGAAAAGGATTGAAATGAAAGAATTCCTTAGACCCAAATGCTTGAGGAAAGACCTCTGAGTATAACTCAAGAAACCTAGCATGGTGTTAACATCTAGTCATGAAATCTTAGGAATTAAAACATAGAAAACACCGTCCAAGTCATAAGAATAGAGGATCAAGAGATATACCAACGCATTGTTATCTAAATCATAGCACCAACCTTAAGTTAGCTAGTATCAAGGTAAAAGGTTTAACAAGAACGCAATGCCCCAATGATTTTCTTCATCAGGTATAGTATTTACTCTTACCGCTTAATATTTTAAGGGTTAGTGTTTGCTTTCTGTATCCAAATTATCCAATTCTTGTTCCATAAGCTTGGCAATAATCTAAGTTCTCCATCACTAAAAGAGCCATATGCTAATATAGATCACAAGTACCTTTTACCTGGACATGGTGTAACCCCCTTCACGCTTAAGGCCAAGATTTAGTTCATAAACACGTAATTGATGTAGAATTAGAGACCTTAGATGATTTTGGGACTTAAACAAAATCAAACTTCCCAAAATCATGGCTTACAAAAACTTTTATAAAACCTGTTTGTGACGGTCTCATAATCACATTTCAATACTAAATGGCCTGTACAGGTTGATTTCATTCACAATTATCAGAGTATAATGCAAATTCCGGACACACTCGGGGTTCGATTACTAATTCAGGGTCTATACAAGGCACAAAGCCCAAGTAGTTTCCCATATAAGGGGATTACATAATTACTATCCAATATATACATGTAATTCCCAACAAAATATATCCAAATGATATACAAAATGATAACCAAATTTTTTTTTCCAAAATAGACTCCTATCAATGAGCTCTAACCGCTCTTCATCGCCCGCTTTCCTTTTGATCCTTTTGCCCTGTCTAAAACATGGTTTTTGGGAGAGTGAGATTCTAAGGAATCGTCGTAGTGTCAAATCAGTCATAGTATGTACAATAATAAGGCATGAAATCAAATCATTATCCACATAAAGCAACTACAACGGCAGTTACAACGGCAATGGTTAGTATGACACATGTCATCCCTTACGATTGCTCACGCTGCATTGCACAACACAATCTACACAATATATTTCACCACAGCTGGGATTCATATAAAGCATTTCATCACACAAGCCATACAGGCAAGATTCAAAACCACAGCCCACGACTGGATTAACAAACGCCGCCCCACGGGTCGGATTCACAAAGTTCCATGTCGATTACAACGGCAGTTCAACCGCCGACCTAGAGATGACCAACGTCAATCCATACACGGCTCACGCTGACCTGCTCGCGCTGTAATAGACCATGGTACATACAATTCACAGTTCAATGATAAGTTATGCATACCAAAAGATCATACACAACATGAGACAAAAGTCACTACCTGGTTCGTTCCGTGCGTGCTTTGTCACAGGTCTCTCACGAGGAGGGAAAATATCGTATCATATAATTATAATTAGGGACGAAGAGTTAATCTCAATTCCAATACTCAATTGACTTCACAATACTTAGATTTGGTTATCATTTATGTCCTTTAAGTAGTTACAATTGGCTCTAATAAAAGCCCTAAAGGATTGGGAAACATCGGGTTGGAAACCACTTTTCAAAATCACAAGGTGCTGAAAACAGGGGCTGGCTACAGCCAAAAAAGCTCTGGCTACGGCCAGAAACAGCACAGAAAGTTTCTGGCTGCAGGCAAGAATTTTATGGCTGCGGCCAGAAGCAGCACAAAAAGTTTCTGGCTACAGCCAAGAATTTTTTGGCTGCGGCCAGAAGCAGCACAGAAAGTTTCTGGCTACAGCCAAGAATTTCTGGCTGCGGCCAGAACGTGCACAGAAACTTTTGCGCTGCAGCCAAGATTTTCTGCTACAGCCAAGGCAACTTCAAAAATTCATAAGTAATTATAGAAAAAAGCAAATGAGGTGATTCCAAATCCCATTGAAATCTATTTAAGTCCTATTCATAGGAAAATTATGGGACATTACTGAAAATCACTACAAAAATACAGATTTCAAGAAAAGTCCACCTTGCTTTAGAATTGTTCCCAGATTTAACATCAAACTTTGGACAGTCATAACTCCTAGGCCAAAAATCTAAATGACATGAAATATATGTTTATTTTGAAGCTTGGCAAGTGAACTTTAAGACTGGAAAGTTTCATAATTTTCCAACACCATTTGCTATTTTAAAACGTCCATGCAAGATCACTGCCAAAACAGAGTTTCTTACTAACCAAAACTTGCCACTTTTAACACTAAGTTCCCAATGGTTCAAAATTCATATTCAATACTTCTCCCACACAATTTTCCACAAGGAACAAACGAAAATCTCAAAATGACCAAAATCCTACTCCTTTGTCATGCTTTGGTTTTGGGCAATACAAACATCAAAATTCCAATCTCATCTAAATATCAAATTCCAATCACCAATCAATCTATCTATCCTAAACTCATCCCAAAATACCATTCTCATGCCAAAACATACCAAATGAATAGTGGCACTCATTTTTGGATTCAAAGCCAAATTTCCAGAAATTACAAACTAATCCATTTGACATAAAACATAGATAGATAGATAGGTTTCACTCACCTTATCAACTTTCTCAAAAGGAGTTCTTGATTCACCACTTCTCAAAATTTCGTGTGGCCACAAATCAACACCAATGGGCACACTATAAACACCAAAATGAAGCTCTCACTCCAAGGAACAACATTCATGAAGTGAGTTTAAGCAATGGAGGGCATTTGCTTACCTCTTTTTCAAGCTTTTCCCTTCCCTTTTTCTGCAACAATGGTATCCAAAGAAGGGAGAAGAGAGAGAACGTGAGAGAGAGGTATATGAGAGCTTGAAGATGAAGGGAAAATGATGATTTTTCCCTTTAACCCATGCTGCCAGGGAAAAGGAAAGAGAGGGAGGAGAGAAAAACATTAAACAATTGGGATTTTGATTTTTCTTACTCCTTCTCTCTTCACAAACTCTTGACACTTGTCCAAATCTTATTGGTTCTCATACAATATATCTCCAGTTAGCTTCACTAATCCCTCCTTTAACCATTTAATCACACTTCTCATTTTTCTTATAGTTAGTAATTAGCTTTCCCATTAATCACCAACTAATTGCCCAATAATTCCATTCTTCCAATTTTTTAATAATTATGACGTATTAATTAAAATAGCTATAAAACACATAATAATTCCCATTTAAATTCATAAATATCCACACTAATCATGATTAGCCTTTAATCAAAAATTGGGATATTACAATTCTCCCCCCGTTCAATAAATTTTGCCCTCGAAATTTGTTACACATTACTAGACATAAACTCAGGAAATCGTCTCTTCATGTCTGCTTCTGCCTCCCAAGTTGCTTCCCTTAGAGACATTCCCTTCCAGACCACCTTCATAAACGGCAAGCTTCGATGCCTGAGCCGTCGTTCTTCTCGTTCAATGATTTGCTCTGGCTCTACCATATAAGTGAAGTTATCTTGCAACTCAACCTCTTTATACTCAATGATATGCTCAGGGTCTGGTTGGTACTTCTTGAGCTGCGAGACATGGAATGCATCATGCAGTCTACTCAAACTCGGGGGTAGGGCTATCCGGTATGCCACCGGCCCGATTCTTGCCAGAATCTCAAACGGACCAATGTATCTTGGACTTAGCTTCTTTCGATTGATCGCTCTCTCGATGCCTGTGATCGGAGACACTCTCAAGAAGACATGATCCCCCACTTCAAACTCAAGAGGTCTTCTCCTCTTGTCAGCATAGCTCTTCTGACGACTTTGTGCTGTAAGGAGCCTCTTCCTGATAACTCGAATTTGCTCAGCGGTTTGGTCAACAAGATCTGGTCCATACAACTTCCTCTCAGACAACTTTGACCAGCACAACGGTGACTGTCACTTTTTCCCATACAGTGCTTCATACGGAGCCATTTGAATGCTCGCATGGTAACTGTTGTTATAAGTAAACTCAGCCAATGGAAGGTAGTAGTCCCACTTTCCTTTGAAGTCTAAGACATACGCTCTCAGCATATCTTCTAAAGTCTAGATAGTCCTCTCTGATTGTCCATCTATCTGAGGATGGTAGGCCGTGCTAAACCTCAACTGAGTACCCATAGCTTCATGCAGAGCCCTCCAAAATCTAGAAGTAAACCGAGGATCTCTATCGGAGATAATATTCTTTGGTGTACCATGGAGTCTCACAATCTCCTTAATGTATATCTCAACCAGCTTGTCAGGAGAATAGCTAGCGTTGATAGGTATGAAGTGCGCAGACTTCGTGAGTCGATCAACAATAACCCATATCACATCATAGTTTCTGATCCTGGGCAGACCCACTACTAAATCCATAGTCACACTCTCCCACTTCCATTCTGGAATTTCTAGACTCTGAAGCAATCCTGGCGGTTTCTAGTGTTCAATCTTCACCTTTTGACAGGTAAGACACCGTGCCACATACTTTGTCACATCACTCTTCAACCCTGGCCACCAATACATAGACTTCAAGTTGTGATACATCTTAGTCATTCCGAGGTGAAGAGTGTATTGATTCTTATGAGCCTTATCAAGAATTCTCAACCTCAAGTTAGCCTTTAGTGGAACATAGATTCTCTTCTGGTAACGCACCAGCCCACTAGGTGACAAGTCATAATCTCGAGTCTCTCCTCGCTCAATCATAGCTTGGATCGACTGGGCTTGCTCATCATGCATCTGAGCCTCTTCAATTTTAGTCCTCAGGTCATTCTCCCCTTGGACCACACCATAACTGGCACACAGGATATCATTCGAGAGATTCAAATCCCGAAAATCCTCTATCAGTTTCTTCTCTTGGATCATCATCATTTCCACTAGTACTGCCTTCCGACTCAAAGCATCCGCGACAACATTAGCCTTACCCGGATGATATTTGATCTCCAGGTTGTAATATTTCAGCAACTCCATCCACCGACGCTGTCTCATGTTCAACCCTTTCTGATCATACAGATATTTGAGACTTTTGTGGTCGCAGTACAGTTCCACTGTCACACCATATAGGTAATGATGCCAAATTTTCAAAGCAAACACAATTGCCGTAAGCTCCAGATCATGAGTGGGGTAGTTCATCTCATGTGGTTTGAGCTGTCGAGAGGCATAGGCCACTACACGTCCCTGCTACATCAGGACACACCCTAACCCCTGCTTACTCGCATCACTATACACGACGTAAGCCTCACTAGGATCAGGTATAATCAACACTGGTACTGTAGTCAACCTCTCCTTCAGCTCAGTGAAACTCCGCTCACAATGTTCGTTCCACAAAAATGGTTAATCCTTCCTCGTGAGCTTGGTCATAGGCAATGCAATAGGCGAGAAGTTCTAAATAAACCTCCGGTAATAACTAGCAAGACCCAGAAAGCTGTGAATCTCAGAAACAGTTTTTGGTCTTCTCCAATCAAGTACTGTTTCCACCTTACTGGGATCCACTGATACCCCATCTCGAGAGATCACATGGCCAAGGAACTTCACTTTCGTAAGCCAAAACTCACACTTGCTTGCTTGGCATAGAGTTTCTTTTCCCACAGAATTCTCAACACGATTCTCAGATATTGCTCATGATCCTCCCTACTCTTGGAGTAGATCAAGATGTCGTCGATAAACACCACCACAAACTGGTCAAGATACTATCAGAAGATGCGATTCATATAATCCATGAACACCGCCGGTGAATTCGTCAACCCAAAGGGCATCACAAGGAACTCATAGTGCCCATATCTCATTCTGAAAGCAGTCTTCGGAATGTCCGCTGCCTTCACAGGCAACTGATGATATCCCGACCTTAGATCAATTTTGTAGAATACGCACGAGCCAGACAATTGATCTAGCAGGTCATCAATCCTTGGGAGAGGGTACTTGTTCTTAACAGTCACTTTGTTAAGTTCTCGATAATCGATACAAAACCTCAAGCTTCCATCTTTCTTTTTCACAAATAACACCGGAGCTCCCCACGGCGATACACTGGGTCGGATGAATCCTTTCTCAAGCAATTCTTCAATTTGCTTCTTCAACTCCGCCATTTTATTTGGGGCTATACTGTATGGGGCTTTGGACATCGAACCAGCTCCAGGCACAATCTCAATTAGAAATTCCACTTCCCTTTCCAGAGGCAATCCACTAAGATTGTCTGGAAACACCTCAGGGAATTCATTTACCACAGGTATACTCTCTAGAGCTTCACTTCACTCTCCCTGAATGGAGAAAAACACCATATACCCTTGTCATACTTTCTTAAGATATCTCTCAGCTTTAGCCGTTGAAAGTAAATTCAAACTAGCATTCACATCATTCCCCCGCGGTACATTACGAAAAGTGATCTTCTTATTACCGCAATCCAGCAGTACATCATTTACTGTCAACCAATCAAAGCCTAAAATAACTTCTAATTGTTGGAGTGGCAAACAGATTAAATCTACTGTAGACTCACAACCCTCAACAACTATCACACAATTTAAACTGGCTTCGGCCGCCACAGCCTTGACACCCATCGGCGTTGACACAACCAAATCAAATGGTAGTCTATGTACATGCAACCCCAGGCGCTTTACACAATCATAAGCTATGAGCAAATGACTTGCACCCGAGTCGAACAAAGTATCTAACTCATTATCACTAAGAAGAATTTTACCTTGGATCAATTCATGCGTCATTGCAAACACTCGACCTTGATTCCTGGGCCTTTGCTTTATCTGTAGTCGCGGGCACTTAAAAGAAATGTGATCCGGCTGTTTGCAATTATAACAAACCACATCCCTTAAGCAAGTTCTACCAGGGTGATACTTTTTGCACCGATTGCACACTGGTCCCGCTGGAGGTCTCTAGTTACCATGACCCTCAGATTGGTAGGGCCTTTTGTTACCTCCCCCAGATGAGGATCCTTGCCCCTTTCGCTTCTGGGAAGTATTAGCCTTGCTAGGCTCACTACGGCTGCCACTACCCTTGGATAGGTACACCTCTCTCAGATTATACTCAATAATTCTACACTCTTCCACGGCCTTATTGAAGTTAGTAAACTGATGAGCAGCTAACCTCTTCTTCAATTCACACCTTAATCCCCGGATTAACATAGCAGAGCTCCACTCCTCATTATCTCTTTCCCGAAGGTAGGCAGAATACCGTGACAATCGAGTGAAATGGGAAAGATACTCTTCAAAGCTCTCCGTATCTCCCTGCTTGATAGCCAAGAACTCAGACTCTTTCTCAAGCCTCACTGACTTGGGGAAATACTTCTCATTGAAATGCTCTTCAAATACCTCCCAAGTCAATAGTATATTCCGATTCTTCAATGACGTGGCGATGTTCCTCCACCACCGATCTGCATCCCCTTCTAGCTTATACACAGTTAGTTTTGCCTTCACCTCTGTAGGGCACTCAAGCACTTCGAAAATCTTCTCTAACCGGTTCAACCAGTCTTCAGCAGCTTGGGGGTCAAATCTCCCCTTGAACACCGGAGGCATATGCTTGCAAAACTTGGAGACCCAAGAATGCAAGTCCCTTCCCTCACGAACCGGCACCCCTTGAGACTCTTGATTAGGCACCGCGTGAGGTGGGGATTCGTGAGATCCATTAGACCCCTCAGCTGTCTCCTCATGATGAGTCTCTGGTTGAGTCTCCTCATGAGTTGACAGGGCCCTTCCCTCATTTCGCTTGGCCCTTTCCTCTCTAAGATCTTCTTTCAGCTCAGATATCATGTCCCTTTGTTCCCGTACGAGATCCATCATCTCTCGCATTGGATCAGGAGGATTGTCATTAAGTTCCTCCACCTCTAGGTCCTGTTGCCTGAATCTAGTAAGAAGGCGAACCATTTCGTCTTTATCACTACAAATGATTCACCACGTCAGTACCTTAGCCAATCTATACACATAATCCATAAAATTCATTTCAATCCACAATTAGTAGAAATGATCATGTGTATACGCAACAAGCACTTATCAATCATTAAGCTACCCTAAACTCAAAGGATTAAGGTCAACTAAGGAGCTATCCTAGCAAATCCTCACCTTGCCAGGAACTACAGCTCTGATACCATAAATGTAACCCCCTTCGCGCTTAAGGCGGAGATTTAGTTCATAAACACGTAATTGATATAGAATTAGAGACCTTAGATGATTTTGGGACTTAAACAAAATCAAACTTCCCAAAATCATGGCTTACAAAAACTTTTATAAAACCTGTTTGTGACGGTCTCATAATCACATTTCAATACTAAATGGCCTGTACAGGTTGATTTCATTCACAATTATCAGAGTATAATGCAAATTCCCGACACACTCGGGGTTCGATTACTAATTCAGGGTCTATACAAGGCACAAAGCCCAAGTAGTTTCCCATATAAGGGGATTACATAATTACTATCCAATATATACATGTAATTCCCAACAAAATATATCCAAATGATAACCAAATTTTTTTTCCAAAATAGACTCCTATCAATGAGCTCTAACCGCTCTTCATCGCCCGCTTTCCTTTTGATCCTTTTGCCCTGTCTAAAACATGGTTTTTGGGAGAGTGAGATTCTAAGGAATCATCGTAGTGTCAAATCAGTCATAGTATGTACAATAATAAGGCATGAAATCAAATCATTATCCACATAAAGCAACTACAACGGCAGTTACAACGGCAATGGTTAGTATGACACATGTCATCCCTTACGATTGCTCACGCTGAATTGCTCACACTGTATTGCACAACACAATCCACACAATATATTTCACCACAGCTGGGATTCATATAAAGCATTTCATCACACAAGCCATACAGGCAAGATTCAAAACTCACAGCCCACGGCTGGATTAACAAACACCGCCCCACGGGTCGGATTCACAAAGTTCCATGTCGATTACAACGGCAGTTCAACGGCCGACCTAGAGATGACCAACATCAATCCCTACACGGCTCACGTTGACCTGCTCGGGCTGTAATGGACCATGGTATATGCAATTCACAGTTCAATGATAAGTTATGTATACCAAAACATCATACACAACATGAGACAAAAGTCACTACCTGGTTCGTTCCGTGCGTGCTTTGTCACAGGTCTCTCCCGAGGAGGGCAAATATCATATCCTATAATTATAATTAGGGACGGAGAATTATTCTCTATTCCAATACTCAATTGACTTCACAATACTTAGATTTGGTTATCATTTATGTCCTTTAAGTAGTTACAATTGACTCTAATAAAAGCCCTAAAGGATTGGGAAACATCGGGTTGGAAACTACTTTTCAAAATCACAAGGTGCTGAAAACAGGGGCTGGCTATAGCCAAAAAAACTCTGGTTGCGACCAGAAACAACACAGAAAGTTTCTGGCTGCAGGCAAGAATTTTTTGGCTGTGGCTAGAAGTAGCACAGAAAGTTTCTGGCTACAGCCAAGAATTTTTTGGCTGCGGCCAGAAGCAGCACAGAAAGTTTCTGGCTGCGGCCAGAACGTGCACAGAAACTTTTGCGCTGCAGCCAAGCCAACTTCGAAAATTCATAACTAATCTAGAAAAATCAAAATGAGGTGATTCCAAAGCCCATTGAAATTTATTTAAGTCCTTTTCATAGGAAAAATATGGTACATTACTGAAAATCACCACAAAAATACAGATTTCAAGAAAAGTCCACCTTGCTTCAGAATTGTTCCCAGATTTAACATCAAACTTTGGACAGTCATAACTCCTAGCCCAAAAATCGAAATGACATGAAATATATGTCAATTTTGAAGCTTGGCAAGTTAACTTTAAGACTGGAAAGTTTCATAATTTTCCAACACCATTTGCTATTTTAAAACGTCCATGCAAGATCACTGCCAAAACAGAGTTTCTTACTAACCAAAACTTGCCACTTTTAACACTAAGTTCCCAATGGTTCAAAATTCATATTCAATACTTCTCCCACACAATTTTCCACAAGGAACACAATGAAAATCTCAAAATGACCAAAATCCTACTCCTTTATCATGCTTTGGTTTTGGGCAATACAAACATCAAAATTCCAATCTCATCTAAACATCAAATTCCAATCACCAATCAATCTATCTATCCTAAACTCATCCCAAAATACCATTCTCATGCCAAAACATACCAAATGAATAGTGGCACTCATTTTTGGATTCAAAGCCAAATTTCCAGAAATTACAAACTAATCCATTTGACACAAAACATAGATAGATAGATAGGTTTCACTCACCTTATCAACTTTCTCAAAGGGAGTTCTTGATTCACCACTTCTCAAAATTTCGTGTGGCCACAAATCAACACCAATGGGCACACTATAAACACCAAAATGAAGATCTCACTCCAAGGAACAACATTCATGAAGTGAGTTTGAGCAATGGAGGGCATTTGCTTACCTCTTTTTCAAGCTTTTCCCTTCCCTTTTTCTGCAACAATGGTGTCCAAAGAAGGGAGAAGAGAGAGAACGTGAGAGAGAGGGATATGAGAGCTTGAAGATGAAGGGAAAATGATGATTTTTCCCTTTAACCCATGCTGCCAGCAAAAACGAAAGAAAGGGAGGAGAGACAAACATTAAACAATTGGGATTTTGACTTTTCTTACTCCTTCTCTCTTCACCCACTCTTGACACTTGTCCAAATCTTATTGGTTCTCATACAATATATCACCAATTAGCTTCACTAATCCCACCATTAACCATGTAATCACACTTCTCATTTTTCTTATAGTTAGTAATTAGCTTTCCCATTAATCACCAACTAATTGCCCAATAATTCCATTCTTCCAATTTTTTAATAATTACGACGTTTTAATTAAAATAGTCATAAAACACATAATAATTCCCATTTAAATTCATAAATATCCACACTAATCCTGATTAGCCCTTAATCAAAAATTGGGATATTACACATGGGGTACAAACAAAGGCTAAAGAGAAGATAAAGAATATCCAATTCTAGTTCTTATGTATTTAATTTGTCATCTCTTTTGATTTTTCTGCTTTTTTTTCTTTGTTCTTTATTTGTTTTTGCTTTAACTTTTGCCTAAGTAACCTTTTCGGGTTTTCAACTTAGCGAGCTTTTTTTCCTTTCTTTTTTCTCTATTTTCCCTTCTTTTTTCAACTATTTCTTTGCTTTTCTTTATTTTTAGCCACTTTTTAAACTTCAAAATATCCAAAAAGTGAGCATCCTTACAACTAGAGGAATGTACATATACTCCCCTAACCAAGAAGATAGGGTGCTCTTAGAAACAAAAAGTACACTGAGTAGAAGATAAAGGATATCTAAGAACAGAAGTTGATACTCATGATAACTAAGGGCAATAAGAACCAAACATAGAGTCAAACAAGTGTACACTATAAAGGCGTTAAAACAAAAGAAGAACTGAATGATGCTCTTTGTAATATCCCAATTTTTGATTATGGGCTAATCATGATTATTGTGAATAATTATGAATTTAATTGGAATTATTATGTATTTCGTGACAATTCTAATTAATATGTCATAATTGGTGAGAAATTGGAGGAATGGAATTATTGTCCATAAGTTGGTAATTAAGGGAGAAATTAATTACTAACTAAGAGGAAAATGATATGTGTAATTAAATGGCTAATAGAGGGATTAGAGTAGCTAATTGGGTGCTTTTTGTATGAGAGCCGATAGGAGTAAGACATGTGGCAAGATTTTGTATGTGTGTGAAGGGAGAAAAGTCAAAGGGGAATAAAGAAATATATTTTTCTCTCTCCAACCCTTAGTTTTCATTGAAGAGGTATGGAGGAAGTATCACCATCATCATTTCATTCATCTCTTCACTCTATCTCTCTTCTCTCTCTCTCTCATTTTCTCTCTCTTTCTCTCTTCTGCAAATCCGGCAACCAAGTTGAGCAAGAAAGAGAAAGAAGAAGCTTGATTTAAGGTAAGTAAATGCCCTCCTTTGCTCAAACACCATTCATAAATATTGATCCTTGAGTGATAAGCTTCATTTTGGTGTTTTTAGTTTGGCCATTTGGT
Organism: Inga leiocalycina; assembly: GCA_963242795.1. Classification (NCBI taxonomy): domain Eukaryota; kingdom Viridiplantae; phylum Streptophyta; class Magnoliopsida; order Fabales; family Fabaceae; genus Inga; species Inga leiocalycina. The sequence continues at coordinate 47,276,962 of OY725324.1, forward strand.
GTTGTTTTGTGCCACACGAAAATTTAGAAAGTGGTGAATCAAGAACTCCCTTTGAGAAGGTTGATAAGGTGAGTGAAACCAAGCTTTCTATCTATGTTTCATGCCATTTGAAGTAGTTTGTAATTTCTGGAAATTTTGGCTTGAATATGAAAATGAGTGCCACTCTTCATTTGGTATGTTTTTGGCATGAGAATGGTATCTTGGAATGAGTTTAGGATAGATAGATTGATTGGTGATTGAAATGTGATGTTTGGAAGAGATTGGTATTTTGTTGATTTAGTTGCCTAAAACCTAAAACATAATAATGGAGTAGGATTTTGATAATTCTAATGATCCCATTGATTTTATTAGGTGTTTTTCTGTGGGAGTGGCTTTGGGTAAAGTTTTGTATCCATTGGGATCAATTGGGCAAGTGTTGGGAAAATGCCTTTGTTTTCTGTGTTTTCTGGTTCTGATAGAATCACTCGAGTGAGGGATGAAGATCACTCGGGTGAGGTTTAGCATCACTCGAGTACTGTGTGTATATTCTGTTTTCTCTTCAGTTTTTTGTGTGCTTTCTGGAAAATCGAAGAGTGTATAGTCTCACTTGCGAGTGAGGGATGAACATCACTCGAGTGAGCCTTCTCATGCTCGAGTGACTGGTGTATTTTACACCAAGGACTTGCCTCTCGGGTTGTCACTCGCGGTTATGGTGCAAGAGTGTGCCTTCTCACTCGCAGGTATAGGATATTCACTCGAGTGAGATGTGTTGTGCTCGAGTACAGTGAGCCATCTGGGCTACTGCTATTTCTCTTATGCTCTCAGGTTCTCACTTTCTAGACTTCACTCTTAGGTGCTCGAGTGAGGCATTTGGCCTTCACTCGGGTGAGGTCCAGTGCACTCGAGTGTTATAGTCTCTGAAAGGTCCTTGTGTTCTAAGGTGTTTACTCGCTATCCTTCACTCTCTAGTACCCGAGTGCAAACCGTACCATTACTTGAGTGAGGTCTCCTTCACTCAAGTATCCGTACAATTTCACTCGAGTGAGGCCATTTTCGCTCGAGTGCCTCAGTAGAAAATGTCAGTTTGTGTTTCCAAAAGGGGATCTTTGGGATAGTTCTTCCAACCCCTTAGGGCTATTGTTAGAGGTATTCTTGAGTACTAAAAGAGCAGTAATGATAACCAATTAAGTGTTATGAAGATATTGAGAATTGGAATAGAGAAATAACTCTTCATCCCTAATTATGATTCTAGGGTACGATATTTGCTCGACACGGGAGAGACCGGTACCAAGGAACACCCAGAAGGACTCAGGTAGTAACTCTTCTCTCATATTTTATATGATGTTTTGGTATGCATAACTTATCATTGAACTTTATGAACTGTGCCATGGTCCATTACTGCATGAGCACTTATAGGGATTGACGTTGGTCATCTTTAGGTTGGCCGTTGAACTGCCATCATAATCGACATGGATTTTTGTGTATCCGACCCGTGGGGCAACATTTGTGAATACAGCCGTGGGCTGTGTGTTGATCTTGCCTCTATGGCTTGCGTTATTGGCTTGCGTTATGAAATGCTTTATATGAATCCCAGTTGTGGTGAAATATATTGTGTGGATTACTGTGATACAATGCAGCGTGAGCAATCGTAAGGGACGACATGTGTCATACTAACCATTGCCGTTGTGTGGATAATGATTTGAGTTCATGCCTTATTGTTGTACATATTATGATTGATTTGACACTACGGGGATTCCTTATAATCTTACTTTCCCAAAATTAAACATTTTAGACAGGGCTGAAGGATCAAAAGGCAAACGGGTGACAAAGATCGGGTAAAGCTCCATGTTAGGAGTTCCTTTTCAGTTATTGGTTATCATGTAAATCATTTGGATATTTTTGGATCAATTGTATATGTATTGGGATAGATTGTACAGTTTTGTGTAATCCCTAAGATAAGGGAAAAGTATGTGGGCTTTGTGCCTTTGTATAAACCCTTATTTAATGAATGGAACTCGAGTGAGTCAGGAATTTACTTTGCACTTTGATATTTGTGAATGAAATCAACCTGTACAGGCCATATTGTAACTATAATGTGAATGTGAGACCTTGTGAACAGGTTTTTGAAAGGTTTTTGTAAACCCTGATTTTGGCAAATTTTATATTGTTTAAGTCCCAAATCATCTATGGTATCTAATTCGACATTAATTACGTGTTTATGAACTAAATCTCGGCCTTAAGATGTGAAGGGGGTTACACTCTTTCCATGTTTCCTTTGGTATTTTCCCATCTTTCTTTTGATTTTTTCTATTCTTTTTAAGTTTTTGTTACTCTGACTTTTGCCTAAGCTGCCCTTTCGAGTTTTCAACTTAACAAGCATTTTGCCTTTCTTTTTTTCCCCTTTAACTTTTGCTTAAGCTGCCTTTACGGGTTTTCAACTTAGCGATCATTTTTTCTTTTCTTTTTTTTGCTCTAACTTTTGCCTAAGCTGCCCTTACGGGTTTTCAACGTAGCGAGTTTTTTCTCTTTTTCTTTCAACTATTCATTTTTCAACAAGATTCACCTTAAAGCCTTAACAATTTTTATAATGTACGCCACTCCTCTAATTAGGAAGAGTGAGTACTCTTAGAATGCATAAAGAAACTTAACTAAGAGTTAGGGAACATATTTGTGGTTTCTGCATGCTAAGGGATAGGAAAGGAATATCACATAGGCTTAAATGGCTATTATATAAGGGTGGCTATTTAGCTTTGTTTTTATTAAGGATGAAAAATGAATGCCTTAGTCCTCTCTATATCAAGCAAATGAACATCAAATATGACCTCAAATAAGATACATGCCAAGTTCTGAATTGGGTAATGAAGCTTGTTCGGTCTTGGGGGTAAAAACGAACAAGAGTGGGAAAATAAAAATAAGCTTTTTCGTCAAACTTTCTTGCTGAGAAAGTAGGAATTTATGAGTGATGCTTCATGGAACTTTCTAAGAAGCTCCCCGAGAGATATATTTCATATCTCAATTTAGCAGCGAGTCATCAACTACGTTCATACCAATTGTGCTATTATTCCTACATGAAGATGAATTTGCTGTAATTTACAAATGTTCTCATCGTTTAAATAAATAAACAAGGATAATTATTATATCTGATCTTTGTATTTGGAATATATATACACCAAATTAAAACAAGGGTATTTTTAGAATAATATTATGTGTTATTTATAGTTGTGCATATGTTAGGGACATTTGTGTAATTACATAATGCTTAGTTACAGTCCCAACTTGGGACGTATTGCCTATAAATATGTGAAAGAAGGCAGGATACGTTGTAACATGAGAATTTTATTGTATGGAATAATAATGTGTATTATTCATTGGGCCTATGTGTTTTCATCATGGTATCAGGGCCCATGGTTCTGGTTGACCCAATTCATCTATGCTGATTACCCGATTAAGGTGTGTGGTTCCTCACATTACTTGTGTGTCGGTATCTTGATTTCATGACGGTGCTAGGGCAAATGATTGATGGGGATCTGTATGTGATTTTTGCCCCAATCTTCTGATCTGTTCACTAGAAGGTTTCGTTTCCCTTTTCGATCTAAATATGATAACAGAGATCAGCGTCCTGTGTGTTTTTGCCAAAGATCGATGGTTTTGGTCATTAATCTTGTCTCCTTACCAAAGATAGGCATTTCTTGGTTTTCTCGGTGAAAGATCGGTATCCCTGTTCTCTTATCTCCGATCGGTGTTCTGATTATCACTGAAGATTGTCGTCCCTATTTCTTGAAAGATCGGCATTTTTTTTGTTCATTTCCCTTCCCTCAGTCTATTGGCAGTCTGTCGGTTCTTTAGCTATCGTGCTGTTGGGATTTCTATTTGTGTCGCATAAAGAAGCCATTTCTCAAATTTTTTCTCAGACGACCAAGACCATCAGGAATTCCGGTAATCTCTATATTTTATCTCCAAGTATTCTGTTCTTGCTTGGTCAACCAGTGTCTTCCGCTACTCTCTCTCCATCATTTTCTGTGCGTTGCTTCTCCATGATCTTGATAATGGCAGAAACACAGAGTCAAAGTTTAGATTTCCAACATCCTCTATATTTGCATCCTAGTGACACTCTTGCAGTTACACTAGTATCCCAGCCATTAGTCGGCTCTCAGAATTACTCTATCTGGAGTAAAGCCATGAGGATTGCACTCCATGCTAAGAACAAATTAGGATTTGTAGATGGGTCTTGCAGGCATGAGGATCAGAAATCACAACTCCAAAGTCAATGGGACTGGTGCAACAGTGTTGTCCTGTCATGGCTGATTAACTCAGTTGATAAGGAAATTGCCACTGGGCTGGTATTTTCTCAGCACGCTTACCTTGTCTGGCTTGATCTTAAAGAAAGGTTTGATGTAGTGGATGATGCGAAAGCTTTTTCTTTGTATCAATCCATCAATTCACTCACTCAAGGTACTCTTAGAGTATCTGGGTACTACACTAAGCTCAAAGAGCTATGGGATGAACATGCAGCTTTAGTCCCCATTCCCAATTGTCAGTGCAGTTCTTCAAAAGATTATGTTAAAACTGTCCAAGAGTAGAAATTATTTCAGTTTTTAATGGGTTCAAATGAGGGATTTCACCAAGTTCACAGTCAAATACTGCTCATAAACCCACTGCCAACATCAAATCAAGCCTGTTCAATGATTGTGCAAGAAGAGACCTAGCGAAATATGTCCTTTAAGCCATAAATTACTCCTACTGATGGGACAATTATGGCCTCTAATACCTCTCGAGGAGGAAGAGGCCGTGGAAGAGATGAAAGTGGCCAAGGAAGAGGTCGCTTCCAAGAGGGATGTACTCATTGTGGGAGGAAAGGCCATCAAAAAGATACTTGTTATCAGCTTATTGGCTTTCCTCCAGGATTTCAGCCTTCTAGATTCACCAAAGAGTGAGAAGACCAAGAGAATCCTACTGTTAATGAGTCTACAGTAAAAGTAGGGAGTGATCATGGTGCTACGACTTCTCAAGGGACTCTTTTCACTCCAGCTTAGTATAGACAAATTCTAGACATGCTTAAGAGGGATTCAGACCCCATAGAGGCTGCTGTGAGTGTGCAAGCTGCTAATCCAGGTTTTCCTATACACTCAAATTCTGAATGGATTTTAGACTATGGGGCTAGCTGTCACATAGTTAGCAAATTAACATATTTGGACACATACAAGTTGTATGAAGGTCAACCTAAATGGGTAAGAGTACCTTGTGGGGATCGGATTCAAATCACATATATAAGAGAGGTTAAAATTACTAATTCTATTACTTTGAAAAATGTCTTTTATGCTAAAGAATTCTGTTATAATTTAATATCAATTGCTAACTTGCCTTGGACATTATGTATATGGTTTTATTTTTTCTTGATTTTGTGTTATGCAGGACATGTTCAGTGGGATGATAAGAGGGACTGGTAGGCTCACTAGAGGATTATACCTTCTGAAAAGAACACATAAATCTGAGAATGTGCATGCTGCTAATAAAGAACATGATATTGTAAACACTAGGAAGGAATGTCTTTGGCATTGTAGGATGGGGCATGCCCCTATGAAAGTTTTGAAACATTTAAATGATTTGAGAATTAGTGATTGTAACTTTAACAGTGATAAATGTGAGACATGCATTCAAGGGAAATATACTTGTCTATCTTTTACTCCTAGCTCTTCTGTTGCTCACTATTGTTTTCAACTTGTGCATGCTGATATGTGGGGACCATATAGGACACCCACACATCATGGACATTGATATTTTCTAAAATTAGTGGATGATTATTCTCGTAGCACATGGATTTTTTTGATGCATTACAAATCTGAGGTTCCCAAACTCTTGAAAACCTTCATATCTTTAGTCTCTAATCAATTTTCTATTGTGATTAAAGCTATCCAATCAAATAATGGGACAAAATTTGTTAATCAAGAGGTCAAATTGTTTCTTGAGGAAAAGGGGTTTGTTCATAAAAATCTTTCCCCTTTACTCCTCAACAAAATGGAGTGGTTGAACGTAAGCACCAACACCTCTTAAATGTAGCTAGAAGTATTATGTTTCAATCTAACCTTCCCATTAAGTTTTGGGGGGAAGCCATTAGAGCTGCGGCTTATTTAATTAATATAACTCCTGCCAAAACTTTAGGGTATACTACACCTTATGAATTATTGCATGGAAAACCCCCGTCCTTATACCACTTAAGAGTGTTTGGTTGTTTAACATTTGATGTGAATATTAATTATGCTGACAAGTTTCAGCCAAGGGCTGAACCTTGTGTTTTTCTAGGCTACCTAACCACTCAGAAGGGATATTTGTTATACAGCATCAACACCAAGTCTTTGCTTGTTACTAGGCATGCTACTTTCTTTAAGAATAAGTTCCCTTTTTATGATCTGGATTCTGTGCTTCCAAGGGGAGTAGGTAAGGCAAAAGTGGTTGATCCCTTTGTTTTTTTATCATAATGCACATCCCTTTGGGGTATTTGATAGTAGTACACGTATATACAGCCATAGGAATCAAGATGATCCACTTAGTCCCCTACATAGAGAGGTGAATGATTATATTCCTGAAAATACAGATCCTATTAATAGAGAAGTGAGTGATCATATTCCTACAAATACATATCTTATTCGGCCTCTAACTGATAGACCTATTAGGAATAGACATGCAGCTACATGGACTAAGGATTATGAATGTGATTATTTACCTTCCTCTAGTAGCCAAAACTCAAGTAGTAATGATAATGATTTACAAAATGATGCTGGCTTGCTTGATTCTATTGATTTTGATTGTTTATCTGATTCAAGTAAGTGTTTTCTGTCTGCCATTGATAAAATAAATTGAACCAGAAACCTATAAGCAAGCCTCAAAAGATCCTAGGTAGGTGGAGGCTATGAATAATGAGATTAGAGCCTTAGAGGCAAACAAAACATGGACTATAGTAAGTTTACCTAAGGGAAAGAAACCAAGAGGTTGCAAATGGGTGTTTAAGGCTAAGTATAAGGCAGATGGCATGTTAGACAAATTCAAGGCAAGGTTAGTTGCCAAAGGGTATAATCAAAAGGAAGGAATAGATTTTTATGAGACTTTTTCTCCCGTGGTTAAAATAGTAACTATTAGGACTGTCTTAGAAATTGCTATCATTAATAACTGGGTTATACAACAAATAGATGTAGATAACGCCTTTTTGCAGGGAGATTTACATGAGGAGGTCTACATGACCATACCTCAGGGTTTTGATAAAGATGAAGTACAAAATAAGGTTTGCAGGCTTACAAAATCTTTATATGGTTTGAAACAAGCATCTAGACAATGGAATGAGAAATTGACTCAATCTTTAATAAAAGGTGGTTTTCAACAAAGCAAACGTGACTATGCTCTTTTTCAAAGACAAACTAAAGATGATTTAGTATTTGTGCTTGCTTATGTAGATGATTGATGATTACAGGTAGTAGCTTGAAAGCTATTAATGATGTAAAACAGTTCCTTCATAGTCAATTTAAAATTAAAGACTTGGGAACTTTGAAATATTTTCTTGGGTTGGAAATTTTAAGATCTAAGTATGGAATCATTCTTAATCAGAGGAAATACACTACTGAATTGATTGATCAAACAGGTATGGACGAGTCAGAAACAGTGATGACACCTATGGAGCAAAATCTTAAGTTGACAACAGCTCCAACTAAGAAGGATCACTGTGTGGAAGATGCTGGAATGTACAGAAGATTAGTGGGTAAATTGCTCTATTTAACTTTGACAAGGCCTGATATCTCCTTTACTGTGCAGGTATTGAGCCAATTTATGCAAGAACCTAAGGAGTCACACTTGAAAGCTGCGCTAAGACTAGTCAAGTATTTGAAAGACACCCCAGGACGTGGGATATACATCTCAGCTGAAAATTCTTTAAAGGTGGAGTGTTATTGTGATTCTGATCATGGAGCTTGTGCTGACACCAGACGATCAGTGACAGGTTTAGAGGGTCGTTGATATGTTGGAAGTCTAAGAAACAGACTATTGTCTAAGAATGTGGAACCAGTCAAAAATGGCCATATCAAAGCTGACTTGGATAGTAGGGCTGTTAAAAGAGTTAAAAGTTCAGAATGTGGAACCAGTCAAAATTTTCTGTGATAGCAAATCTGCAATTCATATTGCCACATCCAGTGTTTCACGAGCGTACAAAGCATATAGAGATAGACTGTCACTTTGTGAGAGATAAATTGCTGGCAGGGATGATTATGTTTGAGTATGTAAAATTTGGTGAACAAATTGCAGATTCGCTTACTAAAGCTCTAGGAGGTCCACAGCATGAGTATCTCCTTGGCAAGTTGGGAACATGTGAATATAGGATTCCCAACTTGAGGTGGAGTGTAGAATAATATTATTTGTTATTTATAGTTGTACATATGTTAGGGACATTTGTGTAATTATAAAATGGTTAGTTGCAGTCCCAACTTGGGACGTACTGCCTATAAATATGTGCAAGAAGGCAGGATATGTTGTAACATGAGAATTTTATTGTATGGAATAATAATGTGTATTATTCATTGGGCCTGTGTGTTTTCATCAGTATTACCTCTTGTACTTTATATAATATCAATGTAATTAATTTGAATAGATTAAGGAAATTAGTTAAATTAATTATCTATAAAAAATAATGTGAGTTGGTTTTCTTAAAATACTCTCTTAAATCATTTGTATTGAAAGTTTCAAGAGGTAGTTTGCAAGAGAGTATTTTAAAAAACAATTAACTCACATTCTTACAAATAACTAACTAAATTATTTTTCTTAATTTTTAGCTATAAATAAACTAATAAGTTATTTTCACATATGCATCAACATCATAATGGTATTTTATAGTATATCTAACACCTTTAAGTATTTTTAAGGTACATCAAACACCCTAAAGTATTTTTTGTGCCTTGATACTAAATGTGTCAAAAAATATTTTGCGGTGCTAGATATACTATAAAATAGTTTAGGGTGTTGGATGTAACTAAGTAATACTTCGACACGTTGGATGGAGCTTAACCCTTATATTCCTATATATTATCCAATCTTTTGTATTTGGAATAATCGCAATTAAAACATGGCTACTATTTATTTTAATTGAAAGAGGTTCATTTTATAACAAGTTACCATTGATATCTCATTATTACTTTTTTTTGGCCGGAGGGGGGGGGGGTTGGGGGACGGGGAAAAATAAAGATACATGTATAGCTAATTCAAAGACTGAGTTATGAGCCACGGACTTGCTTATTTCTTCCGCTCATATATTACTTCTTTTTTTTATTTTTTTTTAAGTATGAGTGTATAGCTCATTATTGTATTTGGACCAATAAAGCCGCTAATTAAACCAATTTCCTGGCTAATCCAGTCAAGGGTTTTTAACAGGCCAATCTCGTTAGAGTTTATATATATATATATATATATATTTTACTTGTTGAACTTGAAACAACATCGTTTTAAGTTTTTAAAAATAAAAAATAAAAAAAACAAAAAACAATAGGTTAGATTTGTGTTTTACTAACTTTTTTTTATTAGATTATGTGTGGTTTTATACCAAAATGTTCTATTTACTTATTGATTAATACCTTTTTATTTAAATATTACTCTTTATAGAGTTATATATAAATACTTTTATATGTTTTAGTTAAACTATATTATATATTGAATTGACCACAATTCAACCGGCAAATCATTAACTATTGAACTACTGTCTCAACAAATTTAATAACTCATCCGATTTTTAGTATACCCTGTTAAAAACTTATACTCAACTTGATCTTTTTATTCGTACCCGCTTGCATGATTGCATTACACATAGTTATTTAAAACAAAAACAATAAATCCCAAGTATGGTTACCAACCTTGATTTTGGTAATTTTAATTCTTTGAGGAGACTTTACACAAAATGTGGAGAGAAGATCCAAAAAATGGACTCCCTTGTGGGGTTTACATGTGTGACCCGAAGTACAATTCTTTTTTGGTCTAACTCGTTGTTCTGCTAATTTAAGAGGTGTACGTTTTTCCTTTTGACCAAATACTTTTAAGAGATTCAAATGCTTACCGATCTTGACGATTTGATTAGGAGAATTTGTCAAAATGATTATTCAAGGGAAAGGAGACGTTCTTTCAATGGAAAAAGATATTTAAGAACGCTTTAGAAATATTAATCACAATTAAATGTTTTGAATTTTTTTGAAAAAAAGATTATGATCTTTGGTTGAAATTGAATTTTTTGAGTTGATTTTTTAAGTATGCAGCTTTGGTATATATATTTTAGTACTTCACTTTGACTTAAAAAAAAAAAACAGGTTCTTATTTTTAATTAATATTCTTATAATATCCTTATAGTTCGTTTTCCCGTATGCGAAAACAAAACGGTGACGTTTCATACTTAATAATTCTGGTTAATTTTAATATACTTATATTCATAATTTTAAGGACATGACAGTGGCAAATTTTTGGACTGGTCAATTACTAGCATAAAAACAATTCAGTCAATTATTCCTTCCATTTCAAGAAATTCAGACAAGCAACCATTGCATATCAGATTTGTAGACAATGATATTTTGAAGTCAAAGGAAGACAGAAATTATATATCAGGGCAATGGAATAATGTATTTAATTGCAAAAGAAGACTCCATAAAAGAAAACGAAAAGAGAGGACAATGAAGTATATATAATTCTGTGTGTGTGTGTGTGTGTAATAAGTTCACTATGGAATGTACAACAATTTGACTATAAACAATTGAATACATTCGTGGTAAAAGAGAAAAGAAAAAAGGCAAATAGCTATCTGGATTCTCTAAGAACATCAACTCCGTCCAATCAAATACTCAGCGATCAATGGTATCTTACACACACACACACACACATTTTTTTGCCAAATTATATATATATATATATCTTAGTATTCATCAGCAGTGTTGTGTATAGCTATCGGCAATAGACCCGGCGGTGCCACCCTCCTCCGCAGCAGTTGCCACCGCCGGAGGCGGGGGAGCCAGCGGTCATATATAGTTTTGATGAAAGGGTGAAGGTCAGAGACCACTAGCGCGAAGTACAAAACGAACTGAAGCCACCAGAGAGAGGGAGGGAAAAGAAGGGAAGTCAAAGAAGCAACCGAGAAGGATCCAAGAAACAGCATCACTTTCCTAAGTTGAGAGCTAAAAGTGGGAAGACAACGCTGGGCCAGAAACAACAGGTAGTAGCCGAAGACGGCGACGACGGAAGCCATAGTGGTGACCGGACGAACCTGGAAGGGAGCGGCGGCCTGAATCTGGAGAAAGGCGAGAAGAGCCGGGATAGTGAAAGCAATGATGGAGTGTAGAGATGTGAGCTCAGGAGCTAAGTTAAGAAGGATGGTTATAAGGATTGTAATCTGAAGCCGATTGATCAGAAAACTGACGGAAGTTCGCCAAATACGATTAAATGAGGTTGTTTCTGGCACAAGATTTGGCATCTTTAGTTCTATAGAAGCTCGAACTTAGTGTTAGGGTTCTTGCACTCTGGGAAAGCTAGGGTTTATTTATATTGAACCAGAAAGGCCTTGTTTAATTTGGATTTTAGGTTTAAAAAAAATAAGAAAGGTTGGAAAATAATAGTAGGCCTTGGAGGAGCTTTCGTGGAGCTTTCTGAGAAGCTGTATGAGAAGCTACGTCGTTCGCCCCGGACGCCAATTGCTACTATTGCCACTTGACGAAGATGAAATATGCTGTTATTTTTCATTAGTACAAATGTCGTTCTCATCATCCTTTAATTGCATGTTTGAGGTGGGATTGCAAAAGTAAGTTCACGTGAATCAAAACAAAATTCATCTCATACACTCACGTCATACACCGTAAATCACGGTAGAAAAACAGCTTCTATTGCTAATCCAAACAGATAAATATGATTAATTAATTATTTATCTGAACATTATATTTGGAATACACCAAATTAAAACAAGTATATACTACCTCAGTTTCTTAATAAATAAATTTATTGGTTCATTTAATTGAAATGACAACTCAATTTATATCGGTTTTTGAAATTTACTTTTTTTTTTTTTCAATTTATTGGGTTTTTTAATAAATTGAACTGAATTAACCGATTGATCACCCCCTTCAACTCTACCATTGATTCTTAATACAATACCTTCTATGAATTTTAATGCCAAAATACATACAAGTCTTTGGACCAATTACATGTAACCTCATTATTATCTCTAAAAATTTAAAACTGGTACCTTTCTCTTCTAAATTTTGACGGACGCCCCCTTGATGTTAAAATTAAAATTAACAAAATATATGCCATTTTTTAAGTATTTGATTAATTTGTCGTATAGCTCTTCACATTTGTTCTAATACCGCTTCCATAAATGAACGTCAAGTCTTCTTGTGGACCAAATTGTGTTTCATTTTGCGTCCATAAATGCCTAGAGCTTGTAAATTTTTTTTACAAAAAAAAAAATCCAAACAATACCTTACACCCAGTTATATTTTGACTTTGTATGAAGTCTTATAAAAATATTTTGGTTCATTTTATAAAATTTTTTGATATTTTCAATGAGTATAAAATATATTTTTCATATATACCCATATTTAATAAGGATGGTGAGAGAGTACAAATTAATTTGATGTTGGAGCTTAGTGTGATTAATATGGATAATATTTGACTGCCCAAAAATATATGGATAATGTTGAAAATTTTGTAACTGATTTAATTGATTGCTCACCCCCGCTTTTTTATTGGTCTTTAATATAATACTCACTTGTTAATTTTAAGGCCAAAATACAAACAAGTATTTGGAATAATTACATTTACATATAACCTCATTTATTTTTTAACACTATCTTTAGATGGAGAGAAAAATTAAAGGTGAGAGATAATATTATTTCTTATTCAATTTTTAATCTATCTTTTCAAGTAATGCCGTGATAAATAAATTTATTAACACAATCAAATTAAAGATTAAACTCAAATTAAAATGACATTATTATTATATTTTATTTTAAAATAAGAATATTAAGGAAAATATATTACCTAAAAACTAAAATAATTATAAAATAAACATGTCAAAATGTTAATAATATATTTTATTCATTTGACTGTCTAATTGTGTCATATTTAAGCACTATCAAATCTAATTAGGATAACTCTTGTAAAGACATTTTTTACACTCACATGGACTCTAACTTGAGACCTCGTATTTAAGTGGTTAAAGCTTCTTTCACTAGGACCCACACCTATTAGTATGATGATAAGATATTTATATCATGATTTATTAAAATCAAAATATTTTTAAGAAAAACTCAAGCTCTGTTTATTCCATTTATAATTTATAGTTATAATATAATCATTATATTAATTATAATTATATAAGAATTTTATTAAAATATAAAAAATCAAAACAACATCATCAAATTGAAGTCAGATTTAAATGAACCCATGAAATTAAAATATAATTATTACTGTACTGTGTGTGTCAGGGACATGATCCCTTGCTACAGTGCTACACGCACACTCCCTTGTAACGTGAGTTTATTTTATGATTTCTTAAATAATTGACCCCTCTTCTTCCACGCGTTATTTGTGGAAAAAAAATACCATCCCTAATCTAAAAAATAATTTCTTACACGTTAAGGCGAAGGCTGTGGGCCACTGTAAGCGTGTATGTATTGGAAGTGTGAAGGTGGTAGCAGTAAATTGTGCTTTCTCAGTTTCTCTCCAATATTGCGGAGAAAATCTGGGGAGAAAAACACGAGGCCCACACCATTTTTTTCTCCTTATTTTTTTCCTCTAATCCAAATAATGGAAAATTTATGCTTCTCCCTATTTTTCTCCTCTTCTAATTTTCTCTCCATCCAAACAAAATGATAATGTAAACGTTTAAACCTGGCACTTTCATCTTTTAAATTTTGACCAACAGCCCGTTGGTATTAAGATTAGATTTAACTGGACACCTGCAATATTAGAATGATGATAAACAAATTAGGAAAAATGTCAGCTAGGTCCCAAGGTACATAAATAATCTAAAAAAACTCCCTTTGAAAATTCCAAGGTCAGAAAAGTAATCAATTCCCTATGAGCAATTACAAAAATAACCCCCACTCAAATTTAAAAAATGGAGGCTTCATTTTGAAAAGAAAACACAATAGAGGGTTCGAATTGCTTAGCCTCTCGCACGCTCTGCTTCTCGTTCCGTCGTGCCCTGGTTCTCCGTCTAGCATCGGTGGCCTTCGACTCCGCGTCGTTGCCGTTCGACTCGGCGTGGGTGAGTCCTCCAGTCCCTAAGCATGCATCGCAGTCCGCTGGGCAAGCACGCATCGTAGTCCACCGGCGAAGCAGCCGCTGTTCCTGGGCAGCGCCAGCATCGGCCGATGTTGCAGCGGTAAAGAATCCGGCGTCCGTCCAACAACGTCAGCCACATCGCTCCTTCCAACACCCAGTGTCTCTCCATTGCTCCTCCGACGATCAGTCGTCTGCATGCCTTTGATGTGTGGTTTATTTATTTTTTTGTGAAATGGCACCATTAATCTATTGGGTTGCCACTAGTTTGGGATTGGGGGAAAGCATTGATTCTTGGAATTTACTTGGGGAAATACATTGGTTAAGGAAGGTGGTTGTCGGGTTTAAATTTTTTCTTTGTCTGTGTGTCGCTGCTCTGTGATGGCTGAATTAGTGTTGTTGTTTTAGGGGTATAGATGTTTATTTATGAGTAACGTTGAAGGCCAGGGAATGTTTTATAATGTGGTTTGCTGATAATGTACTGCTCTAGCATTGGGTTTGAGGTCAGAATCAATGGGTATGAGGCTAATAATGTGCTCCTCTAGAATTGGTGCATTTGGAAGTAAGTTACTGTTAAAAATTGATGTCCTATTAATGCTTCTGTTTGTATTGCTTATTACTGCTTTTGAGTGGTTCCAACAGAAGAATGGTCAGTATAGGAAGTAAAGTTGGCTTTAGGTACAACATACACCATTGTACGAATTGGTACTTGTCAGTATAGAATAGTTAGCAACCGTTGATATGAAAAATTGTTTGTTGTGTGTGATGAGTTGCAGAAGAAAGTTTTCTTCATGACCTTAGTTTTGAAGCATGTGAAGTAAACCTTTATGCTTCATTGTTGATTTATATGACTTAGTGATTGATATATATATATATATATTGTCTAGATGACTGTGTTCTGTACATTGCTGATGTGGAATTGCAATTAACTTCATAAATTAGTTGTTCGTTATATACAAATGATTGGTTAATGTCATATGTTTTTTATGGCGTGTGAATAAAGTAGTAATTAGGCTCAAGGTTAAGGAAAAAATGGCAAAGAAGAAAGAAAGGAAAGATGGAGAGGGGGAGAGGGTGAAAAAAGTTTCAGGGTATATATTGTTTACACAAGACTATTTTAAGAACAAGAAAAACAAGAAGGAGGAGTGCAAGCCTTTAAAAGAGGAGACACAGTCAATGAAAGAAGCTTAGGATGCATTGAAAGATGAGGAGAAGGAGGCATATAGGGTGAGGGCGAAGAATTTAAGGAGTGAGGCAAAAGGGACAAAATACGTGGTTCCATTCTTGACTCGCTGTGCTCCTAATCAATTTATGAAAGTGTGCAACAATGTGAAAAATAGAGAAGATAAGATGGATAGGCTAAAGAAAGTCAGATTTGACAAGTTAGTTCACATATGCTACTCACAAATCCCCCGAGATCTATGTGGTCAGTTTATGTCTGCATTTGACCCTCCAACTAACAATGTTTTGATTCGAGGGAGGTCATTGAACATCTTCCGGGAAGATGTACAACAATTGATAGGCTTACCGTGTGAGGGGGGACATTGAGGAAAAATTCGATAAAGAAGAAGGTTTTGAACAATTGAAGACATTGTACGGGACAGTGCCTTACAAGACCATTGGAAAATAGCTAATTGAAAGAGACGAGGATCCCGAATTTGAATTACTCTTTGTCATGTATGCGTTGGAACTATCTTGTGTCCCGGATCGGGAATTAAAGTGAGTGATAGAGTGTTGAAGGTGATGGCGGCAACAAAAGGAGCTCTTGGGCAGTACGATTGGTCGAGTTTTGTGTTGATTGAACTATCAAATTCTCTTGCACAGTACAAGAAAAAAGTAATGAAAGGGAAAGATGCAGGCAGGATCAATGTAGGCGGATGTATATATTTTATACTAGTAAGTGCATGTTTGATCTATGTAACGTGTATTGGCTTTGTTTAATTAGTTGTAAATTACTGCATTAGATGTTGAATTCTACTACTGTTAAGGTGTTATTTAATTTCTGTACAGGTGTTTTACTTGCAACATTTTCCCCTAAGCCAACTACATGCCTCTACAAGTGAAAATGCGCTTGCATTTTGGAATGACAACAACGTCAAGAGTAGAGTGCAGATAGAGAAGGAAAGCAACCAAGGGTTGCTACATTCAGTCAGTAATGTAGTTGGATCTCCCTTTTCTGAATTGCATGAACAAACTATGCTTACACACCCGATAAGATGTGAAATCTGATGTCAGCCGCACATTCAGTTGAAAGTATTGACTTAAGTTTTTGTGATGTCTAATTTGCAGGAAATCAAGAGAACATATGATCGAATTATGTCAAGGGTGGTGTCAATAGTGCAAGAGGAACTTGTTTCCCTTTAGGCTAGGCTGTTGGGCGGGGGAAACATCGATGAAGGGGATGAAAAGGTGCTAGACGTGAAATCTTCGTCAGAAAGTGAAGATGATGAACATGTATTACCAAGTGAAGATGAGGGGGTGACATAAGAAAAAGAGAAGACGATGAAGTGCAGTCTATAAGTGCAGACGAAGGGTCAGAGGAAGAAGTAGGAGGAGTACATGCTATGGGACATAAGGAGGAAATGGAATCGAAAGGAAAGCAAACGGCACAATTGAGGAAATCTACAAGGGTTAAGAAACCTGCTATTGGCTCTCCTTGGGTGACAACAATGGCTAAGAAGAGAAGTCAAGATGAGAAGGATAAGGAAGTTTTATATCAAATGTGCACTACACGATGTAATTCAGCAGAGGATGAGCAGGAGTAAGTAATCACACTTCTTCAATCTCAATTGAGATGAATCACAAAAACTGACTTTGTGCGCTTGTTTGTCTATTAGAGAGTTTATGGATATGTATGATTATTTCTTGACCTGCGGTGAACTATATTGCCTTCGTCTAAGGGGGTGGATTAGTAACAGGGTAAGTTACTTGAACAATAAACTCATACTATGTTTATTGAATTCTGCGAATTGCTTACCCTTTTTTTAATGGTGCATAGTTTTATAATATGTTCTGTTATATTTACAACATTACCAGTGATATTAACAACTTAATAAGTGACGTTTACAACATGTAAGAAAGAAAGTCCTCAAGCTATGTTTACAACACATATTGCTACATTTACAACACCTTAAGTCAGTTTTACAAGTCTTTAAGCTATGTTTACAACTACATCCCACCAGGGACACCAGGGCAGTAGCTTGTCCAACAAGGCACAACATACACACCAATTTCTTCTCTCATCGTTTACAATATGTTCTGCTATATTTACAACATCGTCAGTGATATTAACAACTTAATAAGTGACATTTACAACATGTAAGAAAGAAAGTCCTCAAGCTATGTTTACAACACATATTGCTACGTTTACAACACCTTAAGTCAGTTTTACAAGTCTGTATGCTATGTATACAACTACATCCCACCAGGGACACCAGGGCAGTAGCTTGTCCAACAAGGCACAACATACACACCACTTTCTTCTCTCATTGTTTACAATATGTTCTGCTATATTTACAACATCATCAGTGATATTAACAACTTAATAAGTGACGTTTACAACATGTCAGAAAGAAAGTCCTCAAGCTATGTTTACAACACATGTTGCTACGTTTAGAACACCTTAAGTCAGTTTTACAAGTCTGTATGCTATGTTTACAACTACATCCCACCAGGGACACCAGGGCAGTAGCTTGTGCAATAAGGCACAACATTCACACCACTTTCTTCTCTTATCGTTTACAATATGTTCTGCTATATTTACAACATCATCAGTGATATTAACAACTTAATAAGTGACGTTTACAACATGAAAGAAAGAAAGTCCTCAAGCTATGTTTACAACACATGTTGCTACGTTTACAACACCTTAAGTCAATTTTACAAGTCTGTATGCTATGTTTACAACTACATCTCACCAGGGACGCCAGCGCAGTAGCTTGTGCAACAAGGCACAACATACACACCACTTTCTTCTCTCATCGTTTACAATATGTTCTGCTATATTTACAACATCGTCAGTGATATTAACAACTTAATAAGTGACGTTTACAACATGTCAAAAAGAAAGTCCTCAAGCTATGTTTACAACACATGTTGCTATGTTTATAACACCTTAAGTCAGTTTTACAAGTCTGTATGTTATGTTTACAACTACATCCCACCAGGGAAACCAGGGCAGTAGCTTGTGCAACAAGGCACAACATACACACCACTTTCTTCTCTCATCGTTTACAATATGTTCTGATATATTTACAACATCATCAGTGATATTAACAGCTTCCTTTGAGCAGTATAATTTTTGACACTCTCATAGTGTCTTACCATCAGCTGAACCTAGTGATGTTGCGATGTGCATAATATTCTTGAGCTAACACTAGCAACATCATGAGGTCTTGTGCACAAGCCATTATGTATGTATGTTTTCACAACAACAAGCCATATATTTTTCCTTGTGCTTCTAGTTTGAACCAGTCATCTACAAATGTGTAGACATTACCACTAAGTACCTTAATAGCTGCACATGCATGGGCGCAAGGTACTCCACTCATTTGTCATGCTAGACAAGTGCATTTTCTTTCACCAAGATCTACATTCACAAAAATGATGGCATCTCCACATCTACTTCGAACCGAGAACTAATTGTCTCCATAATATGATGCTTCCATATTTTCAGCATGTTTAACTTGTTGTAGCAACTTTTCTTCAATTCTTGGTCCCACTGCATTTTTCCAACTACCCATGGCCATCTTGCTTGTAATCAATTTTCGAGCCAATTTCTCCTGATGTTCATGAATTAAAACTGACACGGTGTGCTTCCTTTCTGTTAACATCCATACATTAAATGACGCTGCAAGATTACTGGTTATGTTATCCCACCTTTTGAAAGGAAACTTGCTTAGAGCCCATTTGTCAACATCCCCATGATTCTCCACCCAATCTGCCAATTGTGGATTGAACAATCTTAATTTACCCATTGCACTAGTGAAGTCTTTATCCAACCTTGCATATGCAATTGCATCAAGAAGAAGGAGTGCATTCTCCTTGCTATTCCCCGATGTTTGTGTCCGACCTCTACTAATTCCTAGGAACTCGGCACTATAATTTTCCTTCACATGCTGGTAGCAAAAAGCATGTCTCTCACTGACAAATATTTCTTTTACAACATCAATAATCGCATTATTGCAATCTGAGACAATTGTTATCAACATTGAGCCTATAATGTCTTTCATGTTCGATAGAAACCAAGACCATTCATCATATGTCTCACCACTCACAATGGCATATGCTAGGGGAAACATCTGGTTGTCTGCATCGTATGCACTAGCTGACAACATTGTCCCTTATAAGGGCCACTTAGATGACAACCATCTACATAAAGTATGGGTCGACAACCTCCTAAAAACCCTTTAATCAAACAACCGAAAGCAATAAATACCCTATGAAATCTATTGTTAGATGAGGCTCCCCATTTTGTAACTGTGTCCAGGTCACTCTTGATTAGTCTGTCACATATCCAAGGAATTACCATGTAAGAGTCTTCTACTCGACCATGTAATTCCCTTAACGCTCTTTCTTTTGCCCTATATGCTTGACAGTAGTTCAGCCGCACCCCATACTCTCTGTACATGTCTGATTGAATGATGTTAGCAGTCTTATCAATATTGCACCTCAAACCATCCATTACGATTGATGATGTCAAGCTCAACCTGTGTGGATGTAAAACTATTAGGCTATCTTGTGCTTGGTGAATGTGTTCACTTTTGAGTGTTCTAATGGTTATAAACTCTGTATCTTGATGTTTTCCTGATGAATATGCACCCATGTACCAATGACAACCATCAACCTTGCACTTCACAATTATCTTGTGTTGATTGTTCTTGACAAATTGGTATGCAAACTTATGAGCAATGCTATATTTGTATAATGTTTGAGAAGGCTCACAGCATTCAAAAAAATATGTCCTGCTCCAATAATCAAATCCCTCCATTTTCCATGATTCATTTTCTGGTATAGGGGTTGGCACCATTTGTGTAGCACAAGTCAATGATGGGATCACTTGACTTTCATTTAACAAACCATGTGGGGATGTACACATTCCTCCTTCACCTCCAAACAAATGATCAATCCTGCAAGAAATTACAAGTTTTAGTGCTCTTGCACATATTCACGTTGGAAAAAATTACTTTTCTTATCCCAAATAAACTTACACTTCTTGCTCTTCCACTTGACTATTCATTGCTGGTTCTGTACTGTCATTATAACTATCCTCTTCAATATACACACGACCATATTGTTCATTATATTTGATTAGATGATCCACCCCTTCGTCATCTACAAGATCCACAAATGTTGATGTATCAAGGGTAACTTTGAACTTCATTTGCATTTCATTCCTTTCTTTTCCCGTTATGGATTATATGATTCTTCGCAACTCCTCATATGTTGTGCCTTCCTTTATGCATCTTGTTCTTACTAAACCACCAACATATTGCATTTCATCTTCTCTACCATTTAAAAACTTCCCCCCACATGAAAGAAACAAAATAAATTCTTCCCCGAACAACTTCCCATCTTTCATGTCAATCTGCAACACAAACTTCGTATTATCAACTTCCAAAGCAATATTTACAACTTCATACCCACATATTAACAACACGTTAACTACACGTTTTATTCCTAAACATTTGCTTTTTCTAATAACACCAAACACACTAAAAATAAGGCCAAAACTCTATTTTTTTCCCCAAAAACAGAGCATAGCTACGGTACATATTAACAACTTTCACAGCAATATTTACAACTTCATATGCACATATTAACAACACGTTAACTACACATTTTATTCCTACACATTTGTTTTTTCTAATAACACCAAACACACTAAAAACAAGGCCAAACCTCTGTTTTCTTCCCCAAAAATAGAGCACAACTACGGTACGTATTAACAACTTCCACAGCAATATTTACAACTTCATATGCATATATTAACAACATGTTAACTACAGTTTTATTCCTACACATATGCTTTTTCTAATAACACCAAACACACTAAAAACAAGGTCAAACCTCTGTTTTCTTCCCCAAAAACAGAGCACAGCTACACTACGTATTAACAATATCTACAACAATATTTACAACTTCATATGCACATATTAACAACACGTTAACTACACTTTTTTTCCTACACATGTGCTTTTTCTAACAACACCAAACACACTAAAAACAAGGTCAAACCTCTGTTTGCTTACCCAAAAACATAGCACACCTACGGTACGTATTAACAACTTCTATAGCAATATTTACAACTTCATATGCACAAATTTACAACAATTTTTTTTGTTCATTTCAGCATTTTTCCAACAAAGAATACCAATTACATTTGTCATTCTCACTTTAAACACAGCAACTCTTCTGTTACCATGCCACAAAAGCAAAGCACTCTAACATAAATCCAACCCACCTAAGGTGAAACCCCAACTTCAATGATCAAGCTCATTTGTCTACCAAATTCTTAGCTTTTCTTATCTACTACCTACCACGTACTCCATTTTTTAGCTCAAGATCCAACCTTTCACCAACCCCTCACTCTCAATCTAACCAACTTTCACACACAAAAAAACAAAATTTTCTAGTTCATTTCTGTACGTTGCTACACGTACCCGGACGATGATGAAGACGATGTTTCCAGCCACATTAACACCACTTTGTATCCATTCAATGTTGCACCACCTATGCCCTTCGTCCGTGTGCGTTTTCCTCTTTTTCCTTAATGCCTTGATCACAAATACGTGCTTCACTCCTCTCTCCTCTGTGCGTTTTCTTTTCTTATTTGAGTGGGGGTTATTTTAGTAATTGCTCATAGGGAATTGATGTCAGAAAAGTCCCTAGGGACTTTTCTGACCTTGGAATTTTTAAAGGGAGTTTTTTGAAATTATTTGTGTAACTTGGGACCTAGCTGACATTTTCCCAAAAAATTATATCTGACATGTGGCATGAAATTTTAAGTATCTGATTATTTTGACTAATCGTACGTAACATTCCCCCAAGGAAAAAAAAAGGAAACACATAACATTTCTTCAGGGTGATGCTCTGAGGGACTACTACTATAAAAATAGAGATTAGTGGAGTACGTTTTATGTCACTTCTTTAAAGAAGTGCCACAGCTTCTTTTTAGATTTTTTAAATTTTTATTTTTAAAAAAAAATACTTTAGGTGGCGCTTCCTCAAGGAAGTGCCACAGCTGCTTGGTGACATTAGGTGGCGCTTCCTTGAAGAAGTGACACCTAAGGTGTTTTCTTTTTTTAAAAAAAGAAGAAGTAGCAGCTGTGGCGCTTGCTTAAGGAAGTGTCACAGCTGCTATGTATTTTGTGTGGCACTTAGCTTAGGAAGCATGACAAATTCCTATTTTTATTATATATTTTATACTTTAATTGGGGATTTTGTCATAATTACTGAGCTTAAAATACCTTCTTTGAGATAAATTGAGATTAAGAGTAAATGGATTAAATTATGAGTAAAAAGGGCAAAATTGTCAATAAAATTATAATTACTTTTAATCATTGATTTTTCTCAGAATATTTGATGTTGGTTAAATTGTTTTCAATTGAAAATACTTGGAAATTTGGATTAAATATGAAAATTGTAATTTGGGTTTGAATTTTGGAAATGACAATTTAGTCCAACCAATTTTAAAACTGCCAGTTTGGTCCATGAATTGAAACACAGCGTTTTGGCATAGGTCAGATTTGAATTAGTGGGGGAGCTGATATTTAAAAACAAAACCAGAGACGCATGAGGAAAAAGAGCCGCAACACACACATCGCATCTGCACTTTCACCTTCTTCTTCATCTCTCGCCGGCGGCACCACCCACCACCATAGCCGCCAGCGAGCATCATCGCCAGTACAGTCCTAGCAGAGAAGCTGGGAGGTGGAGATCAGAAGGTGGGAGCCGTGAGTGACAGAGGGAGCTGTCGTTCTACACCATCGTTCACCACCGCCCTTCATCACCTTCATCATTCCTTCATCGCCGACAGCCACCACAGCAACCCCATCCTTGCATCAGCTTCTATTATTTCGTCAGCCTCCCACTGCCTGAAATCATTCCAGACCATTGCCTCCTCTGTTTCTGAATTCTGAACCAGCAGTGACTTCTTCTCTGAATTGATGTGTGGCAGTGACTAATGTCTCAATCCCTCGTAGCAAATGGCTATAACATGAGCTTGGAGCTTTAATAGGGGAGTTTTTGCTATTTCAATTCTCTATTTCTACGTTATATTTGTGATTCCTCGGTCTTAGATGAATTTTATAATGTTGAATTGATTTATGTTGATGTATTTAGAAAATTGGATATGGCTTGAACCTTTGTTAGATACTTGACATTATGCTTAATTAGCTTAATTATCATTTATTTGTGCTGGTTAGTCATTGAATTGATGATTTTGTGAATATTTTGTGCTAATTTCAAGGTGGCTTGGTTAGTGGATCAAGGGTGTCTTATGTTTATATTGGTTAATTGAGTGTGAATTTATTAATTGTATTTAGCATTGAGTTTTAACATCATTAATCTTGATTTTTCATATGGGTGGCCATTGTTAAATTAAGATTAATAAGAAAATCAAGTGGTAATGCGAGATGGCTCGGTTATTGGATCAAAAGCTAAATATGATTTTTAAGTTCATTTAATTGCTAGAATGCTTAATCAACCTAATTTAGAGAGATTAATATGCAATGTGGCTTGGTATTGATCAATCTATATTAGGCCTAGTCTAAGGGGTGGCCCTTGGAGCTATTTTGGAACTAGCATGATAAATCTCCCATAATCATTTTAAGTGAGGATTGCTTGCGCCATTACTATGAGGGGTTGTTTATTCCATTGTTGATTCCTTTACTTTTCTTATTTTATTAATTCCATCATCATTTCATTTCATGTTTTCAAGAAAAATCCCAAAAAGAATTAGTTTAGAACAATTTAATTCTTAATTGCAAAAAGTAGTTGATAGTTAAAAAGACCAAAATTTTCCATTTTTAATCATTTCATGCCAATCATTGCACTTAGTTCCTAGGTAATTAATAAAAGGCTCTTCGAGAGACGATCCGAGATTGCACCCTATATTGCAATCCTTGGTTTAATTTTGAAGAAGGTTTCCAAGGCACAAAGCCGACAAAGCCTTTATTCTTCAAGTGGCAGACAAAGTAATTTTTTTTTAATTTTTTTAAATTATTCTCTCTCCTGCAATCTGGTTCTATCACATTTATCCTCTTAATCTCCACTCCCCATCTAACACGTGCCACCACTCTTTATCCTCCTAGTCCCCATATTTTCTCCTTCTCTTCTTTTTGTCATTCATCACAGTCTCTACTTCGATCGCTACTTCCTCCTTATTCCTTTGTCACTCATCACCTTTGTGAGAATTTTCTTTTAAAAAATTTGTTGTCTGCCAAATTTTTACATATATAAATAATAGATCTTCAATCGCTTTCCCTTCCCTGGATCTTATGAAGATGGTGACACTTCCTTCCTTCACACACGCACACACTCTCTCTCTCTTTTCACTTGTTTCTTCTTCCATTATATTTATATTAAGCTTCGAATTTTAGATCTGCGTCGTCCAACTTAGCATTAGCCACGAAGTAGTAAGTTTATTTGATTTAATTGCTATTTTAGCTGCATTATATCACATATATAGCTTACCAATTTATTTTGAATAATAGTTTCTTACTATTATGTTGCATATGTTTCTACACGAGAAGAAATCTTTGGTTTTTTATGACGGAGGGAATGGTGTTCGTATTGTTTTATCAATTGCTGCGCTGGTAAAGAATGTTCATATTTACTTTCAAGTTTCCTACTTTTAATTGTTTTAATTTTCCTTGATGAAGAATGCTTCTGAAATTTCTTTTCTCATTTTATTCCTGAAAAAATTATTCTCATGTGTATATGCTAAAAAATAAATAAGATAAAATTAAATTTTATTATATATAAGTTGTATTTATTTAGTATTTATAATTATTAATATTGATGATTTGCATGAATAAAATAATTATTTATTTTAACACTTATATTTTACTTAATAGTGATTTTGTTAATTATTTATTTGGTAATTTTTTTAATTTTGTTGTGGATATGAAAATGCGTTTAAAGTGTGTTATCAATTATAATTATGGGATTCTTTTGATAAAAAAAATAATTATATGGTTCTAAAAGAAAAATACAAAAATAATTTTAAAAAAAAATACCTAGGGTGGCGCTTGCTTGAACAAGTGCCACAGGAAGTCACCTCCTGCGGCACTTGTTCAAGCAAGCGCCACCCTAGGTATTTTTAAAAAAAAAAGTAAAAAAGAAAATACTTAGGGTGGCGCTTGCTCAGGAGGACCTCCTGTGGCACTTGCTCAAGTAAGCGCCACCCTAGGTATTTTTTTTTAAAAAATAATTATTGACTTCCTGTGGCACTTTTTTAAGGAAGCACCATAGGAAGTGTTTTTTTTAAAAATATATATATATATATGATGTGGCGCTTCCAAGCGCCACAGCTTTTTTTAGTGGCGTCTTGATATGTGGCACTTACTAAGTACCACAACTAATTCAAATATAAACACCACAACTTTATTTTTTTTTAAGTAGTGGAGGTGGTTTCTCTCCATGCTTTTGCCATCCGCTGTGGTCCTTCTCTTTGGAACGTCACTGTTTTCTGCGTAAAGTAGTTGATGTTGTTTGGAAGATGCTTCTCTCCTATTCCTTACCGTCCGCGGCCCTCGTTTTTTCGTAAAATTATGCCATTTTGGTGCAAAATACTGAAGCTGGTAACTTTTTTTCACAAAAAAAAAATAACATTCAGGATCCTAAAGTATGTTTTTTTAGTATCATCCAATATCCTGAAATAGTTTTTTAATAGTACTTAGTATCCTAAAAAAAAATTTAGTCCACTTACCACCCTAAAATAATTTTTAATACCACACAATATCTGGTATTCAGCACCCTAAAATATTTTTTCACTTAAATTGACTCAGTATCCTAAACTAATATTTATTGCATCTAGCACCCAAAATATTTTTCCGGTAACACTTAGTGTTTCAAACTAATTTTTAGTACCGTATTTTAGGGTGCCTGATGTACTAAAAATTAGTTTAGTATATTGAGTCAATGTTAGTGAAAAAAACTATTTTAGGCTGTTGAATGCTAGATATTGGTGGTATTCAAAAAAATATTTGATGGTGGTAAGTGGACCAAAAAAATTTTTAGGATCTGAGTGCTATTAAAAAAAATATTTCAGGATACCAGATGGTACAAAAAAATACTTCAGAATGTTCAATATTATTTTTTTTAAAAAAAAGTAATCAACTTCAATGTTTTACGTCAAAACGGCGCATTTTTGTAGAAAAGGTGGGCAACGGACAATATAGAAATAGGTGAGAAGCCATTTCCATGTTTTTTTCAGAAGGTACATTTAACACTTTAAATATTTTTCAGTAGCATATAATATACAAAATTAAATTTTTTGTGCATCCAAAGTCTAAAGTATTTTTTCATAGCACTCATTATATCAAAATACTTTTGTGTTCATCTAACATCTTAAAGTATTTTTTTTAGTGATACTCATTTTTTCAATCTAACACTCTAAAATTTTTTTAATAGCAGTCAATATTCTATAGTAATTTTTTGTGTAATTTTTCCCTCAAAGCATTTTTCTCAATAGTAATATAATAAGTATCCTAAACCTAGGATACTAAATGTTCCTGAAAAAATAATTTAGGATGTTGGATATTAAGTATTACTAAGAAATATTTTAGAATGATGGATGAAAAAAATTAGGATATTAGTTGCTACTAAAAAAATAATTTGGAGTGTTAGATGTACAAAAAAAATTTAAAAAAAATCAGTATTACTGAAAATAGACTTTAGGATGTTGAATGATTAAAAAATTATTCTAGCATAATGAGTGCTACTCAAAAAAAATTTTAGACTGTTGGAAGCACACAAATTTAATTTTGGAACAAAATGAGTGCTCCTGAAAAACACATTTTATAAACCTGTTTTTAAATGATCAATGTTAAAGGGACATGTTTCCTTAACATGGCAAGTTTCAGATCCGTACGATTCAAGTGAACTTGTATCTGTTTGTAATTTATTATTGCATGTCTTCTTCCACCGCAGCCATAAGTGAACGTGAAGTCTTCTTGTTTTTTTTTTTTTTAATATAAAGATAGATTACATTAAGTTTCAAACAGTAAACTTAATATAGACAATCTAAATACCAAAAGCAAAAGCCTCTCACCCTTTATCAACAAGCGCCTCTTGAAGAGGAGGAGGTAGTTGATCAAGGGAAACAAAATTACCCTAAATAGAATAACCCATCTTGACGACTGCTACCATGTTTTGTTTCATGCTAATATAACTCAAAAGAATAATTGCCACTCCTTAGACAGCCACAATCTCGCCTGTACAATGATATCCCTAAATGAACGATCTTGGTCACCAACATCATTAGTAAATTAATAGATTCAATACAATCATTAAAAACAATAACATGTCTATAGCCTCTATTCAACATGAAGTCTTCTTGTGGACCGAATTGTGTTTTTTCACAATACAATTGTTTATTATTTTACGACCATGAAAGTCTAGAGCTAGTAAATTTTTTTGAAAAAAAAAAAAAGCTTGACAAAACTATATATAGATTCTCTTGCACATGGGCACAAGGTTTTTTCAGAAAAAGACTCAAGATTTTAAATCAATCTATTGGAATTGATTTTAGATTATTGAAATTCAACGTCTTTATCTATCTTTTTGTTATTTTAAGGTATTTTTCTATCTTTTTTTAAATTTTTTCTGGGACAAATTTTTTTAGAAAATTAAGTAATGTAGAAAATTTCATTTATATACGTAGTCCTCTCAGCGCCTCACACATGCATGTCAAAAAATGATGAAAGTGAAACTAGGGATATAAAATAAGAACAGGTGACCAAATTATAGCTTTCCCTACAAAGTTCTACTTACCATGGTACTCGTACCCGGACTGGACCAGCCGGTTTGGACCAGAAACTGGCCAGTAAATCGGTCCGGCCCTTCTTTTTAAAAATCGATTTTTTTTTAAAAAAAATTAGAATTTCATATTAATAATCTTAAAATATTCAATTTTTTGCCAGTTTAGTCTCAGGCCAGCTTCGGTTTAACTCCGATTGACCTACTGACCCTTGACCTAATACCTTGGCTAGTTCAGTGATCGGTCTGGGTTTAATTATCTTGCTACTTACTATCAGTTTGAACTTTTTAAAAAAATGAAAATTTATCTTTAATATAATATAAGAATTAGGTAACTTTTTTAAAAAAATTAAGAAACTAAAGATATTACTTAATCATAGTATATTATATGTTGTAGATTAATAAATTATAAATTAATTTATAAGTCTAAATTAACTTAGAGAAAAACCATAAATATAAACACTTTCAATTAATTTATGTAGCTTCCTTAATCTCTTTAGAAAAAAGTTAACTGACTTTTATATTAAGGGTTTAAGAAAGAATATTTGTAAGCACTACAGAACATGTACTAGGTTGTGAATGTGGTCACTCACAAGCCTTGGAGGAATTTTGACTTGGAGGCATACGAGTTCCACACCTTGTGTGTGAGAGTAATAAATAGTATTTCCTCCTAACCTAAAAGTAAGAACTAGTTAATTTTTTTTTTAGGATTAAGAAATTTAAATAAATTACTTAATTATATTATATTTTGTTCATCATTAGATTAAATATCGGTTTATAAGTTAGGTAAAACAGTTTGGAGAAAAAATTATAAATATAATTACTTTAAAGAAATTTAATTAGCTTTCTTAATATCTCTAAAAAAGTCAACTGATATCTTATATTTAGTACCGGAGGTAATAAGAAACATGCAAACTCTTAAAAATAATTATATGATGACAAGGGTGTGACTTTTCTGATGGTGGGGTCTAGATTACGCTTTGTGTATCCACCAAGTTTATTAAAGCTGGACCGGTGACTGAATCAGTTGAGGTATTTGCTCAAGGGTCAGTAGGTTAGATTGGAGTCAAATCGAAGATAACCCAGGGCTAGACTAATAAGGAAGCAAAGATTTCAAGGTTGTTTATATGAAATTATGAATAAAATTTAAAAAATGAATTAATTTAAAAAACCAAAATGTTGATATATTGACTATAGCATTAGGAAAAGAAGCACAATCAAACTACTCGGTAAATTAGGAACTTACAACTTGTTAGCTCGAGGGGGAGTGTTAGCAAAAGGAGAAGAAGCACAAATAAGACTACTCGGCAAGTTAGGAACTTATAACTTGTTCAGCCCCAACTTGAAGATGAGTGTTAGCATGATAAGAATAGTGTTTACGTGTGTGTAAATAGTTAATTGTGAAATCGATACATTGATTTTGTATAATCCAGGTGTTGGGCTGATTAGGCCTTACGGATTATTGTCCGAATAAATGTGTGTATAAATGGGTTACAGAACAATGCTTTGTTGATAATATATTTTTACTTCAATGAAAGATGAATTATTCAGCTATGTTGTGTATCTCTCTTTCTCTCTTATTTGATCAAGATTTTCCCTTTTAAGACTTAGAGCGTAAATAGTTTTCACCTTTTCTAACAAATGCGCTTCCGGAAATTTGAATTCGTTTTCTCCTCCTTATGAAGTGAGACCGCGTACCATCTTAATTAACAACTTGTTGATAGCTATGCTACGTCTCTTTATTAACAATAACAATTTATCATCGTACTAATATCCATATGAGCAATAATTTATAGAGATTCTTCGTATCTTACTCTCATTACTGCACAAAACCTTGCTTTCTTTTAAATTTTTTATGTTAATTTTTTTAAAATCAGTGTATAAAAATAATTTAGAAATTTAAAATTGGTTGATAATAACTTAAATTTAAATTTTATTTTAATTCATATGTTCTCGAAATTATATAAATAGTGTGGCAGTAGAATCATAAGCTCAATGATATATGCATTATTTTTCCTCCTAAAAATAATAATAAGATTATTTTTGTCCATGTGAAATTAACTACTTTTCTCTTCTCTCTAATTTTTTCCTACTCTAGTAAGGAGAGAAAATCGCTTCCCCACCTCCATTTTTTTCCCTTCCCTCCATTGATTCCCTGGAAAAAAACGTTTCTCCCCATCATTTTTTCTTCTCAGCCAAGCACAAGGTAAAAACAAAACAGAGAGAATGACAACTAAAGACCTGATAAGAAGGTAAATATTATTCTTAAATATTGATAAATTTGAGAACAAAAGTTATAATATTAATGAGGTTCTTATGGAGTATTAAGCTTATTATTCTAAGATTGTTAGTTGTCATTCTCTCTAAAAGAAAATCTAATTTTAACGATGTTAAAACACTTAAGCTTAGGCCCATTAATTAAGTGGGAACCTAATAGCATTCATTAATCAAGGTCATACAACTTAATACTAAATAACAGGATTTTTTGTACAAAAAAGAGAGAGCAAGATTTAAGGGGGGCAAATTGACTTGGGCCTCAAGTAATTCCTGAACTTGCATAATATCTATATTGCAAGGATTACCTATGCAATTGGGCGTTGTAGCATCATAGAGGCAGAACAGTCCTTTGTATGGGAGCTCGGTTTCAAACGAGTAACACTCGGGTCAGATGCAAAGGTGTGACTGGATATCCAAAGTTGATACAGCAATCGTGGCAGATGCGTTGGCCAAGAAAGGGTTGGCAATTTCTTACTTGGAAAAAGATTGTATGGGATTCACTTTTCCCCTATTGACTAGTTAACCAGTTGGATCAATAAATCGGCTAAACTTGTTTTCTGGCTAGTCCAATCAAAGGTTTTAAACAGGTCAATCAGGTCATATTTCATATTTTCCTTCCAGTTGTTGAGCCTGAACCGATATTGTTTTAAGTTTTTTTAAAAAAATTAGCGGTTTATCTAAATGTGGTATTTACTTATAGATTAATAACTTTTTTATTCAAATATTATAGATTTAAATATGAATACTTTTATATGTTTTAGTTAAATTGTATTAGTTATTGAGTTCACCACAATTCAATAGTTAAATCATTAAGTGCCTATTTAGATTAGCGGTAAAAGTTATTTTTTTAACGTGATTTACGGAATACGAAGTAAGTTTCTGAAAGGAATTTTATTTCGATTTGCGTAAACGGACTTTTCCACCGCTAATTCAAACAGACCCTAACTCTTGGACTATTATCTCAACAAATTTAATGACTTTTCGGATTTTTTAATACCTTCTTAAAAATCATATACTCAACTTGATATTTTAGTGGTACCCCCAGCCATTATTTGCATAGCAGTAGTTATGTTCTTTTCTCCCAACCCATCATAACCAACATTGGACTTGGTAATTTTGATTCCTTGAGGAGACTTTAGACAAAATGTGGAGAGTGAAAAGAAAATGAAAGGACGCACTTGTGTCTGGTTTACATGTGTGAGCGGAAGAACAATGCTTTTTTGGTCTATCTCGTTGTTCTACTTAAGGGGGGAAATAGAGTTTGGCCTCATGCACTTCCCAAACTCGCCTAACTCGAAAATAAAAATGACTATGTAATACTGGGAGTTGTATTCACCAAATGGTTTTAAAACGAAGTTCGAATATCTGTCTTACAATGACATTACTGTTTCATTGGGCAAAATAATACATCACTCAACAGAAAAAAGATTGCAGAAAGGGAAATACAGAAATATCACTGTCACAGAAGATACTTGTGAGAGCCAGGAAAGAAGGAAGGACCACCAAAATATTCCACACCCACTAACGGTTTCCTGACAGCTTTTATTACGCGTCCCCCTCCAATTCGCGAAGTTTCCATGCTTGCTTCCTGATCCTCGTGCTCCTTCTCTGCTGTATCTGCTGGGCTTGTAAATTATCCTGATCTGTTATCTCTTTTGGGCCTTGGGCTTGAGTGACCATAACATTACTCCCCTCATGAATTCCAACCTTGTCCTCAAGGTTGAAGGTTGGGTACAAGTGTTGTGGAGTCTGTTTAGTTTCCCACGTGGGTGCTTGAGATGCATCCCAATGGATTAAAAACTGTTGTTGTGGACCATGAACAGACTGAACCCAACGAGTGTCCAGGATACGAGACGGTTGGCAAATAGGTCCCTCCGGTGTTGTCAACAAAGGTAGAGGTACCCGAACAGAGGGTGGTTCATCTCCATGAAATTTCTTTAACAAAGACACGTGAAAGACTGGATGAATGCGTGCATGGCTCGGTAAGGCTAACTTATAAGCGACGGACCCAATACGTTCTTCAACACGAAATGGACCAAAGTAAGCCATAGCAAGTTTCTGATATTTTTGAAGCTCAACAGAGTGTTGTCGATAAGGCTGGAGGCGTACCCAAACCCAATCGCCGACAGTGAATTCCAGCTTGACTCTCTTCTTATCAGCGTAATGCTTCATGCGTTGTTGAGCTTTAATCAGATTAAGCTTGAGTGTCATCAAAACCTCATCGCGAGTCACCAGTTGTTGATGCACATCAAACGGGGTATCCTCCAGTGACGAATGTCGTAGTAATGGTGGAGGATCGCGTCCATAGACAACCTTGAAAGGTGTCATGCCAATAGAAGAATGATATGTTGTGTTGTACCAAAATTTATCCCAGGGAAGATACATAAGCCAGCGACGAGGATAGTCCTGAACATAACATCGTAAGAATATTTCCAAACATTTGTTAAGAGCTTCCGACTGGCCATCTGATTGTGGATGATAAGCAGACGAAAAACAGAGTTGTGTGCCTTGTAACTTCAGCAAATGCCGCCAAAAAGTGCTGGTAAAAGTTTTATCTCTGTCGGAGATAATAGTACGAGGGATGCCATGGAGTTTAACTACATGTTGGAGGAAAGTATCGGCCACTTGCTGACTAGAAAATGAGGCGGGAAGTGGGACAAAATGACCATATTTGGAGAGGCGGTCCACGATCACCATAATAACAGAGTAACCACAGATAAGAGGTAACCCGGTGATGAAATCCATCGCTATATCTTCCCATATACGGTTTGGAATCGGTAATGGCTGTAGTAAACCAGCAGGATTTAATTGCAACAATTTAGCTTGCTGACACACTGTGCATCGTTTGATATACTCTCGGATATCATGTCTCATTTTGGGCTAGAAAAACAGAGCGGCAATGCGATGAAAGGTTCGTAAAAATCCAGCATGTCCTCCCAAAACCGAAGAGTGAAACTCCTGTAATATTCGATCAATCAGAGTGGAATGATCATGAGGAATCACCAGTCAATACTTCCAATACACATCACCATGCAGTAGTTGATAGTACGGAGCTGAAGCATTAGAGTGAAGTAATTGAGTTTTGAGGTTTTGAATTAATGGGGATTCGCGGATCTGCCGATACACATAATCCATAAAGGTATTTTCCAAACTTGTGAGAGACATACACGATACTCGGGACAGAGCATCGGCTGCTTTGTTGGATTTGCCAGGCCTATATTCAATCTGAAAACGGTACCCCAATAACTTCGGTAAGCAAGCCTCTTGTTCCGGTGCTTGAATTGACTGGGAAAGCAAATGGCGCAAACTATCATGATCAGTTCTGATGATAAACGGATGACCCAATAAATAGTGGCGAAACTTAGCAATTGCCTCAGTAATCGCATATAATTCTCGAACATATACCGATTGTCCCTGCATTCTAGGAGATAATTTACGGGAAAAAAATATGATGGGATGGCCTTCCTAGCTGAGAACTGCTCCAATTCCGACCCCTGACGCATCTATCTCCAAAACAAAAGGTAAGTTAAAATTGGGTAATGCAAGGGCAGGGGCTTGTGTCACAGCAGCCTTGAGTTGATCAAAAGAAAATTGAGATTTGTCACTCCAAAGGAAAGCATCTTTCCTCAATAGATCGGTTAATGGACTAGCTATATGAGCAAACTTAGCTATGAACCGGCGATAATAACCCACAAGGCCAAGAAATCCTTTAAGATGAGATACATTTTAGGACAGCTCGAATTTTAGAATCATCCATTTCAATGCCATGTGCCGAGACTATATGACCAAGATACTCGATTCGACGTTGGCCGAAAGAGCATTTGGAGAATTTGGCATATAACTGATTTGCAGTCAAAATAGAGAGGACTGTAGTGACATGTTGCAAGTGTAAGTCCCAAGAGCTACTGTAAACAAGGATATCTTCGAAAAAAATGAGAACAAAGTGATGAAGGTGAGGCTGGAATAAGGAGTTCATGAGAGCTTGAAATGTTGCTGGCGCGTTCGTGAGACCGAACGGCATAACAATCCATTCGTAAGAACCTTGGTGGGTACGGAAAGCAGTCTTTGCCCGGTTAGAGTCCCTCATCAAGATTTGGTGGTAACCCGATCGAAGATCTAACTTTGAATAGAATTCAGAGCCATATAACTCGTCAATTAATTCATCCACCGTAGGCATGGGAAACGCATCCTTCACAGTCACAGCATTCAAGGCTAAGTAGTCGATACAAAATCGCCCTGTGCCGTCCTTTTTTTTACCAAAATAACTGGTGCAGAGAATGGACTAACACTGGGTTGAATGTGACCATTGTGGAGGAGTTTAGAAACGATTCATTCAATCTCGGCTTTCTGAGAAACAGGGTATCGATATGGTTTTACCCGAACAGGTCCTGTGTTGGGTTCTAATAGGATACAATGGTCATGACTGCGGCGGGGAGGTAACCCGTGAGGCACCGAAAACACTTGCTGAAATTGAAGTAATATTGCAGACAAAGACGGGTCCATCTCCTCTGGCAGTTGGAAAACAAGGTCAAGCAGGGAAAAAGAATCCAGTACATAACACGCAGTACAAGCATCAGTCTGTGATAATCGAAGCAAATGATGGAAGTGTGCTTGAACCACTGGCGGTGTTCTGTAGCCAACTAATGTGACAAATTGGCCATCCCGTAAAAACTTAATGGTGGAAGTGCTATAGTCTGCGACATGTGGACCCAAGGTTTCAAGCCATGCAACTCCAATGACGACATCGACAGAAGCCACGGGTAGGACATACATGGACAGAAATAATGTATGGGCAGCAATTTAGACTGGAACGTTGCACACCATGTCATTACTGCGAAGAATTGTACCCGTACCACCAAGTACCCTGAGTTCCGTCGTTGGTATCTTATCCAATTTCAAATGATCCACAATACGAGGGTGTATGAAGTTATCGGAACTACCACCATCGAGGAGGATCTAAACCTGTGTACCATGAATCTGACCATCAAAGCGAATAGTGGCTGCCCCCTGTGTACCCCGAAAAGCATTCAGAGATAAATGATGTATAGTGGCCTCAACCTCAACGTCAGTAGGCCCAGGCAACTCGGCGAGAATATATGCATCACCATCCTCACAACAGAACATCATCAATTGTTTATTTGGACATTTATGAGTAGGAGAAAACTTAGCATCACAGGTGTAACACAACCCTTTCTCTTGCCAAATCTGAATCTCAGCAGGTGTAATCTTCTTTATCGGTGGTATATTTGGTTTAGGTAATAGAGGAGGTAAATTGGCCTTGCCACCGCTGATAATAGAAGATGTTGGACTGGACTTAGCACCTAAATATGGGATAAGAGCAGTACTGGAAGTATATGGAGTGGAACGAGGCTTAGAAGATGGATCGACCTTAGGAGTAGAGGTGCCATACATTGACGTATCCGCAAAGAGGCGAGTTTAGGTCATGGCGCTGAGAACCGTCAATGGACGTTGCACCAACACTTCCCGTTTTAAATCAGGAAGAAGACCACCCAAGTAACAGTCCAGAATTGCAGATTCTGGTAACTCTTCTGTGCGATTGGCCAGAGTAAGGAATTTGGCATTATAATCATCTAAAGAGCTGTCATAAGTGAGCTGAGTCAACTTGAAAAGTTGAGCACGAGCACAGTTAAATGGAGAAGGGCCATATTGAGCCTCAACGGCTTTAGTTAAAGCGAACCAATTCGGAATGCGACCGGATTTCTCAAGCATTTGGAACCATGGCAACACATTGCCATCCAAATGAACGGAGGCCAATACCAAACGTTGTGCATCTGGAATATCATAATATTTGAAATATTGATTAGCTTTGAAAATCCAGTTTAAAGCGTCAGAACCATCAAACCTGGGAAAGTCCATCTTCACTGTCTTTGTCGATGGTAGATAGGACAGGGGAAACCCAGGTGGAATAGTCCCTGAGGATGAGTCACCGCCCGAGCACTACTACAAAAAGGTAAAGCTGTGGCGCTTATAATTGCATTAACTGTGGCGCTAGAGAAGTGCCACATATCTGGACGCCACTAAAAAAAGCTGTGGCGCTTCCAAGCGCCACAACATTTAAAATTTTTTTTCTTAAAATACCCTCCTGTGGCGCTTGTTTGAGGAAGTGCCATAGGAGGGGGGCCTGACACAAGCGCCACAAGAGGGGGGTCCTATTGTGGCGCTTGCTTCAGCAAGCGCCACAGGAGGCCCCCCTCCTGTGGCACTTCCTCAAACAAGCGCCACAATAGGGGCCTTTTTTTTCTTTTTTGTTTCTTTTTTCTTCTTCTTCTTCTTTTTTTCCTGTGGCCCTTTTGTATGCTTCCTGATTGTGAAACTTTATTTAAAATGAGTGGCTTTCGTATTTATCATCTCCACAAATTGTCAATCTTTCTATTTTATATTTCAACCTATTATATATATATATATATAATTTTCACATTTAAAATTCAAGTTCCCCAACAATAATGTTCTTATATTAATACTCTCCAAAGCTAACATAAAAAATATCACAATACAAGAACTTGATATGTGAACACAGTACATCAACAACTAATTAAGTAAATTAAAAGATTACTAAAAAACGCAAACTTATCAGCAAAAAAAATTAAACAAAGCAAAAAGACAAACGAAACAAAGCAAGCTAGAATGAAATAGTCTTCTTCTTACAAATCTATTAATTGACCAGCACAAGGAGTGGGAGACCACGTTGGTGACGCTAGTTTGAGTGACGAGTGAGCGTTTGAGTGTGTTTTTTAGTGTGAAGATGATAGAAAATGGAGGGATGGGGCTGACAGATCTACTAAGAAGATGAGAAAGGAAAAGTAATTTAATGGATGAAAGAGTAGTTGAATAATTAAAGTGGAGTAGTAGTCAAAAAGAGAAGGAATGGGGGACGAACACGGAACTACTACGCGGGAAATGAAATAATTAAGAGATCTATCCATTTAAAATTTCCGCCCCCCCCCCCCCGTTTTTTTTTAAATAGGCAAGTGTGGCGCCTAATTAATTAGGCGCCACACATTGCCTATCAGCTGTGGCCCCTAAGCAATTAGGCGCCACAGCTGATATATATATCATATGTGGCGCCTAATTCCCAGGTGCCACACATGATATATGATGCAGCTGTGGCGCCTGATGGGTCAGGCGCCACAGCTGCTTGTGTGGCACCAAATGTGGCGCCTGTGTAGACAGGCGCTACATTAGGTATCTCCAATTGTGGCGCCTAATCTATTAGGCGCCACAGCTGGTACCTAAAAAAAAATTATACAGGCTAAAAATAAAAAAAGGGAAGCTGTGGCACTTGTTTAAAGAAGTGCCATAAATTGTGCGCCACCTTTTATCTTTTTTGTAGTAGTGGAGGGTCGTGATTGTGTGACATCGGACTGCAACAACGACTGTAAGAGCTATTCAATCTTGTTAAAGCGCCCATCCATTTGATCAAAACGGCCTGTCATCTGCGAGAAACGATCCTTAGCATCTTCTACAAATTCGTGAGTCTTCGTCATCTCAGTTTGAAGCTCTTTCAAACGGGTATTGTCAGCCATGGCGGAAGGAGCAATGAAAGCACCAAATGTAATACTGAGAGTTGTATTCGCCAAATGGTTTTAAAACGAAGTTTGAATATCTGTCTTACAATGACATTACTATTTCATTGGGCAAAATAATACATCACTCAACAGAAAAAAGATTGCAGAAAGGGAAATACAGAAATATCACTGTCACAGAAGATACTCGTGAGAGCCAGGAAAGAAGGAAGGACCACCAAAATATTCCACACACACTAACGGTTTCCTGACAGCTTTTATTACGCGTCCCCCTCCAATTCACGAAGTTTCCATGATTGCTTCCTGATCCTCGTGCTCCTTCTCTGCTGTATCTGCTGGGCTTGTAAATTATCCTGATCTGTGATCTCTTTTGGGCCTTGGGCTTGAGTGACCATAACAGACTAAATGGACTTTTCATTAAATGAATTTATAAGAGTTTCATCCGTTATAACTCAAAACAAATTGGGCCTCTAATTCTTCACATGGTACTTCAATTTGGACTTCGTATCTTGGCCCACGTGGACTTCATTTTGGTTCATATAACCTTTTCGGCCTACTTCTGTATCTCTTCATAGTACCAAATAAGTACAAAATCATGGAATTAAGTGTCTGTTTGGATTAACGGTAGAGAAGGAGTTTTTTTTTACAGATGGGTTTTTAGAAAAGTCAGATAACAAAAAAGTCAGATTGTAGATGTGATTTGTGTTTGGATTGGAGATGGCAGAAGTGACTTTTTTTCTAAACTTAAACCTGTTTGGATTAGTGTTTGAAAAGTTCGTTTAGATGGAAAATGACTGAAAAGAGTATGAATCTTATTGAATACTACACACACACACACACACAGATATATATATATATATATATATATTATTTGTATATATTGTGATAAGAATGAAATATGGTTGAAAATTAAAGTGAGGAATCCTGATCTGGATAAATGCAGCCGATATTCATTGATATTTAATTTGAGTTTATGGAATTATTTTATCGTAATTCAAATTTACAGTGTAATTACTTGTGTAAGGAGAATTTAATCAAAATATAATTAATAAGTTTTAGAGAAAATTGTAGATAAGGAGAAATGAATATATGTATGTAAGTAAATCTGTCACATAAAAAAATTAACTAATTAAGTATTATAAAGTTAATTTAAATTTTTTGGAGATCTAGATATGAAATTATAAAAAAAATGTTATAAGATTAAAAAAAAGAGAGAGGTAGATATCATTCCAAACGAAAGGGAAAAAAGGATATCAGGTAGCTTGCATAAAGCAGGTGGGACCCACATCAATTTATTGTCCAACGGTGACCCACGCAGCAGAAGCTCCTTCTTCTTCCATAGAAGCTACTCGCATGAGCTTCTGTGGTAAGCTCCATTTTTTGAAGAAGCGTAGTGGAAAAAAACGCACACCCAATCAGAGCTAGATGCCTCAACTGGGCTTCTGGCATGCAAATGGGCTTTTTTCCTTTCCAACGTCTTCCCAAACAGACCCTAAAGAGTTGGGATCAGCAGAAGAGGTTAGTCCCTTATAGTATAGAGAATCAAGTTTTGAATTTCCATTAGGAGAGGTGGCCCATATTTAGTGCCTAATCGTGCCTCGAACAAGATTGTCTCCAACAAGAGAAAACCTATTCTTAGTGGTACCCTTAGCCATTTGCATAACTTATAGTTATTTTCTTTTTTTTCAAAAAAAAAATCAATGGATCCCAATCCATCATTACCAAACTTGATCTTTGTAATTTTGATTCCTTGACGATACTTTAGACAAAATGTAGAGAGAGAAAGATCCAAAGAAAAAAAACATGGATCCACTGTGGGGTTTATATGTGTGAGCCGAAGAAAAATTTTCTTGTTTGGTCTTTCCCGTTGTCCTACTTAAAACTACTTTAAGAGTTATTTTCCCCTTTTGACCAAATACTTTAAGAGATTCAAATTCAAGTGCTGATCGATCTTGACGATATGATTAGGAGAATCTCTAAATTGATTATTCAAGGGAAAGGAGACTTTCTTTCAATGGAAAATGATATTTAAGAACCCTTTAGAAATATTAATCACAATCAAATATTTTAATTCTTTAAAAAGGATCGCGATCTCTGCTTGAAATTGAATTTTTTTCAGTTGATTTTCTAATTACTCAGCTTGGGTATTTTGAGTACTTAACTTTGACTTTAAAAAAAATTCAAGGTTCTTAATTTTAATTAATGTTCTTATAACATCCTTAAATTTGGTTTTCACCTTATTTCAAATTGAAAAAAACGTAAGGAAATTCCAGCTCCATTGTTATAGGTTTTTTCTTTTATTATTATATGTGTACTCAGAGAAGATTATATGAAAAATAAATATATAATAGGTTTTGTAAGCCCTTTTTTTATATACACAGAGATTTATATACCCTACCAAAACATGTCAGTGTATGTTGAATCTATTATTAATTTGAAAACAAAATATTGACTTCGCCATCAAAACCTAGCAGGACTCATTTCATTTTGACGAATGTAGGTTTCATATTTTATAATTTTGGTATAAAATATATGTTTTTGATGAGAGGGAGAAGCTCAGGGACCACAAGCAGAAAATAGAAAACGAACCGAAACCTCCATAGAGAGGATTTTGGGGGGGGGGAGAAGGGAAGTCAAAGAAGCTACCGCAAAGGATCCCAGATATAGCATCACTTCGCTAAGTTGATAGCTATAAGTGGGAAGGCCAACGCTGAGCCAGAAACAACAGGTGGTATACGAACATGGCAACGGCAAAAAACACGGCGGTAACCGGACGATCCTGAAGGGAGAGTAATGGGTTCCAGTGGCGGCAGTGGCCTGAACCTAGAGGAAGGCGAGAAGAGTTGGGATAGTGAAAGCAATCATGGAGTATCGAGCAATGAGCTTAGGAGCAAAATAAAGGACAATGGTGATAGGGATTGTAATTTGAAGTCAATTGATCAGAAAAATGATGGAAGATCGCCAATTTTGATTGAATAATGAGGTTGTTTTAGGCACAACATCTGGCGTCTTTGTATCATACACAGAATCTTAGAAGGTAGAACTTAGGTTAGGGTTCTTGAATAATCTGTGGGCTAGGGGTTTTCAACAAGCTTAGACTGAGACAAGTATAAGGTAACACTGGGAGGGTTTATATATAACGAAGGAGAGGAATGAAGTTTGTTCGGTCTTCGGGGAGTAAAACGAAGAAGAGAGGGAAAATAAGAATAAGCTAGCTAGAGTAGCTTTTTCATCAAACTTTCTTTCTGAGAAAGTAGGAATTTATGAGTAATGCTTCGTGGAACTTTCTGAGAAGCTCCCCGAGAGATATATTTCATATTTCAATTGAGGAACGAGTCATCAACTACGTTCATTCCAATTGTGTTATTATTGCCACATGAAGATGAATTTGCTGTAATTTACAAATGTTCTCATCGTTTAAATAAATAGACAAGGTTAATTACTATATCAGATCTTAGTATTTGGAATATATAGACACCAAATTAAAACAAGTATATTCCGTTTTGTGCTTTATATAATATCAATGTAATTAATTTGAGTAGATTAAGGAAATTAGTTAAATTAATTATCTGTAAAAAATAATGTGTGTTGGTTTTCTTAAAATACCCTTTTAAATCATTTGCATTAAAACTACCCCTTGATATAATATGTACAATCATTAGGGGTAAGTGAGTAAAACATAGTGACTAAAAGACAAGCAACAGGTCAACACATTTATGCTCACAAAATGTTGGCAAGTTTCCTTATGAAAGCCATGGGTAAAGATTCTTTTGAGAGATGAGTTAAGAACTTGAACATGTCTATAACATAACTAGGTATTGAACTTGTTTTATCTAGAAATAAAGAAATGCATTCCTATTATGTATATACCTAAAGATATGGTTTTCGACAGAGTACAATGGTTTCGTACGATCCATGTAGCCAACCCCACTTAGTGGGATAAAGGTTTTGTTGTGTTGTTGTTGTATTCCTATTATGTATATAATGTGTGAATACATACATATATGTGTGAGATATAGAATAACTAGAATGTCCACTAGTAGAAAAATGACCTTTTAGATCGGATAAAAAAAACTTTTTAGACCAGTTTTAGATGAAGTCTTGATACAGCCGGTCTAAAAAGTTTGTTACTTGACAACCGGTTTAAAAAGTAACTGATCTAAAAAGTGTGACTTTTTAAACCGGTTATAGCTACAACCGGTCTAAAAGTTCCATTTTTTTAAAAAAATCCCAGTAAAAAGAAAATGAGCCAGAAACTACCCAAAACACGATGGCGGGGATCTGCCGAAGTTCAAGCGTTAGATCAAAGTTGCTGAAATCGTCCATGACTATGTCTGTTTCAACCTCAACGGATAGTAAAATGAAAGAGGGCGGAGAAATAAAGAGCAAGGCATATAATAAATAAAATAATGAGGACGAATATTTATATAATGGATCAAGTCATGGAATCAAGGGCCATGATGGTGGAGAGATTCATGGGGTGCATGTACTGAGTGGAACCCTGCGGAATCTGGTGCACAATAATTCTGCTGGCCTTCTCTGAGGGATGGAAGGGATCCCAGAAGGCATAGAGATCTCTGTCTGGGTAGAGGTTTGAGAGCGGCGTGAGATCTTGTCCCCCAGCTACGGATTATATAACATGCCGCCCTCTGTAGTTCCTCGTCGCACTCCCCATTCCTGCTTCTCATCCCTAATTCTACCGGAGCATATCCCATCGGCCTCGTCCTCATCACGATCACTCTGCTCCACATACAATTCATCCATTACACTACAAAATAATATATCTATTTCTACTTGTTTTGCCTTTTTGGTAAATCATCAATATCTATCGTACTTGATTGAATGAAAGCGTTGGATCTAAAAATATTTTTAGCACATAGGCTTGCATCACAGAGAGGTGAAGGAATTGAAAAAGGCAATTAAGGGAATGGATTTGGGAAAAGAAAAAGAGATTACCAGAAAGGATGGAAGAAGTTGTGTGGTGCGGTTGGTGTGAATTGTGAAGGGACATGTTATACAAAAAAGCAAAGAGTGGAAACGTTGAGATGTTGGGAATATCCTTTAAGCACGGAATTCAATTTAAGCGCGGGAGGAGCAGAGATTTGGGAATATCTTTTAGACCAGTTGTAAATCATAACCGGTCTTAAAAGAGGAAAAAAATATATTTTAAACTGGTTTAAAATATTTCATCTTTAAGACCAGTTATTAGTGAAAACCGGCCTAAAAACTTTCAGAATTTTTTTTTGAAAAAACTTTTTTATCTTTTCAGACCAGTTGTTTTAATAACCGGTCCAAATAATTTATTTTAGATAGCATATTTTAAGAACCAATTTTATAAGTTCTTTATAATTACAAAATTGCGACCGGTCATCTTTTTTAGACCTTATCCATTATAACCGGTCTAAATATGACGGTCTAAAAAGGCAATTTTTTACTAGTAGTCGTACAAGTTGAGGTTGGAAAGCCCACTCACACGGGCAACAATCTTCCCATGTTCATAGGGACATGGAAGGTAAGAAACCAAGCAATCACCATGAGATGGTCGAGAAGAATTGATGCACAAATTTCGCCTCAAATCAGTTTTAGATGAGATCTATACATGAAATAGATTGAATCATGGATATGCATGATCAATGAAACCTGTAGCCAAGCAAAGAACTCTTCTCCAAAGGCATCATATGGAGTTGTGAGTTGAAGAGTTTTGGTTCAGATACTGTATGTACCTGGAACTTAAGTCTATATGATGTTAACAAATCAAAATCGACATACATTATTACAAGCTAAGATGAATGCATAGCATGCAATGCATACTACATATGCTGATAAATATAATGAATCTGCAACAAGGGACATACAAGAAAGATCCATGTTCCATTACAATGTGAGTCCCATAAGGAAACAAATCTTCCATGACCATGTTCCATTATAATATGAACATAAGTGATTTATTTTATATTCATTTGACTAAGTCAAGAGAGAGATTAAGAGAATCTCTTAACTGATAGTTGTCATAGGTATTTTGAGTTCCCAAAATATCCCGTGCCCACTTCTATAAACAGAGAGCCTCCCCATAAGTTCTACTCATCCCAATCATTGATTTTTCTAACTCTTTTCACTTTCTCTCTATATTTTTTCTTGTGTGGTGCTACATTGTGCACTACAAAAAAAAGGTATTTTGTAGCGGTGCAATTGTAGCGGTTATATTAAATTGCTACAAATTATAGTATTTGTAGCGGTTTTCACCTAAACCGCTACAAATTTGTAGCGGCAAGCTATGCGCCAAGTGGCGAAACAGATTAACCGCGTTTTTTGTAGCGGTTAGGT
Source organism: Inga leiocalycina (assembly GCA_963242795.1). Taxonomy (NCBI): domain Eukaryota; kingdom Viridiplantae; phylum Streptophyta; class Magnoliopsida; order Fabales; family Fabaceae; genus Inga; species Inga leiocalycina. Next base: position 47,321,355 of record OY725324.1, read on the forward strand.
ACACAAAACCGCTAGAAATTTGGCGCGAAATTCCCGCCAAAACTTGTAGCGGTTAATACACAGAAACTGCTACAATATTCCCGCCACTTGGCGTGACCAAGCCCCGCCAACAGTGTAGTAGTTATTTATAGCGGTTACATCAACCAAACTGCTACAAAATACTAAAGGTCAGCAGTTTGTAGCGGTTATAGGGGTATAACCGCTACAGAATTTCAAGAGTCTCGACATTTGTAGCGGTTCTGGGCAATAACCGCTACAGAATTTCAAACGTTGTTATCATTTGTAGCAGTTATTGTAGAACTGCTACAAATTTAATTATTTGAAGTGGTTATAGTAGTGGTTATTTGAATAACCACTACTAATATCTGGCCTATTTAAGCCACTGCCTCCCTCATTTCTCCTTTTGCTCATTTTGTTTTCTGGGGTTTCTTTGAGTGATTTCTTCAAGATTTGAGCGTTCAGACGTCTGTGTAGGAGTTTTTGCTATAGTATTTCTCAGTATTTGCACTTGAAGTACGTATATAACACATATTTTATTTATATTTGTATTTTTATTAGATTTTTGCATAATAATGTGACTAATTTTTTTTTGTTTTGATTTGTACAGTTGATATGGCTTCAAGAGAGGATAAGGGGAAGGCCCCTAAGGTCCCCAGACCGATTTTACGGGGTGGCAGTAGCCTGGCAGGGGGCAGAGGGAGGGGCAGCATAGAGGCAGGGCTACCGCAGCATCTCCGCCCATTCCCCCACAGGAGTCGGCCCTACCACAGGCACCGCAGACGATCCCACAGGAGACAATCGCACTAGAGGTGCCTGAGGTTGGGGGCTCAGATATTAGCATCGAGGACTTCCTCAACGAGGAGGAGTTTGAGATCCCGATTGGGTTCAGGGAGATGGAGCAGTTCCTCGATGAGGAGGACGCTCGGGAGCAGAACAACCCACGAGGGTCATCTTCGCGGTCCACTGGGTTTGAGGTGCAGGTCCAAGGTAAATTAATTTTTTAATTTAGTAAATTATTTATTTAAATTAGAAATGTTAACTTTGAATTACAATTTATCTCACGTGCGGTAAACTGTGTAGATGAGCAGGGGAACGTTTCGACGAGGAGGCTAGACGTGGCCGGTGTGAAAAGCTTGGACCGGAGCCTGTGAGTTATAGTGCCGTGAAATGAGGGGACTGACTAGCCCATCCACAATAGGGGTTACCTGCTCAACCGCTTCCTGAATGACCTGGGCACGAATTGGATGCGGTTCCCCCTTCACTTCAAGAGGTGGAGGCACGTTCCGAGGGGCCCGAAGGACCAAGCTTGGGAGGAGGTGGTTTAGGTAATTAAAATTATTTAATTAATATTTTTTGTAATTAATTCTATTTAATTAATATTTTTTAAATTATGTTTTTTGTAATTATTGATATTTAAATAATTTTTTTTCTGCTGCGGTTTGCCGTCCGGGCCAACCGGAAGAGGTACGCCCTCGTGAAGATGGGTGACGCCTGGAGGAACAGGAGGAACCGTCTCTTCCATAAGGTGAACAAGGATGGGACGATGCCTCTGGAGCAGCTAATCGAGAGTGTCCCAGACGGCGTGCCGCCGAACGACTGGGCGAGTTTCGTCTAGTTCAGGAGGAGCCCTGAGGCGCAGGTAATGTATTTATTAGATTTTTTATATATAATTTTGTAATTGTTAAATATTAAATTATAATTTCAATTTAATTTGTATTTAATTTTAAATTATAATACATTGAATATTTTTTTCCAGGAGCTTTCTTAGAGGAACACCGAGATCCGTGCGCAGTAGACGATCCACCACACAGCAAGATCAAAGACCTTTGCTGTGACCTATAGCGAGCTGGTAACTTTTCAAAATATCACTTACTTTTAGCTGATTATTTCATAATACTAATTGAATTTTGTAATTGTTTCAGGAGACGAAGGCACAGCAGGAGAACCGTCAGACGGATTATGGGGAGTTGTACGCCATCACACACAGACACCGTGACGAGAATGCGACCTCTCAGCAGGCAGAGGTGGCCATTGTAAGTAATTTTATTATTTTAATTTTTATAAAACCAAGTTAATATTGAAAAATGCTAATTAGTAATTATTTCATAAAATGGCATGAGCGGATGCAACAGTCGCAGGCTGAGCTGTGACAAACCCAGCCTGAGGAGTCACAGGGGTCAGTGGACCCGACGGCTCCTTTGAAGGCGGGTCTAGCTCAGGCTGAGCACCCCGGACGCTTGCGGGGGATGGGGATAGGCGCCAGACCTAGCATGGTCTACGGCAGGAGCGCCGCCTCTGAGGCTGGCAGCTCTAGAGGGGTCAGACGTCCGAGGGACGAGTTTATTGACCAGCTGCGGTCAGATTTAGAGCAGCAGATGGCGCAGCAGCAGCAGCAGATGCAGCTGCACGCTGATTTGATCTACGCTCAGCAGACGCAGTGGCGTGAAATCGTGAACAACATGCTTAAGCGATCATAGAGTCGCCTGTTCCCGGATGAGCAGTATCTAGAGGTTCCCCCTGTCCCTCGCTACGTTGTCCCGAGTACTACTCCTCCTGCTCCTCCTCCTGCTCCTGCTGATGACGATGGTGCGGTTCACTCTGCGCAGCGGCCCGATCCAGCGAACATGAGGGAGCCCCACCTGAGGGAGCACTAGATGATCAGCCCCCAGCTACTTAGTTTAGGACATCATTTTTTTTTGTTGAAACATTTGTAAATATATATATATATGAGTTTGCATTTCAGAACTTTCTTATTGTGTTTAATATAATTATATTTATATTATTAGATCGCGTTGTTGAATTTATGAATTAATTGCAATAATATTATTTATATTTCTAAATTAAAAAAATAATAAAGCATATATATTTGTAGCGGTTTTTATTTAAGAACCGCTACAAATATATATATTTGAAGCAGTTCTTAAATAAAAACCGCTACAACTGTATATATATAGTTGTAGCGGTTTTTCTTGTGAAACCGCTACAACTATATATATCTTAGTAGCGGTTTTACAATAATAACCGCTACAAATACTCATCATTTGAATTTTGAAATTTGCCATCTTTGTGCACATTTGTAGCGGTTATGTTATGTATAACTGCTACAAATTAAAAATTATTTTTAAATTTGCTGTCCAACGGCTTTAATATTAGTAGCGGTTTTATATATATAACCGCTACAAATACTCAACAAGTAAATTTTGAATTTCCCACCAATGTTAACGGCTTGAAAATTAGTAGCGGTGTTATATATATAACCGCTACAAATACTCAACATATAAATTTTGAATTTCCCACTAATATGTAACGGCTTGAAAATTAGTAGCGGTTTTATATATATAACCGCTACTAATATTTTACAACTGTAGCGGTTAGTGTAGCAGTTTAAGAACCGCTACAAAATTATAAACGTTGGAATTTCAGAATATAAGGTTCTTGGCATTCGTCATTATCTTCTTACTCATCTTCTTCTCTATACTTTCTTCTCTCTCACTTGTAGCTATGGATAAATCATGGATCAGGTTGCCGCGCAATTCACTTGAATATTTGTACGGATTAAACAGTTTCTTGGATTTCGCATTCACTCACGCCAGCTGTAACGGCAAGATCATCTATCCGTGTCAGAAATGCAAGTTCAAGAAGTGGCATGCACGAAATGTTGTAAAGGAACATTTGCTTGTGAAGCCTTTCCCTGAGGACTATACGTTCTGGGCAGTTCATGGTGAGAAGGCTGGCATTAGATATGACGATACTCTTCCTCAAAGTTCTCAGGTAGGCGTTCAAGTAGATGAAGATGATCCTGTGAATGATGCTGTGCGTGATGCGTTTGGATTTCAAGGCGACAACTTCAACGAAGAAGTGCACGGCTCTGAGCCAGTTTTTATGAGGAATGAAGCAGCTTGGGATTTTTTTAGCTTGATGGATGAAGCAGATCGTCCTTTATATCAAGGTTGTCACAAATATTCTAAATTATCTTTCTTGATCAAATTGTATCATATCAAGTGCTTGTGTGGGATCACAGATAAGGGAATGTCGATGTTGCTCGACTTATTACAAGATGCATTCCCCGACGCCGAGATTCCCACAACGTTCTACGAGGCCAAGAAGATTATCAACAGGTTAGGGTTGAATTATCAAAAGATTGATGCATGCCTAAATGATTGTATGCTGTATTGGGGAGACGATTCCAGCAGGGAGACGTGTAAGAGATGTCACACATCGAAGTACAAGACAATTCAGAAGGGGAAAAACAGAAGAAGAAACCTGCAAAGATTCTCAGGTACTTCCCTTTGAAACCTCGTCTACAAAGATTATTTATGTCATCTAAAACTGCTGAGCACATGAGGTGGCATGCCGTTGATAAAAACGAAGAAGGTAAATTAAGACATCCGCGGGATGCAGCTGCTTGGAAAACGTTTGACAACGACTTTCCAGATTTTGCGACTGACCCCAAAAATGTTCGGCTTGCGTTGGCGACCGACGGTTTCAATCCTTTCGGGAATCTTAGCACAAGTTACAGTATTTCGCCGATAGTCTTAGTTTCCTACAACTTACCCCCTGGATGTGTATGAAACAAAGCTCTTTCATTATGTCTACAATCATTCCAGGCAAAAAGTCACCGGGCAATGACATCGATGTGTATCGCCAACCGCTTATTGCGAAATTGCTTGACCTATGGAATGTCAGCTTGGAGACGTACGACGCTTATAGCAAGACTTTGTTCAACATGCGTGCAGCCTTGATGTGGATGATTAGTGACTTTCCTGGCCTTGGCACATTATCTGGTTGGAATGTGCATACTGGGTCGGCTTGTCCAGCTTGCAATTTTGACTCTGACGCATTGCGCCTTCCCCACAGCCGAAAGTGGTGCTTTATGGGGCATCGGAGGTTTCTCGATGGAACGCATAAGTTCATATTGTAATGGAATCTCTTCAATACGAAACCAGAAAAAATAGGACCACCTCAAACTTTGTCCAGTACAGATATCTTACAGCAGCTTAAGCATGTTGAATTCGAGTTTGGAAAAAGTGACGATTCAGCACAAACTCACCAAAAGACGTGCAGGACTTTGGCGCCTCAGCAGTAAAAGAAGATAAATATTTTCTTCACGCTTCCATATTGGAGATCTAATTTATTTCGCCACAGTCTTGATGTAATGTACATTGAAAAAAATGTTTGCGACAATGTGCTGTATACGCTGCTTAACTAACCCGACAAGACAAAAGATCACCTTCAAGCGAGTAAAGATTTACGCGACATGGCAGTTTGTGAAGACGCTTGGCCAGATGAGCATGACAGATTTCCACCGGCAAAGTTTACCCTCACAAAACCGAACAAGGAAGTGTTCCTCGCGACGTTGAAGAAATTAAAAGTTCCTGATGGGTATTCAAGCAACATTTCTCGATGTGTCGACATGCAGGCTTGAAAGGTTGCCGGCTTGAAGAGTCATGACTCACATGTTCTTATGCAGCAGTTACTCCCTCTGGCTATAAAGAATACACTTCCTCCCGATGTTTCCATCGTTTTGGTGGAACTTTGTCTTTTCTTTCGGAAGTTGTGTTCTAAGGTTTTGATCGTTGAGGAGCTCGATCAGCTACAGTCGAAAATCATTCTTACGCTTTGTCATTTGGAGATGATCTTTCCTCCGTCCTTTTTTACTGTGATGGTTCACCTCACAGTCCACCTCGTTCATGAAACAAAGCTCGCTGGACCAGTACAATATCGTTGGATGTATCCGATTGAGAGGTACTCATTTTAAATATGTGCTTTAATTTATTCTCCGTATTTAATGTTTGCTAGTCGTCCTTTTCATCATTTTATATCAATTTTCTCTTCTGTACTTCGTAGGTTCCTTGGGAAATTAAAATCTTACGTGAGGAATAAGGCGTGGCCAGAAGGTTCTATAGCTGAAGGCTATATAGGGGATGAGGTGCTATATTTTTGCTCAAGGTACTTTAATGATCTTGAGATGGCTTTCAACTGCCTGCCTCGTGTTGACGATTGTCCTGAACCTGCGCCGACATCAGGAGAATTTATCCCTCGTGTTGGTAAACCAGTTGGAGCAACTGAGAACTTCAAACTAACGGCAACTGAGAAGTTCCAAGAGTAACATCCTGGATTTTAATCAAGGATTAGTAACTTCAAATGATGTAATTAATGTCAATTAAGCATATTTGAAGTATATGTTGTGTGTTATGATATAAAGACCATTAGTGATGATTTAATGAGTATTGTACTAATCAGGGGTAAAATGGTAATTTACCAACCGTCTGGTTAGCTACTAATGAGAAAAACCCCTTAGTAATCAAGATTAATGGCTAAGATTGAAAGATCAAGAGGTGGAATCTTGTGCATGTGAATCTAAGTGAAATCATGGAAGGGAGAAGGAGATGGTGCCAAGTGTCAAACTAAGGGCTCTTGGATTGAAGTCAAATATTCAAACCATTTTTTCTCTTTCTTCTCTCCTCCTATACGGTTTATGTGTGTATGTGTGAGGAAAAGTGATCATCTTCATCAATATCTCTCATCTCTCTCTATTCTCTCCATTTTCGCTAAAGTTGAGCAAGAAAGAGAAAGAAGAAGGCTTAGAGAAAGGTGAGAAGTTGTCCATGAATGCTCAATTTACTTTCATTAATGTTGTTCATGAGGTTGAGGGCTATATTTCTATGGTTTCAGAATTTTGGTTGGTGAAGTTTGAGATCTTGTGGGAATTTGGAAGTTGGTGAAGTGAAGAATTGGCTTTAGGAAGAAGAAGAGGTAAGAATTAGAAGCATTTTGGTATAGTTGTTGTAATCATTGGTTGGGTCTTGAGAATTTTGGAATTTGCCCTGATTTTTGGTCAATTTCGAAAAGCATGATTTGGTTAGTGTTTAGTGTGGAAATTAGTGTCATAGAGTGTCTTTGTGTATTTGGAATTGGCTTGGAATTTTGGGTTGGAATGGATTGCAATGTGTGTGTTGATTGGAGATGTTAAGGTGACATGTGGTGGTTGTGGTAGAACATGCTCATGGATAATGAATATGGTCATTTTGATGGCTCCAATGTGTTCCTTGAGCCAAATTGTGTGAAGATAGTATGTGATTTGAAATTAAGGACCATTGGAAACCAATTGACAAAATCTGGAAATCTGTCCAATGTAAGTTTGTTCTGGGCAGTCAGATGGTGTGGACGTTTTGACTGGGCAAATGATGTTGTAAAATTATGAAACTTTCCAGTCTTAAAGTTCACATCTTGGGCTTCAAAATGGACATAAATTTTGTGTCATTTCGATTTTTAAGCTGGGAGTTTGAACTGTCCAAAGTTTGGCATCAAAACTAGATCCTGTTTTGGTACAATGTTAAGTTTTTGGTAAATCTGGACTTTTGTGGTGATTTCTAGGTATGGCCAATATTTTTCCTTGAAAGAGGACTTGAATAGATTTCATTTGGCTTTGGAATCACCCCATTTCGATTTTTCCTGAATTAGTTATGATTTTTGGAAGTTCAGCCAGAAACTGGATTTTCTTGGGCCGCGGCCCGTGGAGTCTGGGCCGCAGCCCAAATGTTTCTGAGCGCTTCTGGACAGCTTTGGGCCGCGGCCCAAGGATTCTGGGCCGCAGCCCAAATGTTTCTGGGCATCCTTGGGCCGCAGCCCACGGATTTTGGGCCGCGGCCCAACCCCAAAAATTTGTGTTTTGCACTTTTGAAAGGTGGTTTTGGGTATAGTCTTTCCCAACCTTTTAGGCATATGTTTAGGCATTTAATGGCCATCTAAAGAGTCCAAATGAATACCAACTTAAAGTGTTATGGAGGTAAGGATTTGGAAAAGGAAATTAACCAAATGTCCCTATTTTGATTATAGGATTTGATATCTGCTATCCTCGTGAGCCTACTGTGCCCAGAGACAACAGGAAGGGATCAGGTAGTGACTTTTCTTTTGTACCATATATAATGCATTGTATGTGTGTTATATCGTTGATTTGTAATGAATTCGTATGCTGCGATATCTGTGGATTTGTGTTAGCACTGTCATTCCAATAGTCCCTGAGTAGCTAACAACGGTTCGGGTTAGGCAGTGTGCCTTCCCGGCGGAGAAAGGGGATGAGGATGAGGTGTGATTATGTGACATGAAAGCCGAGAGGCTGATTGTGGGCCGAAAGGTCGGTTGTGGGCCGAAAGGTCGGTTATGAGCCGAAAGGCTATTTGTGAGGCTGACGAGCCGTTTGTGAAGCCGGATAGCTATGTGCTACAAGGCTATATGTATGCACTGCCACGCCAATAGTCCCTGAGTAGCTAACAACGGTTCGGGTTAGGACAGTGTGCTTTCCCGGCGGAGAAAGGGGATGAGGGTGGAGTGTGATTGCTGCTGATGCTGTATGATGATTTGCTTACATGCTATGTGCTTGTGTGTGGTATAAATGTTTAGTTACTACTGGGATTCTTTAGAATCTCATTCTTTCCTTTGAACTAACCTTTCAGACAGGGCGACTGGCTCCAAGGAAAAGCGCGTGACCCGGAGCGGTTAGAGTTTCTTAGGGACATTAGTATAGTTTGTTGGTTTATTCATTTCGGATAGGGATTACTGTATTATGTTTTGGAGATGTGTATAGTTTGAAATACCTGGTTGTAATCCCTAATCAGGAATTTGGAATTCTAGGTATGTGGTTGAACCCGGGGGTCGCCGGGATTTTGGTTATACACTCTGTCATACTTAAATGTGGATATACTGCACAGGTGATTATCTTCGTTAGTCGAACCTGAGACCGGAAAAGGAATGAAGTTTTGAAAATTTCATAAAGACCCTACTACTAAAGGGAATTTCTAATGAGTTTTAAACTATCCGACGGTCTCTAATCTAAATTATTACCTAATATCGAATTATAATCACGTGATTAAAGGCAGGGTGTTACATTTTGGTATCAGAGCTGTAGTTCCTGGCAAGGGTAGAGGTTGCTAGGATAGATCCCTTAGTTGATTTTAGGGATAGAGGATTGTTTGTGAATGATTGTTGTGTATGCACATGTATGTTTATTGATATGGATTATATATGAGTTTGGTGACAATATGTGCATACTGTCTCTGCTGAATTAACGGGGTAAGCTATTTGTAGAATGAAGAAAACTAGAGGACGCCCCAAAACTCCGCGTGTAGACCCGGTGGTGGAGGTTGGTAATGAAAACCCACCAGATCCTATGCACGAGTTGATGAGTCTAATCAAGGATCAGCGGGACATGATCACTGAGCTGAGAGATGAGCTCAGAGCAGAGAAGGCAAAGAATAAAGACGTTCCGGTTCAGTCTATTCCGGAGGAAACTCAAGAAGGAACCCAACATGAGTACACTGCTGAGGGATCAGCACGGCCATCAGAATCCCCATCTCGTGCTATTCCGAATCAAGAGTCTCATGGAATGCCGCTCAAAGAAGAAAGAGACCTGCAGTTTTGGGTCACAAGATTCTGCAAACACCTACCTCCGGTGTTTAGAGGGAGGTTTGACCCTCAAGCAGCTGAGGATTGGCTGAATAGGCTGGAGAAGATATTTGAGGTGCTTTGTTGTCCAGAGGAGATAAAGCCACGGTTGGCGGTCTATAAGCTCGAAGGTGATGCGGATCGTTGGTGGCGGAATATCGCCCTAACACTGAAGAGCAGAAATGCGCCACTAACTTGGAAATTTTTCCTACAAGAGTTCAATGAGAAGTACTTTCCGAAATCAGTCCGGCTTGAAAAGGAGACGGAATTCCTTAACATCAGGCAAGGGGACACGGAGAGCTTCGATGATTATTTATCCCGATTCATTCGCTTGTCCCGGTATTCCTCCTACCTCCGGTATAAGGATGACGGAGAATGGAGCTCGGATATGCTCATACGAGGTTTGAGGCGAGAGTTGCGGAAGCGGCTGGTTACACACCGATTCAAGAAGTTCAATAAGGCGGTGGAGCAATGTCGAATCACAGAGAATAATCTAAGAGAAGTGCATCCTACCAAAGTTACTGGCCACCGCAGTGAACCCAGTAAGGGTAATGTTTCTCAAAAGCGGAAAGGCCAAGGATCTTCTTCGTATCAGGGCGGTGATAAGAAGCCCTATCAGTCTAAAGGTCGTGAGTCTCAGAGATTTGTGACCGAGTGGAAATGTCGTCGTTGCAACAAATCACATTATGGCCAGAATTGTCAGGGAGAGATGGTTTGTTTCAATTGCAAACGGCCAGGACATCTTGCTAAAGATTGTCGACAACCGAGAGCGGAACCGAGGCCACAGGCACCGGGCCGAGTGTTTGCTATGACCCACGAGGAGGCCCGTAGATCTCCTGAGTTGATTCAAGGTAAAGTTTCTGTAAATGGTTATTTGTTGCAAGTTTTATTCGACTCGGGTGCAAGTCACTCATTCATCGCCTATGATTGCGTGAAGCGCCTAGGATTGCATGTGCATGAGTTACCATTTGAATTAGTAGTGTCCACTCCAATGGGTATAAAAGCCTTGACCACAGAAGTTTGTCTGAATTGTGTCATAACTGTGGAAGGGCATCAGTCTGTTATAGACCTGATTTGTCTGCCGCTTTATCAATTGGAAGTCATTTTGGGTCTTAATTGGTTAACGGCAAATAACGTATTGCTTGATTGCGGGAATAAGAGGATAGTATATCCTGTTTCTCAGAGAGTTGAAGCTGTAGGTGCTAGTCTGAATTTCCTTTCTACGGCGAAAGCTGAGAGATATATTGAAAAGGGTTGCCAAGGGTATATGGTATTCTTTTCCGTTCAGGGGGAAACTGGTGAAATGTTGAATAATATACCCGTGGTGAATGAATTCCCTGAGGTGTTTCCGGACGACCTTAGTGGATTGCCTCCTGAGAGGGAAGTTCAATTCCCGATTGACATTGTGCCTGGAGCAGGTTCTATTTCAAAGGCCCCATACCGTATGGCCCCAAATGAGATGGCGGAACTAAAGAAACAAATAGAAGATCTGCTTGAAAAAGGGTTCATTAGACCCAGTGTGTCGCCGTGGGGAGCTCCAGTGTTATTCGTAAAAAAGAAAGATGGAAGCCTCCGGTTGTGTATCGATTATAGAGAGTTGAATAAGGTTACTATCAAGAACAAGTACCCACTTCCTCGAATCGATGACCTGTTAGATCAACTCTCTGGATCGTGTGTATTCTCAAAGATTGATCTAAGGTCAGGGTATCATCAGCTGCGAGTAAAAGCGGAAGATGTTCCGAAAACTGCTTTCAGGACCCGGTATGGTCATTACGAGTTTTTGGTAATGCCATTTGGGCTAACCAATGCGCCTGCGGTTTTCATGGATTACATGAACCGTATCTTTCGGCAGTATCTGGATCAGTTTGTTGTTGTGTTTATCGATGACATTCTGATATATTCCAAAAGTAAGGAAGAGCATGAGCATCATTTGAGAGTTGTATTGAATATCTTGTATGAGAAGAAACTATACGCGAAGTTGAGTAAATGCGAATTTTGGCTATCGGAAGTGAGATTCCTAGGCCATGTTATCTCGCAAGAAGGGGTCTCTGTGGATCCCAGTAAAGTGGAAGCAGTACTAGACTGGAAGAGGCCAGAATCTGTGGCAGAGGTACGCAGTTTTCTGGGTCTTGCCGGGTATTATCGGAGATTCATTCAGAATTTCTCCCGTATTGCGTTGCCGATGACCAAGCTCACGAGAAAGGATCAGCCGTTTGTGTGGGACGATAAATGTAAAAACTGTTTTGTGGAGCTGAAGGAGAGGTTGACGTCGGCACCTGTGTTGATTTTACCCGATCCCAGTGTGACATATGTTGTGTACTCTGATGCCAGTGGGCAGGGATTAGGGTGTGTCCTTATGCAGCAGGGACGTGTGGTGGCCTACGCCTCTCGACAGCTCAGACCTCATGAATTGAATTATCCCACTCATGATCTGGAGCTTGCGGCCATTGTGTTTGCTTTGAAAATCTGGCGTCATTACCTGTACGGTGTGACTGTGGAACTGTACTGCGACCACAAGAGTCTTAAGTATTTATACGATCAGAAGGAACTGAATATGAGACAGCGTCGTTGGATGGAATTGCTTAAAGACTACGACCTGGAAATCAAATATCATCCAGGTAAAGCCAATGTAGTCGCTGATGCTCTGAGTCGAAAGACTGTGCTCGTTGCAGCTATGATGATACGAGAGAAGAAATTGATTGAAGATTTTCGTGATTTGAATTTGACGAACCAGATCGTCTGTGCCAATTACACTATTTCCCAGGAAGAAAGTGATCTAAAAGCTGAGATTGAAGAAGCTCAGAGGCAAGATGACTGGATACAGCACAATTTGACTCGGATTGAACGGGGAGAAGTTCCGGGTTATGATTTGTCGCCTAGAGGATTGGTTCGTTATCAGAATAGAGTTTGCGTTCCACTTAAGGCGGAGTTGCGACAAAAGATTCTAGACGAGGCGCATAAGAGCCAGTACACTCTTCATCCTGGTATGACCAAAATGTACCATAACCTAAAATCTGTATATTGGTGGCCGGGTTTGAAGAGTGATGTGACGAAGTACGTGGCCAGATGTCTCACTTGTCAGAAAGTGAAGATTGAACACCAAAGACCACCTGGTTTACTCCAGAATCCTGAAATTCCAGAGTGGAAATGGGAAAGTGTGACTATGGACCTTGTGACAGGATTGCCCAAGATCAGGAATTATGATGCGATCTGGGTAATTGTGGATCGGTTAACGAAGTCGGCGCACTTCATACCAATTGATGCTGGTTATTCTCCTGATAAACTAGCAGAGATTTATGTTCGGGAGATCGTGAAACTTCATGGTGTTCCGAAAAACATTATTTCTGATCGAGATCCTCGATTTACTTCAAGATTCTGGAAAGCGTTGCATAAAGCCTTGGGAACTCAATTGAGATTCAGTACGGCTTATCATCCACAGACGGATGGACAGTCAGAGAGAACGATCCAGACGCTGGAAGATATGCTACGGGCATGTGTTCTTGATTTTAAAGGAAGCTGGGATCGCTTCCTTCCACTTGCGGAGTTTGCCTACAACAATAGCTATCATGCGAGCATTCAGATGGCTCCGTATGAAGCGTTGTATGGAAGACGGTGTCAATCGCCCGTGTGCTGGAACGAGCTATCTGAAAGGAAGCTTTACGGACCAGATTTGGTTGATCAAACCTCAGCACAGATTGGGATTATTCGTAAGAGGTTGCTTGCAGCGCAGAGTCGACAGAAAAGCTACGCTGACAAGAGAAGACGGCCTCTAGAGTTTGAGGTTGGAGATCATATTTTTCTGAGAGTATCTCCTGTCACCGGGGTTGGGCGTGCGATCAAGAGAAAGAAGCTGAGCCCGAGATATATAGGACCTTTTGAAATCCTTGAGAGGATTGGACCTGTTGCGTATCGAGTAGCACTACCTCCGAGCTTGAGCAGGCTCCATGATGTATTCCACGTTTCTCAATTAAAGAAGTACCAACCAGATCCATCTCACGTAGTTGAATATGAAGAAGTGGAATTGCAAGATAATTTCTCATATGCAGTGGAGCCAGAGCAGGTCATTGATCGAGAGGAGCGACGGCTCAGACACCGAAGCATCCCATATGTGAAGGTGATCTGGAAGGGAATGACTCCGAGAGAAGCAACTTGGGAAGCGGAGGAAGATCTGCGGAGAAGATATCCGGAGTTTATGGCTCAAGTTGTATAGCAATTTCGAGGACGAAATTAAATTTTCGGGGGGAGAATTGTAACATCCTGGATTTTAATCAAGGATTAGTAACTTCAAATGATGTAATTAATGTCAATTAAGCATATTTGAAGTATATGTTGTGTGTTATGATATAAAGACCATTAGTGATGATTTAATGAGTATTGTACTAATCAGGGGTAAAATGGTAATTTACCAACCGTCTGGTTAGCTACTAATGAGAAAAACCCCTTAGTAATCAAGATTAATGGCTAAGATTGAAAGATCAAGAGGTGGAATCTTGTGCATGTGAATCTAAGTGAAATCATGGAAGGGAGAAGGAGATGGTGCCAAGTGTCAAACTAAGGGCTCTTGGATTGAAGTCAAATATTCAAACCATTTTTTCTCTTTCTTCTCTCCTCCTATACGGTTTATGTGTGTATGTGTGAGGAAAAGTGATCATCTTCATCAATATCTCTCATCTCTCTCTATTCTCTCCATTTTCGCTAAAGTTGAGCAAGAAAGAGAAAGAAGAAGGCTTAGAGAAAGGTGAGAAGTTGTCCATGAATGCTCAATTTACTTTCATTAATGTTGTTCATGAGGTTGAGGGCTATATTTCTATGGTTTCAGAATTTTGGTTGGTGAAGTTTGAGATCTTGTGGGAATTTGGAAGTTGGTGAAGTGAAGAATTGGCTTTAGGAAGAAGAAGAGGTAAGAATTAGAAGCATTTTGGTATAGTTGTTGTAATCATTGGTTGGGTCTTGAGAATTTTGGAATTTGCCCTGATTTTTGGTCAATTTCGAAAAGCATGATTTGGTTAGTGTTTAGTGTGGAAATTAGTGTCATAGAGTGTCTTTGTGTATTTGGAATTGGCTTGGAATTTTGGGTTGGAATGGATTGCAATGTGTGTGTTGATTGGAGATGTTAAGGTGACATGTGGTGGTTGTGGTAGAACATGCTCATGGATAATGAATATGGTCATTTTGATGGCTCCAATGTGTTCCTTGAGCCAAATTGTGTGAAGATAGTATGTGATTTGAAATTAAGGACCATTGGAAACCAATTGACAAAATCTGGAAATCTGTCCAATGTAAGTTTGTTCTGGGCAGTCAGATGGTGTGGACGTTTTGACTGGGCAAATGATGTTGTAAAATTATGAAACTTTCCAGTCTTAAAGTTCACATCTTGGGCTTCAAAATGGACATAAATTTTGTGTCATTTCGATTTTTAAGCTGGGAGTTTGAACTGTCCAAAGTTTGGCATCAAAACTAGATCCTGTTTTGGTACAATGTTAAGTTTTTGGTAAATCTGGACTTTTGTGGTGATTTCTAGGTATGGCCAATATTTTTCCTTGAAAGAGGACTTGAATAGATTTCATTTGGCTTTGGAATCACCCCATTTCGATTTTTCCTGAATTAGTTATGATTTTTGGAAGTTCAGCCAGAAACTGGATTTTCTTGGGCCGCGGCCCGTGGAGTCTGGGCCGCAGCCCAAATGTTTCTGAGCGCTTCTGGACAGCTTTGGGCCGCGGCCCAAGGATTCTGGGCCGCAGCCCAAATGTTTCTGGGCATCCTTGGGCCGCAGCCCACGGATTTTGGGCCGCGGCCCAACCCCAAAAATTTGTGTTTTGCACTTTTGAAAGGTGGTTTTGGGTATAGTCTTTCCCAACCTTTTAGGCATATGTTTAGGCATTTAATGGCCATCTAAAGAGTCCAAATGAATACCAACTTAAAGTGTTATGGAGGTAAGGATTTGGAAAAGGAAATTAACCAAATGTCCCTATTTTGATTATAGGATTTGATATCTGCTATCCTCGTGAGCCTACTGTGCCCAGAGACAACAGGAAGGGATCAGGTAGTGACTTTTCTTTTGTACCATATATAATGCATTGTATGTGTGTTATATCGTTGATTTGTAATGAATTCGTATGCTGCGATATCTGTGGATTTGTGTTAGCACTGTCATTCCAATAGTCCCTGAGTAGCTAACAACGGTTCGGGTTAGGCAGTGTGCCTTCCCGGCGGAGAAAGGGGATGAGGATGAGGTGTGATTATGTGACATGAAAGCCGAGAGGCTGATTGTGGGCCGAAAGGTCGGTTGTGGGCCGAAAGGTCGGTTATGAGCCGAAAGGCTATTTGTGAGGCTGACGAGCCGTTTGTGAAGCCGGATAGCTATGTGCTACAAGGCTATATGTATGCACTGCCACGCCAATAGTCCCTGAGTAGCTAACAACGGTTCGGGTTAGGACAGTGTGCTTTCCCGGCGGAGAAAGGGGATGAGGGTGGAGTGTGATTGCTGCTGATGCTGTATGATGATTTGCTTACATGCTATGTGCTTGTGTGTGGTATAAATGTTTAGTTACTACTGGGATTCTTTAGAATCTCATTCTTTCCTTTGAACTAACCTTTCAGACAGGGCGACTGGCTCCAAGGAAAAGCGCGTGACCCGGAGCGGTTAGAGTTTCTTAGGGACATTAGTATAGTTTGTTGGTTTATTCATTTCGGATAGGGATTACTGTATTATGTTTTGGAGATGTGTATAGTTTGAAATACCTGGTTGTAATCCCTAATCAGGAATTTGGAATTCTAGGTATGTGGTTGAACCCGGGGGTCGCCGGGATTTTGGTTATACACTCTGTCATACTTAAATGTGGATATACTGCACAGGTGATTATCTTCGTTAGTCGAACCTGAGACCGGAAAAGGAATGAAGTTTTGAAAATTTCATAAAGACCCTACTACTAAAGGGAATTTCTAATGAGTTTTAAACTATCCGACGGTCTCTAATCTAAATTATTACCTAATATCGAATTATAATCACGTGATTAAAGGCAGGGTGTTACATTTTGGTATCAGAGCTGTAGTTCCTGGCAAGGGTAGAGGTTGCTAGGATAGATCCCTTAGTTGATTTTAGGGATAGAGGATTGTTTGTGAATGATTGTTGTGTATGCACATGTATGTTTATTGATATGGATTATATATGAGTTTGGTGACAATATGTGCATACTGTCTCTGCTGAATTAACGGGGTAAGCTATTTGTAGAATGAAGAAAACTAGAGGACGCCCCAAAACTCCGCGTGTAGACCCGGTGGTGGAGGTTGGTAATGAAAACCCACCAGATCCTATGCACGAGTTGATGAGTCTAATCAAGGATCAGCGGGACATGATCACTGAGCTGAGAGATGAGCTCAGAGCAGAGAAGGCAAAGAATAAAGACGTTCCGGTTCAGTCTATTCCGGAGGAAACTCAAGAAGGAACCCAACATGAGTACACTGCTGAGGGATCAGCACGGCCATCAGAATCCCCATCTCGTGCTATTCCGAATCAAGAGTCTCATGGAATGCCGCTCAAAGAAGAAAGAGACCTGCAGTTTTGGGTCACAAGATTCTGCAAACACCTACCTCCGGTGTTTAGAGGGAGGTTTGACCCTCAAGCAGCTGAGGATTGGCTGAATAGGCTGGAGAAGATATTTGAGGTGCTTTGTTGTCCAGAGGAGATAAAGCCACGGTTGGCGGTCTATAAGCTCGAAGGTGATGCGGATCGTTGGTGGCGGAATATCGCCCTAACACTGAAGAGCAGAAATGCGCCACTAACTTGGAAATTTTTCCTACAAGAGTTCAATGAGAAGTACTTTCCGAAATCAGTCCGGCTTGAAAAGGAGACGGAATTCCTTAACATCAGGCAAGGGGACACGGAGAGCTTCGATGATTATTTATCCCGATTCATTCGCTTGTCCCGGTATTCCTCCTACCTCCGGTATAAGGATGACGGAGAATGGAGCTCGGATATGCTCATACGAGGTTTGAGGCGAGAGTTGCGGAAGCGGCTGGTTACACACCGATTCAAGAAGTTCAATAAGGCGGTGGAGCAATGTCGAATCACGGAGAATAATCTAAGAGAAGTGCATCCTACCAAAGTTACTGGCCACCGCAGTGAACCCAGTAAGGGTAATGTTTCTCAAAAGCGGAAAGGCCAAGGATCTTCTTCGTATCAGGGCGGTGATAAGAAGCCCTATCAGTCTAAAGGTCGTGAGTCTCAGAGATTTGTGACCGAGTGGAAATGTCGTCGTTGCAACAAATCACATTATGGCCAGAATTGTCAGGGAGAGATGGTTTGTTTCAATTGCAAACGGCCAGGACATCTTGCTAAAGATTGTCGACAACCGAGAGCGGAACCGAGGCCACAGGCACCGGGCCGAGTGTTTGCTATGACCCACGAGGAGGCCCGTAGATCTCCTGAGTTGATTCAAGGTAAAGTTTCTGTAAATGGTTATTTGTTGCAAGTTTTATTCGACTCGGGTGCAAGTCACTCATTCATCGCCTATGATTGCGTGAAGCGCCTAGGATTGCATGTGCATGAGTTACCATTTGAATTAGTAGTGTCCACTCCAATGGGTATAAAAGCCTTGACCACAGAAGTTTGTCTGAATTGTGTCATAACTGTGGAAGGGCATCAGTCTGTTATAGACCTGATTTGTCTGCCGCTTTATCAATTGGAAGTCATTTTGGGTCTTAATTGGTTAACGGCAAATAACGTATTGCTTGATTGCGGGAATAAGAGGATAGTATATCCTGTTTCTCAGAGAGTTGAAGCTGTAGGTGCTAGTCTGAATTTCCTTTCTACGGCGAAAGCTGAGAGATATATTGAAAAGGGTTGCCAAGGGTATATGGTATTCTTTTCCGTTCAGGGGGAAACTGGTGAAATGTTGAATAATATACCCGTGGTGAATGAATTCCCTGAGGTGTTTCCGGACGACCTTAGTGGATTGCCTCCTGAGAGGGAAGTTCAATTCCCGATTGACATTGTGCCTGGAGCAGGTTCTATTTCAAAGGCCCCATACCGTATGGCCCCAAATGAGATGGCGGAACTAAAGAAACAAATAGAAGATCTGCTTGAGAAAGGGTTCATTAGACCCAGTGTGTCGCCGTGGGGAGCTCCAGTGTTATTCGTAAAAAAGAAAGATGGAAGCCTCCGGTTGTGTATCGATTATAGAGAGTTGAATAAGGTTACTATCAAGAACAAGTACCCACTTCCTCGAATCGATGACCTGTTAGATCAACTCTCTGGATCGTGTGTATTCTCAAAGATTGATCTAAGGTCAGGGTATCATCAGCTGCGAGTAAAAGCGGAAGATGTTCCGAAAACTGCTTTCAGGACCCGGTATGGTCATTACGAGTTTTTGGTAATGCCATTTGGGCTAACCAATGCGCCTGCGGTTTTCATGGATTACATGAACCGTATCTTTCGGCAGTATCTGGATCAGTTTGTTGTTGTGTTTATCGATGACATTCTGATATATTCCAAAAGTAAGGAAGAGCATGAGCATCATTTGAGAGTTGTATTGAATATCTTGTATGAGAAGAAACTATACGCGAAGTTGAGTAAATGCGAATTTTGGCTATCGGAAGTGAGATTCCTAGGCCATGTTATCTCGCAAGAAGGGGTCTCTGTGGATCCCAGTAAAGTGGAAGCAGTACTAGACTGGAAGAGGCCAGAATCTGTGGCAGAGGTACGCAGTTTTCTGGGTCTTGCCGGGTATTATCGGAGATTCATTCAGAATTTCTCCCGTATTGCGTTGCCGATGACCAAGCTCACGAGAAAGGATCAGCCGTTTGTGTGGGACGATAAATGTAAAAACTGTTTTGTGGAGCTGAAGGAGAGGTTGACGTCGGCACCTGTGTTGATTTTACCCGATCCCAGTGTGACATATGTTGTGTACTCTGATGCCAGTGGGCAGGGATTAGGGTGTGTCCTTATGCAGCAGGGACGTGTGGTGGCCTACGCCTCTCGACAGCTCAGACCTCATGAATTGAATTATCCCACTCATGATCTGGAGCTTGCGGCCATTGTGTTTGCTTTGAAAATCTGGCGTCATTACCTGTACGGTGTGACTGTGGAACTGTACTGCGACCACAAGAGTCTTAAGTATTTATACGATCAGAAGGAACTGAATATGAGACAGCGTCGTTGGATGGAATTGCTTAAAGACTACGACCTGGAAATCAAATATCATCCAGGTAAAGCCAATGTAGTCGCTGATGCTCTGAGTCGAAAGACTGTGCTCGTTGCAGCTATGATGATACGAGAGAAGAAATTGATTGAAGATTTTCGTGATTTGAATTTGACGAACCAGATCGTCTGTGCCAATTACACTATTTCCCAGGAAGAAAGTGATCTAAAAGCTGAGATTGAAGAAGCTCAGAGGCAAGATGACTGGATACAGCACAATTTGACTCGGATTGAACGGGGAGAAGTTCCGGGTTATGATTTGTCGCCTAGAGGATTGGTTCGCTATCAGAATAGAGTTTGCGTTCCACTTAAGGCGGAGTTGCGACAAAAGATTCTAGACGAGGCGCATAAGAGCCAGTACACTCTTCATCCTGGTATGACCAAAATGTACCATAACCTAAAATCTGTATATTGGTGGCCGGGTTTGAAGAGTGATGTGACGAAGTACGTGGCCAGATGTCTCACTTGTCAGAAAGTGAAGATTGAACACCAAAGACCACCTGGTTTACTCCAGAATCCTGAAATTCCAGAGTGGAAATGGGAAAGTGTGACTATGGACCTTGTGACGGGATTGCCCAAGATCAGGAATTATGATGCGATCTGGGTAATTGTGGATCGGTTAACGAAGTCGGCGCACTTCATACCAATTGATGCTGGTTATTCTCCTGATAAACTAGCAGAGATTTATGTTCGGGAGATCGTGAAACTTCATGGTGTTCCGAAAAACATTATTTCTGATCGAGATCCTCGATTTACTTCAAGATTCTGGAAAGCGTTGCATAAAGCCTTGGGAACTCAATTGAGATTCAGTACGGCTTATCATCCACAGACGGATGGACAGTCAGAGAGAACGATCCAGACGCTGGAAGATATGCTACGGGCATGTGTTCTTGATTTTAAAGGAAGCTGGGATCGCTTCCTTCCACTTGCGGAGTTTGCCTACAACAATAGCTATCATGCGAGCATTCAGATGGCTCCGTATGAAGCGTTGTATGGAAGACGGTGTCAATCGCCCGTGTGCTGGAACGAGCTATCTGAAAGGAAGCTTTACGGACCAGATTTGGTTGATCAAACCTCAGCACAGATTGGGATTATTCGTAAGAGGTTGCTTGCAGCGCAGAGTCGACAGAAAAGCTACGCTGACAAGAGAAGACGGCCTCTAGAGTTTGAGGTTGGAGATCATATTTTTCTGAGAGTATCTCCTGTCACCGGGGTTGGGCGTGCGATCAAGAGAAAGAAGCTGAGCCCGAGATATATAGGACCTTTTGAAATCCTTGAGAGGATTGGACCTGTTGCGTATCGAGTAGCACTACCTCCGAGCTTGAGCAGGCTCCATGATGTATTCCACGTTTCTCAATTAAAGAAGTACCAACCAGATCCATCTCACGTAGTTGAATATGAAGAAGTGGAATTGCAAGATAATTTCTCATATGCAGTGGAGCCAGAGCAGGTCATTGATCGAGAGGAGCGACGGCTCAGACACCGAAGCATCCCATATGTGAAGGTGATCTGGAAGGGAATGACTCCGAGAGAAGCAACTTGGGAAGCGGAGGAAGATCTGCGGAGAAGATATCCGGAGTTTATGGCTCAAGTTGTATAGCAATTTCGAGGACGAAATTAAATTTTCGGGGGGAGAATTGTAACATCCTGGATTTTAATCAAGGATTAGTAACTTCAAATGATGTAATTAATGTCAATTAAGCATATTTGAAGTATATGTTGTGTGTTATGATATAAAGACCATTAGTGATGATTTAATGAGTATTGTACTAATCAGGGGTAAAATGGTAATTTACCAACCGTCTGGTTAGCTACTAATGAGAAAAACCCCTTAGTAATCAAGATTAATGGCTAAGATTGAAAGATCAAGAGGTGGAATCTTGTGCATGTGAATCTAAGTGAAATCATGGAAGGGAGAAGGAGATGGTGCCAAGTGTCAAACTAAGGGCTCTTGGATTGAAGTCAAATATTCAAACCATTTTTTCTCTTTCTTCTCTCCTCCTATACGGTTTATGTGTGTATGTGTGAGGAAAAGTGATCATCTTCATCAATATCTCTCATCTCTCTCTATTCTCTCCATTTTCGCTAAAGTTGAGCAAGAAAGAGAAAGAAGAAGGCTTAGAGAAAGGTGAGAAGTTGTCCATGAATGCTCAATTTACTTTCATTAATGTTGTTCATGAGGTTGAGGGCTATATTTCTATGGTTTCAGAATTTTGGTTGGTGAAGTTTGAGATCTTGTGGGAATTTGGAAGTTGGTGAAGTGAAGAATTGGCTTTAGGAAGAAGAAGAGGTAAGAATTAGAAGCATTTTGGTATAGTTGTTGTAATCATTGGTTGGGTCTTGAGAATTTTGGAATTTGCCCTGATTTTTGGTCAATTTCGAAAAGCATGATTTGGTTAGTGTTTAGTGTGGAAATTAGTGTCATAGAGTGTCTTTGTGTATTTGGAATTGGCTTGGAATTTTGGGTTGGAATGGATTGCAATGTGTGTGTTGATTGGAGATGTTAAGGTGACATGTGGTGGTTGTGGTAGAACATGCTCATGGATAATGAATATGGTCATTTTGATGGCTCCAATGTGTTCCTTGAGCCAAATTGTGTGAAGATAGTATGTGATTTGAAATTAAGGACCATTGGAAACCAATTGACAAAATCTGGAAATCTGTCCAATGTAAGTTTGTTCTGGGCAGTCAGATGGTGTGGACGTTTTGACTGGGCAAATGATGTTGTAAAATTATGAAACTTTCCAGTCTTAAAGTTCACATCTTGGGCTTCAAAATGGACATAAATTTTGTGTCATTTCGATTTTTAAGCTGGGAGTTTGAACTGTCCAAAGTTTGGCATCAAAACTAGATCCTGTTTTGGTACAATGTTAAGTTTTTGGTAAATCTGGACTTTTGTGGTGATTTCTAGGTATGGCCAATATTTTTCCTTGAAAGAGGACTTGAATAGATTTCATTTGGCTTTGGAATCACCCCATTTCGATTTTTCCTGAATTAGTTATGATTTTTGGAAGTTCAGCCAGAAACTGGATTTTCTTGGGCCGCGGCCCGTGGAGTCTGGGCCGCAGCCCAAATGTTTCTGAGCGCTTCTGGACAGCTTTGGGCCGCGGCCCAAGGATTCTGGGCCGCAGCCCAAATGTTTCTGGGCATCCTTGGGCCGCAGCCCACGGATTTTGGGCCGCGGCCCAACCCCAAAAATTTGTGTTTTGCACTTTTGAAAGGTGGTTTTGGGTATAGTCTTTCCCAACCTTTTAGGCATATGTTTAGGCATTTAATGGCCATCTAAAGAGTCCAAATGAATACCAACTTAAAGTGTTATGGAGGTAAGGATTTGGAAAAGGAAATTAACCAAATGTCCCTATTTTGATTATAGGATTTGATATCTGCTATCCTCGTGAGCCTACTGTGCCCAGAGACAACAGGAAGGGATCAGGTAGTGACTTTTCTTTTGTACCATATATAATGCATTGTATGTGTGTTATATCGTTGATTTGTAATGAATTCGTATGCTGCGATATCTGTGGATTTGTGTTAGCACTGTCATTCCAATAGTCCCTGAGTAGCTAACAACGGTTCGGGTTAGGCAGTGTGCCTTCCCGGCGGAGAAAGGGGATGAGGATGAGGTGTGATTATGTGACATGAAAGCCGAGAGGCTGATTGTGGGCCGAAAGGTCGGTTGTGGGCCGAAAGGTCGGTTATGAGCCGAAAGGCTATTTGTGAGGCTGACGAGCCGTTTGTGAAGCCGGATAGCTATGTGCTACAAGGCTATATGTATGCACTGCCACGCCAATAGTCCCTGAGTAGCTAACAACGGTTCGGGTTAGGACAGTGTGCTTTCCCGGCGGAGAAAGGGGATGAGGGTGGAGTGTGATTGCTGCTGATGCTGTATGATGATTTGCTTACATGCTATGTGCTTGTGTGTGGTATAAATGTTTAGTTACTACTGGGATTCTTTAGAATCTCATTCTTTCCTTTGAACTAACCTTTCAGACAGGGCGACTGGCTCCAAGGAAAAGCGCGTGACCCGGAGCGGTTAGAGTTTCTTAGGGACATTAGTATAGTTTGTTGGTTTATTCATTTCGGATAGGGATTACTGTATTATGTTTTGGAGATGTGTATAGTTTGAAATACCTGGTTGTAATCCCTAATCAGGAATTTGGAATTCTAGGTATGTGGTTGAACCCGGGGGTCGCCGGGATTTTGGTTATACACTCTGTCATACTTAAATGTGGATATACTGCACAGGTGATTATCTTCGTTAGTCGAACCTGAGACCGGAAAAGGAATGAAGTTTTGAAAATTTCATAAAGACCCTACTACTAAAGGGAATTTCTAATGAGTTTTAAACTATCCGACGGTCTCTAATCTAAATTATTACCTAATATCGAATTATAATCACGTGATTAAAGGCAGGGTGTTACATTTTGGTATCAGAGCTGTAGTTCCTGGCAAGGGTAGAGGTTGCTAGGATAGATCCCTTAGTTGATTTTAGGGATAGAGGATTGTTTGTGAATGATTGTTGTGTATGCACATGTATGTTTATTGATATGGATTATATATGAGTTTGGTGACAATATGTGCATACTGTCTCTGCTGAATTAACGGGGTAACTATTTGTAGAATGAAGAAAACTAGAGGACGCCCCAAAACTCCGCGTGTAGACCCGGTGGTGGAGGTTGGTAATGAAAACCCACCAGATCCTATGCACGAGTTGATGAGTCTAATCAAGGATCAGCGGGACATGATCACTGAGCTGAGAGATGAGCTCAGAGCAGAGAAGGCAAAGAATAAAGACGTTCCGGTTCAGTCTATTCCGGAGGAAACTCAAGAAGGAACCCAACATGAGTACACTGCTGAGGGATCAGCACGGCCATCAGAATCCCCATCTCGTGCTATTCCGAATCAAGAGTCTCATGGAATGCCGCTCAAAGAAGAAAGAGACCTGCAGTTTTGGGTCACAAGATTCTGCAAACACCTACCTCCGGTGTTTAGAGGGAGGTTTGACCCTCAAGCAGCTGAGGATTGGCTGAATAGGCTGGAGAAGATATTTGAGGTGCTTTGTTGTCCAGAGGAGATAAAGCCACGGTTGGCGGTCTATAAGCTCGAAGGTGATGCGGATCGTTGGTGGCGGAATATCGCCCTAACACTGAAGAGCAGAAATGCGCCACTAACTTGGAAATTTTTCCTACAAGAGTTCAATGAGAAGTACTTTCCGAAATCAGTCCGGCTTGAAAAGGAGACGGAATTCCTTAACATCAGGCAAGGGGACACGGAGAGCTTCGATGATTATTTATCCCGATTCATTCGCTTGTCCCGGTATTCCTCCTACCTCCGGTATAAGGATGACGGAGAATGGAGCTCGGATATGCTCATACGAGGTTTGAGGCGAGAGTTGCGGAAGCGGCTGGTTACACACCGATTCAAGAAGTTCAATAAGGCGGTGGAGCAATGTCGAATCACGGAGAATAATCTAAGAGAAGTGCATCCTACCAAAGTTACTGGCCACCGCAGTGAACCCAGTAAGGGTAATGTTTCTCAAAAGCGGAAAGGCCAAGGATCTTCTTCGTATCAGGGCGGTGATAAGAAGCCCTATCAGTCTAAAGGTCGTGAGTCTCAGAGATTTGTGACCGAGTGGAAATGTCGTCGTTGCAACAAATCACATTATGGCCAGAATTGTCAGGGAGAGATGGTTTGTTTCAATTGCAAACGGCCAGGACATCTTGCTAAAGATTGTCGACAACCGAGAGCGAAACCGAGGCCACAGGCACCGGGCCGAGTGTTTGCTATGACCCACGAGGAGGCCCGTAGATCTCCTGAGTTGATTCAAGGTAAAGTTTCTGTAAATGGTTATTTGTTGCAAGTTTTATTCGACTCGGGTGCAAGTCACTCATTCATCGCCTATGATTGCGTGAAGCGCCTAGGATTGCATGTGCATGAGTTACCATTTGAATTAGTAGTGTCCACTCCAATGGGTATAAAAGCCTTGACCACAGAAGTTTGTCTGAATTGTGTCATAACTGTGGAAGGGCATCAGTCTGTTATAGACCTGATTTGTCTGCCGCTTTATCAATTGGAAGTCATTTTGGGTCTTAATTGGTTAACGGCAAATAACGTATTGCTTGATTGCGGGAATAAGAGGATAGTATATCCTGTTTCTCAGAGAGTTGAAGCTGTAGGTGCTAGTCTGAATTTCCTTTCTACGGCGAAAGCTGAGAGATATATTGAAAAGGGTTGCCAAGGGTATATGGTATTCTTTTCCGTTCAGGGGGAAACTGGTGAAATGTTGAATAATATACCCGTGGTGAATGAATTCCCTGAGGTGTTTCCGGACGACCTTAGTGGATTGCCTCCTGAGAGGGAAGTTCAATTCCCGATTGACATTGTGCCTGGAGCAGGTTCTATTTCAAAGGCCCCATACCGTATGGCCCCAAATGAGATGGCGGAACTAAAGAAACAAATAGAAGATCTGCTTGAAAAAGGGTTCATTAGACCCAGTGTGTCGCCGTGGGGAGCTCCAGTGTTATTCGTAAAAAAGAAAGATGGAAGCCTCCGGTTGTGTATCGATTATAGAGAGTTGAATAAGGTTACTATCAAGAACAAGTACCCACTTCCTCGAATCGATGACCTGTTAGATCAACTCTCTGGATCGTGTGTATTCTCAAAGATTGATCTAAGGTCAGGGTATCATCAGCTGCGAGTAAAAGCGGAAGATGTTCCGAAAACTGCTTTCAGGACCCGGTATGGTCATTACGAGTTTTTGGTAATGCCATTTGGGCTAACCAATGCGCCTGCGGTTTTCATGGATTACATGAACCGTATCTTTCGGCAGTATCTGGATCAGTTTGTTGTTGTGTTTATCGATGACATTCTGATATATTCCAAAAGTAAGGAAGAGCATGAGCATCATTTGAGAGTTGTATTGAATATCTTGTATGAGAAGAAACTATACGCGAAGTTGAGTAAATGCGAATTTTGGCTATCGGAAGTGAGATTCCTAGGCCATGTTATCTCGCAAGAAGGGGTCTCTGTGGATCCCAGTAAAGTGGAAGCAGTACTAGACTGGAAGAGGCCAGAATCTGTGGCAGAGGTACGCAGTTTTCTGGGTCTTGCCGGGTATTATCGGAGATTCATTCAGAATTTCTCCCGTATTGCGTTGCCGATGACCAAGCTCACGAGAAAGGATCAGCCGTTTGTGTGGGACGATAAATGTAAAAACTGTTTTGTGGAGCTGAAGGAGAGGTTGACGTCGGCACCTGTGTTGATTTTACCCGATCCCAGTGTGACATATGTTGTGTACTCTGATGCCAGTGGGCAGGGATTAGGGTGTGTCCTTATGCAGCAGGGACGTGTGGTGGCCTACGCCTCTCGACAGCTCAGACCTCATGAATTGAATTATCCCACTCATGATCTGGAGCTTGCGGCCATTGTGTTTGCTTTGAAAATCTGGCGTCATTACCTGTACGGTGTGACTGTGGAACTGTACTGCGACCACAAGAGTCTTAAGTATTTATACGATCAGAAGGAACTGAATATGAGACAGCGTCGTTGGATGGAATTGCTTAAAGACTACGACCTGGAAATCAAATATCATCCAGGTAAAGCCAATGTAGTCGCTGATGCTCTGAGTCGAAAGACTGTGCTCGTTGCAGCTATGATGATACGAGAGAAGAAATTGATTGAAGATTTTCGTGATTTGAATTTGACGAACCAGATCGTCTGTGCCAATTACACTATTTCCCAGGAAGAAAGTGATCTAAAAGCTGAGATTGAAGAAGCTCAGAGGCAAGATGACTGGATACAGCACAATTTGACTCGGATTGAACGGGGAGAAGTTCCGGGTTATGATTTGTCGCCTAGAGGATTGGTTCGCTATCAGAATAGAGTTTGCGTTCCACTTAAGGCGGAGTTGCGACAAAAGATTCTAGACGAGGCGCATAAGAGCCAGTACACTCTTCATCCTGGTATGACCAAAATGTACCATAACCTAAAATCTGTATATTGGTGGCCGGGTTTGAAGAGTGATGTGACGAAGTACGTGGCCAGATGTCTCACTTGTCAGAAAGTGAAGATTGAACACCAAAGACCACCTGGTTTACTCCAGAATCCTGAAATTCCAGAGTGGAAATGGGAAAGTGTGACTATGGACCTTGTGACAGGATTGCCCAAGATCAGGAATTATGATGCGATCTGGGTAATTGTGGATCGGTTAACGAAGTCGGCGCACTTCATACCAATTGATGCTGGTTATTCTCCTGATAAACTAGCAGAGATTTATGTTCGGGAGATCGTGAAACTTCATGGTGTTCCGAAAAACATTATTTCTGATCGAGATCCTCGATTTACTTCAAGATTCTGGAAAGCGTTGCATAAAGCCTTGGGAACTCAATTGAGATTCAGTACGGCTTATCATCCACAGACGGATGGACAGTCAGAGAGAACGATCCAGACGCTGGAAGATATGCTACGGGCATGTGTTCTTGATTTTAAAGGAAGCTGGGATCGCTTCCTTCCACTTGCGGAGTTTGCCTACAACAATAGCTATCATGCGAGCATTCAGATGGCTCCGTATGAAGCGTTGTATGGAAGACGGTGTCAATCGCCCGTGTGCTGGAACGAGCTATCTGAAAGGAAGCTTTACGGACCAGATTTGGTTGATCAAACCTCAGCACAGATTGGGATTATTCGTAAGAGGTTGCTTGCAGCGCAGAGTCGACAGAAAAGCTACGCTGACAAGAGAAGACGGCCTCTAGAGTTTGAGGTTGGAGATCATATTTTTCTGAGAGTATCTCCTGTCACCGGGGTTAGGCGTGCGATCAAGAGAAAGAAGCTGAGCCCGAGATATATAGGACCTTTTGAAATCCTTGAGAGGATTGGACCTGTTGCGTATCGAGTAGCACTACCTCCGAGCTTGAGCAGGCTCCATGATGTATTCCACGTTTCTCAATTAAAGAAGTACCAACCAGATCCATCTCACGTAGTTGAATATGAAGAAGTGGAATTGCAAGATAATTTCTCATATGCAGTGGAGCCAGAGCAGGTCATTGATCGAGAGGAGCGACGGCTCAGACACCGAAGCATCCCATATGTGAAGGTGATCTGGAAGGGAATGACTCCGAGAGAAGCAACTTGGGAAGCGGAGGAAGATCTGCGGAGAAGATATCCGGAGTTTATG
The DNA here is from genome assembly GCA_963242795.1 of Inga leiocalycina. Taxonomy (NCBI): domain Eukaryota; kingdom Viridiplantae; phylum Streptophyta; class Magnoliopsida; order Fabales; family Fabaceae; genus Inga; species Inga leiocalycina. The sequence goes on from OY725324.1 coordinate 47,350,169, forward strand.
GCTCAAGTTGTATAGCAATTTCGAGGACGAAATTAAATTTTCGGGGGGAGAATTGTAACATCCTGGATTTTAATCAAGGATTAGTAACTTCAAATGATGTAATTAATGTCAATTAAGCATATTTGAAGTATATGTTGTGTGTTATGATATAAAGACCATTAGTGATGATTTAATGAGTATTGTACTAATCAGGGGTAAAATGGTAATTTACCAACCGTCTGGTTAGCTACTAATGAGAAAAACCCCTTAGTAATCAAGATTAATGGCTAAGATTGAAAGATCAAGAGGTGGAATCTTGTGCATGTGAATCTAAGTGAAATCATGGAAGGGAGAAGGAGATGGTGCCAAGTGTCAAACTAAGGGCTCTTGGATTGAAGTCAAATATTCAAACCATTTTTTCTCTTTCTTCTCTCCTCCTATACGGTTTATGTGTGTATGTGTGAGGAAAAGTGATCATCTTCATCAATATCTCTCATCTCTCTCTATTCTCTCCATTTTCGCTAAAGTTGAGCAAGAAAGAGAAAGAAGAAGGCTTAGAGAAAGGTGAGAAGTTGTCCATGAATGCTCAATTTACTTTCATTAATGTTGTTCATGAGGTTGAGGGCTATATTTCTATGGTTTCAGAATTTTGGTTGGTGAAGTTTGAGATCTTGTGGGAATTTGGAAGTTGGTGAAGTGAAGAATTGGCTTTAGGAAGAAGAAGAGGTAAGAATTAGAAGCATTTTGGTATAGTTGTTGTAATCATTGGTTGGGTCTTGAGAATTTTGGAATTTGCCCTGATTTTTGGTCAATTTCGAAAAGCATGATTTGGTTAGTGTTTAGTGTGGAAATTAGTGTCATAGAGTGTCTTTGTGTATTTGGAATTGGCTTGGAATTTTGGGTTGGAATGGATTGCAATGTGTGTGTTGATTGGAGATGTTAAGGTGACATGTGGTGGTTGTGGTAGAACATGCTCATGGATAATGAATATGGTCATTTTGATGGCTCCAATGTGTTCCTTGAGCCAAATTGTGTGAAGATAGTATGTGATTTGAAATTAAGGACCATTGGAAACCAATTGACAAAATCTGGAAATCTGTCCAATGTAAGTTTGTTCTGGGCAGTCAGATGGTGTGGACGTTTTGACTGGGCAAATGATGTTGTAAAATTATGAAACTTTCCAGTCTTAAAGTTCACATCTTGGGCTTCAAAATGGACATAAATTTTGTGTCATTTCGATTTTTAAGCTGGGAGTTTGAACTGTCCAAAGTTTGGCATCAAAACTAGATCCTGTTTTGGTACAATGTTAAGTTTTTGGTAAATCTGGACTTTTGTGGTGATTTCTAGGTATGGCCAATATTTTTCCTTGAAAGAGGACTTGAATAGATTTCATTTGGCTTTGGAATCACCCCATTTCGATTTTTCCTGAATTAGTTATGATTTTTGGAAGTTCAGCCAGAAACTGGATTTTCTTGGGCCGCGGCCCGTGGAGTCTGGGCCGCAGCCCAAATGTTTCTGAGCGCTTCTGGACAGCTTTGGGCCGCGGCCCAAGGATTCTGGGCCGCAGCCCAAATGTTTCTGGGCATCCTTGGGCCGCAGCCCACGGATTTTGGGCCGCGGCCCAACCCCAAAAATTTGTGTTTTGCACTTTTGAAAGGTGGTTTTGGGTATAGTCTTTCCCAACCTTTTAGGCATATGTTTAGGCATTTAATGGCCATCTAAAGAGTCCAAATGAATACCAACTTAAAGTGTTATGGAGGTAAGGATTTGGAAAAGGAAATTAACCAAATGTCCCTATTTTGATTATAGGATTTGATATCTGCTATCCTCGTGAGCCTACTGTGCCCAGAGACAACAGGAAGGGATCAGGTAGTGACTTTTCTTTTGTACCATATATAATGCATTGTATGTGTGTTATATCGTTGATTTGTAATGAATTCGTATGCTGCGATATCTGTGGATTTGTGTTAGCACTGTCATTCCAATAGTCCCTGAGTAGCTAACAACGGTTCGGGTTAGGCAGTGTGCCTTCCCGGCGGAGAAAGGGGATGAGGATGAGGTGTGATTATGTGACATGAAAGCCGAGAGGCTGATTGTGGGCCGAAAGGTCGGTTGTGGGCCGAAAGGTCGGTTATGAGCCGAAAGGCTATTTGTGAGGCTGACGAGCCGTTTGTGAAGCCGGATAGCTATGTGCTACAAGGCTATATGTATGCACTGCCACGCCAATAGTCCCTGAGTAGCTAACAACGGTTCGGGTTAGGACAGTGTGCTTTCCCGGCGGAGAAAGGGGATGAGGGTGGAGTGTGATTGCTGCTGATGCTGTATGATGATTTGCTTACATGCTATGTGCTTGTGTGTGGTATAAATGTTTAGTTACTACTGGGATTCTTTAGAATCTCATTCTTTCCTTTGAACTAACCTTTCAGACAGGGCGACTGGCTCCAAGGAAAAGCGCGTGACCCGGAGCGGTTAGAGTTTCTTAGGGACATTAGTATAGTTTGTTGGTTTATTCATTTCGGATAGGGATTACTGTATTATGTTTTGGAGATGTGTATAGTTTGAAATACCTGGTTGTAATCCCTAATCAGGAATTTGGAATTCTAGGTATGTGGTTGAACCCGGGGGTCGCCGGGATTTTGGTTATACACTCTGTCATACTTAAATGTGGATATACTGCACAGGTGATTATCTTCGTTAGTCGAACCTGAGACCGGAAAAGGAATGAAGTTTTGAAAATTTCATAAAGACCCTACTACTAAAGGGAATTTCTAATGAGTTTTAAACTATCCGACGGTCTCTAATCTAAATTATTACCTAATATCGAATTATAATCACGTGATTAAAGGCAGGGTGTTACATTTTGGTATCAGAGCTGTAGTTCCTGGCAAGGGTAGAGGTTGCTAGGATAGATCCCTTAGTTGATTTTAGGGATAGAGGATTGTTTGTGAATGATTGTTGTGTATGCACATGTATGTTTATTGATATGGATTATATATGAGTTTGGTGACAATATGTGCATACTGTCTCTGCTGAATTAACGGGGTAAGCTATTTGTAGAATGAAGAAAACTAGAGGACGCCCCAAAACTCCGCGTGTAGACCCGGTGGTGGAGGTTGGTAATGAAAACCCACCAGATCCTATGCACGAGTTGATGAGTCTAATCAAGGATCAGCGGGACATGATCACTGAGCTGAGAGATGAGCTCAGAGCAGAGAAGGCAAAGAATAAAGACGTTCCGGTTCAGTCTATTCCGGAGGAAACTCAAGAAGGAACCCAACATGAGTACACTGCTGAGGGATCAGCACGGCCATCAGAATCCCCATCTCGTGCTATTCCGAATCAAGAGTCTCATGGAATGCCGCTCAAAGAAGAAAGAGACCTGCAGTTTTGGGTCACAAGATTCTGCAAACACCTACCTCCGGTGTTTAGAGGGAGGTTTGACCCTCAAGCAGCTGAGGATTGGCTGAATAGGCTGGAGAAGATATTTGAGGTGCTTTGTTGTCCAGAGGAGATAAAGCCACGGTTGGCGGTCTATAAGCTCGAAGGTGATGCGGATCGTTGGTGGCGGAATATCGCCCTAACACTGAAGAGCAGAAATGCGCCACTAACTTGGAAATTTTTCCTACAAGAGTTCAATGAGAAGTACTTTCCGAAATCAGTCCGGCTTGAAAAGGAGACGGAATTCCTTAACATCAGGCAAGGGGACACGGAGAGCTTCGATGATTATTTATCCCGATTCATTCGCTTGTCCCGGTATTCCTCCTACCTCCGGTATAAGGATGACGGAGAATGGAGCTCGGATATGCTCATACGAGGTTTGAGGCGAGAGTTGCGGAAGCGGCTGGTTACACACCGATTCAAGAAGTTCAATAAGGCGGTGGAGCAATGTCGAATCACGGAGAATAATCTAAGAGAAGTGCATCCTACCAAAGTTACTGGCCACCGCAGTGAACCCAGTAAGGGTAATGTTTCTCAAAAGCGGAAAGGCCAAGGATCTTCTTCGTATCAGGGCGGTGATAAGAAGCCCTATCAGTCTAAAGGTCGTGAGTCTCAGAGATTTGTGACCGAGTGGAAATGTCGTCGTTGCAACAAATCACATTATGGCCAGAATTGTCAGGGAGAGATGGTTTGTTTCAATTGCAAACGGCCAGGACATCTTGCTAAAGATTGTCGACAACCGAGAGCGGAACCGAGGCCACAGGCACCGGGCCGAGTGTTTGCTATGACCCACGAGGAGGCCCGTAGATCTCCTGAGTTGATTCAAGGTAAAGTTTCTGTAAATGGTTATTTGTTGCAAGTTTTATTCGACTCGGGTGCAAGTCACTCATTCATCGCCTATGATTGCGTGAAGCGCCTAGGATTGCATGTGCATGAGTTACCATTTGAATTAGTAGTGTCCACTCCAATGGGTATAAAAGCCTTGACCACAGAAGTTTGTCTGAATTGTGTCATAACTGTGGAAGGGCATCAGTCTGTTATAGACCTGATTTGTCTGCCGCTTTATCAATTGGAAGTCATTTTGGGTCTTAATTGGTTAACGGCAAATAACGTATTGCTTGATTGCGGGAATAAGAGGATAGTATATCCTGTTTCTCAGAGAGTTGAAGCTGTAGGTGCTAGTCTGAATTTCCTTTCTACGGCGAAAGCTGAGAGATATATTGAAAAGGGTTGCCAAGGGTATATGGTATTCTTTTCCGTTCAGGGGGAAACTGGTGAAATGTTGAATAATATACCCGTGGTGAATGAATTCCCTGAGGTGTTTCCGGACGACCTTAGTGGATTGCCTCCTGAGAGGGAAGTTCAATTCCCGATTGACATTGTGCCTGGAGCAGGTTCTATTTCAAAGGCCCCATACCGTATGGCCCCAAATGAGATGGCGGAACTAAAGAAACAAATAGAAGATCTGCTTGAGAAAGGGTTCATTAGACCCAGTGTGTCGCCGTGGGGAGCTCCAGTGTTATTCGTAAAAAAGAAAGATGGAAGCCTCCGGTTGTGTATCGATTATAGAGAGTTGAATAAGGTTACTATCAAGAACAAGTACCCACTTCCTCGAATCGATGACCTGTTAGATCAACTCTCTGGATCGTGTGTATTCTCAAAGATTGATCTAAGGTCAGGGTATCATCAGCTGCGAGTAAAAGCGGAAGATGTTCCGAAAACTGCTTTCAGGACCCGGTATGGTCATTACGAGTTTTTGGTAATGCCATTTGGGCTAACCAATGCGCCTGCGGTTTTCATGGATTACATGAACCGTATCTTTCGGCAGTATCTGGATCAGTTTGTTGTTGTGTTTATCGATGACATTCTGATATATTCCAAAAGTAAGGAAGAGCATGAGCATCATTTGAGAGTTGTATTGAATATCTTGTATGAGAAGAAACTATACGCGAAGTTGAGTAAATGCGAATTTTGGCTATCGGAAGTGAGATTCCTAGGCCATGTTATCTCGCAAGAAGGGGTCTCTGTGGATCCCAGTAAAGTGGAAGCAGTACTAGACTGGAAGAGGCCAGAATCTGTGGCAGAGGTACGCAGTTTTCTGGGTCTTGCCGGGTATTATCGGAGATTCATTCAGAATTTCTCCCGTATTGCGTTGCCGATGACCAAGCTCACGAGAAAGGATCAGCCGTTTGTGTGGGACGATAAATGTAAAAACTGTTTTGTGGAGCTGAAGGAGAGGTTGACGTCGGCACCTGTGTTGATTTTACCCGATCCCAGTGTGACATATGTTGTGTACTCTGATGCCAGTGGGCAGGGATTAGGGTGTGTCCTTATGCAGCAGGGACGTGTGGTGGCCTACGCCTCTCGACAGCTCAGACCTCATGAATTGAATTATCCCACTCATGATCTGGAGCTTGCGGCCATTGTGTTTGCTTTGAAAATCTGGCGTCATTACCTGTACGGTGTGACTGTGGAACTGTACTGCGACCACAAGAGTCTTAAGTATTTATACGATCAGAAGGAACTGAATATGAGACAGCGTCGTTGGATGGAATTGCTTAAAGACTACGACCTGGAAATCAAATATCATCCAGGTAAAGCCAATGTAGTCGCTGATGCTCTGAGTCGAAAGACTGTGCTCGTTGCAGCTATGATGATACGAGAGAAGAAATTGATTGAAGATTTTCGTGATTTGAATTTGACGAACCAGATCGTCTGTGCCAATTACACTATTTCCCAGGAAGAAAGTGATCTAAAAGCTGAGATTGAAGAAGCTCAGAGGCAAGATGACTGGATACAGCACAATTTGACTCGGATTGAACGGGGAGAAGTTCCGGGTTATGATTTTTCGCCTAGAGGATTGGTTCGCTATCAGAATAGAGTTTGCGTTCCACTTAAGGCGGAGTTGCGACAAAAGATTCTAGATGAGGCGCATAAGAGCCAGTACACTCTTCATCCTGGTATGACCAAAATGTACCATAACCTAAAATCTGTATATTGGTGGCCGGGTTTGAAGAGTGATGTGACGAAGTACGTGGCCAGATGTCTCACTTGTCAGAAAGTGAAGATTGAACACCAAAGACCACCTGGTTTACTCCAGAATCCTGAAATTCCAGAGTGGAAATGGGAAAGTGTGACTATGGACCTTGTGACGGGATTGCCCAAGATCAGGAATTATGATGCGATCTGGGTAATTGTGGATCGGTTAACGAAGTCGGCGCACTTCATACCAATTGATGCTGGTTATTCTCCTGATAAACTAGCAGAGATTTATGTTCGGGAGATCGTGAAACTTCATGGTGTTCCGAAAAACATTATTTCTGATCGAGATCCTCGATTTACTTCAAGATTCTGGAAAGCGTTGCATAAAGCCTTGGGAACTCAATTGAGATTCAGTACGGCTTATCATCCACAGACGGATGGACAGTCAGAGAGAACGATCCAGACGCTGGAAGATATGCTACGGGCATGTGTTCTTGATTTTAAAGGAAGCTGGGATCGCTTCCTTCCACTTGCGGAGTTTGCCTACAACAATAGCTATCATGCGAGCATTCAGATGGCTCCGTATGAAGCGTTGTATGGAAGACGGTGTCAATCGCCCGTGTGCTGGAACGAGCTATCTGAAAGGAAGCTTTACGGACCAGATTTGGTTGATCAAACCTCAGCACAGATTGGGATTATTCGTAAGAGGTTGCTTGCAGCGCAGAGTCGACAGAAAAGCTACGCTGACAAGAGAAGACGGCCTCTAGAGTTTGAGGTTGGAGATCATATTTTTCTGAGAGTATCTCCTGTCACCGGGGTTGGGCGTGCGATCAAGAGAAAGAAGCTGAGCCCGAGATATATAGGACCTTTTGAAATCCTTGAGAGGATTGGACCTGTTGCGTATCGAGTAGCACTACCTCCGAGCTTGAGCAGGCTCCATGATGTATTCCACGTTTCTCAATTAAAGAAGTACCAACCAGATCCATCTCACGTAGTTGAATATGAAGAAGTGGAATTGCAAGATAATTTCTCATATGCAGTGGAGCCAGAGCAGGTCATTGATCGAGAGGAGCGACGGCTCAGACACCGAAGCATCCCATATGTGAAGGTGATCTGGAAGGGAATGACTCCGAGAGAAGCAACTTGGGAAGCGGAGGAAGATCTGCGGAGAAGATATCCGGAGTTTATGGCTCAAGTTGTATAGCAATTTCGAGGACGAAATTAAATTTTCGGGGGGAGAATTGTAACATCCTGGATTTTAATCAAGGATTAGTAACTTCAAATGATGTAATTAATGTCAATTAAGCATATTTGAAGTATATGTTGTGTGTTATGATATAAAGACCATTAGTGATGATTTAATGAGTATTGTACTAATCAGGGGTAAAATGGTAATTTACCAACCGTCTGGTTAGCTACTAATGAGAAAAACCCCTTAGTAATCAAGATTAATGGCTAAGATTGAAAGATCAAGAGGTGGAATCTTGTGCATGTGAATCTAAGTGAAATCATGGAAGGGAGAAGGAGATGGTGCCAAGTGTCAAACTAAGGGCTCTTGGATTGAAGTCAAATATTCAAACCATTTTTTCTCTTTCTTCTCTCCTCCTATACGGTTTATGTGTGTATGTGTGAGGAAAAGTGATCATCTTCATCAATATCTCTCATCTCTCTCTATTCTCTCCATTTTCGCTAAAGTTGAGCAAGAAAGAGAAAGAAGAAGGCTTAGAGAAAGGTGAGAAGTTGTCCATGAATGCTCAATTTACTTTCATTAATGTTGTTCATGAGGTTGAGGGCTATATTTCTATGGTTTCAGAATTTTGGTTGGTGAAGTTTGAGATCTTGTGGGAATTTGGAAGTTGGTGAAGTGAAGAATTGGCTTTAGGAAGAAGAAGAGGTAAGAATTAGAAGCATTTTGGTATAGTTGTTGTAATCATTGGTTGGGTCTTGAGAATTTTGGAATTTGCCCTGATTTTTGGTCAATTTCGAAAAGCATGATTTGGTTAGTGTTTAGTGTGGAAATTAGTGTCATAGAGTGTCTTTGTGTATTTGGAATTGGCTTGGAATTTTGGGTTGGAATGGATTGCAATGTGTGTGTTGATTGGAGATGTTAAGGTGACATGTGGTGGTTGTGGTAGAACATGCTCATGGATAATGAATATGGTCATTTTGATGGCTCCAATGTGTTCCTTGAGCCAAATTGTGTGAAGATAGTATGTGATTTGAAATTAAGGACCATTGGAAACCAATTGACAAAATCTGGAAATCTGTCCAATGTAAGTTTGTTCTGGGCAGTCAGATGGTGTGGACGTTTTGACTGGGCAAATGATGTTGTAAAATTATGAAACTTTCCAGTCTTAAAGTTCACATCTTGGGCTTCAAAATGGACATAAATTTTGTGTCATTTCGATTTTTAAGCTGGGAGTTTGAACTGTCCAAAGTTTGGCATCAAAACTAGATCCTGTTTTGGTACAATGTTAAGTTTTTGGTAAATCTGGACTTTTGTCGTGATTTCTAGGTATGGCCAATATTTTTCCTTGAAAGAGGACTTGAATAGATTTCATTTGGCTTTGGAATCACCCCATTTCGATTTTTCCTGAATTAGTTATGATTTTTGGAAGTTCAGCCAGAAACTGGATTTTCTTGGGCCGCGGCCCGTGGAGTCTGGGCCGCAGCCCAAATGTTTCTGAGCGCTTCTGGACAGCTTTGGGCCGCGGCCCAAGGATTCTGGGCCGCAGCCCAAATGTTTCTGGGCATCCTTGGGCCGCAGCCCACGGATTTTGGGCCGCGGCCCAACCCCAAAAATTTGTGTTTTGCACTTTTGAAAGGTGGTTTTGGGTATAGTCTTTCCCAACCTTTTAGGCATATGTTTAGGCATTTAATGGCCATCTAAAGAGTCCAAATGAATACCAACTTAAAGTGTTATGGAGGTAAGGATTTGGAAAAGGAAATTAACCAAATGTCCCTATTTTGATTATAGGATTTGATATCTGCTATCCTCGTGAGCCTACTGTGCCCAGAGACAACAGGAAGGGATCAGGTAGTGACTTTTCTTTTGTACCATATATAATGCATTGTATGTGTGTTATATCGTTGATTTGTAATGAATTCGTATGCTGCGATATCTGTGGATTTGTGTTAGCACTGTCATTCCAATAGTCCCTGAGTAGCTAACAACGGTTCGGGTTAGGCAGTGTGCCTTCCCGGCGGAGAAAGGGGATGAGGATGAGGTGTGATTATGTGACATGAAAGCCGAGAGGCTGATTGTGGGCCGAAAGGTCGGTTGTGGGCCGAAAGGTCGGTTATGAGCCGAAAGGCTATTTGTGAGGCTGACGAGCCGTTTGTGAAGCCGGATAGCTATGTGCTACAAGGCTATATGTATGCACTGCCACGCCAATAGTCCCTGAGTAGCTAACAACGGTTCGGGTTAGGACAGTGTGCTTTCCCGGCGGAGAAAGGGGATGAGGGTGGAGTGTGATTGCTGCTGATGCTGTATGATGATTTGCTTACATGCTATGTGCTTGTGTGTGGTATAAATGTTTAGTTACTACTGGGATTCTTTAGAATCTCATTCTTTCCTTTGAACTAACCTTTCAGACAGGGCGACTGGCTCCAAGGAAAAGCGCGTGACCCGGAGCGGTTAGAGTTTCTTAGGGACATTAGTATAGTTTGTTGGTTTATTCATTTCGGATAGGGATTACTGTATTATGTTTTGGAGATGTGTATAGTTTGAAATACCTGGTTGTAATCCCTAATCAGGAATTTGGAATTCTAGGTATGTGGTTGAACCCGGGGGTCGCCGGGATTTTGGTTATACACTCTGTCATACTTAAATGTGGATATACTGCACAGGTGATTATCTTCGTTAGTCGAACCTGAGACCGGAAAAGGAATGAAGTTTTGAAAATTTCATAAAGACCCTACTACTAAAGGGAATTTCTAATGAGTTTTAAACTATCCGACGGTCTCTAATCTAAATTATTACCTAATATCGAATTATAATCACGTGATTAAAGGCAGGGTGTTACACCAAGCACATAGACATGTCTTGATTAATTGCACTCAAGTTGAACCTTTCATACGGTAAGAGTTGTACACTCACATGTTATTCGATCTATATCTTTCGTAACATTTCAACCTTTCATTTCACTAACGCCTTTCCATTATTAATTGCAGGGAATTCAGAAGTCATGTTAAGCGTCAACTCAGGATCCGTACACAGACATCCTCGGAAGTTGATAGGAGGGTCCATAAGAATTACCGAGCTGGTTTGCGCGCAGAATACTAAATGACCACAACCCACACTCACCAGATTTCAGAGCTCTCGCAATCGGCCCTCTTGATCATGCAAAACGGTTTACAGCATACAATGTCAATGGTTTTAAGTTTTGCACGGTTTCACGAGATCAAGGATTGCAAACACAGAATTCGGGTTTTTATGGCACATTTGGGACAAGGAGTTATGCGAGCAGCAGTGACGCCAACATGCAGTTTGGAGGCGTCCCTTACTATGGCAAGCTTCTTGATATGGTCGAACTTAATTATCAAGGTCGTTTCACTGTGACATTGTTCAAGTGTTTGTGGGCAAATACCACTACTTCTCGGGGACTGACAACTGACGACCTAGGGATCACATCAATCAATTTCTCACGGCCGATTCATACTGGTATTTCTCAAGATGATGAGCCGTATATTCTAGCTTCAGAGGCATATCAAGTTTATTATGTCGAGGACGAGAGGCATAGGGATTGGCACATGGTCGTTCATTTAAAGCCAAGAGACCTTTACGACATGGGTGAAGGCGATAACATCGCCTACGAGAGTGAGCCATTTCAGCCAGCTGATTTTGAAAACTACTTCCCTGAAGGCGATGACAATTTACCTCTACTGCGGTGAGTTTTTTTAAGTCCACGTCATTTGAATTAAATTTTGTAAATTTAATAATACATCCATAACAATAATTTTTCTACAAAATTTCTGTAGGGATGGCGACAATGAGTGATCAAATTCAAATTATACTTTTGTCTTTACAAAAAATGCAAAAAACATTTTAAAATAAAATGTAAAAAAAAATTTTTAAAAAAATAATATTTGCAACGGTTATTAAACTGCTACAAATAAAAAATTAACCGCTACTAAATGAATAACCGCTACAAAATGGATACATTAACCGCTACAAATAGTACTTAGATAACTATAAATATTAAACCGCTACAAAAATACAAATAACCGCTACTAACTATTAACCGCTACAAATAGTACGTGGATCCCTATAAATACCCTTACCACAACTCATTTCAAACACTCCCCAATTTCTTTTCACCTTACCTTTCTTTCATTTTCTCTCATTTACAACTTCTTTCGTATGAGTAGAGGAGCTGAATAATACGATCAAATATGGCAACAAGATTTTTAATTTTTTTTAGAATACTTCTTTCCTTTCTATAAAATTTATTCTAACCATTTTTTTTTCTAGATATATCATAACTGTATCTCATTTTCATCTATTTTTCATACACAATTACATTATATTAGATAACATAATAATTCCTTATTACCTACCTATCCTTAATAATATTATTAATATAAATTTTATACTAATCCAATTCAATTACATTTTTCCTTTTTATTTATTAATAAGTTAAACTATTGAATAATAAGCTAATTGAAATAGATAAAATAATAACAAAATAAACTATTTAATTTAATATTGAAAAAACAGAAATAAATAATCGTATATTTTTTAAAAATTTTTTAAATATTTGTAGCGGTTATTAAACTGCTACTAAATAACGCGCCTTTTTACAACTCAAATTAAATTTATTGGCGCTAATTTTGAATTTCATGAAATTAGTAGCGATTTTCATAACTGCTACAAATTTTATGAAATTCAAAATTAGTAGCGGTTTGTTAACCGTTACAAAATAAAAAAATGTCTTTTTTTTTCGCCAACAAAATTTCAATTTTTCATATTTGTAGCGGTTTGTTAACCGCTACAAAATAAAAAAAAGTCATTTTTTTTTGCTCTCAAAATTTCAATTTTTTATATTTGTAGCGGTTACTACAAATATCTCTAAAAAAAATTTCGTCCATGTGGGTGTTGTAGCAGTTAAGTTGAACCGCTACAAAGGATGTAGCGGTTATTTTTGATTGAGTAGCAGTTTTATATAATCGCTACAAAACTGCTTGCAACATACGATTTAGTAGCGATTCTAGTAACCGCTACTAACCTTGTTTGTATCAGTTAAAACCGCTACTAATACCCATTTTTAATCCCTATTAAATCACGTTTTTTTTTGTAGTGGTGCCTCACCTATTTGAACCCTAACTTTCTAATAGTCCAAACTAGTTTAAATTTTGCGTGGGTTATTTGAAGAATCAACTCATAGAGCTTTAGAGGTCTGACCCGGATCAAACATGAATTCGTTCAGTACACTTTATCCCTCTTTATTTTCCTTCACAAAGAACTTTAGTTGGTATATATTTTTAAACAAATAGTTATCAAAGCCACTATTGAAAGAACCTATTTGCAAAGGGGCCTTCTATGTGGCCGTTTGCGTTCTAAAAATTTTTGAACTTGTTTGTCAGGCTCCACATACTTTTATTTGTTGATCAGATCCACTTACTTTTATTAAGAGAAAACCATTATGAAGAGTGAAAAAAAGTCAATACTATAAATCAATCATTCAATTCGAATCAAATAAATCAGTTTTTGGCCTGAAATCAAATGTTGATCAATTTGTATCGAACGTTTCCTCTTGTTTTCTGCTTTCATTTTAATGTTGAATATTTTTTCTGATTTTTATCATGAAACACGTGATATGAATTCGACAAAAAGAGTTGTTCATGTTCAAAAGTGTGCTGAATTTAATTGAATTTAATATTTCTTTAAACTGTGGTTGACTTTTATCCTTTTCTTACTCGTGAAAAAAGAAAACCAGGAATCCAGCATAATGGACAAAAGAAGATATCAAAGAATGATACTTTTTATTGATAAATTCATGAGTCATTGACCCTGGATTACAACAAATCAAATTTGCCTATTATAATACGTAAGACTGAGAATAAGTTAAAAAAAGGGAAAAATCCCAATCAAGAAAAATAATATCAGAAAAATCTCATAATTTGTCAATGATAGCTCTTTCTCTTGTAAATAGTTACTCTTTCACTTGTCAATAAATAATATCAGAAAAATCTCATAATTTGTCAATGATATCTCTTTCTCTTGTAAATAGTTACTCTTTCACTTGTCATTGACAAGCTATGAAACTTTTATGATATTATTTTTTTTTATTGGAACCTTGTTGTCATTTTCCCTGAAAAAAATTAAGCCCAAAGCCTTTTGTTTTGGATTTAAGTGTATTATTTGTTATTTTTTCTCTTTCCGGATCGATTATATATATCTATCCGGCTTAGGCAGTTGCAGTAGATGAATTCACAGCTTTCATAGCATCAAACCTTGGTTCCTTAGCCTGAAACTTGAGCGCAGCATAGAGCTTCATGTAATCTTCAAACACAAATTTTGGATAAATCTGTTTCATTTCTTCTTCCTTTCCTTCAATCAATGGTGGTGCTGGGTATATAACAGCATCATTCCCTGGATTGTAGAATGAAGCCACAGACATCCTGGTCCCATTAGTTTGTGCAATCACACGATGCTCCACACTCCTGTACTTCCCATTTGTGATTACCTGTTCATGAAATAGTCTATGATCACTTGTGCCTCAAAACTAAAAGAATTACGCTATAAGATTCTAAATGTAAGAGTTAGTAGATGGGTTTGCAGTCTTTAATAACTATATAGCCTTAACTTATGTAACTATGGAGAGAGATTAATATAAGTTGGGTCCCATCTGGTAAGCCGGTGGGTCTATGACTATCTCAATCTCTCTATATTTATACAATCTACTGGGCCGTTTGTGAGGATACTAGTTATAGTACATATCAAGTTTTATGGAAGAATTTATGTGTAATACCTCAAGTTGGTCACCAAGATTCACCACGATTGAGTGGCGCATTGGAGGCACATCGATCCACTCGCCATCTTTGCGAAGTTGGAGGCCACTTACTTTGTCATCTTGGAAGAGAAGGATGATGCCGCCCGCGTCGGTGTGGGCACGAAGACCCTTCACGAGTTTAGGGTTAGGGCAAGAAGGGTAGTTAGCAACCTTTGTGCCAAAATTTGGTCCTCTCGATCCATGAAAGGCATTCTTGAGGTAACCCTTCTCTAGTCCAAGATTCTCACAAAGCAAGTCTAGTAGCTTCTCTGCAAGTTTTTCTATGGATTCCGCAAATTCCTTCATTACCTTGCTGCATTTAATTTGAATTTAAATATTTCAGTATATGGACCAAATGATATATAGTGATATAAAACACATGCTTGTTTCATTTAGTTTGATCTTTTACCTGTATTCTCCAGTAAGATCTGGGATTTCGGAAAAGTTTGAATCAGGCAAGTGACGCAAGAAGAATGTGCTTTCCCAATCCATGTCCTTAACTTCAGCTTGAATACCCTCTAATGCTTTGCTTGCCACTAACACCTTGAACCTTTTCTCCATGCATTTCCTATAATGCTCTTTTGTTAACCTCTCCACTGTGTCCAAAAGTTCGTGGGCTATCCCATGGTTCACCAACTACAAGAAAAACAGAGATTTTATCTAATAATTGCCAACAAAAATTAAAAAATAAAATAATTAACCACAAATATGAAAAAATGAGTACCTCAAAAAATCCCCAATTCTCACAAGCGTCATTAATTTTCTCCATAGTAGCCTGTCTCTCTTCACCATTAAGCTTCTCCAAGTTGATGACTGGGAAGTTAGCCATTGCTAGACAATAAAACGCTCTGTTAAATCCTGTAGTTTCAGAGCTATCTTTGTTAGTTTCTATGTGTATTTTCCAAGCAAGGTGTGTGGTATTTATAGATAGTATAGGAGTTCAAAGACCAGGAAGGCAGCAGGAAATTACTCTAAAAAAGACATTAATATAATCATGACTTGAACACGCTTACAGTCTGACCGTTGAAGAGCTTAATTTGCGTTGTTGAATTTTCCACTTATAATTTGGGGTTTGCTTCAATATTAAACGTTTTAATTATTGTCTTTATTGTTTTAGGTTTGTTCATTTGTGTTTTGGATTATCATAGTGTCACATTTCATGGAAGGTGGCTAAAGTTAAAGTGGTCTATATTTTCTTAATCAATTCTTCGAAGTGTCTCGTCGAAGAAATCATGCATGCGTAAGCAAATATGTATAAAGTGCATTTAATGGTCTAGCTTTACCTAACACAAAATTCACAAAATGAAATTGGAAAGAAAGACAAATTTATGGATAAACAAGTGCAACGAATGCAAGTTCAGATCAATGTTGCATATAAAATCAGTGATTATTTCTTTGAAATAAAAAATAAAATTAAAAGTATATAGTTTTCAAATATAAAAATTGTTCACATATTCAAAACAAAAGAAATTATTACATTTGTAATAATAATTTTGAATTAATAAAATTATTTTATTTTATATTTTTTAGATGCATAAAAAAGTAACTCGATTATTGATTCCCCTCACTTATGAAGATGGTAAATAAATTCTTTTTTAAGGAAAAAAAATCATCTGATTAAAAAAATAAGAAATAAAAAATCATGAATTGTGGAAAATTCTATTTATCCATGAGATCTAATATGATTAATTGTGTATGACATTTTAAGGACTAAATTGATAAAGATTAAACTTTAGAATTTAAATCAATAACGGAAGACAACTTGAGGGACCAAAGTTTTATTGTTCCTTATATTATTTATATTAATGACTTGTAAATAACATATAGTTTGTTATAGAATTTTATTTTATATTAACATCCATATCAATAATTGTATTAATTAAAAATTATATACAATACGACACATTTTTATTTTTTACATTATTAATATTAATTTCTATATGATATACTAAAGTAGAAGAATTTGTAGTGATATACTATTATTTTTTCTTTTAATTTTGAATCCCATCCAAGAACAGGCAAAACTAGACCAGTTAATTTTTTTTTTTGGCCAACGCCCAGTTAAATTTGATTATCAGTAATGAGTGTAATCTGATAAATGTGCAAAGTGAATTCCTGGTGAAAAGCGTGTGATAAAGTCAGTTCAAGAGCTAAATTCAAAGTAAAATTTGATTTTGTATCTTTGACTAATGAGTGAGATCTCTTGCAGACTTGCAGTATCCTTCTCAATTACTGCAGAAAATCAGCTGTCCCTTTAGACTAAACGGTGGCTAAATCTTATCTCGTTGTTTGGTTTGAGACTAAAAGCGGGGGAGTAATTTTCATGTTATATATATATATATATATAGTTATTGCTGTATAATATTTTTGTTTGAAATTAATTTTAAATATTTTGCTAAATATAAGGCAATTCATAGCTTCTTGACTATGAGGCTATGATAAATGTTTTAAAAACAGGACTGATGATTGAGCAATATAATGTAAGGTATTAGTTACTTCTTCCTGTCCTTAATACAAGACATATTTATCTAATTTGATTAGATTAAGGAAGTTAGTTAATATGACATATATTTTCAAAAATATTATAGTCATCTTTCTTAATTCCCTCCACCCCTCTCTTCAATGATTATTTGCTCTTTTAAGTAATTTTTTGGTACATCCAACACCTTAAAATATTTTTTATACCTTGATGTTGGTTGCGTCAAAAAATATTTTAGGGTGCCAGATATACTACAAAATAGTTTTAGGTGTTGGATGTGATACTTAAATGAAAACAAAAACACTGTGCTGTGATTCTAAATATAATTACAAATCATTGTTTTACTTAATTATTACTATATTTCAAAACCCTAGATGTCGCCCTCCCCATTAACAATGTTAATTTTCGCTGTTAAAAAGACACATCGCACTCAAATTGCCACCTCATTGCCACCTACTTCTTCTAGCCTCTCCACATCATCTCCTACGCCATTCTTTCCTCCCTCTCCTTCCTCTCTGTTCATCGCATTCCTCATCGAAACCCATAAATTTTACCTTTGGGCCACTCAGTACATTTATCACCAACGGCCCCACCACTAGCCCTGTCATCCTAACTCAGTGCACTGATTTTCTTGCTGTGAGGATTCTCCAGTAGACCTCAACAAAGATCTGACAAAAATTAATGGAATTGGCCCTCTTTGGATTCCGTCAATGAAATCCTCCCTCCCTCCCAAATAAGATTTAGATGAAAAGAATAATTGTGTAGAATAGCGTGACAGCCTTGAATATTATTGATGTATAAATAGATTTTAATATCTACATATTACAAATGTTTAAGACCCAAAAGTATAGGATCCCTTCACATATTGAGGTTAGTTACAAACAAACATATCACTAGTAGAAAAATGACTTTTTAGACCGGTTAAAAATGACTTTTTAGACCGGTTCTGTATTAGGTCTAGATACAGCAGGTCTAAAAAGTCAGTTATTTTTTAGACCGGTTGTTATAACCGGTCTTAAAAGTCACACTTTTAAGACCGGTCGTACCCACAACCGGTCTTAAATGTCTAACATTTAAGACCGGTTGTGGGTACGACCGGTCTTAAAAGTCATTTAATAGAAGGAGCGTTAAAATAAAAAAAAAAAGTTTTAAGACCGGTTGTGGTCACAACCGGTCTTAAAAAGTAATTTAAGACCGGTTGTGGTCACAACCGGTCTTAAATGTGAGACTTTTAAGACCGGTTGTGCACCACAACCGGTCTTAAAAGTCTCATATTTAAGACCGGTTGTGACCACAACCGGTCTTAAATTACTTTTTAAGACCGGTTGTGACCACAACCGGTCTTAAAACTTTTTTTTTTTTTAAAACGCTCCTTCTATTATATGTACACGCACAGAATACTCAAATTTTAAACAACAGTACATAATAACAATCACTTTTGAATTGCAGAATTCAAAAGCACCAGTCTATAGCAACAACAAATTAATGTTCATACAAGCAGCCAGTAAAGTCAGTTATTGATGATTCATTTGCAATTAGACACTAAGGATGACCAAATGACAGGAGTAAAACAAAAGCAATGAACATATATGCAAAAGCTGCTTCATCTGCCAAGCCCTTCTTCTTTCCCTTTGACGAATATGAAGAATCCATAATCCCTGCATATATTACCAATTCACTCATCACTTCATTCATTACGCATCAAAATTAGAACATGCATGTTAATTAACTTTACTTATTTCTTAAATGTGGATCTGCGTGCTCATTATATTCCCTAATCCATCTCTCTCTCTCCCACTTTTACATGATATTTAAGCCAAAACAATGCATTATATTTAGGACAATTAAAAGAAAACACTAATCAATAATATATATTGATGGATATATTGTGATTGAGATCATCATCATACGCATCTGTGGACTCCTAATTTACTATTCTATTCCATTAAGCAAAGATCAAAAGTTCAAACAACTTGGCTTCCCTATAAACTGCATCTCAGTGTACAAACTAACGATTACACTATTATGATTATTGGAATCAATTATATTTATATGTATTTATTGAGTTCTCATAATTTGGGTTTGAAGCTACATATCATATAAGCCATGAAATTGAGAATGAAATCTCTAGGGATCATTATTATGTCTCTGCTATCATTCACATTTTTACAAGCCGAAGCCAAAGCGCAGCATGAAAAGGTAGAAGTTGATTTGATCAACATTCAAGGAATTTTATGTTATATCGTATGTATTTTTACATCTTAATCTTAACTTTTATTATGTTTTTATCAAAACATTTGATCTTATACATTGGTTATGTCTCTTTCTTTATGCTGCAAAGTAAAGAAACTGATTGGCGGATTGACATGACACAGTTGAGATGTTAAAGAAGACGACTAATCACACAGTTGAGATGTTAGAAATAGGAGACATGAGCCTAAACAGAGGAGATGAATACTAATTGGACTCATTTTGGCAACTAGTCATCCCATTTGTGTTCCGCTTGCTCAAATTACTCAGAAGGATAAAAAACTCCTTAATTTAACTATGACAGGATGAAAATTGTTCATGCTGTAAGTAATCTGAATTGTGGTGATATTCCTAAATCCTCACATACTATTCCATTTCCCCAAATACTCATGGGATAAAACTCACCTGAAGTTGGCCCCATAACATATTTCTTAGTTCAGCTACAGTGTAAATAATGTACAATGTAACATTGGATTCAAAAACTCACTATTTTTGTAATAGCTCATGGATGAATTCAGCACAACATGTGCGAATGAAATCAATATCTTCTTCAGGAAAGGGATCGGCAAGATCAAACATCTGTAACACCAAAACCAGACGAAACATTGACTTAGTAACTTAAAAACAATAAAGTAAAACAAAATTTCTGAAATATAAATTTACCTCTTGAGTAAAGTCAGTCGTGCCTAGAGTGATAATATTGTAAATGTGTCTTAAAACATAAAAACCACATAAGTTGGACCCCTTTGGTTGCCGACGGCTCTGAGAAAAAACATGATATCATTAAAACAAATATAAAGGCATGTCTTATTACATTCTTTAAACAAATGTTAATCCATATGTACTAACCTTTGGCATGATCCATGTAGGGTCCTTTAAATCACGAACATGCTTACCACAAGCACTGTGTAGGAATGTCCGCATAGACCTATGATCATCACAATAACAAAGGTTAGTGGTTTTACATAAATTCCATAAACTTTGCATACAAAAGGTAAGAATGCAAGAAAACTAACGAATTAATGGTCTTTTTCAAATCATTCCCTGGTTTGAAGTGGAGGGAACATAAGAGGATGACAGTGTAACTACTCTTGCATAGAAGAAGCAACTGCCAATGATCACTGAAAAAAACAGAAGAATATTAATAAGCAAACATAAAACATTATATAAATTATAAAATATCAATATGTTTCTTACCTATGCACATATGGAGCCAAGAAACACTCGGTTCCAGTTTCACTAAGCCTCTGTGACAAGTATGTATGTCTAGTAGCAGCAGTGGTCCCTTTCTCTTGGATGTGATGGGGGCATAAGAATCCAAATTTTTCGCTTTTGCCAGAGGAGACCAACCTACGATGCATGTACCTACAATAACGCAAGCACATAAATAAAAGGTAAACAGTGAAACTTTTAAAATATTTACTTTGAATTGCAGAAGCTACTTACATTAAGAACAGTTGGACAATCGCAATCGTAAGATTTTGTCCAGGAGCTACCAGGGACATCAAATCATCCCTCTCAAGATAGCATGTCACTCCTGACTCTCCAACAAATGAATTCGTAGGCCACTCTCTTGTTTTGAATGATGTATCAAAAGCCATCAGAATCACTTGCTGCATGATATTCAATGGAGGCTGTGAAACTTCTTGCTGATCAGTGAAGGGAGCTGGACTTGGTGGGGCTTTGATCGGACTTGGGGGGGCTTTGATCGGACTATCAAGATGCTCGGCTCGACCAGAAACAAGGTTCGTTGGCCACAAGATGAATGTGCCCAAGACATCGCTAACGACCTTGAATTCATCAGAAGGGATAGGGATAGGTGCATCCGCAATAATCACCTCGTCAACTGACACCCGGACTTGATCACCTTCCATTTGTCGGTGGTGGACAGTTGATCCCAGGTTATGCACACTACCCCGTGCAACTAACCGTCTCAGAGGATCCTCGACAAAAAGATCACAAGGCCCAGTAATTTGCGGGTTAGGACCCTCTGATGACTGCCCGATGTTGCAACAACTACCTTTAGTGCTCTGCTTATTAGGATCAATCGATGGTTGCTGGGGAGCACTGGTATCTTGTCTTGAGCTCATAAACACTATCATTTCCTCTTTCATCTTGCTCAACCGGGTCTCTAAAATTGCATCAAAAGATGCTTCAGCCTCGGCCTTTGCTTCTGCTCTTGCAATGGCCAACATATTCTCCAATTCCTCCCTAGTCACGATGTTTGAGGAATAGTATACGGGGGCTCCAAAGTAATCCCGTATCCCTACCCCTCCTCCAACTCCCCTGACACGGCCTGGATGCTCGTGTTTGCCAGTAGCAACTGTGAGGATGTCATTCCTGCCCTCCGACTTAAAAGATCCCTCAGCTTGTTGTTTTCTAAGTTCATCCTGTAACATAATACAAAATAACAAACGTAAGTAATAATGTACGTTTCTTATGTAATTAATTACAATAACGATATATACTTACAATTCTTTCACCAACTATACGAGATTGTTCACTAGTATAAGTCCCACTCCTCTTTTGGTGGGCAAATTGCCATTTTTCTTCTCGACGAATCGGAGATGGCGGAGAAAGAAGAACAGAAGGATCGGATGGAGATGCTTCTTCCAATCTCTTCCGTTTGGCCGCCAACAAGTCTCTTTCAGCCTTTGCATAACCCCCACGAGACATTGTATGAGGGCAATCATTCTTTCTACCACTCTCTTGTGCTTTTTGCCTTTTTGCCTGCGAATAAGAAATGATACAAAAGGAAAGTGTTATAATCAATTAAGATAATTGCTAAGTAAATAAAATAAAAAATTAAGTCAACTAACCAAAGATTCAGGAGTAGTCCGAAGCCTAACAAATTCTTCCCAAGTCGCTTGATCAAGAAATGTATACGTGCTGCACGGATTAGGACGAGGCTGACCATCTTGCACCTCAATATGAATGTAATTGTTGGTCAGACTTGTCTTAAACTTGCTCCAGCGCTCATAACAATACGTCATCGTCTTGTTGAACAAGATCTCACTCTGAGGAACGTCGTAGGTGAGCTGAAATGCAATAATCACCGGAGTAAGTGACAAATGAAGTGACATTTGATAATAATTAATTACATACAGAAGATATTTGTATACCTGAATAGTGTCCCAAATATGCTGCTTCACCTTTGGATCGACATTTCTCCACTCCTCTATCAAGATGCTCGGCTTGTTACGTGCAAGGAGGCCGACGAAACTCCTATATCGTTGTGCATTAGGCCCGATTGGTTTCCAATGTCTATCAAACTCAATCGGTATCTTTTGGCCTGCACTCCGACTGAGGGAAACATCTGTCAACCGTGTGGCACGTCTACCCCTCCGTACAGACTGGCTACTGCGCTCACTACGACCCTGGCTCGGAGCATTGCTAGGCTCACCCTGGTTAACACTATCTGGCTGACTCTGCTGAGCACTAGGTGACAAACCCAGAGGTGGAGGAGGTGGCTGATCCTCTGAACTAGGACGCTGGGGATCCGTCATTTTCCTGTAACGACAACAAAGAAAGATAAATCCTAAGCTATGACATGTGAAGACTATATCGATAAAATAACTAAACATATTCTTCAGATAATAATCATAATCATAATTACTTTAGTTAGTTAAGGTCAAAGTAGTATCATAAAGAGATATCCTCCCATATTCCCTCGTGATGATCATTTCTTGTGCCGTGCGCATTATCTGCTTCATCTTCTTCGTTCAGTTCTGGTAGACCCCTGGAAAAAGAAGGAGTCTCAAGAAGATCATAATTTGAGTGACTTTTCTCGTCAATATCAACGACCCTTTTTCCTTGGAGAGCTACAGACCACATTTTATTTGCCTGATCAGTGATATAGAACACTTGTTGCGCCTGATCTGCCATAATGAAAGGTTCATCTCCAAAACTTCTACTATTCAGATCTACTAATGTAAATCCTAACCAATCGATCTTCACACCATTATTGACATCAACCCACTTGCATTTGAAAATGGGAAATCTAATTTTAACATAGTCAACCACCCAAATCTCTTCAATCACCCCATAATAAGGTATGACAGCCAACGTAGGGTTCTTATCTTTCGAACTAGAGAAGTGCATAGATTCAGCCACTAATACAACACCACTGTTCTGGACGGTGCTCTTATCATCTAGGGACCTCGTGTAAAAGGTATAACCATTGATCACAAATGAAGTCCAACTTATGACATCAACTTCAGGACCACGTGCTAACCAATTTATTGTATCAGAAACACATTCTTCTCCGTCAACCTTTTGTTTGAACCAATGTGCGAAAGTTCTGTTATGCTCCCTGATTAACCTTTGTTCGCTCATTCGACTATTTTGTTTCCGTACAATTTCTTTATGGGCATTCATGTAATATTGAACTTCATCAACATTGTTCAAGATGTACAGGTGGACTTGTTGCAATTCATCAGCATCTATGCTCTTTACTGTTGCCCCGCGTCTACCCCCTTCTTGATCATGACGCTTAGGAAGGCCAATATGTCGTACATTTGACAAATACTGTTGACAAAATTCCATAGCTTCTTCAAAAACATATTTTTGAACAATAGATGCTTCAGGCCGATTGGGGTTCTTCACATACCCTTTTAGTATTTTCATAGTTCTTTCGATCGGGTACATCCACCGGAAATAGATAGGGCCACACAACTTTATCTCCCTCACTAGATGAACAACCAAGTGTGCCATGATATCAAAAAAGGACGGAAGTAAAAGCTTCTCAAGCTGGCATAAGATAATGTATCCTTCATTTTCCAATTCCTCCAATCTTTCCGTGTCAATGACTTTACAACAAATGGCATTGAAGAAGAAACAAAGTCTAGTCAATATGTGTTGAAGATCATATTCGGCAATGCCTCGAATAGCTACTGGGAGTAGTTGTTGCATTAAGACATGACAATCATGAGACTTTAGCCCTATTAACTTCAAGTCTTTCATCGATACAAGCTTTTTAAAATTTGAACAATACCCTGAGGGAACTTTAGCGCCATATAAACACTCACAAAAGCTTCTTTTCTCAACCTTAGACAAAGTATGAGCAGCTGGAGGACAAAATGTTCTATTACCGTATGGCCTTGGATGTAAATCTTCTCGTATTCCCATTTCTTGCAAGTCTAATCTTGCCTTCACGCCATCCTTAGAACTTCCCTGTATGTTGAGCAGTGTCCCAATGATACTATCACATACGTTCTTCTCCACATGCATGAAATCAATACAATGTCTGACGTCAAGATTGCGCCAATATGGAAGATCGAAGAAGACGGACCTTTTTTTCCATATATTTTTCTCATTTCTACTCTTTGATGACTTACCAAACATAGTATTGATATTTTTCACCTTTTCATAAATTTGCTCCCCAGTCAATGCCTCTGGAGCATCTTCAAACTCTTGGCCACCGAAAAAAGCTTTTTTTAATCTACGATAAGGGTGGCTTCGTCTTAGAAATCGCCTATGCCCAAGGTAAACCGTCTTTCGTCCATGTTGAAGTTGATGGTAGCATGTGCCTTCTTCACATATCGGACAAGCTTTGTGGCCTTTAACGCTATATCCTGACAAGTTCCCATATGCAGGGAAGTCATTTATAGTACAAAAGATCATTGCTCGCATATTAAAAGTCTCCTTCTTGTTCGCATCAAAAACATCGACACCTTTATCCCACAACTCTTTCAAGTCTTCGATCAAGGGTTGTAGGTAAACATCTATGTCATTTCCGGGTTGCTTTGGTCCCGAAATCAACATAGACAACATTATGTACTTTCGTTTCATACATAACAAAGGAGATAAGTTGTAAATTACCAACAGAACAGGCCATGAACTATGTATACTGCTTAAGCTACCATAAGGATTCATACCATCTGTGCTAAGCCCAAGCCTGAGATTCCTAGGTTCTTCACCGAAGCTAGGAAATAATTGATCGATTTTCTGCCATTGAGAAGAATCAGCTGGATGCCGAAGCTTTCCATCAGAAATCCGCTCATCTGCGTGCCATCTCAAATTTTTGGCATCAATTTCATTAGCAAACAGACGCTTGAACCTTGGAATGATTGGAAGATACCACAACACTTTTGCAGGGCCCTTATTTGATTTATACCTCGGAGTTTCACATATCGGACATTGCTCCTTCTCTTCATGATCTTTTCTATACAATATGCAATCATTAGGGCAAGCATGGATCTTTTTATACTGCATCCCTAGTGGACACAGTATTTTCTTAGCATCATAGTATCGACAAGGCAACACATTATCATCAGGAAGCATATCTTTAAAGGCCTCAAGCGTTTCTGAAAAACTCTTGTCGCTCCATCCATGCCGTGCTTTCAAGCTTACCAATTTCAATACTGCATTCAGCAATTGGTATTTTTTACACCCCGGGTACAACGGCTTCTCAGCATCACTGCACATATTACCATATGCATGTGATTGTTCAAAAGCCTCTTCTCCTACATCACGAATAATGTCCTCTATCCGATCATCCATATCCATGTCATTATCATCACAAGTCACTTCCCCCTGTTGAGATGCACTTGGCATTTCTAATTGTTCACCATGCCATACCCATACTACATACGTCTTACAAAACCCTTCACAAATTAAATGTGTATATATATCTGCAGCACTTAATCGCTTCTCATTCAAACATTTTACACAAGGGCAATAAAACATTCCACTATCATCATCGGCATTTCTTTTTGCAAAGTCTAAAAAACCCTTGACCCCAACATCATATTCAACACTCGTCCGTTTAGCTTGTATCCAACTACGATCCATATATTCTAACACCTTTTATTTGTTTTGTACTTTTTCCCTGGAAAAGGTAGGAGAATGATGAGAGCATGCAATCATTACACCCAAGTACATAGTGTAACTAGAAGTAAACAAAGAATATCGTGATTTAGAGTAGCGTGTGAGGAAAAAATGGAATGAGGGAAAGTGGAATGGAGAAGGAGTGAGGGAATGAGGAATGGAGGTGGAAAGAGGAAGGAAAGAATGCGCTTTCGTCAGAGAAAGTGACTTGGATATATATTCTTTTAATGTCTTTTTGAGAGAAAAGTGTGGGGAGTGGTGGGTATAGTCATTAGAAGGGTACTAAAGAAGAAGGACAATTTCTTCTTGGCATCGTACTACCAAGGGTGTGTATACTACTTAACTAAATTGTTTGTTGATATATGGTATTGAATTAATTATGTTTATTGTACATATGGGACATTGGCTCCTCATTGTGCAAAATCCCTTCAAACAAAGGATTTTGTACATTGATTCGCTTCATAGGGATGCGGACAACTTATTACAGATGGTCGAGCTTTTCAATATGTAATAAGTTGATGAATATGTTTGTTTATATCTTTACTATGATGTGTTCCTTTATAACTTTTAGCAGTCATTAATTTCTTATCGTCTTATTATATTTGTTTATTGGTATGCCACAAATGAAGGCCTCATCTGCCCCCTGTACTTGGCCGTGGCTATTATCCATTTACACATGGAAGAGAGCAGAGGAAATTTACCAACACACACACACACACATTGTTTATTTGTGTTCCTTTTACACAAATGAAAGCAAGGACTAGCAAATTTCATTTGTTTCTTTATAGTGTCTACGGCAATTAGATAAAAAGCTCTGATTATGGGTACTATGTCATGAAATTCATGTAGGACATAGTCATCCACAATCATGCCTCAATTACTACTAAGGTTTTTATATAAATATATATATATATATATATATATATGCATTTATGCGTTTAAGTTAAAATAAATATCATATGATATATATTTTATCATATTTAATTTGGTTTTGCCTCCATTACTTTGAAGACACTTTTTGTGAGTAATATTTGCCCCACCAAATTGAAGTAGTAGAAGAGTTGGTATGATTATTTTTCGTTAGTGGGTTGCTGCATAACAGAATTAGCTAGAGTACCCATTTTTTGTTCAAGTATATATAGACATGTGGTTGTTGTTTCAGATTTGGATATGATTACATTGTTTTAATTTTCTGGATATTTTATGTTCTTAGTTTGCTGTATGTGTATATATAATTTGCTGTGGAGTAGCTTTGGAAAGGTGAATCTCTGTTTTGGTTTCTTCTTTACAGGTATTTGTATGTATATGCATGGGGCAAATAAAATTGTACAACTATGAGTCCTACTAGAAACTCTCTTGGTTCAGAGAATTGCACTTATTTTACCTCACGAAAAGCCCTCAATAGCAAAATTGAATCAATTTCCAGTTCAGGGGGACTTTCACCTCCAAGCACAAGAGGCAATAAGAGGATGATTCATCCAACCAAGGTATAGTGCACCATCTCTCTCTTCTAGAGTATAATTAATTGACTACATTAACCCCTCTCGTTATATATATAGATACATACAGATTCCCTCACACCGATTCTAATTAATTCACACTAACACTCTAATCAAACTTGCCTCCCATTCTCCTCTCTGCCTATTACCGTCTGCCTAAGAAGACAGAAAAGGCCATAACAAGAAATGGAATATGATAATCGCATGCCAACGACAATGAAGGTATCAAGTTAATTCGCCTAGACCTGAAATCAGGATTAAAGACATGAAGACAGTAAAACAGGGGAAATTACCAACTGCGTGCTTCTAAGCTGTGATGACAGTTGCTGGCGGTGCTGGAAATAGAGCCAGATCTGTGATGGTGCCGGCCCGGAAAGAGATTGACGGAGGCGGAGGGATAGAGAAAGAGGGCGTCGGTGATGGTGGCGGCCCAGAAAGAGATTGACGGAGGCGGAGAGTGCGTCGGTGACGGAATGGAAGACGGAATTGGGAGAGTGCGTCGGTGATGGAAAACGGATTTGGGAGGTGGAAGACGGAGGAGGAGAGTGCGTCGGAGTGAGTTGATTTCAGAAATTTGGGGAAAGTTTGGGGAAAGATGGCGCGCAAGAGCTGGTTGAAATTTGGGGACAGTTTTAAGACCGGTTGTGAGACAACCGGTCTTAAAAATCCACTTTTAAGACCGGTTGTCTCACAACCGGTCTTAAAACTCCACTTTTAAGACCGGTTGTCTCAAAACCGGTCTTAAAAGTGGACTTTTAAGACCGGTTGTGAGACAACCGGTCTTAAAAATCCACTTTTAAGACCGGTTTTTTAGTAACCGGTCTTAAAAATATTAATTTTTAGACCGGTTATTAGAATAACCGGTCTAAAAATTAATATTTTAAGACCGGTTAGTGTACAACCGGTCTAAATGTTATTTTTTAGACCGGTTATTATAATAACCGGTCTCCCAAATTCTTTATAATTACGTAAATGCCACCGCGCATTTCTTTTAGACCTCATTTACTATAACCGGTTTAAATGTGCCGGTCTAAATCACCTTTTTTGTACTAGTGTATGAAATTCAAATATTGAAAATCAAGTCTTGGTCAAACACATAAGGCACTTAGGCTGACTCTTGAGAAGCCCAATAACAATGTTCTGGACTTGTGTCTTTATAGCCCCCTTAAAACTAGGGCCTGGGGAACAGACAAGGCCTATTTTGTGACAAAAGGTCCAGAACTTGGTGTGAGAGAGAGGCTTAGTAAACATGTGCGCGACCTGTTTTGATAAGGGATGGTACTGGACCTCCATCTTGCAATCGAAAACCGTGTCTCGAACATAGTGAACGTCCAATTTGATGTGTTTCGACCTCACATGGAAGACAGGGTTTGTTACCAGAGCCGCCGCACTTAGGTTGTCGCACCACGCAATAGGTGGTTACTAGAGCCGAGGAGTGATCGAACCCAAGCAAGCTTGGTCAACAGTTTTGATAGTAATCGATACTCTGATTCTGCATTGGATAGAGCTACAACAGGTTGTTTCTTTACTGACCAAGAGATTAAAGAGTCTCCAAGATACACACAATAGCCTCTAATGGACCTCCGATCAGCAAGACTAACGGCCCAATCAGCATCGGAGAGCCCCTGTAGAAGGAGGTGAGTCGTCGGCTTGATATGAAGAGCTAGCGAGATGGTTCCTTTTAGGTAACAAAAAATTCATTTCACTGCCTTCTAGTGAATATTGGTGGGTGACATGAGGAAATGGTTGAGCTTATTTACAGAGAACATGATGTCTAGTTGAGTATTGATCAGGTATTGTAGCTCTCTTATTGCTTGTCTATAGATTGTTGGATTTTCCATGGGTGTGCCTTATTGCTTTGAGTATGTTTATTTATCACCATGGGCGTCAATACTGGGGAAGAGTTTTGCATCCCAAATTTTTCAAGTAAATTCAGAATATAGCGTTCTTGTTTAAGATATAAACCTGTGGCATCTCGAAGAGCCTCAATTCCAAGAAAGTGATGCAATTGACCGAGATCTTTTAGTGCAAATGTAGAATTAAGTCGTGTGATAAATAGTTGGAGGGCTTTGCTAGAACTTCCAATAATGATAATATCATCCATGTAGACTAGAATAAACATGACAAACTGGTTTTTCTTGATAAAGAACAGTGACGTATCATATCGTGAGTTTGTAAAACCCCAATTTAGTAGTGTAGATCGTAGCTTGTCAAACCATGCTCGAGGGGCTTATTTCAAGCCATAGAGAGCTTTCTTCAAAATGTAAACATGATTTGTGTATTTGGCTGAAACAAATCCCTAGGGTTGTGCCATTAGAACACATTCTTGTAGGTCACCATTTAGGAAGGCGTTGTTGATGTCAACTTGTCTTATTTGCCACGCAAAAGTAACAGCTATAGTAAGAACAAATCTGAGTGTTGCTGACTTGAGAACGGGGCTAAAGGTTTCTTCAAAGTCAATCCCTGCACTTTGTTGAAAGCCCTTAGCCATGAGATGTGCTTTGTATTTGAAAGTTGTGCCATCCGAACTGGGTTTTAGCTTAAACACCCATTTGCATCCTACTACTTTCTATTTTTCAGTATTTGGAACCAGCAACCAAGTCTTGTTCCTTATCAATACATTGTATTATGTTTCCATTGATGGTCTCCATTTTGTGTTATTGAGTGCCTCGGTCACATTGATATGTTCCTGTGGAAAGGGTAAAACCGTGGAAATAGTTCCAATAAAGCACTTTTTAGGTTAAGTTATACCTGTTTGCTTCTAGTTAACATTTAGTGTTGGGTAGTATGGTTAATATTTATGGTAGGGCTAGGGTTTGAATTAATGTAAGGGATAGTTTGATCTATTTATATATTTTTCTGAGTTACAGTTTCTGGCTGTTCTAAACTTGGCAAGATTTCTAGATAACCGTGATTGTTTTGTTGATTGGAAGTTTTTGGTGTTGCTGTAGGTTCAGTTGAGGAGTTGGTATGCGTTAAAGTTGTGTTTAGAGTTATGGAATCATTGAGATCTTGGTTAATATGCTATAAAGGTGTTCGGTCAGGTTGCCTGAGGTTAACTTTGAAAAAGGTAACAAGATGGCTTACTTCTTTAGATGGCTATTTCTTGTTTAGAAAACCTGTTGAAAAAGGAAACTTTGATTAATTAAATACCACATATCGAGATAAATAAATTTTACCTATTGAGTTCTTGTATCCTTTGTGAGAGTTGTTATAGCCTAGGAACACTCATTTAGTGGATCTGAATTGCATCTTGTGTTCATTGTATGGTCTTAGGCATGGATAGCAAGTTGTCCCAAACACCTTGAGAGCACTGTAATTTGGTTGTTTTCCAAGTAGTTTGAAAAATGATGATACACCATTCAGACCGTTTGTAGGTAGCCTATTAATGAGTTCAGTAGTGATGTGGAACGCATCCCACCAGTAAAAGAGAGGCATTTTCGCTTGAGCGAGGAGTGTAAGGCTTGTTTCAACAATATGTCTATGTTTCCTTTTAGCTCAACCATTTTGTGCCGAAGTGTGAGGACAAGAGTGCCTGAATTGTATCCCTGAGTCACTTAGTACTTTAGCAAAACTCTTGTATTCTCCTCCCCAATCACTCTGCATGGTTTTTATTCTACTTTCAAATTGATTTTCCACAAGTTTTTTGAAGTTGAGGAAGCTTGGTAGAGCTTCATCTTTTGTTTTAAGAGGATACACCCAGGAATAGCAGCTGTAATCATCTAAAAACAATATATAATAACGAAAATCATTCATAATGGTTAGTGGGGACGGTCCCCATAAATCAATATGTATTAGTTCTAGTAGTTTAGAGGCATGAGAAATAGAGATTTTAAAAGGAAGTAAGTGGGATTTGCCAAAGCTTGCATGATTCATAAAATAAATCTCTATCTTTATTCTCATTCTCATTAACAACTTTCAAACTACAATCACTTATTATTTTAGTTAATACTCGATCACTAGGGTGGCCAAGTCGATAGTGCCAAAGAAATCTACTAAAGACATTTCTACTAGAGACACTTTTATTTTCAGTGAGTAATAGTTTGATCTGCAACATAAACCAGATTGGAACTACGACCTGTTTGCTGTTTGTCAACTCAAAACATACAATCATTTTGTTTTCCTGTGAGTAAAATCTCCCATGTTCCTTGTGCCTTCACAGAAACATCACTAGCATTAAATATTACATCAGCATCGTTATCCTGAGCCACTTTATACACACATAACAAGTTTTTCTTTATTTCAGGAGTAAACAAGACTTCTTTAAGTTTAACTTGTTTATTTGGAACGTTTTTAATAGTAAAGGAACCAATTTATAAAACATTGATCTTATGACCATCTCCCACCATAATTTTTATCTTGCCATTCGTGTTGTGGAGTTGTCAAGTTGATTAGGATCATTAGTGATGTGACTTGTTGCTCCACTGTCCAGGTGCCAGGGATCATCTGCTATTGTTTTTGGACTTGTCCAATGTGTGTTGTCTGGTTCAGTATTGGTGGAGCCCGAGGCTTCTTATTTGTTGAATTTTTTTTCCTGCTAGGTGGCATAAAAGAGCGATCATAACGACAAAAACAAGTTTGAGCAGTATGGCCAAACCTCTTGCACAATTGACATCTGGGGCGCTACTACTACAAAAAGGGGTTTTAACCTCCCAAATTTGGCACTTTTAACGTCCCAAAACGGGGAGACGTATATGCTGGGGGCGTAGTAAGTTCAAACAAAAGACGTCCCAAATGATAGGGACGCCTAAAGTCTGACTTTAGGCGTCCCAAATTAAAATTTGGGACGCCTAAAGTCCCTCCCTGGGGGACTTTAGGCCTCCCAATTCTTAATTTGGGACGTCTAAAAATTAGGTTTTTTTTATACCATAATTTACATTATGTATTACCCAACGAATTGAAACTGCAGAAACAGAATAGAAGATGGATTCATAAACCACACTGTCCGTTACAAACTGGTAAGGACATCCAGCACTACAATATTTACTATATATACATACAATAACATTTCATACAACCTACTACTATATATATCAACAAAAAACAACCAGAAAGTGTCAAAACGTTGTCATCACACAAGTACAAACTGATATAAAATAACAAGTTTACTGCTCTATATGTTGAAGAAGATGTCCAGCCAAAAGATCTCTGATCAAATCAAGGTCTTCACGTAGGTAGGCATCTTCATTATCAAAAATCTGAAAATTAGAAAGTAATAAGCTTTGATGAAATGAATCTCAAGCAAATGAATTAATTAACATTTCGATTAGAACACCAAAAATATTATCATTTGAGAATGAAGAAGCGATTACCTTTTCAAAATCGCTAGTAATTCCACTTTGAATTATGTTATACATATAAAGTATAACATAATATCCGCATTCAGTGTTGCCAGGTTGCCGAGGGCACTTTTAATCAAAGGGATGCAATTGGTTGTTAAAATCAATAAAGGTATGTCTAAAAGGACCGTCAATGAAACAATTAGGTAGGATCGAATGTACTTGCTATGGGATAAAACCACTTTGGCTTTTTAACAACTGCACCCTCGCGTGACCCACCTAGGATTCTATATGTTTGACAAGCACTATCATGAAAAGCAAAATGAACAGAAATTAGAACCATTCATTTATTTTTGTTGTCAATGAAATACAAACAGAATAACTTACATGTCGAAGACGGATTTTGTATCTCTGTCTGGCTTGTTACTCAAGGGATCAAACCAATAGACTACGTTGCGGCGGGGACATATAACACACAAAGTCCAGTGGTTTCTTTAACAACATGTACACATTAAAATGAAGTTAGATGAGTGAGAAGACAATTATTTAGTAAACTTCTGAAATTGACAAAATGTAAATACGAACCGTTGGACAATGGGTGCTAGATAACAACGAAGTTTGTTTTGTGCCATTTCGTAGCCGACATAGTGAGTCCTATGCGCCACAGTACAAGTATCCCCTGTCGTATTCGCAGGACATAAGAATCCATACCAATTACCTCTTTCCATGTTTGCGCAGAGATCGTGGAAGGTGCTATAATAGAATTAAAATAAGGAATCAATTCTTGAATGTATGAAAACAACAAACCACTAAATGAATTCTATGGGAAAATTGAAAAAAAACTTACCGGACTGCAAATTTGACCCAACCTGCATCTATCTCCTCCAACCTGATAAACTGCTTGAGATCTTTATTGTCAATCGTGTAGGGATACTCCACTTGGCCCACAATCCCTGGAGGCATCTTCAAGTCAATCTGTTTAATGCCCTTGTAGATCTGTTGCAGCCGTGCTAAGAAGGGCCATTTGCTCGCAGCTTCGTCATCCTTTTAGAACATCAAAAAACAAATTGTTATTAGGATGCCAACAGATTTTCAGTAACAGTAAGGTAATTCCTACCATTGGAGGTGTTGCGTCTGAACCAATAAGATTGCGAGGCCAAAGGATGAAAGATCTTATCGCTTGACCTAACGTGCCAACCTCTAGATCAGGAACAGGGATGGCTGTACCTTCTTCCCCCTTTCTAACACTCGTCACATTCACCCTACGAAAATCCTCCGGAATTTGCTGATTATGGTGGGTGGTAGCACGTGTGTGAACGAGAGCATCAACAACAACACGCAACAGTGGATCATCCAAGTAGAGGGTACAAGGGTCTCCCGACACTGGAGTGGGAGAAGGGTCGCCAAGTGGTCCCGACACTGGAGTGGGAGAAGGGTGGCCAAGTGGTTGCTCCAGAGGGTTGTAACTTCCTCTGGTGCTATTGAAGGCCGGGGATTCCTGAGTTCGAGCCTCGTCCCTTGCCCTTTGTGCTTCAAACATCTTTGCCATTTCAAGTTGAAGCTCTGGCAACAGCTCTTGTCGGAGCTTGTCGCGAAGGTTGGCCTCGATCTCTCGTTCGAGCTCCTCTCGAATCTTGGCCACAACGTCCTTACTAGGTCCAGCCTGTGACGAATAACGTGGCTCTCGTTCAAAATACCTCGCGGCACTAACTCCCCGTGTCTCTCCTCAAACACGACCAAGGTCATCTGCCTTCCCAATAGCCGTTGACAAGATGTCCATCCGTCTATTTGGATTGAATGAACCTTGGCTACTCTGCTCGTCCAGGTCATCCTGTAGCATGCAGTTTATCGTAAATGTATCGAAACCACTCGCAACATGTAAAAAATTAGGTACTTTTGGTATAACTACTTACAATCCTCGCAGCAACCTCAGCAACAGTCGGATTTATGAACTTCCCAGCCTTAATCCTCCCTGCTTTCCATTTTTTGTGACGTGGAGGAGGTGCCGGTGGCTGGATAACAACGCTAGGATCAGATTCCGCTGCTTCCTTCATTTTCTGTAACTCTTCTGCCATCATTTGCCGCTCAAGCTTCCGATATCCACCACGAGACATGAAATGTTGATATTTATTTTCTGCTTGCCTCTGGGAATTTGCTGCACTTAATTTCTATGAATGAAAAACGACAAAAAATGAATCAACGATATAAGTAGTTCTATATCATGAAAGAAATCTTACCAAAAACTCAGGATCTGCTCGTGATGCCGCAAACAACCTCCAGTCCTCTGGAGATAAATATGTATACTGTGCACATGGATCGTTACCCCTAAGGGCCCCTCGAATGTAATGCTTTGTTAGCTTGTTCTTGAAACCTTTCCATCGTACACGAACCTCATCCATCCAGTGCCTATGCATCTCTGTGGTGTCGGGGACATCGTATGTTTGCTGCAAGGTAAAACATAAGATTATTATATTTGAAACAATAAGAACAAAGCTACAATGCATCAAAACTTACATACCAAAAGTTGCTGCCAAATCATGTCTTTCGTTTTTGGGGGAACCAATCTCCAATTATCGTAGGTAATGCGCACTTTGCTTCGAGCCAAAAGCCCTATGTAGCTAATAAGTGGTCTTCCTCAGGACCAACTGGATTCAGATTGTCATCGAAGTCTATATGCAGCCTCTCCTGTTGATGTTCATGACGTGCAACCAATGCTCCCATCTTTGTACAGCCTCTAACCCTCCTTCTTGCAGGGGGTTCAACTCTAGGCATTTCGTCATTGCTAGAGCTTTCGTCATCTCTACGCCTCTCATCATCACTAATGTTGTCCATATTCCTGTTAACACAAAAAGCATCATCAGAAACGTAAGTAAATTGCAATGAAAACACATGTATATAGTAAGCGGGAAGTAAAACAGAAAAAACACAGTTCTCGTTTATAAATTAAGGTCTTACTCTATATTGTTTCCCATAGTCCTTCACCATGGTCATTTCTTACAGCATATTCGTCATCATCTACCAATTCTACTTCATTTGTTCGAGGTGTAGTTGTTGTGAAAGGTGGTGTGTCATCAAGGTTGAAGGTTGGATCACCATACTTCTGTTTTTTACTTTTAAGGACAATGGACATATTTTTGCTGGCAGGATCGGTGACATAAAACACTTGCTTCGCCTGGCTTGCTAAAATGAAGGGCTCTTCTCTATAGCCAACTCTTCGAAGATCGACTGAGACAAATCCAAATTGTTTATCTATTACCACGGCATTGTTGCTAACCCACTTACATTTAAATAAAGCAACTTTGAACTTGTTGTACGTCATCTCCCATATTTCTTCTATAACTCCATAATAGGCCATAGACGCTAATATG
The DNA here is from genome assembly GCA_963242795.1 of Inga leiocalycina. Lineage (NCBI taxonomy): Eukaryota > Viridiplantae > Streptophyta > Magnoliopsida > Fabales > Fabaceae > Inga > Inga leiocalycina. The sequence goes on from OY725324.1 coordinate 47,386,265, forward strand.
GGGTTTTTGTCTCTCGAACTGGAAAAGTGCATAGATTCAGCTTCTACCATAACCCCACTATTTTGCATGGTACTTTTTTCATCTTGCTCTTTGGTATAGAAAGAATAGCCATTTATATCATAACCGGTCCAAGTAATGACCTGAAACGAAGGCCCCCAAGCTAGCCACTCGATTGTCTCAGACACACCGATCTCGTGCAAAACCTTTTCCTCGAACCACTGCATGAATGTCTTGTTTTGCTCAATAGCAATCTACATGTCATTCTTCCTTGGATTCTTGTTCTTCAAAGTGTTTCTGTGTTCATTTATGTAAGGTTGAACTTCTTCCATATTATTCAGGATATACAAGTGGGCTTGCAACACCTCTTCATGAGGAACATTCTTCACTTTCAGTCCTCGTGTTCCCTTGCTTCTCCCTTCTTCATTCCGAGATTGTTCCTTCGTCCCTGACATATAATCTTTGCAAAACTCCATAGCCTCCTCAACTACATATCTTTCTACTATTGAGGCTTCTGGTCGATAAGGATTTTTAGAATACCCTTTTAAGATCTTCATGTATCGCTCGAAAGGGTACATCCACCTCAGGTAAACTGGACCGCATAGCCTTACCTCCCTCACCAAATGAACTACCAAATGCACCATTATATCAAAAAATGAAGGCGGAAAGTGCATCTCTAGTTGTGACAAAATAATGTAACCCTCATTTTCTAGTTCATCCAACTTTTCAGTGTCAATGACTTTGTTACAGATAGCATTGAAGAAAACGCACAATCTTGTCACTGTGTTTCGTACTTCATCTTTCATTATGCCTCTAATAGCTACTGGTAATAGTTGTTGCATCAACACATGATAATCATGGGACTTCATTCCCACTAACTTCAAATCGTCCATTGAGACACATCTTCTCACATTCGAGGAATACCCTTGCGGCACCTTCATTTCATGCAAACACCCACACAAACTTCCTTTCTCTGCTTTTGATAGTGTATGCGCTGCTGGCTCCATGTATGCCCTCCTACCATCATCTCTTAGTTGTGGATGTAATCGTTCTCTTATTCCCATATCGACAAGGTCTAATCTCGCATTAATCCCATCCTTAGTCTTCCCTGGTATGTGCAAAAGCATACTGATAAGGCTATCACAAACATTCTTCTCCACATGCATCACATCAATACTGTGTCTCACGTCTAGCGAACGCCAATATGGAAGATCAAAGAAAATGGATCTCTTCTTCCATATGTTCTTCTCACCCGCAACCCTCTGATTCTTACCAAAAGTGACATGGATACGTTCCACTCGACTGTAGACTTCCTCTCCGGTTAGTGACTTTGGAGCCATTCCATGCTCCGGTAAGCCGTTAAACCGCTTTCTTAGCCTACGATACGGGTGGAACCGATGAAGAAACCTCCTGTGGCCAAGGTAGACAGTTTTTCTTCCAAGCTTTAGTTGTTGGAAGTCTGTGTCTGCTTCACATATTGGGCATGCTTTGTGACCCTTCACGCTGTACCCTGACAAGTTTCCGTACGCAGGGAAGTCGTTTATCGTTGTGAAAATTATTGCACATAGCTTGAAAGACTCCTTCTTATAAGCATCAAACACATCTACGCCTTCCTCCCACAACTTCTTCAAGTCCTCAATCAAAGGCGCCAAATAGACATCAATATCGTTTCCTGGCTGTTTTGGTCCAGAAATCATCATAGATAGCATCATATACTTACGTTTCATACATAGCCAGGGAGACAAGTTGTATATTACAAGGAGAACCGGCCACGCACTATGTGTGCTAGTAAGAGTTCTATACGGATTGATGCCGTCTGTACAAAGCCCAAGCCGTAGGTTTCTCGGCTCGCTGCCAAATTGAGGGAAGATTTCATCTACTTTTTCCATTGTGGAGAGTCAGCTGGGTGCCGAAGATATTTCCCATAAGATATTCTCTCATCAGAGTGCCATCTCAACTTCTTCGCTTTTGTTGCACTCGCAAACAAACGTTTAAAACGTGGTATTATTGGAAGATACCACATAACCTTTAAAGGTTGCCTTTTACTTGTCACATCACCACAACCACCATCTTTTTTCACTTTGTATCATGCAGTTTTACACTTAGGACACTTACTAAGACCTCCGTACTCATTTCTGTACAGTACGCAGTCATTAGGGCAAGCATGTATCTTCTTATACTCCATACCCATTGTAGACAGGATTTTCTTGGCCTCATACATACGATTTGGAAGTACATTATCCTCCGGAAACATATCACACAATAGTTCAAGCAACAATGTGAAACTACTATCGGTCCACCCACAAGTTGCCTTTAAGTTAACCAAATGTAATGTTCCTGTCAGCCGCGTGTACTTACTACCACTGTACAATGGTGTCTCTGCATCACTCCGCAAGCTATCATACTCCTGCGACTGCCCAAAGGATTCTGCCTCAACATCGTTAATCATTCTCTCCATTCTATCTTCATCTATGACATCCACAGCTTCCTTCTTGTGTGACGGACAATCAGTTACTTCCTCACCATGCCATATCCACCTTGTGTATCACAGATTTATTCCATCACAAAGTAGGTGATCCTTTATGACATCAACATCCCGTCTACTCTCATTCAAACAATTGACACAAGGACAAAAATACTTCCCATTTCTTGCAGGAGCATTCTTTTTAGCGAATTCAATAAATTCGTCCACCCCTTTCTCATATTCTTCACTAGTTCTCAAAGCATTCATCCAACTATGATCCATTTTGTTACCACCTAAGGCATTACCAATAACATTCACGCGTTTAGACAATTCTCAAGGACATATGATGGGATTGCCTAATTAAGTTATCAACCCAATTTAGGATTTTAAAATATGGGCTTAATAACTTTATTGCCCCCTCCTAGCCTCATTTCTCCTATTAAAAGGGTTTCAGTGCTATGTAACTTATTTTTTTAATAAGTATATGTATATAAAATTAATGTATAATAAAATAAATACAATAAGATTAAATTAAAGAATTTTTTTGAGGTTTGGAAGAATTAAAAACAAAACGAGTTTCATATTAACAAAACAATTTTAAGTTGAGTTCTTCCAAAAATAAAATTGTTTTATTGAAAATATTTAGATAAAAATCATTTAATGAATATTGGGGTTATCGTTTTCATTTTAAGTTTTGGCTTGAATTATTCTTCATAATTCAAGAATTTGGAATTAACAAAACAATTGTGTGTAATTAATACAAGAATTTCTTTAATTTAAATAAATCATATTTTATTTTATTATATATACTAATTAATGGTGCAGGAACAAGACCAATCAAATGGGGTGGTGCCACTACGTGTGTATGGATAAATCTCCATTGCCTTATAAAAGCTACATTTCCCTAAAACTGAACAACAGGGATCTATTATACTTTTAGAAAAGCCGTAGAAACGGCTTTGTATTAACAGGGTTAACATATTGAGCTTATTATGAGGTTTCAAATTAAACGGGGTTAAAGATAACAAATGGTTTCGCCAAATTCATGGTAGGATTTTAATGAGAGGTTTTAACGGTTTCATGAACAACTATAAATTGTATTGGTTTCATGTGGCATACACTAATCAATTATTGGAAGAAACTTTCATGAGCCACTTTCATTATGTTACACTTGAACAAATAAATAAATAAAAGTTCAAAAACTTTGTCTTAAAATTTAATACTCTACTTCTAATCGTTCTTATAAGTAACTTTTAACATGATCACAATAGTCAAAGAAATCTTTAAATCTCATTAACTCTACCTTTAAATTTAAAACCTTTCTAACTACATCCCTATTTAATATAACATTTTATCTTATAAGAACAAAGTTTACTCAATAATTAACGAGAGGCAAATTGAAACAGGGGAGTAAACCATATTCTGTTACAAAAAAAAACCATATTCTAGGGCCAACGAAGAAAATAATAAGCACAATCTCAATGATTTAATTTATTTTTCAAACACCAAATAAACCATATTCTGTTACAAAAAAAACGAAGAAAATAAACCAACCTGATCAGGGCGCCCCCTAGCTACTATGTTTGAGAGGTAGAGAAGACGTTGGAGCTCCACCCACGCACAACAATGGAGGAGAGACCAAAACCCACTGTGGAGGAGGTGAGGTTGCAACAGACACGGTTTGCAGCCGTGGAGGAGGTGAGGTTGCAGCCGTTCAAGAGGAAGAAGAAGAAGGGAGGAGGGAGGAGTTCAACAAGCTAGGGCCGACGGTGGAGGAGAGAGCTTGAACAAGGGAGGAGGGAGGAGTTGAAGAAAAAAAATACACAGGAGGAGGGCCGACGGTGTGGGTGGGGAGAGGAGGAAGAAGAGTAAAGTTGTTGAGAGGATGTGAGGTGAGGGTGTGATGGTAGATGAGAAGACCGCATGTCAGACAAGTGTCTGACATGCAGGGGATGCCTTTAGGCATCCCAAATGGTATTTGGGACGCCTAAAGGTGAATAACCACCCCCAAAGACGTCCCAAATTGAAAATTGGGTGGTTAAAAAGGGAGGCGGTGGCATTTTCATAATTATATATGTGTAAGGGAACCTTTAGGCGTCCCAAATTTGAATTTGGGACGTCTAAAGTGCTTCCTGGCGCGAAATATAAATTTCATAAATTTTTTTTAGCGCCAGGAGTTGGGTTTAGGCGTCCCAAATGGCATTTGGGACGCCTAAAGGCGTCCCCTGCATGTCAGACACTTGTCTGACATGCGGGGTGTGATGGTAGATGAGAAGACCGCATGTTAGACAAGTGTCTGACATGTATTTGGGACGCCTAAAGGTGACTTTAGGCGTCCCAAATGGCATTTGGGACGCCTAAAGGTGACTTTAGGCGTCCCAAATGGCATTTGGGACGCCTAAAGTCCCACTTTAGGCATCCCAAATGGTATTTGGGACGCCTAAACCCAACTCCTGGCGCTAAAAAAGATTTATGAAATTTATATTTCGCGCCAGGAAGCACTTTAGACGTCCCAAATTCAAATTTGGGACGCCTAAAGGTTCCCTTACACATATATAATTACGAAAATGCCACCGCCTCCCTTTTTAACCACCCAATTTTCAATTTGGGACGTCTTTGGGGGTGGTTATATCTTAATTCTGTAGTAGTGGGCTTTGGTTATCTTTATAATCACAATCAGGATTGGTAGACCATCCTCCACCGTTCCAGTTTTCTCTACCACAACTTCCTTTAGTTGAGTAACCTCCTCTCTAATTTCCTCTACCTTTGGATCATACAACGTTGGCAAAATTATTCTTCACAATGAGCGGGGCAAATTGACTTAATTGTTCAAGGCGTGACTCGAATGTAAATAGTGTAGTTTGTAGCTCTATCCAGCTGAGGTTGTCAGTTCGGCTAGAAAATTGGACAACCACAGGATTGTAATCACCATCGAGTCCGGCAAGTACCTGAATAATCAAATCAGGCAAGGGAATTAGGCTGCTTGCCAAGGTTAGTTAATCACTGATTCCCTTTAATTTGGCAAGATAGTCAGTCATCTTCAACATTACCTTCCTAGTATGCTCAAGCTCGGATCTAAGCATTATGAGTCGAGATGTATTCTAAGCACCTGCTAATTATTTTACAGCCTGCCACAGTCCTGCCAAGGTTTATACTACTGTCATCTCAGAGGAAACTTCCAAAGTCATTGTGTTCAAAAGCTATCCGAGGAGAAATCGATCAGTAGACTCCTAATCTTTTAACTCTGGATTGATTTTTGTTTGATATTTTTCATGGACAAATTGGGAAGGACACAGTGTGGTGCTGTTGACGAATCCTTCAAGCTTGTATCCTTTTATGATTGGCAGGATATGAGTAAGCCATACAGAGTACTTTGTTCTATCTAGCTTGACAGAACATGTAAATATGGGAAAGTTATTTTTCTTATTGATATTGGGAAGAAGAGACGTAGAGATATGGCTAGTAGGTGTGCAGCTGCTAGAACTTTCTTCTCCAGTAGTCGTCATAGCAATTAGCCTGGGTTTGCTAAGATACCAAGATAAGATTTAGATGAAAAGAATAATTGTGTAGAATAGTGTAACAGCCTTGAATATTATTGATGTATAAATAGATTTTAATATCTACATATTACAAACATTTAAGATCCAAAAATATAGGATCCCTGCACATATTGTGGTTAGTTACAAACAAACAAATGAAATTCAAATATTGAAAATCAAGTCTTGGTCAAACATGTAAGGCATTTGGGCTGACTCTTGAGAGGCCCAATAGTAGTGTTCTGGACTGTGTTCTGGACTTGAGTCTTTACACTCCCCCTTTCTGCCATTGAAGATCCGACAATGACAGAAGAAACCAAGAGGTTGCTGTTGGCTACAATAGACATCCTGATAGATAGGGGTGTTCATGAGGCCCGCAATGCCCACCTGAGCCCGATAAAAAAATGCCCATCTTGGCCCTAAAAAATATGCCTATAAATCATTGGGCATCTTCAGGTCGAGCCAAATACCAGGCAGGGCTGGGCACCGGGCAAGGTGTACTGCCCTGCCTATTTGGCCTTGCTTAAAATGTGTATATAATTGTATTTAAAAAATATATATATATATATTGTATATATAATTAAACAAATATTTACTTACCATTCAATTAGAATTTAATGAATAAACATATTTTAAATTTACTAAACATATAGGCATATTTTTTCATACACATTTAATTAAGAAGTGGGTAAATTGAATTTTTGAAAAGTAAATTATTCTCCAATAATAAGAAAATAATCTCTATGAAATTAATTTGTTTATTGGCCTAAGAATCCAATCTAAGTAATAAAATCTTAAAAGGACTATGGGAAAACTATATAATTTTTTTGTATTATTCTTATTTAATACTATATTATTTTTCAATTTTTGGGCACACAAACCCACCCAACCCAACCTGAAATTACTCGGGCTTTCATTGGGTAGGGCTGGGCAACGGACTGCAAAATGCCTCCTGTTCTTCTTTCGGGCTGGGCGTCGGGCATGATTCCTACCCTGCCCAACCTATGAACACCCCTACTGATAGAGTTTGCATTAGTTGCCCATTTCTCTTGTCGGCGTCCTTCCACAACGATGACATCGTGATCTTCTTCATTGTTATCTCCGATTGCTGACAGTCTCATTGGCACTTGTGCAGCCATTTGTGATCGATATGTATAAATAAGCACTGACCTTATTCTGATCTTATGCTTCTCACAATTGTTGATGTCCTCAATGATTCTAGATCTTGCGCATTCATTAGGTTTTCCTTGAAGTTTTAATCTACTCTGCTTATTCGGTATTCTCAATGATTATTCGGGAAACAAAAAAAAATCTGCAATGCTCTCAATAATTGTAGATCTTGCGCATTCATTTGTTTTTCTTGGAATTTTTAATTTTTGACATTATCAATGATTCTAGCTTGAACAAGAAGTTTTAATCTGCTCTGCTTATTCAGGAAACAAAAAAAAAGTGCAATGCTTTTGTTCATACTAAAATACAAAAATCTTGCTTCGCCTCTGTTTCTTTATCGATCTCATTCCGTCACTGCGTTTTTCTCTTTGTGGAAATATATAGAATGATTAGGAGGACAGTTTTGTAAATATTTAATTGTTGTGTATTTTATTTGGATGTACAGTTTGTTAGTTGGCTGGGTCTCACTGTCCTAGGATAGATTGTGTATATATATAGGTTGAGCTTTCTATTATAGTGTTGTACATTTTCTTTACACAATTAATAAAACAAGTCATTTTCTCTCCTGGGCTTACTTGACATGGCATCAGAGCCATTGGTTGAATAACCAAGAAGAAGAGCACGGATCAAGGCCCAGTTTCAAGAAAAAGGCCCACCACACAGGTAGAAATCCAAGAATAAGCCCTACAGAGCATCTGATCAGCCTGAGATAACGTGGAGCCAAGGGCATATCCAACATGAAGGAAACGGAGCCCCAAGAAATAAACCAAGGTCCGACTCTTCTTCCCCAAATTCACAATCTGTCAAGCATTGAAGAAAAATTTCACTCGCAATCATGAGACCTAAACACCAATCTTCTCATTGTCACTCTTACGGAATCGGCACCTGAACTTTTTCGATAATTCAGCCACAATGACCGCTGCTCCGATGGCCATGGCAAGATATAATTCTATTGATGAGTCCCAATTCTCTAACAAGAATTCTTCCTCCTGAGGTCGCTGTTTTTTTTTTCCTTTTACTCTTGTCACCAATTTCGATTTTCACGTGAGGTTTAATCCTTACTTTTATTCTACCTTCCTCTGCAACAACTCTGTATTCGTCTAATTTCTTGCTTCACGATAAATCCATGGCTGAGGGAAAAGACTCTGGAAGTCACACTAAGATTACAAATGCGGCAAATCTATCATTCACTCATGCGCTTTACTTGCATCCATAAGAGACACAGGGTTCCACCATTATCTCTCAAATCCTTACAGGGACCGACAATTACACTATCTGGAGCCGATCGATGAAAATAGCTCTCAAAGGTTGTAACCCCCTGCCTTAAATAGCGTAATTATAATTCGATATTACGTAATTAAATTGGTTTAGAGACCGTCGAATAGTTCAAAACTCATTTAGAACTCCCTGTGAAGTAGGGACTTTATAAAATTTTCAAAACTTCTTTCCTATTCCGGTCTCAAGTTCAATTATCGAATATAATCACCTGTGCAGTTAATTCACATTCATTCATATCAGAATATCTAATAGCAATCCCGGCAACCCTCGGGTTCCGTTCATACACAAAAAAGGGTTTACAACCTCCATATAGGGGACTACACAACTACGTTCAACTATTCTTTACAACCAACATAATATACAGACACCCTGTCCAACAGGTTTAACCAACATAACCAAAATAAATGTCCCTACAGGATTCTAACCGCTCCGGGTCGTACGCTTCTCCTTAGAGCCACTCGCCCTGTCTGAAAGGTTAGTTAAAGAAAAGAATGAGATTCAAGAGAATCCCAGTAGTAACAAAACATTTATACCACACATAAGCACACAGCATGTAAGCAAATCATCATACAGCAGCAGCACCACAAATCACACTCCACCCTCATCCCCTTTCTCCGCCGGGAAGGCACACCGCCTAACCCGAACCGTTGTTAGCTACTCAGGGACTATTGGCGTGGCAGTGCATACATATAGCCTTATAGCCCATACAGCTATTCGGCTTTCACAAATGGCCCGTCGGCCTCCACAAATAGCCTTTCGGCTCACATAATCACATATATCACACCTCATCCTCATCCCCTTTCTCCGCCGGGAAGGCACACCGTCCTAACCCGAACCGTTGTTAGCTACTCAGGGACTATTGGAATGACAGTGCTAACACAAATCCACAGATGTCGCAACATACAAATTCATTACAAATCAACGATATAACACACATACAATGCATTATATATGGTACAAAAGAAAAGTCACTACCTCGTTCCTTTCTGACGTTCGCTGGCGTAGTTGGCTCACGAGGGCGGCAAATATCGAATCCTACAATTCCAAATGCACTATTTAGACACTTCCATAGTGTTACTTAGGGTTATATGAGTCTATAATGAAAATTTACAAAAATACCCCCGGGGACCCGGCCTGGGCCCGCCATACCCGGACCGGTTGCACTTTTCTCGAAATTCTAATATGGGCTATCCTAACATATTTCCGCCCAAGGAATCCATTTCCGTACTCAGAATTATCAAATTCAATATCAAATTACAAAATTGCCCTTGGCAGCCCTACTTTTAGGGTTTTAGGGGTGTTTCCGTAATTATGCTTTCTCGGCCTTTTTTGAAAAAGTGCCCAACTGTAACCCCACCTAATTTTCGCCCCTGAACTCAATGGAACCATCAAATCATTGAAAATCCAACTCTAAGACCCATTTCTAGGGCTGGCCGAAATAATGGTCTTCTCCAGGGAAAATCGGGGTTTTACGATTTCGGCTCCGTAAACGCGTTCCTTTCTACTCCTAACCACTTTATTAACCATTACATTAGGTTACAACTAACATTAAGACCCAATTTGGGCAGCATAACCCATAGGAAACTCAATTTCCAAACTTTAAAACCAATGGCAATCCGGCAAAATTTCACCGATTAAATTGCCCACAGCAGCCAGAATAAGCAATATACGAAAGTTTGAAAGTTACCTCAAGCTCCCTCTGGCTTTTCCCAAATTTGGCTGAACCCTAGCCTCTTTGAAACACCAAATTTTGAGCTTCACAACCTTAAAGAATAAAGAGGAGTAGCTTAGGATCGGAGTTACACGCGTTAGAAGCTAAATCGTCGGAGAAATCGGCTTACCTTGCGAGATTTCTCCTCTTTCTCTCTCTAAGAGCTCTCAACTTTCTCTCACTATCTTCAGCTGGAAATGGCGTGAAATGGCTGAAGAAGATGAGCAATTTGATTAATAATCCATGCTGACATCATCTTTTAATGAGATGATGTCATAATTCCCATTTTCGGATTTTCTGGCAGATTTTCTGCCCAAACTTTGAAAAATCATAACTAATTCTAGAAAAATCGAAATGAGATGATTCCAAAGCCAAATGAAAGATATTTAAGTCCTCTTCATAGGAAAAATATTTTCCATTAATAAAAATCACCACAAAATTCCAGAATTACATAAAACTCATCACTGCCCCAAAACAGAGTTCAGTTTCCATCCCAAACTTTGGACAGTTATATCTCCTGGTTCACAAAACGAAATGGAACAAATTATATGTCCATTTTGAAGCTTGAGATGTGAACTATAAGACTGGAAAATTTCATAATTTTTAGATACCATTTGGTCATTAAAAACGTTCACACAAACGGACTGCCCAGAATAGAATTTCACTGGACAGAATTTTAGATTTTGCATCTTTGCTTCCATTGGTTCCATTTTCATACCAAACATCATTCTCACATAAATTTTCACAAGGAATCCATTGGAATCATTAAAATATCCAAATTCCCATCACACATTCTTCAAAAGTGTTTATTCAACAATAATTACATCCACTTTTGAAGTCATTAGCCCTTAATCACTTTTTGGGATATTACAAAGGTAAACACAAACTCGGTTTTATCGATGGTTCTTACAAGAAAGATGATCAAGATCCATATCTCCATGATCAATGGGAGAAGTGTAATGCAGTTGTACTCTCTTGGCTCCTAAATTCAATCTCTAAAGATATTGCTAATAGCGTGGTCTTTTATGAGGACGTGCATAGTGTCTCGACAGATTTACAGGAGCTGTTCAATAAGAAGACATGATCCCGAATCTTTGCCCTTCATTATTAAATCAATTCACTAAGGCAAGGGCCTTCCTCTGTATTCGGATATTTCTCCAAGTTAAAAGAGCTCTAGGAGGAGCAATCAGCACTCCTTCATATACCTTCATGCAAATGTGACACCTCTCGAGCATATGCAGAGGCCATACAGCAGCAGAAGTTGCTTCAATTTTTGTTGGGACTCAATGAAGCATATGCACCAGCAAGGAGTCAAATTCTCCTTATGGTGCCTCTTCCTTCTGTAAATCAAGCCTATGGAATGATATTAGAGGATAAGGCATAGAGGTCTATTATTGGAAATGACAAATCCTCTCCTCTTGACAGCATCCCCATGATAGTCAGGGGGAGGGGACGTGGCAGGGGCAGGGGGCGTAGAGATCCCAATATACAATGCACCCACTGCCACAAGAAAGGACACACTAAGGATGTATGTTTCCAATTAGTTGGGTACCCACCTGGATTCAGAGGCATACAAGTGAAGGAAGCTACTGCTAATTAGGTCATAAAGGAGTTAACTAATGATAAAGAGATATTAACCAACCCTGCAAGTACATCAGTACCGAGCTTCACTCAGGACCAGTATGACCGTATACTGGAGCTTTTAAAACTTGAGTCAGAGACCACTGTGCATGCTCTTGCTGGTACAGGTTTGGCTGTTCCTTACGCTCATAATATATCAAATAATCATTGGGTATTAGATTCTGGAGCCACTACACACATGACTAGCAATTTAAACTTGTTGCATGCATATAGAGAGTATAATGGACCAATTAAGTCCATTAGGTTACCTGATAGTAGAAGAGTGTCTGTTACACATATTGGTGATGCACATTTTAATAATGGAATGATATTAACTCAGATATTGTATGCCCCTCAACTTGAGTTTAACCTGATATCTCTTTCTAGGCTAACTAAGGAACAACAATATACTGTTGCATTCTTCCCTGACTTTTGTTTGGTACAGGACCTTCAGGGTGGCAAGAAGAAAGCGATTGGTAGGCTAATTGAAGGACTATATGTACTTAAAATTGATAAAACATGTACTCTTTTGAATTCTGTAACAGATTGTAGTGAATGCATGAAAACAGATGATGTTTGCATGTGGCACCATAGGTTGGGTCATGCCCCCTTTTCTGTTATGAGACATTTAGGAATTGTGGATGAGAAGAATCCCTTATTCAATAATAAAGGTGATATTTGTATTCAGTCCAAACAGACAAAGTTTCCCTTCAATTCAAGTTGTATTAAAACTAGTCATTGTTTTGAGTTATTGCATTTAGATGTGTGGGGGCCCTATCGAGTCCTTACACATCAAGGATATCAATACTTCTTGACCATTGTTGATGACTTTTTAAGGGCCACTTGGACCTTTTTTATGAGGAATAAATATGAGGTAGCCAATCACATTAAAAATTTTGTCATGCATGTCTTAACTCAATTTTCTACTAAGGTCAAGACTATTAGAAGTGACAATGAAAGTGAATTTACTAACAATGAATTAAGGGAATACTTTAAAACAAAGGGGATCATTCACCAAACTTCATGTCCTTATACTCCAAAACAAACTGGAGTTGTTGAGAGAAAACATAGGACAATCTTACAGGTTGCTAAAGGACTAATATTGCAATCTGAGATACCTATATAGTACTGGAGGAATGCATAAAAGCGGCAACTCACATAATTAATAGAATCCCATCTAAAGTAATTGGGCATAAAACCCCATATGAAATTGTCCATAAAGTCCATCCTGGTTTAAACCATTTGAGAACTTTTGGTTGTTTGGCATATGCTACAAATTTGAAAACTCATGATAAGTTTCGGTTATGTTCCATTGTGTGTGTTTTTTTGGGTTATCCTGACAATCAAAAGGGATTTCTTTTACTTGATTTGCAATCTAAAGACATATTTGTATCTAGATATGTTAATTTTCTTGACTAGAAATTCCCTTTTAAGGATGCTGAATCTAATGGCTAAAAGGGAGTATCCAAGGAGATGAAAGCTATGTTTTGGTTTGATGATGACCAATACCAAGATGAAATGTTCAGACCAAGTGATGCTGAACCACATGACAAGGCACCTGCTAATCAGCTCCCTAAAAATTCATCACCGGGAGGCAAGGAGCCACAATCTGTAGATGAACCAGAAACTATTATCAGACCTAAAAGAACAAGGCAACCACCAATATGGTCCAAGGATTATATATGCTCTTTGGTAAGATCTGAACAAACTAGTAAGTGTCTTTACAGTATTCAAAATTACGTATTATATGACAACATTTCTCCCAAACATGTGTTTTCTTACATCTATTGATACATTGACTGAACCTGTATTTTATGAACAAGCAATTAAGGATCAGAGATGGGTAGATGCAATGAATACTGAAATTGTAGCCTTGGAAAACAATAGGACTTGGGAAATAGTTCCCTTTCTTAAAGGAAAACATGCTATTGGGTGTAAATGGATATATAAAATTAAATACAACTCTGATGGAACCATTGATAAGTTTAAGGCTAGATTAGTTGCTAAAGGGTATAGCCAAAGAGAAGGAGTGGACTACCATGAAACCTTTTCGCCTGTGATTAAAATGTTGACTGTTTGACTAGTTCTGAAATTGGCAGCGGTTCATAGATGGAACTTCTACCAGATGGATGTGTGTAATGCCTTTTTGCAGGGAGACTTGGAAGAAGAAGTTTATATGCAAGTGCCTCCAGGTTTTCAACGAAAGGGAGAGCACTTAGTATGTAAGCTGAATAAATCTTTGTATGGCTTGAAACAAGCCTCAAGGCAGTGGAATAATAGACTTTCAACATCATTGATTCAGGCAGGTTTCAAGCAATGTGAGTATGATCATTCCCTTTTTATTAAGCAATACAAAGAAGGGGTTGTATTGGTACTAGTGTATGTAGATGACTTATTAATAACAGGTAGTTATGAAAGTGGCATACGAGACACAAAATTTTCTACACAAAACCTTTAGAATTAAAGATCTTGGCACCATGAAATATTTTTTGGGAATAGAGGTGGCTAGGTCAGAAAAGGGAATAGTATTGTGTCAAAGGAAATATGTGTTGGATATCTTGGCTGAAACAGGTTTAAGTGGTTGCAAACTGCCTAGTGTGCCACTAGTACAAAATCAGAAGCTCCTGGCATATGAGGAAGGAAGGAATAAGAGGGAGGATCTACTCAAGGATCCAGAGCAGTTTAGAAAATTAGTAGGTAAGCTGATTTATCTTACCATTACACGTCCTGACATATCGTTTTGTGTGTAAACACTTAGCCAATTCATGCAATCACCCACAAAGGAGCACTTGGCAGCAGCTCTCAATGTGGTGAAGTACCTGAAAGGAAGCCCCGAATTAGGAGTCCTATTGAGTTCGAGTGGAAAAATGGAACTAGAATGCTACTGTGATTCGGATTGGGCTTCTTGTGCTACCACAAGGAGGTCAGTGACTGGGTATTTACTGAAATTAGGGGGTTCCCTAATTATGTGGAAGACAAAGAAATAAAGTACAGTGTCAAAGTTGTAACCCTCTTCCGTAATTATATCTGAAATACGGGATTAAAGTGAAATAGAGATAAATAATAATTAAATAACATTTACAAACCCATCTACCAGACGGGGTTTTCACAAATACGTTTCAAAATCTAATTAACCTGGTCTCATATTCAATTTTGAATATAACCACATCACACGGAATATCACATTTATACAAATATCAGAGTGTACAACAATATTATCCCGGCAACTCTCGGGTTCATACCTTTACATAGAATTCATAGGGCACATCCACCCTTTACAATTCTTCGAATGGGGATAACACAGTTCTCCTCAAATACAAATACAAGTACCCAAATGCTCATTCCAAATACATAATCAAATATTCTCATTCAACATATAACCAAATATACATTCCATAATATATACAACTCATATCCAAATACGAATACAAATCATCCCAATTATGATAACCAACTATCAAAAGATACAACCTGAACGAGTCCCGTCGCCCTTGACTGCTTGCTCCATCCTCAATCCAGCTACCATGTCTAAAATGTTGGTAGGGGAGGGTGAGATTCGAGAGAATCTCAGTAGGAAACAGATAACTATATGCATGTATGATATGTGTTTAATGCATGACATGCTTGCAATACATAACTCATGTTCACACAATGACATATCTGCGTGCTCAATGTTTCAACAACATACTCATGGCCATAGCATAAGTAGAAACAGAGCTACAATCATTCATACATGTTTCACATAATCCAGCAAAGCAATACATGCATCAATACACAAACACAAATATCAAAGCATGCAAGAGAGGTAAGTTCCCTACCCTTGTTCTTTCCACGTAAGCTCCAACACCACTTACTCACGATCAAGGCAAATATCCAACCCTATAACCAAATCAAGGACATAGGGTCAATCTAAATTCCAAATCCTTACTTCCATATTACTTAAGGTTGGTTATCATTCACACCCTTTAGGTGGCTATAATAAGCTCAACAAAAGCCTAAAGGATTGGGACGTACTAGATTGGAAATCACCTTTCAAAATCACAAACTATTGAAAATAGGGGTTGGCTGCAGCCAAAATGTGCACAGAAGGTTTTTGGCTACGGCCAAAACGTGCACAGAAACTTTTGCCCTGCAGCCAGGATTTTCTGCTGCAGCCAAGGCAACTTAGGAAATTCATAACTAATTCCAAAAAAATTGAAATGAGGTAATTCCAAATCCAAATGAAATATATTTAAGTCCTCTTCATAGGAAAAATATGAACCATTACTGGAAATCACCACAAAAATACAGAATTCCCCAAAATCCACTACTACTCCAGAATCAAACCCAGTTTCGACCTCAAAATTTGGGCAAACATAAATCTCAATTCACAAAACGAAATGGCACAAATTATATGTCTATTTTAAAGCTTGGGATGTGAACTTCAAGACTAGAAAGTTTCATAATTTTGTAACATTATTTACCCATTCAAAACTGCAACACAATCAGACTGCCCAGACAGAATTCTCACTGGACAGAATTTCAAGTTTTTGCAATTTGGCTTCCAATGGTTCCATTTTCATACCAAACATCATTTCCACACAAATTTTCATAAGGAATCCATTGGAAATACTAAAACAACCAAATTCACATTATATTGACATGTTTTACAGCAATCTCAACATGTCACACAATTTTCACATTTCAAACTCTAACATTGCAACTTTTCCATTTCCAATGCCAAACCAATTGCAATGACTAAATTACACAACAAAACACCATTTTCAACACAAAACACATGACAATTCATGCATTTCACAATTCCACCAAAATCAGGGCAAAATTCACAATTCACAAAACTCATCCATAAATCACAAAACTTAGATCAAAAGGCTTCAAATACTCACCTCTTCCTCTTTCCCAAACCAATTCTTTGATTCTCCATCTTTCCACTTTTGCTCAAGCTCTCAAACACCTCAAATCAAGAATCTAAAACTATAGAGATGAAGCTCTCATCACTATGAACAACTTTATAGAAGGTGATTAGAACATTAGAGGCCAACAAACAAGCTAAATCTCACCTTGATTCTTTCTCTTATCTCCTCCACTTTAGGCGTTCATGGAAGCTAAGGAGAGAGATGAAGAAGATGAAGAGGGTCAGATTTTGGGCCCTCATTTGACCATTTGGACGTCCAAATAAGGGAGGAGAGGAGAGAGGGAAGAGTTGACAAATTGACCAAGATCCAAGGGTCCAAATTGTGACACTTGTCACACCCTTATTCCATCTCTATGAGTTCACATGAACCCACACACATGGGATTCCACCCACTTAATCTCTACACAAATCAATCTCAACCATTAATCTTGAAGTTACCAATGAGTTCCCTCTTCGGTAACTGACCAATTGGTCGGTAACTTTACCATTTTGCACCTGATTACGGTAATTCCCACTGAATCACCACAAAACACTTCATATCGTTTCATTTATCACAAAACATGCCTTCCCTCTATTCTAAGTCAATTTGGATGTTAATCCATAATTGAACTCAAATACAGGGTTTTGGCGCTGCTTATAACACAAGCGACTACAATCCACTTCATATTCTCCAAAAGGGTTTATTTATCACTAACCACATCCACTTTTGGAGTCATTATCTCTTAATCAAAATTTGGGATCTTGCTAAACTGGGGCTTAGCAGTCCACTTATCTCAGGCTTATTCTCTAGCCTCAAGTCTCAAAATTCGGGGTATTACAAAAGTCGTCAGCAGAAGCTGAGTATAGGGCTTTAAGCATGGCTATATCAGAGATAGTTTGGACATTAGGAATGATTGGAGATCTTGGTGTTCGCCATAAGAAGCCGGTAAAAGTATTTTGTGATAACCAAGCAGCGATCCATATTGCTAATAATCCTGTATTTCACGAACGAATTAAACATATCGAGATAGATTGTCATTTCGTTCATGAAAAGTTGAAGAGAGGATTGATAGAACTTAGGCATGTTCGTTCAGAAGATCAACAAGCAAATTTGTTGACCAAAGCAGTGTCAAAAGAAACTCAAAGAAGGCTGTTAGGCAAGCTAGGCACTGTGGATATTTTTAGCCCCCAGCTTAAGGGGGAGTGTGGAAATATGTAGAATGATTAGGAGGACAGTTTTGTAAATATTTAATTGTTGTGTATTTTATTTGGATGTACGGTTTGTTAGTTGGATGGGCCTCACCGTCCTAAGATAGATTGTGTATATATATAGGTTGAGCTTTCTATTACAGTGTTGTACATTTTCTTTACACAATTAATAAAACAAGTCATTTTCTCTCCTGGGCTCACTTGACACTCTTTCGAACAGTTTGAATGTGTGAAGAGTTATGATTTAAAATTATGTTACTGGGGCAATTGATTTTTGGTGGTGGTGGTGTTGGTTTCATGTGTGTTTGGTTATGAGATTTGTGCTATATATTCCACCACAAGTTCCTAAGCGGAAAAATTTCTAGGCATCGCCGTGTTGACAACGAGATCGAAGGTTGGAGGCAACTGGTGGCCACTGATGTCCATGGAGGCTAGTGATGGGCTTTAAGCCTTTGATTGGGGAGAGTGTTTGATATTTTTGAGCAGAGGTGGGGTTATCGTCTTGCCAGTGTTAATGGTGAGGGCGTCGAGGGTGAGAGGGAAGGGAGGAGGTGAAGGAGTGAAGGGAAGGTTCCCGGAGAAGGAGGTGATGCCTGGATTTAATCTTCAATGAGGCTTTTTTTTTGTTTCATTTGTGAGTCAACAATGATGTGGATTTGATGGTGATAACATGGCTTAATATCATAGCCACCTCAGCATAAATCAGTTAATACACGGTCAAAATTAATTTTGTTAACAGACAAAGGCAATATTGCTACATTTTAATACTTCCCGGGTGACATTAAGACAAGAAAAACTTCCAAGTCAATATTGTTTCTTTGCGAATACTTCTACGGCGAATTTATACCTTAACCCACCCCATTAATTATTAGTATACTGAAAGGGGAAAAGGACTTGGGCTTAAAGCAATTCCTAAACTTGCCAAACACACAAATCCAAATGATAATTGGATACAAATGGAGGTTGGTTCTAGTAAAAGAGGTCAGTCCCTTATAATATAGCAAACTAAGAGATTTGAATCCTCATTATGAGAGGTGTCTATATTTAGTGTCTAATATTATCTCAAACAGAAATGCTTCCGATAGAAGAGGAAAAATGTGCTTAGTGGGGGAAAAAAAGACAACCCGACTTTTCATTAAACAAATTTCTAAAAGTTTGGTCCATTATAACACAAAACAAATTAAAATAATCATAAAAAATCCTAGCTTCCCATTGTTCCCTTCATGCCTAGCCTACTCATACCATATCTAACCTATTGTTTTTCTTCTTTTTTTTTTAAACTTAAAACGACATCATTTCAAGTTCAACAAATAAAAAGAAAGAAAAAGATAAAATCTAATGAGATTGGCCTGTTAAAAACCCTTGACTGGTCGGGTCGGGTTTCAAAAACGGGTCGCCAAGTCCTTTTCAAACTTGAGGGACCAAAACCAAAATCGGGTGAAACTTCAGGGACCAAAACATCCGATTTCAAACTTGAGGGACCAAAACCAAAATTGGATCAAACTTCAGGGACCAAAAATTATATTAACCCAATAAACAATGATACACATATGAGGGATAAAATGGATTGAGGTATAATATTTATAACTAAATCTAACCCTCCAATTAACTCTTTTATTAGGGACGAGAAATATTACTATTTACTCCCTTTAGTTCTAAATATATAAGCTAGTTAAAAGGTTTCATTTTTCTCCCAAATTTATATTTTTTTTCTTCAAGCTATCTCTATTAAGTGCACATACTACATGGAGATTTCGAACAAAAGGTAGTACAAATGCAAGTGATAATTAAAAAAGTCATTTTAGAAAATTAACTTATATTATTATAAATAACGAACTTAACTAATTCTCTTAATCTTCATAAATTAGTTATCTAGAAGGAAAAAAGAGGGGTGAAAAGTGGGGGAAAGATATATGAATAGCTAAATCCAAGATTATGAGCTATACTTGCTTGCCCTTATCTTCCACCTAGCTACCGTGGTTAGTCAATGACATGGAAATCCAACTAGCAAACCATCGCCACTCAAATATTCATGACAACATTATCATCGCCACTTCAAATTTCATCTTGTAATAATGTAAATGTAATGATGGAATTTTGTTTGGTGAGGAAAACCGAATTTTTTTTTTTTTTTATAATTTAATCATAACGGTTTAGGATTGATGAATAATGATGTACTATGGTTCAACAGTTATACTTCCTCCGGTCCTTAATAGTTATATATATGTACTTTTTCAAAGAAATTAATGAAGTTAAATAAATTATTTAATTATATCATGTGTTTGTATCATTAGATTATATATTAGTTTATAAGTCACACAAATTAGTTTGAAAAAAAATAATGAATATTAATACTTTAAAATAACTTATTTAATTTTCTTAATATTTTTTTAAAAATTATTGGGTTTTACATTTAGGACCAGAGTCCAGAGATAGTATATGCGTAAGTGAGGCCTCGATGGCTTAATTAAGAGTTTAAACTTATTTAAGGTCTTCTTTCATACAAATATAAGTTTTCAATCCTACAATTTACGGACTTATTACTTTTAAAACAATGAAAATTGGCTTTAATTTTCGGAGTTTAAACTTATTTAAGGACTCTCATTCCCAGCTTGGAAACTTATAATGCTAAAATAACGATTAAATTTAAAGCATTCAAATTTGCTTGGCGGAGGTTTTATATAAATTTATTTGTCCAGTTAATTAGAATCCAGGTTACTGAACTTGGATTGGACCGGCTGGTCCGGCCCGGAAACCGGCGAACCGGTCCGGTCCGGGTTCATACTTTTTAAAAAAAATTATTTTTTCTTTAGAATTTCATAATATAAGCATAAAATCTTCAATTTTTCACCTGTTTGGTCCCAGTTTAACTCCAGCTTGGCCCCGATTTGACCCACTGACTATTAACCTAGTACCCTGACTAGTTCAATGCCTGGTCCGAGTTTTAATACCTTGATTAGAATAACAACTCAATTCAGATCGGTTTTTGAAATTTACGTTTTTCAATAAACTGAACTGAATTAATCGATTGATCACCCCCTCAACTCTACCATTAAATTGATTCTTAATACAATACCTTCTATGGATTTTAATGCCAAAATACATACAAGTCTTTGGACCAATTACGTGTAACCTCATTATTATCTCTAAAAATTTAAAACTGGTACCTTCCTCTTCTAAATTTTGACCGACGCCCCCTTGATGTTAAGATTAAATTTAACAAAATATATGCCATGTTAGGCTAATAAAAGAAATTATGACATATGACATGAAATTTTAAGTATTTGATTAATTTGTCGTAAAGCTCATCACATTTCTTCTAATACCGCTTCCATAAATGAACGTCAAGGGTTCTTGTGGACCAAATTATGTTTCACTTTGGGTCCATGAAAGCCTAGAGCTTGTAATTTTTTTTTTCAGAAAAAATTCTAAACAAAACTATATACTGCAGTTAAGGGTGGAAACAAGCCAGACCAGGTTTTTGCCTTAACAAGCCTGGCCTGTTAAGGCACAAACTAGCCTAAGCCTGACCTGTGGCTTATTGGAAGCCAATTTTTAGACCTGGCCTGTCCTGAAACCTGTTAAGGAGACCTGAATTTTTAAAATTTTTTAAGCAAACCGACAGGCCTACAGGCCATACTGTAAAACAGGCCACAGGCCTCCTTAACAGGCCTCCTTAAACAGGCCGAAAACAGGCTAAAACTTACAAGCTTAGGCAAAATTATCCTTTAACCCTTATCTGATTTTTTTTTAAATATTTTAACAGGCTCAGGCTGACCTGACAGGCCTAACAGGCCTGTCAATAGGCCTTGACCTGGCCTATTAAGCAAAACAGGCTTTTGTTTTGGCCTTGGCCTGGCCTTTTACCTTGACATGCCAGGCCGGAACAGGCCAGGCTACAGGCCCCTGACAAGCCGCCTGGCCTATTTCTACCCCTAAATGCAGTTATATTTTTTACTTTGTATGATGTCTTATAAAAATAATATGGGAAAATCCCATATAAAGCTACCTAAAATAGAAAAATTTTAAATTAAGTTGGTAAATTCAACAAATCATTAATTGTATCATTAACCTAATTTTTTGTTTTAAAATGTCGGTTTAATAACTTTAATACCCTTCTACTCTCTTCTCTCCCCTCTTAAGAGTTTTATTACTATATGACTTTATTCCTTTATAAATCAACATTGATGCATAATAAAATAAATTATGATTTGCTAAATCAAAAGAATTTCTTATATTCTGAAAGGATAATCAATAATAATTCAAAAAAAATGAATAATTCAATAAATTAAGTGGAGAGGAAGTGGGGAGAGAGGTTAGACATCCTTTTCCCATATTGAACACATGTCATGATAGTATCATTGATATCAATTTAGTGTTTTAATAGTTGAAAAATCAATTAATTGATATTATTGATAAAAAATAAGTATGAGCTTTTTTAAAAAAAATAATGTATTTATTTTTAGGGAAAATTCTAGAAAAAAGACATTCGAAATAAGAAAATCCCTAATCAGTGCTGCGAATTCTAAAATTTTGGATCAGTCTGCTGTCAGTATGGATGAACAGTGCGGGGCACCAAAAGATGATTTTGCCCTTCAGTCTTCATTCTCGTCACTTCAGAATAACAACACACTCCTCTTAATTAACAACTCCAGATTCTTGATTGACAATTCCGTATTCTTGATTAACAACTCCAGTTTCATCTTTTTACTTTCACAATAACAACACTGGTCTTGTTATTAACAACTCTGGATTCTTGATTAACAACTCCGTTTTATTCTTCTACATATTCGCATCTCAAAAATATAATGTTGTTAAAGTAAAATACGGTGAACTTAAATTACGAAGTTGTAAAACAAGAAATGGGAGTTGTTAGTGTAGAATATAGTGTTGTTAATAACAAGACCGGTGTTGTTATTATGAAAGTAAAAAGATGAAACTGGAGTTATTAATCAAGAATACGAAGTTGTTAATCAAAAATCTGGAGTTGTTAATTAAGAGTCGCATGTTGTTAATAAAGAGAGAGGTGTTGTTATTGGTCTGAAACTTAAATTACGAAGTTGTGAAATAATAAATGAGAGTTGTTAATCAAGAATCCGGAGTTGTTAATTAAGAGCTACGTGTTATTATCCTGAAGTGGCGAGAATGAGGATTGAAGGGCAAAATCATCTTTTGGCGCCCCGCACTGTTCATCCATATCGATAGCGTATTGATCCGGAATTTTGAAATTTACAGCACTGATTGAGGATTTTCCTATTTTGGATGTATTTTTCTGAAATTTTCCCTTATTTTTATCAAGTGCGACAAAAAAAAAATGGAAAGCCTAACTCATGCCAATTTCAATTTGCACAAATCAATTGAAATAAAACTAACTTATCCAATGTTAATTTAAACAAACTCCAAATAATTTTCCCTAACACATAAATATTTCTTAAAATAAATTATTGATATTAATAATTTATTTTTTATCGTAGGCGTGTAAATTTGAGTTCCTTCTAAGAATATTTTAGATGAAACTATATTAAATGTACCTAAAATGTCATAAAATGCTTTACATATGAAATATAGAACTTTCCACAAACATTATATATGAAACAAATGTATTAAAATTTATACTTAATATATTTATTAAGAAAATTTTTCGTGCTAATAAAATGAACTTTTGTTTAAAACTATCATACGTTTTTGTTGTTGCGATGGTAGTTAATATATTTTTTATCAGAAAATGATAGTTAATATATTTAAATTATATATGAATTAAATTTTATTTAATTGTGTATAAAAATAAATTTTTTTTATTAAATACTAATATTGACATATATATATATATACACGAAAAAAAAAGTTACAAAATAATGAAATTCTTTAAAGAGGAGAGAGAATAGGATATTAAAATCATTTTACCCACATTTTGAAATCCTAAATTGGGTTAATGGCTTAATTAAGGATTTTTTGAATTTATCAACCTGATTTAGGATTTTTCTATTTTAAGTAGCTTTATGTGAGATTTTCCCTAAAAATATTTTGATCCATTTTATAAAATTTTTTGATATTTTCAATGAGTATAAAATATTTTTTTTCATATATATCCATATTTAATAAGGATAGTGGGATACTACAAATTAATTTGATGTTGGAGCTTAATGTGATTAATATGGATAATATTTAACTGCCAAAAAAATATGGGTAATGTTGAAAATTTTGTAACTGAATTAATTGATTGCTCACCCTGCTCTATTATTCGTCTTTACTATAATACCCACTTTTTAATTTTAAGGCCAACATACATATAAGTAATTGGACTAATTACATTACATACAACCTTGTTTATTTTTTAACACTATCTTTAAATGGAGAAAAAATTAAGGGAGGGGAGGGAAAAAAGAGAGAAAGTGGAGCGATAATATTATTTCTTAGTCAATTTTTAATCTATCTTTTCAAGTAATGCCATGATAAATAAATGAAAAATAACTTAGATCAAGTTCTTTATATCCATTTTATCAAGTTCTCCAGTTATATGTGGCTATATGTCCCATTTTTGAATTATTATCATTTAACTATAAACTTAAATGAAAACAATAGAACATGTAGTTATGTGTGATTGGAGAACTTAATGTAAGGAATTTGATGAAAGTATGATCCCAAATAAATTTATTAACACAATCAAATTAAAGATTAAACTCAAATTAAAATGAAATTATTTTTTATATTTTTTTTTAAAATAAAAATATTAAGGAAAATATATTACCTAGAAAACTAAAATAATTATAAAATATACATGTCAAAATGGTAACAATATTTTTTTCATTTGACTGATGGATTGTGTCATGTTTAAGCATGGTTCCCGGACCCGGACCGGACCGGCCGGTCCGGACCGGAAACCGCCGAACCGGTCACTAGACCGGTCCGGTTCACGGTCCGGTCCGGGTCCCAAATTAAAAAAAAAAAATTTTAACTTTTTCCTTTAGAATTTCATACTATAAGCCTAAAATTTTCAATTACTCACCGGTTTGGTCCCGGTTTAGCTCCGGTTTGGTCCCGGTTTGACCCACTGACCCTTAACCCAGTACCCCGACCGGTTCAATACCCGGTCCGGGTTTTAATACCTTGTGTTTAAGCACTGTCAAGTCTAATTAGGGTAACTCTTGTAATAGCATTTTTTACACTCACATAAACTCTAACTTGAGACCTCGTATTTAAGTGGTTAAAGCCTTTTTCACTAGAACCAACACATATTAGTATGATAATAAGATATTTATATCATGATTTAATAAAATCAAAATGTTTATTAAAAAAACTCAAGCTCTATTTATTCCATTTATAATTTATAGTTATAATATAATCATTATCTTAATTATAATTATATAATAATTTTATTAAAAAATCAAAACAACACCATCAAGTTGAAGTCAAATTAAAATGAACCCATGAAATTAAAATCTAATTATTACTGTACACTGTGTGTCAGGGGCATGCACTTGCTACACACACTCCCTTGTAACGTGAGTATATTGTATGATTGCTTAAATAATTGACACCTCTTCTTACACGCGTTATTTGTGGGAAAAAAAAAATACCATCCCTAATCTAAAAAATAATTTCTTACACGTTAACGCGAAGGTTGTGGGCCACTGTAAGCGTGCATGTTTTGGAAGTGTGAAGGTGGTAGCAGTAAATTCTGCTTTCTCAGTTTCTCTCCAATATTGCGGAGAAAATCTGGGGAGAAAAACACGAGGCCCACACCATTTTTTTCTCCTTATCTTTTTCCTCCTATTTTTTCCTCTAATCCAAATAATGGAAAATTTATTCTTCTCCTTATTTTTCTCCTCTTCTAATTTTCTCTCCATCCAAACAAAATGATAATGTAAACGTTTAAACCTGGCACTTTCATCTTTTAAATTTTGACCAACAGCCCGTTGGTATTAAGATTAGATTTAACTGGACACCTGCAATATTAGAATGATGATAAAAAAAAATTATAATGACATATGGCATGACACCCTAACCCACAGTGTGCGGGTTGCAGGTCAGCCCGCGGGCCCGCATATTTTTTTCAAAAAAAAAAAAGATCCTATTTTTTAAAGGTAGTTGAAAATATGAGACATACATATATGAATTATTAAATTTATTTTGCTAGCATCAATCATTCCTCTTATAAAAATTTAAAAACATATTTCACAATTTAAGAGATAAAGTTATTAAATTTGTCAAAGTTTATAAGCAAAATATAAACTCATTCTCAAACAACCAAAATATAATAATTTTGTTTAAAAAAGAAAGGAAGAGGCTAAGATTTTTTCTCTTTAAATTGGGAAGTATCATAATAGGAGTGGACAACTTATAAATATTATGAAATTATTATATGTAAAAAAAAAAAATTGCGGGCCAACCCGCGGGTCAGGCCCGTGCGGCCCGCACTTTCACGGGTTGGCATTTTGCCAACCCTAACCCTGTCCCAACCCGCGGGCCCGCAGGTTGGGCCTGCGGGTTAGACCCATTTTGACGGCTCTAAATAGGAGAGAAGCCGTTTCCATGTTTTTTTCAGAAGGTACATTTAACACTTTAAATATTTTTCAGTAGCATATAATCTACAAAATTAAATTTTTTGTGCATCCAAAGTTTAAAGTATTTTTTCATAGGACTCATTATATCAAATTGTGTTCATCTAACATCTTAAAGTATTTTTTTTTAGTGATACTCATTTTTTCAATCTAACACTCTAAAATTTTTTTAATAGCAGTCAATATTCTATAGTAATTTTTTGTGTAATTTTTCCCTCAAAGCATTTTTCTCAATAGTAATATAATAAGTATCCTAAACCTAGGATACTAAATGTTCCTGAAAAAATAATTTAGGATGTTGGATATTAAGTATTACTAAGAAATATTTTAGAATGATGGATGAAAAAAATTAGGATATTGGTTGCCACTAAAAAAATAATTTGGAGTGTTAGATGTACAAACAAAATTTAAAAAACAATCAGTATTACTGAAAGTATACTTTAGGATGCTGAATGAACAAAAAAAATATTCTAGCATAGTGAGTGCTACTCAAAAAACATTTTAGACTGTTGGAAGCACACAAATTTAATTTTGGAACAGAATGAGTGCTCCTGAAGAAACATTTTATAAACCTGTTTTTAAATGATCAATGTTAAAGGGACATGTTTCCTTAACATGGCAAGTTTCAGATCCGTACGATTCAAGTCAACTTGTATCTGTTTATAATTTATTATTGCATGTCTTCTTCCACCGCAGCCATAAGTGAACGTGAAGTCTTCTTGTTTTTTTTTTTTTTTAATATAAAGATAGATTACATTAAGTTTCAAACAGTAAACTTAATATAGACAATCTAAATACCAAAAGCAAAAGCCTCTCACCCTTTATCAACAACCGCCTCTTGAAGAGGAGGAGGTAGTTGATCAAGAGAAACAAAATTACCCTAAATAGAATAACCCATCTTGACGACTGCTACCATATTTTGTTTCCTGCTAATATAACTCAAAAGAATAATTGCCACTCCCTAGACAGCCACAATCTTGCCTGTACAATGATATCCCTAAATGGGTGATCTTGGTCACCACCATCGTTAGCAAATTAATAGATTCAATACAATCATTAAAAACAATAACATGTCTATAGCCTCTGTTCAACATGAAGTCTTCTTGAGGACCGAATTGTGTGTTTTCACAATACAATTGTTTATTATTTTACGACCATGAAGTCTAGAGCTAGTAGATTTTTTTGAAAAAAAGAAAAAAAGCTTGACAAAACTATATATAGATTCTCATGCACATGGGCACAAGGTTTTTTCAGAAAAAGACTCAAGATTTTAAATCAATCTATTGGAATTGATTTTAGATTATTGAAATTCAACGTCTTTATCTATCTGTTTTGATTTTTCTATCTTTTTTAAAATTTTTTTCTGGGACAAATGTTTTTAGAAAATTAAGTAATGCAGCAAATTTCATTTATATACGTGGTCCTCTCAGCGCCTCACACATGCATGTCAAAAAATGATGAAAGTGAAACTAGGGATATAAAATAAGAACAGGTGACCAAATTATAGCTTTCCCTACAAAGTTCTACTTACCATGGTACTCATACCCGGACTGGACCAGCCGGTCTGGATCAGAAACTGGCTAGTAAACCGGTCCGGTCCATTTTTTTTTAAATCGATTTTTTTTTAAAAAAATAGAATTTCATATTAATAATTCTAAAATCTTCAATTTCTCATCAGTTTAGTCTTAGGCCAGCTCCTGTTTGACTCCGGTCTAACCTACTAACCCTTGACCCAGTACCTTAGTCAGTTCAGTGATTGGTCTGGGTTTAATTACCTTGCTACTTACTGTCAATTTGAACTTTTTTAAAAAATGAAAATTTATCTTTAATATAATATAAGAATTAGGTAACTTTTTTAAAAAAATTAAGAAACTAAATATATTACTTAATCATAGTATATTATATGTTGTAGATTAATAAATTATAAATTAATTTATAAGTCTAAATTAATTTAGAGAAAAACCATAAATATAAACACTTTAAATTAATTTATTTAGCTCCCTTAATCTCTTTAGAAAAAAGTTAACCGACTCTTATATTAAGGGTTTAAGAGAGAATATCTGTAAGCACTGCAGTACATGTAGTAGGTTGTGAATGTGGTCACTCACAAGCCTTGGAGGAATTTTGACTTGGAGGCATACGAGTTCCACACCTTGTATGTGAGAGTAATAAATAGTATTTCCTCCTAACCTAAATGTAAGAACCAGTTAATTTTTTTTGGGGATTAAGAAAGTTAAATAAATTATTTAATTATATTATATTTTGTTCATCATTAGATTAAATATCAGTTTATAAGTTAGGTAAAACAGTTTGGAGAAAAAATTATAAATATAATTACTTTAAAGTAATTTAATTAGATTTCTTAATATCTCTAAAAAAGTCAACTGAGATCTTATATTTAGGACTGGAGGTAATAATAAGAAACATGCAAACTTTTAAAAATAATTATATGATGACAAGGGTGTGACTTTTCTCATGGTGGGGTCTAGATTACGCTTTGTGTATCCACCAAGTTTATTAAACCTAGGCCGGTGACTAAATCGGTCGAGGTATTAGCTCAAGGGTTAGCAGGTTAGATTGGAGTCAAATCGAAGTTAACCCGGGGCTAGACCAATGAGGAAGCAAAGATTTCAAGGTTGTTTATATAAAATTATGAATAAAATTTAAAAAATGAATTAATTTAAGTTTTTTTAATTTAAAAAAGGTTGAACCGGTCAAACTAGTCCAACCTACTGGACTGGACTGGTTGGTCCATAGGTTGACCAGTTTTTGGCCCAAACTGGCCGGTCCTATCCAATCTTGATAACACTGATATCCACAATCCTAACATGTCAATATGAAAAATCAAGGAAAACCTAACTCAAGTCCTAAGGACAAGAAAAAAAAATCTTTGTGCATCAACATGCATGTTCTAGGGAGGAAAATTGTGAATTAAATGGGAAGAATAGATCTTTTCACGAGGAAAAAACATTTTGTTAAAATTTATGGTTAAAACGAACTAAAGAAGATGATTAGGGTATTTTAGAAAAAAAAACATGTCAAGTTAACTACCATAACTAACTTCCTTACTCTAATCAAGTTAGGTAAATATGAAATTAGTAACATTGTCGGCCCAAATGAAATTAGTGACGTTTTCAACATTTTTGTTTAGGTTTGTTGATCCAACTATCATTTGCTTTGTCCAAGTCTTTTGCATTAGCATATTTGATGAATAAAATTTAAAAAAATGAATTAATTTAATTTTTTTTAATTTAAAAAAGGTTGAACCGATCAAACCAGTCCAACCTACTGGACTAGACTGGTTGGTCCATAGGTTGACTAGTTTCTGGCCTAAACCGGCCGGTCCTATCCAATCTTGATAACACTGATGTCCACAATCCTAACATGTCAATATGAAAAATCAAGGAAAACCTGACTCAGGTCCTAAGGACAAGAAAAAAAATCTTTGTGCATCAACATGCATGTTCTAGGGAGGAAAATTGTGAATTAAATGGGAAGAATAAATCTTTTCATGAGGAAAAAACATTTTGTTAAAATTTATGGTTAAAACGAACTAAAGAAGATAATTAGGGTATTTTAGAAAAAAAAAACCATGTCAAATTAACCACCATAACTAACCTCCTTACTCTAATCAAGTTAGGTAAATATGAAATTAGTGACGTTTTCAACATTTTTGTTTAGGTTTGTTGATCCAACTATCATTTGCTTTGTCCAAGTCTTTTGCATTAGCATATTTAATGCTTTCTTAATTTTTTTGACTCTTGCTCTTGTGATTGGTTCCCTTGGAATTTGCAAAGGATCACTTGAAGTTGAGGTGTCACCAAATGAATTTGAAGAGAAAACTTGTTGATTCGCATCAAAACATCACCTATCCAAATCCAATATAATTCTGATGCTCTGCGATAGTAAGGCAGCAATCCATATTGCCACTAATCCACTGTTCCATGAGAGAGCAAAACATATGGAGATCTATTATCATTTTATAAGGCAAAGGGTGGAGGAAAGGATGATTTGTTTGCATAACGTATGTTCTGTAAGCAAACCAAAATGTTGATATATTGACTATAGCATTAGGAAAAGAAGCACAAATCAAACTACTCGGTAAATTAGGAACTTACAACTTGTTAGCTGGTGCTTGAGGGGAAGTGTTAGCAAAAGGAGAAGAAGCACAAATAAGACTACTCGACAAGTTAGGAACTTATAACTTGTTCAGCCCCAACTTGAGGATGAGTGTTAGCATGATAAGAATAGTGTTTACGTGTGTATAAATAGTTAATTGTGAAATCGATACATTGATTTTGTATGGTCCAGGTGTTGGGCTGCTGAGGCCTTAAGGATTATTGTCTCAATAAATGTGTGTATAAATGGGTTACAGAACAATGCTTTGTTGATAATATATTTTTACTTCAATGAAAGATGAATTATTCAGCTATGTTGCGTCTCTCTCTCTCTCTTATTTGATCAAGGTTTTTCTTTTTAAGACTTAGAGCGTAAAGGGTTTTCACCTCTTCTAACAAATACACTTCCGGAAATTTGAATTCGTTTTCTCCTCCTTATGAAGTGAGATTACGTACCATCTTAACTAATAACTTGTTGATAGCTATGCTACGCCTCTTTATTAACAACAACAATTTATCATCGTACTAATATCCATATGAGCAATAATTTATAGAGATTCTTCGTATCTTACTCTCATTACTGCATAAAACCCTGCTTTCTTTTAAATGTTTTATGTTAATTTTTTTAAATCAGTGTATAAAATAATTTAGAAATTTAAAATTGGTTGATAATAACTTAAATTTAAATTTTATTTTAATTCATATGTTCTCGAAATTATATAAATAGTGTGGCAGCAGAATCATAAGCTCAATAATATATGCATTATTTTTCGTCCTAAAAATAATAATAAGATTATTTTTGTCCATGTGAAATTAACTACTTTTCTGTTCTCTCTAATTTTTTCCTACTCTAGTAAGGAGAGAAAATCGCTTCCCCACCTCCATTTTTTTTCCTTCCCTCCATTGATTCCCTGGAAAAAAACGTTTCTCCCCATCTTTTTTTCTTCTCAGCCAAGCACAAGGTAAAAACAAAACAGAGAGAATGACAGCTAAAGACCTGATAAGAAGGTAAATATTATTCTTAAATATTGATAAATTTGAGAACTAAAGTTATAATATTAATGAGGTTCTTACGGAGTATTAAGCTTATTATTCTAAGATTGTTAGTTGTCATTCTCCCTAAAAGAAAATCTAATTTTAACGATGTTAAAACACTTAAGCTTAGGCCCATTAATTAAGTAGGAACCTAATAGCATTCATTAGGTTAATCAGGTCATATTTCATATTTTCCTTCCATTTGTTGAGCCTGAAACTATGTCGTTTTAAGTTTTTTTTTAAAAAATTAGCGGTATATCTAAATGCGGTATTTACTTATAGATTAATAACTTTTTTATTTAAATATTATAGAGTTAAATATGAATACTTTTTTATGTTTTAGTTAAATTGTATTATTTATTGAGTTCAGCACAATTCAATAGTTAAATCATTAAGTGCATGTTTGGATTAACGGTAGAAGTTGCTTTTTTAACATTATTTACAGTATACAAGGTAAGTTCGTGAGGAGAGTTTTATTACAACTTACGTGAATGGATTTTTCCATCACCAACTCAAACAAGCCCTAATTCTTAGATCATTATCTCAACAAATCTAATGACTCGTCAAATTTTTTACTACCTTATTAAAAATCATATACTCAAATTGATATTTTAGTGGTACCCCCTAGCCATTATTTGCATATCAATAGTTATGCTCTTTTCCAAAAAAAAAAATCAATGAATCCCAACCCATCATAACCAACATTGGACTTGGCAATTTTGATTCCTTGAGGAGACTTTAGACAAAATGTGGAGAGAGAAAGATCCCAAAAAAAAAGAAAAGGACCCACTTGTGTGTGGTTTACATGTGTGAGCGGAAGAACAATGCTTTTTTGGTCTATCTCGTTGTTCTACTTAAAATTACTTCAAGAGTTATTTCCCCTTTTGACCAAATACTTAAGAGATTCAAATGCATTTTGATCTTGCCGATATGATGATTAGGAGAATTTGTAAATTGATTATTCAAGGGAAAGGAGACGTTCTATCATGGGAAATTGATATTTAAATACCCTTTAGATTAACTAAAATAAATATTTTAATTATTTATAAAGAATTGTGATCTTTGGTTGAAATTGATTTTTTTTTTTTTTGAGTTGATTTTCTAAGTTCTCAGCTTTTGTATTTTTAGTACTCAAGTTTGACTTTAAAAAAAAATGCAAGGTTCTTAATTTGAATTAATGTTCTTATAACATCCTTAAATTTCGTTTTCCCCTTATATCAAATTAAACAACGTAAAGATATGCGAGCTCCATTGTTCTAGGGTTATTCTTTTATTATTTACTATGTGTATACCCTACCAAATAATGTGTGTCAGTGAGTGTGTGTCGAATATGTTAGTATTAATTAGCAAACAAAATATTGACTTCACCATCAAAGCATAGCAGGACTCATTCATTTTGACGAACGTGGATTTCATATTTTATAATTAAGGGGGGAAATAGAGTTTGGCCTCAGGCACTTCCCAAACTCGCCTAACTCGAAAATAAAAATGACTAAATGGACTTTTCATTAAATGAATTTACAAGAGTTTCGTCCGTTATAACTAAAAACAAATTGGGCCTCTAATTCTTCACATGGCACTTCAATTTGGACTTCGTATCTTGGCCCACGTGGACTTCACTTTGGTTCATATAACCTTTTCGGCCTACTTCTGTATCTCTTCATAGTACCAAATAAGTACAAAATCATGGAATTAAATGCCTGTTTGGATTAATAGTAGAGAAGAAGTTTTTTTTTATAGATGGCCTTTTGATAAAGTCAGATAAAAAAAAGTCAGATTGTAAATGTTATTTATGTTTGGATTGGCGGTGACAGAAGTGACTTTTTTTTTTCTAAACTTAAACCTGTTTGGATTAGTGTTTGTAAATCTCGTTTAGATAGAAAATGACTGAAAAGAGCATAAATCTTATTGAATCCTACACACAAACACACACACACACACATATTATTTGTATATATTGTTATAAGAATGAAATATGGTTGAAAATTAAAATGAGGAATCCTGATCTGGATAAATGCAGCCGATATTCATTGATATTTAATTTGAGTTAATGGAATTATTTTATCATAATTCAAATTTACAGTGTAATTATTTGTGTAAGGAGATTTTAATCAAAATATAATTAATAATTTTTAGAGAAAAATGTAGATAAGGAGAAATGAATATATGTATGTAAGTAAATCTGTCACATAAAAAAATTAACTAATTAAGTATTATAAAGTTAATTTAAATTTTTTGGAGATCTAGATATGAAATTATAAAAAAAAAAAGAATATTGTTATAAGATTAAAAAAAGAGAGAGGCAGATATCATTCCAAACGAAGGGGAAAAAAGATATCAGGTAGCTTGCATAAAGCCGGTGGGACCCACGTCAATTTATTTTCCAATGGTGACCCATGCAACAGAAGCTCCTTCTTCTTCCATGGAAGCTACTCGCATGAGCTTCTGTGATAAGCTCCATTTTTTGAAGAATCGCAGTGAAAAAAAACGAACACCCAAACAGAGCTAGATGCCTCAACTGGGCTTCTGGAGGCCAATGGGCTTTTTTCCTCCTCCAACGTCTTCCCAAACAGACCCTAAAGAGTTGGGATCAGCAGAAGAGGTTAGTCTCTTATAGTATATAGAGAATCAAGTTTTGAATTTCCATTAGGAGAGGTGACCCATATTTAGTGCCCAATCATGCCTCGAACAAGATTACCTCCAATAAGAGAAAACATGTTCTTAGTAGTACCCTTAGCCATTTGCATAACATATAGTTATTTTCTTTTTTTCAAAAAAAAAAAAATCAATGGATCCCAATCCATCATTACCAAACTTTATCTTTGTAATTTTGATTCCTTGACGAGACTTTAGACAAAATGTGGAGAGAGAAAGATCTAAAGAAAAAAAAAAGGGAAAATCACTCTTAGGTCCCAAGCAAAAAAGATAATATCAGAAAGGTCCCTTGAGGTTATAAAAACGCGATCATCAGGTTGTGAATGCGCGCTTTGGGGTTGTACCCATGAACCTTTCTGATATTATCTTCCTTGCTTGGGACCTAGGAGTGATTTTCCCAAAAAAAACATGGATCCACTTGTTGGGTTTATATGTGTGAGCCCAAGAACAATTTTCTTGTTTGGTCTTTCCCGTTGTTGTCCTACTTAAAACTACTTTAAGAGTTATTTTCCCCTTTTGACCAAATACTTTAAGAGATTCAAATTCAAGTGCTGATCGATCTTGACGATATGATTAGGAGAATATCTAAATTGATTATTCAAGGGAAAGGAGACTTTCTTTCAATGGAAAATGATATTTAAGAACCCTTTAGAAATATTAATCACAATCAAATATTTTAATTCTTTAAAAAGGATCGCGATCTCTGCTTGAAATTGAATTTTTTTTCAGTTGATTTTCTAATTACTCAGCTTGGGTATTTTGAGTACTTAACTTTGACTTTAAAAAAATTCAAGGTTCTTAATTTTAATTAATGTTCTTTATAACATCCTTAAATTTGGTTTTCACCTTATTTCAAATTGAAAAAAACGTAAGGAAATGCCAGCTTCATTGTTTTCTTTTATTATTATGTGTGTACTCAGAGAAGATTATATGAAAAATAAATATATAATAGGTTTTGTAAGCCCTTTTTTTATATACACATAGATTTATATACCTACCAAAACATGTCAGTGTGTGTTGAATCTATTATTAATTTGAAAACAAAATATTGACTTCGCCATCAAAACCTAGCAGGACTCATTTCATTTTGACGAACGTAGGTTTCATATTTTATAATTTTGGTATAAAATATATGTTTTTGATGAAAGGGAGAAGCTCAGGGACCACAAGCAGAAAATAGAAAACGAACCGAAACCTCCACACAGAGGGGGGGGGGGGGGAAGGGAAGTCAAAGAAGCTACCGCGAAGGATCCCAGATATAGCATCACTTCGCTAAATTGATAGCTATAAGTGGGAAGACCAACGCTGAGCCAGAAACATGGCGACGGCAAAAAACGCGGCGGTAGCCGGACGATCCTGAAGGGAGAGTAATGGGTTCCGGTGGCGGCGGCGGCCTGAACCTGGAGGAAGGCGAGAAGAGTTGGGATAGTGAAAGCAATCATGGAGTGTCGAGCAATGAGCTTAGGAGCAAAGTAAAGGACAATGGTGATAGGGATTGTAATTTGAAGTCGATTGATCAGAAAAATGATGGAAGATCGCCAATTTCGATTGAATAATGAGGTTGTTTTAGGTACAATATCTGGCGTCTTTGTATCATACACAGAATCTTAGAAGGTAGAACTTAGGTTAGGGTTCTTGAATAATCTGTGGGGCTAGGGGTTTTCTACAAGCTTAGACTGAGATAAGTATAAGCTAGAGATAACATTGGGAGGGTTTATATATAACGAAGGAGAGGAATGAAGTTTGTTCGGTCTTCGGGGGGTAAAACGAAGAAGAGTGGGAAAATAAGAATAAGCTAGCTAGAGTAGCTTTTTCGTCGAACTTTCTTTCTGAGAAAGTAGGAATTTATGAGTGATGCTTCGTGGAACTTTCTGAGAAGCTCCCCGAGAGATATATTTCATATTTCAATTTAGGAACGAGTCATCAACTACGTTCATTCCAATTATGTTATTATTGCCACATGAAGATGAATTTGCTGTAATTTACAAATGTTCTCATCGTTTAAATAAATAGACAAGGTTAATTACTATATCAGATCTTTGTATTTGGAATATATACACACCAAATTAAAACAAGTATATTCCGCTTTGTACTTTATATAATATCAATGTAATTAATTTGAGTAGATTAAGGAAATTAGTTCAATTAATTATCTGTAAAAAATAATGTGTGTTGGTTTTCTTAAAATACCCTTTTAAATCATTTACATTAAAACTACCCCTTGATATAATATGTACAATCATTAGGGGTAAGTGAGTAAAACATAGTGACTAAAAGACAAGCAACAGGTCTACACATTTATGCTCACAAAATGTTGGCAAGTTTCCTTATGAAAGCAATGGGTAAAGATTCGTTTGAGAGATGAGTTAAGAACTTGAACATGTCTATACCATAATTAGGTCTTGAACTTTTTTTATCTAGAAATAAAGAAATGCATTCCTATTATGTATATACCTAAAGATATGGTTTTCGATAGAGTACAATGGTTTCGTACGATCCATGTAGCCAACCCCACTTAGTGTGATAAAGGTTTTGTTGTGTTGTTGTTGTATTCCTATTATGTATATAATGTGTGAATACATACATATATGTGTGAGATATAGAATAACTAGAATGTCCACTAGTAGAAAAATGACCTTTTAGACCAGTTAAAAATGACTTTTTAGACCGGTTTTAGATCAGGTCTTGATACAACCAGTCTAAAAACTTTGTTACTTGACAATCGATGTAAAAAGTGTGACTTTTTAAACCAGTTATAGCTACAACCGGTCTAAAAGTTCCATTTTTTTTAAAAAAATCCCAATAATAAGAAAACAAGCCAGAAACTACCCAAAACATGATGGCAGGGATCTGTCGGAGTTCAAGCGTTAGATCGAAGTTGCTGAAATTGTCCATGACTATGTCTGTTTCAGCCTCAACGGACAGTAAAATGAAAGAGGGCGGAGAAATAAAGAGCAGGGCATATAATAAATAAAATGAAGAAGAGGAATATTTATATAATGGATCAAGTCATGGAATCGAGGGCTATGATGGTGGAGAGATTCATGGGGTGCATGTATTGAGTGGAGCCCTACGGAATCTGGTGCACAATAATTCTGCTGGCCTTCTCCGAGGGATGGAAGCGATCCCAGAAGGCATAGAGGTCTCTGTCTGGGTAGAGGTTTAAGAGCGGCGTGAGATCTTGTCCCCCAACTGTGGATTATACAGCATGCCGCCCTCTGCAGTTCCTCGTTGCACTCCCTGTTCCTGCTTCTCATCCCTAATTCTGCTGGATCATATCCCATCGGCCTCGTCCCCATCACGATCACTCTGCTCCACATACAATTCATCCATTACACTACAAAATAATATATCTATTTCTACTTGTTTTGCTTTTTTGGTAAATCATCAATATCTATCGTACTTGATTGAATGAAAGCGTTGGATCTGAAAATATTTCTAGCACATAGGTTTGCATCACAGAGAGGTGAAGGAATTGAAAAAGGCAATTAAGGGAATGGATTTGGGAAGAGAAAAAGAGATTACCAGAAAGGATGGAAGAAGTTGTGTGGTGCGGTTGGTGTGAATTGTGAAGGGACATGTTATATAAAAAAGCAAAGAGTGGAAACTTTGAGATGTTGGGAATATCTTTTAAGCGCGGAATTCAATTTAAGCGCGGGAGGAGCAGAGATTTGGGAATATCTTTATTTTAGACTGGTTGTAAATCATAACCGGTCTTAAAAGAGGAAAAAAAATATTTTAAACTGGTTTAAAATATTTCATCTTTAAGACCAGTTATTAGTGAAAACCGGCCTAAAAACTTTCAAAAAATTTTTTTAAAAAACTTTTTTTATCTTTTTAGACCGGTTGTTTGAATAACCGGCCTAAAAATTTTCAATTTTTTATCTTTTCAGACCGGTTGTTTTAATAAACGGTCTAAATAATTTATTTTAGATCGCATATTTTAAGAACCGGTCTTATAAGTTCTTTATAATTATAAAACTGTCACCGGTCATCTTTTTTAGACCTTATCCATTATAACCGGTCTAAATATGGCGGTCTAAAAAGGCAATTTTTTTACTAGTAGTCGAGAAGAATTGATGCACGAATGTCGCCTCAAATCAGTTTTAGATGAGATCTATACATGAAACAGATTGAATCATGAATATGCGTGATCAATGAAACCCATAGCCAAGCAAAGAACTCTTCTCCAAAGGCATAATTTGGAGTTGTGAGTTGAAGAGTTTTGGTTCAGATACTGTATGTACCTAGAACTTAAGTCTATATGATGTTAACAAATCAAACTCGACATACATTATTACAAGCTAAGATGAATGGTAGCATGCAATGCATACTACATATGCTGATAAATGAATCTACAACAAGGGACATACAAGGAAGATCCATGTTCCATTGCAATGTGAGTCCCATAAGGAAACAAATCTTCCATGACCATGTTCCATTATAATATGAATATAAGTGATTTATTTTATATTCATTTGACTGAGTCAAGAGAGAGATTAGGAGAATCTCTTAACTGATAGTTGTAATGGGTATTTTGAGTTCCCAAAATATCCCGTGCCCACTACTATAAATAGAGAGCCTCCCCATAAGTTCTACTCATCCCAGTCATTGAGTTTTCTAACTCTTTCACTTTCCCTCTATATTCTTTCTTGTGTGGTGCTCTGTTGTGCCTCACCTATTTGAACTCTAGCTTTCTAATAGTCCAAACTAGTTTAGATTTTGCGTGGGTTATTTGAAGAATCAACTCATAGAGCTTTAGAGGTCTTCCCCAGATCAAACATGGATTCGTTCAGTACACTTTATCCCTCTTTATTTTCCTTCACAAAGAACTTTAGTTGGTAGATATTTTTAAACATATAGTTATCAAAGCCACTATTGAAAGAACCAATTTGCAAAGGGGCCTTCTATGTGGCCGTTTGCGTTCTAAAAATTTTTGAACTTGTATGTCAGGCTCCACATACTTTTATTTTTTGATCAGATCCTCTTACTTTTATTAAGAGAAAACCATTATGAAGAGTGAAAAAAAGTCAATACTATAAATCAATCATTCAATTCGAATCAAATAAATCAGTTTTTGGCCTGAAATCAAATGTTGATCAATTTGTATCGAACGTTTCCTCTTGTTTTCTGCTTTCATTTTAATGTTGAATATTTTTTCTGATTTTTATCATGAAACACGAGATATGAATACGACAAAAAGAGTTATTCATGTTCAAAAGTGTGCTGAATTTAATTGAATTTAATATTTCTTTAAACTGTGGTTAACTTTTATCCTTTTCTTACTCGTGAAAAAAGAAAACCAGAAATCCAGCATAATGGACAAAAGAAGATATCAAAGAATGATACTTTTTGTTGATAAATTCATGAGTCATTGACCCTGGATTACAACAAATCAAATTTGCCTATTATAATACGTAAGACTGAGAATAAGTTAAAAAAAGGGAAGATCACGTTAAGATCCCAATAAAAAAAAATAATATTAGAAAAGTCTCATAATTATCAATGGTAGCTCTTTCTCTTGTAAATAGTTACTCTTTCACTTGTCATTGACAACCTATGAAACTTTTATGATATTATTTCCTTTTATTAGAACCTTGTTGTCATTTTCCCTGAACAAAATTAAGCCCAAAGCCTTTTGTTTTGGATTTAAGTGTATTATTTATTATTTTTTCTCTTTCCGGATCGATTATATATATCTATCCGGCTTAGGCAGTTGCAGTAGATGAATTCACAGCTTTCATAGCATCAAACCTTGGTTCCTTAGCCTGAAACTTCAGCGCAGCATAGAGCTTCATGTAATCTTCAAACACAAATTTTGGATAAATCTGTTTCATTTCTTCTTCCTTTCCTTCAATCAATGGTGGTGCTGGGTATATAACAGCATCATTCCCTGGATTGTAGAATGAAGCCACAGACATCCTGGTCCCATTAGTTTGTGCAATCACACGATGCTCCACACTCCTGTACCTCCCATTTGTGATTACCTGTTCATGAAATAGTCTATGATCACTTGTGCCTCAAAACTAAAGAATTACGCTATAAGATTCTAAATATAAGAGTTAGTAGATGGGTTTGCAGTCTTTAATAACTATATAGCCTTAACTTATGTAACTATGGAGAGAGATTAATATAAGTTGGGTCCCATCTGGTAAGCCGGTGGGTCTATGACTATCTCAATCTCTCTATATTTATACAATCTACTGGGTCGTTTGTGAGGATACTAGTTATAGTACATATCAAGTTTTATGGAAGAATTTATGTGTAATACCTCAAGTTGGTCACCAAGATTCACCACGATTGAGTGGCGCATTGGA
Source organism: Inga leiocalycina (assembly GCA_963242795.1). Lineage (NCBI taxonomy): Eukaryota > Viridiplantae > Streptophyta > Magnoliopsida > Fabales > Fabaceae > Inga > Inga leiocalycina. Next base: position 47,426,830 of record OY725324.1, read on the forward strand.
GGCACATCGATCCACTCGCCATCTTTGCGAAGTTGGAGGCCGCTTACTTTGTCATCTTGGAAGAGAAGGATGATGCCGCCCGCGTCGGTGTGGGCACGAAGACCCTTCACGAGTTTAGGGTTAGGGCAAGAAGGGTAGTTAGCAACCTTTGTGCCAAAATTTGGTCCTCTCGATCCATGGAAGGCATTCTTGAGGTAACCCTTCTCTAATCCAAGATTCTCACAAAGCAAGTCTAGTAGCTTCTCTGCAAGTTTTTCTATGGATTCCGCAAATTCCTTCATTACCTTCCTGCATTTAATTTGAATTTAAATATTTCAGTATATGTACCAAATGATATATAGTGATATAAAACACATGCTTGTTTCATTTAGTTTGATCTTTTACCTGTATTCTCCAGTAAGATCTGGGATTTCGGAAAAGTTTGAATCAGGCAAGTGACGTAAGAAGAATGTGCTTTCCCAATCCATGTCCTTAACTTCAGCTTGAATACCCTCTAATGCTTTGCTTGCCACTAACTCCTTGAACCTTTTCTCCATGCATTTCCTATAATGCTCTTTTGTTAACCTCTCCACTGTGTCCAAAAGTTCGTGGGCTATCCCATGGTTCACCAACTACAAGGAAAACAATGACATTTTATCTAATAATTGCCAACAAAAATTAAAAAAAAAAAAAACCACAAATATGAAAAAATGAGTACCTCAAAAAATCCCCAATTCTCACAAGCCTCATTTATTTTCTCCATAGTAGCCTGTCTCTCTTCATTAAGCTTCTCCAAGTTGATGACTGGGAAGTTAGCCATTGCTAGACAATAAAACGCTCTGTTAAATTCTTTAGTTTCAGAGCTATCTTTGTTAGTTTCTATGTGTATTTTCCAAGCAAGGTGTGTGGTATTTATAGATAGTATAGGAGTTCAAAGACCAGGAAGGCAGCAGGAAATTACTCTAAAAAAGACATTAATATAATCATGACTTGAACACGCTTACAGTACAGGCTGACCGTTGAAGAGCTTAATTTGCGTTGTTGAATTTTCCACTTATAATTTGGGGTTTGCTTCAATATTAAGCGTTTTAATTATTGTCTTTACTGTTTTGGGTTTGTTCATTTGTGTTTTATCTCTTAGTGTCACATTTCCTGGAAGGTGGCTAAAGTTAAAGTGGTCTATAGTATCTTAATCAATTCTTCGAAGTGTCTCGTCGAAGAAACCGGTGTGACCCGGGCTGTTCCCCCTTTTTATGCTCCAAACTCCGTCATTTTGGTTTTTTTTTAAAAAAATATTTTCCTAACTTGTTTTGATTTATAAGGAGTCTTAAAAAGATTGTGGAATACTTTTAACATTGGTTGGAGAAAAATCCCTATATATTTAATGATATTTTTGTGGGTATTAGATTTAGGAGGTTATATTGGACTATTGGTTAGAAAAAAACTCTTATATAATTTTTTGAATGGTATGTATAAACATTTAAATTACATATATATTTTTTTAATTCACCCAGGTCTGACCCCCGAGTTAACCCCAGTTGAACCACTAACCCTTAACCCAGTACCTTAACTAGTTCACTGCCCGGTCCGATTTTCAATACCTTGCATTTTAAGGACTAAATTGATAAAGATTAGACTTTAGAATTTAAATCAATAACTGAAGACAACTTGGGGGACCAAAAGTTTTATTATTCCTTATATTATTTATATTAATGACTTGTAAATAACATATAGTTTGTTATAGAATTTTATTTTATATTAACATCCATGTCAATAAGTGTATTAATTAAAAATTATATACAATACGACACATTTTTTATTTTTACAATATTAATATTAATTTTTATATGATATACTAAAGTAGAAGAATTTGTAGTGATATACTATTATTTTTAAACCAAACAACAAGACAAGATTTAGCCACCGTTTAGTCTAAAGCGACTCTGATTTTCTGCAGTAATTGAGAGGATATTGCAACTCTGCAAGGGATCTCACTCATTAGTCAAAGATACAAAAACAAATTTTACTTTGAATTTAGCTATTGAACTGACTTTATCACACGTTTTTCACCAGGTATTCACTTTGCACATTTATCATGTTATATATACACACACATATATATTGTTATTGCTGTATAATATTTTATTTGAAATTAATTTTAAATATTTTGCTAAATATAAGGCAATTCATAGCTTCTTGAATATGAGGCTATGATGAATGTTTTAAAAATAGGACTGATGATTGAGCAATATAATGTAAGGCATTAGTTACTTTTTTCAGTGATTAATATAAGACATATTTACTTAATTTGATTATATTAAGGAAGTTAGTTAATTTTATATATATTTTCTAAAGCATCATAATCATCTTTCTTAATTCCCTCTATCCTTCTCTTCAATGATTATTTTCTCTTTAAAGTATTTTTTATATACATCCATCACTCTAAAGTATTTTTTGTGCCTTGATGGTGGATACGTCAAAAAATATTTTATAGTGCTAGATATACCACAAAATAGTTTAAGGTGTTGGATGTGATATTTAAATGAAAACAGAAATAATACTGTACTGTGATTCTAAATATAATTAAAAATCATTGTATTACTTAATTATTACTCTACTTCAAAACGCTAGATGTTGTTCTCCCCGAACAACGTTAATTTTGACCGTTAGAAAGACACATGACACTCAAATTGCCATCTCATGGCCACCTACTCCTTCTACCCTCTCCACATCATCTCCTTCTTTCCTCCCTCTTCTTCCTCTCTGTTCATCGCGTTCCTCATCGAAACCTAGAAATTTTACATCTGGGCCACTCAGTGCGTTCTTCGCCGACAGCTCCACCACTAACCCTGTCATCCAACTCAGTGCACTAATTTTCTTGCTGCGAGGATTCTCCAGTAGACCTCGACAAAGATCCGATGAAAATTAATGGAATTGCTCCTCTTTGGATTCCGTCAATAAAATCTCCCTCCCTCCCTCCCTCCCCCTTTCTGCCATTGAAGATCTGTAGAAATTAGAGGAATTAGTTTCATTAATCTGTAGTTAGGCCCATATCTGTAGTTAGGCCCATTGTACAGCCCAGTTATGTTTTGGGCCTTATAGGTATAGGAATGTTTTCATTTTGCAAGTGTATGTAAAACCTTATTCTGCTGCATCAGTAAATCATTCGGGTTATTCCTTTCTCCTTGGACTTGTTTTCATGGCATCAGAGCCAAGCCTTGAGAGAAAGGAATTATACTGCGGATATTAACGGCCTAAAACAAGACACGGCTCAATACCCAGTGGGATATCCAAGAACCGCCGCTACAGACGGCCGTACGGAGTCACCACCGAACCAAGAACCGGCGGTGATCCAAGAACTGAGATTGACCCCGCACAGCGATTCGATTGCTCGGAGCTGGGAATCAATTCACACAACCACCAGCCCAAGAACCAGCCACCGCACAACAAATCGAAGGCTGCGAATCTGAAATAGCCAGGCACGATTTTCTCTCGATTGCTCAACAGTGATCTATGAAATCGGCTCTAATCCTCTTGTGTAATATAAAGGTAGAGGAATTCGTCTCTTACAAATCAATTGAATCAGAGAATCGGCACTCACAGGATTTCTGAATCACTGCACAGCCTTCTTTATCATGCACTCTGATTCTCACGCTTGAATTTCCTCACAAAGATTTCTGGATTGATTTCTTTTTTCGGTTGGTCAACACGGTGCACTTCTCAGCTATGGCAGAGACCAAATCCGGTAATGATTTAGCTATGAATAATCTACCTTTTACTCATCCCCTTTTCTTGCATCCTTCAGATACACAAGGTGCTGGAATTATTCAGCAAACTCTGAGAGGCAGTAAGAACTACACTCTTTAGAGTAGAGCAATGACAATTGCACTCAGAGGGAAACACAAGCTCGGTTTTATAAATAGGACGTGTAGAAAGGAGGCCCAAGAACAAGGACTGCAAGATCAGTGGGAAAGGTGCAATGCAATTGTGCTTTCATAGTTACTCAATTCTGTTTCAAAGGAAATAGCTAATAGCGTCATCTATTTTCAAGAAGCACATTCTATATGGCAAGATCTTAAGGAAAGGTATGATAAAGTTAGTGGCTCTAGAATTTTTTCCCTTCATCGTGAAATCAGCTCTTTTCACCAGGGTTCACTGTCTGTATCACACTACTACACAAAAATGAAAGAGTTATGGGAAGAACAGTCAGCTATTTTCCCCATTCCTTCCTGTCAATGTGCAACTTCGAAGGTGTATGCTGAAGCTATACAACAACAAAAATTGCTTCATTTTCTAATGGGTCTCAATGAATCTTATGAAGCTGCTAGAAGTCAAATACTTCTCATGTCACCTCTTCCAACTGTGAATCAGGCTTACGCCATGATATCTGAGAATGAAGCTCAAAAAAATCTCACTCATTCAGCAAAGGAAACTACAATTGAGGGTGCTGTTATGGCTGTCAGGGGAAGAGGACGTGGCTGAGGCCGAGGCAGAGGCAACTCAAGCCTCGATTGTACACATTGCAGAAGGAAAGGCCACACCAAAGAAGGGTGTTGGCATCTAATTGGGTTCCCTCCAGAATTTAAGGGAAATAGGAACAAGTTCGTTAATCAAGAAACTGCTGCTACCACACGAGAGAATGATAAAGCAGTATATACAGCCAACATGGTAACACCCACTTTCACTCAGGAACAGTATGAAAGACTGCTGGAGTTCCTCAAAAAGGATGAAGAAGCAAACTCCACTGTCCATGCTCTCACCGGTATAGGTTTGCCTAATCCTATCTCTAAAACTAACACATACACACATTGGGTAATAGACTCAGGTGCAACAACACATTTAGTTAGTGATTTATCATTATTGGTAGATTCACACCCATATGTAGGACCAATTAAAACCATAAAACTACCTAATGGTCACACAGTAAAAGTGACACACATAGGAACAATAATTTTCTCTGAGAATTTTTTGCTTAAAGAAGTGTTGCATGCTCCTGGATTGCAATTTAATCTCATTTCTGTTTCACGACTAACAAAAGAACAAGAATGTATTGTGACATTTTTTCCTAACTATTGTTCGATACAGGGCCTTTAGGGTGGCAGGTTGAAGGCAACTGGTAGCTTAGTCTATGGGCTATACATTTTACAACTTAAGCATGTTACTTCCTGTGTTGTGAATACTGTTTCAAATGTTGTCAATGTGACTTCTTCATGTAATGATTTGTCCTTGTTGCACCAAAGACTTGGGCATGCGCCCCATTCAATGTTAAAACATTTGTGTTTTGTTAATAAGGATTCTCCTCCAATGACTAAAGGTTGTGATATCTGTTTTCAGGCCAAGCAAACAAAATTGCCATTTTCTCCTAGTTGCATTAAAACTCTTGCATGTTTTGAATTGTTGCACATGGATGTGTGGGGTCCTTATAGAACCCCCACACATTCTGGTCATACTTACTTTCTTACCATTGTAGATGATTTCTCTAGAGCTACATGGGTGTTCCTCATGAAACATAAATCAGACACTACTCTTCATATCAAAAATTCCTTTGCATATGTTCTCACTCAATTCAGTCTTAATATTAAAAGAGTAAGAAGCGATAATGGCACTGAATTTACCAACTCTGCTCTTCATGACTATTTTCTTTCCAAAGGTGTAGTGCATGAAACTTCATGTCCATATACACTAGAACAAAATGGAATAGTCGAGGGGAAGCATAGAACTTTAATGCAAGTTTCTCGAGCACTGATTTTTCAATCACAAATTCCTATTAGATACTGGGGGGGTGTGTCAAAATGGCCACCCATTTAATAAATTGCATTCCCTCTAAGATCTTGGGATATCTCACACCCGATGAAAGAATTTATGGTAAGAAGCCTACTTATCATCATATCAAAGTTTTTGGTTGTTTGGCATTTGCTACAGATTTGACCACCACTGACAAATTTGGAGCCAAATCAGTCCCATGTGCTTTTCTAGGCTATCCTGCAAATCAAAAAGGCTACCTACTTCTCAATTTGCATGATAGGTGCATAATGGTAAGTAGACATGTTGTCTTTCAAGAATCCCGATTCCCCTTCAAGGACATGATACCAGCTGACCGAAAGGGAATCAGTAAGGATGTACAGGATTTATTTTTATTTGATATGGATGATGACATACCTAGGTACAATGTTAGCTCTCACACTAGTACACTTAATTCTGATATGAACATGCCTATCACACCTAATGTATGTCCTGATTCTGCTCCAAATATTTCTACTATTGATGAGCATGCCACTGAGTTGAACAATCCTGATGTTGAAGATGAAAACCACTTGAGAGACCCATCCATGTCAATTAATGAGAGACCAAGGAGGGAAAGGAAAGCCCCAATTTGGTCTCAAGATTATGTTTGCAATTTGATTACTTCCCCTAAGCCTAAAACTAGTTGCTTATACCCTATAGATAACTATGTTTCTTATAGTACTATTTCTTCCTCCCATATGTGTTTATTATGCAATGTTGATGGTATTGTAGAACCCACTACTTATGAAGACGCTAAACAAAACATTGAATGGGTAAAAGCAATGAGGTTAGAGATAGAAGCCCTAGAGAAGAATCAAACATGGGAAATTGTTAATCTTTCTAAAGGGAAGAGACCCATAGGTTGCAAATGGGTCTACAAGATAAAATACAAGGCCAATGGAGAGATAGAAAAGTATAAAGCTAGGCTAGTGGCTAAAGGTTTTGCACAAAGGGAGGGAATAGATTATCATGAGACATTTTCTCCCGTCATTAAGATGGCTACTATTCGTATTATGCTGAAATTGGCTGCTATACATTGCTGGAATTTATATCATATGGATGTGCACAATGCTTTTTTGCAGGGTGATCTAGATGAAGAGGTATACATGGTGATACCTCCCGACTTTGATAGTAAGGGGGAGAACATGGTATGTAAGTTGAGGAAATCACTTTATGGGCTCAAGTAAGCCTCTAGACAATGGAATCATAAATTGACGACTGCTTTGATTAAGGGAGGCTTTAGGCAAAGCAAGTCTGATTATTCATTGTTTTTTAAAGTCTATGTTGATGCTGTTGTCTATGTGCTTGTGTATGTGGATGATTTGCTAATCACAGGAAACAATGAAGGTAGGATAAGGCAAGTAAAAGAATTTTTGCATGATAGCTTTAAGATCAAGGACTTAGGTACTATAAAGTACTTCCTTGGTATTGAGCTAGCAAGGTCAAATAAGGGGATCATGTTGTCCCAACGCAAATACATACTGGATTTATTGTCTGACACTGGGTTGAGTGGTTGTAGGCCATTGGATGTCCCTATGGCACAAAATGTGCGATTATTAGCATATGAAGAAAGAAAGGACAAGAAGGAGGACTTATTGAAAAATCCCCAACGTTATAGAGCTTTGGTAGGTAGGTTAATATATTTGACTGTTACAAGACCTGACATTTTGTTTTCTGTGCAGACTCTTAGTCAGTTCATGCAAGTTCCGTTAAAATCCCATATGGTTGCGGCATTGAATGTGGTCAGATATCTGAAGCAAAGTCCGGTACGAGGAGTGTTGATGAGTTCGACAGGTGGCCTATCTCTGGATTGCTTCTGCGATTCGGATTGGGGAGCTTGTAGAACGACTAAGCGTTCTGTGACAGGCTACTTAGTGAAGCTAGGAGGGTCTCTCATCATGTGGAAGACAAAGAAGCAACCTACCGTATCGCGCTCTTCGGTAGAAGCAGAGTATAGAGCTTTAGGCTTGGCTGTTTCTGAAGTTACTTGGGTTGTGGGTTTGTTCAAAAAGTTACGAATTATACATCCTATGCCTATGCATGTATATTGTGACAATAAGGCTGCAATCCACATTGCTTCTAATCCTGTTTTTCATGAGCGGACAAAGCATATTGAGATAGATTGTCACTTTGTCCGGGAAAAGGTGCAAAGTAATATGATTAGTTTGAAGCATGTGGGTTCGTCAAGCCAAGAAGCTAATATATTAACGAAACCGGTGAGCAAGGATAGTTTGTACAGATTCCTTGACAAGCTTGGCACAATTAATGTATTTAGCCCCAAGCTTGAGGGGGAGTGTAGAAATTAGAGGAATTAGTTTCATTAATCTGTAGTTAGGCCCATATCTGTAGTTAGGCCTATTGTACAGCCCAGTTATGTTTTGGGCCTTATAGGTATAGGAATGTTTTCATTTTGCAAGTGTATGTAAAACCTTATTCTGCTGCATCAGTAAATCATTCGGGTTATTCCTTTCTCCTTGGACTTGTTTTCATACGACAGTGAAAGAAGAAACTGGGAGGTTGCGGTCGGTGACAATGGAGATCCTGATAGAGTTTGCATCAGCCGCCCATTTCTCTTGTTGGCGTCCTTCCATGACGACGACATCGTGATCTTCTTCATTGTTATCTCCGACCGATGACGTTCTCATTGGCTTTGCGCAGCCATTTGTGATCGATATGTATAAATAAGCACTGACCTTATTCCGATCTTCTGCTTCTCACAATTTTTGATGTCCTCAATGATTCTAGATCTTGCGCATTCATTTGGATTTCCTTGAAGTTTTAATCTACTCTGCTTATTCGGTGTTCTCAATGATTATTCGGGAAACAAAAATAAAAAAAAATCTGCAATGCTCGCAATAATTCTAGATCTTGCCCATTCATTTGGTTTTCTTGGAAGTTTTAATTTTTGACGTTATCAATGATTCTAGCTTGAACAAGAAGTTTTAATCTGCTCTGCTTATTCAGGAAACCAAAAAAAAGTACATTGCTTTTTGTTCATACTGAAATACAAAAATCTTGCCTCGCCTTTGTTTCTTTATCGATCTCATTACGTCACTGCGTTTTTCTCTTTCGAACAGTTTGAATGTGCGAAGAGTTATGATTTAAAATTTTGTTACTGGGGCAATTAATTTTTGGTGATGGTGGTGTTGGTTTTATGTGTGTTTGGTTCTAAGATTTGTGCTATATATTCCACCACAAGTTCCTAAGCGGAAAAATTTATAGGCATCGCAGCATTGACAGCGAGATCGAAGGTTGGAGGCAACCAGTGGCCACCAATGTCCATGAAGGCTAGTGATGGGGAGTAAGTTCGATATTTTTGGGCAGAGGTGGGCTTATCTTATCGTCTTGCCAGCATTAATGGTGAGGGCGTCGAGGGTAAGGGGGAAGGGAGGGGGTGAAGGAGTGAAGGGAAGGTTCCAGGAGAAGGAGGTGATGACTGTATTCAGCATGTGTTTGGAACATATAATTAATTGGAATTGTTTTAATTTGATTTTTTTATAATATTATTTTTGGTAAAAATTAGATTGTATATTATGATTTATGTTTGGATTGATGGTTGTCTAAATGACTTTTATAAAAATAAAATTTGTTTGGATTGGTTTAAGTATAAGTGACTTTTGTGATAATAGTAAAAAAAAGTTGGTGGACAAATATTTTAGAGTAAGTGAAAATCAATAAATCAGTATTCTAAGTTTTGGGTGCTCTTTACTACTAAAAAAGAATACATTAAAAGTAAAATTATAGTCAGTTTCCTAAGACTGGTTACAACTGAAAAAATATTTTAAAAGGTTAAAAGCACAAAAAAAAATTTTAAAATAATTTTTGGAGTTGAAAAAGTATATTAAGGGTAAAATTGGAATCAGTCATATAACATACTGGGTATAGTTGGAAAAATATTTTAAGGGGTTAAAAGCATCAAAAAATATTTTAAAATAATTTTTGTAGCTGAAAAAGTATATTAAAGATAAAATTGCAATCAGTCTGATAACATAGTGGACATAATTGAAAAAATATTTTAATTATTCACCCTCAATTGTAATTACAAGTAAGAGAGAGAAAAGAAAAAAAATTATGTGGGACCTTTGGACATAAGCTCGATTGAACAGGCAAAAAGCTCCAATATTTTACTTATTGTATAAACTCTTTCTTTTTTCAAAGCTCAATTGCTAATTGGATGAACCAAACACTCAATTTTTTTTCTAGCCACTTATTAGGATTAAGACCAAATTAAACCCGATTGAACCCTGCAAAAGTGGCTTCAAACACATAGTTAATCTTCAATAAGAATTTTTTTTTTTTTTGGTTTCATTTGTGAGTCAACAGTGATGTGGATTTGATGGTGATAACGTGACTTAATATCATAGCCACCTCAGTGTAAATCAGTTGACAAACCATCAAAATTAATTTTATTAATAGATAAGGGCAACATTGTTATATTTTAATATTTCTTGAGTGATATTGAGACAAGAAAATTTTTTAAGGCAATATTACTTCTTTGCAAATACTTCCACAATGAATTTATACCTTAACCCGCCCTATTAATAATTCCTAAACTTACCACACACACAAATCCAAATGATAATTGGACACAAACGGAGGTTGGTTTGAGTAGAAGGGGTTAATCCCTTTCAATGTGACAAACCAAGATTTGAATATCCATTATCATTAGGAGAAATGTCTATATTTAGTACCCAATATTATCTCAAACAGAAATGCTTCCGATAGAAGAGGATACATGTGTTTAGGGGGGAAAATGACAACCCGACTTTTCATTAAATAAATTTCTAAAAGTTTAGTCCAATATAACTTAGAACAAATTAAAATAATCAGAAAAAATCCCTAGCCCACTCACACCATATTTACCTTGGTTTCCATCATTTAATTGGGGCTACAATTCTTAATTTTGGTTGTTCTAGTTGGACTTCCTGGCTTGGCCCACTTGGCCTTCATCTTGGGTCATAAAAGTTTTTCGGCCTACTTTTATATCTCTTCGCAGTACTAAAAAGATAAAAACTTTGGTTTTAAAACTTGACTCGGGTTGCTCAATTGGATCAATAAATCAGTCACGGGTTTGCAACGGGCGAATCTCATTAGATTTTATCTTTTTCTTTCTTTTTATTTGTTGAACTTGAAACCACGTCGTTTTAAGTTTAAAAAAAGCAAGAAAAAAAAAACAATAGGTTAGATTTGTGTTTTACTAACTTTGTTTTATTAGATTGTGTGGTTTTATACCTAAATGGTCTATTTACTTATTGATTAATACCTTTTTATTTAAGTATTACTCTTTATAGAGTTATATATAAATACTTTTATAGGTCTTAGTTAAACTATATTATTTACTGAATTGACCACAATTCAATCGGTAAATCATTAAATCTTGAACTATTGTTTCAACAAATTTAATGACTCATCCGATTTTTAGTACACCTTGTTAAAAATCCTATACTCAACTTGATCTTTTTATTGGCACCCCTTTGCATGATTACACATTTATTTCCAAGAAAAAAAAAACAATAGATCCCCAGAATCGCTACCAACCTTAATTTTGGTAATTTTAATTCTCTCAGGAGACTAGACAAAATGTGGAGAGAAGATCCAAAAAATGGACCCACTTGTGGGGTTTGCATGTGTGAACAAAAGTGATTCTTGTTTGGTCTATCTCGTTGTTCTACTTAAAACTCAAGGTATTAAAACTCGGACCGGGCATTGAACCGGTTGGGGTACTGGGTTAAGGGTCAGTGGGTTAAACCGGGGATCAAACCGGAGCCAAACCGGGACCAAACCGGTGAGAAATTGAAAATTTTATACTTATAGTATGAAATTCTAAAGGAAAAATTTTTAAAAAAAATTATTATTTTTTAAAAAAAGTGAACCCGGACCGGACCGGGAACCAGACCGGTTTCCCGGCCTGTTCGCCGGTTCCCGAGCCGGATCGGCCGGTCCGGTCCGGGTTCACTAACACTGTTAAAACTACTAATTTAAAACGTGTTTTTCCTTTTGACCAAATACCTCAAGAGATTCAAATGCTTACCGATCTTGACGATTTGATTAGGAGAATCTGTGAAAATGATTATTCAAGGGAAAGGAGACGTTCTTTCAATGGAAAAAGATATTTAAGAACCCTTTAGAAATATTAATCACAATTAAATGTTCTGATTTTTTTTTAAGAAAAAGGATTATGATCTTTGGTTGAAATTGAATTTTTTGGGTTTTTTTTTAATTACTCAGCTTTGATATATTTTAGTACTTCACTTTGACTTTAAAAAAAAAACAGGTTTGTATTTTTAATTAATGTTCTTATAACATCCTTATATTTCGTTTTCCCCTTTAGGAAATCAAAAAGGTTGGTTTCATAATTTCAAGGACATGACACTGGCAAATTTGTGGACTGGTCAATTACTCGCTTAAAAACAATTCAGTCAATTATTCCTTCCAATTCAAGAAATTGAGACAAGCCACCATATCAGATTGGGAGACAATGATATTTTTAAGTCAAATGAAGACAAATTATCGTGGAAAATTGATCAGAAAACTGACGGAAGTTCGCCAAATACGATTAAATGAGGTTGTTTCAAACACAAGATCTGGCATCTTTATATCACACACATATCCTATAGAAGCTAGAACTTAGGATTAGGGTTCTTGCACTCGGGAGGGGTGTCTCTATTAAATGTATCTAACATTAGATTAATTTTTAATGATTGTTATTTATAATATTAAATAATTTTTTTTCCCAACAATATTAAATAATGTTATTATAATAAAAATCTACAATAATAAATCTAATGGTAGATATAATCAATAAAGAGTAAATGGATAGGGAAATCAATAAAGACAATGTACCCCAAATAAGCACGCCCTATGTGCAATCCTTTTTCATTTTTTATTTTATTCTGCTTCCATTCCAAAATTTTAAATTTTAAGGTCTGAAACTGCTGTTGCCATTAATGTAGCTTCGCCAGTCGCCAGATATACAATAGATTACACATTTACACCGTTCCATCCTCTTTTTTTTTTTTTAATATAACCCATTCCATCCTTCTTTGCACATTTGCATGACATGACGAAGTGCACAACAGGATAGCCCAGAGCCCAAAAAGAACACAGAAGAAACATAAATGAACCCATTAACAAAATAGTTGTTATGCCCAACTTGATCCTCCACAAAACTAGGAAGTGATGAGCCTTACATCCGATTGAGAACCCCGTGGTGACAGTATGAAAATGCAACTTAAGATTGCATAAGTAACTTCATTAACTGATACCGTTTAGTTTCATTCTAGTCAAAATCAACACTATTGATTGATCTCCAGCAACACTTTCTTGAGTGCTTCAGCTGCCAGAGGAATGTACAAAGCAATCTTGACCATCGAAATGCCTCCTAACCTTTACCAATTCATGGTCTTTTAACTCAGTTAAGTGGGAATTCAGTTTAACCCGACTGCTTACAAGGAAGTGTTCTCGGCAGACCGAGTAAAGATCACTGATTGGCATGCCTGAATGTTAAAGGCCAAATATTAGCAAAATATTGCATATGCATCTGCTATAAGATGAAGAACAGGCAACATATCCAAGAAAAGTTGAAGTAACTTGCCTTCCTCATCAGGATGAGAGAGTTGATGTCCTGCAAGAACTATAAATACACTCGGGGGGTTGGGTGTCAAACTTTGTAAAACTATTGCGGCTGTTTTAACACTTTGATTGGAACCACCCCCTGAGCGAGAATCAAAGGATAATACATGCCTTCAACCTTGTATCGGGCAAAGGTTCGGACATGATGCCAGCACCAATTAAATTGTCTGTGAACCATATTCTTGTCCCAGACTATAAACAGAACCAAGATGGAAATCCTTAGGCAGTAGACATAAATATTACTACAAAATATTCTTTCATTGTGCCACACATGCATCATTACTTTCCTGAGAACAATTTTAACAAGATACTAGTGCATACAACATATACCAATATATAGCAGCAACTAAGTCTCGAGAAAAATTTTGGATATTGGGCGTTCTGAGGGGTCACAAGTTAGCACGTAATCCTATAGTCCACTTTAAACCAGACTACCAGAGATAATAACATACGCACAAAGGACTTCATACAGCAAGGAAACATAGATCAAGACAAAATTAAACATATTTGGTTCTGCAACAGCATTCAAACTTATTCTGCATTGTCAACTGACAAGAAATACCTACAAACAAGTTTACAAAAAATATGAGGGGGAGAGAGAGAGACCGCATCATTAAACTTCTATTTACAGGCTGAAAAAAGTAATTCAAAATGAAAAGAAGAAAATAGAATTATCCTAAGTTCCAAAACCTGAAAAAATAATACAGTCAAAGAAGAAGATTAAAGTAGTTCTAAAGTTAGAACAGAGGTGAATATTTCTTGATAAGATAACAACTAAAATAGTAAATATACTTACGAAGAGGAGCATTTAAATGATCCATTGAGGCAACAATACGAATATGGGAACAAGGAGCTAGCCAAGCAAGATATTGTTGGGTTTTGTAGTCTCTTAATTCAGGTCCATCAATATTGTGAATGACAACACAAACAAAACAATTTTCCTCCTCTGTTTCTGCTCCATCCAAAAATGCAAGGTCTTCTATGGATTGAGAACTGAATGGCTGCTCATTTTTGAAAACCTTCTGTTTAGTTTTTACCTGATCTGATAACACTTCAGCTAAAGCTATCATGACCTGTATTCAGAAACATTAACATTTGTCATGCATCACGAGGAGGATGAGTTCCTATAGTGTGATCGTATTTGCATTTTCTTTTCTGGTTCTGTTAAAACATGTATCTTTAGAAATGCCAATGCTAAAAAGGTACCTGTTTTAAGTTAATGGCTGGAAGATAACCATTGATAACTATTACAGAATGTTCAACCAACGCAGTTGAAGCAAAATCTTCAAGTAAAGCCTTCTTAGACCCAAAGCCATACATTAGTAAGGAAAAAGAACACCTAGTTCATGAAATGGGGAGGAAAAGTAAGTGTCCAATCTACAATGTGGTACAATTTACCTAAGTCGAAGTCTAAACAAATTAAAAGCTATGAAGCAGCAAGAATGGACATGGACAGAAGACGCATTATGAATCCCTACTGTAGTTAGCACAAGGCTTTGCGCTGCTGTACGGAATAGATCTCTGTCCACAAAGAAATAGGGTTTTCTAGATTGTTATATAGTTTCAAGTGATGTGCTTATAAAGCAGTTGTTTAATTCTGTGGAGTTCATCTAAGGCATCTCAACAAAATTGCTGGTAAACGCATTGTGATATAACTAGAAAAACAAGAGAAGCATTAACTTTTGTATCAAATTAAAAATAAGCAGGAGAACCATACCTTAGGGCAAAAACCCATTCAGAATACATATTTTTATAACCATCAATTAATAAGGTAATCTCCTTCTCATGCTTGGGCTCAATATTGGCTGCTGCAGCCCTCAACTCCTATATGTAGGAAACATTCTGACATAGCAGAAACAAAAGTGTATAGAATGAAGCGGAATCAGTCCTAGTGATTAAAATATATACCTGTTCATCAACAATGTCAATGTCAGAAAGCTTGTGAGTTGATTTCTTGCTCGAGGAACCCAATTCCTTTGCCAGAAAATAATTTCTTGAGAACCGAAATGCCCCATCTTCCTCCTCACTGTTGATGTCCATACCTCTAAACCCAGCTAAATTTCAAGACAGGCTTTTCGTTTTTTCAATCCCTACTTCAAGTCAGATATGCTCACTAAGCTACATTGCAACAACAACAACAACAAAAATGCCTTAATCCCACTAGGTGGGGTCGGTTATATGGATCGCATGACGTCATTGTACTCTGTCAAAAATCATATTTTCAGGTATATTATTAATCAAAAGGTCTCTTTCTATGACCTCATTAAGCGTTGGTTTCGGCCTTCCGCGATATTGTTTTACAGGACTCCATACGGTTTGATCAACCCTCCTCACCGGTGCATTTAACGGCCTTCATTGAACATGTCCAAACCACCTCAAATGACTTTCTATCATTTTTCCTTCAATAGAGGCCACTCCAACTCATTCACGTATATGAATATTACGAATCTTATCTGTTCTTATATGACCACACATCCATCTCAACATCCTCATCTTGGCCACCCCCATTTTATGCTCATGTAATCCCTTTAAAGCCCAACACTCACTACCATATAGCATTGCTGGTCTTATAGCAATGTGGTAGAACTTCCCTTTTACTTTATTAGGTACTTTCCGATCACAAATAACTCCAATAGCTTTTATCTATTTATATCATCCAGTTTGAATTTTGTTATTGACATCGTCATCAATTTCACCATCTTGTTGTATAATTGATCCCAAATACCGAAATTTTGTCACTTGCGGAATGACTTGCCACCCTAATTTAACTTTCACTTCATTTCGACATTGTCTCTTATCATACTTATAATGTATAAATTCAGTTTTACTCCTACTCAGACGAAAACCCTTTACTTCCAAAGTGCGTCTCCATATCTCAAGTTTAGAATTAATTTCCTCCCTAGATTCAGCCAACAGAACTATATCATCCGCAAAAACCATGCATTTAGGGATCTTCTCTCTTAAAGGCTCAGTTAGAACATCCACCACTAGGTTAAACAAATAAGGGCTCAAAGCTGATCCCTGATGTAGGCTGATCCTTATAGGAAAGTCCTTTGTTACACCTTCAGGCGTTCTAACATTGGTTGTAACCCCCTCATACATGTCCTGAATAACTTTGATATATGCAAACTGCACCCCCTTCTTTTCTAAGGCTTTCTAGAGTATATCTCTTGGCACGCGGTCATATGCTTTTTTCAAATCAATGAAAACCATATGCAAATCTCTTCCTTTACTCCTATATTTTTCCATAAACCCCCTTAATAAATAAATTGCTTCTGTTGTAAACCTTTCTAGAATGAATCCAAATTGGTTTTTAGCAATTTCAGTCTCCAACCTCAACCTGCATCCAATCACATTTTCCCATAATTTCATTTTATGATTCATAAGCTTAATTCTTCTATAGTTTGCAAAATTTTAAATATCCCCTTTATTCTTATAAATAGGAATCGAAGTATTTTTTCTCCATTCATCCGGCATTTTCTTGAATCGTAAAATCTCGTTAAATAATTTTGTGAGCTACAAAACACCCTCTTCACCCAAACATTTCCAAACTTCAATAGGAATCCCATCAAGCCCAACAGCGTCATCATTTTCCATTTTCTGAACCGCTTCCCTAACCTTGCCAACTCAAATCTTGCAGTAAAATGACAAATTGAGATCACCTTCTCAAGTTGTCAAATCTTCGCAATCACAAGGCCCTCCACCTCCATCATTGAACAACTTATAAAAGTAGGCTTCCCACCTATTCTTAATATCTCTATCAGTAACCAAAACTTTGCCTTCTTCATTCTTTATACACCTTACTTGGTCCAAGTCTTTTGATTTTCTCTCCTTATTCTTTGCAATCTTGTAAATCTTACGCTCTCCCGCCTTTGTTCCTAACTCGTTATAAAACTCCTTATGTGCTTTATTACGAGTTTCATTCACTGCCTTCTTAGTTTCCTTTTTAGCCAAACGATACCTTTCCCAATTGTCAATATTATTACACAAGTGTATTGCTCTAAAACAATCTTTCTTATGCTTAACTTTCTCTTGAATAGTCTCATCCCACCACCAAGTCTCTTCTTATCTTGCCGACCAAAACCTTTTGATTCTCCCAAAATTACTTTAGCAACCTTCTGAACCTTTATACACATATTCTCCCACATGATATTAGCACTTCCTTGTAACTCCCACTCCCTCTTCTCCAAAAGAGTTCTTTTAAAAATCTCCTACTTCTCCCTCTTTAATTGCCACCACCTGACCCTTAGATTTAAAACTTGCCGGTGCTTTTGTTTTGCACACTTAATATTCACATCAAGGACCAAAACCCTATGTTGTTTTGCCAAGCCATCCCTAAGGATTACTTTGCAATTAGTACAAAGTTTTCATCAGAGTTCCTTACCAAAAAGAAGTCAATCTGTGTCTTGGCAGCTCCACTTTTATATATTATTAAATGCTCCTCTCTCTTCTTAAAGTAAGTGTTGACAATCTTGAGGTTATATGTGAGGGAGAAATCAATAATAGATTGACTTTCACTATTGAGCACTCCAAATCCAAAACCCCCATGAGCCCTTGCATGAGGTCCTACCTCCTTACCAACGTGTCCATTAAGATCTCCTCCAATAAAAATCTTTTCGGTTAGTGGGATACTCTGAATTTGCCCCTCCAAATCTTCCCAGAACTTTTCCTTAAGATGTGCTTCTGCCCTTACTTGAGGTGCATATGCACTGATAATGTTTATAATATCCTTCCCAACAATCATTTTTAAGGAAATGATCCTGTCCTGAACCCTTTTAACTTCTACCACATTCTTTCTCCATTCATTATCAATGATTATACCAACACCATTCCTTCCATTGACCTTTCCTGTATACCAAAGTTTAAAACCATTAATTTCCCTAGACCTTTCTCTCACCCATTTAGTTTCTTGAAGGCATAAGATATTAATCTTTCGATCATTCATTACGCCTACCACCTCCAGAGATTTGGCATTCAGAGACCCAACGTTCCAAGTGCTAGATTTGATCTTGCTCTCATAAACTAGCTTCTTTAGCTGCCTCCGGTCAGAAGAGAGCGGTAGCCCTTACTCATTTAACACTACACCCGGGCAACGATGCAGCGGCCCTTGCTCACTTATCATTGTACTCGAGCCATATAACACATTACTTACAGGCAATGACCTAGCATTAGCACAATTTCTTCGTTGATCCATGTTCATAAGAGATTCGATAAGGTTTTACGTTGGCTGTCGGGGCCTAATACAACCCTCCTCCTTTACCCGAGCTTGGGACTGGCTATGAACATAGGTGAGTTCTTTTTACATAGACCGACTCACTAAGCTACATTGGTATAACAAAAAATAAAGCCAAAAGATAGGGAATAGAAAAAAGAAATAAAATCAAAATGCTTGAAAAATAAAGGTCTATGACAGGTTATGATAGTTGGTGACAATGGCAGCAGGGAGTTGGGTGCCGAAGAAAGGGGCAGAGAGTGGAATCATGCCAATGAGAAGGAAAGAAGAATGGGCAGGAAAGAATGAATAAACAGAACAAACCAAATAACAATAAGACAAGTTCATCTATAGCTATGTGATCCATGTCAAGAATTTTACCATAATCAAAATAAAAAAAAACATATTACAAGGGGGAAATTTTGACCATATGCAATATGGGGGGGCAATAACATACTACATAGATTATTAAAACATAGTGCAGACATGAAGCACATGCAACACAATTGGAGGATTGGTTTTGCAATATCTTAGAACCCCATTTGAAAACCTAGGAAATTACATGTTATGGGAAAGGTACTTTTTGCTGGGCAGAAGTTTGACTTGGTATTTTGAAGAAAGATCTTGAGAGTAGGGTAGTCATAAGGCTGCTATAGTCAAAGCCTATGAGTTGAGGGTGAAGAAAGCCATTTTTTTTTGGGTTTATAAATCTTCCCTTGGTTCAGCATGAGAGGCAGAGAAGAATTTTGATTTGAGTGGGGATTTGGCCTTAGGTGGAGGGTGCCAACCTCTTGAAGCTTAAAAGGTTCTAGCTAGAAAGATAAGCTTTAACCTGTGCTGATAGGGGTGGAAATAGGTCAGGCCAGGCTTTTTCCTTAATAGGCCAGGCCTATTTTGTAATAGGATGGCCTGAGCCTGGCCTGTGGCCCGTTAGAGGCCTTTTTTGTTGCCTAAGCTTAGCCTGCCCTATGGCTTGTTAAGGAGGCCTGGAGTTTTAAAAGATTTTAAGCAGCCTAATAGGTCAGAGGCCTAACAACAGGCTTACTTCAAATAAGCTAAAAAAAGGCCCAATAATATAAATTAATACTAATGATCCAACATACTTCATAAAATATGAAACCAAATACTGTTGGAAATTGTGCCTTCAGGGCCAATCATTATACTTTGAACATTATTATTTTAATGAAATTTCTCCATTCTATTATTATATTATTTGCATGTTAACTGTGATAATTGTATCCTTGGATAATTCATAAAGATTGTCTTAAAATGTCCCTGGTCGATCATCTATACGGGAGCAGAGATGAAACAAGATCAGTATGACTTTGATAAGATATGGAGATGCGAATCAAAGTCTTAGGCACTTGTAAGAGTATAAGGTGCTGGACCGACCCACTATGAAAAAGCTACATGGATCAAGTCATAAGCTTTTCTCATGTATAACCACGTCACAATGCCCTTAGACCAGAGGTCATCATGGATTCCTACATGAGAGTTGCTAAGCTTTGAACTAGTCAAAAGTCACGTTTGACCGGGTGATGATAAAGGTTACAATCGGGCTTGGTGGTTTTTCATGCAGAGGAATATGAATGATCAAGATGGAATTTGTCCCTCACATTAGTAGATAGATATTACTGGGCCCCTCGATGAGTGAGTCTGAGAAATGTATGGTCATACTATGATGAAAGGAGTTTTTGTCTCTGTTATCAGGCTACTCATGAATCAAGAAAGTAATGGTCAGGAACAAGAGGATGACATTATCCATGCCTTATCCTTGATCGATATATCATGTGACAAAAGGGACGTCACATGGTTGTATGACAGGTTGCATCGTGATAACGATCCTCATATGAATTGGGTAGTCGTAATGTCTTGCTAGAGGCCGCTTGCGACTTTTGGGTTAATATAGTTATTGGCCCATTGCCAACTTCATATGGGCCTACAGGGTCGCACACAAGAATAGCCCAACACGAGATAATGTTTAATTTAGGGTGGACGAATTTTATATTTATATATATATATATATATAAAATATAAAATTCATTAATAATATTATATAGATATATATATTTTCGAAATATATATCTTATATATATGTGTGTGTGTGTGTGTGTTATATGATATTATTATATTTTTATTTTTAAATTTAATTTATTAAGATATATTAAATTTAATAACTAACATGATAGAGATATAGTATCTCATATTTAATTTATGAAGATAAATTAAATCTAATGGCTCTTTATTTGGATAAAATAAATAGGTTAAATTAAAACTATTGGATAGATTTAATTTAAACTAAATTTATTTAATTAGCTCATCAAGATAATTAATTGTTAATTAATTTTGAAATTAATGATGATTAATTTTGAAATTTGAAAATAGTCCTCATAGGTTATAAACTTGATAGAGCAGATATATTGATACGCGCATGAGAATTGAGAGCCGCAAGTAAAACCCTAGGAGACATTAGAGTTGCTAGCACGCAATCTCGGTTGGAGAGCATTTGTGTGGATACCGGTAGAGGGAGTGGACCTGACGTGTTGGCTCCTAGAGATCGTGAAAACTTTGAATCATCAAAAGGTATGAATCCTTCCAACTTGGTTTAAACGTCATTGATAGATCCTCGATTAGGATCGGTGAAAATTTTTAAAATTCTTCCGCTGTGCCTACCAATTCTAACAAATACAACAACATAACAATTATCATTATAAGTTCACCAATTAAAACCGAATCTAGGGGTGGAAATAGGCTAGGCTAGGCTAGGCTTTGCCTAAATAGGCCTGGGCCTGTAACAAAGATTCAAAGCCTGAGCCTGGGCCTGAGCCTGTATGTAGGCTATTTTTTATGCCTGAGCCTGGGCCTTCAAAAGGCCTGACAAGGCCTGAAGCCTGTTTAAAAGCCTACTTAAAATGTAGGAATTTAAATAGCCTTTAAAGCCTATTCCGCCAAATTCATATCTAACATTTCATGCTTATATACAATCCTACATTATGTCTTAAAAGCCTAACATCTATTCTTATCGTAATATTAAGGCTTAGTAAGGAAATGAAAATAATGTCTAGTGACAACACTTGTCCGAGCAAATAGGAATAAGAAAAACTAATCGTTTGTTGACTAATGAGATATATTTTTTAAAATCGACTAAGCATAACAAATAACATGTAAAACTAGACTTTTACCTATTTTACTCTTTACACGTAAATTGGGACAAACTCCCCTTGTTAAGATTATAATATTTCATTTGACACAAAAATAAACACATAACAATTTTTATGCTTTAGTGGAGGGCACAAATTAGGGGAGAGAAAGTGAGTTAGTATTGCCATCTCGAGTGATTGAAGAGAAGAGATGTAGAGGTGAATGATTTATGCGAAAACAAGGGTTGAGTATAATGACGATGAAATATGAAACTTAGAATTAAGATTAAGTTGGTAAATTTATAAAATTATTTAGATGATATTATATATACTTATATAATAGTGTAATTTTTTTAAAAAAAAATTAAATAGGCCAGGCCTGTAGCCTTGTAGGCTAGGCCTTATAAAAATAGGCCTGATCTGTTTATCTAAATAGGCCTAACAATATGCCTGAGCCTGAGTCTGGCCTATTTACTAAATAGGCTAGGCTAGGCTTTATGTAGGCTAGGCCAGGCTTTATGTAGGCTAGGCCGTAGGCCCTTGTCAGAGGCCTGGCCTATTTCCATCCCTAACCGAATCATTGTAAAGCTATTGAACCTTCTCGCCTTCACATCAAATCTTCAATATAATTTCTTCTTATCCTTCAAAGACCTTGAAAAAAATTATTTATTCCTTCACATCAAATCTTCAAATCTCCTTCTCCTTCAAATAACTTCTCTTTTAAATCTGGAATTGTTGATGACCGCAAGAAAGAATACTTCATTACTGATTCCAATTTTCATTTTTCAGCAAGCTTCTCAACAATACTTTATATATAAAATGAATTATCAAAGAAAAGAGAAAATTGAATAACTGTTTCTTATTAAAAATTTTGTTAGTGAAAAAAGAATCTAACAATTTTTTACATAGAGAAAACTCCAGTACTATCCTCTAAGTAGGGATTCAAATCCTTCTCACACGTAGGTCGTCCCCAAAATACCATCTAACATAAGACAAAAAGAACCTGCAGAACATATAGAGCATGCACAATAGATAATCACATGATCACAAATCGATCTTCCATAAGTTTTTTAATCACCAAAGCCAAAATGATATATCAACTAAAAGCGGAAAAACCACTCCACGAAAGCTAGATATTGGCCAAAAAAGAATAAATTTAAATGATAAAAATGGGAATTAATAGAAAGATAATATTTCAGTGACGTCCAAATTGCGAAAAAACCACAACAGCTTGCTCACCTCTGCAATCCATTCAAGAGACCTATGGGGTCAAGCAACTGGTCTTGTTCAGTGATTGCTCAGAGGTCTGCAATCTTGCGAAGAACGGCTGCACCGAGGAACACCATCATAGGGATGAAGTTTTGGAGTTAAGAAGCTTGTTGTCACGTTACTGGCAAGTACAACTGCATCACATATCTCGCGGTTTGAATCTGATGGCAGATAGTTTTGCTAAGAGGGCACTCAATGTCCCACCAGGGTTTTACCCACTGTCATTGGAGGACGCTACAGGAACAAATGCTGGGGACATAACTTAGTTTCTTTGTTTTGTTTACTTCTTTGTAGTTTTTTCCTTTCGTTAGACTTGCATTGTTTTTTCTATTCCTCTGTATCGGAAAAAAAAACAATTAAATTAATATTTCATACCTCTATGGAAAAGTCAACATATAAACCCATCAGACACACCCGCAGAGACTTGCACAGTCGTAGGCCTCAGGTCCAAAAATTACAAAAGGCAGAGCAAATAATAGAGAAACAAATCATTAGCATGAGATCCGGAGAAAGAAGAGAAGAAATAAACAATCGAAAGAGAAAAGTGAACTTACTAATTTTTCAAATCTATGACTGCTCCCCATTGGCCACCAAGGAAGAGAGACTTCAAGTCGGAGGAAGGACAGCCATAGAGAGGGTAGGCGACAGTGACTCTTGGATGAAGGACGGCCGATGGTCGACTAGTTAAGGCTTGGGTTCGATTGTTCAAGAATTAACGGCTCAAGGCGAAGAAATAAAGAGAATCAAGGGGTTAAGGCGAAGATGAAGAAGGGAAGAGGGCGGCCGCTTGGGTTGGAGTGTTTGACTGAGAGTGAGAGTTATAGCATACTGTTGGGTGATTGTCGAGTGTCGGCTGAGGTCTGAGAGTCGAAGGAGAGTAAGGCCTGTTTGGTTGGAGGGAAGAGATGAAAAATGAGCATCTCCCCTTATTTAATATAAAAAATTGGAGGGGAGGGGTCAAAGAAAGAGCTCCAAACTCCTTCCATCCCCTCATTTTTATTCCCTCTAAATTGGGAGGTTTTAGAGGGGATGGAAAATGAGCCACTCTCCTCCCATCGCCTCCCTTTAAACCAAGTAGGCCCCAATAGACTGAGTGATAGTGAGAGACTGAGATGGGGTGTACTGTTGGCCTTGAAAAACAGGTCTTCAAATAGGTCTAGGTTTGACCTTTTAAATGTGTGTGTAAACTATCAACTTTTTGACTTGGAAGCAAACAAGGACACACGAACTCTTAAAAAATAATTATATGATGATTAAGGGTGTGTTTGGTTTGAGGGGAGGGAGGGGAGGGAAGGGTGGGAAAATTACAATTTTGGATAAAAGAAATCTAAAATTTACTCTCTCATTTTTTTAAATTTTGGATTCCCGCCCAAAATTTACTTTCTCATTTTTTTAAAAATTTTGGATTCTCGCCTAAAATTTAAATTCCCTTAACCCAAAAAGGTAATTTACCCACCCTCTCATACCTCCCCTCACCTCAAACCAAACACACCCTAAGGGTTAGAATTTTCTCATCGTGGGCCTAGATTATGTTATAGGTCATAGCTTTGTGTATGCCTATAGGCCTAGCTTGTTAATATGAAAAATCAATTTTTTTTTTTATCTAGTACTTTGAAGTGTTTTTTTTATGCATTTAGTATTGTAGAGATTTTTTTTGTTTTTTTTTTGTTTACAGGTCCCTTCAATGTTTTAAAATATTTATTGGGTATTTAACATCAAGGTACTAAAAATACTTTATAGTGCTGAACGTATTTAAAATATATTTAAGGATATTAGATATATTATAAAATATTTTAGAGTGTTAGATACACTTAAAAAAATATTTTAAGATGTCAAATACACCTTAACCCATATAAATCTGTGTGTGTATTATCCAATCATTTTATATTTGGTATGGTCACAATTAAAGCAAGTGTACTATTTATTATTGGGGAAAAGAAAAGAAAAGAAAGGGGAAAAAATAAAGACAAATCCAAGGTTATGACTTATGAGTCATGTACGTACTTTTTTTTCTTCCACTTATTATTACTTCTTTCTTTAATTTATTTTCTTTGGCTTCCAGACTTGGAATCTAGATGGAGTGCAGATTCAAATAGCCTCACTAGCAAACAATCACCGCGGAAAATATAATGACGTGAAAGTGTTTATATTTCAAGATACAATTTTTCACAAATATTATTTTAATTTTTAAGTGCTTGTTTGCGTTCACTGTAAAAACATTTTTTTTTTCACTTGAAATAATTGAAACGAAACTTCCCAGTAAGTTGTTGCCTGTCTAATTGAAGGAGGCATATCTCCCACTTAAATGTAGGGGTGAACAATCAGTTATTTGGTGCTCATTTTTTGTTAAAACCGAAATAACCGAATAACATGATTTATAAAAGCCGAACCAAAATGGAAATATATCGAATAACCGAATCAAATTAACCGACTTATTTCGGTTAAAACCGAACTAATACAACTGTTCCTTGCTTTTGACTTCAAACTAATGGAATGTTTTGTTTTTTGGTCTAACAATGATGCAAACAAAGGTACAGAATCAATGGACAGCTTCCTTTTAGTTTTTAGGGCATAAAATATATGTGGCTGTGTTTAGAAATATGGTTTGAGCTTTAGTCTCATATAATATATTATACATATATAAAAATATTAAACACATTTTGGTTAAAAACCGAAATTCATTCTCCTAACCGAACCGAAAACCGAAGTTTAAGGAAAATAAGAACCAAAACCGAAATCGAAAAACCGAAAATGCATTCGGTTCAGTTCTGTGATTGGTTACGGTTCGGTTTTGCTCACCCCTACTTAAACGTAGGTCCACCGATGGAGATATTTCGCTTTGGTTTAGTAAAAATAAAATTTTCATTTTTTATTTTATTTTAAGGCCAAAATACATAGGGGAAATTAGGGAGAATGACCAAGAAAAAATAATATTTATTGTAAACTAATTTCAAACTTCCTATATTCTCTTGTTCAATCTCTCCCGCATTCTATTTTAAACTAATTTAAATTTTATTTTCCACTAAAATTAAAATAGTCAAAATCATCATGATAGGATTTTCTTAACTTTTATTTTTCACCAACATCAACATAATAGTTTTTTAATATAATTAAAATTAGTGAGTTTGAAAATTTTACTTTTATTAAAAAATAAATTCATGTAAATTTTAAAAATAAAAAAATTCATATAATATTAATATATTTATCATATGATTATGTTGATGGAAAATAAAAGTTAAAAAAGGATCGTATCATTGATGATTTTGACTGTTTTAATTTTACAGGAAAATAAAATTCAAATTAGTGTTTAAATAGAATGTGAGAGAAATTAAATAAGAAAATGTGAGAAGTTTGACTAAGGGTAATTTAGTATTTTTAAACTTATATTTTGAAATTTGGTCCTTCTAAATAATTATATTTTTTAAGGTCCTTCACAATAAATAAGATTTTTACTTGGTTCCTCTCCCTAATTTTGCCAAATACATACCAGTCTTTGCACTAACTACATTTACATATAACCTCATTTATTTTTTAACATTATATTGGAATGGTGAGAAAATTAAAGGAGGAGGAAAAAGAGTGAGAGAAAAGTAGAGAGATAATATGGTCATTGATATAAAACTCAGTTGATTTTTTTTAAAATAATAAGAAAACTAAATAAATTACTTTAAAATATATATATTTATCGTTTTTCTCTAAGTTAATTTACTTGATTTGTAAACTAATATATAATATAATGATACACAATATATGTTATGATTAAGTAATTTAATTTTTTAGCAAAAAAAGATTAAGTAATTCATTTAACTTTTTAAATCTCTCTAAGACAATCTGTTGGATCTCATATTAAGGATTTGAGAGATGATATTTTTTTGGACAAAAAATAAATGATATTTACAATATTGATAAAACCCTTATTTAATTTTTAATCTATTTTTTAAGTAATTCTGTGAAAAATAAATTTATTAACAAAATTAAATTAAATATTAAAGTTAAATTAAAATGAATTTGTTTGTTATATGTTATTTTAAAATCAAAATATTAAGCAAAATAAGATCTTACCTCAAAAACTAAAATAATTAAAAAAAGTAAAAATAAACATGTCACAATGTCAATAATATATTTTTTATATTTAAATACTATCAATATATCAAGTCTAGTTAGGTATAGTTCTCATAAAGGCATTTTTTACACTCACACGGGTATAAATTCAAAACTTCGTATTTAAATGATCAAAGTCCCTTCTACTAAGACAAATATCTATTAATATGACTCCCAATTTCTTTGACAAAAAACTCAAGCTCTGATAATTGCAAATTATAATATGATTATTATGATATGAGAATTTTATTAAAATGTAAAAGAATCAAAACAATACCATCAAATTGAAATGAGCACATGAAAAATAGAATTATTATTATTCTGTGTGTCAGGCGCATGCTCTTGCTACACACACTCCCTTGTAGCGCGAGGATATTATATCATCGCTTAAATAATTGACGCCTCACGTCTTACACATTATTTGCTAGAGAAAAATGCCGTAAGAGAATTGTTCAAAAATACCTCATTGAAAATTTATTTATCAAATGGGATTTTTGTATGCAAATAATTTTTTTCGTATGTAAAAATTCTTTCCCTATATTCAAACAATCTTTCTTGTGTTCAATATATCTTCTTTATGTGATATTCCCTTATATTCAAACAATCTTCTCTTATATATAAAGATCTTTTCTTAGGTTCCATTTGATAAATAAATTTTTAATGAAGCATTTATGGGCAATTCTCCCAATACCATCCCTCAAATAAAATATATAAAAAAAATAATTTCTTAGACGTTAACGTAAAGGAGAGGTAAGGGTCGAAAATTTTGGGAGAGAAAAACCCGAACCCACACTTTTTTTTTTTCTCATTTTTCTCTTCTCCTATTTTTTCTCTAATTCAAATTATGAAAAATCTATTTTCCCCTACTTTTTTTTTGATTTTTTTGGAACATTCGATATATTAGATATACTTCCTTTTAACTCATAAGATTTATTGAGGCCCAGATTAATCCAAATTGAATCGGGCAGTACCATCAAAGTGTTAAAGATTTGACACTAAATATTTAACACTTGTATTTGTAAAGCTAAAACTTGATACCACTAATTAAGTTGGTACATCCCCTAACCACTTGCTATAGTTTTCCCTCTATTTTTCTACTTATCTAATTTTCTTTCTATCTAAACATGGTAATAGTGTAAGTTTAAAACTTGCACTTTCGGCTTATAAATATTAAATTTAACCGAAAAACACACATCTTCTAGGTGATGGGCAAATGACTTGTTTCCTTAACAATTAACATGGTAAGTTTGAGACGTACGATTCAAGTCAACTTGTAGCAGTTTATAATTTTCTTTTTATTGCATGTGTCTTACACCGCAGCCATATATGAACGTGAAGTCTTATCTTATGCTTTAATTTATGCCCATGAAAGTTTAGAGAGGTAGTAAATTTTTTTTATAAAACAAAACTTAACAAACCATATACAACTTAATTTTTTTTTATTGATTCTGGTAAACATGCGCACAAAATTTTTCTTCTACAATTTTTTTTTTAAAAAAATAAGAGACGCTGTAAATTTCATTTTTATATGTGGGCCTGTCAGCGCGTCACATACATGCAAGTCATAAAATGATAAAAGTGAAATTAGAGTTTGAAAAAAATAAAAAAGAACGGGCGACGAAATTATAACGTACCCTACAAAGTTCTCCCTACTGTCAGTTTTGAAATATTTTTAAAAAGAAAAATTGTGTGTGTGTGTGTGTGTGACGACTGACAAGCGACCTTGTATGCCTCCAAGTCAAAATTCACACAAGTCCTAAGGACTAAAGAAAACACCTAAAAGGTCCTTTGAAAAGTCAATAATCAAAAAAGGAATTTTTCTGTGATTATTTCCCAATGGCCATTTACATAATAGCCCTCAAGGATTTTTTTTCTCTTCAAAACGGTTCCAATGATTTTGAATTTTGCCATTTGCATGCTCCGCTTCTCCCTTAGTGTAGCTTTGCTTGTCTGTCGATGCCATTCGACTCGCTGTCAATGGCTCCTTCAGTGCCCAAGCGTCCATCGCGGTTTGCTGGCCAAGCCTCCGGCGTTCCTCCGTAGCGCCAGCGTCGTTGCTCTGTGATGGCCGAATCGGGGTTCTTATTTCTGGATGTATAGATGTTGGTTTATGAATAACGTTGAAGCTCAGGGACTCTTTTATAATGTGGTTTACTTATTATGTGCTCCTGTAGCGTTGGGTTTCAAGTTTGAATCCATGAGTATGAGCTTGAGATATATATATATATATATATTTTCTGTCTGTGATGTTTGAACACCCAACCCTTATTTTGATGTAAAACGCCGGTTAAGGGAAGAATTGATATTTGAAAGTATGTTAATGTTGATAATCAGGGTTCTATTAATGCCGCTGTTTGCGTTGGATATTATTGTATTTTAGTGGTTTTAGTAGAAGATTGGTTAGTATAGGAAGTTAATTTGGTGTTAGGTTCATCCTAGACAAATGTACGAATTGCTGCTTGTCACTTTAGGATAGTTAGCAATTGTTTATATGAAAAAATGTATGCTGTAAAGGTTCAACTTAGACAAATGTATGAATTGTTGAAAAAATGTATGCTGTGTGATGAGTTCCAGAAGAAAGTTTTTCTTTCTGACCTTTCTTTTGAAGCCTATGAAGTAAATCCTTTTACATCATTGTTGATATATATAAATATGTGATTGATATATTGTGTAGATGACTTTGTTTTCTGCATTGCTGATTTGAAATTGCAATTTACTTCATAAATTACTCATTCCTTAGATACAAATGATTGGTCAATGAAATTTGTTTGGATCTGCATGTCTTATGTTTTTTGTGGTGGATGATTAAAGTAGTAAATTTCGAAGAAAATGTCGAAGAACAAAAAAAGGAAAGATGGAGAGGGAGAGAGGCTGCCAAAAGTATCTGGGTATATATTGTTCACACAAGCCTATTAAGAACAAGAACGAGGAGTGCAAGCATTTATCAGAGGAGATTCGGTTGATGAAAGATGATGAAAGAAGTTTGGAACTCATTGAAAGATGAGGAGAAGGAGGTATATAGGGGTGAGGGCAAAGAATTTAAGAAGTCAGGCAAAAGAGATAAAATATGTGGTTCCATTCTTGACTCGCTATGCTCGAAATCAGTTTATGAAAGTGTGCAAAAGTGTGAAGAATACAGAAGATAGGATGGAGCGGCTAAAGAAAGTTGGATTTGATAAGTTAGTTAATATATGTTGCTCACAAATCCCCCGAGATTTATGTGGTCAGTTTATGTTTGCATTTGACCCTCCAACTAACAATGTTTCGATTAGAGCGGAGGTCACTTCACATCTGCCAGGAAGATGTAAAACAATTGATGGGCTTACTGTGTGAGGGGGGGACATTGAACAAAGTATCAATGAGGAAGAAGGTTTTCAGCAATTGAAGATGTTGTACGGGACAGTGCCATACAAGATGATCGGAAAATGGATAATTGAGAGAGAGGTGGATCTAGAATTTGAATTCATGTTTGGTTTGTATGCGTTGGGAGCTTTCTTGTGTCCCGGAGCGAGTATTAAAGTGAGTGATGGAGTGTTGAAGGTGATTGCGGCAACAAAAGGAGCTTTTGGGGACTACAATTGGTCGACCTTCATGTTGAATGAACTATTCAATTCTCTTGCACAATACAAGAAAAAAGTCAGGAAAGGGAAAGATTCAGGCAGAATCAATGTAGCCGGATGTATATATTTTCTGATGGTAAGTGCAAGCTTTATCCATGTAACCTTTGTTGGCTTTGTAAAATGAGTTGTAAATTACTGCATTAGATGTTGAAATTTACTGCTGGTAAATTGTTATTTTATTTTTATACAGGTTCTTTGCTTGCAACATTTTCCCCTTGGCCAACTACAAGCCTCTACAAATGACAAAGCAATTGGATTTTGGAATGACAACAATGTTAAGAGTAGAGTGCAAATAGAGAAGGAAAGCAACCAAGGGTTGCTACATTCTGTGGGTAATATAGTTGGACCTCCCTCTTTTGAATTGCATCAACAAACTATGTTAACACACCTGGTAAGTCTTGAAATTTGATGTTAGCAGCACATTCTGTCTAAAGTATTCAATTATTTTTTTTCCAGCCTCATTTGCAGGAAATCAAGAGAACATATGAAAGACTGATATCAAGGGTGGTGTCAATGGTGCAAAAGGAACCCGTTTCCCTGCAGGCGAGGTTGTTGGGCGAGGGAAACATCGATGAAGGGGAATTAGCAGCTGCACCTTCATTTTCTTCCTCTAACCACCCTAGAAATCAGTCTTTCATATGTTCTCTTGATTTCTTGCAAATTAGGCCGGAAAAAAAAAATAATTGAATACTTTGGACAGAATGTGCTGCTGACATCAAATTTCAACACTTACCGGGTGTCTTAACATAGTTTGTTGATGCAATTTGGAAGAAGGAGGTCCAATTACATTACCCACAGAATGTAGCAACCCTTGGTTGCTTTCCTTCTCTATTTGCACTCTACTCTTACGTTGTTGTCATTCCAAAATCCAATCGCATTGTCACTTGTAGAGGCGTGTAGTTGGTTGAGGGGAAAATATTGCAAGCAAAAAACCTGTATAGAAATAAAATAATAACATCTAATGCAGCAATTTACAACTCATTTTACAAAGTCAACAAAGGTTACATGGATAAAACTTACACTTACCATCAGAAAATATATACATCCGCCTAAATTGATTATGCTTGAATCTTTCCCTTTCCTGACTGTTTTCGTGTACTGTGTAAGTAAATTGGATAGTTCATTCAACACGAAGGTCGACCAATCGTAGTTCCCAAAAGCTCCTTTTGTTGCCGCCATCACCTTCAACACTCAATCACTCACTTTAATACCCACTCCGAGACACAAGAGAGTTCCTAACGCATACATAACAAATAGGAATTCAAATTATGGATCCTACTCTCTCTAAATTAACCATTTTCCAATCGTCTTGTATGGCACTGTCCCGTACAACATCTTCAATTACTGAAAACCTTCTTCTTCCTTATTGACATTTTGTTCAATGTCCCCCCTCACACAGTAAGCCCATCAATTATTTTACATCTTCCCGGTGGATGTGAAGTGACTTCCCTCGAATTGAAACATTGTTAGTTGGAGGGTCAAATGTAGACATAAATTGACTACATAAATCTTGTGGGATTTGTGAGCAGCATATGTTAACTAACTTATCAATCCAACTTTCTTTAGCCGCTCCATCCTATCTTTTCTATTCTTCACACTTTTGCACACTTTCATAAACTGATTTGGAGCACAGCGAGTCAAGAATGGAACCACATATTTGGTCCCTTTTGCCTGACTTCTTAAATTATTCGCCCTAACCCTATATGCCTCCTTCTCCTCATCTTTCAATGAGTTCCAAGCTTCTTTCATCGACTGAGTCTCCTCTGTTAAATGCTTGCACTCTTCATTCTTGTTCTTCTTGTTTTTATATTAGTCTTGTGTGAACAATATATATCTAGACACTTTTGGCAACCTCTCTCCCTCTCCATCTTTCCTTTTTTTGTCTTTGGCATTTTCTTCTTAACCTTAAACATAATTACTACTTTAATCACCCACTACCAAAAACATAAGACATGTAGATCCAAACAATTTTCATTGACCAGTCATTTGTAACTAAGGAATGAGTAATTTATGAAGTAAATTGTAATTTCAGATCAGCAAATGCAGATAATAGAGTCATCTACACAATATATCAATCAAAGATTCATATATATCAACAATAAAGCAAAAGGGTGTACTTCACAGGTTTCAAAAGAAAAAAAAAAGAAAAACTTTCTTCTGGAACTCATCACAACATATATTTTGTCAATAATTCGTACATTTGTCTAGGCTGAACCTTTACAACATACATTTTTTTTATATAAACAATTGCTAACTATCCTAAAGTGACAAGTAGCAATTTGTACATTTGTTTAGGCTGAACCTAATGTCAAATTAACTTCCTATACTAACCAATCTTCGGTTGGAAGCACTAAATACAGTAATATCCAACACAAACAGCGGCATTAATAGAACACCGATTATTAACATTAACATACTTCCAAATATCAATTCTTCCCTTAATTGGCGTTTTACATCAAAACAGGGGTTGGGTGTTCAAACATCACAGACAGAAATATATATATATATACACATATCAAGCTCATACCCATTGATTCAGGCCTGAAACCCAATGCTACAGGAGCGCATAATCAATAAACCATATTATAAGAGTCCTTGGGCTTTAATGTTATTCATAAACTAACATTTATACCCCCAGAAACAAGAACCCCAGTTCGGCCATCACAGAGTAGCGACACATAGAGAAAGCAAAAATTGGAATCCAAAAACCACCTTCCTTAACCAGTGTATTTCCCCAACTCAATTCTAAGATTCAATCTTTTGCCCCCAATCCCAAACTAGTAGCAACTAAAGAGATTAAAGGTGGCATTTCACTAAAAAAAAGAAGAGATTAAATGTGGATAAGGATTTGGAAGGCTCACGTGTAACGACAAACCTTGCAACTTTGGAGGAGCAACGGAGGGACGCTGGGTGTTGAGAGGACCGATGTAACCTAGGGCTTCAAAGGAACGCCGGATTCTGCATTGTGGGACGATCGGCCAACGCTGCACTACGGAGGAATGCCGGAGGCTTGGCCAACAGATTGCAATGGATGCTTGGGCACCAGAGGAGCCACTGACGGCGAGTCGAATGACACCGATGGACAAGCAGAGCTGGACCGAGGGAGATGCAGAGCTTGCGAATGGCAAAATTCAAAATCGCTAGAACCGTTTTGAAGGAAAAAAAAAATGATGTAAGAGTTTAAAATCCTTAAGGGCTATTATGTAAATGGACATTGGGAAATAATTACAAACAAGTCCCTAGGGACTTTTTTGATCATTGACTTTTCAAAAGACCTTTTTTGGTGTTTTCTTTGATTCTTGGGACCTCACTGTCATTTTCCCTAATAAATAAGAAACTTGTAAACTTTAAAAGGATTAATACACAACTTTTTGTCCCTCAAGTTTGCCCACATTCTAATTTTGATCTCTCAAATTTTAAATCATAGGTTTTAGTCTTACAAGATTTATTCTGTCTAAAATATTGGTCCTTATAATTTAATAAATAACTGGACTATTCTGCCTTTAAGGGATAAAAACTCATGGTTTGAAACTTAAACTAAAACCAAAATGAGGTCAAACTTGATGGATCAAAGATTTTATTTACCCCTTTAGAAAAATAATTAATGATGATTATGGGTGCGGCTTTTCTCATGGTGGGGTCTAGATTTTGCTAAAAGGCTATATCTTTGTGTATCCACAGGCCTAGCACGTCAATATGAAACATTCAATTTGTATGGGGCCAAGACAAAAGAACACGATGCCGTTAAAAACATGAGTAAATAACGAATATAGAATTATGGTCTCGTTAATACCTCGCAAGTTGAAAAGTGAAGCAATTTCTCCAGATATATTATATTATGCTCCTTTCACTAGCATAAATTCTGACAATTATATTTTGTTCCCTTTAGACAAATGGATCAAAGTTCCTCTCAATTCTCAAATCTTCTTCCCATCCCCACCACATCATCAAACATAACCACATCTTAAGAATGGTGGGTGAGGAGTAATCTTGCAAAACGAGACCAAACTTAACAGAACGTTCTCACCCATCCTCTAAGATCTCCCTGTGGACATGCATGCATGAAGTGCTGCAGTATTTATAATTATACCTGTGGAATGGAACTTTACCGGCAAGTGAGGTATTACAACAGGAACAATATATGTCGCCGGCCGCTCCACTTTTTGGTTCTGAAGTGCTCGGGACAGTGGTCGCACCGCCGCCTTGAATCTTGAGGGCTGCAAGCCTTCTCTCTGCGGCTGCTGCTCTCTTCTCTCTTTCTTCAGCCTGAGCTCTTCTCAATTCCTCCTAATTTAGATGAAGCAATTGTGATAAATTGACCGGTGCAGTTATTTATGTTAATTCAGCATGTATGGTGTTCAGATGGGAGAGTTTGGGGATCTGAGAAAGGCATAACATGATACTCCACTGGTCCTTAATGCAAAACTCACTTTTTTAATTTAGATAGATTAAGAAAACTAAATAAATTATTTAATTATAATATATCTGACATGATCTCTCTAAAATACTTCTGTATAATATTACATTATATATCATATTATAATTTAGGCTCATTTAGTTTAGGAAAAAATGATAAATATGAGAGATAAAATGAAAAAATGTCTTACATTTAGGATGAAAATCCACCCAAAACTAGGTTCTACATTTAAGATTAGAGGAGTATTTTTGAGGCATTAAGATTCCAAAAGATGTGTCCCTTTAGCCAGAAAAAAAATTCAGCATCTAACCTCTTTAGATAATTTCAACCCACTGTTGGGTTGAGTTTGTCCTTTCTGAATAGAAGTTGAAGCATTCACTTGGTTTTCTGCAGTTTTGGAAGCATTTTTAGCAGCTTCAGCCTGAACACATTGAACATTAATCAGAATGAATACTAATCTTTCAACTGAGGTGCAAAAAAAAAAAAAGTAGTGAAAGCATCCGGATTTGAACAGTCCGTGCCATCCACTATCTATAGTTCATCCTAGCCGTCACATTTTATCAAATCTAGGCCATTGATTAAAATTCCACTCTTCTCCAACATCCACAACCCCTTCTCCCTTGTTCCCTCTCCATTGCCGTTCTCTTCTTCCAGGTTCTAGTGATCTACAGTAAACTAGGATTCGATAACTCACCAATTATCCTCTCCTTGCATGCCCATAAATGAAACTGGAAATAGACTGGTGAAAAAATTTTATTTCCATTGCTGGTGATATACCTGATTGGAATGGGCAGGGGAATCTAAACCATGTCAAAACTTACATCTGATATGGCCATATAACCTTCAGTTTATAAAATAATCTAATACAGATTGGCGTAGCTTACCACGTAAGCAGATGCCTAGGTTTGGTTACACCAGTATTTAATGACAACAATTCCAAATTGACAGTAATCCTACTTAAAAATCAGCAAAACACTGTAGTTTTCAGCTGATTAGAACCAAGGTTCTGAAACCCGGACCGGTTACTGAACTAATCAGGATACTGGATCAAGGGTCAGTGGGTCAGACCGGAGTCAAACCGAGCTTAGACCGGTGAGGTATAAAAAATTAAAAAATAATTTCAACTAATAGAGCAATACTTGCAGTAGGAATCCTGAATCAAATGGCAATAACAGAAAGTAAAACTAAGGATATCTATTAATCAACTATTGTATTATATAGTAAGGGAAACAACTAAAATCTGCCAGATCTGTCAAAGAAAAACCAAGACAGACTTTAAATTTTGAATATCTAAAAACTATGAAAGAAAGCAACAACCTATTAATAAATCTTCAAGAGATAACAGCAACCTTTGAGCTCTATAACTGGCGACCCATTCCGGACTAAGATGGCGACCTTCGAGTTCGACGACGGCGAAACCACTACCTTGGACTGAGGGAGAGGACAGAGGGAGAGGGCCTGAGACGAAAACGGAGGGAGAGGGTTTGAGACGGACGACGGAGGGAGAGATTGAGAGCGTTTGAGATGGAGGACGGAGGGAGAGGGTTTGAGACAGAGGTGCCTAGAAGAAAAGGCGGAGTGAGGTGCTAGAATTGAATTGAGAAAGCGAAGACCTCCGTTCACTGGTTTAGCCATTGACGTTTTTTTTTGAACGGAGGTCTTCGCTTTCTCAATTCAATTCTCACTTTTCACTCTCAGCAAAAAAAACATCGCTTGGTTCAGCTTTCAGAAAATAAAATAAAATAAAACTGGTGACCCGGGTCTGACTCTCTAACCCGACTGAGTCAGGCCGGGTTAGCCAGGTCAAACTGGGTTGACCCGGTGACTCCGGTTCAGTGGCAAACCGGACCGGTTTTCTGGCCGGTCTGGCGGTTTCCGGTCCGGACCGGCCGGTCCGATCCAAGTTCACAAACCATGATCAAAACTCGATCACACCATATCTGTGAGGGAAATGAGAAAATGGAGTAAGAAAATACGTATCATCTCAATAAGCATACATTGTTCTCACCAAAACTAACTATTCCACTCTACCACATAGAATATCGAACTTTAAGAGAAACCACGTTAATGAAGTTATTGTCAGTGTATGTAACATTTGGGACAGAAATAAACTGAGATGTACCTGAGCCTTTTTTTCTTTTGCTTTACGTAATTTTTTTAATTCTTTAGCTCTGGCTTTTCTCTTGGCATCTTTTTCAGCCTGCACGGACAAAAATGGGCAATCATTACTGTGTCATGAAAGTTGTTAGTTCGACCATTAAAACTTAAATCAAGAAACAGATGTCACTGGCTCCAATAAGTTATGAAAGAAAAACATTTTCCTAAAGCAATATTTGTGGTAAATTTAGCTAAATGAAAGCCAGGTTGCATAAACAAAATATTCACATGCTTGACTATTCATTACTCAAAAATAGATGAGGGATATAATCAATTCAAACTTCAACTGTTCAAATACTCAACAAGCTGTACTTTGGCTAGTCTAGTGATGGTCAAAATCATCAGCATCCTGACTATCCTGTATTCCTTCGCTCTTGCTTCATTCAAAAGTTTCTAAAGATATGAAAGACTATCTTGCCTTGATTTTTGTCATCCCAAAACACAAAAACAGAAGAGCAAACAATCATTGGCAGGATGTTGCTACCAGCTAGCACATTAAGACATACAAGCACAATCTGATAAACACAGATGTATGAACTCAAATGATCCAACAGGACTTGTCTCAACCAACCAAACTTCTCTAATATGACAGAAGGATTTTCAATCAAATTCACTTATTTCCCTCCTAGACTTCTCTGCTCATTTATTCTGTCAGCCACAATTTTGCAACTGAGCTGTTTTATTGAATTTTGACGATAAATCTACCATACAGCAACATTGGAGTAGAAGGGTGCTTAAAAGATGAAAGAAAAGCGAAAACAATATGTGAATAATGAAAATGGGAGTCGTACTTTCAAGAGGCAGAGTCTCTCCTAAACTTTCTGATGTTCTCCTTAACTTTGTCCTCATTGCGACTTCGCCTAAATCTTTCTACTACCCAGCTCACCCACTCAACTCAATCAGTTACCTTAGGACAACTCATCAGGAACCACTCTACCATTCTCTTCTTTTTTATCTGTTTTCTTCCTATCATATAATCTTTACTAAGCCTCATTAAGAATGTGTTCATCACACAACCAAGGTAACAACAACAACAATCTGCCAGTCAGCCAAAGTAAATGGACAAAGCAGATGACAAGACAACATATAGTAAATAAATGATAAAGCTATTAAACCAACCAGATAAAGCACTACTTTTGTAAATAAATCATATTTCAAGATCTATTAAACCAGACCATGTATGTCACAATCACCTGCTTAGCTGCTTGTGATTCTTCCATTTCTTTGGTCAATGCACTAGGCACTTTTGCCGCATGCCAATCCCATTTTTCAAGGTTTGATGCCATGAACCTTCTGAAAGCATTCCTCACTTCCTTATCATGTGCCAACATGTAAGGGGTCCTTCCTCTTTCATCTTTGATGCAAGGATCCATGCCCTGTTCCAGTAGCTCCAAAACCTTGTGAAAGTCACCAGACTGTGCGGCTTGATGTAAAGGAGTTGATGTACCTACTTTCCCATTTTCACTCTCACTCGCACTAGAAATAAGGAGTTCATCATTATCTTGTTTACTCGAACAAGCCTCACTTTTATTCTTGCTATCTAAGTTTGTAAAGGCCTCTTTGTCAATGGCTGGGTTGGCATTCCTTTCAGTAATGGGAGTGGACCCTAAATCCTCTCGAACTTCACAGGATACTTGAGTCAAATGGTTATATACACGCTTTGCTTCTCTTAAAGTAGGCCTTCGAACAGTCAATGGAATGTTTCTAATTACGTTATGCTGATTGCTAAAATACGGTCTCTCTCCATCAAAGAGCAGTTGACGACTACTTGAGGGAGCATGTAGAAATATGCAATTCGAAGCATCAAAATAATTTCTCCAACCAGTAAGCAGCTCTTGAATCTCCTGAAAAAGTTGGCTTAGAAATAGTGAGTCAAGCCTAAACTTATTTTGCAAAAGAACAGATGAGTGAATGCAAACAAACGAATAAAGGGAAAAAGTAAAAGGAAAGAGAAAGTAAACATCTTTGTGAATCAACATGTGTGTTCGAGGGAGGAAAATTGTGAATTAAAATTGGAAGAATAATTTTTTTCACGTGGAAAAAACATTATGTTAAAATTTCTGACTAGTAGGATCAATCAAAATCAAATTATGAGTTATAGCCACAAGGTTGTTAATTAATTAACATAATTTTCTTTTTGACAGCCAAATTCATTAACCGAAGTGCAAATCAATAACCATACAAATGATACTAGGAGTGCTAACATCTCAGTGGACAAAACTTTAGATGACCTAGAAAAAAGACTTAATACAAATTTAATTGCTCTTACCAATATAATTCAGAAGAAAAAATACCCTCAGCAGTTTACAGTATCTTTGACCTTACTAACCCCAAGTTTCCCACTACTCATCATTGAAATGAAATTTTCAAATAGGGGGAAAAAAGCACATGCACACATTATTCACAAATATATTCTTTACAATCTAAATCAGGGGCATCATGTTCACTATATCAGCCCAATTTGAGACACCGAATTCCACAAAAACAATTCACTGACATAGAAATCAACAATTGACATTCAGAACAATATAGCTCTGATTAGAATACCTTCTTTAATGCAAGTTCATTGTGGCGACGGAGTGAAGCCCCGGCAGAATGGGCAGCTCTGCCAGTTGCATCTTTTGATGACTGTTTTTTCCCTGCCTTGGCCCTCACAACATATCTACACAAGCACAAACTGATATTCATAATCCAATCCAGTTTCTAAGCGACCACCAGAAGAAATAAAAATTTATCAAGGATGATGTCAAAAAGCCTTGCTGGATCTTAAACAAATAGGCGGCCAAATCAGTAACCAGCCCTAACCGTCATTTGGCAACTCAATTATATAGCAGTAAAAGACAATAAGTAATCAAATCACCGCTAAGTATAAATTCTTCTTGGTTAAATGGGGGAGGGGGGTGTAGGGGAAAGAAAAAGGACTACTGGAAACATCTATGAACATCAGCTTGTGCACAGACTCTACGACATAAAGCCTGTACTTAAAAGCAACAGCAAGGTACATTATTCATCATAACCTGAAAAGTTGAGGAAGCATTGGTAAGGCCAAATGGCAAGACTAAAAATTTGTAAGGGCAGGAATGAGATTTGGATGCGGTCTTGCAAATGACATTTGGGCTGGTTCTTATCCCTTAATATCCACCAATGAAAACGGTAGCTTCATGTGATTAGTTCAGCCATTCATCAATGTTATGAATTGGGTACTTATCAAATACAATGATACGCTGGAGACCCTGATTATCTAGACAAAACCTCTCGGAATTGTCCTTCTTCTTAACCAGCAAAAGTGACAAGAAAATAAACTCTAACTAGGTCAAATTAAGCATACTTGCAAAAGTGACAAGAAAATGGACTTTAACTATTAGAGTTTGGAGCAAGTGTGAAACAGAAAAATATCAATTTAGGAGGCTTAGAATGTGGTGACATAGGATTAATGCAGCACTTTGAGTGAAACGAGAATAGTATTTTAGGCTGAATAATTATGAATTTAAAGGCCTGGAAGTGTCAGTGGAATCAGGAACTGAGTTTGATTTGTCTTCATCACAAGGCATCTTGCTAAATGAATGAACAGTGGTGTCGATAAATGAGCATAATTGAGAAAATATTTAGCATGAGCACACCTGGAAACATTTCCAGATCTTGCATGATTTCTTTATTTACTCTCCAAATGAGATCAGATCTGTGAGCAAAATATCAGCCACAATGTTATAGATGTTGGGCATATAGCCCTAATCAGTATTTTAATTTTTTTATTTTTTTTCCTCTTCTAGAGCATAGACCTGTGTGCCATACTTTTGGCTCCAGCTTTCTATATAATTCTAGAATATGCTTGTCGAACGGACATCTTGAAGTTTTAATACTTTCCATTCAGGTGAAAGAATTTACATTTTTCAGGTTCGACTCTTTCAATGCTCCTATGAGTGCAAAGGATGACTTCCAATGATGCGAAAAGTTGAATTTTTCAT
Source organism: Inga leiocalycina (assembly GCA_963242795.1). Classification (NCBI taxonomy): domain Eukaryota; kingdom Viridiplantae; phylum Streptophyta; class Magnoliopsida; order Fabales; family Fabaceae; genus Inga; species Inga leiocalycina. Next base: position 47,468,106 of record OY725324.1, read on the forward strand.
TCAGCAAAAGCAAAGGCCCTCCCAGAGTTAATTGTGACTTTCAGCATCCCATGCCCACTATGATGGCAATTGACTTATGCAAGAAAGTTATGGTGAAAGCTAGGAAGATGTAGCAGAAGCTTCACATGTGGAGTCTGGAGAGATGGCAGTTGGCTTTCAGGTAAGGGCCAAAATTGGGCTTCTTGGAAGAACAATGTAGAGCCAATTTGGACTCAAACTCAGTAGCAAACCCTAATACATTGATATTTTTTTGCAAATAACCCTTACAGATTGATTTGGTTTAATGGATTTTCTCTTTCGTCTTCAGATCCTCATTCAGCCACTATGGAAAACCCCTAGCAACACATTTAGCCAACTTCTAGCAATATTCCTTGACAATTTACATTTGTTTAATGTTACACAGAAGCCCATGTGGATTTTGGAATTCAGCAGGGCCTCAATTGCGTTCCAGAGCATTCAGTAATTATTCCTAATACAAGATAGTTTATTCAATGTTGATCAAGAAAATACATCAAGTGCATCACCTTCTAGGTACATAGCCACAACTCAAAATTTAAGTCTTCAAAGTTTTGGTAAAATATATTTTGTGATGGAGGGTTTAGTGAGGGTTAAGCAATCAATGTGTGATTACAATGGGGAGAATCTAGCCTTTTGAACAGCTAAGGAATTTATATGTGTGAGTTTGTGTTTGTTCTTGTGTTTTCTTTCATTTCCAGTATTTTCAGCTGCTTAGGTCATACTCATGGCAGTTTTTATGATCATTTGGAAGTCAGAACTCAGACTACAGTTGAGTTCTGTCAGAAATTATTTAGAGACCCGATTTAATGAAACTTGTAACGTAATCCATCCATTGACATAATTTGTGTGTTGACAGTCAACCTCCTGAATAGGCTAATAGAAAGACAACAATTCTCCAAATAAAGTAAAGTCCTAAAGATCTATTTATACTAGAAATCAATCAAATAACACAGATAACCATGAATATTATAAGCTAGGAAGACATGGATAAGGGAAAACTGCAATAGTGCAGAGTGGAAGTTTCCATATTGGGCCATGGGATACGAATCAGTCAATTTACATCATGGACTATAACTAACCTTGACTCCCAAAGATTTCACTTTCTTTCTTAGGGGATAGCATAGCACTCCCATGTGACTTTCTGAAATAAGAATGCAGATGTGGTGTTGTGTCACAAACATAAAATGGCACACATAACTGGTTGCTGCAAACTGATCAAACTCCTAGCATAACTCCACACGCTAATACACAATAGTGTAATGGGTTCACATTCAGACAAGCTTTACAATATTAATTGGCATTTACATCATATACATGTCCGGCAGAAGCGTAGTTTTGATAATTACAATATCCAAGTCTTTGAGCATGGTTGTATGGTTGCATATGCACTCACATATACACAGATAATGCTTGCCCCACAAACTGCCTTGAGGAAGCATAAACCAGAAATTGTAATTACATTTCCATACCACTTAAATATTAAAAGACATGTATGCTAAATTTCTAACCTGTGAAATGTCTTGTGAGCCACAAGCTCGTCACCATCAAACACACATCCTGCAAAGTGCCCACCAGATGCAAGAAGCACAATTCTCAAGCGAGAATTATTCCTGCGCTCAAGAGTCAAAGACTTCAACCTCTCGATCACTTCATTCTCATTCAGTACATTCTCACCCATATTCATTATTAAGCACTTCCAAACAGAGACTATCTCCCCTGTCGTAAGGCGGATAAATAGCTTTTGCCTAAAGCTTTCACTTAATTTGCTACGAACATTTTGTCTCTGAGTTTCAATTTTGTTTTCATCATCATCATCATCTTCTGATCCTGATATACTTGAAACATCATAGTCTCTAATAGAATCGGATGTCAAAAGCTCAAAATCTTCTTCCTTCACAATATTCTTTCCAGCCATTGTCAACTTCACCTGTGATCAACATTCAATGCAGCCAAACATAGACGTTAAATGAGCAGTAAATTGCAACAGAAAACTACCATTGTCTTTTAACACAAAATTAGAGGAAATTTTTCTTCCCAGAAAAAAGGGCAACTTTAACACTTTGAACTAACAAATACCTAGTAAGCTCCCAAAACAAATATATAGAAACCAGTTGCAAATCTACACACCAATCAATACGTTTTGAATTAGGTTCTTCAGGGGGAAGTATGTAGATTTGCACTTAAAAAAAAACGAAAATGTAGATTTTACCCAAAAAAATTACCGGAAAAGGCATATTCTGGATGTAGGTACTGATAATTAAAATTTTCGAAAATAATAATGCAATGAAAATCATTCTTACATTGAACCGATGAATATCCGATTTGAAATGCAAACGCTGGTCTTGCAGGGACTCAAATTGATCCTTGCAAGTATTGCAAGTCCACCTGGGCATTGAAACAACGACGTCTTGGGATCTATTAGCATCGTTCTCAATAAGGTCAAGGGTTTCGTGGACTGTGTCATTGCAATTCTGAAGGTTGTCGGAAGCGGGCGATTGAGTAGAAGCAAGGAGGCGGCAGGAGTGAAAAAAGTCAGGCAGGAGTTCGAATATGGAACGGTGTCGCTTTTCCGAGGAATTTGCCGCCGTCGACCTCGCTACACTCTGAGCAGGAAGATCATCGGCCGCCATAGTCGTTGAAAGCAGTCTGATGCAAGTTTGAGCGGCGCGTAGAAGTTATACTGATCGAACCAATCATGATTTGGATATGAAACGCTAGTTTCGTAGGCCAATCGCCACCGCGAAGGGAACGTAAAAGATTTATTATTTTTTTAATATATTTGAAATTTATTTTACTCCTAAATATAATAAAATAGTAGTATGTATTAACATGCATTTGCGTAAATATCAACGAGATTTTAATTAAGAGGTGCAAATGTGCAATATAAAGGTTTAAACAGCTGGTCAAAAAAATATAAAGGATTAGCTAAAATGTTTAATTAACACACTTCTTTTATAAATAATTAATTTTAATAATTTATAATAATTATAAATTAGTAATATAATTTTTATATGCTACAGAGCATTATGGAATGTCAAGGTTATTAACATTGTTTGACTTGAGAAAGCATAATTGATTTTTTAAGTGAAAAAACGTTTTTAATTTTCAAATAAAAATAAAACTAATTTGAAAATGATAGACATTATTTAATATTATAATGTATATGGCATGAAAAAGTAGTTATAATAAATATTACCCATTTTAATCTTTTTTTTTTTTTTGATAAAAGACAATGACATTAAAAAAGAGTAAAATGTTTTACAAAGTACCAAAATTAGCTAGACAAACATAACAATTAAAAGTAGAAGTTGAAATGACTTGAGCAGTTTGAAGAGTGAAATTTTCAGCAAAGCCAAAATTTCCTATCATATAACACTATTTGCAATATGAAGTCTAGGAGGAAGGTTGATGAATCCTTTGTTAACATAAGTGACTATTAACATGTTTTGTGATTGACTGCAGTTAATATCAAAATTGAACATCCATAGGAGAGCAACTCTCAAACATTTTGAGAAAAAAGGCATGCCCGAAACGCTACTATTCTTCCAAATGAATTGTATCAAGGAAACACCTTGGAAGCATATGTAGCATTCATGGAAGTGACATCTATTTCTCTTGAACTTGAGGATGCAATTAATATTCCAATGATCTTTGTCTATGGACTTTGCCTGACTGCAGATAGGGGTGCTAAATAGCAAGGGAGAGGAGCTATTGGAAGTATAAAATGCTAAGTCCACATAAGAGAATAGACTATTAATTTCTTGAATCATAGCTTTTGAATTATCAATTTTTCTATGATGCAAAGCAAAATTCCTTTTCCTCCAAAGAGTCTATAATAAACAAATGATGCATCACAGTAATTTGTGATGATCCTGGGTATAAAGATCCATATGTAAGTTCTTAAGCCATGATTTAATATTTTCTAAGTCAATATATGGGACTCTTCTCATAAGAAGTCCAAACCATATGGCTCTTGAGTAAGGGCAGGAAAAGACAACATGGTGTAAAGATTCATCTTCACCACAACCAAATTGGCAAACCTAAGAGATACCAAGATGATGACGATGAAGGATATCACAGGATGGTAATGCAGAATTAAGCAATTTCCTTAAAGGAGGAGATATTTATGAGGCAAAGAGATTCTCCATATCATCTTCTAGAAGGAGCTATCCAGACTATTTGCAGGATTAGTTACCTGAGCAAGAATATGATAGCCATCCCTAATTGAGTAAGAACTAGAAGAGTTACCATTCCAATAAAAGCTATCGGTCAAATTCATCAAGGAGATAGGAGTTTTTGAAATTTCTTGAACAGTAGCAGGTGATTGAATATCATTTAGCAATGGAATATTCCATCTAATGGGATTCCAAGAAAAAGGAATATGCATTAATATATCTGTCACTTGATGAAGCAGTCCCACTGAGCTAGGATACGACTGCATGGGCCACCATAAACGATGGTTGAGAGGAATTGATAAACCATTACCCACCTTCCATTTCAACCTATCTAAGATGATCCTGGCACAATATGATATTCCCTTCCATATCCATGAAGAATTATATGGAAACTTTATAATGGAATCATAATTAATATCAATGTATTTGACTTTCAAATTATTTGCAAGTAGAGATGTTGGTTCAGACAATATGATCCTCCAGAGTTGTTTAGCCAATAGTGTTTGGTTAGCAACTTTGATTAGACGTAGCCCCAATCCTCCTTTTTCAGCGGTTTGAAATAATGCATCCTTTATGAGTAAATGTATTTAATTCTTATCATTGTTTGAGCCCGAAAAGAAGTTTGCGCAGCAAGAGTCAATTTATCACAAACATATTGAGGCAAATTGATACAAGATAGAACATGAATATTAACAGCTGCCAAAGTACACTTGATTAAAGTTAATCTTTGATGCTTGGGAGAGAAGTTTGGCCTACCAAGCACTTGTTCTTGCTTCTATAGAATTCACAATTTGTTGATAAATGATTAATTTGCTTCTTCTCAGATCAATCCATATCCTCAAGTATTTTCCAAGTTTAGAATCAAATTGGAAACCCATAAATCTAGAAAAGTTTGATTTCTGAGCATAAGGTATGTTAGAGCTAAATATCAGAAAAGACTTGGATTGATTACTATTCTGTCCAGGCTAATAAGCATATATATTGAGAATCAACTTAATAGATCAAAAGTTGATAGGATTGCTTTCAAAGAAAAACAATGAGTTATCTGCATACAACAAATGGGAGACTGCATGAGAGTTTTCACGTATTTTAATGCCACTCCAAAGATAATGTGATTCTAGCTTAGCAATCATACATGAAAGGATGTTGGCTGCCATAATATAGATATAAGGTGATAGAGCATTACCCTGACGAATTCCTCTATTAGGCATAATAGCATTAGTAAGTTTACCATTAAATTGAATTTGATATTGCATAGTAGAGAGGCACTAGTAAATCAAGTTAATCCATTTGAGAGAAAAGTTCATCCTATAAAGAATAGGAAATATAAAATGCCATGATAATTTATCAAAAGCCTTAGAAAAATCTACCTTTAAGGCTACAATCTTTTTCCAACCAATTCTGGATGAGTGGATTTGAGACATGATATATGAGACATGGAGAATGTTGTAAGATATTAACCCCCCTTTAAGAAAAGCACATTGGTTAGGATGAATAAGCCTAGGCAAGATAGCCTTGAGTTTGTTGCTTAAGACTTCTGATATATTTTTATAAGCTACTGTATGGAGATTAATAGGCCAAAAATCTTTGAAATCTTGTGGGCTATCAGTTTTGGGGATGAGTATTATAACAGTATTATTCAGATATTTGAGCAAGTACTTAAATTTCTATAAGGAATCCACCATATTGAAAATATCATTTTTGGCCAAATCCTAGTGATTTTGATAAAAGTGGGCATAAAAGCCATTAATTCCAAGAGCACTATCCTTAGGTAAATCAAAAACAACAGCTTTAACTTCCACTAATGAGATTGGGACCATCAAAGAGGTAATTTCACTCTCATTTAGAGAAGGAATTGAAAGATGACTAAAACCTTCAAGGATTTCCTTGTAGAAGTCTGACGTGGATCTTGAAATATTCCTTGAAAGTGAGAGAGAGCCATGTCAGATAATTCAACCTCATCAGATGTCCATTCCCAATTTGATTTTTGAAGACTTCGAATATAATTAGAGGATGTCCTTTTGTTTATTGCCGCATGGAAATAAGCGGTATTTCTTTCACCTTCATAGAACCACTTCAATTTGGCCCTTTGTGCCCAAAAGCTTGCCTCACAGTCATAAAGAAAGTCTAACTAGTGTTTAGCATTTTCAAATGTAGACATTTGATATTTAGAAAGTGAACCATCTAGAGAAATGCCCTTAGAAATTTCATTGAACATATTTTTAGCTCGGGAGATTTGAGCAGGGGGATTACCAATATAAGACCGAGTCCATTGAGAAAGAGTTTGCAATGTCCTACACAATTTACAATATACTTGAAACATTGGAGAGCTAGATAATAGTTGCAACCAACAATGCTTGAGAATTGATTCATACTCATGAAAGAAAAGCCAATAATTTTCAAATCTTCTTTGATTATTCTTCTAGAAATAACTATCTAAAGAATAGAGAATCGAAATGTGATCTGAGGCAGCTAAAGGGAGAGTAATTATAGTCAAAGAGGGATGTTAACTTATGTAACACCTTATTTTTATAGCCCTTTGTTATACATGTAGAAGTCATATACTCTTAAGGGGCATCATTATTATTATTATCAAAGTGATGCTTTGCTAATTTCTCTGCTCATACATACTCTTACAGACATATACCAGATGAGTAGCCACACAGAGCTACCTGGGTGTCTAAACCCGTACAATAAAAATTCGAAGACATAATCCTATCTTTGTTTCACTACTGCATTCCTCTCGTGTAGTTCTTTTCTTTATTCCCAACATACTTCCTGTTTTCACCTGTCTAAATGATTGGTTGAGAAGGTGAGTTTTGAGGAATCTCAATAGTAAATAGTGCTAACTTATGCATGCAGGATAATGCTTAGTGTATGACATGCTTGCTTACATAAATTCATGCCAATATAATGACATTTGCATGCTTAATGCTTTATAATACACTCAAGGCCATAGCATAAGTACAAACAAAGCTCCAATCATTCACATATATTCCATACAATTCATCAAAGCAATAACACATATCATCACACATGTCAAATACATGCAAGTTAGGAGAGTTTAACTACCTTGTGTCTATAGGCCCTCCACTTGTTCTATTTCTTCCAACCATTGAAGTAACTTCTTCTTTGTCACCTCATGGCCCTAGATAAATAATGACATTATTAGAGCCATGATTAATGAACCTCTAGTGTGGCTACACTAGCCCCAAGTGCTCAACTTAACCCTTGGAGTTCCCATTTATTACATAATACCCTTATTTTTCATATTTTCTCACACTAGTCAAGAGCTGGTAGAATTTTCAACAAATTTTGAAAATTTATAACTTTGTCTAGGAAACTCCATTAGATTAGTTCCAAGTCCTATGTGTCCCTCATTAAGTCTATTTTGAAGGAAAAATATCTCCTTCAGTCAACTATACGCACAGAGCTCCAGAATTCCCAAACAATTCACCCTATTCTAGAATCATCCCAGTTTTAAATGTCTAGCTTCAATAAATCATAACTCTTATTGTACTGATCCAAATAGCACAAATGACTTATCAAGTTAAAGCTTGACAAGTCTACGTTTATTTTGGAAAATATCATGACCATTGGACTTCATTCTATTACCTAAAAACACAGCACATCCAGACTGCCACGCAGGAAACCTTAATTAGGCAGTATTATTCCAATTTTTGGATTTCAAATCCATTCTTTATAAAATCATACTAACAACTAATTCCTACACAATTTTGCACAAGGAATCCATTAGAGACCTCAAAAACACCAAAATCATACTCATTCTATATGTCCTGGTTTGGCAGAAATCTCATGTCCAAATCAATAACCAACAACTTTACAATTTTACCACTACAATAGCCTAGAATCATCATTATACACCATAAATCACCATTTATACTATCATATCAATTGAAATTAGGGCAGCACCCAAAATCCACCAAACTCAACGAAACCACAAGATATAGGGTTCAAATTGAAGCTTATACTCACCTCTTGCCTTTTCTAGAACTTATTCTTTGTTTCTCCAACTTTAGCACTTTGTAGATAGCACAAGACACCTCTTCTTGAAAAAAAACCCATAGAAATGTAGCTCTTAATGAGGAGAACAATGTTTATGAAGACCTCAAGGGCTAAAGAGGTTATTTGGAAGGTGAAAAGTGAGCAAGAACACCTACCTTTCTTCTTTATTCTTGAAATGCTCCCTTTCTCTTTCATTTTCCTTTTCTTTCGTTTTTTCTCTTTGTTTTCCCAACTTGGCCGACTTTTAATGAGTGTGAGCAAGTGAGAGATGTTTTAATATTCATTCCTTGGCTTCTTGAAATCACTTGGCCGAAAATGCATCCAAGAGAGCAAGAAAAGTCCATGTGTCATCAATTTCTGGTTTTTAAAAAAAAAAAAAGCATACTAGTTAATTAGCTAAAGTGGATTGGGTTAATTGTAAAGTTCTCTCTTTCCTTGCCTCCCTTTAATTTGGCCAAAAATCACATTGAGAGAGGAAGGGAATTTGTTGACTAATTCCTTTATGAAATGTTGCTTTTTGAGTCAACTTTTAAAGTTGCAATTGTTGATTTTTCTTCCTCTCTTCTTTCCTTTCTTCGTGGCTTGGTCAATGAACATATAATTGCTTTAAATCATATTCTCTTTTTTCCCCTTAGTCTTGACCGAATTTCATAATGAGAAGGAAGGAAAGAATGTTGACCAATTCTCTCTTCTTACTTCCTTTATGTCTTAGCCATAATTTTTGACTAAAGGGTGAAGATTTGTTGACCAAGCCCTTCTTTTTTTTTTCTCTATTGCCCTTTTGGGCGTTTTTGATGATATAAGAGGAGGGAATTACTTGCTTTTCTTCCTTCATGATTACTCTTGCTTTTTAAGAGCAAATTTTAGCCCTTCATTTTTGGCTTCCAATTTTGACCTCAAGATCAAGCGGCAATTGTCACTTTTAGCCTTGATTATGGCAATATTATTTCTTGTACTATTAGTTCTTTTCTTTTCCATCCTAGGATTATTCTACCCCTTCATTTTTATAACTAATAAGGACTATATTGGATCTTCAAAATTAATCTTAATTCATTTTGAAATCAATTAACACTTAATTGTTTTAATGAGCTAATTAAATAAATTTGGTTTAATCAAATCTGTCCAACATTTTTAATTTAACCTATTTATTTAATCTGAATAAAGACCCAATAGATTTAATTTATCTTTATAAATTAAATCTCTATCAATGTTAGTTATTTAATTTATCAAATAAAATTAAATTTGAAACTGACACTACATAATAATAATGTTATTATTATTCTTTTCATGAATTTTATATCATATATATATGTATAAAATTCGTCCACCTTAGATAAAACATTGTATTCATTGAATCTTAGACACATTTTAGATTTAATGAACCTGGACATTATAGCTTGTGTTGGGCTATTCTTGTGTGCGGCCTTGTAGGTCCATATGAAGTTGGCAGTGGGCCAATAATTGTACTAACCCATAAGTCACAAGTGGCCTCTAGCAAGACATTACGACTATCCAATTCATATGAGGATTGTTAATATGATGCAACCTATAATACAACCATGTTATGTCCCTTTTGTCACACGATATTTCGGCCAAGGATATGCCACTGATAATGTCATCCTCTTGTTCCTAACCATTACTTTTCCAATTCTTGAGTAACCTGACAATAGAAATGAAAACTCTTTTTCATCATAGTATGGCTATACATTCCTCAGACTCACTCATCAAGCAGCCCAGTAATATCTCTCTACTACTGTGAGAGAAAAATTCCATCTTGACCACTCACATTCCTCTGCATGAAAACCATCAAGCTCGATTGTAGCCTTTATCATCACCTGGTCAAAGGTGACTTTTGACTAAGTCAAAGCTTAGCGACTCTCATGTAGGAATCCATGTTGATATTGGGTTAAAGGGCATAGTGACATGGTTATACATGAGATAAGCTTATGACTTGATCCATGTAGCTTTCTCATAGTGGGTTGGTCTAACACCTTATACTCTTACAAGTGCCTAAGACTTTGATTCGTATCTCCATACCTTATCAAAGTCATACTGGTCTTATTTTATCTTTACCCTCGCATAGATGACCGACCAGGGATTTTTAGGACAATCTTTATGATTTATCTAAGTATACAGTTATCACAATGAACATACGAATAATATGATAACAAAATGTAGAAATTCATTAAATAGTAATGTTCAAAGTACAATGATTACCCCATAGGGCACAATTTCCAATAATATATGCATCAGATTAGCCTCTTCTAGACATTAACAAAAATATGAAATATTGGAAGAGGAACCTCAGCCCCCAATCTTGTCTTCATCTAACAGAACTTGATTAAAATCTCTTATTAATAGCCATGGTAGAGAGATGGAATTGCTAGTAAGCTTAATCTAGTCCCATAACACATATTTAAGATGAGTATAAGGAGAGCCATAAACAAAAGTAATATAATAGGAAGGCACTAATTCATTATTAGAGATAAGACAATGGCAGAAGAAGGGAGATTGATTTATTACACAAACATTGAGATAATCTTGCCAAGCAAAAAAGTACCTCGTCCCCTGTTAATAGCACTAGAACCTAAAAAACAACTAAAACCCAAATTAATGAAAGGTTTGCAAGCAACATCAAAAGATATCTTAGTCTCAGATAAGTAAGTGAAATCAAGTTTTTGGGTATTCACAAGCTACTTGCAACGTTGAACTATTGTAGTTTGTTAGAAAGCACAATAGCTCCAACTCAAAATCTTCATGGTCCCTTGGGAAGCTTTTGGGCAGCTTCCCGAGCCCTCTCCTAATATGAGAGAGAAAATCAAGCTTCAAGCTCTTCTTGACCTCTTACAGGATAATGCCCATCTCAAAACAATGTTGTTGGTTAGCTTCCAGGATAAATTGGCTCAAATTTTCTCTTTTTCCTTTTTGAACTAGCAAATGAAATCCTTTCTAAGATATTTCTAAGCTCACAATTGAGATCAATCAAAGTATCATTGAATAAAAGAGCAGAATCATTTATATCCAAGAAAGACACTAAATCATTAAAAATAATAGGAGGTATTATTTCACCTCTGACCTTGATACATTCACCTTCATGCTGAGATGATTCTTTAAAGAAAGTGTGAATCATGTTGAAAATCCAGGGAGCATCAAAATCCTCCCTAGATGAAAATTTAGCTCTTTTATGAGACAAGACTGCAAATGTTGACTGTTGATCATATTTGCGCTTTATAATGAGTAAGGGAGACTAATCTACCCTTGGCCTTTTGTTGAGAGGAGCATTCTCAAAACCTATCTCTAGCTTTCATTTCCTATTGGCAATTTGCAAGAATGGCTCTTTAAGTTGCAACAATCCTCGTTCTTTAAGAGTATAAGTATAGCCTTTTCTTTTTTCTGGGGAACTATAAGCAGCATTAAAAGGCCTTGGATTGATAAGGACCATTAGCCTCACAGTCCTATTATAGACATATATTTTCCCACCAAAAAGAAATTGAGCCGATTTATGTCTAAAGCAACGAGTAGTAAGATCTAAGAAAGCCTTGTTCTTTACCTTTGAACAACAACCACTGTTACGGCCTATAAAATTGCAACAAATACACAAGTGGTCACATGCTGAAGCAAGAACAAAATCCTTAACTTCTTACCATATTAAGAAAAGAGAGAATAAGGATAGAAAGGAGAGAATACGGATAAGAAGATGAAAACTGTTTAGGAATTGCTATTTTAATGTGAAAACCTCCTGATCTAGAAGAGCTTGACCAATCATATTCCAAGAAAGGCCAAAAATTTTAATGTGAAAACCTCCTGATCTAGTGTGTGATATTCCATAGGAAGGCCAAAAATTTGCACCCAAATATGGATATCTATGAAAAAGAGCTTGGCTAAAGGCATAATTGGCTTCTATGAAAAGAAGGCTAGAGTTAAGCCATGGAGAATCCAGGTTTCCTATCTTAAAATCACCAGGCAATCACAAGAATCTTTAAAAATACTACAAAGTAATTCTTGAATTGTTGGATTACTCTAATATCACTTAAGCCTTGCCAATAGAGGTAAATGAGTGGTTTAATCTTTGATGCATATCACGAACATTAACAATTTTAAGGAATAGACAATGACTTTTGCAATAATTAAGATGATGTTCACTACAAGCCAAAACCAACATCACTCTTCAAAATTAACACCCTAGAGAGAAAACCAGAAAATAACAGCAATGAATGAACTCACCAAGGAGAGGCAACCAAACAACAAAGAGAATAGAGACTTGTGATGAGTCAAATAGTCGATAAGTGCAAATTTGCAATTAATTTCAGAGATAGATCCAAAATAACAGTCCCTCTAAACAAAGGTTTCTAGACAAATGAATGGAAGGTTTTGAGGAAGAAATCAATCAGAGAAACTCACTACTACCAAAACCTTTTTATCATGTAACTGCACGTGCCACTGAACATGAAAGAGGCTAAAAGAAAGAGTGGAGCGTGGAGACTACATGAACTGCCAGTTACCATAAAACTTTACTAGAGCATAGATATGATGTAATACCCTGAATTTTGATATTTGAGGCTAGAGAATAAGCCTGAGATAAGTGTACTGCTAAGCCCTAGTTTAGTAGGAGCTAAATTTATTCCCTAATGATTCTTATATCTTTGGGGTATTAAAGAAAGTAAAATGGTGAACTTTGCAGAATACGATGTGAATTTGGATTTGTATGTGTTATGAGTAGTGCCGAAACCCTGTATTTAAGTTCAATTGTGGATTAACATCTAAATTGAATTAAAATAGAGGGAGGACGCATATTATGGTTAAATGGAAAGATATGATGTGTTTGGTGGTGATTCAATGAGAATTGTTATAATTAAGGGTAAAACAATAAAGTTACCAACTAATTGGTTAGTTACCGAAGAGGAAACACATCGGTAACTTCAAGATCAATAGTTGAGATTGATTTGTGCAATAGATCAAGGGGTGGAATCATGTGTGAATGTGCCTATGTGAGCTCATGGATGGTGTGGTATAATGTTGACATATGGCACTTTGTGAACCCTTGGATCTTGGTTAAAGGTTCAACTCATTTTCTCTCCTCTCTTCCGTTTTAGTTCATCCAATGTTTCTTTTCTCCAAAAAGTCAGATCATCATCTTCATTATCCCTTTCTCTCTTTTCATCTCCATTTTCATCCATAAGGGGGAGGAAAGAGAAATTGAAAGGTGAGTTTTTGACTTGGTAAATGGCCTCTAATGCTTAAATCCTTTTCATTAATCTTGATTGTGTTGATGAAGCTTCATCTCTATGGTTTTATATTTTTGAAAGGAGGTGTTTGATTGCTTGAGGAAAAGTTGGAAGATGAAGAATCAAGGGATTTGTTTGGTAAAGAGGAAGATGTGAGCATCTGTTATACTTTGACCTAAGTTTTATGGTTATTGGTTGAGTATTGTGAATTATGAATTTTGACATGATTTTGTGGTAATTTTGAAATGGTGGAATTGGAAGGGGTAATATGATGCAATTGGTGTTATGTTGTGGCATTTGGTTATTGGAATTGAATTGGAATGTGAAATGGAAAGGAATTGCAATGTGAGTTGAATTGTAAATTGTGTTGATATATTGAGGTTGTTGTGAAAACATGTCAATGTGATGCAAATTTTGTTGATTTGGTGTTTCCAATGGATTCCTTGTGAAATTTTGTGTGAGAATGATGTTTGAAGTGAAAATGGGACCATTGGAAGCCAAAGTACAAAAACTGAAATTCTGTCTATTAAAACTCTTTACAGGGCAGTCTGTTTGTGTGGACATTTTGACTAGGAAAATGGTGTCTAAAAATTCTGAAACTTTCCAGTCTTAAAGTTCACATCTTAAGCTTCAACATAGATACATAATTTGTGTCATTTCATTTTGTGAGCTGGGAGTTATGGTGTCTAAAGTTTGATGTCGAAATTGGACTTAATTATGGAGCAGTGTGGGATTTTGTAATTGTGTGGTGATTTCTGGTAATGATCCATATTTTTCTTATGAAGAGGACTTAAAGAGCTTTCAATAGGCTTTGGGATCACCTAATTTCAATTTTTATAGAATTAATTATGATTTTTTGAAGTTTTCTTGGCTGCAGCGCAAAACTTTCCATGCACGTCTTGGCCGCAGCTAGAAATTGTTGGCTGCAACCAAAAAACCTATTTTTCAGCACTTTGAGATTTTGAAAGGTGATTTTCAATCTAGTGCTTCCCAATCCTTTAGGCTTTTGTTGAGCTTATTATAGCCACTTAAAGGGTGTGAATGATAATCAACTTTAAGTGATACGAAAGTAAGAAATTGGAATAGAGAATAACCCTATGTCCTTAATTTGGTTTATAGGGTTCGATATTCGCTTTGATCATGAGTAGCCAGTGATGGAGCATAAGTGGAAAGAACAAGTGTAGGGAACTTATCTCTCCTGCATATATTTGATAATTGTGGTGGTGTATTGATGTATGTTATTGCTTTGCTTGATTATGTGAACATATATGAATGATTGAAGCTCTGTTTCTATTTATACTATGGCCATAAGTATATTATTGTTGAAACATTGAGCATATAGATATGTCATTGTGTAAGCATGTGTTAATATGATGCAAGCATGCATGTGTTAATATGATGCAAGCATGTCATGCCTTAAACACTTATCTTGCATGTATATTGGTATCTGTTTCCTACTGAGACTCTCTCGAATCTCACCCCCTACCAACATTTTTGACAGGACAAGTGGATAGAGGAAGGAACAAGCAACCAAGGGTGGCTAGGGCTCCCATTGGAGTTTGATGTTGGTAGTTGGTTATCATAGATGAGAATATTGTTTAATTTGTATTCGTATTTGGATTTGGAAATGTGTATTTGGAATGTATATGTAGATTTGGAGATGATATTATGTAATCCCTATATGAGAACTTGTATATGGGCGAATGTGCCCTTTGAAACCCATTAGTGAAGATATGAACCCGGGGTTGCCGGCAATTATGTTGTGCACTCTGGTATTTATATGAATGTGATTTATCTTCGTGAAATAATTGTATTCGAAATGTGAATGTGAGACCAGGTGTATGAGATTTCGAAAGGTATTTGTGAAAACCCTATCGTAAAGGTGGGATATTAAATGATTTTTGTTTATATGTTGGTCTCCAATTCATTTTAATCCCATATTTTGGATATAATCATGGAGGGGGGGTTACATCTAAGACCTCTAATTTTGTTTAGGTGGTAGGTAAGATTCAATTTTCCACCGAATGATGTGAAGCAGAAATAGTGAAATTGCACCACCTTGAAAGATAAAAAGCAACCCCTCCTCACCGAAAAAACATTACTCCACCCATTTTAATCTTTATATAGTATAGTATGAAGAGAATATATTATTATTATTATTATATATAAAAATATATCTCTTAGTACACCAAAAACGTCCAAAAGGATGACTGGAGAGTAGTGAGGCTAATTTCAACTTATTTATCTTCACTTTTGTTGAGGAATAAGATAACTATGATGGTATATTACAAAGTGCTTACCATTTCAAAGAAATTATGGCATACCTAGAAGTCGAATGAATTATCTTGATAACCCACCCATAATGAGATCACAATAAATTCACCAAAGAGAGAGGAAAAGAAAGGAGAGAACCAATGGCTAGTTATTCAATCGATTATGCATTCACATATATAATGGACTTGCTATCTCCCGTATATGTAATTGTTTAAATTTAATCAATTTAAACTAAGTGGGTATATTACAAGACTTCACCCATATTTTTCCTTATTTTCATACTTTCCCTTATATTGGACTTGGTAATTAAAATCCAACATTTCTCACTCACATTTAGTGAATTAGATATTACTGGTTCAAGCCCCAATTCTTTCCATATGTCATTTTAAAGCGCTGAAGAATGATGAGAGTGACTAGAGTTCTTATAAAAAAAGAAATAATTAAAGGTAATAACTTATCCTTTTATCATAATCTATTTTGGGAAGATAATGACAATTATCCTCATTTTTTTTGTAATTGCTCATATCCCTTTATTGATGTGGCCTAATTGAATAATTTGGGGAAAGATGTATCCTCCTATCCAGCGATGAAATTAAGCAGGTGATCTTTAATATAGGAGGCCTTTGTTAAGTCTAGATGGCTTAAATGTGCTATCACAACAAGAAAAACAGCTTATAAGACTACCACAACTAGATCTCTATAAGTTGAGATGGTTTAAAAACTACGACCGGTAGTATTTTTGTAAATATTGATACAACTTAAGATTGATCGTGCTTATGTGCAGTCTAAATAATATTTTCTTGACTAGCTATATTTTAATGCAGTCTCGATAAGTATTAAATATTATGAAAATTTAAAAATTTAAATTATTTTTAGACCAATCACTAATTCATCTGGTTTACATATCTTTTGAGAGACCGTCATTGCTTTATGTAACATCCTAATTTTTATTTTAAGGATTTAAGTAAAATGTAGGAAGTGTAATATCCCGATTTGTAATTAGGGCTAATGAATATGATAATCATTGTAATTAGAGTGATTAAGCAATTTTGGAATTAATGTAATGAGAATCTTGAGAATAAACACTTGTGGTATTTAAGATTAATGGTTGAGATTCATTGATAATGGGTCGGGATCCTATGTTTTGCGGTTGTGTGAGCTCTTTGATGGAGTGCTTAAGATGTGGACATGTGGCATGGTGTGAGTCATAGGATGAAGCACTAGAAGACAAACATCACTTTTCCCTCATTTTCTCTCTCCTATTCGGCTAAGCATGGGCAAGGAAGAGGAGGAAGTGTGTACACCATCATCATTCTACCATCTCTCATCTTCTCTCTCTTTCTCCTCCATTTCCGGCGACATTGAGGCAAGAAGAGGAAGAAGAAAAGCTTGAATTTTGGTAAGAAATGCTCCTCCTTTGCTAAGAATCTCTTCTCTAATATTGTTCATCTCAATGAGAGCTACATTGTGATGATTGTAGAGCCTTGAATGGTGTTGATTGGGATTTTGGCCGAAATTGAAAGTTGAGGAATCAAGGTTCTGAATTGAGCAAAGAGAAGAGGTAGGTATTTTGAGCATTTTGATATATTGTTTGTGAATTGTGGATAAGTTGGGAAAAATCTGGAAATTTGCCCTAATTTGCACCAAATGTGGATTTTAGGAGTTTCATTGTGGTTGATGTTAAAAATGAGTTAATGATTAAGTTATTTGATTATTGGAAATAATCTGGAATGATGGAAATGTGTTAAGGGAAATTTGGAGAATGTGTATCATGAGACCTTAATGAATGATTGTGGTCAAATTGGTTTTTAGAGTGTTTATGAAGTTGCCATTGTGTTCCCTAAGTAGTGCCAAGAATGTGTGAGCTTTTGGTAGAGTTTGGGAACCTTTGGGAGTGAATTTGACCATCTGGTGTTTTCTGGTTTTCTGCATTTCTGGGTCTCGGATGAGCATCACTCGAGCACAGGATGATCATGCTCGAGTGATGGGAGAAGTTTTTCCCTGTTCTGCTTCGAGTGCGCCTGGGACTTATGGGCAATGCTCGGGCACATCGTTTTGTGCTCGAGTGAGCGAAGAACATGCTCGAGTGAGCATGGTCTGCCCGAGTGATAGTGGGAGTTCAGAGTGAAGGGTTTCTTTCGGGTCTTCACTTGCTGGTGGATGCCACGAGTGTGCTCTGACACTCGCGAGCATAGCCTTCTCACTCGAGCACTGGGGGTCATGCTCGAGTGAGGTTGTGCTTCAGGTGGGAGTTGTGCTTGCTGGTGGTCACTCGCGAGTAAGGTGCTCGAGTGTGCCTTCTCACTCGCGGGTGTGAGGTGTGTGCTCGAGCACATATGGCTGTGCTCGAGTGATCCCGTGCTTGGAGAGCTTTGGGGTGCTCTCGGGTGCTCACCTCCTGGATTTCTCTCGCGGGTGCTCGAGTGAGGCATCTAGCCTTGTGCTCGAGTGAGGGTCAGCGTGCTCGAGTGAGCCAGTGCTCGAGGGTTTCCTTGTGCTCTCGGCTGCTCACTCGCAGTCTCACTCGCTATTGTGCTCGAGTGATGTCCGTACTTGTGCTCGAGTGAGAGCATCTGTGCTCGAGTGAGATGACCAAAAATCAGTGTTTTGCCTTCGAGTAAGGAGTCTTTTGGGTAGTTTCTTCCAACCCTTTAGGCATATGTTTAGGCCTATTTTAGTCACCTAAAGAGTCCTAAATGATAACCAACATAGAGTATTATTGAAATATACATATGGAAAAGAGATTGATTGGTTGTCCCTAATTGATATAGGATTTGACATTTGTCGCCCTCGTGAGGCCACGGTGCCGGAGCCAGTCAGGAAAGATACAGGTAGTGACTCTATCTTTATACCTTATGTGATGTATGATATGTGTGCTATATCATTGTGATTAAATGGATTTTCTATGCTGCAAGTTTCGTGAAAACTTGTGTGGAAACACCGCTAAACCAATAGTCCCTGAGTCGCTAACAACGGTTCGGGTGAAGGTCGTATGCCTTCTCGGCGGTAAAAGGGGATGAGGTTAGGGTGTCATATATGTTTTATGTGATATTGTGGTAGCACCGCTATACCAATAGTCCCTGAGTCGCTAACAACGGTTCGGGTGAAGGTCGTATGCCTTCCCGGCGGTAAAAGGGGATGAGGTTAGGGTGTGATATTTGTGAAGGCCAACGGGCCATTGTGAAAGCCGAAAGGCTATATGTGAGCCGTGTGGCTATTTGTATGCACTGCCACCCCAACAGTCCCTGAGTCGCTAACAACGGTTCGGGTAAATGTCGTATGCCTTCCCGGCGATAAAAGGGGATGAGGGTGGAGTGAGTTTGTGTTGCTGCTGATATGAGATGATGTGTTTGCATATTATATGATTGCATGTGGTATGAAATAGTTGTTACTACGGGGATTCTTTAGAATCTCACCCTCCCAAATGATTAATCTTTTCAGACAGGGCGAGTGGTTCGAAAGGGAAGCGGACAACCAGGAGGAGTTAGGCTTACTCCGAGATCTAAGTGGTAGTTGGTTATTATAGTGTTGGATTTGGGATTGCAAGTTGTACATCTAATGTAAATGAATGTTTTGGTGATGTAATCCCCTTGTTGGGAAACTTTGAACCCAAGTTATATATGTAAGTAACCCGGGGTTTGCCGGGATTTTGGTTTCTGCACTTTGATATTTATTATGTACTCTGATTTCTCTGATAATTATATCCGCACGTGAATGTGAGACCACGAATATATATATGTTTTGAAAAGAATTTTGAAATACCCCATCACTTGGATGTGGGATTATAAATTGGGATTTCATCCTATTGGTCTCCATTTCACTTAAATTTTGTAATCCGGATGTAATTACGGTGAGGGGGTTACAGGAAGAATCATAATAATTTATTATTATTATTATTATTAGTAATAAAAAAATTAATTAGAAATCAAAATATTTTAAAATAAAAAGAAAAGAAGAGAAAAGAAAAGAAATATTTCATTGCACATCAGTACTAGACGGAGAGCATCTGAATCATTTAGTGGTTGGGTTCTTCATTTTTCCAGTCTAAGGCTCAACATTTTAGAATCATTTAGGTAACTAAAATCACTTATACTCACTAATTCCTTTCATGAAAATTATTCCACATATTTTTCTCTTTCTAATGAGGGTAATATTGTATTGATTAGTGAAAATTTTGGGATTAGGATTTTGGGAGAGTTTTGGATTTTGACAATAGATGACTATATATATGTAGAGGATGATTAATAATTAATTTTAATCAATTTAGATTTGTTAGTTGGTTGTTGTAGGAATTTAAAATTAATTTTCTATTTAAAAAGTTTAGGATTTATGTCCTATAGGATGTTTCTACCAATTAAATGTGGTTTACGTAATTTATTTAGGTTATTAGAGGTATTATTGAAGGTTTAATCAGTATAGTTTTATTATATCTTGAACTATATAAAATTATGAGTTGAGATTTGATATTTGAGTTAGAGTTTGATATGATTTTGATTAAGTGGAGGTTTGAAGAGTTGTTTAATAATTGTGTTATGCTCTTATAAGTTAGAAAAGAGATTTAATTGGTTCAGGATCTTGATATTGATGATTTTATGACTATATGTGTATTAAAGGTGAAACTTTAATTTATGAAATTGAGTGATTGATATGAGAGTACGGTATAGAGGTTATTTAAAGATTTAATGAGTGATTTGGGCTCATGAGAAGTGATCTATGACCTTGGATTGTTGAGGAAATTAGGATGTTGAGGATAATGATTGTAGAGGAAATTGGGCATTTGGGAGTTGAATTGTATAACTTATTTATTTTATTATGGCTTGTGGTTGATTGGTACCTACATTGATAATGTAGAGTTTTCTTGTGACTAGTGATCACTTGTGCTTTGCTCCTCAAGTTAAGGTTAAGCTTGGAGTTGAGGTAACTGGGGTTAATTTATTCTATATGCATGTTTTGAGTTGTAAGGTATTTTCTAAACCTTACTTTTATTTATACTACTTATATGTGTTTTGAAAAATTAAGTGTATATTTGAATATAAACTTAGTTTAGTGAAGCAGTGTATTTTCCAACTTATATATATATGAGTGGAGATTATGATTAAGATTGTTACTGTTGTGATAATTATGATGTTTTTGATGGAATGCTGTACATGGAATGATAATCTTGTAAAATGTTGTTGAAAACTATATTGATATATTGTTTTTTGTTATTGGATATGTTGGGTTGTGTGAAAGAGATATGGTAAAATTGTGTTCATTACCTCTCTCATTCCTGGCTCGGATTTTGAGTTGAGTGTTTTAGGCAGACATCTCCCTGTTATGGTATATTGGTGGTGGCATGGGAGGGGGCAGTATTCTTGAAGTGACTAGCCAACCTTTGGCTGGGTATACTAATACTGATAGGCTGTACCACCTCTAGAAGATATAAGGAGGAGAGGGATGAATGAATGGGGATGGTTCTAACTGTTGAAATAATTATATAATATTTAATTATTCAAAATATTATTATTATGTCAGTTAAACTTTCTTCTCTAACATGCAAACCTTTCTTGCATATTTTATAAAATGATTTTGGTTACTAAGACTTTATGTTTCACCCCGTCGTTGTTAATATTTTTCAAACAAGGCCTTTAATTTTGCTAGAGGCCAAGGGAAGCAGTCAAAAGCATAAGTGTCGTGAGCTTTGTAAGACTTTTTTGGTATTCATGTTGTATTGATTTCTATATTGTCATTCTAGGGCCCTTATGTTTTTGAAATACTATATTTATTGCTTAGGATAATTATTTAAACATTGTTGGGCCTGAGGCCTTATTTTGTATACTCTAATGTTTTGGTGGATCTACAATCATATCTTGTATTGGAAATTGTTTTGTGTAAACCCTTGATTGTAGGGTTCAGTGTTATAAAACTCATGGGCGATGATTTCTCCTGTTTGTTATTTGTGTGCCCAGAGTAGTGAATTCTCTATAGTGGGTTTATGGGCAGGCTTTGTGCCCTGAACCATGATGTGTTTTTTTTTGAAAAAATGGTTTTCAATTATCACTTGTGAATCAGGTTTTGTAAAACTATTATGGATAATTGTTGTTTGTAAGAAATGGTTTTTTCACTTTACAACCGATCTTAAATGTTTCAGAGTTTCTTCAGCTTTCAAAGTAAACCTCCTAACGCGTCTCTTCAAAATCTGAAGCCACATCAATAAACATCATCTTCATTTGTCATCTCTATTAATAAATGTAATCTCAATACATCCGATTTAAATACCCTTTTAGAAGCCGTCTTTTTGTTATAACTGGTCTTAAATGTTTTAGAGTTTCTTTAATTTCCAAAGTAAACTTCCTAATGCGTCTCTTCGAAATCTAAAGTCACTTCAATAAATGTAATCTTCATCTGAGTGTGAAAATTTTTTTGCTTGCTCGATATTCTCTGTGGTTGTTGCAGTTATTGTATACGAATTTGTATTTACTTGAGTGTGAAAAATATTTGCGTATGCTCTAATAATTGCAAATGTATATTAAAGAGTATGAAGAGCTTGAGAAGAGTCCAACATGTGTTATATGTAGTGGTGTTGGTAGGCTAGGATTATTTAATTTGTTGCTTACTTCAAACTCAATGTAGCTCTTGAACATATGCAATACATTCATGAATTTAAAGCAAGTAGCATTAATTCTAGCAAATCAACACTACCATATATATTACAAGGTTCAACCTACAATGGAAATAAACACAAGACATTCATGTATAGCATAAATGCTAGAGGAGTGCCAAACAGATCATATATTCATGATGTAACCCCCTTCACGATTAAGGTCGAGATTAAGTTCATAAACACATGGTAATGGGGAATTAGAGACCGTAAAATGATTTTGGACTTGATAAAAGTAAATTTCTTAAAATCAGGGTTTTCAAAAACTTTTCTAAATCTCTTCACAATGGTCTCATATCCATAATTCAAACATCACAAATGACCTGTATAGAATGATTCCATTCATAAATATCAGAGTACAATGTAAATTCCTGACACACTCGGGTTCTATTAATCAATTAAGGGTTTTACAAGGCATACATGCCCATAAATCAGTTTTCCCTTATCTAGGGGATTACACAAAATTATCCATATACAATTGTTTCCCCAACAAAATATCCAACATACAGAAGTATGATAACCAATTTATCCAAGATAAAACTCCTTGCCTGGAGCTTCATCCACTCTTTGTCACCCGTTTTTCTTTAGATCCTTTGGCCCTGTCTAAAAGTTTGTTTTTGGGAGAGTGAGATTATAAGGAATCCCCGTAGTGTCAAATCACTCATAGTATGCACAACCACAAAGCATGAAAGCAAATCATCACCCACACATAGCAACTACAACGACAGTTACAGTGGCAAGGGCAAGTATGACTTGCGTCACCCTTACATTTACTCATACTAAAGTGCTCACGCTATATTGCACATTCACAGTTCATATCACATATATCACCACAGCTAGAATCCATATAAAATATTTCACATATGCACAACCACACTGGCCAGATAATCAAATAGGAATCCACGATTCTATAATGCAGCCTTGGCAATTACAACAGTAGATACAACGGCAATTGTAGGTGTGATAGCCATCACCCCCTACGATTGCTCACGCTGTAATGCCCTACGGCCGATAACATATACACATGTTCACAATGGCCTTATGCCAAAGTTTTTCACAACACAATAATGATAAGTCATGCGTACCAAGCATCATACACAACATAAGACAAATGTCACCACCTTGGTCCTTCCGGGCATGCTGTGGCACCGGTCTCTCCCGAGTAAGGCAAATGTCAAATCCTATAATTCATAATTAGTGACGAAGTGTTATTTTCTATTGCAATACTTAAATGACTTCAAATAACTTAAATTGGTTATCATTTATGTTCTTTAGGAAGCTACAAATACCTCTAACAAAAGCCCTAAAGGGTTGGAAGAACTATCCCAAAGATCCCTTTTTAGAAGCACAAGAACAGAATTTTCACTGTTGCACTCGAGTGACGAAGGCCTCACTAGAGTTATTAGGAACTTTGCACTCGAGCATAAAGGTTAACACTCGAGTAATAGCCAAATGCTCACTCGAGTTCTAGGAGATGAAGCAAAGAAAGTGTTAACCCGAGAGCAATGGAAACTTTCAAAGAAGAGGAGCACTCAAGTGAAGACCCCTGTCACTCAAGTGACAGCTTAACACTCGCAAGTGTTAAGGCACACTCTTGAAACTTGGCAGCGAGTGACAACCCGAGATGAGAGTTCATGGTGTCAAATACACCTGCACTCGAGTGAGAGGAGGCTTACTTGAGTGAGAATCCACAACACTTGCAAGTGAGGCAACACTCTTGCCTTTCACCTGGATGTGCAACATGAAAGCTGAAGGCAGAAAGGGAAAATGCACTACAGCACTCGAGTGGACCCTAGATCACTTGAGTGATGCTTATCTGAAACCAGAAAACACAGAAAAACTGACAACACTTCCAGATTTTTACCCAAGTGATTCCAATAGTCCTAAATACCAAACCAAAGTTATTCCTACACAAAATGCACAAGGAATCACATGGAAACATCAGAATTACCAAATTCCTATTCTATTATCATGCTTTGGTCTTAAGCCATAATTAATACAAATTTCCAAAATCTCCAAAACTAACATTTCAACATTTATTCCATTTCTATCTATCCAAAACTCATACCAAGACACCATATTCATGACAGCAACATGTCAAACTCCCAATAACCCTCATTTTCGAAATTAAGGCCAAAATTCCAGATATTCAAAGCTAAATCAAATGCCACAAAACCTAGATAGAAGTGTTTCTCTTACTCACCTCTATAACTTTCCCAAAGGAACTTCTTGATCCTTCAAACCTCACAATTCCTTGAGAGCTCAAATCAACACCAATGGAAAATCTACCACTATGAAAATGAAACTCTCAAGCCAAGGAGCAAGATTAATGAAATGAGTTTTGGCATTTGAGGTGATTCTTCTTTCCTTTTTCAAGCTTTTCTTCTTCCTTCCAAAGCTCTAATGGCTGCTGAATAGGGAGAGAGAGAGAGAAAATGAGAGAGAAGAGTGTGGAGGAAGATGAGAAAATGATGATGATACTCCCTCCCATGCTTGCCCAGTAGAAACCGAGGGAAGGAAAGAGAGAGAAATAAATTTTTTATTCCCATTTGACTTTTCTCTCTACCACTCTCTTCATATAAGCTTGCCAAGTGTCACATTCCCATTGGTTCCCATAAAGCAAGTAACTAATTAGTTACTCTAACCACTCCATTAGCCATTTAGTCACGAATCTCATTTCTTATAGTTAGTAATTAATTTCTCCATTAATTAATGACTAATTAACCGAAAATTTCCCATTGATTTTGGCACATTTACCGAAAATTGCCACAAAATACATAATAATTCAGATTTAATTCACAAATCATTCTCAATAATTGTCATTAGCCCTTAATCAAAATTTGGGGCATTACAGTTCTCCCCTCATTCAATAAATTTTGCCCTCGAAATTTGCTACACATTATCAGGCATAAACTCAGGAAATCGCCTCTTCATGTCCGCTTATGATTCCCAAGTTGCTTATCTTAGAGACATTCCCTTCCAGACGACCTTCATAAACGGTAAGCTTCAATGCCTGAGCTGCCGCTCTTCACGATCGATGATACGCTTTGGCTCTACTCTATAAGTGAAGTTATCATGCAATTCAATCTCTTCATGTTCAATGACATGCTCAGGGTCTGGTTGATACTTCTTGAGCTGCGAGACATTGAACACATCATGCAATCTGCTCAAATTCAGGGGTAGTACTATCCGATATGCTATCGGTCTGATTCTTGCCAAAATATTAAATGGACCAATATACCTTGGACTCAGCTTCTTCCACTTGATTGCTCTCCCGATGCCTATGACTGGAGATACTCTCAAGAAAATATGATCCCCTACTTCAAAATCTAGAGGTCTTCTCCTTTTATCAGCATAGCTCTTCTATCAACTATGTGCTGTAAGGAGCCTTTTCTTGATAATTTTAATTTGCTCAGAAGTTTGCTCAACAAGATCTGGCCCATACAACTTCCTCTCAGATAACTCTGTCCAGCACAACGGTGACTGGCACTTTCTTCCATACAATGCTTCATACGGAGTCATCTGAATGCTCACATGATAACTGTTGTTATAAGAAAACTCAGCCAATAGAAGATAGTAGTCCCATTTTCCCTTGAAGTCTAGGACACACGCTCTCAACATATCTTCCAATGTTTGAATAGTCCTTTCTGATTGTCTGTCTGTCTGAAGATGATAGGCCGTGCTAAACCTCAACTGAGTACCCATAGCTTCATGTAGAGCCCTCCAGAATCTAGAATTAAATTGAGGATCTCTGTCGAAAATAATATTCTTTAGTGTACCATGGAGTCTCACTATCTCTTTGATGTATATCTCAGCCAGCTTATCAGGAGAATAGCTAGCATTGATAGGTATAAAGTGCGCTAACTTCGTGAGTCGATCAACAATCACCTAGATCGCATCATAGCTCTTGTTCCTGGGCAAGCCCACCACTAGATCCATAGTCATACTCTCCCACTTCTATTCTGGAATTTCCGGATTCTGAAGCAATCCTGGCTGTCTCTGGTGTTCAATCCTCACCTTTTAACAGGTAAGATATTACGCCACATCACTTAGTCACATCACTCTTCAACCTTGGCCACAAATACATAGATTTCAAGTTGTGATACATCTTGGTCATACCTGGGTGAAGAGTATACTGACTTTTATGAGCCTTATCAAGAATTCTCAGTCTCAAGTCAGCCTTCAGTAGAACATAGATTCTCTTATGGTAGTGCACCAGTCTACTAGGTGACAGATCATAATCTTGAGTCCCTCCTTGATCAATCATAGCTCGGATAGACTGGGCTCGCTCATCAAGCATATGAGCCTCTTCAATTTTAGTCCTCAGGTCATTCTCCCCTTGGACCATACCATAACTGACACACAAGATGTTATTTGAGAGATTTAAATCCCAAAATTCCTATATCAATTTCTTTTCTTGGATCATCATCATTGCCACTAGCATCGCCTTTCGACTTAAAGCATCCGTGATGACATTAGCCTTACCCGGATGATATTTGATCTCCAGGTTATAATCTTTCAGTAACTCCATCCACCGATGCTGTCTTATGTTCAACTCTTTCTGATCATATAGATATTTAAGACTTTTGTGGTTGCAGTACAATTCCATTGTCACACCATATAGGTAATGACGCCAAGTTTTCAATGCAAACATTATTACCGCAAGCTCCAGATCATGAGTAGGGCAGTTCATCTTATGCGATTTCAGCTGTCGAGAGGTATAGGCCACCACTCTTCCTTGCTGCATCAGGACATACCCTAACTCCTGCTTACTCACATCACTATACACAACATAAGCCTCACTAGGATCAGGTATAATCAACACTGGTGCCGTAGTCAACCTCTCCTCCAGCTTAGTGAAACTCCGCTCACAACGTTCATCCCATAAAACCGGTTGATCCTTCCTCGTGAGCTTGGTCATCGGCAATGCAATATGCGAGAAGTTCTGAATGAACCTCGGATAATAACCAGCAAGACCCAGAAAACTGCGAATCTCAGAAATAGTTTCTGGCCTTTTCCAATCAAGTACTGCTTCCACCTTACTGGGATCCATAGATACCCCGTCTCGTGAGATCACATGGCCAAGGAACTTTACTTCCGTAAGCCAAAACTCATACTTGCTCAACTTGGCATAGAGTTGGTTTTCTCGCAAGATTCCCAGCACAATTCTCAGATGCTGGTCATGCTCTTCTCTTCTTTTAGAGTATATCAGAATATCGTCGATAAGCACTACCACCAACTAGTCAAGATACTATCGGAAGACGCAGTTCATATAACCCATGAATACCACTGGTGCATTAGTCAACCCAAAGGGCATCATAAGAAACTCATAGTGCCCATACCTCATTCTGAAAGCAGTCTTCGGAACATCCGCTGCCTTTATATCCAACTGATGATATCCCAACCTTAGATCAATTTTGGAGAATACACACAAGCTAGATAATTGATCTAACAGGTCATCGATTCTTGGGAGAGGATACTTGTTCTTAATAGTAATCTTGTTTAGTTCCCTATAATCGATACATAACCGCAGACTCCCATCCTTCTTTTTCATAAACAATATTAGAGCTCCCCACTGCGATACACTGGGTTGGATGAACCCTTTCTCAAGCAATTCCTCAATTTGCTTCTTCAACTCCGCCATTTCGTTTGGGGCCATACGGTATGGGGCCTTTGATATCAAACCAGCTCCAGGCACAATCTCAATTGGAAATTGCACTTTCCTTTTTGGAGGAAATCCACTAAGATCGTCCAGGAATATCTTAGGGAATTCTCTTACCACGGGTATACTCTTTAGAGTTTCTCCTGTCTCTCCTTTTATGGAAAAGAACACCATATACCCCTAGCATCCCTTCTCAAGATATTCCTCCGCTTTAGCTGTTGAAAGAAAATTCAAACTGGCATACACAATGTTCCCCCACTGTGCATTACTATAAGCTATCTTCTTATTACCACAATCAAGTAGCACATCATTTGCTCTTAGCCAGTCAAAGCCCAGAATAATCTCTAGTTGTTGAACGGCAAACAAATCAAAACAACCACGGACTCAAGTCCTTCAACAACTATCACATAATTAAGTCAAGCTTCGGCCGTCATAGCCATGACACCCATTGGCGACGACACAACCAAGTCAAACGGAAATTTATGCACATGCAATCCCAGGAACTTTACACAGTCATAAGTAATAAAAGAATGACTTGCACCCGAGTCAAACAAAGCTTGTAACTCATTACCACCGAGAAGAATTTTACCTTAGATCAATTCAGGCGATTTTCGGGCCTCTTCATGTGTCAAAGCAAATACTCGACCCTGATTCCTGGTATAACCCCCTTCACGTTCAAGGCCGAGATTAGTTTGTAAAAACGTAATTAAGTTTGAATTAGAGACCATATATGATTTGAGACTTAGACAAAATAAAATTTCCCAAAAATCAGGGTTTTCAAAAACTTTTACAACACATGTTTCACAATAGTCTCATACTCACATTTCAAACATAAATGGCCTATACAGGTTGATTTCATTCATACATATAGAGTACATAATAGATTCCTGACACACTTAGGTTCCATTGATTAATAAAGGGTTTATACAAGGCATAACACCCATAATCTCTTTCCCTTTTTCTTGGGGATTACACAAACTATATCATACCATAAATATATACAATTGATTCCCAAGAATATATCCAAAAATTACAAGTATGATAACCAAATATTCCCAAAGTGAAACTCTTCCTCGTAGCTCTAACCGCTCTTTATCACCCTCTTCCCCTTTGCTCTTTTGGCCCTTTCTAAATTTGTTTTTGGGAGAGTGAGATTCTTAGGAATCCTCGTAGTGTCAAATCACTCATAGTATACACAACAACAAAGCATGAAAGCAAATCATCACACAACACACAGCAACTACAACGGCAGTTATAGTGGCAAGGGCAGGTATGACTCATGTCACTCTTACGTTTGCTCACGCTGAAGTGCTCAAGTTGTATTGCACAATCACATGATCATGTCACATATATCACCACAACTGGGATCCATATAAAATATTTCACATACACACACAGCCACAATGGTCGGATACTCAAACAGGAATCCACGATTCCACAACACACCCCTGGCAATTACGATGGCAGAAACAACGACAGGGGTAAGTGTGATAATCATCACCCCCTACAACTGCTCACGCTGTAATGCACTACGGGAGATAACACAACGGCCTTATGCCAAAGATTTTCACACAAAACAATGATAAGTCATACATACCAAGTATCATACACAACATGAGAGAAAAGTCACTACCTTGATCCTTCCGGGTGTGCTCTGGCCCTAGTCTCTCCCGAGTAGGGCAAATATTAAATCCTATATTTATAATTAGGGATGAAGCTTTATTCTCTATACCAATACTCAAATAACTTTATATCACTTAATTTGGTTATCATTTATGCTCTTTAGGATGCTAAAAACCACCTCTAACAAAAGCCCTAAAGGGTTGAAAGAACTATCCCAAAGATCCCCTTTTGGTAACACAAACACTGGTATCTTTCACTGAGATACTCAAGTAAAGATGACCTCACTCGAGTAATAATGTACGGACACTCGAGTCATGGAAGCAACACTCGAGTGTTAGCCTCACCCTCACTCGAGTCCTAGGAAGTGTGGTGCAGAAAGTGCTTACCTGAGAGTAGAAAGGAATGACATCAATCAGAATTGCTCGTTGCACCAGAGCATGACCTCTATCACTTTAGTGGAAGCCTAATGCTTACCCGAGTACCCCAAAGTGAGGTTCAGAAAGTGCTCACCCGAGAACATAAGAAACTTTCAGAGAAAGACATCACTCGAGCAGGAACAAATACTCTCGAGTGATGGCTTAGCACTTGCGAGTGCTAAGACACACTTTTGAGAAGTTGGTTGTGAGTGATAACCTGAGAAGAAAAGTTCATGGTGTTAAACACACCATCACTCGAGTGGGAACCCTCCACACCCGCAAGTGAGGCAACACTCTTGCCCTTTACACACGGAAGTGCAATATGAAATCTGAAGGTAGAAAGGGAAAATGTACTACCACACTCGAGTAGGCCCATCCTCACTCTAGTAATGTTTATCCCGCACTCGAGTGAACCCCAGATCATTCGAGTGATACTTATCAGAAACCAGAAAACACAGAAATTGACAACACTTTCCAGATTTGTACCCAAGTGCTTACAATGGTCCCAAACTCTCAACCAAAGCTATCCCCATGTAAAATCACCCAAGGAAGCCAATGGAAACATCAAAATCACCAAATTCCTATTCCATTATCATGCTTTGGTTTTAGGCCACAAGGAACAACAATCCCAAAACATTATCAACTTCACATTTTTACCTCAAACCAATTCTATTTATCCAAAACACATACCAAAACACCTATTTCCATACCAACATGTCAAAACTACCAATGACCCATATTTTCAAAAATAGGGCAATAAATCCATAAATTCCAAACTAAACCAGTTGGCATAAAACTCAGATAGAAGTGTTTCTCTTACTTACCTCTATAACTTTGCCAAAGAGGCTTCTTGATTCTCCAAATTTCACAATTCTTTGAGAGCTCAAATCAACACCAAATGGCAAACTAGATGTTGGAAATTGTGCCCTAAGGGCCAATCATTGTACTTTAAACATTATTATTTTAATGAAATTTCTCCATTCTGTTATCATATTATTTGCATGTTAACTGTAATAATTGTATCCTTGGATAATTCATAAAGATTATCCTAAAATGTCCCTGGTCGGTCATCTATGCGGGAGCAGAGATGAAACAAGATCAGTATGACTTTGATAAGATATGGAGATACGAATCAAAGTCTTAGGCACTTGTAAGAGTACAAGGTGCTGGACCGACCCACTATGAGAAAGCTACATGGATCAAGTCATAAGCTTTTCTCATGTATAACCACGTCACTAAACCTGAGGTCATCATGGATTCCTACATGAGAGTTGCTAAGTTTTGAACTAGTCAAAAGTCACTTTTGACCGGGTGATGATAAAGGCTACGATCAGGCTTGGTGGTTTTTCATGCAGAGGAATATGAATGATCAAGATGGAAATTGTCCCTCACATTAGTAGAGAGATATTACTGGGCTCCTCGATGAGTGAGTCTGAGAAATGTATGGTCATACTATGATAGAAAGGAGTTTGTCTCTATTATCAAGCTACTCAGGAATCGAGAAAGTAATGGTCAGGAACAAGAGGATGACATTATCCATGCCTTATCCTTGATCGATATATCGTGTGACAAAAGGGATGTGACATGGTTGTATAACAGGTTGCATTGTAATAACGATCCTCATATGGATTAGGTAGTCGTAATGTCTTGCTAGAGGCCGCTTGCGACTTTTTGGGTTACTATAGTTATTGTCCCACTGCCAACTTCATATAGGCCTACAAGGTTGCACACAAGAATGGCCCAACACGAGATAATGTTTAATTTAGGGTGGACGAATTTTATATTTATATATATATATAATATAAAATTCATTAATAATATTATATAGATATATATATTTTTGAAATATATATATATATGTATATATATATATATGATATTATTATATATTCTGCTAGTTTTAAATTTAATTTATTAAGATATATTAAATTTAATAACTAACATGATAGAGATATAATATCTCAGATTTAATTTATGAAGATAAATTAAATCTAATGGCTCTTTATTTGGATTAAATAAATAGGTTAAATTAAAACTGTTGGACAGACTTAATTTAAACTGAATTTATTTAATTAGCTCATCAAGATAATTAATAGTTAATTAATTTCAAAATTAATGATGATTAATTTTGAAATTTGAAAATGGCCCTCATAGGTTATAAACTTGATAGAGCAGATATATTGATATGGACATGAGAATTGAGAGCCACAAGGGAAACCCTAGAAGATATTAGAGGCGCTAGCACGCAGTCTTGGTCAAAGAGCATTCGTGTGGATACCGGTAGAGGGAGCGGACCTGACATGTTGGCTCGTAGAGATCGTGAAAACCCTGAATCATAAAAGGTATGAATCCTTCCGACTTGGTTTAAACGCTGTTGATAGATCCTCGATTAGGATTGGTAAAATATTAAATTCTTCCACTGTGCCTACCGATCCTAACAGTGGCATCAGAGCCAGATCAATTGTGCGTTTAAACTGAGTTTAGTTCTTATACATGTGATATATATGGGATATATATGTTTGTTCATAAGAAAATGTCTGAATATGTTAAATCGAAAAAGAATATGTTCAACGTTAATGTGCGTTTTTCAGATAGTGCTGTATGTTTATGCGATTTGGTGAAATTGTTTCGATTATATGTGATATGTTTAAGTTTCAATTTCGCCACTGGCTTCGCGATTTCTATTCTGGATTTGATCTGAAGTAGAATTCATCGTTTAGGTTTCGATTAGGTGAAGAACATGGCGTACAGACACGTTAGGGTCTCTAATTGGATTTAGGGATTCGTTTTGAATAAGCATGAAATTGGGTAGGGTACCTGAGATCGTAGTTGGCGGCAATCAAATCGGGTCCAGGTTCGGATATCTATTCGGGTAATAGGGATCCAAACTATGGGGAAGACAATCTGGATCAGAAGCGTTCTGGGCCATTGTTGTTTTTGTTTTGAAAAATTGGGTCCGAACTAGTGGGACCGCCGTGACCACCTCTGCGTAGCGCAATATAATCTGATCACGACATTTATTGCTTTTCATATTGTATGAATTCTTGTTGTGGTTTATTATTTATACTTGTTTAGGTATGGTGAACAACATGGCTTTAGAATGTTACAAAGAGTTATAATATTTAAATACGGCCTGCGTGCCATGCCTTTCTCTAAATACTCTCGATGTACATTCTCTTCTCATCTCACTCCCCTCGAATGTTTAAATGAGATTTCTCTCAATGTATTTCTTTTCTTATTTAGAGAAGTCCTCTCATTGGCTTGGGAGGATTTTAGGTTAGGTAAGCCATGTTGTGTCACATTTAAATTATGCTTTTAATTAGATCATTGCATGAATACTTTTGCATTTACATGTATTTATCTGTATGAGATACGACCATGATTGCATCCATATAAACAAAACTAATTAATTAAGCCCTCTGAATCAAATATTAAGTCATAACGCCGTCAATTAATGAATACTTGTCAAATCCTAGATCGCTCAATTATGGAAACCACCAAAGTGGATGCGCTTGAGTTATCTTGATGAGACAAGCATGAGTAATGGTGCTGCTCATAATATTCATTATTGTTTTGACTTAATTGAGATTAACAAAATGGTTTTTGAATCTCAAGGCATTAAATGGGGTTAAACATGCCAGATCATATGATGATTAAATCCCATAAAGATCTAAGAGTTACATGTGATGCAATTGGTAAATAGGTTACCTACCTAAATAACTTGAATTTAAGCGTCTTGCCAAAGCGGACTTAAGTTTAAGCCAAATATGGATCTTAGCCCACTAATTATTATATTGAGGGTTGTTAATTTAGTGGGAGATTACTAACTAACTTTGCAAATTTTAATTGTAGAATCATGTCGACTAGTAATATTGCTACACTATCATTGCGATCGGTCCTTGAGAAGGACAAACTCAATGGGACAAACTTTCTTGACTGGTTCAGGAACTTGAGAATTGTTCTCAAGCAAGAAAGAAAGGTTTATATCCTAGATCAACCCATTCCTGAGGAGCCTGCAGCCAATGCTCTAAGAGCTCAGAGAGATGCTTACACAAAGCATAAGGATGACTTTGTAGATGTAGGTTGCTTGATGCTTGCCACTATGGTTCCAGAGCTCCAAAGAGATCTAGAACTCATGGTGGCTCATGAGATGATTGTAATCTCAAGGAAATGTTCCAGCAACAGGCAAGGCAAGAAAGGTATGAGACCATAAAGGCCTTACATTCCTGCAAAATGGCTAAAGGTGCATCAGTTAGTACTTATGTGTTAAAGATGAAAGGCTATACTGATCACCTTGAGAGGCTTGGATTTCCCATGAGCCAGGAGTTAGCTACGGATTTGATCCTCAACTCACTCCCGGAGAGTTATGACCAGTTTGTTATGAACTACAACATGAACAATATGGAGAAATCAATTTCTGAGCTGCATGGGATGCTCAAAACTGCTGAGCAAAGCATTAAGAAAAAGCCTATCACAGTTTTGGTGGTTCAGAAAGGAAAGGGTATGAAAAAGAAAGGGAAGGGCAAATGGAAGGGTAATGGTTCAAGTGGTAAGACCAAAGAGTCAAACAAGCCCGAAACCAAGCCTGCACCCAAGAAGGTAAAGCCTCCAAAGGAAGGAGTCTGCTACTTCTGCAATGAACCCGGTCATTGGAAGAGGAATTGCAAACTCTACCTGGAAGATATGAAAAAGAACAAGAAGGATAGCAAGGCTATTGCTTCAGGTATTTATGTTATAGACATTCATTTTTCTACTTCCTCTACATAGGTATTAGATATTGCATGTGGTTCTCATATTTGTACAAATGTACAGGGTCTAAAGGACAGTAGAAAGCTAAAGAAGGGCGAGGTGGACCTACGAGTTGGAAACAGAGCAAGAGTTGCTGCTTTAGCCATAGGCACTTATGAATTAGTTCTGCTCAGTGGGCTTTTGTTAGTTTTGAACAATTGCTATTATGTTCCTGCTTTGAGTAGTAACATTGTTTCTCTTTCTTATTTAGATAAGGAAGGTTATACTTCCATTACTAGGAATGGTAAATGTTCTATTTATCATAATGACATTTTCTATGCTGATGGTGATTTGCATGTTGGACATTATATATTAAATTTGGAACATCCTAATAATGGGAATATCTATAACATAACTTCTAAGAGGATAAAACCAAACAATTTGAATCCAACCTACCTATGGCATTGTTGTCTAAGCCACATAAATGAGAAACGCATTTCTAAACTCCATCAAGATGGATTTCTAAACTCATTTGATTTTGAATCATATGATACATGCAAATCTTGCTTATTAGGAAAGATGACTAAGGCACCTTTTACTGGGCACACTGAGAGGGCCACTAAATTATTGGGCCTCATACATATAGATGTATATGGACCATTAAATATAGCTGCCAGAAGAGGTTATGTCTACTTCATTACATTTATAGATGACTTTAGTAGATATGGCTATATCTATCTAATAAAACATAAATATGAATTCTTTGCTCAAATATTCACCACCTTGATCAGATCGAAGTGTTTTAATTGTTTTACCAAGTTGGTTTTGTACTTCATTTTGGAATATTTTAAACATTTCAAAAGATGGGTGAAGGTGCAAAAATGCCCATCTATATATGTCACATGTGCGCCTGGCACCATTTACATTCCTTGGGTGCAAAAATACCCATGATCTTTACAAAAAGGGGCAAAAATACCAGCAACGTCAATTGAGGCAAACGACCGTTAAGTTTTTTTTTGTGGGCCCCACTTTAATATTTTTTAATTAATTATTTTAAGGGCTAAGGTATAAAATTACCTATCCACATATCTTTCAGGTGCAAAAATACCTATGATCATTAAAAAAGTGGACAAAAATGCCAGCTTCGTTAACGAAGGGAAACGACCATTAATTTCTGATTTTGTGAGCCCACTTTAATCATTTTTAAATAATTATTTAAAAAACTCTCACTCTCTCTCACTCTCTTCTTGCACCCCTTTCCCTCTCATCCTCCTTTCTCTCTCCTCGTCTAAACTAGAGCCCCACCTTCACACCGGCAATAACTCTCTAAGGCCACCCACATGGTCACCGCCTTTATACTACCCGCTCCCTCCAAATGCCCTTTCATAGTTCATCATCGAAACTTTTCCCCTTATTAACGAAGCCAGAATTTAATGAATGTTTGCCTTCATTAATGGAGCTGGAATTTTATCCCCATTTTTAATGATTATAGGTAATAATTAAAAGCTTAATGTAGAGAGGTATTTTAAGGTTTTAATTAATACCTATGATTATTAAAAAAAGTGGACAAAATGTTACTTTTAGTTAATACCTATTATCATTTTGTCCGCTTTTTTAATGATCATAGCTTTTAATTAATACCTATGATCATTAAAAAAGGGGACAAAATGCCATCACCATTAATGAAGATAAATGTTCGTTAATTTCTAATTTCGTTAATGAAGGGAAAAGTTTCGATGATGAACTACAGAAGAGCATTTGGAGGGAGCGGGTAGTATAAAGGCGATGACCATGTGGGAGGTCGGAGAGAGTTATTACCGGTGTGAAGGTGGGGCTATAGTTTGGACGGTGAAAGGGAAAGGAGAGTGAGAGGGAAAGGGGTGCAGGAAGAGAGAGAGAGAGGGTGAGAGTTTTTTAAATAATTATTTAAAAATGATTAAAGTGGGCTCACAAAATTAGAAATTAACGGTCGTTTGCCTTCGTTAACGAAGCTGGCATTTTTGTCCACTTTTTTAATGATCATAGGTATTTTTGCACCCGAAGGATATGTAGATAGGCAATTTTGCACCTTAGCCCTTAAAATAATTAATTAAAAATATTAAAATGGGGACCACAAAAAAAAATTAACGGTCGTTTGCCTCAATTGACGGAGCTGGTATTTTTGCCCCTTTTTGTAAAGATCATGGGTATTTTTGCACCCAAGGAATGTAAATGGTGCCACGCGTACATGTGACATATGTAGATAGGCATTTTTGCACCTTCGCCCATCTTTTG
Source organism: Inga leiocalycina (assembly GCA_963242795.1). Classification (NCBI taxonomy): domain Eukaryota; kingdom Viridiplantae; phylum Streptophyta; class Magnoliopsida; order Fabales; family Fabaceae; genus Inga; species Inga leiocalycina. Next base: position 47,505,167 of record OY725324.1, read on the forward strand.
AAATGTTTAAAATATTCCAAAATGAAGTACAAAACCAACTTGGTAAAACAATTAAAGCACTTCGATCTGATCAAGGTGGTGAATATTTGAGCAAAGAATTCATTGACCATCTTAGGAGTTGTGGGATAATCTCATAATTGACTCCTCCAGGAACACCACAATGAAATGGCGTTTTTGAACGGAGGAATTGAACACTATTAGATATGGTTTGATCTATCATGAGTCAAACAAATCTTCCACCATCCTTTTGGGGACATGCCCTAGAGACAGCTGCGTTCACACTAAATCGTGTTCTATCTAAGGCAATTGAAAAGACACCATATGAGATATGGACTGGAAAGAAACCAAGTTTATCTTTTCTCAAGATCTGGGGATGTGAGGTATATGTTAAGCAACAAGCCTCTGATAAATTAGCGCCCAAATCCACAAAGTGCCTTTTCGTGGGGTATTCTAAAGAAACGAAAGGATACTATGTCTACAATCCCACCGATAACAAAGTGTTTGTTATTCGAAATGGTAAGTTTCTAGAAAGAGAGTTTGTCTCTAAAACAACCAGTGGGAGCGACGTACATTTCGAAGAAATTCGAGAGCCACAAGATAGTACAAAACCACATATGGAAATTAGAGAAGACTCACAACAAATTGCTGAGCCTCCTCAAGTAACACAATGTCCACGAAGATCTGATAGGACACGACATCAGCCTCAGAGATATGGATTTCTGATTACTGAAGGCCGTGATGTGTTGCTCATTGAGCAAAATGAGCCCACCACCTATCGAGAAGCCACAGTGGGACCAAACTCTGAGAAATGGATGAATGCCATGAAGTCTGAAATGCAATCCATGTACGACAATCAGGTATGGACCTTAGTCGATCCACCTAAAGGTGTAAAAACCATTGGGTGCAAATGGGTTTTCAAGGAGAAAACTGACATGGATGGCAATGTAAATGTCTTCAAGGCACGACTGGTTGCAAAAGGATTTACTTAAACTCATGGTGTAGACTATGATGAAACCTTTTACCCAGTTACAATGGCCAAATCAATCAGAATCCTTCTTGTCATTACAGTATATTATGACTATGAAATATGGCAGATGGATTTCAAAACAACCTTCCTTAATGGAAAGCTGCTTGAGGATGTGTACATGACACAACCTGAAGGTTTTGTGCGTCCAGAGGACTCTGGAAAAATTTGTAAGCTTCAAAGATCCATTTATGGATTGAAGCAAGCATCTCGGAGCTGGAACCATCGTTTTGATGAAGTAGTCAAAGAGTTTGGATTCATTCAAAACATCGATGAACCTTGTGTTTACAAAAAGGTTAGTGGGAGCATAGTTGTATTTCTAGTGCTTTATGTAGATGACATCCTACTCATTGGGAATGATATTCCTACCTTGTAGAGTATCAAGTCTTGGTTAGGAAAGTCCTTTTCAATGAAAGACTTAGGTGAAGGCACCTATATCCTAGGGATTAGGATCTATAAGGATAGATCCAAAAGACTAATAGGCCTAAGTCAGAGCACATACATAGACAAGATACTACATAGGTTCAATATACAGGATTCAAAAAGGGGTTACATGCCCATGTCTCATAGCATCCATCTTAGCAAGGATCTGTGTCCTAGTACTCCTGATCAGTGAGATCACATGAGTAAGGTTCCATATGCCTTGGCCATTAGATCCATCATGTATGCCATGTTATGTACTCGACCGGATGTCTCGTTTGCCTTAAGTATGACCAGCAGATAGCAACAAGATCCTGGTGAGGGTCATTGGACTGCCGTCAAGAATATCCTAAAGTACTTAAGAAGGACTAAGGACTTATTTTTGGTTTATGGTAGATTGGATGATAAGCTCTGCGTAATCGGTTACATAGATGCAAGTTTCCAGATTGACCAAGACGACCTTAAATCGTAATCTAGATACGTATTCCTCCTGAATGGTGGAGCAGTAACCTGGAAGAGCTCCAAGCAGAGCACTGTAGCAGATTCTGCAACAGAAGCTGAGTATATAGCAGCATCGGATGCAGCTAAAGAAGCCGTTTGGATCAGAAAGTTCATTACTAAACTAGGGGTGGTGCCTACTATCTCAAATCCAATAGATTTGTTCTATGATAATAGCGGTGCTATTGCACAGGCCAAAGAGCCTAGGTCACATCAAAAGACCAAGCATATACTCAGGCGATTTCATCTTATTAAAGAAATCAATGATAGAGGTGGTATAAAGATATGCAAAGTAGCAGGAGACGATAATGTTGCTGATCCTCTTACTAAGCCGCTTGCACAGGCAAAGCATGAGCGTCATGTTAGGACAATGGGAATTAAACAAATTAATGATTGTACATAGGGCAAGTGGGAGGATGTTGGAAATTGTGCCCAAAGGGCTAATCATTGTACTTTGAAAATTATTAATTTAATGAAAATTCTCCATTCTGTTATCATATTATTTGCATGTTAACTGTGATAATTGTATCCTTGGATAATTCATAAAGATTGTCCTAAAATGTCCTTGGTCGGTCATCTATACGGGAGCAGAGATGAAACAAGATCAGTATGACTTTGATAAGATATGGAGATACGAATCAAAGTCTTAGGCACTAGTAAGAGTACAAGGTGCTGGACCGACCCACTATGAGAAAGCTACATGGATCAAGTTATAAGCTTTTCTCAAGTATGACCACGTCACAATGCCCTTTGACCTGAGGTCATCATGGATTCCTACATGAGAGTTGCTAAGCTTTGAACTAGTCAAAAGTCACCTTTGACCGGGTGATGATAAAGGCTACAATCGGACTTGGTGGTTTTTCATGCAGAGGAATATGAATGATCAAGATGGAATTTGTCCCTCATATTAGTAGAGAGATATTACTGGGCCCATCGATGAGTAAGTCTAAGAAATGTATAGCCATACTACAATGGAAAGGAGTTTCTATTTTTATTGTCAGACTATTCAGGAATTGAGAAAGTAATAGTCAGGAATAAGAGGATGACATTATCCATGCCTCATCCTTGGCCGATATATCATGTGACAAAAGGGACGTGACATGGTTGTATGACAGGTTGCATCATGTTAACGATCCTCATATGAATTGGGTAGTCGTGATGTCTTGCTAGAGGCCGCTTGCGACTTGCGGGTTAATACATTTATTGGCCCACTGCCAACTTCATATGGGCCTACAGGGTCGCACACAAGAATGGACCAATACGAGATAATGTTTAATTTAGGGTGGATGAATTTTATATATATATATAATATAAAATTCATTAATAATATTATATAAATATATATTTTCGAAATATATATATCTTATATATATATATTATATGATATTATTATATTGTGTTAGTTTTAAATTTAATTTATTAAGATATATTAAATTTAATAACTAACATGATAGAGATATAGTATCTCAGATTTAATTTATGAAGATAAATTAAATCTAATGGCTCTTTATTTGGATTAAATAAATAGGTTAAATTAAAACTGTTGGACAGATTTAATTTAAACTGAATTTATTTAATTAGCTCATCAAGATAATTAATAGTTAATTAATTTTGAAATTAATGATGATAGCCTTCATAGGTTATAAACTTGATATAGCAGATATATTGAGATATACATGACAATTGAGAGCCGCAGGGAAACCCTAGGAGACATTAGAGACGCTAGCACGCAGTTTCGGTTGGAGAGCATTCGTGTGGATACCGGTAGAGGGAGCGGACCAGACGTGTTGGCTCCTAGAGATTTTGAAAACCCTGAATCATAAAAGGTATGAATCCTTCCAACTTGGTTTAAACGCCATTGATAGATCCTCGATTAGGATTGGTAAAATTTTAAAACTCTTCCACTGTGCCTGCCGATCCTAACAGAAACATCGTAAGGACTTGGGATCGAGTTTACTGACACTTGGACGAACATCCCAAGCAAGACAAACACAACCAAAGATTTTTAGATCAATAGGAAATAGCTTAGTGGTGGGAAACATAATAGAATATGGACTATCCGCACCAAGAATAGCCGAAGGCATACGATTTATGAGAAAATAGGCTGTAGAAATGACATCGGGCCAAAAAATTTTAGGAACAGAGGAATGAAACATGAGAGCTTGAGTTGTTTCTAAGAGATGTCGGTTCTTTCTTTCAGCAAAGCCGTTTTGAGTAGGGGTATCAACACAAGAGGATTGGTAAAGAATACCATGACTTTGCATGTACTTGGTGAATGGGGCAGAAAAATATTATTTTGCATTATCACTTCGTAAGATTTTCATAGGAGTGTTAAATTGGGTTTGAATTTCAGCACAAAAATGACAAAAGTGAGTAAATAATTCAGAACGTTGTTTCATTAAGTAAAGCCAAGTGGTTCGGGAAAAATAATCTACAAAAGTGACAAAATAACGATAACCAGTTTGAGATAGGATTGAACAAGGGCCCCAAACATTAGAATGTACTAACTCAATGGGGACACAACCCGTTTATGGACACAAGGTGTCAAATGAACACGATGGCATTTGGCAAACTGACAGGACTCACAATTTAAAGTAGACACAGAAGAGAATTGAGGATACAATTTTTGGAGAGATTACAGAGAGATATAACCTAAATGACAACGAATTTCAAATAGAGACGACCCACCAGAACAAGCAACAGAACGTGGTACTTGATCATCAAGGATATAATGGCCACTAGATTCATAGCCTTGACCAATAATCTGCCTCTTCGTGAGATCCTGAATCAAACAATGGTCAGGAAAGAGGATAATAAAACAATTTAATTGTCGAGTAAGTTTGCTAGTAGATAAAAGATTAAAGGCAAGGTCAAGAACATAAAGGACAGAGGATAAAGGAACATATGGGCTAGGTCTGATAGTGTCAGATTTAAGAACACGAGAATAAGAACTATTGGCAATAGTTATACCAAAGGGATTGGCATAAGGTGCATGTGAGGAGAACAAATTCTTGTTACTTGTCATATGATCAGTAGCACCATAATCGATAATTCACTTTGAGGAACAGGTAGCATGGCTAGAAGTAATATTACCTGTAGCAAGAGCACCTGAAGTTCTAGACTTAGATTCAACTATCATCAAACGAGAAGATGTACCAAATAGCAAATAAGCAGAGATGCAACAATTTGAAATATCCCAAACGAGGCTTCAAGGTCCTCCAACCACAACAACAAACGTCATACTAGTGACCAAATAGAAATTTACCATAAATATCCCAAATGATGAACAGTAGCCGTCAATGAATAGTACCTTTGAATTTGCAAATGACAGGTTGGTTCTTCAAATTGCAGAAATACCAGTTCAGATCTTTGAAATTTGAAAATGACAGTTTGGGCTTTGAATTTTAGAAATACCATTTTAGTCCTTCAAATTTTAAAATGACAGATTTGATCTCAAAGGCCAACTAAAAATTGTATCACATCCAGGAACCAAATGGAATACTTAGGGAGACAATTTGGGTAGTAGATAGTACACAAAATGGTCACACCGAATACCAAGACCAACTAATAATAATAAGGAAACACAACTTGCCACACAAATGAACCAATCCAGAAGTAATATGAGACTTTGTAATACCACAAATAGAAGAAGGAACCCACAAAAACAGAGGCACTAACCCAAATGACGAAATCAGCAACACACTTCAACTGTAGGAACAGAAGTTGTTGGACTTTAGGTCCAAGTCCGCCCTTGAAGGGCCGGACTATTTGATTAGGATACAAGTAACCTAATCAAATAAGAATCAAATCAGTATTAATTACAAATTGGGGAATAAGTTAGTATTAATTATGGGATTGTTAATTGAAGAACAAGTCACCATAATTAGAAAATTAATTAAGAATCAATTAATTTAATTACTGTCTTAGAAGGCAAGAAGGAGTGCACATGTTTCCTAAGTAGTGGCCACTCTAAACCACTATAAAGAAGGTGTACCTCCTCAATTGCAAATCAACCTTGCTATTAAGTTTTGTAGCAATCTTTTCTCTCCTACCATCTTTCTTGTTTTGGTGATTTGATGTGTAAATTACAATTAGGCTCTAGTAGTCTAATATTTGTGTGGACATTATTATGGAGCTTTAACCCGGATCCGAACATGGATTCACCCTGGTATGCCAGTCCTCTCCCTCCTTATTTTTTTCCTACAGAAGTGAAGAATGTAGTCCAAAAATTCAAAGGTAGTCTAATGCCTATCAAATTTCAAGGGTTGATAAAGTATAACAAGATTATCAGAATGCCACAAATGGCATTGCAAATGACCACCTGAGGAAGGCACATGTGTGAGGCGTGTATTTGACAGCCAGAGACTATGGCGGCTCATGGGAGGCCACGCGCGGCCGGAACACTGCCGAATTTGGGGTATTGGTCGATCTTGAGGCGATTGACATGAAGGTGGGGCGCGTGTGGTCAGAATCAACTCTAGCAAAGGGGGATCTAAAAAAGAAAGAAGCTTGTTTGCCAAAAACAAGGAGGTAAACTAAAACCTAGGGCTCGGATACCTTGTAAGGATTCAAATCAAGTTCTCATCTATATCATCGTGTTGTACAAATATGTATGCATATGTATTTTCATTTCAAAATCAAAAAAAGATTCATAACTCCTATGTTTCCTAACGTTAATGTTTGAATACGTTTCTCTGACAATAATAGTAGATAAAAATGATAATCTCCTTAGATCGAGAAGCAGTTATCAAAATCCAAGTTTAAATTTATCTAAACTCATCTTTTCTATAGGTTGAATTTTATATCTTTTTTAAATAGTTTCAACTAATTATATTTTTATTTAAAACCTGTCGATTATTAAATTTTATTTAATATATTAATTCATTTTAGTCTGTCTCAATCCATACTAACCAAAATCTCAACTTGATAACCAATAAATCAATAATAAATATATGCCTCTACATCCGTTAAAATAATCCTTTAAATCCCACAATTTGTGGTTCGCCCTAATCAATTCTTTTCTCATAAAATTCAATTCAAATTTCAGATATCCTAATCAGCTCTATATAATAATAATCAATAAATAAATATTAAACTAAAGTTGACAGTACCAAAAAACAGATAAGCCAACATGGACAACTTCATCTACGCCCCCTTCTCATTTTTCCCCCTTCGCCATTGCATCATGTGGAGTCAGCGTATAAGAGATTTTCATATCATCATCCTCAAAGGCCTCCTTAACACTGATGGCCTCCTTAAAACTCCTTGATTCACAGTTCCTCAATCATATCAGCATATGTCTAAAAGTAAATAGAATTAAGCAAAAAAATTAAACGGGATAAATGGTCAAGTTAAATGTAAGCCTAGCACTGCAATTGACGAATAATCTCATGCAGTTAACATTAAACAGAATGAGAAATAATTTGAAGCCATCGAGGTGAAGTAAACACAAACAGCATTGAAGAAAACTAAAACATGAAGTAAAACCTATCGAAACAAAGATAATGTAATTGTGCGAGACACATGGGAAAGAATTGCCACTACAATGAAGTAAGGCAGCAGACAAAATAATAAGGACAAAGATAACAACCTTCATGTCTGTGCTGTGATGTGAGCGTTGATACTTGCTAGTGATTGCATGCAACCAGAACACCTCAAGACCTACACACACATAGCCTAGGAGTCGTGAGAATAATTAAATTTAATGAAACAGAATTTCGTTTTTTAAATTTTGAAAGATAATTGAAGTTATGGCAATTGGACCAATAACATTTATAACCATTGAAAAAAAACAAAAGCGGAATCTTGGGTTTTAATGCTCACAGTGATTGGACAAATGGAGGGGCAAGTTTGAATTGTGAACAATGGATCAATTATGTAACCAATAAAATTAATGCAAAAATTTAAAAACGCAGCCACCTAATAAAGGAAAGGAAAACTGGATGATGTGGCTGATATGTGTAAGTGGCACCAATAAGTGAGATTAAAAATGCTGATATCATAGATTAAGTGGCCCAATTAACACTAAGCTAAACTATTGATAATATATATTGATGACTGGGCACTCCTAAATAGGAGGAGGAGGAGGAGGAGACTATTAAGCGGTGAGAAATAGGTGGGAGATTGTGAAAGAACAACAGGAAGAGGAGAGAGAAATGGCCGAAGGTTGAGGAATTGGCAGTCGCCGTGAAGAGCTGAAGAAGACATTTCCAGTGTTGATTCAATTTTTAACAGCCGGTGCAATGTGAGCTCTCGGATCAGCTGAACGATAAGATTTTAAGATTCTGAGGGTCACTGAGGAACAAGACGCTTAGAGTATCTGAATCTTAGATTTCTCCGACACCGCTTAGCATCCTCATCTCATATCTTCTGCCCCCATCCACTCCAACACGGTAGGTCCTCTTTAGTTATATATTCGGTTCTTAATTATACTTATTTAGAACTAAGATCAAATTCTTAAATATGTCTTGAATACAGATGAGTACAAAAGATAATGAGCCCCAATCATTACAAATTGTCACCACCAAGTCCAGTGGAGCCCACATCACATACAAACCATATCAGCGAAAAAAGCAACAGAAAGCACGATAAAACACAAAGCCCAAGCACAAGAGACAACATTAAGACCAAGAAATAAAACGCCAACCCTGATACTATAAGCTTGCACTCCGATGGTGAGGTAGAATAGAAGATGATGACAGTGAGCTTCCATTCACCATGCCACTACGGCCAGAGAAGCCAGGACATATGTATCCCGTAGGATACTGAAAGAGCAACGGATTTATTCCTCATTAATTAGCTCAAGTTTCATATTTTTAAAATATGAACATACTGAGATAGACATTTTTACAAACTCTATATCCATCTCATCTATAGCTACCTCCATGTTAGTAAACATTTGGTTGTCAAAAAGTAGTGTGAAATTGAAAGGAATTCAAAATTTTGATACTTGAGAACTCACATTTCCTAGTTGTGGAGCATGAAAGCTTGAGGTGGAAGAAGATGAGATGACTCCATTGTTGGATTAATAGAAGTGTTTGTCCAATGCAGCCACGCAGTGAGCACAGAGCGAACTATTCTTTTGCCGTTTACTAAAAAAGAAGTGTTTGTCCATAATTGGCTTCACACATACCATACCATACTCTGATGTATCTTATTGGGTCATGGCATATTTGAGTTATCGTTTAACCAGATCAAGGTGGAGCCCAACACTTCAATAGTTCTTTAGTTGAGGAGAAACCTGTGTCTCTACTCAGCTAACAACATCTAAGAAAGGAAGGAATCAAATATAGTAAACCACAGCAAAAAGGTGAGGGAACACCAGAACAGATGAAATCATCGATAGATATTAAAAAACAAACACAAGTCTTCGGAATTCTTCATTCTTCATTCTTCATTCTTCTGTTCCCTCAACAATAGAGGACAGTGAGCGAAGGAGGGGAAGAGGAAATAGATTAATGGCACTTTACAGATATGCCCCTGATTCTTGAGTGGGCGAATTCATTCGTCCCTCTTTTTTTTTTTTTGTTTGGGAAGAATTACCATTGCCAAATATATGATAATAGGGAGAGAACCAAAGCATTTTTTTCATTCCTTTCCAGCTTCTTTCTTGTAACCAAATGGGGCCTTGCTTCTCTTGTTTGACACGAGCTATGGCCATGAAAGCCAATTCTGGAAGGAATGACACTAAAAGATGTAAATTTAATGAACAATCCTTGAATATACAAAAAGCTTAATTACAACACTACCCTCAGGAGTCAGGAACCAAAACCATTGGATGGTTTAACCAGCTGCCATCAATTCCCATGAATTTCCCAAACACTGAAATCAAATAAAAAACATGGCCCAACCAGAGCTTCGTAATTCTTATCAATCTTGTTATGTTTGAAGAGAATTTCCTCAATGAAGAATTTCTGGAGAATATCTTAAACAACCATCAAAAGATAATGGCAATTAAAAGTTCAAACCAACAAATTCGTTCAATCCAGAGCATTAGCTTAATAAAGTTTGCTGGCCTGTGTGTTTATTGTCAACAAGGGAAATGCTTAGTTTCATTCCAAGGAACATGCTTTCTCAAAACTTTGCTGCTCTCTGCGACACAAGTCAAATTCGTTTGTGTGGTAGTACATGCATCCAACATATTCATCCATCTCCTTTGGGCACTTCTGGTGTAGATCCTTGAGCCTGCAGAGCAAAGCATTTTCTATCAGTTAGAAATAAAACATACTGTATCCTCCAGAAAAACCAAATTGACTCCTCTTTATTCATACAATTCAAAAAAGATTAACATAAAAGAATGCAACTATACATGGAATACACATTTTTCAATTGCATTTATCCACTTTTTTCTCTATATGTTTCCCTTAATGTACCCTTGACATTAACTTTCACACAAGGATTCCTCAGGAGAAACTATGTAGGCTAGAATACATCAATCAGTAATAGCCATAAATACTTCTACTACCTAGCCAATAAATCACCTAATTTATGAAGGTGCCCATTGCATTTTTAGTAGAAATAGTCCAAAATAAACAGCTTTATGGTCTCCAATATCTAAACATAAAGAATAACACTTAATTGCCATTGTTACTTATAACTAATATTATTAGTTCTATCGTAGCCATTTCATTTTTTGCATTATCTAACTACAACTCGACAGGCACCAAGTATGAGCACCATATAGGATCCAAGAAAGTTAACACAAAATGGAAAGATCCGGAAAAAACAGAGTCTATAAATCCTCATGACTAGTACCATTGCAATCAATCAACAGAATCATAAATCATAAATATTATAAAAGATGAATCTTTTACTGTTCTATATGTCTTTTCACATGAGTACCTTCTCACATTATCTATTTTCACTTTCTTCCTTATTGTTTTGATCAGGCATAAAGGAAAAAAGTATTATTTCTTCATGAAGATGAATTCATTCACCCATGCATATGCATTGTAAAACAACTTAGTTTCTCTATTCAATTACCCATTATCTATACTATGTAGTTAGTTGCCTCAGAAAAATTAGACAAGCAAATTTTTATTAGAGATATGCAAGCAGCATGCTGCACTTTGAAGCAGCTCAATTACAATGTGGATCCAAAATTCCAAACTTCACTTCATCATGCACTACTTGGTGCCTGTTCGTTAATTTGCAAATTTTGTCAGTGTTCGTTAATTGGTCATTTTGTTAATGTTCGTTAGTTGGTCATCCGTCCTGACAAGATGCATTATGGATGAATGATAAACTTTGAATTTGAATTTCAAATATCATAAACCAGAAATAGTGAAGCTTTTTGACCAAAATTGAAATCGAATAAATTTAATGGAGGTTATTCATGTGATGGGGATCTTTCAACCTGACCAGCAATACGTTACTACACTAATATTAGTATCTGAAGGCTGATGTATGTCAAATTGAAATTTATTATGCGAAGCCATCATTCAGCCTCTTTTGAACAGGAAAAAGAAACCTAAACATATAGATTACGTTAGAAATTTCATGTACAACTTTGTATAGATGCCAACATTAATTCTTGTGGGAGATAAGATCGTACACATACGATGAAGATTTTTTTTTGGTCAGATATATGAAGATTCGAAGTTCAGTGAACTTTAACAGTACCACACTCGGATTAATTTTATATACACAAGTCACTTAAGTCTTAATAAACAGTACTTTTCCTATAATTTGATCTTCTTGACTATAACGATTTACATTCTGGAACCCAATTTGAACCAGAAATGGTAGCATTACTACTCCCACAAGCTTACACTGTTTAGGGAGAATATAAAAAGCAAACAAATAAACCAATTTCATAATTTCTTTCACATATTGTTTTAGATATCCAATAAATCAAATACTTTAAAATGTTTAAGTGAAAATGATCATTACCAGTGTTCAGGGACCCGGACCGGACCGGCCGGTCCGGCCCGGAACCCGCCGGACCGGTCACTAGACCGGTCCGGTCCGGGTCCCAAATTAAAAAATAAAATAAAATTTTTTTACCTTTTTCCTTTAGAAAATCATACTATAAGTCTAAAATTTTCAATTACTCACCAGTTTGGTCCTGGTTTAGCTCCGGTTTGGCCCCGGTTTGACCCACTGACCCTTAACCCAGTACCCCGACCGGTTCAATACCTGTCCGGGTTTTAATACCTTGATCATTACTTGAAAAGATTTAAAAAAAAAAAATACTCTCAGGCCAAGGACGCATCGAGTAACATCACGACCTTTGTCGAGGCATTTTTCTGGATTTGGATCGTTCTTCTTGCATTTCAGGAACTCCAAATTCTCCGATTGGCATCTTATTCCAATGTGCTTTGATGAAGCCATCAATACAGCCGATGTCGGGATCGGATTCCCAGCAGCATCTACAGAGCTCGCCATATCCAATTGATTGCACAGCTTCTTAGACTATCCACAGTTTTTATTGGAAAAAAAAAAAGAAGAAAAAGAAATTGTCACATTCTGTGTGGTTCCCAAGAATACGAAGGAAACAACTGTATTTGTGAAAGAGTAGCAAACTTTCGTCCATTTTCCTTCGTTTATCAGATAAAACGTGAAATCAAAAACTTCACGAGAAATCAAAATGACCAAGTAACGAACATTAACAAAATTCTATACAAATACCTTGGACTTCGTCGATTTCTCGTCGTCTTAGCCAAGAGGCAAAAAGAAATGACGACCAAAGTGGATGCCGAATGGGTGAAACGCTAAACTGCGCCGGGGGTTTCAGAGTTGAGACACCGCACTTTTTTTTTGGGTAAAGAACGGTAAATTTACCTGCAAAATAAAGTACTCTGGCTATTCTTAAATATAAGATATATTTGACCTTTTTAAAAATATTAAGAAAATTAATTAGATTATTTTAAAGTATTTATATTTATTTTTATTTCTCTAAATTATTTTATTTAACTTATAAACTGATATATAATCTAATACTCCCTTCAATCCTAAATATAAGACAAAATTAACTTTTTTTTGGAGAGATTAAGGAAGCTAATTAAACTATTTTAGAATATTTTTATTTTTATTTTTATTTTTCAAACTAATTAATTTAACTAACAAACTGATATATAATCTACGGATATATAACATATGATATGATTAAGTAACTTATTTAATTTCCTTAATCTCTCAAAAAAAATTCAACTTTATCTTATAATTAGAACAGGAGATAGTAATATATAACATATTATATAATTAAGTAATTTATTTAAATTTATTAATTTCTCTAAAAAAGTCAATTATGTCTTGTATTTAGAACCGAAAGAAGTATAAATTACGCCCTAAATTTTGGATGAGTTGTATATAACTCCTGATATTTTAAAATTTAAATTTGACCTCCTAAACTTTTATTAGGTTTATTATTAACCTCCTACCATTAATTTACTGTTATTTTTTTAACAAAAATTTCTGTGTGCAAGACATTGATGGTGGAGTGATAGGCCTTTAATGGTCTTTTTGGTTTTTTGGTTTTTTGGGGGATGGGGGATGGAGGGGATGGGACGAATTTTGCTCTCCTTCCCTTATTTGGCAACATTAAAATTTAAGAAGAGTAGGGAGATTTTTTCGAAATTTCCCCTCCCCTCCCCTTTTAACCCTTCCCTTCAAAAATGGGGGGATTTGGAGGGGAAGGGTAATATTTTGGCATTGTGTCACTATTATACCTATAAAAATTTATAATATTCCTATGATATCCTTCTAACTTTCTTCCTCATCTCATCCTCACTTTAATATTTTGGCATAGTGTGACTATTATGCCCATGAAAGTTATAATTATTATATTTAATAATTATAAAATTATAATTTTATATAATTATTAAATATTCTATAAAATTCAAAAAATAACTTAAAATAAAATGCGGATAAAGTTATCCATATGAAAATATTTTACCCCCTTCCCCTCATCAATCAAATAAGGTAACATTAAAATCCCTTCCCTCCCCCTCCCCCTCCCCCTCCATGAAACCAAACAGACCCTATATCTTAGCCGGGGGCAAGAGAAGTAAGGAATTATGTTGCATTGCCGATGACCATCATATGCAAATTATTATCATATATATACCCCTGAAATTTGATCGGTTACAACCACTTAAACTTTTATTAGTTACAAGTAACCCCATATATTTTAAAATTTAAATTTGAAACCCTTAAAATCTTAATTTATAATATTAAGACTCAATCGTTACTTTTATCATTTTTCATAAATTTATTGATTACTATCATTTTATCAATTAAAATAGATTTTTTGTATGGCAAAAATTAGAAGAATTATATTTAAAAAATATAAAAATAAACATTAAACCTCTCACTAAAAAAATACATTACTAATAAAGAATTAACAAGGACAAATGTTATCCTTTAACACAATTGTAATATATAAATTATGTCAAGAAAATATTTAACACATGATAAGACGATGAAAATCAATGCTCAATCAACTTTATATACATGTCATCACGAAAGAATGACAAGACCGTGACAGTATATGGCAGAGGGTTTGGAAATTGAACACTGTTCAAAAGTGCAGAACAGTCTGAACAATCGTCTACTTACAAATGTAGAACGTTGCCGAAGAACATCGATACTCAATGTAGTTGGTGCGGGCATACCTCAGAAGATATTATGCAACTGCTACGTACTAGACTCTAATGAAACTAAAAAGCTGTGGTTATCACTGTTAGATGGCCAGAAGGAAGGTAATTGCTTTTCCGTTAATAGCACTCAGTGGATGAAGATGAATATATGTCACGCTAGTCGATGGAAACAGAAGGGTTGGAGTGAATTTTTTTCTACCCTCTGTTGGTTGCTATGGAAGAGCAGGAATGAGAGTCTTTGAAAAGAAGATCAGATCTAATGAGGCTATGATCCACAATTCTCGAAGTATCATTACCACTATTAACCAAGCGAGGAGATAGCTGAAAGGAGTAATTTTAAAGGGGCAGATTACCTTGCCAAAGAGTCGTTGAGCACCACGCCTGGCTTTCACGCAATGAGACACCCCGACGGACGAGTTGAAGCTAATCCTTCAGCAAGACATGCAATTTCTAGCTGATGCTGGATAGTGTACTCTCAGAGGTTTTCTCTTCATTGTGTATCCAAAAAAAACAACCTCGAAGTACTCACTTGAAAACCTATTTAACTGAAAATGGGTTGGGTAATTACGGTATTAAATTAATCCATACATAATTATATTTACACTCATTCAATTAGTACCGTTAAAGTTATTTCCTTTTTTGAAAAACCATTACAAATTATTCCTAATATAGATAGTTTTCCTTTATCCTAAAAAGTTTAACCACTTCAATAATAACTGTGGACTAAAATCTTGCATTCCGTTTCTAAGTTATTTGAATTTATTGGGGTATTAATCACATTTAATTCCCAATTTGTATTATTGGGTTTCAAAATAAGGTAATAAAGTAAATTGAATTTGAAAATAGACATTAAATCATGAATTAAATTTGAATGAGTTTGAAAACAGATATCAAATCATAAAATCATAAACACATACATAATAGACATTTGGAGGCTATACAAGATATATTCAGATTCACATACGGGCATGGCTAAATATTCTCAAGAACTTCATCTTCCATGATTGTCGGGATCTCTAATTATTTTCTACCACATAGAAATTTCAGAATATCAATTTATTAGTTTATTAGTGCGATAAATTATATTAATGTGAGCAAATTTGGGCTTAACGGTTAATTTCATATTTAATTAACAATTACTTTCATATTATTAATTTAATCTTCAAGAAAAAAGCACGTCCTATAATTTTTCATATACTCTCCAAAGTGCTTCACATGGGAGCACACTACAAAAAGAACGTGATTTAGTAGCGGTTAAAAATGGGTAATAGTAGCGGTTCTAACCGCTACAAACTAGGTTAGTAACGGTTACTCAAACCGTTACTAAATCATACGATGCAAGCGGTTTTGTAGCGGTTTTATAAAACCGCTACTCAATCAAAAATAACCGCTACATACTTTGTAGCGGTTCAGATTAACTGCTACAACACCCAGAGATATTTGTAGCGGTTATATAACCGCTACAAATATAAAAAATTATATTGAGAACTTAAAAAAAGAATTTTTTTTGTAGCGGTTAATAAACCGCTACAAATAACAAAAATTGAAAATTTGTTGGCGAAAAAAATGACATTTTTTATTTGTAACGGTTAAAAAGGACCGCTACTAATTTTGAATTTCATGAAATTAGTAGCGGTTTTTAAAACCGCTACTAATTTCATGAAATTCAAAATTAGCGCCAAAAAATTTAAATTGAGTCGTAAAAAGGCGCGTTATTTAATAGCGGTTTAATAACCGCTACAAATATTTAAAATTTTTTTTAAAAATATACGATGATTTTTTTCTGTTTTTTCAATATTATATTAAATAGTTTATTTTGTTATTATTTTATCTATTTCAATTAGTTTATTATTCAATAGTTTAACTTATTAATAAATAAAAAGAAAAAATGTAATTGAATAGGATTAGTATAAAATTTATATTAATAATATTATTAAGGATAGCTAGGTAATAAGGAATTATTATGTTTTCTAATATAATGTAATTGTGTATGAAAAATAGATGAAAATGAGATAGAGTTATGATATATCTAGAAAAAAAAATGGTTAGAATAAATTTTATAGAAAGGAAAGAAGTATTCTAAAAAAAATTGAAAATCTTGTTACCATATTTTATCGTATTATTCAGCTCCTCTACTCATACGAAAGAAGTTGTAAATGAGAGGAAATGAAAGAAAGGTAAGGTGAAAAGAAATTGGGGAGTGTTTGAAATAAGTTGTGGTAAGGGTATTTATAGGGATCCACGTACTATTTGTAGCGGTTAATATAGCGGTTATTAATTAGTAGCGGTTATTTATATTTTTATAGCGGTTTAATATTCATAGTGCTATTTGTAGCGGTTAATGTAGCGGTTATTTATATTTTTGTAGCGGTTCAATAACTGCTACAAATATTATTTTAATTTTCAAAATTTTTTTTTTTACATTTTATTTTAACAATTTTTTTTGCATTTTTTGTAAAGACAAATTTTTTACACTTGAATTTGATCACTCATCGTTGCCATCCCTACAGATAATGTGCCAAGGCCAGGAAAGTCACTAATCGTCCACATTAAGGCTGCACGCATGTTGAACAAAGTCTTGCTGTAAGCGTCGTACGTCTCCAAGCAGACATTCCACAGGTCAAGCAATTCCGCAATAAGCGGTTGGAGATACACATTGATGTCATTGCCCAGTGCCTTTTTGCCTGGAATAATCATAGACATAATGAAAGAGCTTTGTTTCATACACATCCAGGGGGTAAGTTGTAGGGAACTAAGACTACCGGTCAAATAGTGTAACTTGTGCTAAGATTCCCGAAAGGATTGAAACCGTCGGTCGCCAACGCAAGTCGAACATTTCTGGGGTCAGTCGCAAAATCTGGAAAGTCGTTGTCAAACGTTTTCCAAGCAGCTGCATCCTGCGGATGTCTTAATTTACCGTCTTCGTTTTTATCAACGGCATGCCACCTCATGTGCTCAGCAGTTTTAGACGACATAAATAATCTTTGTAGACGAGGTTTCAAAGGGAAGTACCTGAGAATCTTTGCAGGTTTCTTCTTCTGCTTTTTCCCCTTCCGAATTGTCTTGTACCTCGATATGTGACATCTCTTACACGTCTCCCTACTGGAATCGTCTCCCCAATACAGCATACAATCATTTGGGCACGCATCAATCTTTTGATAATTCAACCCCAACCTGTTGATAATCTTCTTGGCCTTGTAGAAGGTTGTGGGAATCTCGGTGTCGGGGAATGCATCTTGTAATAAGTCGAGCAACATCGACATTCCCTTATCTGTGATCCCACACAAGCACTTGATATGATACAATTTGATCAAGAAAGATAATTTAGAATATTTGCGACAACCTTGATATAAAGGATGATCTGCCTCATCCATCAAGCTGAAAAAATCCCGAGCTGCTTCATTCCCCATAAAAGCCGGCTCAGAGCCGTGCACTTCTTCGTTGAAGTTGTCGCCTTGAAATCCAAACGCATCACGCACAGGATCATCTTCATCTACTTGAACGCCTACTTGAGAACTTCGAGGAAGAGCATCGTTATATCTAATGCCGGCCTTCTCACCATGAACTGCCCAGAACGTATAGTCCTCAGGGAAAGGCTTCACAAGAAAATGTTCCTTCACAACATTTCGTGCATGCCACTTCTTGAACTTGCATTTCCGACACGGGCAGACGATCTTGCCGTTACAGCTGGCGTGAGTGAATGCGAAATCTAAGAAACTGTTTAATCCGTACAAATATTCAGGAGAATTGCACGGCAACCTTATCCATTATTTATCCATAGCTACAAGTGAGAGAGAAGAAAGTATAGAGAAGAAGATGAGTGAGAAGATAATGACGAATGCCTAGAATCTTATATTTTGAAATTCCAACGTTTATAGTTTTGTAGCGGTTATTAAACCGCTACACCAACCGCTACAGTTATAAAATATTAGTAGAGGTTATATATATAAAACCGCTGCTAATATTCAAGCCGTTACATTGGTGGGAAATTCAAAATGTACTTGTTGAGTATTAGTAGCGGTTATATATATAAAACCGCTACTAATGTTTGGTGGGAAATTCAAAATTTACTTGTTGCGTATTAGTAGCGGTTATATATATAAAACCGCTACTAATATTAAAGCCGTTGGACATTAAATATAAAAATAATTTTATAATTTGTAGCGGTTATACATAACCTAACCGCTACAAATGTGCACAAAGGCGGCAAATTTCAAAATTCAAATGATTTGAGTATTTGTAGCGGTTATTAGTGTATAACCGCTACAAACATATATATTTGTAGCGGTTTCTCAAGATAAACCGCTACAAATATATATATATACATTTGTAGCGGTTATTAGTTTAAAACCGCTACAAATATATAGATTTGTAGCGGTTATAACTTAAAACCGCTACAAATATATATATTTGTAGCAGTTTTAAACTAATAACCACTACAAATGTATATATACTTTATTTTTTTTAAATTTAGATATAAATCATTCATAAATTATTTTAACGCGATCTAATAATATAAATATAATTATATAAAACACAATAAGAAAGTTCTGAAATAAAAACTCATAAATATTTACAAATGTTTAAACAAAAGAAAATGTCCTGAACTAAGGAGCTGGGGGCTGATCCTCTGGTGCTCCCTCAGGTGAGGCTCCCTCAGATGCCGCTGGATCAGGCCTCTGCGCAGAGTGAACCGTACTATTGTCATCAGCAGGAGGAGGAGCAGTAGCAGGAGGAGTAGTACTCGGGACGACGTAGCGAGGGACAGGGGGAACCGCTGGATGCTGCTCATTCGGGAACAGGCTACTCCATGCTCCCTCGAGCATGGTGTTTGCGATCTCACGCCACTGCGTCTGCTGAGCGTACAGCATATCTGCGTGCATCTGCAGGTGCTACTGCTGCTGCACCTGCATCTACTGCTGCGCCATCTGCTGTTGCGTCTGCTCCAAATCTGACCGTAGCTGGTCAATAGACTCGTCCCTCCGACGTCTGACCCCTCTAGAGCTGCCAGCCTCAGAGGCGGCGCTCCTGCTGTAGACTATGCTGGGTCTGGCGTCTATCCCAATCCCCCTCACGCGTCCGGGGTGCTCAGGCTGAGCCAGACCCGCCTTCAAAGGAGCCATCGGGTCCACTGACCCCTGTGACTCCTTAGGCTGGGTCTGTCGCAGCTCAGCCTGCGACTGCTGCATCCGCTCCTGCCATTTTATGAAACAATTACTAATTAACATTTTTCATAATTAACTTGGTTTTATAAAAAATATAATAATAAAATTACTTACAATGGCCGCCTCTGCCTGCTGAGAGGTCGCAGTCCCGTCATGGTGTCTATGTGTGATGGCGTACAGCTCCGCATAGTCCGTCTGACGGTTCTCCTGCTATGCCTTCATCTCCTGAAACAATTACAAACAATTAGTATTATGAAATAATCAGCTAAAAGTAAGTGATATTTTGAAAAGTTACCAGCTCGCTGTAGGTCACAGCAAAGGTCTTCGATCCTGCTGTGTGGTGGATCGTCTGCTGCGCCCGGATCTCGGTGTTCCTCTGAGAAAGCTCTTGGAAAAACAAATAATTAAATGTATTATAATTTAAAATTAAATACAAATTAAATTGAAATTATAATTTAATATTTAACAATTACAACATTATATATCAAAAATATAATAAATACATTATCTACGCCTGAGGGCTCCTCCTGAACTAGACGAAATGCGCCCAGTCGTTCGGTGTAACACCCCACCGCCGTCTCACCCCACCGGGCCACAACGGTTGGTGCCCTCTCCCACCACACGGTGCGGAGCAGGATGGGTCAAGTCCGTTAGACCCACTACTCACAAGAGTCCCCCGCCCCCCTGGCGGGATTTTTCGCCTCCGTGGGAATCGAAGCCACTACCTGGGGGTAAGTAGCGCCTCAATGCATTCCCACTACCACTTGAGCTACTAGCTCAAGTGGTAGTGGGAATGCATTGAGGCGCTACTTACCCCCAGGTAGTGGCTTCGATTCCCACGGAGGCGAAAAATCTCGCTTGGGGAGCGAGGGACTCTTGTGAGTAGTGGGTCTAACGGACTTGACCCATCCTGCTCCGCACCGTGTGGTGGGAGAGGGCACCAACCGTTGTGGCCCGGTGGGGTGAGACGGCGGTGGGGTGTTACATTCGGCGGCACGCCTATCTTCACGAGGGCGTACCTCCAGGCGTCGCCTATCTTCACGAGGGCGTACCTCTTCCGGTTGGCCCAGACGGCAAACCGCAGCTGAAAAAAATTATTTAAATATCAATAATTATAAAAACCATAATTTTAAAAAAATAATTAAATAGAATTAATTACAAAAAATATTAATTAAATAGTTTTAATTACTTGAACCACCTCCTCTCAAGCCTGGTCCTTCGGCCCCTCTGAATGTGCCTCCATGTCGAGAAGTGAAGGGGGAACCGCATCCAATTCGCTCCAAAGTCATTCAGGAAGCGGTTGAGCAGGTGACCGCCATTGTGGATCGGCTAGTCAGTGCCCTCATTCCACGGCACTATAACTCGCAGGGACCGGTCCATGCTGTTCAGACCGGCCACGTCCAGCCTCCTCGTCAACACGTTCCCCTGCTCATCTGCACAGTTGACCGCATGTTAGATAAATTATAATTCAAAGTTAACATTTCTAATTTAAATAAATAATTTACTAAATTAAAAAATTAATTTACCTTCGACCTACACCTCAAACCCAGTGGACCGCGAGGACGACCCTCGTGGGTTGTTCTGCTCCCGAGCGTCCTCTTCATTGAGGAACTGCTCCATCTCCCTGAACCCAATCGGGATCTCGAACTCCTCCTCGTTGAGGAAGTCCTCAACGCTAATCTCTGGCCTCTCCACCTTAGGCATCTCTGGTGCGGTCGTCGCCTGTGGGATCGTCTGCGGTGCCTGTGGGGGGATGGGTTGAGATGCCGCGGTAGCCCTGCCTGCGCGCTGCCCCCTTCCTCTGCCCCCTGCCTGGCTGCTGCCACCTCGTAAAATCGGTCTGGGGACCTCAGGGGCCTTCCCCTTATCCTGTCCTGAAGCCATATCAACTGTAAAAATTAAAAAAAAATTAGTCACATTATTATGCAAAAATATAATAAAAATACAAATATAAATAAAAATACGTGTTATATACGTACTTCAAGTGCGAATATTGTGGAATACTGAGCAAAAACTCCTATAGAGACGTCTGAACGCTCAAATCTCGAAGAAATCACTCAGAGAAACCTCAGGAAACAACATGAGCAAAAAGAGAAATGAAAGACGTGGGGGTTTAAATAGGTCAGATATTAGTAGCGGTTATTCAAATAACCCCTACTCTAACCGCTACAAATAGTTAAATTTGTAGCGGTTCTACAATAACCGCTACAAAAGTTCACAACGTTTGAAATTCTGTAGCGGTTATTGCCAAAAAACCGCTACAAATGTCGAGACTCTTGAAATTCTGTAGCGGTTATAGGGGCACAACCGCTACAAAATTCTGACCTTTGGTATTTTGTAGCGGTTTCTGTGCATTAACCGCTACAAAATCACCGCTACAAGTTTTGGCGGGAATTTCGCGCCAAATTTGTAGCGGTTTTTTGTAAGAAACCGCTACAAAAAATCTTGCCGCTACAAATTTATAGCGGTTTAGATGAAAACCGCTACAAATACTATAATTTGTAGCGGTTTAATATAACCGCTACAATTGCATCGCTACAAAATACCTTTTTTTTTTGTAGTGGCACCGTTAATCAACAAAAATAAAAAAGAAAAATAGAGTTACCCTATTGTAAAGATAAGTTGATAAAGTAAATTGAATTTGAAAAAGAAAAAAACGCAAAGTACATGATGAAATTTTAGTTATTGAGATATTAATACCCAAATAATATACTAATTGGCATATTAAAAATTATATTAAAATTATGAATCATAAATCATAATCATGTAATAGACATTTTTCTAAAATACCCAATAATTCCATTTTCCAATTTGGTCTAATAACTTCTATCATTTTACAATTTTTTTTATTACTATTGAATTATATTGTGTTTAATAATTTCTACTATTTTATAATTTCTACCATGGGAGATGATTATATATAATCCTGATGCAACAGAAAAATTACATTATTTGGTTGAGCTTATATAATGTAAAGAGGATTACATTTTGTAATCTCAACTACATCATTTGATGTAATCACAATTACAATATAATGATTGATGAATAGAGATGTAGACATCCTGTAATCAAGTAAAAAAGACACTATTGCCATTATAATTTTTTCACTTGACCAAAGTGCCCACCCATAGATATTGTTAAATATTCAATAATTACCACCATTAAATATTAACAAAATTAATTAATGATATAAAATTTTTTAAAAATTCCCACACTAAAAAAATAAAAAAATTATATTCCACAATTAAATATTAAAAAATTACAATGAACACACTACATAATATTTCCACCATTAAATATTAAAAAGTACTATGAACCCAATGTGTATAATGCACAAATTGAAAAAAATTATCATGACTTCAATGTATACATTGTACATATATATGTAAATAGGGTTAATTTTATCTTTTGCTATAACATTCCTATATATTTTCATATTGGATGTAATCCAAACAAACATTTTTATGCATATGTATCATCTTTCCTTAATAATAAACCAAATAAATTCATGTAATCATGATTATATTATATTCTATTATATTACCTCCGATTATGATTTTGGAACTAAATGAGCACTTGGTGTAATATTGACTAGGTCCATATTTTATGCATGTACATATATAGAAATCCCACCTCCATCAACACATCCCTTAATTTTGGGCAATGTAGTTTATTTTTATACTTGACTGTATTATTTTCTTTTTAGGTGGAGTTTATAATTTTTTTTTCAATTTTACATTGAATTATATTCATTTATGTAATATGTGGGGTGTAAATGTTTTTATCTCAAAAAAATAAGTAAATGTTATATAAATGATGACATTTTTATTTTTATATTTTTTTAGATTTTTTTTCTAGTTTTTTCCATACAGAAAAAACTATTTTAATTGGCAAAATGATAATAAAAGTCTTAATAAATTTATTAAAATGATAAAAGTAACCAATTGTTTTAAAATTTTAAACTCTTAATATTATAAATAAGGACTTTTAATTTGGATTGAGAGGAAATGAGGGAGTAAAGAAAAATACGAAGGAAAATAGGGTGAGAAGGGTGTTTTCCCTTATTTGGATGAAGGAAGAAAAGTGGGAGAAAAGAAAAGGTAGAGAGAAAATAGAGCATGGGATCCACATCATTTTCTCTCCAACGAGAGAAAATGAGAACAAAACTCATTTTTCATTATTTACTTTCATACACATTAATAAAACTCATTAATAAATGTCACACACGCATGCATTTAAGAATGCATTTTCCTTCCTTTTTTTTTGGGTCTTTGTCCCTTATTTATTTATTTATTTGCATCTTTTTATTATATTTTTTTAAAAAAATAAAAATAAATTCAAAAAATTATCTCCTTATTATTTTTGCCTTAAAAAATAACTTTCTATTGAAATCAATTTCTCAACATATTATATTCCATTTTAACCCTTTCATTTTTTATTTATAATGTTAGATAATGTATAATTTATTTATTTCCTATTATCATATTTAATTTAAGAAAATTATCCCCTTTTCTTACCTTGAAAAATAATTTCTTAAAAATATTTGGTTTAAAATATAATAACAAGAAAATATATCTTACCAAATAATTTGGTTTTAAATTATACGATGATGCTAATGTTAATATGATGCATTGTGATATTTAATTTAATTTTAAATATGATATATTTTTACATAGAAGGGTATTTTAGTTATTCAAATACTTGCTCATTCTCTTTCCTCCCTAACATTTTCTCCCTAATTTTCTCTTCTCTTCATTTTCTCTCCTCCCATTTTTTTCCTCTTAACTTTTCTTCCCATCCAAATGAAGCATAAGGGAATTAAATTTTAATTTTGAAATATCAAGGATTATTTGTAACTAATGAAAGTTCAATGGCTTATCCATAACTAGTTAAAGTTCATGGGGTTTTATGATATTATTAATTCACATAGGATGTCATGTGTTATCTTTTAATTTAATGTGGCAATTTTTGTTAAAAAGATAACGATCAGTTAATGGCAGAGTGTTAATAATAATAAAGAATAATAACAAAAGGCTGGAGGTTAAATTTAAACTATAAATTGTTAAGGGTTGTATGCAACTGACCTGAAATTCAGGAGGATATTGTATAATTTAGTTTTATTATTAATATTATTGATATTGATACTTTAAAAGTCTCTTATGTTTTTTTTTTGGACAAATAAAAGTCTCTTATGTTTTGATTGAATAAAGAGCATAATAAGTATCCTAGTCCTTTCCGTCCCTTTACTTTGATGGCTACCTTCTGTTTACGTGTGTTTGTAGTGGGGTTCACTATATAGAGCATGAGATGAATCGCTGGTTGTATCCTAGTTTTGTGCCATTTTTTTAAGGAAAAATTATATATTGAGATCTTAAATTTGAAAATATTAGGTTTTAAAAGATTTTTTTTTTTTTGATTTAGTCAGAGTTTTCCTTTCAAGATTTGGGCCTTGTTTGGTATGTGGCTTTGAGTTTTGAGGGATTAAAACTGTAACTAAGAGAGGTAATAATAGTGGGATTGAGATTGGGAGTGGGATTGAAGATTCAAAAGTTATGATTTGGTATGGAGTGTTATTTAGAGGGAGTGCTAAATTTAATTTAATTATCAGTAATGAATTATAAGAAAACCATGACACCCCTAAGAATAAATTAAAAAATATAAAAAAAAAATTCTCACCAAACAGCGTACATCATCTCTAGTTCTCTACCATCCAAAGTATATGATTCCTTTAAAATTCTGGTTACAATTACTCAAATATTCCAATTCGCTGATCAGGAAAAAGAATCTGAAAAAGGCAATCATATAAATGGCATGATGGATTTTGGCACCCTTATAAAAATGTTGCAGCAAATGAAGTTTTACAATTACTCATTCATCCTAATTCACCAATAGAACTATGCGACTTTGATGACTGACAAGAGCGATGCTGAGTGCTTCAACAAAAGGGACAATGAGAACTTCCTTTGCGTTGATGGAGATGCTTGCGGTTGGGGAATGATGAAAGTAAATTTAAACCTAAAGCATAATTTTAAGATAGTTGTGTTTAAGACTTATTATAACCATAGACAATTTTGTCTCAAAATTTTCAAATCCTTCGTACCAAACATTACAAAATGGCTAGTACCGGTGCTAAGCCAGTATCAACCCTTCCAATGAGTTTTTCTTCAAAAACATTTCATTGTAACAAGCCCACACTCTATTCACAAGCTTTGCATCCTTAATTGCACTTTTTTCCCAATTAACTATGTCATGAGACCTATGCTTTATTGAAAATATCATAATTATTTAATTGTGATTCTCCATCTATAATGTATGTACGTGTTCAGCATTTTCCCCGGGTTTGAATTAATTTATAACAAATAATGAATTTATTACTAACCCAAATTTATAAAAGATGCGGTTAGAAGTTATTGCATATAATTAAAATTATTTTTTTTAAAAAAATATAATTTTAAGATAATAAACTAATTTGACCTATTTTTCTTGATTTTTGTGAATGAATAAAAAACAATCTATAAGTAATCATTATTTAAGAAATACAGTATAAAAGAACAAAAATATGTCAGAGATTTCTTCCTTTCGGACTACTAATGATGCATATGATAGTTTAAACACAATAAGGCAACTTGCAGTCGGATGTGCCCGGGCCAAAAACTTAAGTGGGCCTAATTTGAAGGGAAAAAAAAAAAAGGCGAACATCCCAAGTTAGGCCTACAAGCCAAGTCTTGCCCTTTTAAGTTTAGTTTAATTCCGAGCATGGGGACAAATCCTGATGCATTATGTTGATTCAAGTATTTGGTTTGCACAATAAAGGAGTCTGATATAATTCTGATTACATAAGGATAACAAATCACATAATTCTCGTTACATAGCTACAGGTTTAGTTGTGTAATACATATTCAAGCTTACATAAATAAACAATGTATCACAGGACATAGACCGTCATTGAATCAACATTTAGACATTTATACCCTTCAGTTTTGGCTTTGATATAGTTAAAAAAAACATTTCATTTTTATTTTTTATAGATAAAATATAAAACATACCAAACAAATGTTCCGTAATCATTCTATTACATCACATTCCCTACCATTCTTCAAACCAAACCGGCACTAAAATAATGTCTTCAAAAAAGAATTTGCTAGCAAAAAAATATTGTTCCTTCTTTACATTCAATTCGACCAATGAATTGACAGACTAGTAGGTTTTCGAGGGATGCACAGACGTAGAGTGGTGGGAAGCTTGGAGAGGTGTATTAAAGAACTGAACAAAGGGGGATACAAATAACAAATAAAACCCCTGAAGGAGAAGAGGATGTATCAAAGACTTGAATAAATACCTCTACAAAACTGAATAACCAATCTGATTATAATAAACAATAATGAGAATCATATTATACTCTAGACTTCAAACCATTGTTATTGTAAAGTCGAACTAATGTATCCACATACCCTAATTATGTTATAGGCTTAGTAGCAGTGTGTATATATATATATAGAGAGAGAGAGAGAGAGAGAGAGAGAGAGAGAGAGAGATGGAGTGAGTATAACCCACATGATTGTGAGAACGTGGAGGACCAGATTGACTTTTAACACTACAGTGGCTTTTGAAAACAACCCTTATGACGCTTTCGCGGTGGCTGCCACGAAGTGGGATTTTTTTAGGAAAAAGATATTTAAATATCACTCAAACTCTAAATTTCAAAATTCTAAATTAGTTTTTTTTATAGTAAGAGTAATGAAATTGAAAAAAAAATATAGCAATTAATAACCTAAGTTTTTAAAAAATCAATGATTTGAAATTTTAAAGTTCAAGTGGTATTTAAATATCTTTTTCTCATCTTCTCCCCTTTTTTTGCCCTTTTATCTTTTATCCTTTACATTCATTTATAATTTTTGCGGTACAATATGAAACAATATTTTTATTGGATGAATTATATTTAGGTCTCGTTGAAGAGAAAAAATGAGAAAAAATGTCTCGTTGACAACTCCATGGAACCAATTTTTCATTTTTCCTCTTAGGCAGAACTTGAATGTAATTCTCCTTATTTTTATTGATCTTGCACTCCACCTAAGCGAATTATTTTGCAGTAGATTAATTTTAATATTTTTTAATTATATATATATTTATATATATTCATTGAATACATCTAACTAAATATGTACACACACTTTTTTATCCATTAATTAAATATATTTAATTATTTTAGTATCAATTTTTTAAAAATAATAAATTAACTATTTTTTATTTTTATAATATCATTTTTTCTCTTAAATGATCACATTATATAATATATACGTATTATTTAATAAAATTCATATACTTTTTAATCATTCTCTGTCTAAACTTGTTTTTTAAATAATCATTTAAACAAGTTTCAGTTAAAAAGAAACACCTACTACCGCTAATTTAAACATAAATCACGTTACGCTATGTAACTTTTGTTCTAACATAAGTTTTCAAAAATTAAATTGAAAAAAAAGCTACTTCGGCCTCTGTCAATTCAAACAGAGGCATACTCACTTCTTTCCTTGCTATATCGTGCAGAGATGGCACGTTGTATGCACCAAGAGGAATTGAAGAAAAAGGCCTTCAGGCAGCTAATTTTGCCTTCTAAGCTAGCACCTTCAAGATGAATGGGTCTGTCATGTAATAAATATATAGAGTTAGTTAAGGGCGTTGGCTTAGTTGACTGGGGTTAAGGCTATGGCTATAATAAGATGGCTTGTTAGGTTTTTATCTGGCTTACAGAATAAGGACTCGGTTTCAATGCTAAATACTGTGCGTAGCTCTCCCAATTCTTCAGATCTAGGTGGCCCAGATATGATTTTGGACAGTCCAAATTTAAGATTTTTTTAAATGATGATTTTTTAAATAAAAAAAATCATTTTTTGCAAGAATAGAAGTTGATATTATCTTTATTTTAAATTCTATACCCATTAAAATCATTTTTATTAAATAATACAGACTTTTAAAAACTCAAATCTGGACTGTCCAAATCAAATCTAATGGTCAAGACCGGATAAGTTGAGAGAGCTAAACATAGTGCTTAGCACTTAAACAAATTCCAAAGAATAATGACATACAGAGCTATGTTCATTTTCTCCTATATATATTCTTTCTCTCTGATTCCTTCTGTTTCCCTTCTCTCCCTCTCTTTCCATCCTACCTTTTCCTATACAACAGGGACAGAGACGAAAGTCGCTCATAAATGCAAGTTCAAAAATAAGAACAGAAACAACGGTAATTTCAGGCTTCCTCACAAATAGGTCTCTTTCCAAATATTCAAAATCAATTCACTCTCTTTTGAGTTCCTACAAGATCCAGTGGCTTTCTCTGTACGTGTCCAGATCACCTTAAATAATTTTCTACAATTTTTTTTTTCAATAGGTGCCACTCTAACTGTCACATCCCCCCTTCAGCCAACCGGCCTACCGCACCACTGGGCTCCAACCCAAGTGGAGTGGGCAAGGATGCTGGACCCACCGCAGCGCGGTCCATTGGGCTCACCGCAGCTCGCCCAAGACTCACAAGAGTCCCTCGCTCCCCAAGCGAGATTTTTCGCCTCCGTGGGAATCGAAGCCACTACCTGGGGGTAAGTAGCGCCTCAATGCATTCCCACTACCACTTGAGCTAACTAGCTCAAGTGGTAGTGGGAATGCATTGAGGCGCTACTTACCCCCAGGTAGTGGCTTCGATTCCCACGGAGGCGAAAAATCTCGCTTGGGGAGCGAGGGACTCTTGTGAGTCTTGGGCGAGCTGCGGTGAGCCCAATGGACCGCGCTGCGGTGGGTCCAGCATCCTTGCCCACTCCACTTGGGTTGGAGCCCAGTGGTGCGGTAGGCCGGTTGGCTGAAGGGGGGATGTGACAATAAAAAGGCGCCACAGGTCCCAGGATCGAAACCTGGCTCTGATACCAAAATGTAACCCCCTGCCGTAATTAATATCCGGATTATGCAATTAACGTGAAATAGAGACCAATAAGTCAAAACAACAATTATATACCCATCAACCAGACGGGGTTCTCACAATTACATTTCAAAATCATTTAAAACACGGTCTCATATTTCCACTCCGAATATAATTACTATGCGAAGATAAATTACATTTATACAAATATCAGAGTACGCAAATTAAATTCCCGACAATTACGGGATCATATCTTCGCTCAATAAACATAGGGCACATTAGCCCATACAACTCAAATATCAGGGATTACACAACTTATCCGAATACATTCTCAAATACTGATCCATACAATCAAATACACAATCCCAATAACGTATTGATAACCAACACTAAGCTCTCACCCAAAACGAGTCCTCTTCGTCCTTGGATGCTTGCTTCATCCTCAATCTTCCTTCCCTGTCTAAAATGTTGATAGGGGAGGGTGAGATTCTGGGGAATCTCAGTAGGAAACACATACCAATATGCACGCAAGATAAGTATTTAATGCATGACATGCTTGCATCACAATAACTCATGTTCACATCATGATATATCCGCATGCTCAATGTTCACACAACATACTCATGGCCATAGTATAATAGAAACAGAGCTACAATCATTCTCATATGTTTCACATAATCATGCAAAGCAATAACATGCATCAATACACAAATACAATTATCAATACATGCAGGAGAGGTAAGTTCCCTACACTCTTTCCACGTAAGCTCCAGATCCGGCTGCTCACGCTCAGGAAATCATCAAATCCTATAACCAAGATCAAGGACATAGGATTAATCCCTCTTCCAATTCCTTAACTTTTAGACATTCAGGTTGGTTATCATTATTGCCCTTTAAGTGCCCTCAAACACCTTAATCCATAGCTCTAAAGGGTTGGAAGACTATCCCCAAAGATCCCCTTTTGAACACTCAAACTTGATATTTTTCACTGTCTCACTCGAGCACAGAAGCTCTCACTCGAGCACAAGTACGGACATCACTCGAGCACAAATGCTCTCACTCGAGCATTGGTACGGACAACACCCGAGCACAAGAGAAAGTGAGACCGAAAGCACATGCCCGAGAGCACAAACCCACTCCAGAAGCACAAGCTCACTCGAAGCACAAGAGGCTCACTCGAGCACGCTGCCCATACCCGCGAGCACAAGAGAAAGTGAGACCGCGAGTGAACACCCGAGAACACCCAACGCTCTCCAAGCACTGGATCCCTTCGAGCACACCACTCACACCCGCGAGCACACACCTCTCACCCGCGAGCACACTCGGCTCACTCGAGCAGACCATGCTCTCTCTCGAGCATGTTCTTCCCTCACTCGAGCACAAAGCGATGTGCTCGAGCATTGCACACAAAACCCAGGTGCACTCGAAGCAACACAAGGGAAAACTCACATATCACTCGAGCAGGTTCTTCCTCACTCGAGCAACATTCATCCCTCACTCGAGCACACCCCTGTCTGCTCGAGTGAATCTATCAGATTCCAGAAAACGCAGCAACCTTACCACATTTTCCTAACTCTTGCCCAATTGATCCAAATGGACCATAAACCTCTACCAAAGCCACTCCCACACAAAATCACTCACTGAATTCAATGGAATCAATGGAATTACCAAAATCCCATTCCATTAACAAGCTTTGGCCTAGGGCAATATAATCATCCATTTTCCAAAATCATTAACCTCACACATTTCAATCCCAAATCCCTTCTATCTATTCAAAACTCATACCAATATACCATTTCCAATGCCATATCATGCCAAACTACCCATTACCCATATTTTCGAAATTAGGGCAATAATTCCAGAAATTCATAACATAATCATTTGGCATGAAACATAGATAGAAGGATTGGTTTCACATACCTTATCCACTTTCTCAAAGACACTCTTTGATTCTCCAAGCTTCATATTTTCGTGATCCTCAAATCACCACCAATGGAGAAGCTACAACCACCACAATAAAGCTCTCAACTCAAGGATTAACATTAGAGAAGAGAGTTTGAGCTAAAGAGGCCATTTGCTTACCTCAATATTCCATTTTTCCTTTCTCTTTCCCAAGCACCTTCAGCGAAAATGGAGGAAGGAAGAGAAGAGAGAGAAAACGAGAGAGAGAGAAGAGAGGAGATGGAGATGATGGTGATGTGTCTCTTGTCTCATCCAAGGGCTCACCACATGCCACTTGTCACCATCTCATTCCAACTCTCATGGGCTCACATGCACACACATACACATGATTATGCCCCTTGATCCACTACACAATCAATCCTAGCCATTGATCATTTTAATCACACATCTCATTTTCTCTTAGCTAGTAATTAATTTCTCTATTAATCACTAACTAATTCCCAACAATTTCACTCTTTCAATTTCCAATAATTATGGCTTATTAGTTATTATTGCCATAACCCACATAATTATTCTCAATAATTATCATTAGCCCTTAATCAGAAATTGGGATGTTACACTAACCCTTCCTCGTATAAGTTCATTAAAAATCTTATCTTTCTTTATATTACCACACATCCATTTCAACAACCCCCACTTTGTATGGACCCTTATCACCAATACAACCATTCTTAATGACTTACTGCCAAAAGCTTTTTCAATCTAACACTGGTCAGACATTACTTCTTACACGTCAATTGTAGAAAGAGGGTTGTTAGTTGTTACTAAAGAAACAAGTGGCTCTAACCAAAATTGTTAGATAACAAGTTAGTGGTTAGAATGGGGGATTAGAATATAAATAGCCCTGGCTGTAATATCTGAGAGTGATTAGTGATTTCAACATACTCATATTACTCTTTTCTCTCTATCATTTCTTCTCTAGATACTCTCCACAAGATGACAGGCAACAAGAAGCACTCAAAGGAATCAGGACTATCATTAAATGGTTGTTAGAGATAGACATAATCTTTTATCCCTCAACATTTTCATTTTCAATTTACATGTTGAAAGAGGAAGTAGGTGGCATGCTCTGGAAAAGACGAAGACATTCAAAGGGAAACAATCAAAAGAGATGCATGTCAATTACTAAAAGAGGGTTGCAGGATTCAAAATTGATCTGATGAATAGAGGTCTCAAAACAATGTTGGACTAGTCCACGTCCTTTTCTACTTTATATGTTAATTGTTCTCTCAATCTACTCTTCCTTTTTCACTATATATTGAAAAGCATAAATTTTCATTACAAGAAGAACAAAACAACCTGAAAGAAGGAAAAGCCGCATTTGTTTTCCCCTAAAGCATTCCAGTGCACAACACATAACAGCTATGTTAAGTAGCAAGCAGACACCAATACCTCATTTAAGCAGAGAATGTGTGACAAGATGCTGAAAATGGTTTATAATGTTGATGCAGTCACCAGTGGAGGCAGGTAACTTCTTGGTCTTGAAACCCAACCCTTATGACTACGGTATTGCTCTATAGCTTGGAGTCTAAGTCTCTCTTGTGAAGCATCTTGGGGGTTCTTAAATGCCTTTATTACACATGAAAAAACACATTCTCTTGAAATCTGATTATTGAAAGGTTCATTACTGATAATGCAAAAAGTTAAAGAATCTACCTTAGGAGTAACATTCAACTTTGGTGGGGCTTCCACAATGTCTCCAAATTTTATTTTTTCATGTCCAGGGAAGTCCTGCACTTCTTCTGTATTGTTCTTTTTGTGCTTCTTTTTTGCCTCCAAATACCTCCATGATAATATATCATAGTTAGGACAAGTGCTGCAGTTGCGAAATGTAGTATGCTTTTTGAAAAGATATCAATTCAAAGTTTAAATTCAAATGCATATAAGGAACAGAAGATGTAACAGAATGGATAGGTGCATGTTTTCATTTAATCTGTAAAAAATAAAGATAAACATGAATGGCAATTTGGCATAATAAATCTTGTAAAATGGAAAAAGGTTATGTTTTTAAAAAAATACAAATAAAGCCCCATGGCCCTAGTTCCAGGTCTTACAAAAGGAAAACAGACTCCAAAATGCTTAAAGTAACTGATTTGAGATTAGTATAGTTATACTGTAGAGAAACAAGTTAAAAAGAGCCCTTTCAAATCTAAACTAAAATTTGTGATTGTTCTTTGTGCAGGAAATCATCGCACAATAACACAGTTTTAAAACCTGGCATCTTAGCAGCAGGGTCCCAAAAGAAACTCATCTGACAACCAGACAGTGTAATCCTCCAAGCCTCCAATTGAATTAGCATTCTTCCATGTAGCAATAGAGTTTTTATGAAGCCACCTTAAAACTTTAAAATATTAATAGATCATACATTAAGCTTCTGCTCCAAGAGAATCTTAGTGGTAAATGAATCAACACAGATGTAGCAAGAAATCCACCAATCTTGTAATATTCTTGTTAAAAGTCAGAGACAAAATCCCTTCAATTTTCTTGTTATTTGACTTTAGTATGTAATTGTTGATACCTAATCTTCATCTACCTCTCCGTCAACCTTTCTATCTATTTCCTCCGTCTATCACTACGTCTCTCCCTCTCTATTTTATCTATATATATATCATGTAATCTTCCCATTTCTATATCAATGATATATGAGCTTATTGCTCCAATATGGTATTAGAGCCTCATCATAAGATGACTGGTGACCAGAAACTGTGAGAGCGAGAGAGAGAAATGCTGGAAACGGAAAAACAGAGGAGTCTCAGTCATCTGAGATCTCCAAAACGCCGGTGAGTGAGCTTACACCACTCACCCAGAATGACTCAGGAGGTGCCGATCGGCCATTCCCAGGAGTCTCAGCATCGCGTGAACAGAACGCGCCGCCGTCCATAGGACTCTCCGGCCACAATTTTTCCAAAAACATGGATTTTACTTAATTCCCCCTCTTTTTGGCTTTCTCCCTAGAAATCCAACCATAACCGGGGCCTCTCCAATGGCACTCATGTCCGGTACAAATCCTGAAACTCAAGACACCTCTTCCTCATCTCATTCCTCCACTGCTAGCAGAACGGTAACGGCCCCAGAACTCTCCGATAGTCATATTATGGCTATTAACCACAGGTTCAATGAACGAAACTATCTTCAATGGTCTCAAACCGTACTAAGGTATATTCGTGGCAAGCGAAAGGAGAAATATATAAATGTAGCAGCACCTCAGCCTGCCCCTGATGATCCCAATTTTGATACATAGTTTGCCGAAAACAATCAAGTTATGACTTGGTTGTGCAACTCCATGACCGATTACATCAGTGAAGGCTATCACCTAGCAGCTACTGCAAAAGAAATCTGGGATGAAGTAAAACAAACCTACTCTTCCCTTGATAACACTGCTGCCCTAATCTATCTGAAACGACAACTTCGAGATTTGAGACAAGGTAACTTGACGGTTACTAATTATTATAATGCTTTACATAAATTGTGGCAACAAGATCTTTGAATCACATCCATGGGATATTGTCAAAGATGCTCAGTTACATAAGAAGATAGTAGAAGAAGAACGAGTATATGACTTTCTCCTGGGACTCAATGATTCATTTGAGGAGTAAAAGGCCGAATCATGGGACTAAAACCCATGCCACATCTGTTTGAAGTTGTTAACCATGTGCAATTTGAAGAAAGCAGGAAACTCTTGAATCAAAGTAGTCCAAATCCAATTGAAAGTTCGGCTCTTGCAATAAAAGGACCAAAAGATGACCAAAGAAACAATAAATGGTGCAACTATTGCGAGAAAAAGGGTTATATCAAGAGGAGTGCTGGAAGCTACATGGCAAACCGTCAACTAGCAAACAACACCCACCTCCTAATATCAACCTTACTACAACTGAGCAAAGAGCGGAAGACACCGATTCTCTAAGCCAGGTAGAAGTACAGATGCTTCGCCAGCTACATGACAAACAGAATAAGTCCAACTTTTCTCATAGTGCAAATTTGGTACAATCAGGTAATTCTATCATAGCTCTCAACTCTGTGCTGACTAGTAAAAATACTTGGATTGTTGACTCCAGAGCTACAGATCACATGACTGGTAACAAAAATTTGATTCACAACCTGAAATTTTGTCATGAAAACCTTAAAGTAAAAGTAGCTAAAGGAGTATTCACAAGGGTTGAAGGAATTGGCACAGTCACATTATCTGAACACTTGGAAATAAAACATGTTCTATTTGTGCCTGCACTCACTTGCAATCTAATATCTGTGAGCAAGTTAACTAGAGGAGGAACATGCCAAGTCATTTTTGATAATGATCTTTGTATTTTCCAGGATTTAAAATCAAGGAGGACAATTGGGACTTCTAGAGAATGGGATGGACTGTACTACCTTGAAGGATCTAGCTTTCAAACTACAAAGGCAAGAAGAGCACTGGTTAGCTCCAACTCTAAAAGTCATAATGTACACTTATGGCACTGTCGTTCAGGTTACCTTAGTTTTGATTACATCAAGCATGTATTCCCCACTTTATTCAATAAAAATTCCATTCCTTTTCATTGTGAAACTTGCCTACTTGCAAAGCAAACTAGATCTTCATATCCCAAACAGTCTTATACACCCTCCTCACCATTCACACTAATTCATAGTAACATTTGGGGTCCTGCACGAATAAAAACCCTCACCAATGTTAGGTGGTTTGTTACTTTCATAGATGATCATACTAGAACCACATGAGTTTATTTAATGAAAGACAAATCCGAAGTAGCTATAGTATTTCAAACCTTCTATACCTTTGTGATAACCCAATTCAACACTTGCATTAAGGTACTACGAAGTGATAATGCCAAAGAATACATGAGCAATGCCTTTAAAGAATTTCTTGATCAATGAGAAATTCATCACCAAACTTCCTGTCCTTACACCCCTCAACAGAATGGAGTGGCCGAGCAAAAGAATCGTCACCTGTTGGAAGTAACTCGAAGCTTATTGATGGAACGACATGTTCCTACCATCTTCTAGGGTGATGCTGTACTCCCTGCAGCTTATCTTATTAACTGGATGCCATCCAAAATTCTCAATTATAACACCCCTATCCAAAAACTCCTTGACCATTTTCCATATTGCCCACTGATAAATTCCTTACTACACAAGGTATTTGGTTGTGTTGTCTTTGTCCACAACAATGACGGCAACAAATTTACTGCTCGAGCAAACAAATGTATCTTTCTTGACTACTCCTCCACTCAAAATGGGTATAAATGCTATTGTCCTTCTTCTAAGAAACTTATTATCTCTCGGGATACTGTCTTCTCAAAAGACGAAGCATATTATCCTAAATTACCCATTCAGGGGGAGTATACTGACATGGAATGGCTAATCCTGGAACAATCAAACCCCAAATCACCACAACCTCATCTTATAGCCACAATTGACTTACTCACTCTCGCAAACCAACCTAGTCCTATCCAACTCGATTATGAATCACCATATAATCCACCTCAACCTGAACCCACACCTAATGAACTGCAAACAAATGTTGAAATCAATTCAGGGATGGATACTGAATCATGACAAGGGAACGAGTCAAGATTACAAGTTAGAGATGAATCAAACACCGGTAGTACTATCTCTCCCATTCAAAGGAACGACCGTGACTCTGATCTGGGATTAAATCCTGAAGAATTGGGTTGGCCTATTGCATTGAGAAAAAGGGTAAGATCTTGTACTCAGTATCCAATTCAACGTTTTGTCTCATATGGTAACCTGTTTGCAAAAATGCAAAGCTTTATGGTAAACAGTGCACAGATAAAAATTCCATACACATTTCAATAAGCTACGGCTGATCTGAATTGGAAACAAGCTGCAAAAGAAGAGTTAAGGGCACTCAAAGAAAATAAAACGTGGGAGATTACAACTCTTCCTAAAGGAAAGAAACTAGTAGGATGTAGGTGGATATTCACCCCAAAGTTCAACCCTGATGGCAGTATCAACAAATCAAGGTCAGACTTGTTGCAAAAGGATATACCCAGACATACGGAATTGATTATCAGGAGACATTTGCTCCAGTAGCCAAGCTTAATACCATCCAAGTGCTACTATCAATCGCAGCCAACTTAGATTGGTCGTTGCACCAACTAGACATGAAGAATGCCTTCTTGAATGGAAACTTGGAAGAAGGAGTTTACATGGAGATTCCAGATGGAATTCTAGCTCCTAACAACTCTGTGTGTAAACTTAACAAGTCATTATATGGACTTAAGCAATCTCTTAGGGCATGGTTTGGTAGATTCACCAGAACGATGAAAAGACTTGGGTATACTTAGGGACAAGCAGATGATACATTGTTTATCAAACGTATCAATGGAAAAGTCACCATCTTGATCATTTATGTTGATGACATGGTCATTACAAGAAACGATGAAGAATCCATTGCTAAACTAAAACAGGACTTGTCAACAGAGTTTCAAGTCAAAGATCTCGGACAAATGAGGTATTTCTTGGGCATGGAAATAGCAAGAACCAGGAAGGGTATCGATGTATCCCAGCAGAAGTATACCCTAGATTTATTGCATGAAACAGGAATGTTAGGGGCACAACCTGAAGGAACACCAATGGAAAATGGTTGTCACTTGGAAATCAAGCCAAATGGTATCCTAATCAACTCATAATGGTACATAAGACTTGTTGGGAAACTCATATACTTAACCAACACACGTCCATACATTAGCTATGCAGTTGGAATAGTAAGTCAATTCATGCACCAGCCACAAGAAGAACATATGGCGGCTGGGTACAGAATCCTAAGCTATTTGAAGTTCAATCTTGGATGAGGGATCTTCTTTAAGAAAGGTACTTTCAAAAATATTGAGATCTACATTGATTCAAATCATGCAAAAGACAGGGAGACTAGAAGGTCAATCTCAGGGTACTGCACATATGTGTGGGGAAATTTGGTTACATGGAGAAGTAAGAAACAGACTGTAGTGTCAACAAGTAGTACGAAAGCCGAACTGAGAGTTGTTAACAAAGGAGTACTTGAAGGAATGTAGGTCATCATATTACTGAAGGAGTTAGGGATTCCACATGAGGGACCAATACAAGTTTGGTGTGATAACAAAGCCAGCATTGAAATGGTTAAAAACCCAGTTTATCATGATAGGACAAAACATGTTGAGATAGACAGATACTTTATTAAAGAAAAGATTGAAGCCGGTATCATGAATCTATCCTACATTAGATCTGAAGACCAAATTGCAAATGTTATGACAAAACCACTAAGCAGAACTAAATTTGAAGGGTTTCGATGCAAGCTGGGGATGATTAACATATACTCTCAAGCTTGAGGGGGAGTGCTAAAAGTCAGAGACAAAATTCCTTCAATTTTCTTGTTATTTGACTTTAGTATGTAATTGTTGAATACCTAATCTTCATCTACCTCTCTGTCAACCTTTCTATCTATTTCCTTCGTCTATCACTGTGTCTCTCCCTCTCTGTTTTATCTATATATATCATGTAATCTTCCCATTTCTATATATCAATGATATCCAGGGTTATTGAACCCGGACCGGACCGGCCGGTCCGGGCTGGAAACCTGCTAACCGGCCGGTAAACCAGTCCGGTCTGAGTTAGTATTTTTTTAAAAAAAAATTTTAAAAAATTTTTCCTTTAGAATTTCATACTATAAGTCTAAAATTTTCAATTTCTCACCGGTTTGGTCCCGGTTTAGCTTCGGTTTGGCCCTGATCTGACCCACTGACCCATAATCCAGTACCCCGACCGGTTCAATACTCGGTCCGAGTTTTAATACCTTGATGATATCTGAGCTTATTGCTCCAATAATTTTAAAGATTCAATCATTTTTAATGCATTATTTAACAACTAAGGAAGAAAACCTCAAAAGAATAATTGAGAAATAAAGTAGAATAGAAAAATTATGCATATTTTCTTTCACTTACTTTTTCTTACGCTCACGTCTCTTTATTTGGGATCTTGTTTTCTTCACTTCCATTTCAAACCTCAGGTCTTTAACCTCCTTCCCCTTTCTTTTTTTCTTGTTCTTTTCGTTTGTACCACTATTCCTAAATTGTTCATCGCTACCATCTCTATGATTAGGTGCCTGCAATTGTGCATCAGTATCTCCCCGTCTGACATCTGTGGGCTTGACTTGAACTTTGTCCTTTAACTGTCAGATATGCACAAATACATGATAAACAGACCCAAAGTAAAATAAAATTGAATACACCAAAACAAACCAACCCTAAACATCATTGTTAAAGGTGGCAGAGTTTTCATATTCATGAAACTTCTTCCAAGTCTATCAGGAAAAACAGATGGCTTCAGTAGAAAGAGAAGTAAGAATCGCAAGACCATGATATTAATTAAATTATACAAGAGATGGAAATAGAAGAATTGGAATAGCTCAAACGCAACTTAAGTCTACACGTATGCTGAAAGGGATGTGCAAAACAACCAGTAGGGAATTATATAAATCATACTTAAATCAGCCCTAAATACAAGAAATGTAGACTTATCAGCTATATGAATAAAAAAAATTAACAGAACAGAATAATTATATTTTTAACTAACATTTGTTCCTGAATTACTATTCCTCTCTGCAACTACAAGATGCCTTCTGCAAATTTATGAACAAAAACAAAAACCGAGACACCATACAAAGACTACAAATCAGTGAGACTCATTTTTCCTTCAAAATTCCCGATTACTGGGTCATATTTTGTCTTTAAAAAAGCAACTTAAAAAGAAAATTAAGATGGGCTAGGATATAATAACTCTAAATTAACATGCTTCCCCCGCCCCCCTAACATTAGCAGATATATCTGATATTCAAGTTGGAGTTTTGGCATTAAGATGAAAAATCAATTGAAACTTACAAATTGGGCATCATCACCCTCGCGTTTCTTTTGATGTTTCATATCTGATTGAGATAAAGAAGTAACAGAGATGATCTGACGAAGTTTTGAGGGCAAAACGTCGAGTTTGGAAGGATCAGGCGGAGGAGGGAGGATGCTGGAGCCTCCATGAGCGGCTCTGTAGTTCTTCTCCCGTCGTCTTCTTCCCTTGCCACCCATCTCCCTTAAACCCTACTGACGTTTTGCTGAAAAGCGTTCTGTGTCTATAAATCTCCATTAAGAGAGGCTCGCTGTGCATCTCTTAATCCCTCTCTTAATCGAGACCGTCCGTTAATGAACAGTCCAGATCATACCTCCTAGGAATAAATCTCACTCATCGCTTTTTCATCTTGAATCCTAACCTACCATTTTGAAAATAGGCCTAATAAATTCAAGGGTTAAGGTGCAAAAATGCACATATATTTTTTCTCAAAATGCACCTAACAACAAATATTTTTTTTGGTGTGAAAGTAGTTATGTGGTTATATAATAGGGGCAAAAGTCATAGTATCTGGTAAAGGGAAAATGTTGACCGTGAAAAACAAGTTTGTTGACTAATATCTGTGATGACATGGAGGGTGATTTGGTAGGTGAAGTTGCTAACTGAAATATTTGATTATTAAAAAAAGTAAAAACACACATTTAAAACGTAGGCAAAAGTTTGGCAAAAAAAAAATAAATAAAAACATAGGCAAAAGGCGCTGAGGGCGAAAGACATAGAAAAAAACAAAAACAGAGTCGGATGAAAGGGAGATCAAAGGAAACATTGATGGTGAAATTAAATCAAAGGGCAGACAAAAAGGAAATCGAATCGGAGGGGGAAGGAGGCGAAATCAGATATGAGGGTGAATACATGGCGTGGGGAAATTGTAACCTACAGTTTCAAGATGGAATTATCTAAATGAGTTGAAGAACGTAGGTTTTCAAAGTTTGGGAAGAGACAAAAGGATTCCCAGGTAAGCACTGATTGTAACCCATAAATGTTAGTTTTGTCGTGGCTACAGTGAAATGGCATGAAAACCCTTCGGCCAACGTTTTTGTTTTCCATATTGCAATATTGATGGCATCAAATGGCGGGGACAAAGAAGTAATTAGGGTGGACGAGACAGAGACAGTCGTACAAAAGCATGAGTTGTCAGTAGAAAAGCCTTGCAAACTTAATGAATTGGCAAAAAATAGTGGGGAGGGAACTAAATGTCATTTACAAGAAGGTCATAGCACTGGGGTAGAGGTTATTTTAGCTGCTGAAGGGAATGGGGGAAGTAAAAATCAGAGAGGGATGGAGGAAACTAAAAATGATGATGATTTGATTGAGTACCTTGGATAGTTCGACATTGACTTTGTTGATATGGACGAGGTTGTAGAGAGTGAGGAAGCTGAATATGATTATAGTCATTGTGTTGATAAAAGGGAACAAGGAATGACAAGTTTAGCCAGAGATGACAGTAGGAAGGTGAAGATGGTTGTGGTATGGATGAAAGTGATGTGGTGAGTTATTTGGGCCTAAGTGGGAGCTGTGATACAGAGGAGAGTATGTATGATGAATTTGAAGTAGGGGAGGTGGATTCAGAAGATGGAAGTAATGATGAAAATGATGAAATGGGCCCAAACAATAATAATGATGGGCCTCCTGAACAGTTGACAACCCTTAATAGGGCTCAAAGGTCAACTACCAAGCCCTTTTGTACGACCGGAATGATTTATGCGGACAAAAAAGAGCTAAAAAAGGCCATAGATAAATATGCTATCAGTCGTGGGTTAAGCTTAGAATAGTGAGAAGTGATAAGAAGAAATTTTCAGGTAGTGTGTAAAGAGGGATGTCCGTTAAACCTTTTTGCTTCTATATATGGGTTAAATGTAGGTTTCCAAGTGAAGACTTTGTTTTATAAGCATAACTGTGCTCGTGTGTATAATAACCCTATAGCTTTAATGAATTGGTTGGCTGAACATTTCAAAGAGAAAGTGCAAGACATGTCTCTATTTAAAACAAGTGACATGAAGGAGGTGCAAAGAGAATTCATGGTCAATATGAGCTTACACAAGTGTAAGATGCCACTTGTTCTTCTCTCATTCACTGGTCATTTACAGTGGTCCTTCATGCAAGCTAAGAATGACCTTACATTTAACCTTTATATCCAAAAAAAATAAAAAACAAACATCTTGTTTTTTCTCCTTACTAACATTACAATAAAAAAGAGTTTATAATAAATGACATAAAACATTTACATCTAGTTTACAATTCAATTGTGCAAACAACGTTTAAATGTCTTTCTGAGTAACATTCTTTCTTTCATCACATTCAATCATTAATCACCCTATACAATGGGCATACAAAACAACCAACCACACCCAAGTAATAATCAATATAACCATTACAACTTTGAACTTCATCTCCATGCTCTGTAGGTGTCTTTCTCTATTCCCATATGAGGCTTTCAACTTTCTCACCTCATTATGGATTGTAACAAGCTCTTCATATAACTTCTCAGCATCATTCCCTCTTTGACGTTGTCTTCTTTCATCATATAGCATGTCTATGTCATTTAGTAAATTTTTTATGACTTCATTTGCCCTTTCCGCAAATTCAACATTGTGCTAGGCAAAAAAACCACAGCCCCCATCTTGTTTAACATTCAATAACATATTAGTCATAACAAGTTTGTGTTTCAAAAAGTTGCACACTTAAAGCAAGTTGAATAACACAATTTGTACACACTAAAGAAGAATTAATCACTACATTGTATTCTATACAGAAAGCTTTCAAAGAATATGACAACTTCCAATTTCCACGAAACCTTTCAACAACTAAAATTAAAATGTTGATGTCATGTCTTGTTTCAAAATTTCTTTGCTTTTAGACAAACCTTCCAACAATGACAAATGAATCCGATCTAGATGAAGGCAAGTAACAACAATTAAGATAACCATATCAAAACCATTCCTAACACAAACAACAACTGTATAAGAATCAATTTTTATTCTCTACTTTCACCTAGTAGTAATTCTGACAGCCATAAAACCTCCTACCTAGGTTGCCTTCCATCCACGACGTGCACCTCAAAGCAATGAGCTGTGATGGCAGCGTCTTGTCAGACCCTCATACTCCTCCTTGTGACTCGGCTGCCTCATCAAAACAACGCTTCTTCTACACCTCCCAGTAGTCGAAGTCGAAGATGCCGCCATCCACCTCCCCTTCGATATCATCTTCCTTGCCCGTTCGATTTGCCTTCTTAAGGTCCACGATTTGCCTTCTCAAGGTCCACGATTTGCCTCTTGTTCTTTGCGTTTCTCAACCATGCCTATTACGGTCGCGATGGTGATTGTGATTCTTCATTTTGTTCATTCAGTTCAAATAATCAACCCTAGCGAATACCTTTTTATTTTATTTCTCCCAATATGTATTTTTTAGTTATCAACTTCACCTACTAAGTCACCTTCCATGTCATCATAGTTAGTCAACAAACTTGTTTTTCGCGATCAACTTTTTCTCTTTACTAGATACTATGA
The DNA here is from genome assembly GCA_963242795.1 of Inga leiocalycina. Classification (NCBI taxonomy): domain Eukaryota; kingdom Viridiplantae; phylum Streptophyta; class Magnoliopsida; order Fabales; family Fabaceae; genus Inga; species Inga leiocalycina. The sequence goes on from OY725324.1 coordinate 47,549,139, forward strand.
CTTTTGAACCTATTATGTAACCTCATAGCTACTTTTGCACCTAACAAATATTTTCTGTTGGGTGTACTTTGAAAAAAAGTACATGTGCATTTTTGCACCTTAACCCTAAATTCAATAGTAATCTATTTTTTTTTGTACAAGAAGAGCAAGTTGTTTTGAAAGGTTTAGATAAAGACATTTTTGCCTTATAGGAGATTTTTTTCCTATGTGGAAAAGGCAATTAGGCATAACAAAAAAAAATAAGGTGGCACATCATTCACAAAATTCTTGCAAACTTGATCAAGTGAAAGGATAAGCTAACAAACAACAAAATAAAAATGAATTTTTAGACCCCTCGTCTGTGGGTTCAGTTGGCAAGGGGATCAGACACTCTTACAAATGGATTGGGTTTGATTCCTGAGCTGGTCGTGGTGCTAGAGGAGGCATATCTATGGCTGAGTGAAGCTAAGGTGATTTCTACCTATGGGCTAGGAAAAAAGGGCATGCTTGTCGTGCTCCCATGCCATAGGGACAGGCCCCAGTAGATCATGAGTTAGGAGCCTTGCCCTTGGATCGCAAGTGAGCTCGACCCCTTTCATAAAATTTTAGTATAAAAAAATGAATTTTTAGTGGCCATTAATTAAGCAAGCACCAACAATAAACAAAATATTAATTTGAATGAGTAAATTATAGTTTTTAATATAAGTTATTGTTCACCATCATGCAGAGTTAAAGAATGAAGAATTTACTTTCAAAATTGATTTCTCCAAATTAAGTTAGCTTTGTGCCAAATAGTTATATCCAGAACAATATTGTTAATGTCCAAAAACTGTTGCATATTATGAAGTTGGGAAGTGAGAAAGGCTTTTTTGCAATCAATATTGATTTGGAAATAGCTTACAATAGAGTGAGTTGGACAATGTGTTTGGATTAGCGTGGTAAATATAGGGCTCATTTGGCTCGATTCTATTACACCCTACAGTGCAATATAATGCGATGCAATGATAATGCAATGCAATATTAATTACAAGGTTAGTGTTCAGTTTTATTTTTAAACAAGGTGTAATAAGTTATTTTTTTAATAATTATTTTAAATTAATATATCACATAAATTCTATTTTACCCTTAATATAATCTTTATAGAAAAAATAGCTAAGAGTCATTGCATTGCCTTATAATAACCATTACGCTATCTCTCTAAGCATCGTCTGATATCGATGCTTGTGGTAGTGGAGGTAACCGTAGTGGTGATGTTGTGGTAGTGGTAGCAATGATAGGTAGTGACAGTACAACGATGGAGGAGGAGGTAGTGGCTGTGATGGCAGCGACGATGGTGGAGGATGAGGAGGAGGTAGTGGCGGTAGTAGTTGTGGTATGGTGTGACAGGTGAAATGAGATAAGTAAAATAAAGACAAATGAAACAAAAGGGTAAATTGGACTTTGTCAATCATGTAATGGGATAGTAATAAGTATTCATAAAGGGAGAGGTATGAATGAAGATTACCAATATTTTAGTAATTGGTAATCATCATTACCAGGGTAAACACTATTACCATACTAAAAAATAACTAGACACTCTTAGTTCATTTATTAACTAATGGGCCAATAGTGTATGGTCGAATGATACTAATTCATTCACTATGTTAATATGCTAATGTTCAAGGTTAAAGTTAATTCCAGCCTTTATATGGTTATATATACAAAGTATCCAATTTCTCAAAATAGATAACCAACATAACATAAATACTATTTATCTTGTTCTTTACTCATCCGTGGTTACCTTCTTGCTCTTGGATCTGCTTGCCTGAGCTATAAAATTTGTTATTGGAAAGGAGTGAGATTAAAAAGAATATTAGTAGTAACGAATATCACTTATATAAAATGCATACATAAAAAATGCTACATCAACCATCATTTCATAGCATACAACACATTCAACATTCAAAGATATTCTATACAGCAAAAAATTTATTCAAGGATATACTGGTCCCTTCTCACAGTACTGGGTATTCTACTGGGCCTCTACCCTTTTCAATCTGAATGCTTAATACATTTTGTGACCTAAGGACCCATTGGTCTAGTAAACCCTATAGCCTGTCTCATGTTTATAATACAGATATTCATAATGGTAAAAACATGCATGTAAGAGCATACATAGTATGTAAGAGAAAAGTTATTTACTACCTTATAGCCTTTCCAATATCTTGAAATGTGTTACCAATTCCTTAGTCGTCCTTAGTAAATATTGAATCCTATAAGTGGAAATTCAAGAGCGGACGAGTAATTACTTATCCCAATACTCTTGGCATAATGTAAACTAAGTTATTCTTCCATTATACCCTTTGTTTGAACTCGTTGGTCATCATTTGAGTCACTTAGATAGTCGTTAGAGGCTCAAACAAATGTCTATGAGATTGGAAAAGGCTAAATCATTCAACATCTCTAGGAGAAATATGAAGTACTGAAATGGAGGTTTAGGCCGCAACCAAAGAACTCTTTGGCCATAGCCAAAAGAGGACCATAAACTTTTGGGCCGCAGCTAATAAATCATTTGGATATAGTCAAAAGGCCTAGCCGTAGCCAAAATTTAGTTCATAAGATTCACAAATATAGATGTACATTGGCCAGTTCAATGTTTGATTCTCAAGAATACACTGGAACTGGACCAATGATTTAGAAGGTCTTTAATTCGGAAGAGTGAATATTTTTCTTGATGGTCACCTTATTCAGCTCTTTATGAGTAATACTCAGTTTCAAGCTACTGTCTTTCTTTTCACACACAACACTGGAGTGTCCCATGGCGATATACTAGGTTATATAAACCCTACTTTATAGCAACTCTCCCTTTGTTGGATTCATTACAATGCACCACTCTTGCAAGTCAACATTCCATTGCTCCACTCAACGTTTGATGTTTTGGTGAATCCACTCTTCATCACTTGATATAAAAAATATTTGCATATTTATTTTCCCTTATATGATAATTTTGTAGACAATATTTGAGCTTATTGTAATTAATTTGGGTGTAATTGATAAATATTTCCTTGCTTTTATTTTGATAGCCATGTACACTATGTTAAGGAGAAAAGAGAAGAAAGGAGACATAAAAACAGACCTACAAGATTGAAACAAGACAAAGAGGCACAGTTGGAAAAAATGATAGGGGGTACTATAGCAGTGGTACTATTCACGACCATCACTGTTCATGTTTACTATTCATAACGTAATCACTATAGCAGACGGAGGTGACTGTAGTGGATGGAAGAACTGTAGCAAGCAATAAAACACTGTAGCAAAATCACTGTAGCATTCTATCGATAGTTACTTAGCAGCGGGGTACTGTTCACTATTCACAGAAAGTTACTATTCATCCAAAGAAAAAGCATACGACTGCCGATAGGATACTATGGCATCAAGGAAAAAATGACATAACGTTGTTTGCTCAGTGCCTATATATAGGAGCATCAGGCGCAGAGATTGAGGGCATGGAGTTATTCCTCTGACAATTTTCAATCCTTTGTTTAAGAATTCTGAATACTTTGTTTCATATTTTATTTTAATTTTATACATTGTATTATTTCTTGCATGCTTCCATCTTGGAAGGCTTAGGATTGTATTATATTTTGCATGTCTCCATCTTGGAAGGCTTAGGATTGTATTATATTTTTGCATGCCGCCTACATGGAAGGTTTTACCTCCTAAATAGACGGCTAGATTTTTCTATTTTTCATGCATATTTTAGTTGTATATTTATGTTTGAGAATTTAATATTCCAATTTTATGTAGTATTTATGAGGATTTCATTCTAATTTTATATAATGTTAATTTATTTTTATTTCATCATGTGCTAACATTTCTATTTTCCTAGGGTGATGATGTAGCTTACTAATGAAGGATTGAATGTTAACTTATTAAATCTAGTTTTAATTTCTCCTTCATGATTGAGTTTTAATTATTGTTCTTAATGCTTTCATTTGATTGGCCATCTTTTGAATGATTTCAATATGTATGTTAAGATTGGAAGGAGATATATGTGTGTAGACCCTATAATTAAAACCATAATTTGCATATGAAATAGAAATATATTCATATGAGTTGTGTAGTTTTAATGAGTTTTATAAATCTTAATGCATGATTAATTCTTAAATTCATATAGGAATATATTGGATTAGCAATTAATTATAGAATTGCTTGACCTTGGAAGAGGCTAGTAATTAAATAAGGGAAACTCAACTATCAATCATGTGGAATAAATTGGGCTAGAATAGATAAGTGATTCAATCCAAAATTTGTTAAGTGAAATATGACCCTATAACTTTTTCTTGTAGTTGTTTTTATATTATTTGTACTCATATTTAATCATTTTCTATTTTGTACTTTCCATCACCAATTTATCAATCAACTAAATAGAATTAAAATTATCTATTTTGATACTTAGTGATCAATCCTCATGGGAACGATACTCTACTCACTTCTATATTACTTGATTACGACAGTGTACACTTGCATTATTTAATTGATCATCTACACATATAACAGGTTTTTGGCGCTGTTGCCGGGGAATGTTGTCATTAATATCAATACCAAGTAATTTTAATACTAATTTAGTCTTCATGTAAAAATTTCAAATTTTTTTAAAAATAAAAAAAAATTGATTATTCACATCATTCATTTGGTTTAATCAGTGATAACTCGTCATATCTTAGTTCTTTTTCAAGAATGCATGTGGATGGAATGAGACAAACAAATATAAATGCAAGTTGGATTGAAAATTCTTCTCCTTATAATTGTTTTTCTTGTGCTTATTGTGGAGAGTGTCATTCTTATGACCATTGTCCATATAGCAATACCAGTTATTATATGAGAGATGATTTCACTATGAACTAAACTTGTTTTGATCATTCCTTTTATCCTGGTGGAATTTTAGAGCAACAAGAGTCTTTGGATCCATATGTCAGGTATTGTCCTAATCCTCCTTTATACTCTTATCCATATATTGAAGAAAAAACTCTTAAGTATAAGCAAAAATCTGATTTAGAAAGATTAGATGAGGAGTTTGCAGAATCAACAGAGATATTTATTAGAGAACAAAAGGAAATTGTTACTAGTGTTGATTCAAGTGTCCAAAATATTGGAATATATGTGAGTCAAATTATTTCATCACTTGAAACTATGAGGCAAGATAATTCTTTAAGCATGATGATCACTTCTTGTGTTGATGATGATTATTGTGAGGAAGTTGAGGATATGAAATTGAATAAAATTTTGGCTCTTGCAGAATATGATAAGAAACTTGAAATTACTTTTGGAGAGGATAGTGGGTGTAGTCTAGAAGAAGATCTGGTTGTGGAACTTGATTCTTGTCATTTTGATGTTAAAACTAATGAGGATGTTCTAAAAGTTGTTGTTCATGGAATCACTGTAGCAGACTGTTACTGTAGCAGACGGAGGTGCCTGTAGCAGGCGATAAAACATTGTAGCAAAATCACTGTAGTATTCTACTGACATTTACTGTAGCAGCGGGTACTATTCACTGTTCATTATTCACAGAAAGTCACTATTCATTCAAAGAAAAAGCATACACCTGTTGACAGGATACTGTGGCATCAAGGAAAAAATGACATGATGCTGTTTGCTCAGTGCCTATATATAGGAGCATCAGGTGTAGAGATTGAGGGCATGGAATTATTCCTCTGACAAGTTTCAATCCTTTATTTGAGAATTCTGAATACTTTGTTTCATATTTTATATTTAATTTTATACATTGTAGTATTTCAAGACATTTTAAAATACTTTGAATCAATCTCAAAATGGTTTGCAATGTCATTTTAACTCATTAGTTTTCAGTTCTATTATTAATATCAGAGTGATACTTGAAATGTTCTCTACTAAAAACCCTCAGTTTATTCATTAACTAATGGGCCCATAGTGTATGGTCACTTGATACTAATTCATTCACTGTGTTAATGTGCTAATGTTTAAGGTTACAACTAATTCCAACCTTTATATGGTTATATATACAAAGTATCCAATTTCTCAAAATAGATAACCAACATAACATAAATCCTATCTATCTTGTTCTTTACTCATCTATGGTTACCTTCTTGCTATTGGAACTGCTTGCTTGTGGTGTAAAATTTTGTTATTGGAAAGGAGTGAGATTAAAAAGAATCTCAATAGTAACAAATATCACTAATATAAAATGAATACATAAAACATGCTAGATCAACCATCATTTTATACCATACAACACATTCAACAGTTAGAGATATTCTATGCAACATACAATTTATTCAAGGACACACTTGTCCCTTCCTATAGCGTTGGGTATTCCACTGGGCCTCTACCCTTCTCAATCTGAATGCTTAATAGGTTTTGCGACCCAAGGACCCACTAGTCCAGTAGGCCCTACTACCTATCTCATGTTCACAACACATGTATTCACAATGGTAAAAACATGCATGTAAGAGTATATAGTATGTGAGAGAAAAGTTACTATCATATAGCCTTTCTAATGTCCCGAAATGTGTTACCAGTTCCTTGGTCATCCCGAGCAGATATTGAATCCTATAAGTGGAAATTCACGAGTGCACGAGTTACTACTTATCCTAATACTCTTGGCATAATGTAAACTAAGTTATTCTTCCATTCTTATCCTTTGTTTGAACTCGTTGCTTATCATTTGAGTCACTTAGATAGTCATTGGAAGCTCAAAAAAATGTCCATAAGGTTAGAAAAAGGCTAAACCAGTCAACGTCTCTAGGAAATATATGAAGTGCTGAAATGGAAGTTTTGGCCGCAGCCAAGGAATTCTTTGCTTGCAACCAAAAGAGGTCCATAAACTTTTAGACCGCAGCCAAGAAATCATCTAGCCATAGCCAAAATCTGGATTTCCAGATTTCCCCTGTTTCTTGGCTTAACTTCCAAAAATCTTAACTTAATCTACAAAATCCCAAATGGTGTGGTTCAAAGTCCTAGGTGACCCTTTTTAAGTCTATTTTAAAGGAAAAATACATCCTATTGCCATTCATATGCACACAATTCTAGACTCCATAATCAATCCTCACTGTCACATAAATCATTCAAGATTCAATGCCTAATTTCAATAATTCATATCTACTAATGTACTAATCCAAAAGCCATATATTATATATCAAATTAGTGCCTATCATGTCTACTTTGGAGAATTTCATGACTATTGGATATGATTCAACCACTCAAAAACACGCCAAAAGGAATCTGTCTCCCAGAAACTTCAACCCAACAATATGCAATATTACAAATTTCACTATCAAACTAGTCTAATATCACTGTTACACATCATATACCATCATATTCAGGATCAAGACAACAAAACCCTAGAAACCCTATGTTGGTCGAATCTTAGGTAGCCCAAGAGAATCATAAAAACTCAACAAATCCTCAAAGTATTTGGTTCAAATTAAAGCTTAGGCTTACCTATACACAGTGCTACAGCCAATTCTTGATTTTGGCAGTACCCCATTCAAGTATACATTACCAAACTCCACCAATTAGAAATATGAAAAAACCATAGAGATGAAGCTCTCATCGAGTAGAGCAACATTTGTGAAGGCTCTAACAGTCAGAAATGAAGATTTGGGGTTATAATTGTCAGAAATTCTCAAGAACACCTAAGTTTTCTCTCCTTCTCTCCTCTTTCTTTTTCCTACTATTTTCCCTCTTATTTTCTAGGTGTTGGATGGCTTTTAAGAGGAGGGAGGGAGTTTTGATCTTTATTTTCACTTAAACCAAATGTTTAGTCTACAAAGTGCCAAGTGTTAAGTTCTTGTGGTTCCTTGAAAAAGCAAGTGGTTATTTTAATCAACTATAGTTGGTTTGGTTAACTAAATTGGTCTTCACTCTTGCCTCTTTCTTTCTCTTAACCAAAATGCCTAAGGTAATAAGGGAGAAAAATGTGTTGACCATTTGACCAAAGTCTTCTTGAAATTGGGTTGACACTTTGACCAACACTTCCTTTCTTCCCTTTTTGCCCCTTTGGCCATCCCTATCATCCTAAGAGGAGGGAGATAATTTGATTTTTAATCTTCATAATTACTCTTGCTTATCCAAGGACAAATCTTATCCCTTCATTTTAATTTCCAATTGTAACCTCAAGTTCATATGGCAAATGTCTCTTTTGCCCTTGATTATGGCAATATTAATTTAATTGTCATTAGTTATTTTATTCTACTTTATTTTCTCCTTAAAGACATGATTTCTCCTTCTTTTTAAGTCCAAGCTAGACTTTATACCATATTTGACTTTAGATGAAGGAATTGGGTATTTTCCCTTGACTAATTGGAACTAAAGCCCATACTTAATTCCAAATTCGTCTCTAAAAGTCATTATAGCTCTTGGATATTTTTGGGATCTTGCTAAAATTGGGCATGGTAGACTGCTTAACTTAAGCTTATTCCCAAGCTTCTAGTCCCAAAGTTCAAGATATTACAATGACGCTGAGGATTATCTGACAATTCATTAGTAGAGTGTTTTACCATGGTGATTGAGAGAATAGAAGAGGATGACGAAGAACAAGTATATAAAAATATGAAAATGGAGAGTCAAATATATTAGAAGTGACAAGTTTGAAACATCATTGCATATATTAGAAGTTGAGAACGAGTAGTCACGAGAACAAAGAAGCACAGAGAGACTAGCTTGAGGAAGAGGACAAATTTCAAAAGTTTGATTTAATGGTTATTAAATAAAAACATTAGGTATTGAAAATGTTATAAATTTTACTTTAAGGTTTTTTACTAATAATTATTAAGTATGGGATTAGTTTTTTTGAAATGAAATATGTAAAAATTATATACCGGTTTTTAATTTGAAATTAAGTATATGTGGAGAATAATTAATAGTCTTTTTTAGAATCATTTGTTATAGATTTCACAGACTCCACCTTTCCATTCTCAACAATTATTCTTTCTCTATTAATTATTTTCCCATAATGAAAATACCAATGATAAAAATATAGCATTTAGTTTTTCCTTGTCCAGAGCGATGTCAAACTAGTAATTAAGTTTAGTTAATGTTTAGTGATATACTCTTTGTGTGACTGCTCGCGCATATGGCTATTTTTCACTAGCTAAGACTATTCATATGTTAGATTCCAAGTTTTGATGAAAACAAAAGGTAATTGTGTGCAAAGTATGTTTTTACAAGTCTAGACAATGATTGCAAAGTTACCAAATGCATATGGAAAAGTTTAAAGATTCTGCTATTAGTTTTTACTGATGCATTCAAGCAATAGAGCTAACACTCGAGCATAAACCTCTTTTACACTCGAGCACATGCAAGTGTTGGACAGAAAGTGTGTGACAGAGAGCAATTGCTATCAATTTTACTGATGCACTCGAGCACTATAACCAACACTCAAGCATGAAGCTGTTTTGCACTCGAGCATATGAAAGTGTTGAACTGGAAGTGTTTGACAGAGAGCAAAGTCAGAACAAGATATCAATGCTTCACTCGAGCACAGGTTCTGTGCTCGAGTGATGGCCTTATCTGTACCCGAGTTCCAACGAGCGAGAGATTATGAGTGTTTGGCCTAGAGTCATGCAAAACAAAGAAGCATAAGCATGCCCGAGTGAGATTCCATGTGCCCGAGTGATACATCAGTACTCACGAGTGAGAAATTTAACTCTCTCAATTTTGATGCAAGTGTTGAAGACAGAGTATATTATAGAAGAATATTCTTCTCACTCGAGTAAGAGTATGTATGCTCGAGTAAGGGCCCACATCACCTGTGAGTGCAAAAACACACTTTTGATAAAACAGGGTGCGAGTGTTGTCCAGAGACGTGGCTCATAGTGTAAAATGAAGCAGCACTTGAGTAAGGGGACCAGTGCTCGAGTGAGGACCCACATCACTCGCAAGTGTGAAAATGCACTCTCTCAAAATCTGTGGAAGTGCAAGTATAAAACTAAAGCAAAAGGAGAAAATATAGTATTGCACTCAAGTGAGACATCACAATGCTCGAGTGATACTCTGCCAAAAGCCAAAACGCACCAGTCTTACAGTGTTCAATTCGAATATGGTTTAATGTTATTTATTCATCTTATTTTCACTTATTATTATTATATAACATCATTCAACATATATTATGAGTATGATACAGGAGTTTGAACATTTGAATTAGAAAGACACAGAGGAAGTCAAACAACGGCAGACAGCATTATTACGACCATCCAAGCATGTACCTACCGCGTTCAAAGATTTCAAACATACGCATGCCGTTCCACAGTAACATGCCTCGCTCCACGATGATCATTATTCAAATGGGCAAAAACTAATGTCTATAAATACAGAGTTCCAGAGGCCATAAAAAACAACGAAGTGCAAGAATTCACACAAGCAAATTCACGAGTCTCTGTTATTCACATTTCCTCTATATTCATATCGTTCTTCAGTGTTTATCATATTTGCTCTATAAAAGAGTCTGTATACACTTCAAATTCTATTTTCATTTGATCTCAAGGTACTGGGACCTTGAGAGGGGAGATTTCCTTATGAGAGAAGTAGTGAGAGAATTCCTAGTAGGACTTTCTGCTTATAAGACTTACAAGATACAAGCAGTAGAGAACGTTGCTGCTCGTAAGACTTACATAGTGTAAGCAGGAGAGAATATTGCTGCTCATAAGTCTTGTATATGTAAGCAAGAGAGAAAGGTCATAGGTTTGTTTTTCTGCACGTAAGACTTGTCGTAAGGGGGAGAGAAATTTCTAGTATTTTTACTAGTAATCCTTTCAAGGATAGTTGTTGTCTTGTGGCATTTCGAGAGCCCACTGAATCTTGGAAGAATAGTGAAAATCTCAGTGAGTCTTGATCTCTGAGGACTGAACGTAGGCCTGGTCTTTGGCCGAACCAGTATAATTCTCTGTGTGCTTATCTTCTCAACTCTACTCTATCTACAGCTATTACTATATCACCATATCAACCGAAATATTTATCTTCTCAGTGTTGAAATGTGTGCAAGGTATCAATCTGCTCCTAAGGTATCACATGCAGAAACTGTGAAAAGAATATTCAAATATCTAGGAGACAGTACAGAACTTGGCTTATAGTATCCAAAAAGAGGAAACAAATATTTGATGGCCTATTCAGATTCAGATCATGGAGGATATAAAACTGACAGGAAAAGTACTAGTGGTCAATGTCTTCTTAGAGGTTCTCTGGCATCATGGTTCAGCAAGAAGCAAAACACAGTGTCATTATCTTCTACTGAAGCTGAATATATAGCTGTAGCAAGTTGTTGTTCTCAAGTACTATGGTTGAAGCAACAACTTCAGGATTTGGGGATATACTTAAAAGAGATTCCAATTTATTGTGACAACACTAGCACCATTAGTTTAGCCAAGAATCCTATGCAACATTCAAGGACCAAACACATAGATATCCGACATCATTTCATTCGAGATCATGTGCAAAAGAAGGATGTCAAAGTAGAATTCATACCAACACATCTTCAACTCGCTGACATATTCACAAAGCCAATAGCTAAAGAACAATTCTTATATATTTGAAGAGAATTGGGAATGGTTAATCCCAATGAGCTGTAAGTTTTTCTTGTTAATTATTAGTTTTTGATGATAACCATACTGACTTTGGCATCAGAGTATGTAGAAATTATTTTTGCAGGTCTGTCACTCGAGCACTGGAAGTGTCACTCGAGTGATAAGCTCATTCTCAATTGGGCAGTCAACAATGCTTGAGTCCAGAACTATAGCATATACTATACCTCAGGCTATGAAAAACAGGGATTAACAGAGTATGTAAGAACTCTTGAAACTCACTCAAGCATACCAAGAGTGACAAGTCTCACTTGAGTGAAGGAAGAACTTCACTCAAGCATGGTATAAATTGACCTGAAGTGAAGCAAGAAAACTCAAGCAGGAGGAAGAAATTTATGCAAATACTCATTCAAAGCATGGTTACTCAAATGATTTCGGAGGATTTGAGTACAAAGATGAAAAATATAACAAGCTATATTTAAATCAGGTACGCTTTTACATGTTTTAACAAATTTTTCTGAATATCACTCAAGCACAATATGATCACACTCGAGCACTAGGGTTGTCACTCGAGCATTGGAACTTATATCATTTACGCGATAGCTCAGACCGTCGCACTTCCTCCTCTCACTCGAAGCGTTGCGTCACTCGAAGGTCGTCTCCCTCCACCTCTGATCGTTACCCATTGATTAAACGTCTCATTTTGCTTTAAATCACCGTTACAACTCTTCAATCTTCTTTATAAGGTGAGATTTGTCCTCAAAGTTACTCATTTCATGCCCTAATACTCTGAAACTTTCTCACTCTATCCTCAGCAAATCTATGATTTTTGTTGTTTTCATTCCGTTTTTCAATGGCTAGAACTAAGATTCCTATTGTTTCCCATTCACCTTTACCCACTCATTCAGCCACTAGTGTCTCAGAGACTCCGATGGCCTCATCTTCATCTCCTACTCTTTCTCTATCTTCTACTCCTACACCTCCTCCTAAACCTAAAACCAAAAAGAGAACCCCAGCCAAGAAACCTCACCCTAAGCCTCAAATGGCTAAGAAGGATCAACCTTCACAAAAGAAACCAAAGGGAGTGGTGTTTAAAGAACCGATTGTGACTCGGTCTCAATCCAAAGAAGTCAAAGGAAGAGGAAAGAAGAAGGAAACAGAGCAACCACAACAATCTTCTTCTTCCGATGAGTCCTTCAATATGCAACTCCAGGAAGCAATGGAGAAATCAAAGCTTGACGCATTGGTTGGCAAAATTGCCTCACAAGCCGGTGCCTCAAGTTCACATCAAATTGGGCAGTCCAATGTGGGTACTTCAGGGGTTCCTTCCACATCACAGGCTCCAGAGGAAGAACAAGTCACAAATCCTCCTAAAGACTTCAAAGTTAAGGAACTGAAGGCATTTAAACAGAAGGTATATGATTCTGAGTTTGCACATAGACAATTCTGTCCCATAGTTTATGGCGACTTAGAATATCTGCTGAAGAGTTGTGGTTTGGATTTTCATCCTTTTCTTAGATTTTATGCTCCCTGGCTGAGTGTTCATATTCCTTATTCACCCTCTGTTGTGAAAACTTTTTATTGCAACATGAAATCCCACAACATAAAATCTAGGACCGAAGAATTGATAGAGGAAGCAGTATCTACCACTGTTAGAGATCAATTCATTATGATATTTGCTAGTATCATTAATGATTTACTTGGATATGTTGCACCTCCTTCTGATCCACCCACTCTGTCAGCCAATGAAGCATTCCGGCTTTTGAGACCAAATGACCCAATAGGCCCTCTCAACTTTAAGCCTATTGACATGCCTGATTCTAATTGTGCCCTTCACTATATTTACTCTCGTAGAATTGTTAATAAATCCAAAAATTATACCCATTTTGCTCAGAGATTACTATCTGCTGGCCTCCTTCCTAGCCGGTTAACAAAGAAATGTGGGGGAGATTATCTTTAGTGAGATGAGAAGATTTTGATTTTCTTCATCAAAATCCGCCACCATACCTTATCCATAAATTGTGTCTCTCATTCTCAAGAAAAACAAAGTGTGGTATTTGGAGGGAACTGAGAGGGTAACTATTCCTAGGTTTGGCAAGACTCAATTGACACATATGAGTATTAACCTTCCAGTGAGTCAAACCAAGGCTACATCTCACAAAAAAGCCACTCCTTCGAGAGGTGATGAGGCTCAATCTTCTGCTCAAGGTTCAATTCCACTTCCATCTTTCCTGAATGTATCACTTTCCACTCATCTGACTGAATTGATCAATCAAGCTGTGTCTGGTCTAAAAAAGGAATTGATGACTGAGTATGAGAAGTTGGTAAACATGATGGAGTTACAAGTCTTAAAGTTGGTGGACAAGGCGAATACCAACTTTGATTTGATGTTCAAGACTTAATAAGATATGTCGAGAAGAATCACTGATATGGAGATTTTCTTATGCACTCATTTTTTGACTAAGTCTTCTGAGGTGCCACCTGAGACTACTCCTGCCATGACTTCACCTCCTTATACACAGGCACATGTTCTCTTCACCGATCTAGATTCCAATGTTGATATCACTTATGATTGGTCGCCTTCACCACCACCTACAGCCTCTGTTCCTCAGCCATCATCTCCACACTTTGAGCCAGAGCTAGTAGACCCTTCTACGCCATGTTGATCTTTGCCCCACCATCTGATCTCACTTTCCTCAGCCCCCTTCTGATGCTGAAAAAATGGGGGAGAAGGATATATGATGGGTTCTGAGCTAATATAGTCTGATATGGGGGGTATTGGGTAGCTTTTCTGTAATGGGGTAGGATTACTGATTACTGTTGTTTTTCTGTTCTACTTTTGCTGACACGGTTGTATATGGGTTTTATGGGTAGATGTTGATTCAAGCTTACTATTGTACTTTTCAAGTTTACTAACGGTTATTCTCAAGTTTGTTAAGTTTTATGTTCAATTTTAATGATTTATGTGATACAATGACTTATCTTGGTTTTCAAGTGTCCAATGGAAGTAGTATAGGAAACATATGAGGATAAGTGCAAAATTCTGAAAATGACACTAAATCTTTGTGAAATATGCATTTGGAAATATTGATAATGTTTTTCACAATTTTCACTCTAATCAAGATTTTTCTTAAAACTCATCACAAAGGTTTTGTCATCGTCAAAAAGGGGGAGAGTGTTAGATTCCAAGTTTTGATGATAACAAAAGGTAATTATGTGCAAAGTATGTTTTTACAAGTCTAGACAATGACTGCAAAGTTACCAAATGTATATGGCAAAGTTTATAGATGTCTGCTATCAATTTTTACTGATGCACTCGAGCAACAGAGCTAACACTCGAGCATAAACCTCTTTTACACTCGAGCACATGCAAGTGTTAGACAGAAAGTGTGTGACAGAGAGCAATTGCTGTCAATTTTATTGATGCACTCGAGAACTATAACCAACACTCGAGCATGAAGCTGTTTTGCACTCGAGCATATGAAAGTGTTGAACTGGAAGTGTTTGACAGAGAGCAAAGTCAGAACAAGATATCAAGACTTCACTCGAGCATAGGTTCTGTAGTCGAGTGATGGCCTTATCTGTACTCAAGTTCCAGCGAGTGAGAGACTGCGAGTGTTTGGCCGAGAGTCATGCAAGACAGAGAAGCATAAGCATGCCTAAGTGAGAGTCTATGTGCCCGAGTGATACATCAGCACTCACGAGTGAGAAATCTAACTCTCTCAATTCTGATGCAAGTACTGAAGACAAAGAGTATATTATAGAAGAATATTCTTCTTACTCGAGTAAGAGTATGTATGCTCAAGTGAGGGCCTACATCACCTGCTAGTGGAAAATCACACTCTTGATAAAACACAGTGCGAGTGTTGTCCAGAGACATGGCTCATAGTGTAAAATTAAGCAGCACTCGAGTAAGGGGACCGGTGATCGAGTGAGGACCCACATCACTCACAAGTGTGAAAATGTACTCTCTCAAAATCTGTGGAAGTGCAAGTATAAAACTAAAACAAAAGGAGAAAATATAGTATTGCACTCGAGTGAGACATAACAATGCTCGAGTGATACTCTGCGAGAAGCCAAAACGCACCAGTCTTACAGCGTTCATTCCGAATATGGTTTAATGTTATTTATTCATCTTATTTTCACTTATTATTATTATATAACATCATTCAACATATATTATGAGTGTGATACAGGAGTTTGAACGTTTGAATTAGAGAGACACAGAGGAAGTCAAACAACGGAAGACAGCATTATTACGACCATCCAAGCATGTACCTACCACGCTCAAAGATTTCAAACATACGCATGCCGTTCCACAGTAACATGCCCTACTCCACGATGATCATTATTCAAACAGGAAAAAACTAATGTCTATAAATACAGAGTTCCAGAGACCATAAAAAACAACGAAGTGCAAGAATTCACACAAGCAAATTCACGAGTCTCTGTTATTCACATTTCCTCTGTATTCATATCATTCTTCAGTGTTTATCATTTTGTTCTATAAGAGATTCTGTATACACTTCAAATTCTATTTTCATTTGATCTCAAGGTACTGGGACCTTGAGAGGGGAGATTTCCTTACGAGAGAAGCAGTGAGAGAATTCCTAGTAGGACTTTCTACTCATAAGACTTACAAGATACAAGCAGTAGAGAACGTTGCTGCTCGTCAGACTTACATGGTGTAAGCAGGAGAGAACGTTACTGCTTATAAGTCTTGTATATGTAAGCAAGAGAGAAAGGTCATAGGTTTGTTTTTCTGCACGTAAGACTTGTCGTAAGGGGGAGAGAAATTTCTAGTATTTTTACAAGTAGTCCTTTCATGGACAGTTGTTGTCTTGCGGCGTTTCGAGAGGCCACTGAATCTTGGAAGAATAGTGAAATCTCTGTCGGTCTTGATCTTTGAGGACTAGACGTAGGCCTAGTCTTTGGCCGAACCAGTATAATTCTCTGTGTGCTTATCTTCTCAACTCTACTCTATCTACAGCTATTACTATATCACCATATCAACCAAAAAATATTTATCACATCACCCAATATACCCCTTCTTGGTGAAGCTTGCCTCTTTTATCATAGTCCAAAGCAATATAATCTTATAAGTATGTTTGACAGTAGTTAAACTACATAATCAAGAATTTTGTAACATGCAAGTGATCAATCATATACATGATTGAACATGATTAATAACTTTTGAACAAACATGGAGATTTTGCTCGATTTTTTTGGTTAAGAATAAGCCATACCTCTTTAAGTGTGAAAAGTGGTTGGCAACTTACACCCTGAGTGTTTAACATTATCAATTACATACATATGAAGAAATCAAAATTTTCAATGAATGGCAAGCCAAACTATAATTTTCATCACAAACTTTGTCTAAATTATATAAATTCTAAAGAACCAACAAGGTTAGTGATTTAATCTCAAATATGACAAGATTATTTAAGGGTTCTTATCTCTTAGAAATTATTTCCTATATCATCTTAGCTTGCTTTATTATAATTTGTTCATATAGAGGCAGGCTCACGGCTGTGGAGAACGGAAAAAGGTATTCAAAATCCTCACAATCTTCAACATGCACAACTTGTACAACTTACACCCTGAGTGTTTAATATTATCCATTACATACATATAAAGAAATCAAAATTTTCAAAGAATGACAAGCTAAACTGTATTTTCATCACAAAATTTGTTTAAATTATATAAATTCTAAAGAACCAATAAGGTTGGTGATTTAATCTCGAATCTAACAAGATTATCTAAGAGTTCTTCTCTCTTAGAAATAATTTCCTATATCCTCTTTGCTTGCTTTATTATAATTTGCCCAAGCAGAGGCATGCTCATGGTTGTGGAGAATGGAAAAAGGTATTCAAATTCCTCCCAATCTTCAACATGCACAACTTGCATATTCTTAAAGTGATGACATGATTGAGTATCTTGCTCAAAATTTGTTTCAACTTTGACAATCAAAGTAGAGTTATATTCTTTAGCCGAGTTGTATTATCTCTATTGTGCATTCTGTTAGTTTTTATGTTTTGATGATAACAAAAGGTGTTATAGATGATTTGATCGAACAAAATTTTTTGAACAAAGAAACATAGTGTTTTAAGTCATGCAGAGCCATCACTCAAGTGACCACTCAAGTGATGAATGTAACCCCCTCATCGTAATTATATCTGGATTATGAAATTCAAGTGAAATAGAGACCAATAAGACAAAAACAACATTTATAATCCCTCATCTTCAAGATAGGGTTTTCAAAAAATCAGTTCAAAAACATAATTCATCTGGTCTCACATTCACATTCGAATACAATTACCTGTATAGTTAAATCACATTCATAAATATCATAGTACGTAACTAAAATCCCAGCAACCCCAGGTTACATGTATATATAAAATGGGTATAAAGTTTCCCATAATGGAGATTACATATCCAAAAATTATATTTACAAACCATATACATACAGTAATCCCAAACCAAATAGATAACCAACGCCCAACCAAATGTCTCTAAGAGATCCTAACCACTTCGGGTTATCCGCTTCCCTTTCGAGCCACTTGCCCTGTCTGAAATATTAGTCATTTGGAAAGAGTGAGATTCTAAAGAATCCCAGTAGTAACAAATCACTCATACAATATATAAACACAAAGCATGTATGTTTATCATGTTCAGCAACAACACTATGAGTTATGGCTCGTGCCACAATCGACAGCACTCACGGCTGTAATCATAATGCACTATGCCCGCTTTCGCGGTAATCAATATGCTAGCTTTCACTGTAATCACTATACTCGCTTCCATGGTAATCACTATGCAGTAGCATCACAAGGCACAAAGTATCACAAGGCATAAAGCTCCACAAGGCATAAAGCAACATAAAGCTCCATAAGGCATCTCAATGCATCACAAGGCAGCAGCTGCAACAACACAATGCATGATAGGCATACATACAATACATTTACACAAAGTATAAGAGATGAGTCACTACCTGTATCTTTCCTGACGTTCTTCGGCACAGTGGGCTTACGAGTCTGACAGATGTCAAATCCTATAATCAAATTAGGGACAACCAATCAATCTCTTTTTTCAAATGCTTATTTCTATAATACTCTAAGTTGGTTACCATTTAAACTCTTTAGGATGATCATTAGAGGCCTAAACACATACTTAAAGGGTTGGAAGAAGCTACCCTGAAGACCCCTTTTTCAGAAGCACAACACAGATTTTTGGCTGACTTACTCGAGTGAAGATAACCTCACTCGAGTGATGAGAGACTTGTACTCGGGTGAGACTGGCTCTCACTCGTGAGTCTTTAATAGTAAGCAGCAACCATAGCCAGAGAGTGCTCACCATACTCAAGCATAAGGCTTTGCACTCGGGTGATGACTCCAAATCTACTCAAGTCCCCAAACATGCAACACAGAAAGTGAGAACCCGAGAGCACATGCAACTTCAAAGGGAAAAGCTCACTCGAGCACCACCCTTGGCACTCAGGTGAGGAGCCTACACTTGCGAGTGTCAGAACACACTCTTGAACATTGGCCAGCGAGTGAGGACTTGAGAGCAACCTTAATCATGAACACACACCATCACTCGAGTGACCTCTTGCTCACTCGAGTGATTACCAACTTCACTCGAGGTTTAAGAAGTGCACTCGAGCCTCCTTCATGAGAACCCAGGCGAAACACAAAGAGAAAAGGAACAATACACGACAGTACTCGAGTGTGATCCTCCCTCACTCGAGTGATGCCATCAGATTGCCCAGATCACAGCAAGTGACAGAAAATCCCAGATTGGTCAAAATTGCTCCCAATGGTTCCCAAACTCTCACAAAGCTCATACCCACTCAAAATTGCCTAATGAGCACATTGGTAACTTCCAAAAACATCTAAAAACCATTTTAACCACAATCTAACTCTTGGGTCTCTAATCCACACATAATACCCAATTCTAATCAACACACCTCCTAACTTCAAAACTATAACCAACATTCAAATAACTTCACAATAAACTATCTCTAACATCAATCACTATGAAATTCATACATTCAAAAATGGACATAAACTAGGACAAATTCCAGAATTTCTCAAACTTATCCAAAAATCACAACATATATATAAAAAAGAATCAAATACTTACCTCTTCACTTTGGCAAAACTAGAACTTTGATTCTCTAACTTTTAAATTACTCCAATACCCAAATCACCACTATTCAAAATTCTGAAATCACCAAGATGAAGCTCTCAATGAGGTGCACAACATTAGAGAAGAGGTTTAGGGCATTAGAGATCAACTAAAACATCAAAATCTCACCTTTCTTCTTTCTTTTCTTCTTGATCCCTAGAAAAATAGAGAAAGAGAGAGATGATGATGATGAGAGATAGTGAGGATGATGATGATGTATTTTCCTTTCCTTTTCCCCACACAAACCGTATAGGAGAGAGAAGAGAGAAAAAAAGTGGATTTTTGTCTTATAGCACCATCCAATGGTCCACAACATGACATTTGTCATGATCTTGCTCACTCCCTCCATGAGCTCACACCAATGCAAAGCATGAGATTCTGACCCATGGCCAATAGATCTCCACCTTGATCTCTAATCACCAATGAGTTTCCTCTTTGGTAACTGACCAATTGGTCAGTAAATTTCCAATTTTACCATTTTGCCCCTGGTTTCACTATGATTATTAAATCATCACTATGAACATTTATATCAAATTCACATTACATTTATCCAAAATTATTTAATTACACTAATTACAATCAACATAAAAGTCATTAGCCTTAATTTGAAATTGGGTCATTACAGTTATGTAAGAAATGAAGTCTCTGTGTAAAGAAACAATCTCTAGTTAATTTTGGAAGGGATCAGTCGAGTGATGACCCTAAATCACTTGAGTGATGTAGTTAAGAAATACTTTAAATATTCTCTACCAGTTTTTGAATAAGATCACTCACGTGATCACCCGAGTGATGTACTAGGATTACTCAAGTGGCCACTCGAGTGATAGATAAAGAAAAATAGGCTTTGACTCTGTGCTAGCATTTATATGGGATTACTCAAATGGTCACTTGAGTGATGGCCCTGAATTACTCGAGTGACCACTAGAGTGATGATACCAATAAAGTTGCTCAAACTCTTTACCAAGTTTTGGAAGGGATCACTTGAGTGATGAATCCATAATGTATAATAATCATCTGTTAATAATTGATTTAATGTCTTTATGACTAATACTTCATTGTATTAGTTTTTTGAGTATTTTTTATAGAAGATAATGAAGAGATAATGCTAAGAGAGAAAAGCTATTTTTTTGTAGAACGTAACATTTGTAACGTCTATCGATTGCAACAGCTAGTTTTCAAATATAAAGAATGGTCAAAAGAAGTTGTGTGACTCTAACGGATAAGTTGAATTATTGATAACAACTATTACAATTCAACTATAAATACAGAAGAATTCAAAGCCAAACAACAACAACACACAAGAACACAAAACAATTAATTCAACTTCATGCTCTGTTTCTTATTCTTCATTCTCTATACTTCAGTGATTTAGTAGTCACTCTGTGAGAGAGATTTTCATTACAAACTTAATATCTTTTATTAACACAACTTAAGGTTGAGGAACCTTGAGTTGGGTTTTGATTTACATCGTGTAAGAGGGAGTGAGTGTCCAGTGAAGCAACTTGCTATGCACTAAGGTGCTAAGAACCAGTTGAATCTTGGAAGATATAGTGAAACTCCCAGAGAAAATCTGAAGATTAGACAAGGTCAAAGTAGTTGTAACCGAACCAATAAAACTCCTGGTGTACACTTCGGTGATATCTTTCTTAGTTCTCAACTTGGTTTTAAATTCTATTCATTAAATTTTACTGTTTATTTATACTGCAATCTCCCAATTCACCCCTTCTTAGGTGACCGCTTGTACTAACATTTGGTA
Source organism: Inga leiocalycina (assembly GCA_963242795.1). Classification (NCBI taxonomy): domain Eukaryota; kingdom Viridiplantae; phylum Streptophyta; class Magnoliopsida; order Fabales; family Fabaceae; genus Inga; species Inga leiocalycina. The sequence continues at coordinate 47,570,595 of OY725324.1, forward strand.
TCAGAGCATAGGTCTTCTTATTCAGGTATAATAACCTAAGAAGGATCTGATTGCAAGTATAGGTGAAGGAATACTTCCTAATGAAGGTTCTATTACCAGACCACCAGGTTTCAACGGGAACACTTTTTTTTCTGGAAAGCAAAATTCAGAGTATTCGTGATAGCCATAGAATATAGATTATGGGAGGTGACTGAAAATGAGAACTAGACGTCTATAAAAATTGAAGAATCATAAAAAATTCCCAGGTCACCAGCAAAGTATAATGATAATGACAAAAAGCTCATCGCTCTCAATAGGAAGGCAATTCTGATGATCCAAAGTGAGTTAAGTTAAAAAGAGAACTTTAGGATTTGCACACTTCCAATAGCTAAGGAAATATGGTAAGTCCTATAATAGCTCATGAAGTAATTTCAGGAATAAAAGAAAATCGGATTAACACTCTGGTTACTGAATTCGATTTGCTTTGGATGAAATCAGGTGAGTTAATAGCTGAATGTGAGCTCATATATACTCATCTTGTAAATCAACTGGCAGCACTTTAGAATTCTATGATAAAAATACTCAAGTAAGGAATATTGAATATACTCTTTAAGGAGTGGGAGACCAAAGTTAAGGCAATCGAGGAAGTAAAAGGAGAGCCAATACGATCCGTGGCTTCTCTATTTGGAAGTCCTTAGAATATGAAAGCAAATTAAAATTCAAGCGAGATCTAGAAGAAGTCAGTGATAGGAAAAAGAAGTGCCTCACACTAATTATGATAAAAGAAGAGGATCAAGAAGATGATGAGGATCTCAACGATGACAAAATGGGCCTTGTAATTAAAAGATTCAAAAATTTCTATAAGAAAGGGCAGAGATTTAAAAATCTTTAAAAAGGAGGAGCTAAAAACAGAAGGGAGACCAAAGAAAGCGTCATATGCTATAAATATGGAAAACCAGGACATCTTAAATCATAATGTTCAAAACTATTGCAAGTAAAACCTTAACAAAAAGAAAGCATTCGTATCTGCAATATGAGGAGATAATTCCTCAGATGAAGATAATGATGATGAAGAAATGGCCAACATCTGTCTAGATGCTCAAAAAGAGACAAAAGAAGAAGAGGTAAATGATTATGAACCCTCCTATGACGAATTACATTCTAAATATAATGCATTACATTCTGAATTTATTAAAGTTGTTAAAGAATTATTGTTTTCAGAAAGAAAAACAAAATTCTTGAAGAAAAACTTAAGGAAGTTTCAGAAAAAGATTGTGAAAATTGTCAATCTTTGAAAAAGGAAAAATATTGATCTCACTAACACTCTTGAAAAATTCACTAAAGGAAGTGAGATGTTAAATGTCATTTTGAAAGATTAACGTTTTGTACATGATCGATATGGTATTGGATATGATCCAAAATCAAACAAAAAGAAAGGAAGAAATAAAATAGTTGGAAAAAAAATATTTAAATTACTTTCAACATTCTATACATAAGCCAAATCCTTTTGCATATTACAATTACTGCAACAGAAAATGTCACTATACTTCGTCATGCATTCATAAAAAGGTAGGAAAAATAGGAACCTATAAATGGGTGACTAATGTTCATATGTTCGAAAAGTAATTTTTACTAACCTAAAAGAACCCAAAAAGATATGGGTACTGAAGACTTAATTGTCTTTAATTACATATATGTCTCGAAGCATCCAGAGGCAACAAATGGTACATAGACAGTAGATGCTCTTGACATATGAGCGGTGATTCCAAAAAATTTACCGCATTAGAACCTAAAGAAGGTGGAAAGGTAAAATTTGGAAGGAATCAATCTGGAAAGATAATAGGAATTGGTGAAATCAAAAGAGAGAGAGGTATACAAGTCAAAGATGTATATGAAGGCGTATGCCATAACTTGTTGAGCATGAGTCAAATCACATATAAAGATAATTGGGTGATATTTGATTCAGAGTAATGTTTAATTGTAAGCAAGAGGGATATGTAAATAGAAAAGAAAAGTTTTAAGGTGAAACTTAGAGCAAAAAGGGAAGGTAACTGCTATACCCTTGGTATGAGTAAAAATGCTTCTGAAAATTGCTTTCTAAGTAACACCAATGAAAGGTGGTTAAGACATAAACAACTGACTTATGTCAATATGCACCAACTAGGTAAACTACTTAAAGCTGATTTAGTAATTAGTTTACCTAAATTAAATTTAAAAAATTATTGAATTTGTGATGTACGTTAAAAGGGTAAACAAACAAAATAATCTTTTAAATAAAAAAAGGAAATCACAACAAGCAGACCACTACAACTACTTCATACGGATTTAGTTGAACCAGCAAGAGTTAAAAGTCTTGATAGCAATTTATATTTATTGGTCATTGTTGATGATTTTTCTAGATTTATATGGACTATTTTCTTATAATTGAAGGATGAAACGTCTGGTGAATTTATTGTTTTTGCTAAAAAAGTGCAAAATGATAAAGGTATGTCTATTACAGGTATCAGAACATATCACGGTAAAGAATTTGAGAATCAAGCCTTTGGAGAATACTGTGACACCAACAACATTGATCACAACTTTTCTGCACCAAGGATACACAACAAAATGGAGTCGTAGAAAGAAAGAATAGACTTCTAATTAAGATGGCCAAAGCCATACTGAATGACAAGAAAGTATCTCAAGTTTTCTGGCTAGACGCTATAAGCATTGCATGCTGTTAGTGCAAGCGTTTCACCCAAGAGGGGGTGAATTGGGTGATACCAGAAATTTCGTTGCGTATAAGAAAATTGACAGACTATTTAAAGTAGTTGAGAGCAAAGAGAAATATCACCGAAGTGTACACCGGGAGTTATACTGGTTTGGCTACAACCACTTTGACCTATGTCTAGTCCTCAGAGTGTCTCTGAGAGTTTTACTATATTCTCCAAGATTCAGTGGGTTCTTGGCACCTCAGTACACAGCAAGTTCCTTCACCTGGACATTCGCTCCCCCTCCACGTAATCAAACCCCTAACTCAAGGTTCCACAACCTTAAGTTGTTTCAATAAAAAATATTGAGTTTGTAATGAAAAACTGTCTCACAAAGCAAACATATAATCACTGAAGTACAATGAATGAGTATAAGAAAACAAAGCACTAAGAGTGTGTTGATTAGTGTATGTTCGTGTGTTCTCAGTTGTTGCACTTTGCTCTTTGAATGCTCCATATATATAGATGATTTGTAGTGTTTATTGGAAGCAATTCAAACATGTCTGTTAGAGTCACGCAGTAACAATTGACCATTCTTCTTATTTGAAAACTGTCCATTTGCGGTAAGTAGCGGAAGGTGAGTGTTTAGACCTTTTATTTGACTTTTCACTCCTGGCATGATCTCTTCATTGTTTCTCTGTGAATGTACTTAGGATACTAGTGCAATGAAGAGTTAATCATATATATAACAAATCAATAAACATTTGATTAAAAAATGATTTTTGGACTGCCTTACTCGAGTGATCATGCTCATTACTCGAGTAGTCCCTCGAGTAATCTTATAAAAAATATTGCAGTGAGTACTTCAGTATATTTCATAAAATATTACTTGGGTAAGACATGGAGTAAGACTCATGGCAAACCTTAGAAATACCTGTTTACTCGAGTGGCCATGTCTTTTTCTCTAAAGTTACTTGGGTGCTCCCTCTAATAAGCTGATTACTCGAGTGGTCATGTCTTTTCTTCACAAGTTACTCAAGTGATCCCTCAAGTAAATTTCAAATAAGTTTGTAGATTACTCGATTACTCCCTCGAGTAATAGCATCAAATTCTTGGTCGAGAGTACCTATTCTTTGCTTACCTAATTACTCCAGTGACCCCTCGAGTAATCCTTCAAATAACTTTACAGATTACTCGAGTGCTCCCTCGAGTAAAGCTTTTTTCTCACATGGTTACTCGAGTAAATTGTAGCATTTCTTGGCCGAGAGCTACTGTAAGATTTTTGACCTTATTACTCGAGTGTCTACTCGAGTAATAGTTCATATAACTTTACAGATTACTTGAGTGGCCCCTCAAGTAACTTCTTCTAAATTTTGGCAGTGCCTCTGAAAACATTTTCTTTCAACTTACTCGAGTGCCTAGTCGAGTAACAGTGCTCCTTACTTGAGTGGTCACTCAAGTCAACATAGACAAAAATTGCCAGTGATGTTCTTCCTTTGCTCTTTCTCTCAAATCTTCTTCATTACTCCAGTGCTTACTTCAAGTAATGCTTTGTCCGCCATTTATTTACTTTGTTCAAATTCATTTGTTATCATATCCTCTTTTATCATTAGTCCAATATTTGTTATCATCAAAACATATGGGATCTCACACATGCTATATTTCAAATAGCGCATATATTAGAACTAAACTTGGAAAGACACTATACGAACTCTATAAAGGAAGGAAGCCAAACCTTGCTCATCTACACATCTTCGGTTATAAGTGTTTTATTCACAATAATGGTAAAGATAATCTAGGAAAGTTTAATTCTAAAAATAATGATCAAATATGCCTAGGCTATTCTAACTGAAGCAAAGCCTACAGAGTTTTCAATAAACGAACATTTGTAGGTAAAGAATCAATTCATGTTGTATTTGATGAATTTGAATCCTCTGACAAGATTATTGATGATGAGCAGGAAATAATCATAAATCAAGAGAATGGGCAACATATTCCTAAATATTTCAATCTTGAGGTTGACCAAATCGATAAAGAAGAACAACCACATAGACTAGGAAAACCTAGAGCCTGGAAATATAATAAGAGCCATCCTCTAGATCAAGTTATAGGAGATGTAAACGAGGGAGTCAAGACTAGGAACACACTCTTAAATGAAGTTAGTTTCTCTGCATTCATTTTTGAGATTGAACCTTCTAACATTGATGAAGCCCTACCAGACAATGATTGGGTAATAATGCAAGAAGAACTCAATCAATTTGAAAGAAATCAAGTTTGGGATTTGGTACCCTGGCCTAAAGATCATTCGATCATTAGCATTAAATGGGTATTCAAGAACAAACATGATGAATCTGCAATCATTGTCAGAAACAAGGCAAGATTGGTGGCCAAAGGCTATAATCAAGAAGAAGGTATTGATTATAAGAAAACATATGCTCCAATTGTCACATCCATATCTTATTTTCAGCTATTTCAGAGTATTTGCGAAAAACAATTTGCAGTTTGGAAGCCAACACAGGTATAGCATAAATATACTAATAATAAGTACATCATTACAAAAATTCCCCATAAGGGGTTCATACATGATAATTATAATCAATGTAGCCACACAAGGCTACTTGGGTGTCTAAACCCATCCTAGTGAAATAAAGACATCTTTCTATCTTCGTTCCTCCACTGCAATTCTCTCGTATAGTTTCCTTCTCTGATCTCTGCATACCTTCCATATTCACCTATTTAATTTGATGGAAGGGGAGGGTGAGATTCGAGAGAATCTTAGTAGCAAAACAGTACCAATATGCATGTAAGATAAGTGTTTAATGCATGACATGCTTGCATTATATAAACTCATGCTTACACAATGACATATCTATTGCTCAATGTTTCAAACAACATACTTATGGCCATAGCATAAATAGAAATAGAGCTACAATCATTCATATATGTTTCACATAACCAAGCAAAGCAATAACATGCATCATTATACTAGCACAAATATCAAATACATGCATGAGAGGTAAGTTCCCTACCTTAATCAATTTTTATACTTGAAAACAACTCCTCGATATGCATGTCAACGCTCAGGTTCTCAAATCAATCCTAAAATATCAAATGTACAATCTTAGGCACTTCCAATATGCTTTTAGTGATTATATGAGTTTATATTGAAAAATGACCAAAATGCTTTTACTGAAATCTTTGACATAGGCTATTCTATCATATTTTCGTCCAATGAATCCATTTTTGACTCGGAATTACCAATTTCATAGCTAAAAGATGAAATTGCCTTAGGCAGCCTCGTTTTAAGGCTTGGATTAAGGACACTTGGCATGTTTATGATCCAAATAATTATTTTCCCCTCTTATTTCCTTATTCCAAAATTTACACAATTGCCAACACATTTTATTTTCCAATTTTTGGAATAGTTAGCCTTCTTGATAGATTTTCTGCCTTAACTTTCAAAAATTATAACTAAATTTGTAGAAATCATTTCAGAGCAATTTGAAAATCTATAGGACCCTTATTGATTCTAGTTTCAAGAAAAAATATAGATTCTTGCCAATTGGAAGCACATAACTCCCAGATTTTTAATCTTTGGAAGCTGTTCCAGAAAAGAATCAATTTGACTGGGCTAACTTCAAAGATTAGTAACTCTTTGTATATAGCTTCAATTGATTCATATGTACCTATCAAATTAAATCTTAGGATATCTACTTTTACCCTGTAAAATTTCATATTTTTTGCTCATCATTTAGTCTTCCAAAACCTTATGACAAACTCACTGCCTCACTTGATAGCAATGAAATGACAAGCACTTGCAACTTCAATAAATCCATTTTTGTATACAAATTTCCCATACTCTTTATTCACTATTTTATTCCCTTTAATACCTTAAAGATATAAGAAACATTAGGGAATAAATCTGGGAAACCTACTAAACTGGGGCTTAATAGTCCACTTAATTTAGGCTTATTCCTAAGCATCCAATCCCAAAATTCAGGATATTACATTTCTCTCCCCGTTCAATAAATTTCGTCCTCGAAATTTGAATGTCTACAACATAGGAATTCATCCTATCTCATTCTATCATCACGTGCAAGCTCACAAACCATGTAACACCATATTCATATTCCCATAACTAATCTCAGATAGTATTCAGCATTCATCATCCATTTTGTACACAGTATATAGCGTGCAATCAAACTCAAGACCCACTAATCATTTCCCACAGCGATTGGTTCCTTAGGCCTCACAGCCTCTTCGCGACTTCACCCGGATTCACATAATTACCTTTTTATGTAATCGTCCAATCCTCACCCCACCTAAGAGGTCTGTTGGATGTCCTTCACCCCACCTAACGAGGTCTGTTGGGCTGGTGAGCCAGCCATAGTTTACTTCGTTAGGTTCCTCCCATTGGATAAAAGCACACCTCATATGAGATATGGTACCATTGGACACCAAAATGCTTAGTCACAATGGTCTTACCGCCTCCACTACAACCTAGTATATTTTGAAAGTTTTGTCAACTCTAAAACATTACTTTAGACATACTAGTCCAATGTCATTGCGCTAGGCATTAACCACAGTGCTAGACACACAGGTCTTACAGCCTAGGGACACCGCACTATTCAACCTTACACATCGAGTCTTACCGCCTTGAGCCTCGGCTCGTCACTATTTTCAAACATATCACATTCTGTCGGCCTAAGGACTTACTAGTCCACAGGTCTTATGGCTTAAGCATATACAATTTGTCATCTTTGCTGAATACATATCGAGACTAACAACCTCAAACAACTCATTTATGCCTAAAGATTAAGCATAAATTTACCACACTTCCACTGCCCACTCTAAGGTCTATCTCCTTATATGAGCTTTAATAATATCAGGATGATTTAATAGGAGTCCCACAGGAACCTCCTATAATACCTGACGACACCTAAAATTTGTATTTCTCTACGCTAAACCTTGGCCCAATTCAACTTGAATCATTCTGAGCCATATAAAATCTTATCTCAAGAAAACTCATTCAATGTGGGATGCATTACAATACACTATCATTGAGAGCCAATGTTTCTGTAGTTCTACTCTACGAATCAATGTCACGGCGGCTGCACTCCACAATTCATTGTCAAGGCGGATGCACACTAGGGTTCGTCCTCATGGTGACTCTACACTACGGTATTGTAATCGGTGCTCCACTCAGTCAGCTGACTGGTCAGCCCCTCCAATCAGAACTCTCCGTAGGTAGCCTTTTCAGATCAAAACTCTCCATAAGTAGCCCTCTCTGATTAGAACTCTCCATAAGTAGCCTTTCTAGTTGGTCATCTCTAAAAGGAAGTATCATTGTAACAAGGATCCATAAGCCACCTGTACATTTTATTCTTTGTCTCAACCTTGAGACCACATCTAGTGGATTTCATTGTTCTATCAAGAACTATTCTTATTCAATAAAGGAGTACTCTATTATCAAGATCTTTGATAGACCCATGTCATGTAAGTTCACAAAATAAAACTAGGTTTGGAAATGTAGCGTAGTAGCTCAACCGAAGTTGTTCTTGTGAGGAGATTAATTTCCAAGATTCTAAGTAGTAAAGTGATAAAAAACCTTAAAGTTGTGAAAAATCATTTGAGAAATTTCATTTTTAAAGTAATGAAGTAAACTAAGCTAAACAATATTTTTTGTATTTTGTTGGTTTTCAAGACAAAGAAGCAAATGTAATTGAAATTAATAATAGAAACTAGATAAATTCAATTAACTAATATAATAATGAAATGTGATTTCCTTGAGTTGAGGTTTTAGTCTTCCTTGCTTGCTAATGATATGAATTCCATAATGAGTCAAAAGGATGGAACAAAGTTACCACTAGCTCCATACTTGCAATAATCATTTAATTCATTCTACCGAAGCAATTAAATGAATACCACCAAATAATTCATACTCAAGGAGATGAATAATCAACTTCCAATTCTAGCTTGTAATTACCATTACAAATGTTCAACACATTCAGTTTAGTCATTTACAATCCACTTAACCAAGTAGGAATAAACGACTCAACCTACTCCAATTTTGAATCATACAAAGCTAAATTAATAAACTCCTAGCTCAACCACCAAGTTTAATCACTTGGCATAAAACAATCTAGATCACAACCATATACTTTACCAAGCCATACAATTATGAAATAGAAAAAGAGCTTAAAGGAATTCCATTAAAGTTTAGAAGCTCAAACCATTACCCAACTCAAGGAAATCATCAACACTTTAGCTACTCATGGAAGAAGAGGAAGATGAAGTTTGATGAAAAGAGAAGGAATTAGCCATGGAAAACATATGAAAAGCACAGAACAGCCCTTCCACGTCTTGCTGTCAAAGCCGTAATCCTCTACTTCTATTTCATTGATTCGGTGCTTGGTTCCTCTTTTCACACTTGGTCTGTGTTTTCTTCACACACACAGCTGCCGCTTCTTTTATTCCTCACCCTTTCGATGCTCCTCCCAAAACCTATCCGGTCAACAGCCTCTTTTTTTTCCTTTAATTCAGCCCTTTCACTTTATTTAATTATCGACTCGGTCCAGCATGCATGCTCATTTCGGTCCATGCTCCCTTTATCTTTATTTTCCCAAATTGGTCCACAATGTCGGCTAAGCTATTTCTCTATTCCTTCAATTCCCATTTTCGGTCAACAGCTGTTGTTTCCTTCAACTTAGTCCTTTTTTCCTTTTATTTCATAGCTGCAATTTGGTTCGGTCCAATCTCTCATCTTCACGTGTCTTCCTCTTTTTCCAATCGGTCCACTCCTCTCTTTCTCTTTTATCTTCTTCTTCAATTGTCTAGCTCGGCCCAGCTCCTACTCAAGCTATTTCATCTTTTCATTTCGGTTCTGCAGCTGTAATTCCTATACAAAATAACTCAGCCGCCTCCCTTCAATTCCCTCCAATTGTCTTTAGGTTAAATGAGTAACTTGTGGCATGTTTGGATAAGAGATGAAAATCTGTTTTGGCATTAGACACAAAATTGCAACCACCAAACAAAGCCTTTACTCATTTAACCTCCTCTTAGAAAAAAATGTGAAAATAAATTCTGCACTTGTAATGTTCCACTTTTGTCATTCATTAAGCTTCAAAATAACATCTTTGACCTTTATCACTCAAGTTGTGCCACATCATCACCTACAAAATTATATTCACAAAGGTAATATCTTTTACTCACAATTAAAGAAATAATGGGAATAACAAATATTAATTAAAAATATAAAAATTTAACCACTATAATTCTCAAATTATTCTTTTACTAAAATCTCACATTAAATATTGATTATTCTCAAAATATTCAATTAAGTCCCACAAAAGCCTAAGATCTTTCCTTGTGCTAGATTAGCAATTAGCAACCTCGAGATACCCCATACACATTTCGATTCATTTTAGTACCATGTTCTAGTACCTCAGACCATCCAGGTCAAATCAAATTCCTAAGAATCAGTTCAACTATTGAGTTTGATCCTTGGATCACAATTCAACACTTAGAACCTCAACATTAGCTGAGCCGGGAAATCACTTTCCTCATTCCTATAAAGCATCACTAACCCAACACAAATTTGAGTATCTTTGCTAGCCTAAAAGGACATTGGTCCTCTAGGTCTTAGGGCCTTCGGACACACAGATCTACTACAAAATATGCGGCATGTAAAATTATACAGCCTAAGGTCTCTAACCCAAAACACCCTCAAAATGTAACTGAAGGTTCAACATTATCCATAAGGTTCACAAGGTCCAAACTTCTGTTATGTTTCAGAACCATAGTGCAACCAATTCACATTTTGACCTAAACATTATTTCAGCTTAGATTAGATTCAAGCTTATCCCAACCTTCAACATCATCGAATCGGATCCTCTAGGTAATATATAGCATAATCATCACACCTCATATATCACCGTACATCATTCCTACATTCCTTTATCACAAAAGTGTTTCTAAGGATCACAGCTTAACATGGAGAAACCTCAAAACATTTACTATGCCTCGAGTTCCCATAACCTCATCAAATGAAACTTTCTGGCAGTACTCATTGCATAAAAAATGTTCCGTATTAAAATCAATACTTATAACATCAATATCTCCATACATCTAAGCACCCTTTAAATCATCTAACTTAAATGATCACTAGTCATAGAGAAACCTCAAGACAATCACTATTCCTAAAGTCTCTATGACCCTGTCAACTTAACTTCCCAGGCGGTCACCCATCCTAAATTACTCTGGTTCGAGCACGCTTAACTTTCATGCCCCTGTGCAAAAACATAGATACCGGCTTTATCTGCTTTTGACCACCGATACCCTAAGACTATCCTTGTCTCAAATATCATGCCCATTGCCTCTAGGCATTAAAATACTCCAGGTTATCTAACCCAGACCAGAAACCTGTGACCAGGCCACTAAACCTGTCCGGATCAATTTTTTTTAATTTTTTTAAATCTTTTTTTAAAAAAAATTTTTCCTTTAGAATTTCATACTATAAGTTTAAAATATTCTATTTTTCACCGGTTTGGTCCCGATTTAGCTCTGGTTTGACTCTGATCTAACCTACTGACCCTTGATCCAGTACCCCAACCAATTTACTGACCGGTCCGGGTTTAATTACCTTAAAAATATTGTGTATGATCTACATATTAGTGCCAGTACATATACAATATCAATTCTGATACCATTATCAGGACTGTTACAATTGGTATTTTGATACTGTCATTGGTTTATTGATTCCTCTATCCAATGCACTAGTCCTACTGATATCGTTAACTAGGCACTGGTACTCCTTTATGTGTACTGATTCCATTATTTTTTGATACCGATGACACCACTCTGATACCATTGGTACCATCCTGATATCACTATCATGAGTGTGGGTATTGTTGCTATATCACTTGGCTACTGATACCATTATTTGGGTACTAGTACTGCCTCTACGTATACTGATACTACTGCTTCCTAATTCCACTGATACCACACTGATATTATCTCCAGGTGCACCGATACCACTAATACTGCCATATGGGTACTGATATCACCTCTGAGTGCCCTGATACCCCTATTTATTGATACCACTACTACCGTACTGATACCATTGGTACCTTCTTGATACTAGTGGTACCTTCCTCTGATCAGTATTACACCACTTACTGCCCTCCGTATATTAGATGATCTCTTAGGGCTAGCTCACAACTAGGGTGTTTCACTCCTTTGGTACTCCCTTTTGTGCATATTTCCTATCACTGTGTAACCAAGACGATATCAGTTTACTATCCTGTTGCCAGAACCTCTTGGGCTCTTCTAGAACCGCTTGAAGCTCTGATACCAAAATGTCACACCCTTATCTTATTTTCAGCAATTCAGAGTATTTGCGGAAAATGATACGCAGTTTGGAGGGCAACACAGGAATAGCATAAATATTCTTATAATAAGTGCATGATTACAAAAGTTTCCCATAGGGGTTCATACATGATAATTATAATTAATGTAACCATATTAGGCTACTTGAGTGTCTAAACCCGTCCTAATGAAATAGAGACTTCTTCCCGTCTTCGTTCCTCCACTGTAATCCTCTCGTATAGTTCCCTTCTTTGATCTCTATATACCTTCTGTAGTCACCTGTCTAATTTGATAGAAGGGGAAGGTGAGATTCGAGTGAATCTCAGTAGGAAATAGTACCAATATGTGTGCAAGATAAGTGCTTAATGCATGACATGCTTACATTACACAAACTCATGCTTACACAATGACATATCTGTATGCTCAATGTTTCAAACAATATACTTATGACCATAGCATAAATAGAAATAAAGCTTCAATCATTCATATATGTTTCATATAACCAAGCAAAGTAATAACATGCATCAATATACTAGCACAAATATCAAATACATGCAAGAGAGGTAAGTTCCCTACCTTAATACTTTTTGATACTTGAAAACAGCTCCTCAATATGCGTGCTAACAATTCGGGTTCTCAAATTAGTCCTAAAATGTGAAATGTACAATTTTAGGCACTTCCAATATGCTTCAAATGTACAATCTTAGGCAATTCCAATATGCTTTTAGTGATTATACGAGTTTATTTTGAAAAATGACCAAAATGCCCTCGGGGCGAGGCTTGGCCCAGCCCCGCTATAATTGGTCCAACCGTACTTTTCCTGAAATCTTGACATGGGCTATTCTGACATATTTTCGCCCAAAGAATCCATTTCCGACTCAAAATTACCAATTTCATTGCCAAAAGATGAAATTGCCTTGGTCAGTCTCATTTTAAGGGTTTAGGAGCATTTTCATAATTATGCTTTTTCTGGCTTTTCCGAAAAAGTGGTAAACTATAACCCTACCTAATTTTCCCTCCTAAACTCAATGGAACCATCAAATCATTAAAAATCCAACTCCTTCCCCCTAATTCAGCCTTGGTTGAAACATGCTTAAGGAAAGGGAAAAATGAGTTTTTGATTTTTAACTTCCAAAAGCTTGTTCCTTTATGCTCTAAATCACTTATTAAGCCTTTTAAACATATACTAAACAAGATTTGAAGAAATTTAGGTAGTATAACCCCTTAGGGTTATAACTTTCCAAATTTACAAACTTAACCAATAATCATAAAATCCAACCACAAACATCAACAACAACTGCATACTATCAAGGATTGGAGATTTTTTCAGTTACCTCTTGTGGTCCTTGCTTCTCTCTCTCTCTCTAGGAGTCTCCTTCCTCTCTCCTTAAGCTTGAGATTAGCTTGCTAAACAATGAGTTTCATGGAGAAGAAGATATTAGAGAGGAAGCTTATGCAAATTTGAAAGCCAATCTTAAGAAACCACAAGCTTACCTTGATTTTCCTTATTCCTCCTATTCTCTAAAGGTCAAGTTTTTTCTTAAGCTTTTTTCTCTCTCTCTCCTTCCCTTGGCTTAAGACAAAAATAAGCAAGGAAAGATGAAGCTTTGCTTCATATATAGCTTACCTATTTTCCCTTATTTAATAAATGGTGGTAAAATGGGTTTATGACATCATGATTGTACTTGGCCTTATCCTCTTCAAATTTGCGTCAACAAGTTCAATTAGACTTGAACCAAATTTCCTCTTCTTCCCTTCTAGCCCAACACACCATTTTAGGGTCCTTAAGAAACAAATAGGATTCTTTCAATTTGTCTTAAGCTTTATGTACCAAATAACAATATCTTAAGATAATAACATATGTGCTCATTTTCAACAACTATTGTTTATTCCTCTTGGCTTGGACTAAGGACACTTGGCATGTTTATGATCCAAATAATTATTTTCCCCTCTTATTTCCTTATTCCACAATTTACACAATTGCCAACACATTTTATTTTCCAATTTTCGGAATAGTTGGCCTTGTTGGTAGATTTTCTGCCCTAACTTTGAAAAATTATAACTAAATTTGTAGACATCATTTTGGAGCGATTCGAAAGGCTATAGAATCCTTATTGATTCTAGTTTCAAGGAAATATATCTATTGTTGCCAATTGGAAGCACAAAATTCCTATATTTTTAATCTTTGGAAGTTGTTCCAGAAAAGAATCAATTTCATTGGGAAAACTTCAAAGATTTGTAACTCTTTGTATATAGCTTCAATTGATTCATATGTACCTATCAAATTAAATCGTAGGATGTCTACTTTCATCCTATAAAATTCATATATTTTGCTCATCATTTGGTCTTCCAAAACCTCATGACAAACTGATTGCCTCACTTGAAGCAATGAAACGACAAGCACTTGCAACTTCAATCAATTTCATTTTTATATACAAATTTTCCATACTCTTTATTCACTATTTTATTTCCTTTAATACCTCAAAGATATAAGAAATATTAGGGAATAAATCTGGGACACCTACTAAACCGAGGCTTAGCAGTCTACTTAATTTGGGCTTATTCCCAAACATCCAATCCCAAAATTTGGGATATTACACCAGTAGCAAGATTGTAAGCTATAAGAGTACTCTTTGTCTTAGCGTGTATCAAGGGATTCAAACTATATCAAATGGATGTAAAGAGGGCATTTATAAATGGTTATGTTATGGAAGAAGTATATGTAGAACAACCTCTAGGATTTGAGGATGTAACCAAACCTGATCATGTTTTCCAACGAAGAAAAGATTTCTACAGTTTGAAACAAGCTCCTAGAGCATTGTATAAAAGACTTAGTAAGTTTCTCATCGATCAAGGATTTGTAAGAGGAAAGGTCGATACAATAGTTTTTATAAAACAAAAACAAAATGCTATTTTGATAGTTCAAATATATGTTGATGATATTATTTTCGGTGCTACTAATTGTTAGAACCAGCTGACACCCAAGAGTGGGGGTGAATTGGGTGTAAGATTAAAATCTTAAGAACTTTGAAAATCTTTTTGCATCTTAGAGGAAGCAATAAATATAGAAGTAATGAATAATAAATCAATAGTCAATATATGCTGGAAATATAAGAGTTTAAGGAAGAGAGTGTGCAAACTGTGATTTATCCTGGTTCGGTCCAATTTACGATGGCCTACGTCCAGTCCCCAGGCTCCTCCTGAGATTTTCAAATCCACTATCTTTTTGTTTAATCCAGGCACAAGAAAAGCCTTCACAACCCACAAGTTTAGCTAGGCACTTGCGAAGCCGTTTACAAATCTCTCACCGAGTTACTCCCCCTTACACATCGTAAGGTTACAACCGAGTTATTCTCCTTACACACCCTGTAAGGATACAACTTTGATGATGAAAGATTACAGTCAATCTTCTCTCTCAAAAGTGAATAGATGAATACTGAAGTACAATGAAAATAATCTCTCTCTCAAATATACATGATATATAAAATGGATAAGAACAGAGAGTAGTTGGGTTGGAGTAGATGATTCATGATCTTTGCATGTTTCTCGTTGTAGTGTCTTTGTTCATTGTTCTGAACTCTGAATGCTCTTCTATTTATAGTTGATGAAGGTTGATGACCGTTTGAGCATTTCAATATATCCGTTGGAGTGTGGCTTCTTCAATTTGAAAACTAGCCGTTATAACATTGACGCTCCGCTTCCGTAAATTCACCTTTTGACTCTTCACATCATATCTTCATTGTATTCCTAGAGAAATACATTAAACACTAATACAATAAAGTGTTAGAGTGATTAGAAGCAAGAAGAATGAGTTATATGATCATTTCATTGATTTCCAGAATCTTCGGGACGTTGTTCTGTTTTCCTGGGAAGCATTACTCGAGAGCTTACTCGAGTGGACATCAAGTTTCTTCACAGGTTACTCGAGTGGCCTTCCATTTTTTGCATAGCTTACTCGGGTAGTGACTTGAAGTTCTCTTCTAAATAACTCTGCATACTCGGGTAGTGACTTGAAGTTCTCTTCTAAATAACTCTGCATACTCAGGTGGTGCCTCGAGTGAAGTGTGATAATAACATTGCAGATTAATCGAGTAATCGAGTGTTACCTTCAAGTTTTGCTTATCATAGTGCTTTACTCAAGTGGCTCCTTGAGTAACATTGGCAGGATTGAAAATGTCGAGAGCAACTGGAAGTGATTTCCCTGATTACTCGAGTGCGTACTCGAGTAACGTTGGTAGGCCGAGAGCAACTGGAAGTTCTCTATCTGATTACTCAAGTACCTACTCGAGCAATGTTGGTAGGCTGAGAGCAATTGGAAGTTTTCTATCTGATTACTCGAGTACCTACTCGAGTATGGTACAATTTTCTTCATAGGTTACTAGAGTGGCTACTTCAAGTGAATTCTTGATTTTGATTTGAAGTATGGCAAATTATATATCATCGGAAAGCTCTCATCATTTACATTCCAACACAACAAGAATTAGCTCCAAACACATTGTGTATTGAAAGTTATGATCCAAAGAGTATATACTATTCTTAGATCATTTCTGAACTCACGAACCATCACGAGCAGCAACTTCCAGAAGTCATAGCTCTTAGGATATAGCTTCAAATGTGACCAATTATATATCCATGGAAAGCTCTTTGAGTCTACTTTGATATGGCACTAGTTTCGTTGCAATCCAATGTGTAGTTTGGGAGTTATGTCCAAAATACCAAAGCTGTCCAGGAATATGACGCTGATTCATGTGTCAACTTTCGAAGCTTATATCTCTCTCATCTGAACTCCTTTGAATATGATCTTGGTGTCAAAATTTCGTGTTGGAAGTCTAGTTTCATATGCCACCAGTTTCAGTTCTATCCAACATGTGGTTGGAAAGATATCATCAAAATACCGAACCTCTATTCTGCCACGTGAAAACAGAGTGCCCATTACTTCAAGTACCACCTCGAGTGATTCATCAAGTAACCCAGCAGATTACTCGAGTAGCTACTCGAGTAATCAGGTGGTGAATGAGGCAGTGCCCTATTACTCGAGTGATTACTCGAGTAATCATCCCCGGAGGCACCATAACTTCCGTATACATCATTTTAGCTTCGTATTGACCCATTCCAACTTCCATTTGACCATTGAAACCTCCGATATCACTTCTAATAGCTTGGATCTTGATATTCTCATGTGATCTTGCAAGTTCTTCTTTCTTTAATCTCTTACTTCTTCTTTCTTCAATCTCTTTCTTCTTGTTTTGCCACTTGATGATCATTCTTCATAACCCAACTAGATATCTTCTTGAATTGATGATCGTTCTTCATAAACCAACTAGATATCTTCAATCTTCTTCAATCTTTGCTTGATATTCCTATTAGTTCTTGCAATGCCTTCTTTCTTCAATCCCTTGTCTCTTGATTTTCTTCTTGATGATCATTCTCCACATATGAGGCATTATAACATCAACCCACAATTGGGTTTATGACTGATCTACAAAATATGCAACATTAAATATAGTAGTTAGTCAATGTAGAAGATAATTATATCATACAAATTTTTTGCTCATATTTCACATCTATATTTGACATCATCAAAACTATTCATATCTAACACTAATGAAATTTTGTGCAAAGAATTTTCTGAGATAATGTAGGGGAGTTTGAGTGTCAATGATGGGAGAATTGAACTTCTTTCTTCGGCTACAAATTAAGCAAAGAAAGAATGGAATTTTCATATCTCAAACAAAATACCTAAAGGAGATATTGAAGAAATATGGGATGGATCAAGCAAATAGAGCAAATACGCCTATAAGCTAGACTATATTGCTTGATGTTGACATTAAGGGGGTAGACTATAACACCATAAAATATAGAGGAATGATTGGTTTATTACTCTATCTCACTGCAAGTAGACCTGACATTTAATTCAGTATTGGAATGTGTGCAAGATATCAATTAGCGCCAAAAGAATCACATGCTAAAACCGTCAAATGAATCTTTAGATATCTTGCTGGCACAGTAGAGTTAGGTATCTGGTGTCTTAAGGGAGGAAATGAATACCTGGTTGCATACTTAGACTTTGATCACAGAGGATACAAAATACACACAAAGGGCATAAGTGGATAATGTCAGTTTCTTGGAGGCTCAATTGTATCATGGTTTAGTGAGAAATAGAACATAGTGTCTCTTTTGTCAATAGAAGTTGAGTAAGTTACAGCATCAAGTTGTTATGCACAAGTACTTTGGCTAAAGCAACAACTGCAAGACCTTGGCATACACTTAAAAGAGATACCTATCTATTGTGACAACACCAGCATAATAAGCTTGGTAAAGAATCTGGTCCAACACTCTAGAACCAAGAATATCGATGTTATACATCACTTCATCAGGGATCATGTTCAAAAGAAGGATGTCAAAGTGATATTCATCCCTACTCATCTTCAAATAGCAAATATGATCACAAAACCCCTAACGAAAGATCAATTGCTATTTATAAGAAGAGAATTGGGAATGATAAATCCCAATGAATTGTAAGTTATTATATGTTAGTAAATACAATTAGATTATGTTTTGATGATAACTGACTTAAGCATCATAGTATCTAGTAATTCTTTTTTGTAGGACCTTGATACTCTGTTATGTGGTAAGGCTAGATGAGCTAAACAGAGATGTTGGCTACTACAATATGACTCGAGTGACTACTTCCAGTAATCAAGACATTACTTGAGTGATAACTAGCATGATGGTTGCATCACTCGAGCGATGAACTAAAAAGTTAGAGAAGTTGACATTAATTCAAATTGAAATGGCATAACAGTTGAATATGAATAGTCACGAGTTGAAGAGATAGATCACTTGATTTAGTACTCGAGTGATCATTAGTGTAGATGAAAATTCAACCAAGTTTCAACTTGATTCTGCCATCCAGTACCTACAAATCATCAAGGAAATATGCATGGACAATTACTATATTGTACATCATAGGTATGGTTTAAAATTGCTTTGATTTTTAATTGTTTGTTTGATCACTCAAGTGAATACTAGAGTGATGCCTCAAGATCACTTGAGTAATCACTCGGGTGATGTCGGGCACAGTAGGCCATAATAGTCGGCTCTCGGTCATTTTCACCAAATCACTTCCAGTAACTCTCCCAGTGTTTTGCCCAAATCTTTTCACAAAATCATACCCACTCAAGTCCGATCAAAACACTTACGTTTCACTCCTAGAAACTTCCTAAAATTCTTCCAATCTTTTACCCTAACCCTCGACAGTTGAAAAATCAAAAGAGTGAAATCAAAGTTTCTTGCTTCATTCCTCAATGGTTAGAACAAAGATGACTCATAATGATTCTACTGAATCTTTTAGGTTTCCACCATCTTCTCCACCTAAGAAATAGAAGAAATCACTAACTATGAAATCCAAACCCGCATTCTTAGCCAAAAGTTCATGACAATGCACTACCGAACCACAACCTAAAGCTAAGGGGGTTGTGATTCAAGAACCGATGGTGATAAGAGCAAAATCCAAGCCTGCTTCTTCTGTAAGAGGAAAATTGAAGGCATCTCTGACTCCACCATAGTCTGACTTTGACTCAGACACTCCTTCTTGGTCTAGAAAGGGTCCCAAGGGACTAAAGTATGATGATAAAATTGTGAAGGCAATGTCAAATAAGTTGGAGAAAGCTTTTCAATCTAAGGGAGTCAACCAAGGAACTTCTTCCAAAACTTCCAAGCCTTCAAAATCTCATCCTAAGGCTTCAAAGGAAGGAGCAATAAAGAAGGGATTGGAGAAAAGAAATTTGGAGAACAAGATATCACGGTCCCTCCAAAAGGCTTCAATACAAACAAGCTTGAGGATATAAAGAAGTTCAAAGATCACTTCTCCTGGAGAAAAATGTGTAAGATGTACTATGTTGATCTTCAAGTCCTCTATGAAGCTATTAAGTTTGATTTAAGCAATTATCTAGAGAGTTATATGCCTTGGTTGTTTGTGAACCTTCCTTATTATACTAAGGTAGTTAGCCATTTCTATTGTAATCTTGAACCTATGAAGGATTGCATAAGTCTAGTTGTAGAAGAGGAATTAGAAACAAAAGTAAGAGGGAAGAAATTTACAATCTCTGCCTCCCAGATAAATGAGTGGTTAGGAATAAATGATCCACTAGAGAATACCCAGCTAAGCTCAATTCAAACCAAATATTTTGTATTCTAAGGCCCGATGAGATAGTAGGACCTTTAATCTTCAATCCAAGTGACTTGTGTGACTTACACAGAGTGTTTTAGTACATATACTCTCGAGCCATAGTGAACAAGTCCAATAACTTCAAACATTTCATTGACCGGGACTATGGGAATATGTCCTTGATACTATTAAAGGAAAAGAGGAATATAGGAGAATTGAAAGAGGTACAGGTTCTCTGGAACCAGAACTATAATGATGCTATACCCTCAATTGATCTCCTTATTCCTCAAGGCGAATAAGATTTGGTACTTAGAGCCTAATGAGCATATTAAGAGACTCTTGTTAGTTGGAAGGAACCAAATCGGGAAGGTAGGGATTAAGATACCTCTGAAAAAGCCAATGGACTCAACTCCCAAGAAAAAGAAGGCATCTGAGGCTAAAACTAGTAGATTGGATGATACTCAGTCCTTTGCTCTTGTCACTACCTCAGCTCTTGTAACATCCCAAATTTTATATTCACTAAATATATTATAATTATTTGTGAAATTCAATAAAATGGTGAATATTCATGAATTTGGACTTTATGAATTTTATAAATGTTCATATTCATGAGAAATTGGGCAAAAATAATTATGGAATTAATTTGGATAATTTAAAAATCCCAATATTAAGTCCAAAAAATGGAGAAATTATAGAGAAAATATTTGGTCCAAAAATATATGGAATTTGGCCATATAAAAAGAAGAAAAGAAATTAGAATAAAAAGGTAATGGCAAAATCGTAATTTTGCCAAAATAGCACAAAATTAATAATTTTCTGATTGATTGAAGTTAATTTCAATTAATTAAGGGAAATCAAAGGGAAAAATGTTTTTGGAATATTTTGGTCCATTAAATATGAATTTATGGAAAATTTGAACAAAAATGCTAATTTGATCAAAATTGGGACTTTACGTGTATACATAACTGGAACAAGTTGTGAAGCCAATTGAGACCATAGGGAGGGAACCCTAGGTGCCTTCTACATGTATCATGATGAAGGAAATATTAGTTTGGCTTAATGAGCAAAGTTACATGTACATTGGAATTATGTACATAAAGTTGATTTTTGTAACTTTTGGAAATTACATAAACTATTAAAATATGATAAAGTAATATGATAAAAAACTTCATCTTCCTCCTCCTAGCTCAAAACTGACATGAAATAGCCCTTAGAGAGAGAGGAAGTGCATAATTTTAGAGAGAGAGAAGGGGAGGAAAAAGCTTACAAAGGTAAGTGATTTCTTCAGTAAATCGGTTCCTAATGCGTATAACTTTGTTCCTAAGCTTCTCTTTCATATGATTTAATGGTTATGAAGCAAATTTTGGTGTTGGAGGACTTAGGGTTTCATCCAAGTCAAGGGGAGCCAAAGGGAAGTGAAAGATAACTCCCAAACCTTCGTATATTGACTATTCTAGCTGCTGTAGACAATTTAATCGATGAAATTTTATCGGATTGGCTTTAATTTGAAAATTTGGAATTTGAGTTGCCTAAGGGTTGTGCTGCCCAATTTTGGTTCAAATGATACTTGTAACCTTATTAAATAGTTAATAAAGTCGTGAGGAGTAGAAAGAAACACGTCTGTGGAGCCGAAATAGAAAAACCCCGATTTTCCCCAGAGTATTCTATAATTTCAGCCAGGGCTAGATTTGAGGGTTAGAGTTTTATTTTCAATGATTTGATGGTTCCATTGAGTTTATGAGGGAAAATTAGGTGGGGTTACAGTTGGTCACTTTTTTAGAAAAGGACGATAAAGCATAATTACAGTTAAGGTTACAGTTGGTCACTTTTTTGGAAAAGCGGGGCTGTCAAGGGCAATTTTGTAATTTGACAATGAATTTGGTAATTCAGAGTCTGAAAATGGATTCCTTGGGTTAAAATATGTCAAAATAACCTAGGTCAAAATTTTGGAAAAAGTATAGCAGATCGGGTATGGCAGGGCCAGGCCTGCTGAGCCACTATAAACTCTATGGAAGTACCTAAAATGGTACATGAATAGGTTTTAACCTAATTCTTATACATATGATATTTTAGGATAGAGTTGGGAGCCTAAGCTTGGCATGTTTTGTGAGGCAGATAATTCAAGGTTGAAAAGGGCTAAGGTAGATACTTACCTCTCTTGCATGTATTTGATATTTGTACTGGTGTATTGATGCATGTTACTCCTTCGCATGATTATTGAAATATATATGAATGATTGAAGCTCTATTTCTAATTATGTTATAGCTATAAGTATGTTGTTTGAACATTGAGTACGCAAATATGTCATTGTGTTAGCATGAGTTTATGTATTGCAAGCATGTCATGCATTAAGCACTTATTATGCATGCATATTGATACTGTTTTCCTACTGAAATTTTCTCAAATCTCATCCTCCCCTACCAATAATTTAAATAGGTAGAAGCAGAAGAAAGTAGCTCTAAGTGTAAAGATGTAAGTTCCGGCCACATACGCTCCTGATTCAAACCAAGAAGAGGAGTTGGTTACTGACAAACTTTGAACTATTTTAAAGGTCTACAATCTTATGTATAACCTTGTTGGGAATTTCTATATTATAATCAAGCCATTGTATAAATAATAAGGCAAGGGTATGACAGCTTCATCCTTCTTTGGGTCTACGATTTAAAATTACCTGAAGGAGGTACTTGAAGGTTTTTATGTGGACATAGCTAACACAAATGCTGAACTAATCACCCACTATAACTTCAAGATGGGAGAGATAGTTGAGTATATGAACAAGCATAACTAGGCAGTGTTGGCTCAGTAGGAGGCTCAGACTACTATATTGAATGAGGTTGCAAGTTTTCTTCTATCCCTTCATGAGAAGGTTGATACCCTGACACTGAGCACTTCCATTCCCGGTTCATCTATCCCAGCTTTAACACCAGCCACTACCTCTATTCCTATATCTGATCCTCCTCCTATCATCCCTCATACGACACTGAGCAATGTCATCTTTACCATGATCGATCCTTCTTCATCTACTTAAGTTCACATTATTCTAGATGAGCAAACCACCATCCAACCTAGCCCAGTGTCCACACTAGTAGCATCATCTGCAGGCACTGAGCCACTCCCTCAGTCCCCTTCTCACCATTCACACCATTCTAATGACACTGAGGAATTGACGGACATATCACAGCAGACTTCAGCACCACCATCATAGCATCCTCCTCTCTATGTACCTCAGCTATAGGATCTACTATAGGTTCCTCCTCTTCACCTACCAAGTCCCATCTCATCTGAGTTACCTACCTTTACCATTGAAGAGGCAATACACATGATGATGCATCTGCACCTATCCAGGCCAGTCCCATTACAGCCAAAGATCCGTCTACCTCGAGTTTTAGGTCTAGCTCTCATGTCTAGCCCTTTTTCAATGATGTAGACCTAGAGTAATTTTGGTGAACCTATATGGGTGTATAGGGATTTTGGGATCTTTTATGCCATTCATGTTGTTGTGAACTGCTTTCTTGTCTTTTAGATTGATAGAACTATAAAGTTTAATGATATTCTGAGATTATATGGCAAAACTGATTTATATGCATGAAAAGTTATTTATTTTGGAAATCTATAAAATAATTGTCCTAATATATAGTATTCTTGAAGCTTGTGACTATATTGACCTTAATTTCAAGTTTAAGCTTCAAAATGCAAAACCTATTTTTCAAAATCCTTATTTCAAAAATCACCAAGTTTTGTCATCATTAAAAAGAGGGTGAGAATGTTAGTACCATTATTTTGATGATAACAAAAGGTGTTACAGATGATTTGATTGAATAAAAGTTTTTGAACAAAGAAATAGAGTGTTCTGAGGCATACAGAGCCATCACTCGAGTAACCATTCAGATGATAACAAAAGGTGTTACAGATGATTTGATTGAATAACAATTTTTGAACAAAGAAATAGAGTGTTTTGAGGCATGCAGAGCAATCACTTGAGTGACCATTCAAGTGATAAAGTAAGAAGTGAAGTCTTTATGTAAAGCAATAGTCTTTGGTTAATTTTGGAAGGAATCACTCTAGTGATGCAGTCGAAAAATACTTCAAATACTCCCTGCCATATTTTAAATGAGATCACTCAAGTAATATGCAAGGTTTACTCGAGTAGCCACTCGAGTAATAGATAAAGAAAAGCAGCTTTTGATTCTCTGCCAGAATTTACATAGGATTACTCAAATGGTTACTCAAGTAATGGCCCCAAATCACTCGAGTAGTGATACCAGTAAAGTTGCTCAAATCCTCTGCCAAGTTTTGGAATAGAACACTTGAGTAATCACTCGAGTGATGAATCTAAAATGCATGATAATCATCTGTTAATCATTGATTTAATGTCTTTATGACTAACACTTCATTGTATTAGTGTCTGAAGTATTTTTTACAGGAAAACAATGAAGAGATCATGCTAAGAGAGAAAAGCTACTTTGCGAAGAACGTAAAGTTCATAGCGTCCACCGACCATAATGGCTAGTTTCAAATATAAAGAATGGTCAAAAGAAGATCCATAACTCTAACGGATAAGTTGAATTGTTGACAATGACTATTACAATTCAACTATAAGCACAAAAGAATTCAGAGCTAAACAACAACAACAACAACATATAAGAACGCAAAATGATCAATTCATACTTCATGCTCTGTTTCTTATTCTTTCATTCTTTATACTTCAGTAATTCAGTATTCACTTTGTGAGAGAGATTCTCATTAGAAACTCAATATTTTTTATTGAGACAACTTAGGTTATGGAACCTTGAGTTGGGGTTTGATTTTCATTATGTAAGGGGGAGCGAGTATCTAGTGAAGGAACTTGCTGTGTATTGAGATGCCAAGAATCCACTAAATCTTGGAAGATATAGTGAACTCCCAGAAGAATTCTGAGTGTTGAACGTAGGTCAAAGTGGTTGTGAGCGAACCAGTATAACTCCTGGTATACACTTCAGTGATATCTTTCTTAGCTCTTAACTTCGTTTTAAATTCTATTAATTAATTTTTGCTATTCATTTATACTGTGATCACCTAATTCACCATCCTCTTAGGTGAACCGCTTGCACTAACACATTCCAATGTCACCCAACTAGAGTTGAGATATATTTTCAAAAATAAACAAAGTATGTTGCATCTTTTGATCACATCAAAAGCAAAGGAAGAGTTAAAAAAAGCACTTTTATCTTACTTTATGAATGATAATAAACCATACAATAGCAATAGAAGAAAAAAGGTTGTTGACATTGGATTTGAATTGCATTATCTTCCCGTTTCCCTCCAAGGCTTGGTTTCCATATGTGTTAGAGTTTAGGCAAATTAGATATATAATTTTTTTTATAGATGACAGGCCTTGTCTTGATTTAACTGTCGTCTCGATTGCCTTGTGGTTAAATGCTAAATAAACAATGGTTTGCACTATAGGGTGCAATACTTGGGTTGTTCTCTCTTTTTGAGGAGTATTTTATTGGAAATTAAGCAACCTAAATGCTAAAAACAGGTAAATGACCAGGGAAATGAGATTTTGATTATAAAACTATGACTATGATGCAATGAAGAGAAATGTCCTAAACTATAATATTGTTCGGTATTTTAAATATGATGGAGTGGAAATTGATGAATTGAGTCTCTTAAAAATTGCTTGTAATGACAATTATAGGTCAACAAATGATGGAGGGAGTTTAATTGGCTAGTTTAACAAAAAATTCCCAAAAGACCCTAACTGAACTCAATACAAAACACTAACAATTGTAACCAAGTCCCTCAAAATACCAAACCTAAAATACCCATTGAGTCTAGTGCATTAATCAATGATCACTCCAAGTACTTAGAAAATAATCACTTCTTAATACAATATTAAAAACAAATTCGAGTGCAATTATGAAATCGCTAAGTTTATTTCAACACCAAACCTCATCAACCGATAAGTCTAATATAAAAATATAAGAGTCCATACACTTAACATACTATTAATCCTTCTAGTGTGTGATTTTCATTAATTAATTCAATTGGTTCCATTACAATCTAAAATCAATTTAAAACCCAAACAATACTATGCAAGATAATGAGAATAAAAGGAATCACCATGAAACATATATGTAATCACATATATCCAAGCTCAATATCCAACATCAACTAATTCAAATCACAAATTAATCTAAACAAATTACTGATCATGAAACAAAGTAACTAAGGTCCAACAACACAAATAGAATCTCAGAAAATGAAAAGCATAGTTACAAAGCAAAACAAATGGATTAAAACATAAAACTCCCCCTTGAAGCGTGAAAACTCATGCCATCTACACCATGTTCAATAGTTGAGAACCCTAGGCATGCATAGCAATAAGACCAGCCCTCAAAAAGATGAATTTGTTGACCACAGTGGCTGGAGATGGAAGGAAAATAGAGGTGGAATGAAAGAGATGGAGGTTGGGAGTAAAGTGGATGAACAAGGAGAGGCAAGAAATGAAATGGAGTAAAGGAAGATGTGTATAATGGGCGTTCTTGCTAATTGTTAGCTTACAAAATTGGATTAAGTGAGAAAAATGGGTTAGGGTTTGAATTTGGTGCCAAAACACATGCTTTCATGAAGTATAGATTTCACGTTCGCCATAGGTTCAAACAAAATCGTCAAATTTGGTATGCTCTCTGTCTATACTTTGTTGTGGCTTTGCTGTGGCAAACACATGTCAAATTCTGGGCTGAACTTTATGTTGTGGTGTCCCTTGGTTTTTTCTCTTGGCTCCAATCTTCATGCCACCTAACAAAAGAAATCAATGTAAAGAAGCTTGAAATGTCCTAGAAATCAATTAAATATAATTAACAACCAATGATGACAATTTTTCCCTTATTAACACTACTGTCATACAAGCATACTTATCCTAGAATAATCACAAATCAATCCAATTAGAGCCCATAATTCATGATAGCAACCATAAAATGATATGAAATGCATATGAATAATGGGGCATGTCATTCTCTAATATTGCTGCTTCTTTTACATTATGAAATTCAAGCATAACTTCGTAAGTCACAATTTTACTTGAATTTCTTTCAAGTTCCCAAGGCTCGTAGAAAATTTGAAGGAATATATAAGAACAATTGATAAGAAGTCTCTTATTTTTTTATTACCGATGCTCTATTTCACACCATTTTAAAAAGGAATAAAACATACCTTATCCTTATTGATCTTTGTTATTGTTCCGTTCAAATCACCTTCCCAGCACCATTCTTCATTTCACCCCTGTTTTATTATTACCTTTCTGAGCATTGGTGTGCTTGTTGCTCTTTCACAGAATGTTTTCATCCTTGCACATTGCCTTATAACAACTCTATTTAACAATGGGCACTTGAAGAAGCACTGACTAGATGAAAAACTTTTAAGGCTCAGCAAGCTTTCCAATTCTAAAGTTCTCAAACTTCTGAATACAATTTCATCTCTTGTCTCGTTCATCACCTGTGTCACTATTTCTTCAAGTGAATTACATTCTTTTAATGTTATGCCTTGCAGATTCACCAAACTTGTTGCGGTTGGTGAGTAAATTAAGTTTATCATTCCATTACATCTTTTGATCTCCAAATATTTCAAGTGGGAAAAGGTAACAGAGGAAGGAGCCAAAGTTTTCAAATTGGCACATTCTGTCACAAATAAAGCTTCAAGAACTTCAAGAATTGGGTCAACTTGACATCCTTCTCTACATATATGTTGCAATTGTAGATTATCAAGCCTTAAAAATTCAAGTTGGGCATTAACTTTCATTTTATGTTCCTTATATGCAACTCTTTTGTCTCGAAATATCTCTTTTGAGGAACCATATTGAATAACTAGAACTTTTAAGTTTGGTGTGCTTTGAACAATTGTGTCTAGAAAATTTGTAGCTAGTGTATCCTCAAAATGAGACAATCGAAGAACCTTCAATTTGCTCAAATAACAATCCTTCCATTGTGGGTCCTGCAACATCATTATGGCATCCTTGTTATTTAATGTCCACTCTTCCAACTTTGGAATCACCTGCAATACAACATACTTCATTTATTTTGTCTTACATATAATAAAAGTAATAAATGTTTACTCACCAAAAGAAAACAATGAGGGACATTTAACTATAAGTAAAGAGGCACAGTACGAACATCAGTTATGTTCTATTTGGCTATATCATCGAAAAGCAATAAACTTCATGTAAAAATGCTCATGCATTTGCCCTTTTTTCTTTTTATTATCTTTTGAATTATTTTAATGTTATAATTAAAAACAAAGTATTCATATAAAAAATGAAATGTCACATATGTTTTCCTCACTTTAAAACATGCAATATTCATTTTCTATGAAACGTTGAAATATATTAGAAAGTTGAGATATAAACAGGTTCTAATGACAAGTTCAAGAAGACGAATAAACATCGAATGACCCATACCTCTTCAATTATGAAGACAGGTTGTTGCGTAGAGAGATGTGGATATAGGTCATCAACATTCTTTTTATGGTTACCGGTGCTCTACCTCCCTAATAACTTTAATTTTGCATTGTTGAATACCCATAACATTCTCAATGATGGGCATATTAAACTATGACTTCCTCCATAAAACCAATCAAGTTGATGCATGTTGAAAATCTCCAAGGAATATAATCGATCAAAGTGAAATATGGGTTCTTCTTCCACGCGCCCCTCTTTCTTTGCTACAATTTCATTCATTCCACAAAAATTCACTCTAAGTTTTTTGAGTTCATGAAGATCTAGGGCTATTGAAAATGGGAAGAGATATTCTAAATTTTTGCATTCTTCAATAAGGACATCTTCGAGATTATGAAAGCAGCAACTTCCTTGGGGATCCTTACTCCATATTTGTTTCAACTTTGGTAGGCAAATTAGATGGAGTTTCTTCAATTGTGTGACTTGTATGCTTGCGCCCTCTTCACTATTGATTTCATTAGTAGGTAATTTGAATATCTCATTAACTAAACCACAATCACTGACCTTCAATGTTTCAATTCTTCCAAATGTTGTGTGAATACATGGGAAAATATTCTCAAGTTTCTCACAATTATTCACCTCCATAGTCTTCAACTCACCAAATTGGGAGTGCCATACTTTCTTTAACCTTTTCATGTTGCTTATTACGATAGTCTCCAATTTAGGAAGCCCAGCCTGTGATGCAAAGCACAATTTGTAAGTCCATATAATAAATGATGGCAAATACACGAGCAAATATTTTATGTTTAATCAGTAATCATTTATTTGAATATGACATGAGATGCTCAAATAATATAAGTTATAACCTGTTCTGTAGATGTGTCATTTCTCTCCTCTGGACCAATTATCTCCTCCATCATCTCACACTCTCTTATTTCAAGCTCCTTAAGGCTTGGAAATCTCCTAACCATAGAAGATGGGAATAAATACTTCAAGCCACTGCACTCCTCGATACTCAAGTGACCTAGCTTGTGAAACAAATTGGCTATAGAATGGTGATCATCTTGCCAAATATTTGCTAGGTGGATTGACCTCAACTTTAGAGTCTCCAAATTAGAAAACTTGACCTGTGAAAAATTTAAACATACAACAATTGGCATTAATTAATCCAATAGTCCACATAATGCACATATATGGTCAACTTAAATATTGTTTTCAAAATAACATTTTATATATTACACTTTCATTAGTATTTCTAGTGGTATCTTACTATTTCAAAAATGTATGTGTACTAATATGGAGAAAATGCAATATAAGAATAAAACACATACCGTTGCACCAAAAAAAGATGATGGAACATTAGTATATGGCGACAAACTCTGCTTGATTGTTGTTGAAGGCATAAAAAAGCTAGAGTAGAAATCTTCAATGGCTGGTAAATATCGTAAAGTCAAGGATTGTAATGAACAAAACTCAATATTGTCTTCAATAGTCTCTGAGTTTGTGAGAGAGCTTTCTACAAAAACAATCTTTTTCACAGAAGTGCATCCCGAAACTTCAATCTCAACAAGTTGATAAAGAGCTTTGACCATTAACACAGAGAAGAGATACTTCAACTGGTCACAATTTTTGACTTTGACGGATCTAAGTTTTGCAAACGAATTATTCGTAAATGAGCCATGCCATATCTTTTCCAATTTATTGAGATTTTGAAGCATAAATGTCTCCAATTTTGGGAAGAAAATGTGACTTCGTTTTCTCCCCACCGAGTTGATGATGTGTTGAATTTTCCCATTATTTTGGATGTGAAGGTGCTTTAACAAAGGAAATCCTTCATCATTCAAATCATAAAGCACATTTGAGATTCCATTTACTTTATCCAAGCACAAATCCTCTACTCCTTTAACAAGTTCTTTAATTCCATGCTCCAAATGAATATCAGTACCAAGCTTGAGCTTCAATATTTTGGAGGCCTTGTAGTTATCAAACCATTCCTAGAAATGGCCTACCACTATTTTGTATTTTTCCAATTTGTCAAACGTTATGTCCCTTGGCAGAATCCAATCTCCTTTGATTTGAATTTCTAAACAAGTCAAGTTCGTCAAATGCCTAAGTTCATCAAGGGAAGCATTTTTATTTTCCTAATTTGAATTTTCCTGGTTCCACTTGATGGAGGTATTGCCTAAATACAACTCCTCCAATTTCGTCAATTTTGATATAATGTTGGAGGGGAAGATTTCAATTCCAGAATTGGTCAAATCCAACATTCTAAGGTGAGTCAATTGCCCTAGTTCACTAGGCAACATTATCATTGATGACCCATTAAGGCTGAGAATTTTCAAATTGGTTAAAGCTCCAATATTAGTTATGTCTCCTAAAACACATTGATAAAATCCAAGTGTTTGAAGGTCAATAAGGGAATGAAAAGAATGGGGCAATAAAGGCAAGTGCATACGAGTCAAGTCTAATACTTTGAGGTTTTTCATTCCCTCAAAAAAAGAATCTGGGACACTTAAAGATTCATTATCATTACACAAGAAGAAAAGATTAACATTAGGACACTATAACCTTTTAGGCAGCTTAGGAATGTGACACCCATTTAAGGTGATTTGAGTGCATTTTTGAAGGAATTCCTCTGATGGCCATAACTCATCACCACTTCTAATTTTGCAAACATGTTGATCTCTTGAAGCAATTGAGACTGCTACTTCTCGTACAATGTCATGCATTTTAACTTCCTGGTTTGAGTTGCTATCAAGCAATAGGCATGATGCCTTTAAGGAACCAATCAACCTGTGAAGTTTAAGCCTCACATCTTTTAGAGTATAAATTTGCTTGAATATGCCTAAACCCATAACACTTTTCATCAAGTAACCAACATTTTGTGAACCTAGTAATCCACAAAGCAAGAAAAGTGCCTTCTCATCATCATCCTTAAGATTATTGTAGCTAAACTCAAAATCCGAATAAATTTTGTCAAACATTCCATGCTTATCAATGGTCTTTAGCTGGTTTAAGGTGTCATACCAATAATCAATATCGTCTTTATTTTTTAATGCTCTTGCCACTATTACTATAAGAAGAGTCAAGCCTGCACATTTTTGGGTTATTTGGATTGCCACGTCATGCAAACTAACTTCTTTAGCAATATCACCCGCCTTATCTTCAAACAGCCTCCAAGCTTCTTCTTCATTTAAAACATCCATCAAGAAATCCTTTTCAGTCTCCATTTTTTGTAACACTTCTAGATTTCTAGAAGTCAATAATAGCTTGCAACCCTTATGATCATTCACAGGAAGTCCCAGCTTATCTAATTCAAGTACTGCCCAAATATCATCCAATACGACTAGGATACTTTTCTCATTTTTAATCCTCTGCTTGAGGCGAGATGCTCTTCCAACTATGGAAGTCTCTTCAAAGGGAATAAGACCCAACAAATCTGTAATTTTACCTTGAATTCTTTCAAGATCCACAGCTTGGGATATATTAGCCTTGACCACTTCATCAAACAACTTATCATCTTTAACTTGTTTAGCAATTTCTTCAACGAGAGTGGTTTTACCCACTCCGCCAAGCCCATAGACCCCTATTCAGCTTAAGTTGGATTCTCTTAGAGCCAACACAATGTCCTCCTTCATTTTCTTTCTTGACTCAAGCTTTTCACTACCTGCAGAAGAAGTGGAGCCTATTCCTACAAGATCAGGCAGGAATGAAAGTGGATGAATTTTATCTCTTCGTTCCACTACTTCAGCAACATTTCCAACAATTTCATTTGCTTTTCTACTGAGTTGATGTCGTGACTTTAAATCAGGAAAAAGCCCATTGCAGCAACCAACATTGCTATGACGAGGATCATCTCTAAGTTGCTCTGCTGCTTCTATGATTTCATCCACTTTATCCCGCCAGTTCCGTACAGTGTCATAAATTTGCCGGCCCTTTCTTCTTTCCGCTTCCACTTCATGACTGGTAGTATCCTTTACTCCTTGTAGCTTTGCAACCTGAACCTCAAGATTCTTGAAATTGTCTTCGTAGGAAATCAAATAACCCACTTCCCTTGCAATAGGTGACACAGTGTGGCCTACTATCGCTTCTGCAACTTTTTTAGCAATGGTCAAGACAATCTAATCCATTCTTGTTGCCTAATTTATCTGCAAAGTAACTCAAATATAAGATCAACTAATAATATGGGGAATGGTGGTGAGAGAAAATTTGAAAAGAAAGGCCCTAATACCAATGTTCGCTTACATTACAATGGGTAAAATATCTTTCAGTGTTGCAAGAAAATTTTAAATTGCAAAAGTGAAGAAACAGAATAAGTTAATAGAAATTATCATCATAAAAAAAAACTTCAATGTAACAGAAAAATTTTCACATAATCCAAAAGAATTTCAAATCAATTAGTGCACTAATGAATTTCTAACTGTTAGATCCCATGTTTTGATGATAACAAAAGAATGGTTTGAAAAGGAAATGATTAATAAACAAGTTTGAACAAATGAATAACAGGGATAAGCATTACTTGAGGTAAGCATTGGAGTAATGAAGAAAGGCCAAGAGAAAAAGCTGAGAAACTTGATGAGACGCAAGTTTTCTAAGGCATTACTCGAGGCGCTACTCGAGTAATGAGACAAAACTTGAAGTAACCAGAGACAACTTCCAGTAACCTGCCAACGTTACTCGAGTAATAGTGTAAATATTTTCAAGGTGCTCTCGGCCTACCAATGTTACTCGAGGCGCTACTCGAGTAACCATGTGAAAAACTTCCAGTTGCCTTCAAGTTTCCAATGATACTCGAGTAGCTACTCGAGTAACTTTGTTTCTGAAAATGTGGAGCTCTCGGCACTTAGTACTACTGCTAATGTTACTCGAGGAGCTACTCGAGTAACGCACTAAGGTAAGTTAAAACTTGAAGGTGGTACCCGATTAACTTGATTTTTTTTTTATCTCATTTTCCTCGAGTCCTTACTCTCGTATGCAAATATCTAATGTTGTATTTTAAGTGAATTCCTCGAGTAAGTACCCGAGTATGCAGAAATATTTTCAAGGTAAACTTCCAGTCATTACCAGGGTAAGCTATGCACAAAAAGTACAGTTACTCGAGGTGGTACCCGAGTAACCGTTGCACAAATGTGTAAATTACTCGAGTCCATACCCGAGTAACAAGGTAAGTGCTCTCGGCCTTGAAATCCTGCCAACATTACTAGAGTAGAGCATCAAGTAACCACAAGTTTACTTGAAGGTTTACTGGAGTTGGTACCCGAGTAACTCATAAAGTTGAGTGCATTACTCGAGTAGGTACCCGAGTAAACAGATATTTCCAAAGGTTTGAAAATTGGTTATTCCATGCACTACCCGAGTATTCTTGTATTTGCTCATTGACTTGAAGTTAATTTAAGAATTCCCGATGATACTCGAGTAAGTACTCGAGTAACCTTCATGTGATACTCGAGTAGCTACTCGAGTAAGCAGACCCAGAAAGTTTGAAATCATTTCAACGGTCATTGTTCTGTTTCCTATTTGATTTACTTTTCATTATATTAATGTACTTAGCATTTCAACAGGTAAACAATGAAGATATCTTACCAAATAAGGAAAGTCAAAAGCAATGCTCAAATGTCACCGACCGTCACCTACCATAACGTATGTTTTTCAAAAAGACTGGAAAAGTCAATAATGGCTACGCACGCTCCAACGGACATGAAGAAATATGTTCCAGCAATCATTACCAATGTATCTATATATATGTGGACATCTGAACAGAGAGGAACACAAGAACACACTTACGAACGTATCATCAAGTTCATTACTCTGTTTTCCATTGTACTTGTGATTCTATGCTTCAGTGATTCTTATTTACTCTGTAAGAGAGATATTTCATTCAAACTCAATATTTATTATTGAGGTAAATTAAGGTTGTGGAACCTTGAGTTGGGATTGAATTACAACTTGTAAGGGGGAGCGAGTGTCCAGGTGTAGGAACTTGCTTGTACTGAGGTGCCAAGAACCCACTGAATCTTGGAAGTTATAGTGAAACTCTCAGAGAAGCTCTGAGGACTGGACGTAGGTCAAAGTGGTTGTGGCCGAACCAGTATAAATCCTGGTGTACACTTCGGTGATATTTCTCCTTACTCTTTCCTATTTTAATTCCACTGTTAAAGTTTTATATTTCCAACGAAATTTTAAGGTCACCCAATTCACCCCCCTCTTGGGTGAAACACTTGCTCTAACACTAACAATTACTCAAAAAGATTATCCGTGCGCGTTGGCCTAGCTACTTTTTGTAAACAAATTGAAAATATTTAGTGAGAACATTCAAAATCATTGGCCAACAAAAAAAGAGAGGAAAAAATGACACCCAGGGCATAAATAAAAAAACATTGATATGAAGAGCCACCCAATAAGCGCAAGGGATAACATAGTAAAATTTAATTTCATAGACATTGCCATAAAATTTATTTCTAATTTAGATCATCATCTCAAAGTGAACAAGGTATACTTCACTTTGTCGCTTGGCCACATTACTATGATGTTTCTGTTATATATAGGAAACCCTTTTTAACCTTTTTAATAGATAAGTTCTGAAGTTATATTTTTAAAAAACATGTATACTTTATTTGGAAAAATAATTTTGCCAAATTAAAAGATAAAAAAAGAACACAATTCATTACAATATATAAAAATGTGAACGGAGGCGACTAAAGAAGCTAGTTCAGTGAGCAAGATTAGATTAGGCACTTAGAACATTGGGTCTTGATTGACAAGTCTAGGGAGGTGGTGGGGGGAATGGTAGATTGTAAGATTGACATCTTGTGCCTTCAAAAAACTAAATGTAGGGGAGAAGGTGTCTCGGGAAATTAATGGTTTCAAGCTTTAGTACATAAGAAACATAAATGCAAGGAATGTTGTTGGTATCATTGCTGACAAAGAATGGAGAAAAAGTTAGTGGTGGAATTTAAGATGATTAAGGATAGAATCATATCTCTAAGAATGATTGTTAGGCAGGATACTATCAATACTATCAAAGTGTATGCATGATAAACCATGATTCTAAGGTGCTTAAAAATATTAATTAGTATCATTTTGATGGTTTAATATGGGAACAAGAGTATCATTTGATATTTGAATTTGTAAAATGATTTTGTTGGTTAAATGGTGTTAAAAATGTGATTCTGGTGATATATGGAAGCTGTGGTGTTTCATTGTAAGTGCAGGGGCTATACTGAAAACCAGAAAAGAACTTACTTGTAAAGAGGAGAAAGTTAGTAGGGGATAAGCACAAATTGAAAGATAGAGAACCGATACCTAGACGGGAAGCCTGATGCCCAATTAGTAAAAGGATGTCACTGTTAGAAATAATGAGTGGGTGTGTCATAAGGAATGAGTCTCACTTTGCTTGGGAT
This sequence comes from Inga leiocalycina, assembly GCA_963242795.1. Classification (NCBI taxonomy): domain Eukaryota; kingdom Viridiplantae; phylum Streptophyta; class Magnoliopsida; order Fabales; family Fabaceae; genus Inga; species Inga leiocalycina. The sequence continues at coordinate 47,606,634 of OY725324.1, forward strand.
TATGGGAATCCAAGTAATAAGTGATCTTGGACTAAGAGAAGGAATGAGATCACACTATGATGGGCCACCGGAAGCAAAGATAATGGAAATCTGGCAATGTCTCTCACCTCATGTGTGTGAGTTAGAACGTGGACTGGGCAGATTTTAGTAGAATATTTTATTGTGGAATTCAAAATATATTTTGGAATAAATGAGTTTATAAAATGTAAATTCTACAAGGTAGTTGCAAGCTCTGCACGTTGAAGTTTTTAAAATAAAAAAATGATTTCTTTGACCACTTAAAATGCCTTTAACGTTTAGATTTTATAGCTATTGAATTGCTTCTTTTCCAATGTCTATAACAGCCCTAGTCAAGCACCTTTATGGCATTATAATGATAATAAAAATGTCACTTTATTGCCTATATTGGGTGCCCAAATGTTCATGTATATGAGGCTTATAAAAGGCTTGTTTGCAAGAGGATTGAGGATCCCACTCTTAAGCCTTTGAGCATTTCTCTCCTCCTCTGATTTTTGCCTGCTGAGTTCTATTACATTTCGTTGTTCTGTTCACCATGTTCTTGCAGGAATGATTCATTTTATCTTGGGGAGTGCCGCCTCCTCTTAGCCGGTGATTGCGGAATTGCTCTTAAGGACAGCGTCCTTGGATGTGACTCAAATTATTCATTTTCTTTGTAGGTGCTGCCACCGATAAGACCTGCACAGCACTAGGTGGAGTTGAAAGATTCACGGATCGTATGTGAATTTAGGTGCTAACGATTCTATCAACAGTGGAAAATAGATCCCATTACCAATGGAAACGCAATTCCTTCGACACAATACCTGAAATTCAAAGGAAATTAAGACCTAAAAAAGAGGGGAGTAGCTGGTTGGTGCTCAAAGATGACATGACAAATGAGAAGAGCTTCTTACATGATTGGAATGTGAGATTGAGCTAGAATTAGATGGAAAAAATTGAATTCTGTTGAGTGGAAGTGGAAGTTCTGAGTTTAAGAGAGAGAGAGAAAAATTCATTTGATATCCATTCTTTACTCATTTGAATTTGCATTTTAGAGATCCTGGAGCTCGAGTTCAACAAGTTACAGAAGTCAAGAGCAAAAATGCCAAGTTCTAGTGTTAGCATCATTCATGGAGTCTAGATTGAGTTATTGAAGATGCAAGGCCAGATTTTCCATTCACCTTGGATATATGTTCACTCTAAGTGCTTGTTTTATACAAGGAATATATTAGGAGGGAAAGGAAAAGAAGGGAAGGGAAGATTGGGAGAGAACTTTAAAAATTGGTCTGTTTGGTAGACATGGGAAGGAACCTAGGTTGAGGGAAGATGAGATGTTTGATTGGAAGAAAAGTGAGTGGTTTAAGTGGAAAGATTGTGTGAAAAACCTAAAATACCCCTGACTTCACTAGAAATTCAAGTTCGAACTTAACACCCCAGATCAAACTTAACAACCCCAGTTCAAACTCAACCTTATCTTCACTATTCATTATCTTCCTCATGGTACTATTCATTGTCTTCCTCGTCAAGCTCTGAGATTGAAAGAACTCATCTTTGTGCTATAAGTAAAGGGGTCGGTGGACAAAGGTGATGTCTTTGATAGAAAAGGTTAGAAACTTTGCTTCACCAGAGGTCAATCCTCGTCTTCTTCGAGCTATCAAGTTGGTGGTTTGAAACTCAGATTCAGAGCTTCGAATTACTGCCGAAGCTCATAGCCTTCATCTCGAATTTCTGATTCGCATTAGTGCACAGAGAAACTCATGGCCTTCAGATTCAAACTAGAAATTACCTTCAACTCGAATTTATGGCCTTCATCTCACTTTTGCTCTACCTTTCAGGGGTATTTTCATCTTATGATTTCACTCTCCCGGGAACAATTTAAGATCCTACCATTTTTGGAGGGATATGAAGATCTCATAATTAAGGGAGTATGGTAGGAGGCGGGAACTAATCTTCCAATACTATTGGAGTGCCAAATGCGTTTTGAGCCAGGGAAGTATGGCATCTTTCCTCCCCTCACCTTCAGTTTTGTGTACCAAATAGGTCCTAAGTTGTCTGTGCTGAGAAGAGATTAGATCAGAAAGTTTCCTTTGATTCTCCTACTCTTTTTCATTGATTCAGATCTTACAGTGCTAGTTGCTTTGTGCACTAATGTGAATTAGTAGCTATTGCTACTTGTGTTGTAATCTTGTGTCAATAAGTGTATTTGTAATGGAAACTAATTCAAGTGAATGATCTGATCTTGTATGGCTTTGTGCATAAATTTAGATTTAGTTAAATTAGATTTGAGATACTTTGAGACTAGATTCTGATGGATTGTTAATTCCATTGTAACAAATCATATGAATTCAAATTTCTCATTCAAACATCTATAGATTTATGTCCCTATTTCAATAATAGATTACTTAATTTGTGATTTATTAACTGGAGTAATTGAAGCATAACTTGAACTGAGAATTTGATTGTGCAGAAATGAAGAGAAGAACAATTATCCAAGGTAAAGCTTAAGGATTGATTAGTGATCGATTTTGTGTGATAGTTTCAGAGGTAAATCTGATTAGAAGAAGGTGTTTGAGTTGTTTATAGGCTAGATTTCATTTGATACTTAACTAAATCAATGAATCTAATTAAGTTGTACTGCTACATTCTAATTAGATAACAACTAGGCAAATAACTAAGAGAACTGGCCTGGGTTGCTTCTATTGTGCTGTAATTAGAGTAAATCTAGTAAAATTGATAGCTACACGACAAGCTAATCAATGCACCTCAAGTATAAGTAGAAGGGCATCTTAAGAAAAAGTTTTGGGAAGATATGAAGGGGCTTATTGAGAGCATTCAGCTAACTGATTAGATTTTTATTAGTGGAGATCTTAATGGACATGTTGGTAAGAGGCCAAGACTACATGCAAGGGCTCATGGTGGTTTTCGTTTTAGGGAGCTTAATAATGAAGGTCAATCTATTATTATTTTCTCCTTGGCATATAGCCTCAAAATTGTCAACACTTACTTTAAAAAGTGGGAGGAGAATTTAATCACATACAAAAATGGAGGAAGAAAGACACATATTGACTTCTTTTTTGGTAAGGAATTCAAACAAAAGAATTTGTACTAATTGCAAAGTGATCCTTAGGGATGACATGACAACACAACATAGGGTTTTGGTGCTTGATGTGTGTATTAAGTATATAAAACAAAAGTGCAAACAAGTTATAAACCCAAGGGTTAGGTAGTGGCACTTAAAGGGTGAGAAGCGGGAAATTTTGAAGAGAACTATTTTGGAGGAAGGGGTGTGGGAGTTACAAGGAATTGCTAATATCGCATGAAAGTTTTCTAAGAAGGTTTAGAAGGTTGCTAAAGCAATTTTAGGAGAATGAAAAGGTTTTTTGTTAGCCACAAGGAGACTTAGTGGTGGGATAAGTCTGTTCAAGAGAAAGTCAAAAATAAGAAAGATTGTTTTAAAGCCATACACTTATGTAATAATGTTGAAAATTGGGAAAGGGATTGCTTGGCTAAAAAGGAAACTAAGATGGTGATGAGTGAAGCTTGTGCTAAAGCAAATGAGGAGTTTTATAAGGAGTTAGGGACAAAGGCTGGAGAGCGTAAGATTTACAAGATTGCAAAGAATAAGGAGAGAAAATCAAGAAACCAAGACTAATGGAGAGATATTAAGAATATGTGGGAAGCATACTTTTATAAGCTGTTTAATGATGGAGGGGGAGGGTCAACTTATGACTTGGAGCATTTGACAACCTAAGAGGGCGAACTCAATTTGTCATTTTACCATAGGATTTGAGTTGGCAAGGTTAAGAAAACTCTTAAGAAAATGGAAATTGCAAAAGTGGTTGGACCTTGTGGTATTCCTACTAAAGTTTGAAAATGTTTGAGTTTTAGGTGGGGGTGTTTTGTGGATTTCTAAGTTATCTGATGAGATTATACGATACAAGAAAATCCATGATGCTTGGAGAAAAAGTACTTTAGTCCCTATTTATAAGAATAAAAGATATTTTAAAAATTATTCAATATTGGTTGAGGTTGAAGACTAATATTTCTGAGAACCAATTTGGGTTCATGCCGAGAAGGTCCACAACAAAAGCAATTTATTTTTGAAGAGGGCTAATGGAAAAGTATCAGAGAAAAGGAAGGGACTTGCGTATGGCTTTCATTAACTTGGAAAAAGCATATGACCGTGTACCAAGAGATGTACTTTGGAAAGCCTAGGAAAAGCAGGGGTGCGTGTTGTATATATCAAAGCCTTTCAGAACAAGTATGAGGGGGTAACAGCCAGTGTTAGAATGCATGGAGGTGAGACAAAGGAATTTCCTATAAGGATTGACCTACATCAAGGATCAACTTTGAGCCATTATTTTTAATCTAGTGGTAGACGTTCTAACTGAGCTTATCAAAGAAGAGATCCCTAACTGCATGCTTTTTGCTAATGATATTGTTTTGTTGGGTGAATGAAGGGAGGATATTAATTCTAAACTTGAGATATGGAGAAGGACTTTGGAGTCGATGGGTTTTCATCTATGTAGGAGCAAAACAAAACATATGCATTGCAATTTTGATAAGAGACAAGTGGAAAATGATGTAGAGGTTATATTGGGAGAGCAAGTCATTTAACATGTGAAAAAATTTATATATTTGGAATCAATTATACAACAAGATGGTGACATGCATTGATGGAGATGTTAATCATAGAATTTAAGCAAAGTGGTATAAATGTAGAAAAGCTACCAGAGTTATTTGTGATCAGAAAGTACCTAATGAGGTAAATAGGAAGTTTTATTGCACTGTTATAAGACCAACAATGCTATATGATAGTGAATGGTGGGCTTTAATTTAAAGGGACAGCATGAACATAAAATGAGAGTAGCTGAGACGATAATGTTAAGATGGGTGTGTGTTCATATAAGAAAAAATAAGATCATAATGGTCATATATGCGAACGAGTTGATGTGGCATTTATTGAGGAGAAAATGGTAGAAAACAATCTAAGGTGGTTTGAATATGTTCAAAGAAAGCAATTGGGAGCGCTTGTGAGAAGGGGCTGATAAAGCGCTATAGAGCCTTCTAAAAAGAGGTAGAAGAAGTTCGCAACGAATACTCAATGAGGTTATAGAGCAGGATCTATTAGTTGATCAAGCGCTATAGAGTTCTCTATAAAGAGGTAGAGGAAGATCTTAGCAAACATTCAATAAGGTTATAGAGTGGGATCCATTGGTTAATAATTTATCTAGAGATTTCGTTTTCGATAAAGCATAATGATGTTGTGCAATCCATGTAGCTGATCCCACCCAGTGGGTTAAGGCTTTGTTGTCGTTGTTGGTTAAATTGATTATTCTGTCTTTATTTTTTAAAAAAATTTGAATCACTTTTCCTAAAATACCATGAAGAAAGATGTCGTCTTAAATTTAAAAGAAAAAGAGTGAGCAAACTATGATATTAGTATCGCTAATTTGAAATAAGGGACAGAAAAAAATTGAGGTCATATATTTATAATCAGTTAACATGTTTCAACTAAGTATTATATTTAGAATTGGAGGGCGGAGGGGTAGTTGACAAGAGCTAATTACTTGATCTCTTGCACTAGGTAACTCTTTTTAAATCTTACAAATAGGAAAGTTGATGGCATATAGTTATTAGTCCTATTGACAACAGAATTAGATAAGAGATCCATATCATGCCAATTATTGCGCTAGGTTATATTGGGAGTTAACTCTTATTACTCATAACTAAATTTGTCTGTCAAGATCTTGAATTGAATATTGGAGACATTTTTGCTTCCAATTGTGATAGTGAATAGTTGTTCACATATACTAATTTGTGCCCTAAGCACATGATTTCTGTTTCAAATGCCATTCGACCTTCACCCTGTCTCCCAATGTTCTTATATTCCAACCCAGCCCAAAGGCGATCCCAAATTGGAAGCCCCCTAGGTTTTCTATAGCCCGCTGAGATTAATACACTGTATAATTAATTTTGGAATTGAAGACGAAAACTGTGGTTTGCTAAAATTTTATCCAAACACCTATACTTTGATTGAATCAATTATGAGACCCTCAATCAAAAGTTCATATATTTTGATCATATGAATTATGAGACCATCAACTATATTTCTCATAAATAGCCCCAACATGCTTCGGGTGTATTTGTATTAGCGTTGGGTAATTAAGAAATTATAAAATTGATTTGTAAGCGTATTTGATTTAAATAGGGCGTTTGAATAAATTTTTATGAAATTATAATTGAAAAGAAGATAATGATAGCTCATGAAATAGCCATGGATTTTAGTTTATAATTGATTTGGCATGTGATAGCTTATTATGAGAAAAACATGATTTAAGGTTTATAATTGATTTCAGTATGTATAAAGGGTGTTTGGATACTTTTTCTTTTCATAATACTATATTTATGGCTGTTCAGTTATACCCAAAATTGATCTTATAAATTAATTTCATAAATCAATTAAAACTAGATTTTCTTAAAATTATAATTATAAATCAATTTTATGCAAAATCTATTTTCATACTGCTAGCTAATCCAAACACAGTGTTTGAATTACTACTAATATCTATTTTCTCACTGCTAATCTAATCACTCAATTTATAGATGTTTTCTTTTCCTAGCTTCAGGGTTTTATTTTTCTTCTTTTTACAATGTCGTCGTTGGACAAAAAGAAGCTCCTGTCCCATTGTCATGAGCTTGGTTCCATTTGATGCCTATAGTTCGGTTTAAGTTAAGTAGTAACAAATTTGTGGTTTTGAATTTTGAGGAACGAAAACTTGTAACAAGGACATGAGAGAGGCCTCATCCAAATACAAAATTTAACATTCGTTCAAATAAAATCATACGCCACGCAACAAAGAGGAAGAGTGGATAGAGATACCTTGTGTTAATTTATAAATAAAAAACTAAGATAGCAAAGAATTGGAAGGGGACAAATTAATATAATATTCTCTGTCATTTGACAAAAACAATGGATGGATGGGGCTTCCTTTTTTTTTTTTCCACCTTTAAGGAATTAGACATGATTCGATTTGAATGGTGCAAATTTCATATTGTTGTTTTTTTTTAAAAAAAATCTGCATGAAATGAAAATTTACTCTTTAAGGTAAAAAACGACGATTCATTAGTAAGAATATTAAATTTAAACAAGTCAAAAAGATCAGATCTCTTTTTTTTGGAGACAAATGGATCAAAAATCACATCGATCTTCAAGAGAAGCACATCCAAAAGTTACCTTGCTCAATATGAACGAGAAGTTGACCTTCTTGAGCTTGAGATAGATGTGAGAGGCAGCAACTAAAGTTCTCTAGGTGAAAAGTAGTGAGAGAAAATAAGTAAACAGTAACCGTATTATATTGTTCATAACAATTTAAATCCAAAATTTCTAACCAACAACACAAACATTTTACCTCTTGCGTCAGATAAAGCAAAGATGATGACAGCACCAAAACTTGCTCTAAAGTGCACACTTCTTCTTCTTCTCAGATTGATAGATCACAACAAAGCAGCAGTATATTCAGAAGAATAGTAACGAGAGAAGGAATCGTTAAATCAGTCCTTTTTTTTGTTTAAAAAATATTAGTTCATATATAAAGACTACAACAATACAGGCAAGAAGTACAAAACCTTCCAAGGAAGGAGTGTTTTTTTTTTTTCAAGAGTGACAAGAAAGTAACCAACTTAATCGACGCAAAAGAAGATGGACAGCTAAAGAGATTTTAAACGTAGACACACCAATTCTTTTTGTGTTTTTTTCCCGAGTGAGTTTATATTGAACTGGACAAGCAGTAAAAAAATTGAAAGAAACGTTTTGTTCTGTTTTTTTTCCAGTTTTGAAAGATTTTTGTGGGTATATGATTGACAAGAACGCAGCAAACTTTTATATCTAGAAATGATCAAAATAAACTCGATCAGAAAATTGAGAACAAGGAGACCGATATTGTAAACATAAAAACTGGAAACGTTTTAGAAAATGAGAAGTTTGATTTGAATTGATTCCGTCTGCAACTTGAAGGAAACTGCCCAAAAAAATTTCAACAACACAGCGCTGATGAAGAGTAATTTGAGAGGAATTGGAAATGAGATCGCTAAGAAGAAGAAGTTGCAAATAATGCCAAACAAGATTTAAGAGCGTATAAAGGAAAGAGTAATATAGGACAAAAACCTACAGTTTTATATTGAGCAATCTCTGGTCATCAATGAACTCTTATTATCGAAACAATTTAGTAATAGACCAAGACTATTTCCAATGTCTGAGTCAACTTTATTATTCTTCGTAGCTGGCTCAATTTAATTTAATTCAGTCGGTGTATGAAAAATTATTAGCTGAAATTAGTTACCTAACTTTTATATATATTAATGATCGAATGGAGCTTTAAACGTAATTAATTTATAATAATTAATGTAATATTGATTTTTTTTATAAGAATATGTTCAGATAATACTACAAAATTTCTACCTCCTTAAAGATATAATTTTTATTTGACTATATATTATTTTTGGTTTGTATGTGGGAAAATTGGTTTCCGTGCTAACCGCTTTGCTTAGTAGGGAGAGCTGACCATATCTAGATTGTGTAGAACTGGTCTGATGGTCTAGATTTGTTTTTCTAAAGTTTATATATTTTTAAAAAAATATTTTAATTGGTATAAAATTTAAAATAAAGATAATCTTTTAACTATTATTTTTTTAAAAAATAATTTTTATTTAAAAATCACTATTTTTTAAAAAGTCAAATATAAATAATCCATATTAGATTTGGACAGTTCAAATATGCTTAGCTCTCCCTGCTGAGCAAAACACAAATATGGGTAGATAATTTAGAGTCATGTTATGGGTATATAAATTTAAATGAGCAAGTGATGAGCATTAATTATGAATGAACAGTATCGTGTAATAAAAGAACAATGTTATTGCCTTTGCCAGTTTTTATAAGGTACAATCAACCAAATTATATTCGAAAAGTTGGTAAAAAATAGTTGAAAACAATAAATATGTATAAAAATGTAAGTTTTATGCTAAACGTACACTCATTTATTTGGAAGAGAGAGAATTTGTGGTGGAGAGAGAATTGTAGGAATTAAGTACAATAGCATATATGGGTTATGGGTTATGGGTAATATGAGAAACTAAATGGGGTACAAAAGGGAATCAACAAAAATATTTGAAACAACAACTAAATATCTCTTATAAAGGGGAAGATGTTATGTCCACAAATTGTTCCTTACAAATGGAGGGAGTAGTAACTTACTATTTCCTTTTCCATCACCTCAAATCATACGCAAGTTGTATTTTTTATTAATTTTTAGGGACACTGTTCCCTTTATTTTAGGGTCAACAATTCATTTATGGATCTTCGACGCACTGTGTACATTTAGTTTTTGACAAAACGGCTCTTTATAATATTAGACCGCTTGCTTGAAGTTGTGCTAAGAAATCGGATCCAATGCTACATTGTAGGATGAGAATCCAATGCTTGTATTTACTATACGGTAATGTAGTATTCGGCACTTTTTATTATTATTATTATTATTTGCTATAAATATGTAATACATTAACGGTTACCACAAAATACAATGAAAGGTCTCCAAGCAAGACCATCTTCCTTCATTAACAACCACTTCCTAATAAAAAGGTGGTGGTTAGTCAATGAGAGCAAAATTTCCTATAATATTATGAGCTGACTTTGCTAAATAGTCCGCAAGAATATTGTTATCCCTAGGTATGTGATAAAACAGCACCTGCTAGTTCCTAGATAGCTATATTTTGGCATCGATAATGATATCAAGAATAGGACGTGAAGAATCACACCCCTTCGTCAGTAAATTAATAACTTCAATGCAATCGGTAAGTAGTATAACATTCTTGAATCCTTAATTCAAACAAATTTGAAGTCCCTAGATAATACTGATGATTCCTGCTATAGCTGGGGGGAACGGAGGTTAACTTGCACATATAGCCACTATCCAACTGCCATCCTCTCCTCTAATAACACCACCACATCTACTTTGTCTGGAGTCCAAGACTGAGCCATCTACTTGAAGGTTGATGAATCCTGGTCATCTAATAATATCCCTCCTCTGCAAGCAACCTGTTGTTGTGTATAAAATTGGCACTGTGAGATAAGGTCCTAATCCTAGCTTGTCGTAAATAGGCTGCAATGGACTTCTCTGTACTCAATCTCCGCATTGTCTTCGATTAGCTTTCTAGACTTGGAAAGTGGAAACCCATATGTCCCAGCATATATACCCTTATAGTGTTGTCCATTGGAGCTTCTTGGTGAAATTCCTGCTTGCTTCGTGTTTGAGTTTCCAGTTTATCCAGTCCATCCCTTGCAAATTTGAAAAGGTATCCCACATGGCTGGCTTCACTACAGATATCCAACGTACTTTAATGTTAACACACTCCTTTAGCAAATATGCATCGAGTCTTCCTCCTGGCTGTGTCCAAATGGATAGTGGGCTAAATCATCAATGCCCCTCTGAGCCCTTAATTGTACTGTATGTGTGTGTCTGTGTGCCACAAGCCACATGAAAGTCTTAATCTTCTTAGGAACTTTCCATTTCCGCAAAATCCTCCAGAATGGCTCCCCCGCACAATGGAAACTTGCAAAAAGAAAGTGATAAGTTGAGCTAATAGAAAAACGACCATCAGATGATGGTTTCTAGTAATATTTATCCTCTCCTCTCTCCTCCCGAGGAGTGTGAGCACACACAATTTTGGCAATGACTTGTGGGCAGCACTTTATTTTCATGTAGTATTTAGTACATTAATCTTATTTACGATGCATTTAACACTGTGCTAATATTTTTTGTGATGTGTCCAGTATCCTAATCTTATTTATGGAGTATCTAACCCTCTGGTATCATTTTCCTAGCGTACATAGCACACCCTATGTTATTGTCCAATTATATCTAATACCTTTTCAGGGCGTAGATTGGGGTGTGGACATAAGGATCTTTATGACACGATAAATAATTCAATTCACTTTCAATTAGGCATTGTTCTAGCCTCTTTAGGGTTTATTACTTTCTTGATAGCTCAATACATGTACTATTTACCTGCTTATGCGTTCATTTAATCTTATTTATGGTGTAAGGTGTTGGATGCACTATAAATAAGATTATGCACCATAAGTAAGATTAAGTAATAGAAGCACCAAAAAAAAAAAAATTAAGGTGCTAGACCCACCATAAATAAGATTAAGGTAATAAAAATAACATTAATGTGAATCCTCCTTAACCCTTTAATTTACATCTTCTATATCAATAAAAATAAAATCTAAAATTTACTTTTATTCTTGTAATTCTCTAAATTAAATGATAAGACGAATACGATTTTTTAATTAAAAATTTTAAATTTTTCTCACAAAATACTACTCCCTCTCTTTTTACAAGAGACAATTAGTCAACTAAGGTTAATAAAAAAAGTTAGTTAAAATTACTTTTATTTATGAAGAAAGGAAGCATAAGAGAGAGAATATGATTGAACTTGATAATAAGAGAGAGAATACAATGATATTAATAAAATTAAATGGGAGCAAAGTGAAAAATTAACAAAAAAAAAAATAGTAACATCTTCTAAATATTTCTTATAAATAGAAGTACATGATTAATAAAAGGGAAAAAGACAGCAACATATCATAAAAATTGGTAAAAAAACAAATAAATATATTGAATTTCAATAATTCCAAAGGAACTGATTTGGAATTTTGAAATGTTAAAAAATCTGAGGAATTATCTAAATATCCCTAATTTTTTTAATAATAAACCCTCAAGCCCTTGCCGATTGCCAAAGCCATTAAAAAAACCCTCAAGCCCTTGCCGATTGCCAAAGCTCTAATGGCTTAATATATATTTTTTGAATTTCTCAAGTAAAAGTTGTCAATATATACACTTGATTTATTAATAGCAAAACTAAAGTTGTGAATAGCGGCCAAATATATATACATATATATATATACATATATATCTTAGACAAAAGTTATCATTATTGATGCTTGAGTTATTAATAGCGATATTAAAGTTGTAAATGTGGTATTTGTTGAATATTTCCTAATAACTTTCATCAAAGCTCCACGGGCTTTTTTTTTTTGAATTTCTCATGTTAAAGTTTTGGATATATATACTTGAATTGTTAATAGCTATACTAAAATTGTAAATGGGGTATTTGTGGTTTTTTTAAAGTATCGCTATTAACCATTCAAATATCCATATTAACAACTTTTGCCTAAGAATTTAAACAAAAATTTATTAGGCCGATGTTTACAACTTTACTATCCCTATTAATAACTTAAATATCTATATTGACAACTTTTGCTTGAGAAAGTTAAAAAAAAAAAATTAGATGGGCTATTACAATTCAAGTATCCATATTAACAATTTTTGCCTAAGAATTTAAACAAAAAATTATTAGGCCACCGTTTACAACTTTAGTATCCCTATTAATAACTTAAATATTTATATTGACAACTTTTGCTTGAAAAAGTAAAAAAAAAAACATTAGATGGGTTGGTCGTCGGCAAGGGCACTGGAGCTCCAGTGATGGCCAACAAGGGGGTTGAGGATTTTTTATTTAAAAAAAAATTAGGGGGTCGTTAGGTAATTTCTTAAATATTGTAGCATTTCAAAATTTCAAATTAGTCATTTTAAAATTATTGAAATTCAACATACTTATTTGTCTTTTGCCAATTTTGATGGTATTTTTTTATCTTTTTCCCTTACTAAAAAGTTGTCTTATGTAAAATGTAAGAGAGGGAGTATACCGGAATTATCAAAATAATTAGCATCCAAATATCTATGTGATTTTAGTCCAATATTTTTCGTGGCTGTCATGCAGTGATGAAACAAAGCAGCCACCAACAATAGACCGTGTGCATGAAAAAGCCTTTGTTGAGAGAGGTAAAACCCATTCCGATGATCTCTACACTTTGGGAGGAATAATATCTAGCTATCAGCTAGGGTATACAGCTTGGATTCTAGAATAAAAAAAAAAAACAAAGCAACCACCGACTCCCATTATTGTAAATGGACGGGGTATTCATTTTTAAATAATTGATTGAAATTTCAATTTTTAATTGTTGTGTTTAGAAAAATTTAGTTAGGACAACGCATATAGAAAAGAGTACAGAATAGCTACCCAATCGTAGGACAAAGACCTGCATTTTTCTATTGAGCATATATGATTAACTAACCCTTAATAATAATAATTATTATTATTGTTGTTGTTGTTAATACTACTACAATTTAGTAATAGATCAAGACCATTTCCAAAGCTTGAGTCAACTTTATGATTCGGAGCTTGCTGATCAATTTAATTCAACCTATTTAGGAGATAATTAGTTTTTATCATAGTGGAACTGATTTCCAACCTCTACATATAAGAAAACTAAACTTGGTTACAAAAAACCATAACCTTTATCCTCAATATCATAATAAAAATTGGCATTTGTCACGACCAAATTAAAAGAAGGGGGAATTATTATGAGGTTTTAAGAAAGGAATTAAATTTTCAAAAAATCCCAATGATAGTAAGTAATAAATATAAACATGTTGTTATTTTCTATACTGAAATTTGTCATTTCTAGTGTTTGACATTCTTAAGTTGTTTTTTTTTTTTGTGGTTATTAAAAGATGCCATGAAGCGAACCACGTGGTCGTGGGAGCAGCACTTCAAAGCAAAAAAATAAACTAAAAATAATAAACAATGGTTTAGTACCGATAAAAAAGAACTTTCTAATTTTATATAAACCAATATACTAGGTAAACCATTAAAAGAGAAATTTTTTATACATTAAAAAACGATTGCACTATAACGAAGAGTTAGATCTCAAAACTTTAAATATATTATAAATTGTTATGAATAATATATCAATATGGATGATCTCCCTGTTATTTTTCTATCATTATTATTAGCCGTCTTGATCGGGTTGGCGGCCAAAAAGCAATGTGTCGACACTTCATCACAAACCCAATTTAGGTGGCTAATGAATTTGTTAGATTTTACAACTTAACTTTTCTTATTCCATATCATAATAAGTTTTCTGCCCTCTCTCTTAATTTGATTTCTGGACTTTACTCATGACAACAAGATCCCTCCTCAGTGCTCTTTCTCTTATATCATCTTGTCATTCTATACAATAGATGATTATTTTATTTCCACAAACTTCACCTTTAGCAAGCAAAGGTTTTTGTCCATTTTTTTTTCTTTCAGTCCGAAGAATGTGTCTTTCTCCTAACATTGAGAATAGAAAAAAAAAGGAAAAAAGAAAGAAAAAAGAATCAAATCGCACCATCTCTGTAATAGGTGTATGCCTCCTTTTCTTCTGAAGTTGTCAGAATTATTCATAATAAGATATTGGCTACAATTGAAAATCTCTTATCAATAAAACTTACTTTTATCCAAGATCTAGTCGTAGGTAGCAATCCATTCTCGAATTTAATTATCTCTCGTGTTTTTTTTTGCCAAACAATTATCTCTCTTGTTGAAAGAAACGTTTTATTCTTTTTTTTTTAGTTTTAAAAGATTTTTGTGGGTACAATGATTGACAAGAACGCAGCAAACTTTTATATCTAGAAATGACCAAACCAAACTCGATCCAAAAATTGAGAACAAGGAGACCGATATAGTAAACATAAAAACTGGAAACGTTTTAGAAAATGAGAAGTTTGATTTGAATTGATTCCGTCTGCAACTTGAAGGAAACTGCCCAAAAAAATTTCAAAAACACAGCGATGATGAAGAGTAATTTGAGAGGAATTGGAAATGAGATCGCTAAGAAGAAGAAGAAGTTGCAAACAATGCCAAACAAGATTTAAGAGCGTATAAAGAAAAGAGTAATATAGGACAAAGACCTACAGTTTTATATTGAGCAATCTCTGGTCATCAATGAACTCTTATTATTGAAACAATTCAGTAATAGACCAAGACTATTTCCAAAGTCTGAGTCAACTTTATTACTCTTCGTAGCTGGCACAATTTAATTTAATTCAGTCGGTGTATGAAAAATTATTAGCTGAAATTAGTTACCTAACTTTTATACATATTAATGATCGAATGGAGCTTTATACGTAATTAATTTATAATAGTTAATGCAATATTGATTTTTTATAAGAATATGTTCAGATAATACTACAAAATTTTTACACCTTTAAAGATATAATTTTTATTTAACTCTATATTATTTTTGGTTTGTATGTGGGGAAATTGGTTTCCAGGCTAACCGCTTTACTTAGTAGGGAGAGCTAAGCATATTTAGTTCATGTAGAACTGATCTGATGGTTTAGATTTTTTTTTTTATAGTTTACATTAAAAAAAAAATATTTTAATTGCTATAAAATTTAAAATAAAGATAATCTCTTAACTGTTATTTTTTCAAAAACTGATTTTTATTTAAAAATCACGATTGTTTAAAGAGTCAAATATAAACCATCTAGATCAGATTTATACAGTTTCATATATGCTTAGCTCTCTCCTTTCTAAGCAAAACACATGCGGATAGCTAATTTAGAGTCATGTTATGGGTATATAAATTTAAACGAGCGAGCAAGTGATGAGCATTGATTATGAATGACATGTATCGTGTGTTAAAAGAAGAATCCTACTGTCTTTGCCACTTTTTATAAGGTACAATTAACCAAATCATGTTGGAAAAGTTGGTAAAAAATAGTTGAAGATAATAAATATGTAAAAAATGTAATTTTTATTGTAAAGGTACCTTTGAGCAAAAAAAAAGGGGGGGGTTAAGGAGCAAATTTGCCAATGAAGTTTTGTCCAAGGAGCGTCTATCACAAATATGTTTTAGAAGAGGCAAAAATACCAATGAATAATTAAAAGGGTTATTCAGCATAAAAACCGTTAAATTCATACTAACAACGTTATGGTTTTCTTCTCTTATGATTTAATGGCGTTAATACGGATTTAACGGTTTTTGTGCTGGATGCCCCTTTTTAATTATTCATTGGTATTTTTGCCCTTTCTAAAATATATTTGTGTTAGATGCTCCTCAGACAAAACTTCGTTGGTAAATTTGCTCTTTAACACAAAAAAAAAAAAAATTGTAAAGGTACCCTAATTTATATGAAAGAGTGAGAATTTGTGGTGAAGAGAGAGTTGTGGGAATTAAATACAATAGTATATATGGGTTATGGGTAATATGAGAAACTAGATGGGGTACAAAAGGAAATCAACAAAAATATTTGAAACAACATCCAATATCTCTTATAAAAGGGAAGATGTTATGTCCACAAATTGTTCCTTACAAACGGAGGGAGTAGTAACTTACTATTTCATTTTCCATCACCTCAACTCATACGAAAGTTGTATATTTTTATTAATTTTTAAAGGACACTGTTCCCTTTTGTTTAGGTTCAACAATTCATTTATGGATCTTCGACGCACTGTGTACATTTAGTTATGTTTTCTTTTCTTGACCTGGGTGTACATTTAGTTATTGACAAAATCTCTCTTTATAATATTAGACCGCGTGCTTCAAGGGCTGCTAAGAAATCGGATCCAATGCTAAATTTTAGGATGAGAATCCAATGCTTGTATTTAATAAACGGTAGATTGGGGTGTGGGCATAAGGGTCTTTATGACACAATTAATAATTTAATTCATTTTCAATAAGGCCTTGCTCTAGCCTCTTTAGTGGTTATTACTTCCTTGATAGCTCAACACATGTACTTTTTATTTGCTTATACGTTCATTTAATCTTATTTATGGTGTAAGGTGTTAAATGCACTATAAATAAGATTAAGTAATAAGGTGCTAGATCTCTGTTTGGTTTGATAGCGGGGAGGGAATGTGAGGGATTTTAATATTACTTTGTTTGGGTTAATCAGAAGGGAAGGGAGGAGAGATATTTTAATGTTACCTTATTTGGTTCAGGAGGGGAGGGGAGGGGAGGGAAATTATTTTCACATTGACAATTTTACGCTTATGTTGTAAGTGATTTTTTTTTTTTCGAACTCTATGAAATTTATAATAAAGTTTAAATATAAATAAAATTTTGATATCCTAAATTATAATCAAACACCATGTCATTTACCAAAATAAGGAGTTCCTCATCTTATATTCCTAGTGTGTCTAATCTTTCTATTAATTGTGTTTTTTAAGTAGTCACTTGCAACAAGGATATTATATGAATATATCTAATTGTTTCCATGCAGATTTGATGTCTAACATCATATAATATTATCCTGTGTGTATGGTTGAACCAACTCTTATCTGTATCAAGAATCCATATTGCATTCATACCATAGATCTAGGGGGGGAAAAACGTCCAAGTTAATAATTATACATAGAGGCCCTCACCCTTGTATAATAAGCATCTAATTATAATAATACAGTTCTCTATTCTCCTTTGATCACTCCTTGATCATTCTTTGAAATCATCCAACTGAAATAGCAGAAACGCCGCGATCGAAACTTGAAGACCTTCCCTCTCCCATCACATCCACCTTGGCTTGTCTCTCTCTTCTTGACCGTCCTCTTCCTTACCTTCTTCACCGCCGGTGACTTTCGCCTTCACCACCATAGTCGTCGTCAAACTTCTCCTACTCAAGGAGAACTTTAGCGAAGCAAAGGCAGCAACAAACCAGAGAAATTGGGCATAGGAGTGAGAGACGAGGCAGAGCTTGGCTGTAGGAGTGAGAGACAAAGCTTGGCTGCGAACCACCTTCCTTACCACCGCTGGAAATCTTCGTCCAACACAGCTACCAGCGACCTGTAGTTTTAGAGCATAACAAAGGCGTTATATGAAGAATGAAAATGACGAAGGGCATTTCTCGGTTATCATAAAATTTTAATGGGCATTGTGGTCCAATCAGTAGTTGTTTTAGAGTCCCCTCCAAATCCCCTGATTTGTTTTGGGGGGATTTTGAGGGGAAAGAGGGGAAATTTTTTGAAAATTACCCCTTCTCTCTTAAATTTCTGGTATTTTTAATCAAGGGGATTTTTCCTCCTATCCCCTCCCCTCAAACCAAACAAACTTTAAGGTAATAAAAACAATATTAAGAAGAATCCTCCTTTACCCTATAATTTACATCTTCTATATCAAAAAAATAAAATCTAAAATTTACTTTTATTCTTGTAATTCTCTAAATTAAATCGTACGACAAATGTGATTTTTTAATTAAAAATTTTAAAACAAATGACTACTCCCTCTCTTTTTACAAGGACAATTAATCAACTAATGTTATAAAAAAAGTTAATTAAAATTACTTTTATTTATGAAGAAAGGAAGCATAAGAGAGAGAATATGATTGAACTTGATAATAAACACAATGATATTAATAAAATTAAATGGCAGAAAAGTGAAAAATTAACAAGAAAAAAAGTAGTAACATCTTCCGAATATTTCTTATAAATAGGAGTACGTGATTACTAATAGGGAAAAAGACAAAAAAAAAATATCATAAAAAATAGTAAAAGACAAATAAAAATGTTGAATTTCAATAATTCTAAAGGGATTGATTTGGAATTTTGAAATGTTAAAAAAATTTGATAAATTACCTAAATATCCCTATTTTTTTTAAATAAAAAACCTTCAAGTCCTTGTTGGCTGCCAGAGCTCTGACGGCTTAATATATATTTTTTCAATTTCTCAAACAAAATTTATCAATATATACATTTGAATTGTTAATAGCGAAACTAAAGTTATAAATGGCGGCCAAATATATATATATATATATATATATATAATTTCAAAGGCAAAAGTCGTCAATATTAATACTTGAGTTGTTAATAGCGATACTAAAGTTATAAATGGAGTATTTGTTGAATATTTCCTAATAACTTTAATCAAAGCTCTGCGAGCTCTTTTTTCTTTTTTTTAATTTCTCATGTTAAAGTTGTGGATATAGATACTTAAATTGGTAATAGCTATACTAAAATTGTAAATGGGGTATTTATGGTTTTTTTTTAAGTATCGCTATTAACAGCTTAGATATCTATCCATATTAACAACTTTTTCCTGAGAAATTTAGAAAAAAATATTAGGCTGCAGTTTACAATTTTAGTATCACTATTAATAACTCAAATATCTATATTAACAACTTTTGCTTGAGAAATTTAAAAAATATATATATATATTAGGTGGTCGGTCGCCCGCAAGGGCACTAGAGCTCCGATGATGGCAGGGGTTGAGGATTTTTTATTTTAAAAAAAAACTAGGAGGTAGTTAGGTAATTTCTTAAATATTGTAACATTTCAAAATTTCAAATAAGTCTCTTTAAAATTATTGAAATTCAATATAATTATTTATCTTTCATCAATTTTGATGGTATTTTTCTTATCTTTTTCCCTTACTAAAAGGTTGTCTTATATAAAATGTAAGAGAGGGAGTATATCGGAATTATCAAAATAAGTAGCATCAAAATATTTACGTGATTTTAGTCCAAATTGTGTTTTCTGTGGCTGTCATGGAGTAATGAAACAAAGCAGCCACCAACAATAGCCTGGCATAGTTGTTAGATAGTTAGATCCCTTAAATATGATGTTTTAGGTTCGAACTAACTGTTTGCATGTAAAAGGCTTTGTTGGGAGAGGTAAAACCCATTTCGTTGATTTCTACACCTCGGGAGGATTAGTATCTAGCTATTAATTTGGGGATACCACCTAGATTCTTGGGGTTGGGGGGGGGGGTGGACAAAGCAACCTCTTATCATAGGAAAAAATACAAAGCAACCACCGACTCCCATTAGTGTTAATGGATGGGGTGTTCATTTTTAAATAATTGATTGGAATTTTAATTTTTAATTTTTGTGTTTAGAAAAACTTAGTTAGGACAACGCTTATAGAAAAGAATACATCTTATCTACCCATACGTAGGACAAAGACCTGCATTTTTCTATTGAGCATATGTGATTAACAAACTCTTAATTATTAGAATTAGTATTATTGTTGTTAATATTACTACAATTTAGTAATAGATCAAGACCATTTCCAAAGCTTGAGTCAACTTTATGATTCGTAGCTTGCTCAATTTAATTCAACCTATTTAGGAGAGAATTAGTTTTTATCATACTGGAATTGATTTCCAACCTCTACATATAAGAAAACTAAACGTGGTTAAAAAAAGAAGCATAATTTTTATCCTCAATAGTCAATATCATAATAAAAATTAGTATTTGTCATAGGCAAATTAAAAGAAGGGGGAATTACTATGAGGTTTTAAGAAAGGAATTAAATTTTCAAAAAATCCCAATGATAGTAAGTAATAAATATAACTATGTTATCATTTTTTGTACTGAAATTTGTCATTTCTAGTTTTTGACATTCTTAAGTTTTTTTTTGTGTGGTTATTAAAAGATGCCATGAAGCGAACCACGTGGTCGTGGGAGCAGCACTCCAAAGCAAAAAATAAACTAAAAATAATAAACAGTGGTTTAGTACTGATAAAAAAGAACTTTCTGATTTTATAAAAACCAATATAGTAGGTAAACTATTAAAAAATGAATTTTTTATATATAAAAAAACGATTTCCCTACAGCGAAGAGGCAGATCTCAAAACTTTAAATATATTATAAATTGTTATGAATAATATATTAATATGGATGATCTCCCTATTATTTTCCTATCATTAAAGTTGCCTTGATCGGGTGGGTGGCCAAAGCAACGTGCCAACACTTCATCACACACCCAATCGAGGTAGCAAATGAACTTGTCAGATTTCATAATTTGGTCTTTCTTATTCCATCTCACTCTAAGTTTCCTCCTATCTCTCTTAATTTGCTTTCTGGACCTCATTCATGACTACAAGAGCCTTCCTCAGTGCTCTTTTCTCTTATGTCATCTTGCCATTATGCGGAGTAGATGTATTGGCGGAGGAGGCAGAGGCACTATCTATGGCGGAGGGGGCGACGTGGTTAAGATCCTCAATACAAATATATAATGGTTATTAAATAAAACCCGTCACTTAATAAAAGACCACACTACTACAAAAAAAGGTTTTAACGTCCCTATTTTAGCACTTTTAACGTCCAAAAACTGGGGGGACGTCTATGTGGGGGGCGTAATATGTTTTAAGAAAAGACGTCCGAAAAAAATGGGACGTCTAAAGGGAAGACTTTAGACGTCTCAAATTGAGATTTGGGACGTCTAAAGTCCCCCTGTGTCGGACTTTAGACGTCCCAAATCTCAATTTGGGACGTCTAAAGTCCTCCACTTTAGACCTCCCAAATCTCAATTTGGGACGTCTAAAGTCCCGCTGTGTAGGACTTTAGACCTCCCAAATCTTAATTTGGGACGTCTAAAGTCATTTGAATTTCAAATTTCCTATAGATGTTGAGGTCATCAATTACGAAAGCAAACACAAGTTTCAGACGAGAATCCTCTGTAATAGTTTTGTTGAACATAAATGCTAGCTTTCTCCATTTTCTTTTTGGCTTCGGAATTTCTTTTTTTAGCATCACCACACTTTCACCACTTTGCTAGCTTTGTTCAAACTTCTTTAAGTCAAACTTTAAAATTCAAAAAATCCATTTTTTACCCAGATGCACTGTAGCAGATCTGATTGTGAAAAAAGAGAGGAACTTATATAATAATAATAATAAATATACAAGCATGTAAGATTTGAGAAGTGATGAGAGGAAGTTATAAAAAAAGAGAGAAAGTTACCGTCACAAATAGAGGCATCGAAGGGCATGATGAGAGGAGGGACGATGGCGAAAACACCGACGGAAAAAGCTATGCACAGAAGGGCATGATAAGAGGGGGGACGATGGTGAAAACACTGAAGGAAAAAGCTATTTGAATCTATAGAATGTGGGTTTTTCTCTGCAACTCTTAACAAAGAAATTGAAAACTGCTGTGGGAGCGAGAGAGAGAGAGAGAGAGGAAGGAAAGCTTCCCTTTATTTAATATAAGGCACGAGCGTCCTTTATACTCAATACAGATCGCGGGAAAATTTTTGAATTACTTTAGACGTCCCAAATTTCATTTGGGACGTCTAAAGTCCCCACTTTAGACGTCCCAAATGGAATTTGGGACGTCTAAAGTGTAAAAAAAAATATTTAATTTTTTTTTTTTTACACTTTAGACGTCCCAAATTCCATTTGGGACGTCTAAAATGTAACATTTTTTTTTTTACACTTTAGATATCCCAAATGGAATTTGGGACCCCTAAAGTGTAAATTTTTTTTTTATTTTATACATCACTTTAGATGTCCCAAATAGAATTTGGGACGTCTAAAGTGTAAAAAAAAAAAAAAATTTTTTTTTTTACTTTAGACGTCCCAAATTTAATTTGGGACGTCTAAATTCCCCACTTTAGACGTCCCAAATTCAATTTGGGACATCTAAAATAACGTCTAAAGTAAAAAAAACCATATTAAATTCTTTTTTTTTTACACTTTAGATGTCCCAAATGGAATTTGGGACATCTAAAGTGTAAATTTTTTTTTTTTTATTTGAGACATCACTTTAGATGTCCCAAATTGAATTTGGGATGTCTAAAGTACCACTTTAGACATCCCAAATGGCATTTGGGACATCTAAAGTGTAAAAAAAAAATTTTTTTTTTTTTTTTACATTAGACGTCCCAAATTCAGTTTGGGATGTCTAAAGTGACGTCTAAGGTAAAAAAAATATTAAATTTTTTTTTTACACTTTAGATGTACATCTAAAGTGTAATTTTTTTTTTTTTTATTTTAGACATCACTTTAGACATCCCAAATGGAATTTGGGACGTCTAAAGTGTAAAAAAAAATTTTTTTTTTTTTTTTTTTACTTTAGACGTCACTTTAGACGTCCCAAAGACATCACTTTAGATGTCCCAAATTGAATTTGGGATGTCTAAAGTACCACTTTAAACATCCCAAATGGAATTTGGGACATCTAAAGTTAAAAAAAAAAAAAAAACGTCCCAAATTGAATTTGGGACGTCTAAAGTGAAGTCTAAAGTAAAAACAAAAATATTAAGTTTTTTTTTTTAAACTTTAGACGTCCCAAATTGAATTTGGGACGTCTAAAGCTACCAAGTTTCCACACATAATTACAAAAATGCCACCGCCTATGTTTTAGACGTCCCAATTTTAAAAAGGGACGTCTTTTAGGGTAGTAGTATCTATATTCTGTAGTAGTGCCATGCAAATAAATAATGGTTCTAAGTTAATTAACGTTACATTAATTTAGTAAATTAAAAGGCGCGATGGCCTGATAGTCCATGAAACCCTCTCTATATAAAAATCCTAAAAATAAACTTTACTTCTTTACTCCCACTTCAACTTCTTGAAGCCAACTCTGTTTCAACAAAACATCATTGACAAACGCAAGGAAACTTCTGATTCCTCATTTGGCAAAAAAACTGAAAGATGAACTCCCTTTGCCAATAAATTAAATAGTGAAGGTCTCATCTATGCAACCTATGATCTCTATCATATGGTCTAGGTTTACATGCTAGAGCAAGGACGCATAGATTAATGCTTAAAGGAACTTACCTGTCTCGTTCGCTTTTTGAACAAGACGGTGGATAAGTTACTGGAGAAGGAAGAATCTCATAATATATCATATTCTCAAAACATCTTTGTAACTTTTTATTTTTAGTTTGTTATTTACTTTTGTCCTTTTTTTTTGGTTGAAAAATGGTGGTTGCACAATCAAACAACAAAATTTAAAAAAAGTATTTATATTATAGTTATTAAGTAACAACCATCACTTATTAGATCACTTATTAGAATACCATGAAAATATATAACGGTTGTACTTTGTAACTGTCATATATCATCTAACAAGAATGATGGTTCTTGCAGTAAAACCATTATGAAACGTAAGATGAACAAACAAACAATTTTTCTTCCAACTTCATATCAGCAAAACAACATAAGATTTTTATTAATAACTATCAATAAATGGTCTAAACATTTCCCCTTCCCCACACTCTATGCTTCTTCATTCTTTTAATGATCAGCACAAGAAGCAAGTATCCTTTCTCTATCCACTATTACGTGCAACTACTCTTCAACTTCTAACATATGCAATGTTAGTTCAGACCCGTCACTTCCAATCTATATAAACTCCCCATTTCCTTATGTTTATCATACTATTTGTTCATCACCCTTCTTTGTTCTTTTAATTGCTAATATGAAATGCCATGCTGAAGACTAGCTAAAAAATCCATGGCATCCTCCGCCTCCTTCTCCTCCTCCTCATTCACAACCTCCAACAGCTCCTTGTCCCCCTCCTCCTCCTCTATAATCTCCTATTCCTGCTCCCTAACCTTCATCTTTGCCTCTGCCTCTACCTTAAAGGGAGGCAATGGTACAACATGCAAAATGCATTGACCATGCTGTGAAGAGGCTGGTTGGATATTTGTCGAGTATGAACATGAAGGCTAATCTCATTCTTAATAAGTATGAGATTGGCGACCATAATCCTGATGTAACCCCCTTCTTATCCAAGGTCGAGATTAGTTCGTAAAAACGTAATCAAGTTTGAATTAGAGACCATAAGATGATTTGGGACTTATTTAAAAGTAAATATCCCAAAAATAAGGTTTATAAAAACTTTTCAAAAGCATGTTCAATAACGGTCTCATATTCACATTTCAGTATACAAATGGCCTATACAAATTGATTCCATTCATCAAAATCAGAGTACACAGTAAATTCCCGACATACTTGGGTTCCATATATCAATTAAGGGTTTTACAAGGTACAATTGCCAATAATCCATTACCCTTACTAGGGGATTACACAATCCTAAACCATAAATCCAATATATACAATTATTTCCCAACAAAATATCCAAAATCAAACTATGATAACCAAAACCAAAATGAGTAACTCCATGCCTAGAGCTTCATCTACTCTTCGTCACCCGCTTTCCTTTAGATCCTTTGGCCTTGTCTAAAAATTGTTTTTGGGAGAGTGAGATTCTAAGGAACCCCCGTAGCAACAAATCACTCATAATATGCACAACATCAAAGCATGAAAGTAAATCATCTATACAATACACAGCAATCTCAATAACAGTTGCAATAGCCGGGGTAGGTATCATAGGCATCGACCCCTTACGACGGCTCACGCTGACTGCTTGCTATATTGCACATCCATATGAACATATCACTTATATCACCACAGCTGGGATCTATATAAAACATTTCACAACACACAGCCCTATGGGCTGGATACTCAAACAGGAATCCATGATTCCATAACATACCCTTAACACTTACAACGGCAGATACACTACTACAAATATATGATTCCACAACACCAAACAACGACACTTTTAAGAAACCAGACGTGGAAAGACCCATGGAAAACTTTCAATGACTGTTATTGTAAAAACGGTCATTGAATCCAAGTTACAACAACCGTTATTGAAAATGGTCATTGAAACTAAGGTTACAACGACCGTTTTTCATAAATGGTCGTTGTTTCTAGAATACAATGACCATTTTTGAATAACGATCATTGTAACTTACAGCTTAATTTCCCTTCCGTGGCTCTGTTGTCATTTTCCCCTTTTGCTCTTGAATTCACGCCTCCTTCTCCCGCCATCCGACTACCCTCCCTCACTTTTCCTCACAGATTGTTCCTTGCAAGTGGGTTAGCTATTCCTTCTTTCTGTTGCGTCGTTCTCCCTCCCCCTCTCACGCTGCCACAGTCATCGCTGTCCTCTATTGGTGTGGGTTCTGTAACTGTCCTGTTTTCCCTTTTCGATTCAAGTGTGCTATCTCCTTTGCTCATTCCTCCGTTCATCTTGGTTCTGCAGCTCCCGTTTGTGACTTCTTCGGTTCAAGTTAGCCACTACACTATATTTATTTTAGTTTCCTTTTCCTTTTACTGCCATGGATTTGTTCTTAGTTTAATGACATTTACAAACTTTAAAACATAAAAATTCTTCTAGGGATAGCTTATTTAGAATGAAAAAGAGGTACTGTCTGAGTTTTTTTTAAGGGTATAAGGCACCTAGAAGTTAATTAAGGGTTATATATTATTTAGTAATGGTTGTAAGATATAGTGATGAATGTTGCTAAATTAAGATTAGGACATATGAATTTAAATCTGGAAAAGTTTCCAGAACAAAATACAAAGATGAGCAGGTTCACAACAAATGTTTTAAGTGGCCAAATACAAAGAAATTAAATGATTTTAGTGTTATCTAGTTATATGAGGATGAGTTCTTGACGGATTTAAATTTTGAGGTGTCTTAGGACAAAAATGCCACTGTTTTGAAAAGCAAGAATAAGGTGTAGGTGTTGTAAGTTGATGAATTAAACATATAAGATGCTTAAAGGGTCCTTAGTTGTGCCGGTGGCAATAGAATTGGGATCTATTAGTTTTTCTTCTTGCCTTGTTTCAGTTAGCCACTGATTTAAATGAAGGAGTGAAGCTTTGTTTAATTTGATGCTTCCAATGAGTTTAGAAGGGTTTTTTTTGTATGTAGGATAACGCCCCTAGAACAAGTTTGGAACCAATATAATCAAAATTGAATTTTAGAAATAGGTGCATTGATTTTATGAGGTAAAACTGAGGCAAACGACCTCTTCTACCCTTGAAATTTTGTGTGCCATTAGTACATATCTTATGCTTTGGAATAAGTCCTAGAAAACATTAAATGAATGTTTACATTGACATCTATGAATTTTCAAAGATTGGGCAGGAAAACTGGAAATCCTGTTTCAACAAATGAGCAGTGAATTTTCACATGAGAATTTTGGACTTGTGTTCTTGAATTGATGTTGAATGTTATTTTTCCATTGTAGAGGATTAAAAGAGTTTTAAATAGAGATTTGAACCACTTCATTTGAAGCTTACTAGATGAAGTTATGATTTTTGAAACTTAATTGAAAATTAAAGGTAGCTAATATCACTGAAGTAAGTAATCACTGATTCTCATACAAATTATCAAGTTGATTTGCTTTCTTTATTTGTTTTTGCTATAGACGAAAATATTATTTAGAGCACAAGCAGGTGAAAAAGAGAGAGGCAACATTAGTCCCCCTTGACAACAATATATATAAATAATAATTGTGGCAGCAATCTATATAAATATATATATATATTTGGTTTGGTATAGGAGTTCCAGCATAATAGCCTCTCGACAACAACATTCAATATTTAGACAACATTGTATAGCATACATTTATACTTTTCAACACACTTATAGTAAACACTCTATTTTAGATTGCTAAATACTTCCTCAGTATCAAATATAGGGCCTTTTTTTAGAAGAAACTCTTTTTCCCATAATACAAGTCACTTGGCTAGCATTAATAAACGTTTTCTAAATATTGCCCCTATTACAATTTACTAGAAGAATATGATATGACTTGAAATCTAATGCCTATACTCTTAAATATGAGTAAAGTTAAAGAACATTTTTATTTTTAGACAAACACCTCTCTCTAACTTTTGGCAAGATTTCAAGTTAGAGGTGACTTGTAACATGAACAGGAATAAGTAGTAATATAATTCAATAATATGCATGGTGGAAACACTAAATAAAATTTTAAATTTAAATATTTTATATTTGTACTTGTATGCACCTTTTATTTGGATTTTTATTTATATACAAGAAGAATGAATGTTTTTTGTGCTCTTTGTATATATATTTGTCAGAATGAACACAGTTTACAATTACAAAGTGAAAGCAAGCTATTGAAAAAGTATAGATGAGAGAGAGAGAGATATTTAATTGGTCATTCCTCTTCTCATTCCTCCGTTCATCTTGGTTCTGCAGCTCCCCTCTGTGACCTCTTCGGTTCAGGTTAATTGCACACAGTTTAACTTTCTCCTCTTCTCATTCCTCCATTTATCATGGTTATATAGCTCCCCTTTGTGACCTCTTCAGTTCAGGTTAGCCACTACACTGCATTTATTTTAGTTTCCTTTTCCTTTTGCTGCATACAATGTGGATTTATGCTCAGGTTAATTGCACACAGTTTACAATTACAAAGTGGAAGCAAGCTATTGAAACAATATAGATGAGAGAGAGATAGAGAGAGAGAGAGAGAGATTTAATTGCTTAGTGAAAATGAAAATCTACCATATTTTGGAATCTTAATTTTGAGAAGATATTGCGTATAATATATGTAACCTAGTTAATTAAGTTTGAGTCACCTTTTTTAATAAAGCATCTTTAAGTTTTCTTCATTGAAAAGGATGGTTTTGAATTTTATTTCATCATATGAGTAGTGCAAGTAGTTTTTCTGTGCATGCCTCAACTATATATATGTTAGGTTGACATTATGATATGCGGAAGATGATGAATGATCCTGTGTATATATGAAGCAAACAATAGCTATGTTTTTTTTACTGAGAATGAATTAATTAAAAGGTTGAATTGGTCATAATTCATGTAGTGGCCCTAATTCAAATGCACTCCAAGAACACATGATGCTTTTCATTTCCCCCTTGTATAGAATCCAAGGCAATAAATTCAAAGCTGTTTGTTTAAGCATTTCTTTTTAGAACTTTGGGCCAAGGAATCATATGCTCTCAAATGCCTTCTAATTCTATATATATACCCATTTTTTTGGTTATAAATTTGTTACTACATTAATGATTTTGTTCATACTATTCATTTTTTTGGTTATAAATTTGTTACTACAATTTGATCTAGATTTAAGGATATGAACTAAAAGCGGCAAAACTCATTAAAAGTATAGGAACTAGCTGTTAAAATGAAACCAAATTCTTATGAAACTATAGAGAACAAAAGCAATGATTTAAAATTACATGGACCAAAACTAAAATTTAAATTTGATGAAATCGTAGCAATCAAATCTACCTCCCTTGCATTATGCGTGCTTTTACGATCAAAACATTTAAATTTTATAGTAGTTTATAAGAGGCACAATGTATATAACTTGTTATAGCTGCAACCTTGGTTTTCTTACCTTCTTGTTTTTGGGTTCCATGATTTGTATGTAGTTTTTAGCTTCTTTGTTTAAATTTTTCAATGTATATAACTTTTTAAGTAGCACAATGGTAAATTTGAGTGTCATTGCAAATGGATTAGGTGGTAATAAAATGGGTCATAGCTGGATGAATGCTTTGAGAATTAGTGAAGAATATGAGAAAGGGGTAGAAGATTTTATTAAATTTGCTAAAATGAATACGCCTAGTACAAATGGGAAGTATTTTTGCCCATGTGTGAAGTGTTTAAATGAGAGTCAGCGGGATATTGATGATATAAGAGATCATTTAGTTTGTGATGAAATAAATCTTTGGTACACAAGGTGGATATGGCATGGTGAGGAAGTAACCGCTTGTGCGTCCCACGAGAAGGAAGTTTTGGAGGTTAGAGATGATGATAGAATAGATAAAATGATTTATGATATTGAGGTAGAATGTTTTGCACAATCGCCTGTATATGATAGCATGCGGAGTGATGCAGAGACACCTTTGTATCTTGGGTGCATTAAGTATACACGCTTGTCAGGTATTTTGCACTTGGTCAACTTAAAGGTAACTTGTGGGTATACCGATAGTAGTTTCACATTGTTACTTGAATTGTTGTGTGATATGTTTCTAGAGGATAATGTACTTCTAAATCGTATGTACGAGGTGAAGAAAATCTTGTCTACTATAGGTATGGAGTATAAAAAGATACATGCTTGCCCTAATGATTACGTATTGTACAAAAATGAGTATGAAGGATTAAGTGAGTGTCTAAAATGTAATACTTCCAAATATAAAGTAAAGAAAGGTGTTAGGTGTGGTGTGAGATAGGTGATGAGACAAGTAAAAATCAACCTTTAAATGTTTTGTGGTATCTTCCAATCATTCCATAGTTTAAATGAATGTCTGCTAATGTGAAAGAAGCGAAGAAGTTGAGATGGCATTGTGATGACAGAATATGTGATGGAAAATACCTTCAATACCCGGCTGACTCTCCATAATAGAAGAAAATAGATGAAAAGTATCCTGGATTTGGTAGTGAACCAAGAAACCTTCAGCTTGGGCTTTGCACAGACGGAATCAATCCTTATGGTACTTTTAGTAGTACACATAGTGTATGGCCAGTTCTGCTGGTGATTTACAACTTACCTCCCTGGTTGTGTATGAAAAGCAAGTATATGATACTTTCTATGATGATTTCAGGACCAAAACTACCAGGGAATGATATCGATGTCTACTTGGTACCTCTGATAGAGGACTTAAAGAAGTTATGGGAGGATGGTTGTGTATGAAACGCAAGTATATGATACTTTCTATGATGATTTTGGGACCAAAACAGCCGGGGAACGATATCGATGTCTACTTGGTACCTTTGATAAAGGACTTAAAGAAGTTATGGGAGGATGGCGTAGATGTGTTTGATGCATATAACTAACAGTCCTTTAAGCTACGTGCAATGATTTTCACCATGATTAACAATTTTCCTGCATACGAGATAGTGTGAAGGGTCATAAAGCATGTCCGATATGTGAAGCATGCACACACTTCTATCAACTAAAGCAAGGTAGAAAAATGGTCTACCTTGGTCATAGACGATTTCTTCTTCAGTTCTATCCGTATCGTAGGCTAAAGAAGACTTTTAACGGTTTACCGGAGAATGGAATGGCTCCGAAGGCATTAACTAGAGACAAGGTTTATAGTCAAGTGCAAAAAATCAATATCACTTTTGGTAAGAATTAGAGGACTACTGGTGAGAAGAACATATGGAAGAAGAGGTCAATTTTCTTTGATCTTCCATATTGGCGTAGTTTTGATGTAAGACAGTATTGATGTGATGCATGAATGTATGTGATAGCCATGTTGGTATGCTTTTGCACATACTAGGTAAGACTAAAGATGGAATTAGTGTGAGGCTAGACTTAGTTGAAATGGGAATAAGAGAATGGCTACATCCAAAACTAAAAGATGATAGTAAGAGTGCGTATATGGAGCCAGCGGCGCATACATTGTCAAAAGCCGAGAGAAGTTTGTGTGGGTGTTTGAATGGAATTAAGTTGCTATAAGGGTATTCTTCTAATGTGAGTAGGCTTGTGTCAATGGAAGATTTCAAGTTAGTAGGAATGAAGTCTCATGATTGCCATGTCTTAATGCAACAACTGTTACCAGTAGCTATTAGAGGCATTATGAAAGATGATGTGTGAAGCACGATAACAAGGTTGTGCAGCTTCTTTAATGCTATTTGTAGCAAAGTTGTTGACATTAGAAAGTTAGATGAATTAGAAAATAAGGGTTATACTATTCTTTACCAACTAGAGATGCATTTTTCTCCTGCATTCTTCAATATAATGGTGCATTTAATAGTTAATTTGGTAAGGGAGATAAGACTATGCGGCCCAGTTTATTTAAGGTAGATGTACCCTTTTGAGCGATATATGAAGAACTTAAAAGGGTATTCAAAAAATCTGTATCAACTTGAAGCCTTAATTATGGAAAGATATGTCGTTGAAGAGGCTATGGACTTTTGTAAAGAATATCTATCACAGACGAAGGCCCAATCTCATCATGAAAAGGGTACAAGTATGGGAACATGAGGGCTCAAGGTGAAGAATATGTGTCATGAAGAGGTGTTGCAAGCATACTTGTATATCTTGAATAATATGGCCGAAGTTCAGTCTTACTTAGATGAACATAGAAAGGGTTTGAAGGAGATATATCCAAGAAAAAATGACATGCAGATAGCTAATGAGCAAAATAAGACTTTCATAGAGTGGTTCAAGGAAAAGGTATCGCATGAGACCAGTATGTCTGAGACAATCAAATGGTTAGCTTGGGGGCCTTCTTTTGAGGTCATAACTTGGAATGGTTTCTATATAAATCGATATTCTTTCTACTTAAAAGCCCAAGATAATAGAAGTACTGTGCAAAATAGTGGGGTGATAGTGGTAGCTGAAGCAATGTACTTTTCTAGTTCGAAAGACAAGAACCCCATATTGGCGTCTATGGTCTATTATGGAGTTATTGAAGACATATAGGAGATAAGCTACACTAAGTTGAGAGTCCCTATATTCAAATACAAGTGAGTTAATAATAAAGCTGTTGAAATTGATCGATTTGGATTTACCTTAGTTGATCTTGATAGGGTTGGTTATAAAGATGAGCCATTCATTGTAGCAAATCAGGCAAAACAAATGTTTTATGTCATTGATCCAGCAAATGAGAAATTGTCTATTGTTCTCCAAAGTAAAAAGCAAAAGGATGGTGATCTAAGTTTGAATCTTGACGACACACCTTGTTTCACTACAAATCCACCTAGACCTACCGAAGTGGAATTGGTAGATGATGATGAATATGTAGCTAGAATTGATCACTGTGAAGGAATTTAGGAAAACACATAAAGTAAGACTTTGCATTGTTACCAGTATTCATTTAATTGTAATTTACTTATCATATCTTACGTTCATTTCTTAGCAGGATAAAGTAAGACTTTTCATTGTTAAAAGTATTCATTTTATTACTTATCATATCTTACCTTCATTTCTTAGCAGGAACATGGCAAGTACAGATTCAAGTGACTCAGGTGGCTCCCCTGTTAAGAAAAATGTTAGAGGAAGTACGAAGCTGTGCTCGTTGGTCAAACGTCATGAGGAACAGAAGGAGAGGGTTCACGTGGAATTTAATGCTGATTTGAAGCCACTCGGTGAAGACGGAGACACGTTCATTAGCTATGTTGGCTTTTTGGCTTAGAGAAAAGTTAACATTCTAATTTCTAGCTGGAGGGAAGTTTCCAAGGACACGAAGGCAATGATTTGGGAATAACTTTTGGTATATAAATTAAGTTCTGTATTCATCTTTGTCTTTGTTTCTTTTTGTTCACATATAACTATTATATATTTTGCTTTGTAGCAGACCTATGATGTCCCCAACACGAGGCAGATGTAGAAGCATTGGATGGGGGAAGTTCAGACTCGATGGAAAGATTTCAAGTCTACTCTCACAACCAAGTACATTCGAGGGTCAAGGAGCAATGGAGATCCTTGTACAGAGTATTCTTTTCTTTCTCCAAATGATTGGAGGTTGTTTGTGGCATCGTGCTAGGATCCCAAATTTTTGGTATATATATTTTGTTCATCATAGTGTGGAACATTTTACTTGAACTTACTTGACCTCATTAACTCAGTGTTCTTTATTCTCTGTTTATATAGGAATTGAGTCAATCAAACCAAGAGAGGCGAGCTAAAAACAATTATCTGCATTACATGTCGCGTGGAGGTTATCGGAAGCTGGAAAAGAAGATGATGCAGGCTGAATTACAGAAATTGGAAGAACCAGCCCAAGCAGATCCTAGTATTGTCGTGCAAGCGCCACCTCCTCCCCCACATCACAAAAAATGGAAAGTAGGGAGGATAAAGGGAGAAAAATATAGAAATTTAGTCGTTGCTGATGTCGCTAAAAGGATTGTGAGTGTGTTTCATTTTCCTAACAAGATTGTATTTAATTACTTTTTATTTATCCATTGTATACTATAGGATGAACTTGAAGAGCAGAGCAGCCATGGTTCCTTCACTCAAACGAGAATGATGTATATCTTAGCAACGACGCTTGGGAAGCCAGATCACCCTGGTCAAGTCAGAAGGGTGATGAACCCATGTCGTGTGAGTTCACAAAATAAAACTAGGTTTGAAAATGTAGCTTAGTAGCTCAACCTAGGTCGTTCTTATGAGGAGATTAATTTCCAAGTTTCTAAGTAGTAAAGTGATAAATACCTTAAAGTTATGAGAAACCATTTGAGAAATTGCATTTTTAAACTAATGAAGTGTGTGTTTGGAATGGCTTATTTTTGTCCAAAACGTGCTTATAATTCGTGATTCACAATATACGAGGTAAGTATGTGAGAGGAGTTTTTTCTCGGCTTGCGTGATTCGGGCTTATTTTTTAAATAAGCCCTTATTTAAGCTTTCCCAAACACCCACGAAGTAAACTAAGCTAAAGCAATATTTTTGTATTTTTTTGGTTTTTTTTAAAAAAAGAAGCAAATGTAATTGAAATTAACAATAGAAACCAGATAAATTCAATTAACTAATATAATGATAAAATGGGATTCCCTTGGGTTGAGGTTTTAGTCTTCCTTGCTTGCTAATGAATTGAATTCCATAATGAGCTAAGATGATGGAACTAAGCTACCAATAGCTCCATACTTGCAATAATCATTTAATTCATTCTACCGAAGCAATGAGATGAATACCACCAATTAATTTTGACTCAAGGAGATGAATAATCAACTTCCAATTCTAACTTGTAATTATCATTACAATAATTCAAAATATTCAGTGTAATCATTTAAATCTACTCAACCGAGGTGGAATAAACAATTCAACCTACTCTTAATATGAATCATACAAAGCTTAATTAATCAATTCCTAGCTTAACCACCAAGTTTATTCACTTGGCATAGAACAATCTAAATCATAATCACATACTTAACCAAGCCATATAATTATGAAATAGAAAGAGAGCTTAAGGAATTCCATTGAAATTTAGAAGTTCAAACCATTATCCAACTTAAGGAAATCACCAAAGCTTAGCTACTCATGGAGGAGGAGAAATATGAAGCTTGAAGAAAGAAGAAGTAATTGGCCATGGAGAGAAATAGTTTAGCTGCTTCACGTCCCTTTTCTTTTCTTCCATTTCCCTTTCGGTCAACAGCTACTTTTCTTCTTTTATCCATTCTGTCAACTCTTCATCTTCACAGTCGAAATTTTCCTCCCTTTCTCAATTCGTGCTCTCTTCCTCCATCCCCTTTTGCAGCCACCGCACACTCTTCTCTTTCCCCTCGGTGCTGCACACATTTTTTCCTTTTATGAATTTGGTCCAACTCTTTGCTTTAGCTCAGTCAACAATTCCGGCCCTTCTCCTCCTTTGATCCTCTTCTCTTTAATTAGTCCAACACCTCTCAATTTCCCTTTTTGGTCCACAAAGTCGGTTGCTTCTTTTCTTCACAGCCCCTTCCTTCTAACGCCTCTCTCATTCTTCCATTCTCTTTATTTTTTCATTCAAATAAATGCCTCGGTCCAGCTCTTCCTTCATGCCTCTCCATCCGGTCCAGATCTTCTCTCAATTAATTTTCCCCTTTCAGTCCACCTCATCAATCTTGCATTCTCCAAATCGGTTCAACAGCCCCTAAATAATTCAGCCGTGACTTGCTTTCTTTCTCTTTGCAATTCAAGTGTTTTTAGGTTAAAAGTGAGTTATGCCTTGTTTGGATAAGAGATAAAAATGTGTTTTAACATTAGACAAAAAATTGCAACCACCAAACAAGACCCTTACTCATTTAACCTCCTCTTAGAAAAAAATGTGAAAATAAATTCTGCACTTGTGATGTTCCACTTTTGTCCTTTATTAAGCTCCAAAATAACATCTTTTACCTTGACCACTCAAGTTGTGCCACATCATCACCTACAAAATTAAATTCACAAAGTAATATCTTTTGCTCACAATTAAAGAATAATGGGAATAACAAATATTAATTAAAAATATAACAATTTAACTAATATAATTCCTAAATTATCTTTTAACTAAAATCTCACTTTTACACTTGATTATGCCCAAAATATTTAATTAAATCCCACAAAAGCCTAAGACTAATTAGTAAAAATATATAAATATTGAGCTCTATCAAGGGGAGCCAAGGGGTGTTGGCATCTCAAGATACTTTGGATGAGGTTTACAACCTTATGGATAAGGTGAAATAAGTAAGGAGTTTATGGCTAGGGTTCGAGAGGAAATCTGAGCAGAGCTAGCGGTGTAAATGTGTTAATTACTTCGAGACGATCTTAAAGAAGAGCTGTTGAGTGAGCTACGTGGTGAGATGAGTTCGATGGTGTAGTCTCACATGCAAGGTGGGATGTGTTACATGGAGCCTAGATCTGAGGTTTGTAAATAATTTCATTTAATATAATATTGTTTTTTCCTTATGTTATTTTAATTAATTCTTTTATTTCTCTTACTCAGGAATCCCTGGCCTTTCCTAGCACCAAAGACAGTTACAATCCGCCAGAGGTTGGACATGGCGACCCTGGTCCTTCACTAAAGCCTGGAGAACCTTGCACTCTGTATTTGGAAGTCCCATACTTGCATGTTGTTGCTGATGCTGTTGTATACATGCATGCCACCACCCACTATAATAACAAAATCTAGGACAATCAATGTAAAGTCAATGTCACAAGTATTCGACAGGGGGAGGAAGGTGTAGATGTCCCGTTCCCCAATGAAGAGGTTTCCAGACTAGGTCAAGCAACAAGATATTTCATCTTGTGGCCTAAACATCTTGTTCAGACTGTGCCAGTCCCTCCAATGGTAAGGAAACACCTTATTGTTACTTGATCCTTGACATTCTACTTATAATCTTTATTTTGTGTGTTACTAGGTAAAAGAAGTGACAAAATTTTCCTTATTGGCTCAACTGCAAAATATTCATCAAGACATTAACAAGGTCGACTTGCAGATGCCTTGTGAGATTGTGGGTTGGAGAATCTCATATAATTATGGACTTGATAACAACGATATTAGAGAGTTCTTATCTTTTGAGGAATATAAGATGGATCACATTTGCAATCATGCGAGTTTATTTATAATTTTTAACTTTAATTAATGCACTGATATTTAGGAGTTTTAGGTTTCTACATTTATTGAATCATTTCTCTTTTCATTTATGTGGTAGCTGCTTCCACAAAATGTGTGTCGAACGAGAGCTCAACATTACATATGGCTTCTTATGTCCTGGCAATATGTCAAGGCATAATAACAAGAGGTTGGAAGATCGAATGAGCTATGTAGGCTATACAATAGGTGAGACTCAGTTGCCTTGTTATCTAGCACCAATTGTTAAAGGGCAAGTAACTTAATTTGATATATTTATACACATTCACTTTGCTAAGAAGTATCATGTTATCTAACCTCATTTTAATATATATATATATATATATATATATATGTATATATATATATATATGTGATTATAGTTATCATTGGAGTCTTTGTGTTCCTTGTCCCTTTATCAACGTCATCTTTTGGTTTGACTCATTAGGTCGCAAGCCAGACGGAGATATCAAAAACATTTTTAACACGTAAGTTAATTTGTTTGTCAGTCATTGATTTTTGATTTTACTTAGTTGTTTTAATATCTTCTGTTTACCAGTTAAATTATTATAGTGCACTAAAGACATATTATATAATGGGTGGGAAGCGTGAAGGTAAAAGTGGTATTGCAAAGTGGTTCCAGCCAAAGTTTAGTTCTTTACATTCAAGTTATTTGATTGACTATTGCATTAATAGGTCTTTATTCTTTTTTACCGTTTGCTTTTGATGTATAGTGCCCTCGGCAAGTAAGGAAAATGAGTGCGGCTTTTATGTTATACTGTACATGTATAACATCATTTTCAGTGGCCTTACTACTAATCTTAAGTAGGTGATCATTTCTTGATTCTCAATTGAATTTAATTTCTTTTCTTGTAATTGAATTGTTAGTTATTTCATTCAATTTATTGATTTATATTAACATATTCTCCATTTTGGCACAGATTTTTGGCAATCAGGATCCCTACACAATCAAAGACATTAACTTGATCTGAGACCTTTTGTTAGAACATCTTCTACAACACATAGGGGGTGATGATGTGTAGAGGTTTTTTTACATAGTGCAGTGGTTTTGTACAGTGCTATATAAGTTTGCATACGAATACTTTTCCTAGTTTCTTATTTATGAGTACTTTGACTTCATTAAGGCATTTTGCTTTATAGAGAACACTTTGGAAACTGATGATGAAGCATAGGAATTTCTTATCTAGCATGTCATCTCTTTGGCCATATGATTGTTATGATTTAGTTTGAAAGTTGATGTTTGATCATTCAAAATGATGTTATGATGATATATGCACTATATGGTCATGATAGAACTTTGAAGATTCACAATGTCATTATCTGGGTACATTGGTGCTTTTCCATTAATGGCATTGGTGTGGTTGTATCCTATAAAACGTATATGTTTTTTTTTTAAAAATAGATACAATGACTGTTTAACAGCAGTCATCATTTCTTGAATTTTCAACGACACTCACCTAAACGTCCCCTTGAAAATAGTAGACTAAAGGGTGTAAAAACGGTCGTTAAAAGTGTCTTCTACAGTAGTGATACAACGGCCGAGGTAGGTATCATGAGCATTGCCCTCCTACGATAGCTCACGCTGAACTGCTCGTGCTGTAATGCCCTATGGCTGACATCACATTCACAATGATAAACATGCATACCAAGTATCATACAGACATGAGAGAAAAGTCACTACCTTGGTCCTTCAGGGCGTATTCTAGCACCAGTCTCTCCCAAGTAGGGCAAATTTCAAATCCTATAATTATAATTAAGGATGAAGAGTTATTCTCTATTCCAAGACTTAATTCACTTCATAACACGTAATTTAGTTCTCATAATTGACCCTTAAGAGGCCACAAATGCCTCTAATAAAAGCCCTAAAGGGTTGGGAAACAATCGGTTAGATATCACTTTTCAAAAACTCAAAGTGTTGGAACACAGGGGTTGGCCACGGCTAGATTACCCTTGGGCCGTAGGCAAAATATGGTCAAAAGGTCACAGACCGCGGCCAGACACCATGGGCCGCGGCCATAATCAGGACAAAAAGGTTTGGCCCGCGGCCAAGAAATTCCCTGATTCTTGGTTGAACTTCCAAAAATCATAACTAATTCTAGAAAAATCAAAATGAGTTGATTCTAAATCCAAATGAATGGTATTTAAGTCCTATTTACCAGAAAAATATGGACCATAACTAGAAATCACCACAAAATTCTAGAATTACACAAAACTCAACACTGCTCCAAAGCAGAGTCCAGTTTTTGTCCCAAAATTTGGCAGAGAATAACTCTCAGTTAACCAAATGAAATGACATAATGATAATCCATTTTGAAGCTTGGAATGTGAAATTTAATACCGGATAGTTTCAAAATTTTTTAACACCATTTGGTCAAAACGTTCGTGCAAACTGACTACCCAGAATAGAGTTCACACTTGACAAATTTCCAATTTTCTACCAAAGTGTCCAATGACTCCAAAATCAATAACCAAACATATTCCTATACAATTTCTCACAAGGAACACAATGCAAACCTCAAAATAACCAAAATCACCACCTATCACCATGCCCTATTTTGACCAATACACAAAACCAAACACAAAGATGCCAAACTTCACCTTTAAGCTTCAATTCAATTCAATTCATTCAAAACACTAAACAAGACACTAATTCCATGACAACACCTTGCCAACAACACAATGACCCTCATTTTTGAAATTCAAGGTAATATTTCCAGAAAAATCCAAACTCAACCGATGGCTACAAAACCTATATGAAAAGGTGTCTTACTCACCTCTACAACTTTCCCCAAAGGAGTTTCTTGATTCTCCCAACTTCAAAATTTATTGAGAGCTCAAACAACACCAAATGACAAGTCTAAAACCATGAAATTGAAGCTCTCAACACAAGGAAAAAATTTATAGAAGAGAGTTTTTCTATTAAAGGCCATTAAGAGGGTAAAAAACCTACCTTTTATTAAAGCTTTTCTTCCTTCCTCTAGGCTACCATGGAGGTCAAATAAGAGAGAGAGGAAATGAGAGAGTGAAGCTTGAAGAAGAGAATGATGACACTTCCTATGCCCCCAAACCCTTGAGTAGCCGAAAATAGGGAGGGAGAGAGAGAAGAAAATATTAAACAAAGCCTATTTGACTTTCTTACACTCTCTTGCTTCATCTCATCTTGACACTTGTCAGCATTTAATTGGCTCTCATAAAGTATGCCACCAATTAATCACCTTAATCCCTCCATTAGCCAAATTAATTACATTTCTCATTCCTCTCATAGTTAGTAATTAATTTCTTCCATTAATTACTAATTTATGGCCAATAATTCCATTCTTATATTGATTATGACACATTTACTTAAATTGCCACATAACACATAATCAATTTCTTTTCCTCTTCTTTATGCACCATTTACCTCTATTTTAGCCCAAATAAGTATTTGTCACATAATTATGCTAAGATACAGGGTGTTGGGCATTTCTAATAACTGATTCATGTGTCAAATCAACTTTAATCCCCAAATCATTTTCAATAATTATCATTAGCCCTT
Source organism: Inga leiocalycina (assembly GCA_963242795.1). NCBI lineage: Eukaryota > Viridiplantae > Streptophyta > Magnoliopsida > Fabales > Fabaceae > Inga > Inga leiocalycina. Next base: position 47,646,675 of record OY725324.1, read on the forward strand.
AATTAAAATTTGGGGCATTACACCTGACATACTCTCATATGATTCAGGTCACTTCGCTAGTGATGAGTAGCATAATGATGTGAGGTTTGCTGTGAATTTACAGAACTTTTGGTTTATTCAAATTGAATGAAACAAAAGCTCCTAAATTCAAAAGCAGACCTAAGATCATCTATCAGACAACTAATTACCAAAGGGTGATATTTTTTTGTTTTATTTTTATAAACTATAAAAATGTAATCAACTGGGTATTAGCTGACCAAAAATTTAAAAAGATAATAATAACATACCTCAGGGCTATTAACTAATAACAATGATATATGTATATGTTAAAACAATAATATAACTCATGGTTAATAATAAAGAATCGTAATAAATATAATCAAATAGATAATTATTTTATCAATACAACCTTATGTAAAGTTTTAGGCACAACAACCCAAGAAACCCTACCATTCCTCTTCTATTTAACCATATGAAAAGGAATACACTTGACACTTAGTCTATTTGAATGAAACCAACCAACATCGTAACCCTATAACTCTTGTTGTCTTTTTCAGCTGTCGAGAGTTGTTTTCAGTCAAGCCCTCCCATAAAAATCCTTCGTCTTACTTTTCAGCAATAACTGGACTAATGAATAGCTTCACACTTGTCTCAGTGTCTGCCAAGCAAGTTGCTTTCGCTTGCCTTAACTCTTATTTTCGTCATTCGAGAGCCCTAGCTAAGTCACATTCCTTTAGTGCTCTATTTTCCTTATTTGATTGAGGTGCTTTTGTGAAGTCACAAACGATAAAGCATTTAAGGTGACATTAACTTGTTTTTGTGAAGATATGTTTTTTAACGAAAAACCTATTATTGCTTCGATTGAAGGTTCATTTCTTATTACAGAAAGTTATAAACCCATTACTTTGACTAAATGTTCCTACTTTATTGATCTTTTTTTATGTAACTTCTAAAGATATAATCCCTAAGCATATACATCTCCTATTTTTAAAGTATCCATATCTTCCAAAGTTATTTCAAAAAGTTCAATAAGGATACGATGAATAAACTGGTTCAATTTTATGAGAGTCATAAATGAACAAGCTCTATGAATAAACTAGTTTAGATGTACCGAGAGTCATTCACGAACAAGCTTTGTGAATAAATTAGTTTAGGTGATATATTGGATTGCCTTATAAAGTTATGTTTTTTTAGAAATCCCATTTTTGCTCTGACTAGAGGTTCATCTCCTGTTTTTCTATTGACCATGTGGCACTAAATTAAAGGCTATGAAATTGAACACCGTGATAAGTCCTAGACTCTTTGATGTGCGAGTTTCTAAGCTACTTTGTCTCGACTCTATATACATAATATAGTAGTGCTTCTCACATCGAGTAGCAATGCAATTTCGATATATCAAGATTTTCTAGGCTTTGTGGCTAGAATCAGTCACTCCTTATATATTTGTAATGTAAATATTCACCTATACCTTATGTCTCTAAAGCAATTAAGCCTAAAAAGCAAAGGAAGATGGGATAAAAAATAAATACCCATATTAGAAAGGGCAGAGGGTCTATGCAAACCCTTGAAATCAAGTGTTTGTATATGCCCTCCATCCTTTTTAATAGGGATATGTTTTCTCCGTATAAAACCTGGAATGTTTTGATCCATGCCAAATTTCAAAAATTTGATCTCTAGTTTCTTTAAGTCAAATTTTAATCCCTAAGAATGGAACAACTATTAAAAGTCATAATGCTCTTTCAATGTAGATCTTTAATTAGCTTGAAATATTTGACTTCCTCCTACCAGATCCGTCAATTACTCTCTAATTTCTCTTTATCTCTCCTGCCTAAACTCTCTATTTTTGTACTCTGTTTGGCCTATATATACGCTGTAACCTTACCATTTTTCATATATCAATGTAATATGAAGCTCTATGAGCTAATATGGTATCAAAACATCCCTAGGGTAGTTCCATGGCTGCAGCACGCAGCGGCTGAACTAAGATATAGTGAGGAGAGAGAGAAAACTAAGATAGAGTAAGAAAATAGAGGAGGAGACGATGAGCTTCAATCTCAGCAATGCCGGCGTGTTGAAGCATATTGCCACCTCAGATAGGCTCAGACAACACCAATTGGCAAAACCCTAGAGTGCGGTGTCAATCTGAGTAGCGTGCGTCATCTAGGCGACACCTATTCACTGGTACGTGAACCCATGTGCCACCACTGTTCTAGCTAGTGAACCTCACGCGCCACCGTCCACCATGTTTTCCAGCCACCATTTTCCTAGAAACATGAATTTCTCAAAATTTTCTCCTTCTTGTTGGCTCTAGTAGAAATCCATACACAACCAAGGCTACTCTAATAACACTCATATCCGTCGTAGTGAGAGCTAGTTGGCAAAAGCTTAAGGGCTTATTACAGCAATGGTCAAAATGGCATGCTCAGCGTGGTTCTTCATCCAAGGTGGCAGAAGATGGGACTCAATCATTTGATAAAGATATACACAACTCTTTTTCTACCATGGGTACTGGGAAACTCAAACCTAAGTGTTTGAACAATAATTCTATTCAAAATTTTCCTCCTGTGAAAAAGTCAACGAAGAAGATAATCAGATAGAAGAACAATACTGGATTTAGGGAGAAAGAAGAGGCCAGTAAGAATTCTTCAAATTTAAGACCAACTTCAGAAACTAGCAATAGCAAGTTATTGAAAAAATATGAAAGGCCAAGCGAGCAAGAAGTTGGTAAAGAAAAAGCCAAGGTCATGAAGTAATGATTGAAATGTGAAGCTAAGTAAACTACTACGAGCTCTTCTCCTCCTAAAAGATTCTTGGACATGGATCTAAGCCAAGATACTAGCAACACAGTGGTGGTACTAGAATTCTCCGATAGTCGGGAAGAATTACAGATGCTTCGCCATATACTTGATAAGAAAAATATATCAAACTCTATTCCTAGCGTGAATCTAATACAATTAAGTAATTCTGTTATAGCCCTTAACGCTGTGATGACTAGTAAAGATACTTGGATTATTGACTTCGGAGCTATAGATCACATGATCGGTAATGAAAATTTATTCCACAGCCTTAAATTCTGTCATAAACATCTCAAAGTAAAAGTAGCTAATGGTGCATTCACAAGGGTTAAGGGAATTGGTATGGTTACTTTATCTGATCACTTGGAACTTCACAATGTTCTATTTGTGCTGGATATAATATCCTGAATTGTAATTAAGGGCTAATGACTTCAAAAGTAATGTAATTATTAATAAATGAACACTTTTGAAGAATATGAGGTGTATTGTGATGTAAATTGTGTTTGATGATGGTTTGGTATATGTTATGACAAGTAAGGGCAAAATGGTAAATTTACTGACCAATTGGTCAGTTACCAAAGAAGAAAATCATAGGTAACTTGAGATCAATGGTTAGGATTAATTCTTAAATGATTTAAGGGGTGGAATTTAGTGTGGAGGTGCTTATATGAACTTATGGAAGGAAGAATGGGATTATGACATGTGGCAAGTTGTGAACCATTGGATGAGGCAAAGATTCAAAGTTCAATTTTTTCTTCACTCTATCCCTTCAAGTCGGTGAGAAGCATGGAAAAAGGGGAAAAAATTCATCATTATCATTCTCATCTCATCTCTCTCCTCATCTCCATTTCCTGCGACCTCAAGGAAGAAAGAGAAAGAAGAAAACTTAAGGTAGGTGCTCCAAATGACTTTAAATGCTCAAATACTCTTCATTAATGTTCTTTAAGAGGTTGAGAGTTCTATTTCTATGGTTTTAGAATTTTGAAAGGTGGAGTTTTAGTACTTGAACAAATTTGAAAGTGGAAGAATCAAGGATTTGATCTTACAAGTTGAAGAGGTGAGTATTTGATATATTTTGGTATAATTGTTTTGGTTATTGGTAAGTTTTGAGAACTTTGGATTTTTGCTCTTGTTTCATAAGATTTTGGAATGAATGAGTTGGGTGTTGTGTTAGGTGGGAAATGGTATAAGATTGTGCCCTTGTGCCATTAGAGTTGGATAGGAATTGAATTAGGTAATTTGGTAATCTTGGTAGTTGTGAAGCAATTTGAACCAAAACTGAATATATATGGATAGGATGTGATTTTGATTGTTTTGAGGTTACAAATAGGTTCCTTATGGAATTTTGTATGGGAATGAGCTTTGATATGAGTTTTAGGACCATTGGAGGCAAATTGGGCAATTTTAAAAAGCTGTATCAGTTACTGCGATTTGGCTTTTGATAAGCCTCATTCGAGTGAGGGAAGGTCTCACCGGGTGCAATACAATATTCTCAGTGTTTTGGTTAAGCTCTCAGGCAGAGTTCGCGAGTAAACTTCCTTACCTTCGTGTGACAGGCGTTATCACTTGAGTGTATAGGGTATCACTTGAGTGCGTGTGCATGTAGCACTATGGACGTGTGTCTCAGGTTAACACTCATAGGCCATTTTTCAAGAGTGTTCCTTAGCACTCGCGGGTGTTGGATGGTCACTCGAGTGCTAGGGCTAGTGCTCGAGTGCACTTGTTACTTTGGAGTTTTAGTTGCTCTCGGGTTGTTACTTCTCGCATCTCACTCGATGGGACTCGGGTGACTGTGTGTCATTACTTGAGTACCTAGAGGAGTGCTCAAGTAAACTTGCCATTCTAGGGTGTGTCTGTGCTCTCGGGTACACACTTTTTGTGTCTCACTCGTTGGGACTCGAGTATGAATGGGGAGGTCACTCAAGTGAGGTCTCCTTCACTCGAGTGATCCAGTCAAAAATCAGTATTTTCTTCTGAAAAAGGGATCTTTGGGGGTAGTTATCCCAACCCTTTAGGTATGTGTCTAAGCTTCTAATAACAGCCTAAAGAGTCCAAATGATAACCAACATTAAGAATGATGAAAGTAAGAATTTGATAGAGGACGATTGGGAGTTCTAGAGTCTACTGTTTTTGATTGTGATTATAGGATTCGATATTTGCCCTGGCCGTAATCAGCCTCTACCTGAACAACATCGGAAGGAACAAGGTAGTGACTCTTCTCTTATATGATGTATAGCTGTAATGTATGTGTGTGTTTCATTGTTTGAGATGCTATGTGGCGTTGCTACATATATAGCTGATGATAGCTGTCGTTATCCAGCACGAGCTGGCGTTATACAGCGGAAGCTTTCATTATCCAGCGTAAGCTGGCGTTATACAGTGAAAACTGTCGTTATCTAGTGCAAACTAGCATTATACAGTGAAAGCTATTGTGATTATGTATACAACCATGAGTGCTGTCGTTGTGATGGAAGCCATGTATCATTATGTTGCTGTGATGCTACTGTTAATGATTGCTTACATGCTATATGTTTATATATTGTATAAGTGATTTGTTACTACTAAAATTCTTTTGAATATCATTCTTTCCATTGTTAAATCTACAGACAGGGCAGGTGGTTCCTTTGGGAAGCAGCCAACCAAGAGCGGTTAGAAATTTTGAGAGATATGGGATTGTTGGTTATCTACTTTGGAGTGGGATTACTGTATATTCTCTTTTGGAATCTAAATAATATCTAGTCATGATTGTGTAATCCCCTAGTAACACTTAGTCTATAGAGATAAACCTGGGGATTGCCAGCATTTTTGTTGTACACTCTGATAGGTATGAATGTGAATTGATTGTATAGGTAATTATATTCGAAATTTAAAATTGAGATAAGAAGAGGGATGAGTTTTGAAAGAGTTTCTGAAAACCCTACCGGAAGGAAGGCATGAAAGTGATTTTAACCTTCCATAGATCTCTAAACCATTTTAATTATGTGTTATCGAGTTATAACTAAGCTGATTCAGGCAGGGGGTTACAGCTGAGCTCACCTATAATCTAATATTTGTGAGCAAGTTAACTAGAGGTCAAATATGCCAAGTAATCTTTGAGAATGATCTTTGTGTTTTTTAGGATTTAAAATCGAGGAGGACGATTGGGAGTTCTAGAGAATGGGATGGACTATTCTACCTTAAAGGATCGAACTTGAAAACTAAAAGGAAGGCAAGAAAGGTACTGGTTAGTTCCAACTCTCAAAATCATGATATACATTTGTGGTATTGTCGCTTAGGTCACCCCAGTTTTGATTATATGAAGCATGTGTTTCCAAGTTTATTCAACAAATATTCCATTCCTTTTCATTGTGAAACTTGCCAACTTTCAAAAACATACTAGATCTTCACATCTTAAACAGCCCTATACACCCTCCTCACCATTCACATTAATCTATAGTTACATTTGGGGTCCTGCATGAATAACCCTCACAAATGCTAGATGGTTCTTTACTTTCATAGACGATCACACTAGAACCACGTGGGTTTATTTAATGAAAGACAAACCTGAAGTAGCCAAAGTATTTCAAAACTTCTATACCTTTATACAGACCCAATTCAATGCTTCCATTAAGGTACTATGAAGTGATAATGCTAAGGAATATATGAGCAACACCTTTAAAGAATTTCTTGATCAGAAAGGAATTCATCACCAAACCTCCTGCCCTTACACCCCTCAACAAAATGGAGAGACCGAACGAAAGAATAGTCACTTATTGAAAGTAACCCCAACCTTACTAATGGAACAAAATGTTCCTACTATCTTTTGGGGTGATGCCGTCCTTACTGCAGCTTATCTCATTAACCGTATGCTCTCCAATGTTCTCAATTACAACATGTAACAACCTCATTAAATTATTGTAAAATTCATTATTTCATCAAACACTCAGTAATATTATATAAACAACATATAAAAGTGATTCCGTCCACAGTACAAATCCTAATATGCAACAAAGTATTCAATATATGCAATGAATGCTCAAAAGGCCCTTAAGTTTGACAATATACATTATGCTCATGTAATTAAACAAGACATACAAATTAATATCAAATCAAGCCTTGTGTGCCTCCCCCATGGTATCACCGCTTGAACTCTCGCCTAAAAAAAATAATAAATCAACGGGATGAGTCACATGGACCCAGTAACCACTTCCATTTTAACAAGTATGTAGGGATTGATTATAAGATAGTTAAACGGACAAAATATATATAAAATATAATCTTCCAAAAACATTAATAGTAAAAAAGAACATATTTAATATATAAAAAGAACTCCCACAACCATCCTTATAACCTCCTTAACTGCTGATAAAACCTATGAGCTACAAAATATAATAGGTTTAATCTCTTTGAAAAGACTGCACCAAGCTCTCCAATAATGACGTGCAGCCTAGCCAAAGGCTATAGTACTCATATCAGACTATGGGTTCCCTTTTCGCAGAACATGAAAAGGTGTCACCTGTCCCTTAACCCGACCAAAGGAAAAGGTGATACCAAGGGCCCTAAAAATATCAAAGCCATCAACTATGAGCACAGTAGTAGCTATACCACATGGTAAAAAAGAACCAAACCTTCCTCAATCACAACTCATCACATTCAACATCTCAACATCAAACATCAATAATTTATTCTCATATATTCCATATTCAATATTATGCATCATCAATCATTAAAAACTATTCCGGCCCACTTAACTAACAAGTTTACTAAATATATAATTCATACTATCATTGTACATTTTTCATATATAAAATACTATAACATATTTATAGCAATTAAAATACAAACATATACTTATAATCACCTCAACAAGTATACAAGATAAATTGAAAGATGGTTACCTTGAGTTCTTGACAACTAAACTTGCGAGAATTCAAGTTCAACAAGTGTAATTCATGTTACAAAAAATTATTAATAATTGCTAACTAATACAAAATAACCCCCATAATTAACTCACTCAAATCTCCGTAGAAAAATAATAACATTTTATCTATTTCCTCAAATTCTTTAAAAATCAAATTCCTAAAATTTCATAACTCTTTTTCACTCAATAAGATCTTTAACAACAAAAATTCTCTAATCACTTTAACTTCAATAAATCATAAAATTATCAATATCAATATCCTAGATTAATTAAATATCTTTTTTAGCCTATATGAGCATAATCTAATTATTAAACAATATTGAAACCTCCACATAATTTAAACCCTATCAAACTCTAATTTCTAACATTAAATTATAATCTATAATTTCATATAACACCAAATCTACAAAAACTAATCCAATAAGAATTTCAATAATACCTCCAATAACCCAAATAAATTATTTAATCCAAATTTAATATGTTAAAAGTCTAATATAGAATTATTTAGGGAGAATCCCTGAAAAAAAACATAGAAATTGGGAAATGACAAATCAATCATTTCCCAAGAAAAAAGCTGGGAATTCCTTATCATGTTCCGACATTTTCTAATCATCTCTTGGTTAAAAACTCATTTGTCATTTTCCAAATTCCAAGTTCTTTTCTAGGGATTCTCCGAATTATTTATAGGCTGATTATATAGAAACTCAATATAAAATCATATACCAACTAAAAAACACAAGAAGGCCATATTAATCATTTTCTATATTTCTACAATTATATATTGACAAAACTCAAACTTGCCTAAAATTTTAATCCTAAAATATTCTCTAATCAATACAAAATTACTACCATAAAAAAGAGAAAAATATTTATAACATTTTTAATTAAGAAAATTTTGTGATTAGAAGTATTTTTGAATACCTTTTTCATTACTAAAAAAATTAAAAATACCACTACTAATACCTCACTCTAAGCCTCTCAGAACAACACTTCATGAATTTCTCCCGTGAGCATGTGGGTTTTGAGCGGGTTAGGGTTGGAAAAATCCCAACCCGTAAAAATGCGGGCCGTACAGGCCCGTATTGCATAACCCGTGAGTTGATGCGGGCCAGCCCGCGGGTTGGCGGGTTGGCCCACAAAATTTTTTATTTTTTATTTACATATAATAATTTTACAAAACTTATAAGTTTTTCACTCCTATCTTGGTACGTCCGAATCCAAAGAGAAAAAAATCTTAGCTTCTTCCCTTATTCTTTAAACAAAATTATTATATCTTGGTTGCTTAATGATGAGTTTATGTTTTGTTTATCAACTTTAACAAATTTGATAACTTTATCTCTTAAATTGTAGATTATGTTTTTAAATTTTTATAAGAGAAATGATTGATTCCAGGAAGGTAAATTTAATTACTCATATATATGTGTCTCATATTTCCAATCCTCTTTAAAAAATATGAATTTTTTTTCAAAAAAAAATGCGGGCCGCGGGCTGATCTGCAACCCGCACACTGCGGGTTAGGGTTGGCATTTTGCCAGCACACAGGCCTGTACTCCCAGCTATACTGAGAGGGGTATTACCTCCACCGAATGAATTTAACATTTTATTATTATTAATATATATATATATATATTTTAATGAGACGTAATAATTATATCTTTATTTTTTTCTTAAAATATTATAATGGAACCATTATAATGGCTGGTGCCATTATGATTGGGGCAGGTGGCGCATCCACTTTCGGCGCCACCCACTCCATTATATATGTTCTTATTGTTTTATTAAATATTTTTATATATAGAATGTTTTATTATTATTATTTTAATATTTAATATACATATACACACACATATTAACATAATTATTTTATAATTATAATTATATCCTATAAATAAAAATCAGGATGTTACAGTTCTCCCCGTATAAATAGAATTTTGTCTCCAAAATTCACAACACAAGATTCCTACACAATATTACATAAATTTGATCTTAATATAATACAAATATAAACATCCACATTACTACAACACACAAATACTTAAGTAAACAAATTAAAGAAATCATGTCGCATTCGCTCTTCAATTTCCCAGGTAACATCACCGGGAGACATTACCCTCTAGAAAATTTTTTGAAGACGGATTGCTCTATTCTGCAATTGCTTATCCTTTACACCTAAAATTCCTTCTGGTTCGGGCACATAAGTCAAATTCTCCCTCAACTTGACATCTTTAGGCTCAATCACATGGGAAGGATCTGAATGATGTTTCTTAAGCTGTAACACATGGAATACATTGTGCACATTCCACATATGTTGTGGTAAGGCGATTTGATAGGCAACTAGTCCAATTCACTCCAGAATCTCGTATGGTCCAAAGAATCGAGGAGTCAACTTCCTGGCTTTAATGGATCTGCCAATACCAATTATTGGTGTAACCTTAAGGAATACGTGGTCACCCACTTCAAATGCTAAAGGTTTACACAGCTTATCTGCATAACTCTTTTGTCTGCTCTGTGCTGTCAACAAATTTCGACGAATCATCTCAATCTTTTTTGTAGTTTCATCTACCAAGTCAGATCCAATTACAATTCTTTCGCTTAATTCAATCCAACTGAGAAGAGATCAACATTCCTGTAGTATAATGCCTCGAAAGGAGCCATCTGAATATTAGAATGATAACTATTATTGTAGGCAAATTCTGCCAAAGGCAAGTGATGATCCCAACTACCAGGTAGCTTAAAAGCACAAGACCTCAGTATATCCTCAAGAGTCTGAATTGTCCTCTAAGTTTGACCATCAGTTTGGGGATGATAAGATGAACTGTACTTCAACCTAGTCCTTATAGCCTCTTGTAATGCTTTCCAAAAATTTGACATGAATCTCGGATCATGGTCTGACACAATCTCTGTAGGTTTACCATGCAACCTAACAATCCAATCCACATACAACTAAGCTAGCTTTTGCAAGCTATACCCAATATGGATCAACAGGAAATGAGCTGACTTCATCAATCTGTCTATAATGACCCATATAGCATTACATTGTGCTCTAGTCTAAGGCAATCCCATAATGAAATCCATAGAGATGCTTTCCCACTTCCATTGGGGAATCTGTAAAGGTTGAAGTAGCCCTGAAGGCTTTTGATGCTCAATCTGCACCTTCTGACAAGTCAGGCACTTCATTATAAAGTTTGTCACATCACGTTTCATCTTACACCACCAAAAATTTAGCTTCAAATCATTGAACATCTTCATGATCCCTAGATGGATAGTGCATTTGCTTTAATGAGCTTCCTCTAGGATGCGAGTCTTCAATTTTTCATCATTAGGGATACAAATCCTCCCTTTAAACCTTAAGATACCATTATCACCTACTTCAAAATCATTTACTCCTCCTTCTTCCAAATCCTCCTTAAGTTTCAATAGATATTCATCCTACAACTGAGCCATCTTTATTTCCTTCAAAAATTTATTCTCAATTCTTACAGACTGCATCATAACTTCTTTATTGATTAGTATGTCTATATCCTTCAACCTTTCTAGCCAATGGTTCTCTTAAAAACTCAAGTGAAATACATGAACAGCTTTTCTGCTTAAAGCATCTACAACAACATTGGCTTTACCAGGATAATACTTTAGTTCAAAGTCATAATCTTTTAGAAACTCCATCCACCTCCTCTGCCTATTGTTAAGCTCCTTTTGATCTACTAGATACTTCAAACTCTTATGATTATTAAAAATTTCAAATCGTGAACAATAAAGGTAGTGTCTCCAAATCTTCAGTGCAAATACAACTGTTGCCAATTCTAAGTCAGGGGTTGGGTAATTCTCTTCGTGTGACCTCAATTGTCTGGAAGCATAAGCAACAACTTTTCCGTCTTACATCAATACACATGCCAAACCCTTTAAAGAAGCATCAGTGTACAAGGTGTATGGTAAATTAGGGTTAGGAATAACTAATATTGGTGTTGAGGTTAACTTCCTCTTCAATTCTTGAAAGGCAGCTTCACACTTATCTGTCTAAATAAAAGATTGATCCTTCTGGGTTAGCTTAGTAAGCAGCATTGCTAACTAGGAAAATCCTTGTATAAACTTTCTGTAATATCCAGCTAATCCCAAGAAGCTTCTAATTTCAGTCACAGACTTTGGCTGTTCCGATTGAAGAACTGCATCAACCTTAGTAGGGTCTACCGCAACTCCTTCAGCTAAAATTACATGGCCAAGGAACTTCACCTCTCTAAGCCAAAACTCACACTTACTCAATGTTGAATAGAGCTTGTGCTCTCTCAACACTTGCAACACTGTTCTAAGGTGGTCTTTGTGTTCCTCTTTGTTTTGAGAGTATACAGAAAATCATCTATGAAAACCACCACAAACTTATCTAAATATAGTATGAATATCCAGTTCATATAGTACATGAATACTACTGGAGCATTATTCAAACTACACGGCATTACAAGAAAATTATAGTGACCATATCGAGTACGAAAGGCCATTTTGGAGACATCCTCTGCTTTAACTCTCAACTAATGATATCCTAAACTTAAAGTCAATTTTGAAGAATACTGTGGACCCTATAAGTTGATCTAGCAATTCATTAATCCTTGGAAGAAGGTATTTGTTCTTGATGGTGACCTTGTTTAGTTGGCAGTAATCAATGCACAACTATAAGGTCCCATCCTTCTTTTTCACAAATAGAACAGGTGATCCCTACGTTGATATGCTTGGTCTGATAAATCCCTTCTCTAGTAGTTCTTCCTGTTGCTTCTTCTATTAGACTAATTCTGCTGGAGCCATTCGATAGGGTGCCTTTGAGATAGACTCTATACCAGGCCCCAGGACAATCGAGAATTTTACTTCTCGCTCAAGGGCTAATCCTAACATTTCCTTTGGGAATACCTCAGGGAACTCATTCACTATTTCAATTCTATCGATTCCTTCCTCTATCGATTCTTGAATAATAAAAACATATAGGCTTTAAATCCCTGTTTGATACAACTTTCAGCTTGAACAGCTGACAACAATAGAGGGCCACTAGACACCCCTCTAGGGACAAAATATACAGGTAAAGCTTTTGCACCCTTTAATCAAGCCCATGTACCGTGGTCAGTAGCTTCCTTAAGATTGCATCAGTGTCTTGTGGTTTTAAAGGTTTACCATTGTCAACTAGGTCTCTAGTTGATTGCAACTTACATGTATCTACCATTTTCCTACTCCTAAAGGATGTAACCAATAATAAAAGTAAGCAAAAGGAGAAAAATAACAGATCTAACGCAAAGGGGAAGCACATGAGTAGTCTAATGTATATTGCCAATGCAACTTTATGTAATAATGAAAACCCTAGAGAACTTTAAAATACAAAGCTTTGATACTAACTTTGTAACAACCTCCTTAAATTACTGTAAAATTCATCATTTCATCAAAAAATTTAGTAATATTACATAAACAACATATCAAAGAGGCTCCATCTATAGTACAAATCCCAATATGCAGCGGAGTATTCAATATATGCAATGAATGCTCAAAAGGCCCTTAAGTTTGGCAATATACATTATACTCATGTAATTAAACAAGACATACAAATTGATATCAAATCAACCCTCATGCACCTCCCCCTGGGTATCACTGCTTGAACTCTTATCTAAAAATAATAATAAATCGATGAAATGAGTCATATGGATCCAGTAACCACTTCTATTTTAACAAGTATGTAGAGACTAATTGCAAGATAGTTAAGTAGGCAAATTATATATAAAATATAATCTTCTAAAAATATTAATAGTACAAAAGAACATTTTCATATATATATATATATATAACTTCCTCAACCATTCTTATAACCTTCTTAAATGCTCACAGAACCCATGAGCTACAAAATATAATAGGTTTAGTCTCTTTGACAAGACTACACCAAGCTCTCCAATAATGAGGTGTAGCCTGGCTAAAGGCTATAGTACTCATATCAGACTATAGGTTCCCTTTCCATCGAGCATGGAAAGGTATCACCTATCCCTTGAACTGACCCTTAACCTGGCAAAAGGAAAGGATGATACCAAAGGCCCTGAAAATATCAAAGCCATTCACTATGAGCACAGCGGCGGTTAAACTTGTAAGAGGCAAGCTTCACCCAAGAGGGGGGTGAATTGGGTGATGTTATAAATTTTTCATTTGAGATGGTGATATGTAAATATAGTGGATAGAGTAGAGTAAAGAAGATTTGAACACAGAGAGTTATACTGGTTCGGCCTAACAACAATGCCTACGTCCAGTCCTCAGAGATCAAGACCTACTGAGCTTTTCACAATATCTCCAAGATTCAATGGGCTCTCAGAACGCCACAAGACAACAATCGTCCTTGAATGGACTACGAGCAGAAATATTCTCTCAACAAGAAACTTCTCTCCCCCTTACGACAAGTCTTATGTGCAGAGAAATAACCTATGACTCTTCTCACTTGCTTATGTATACAAGACTTATGAGCAGCAACGTTTTCTTCTGCTTACACCACTGTAAGTCTTATGAACAACAACGTTCTCTCCTGCTTGTATCTTATAAGACTTATGAGTGAAAAATACTACAAGGAATTCTCTCAACTGCTTCTCTCGTAAGGAATAACTACCCTCTCAAGATCCCACTACCTTGAGATTACACAAACATAGAATTTTGAGTTTGTATGAAGACTCTCTTACAGAGTAAATGAATAAACACTGAAGATCAAAAGTGTATACAGAGAAATCAGATGAATAATAGAGAATTGATATGAGCTTGTGAATTCTTGTGCTATGTTGCTTTCTTGATTATCCTTGAATCTCTGTATATATAGTTGCTTCAGTTTTTGCCCGTTTTGGAAATCAACATTTGAGGAGCGGGACTTTGCAACTATTGAAGGACACGCGTACGTTTGAATATTCTGAATGCGGTAGGTGCGAACGTGACTATAATCATATTGTCTGCCGTTGTTTGACTTTCCTCATGTGGTTCATTTCAAACGTTCATATTCCTGTATCATACTTTTAAAACATTCAAAACAATGTTAAACAAAGATAAAAAGTAATGATGATATGAATTAATAACAATAAACTATATTCGTAATGAACGTTGTGATACTTAGCATTTTCTGTGGTCAAACAGGGCATCACTCGAGCATGAAAGGCTCACTTCGAGTGATCTCCTATTTTCCTTCATATACCTCTGTTATCGGGTTGTGCTTGCATAGAAAATCAGAGAGACAAAATCTTCACTCGCGGGTGAAGAGGGGTCTCACTCGAGCACAAAATCTATGCTCGAGTGATCTTTGCACTTTACACTGGGAGTGTCTTCTCGGGTCATCACTCGCATACCATTTTGACAAGAGTGAGAATATACACTCGCGGGTGATATGGACCCTCACTCGAGCATACTTACCTCTGCTCGAATGAGAAGCATATTCTCAAGGAATATGCTCTCTAAACCATCACTCGCATCAGAATTTCAGAGGGATAGAATTTTCACTCGCGAGTGATGTGGGCCCTCACTCGAGCACACTTACCCCTGCTCGAGTGAGAAGCATATTCTCAAGGAATATGCTCTCTTGAACAAGCACTCGCAACTGATCTTGAGAGGGATGGAAATATTACTCGCAAGCATGGACGTGTCACTCGAGCATGGACAGGTGTGCTCGAGCACACTTGTACTTTTCTGAATTTCAAGACTCTCGGCCAAGTACTCGCAGTGCCTTGCTCGAGCACAGAATACTCATGCTCGAGTATTGATGTCTCTGCTTCGAGTGAATGATGGAATCATGCTATTACTTACTCTCGGCCAAGCACTCGCATGCCCTCACTCGCATGTGTGCTCGAGTGAGAATGACTTCTCTGCTCGAGTGCATACCTTGTGCTTCGAGTGATCCATTGAATACAAAGGGAGAATGTCTCTCGGGTACTTACTTCCTGGCTTTCTCTCACACCTGCTCGAGTACAGAAGTGATTTGTGCTCGAGTGCATATTTCATGCTCGAGCACTCAAGTGCAATTTCACAGCAGATATCAGCAAACTTCAAATATGCATTTGGTAACTTGGAATCTTTTCCTAACCTTCTAAAAACATGTTTTAATCATAATTGAATTATTGTTATCATCAAAACTTGGGATCTAACATTCTCCCCCTTTTTGATGATGACAAAACTCTTTGTGATGAAGGTTTAAAATAAATTGAATGAAATTGAAAAGTTTTGAAATTTCTTCAAAGTTTCCAAAATGCATATCAAGTTTAAGTTCCAAATTCAAGTTTTCCTGCAATGCTTCCTCTGGACACTTAACAGCCAAGATAAATATAGTATGAGGTATATAACTTAACAAGAGCATTGAAATTTTGATAATTAAAAAACTTGAACCATGTCATTAACTTTAACAACTTTGAACAACACAAGATAACTTCAAAATAGTAAAATGACATACATATACACACCCTACAGCCTACAAAAGCTCAGAAGACATCACACATCCTTCTCCCCCGTTTTGTCAACATCAGAAGGGGGTTCTGGAGGTGGAACAAAAGATATCATTGCAGAGAGAGGGTCAATGGGCTAGTCAGGAGGAGATGGTGGTTGAGGGACAAATGTAACATCTACATTAGACTGAGGATCAGTGAAAAGTACATGAGTCTCTGGATGAGGGGGTGAGGTATGAGTGGTCTCTGGAGGCACCCCGGAAGATGAGGAGGGAAAATGTGAATGCAGGAAGGTCTCCATATTAGTGATCCTCTGTGACATCTCATCTTGTGTTTTGAACATCAGTTCAAAGTTAAGATTGGCCTGGTCTACCAATTTAATAACTTGTGATTCTATCTTCTCCACAAGCTTCTCATACTCAGTCACTAACTCCTTCTTCAAACTTGATACAGCTTGATTAATTACCTCAGACAGATGATTGAACAGAGAGGCATTGAGAAATGAAGGAGGAGGAATAGGGCCTTGTGCAGATGATTGTGCCTCATCTCCTCTGGATGGAGTGGCTTCCCTCTTTGATGTGGCTTTGGTCCGACTCACTGGAAGATTGATACCCATGTGAGTTAATTGAGTCTTTCCAAACCTTGAGATGAGAACCCTTTCTTTTCCTTCCAAGTACCAGATTTTTTTTTTCATTAAGATGAAGGAAACAAGTTGAGGGTAAGGTATGGTTGTGGATCTTGTTGAAGAAAATCGAAACCTTCTCATCTTACTAAAAATGATCTCCCCTACATTCCTTTGTTGCCCAGCAACCAATGAAGCCAATAGATAGTAATCCTTTTGTGCAAAGTGAGTAAAGTTTTTGGATTTATTGACTATGCTCCGGGAATAAATGTAATGAAGGATTCTGTGATGATCAGGCATATCAATAGGCTTGAAAGTGAGGGGGCCAATTGGGTCTTTTGGTCTCAAAATGTTAAAAGTTTCATTGGCAGAGAATGAGGGTGGATCAGTAGGAGGTGCCACATAACCAAGTAAATCATTTATGATTTTGGCAGAAATCATAATGAATTTCCCTCTAATGGTTGTAGACACAGCTTCTTCAATCAAATCCCCGGATCTAGACATAATATTATGAGTTTTCATGTTGGAATAAAATGTCTTTACAACAGTGGGGGAATATGGCAAATGAATTTCTAACCAAGGAGCATAGTATTGAAGATAAGGGTATAAGTCCAAATGACAATTCTTTTTCAGATAATCCAAATCAACATATACTACAGGGCAGAAATGTCTATGCTTAAATTCATCATCATATACCTTCTGTGGTAAAGCCTTAAGCTCTGTCACATTGAATCCCTCAGGAGGACTAGTGAGTTGGTCATCCACTGGTGCTTGAGAGGCAGAAGGTGCTCCTGAAGCAGAGGCACTTGGTTGATGTGAACTTGAAGCACCAGCTTGAGAAACAATTTTCCCAACTATCTTGTCCAGTTTTGATTTCTCTATGGCTTCACGGAGTTGTTTACTGTAGGTATCCCCAGAAGAAGAAGATGATTGGGGTTGCTCTGAATCCTTCTTCTTTCCCTTTCCTTGTACCTCTTTGGATTGAGACCAGGTGATTATGGGTTCCTTGAAGACCACACCTTTTAATTTCTTTTGAGGAGGTTGGTCTTTCTTGGAAACTTGAGGCTTTGGGTGAGGTTTCTTAGCGGGAGTTCTCTTTTTGGTCTTAGGCTTTGGAGGAGGTGAAGGTGAGGGAGAGTTTTTGGGAGATGGAGGAGTAAGTTCAGGGGTTCCAGATTCACTGGCAGCAGAGTGAGTGGAAGAAGGAGAATGAGACTTTTGAGAAATAGAGGGTAACTTTGTTCTTGCCATTGAAGAGTGGAAGAGAAACAAAAACTCTTGTTTTTGAAGGAAGAAAATACAAGTAGAGATTAGGGCACAAGTGAAGAATGCAGAAGATAAGAATCACCTCTTATAGAAGATTGAGAGGTTGTAACGGCGATTTGAAGCAGGAGGACGTGATTGAATGATGAGAAAACGGTTGAAGATGATGAGTTGTGTCTTTCGAGTGAGAGAGCACTTCGAGTGAGAGGAGGAAGTGCGACGTTCTGAGCTCCCTAGTAACTGATATAAGTGACAGTGCTCGAGCATGAACCCTAGTGCTCGAGTGATGTTCATACTGTGCTCGCGAGTGTTCTATCTGTGCTCGAGTGATGTTCTGGAAAAATACAGAAACAAGTATAATGTACCTGGATTGTTGATTCCCTGACATATTTTGCACCTTTGTACTCAAATCCTCCAAGATCATTTGAGTAACCATGATGTGGATAGCTTTTGCACAGAAATTCTTCTTCCTCACTCGAGCAGGCATTCCTCACCTCAAGCATGTTCATACCATGCTCGAGTGAGACTTCCTCACTCGCGAGTGAGCTCAATTCTCACTGTAGTTTATAATATATTCCCTTGGTATTAATAACTCCTCTGTTAACCTCTGTTTTCCATGTTAGGAAGCAGAGTATTATAAATAGTGCTGTGCTCGAGCAGAGCTTCTTGTGCTCGAGTGACACAGCTTCTCACTCGAGCAGTACCTCCAGTGCTTCAAGTGAGACTCCTGCAAAAACAAATTTTGGCCACTCCGATGCCAAAGTCAGTATGGTTATCATCAAAACAAACATTTAATTAAACTTTTTAACAAGAAATCTTACAACTCATTGGGATTAACCATTCCCAATTCTCTTCGAATATAGAGAAATTGCTCTTTTGCAATTGGTTTCGTGAAAATATCCGCAAGTTGAAGATGAGTTGGTATGAATTCCACTTTGACATCTTTCTTTTGAACATGATCTCGAATGAAATGATGTCGAATGTCTATATGCTTGGTTCTTGAATGTTGTACAGGATTCTTTGCCAAGCTTATCGTGCTAGTATTATCACAATAGATTGGAATTTCTTTTAAATAAATTCCCAAATCTTGAAGTTGTTGTTTTAACCACAGCACTTGAGAACAGCAACTTGCCACAGCTATATATTCAGCTTCAGTCGAAGATAATGAAACTGTGTTCTGCTTCTTGCTGAACCATGACACTAGAGAACCTCCGAGAAATTGACATTGTCCACTGGTACTCTTTCTGTCAGTTTTATATCCACCGTGATCTGAATCTGAATAAGCCATTAAGTACTCGTTCCCTCTCTTTGGATACCAAAGTCCAAGCTCTGAAGTATCTCCTAGATATTTGAAAATTCTTTTTACTGTCTCTGCATGAGATACTTTAGGATTGGATTGATACCTTGCACACATTCCTACACTGAACTGAATATCTGGCCTGCTTGCTGTAAGATAGAGTAATGAACCAATCATTCCTCTATACTTTGTGATGTTGAAGCTAGGTCCCTTTACATCAGCATCCAGCAATGTTGTAGAACTCATTGGAGTATCAGCTCCGTTAGCATTATCTAGTCCATATTTCTTTAACAACTCTTTCAAATATTTTGTCTGAGATATAAATATACCATTCTTCTTTTGTTTAATCTGAAGTCCAAGGAAGAAGTTCAATTCTCCCATCATAGACATTTCAAATTCTCCCTGCATAATCTTAGAGAATTCTTGACACATAGATTCATTAGTAGCACCAAAAATAATATCATCAACATAAATTTGAACTATTAGAATATCATTTTTGTTATGTTTGATGAATAGAGTTGTATCAACTTTACCTCTGACAAAACCTTGATCAAGAAGAAATTTGCTTAGTCTTTCATACCAAGCTCTGGGTGCTTGTTTCAAACCATATAATGCTTTCTTAAGTTTGAAGACATAATCAGGTTTTGTTTCATCTTCAAAACCAGGAGGCTGTTCGACATAAACTTCCTCCATAATATAACCATTTAGAAAAGCGCTTTTTACATCCATTTGATAAAGTTTAAAACTTTTGATGCAAGCAAAAGCTAAGAGTACTCGTATTGCTTCCAATCTTGCCACTGGAGCATATGTTTCCTCATAATCAATACCTTCTTCTTGATTATAGCCTTTGGCAACCAATCTTGCTTTATTTCTCACAATGATTGCTGATTCATCAAGTTTATTTTTGAAAACCCATTTGGTCCCTATAACCGTATGATCTTTAGGTCGAGGAACCAAATCCCAAACTTGATTTCTTTGAAATTGATTTAATTCTTCTTGCATAGCAATCACCCAATCATTGTCAGATAAAGCTTCTTCTATATTAGAAGGTTCAATCTCAGAAATAAAAGCAGAAAATGTTACCTCATTGAGGATTCTATTTCTGGTTTTGACACCTTCATGAATATCTCCTATAACTTGATCAATTGGATGATCCTTCATATGTCTCCAGGCTTTAGGTTGATCATGATCATCAACATCTTCCAAATTTTGAAGATCATTTGTTTCAAAATCATCCTGCTTTGAAATAGATTTGTTTTTCTTGATTGAATCCATTTCTTCTTCATCATTAAGTTTTGTCTGAGTTTCAATTTCATCAAACACAACATGAATAGATTCTTCAATAGTACATGTTCTTTTATTGAAAACTCTATAAGCTTTACTTCTATTAGAATATCCTAGAAAAATACCTTCATCAGACTTTGAATCAAATTTGCCTAAATTTTCCTTACCATTGTTGTGAATGAAACACTTACACCCGAAGATATGAAGATGAGCAATATTTGGCTTTCTTCCTTTGTAAAGTTCATATGGTGTCTTTCCAAGAGATTTGCGAATATATGCTCTGTTTGAAATATAGCATGCAGTACTCATTGCATTTGCCCAAAACACTTGTGACATTTTTTTTTCATTAAGTAATGCTCTTGCCATTTCTGTAAGTACTCTGTTCTTCCTTTCCACTACTCCATTTTGTTGAGGTGTTCTAGGGGCTGAGAAGTTGTGATCTATTCCTTCATTGTTGCAGTAATCTTCAAACAGTTGATTATCAAATTCTCCTCCATGATCTGTTCTAATAGAGACAATAGAAATACCTTTCTCATTTTGAACCTTTTTGGCAAACATAATAAATTCAGCAAAAGTTTCATCTTTTGAGGCAATAAATATAGTCCATGTGAATCTTGTAAAATCATCAACAATTACTAATGTATATAAATTTCCACCAAAACTTTTTACTCTTGCAGGTCCTACCAAATCCATATGAAGCAATTGTAAAGGTTTTGAAGTAGAAATTTCATATTTTGTTTTAAAAGAAGATTTAGTTTGTTTGCCTTTTTGACATGCTTCACAAATCATGTTATCTTTGAATTTGAGTTTGGGAAGACCAACAACTAAATCTTTTCTGATCAATTTGTCAAGTTGATTCATATTGACATGAGCCAAACGCTTATGCCATAACCAACTTTCCTCTGATCGACTAAGAAAACAATTTTCAGAAGGATTTGAATTTAAATCAATTGTATAACAATTACCGTCCCTTTGAGCTCGGATTTTTGCCTTGATAGTTTCTTTGTTCAGAAGTAGATCTTTCTTACTTACTATCAAGCATTCTTTTGAGTCGAAAATCACCCAGTTATCTTTGTCAGTGCTTTGGCTTACGCTTAAGAGATTGTGGCATAATCCTTCAACATAATA
Organism: Inga leiocalycina; assembly: GCA_963242795.1. Taxonomy (NCBI): domain Eukaryota; kingdom Viridiplantae; phylum Streptophyta; class Magnoliopsida; order Fabales; family Fabaceae; genus Inga; species Inga leiocalycina. The sequence continues at coordinate 47,668,384 of OY725324.1, forward strand.
TACTCCGTTGATTTGAAAGCCATCTGTTCTTCCCACTTCACCAATTCCAGCAATACGTCCGGATTGATTTCCTCCAAAAGTCACCTTTCCTCCTTCTCTAGGTTCAAACATGGTGAACTTATGTTTGTCACCAGTCATGTGTCTCGAACATCCACTATCAATATACCATTTATTCACTCGAGATGCTTTGAGACATACCTAGAATAAGATGATCAAGTTTTAGGTACCCACACTTTCTTGGGTCCTTTGTGGTTAGTATTTGGAATATGTGTCCCTCTCGGAACCCATTTATATGTTCCAACAACTTTTCCCTTTTTGAAATAACACGATGAAGTATAATGTCCTTTCCTATTACAAAAATTGCATGACACAAATGGATTTGATGTATGCACAGAATTCCTGAAATATTTAAGATAGTCTCTACTACTCTTCTTATTCTTATCATGCACAGCATTATATCCAATTCCAGATTTATCAAATGAAACTTTCTGAGAGTTTAAAATAACCTTGAGAGTTTCACTTCCTCTAGTAAACTTTTCAACAATCTTTGTTAAATCTTCTATTTTCTTATCTTTCTCTTTACACATTTCATATGATGATATGACATTACTTTCTAGTTCTTTTACCTTCTTCTTATAACTAACCATTTCTTTAGCAACTTTGATGAACTCTGTATGCAATGCATTATATTCAGATAATAATTCATCATAAGAAGGTTCAGAGTCACTTACCTCAGAGTCTGATTCTTCTTCCTTAGCTACCAAGCATAGATTTGCTACTTCGTCGTTGTCATTTTCTTCGTCTGACGAACTATCACCCCAAATAGATGATATATATGCTTTCTTTTTCAACTTCTTTTTGTCTTTGTTTCTGAAGCATTCAGATTTGATGTGTCCTGGTTTCCCACATTCATAGCATACTATTTGTTCTTTGTTTTCTTTCTTGCTTGGTCCACCTTGATAATTCTTGAAATTCCTTTGTCCTCTTCTGTAGAATTTCTTGAACTTTCTCACGATCATTCCCATTTCATCATCACTAGGAACATCTTCATTCTCAGAAGTTTCTTCTTCTTCTTTGTTAGCTTTAAATGCAACACCCTTTTTCTTTTTATCATCGAATTCTTCAAGTTCCTTTTTGAATCTCAACTTACCTTCATATTCAGAAAGACTTCCAAAGAGAGCAGCTACGGATCTCATAGACTCTCCTTTGGCTTCTTCGATGGCTGTCACCTTTGCTTCCCACTCTTTCGTAAGGATATTAAGAATTTTTCTTACCTGGGAATTTTGATCAAACGACTTTCCAAGAGCAGATAATTGATTAACAAGATGAGTATACCTTAGTTCAAATTTTGATATATTCTCTCCAGATTTCATACGAAATAAATCATATTCTGTAATCAAAGTATTGATTCTATTCTCTTTAATTCCAGATGTACCTTCGTGAGCAATTTCAAGAGCATCCCACATATCTTTGGCAGTAGGTAAAGTACATATACGAAAATATTCTTTTTGACTAAGAGCACTCTGTATCATTAAAATGGCTTTACTATTTAATGTTACTAACCTCTTGTCATTCTCATCAAACTCATCTGGACTCTTTTTAACTGCTCTATCTTCGATTTTCTTTATTGGAACATAGTCACCATCTTGTATAACATTCCACAATCCGTACTCGTTGGCCATCACGAACACTCTGAATTTGGCTTTCCAGAACGAAAAATGTTCTCCAGCAAAACCAGGAGGTCTAGTGATTGAAGCACCGTCTGGAAGGATATTTTCACCCATTGTTGCCATTTGTTGGAACCTTCTCAAGCTGTTAGGCTCTTCGGAGAAGACGAGGCTCTGATACCAAATGTAAGAGGCAAGCTTCACCCAAGAGGGGGGGTGAATTGGGTGATGTTATAAATTTTTCGTTTGAGATGGTGATATGTAAATATAGTGGATAGAGTAGAGTAAAGAAGATTTGAACACAGAGAGTTATACTGGTCCGGCCTAACAACAATGCCTACGTCCAGTCCTCAGAGATCAAGACCTACTGAGCTTTTCACAATATCTCCAAGATTCAATGGGCTCTCAGAACGCCACAAGACAACAATCGTCCTTGAATGGACTACGAGCAGAAATATTCTCTCAACAAGAAACTTCTCTCCCCTTACGACAAGTCTTATGTGCAGAGAAACAACCTATGACTCTTCTCACTTGCTTATGTATACAAGACTTATGAGCAGCAACGTTTTCTTCTGCTTACACCACTGTAAGTCTTATGAACAACAACGTTCTCTCCTGCTTGTATCTTATAAGACTTATGAGTGAAAAATACTACAAGGAATTCTCTCAACTGCTTCTCTCGTAAGGAATAACTACCCTCTCAAGATCCCACTACCTTGAGATTACACAAACATAGAATTTTGAGTTTGTATGAAGACTCTCTTACAGAGTAAATGAATAAACACTGAAGATCAAAAGTGTATACAGAGAAATCAGATGAATAACAGAGAATTGATATGAGCTTGTGAATTCTTGTGCTATGTTGCTTTCTTGATTATCCTTGAATCTCTGTATATATAGTTGCTTCAGTTTTTGCCCGTTTTGGAAATCAACATTTGAGGAGCGGGACTTTGCAACTATTGAAGGACACGCGTACGTTTGAATATTCTGAATGCGGTAGGTGCGAACGTGACTATAATCATATTGTCTGCCGTTGTTTGACTTTCCTCATGTGGTTCATTTCAAACGTTCATATTCCTGTATCATACTTTTAAAACATTCAAAACAATGTTAAACAAAGATAAAAAGTAATGATGATATGAATTAAAAACAATAAACTATATTCGTAATGAACGTTGTGATACTTAGCATTTTCTGTGGTCAAACAGGGCATCACTCGAGCATGAAAGGCTCACTTCGAGTGATCTCCTATTTTCCTTCATATACCTCTGTTATCGGGTTGTGCTTGCATAGAAAATCAGAGAGACAAAATCTTCACTCGCGGGTGAAGAGGTGAAGACGGGTCTCACTCGAGCACAAAATCTCTGCTCGAGTGATCTTTGCACTTTACACTGGGAGTGTCTTCTCGGGTCATCACTCGCATACCATTTTGACAAGAGTGAGAATATACACTCGCGGGTGATATGGACCCTCACTCGAGCATACTTACCTCTGCTCGAGTGAGAAGCATATTCTCAAGGCATATTGTAATACCCCGAATTTTGAGACTCGAGGCTAGAGAATAAGCCTGAGATTAGTGGACTGCTAAGCCCGGTTTAGCAAGATCCCAAATTGTGATTAAGGGTTAATGACTCAAAAAGCGGAAGTCATTAGTGATAAATGAACCCTTTTGGAGATTATGGTGTGTTTTGGCACCCGATGTGATTCGTATGTGCTGTGAGCAGTGCCGGAAACCCTGTATTTAAGCTCAATTATGGATTAACATCTAAATTGACTTAAAATAGAGGGAAGGCGCATATTGTGGCTAAATGAAACGATATGAAGTGTTTGGTGCTGATTCAATGAGAATTACCGAAATCAGGGGCTAAACGGTAAAGTTACCGGCCAATTGATCGGTTGCCGAAGAGAAAACTCATTGGTAACTTCAAGATCAATGGTTGAGATTGATTTGTGTAGAGATCAAAGGGTGGAATCATGTGTGCAAGGGCCTATGTGAACTCATGAAGATGGAACAAGAGAGTGACACTTGGCACAATTTGAACCCTTGGATTTGGGTCAAATATTCAAAGTTTTTCCTCTCTTTTCTCTCCCTTACTTGGTCGGTTTTAGTGGCCAAAACTGATCCTCTCTTCATTCATTTCATCATCTCATCTCTCTCTCAAGACTCCATGGCGCCATGCTTCAAGGGGGAAAGAGAAAAGAAAAAGGTGATGTTTTGGCATTGTTCTTGTCCTCTAATGTTCAAACACTCTTCATTAATATTGTTCATAGTGATGAGAGCTTCATCTCTATGGTTTTAGATTCTTGATTGGTGGTGTTTGATGGCTTGAGGAAATTTGGAAAGATGGAGAATCAAAGAGTTGGTTTGAGAAAGGGGAAGAGGTGAGTATGTGAAGACTTTTGATCTAAGTTTTGTGAGTTTTGGTTGAGCTTTGTGAATTTCGAATTTTGCCCTGATTTTCTTGTGATTTTGGATTGGATGAATTGGTTTGTGTTTTATGTTGAAAATGGTGCCATGTTGTGGTATTTAATCATTGGAATTGGTTTGAATTGGATTGGACACAATGGTTGCAAAACTGGAAATTCTGTCCAGTGAGAATTCTGTCTGGGCAGTCTGTTTGTGTTGCCGTTTTGAATGGGCAAATGATGTTATAAAATTCTGAAACTTTCCAGTCTTGAAGTTCACATCTTAAGCTTCAAAATGGACATATAACTTGTGCCATTTCGTTTTGGGAACTGGGAGTTATAGCTGTCCAAAGTTTGAGGTCGAAAATGGATTCTGTTTTGGGACAGTCTTGAATGTTTGGGAATTCTGTATTTGTGTGGTGATTTCCAGTAATGTCCAGTATTTTTCCTGTGTAGAGAACTTGAATAGCTTTCATTTGGCTTTGGGATCACCTCATTTCGATTTTTGTGGAATTAGTTATGATTTTTGGAAGTTCAGCCAGAAACTGGATTTTATTGGGCCGCGGCCCAAGGATGTTGGGCCGCAGCCCAAATGTTTCTGTGCGTCTCTGGACAGCCTTGGGCCGCAGCCCAAGGATTGTGGGCCGCGGCCCACCCCCAAAAATCAGTGTTTTGTATTTTTAAAAGGTGATCTTTGGTCAAGTGTTTCCCAAGCCTTTAGGCATATGCTTAGGCTTTGATTAGCCACCTAAAGGTCATGAATGGTAACCAACATTAAGTGTTTGAGAGTTAAGGAATTGGAAAAGGGATTAACCCTATGTCCTTGCTTTGATTATAGGGTTGGTGTTCGCCCTGGACGTGGTTCGGTATTTGTTTTGATCGCGAGTAAGCGGAGCTGGAGCTTACGTGGAAAGAGTGTAGGGAACTTACCTCTTTTGCATGCTTTGATATTTGTGTTGGTGTTTTGATGCATGTATTGCTTTGCTTGATTATGTGAAACATGTATGAATGATGGTAGCTCTGTTTCTAGTTATGCTATGGCCATGAGTATGTTGTTGAAACATTGAGCACGCAGATATGTCATTGTGTGAACATGAGTTTTGTATTGCAAGCATGTCATGCATTAAACACATATCATACATGCATATAGGTATCTGTTTCCTACTGAGATTCTCTCGAATCTCACCCTCCCCTACCAACATTTTAGACAGGGTAGGTGGATCGAGGATGGAGGCAAGCAACCAGGGGCGACGAGGCTTCCTTCGGAATATTTGAGTTGGTAGTTGGTTATCATAGTTCGGAGTATTATGTATATTTGGATTTAGATTTGGATATGTACGGATTGGAATATGTTTGGATATGATATTTGTAGATGTATTTGAGAGGATTTGTGTAATCCCCATGTTGAAATTGTAAAGGGCGAATGTGCCCTATGAATTCTATGTAAAGGTATGAACCCGGGGGTTGCCGGGAAGTTATTGTTATACACTCTGATATTTGTTTAAATGTGATATTCCGCGTGATGTAATTGTATTCGAAATTGAATATGAGACCAGGTTAATTAGATTTCGAAAGTGATTTGTGAAAACCCTATCGTGAAGATGGGAATTTAAATAAGTTTTGTTTCTTATGGTCTCTATTTCATTTTAATTGCGTATTTCGGATATAATTACGGCAGGGGGTTACAAATATGCTCTCTAAACCATCACTCGCATCAGAATTTCAGAGGGATAGAATTTTCACTCGCGAGTGATGTGGGCCCTCACTCGAGCACACTTACCCCTGCTCGAGTGAGAAGCATATTCTCAAGGAATATGCTCTCTTGAACAAGCACTCGCAACTGATCTTGAGAGGGATGGAAATAGTACTCGCAAGCATGGACGTGTCACTCGAGCATGGACAGGTGTGCTCGAGCACACTTGTACTTTTCTGAATTTCAAGACTCTCGGCCAAGTACTCGCAGTGCCTTGCTCGAGCACAGAATACTCATGCTCGAGTATTGATGTCTCTGCTTCGAGTGAATGATGGAAGCATGCTATTACTTACTCTCGGCCAAGCACTCGCATGCCCTCACTCGCATGTGTGCTCGAGTGAGAATGACTTCTCTGCTCGAGTGCATACCTTGTGCTTCGAGTGATCCATTGAATACAAAGGGAGAATGTCTCTCGGGTACTTACTTCCTGGCTTTCTCTCACACCTGCTCGAGTACAGAAGTGATTTGTGCTCGAGTGCATATTTCATGCTCGAGCACTCAAGTGCAATTTCACAGCAGATATCAGCAAACTTCAAATATGCATTTGGTAACTTGGAATCTTTTCCTAACCTTCTAAAAACATGTTTTAATCATAATTGAATTATTGTTATCATCAAAACTTGGGATCTAACAAAACCATATGGTATAAAAGAACCAAACCTTCCTCAACCACAACTCACCACATTCAACATCTCAACATCAAATATCATAATTTATTCTCATATATTCCATATTCAATATTATGCATCATCAATCATTCAAAACTATTCCAGCTCACTTAACTAGCAAGTTTACTAAAAATCTAATTCATACTATCATTGTACATTTTTCATATATAAAATACGTTAACATATTTATAGCAATTAAAATACCAACATATACTTATAATCACTTCAACAAGCATATAAGATAAATTGAAAAGTGGTCACCTTGAATTCTTGACAACTAAACTTGAGAGACTTCAAGTTCAACAAGCCAAATTCACTCTAGAATGAATATATAATTACATGTTAAAAAATTTATTAATAATTGGAAACTAATACAAAATAACCCCCCATAATTAACTCACTTTAATCTCCGTAAAAAAGTAACAACATTTTATCTATTTCCTCAAATTCTATAAAAATCAAATTCTTAAAATTTCATCACCCTATTTCACTTAATAAGATCTTTAACAACAAAAATTCTCTAATCACTTTAACTTCAATAAATCATAAACTTATTGATATCAACATCCTAGATTAATTAAATCTGTTTTCTAGCCTATAGAGCATAATCTAATTATTAAACAATATTGAAACCTCCACATAATTTAAACCCTATCAAACTCTAATTTTTAATATCAAATTATAATTTATAATTTCATATAACACCAAATCTATAAAAACTAAACCTATTAGAATTTCAATAATACATCCAATAACCCAAATAAATTATTTAATCTAAATTTAATCGGTTAAAAGTCTAATATAGAATTATTTATAGGCTAATTATATAGAAAACTCATTATAAAATCATATACCAACTAAATAACTAAAGTAAATTAATTAAATTAACTATTAATCATTTTCTATATTTCTACAGTCATATATTGACAAAAATCAAAATTGCCTAAGATCCTAATTCTAAAATATTCTCTAATCAATACAAGATTACTATCATAAGAAAGAGAAAATTATTTGGAACATTTTCTATGAAAAACATTTTGTGATTAGAAGTGATTTTGAGTACCTTATTGATCCCCAAAAAATTGAAAATACCCTACCAGCACCTCGCCTCCAGCACCTCGCCCTCATCCTCTCAGCACAACACTTAATTCTTTTCTTTACGTGAAGTGATTACGGAGAGGGGGTGTTATACCTCTACCTAATGAATTTAACATTTTATTAATAATATATATATATTTATTTAATGAGACATAATTATATATTTTTTGTCTTAAAATATTATAAGGGCACCATTATAATGGCCGGTGCCATTTTGATTGGGGTGGGGGGCGCCATCCACTTTTGGTGCCACCTACTCCATTATATTTTTTTTCATTTTTTTAATTATATATATATATATAATGTTTTATTATTATTATTATTTTAATATTATATATATATATATATACACACATTTTAACATAATTATTTCTTAATTATAATTATATCCTATAAATAAAAATCAAGATGTTACACGACACTCATATCCACAACCTCCTTGAAAACTTTCTCGATTGTCCACTAGTCAATTCATTACCTTTAAAGGTGTTTGATTGTGTTGTCTTTGTTCACAAAGATGATGGCAACAAATTTGCTATTCAAGCTGACAAATGTATATTTCTTAGCTACTCTTCTACTCAAAAAGGGTACAAATGCTATAGTCCTACTTCCAATAAGCTTATTATCTCTCGGGATATTGTCTTCTCAGAAGAAACATATTATCCCAAATTGCTTATTTAGGGGGAAGTATAATGATATTGAATGGCTAGTTCTAGAAGAATCAAACTCCAAATGCTTACCACACACATCACCACTGTCACAACCACAACTTAACCTTATAGCCACCATTGACTCATTTGCTCCCACATGCCAACCTAGTCCTACCCAACTTAATCATGAATCTGAACATATTCCAATTCAACCTGAACCCACACCTAACGAGTTGGAAACAAATATTGAGATCAATTCAGGGATGGATACCGAACCAAAACGAGAGGAAGAGTCCAGACTACAAGTTCGAGATGAACCAAACACTAGTAGAACTATCTCTTCCATTCAAAGGAATGACCTTGACCATGCCACGTGTCTTTTATTCATCTTCAATTATAGCGTATTTAGGTGAGCCACTGCAGGCCGAAAACACGCAGTCATTGACTAAAAGCACAGTGGGGGTGAAGAAATCTTATTTGGGTTCACGTTTTGCTTCACCGAGCTTCTCCACCAAAAGTGGCTTCTGGAAAAAGCCCACAAAAGATGCTTTTTTTCCGCAGTGCGGCTTCACAATGAAACAGAGAAGTGATCGTTACTGCTTTGCCTTATTCGGTTGTCTAGTGTTGGGATTTGTCAAGCTTGGCATTTTTTGGGCACGAGGCATATCGTAAGTCATCGGCGTTGTTGCATGTCACCAATTTCAGTAACCTAACTGTGAAGCTCGTTGGTGGGGTTGTCTTCATCAGCAAAGCATCATCACAATAGTCGGCTAAAGTATCGAAGGAAGGGAGAGCGAAGTAGGGCCCAACATTGAGGATACATGAAGCAAGACAATCTAAGCAAGAAGATTGCATAGAAAGAGGGAGGGGATGAGGAGGATAGGTACTAGAAGTAGAGAGAGAGAGAGAGGATATTATGTGATAATTATATAATCTAATATTTGAAAGATAACATGTATCATCAAATTTTTTTATTGTTCATTATTAATAAAATATAAAATTTCAATAGTAATAATGTGATGAATATAATGATATAATTGCATATTATACAAATCACATCATTACTGATGACTATTACATGTTTTTTTTTAAAAAAATACAAATCTAAGCTCGTTAATATCTATAAATAATATAGGGTGAAGGTGCAAAAATACCCATATACATATGTCACATGTGCGTCTGGCACCATTTACATTCCTTGGGTGCAAAAATACCCATGATCTTTACAAAAAGGGGCAAAAATACCAGCTCTGTCAATTGAGGTAAACGACCGTTAAGTTTTTTTTGTGGGCCCCACTTTAATATTTTTTAATTAATTATTTTAAGGGCTAAGGTGCAAAATTACCTATCTACATATCCTTTGGGTGCAAAAATACCTATGATCATTAAAAAAGTGGACAAAAATGCCGACTTCGTTAACGAAGGGAAACGACCGTTAATTTCTGATTTTGTGAGCCCACTTTAATCATTTTTAAATAATTATTTAAAAAACTCTCACCCTCTCTCTCTCTTCTTGCACCCCTTTCCCTCTCACTCTCCTTTCTCTCTCCTCGTCCAAACTAGAGCCTCACCTTCACACCGGCAATAACTCTCTAAGGCCACCCACATTGTCACCGCCTTTATACTACCCGCTCCCTCCAAATGCCCTTTTCATAGTTCATCATCGAAACTTTTACCTTTATTAACAAAGCCAGAAATTAATGAATATTTGCCTTCATTAATGGAGCTGGAATTTTGTCCCCATTTTTAATGATTATAGGTAATAATTAAAAGCTTAATGTAGAGAGGTATTTTAAGGTTTTAATTAATACCTATGATTATTAAAAAAAGTGGACAAAATGTTGCTTTTAGTTAATACCTATTATCATTTTGTCTGCTTTTTTAATGATCATAGCTTTTAATTAATACCTATGATCATTAAAAAAGGGGACAAAATTAAAGGCCATCACCATTAATGAAGATAAATGTTTGTTAATGAAGGGAAAAGTTTTGATGATGCACTACGGAAGAGCATTTGGAGGGAGTGGGTAGTATAAAGGAGGTGACCATGTGGGAGGTCGGAGAGAGTTATTACCGGTGTGAAGGTGGGGCTCTAGTTTGGACGGGGAGAGGGAAAGGGGTGCAGGAAGAGAGAGAGAGGGTGAGAGTTTTTTAAATAATTATTTAAAAATGATTAAAGTGGGCTCACAAAATTAGAAATTAATGGTCGTTTGCCTTCGTTAAAGAAGCTGGCATTTTTGTCCACTTTTTTAATGATCATAGGTATTTTTGCACCCGAAGGATATGTAGATAGGTAATTTTGCACCTTAGCCCTTAAAATAATTAATTAAAAAATATTAAAGTGGGGCCCACAAAAAACTTAACAGTTGTTTGCCTCAATTGACGGAGCTGGTATTTTTGCCCCTTTTTGTAAAGATCATGGGTATTTTTGCACCCAAGGAATGTAAATGGTGCCAGACGCACATGTGACATATGTAGATGGGTATTTTTGCACCTTTGCCCAATAATATAATATCACCACATTTCTTATTACTGATTTATTAATATTTTTAATATTTGAAAAAAATTTACTAATTAAGCTTCCTCATGCTTTTAGGAGAGATTAGCCTCCTCATCAAATATCCGTAGATTATCTTCAACACAAATGAATCATCTTTGTGACAAAATCATTTGCTTGTTCCGCTACTCCTTTATTTCAATTCCTAAAACCATCCATCACTATTAATTCCCTACAATGAGATATATATGAAAAATAGTGAAATATTCTCTTTTCTTGATAAGCAATAACTTTTATAATTAAAAGCTCAAATTAGTAATAAAAATAATAAAGAATAATGTGATTAATTCTCCTAAAATAATGGCTTGTCAATATTGTTCTATTATATATAGAAAGGAGGTCGACTAACTCAAAAACTCTCACTTGAAGGATCTTATTCCATTCATCATAGTTATTAAATTAAAACTGTCATTTATTGTAAAAGTTTACAATTCTTATTCCTAAACCATCATTTATGTACTAAATACATAATAGTTTTCTACGTGAGACCGTTATTTATTTTTATTGAAAGTCACGGGTTTTATATATAAATAGTTATGTATGTTACTGAATAAATAACAGTTGTAAAATGAGATCATTATGTTTCATGCATTTATTATCATATATTATGATGGTTGTTTACATATGCCTGTTAATTATTATCACAGCAATGAGCAGATCATGCCCTCACCAAACTCAATATATAACGGATGTTGTATTATAACTGTTTTAATAGGTCTAAAATAAATAACAGTTCAAAAATGTAATGTATTTATACTGAGCTTTTATAGCGCCTGCATATGTGACAATTTAGAATCATTACATATGGCAGATAATAACCATCATATATTGCGATTTTTGTAGTAACGTCACCAATATTACAGCCGCTAAAATAAAGAAAATAATATGAAACTTAAAAATTCAAATATGTTGAGATCTTAGGGTTTTTTTTGGCAACTAATTAAACCCTAATTAATAATTTAATTATAGTTAGGTTTAGGCCCAAGGCCCTTGGCAGAAACAACACTCTCCTTCAGGTTGGCAAATAGATGTCTATCATTCCTCACTTACTTTTAAGCTCCTAAAATTGTGTTCTTGCTAGTGCTTTAGTAAACATATCCCCTACTTGGTGTTTACATGAGACATGCGCCAATTCAATGATTCCATCATCTTCTTCTTCTTTGATGAAATGTTTGTCTATATCGACATGCTTTTTTCTTTCACGGTGAATAGGACTCTTAGCCATTACAATAGTAGACATACTATCATATGCAATCTGATAGGTATATCTGGTGTAAAATTCAATTCTTTGAGCACCCTAATTATCCACATGGCTTTACACACTTCATTAGCTAGGGCTCGTAACTCATCCTCTACACTACTTATAGACATCTGTTTCTTACTTTTCCATGTTAACAAGTTTCCCCATATAATAGTGCATTACCCTAAGGTAGATCTTCTGTCTGGTAGGAAACCTGCATGATCCGTATATGTGTAAATACATTTTCTTGGCATTGAATTTTAGCAAAGAAAAGTCCTCGGCCTGATGTCATTTTTAGGTAGTGTATGATTCTATAAACTGCTTCTATGTGCTCTTCCATGGGTTTATTTGCAAACCGGCTGACAACTCCAACTACAAAGCTTATGTTAGGATGCATGTGGGAAAGATCTAAGTTTTTACCAACCAATCTTTTGTACCTTTCAGCACTAACTAGTATTAGTTCTTTTCTTGGCTTCTTTTCTTTCTTATTTTCTATGCCTTTCATTGCTTCTTCCTCTTCTCTCTTATTTTTCGAGTTTGTGTCTAGGGTCTATTAGTATATCTGCTAGTTTTGCTCCCAAGATTCCTATTTCCATTGGCAAGTCTAGTATGTTCTTTCATTATGATATAGCAATCCCATCTCATGATTGTGCTACCTCTATACCTAGGAAGCATCTTAAACCTCCCAAGTCTTTCACTTCAAATTCTCTTTCTAGTGATCTCTTAAGCTTAGCTAACTCACCTATGTCATCCCTAATTAGAATACTATCATCAATGTATATAATAAGAATTGTCCTTTTACCTCTTGAGTGTTTCACACATAGTGTGTGTTTTCTTGGCATTGAATAAACTCTTTACCCTTTACTGCTTTGGCAAATTTCCTAAACCATGCTCTAGGAGACTACTTCAAGCCATAGAATAATTTGTAAAGTCAATATACCACTCCTAGAGTGTTATATTTTGACACACCCAGTGGGATTTTATATATACTTCCTTTTTTAAGTCATTATTGAGAAATGCATTTTTCACATCAAGTTGGTGTAATAGCCAATCTAGGTTTGTTGCAAGAGACAACAGTATTTGAATTGTATTTAACTTTGCAGCATGAGCAAAGGTCTCTTGATAGTCGATTATGTGAGTATGAGAATACCCTTTTTCCATCAGGCAAGCTTTATATTTGTTGATTGTACCATCAGGGTTGTATTTCTTCATAAAAACCCACTTACAACCTAGTGCCCATTTTCCAGGTCTAATTTTGCATTAAAGCCCTTAATTCTTCATCAATAGCTTTCTTCTTCCAATTCATGTCTTGAATAACTTCTTAAACAGTAATGGGTAACTGTTCATTTACTAGTCGAGTAACAAAGCTATGCATAGAAGGTGACAAATAGTCATATGAAACAAAGTTGCCTATAGGGTGCTAAGTGTATGATCTTACCCCCTTTCTTAAGGCAATAGACCATCCAATATCATCAGAACTTGGTGCTGGAGTCAAGTCAAGACACTGATCAATTGTAGAGGAAGATTCAGTATAGGAGGATGGTGTTGGGTTATCTCCTGTAGCTTCTTGTTCATCAGGAATATCCAAACCGGCTTCCTCCAGATTACTATTAGTGTTATTAATAAGGTTCAAGGTTGGTGTTGTGCAGTTCGGTTGGTACAGGAAGTGTAGTAGGAAGACAAGTACTTGGTGTTATGGGTGTTATGAAAGTTGGTGATGTTTTTGCTTCATGGAAAGACTCCCATTCACTCTTATTATCCCCCTGAATGGATGTTTTGGTATAATAACCCTGTGTTTCATTAAAGGTAATGTCTATGGTGACAAAAAACTTCTTCTGGGCTGGAGAATAGCACTTATAACCTTTTTGTGTAGAAGAATATCCCAAGAATATGCAATTCAGAGATCAATGGTCAAGTTTGCCACCATAATCATTATGAATATAAGCGATGCATCTAAAAGTGTTTTATTCAATGTTAGTCAGGACAAGTGAAGATGAATGAGAGGTAGATAGAACTTTGAATAGTATTTGGAAGTAAAGTGTTTTAAGGGTAAGCGATTGATGAGGTGTGTGGTAGTGAGAATGGCTTCCTCCAATAAAATTTGAGAACATTATGTATTAACATTAGGGCTCTGGTGATGTCAAGGAGGCGACTGGTTTTTCTTTTGATGGTACAATTTTGTTAAGGTGTATTGGCACAAGAGGTTTGGGGAACAATACCGTATTATTTAAGATAAGATTGGAGAGTAGTGTTTAGGTATTCACATCCATTATCACTTTGAAGGACTTGTATAGATGTGTTAAATCATAATTAGATCATTTTATAGTCTATGAAGATTTGGGTTAGGTCAGATTTATCTTTCATGAGGATTACCTATGTGAATTGAGTGTGACCATCAATTAGTGTTAAAATAAATTAGCATACGACAAAGATGTGGCATATTTCACAAGGAATAAAAGATGCAGTTTTATTCATTGAATTTGTGAATTCAGTAAATGACTGCATCACTACTGCTATTAAGCTGGGCATATGTATTGTTCCTTCGTAATCCTCTATGAAAAACAAATCCCCTCTTGTAACTTAGTAGTGCCAATAGTCTTCTTGTAATACCCTGAATTTTGAGACTCGAGGCTAGAGAATAAGCCTGAGATTAGTGGATTGCTAAGCCCCAGTTTAGCAAGATCCCAAATTGTGATTAAGGGTTAATGACTCCAAAAGTGGATATGGTTAGTGATAAATAACCCTTTTGGAGAATATGATGTGATTTGGCACTCGAATATGATTCGTGTGTGTTGTGAGTAGCATTGAAACCCTATATTTAAGTTCAATTGTGGATTAACATCCAAATTGACTTAGAATATAGGGAAGAATTGAATGGGGTATTGTGTTGGCAATGGTGTCATAGTGTGTTTTGATGTCATTGAAATTGGTTTGGAACTTTGGAATGAAAAAGTTGTAATCTTAGGTTTTGAAATGTGAATTGTGTTGACATGTTGAGATTGTTGTGAAAACATGTTAATGAGATGTGAATTT
Source organism: Inga leiocalycina (assembly GCA_963242795.1). NCBI lineage: Eukaryota > Viridiplantae > Streptophyta > Magnoliopsida > Fabales > Fabaceae > Inga > Inga leiocalycina. The sequence goes on from OY725324.1 coordinate 47,683,456, forward strand.
GATTGATTTGGTGTTTCCAATGGATTCCTTGTGAAAATTTATGTGGGAATGATGTTTGGCATGAAAATGGAACCATTGGAAGCAAAGATGCAAAATCTGAAATTCTGTCCAGTGAAACTCTATTCTGGGCAGTCATTTTGTGTGAACTTTTTGAATGACCAAATGGTGTCTAAAAATTATGAAACTTTCCAGTCATAAATTTCACATCCCAATCTTCAAAATGGATGTATAATTTGTACCATTTCGTTTTGGGAACTAGGAGATATGTCTATCCAAACTTTGGGATCAAAACTGGACTCTGTTTTGGAGAAGTGTTGAGTTTTGTGTAATTCTGTATTTGTGTGGTAATGGTCCATATTTTTCCTATAAATAGGACTTAAATAGCTTTCATTTGGCTTTGGGATCACCTCATTTCTAATTTTCTAGAATTAGTTATGATGTTTCAAAGTTTGGGCAGAAAATCTGCCAGAAAATCCGAAAATGGGAATTATGACATCATCAAAATAAAATATGACATCAGCATAGAATTAAAAGCAATTCCTCCATCTTTATCAGCCATTTCCTGATGCCATTTCAGAAACAAAAACGTGAGAGAGAGCTTGGAGAAAATAGGGAGAAGGAAGGAGAAATCTCACAAGGTAGGTCGATTTCTTCGGTGAATTCATACCTAACGTGTATAATCCTTCTCCTATGTTATTCCTCTATGTGAATTAAGGTCTTGAAGCAAGGAATTTCATTGTTTAAAGAGGCTAGGGTTCGTCCATAATAAGGATAAGCCAGAAGGAGCTTAAGGTAATCTCCGAAACTTCAATCTTCGATTGTTCTGACTGCTGTGGTTGATTTAATCGGTGAAATTTCACCAGATTGTCTTTGTTTGTAAATTTGGAAAATGGGTTGGTCTAGGTGTTATGCTGCCCAAATTAATACTAAATGGTAGTTCTAACCCAATGTAATGGTTAATAAAGTAGTTAGAAGTAGAAAGAAACACGTGTACGGAACCGAAACCGAAAAACCCTAATTTTTCCCGGGGAATTGAGAATTTTGGCCAAGGCTAGTTTGAAGGGGTTAGAGATGGATTTTCAATAATTTGATGATTCCATTGAGTTCAGGAACGAAAATTAGGTGTGGTTACAGTTGGTCATTTTTTTGGAAAAGACCGAACAAGCATAATTACGAAAACGCCCCTGAAACCTTTAAAGTGGGCTTGCCAAGGGTAAATTTGTAAATTGACATTGAATTTGATAATTATGAGTTGGGAAATGGATTCCTTGGGCAAAAATATGTCAGAATAGCCCATGTCAAAATTTCAATAAAAGTACAGCCGGACTAGGTACGGCGGGGACGGGCCGGGCCAGGTCCCCGAGGGTATTTTAGTAAATTTTCAATATAGCCTCATATAACCCCCAGAAACACTATGGAAGTGTCTAAATATTACATTTGATATTGTAGGATCGAATGAGAAGCCTTGAGTTGCTGGCACACAAATCGAGGAGAAAATACTGGAGGTAGGGGACTTACCTTACTTGCATGTATTTGATATATTTGCTTGTGTAGTGATGTATGTGATTGCTTTACTTGATTGTGTAGACCATATTTGTATAAATGAAGCTCTGTTTTTGTTTTTCTGTGGCCATAGTTTTGTTACATGAAACATTGAGCATGCAGAAATGTCATTATGGGGCATGCATCTAGATAAAGCTAACATGTCATACACATAAAATCTATCATGCATGCAATATGGTATCTGTTTTCTACTAAGATTCTCTCGAATCTTACCCTCCCTTACCAACAATTTAGACAGGGCAAGTGGTTCGTGGAGGGAGCAACTAGGACTCATTCGAGATGAGAGTTGGTAGTTGGTTATCAATGAGTTGTGAAGACTATATATGATTCAGTTGAATATAGGGTTATGAATTTGAGATGAAATTGTGTAATCCCCATTTGAAGAATTGTAATGGGCAATTGTGCCGGGATGATTATGTTGTGCACTCTTATATTTATATGAATGTGATTTATCTTCACGTAGTAATTGTATTCGAAATGTGAACATGAGACCAAGCTTATAAATGATTTTGAAAGGTATTTGTGAAACCCCGTCATGTGATGGGTTAGTAAATGTTATTTGATTATTATTGGTCTCTATTTCATTTTAATCGCGTATTTCGGATATAATTACGGAGGGGGTTACACTTGTAACCCCCTCACGGTAATCACATCCGGTTTACGAAATTTAAGTGAAATAGAGACCAATAAGATGAAATAACAATTTATAGTCCCACATCCAAGAGATGGCGTATTTTGAAAATCAGTTCCAAAATTTACTTATTGCTGGTCTCATATTTCTGAGCGGATATAATTACTTGAGAAATCAGAATACATATTAAATATCAAAGTGCGGAAACCAAAATCCCAGCAAACCCCGGGTTCCTTACATATATAACTTGGTTTACAAGTTCCCAATAATGGGGATTACATGACCAAAATATTCATTTACATCTTTTCCTATCTACGCTTAGTAATCTCAAAACCAAAATAAGGATAACCAACTACCACTAAGATCTCAGAGTAACCTAACTACTCCTGGTTGTCCGCTTCCCCTTCGAGCCACTCGCCCTGTCTGAAAAGGTTAGTCATTTGGAAAGAATGAGATTATAAAGAATCCCAGTAGTAACAACTTTTTCATACCACATGCAATCACATAATATGTAAACAAATCATCTCATATCAGCAACACAAATCACAATACACCCTCATCTCCTTTTACCGCCGGGAAGGCACACCGTCCTAACCCGAACCGTTATTAGCGACTCAGGGACTATTGGCGTGGTAGTGCATACGAATAGCCACACGGCTCACATATAGCCTTTCGGCTTTCACAAATGGCCCGTCGGCCTTCACAAATAGCCTTTCGGCTCACAATTAGCCTTTCGGCCCACATATCACATATATCACACCCTAACCTCATCCCCTTTTACCGTCGGGAAGGCATACGGCCTTTACCCAAACCGTTGTTAGCGACTCAGGGATTATTAGCATAGCGATGCTTCCACAATTTTCACAAACTTGCAGGATACGAAATCCATTTCATCACAATGATATAGCACACATACAACGTATCACATAGGATATAAAGAAAGAGTCACTACCTGTATCTTTCCTGACTGGCTCCGGCACCGTGGCTTCACGAGGGCGACAAATGTCAAATCCTATTCAAATTAGGGACAACCAATCAATCTCTTTTCCATATGTATATTTCAATAATACTCTAAGTTAGTTATCATTTAGAACTCTTTAGGTGGCTAAAATAGGCCTAAACATATGCCTAAAGGGTTGGAAGAAGCTACCCCAAAGACCCCTTACTCGAAGGCAAAATACTGATTTTCAGCCGGATCACTCGAGCACAGATGCTCTCACTCGAGCATGGGTACGGACAGCACTCAAGCACAAATGCTCTCACTCGAGCATTGGTACGGACAGCACTCGAGCACAAGAGAGTGAGAGACAGCGAGTGAGCACCCGAGAGCACAAAGAAGTTTTCAGGAATCGGCTCATTCGAGCACGCTGAACTTCACTCGAGCACAAGGCCAAATGCCTCACTCGAGCACCTGCGAGTGAAGTCTAGAAAGTGAGGACCTGAGAGCACACAACGCTCTCCAAGACCAGGATCACTCGAGCACAGCCATATGCACTTGAGCATGATCACCCCATACCCGCGAGTGAGAAGGCACACTCGAGCACCTTACCCACGAGTGACAACCCGAGAGCACCACCCACACCTGAGGCATAAGCTCACTCGAGCATGACCTCCAGTGCTCGGGTGAGACGGCTATGCTCGCGAGTGTCAGAGCACACTCTTGCAATCAACCAGTGATTGAAGGCCCGAAAGCAACCCTTCACTCTGGACTCACACCTTCACTCGAGCAGACCCAAGCTCACTCGAGCATGTTCTTCCCTCACTCGAGCACAAAGCAATGCACTCGAGCATTATTCATAAAACCCAGACGAGCTCGAAGCAAAGAAGGGAAAAACTCATGCATCACTCGAGCATGATCTTCCTCTGCTCGAGTGATGTGTATCAGAGACCCAAAAACGCAGCAAAAACCAGAAAACACCAGATGGTCAAAATCATATCCAATGGTTCCCAAATTCCTCCCAAAATCTCATACACTCTTAACACTAACTAAGGAACACCTTGGCAACTTCAAAACACTCCAAAAACCAATTTGACCACAATCAAACATTAAGGTCTCTAAGATACACAATATCCAAATTTCCCTTAACACATTTCCATCATTCCATATTATATCCAACAATCAAATAACTCAACATTAAACCATTTTCAATATCTAAATGCAACGAAACTCATATATTCATCATTTGGCATAATTAGGGCAAATTTTCCAGATTTTACCAAACTTAGCCAAAAATCACAACCAGCATATCAAAATGCTCTAAACACCTACCTCTTTACTTTGCTCAACCTGGAATCTTGATTCTCCAACTTCTAATTTTGACCAACACACAAATCAACACTATTTCAAGATTCTGAAATTACCAAGTTGAAGCTCTCAATGAGACACACAACATTAAAGAAGAGGATTAAGGCATTAGAGGATCATAACTCACCAAGGTTCAAGCTTTTCTCCTTCCTCTTTCTTGCCTCAAGGTCGCCGGAAAATGGAGAGAAGAGAGAGAAGAGAGAGAAAATGGTGAGAATGATGATATGGATACTTCCTTCTCCTTCCTTGCCCATGCTAGCCGAATAGGAGAGAGAAAATGAGAGAAAAGTAGTATTTTGTCTTCTAGTGCTTCATCCAATGGTCTCCACTATGCCACATTCATCATCTCATCCATTCCACTTTGAGCTTACAAAATAGTTACACATAGGATTTCGACCCATTATTAATGAATCTCAACCCTTGATCTTAAATACCACATGTATTTACACCAAATTCATATTACATAAATTTCTAAAAGTACTTAATTACACTAATTACAAAAATTCTCATAGTCATTAGCCCTAATCACAAATCGGGATATTACAACACTTCTCTAATGCCAAGTCCTGAAACACACATTTAGTTGCAGAAAAAATAATATGAGAATGTTGATAAAGGGTTTTCTTGCTCATAGAAATTAAATTGCATTTAAGGTCAGGAGCATATAACACATTTGTGAGAGTCACAGCACCAAACAAGCATACTTCTCCAATTCCATGCACCTTAATAAATTTCCCTTAAGAAACTTTAATAAACATATGCATATGGCATGATTTAATATTCTTGAGAAGTTCTTTATTTTCACTTATATGCTTAGTGGCTATAAAGTCCACTATCCTCATGTTTTCATGATGAAACCAAGCATTGAAAGCTAAAATAGCATTACCTATTTGCGAGACATTATCAGTGGCTACCAATTGTTCTTTGGTGCTATCTTTGTTCAGCTTATCATGGATCTTAGCCTTAGAATAAACATTTGTAACATGACGTTTTGATGTGGATTCAATAGGAACCTGTCCTAGAAAATCCAAAAAATATAGAAAAGTTAGTAGATATGAAAGTGAATTAATAATGAATAAAAGAAACGATAATGATCTAGAAACCAAGAACCTTGTGAACACCCGTTCTAGAAAACATTGAGTATGCTAACTTAACACCTAAAGGAAACACGATCCAAGAACTCTAAGTATAACACATGAGTCAATCAAACTCTTTTGTCTGGTAGTATCCTCACAATAATATAAGGGAGCAAGTCACCTAAATAATCCTGTATTGAAATATGAAAATTGAACATATAATGCCTAACTTTAAATAGAAAATAAGCAACATAAACCAAAAACCCAAAAGCCCAAAAGCCCAATATGGTTAGATATGAAGGAGTGAAAAGATTCCACTTAAGTGATCTTGGGTGATTGGGGTGTCACTTTGGTGATTAGATAGGAGGATATTGGATTTTGTGAGATAATGGCTGAATAGCTTAAAATTAGAATTTTAGGATAAATGGATAATGTAAATATCCTCTAAATGAGTTAAAGGATATGATGAAAAGATATATATTTAGTAGATATGGTGATTAAAATCCATTTAAATCATATTTGAGAAGATTTAAATGAATTCAATTGATATTATAGGATAATTGGGCTTTTAAAATTTGGTTTCTAAAGATAATCTAATAATACCTAATATGCATCAATCAATTAATTAATTAATTGGCACTTAAGACTCTCTAAACAATAAAAATTTCATTCTTGGGCTCTAATTAAAGATGTCCAACCCATTACAACTTAAATGCTCAAATAATACGCAATCAAAAGCAAAATGGACATATGGCTGCCACTTGCAACTAGGGCTCACTTATAACTAATCTCGGTCTATCTATTTAAGCCTTTGCATGTCCTTTAGCACTTCCTAGCCCATTTTGAAGCTTCCTTCAATTATATCTTCAATTTGACCCCACTTGTTGCCAGCCTAACCTCATTAGTGCATAGATAAGTGGTATTACTTGGCTGTGCATCTTGGGCATTGTACAACTTCTCCTTGGCTTGAAGATTCAAAATAACTCCTAGTAAGGCATCCTTTGTGGAACATTTCCTTCCTCTTGTCATTGGGCCTCCAATTCCTCTTAATGAATCATGCATTCCAAACTGTGATTTTGGACTCTTATGAGAGGCTCCCTGATCTCCATCATTCCTTCCCTCATACAAAGGACTCATCCTTGAATCGCCACCTGCATAATAAGGTGACAAATCAGTAACATTATAGGTAGCACTAACATTATATTCACTTGGTAGGTCCACTTTATAAGCATTATCATCAAGGTGTTAAAAATCAGACCGATCGATGAACCTGCCAGGCAGTGGTTCAAAGGTTAATGTGTCAGATCGGGTTGACTCAGAGTCAAATTGGTATTAATTAAAATATTTTAATTTAATAAAAATGTATAGAAATATTCATATATGATTATAAAAAAATAATGTTATTTAATCCTCTTTTGCATAAACAAACTTACAAACTCTTGTATGGATAGCCATATATAGTGATATACACCTGACACTATCCTAATATCATAATAATATAATAATGTTAACTAGCTTTCAGTTTTGAAATAGTTAAAGGTTAAAAAAAAGTTTTAAAATAGTGTGATATGCGAGAGAAGAAAATGTCATTGAGTGGAAATTAAATTGAGTTGGAAAGCATGAAATAAAAGGAGTAGCGGATGTGACAAATAACTGTTGTATCATCTTCTTTTACCAAAAACCAAAGGAATCCTAGCCACTCATTTCAAATAGATAGTCAAGATGATATATTCACTTCTCCCTATACAACATTTTCGATTAAGGCCTCACCTCCAGCATAGTTTTTTGCATCTGATTTTAGAATAGGGAAACAAAGATGATGAAGGGCTCCCACATTCAACTAAGATGAAGAATGAAAGATGTTAAAGGATGATGAGATTTTCTAGGCTCTTGTAGATATGCTCTTTTGTTTTCTTCTTACTTCTTCATCTTTCTCCATCTTCTTTTCTCTCCTTTCTTTTAGCTCTTCATTTTTTCAACAAGAAACTTCTATTGTTTCATAACTGTGAGAACTTGTGAAGCAGCATCAGTGTCTTCTATATTTTTTAGGAAACCATAATTATTTTTTTTTGGTATTTGAGAGCTGGGAAAAAAGCTTAGGCAACCCGTCAAATAGAACGGGTTACCCCGGTTTCTTCCGAATCACTCTGGGTTAAGTCTAGTCACCCTAGGTTGCTTTTACATTGAGTTAAGTCCTTGTCCTTGGCCGGACAAGTATCCAGATCACCGATTGCCAGGCTAACCCGACCAGTCCAGTCCAGATTTTAATACTATGACTATCATTGATCCTTTGAAGTATTTAAAAGGGTCCATCTCCTCATGGTGTGAGTTTAGACTTTTGTTGTTTGAAAAAAAAGAGTTTAGACTTTTGTTGTTATTTAAAAGGGTCCATCTCCTCATGGTGTGAGTTTAGACTTTTTTTGTGCTAGGAAATGTTCCTTTATAAAGTGTACCCATACCCAATCTCTGGATTCAAATACTACCTTCCTTCGACCATTATTTGTAGCTTTTGCATTTAACTAATCCGTCCTTTCAATATTGGCTCAAACTTTAGCATGTAAGCCTTTCACAAATTCTACATTTTCCTTTCCATCAAGATTAACATGTTCATTGCAAGGTAAGGGAATGTCCAAGGGAGTCAAAGGGTTGAAACCATAAATAGTTCACGTATAGAATAGCCTGTAGTGGAATGAATAGTTATGTTATATGCAAATTCAACATGTGCAAAGATTTTTTTCCCAATTCTTCAAGTTCTTTTGTATAATTGCACGCAATAACGTTGTTAATGTCCTATTTATAACCTCTGTTTGCCCATCTGTTTAGGGATATGCAGTGATAGAAAACAACAATTTAATTCCCAATTTATTCCATAGAGTTCTCCAAAAATGGCCAAGGAATTTAGCATCACAGTCATTAACAATTGTTCTAGGAATACCAAGCAATCTAAAGATTTCCTCAAAGAATAAATCAAAAATATCAATAGTATCATTAGTCTTAGCATATGCAATTAAGTGAGTCATTTTATTGAACCTATCGACTACCACAAAAATGCTATCTTTAATAGTAGAGGACCTATGCAATCCAAGCACAAAATCCATAAAAATATTAGTCTAAGGGTGATCAAGGATAGGTATAGGAGAATATAAAAAATGTGCTTGAACTCTAGATTTTGCTTTCCCATATGTATGCACTTAGCAAAAATATATATAACATCATGTTTCATTCCCATGTGTTTCACAAGAATTCCATATATCTCTAAAATCAGAATCATTTACATATAAACTTTTACGAATCTTAAAACCAAGCAATCTAGCATGTACAGATGTGAGTAATGCAAACCTACATGATAAAGCATTGGAAACCACATTCTCTCTTCCTTGTTTATGTTTGATAACATATAGGAAGGTCTAAGTGAATTCTGACCAAAGGGCATGACTCTTGTTCAACTTACTTTGAGGCTTCAAATATTTCAAGCTTTCATAATCAGAATGGATAATGAACTCTCTAGGCCACAAGTAATGTTGCCATGATTCTAATGCTCTTTTTAAGGCATAAATTTCTTTATCATATGTGGAATAATTTATTCAATTACTCACTGAAATAAGCTGTAGGCTTAGACTCTTGCATCAAAATGTCTTAATACCTATACTAAATGCAGCATACTCAATTTCAAATACTTTAGCAAAATCAGGTAAGCATAATAATGGTGCATTGGTTAGTTTATCTTTTAGCATGTCATTGCCCTTTCCTATGCTTCACTCCATTTAAAGGTCAAACTTTTCTTAAAAGTTCATTTAGAGGTGTAGCAATGGATGAAAAATCTTTAACAAACCTTTTGTAGAAACTTTCAAGCCCACGAAATCTTTGAAACTCACTTGCTATCTTTAGGGTTGGCCAATCTCAAATAGCCTTCACTTTCTCTTCATTAACAAGAATTTCATTAGCTCCTACAACAAATCCTACAAACACAATTCAATCTATGCAAAAAGAACATTTTCAAACATTAGCATAAAGCTTGTGCTCCTTAAGAGTGCTAAAGATTTCCTGCAACAACTCAAAAATAGGACTAGAAATAGAAGAATCAAGTTGGTTGGTTGAAAAATAGGTGTCCTTGTACAAAATCACAAGAACTTGTTGCCTCTCCACAAGAGCTCTCTCTACCTCTCTTTTTTAAACAAACAAGCTCATATTTTTTTACCACTAATTTTTCTCTCTTATGGTCTTTGGTTTTATTTTTCTTTCCAGTCTCTTTTTCTTGTTTTCTCTCTTTTTCATTATTTTTCTCATTTTCTTTTGTATTGCACTCTATTTTTTCTCTCTTTTCCATTTTTATTGGACTCAATTTGCCTTGGCTACTCTAATAATGTGGTTTCCAATGTAACTTCTAGCATATATCTTGTGTATGACCTAGTTTTTGGATATAATCACAACTCTTCCCACTCTTTTTTCCTCTTGTGTCATGTGATTGGAAGCCCTTAGAGAGAAAACTCATAGTTTAACTTCAATAGTAGCGATTTTAGGAATTTTTTTCTACTCTCTTCTTGCTTTGCAGTGAAGAAGACCTCAAAAAGGCTTGGGAGTTTTTGTTGATTCATAATTCATCCCTGAACTTCATCATAAGAGGGTTGAAAACCAAGTAAGAATTTGTTGATGTATTTTCTTTTATTTTTACAAAGAGTCAAGAATACGAATGGCATGTCCACTCATAAGTATCGTACATATCTAACTATTGCCACAAAGTAACTAAGTTAGTCCAATATTCAATGACAGTAAGATTACCTTGCCTAAGTCTTTCCAAGTTGCCTATAATGTCCAGAATAGTGGCTCTATTCATCATAGAAGCAAACATATTTATAGCTGCCTCTTATACTTCTCATGAGGATTTGAATAAGGAGGAGGTGGCGGTGATTTCTGTGGTCATTGAATTGACTAGCCATGATTGAATCATGAAATCTTTGCTATGCAGGTTCAATACTTGGCATAAGTTATTGCTCATTTCTCTATTTAACCATCCAAGTATCTAAATTTTCCTTTTTCAATCACATATAGATGTATACTAGAAGCCTACTAAATGTAATTCTGTTTATTCAATCAATGGATGGTAATGAGAGGGTTGCTAGTGTTAATCAGTGCTTGGGAATTCATGGTTGGACTCACCAATAATGAAGAGGTATTAAGTGGTGTTAGAGTTGAATTATGCTAGATATTGTCTATAATGAGATCACCGAATTGGATCATGGTTGCTCAAATACCATGTGTAATTTGGAACCAGAAAATAAAGGATACATATAGGTTAGTGTCTAGGTTATTTGGTAACCTTAGAATCACCAAGATTATACCTACTAAAATAAAGGAAATAATATGAAACTTAAAAATTCAAATGTGCTGAGATCTTAGAGATCTTTTGGCAACTAATTAAACCTTAATTAATAAATTAATTATAGCTAGGTTGAGACCTAAGGCCCAAGGCAGCACTAACAATTTCCGCTTTGCTTTCATTTCTTTTCTCTCTTACACCTCCATGAACAAACCTCTAATTCCAATCTCCCTTGAACTCTTAACTTCTCAAAACTACTCTTACATAAACACAACATATATATATATATATATATATATATATATATATATATATAATATGTTTCATTCATTTGAGACATTCAACATTCTTAAACTCTTAACTTCTTAAAACTACTCTTATCACTTAAACCTCGACCATGCACTTTTACTTCATGGGCTTAGAAACTAATCTAACATACTTCTCCCCCATAAATTTCCATGTAGGTTCCATTTTTAATCTCTAATTAATCAAAAGAGACTCCCTTCCTATTCACTTACTCCCTCCGAACATAAATATAAGATAGAGTTAATTTTTCTTTAGAGAGATTAAGGAAGCTAAATAAGTTACTTAATCATATCATATGTTGTGAATCTTTAGATTATATATCAGCTTATAAGTTAGGCAAAATAGTTTGGAGAAAAAATGACAAATATAAATATTTTAAACTAATTTAATTATCTTTCTTAATATCTCCAAAAAAAAGTTAACTCTGTCTTATATTTAGGACTAAAGGGAGTATTTCAAAACCATAATATAAGGCATTGTATGACAAAAAGGCCATTTTTAATTTATAGTGCTTCCAAATATATTTTATCACTTGTATCCTACACAATTTTTCATTCTAAACTCATTGAAAGCATCAAAGTTGTCAAACTCTCACTCCATGTTGATGTCCTATCCTAGTTGTGACATGTAAGGGGGAAGATTAAAATGATCTTTTAACTATCCAATGCACAAACTATCATAATTCAACCCCACTACTACAAAAATCTCAAAATATTATATTTATTATCTACCATACATCACAGTTTTGAACTGTCATATATGTAGGTGCAATATATGCTTGACGTAGATAAATTACAGTTCTGAACCATTATTTATTATAGAACTATTATAATGGTTATAAGGTAACACCTGTTATGCATTAAGGCTTGATGAGGCCATGATATGCACATTGTGTGATAATAAGTAATGGTCAGGTGCAAACAACTATAATATGTATATATATATATTATGGTAATGCTTGCATAATACATAGCGGTTCTTTCAAAACAACTATTATATATTGATAGTAATGCTAATGGATTTATTTAAACAATCGTTATGTATAGTTGATTTAAATAACAGTTGTTATGTAACAACCATGATTTATCTATGCTATTTTTTTTAAATGGGGGGGGTTCTGCTTATGATATCCCCCTTGCATATACATTTATATAAAATGAATCAGAATATATATTTATATTCATTCATATACAGAAAAATACAACATATAAGAATATATTTACTGTAATATCCTGAATTTTAGGATTGGAGGCTTGGGAATAAACCTAAACTAAGTGGACTGCTAAGCCCCGGTTTAATAGGTGTCCCAAATTTATTCTCTAATGTTTCTTATATCTTTGGGGCATTAAAGAAAATAAAATGGTGAATTTTGAAGAAAGTGATTATACTAAATGGTGAATTTTGAAGAAAGTGATTATACTTCCAGTGAAATTTTCTGTGAGGTAGTGAGCTTGTCATGAGGTTTTAGAAGACTATATGATGAGCAAAAATTATGAAATTTTACAGGGTGAAAATATACATACTAAGATTTAATTTTATAGGTTATATAAATTAATTAGAGCCATATACAAAGAGTTATGAATTTTTGAAGTTTACCTAGTAAAACTGGAAAGTTTCTGGAACAGCATGCAAAGATTTAAAATCTGGGAAAGATATGCTTCCACTAGTAAAAGGCTATATTTTTTGTTGAAACTAGACTCAATAAGGGTTCTATAGCCTTTGAAGTTGCTCCAAAATGATGTCTACAAATTTAGTTATGATTTTTTAAGGTTGGGGAAGAAAATCTACCAAGAAGGCCAACTATTTCGGAAATTGGAAAATAAAATGTGTTAGCAATTGTATAAATTGTGGAATACGGAAATAGGAGAGGAAAATAATTATTTGGCTTATAATTATGCCAAATGTCAATATCTTAAGGCAAATGATTAATTTATAATTGTGAAAATTGGAGCACATGCTTAATTGGATTAAACTATAATATAATTATGCATGTAATTAGGCCAATTGGAGACACTAATTTGAAGCATGAAGGACCCCCTCCTAGGCATCATTTGGGCTAACTAAAGGGAGAGAATTAGTTCAAGTCTAATTGAACTTTATGACACAAATTTGGAGAGGATAAGGGCAAGTACAATCATTATGTCATAAACCTATTTGTCACCATTTATTAAATAAGGGAAACTAGGTAAGACTTTTATGAAGCTTGCTTCATCTTTCCTTGCTCATTTCATCTTAAGCCAAGGGAAAGAGAGAGAAAGAAAAGCTTAAGAAACTTGAGCTTTAGAAAGAAAGAGGGAGAAGAAAATTAAGGTAAGCTTTAATGTTTCTTAAGATTGGTTTCTAAACTTGCATAAGCTTCCTCTCTAATCATTTCTTCTCTATGAAAGTCATGATTTAGCAAGCAAACCTTAAGCTCAAGGAGAGAGGAAGGGGATGCCTAAAGAGAGAAAGGATAAGAACTCAAGAGGTAACTTCACAAATCTCAAATCTTTGATAGTATGTTGTTGTTGTTAATATTATTGGTTGGATTTGTTGATTGTTGGTTGAGTTTGTAAATTTGGAAAGTGATAACCCTAAGGGCTTATGCTGCCCAAATTTCTTTCAATCATGGTTAGTATGTGTTTAAATGGTTTAATAAGGGATTAGCAGTAGAAAGGAGTAAGCTTTAGGTGTTAAAACATAAAGTTGCAATTTTCCCTGTTCTTGATGAAACTTTCAGCTAGGGCTAATTGGAGGGCTAGGAGTTGGATTTCCATGAAATTGATAATTCCTTTGTGTTCAGGAGGGAAAATTAGGTGGGGTTATAGTTATAATTACGAAAACACCCTGAAACACTGAAATAAGGGTTGCCAAGGACATTCTTATCTTTTGGCAATGAATTTGGTAATTTCGAGACTATAAATGGATTCTTTGGGCTAAAATATGTTATAATAGATCTATTCTAAATTTTGAAAAAAGTACAACTAGATCGGGTATAGTGGGGTTAGGCCGGACCGGGGTGGGTCCATGGGGCATTTTGGTAAATTTTCACAATAAACTTATATAATAACTAAAAACACTATGAAAGTGTTTTAACTTGTATATTTAACGTTTTAGGATCAAGTTGAGGATCGAATTGTGGGCACACATATCAAGGCATGCTTTTCACGGTGCAAAAGGGTCAAGGTAGAGAACTTACCTCTCCTGCATGTATGTAATATTTGTACTAGTGTAAGGATGCATGTTATTGGTTTGTTTGATTATGTGAAACATATATGAATGATTGAAGCTATGTTTCTATGTATGCTTTGGCCATAAGTATGTTATTTGAAATATTGAGCACATAGATATGTCATTATGTGAACATAAGTTATGTAATACAAGTATGTCATGCATTAAGTACTTATCCTACATGCATAGTGATACTATTTTCCTACTGAGAGTCTCTCAAATCTCACCTTCCTCTACCAACAATTTAGACAGGAGAAGACAGAAGGTACGTGAGATCAGGGAAGAAAACTATATAAGAGGATTGCAATAGTAGAATGAAGACGGGAAGATGTCTCCATTTCTCTGGAATGGGTTTAAACACCCAAGTAGCCCTGCTTGGCTACCCTGATTGTAATTATTTTGTATGAACCCCTATGAGAAATGTCTGTAATCATGTGCCAATTATCAATATATTTATGCTATTGCTGTGTTGCAATCAAACTGCATATCATTTTTTGTGAATACTCTGAAAATGGTGAAAATAAGATAAGGGTGTGACATTTACAGTCATTCATACACATGTATAAACTATTAAAACCAAAACTTTAAAACAAACTAATCATCAGTATTTAGAAATTTAAAATCTTTGATGTATTTACTCTCCTACTAATATTGCACAAATGATGCCAACTCTTCAGCCACCTCTTCCATTTATGAGTTGCTAAACATCATGCAGGAGGCATTAAAATACTGTGCATAAAATGAAACAATAGATAGAAGTTAGATATTATAATATATTACCAACCAAATGTATATATGAAAGAATTGAGTATATAATATACCTTATTATATCAATATTTTTAGGATCTTGCATGATTATGTCATTTATGTACTGCATCACGTAGTACCCACAATCATTGCTCATGTCTAGTTGCTTTAGGCATTATAAAGAAATGAGAAGAAAAATTTTTCAGTATATTATATATATAAACTATATGTGCTCTTCAATTTAATATTATAGTTATTAGTGAATAATGTATATACCTTAGGATTAAGCTTTTGGAAGGTGCATCTATATCTGCCATCAGTGAGGTTGGTTTTGGGATACTCGAGACCATTTTGAGTACGGTAATTGTACACTGCTCATGGAAGACACAAAAAAATATATATATATATATATAGAAACATGTAACATGAATTGCATTATAAGAGATGATGAATGGATAAGTTACTGGTTCAATGCCTTATGCATGTATCCTGTCTGGAACCCTACCCATTTTGTCATAGTACCAAATTCTTTTGCACATTGGATTTACCACTATGACCAACCAATGGCTTCTAAGTACAATAATAGATCACACCATCAAGACAATTACAAAAAAATTTAAGCAAAGTTAATGATGTTCTCACCCATAAATATAAGTCATAAAGAAGTAAGTGTCCCTTTTGTCAGGCACCCTTCTAATGAATTCATGCCACAAAAACCTCTATGATATTGCTTGATGTCTTCCTTCATGTCATTACCCTAGATATTAAGATTGTGAGGGCGGATGAACTTGATCTTGTCCTAGAGGCCATAAGGGAGGATGTATGTTTGATACAAGTTCCTAAAATGTCGAAACCAACTTATCAAAATATAATCAAAGTTCTAAGCAGCCAACTATTTAATCACAGTTGAATAAAAACCTCATAAAGAAGTTGACAGAGCTTGTACTTGCCATCTCCTGGTTCAATACCTAAAAAACAAGCTATAGGCTTATAGCATCCTCTTGGTGAAAGACCCCTCTCTCAAATTTGATCATTAGATATAAGTCTAAAGTAAAGGCTTGTCAACAAACTGATAGAGGAACTTCCGTGCAGGTTGGCCACAGACTTATTCTGTAAGAAAGGCTTCTTCCCGGATTGATCATTGGTGATAGAATGCTTCCTCTTCTTGGATTAAGTAGTGGGCTTAGTCACAGTAGATAGCTTCTTTTAAGCGGTGATCACTCCTCGTCATCCCAATACCTCAAGTACGAAGAATATCAAGACAACCAAATGAAATGAGCTTGATACTCATCAAAGTTCTCCTTCTTATCTTGATGTATATTAAGGAAATCCTCCTTTTCAAGTCTTACTGGACGAGGGAAATATTTTTCATTAAATTTTTCATGGAATAATTCCCATGTTACTGGAATATTCTTGGCCTGTAAGATCATCTCCATTTTCTTCCACCATCTATTAGCATCACCTTCTAGTTTGTATACTGCCATTTAGACTTTGAAGTCATCAGAGCATGCTAGTATTTTAAAAATCTTCTCCAATTGTGATAACCAGTCCTCTACTATCTAAGGATCATACCTTCCTCGGAATGTAGGAGGTTGTTGTTGGCCGAACCATGCTAGCCATGTTTGTAAAACATCTGCCTCAGGATTAGACATAAGTGAAGGCTCCGGTTGAGGCTCCTCATGCGGATTAGGGTCATCTTTCGGTCTCTCATGATGTTCTAATCTTTCCTGTCTTTACTACACCTTTCGCAGCTCATCTTTAATGTTATTTATCATTGTTTTTTGCTTGTTAATATACACAATATTTGTTGCATTGGATCAGTTCGTTCTTCATAACCCAGCCCAGTACCTCCACCTCTCGGTCTAACTCTTGTTCTTACCATCTTTATATCTCATTATATGAAAATAAGAAGGTAAATTCCATGTATACACAAGGGCATTTTTGTCATTTCACAAAATTTTAGGTATACAAGTACATCATATATATCATATAACAGACATTTATAGCAGTTAGGAAAAGCTATTGACACCATACACCCTTTAAACTACTATACAACATGTCTTTGTTCTTTTTACATAACATGACATGACTATACATATGGCTTCTTAGGGGTCATCCATCCTGTGATTTCCTTGGATTAAGCACGCTTAACCCTTATGTACCCTTGCAATAATATAGATACCAGCTCTAGCTACTTTTGTCCACTGGTACCCTATGACTACCCTTTATCCAAAAAGTCATGCCTCTTGTCTTCGGGGTCCAAGATATTATGTGTGGAATATGTATCAACCTTGGTACATATACTTCAACAGATAGACTGTCATATGCTCCATGAACTCCACGAAATGGTCATTCAGGCCTTACTCTACGATCTTGTTCTTCTTCTGGTTCCAGAAAGCTGTGTTTGTGAAGAAGTACATTGTGGTGTGTATCCAAACCTCGTTCGGGTAACCCAGACCCCACCAAACCTTTTCCTAGTAAAATGAATCCATGTCGACCAAAAATACTCTATACTGATCAACCGGAGTGTCATACTCTAATACAACTTGCTATTGAATACCTCAAATATAATTGAACAACTCCTAATCAAGTCACAGGTTATAAAGCACATGCACTATCTCCACACGGGAACTGATGATGATACTCAAATTTGACTTAGTACCATATGACAGTTGCTATTCCATATCTCCCATAGATGAATTAGGGGTTGGTTCTGGTCGAGGCTATGGCCCGCACATTGGCCTGACTCAGACCTTCTTCCTAGGTGTTTATAACATCCTAGTACCTCCTGGTGTCCAGTACTGTATGTGATGTTGTCCCTTGGAAATCCGTTGTTCTGATAGAAGCTGGTTCACCGACAAAGGTGATCTATCCCGCTGGCGTCTTCTCCTGCGTATAGTTCCTGTCACCATGTAAAAAAGACCATATTAGTATATTATTCTGGAAATGCCAGAATCACTTTAAGCGCTGACACAAAAAATGTCATACCCATTAATATTTTGATATTTATAGAGTAAAAAATGCATAGTTCAAAGGCTATACAGAAATAGCATAAACATACTAATATAAAGTACTTGCTTTTATTACAAGAAATCCCCATAGGGTTTGAAAAATATATACAAATCCCAAAATATACAAAATAAAACTAATGATAACCAATTGCAACTCTTTTCTTGACTAGAACCCTCAATCGCTAGCAGTTACGGTTTTGCCCCTAGAGCTGTTACCTTCTACTGGAATATTTTAATTTTTTGGAAAAAATGTGAGATTCAAACAATCTTAGTAGCAACAAGAAATTAATCATATAAAAATGCAATAAATAAATATGCTATGCACCACATAATGTTAATGAAAATTCAACTGTATCCGGTGTGTGCACACAATTCAGGGCCAAACCCCTACTTATCCATATACCTCAGCTGGGTTCCAAACCATAACTACGTATTGTACCCTAGGCACTATTCATATCATTATGCCCTAGGCACAATTCATATCACTGTGCCCCAGGCACCATGTTAACCCACATTATATGGAATACACAAAGCAGACAAATAATCACATAGTTTATGAAAGATAGAGTTACTACCTTAAATCCCTTTTCTGCTCACTAACTGTTCCTTAACCCTGATCAGGCTCGGGCAAACTGTCTGGTCCTAAAATTCCAAGTTTACAAGAATTTAGTTATTATCCATTCATGTACTATTCCAAGCTTATTTTGTTAGTTATCTTTACCCTTAGAGTTCAAAGTAATTACAATTTGCCATTACCATTTTAATTTCATACATTGACTACAATTGCCAAAATTTTCATCAAACTTTGAAAATTCATAACTTTATTTATAAATGTCCAATTGCTTTGGTTCCAAAACCTATGCGACCCTTATTAAGTCTATGTTTAAGAAAAAGCCTTGCCTTTAGCCAATTGGACGCACAACATTCCATAATTTCCATTTATGGGTATTGCTACTGAAACTTACCAGTTTTACTTGGGTAACTTCAAAAATACATAACTCTTAGTGTACAGCTCCAAATGACTATATGAACTATCAAATTAAAGCTTGATAAGTGTACTTTCATTTTGGAAAATTTCACATTCATTGGACACCATTTGTTTATCTAAAAACACATTATAGTAAGACTGCCATGCAGTTCCCTAAACTGGTAGCAATTTCCAATTTTAAGAATTTTATTCCAATGATCCATAATTCATATCCAGGGCTATTCCCACACAATTATTCATGTAGAACACAATGGAACCATCAAATTGACCAAATTCCATCTCTAACCCTATGCTCTATAAGTGGCCGAA
The DNA here is from genome assembly GCA_963242795.1 of Inga leiocalycina. Taxonomy (NCBI): domain Eukaryota; kingdom Viridiplantae; phylum Streptophyta; class Magnoliopsida; order Fabales; family Fabaceae; genus Inga; species Inga leiocalycina. Next base: position 47,702,919 of record OY725324.1, read on the forward strand.
TATCACAAAGTAAAAGGGAAAATTGTATTTTCTTGATTTCAACCAACCAATCGCCTCCTTTCCACCACTAATTACTTGTTTAACCTCTTAAACACCTATTGAAGATCATTAATGGAAAATTAGGTAGCATATCCCCTTAGGGTTCATTATCCCAAATTACAAAATCAAGAAAAACAAAGCCAATAATAATCTAAACTACCAACAACAATCATGAATTAGCATAAGGATCAAGGTTTCATAGTTACCTTTTGATTTTTCTTCCCCTCTCTCTAGAACAATCCCTTTTCCTCTCTCTTCCTCTTGATTTTGCCTTGGTACACATGTATTTCAAGATGGTGTAGAGACTAGAGAGAGTTGTACATGATTTAGAAGGCTTAAACACTTGAATTTCATACCCAACTTACCTTGATTACTTCTTGAATCACTTGAGCTCTCTCTTGTTCTCTCTATGTTTGTCCAACTCTTTCTCTCTCTATTTTCTTCTTGTTAGCCGAAAATGAGCTCTTGAAAGAAAGAGAAAAGCTCTCAAAAATATCTCTCCCACCTCCTTAAAATATATTATTTTTATTTGTAATTTACCACATGTTTATCTTTGACTTTTCTTGCTTCATATTTTTACTTGGCTAAAAGTATTCCCAATTAGCAAGTTTATCTCCAATAATTATTTTTGCCCCTTTTATTTCCTTCTTGGCCAAATTATATCCCAAGAAAAGGGAAAAATATTTAACTTCTTGCTTTATTGGCAAATTACCATTTTGCCCATACATTTTTTGTATTTAATTTGGGCCTTCTCCTTCTTCCTTCTTCCTGGCCAAAATTCTCTATTAATTGGGCCCAAAATTTTGTTCTTCCATTCATTATTTTGGGCCTTAAGAATAGGCTTTTTAAAGATACAAATTATAATTTATGTCTTATATTGGCCCAATTTTCCTGTGGCCTTTACAAAGGGTACTTTTGTCATTCCAATTGCACCAAAATTTACCATTTTATTCCATTTATTGTAATAAATATACATGGAATTTTTTGTTAATGAATTTAGGGATATTACATAAAACAACCAGTAGGGAATTGCACAACAAAAATTATAGAAAATATAAATCTAACTTAAATCAGCCCTAAATACAAGGAATGAAGACTTACAAGTTACATGAATAAAAAAACTTAACTGAATAGAATAATTATTTCAAACTATCATTTGTTCCTAGATTAATATAAAAATGCCCCAGATATGACACTTATAGTAGGAGGGGCAGCCACAAACCTCAAACCGGATATTGGATAATAATATAAAAAAATTTCAATTGAAAGTGGCTCGCTATGCAATTAATCAACACCATTCATTAATGAATACTCCAGATTATGCCTCCTAGTAATATATCTTAGCCATCATTTCTTCATTATCCATCATAACCATCCATTTTGAACATTCTAGTCAGGTACTACATCTCATTTGAGGCCTAACAAATTCACTAGGAAGCCTTTTTTTGTTAATAGTATAGGCAAGGCCCAATTAGATTCAATAGCAAGCTGTTTTAAAGTTTTTTTTGCCAATTTTTCCATATGATCAAGGGTTTTCTTCTCGAGGCATAGCGTGTTTCCCAAGATTTAAACTTGTGTTCTCCTCCTTATGTGATGAGGTCTCTTATCCCGTCAACCAACAGCTTATTGGTGTTTTTTATACTAGTTGTTTTGAAGGGTTTAGATAAAAACATTTTTGCCTTATGAAAGATTTTTTGTTGGGTCAATGTGCAAAAATGTTTATATATTTTTCCCGTATGTGCACCTGGCACCTTATACATTACATGGGTGCATAAATGCCCATGAGCTATTTTAAATGAGGCAAAAATGCAACATCTGTTAATTAGGGCAAACTTCTATTAACTTTTTGCTGGATTATATTGGCACCACATTATTTTTCATAATGATTGTTTTTAAAACACCCACTTCCTCTCTCAGTCTCTCCCCTACACTCTCTGTGCCCACTCTCTCAATTTCTCAACTCTTACTAACTTCAACTCCATTACCTCCCACCCTCAGCGAATGAAATTGAACTTTTGCTTTTTGAAGCAAATGGATGAGTTAGAATTGTGACTTGTTTAGGAAAGCTTCCATGGCTTTAATTTTTTGATTAAGTTAAAAGTATTAATGAGCTAAGAAGTGAGTTTCCTCTATGTGTATATATATATTCTAAGGAAAATGGCACCAAGGTCTCACTTAAGAAAAATAATATAAAAAAAGTCACATAACTTATCTATGGTAGCTCTTTCACTTTTCATTAACAAGTTGTAGAACTTTTATGACATTATTTTTCTTAATCGGGGCCTTAATGTGATTTTCCCTATATTATATCTCACCCTATTGTCCTCGCTGTGCTTTCCTTCATTATTGATCATTTTATCATTTAGAGTGGTGATTGATATTTTTGATTCAATTTTTTAAATATTTTTTTGGTACTCAATTTTGAAGAATGCAACCTTTATCTGTATTGGACTGCTGGAATAAGGCAGAAAAAATGGATCTCTTCATCAACATTTTCGCCATGGGTTTTAGAGGATTGCAATTTTGCTGCTAAAGAAGTGAGAGCATGATCATTGGAGTTGGAGTTGGAGAGTGAGAGTTAAGATATTGAGAGTGGGAGGGTGTGAGTTTTTTTTTTTGGAAAATAATCATTTAAAAAAATAAAGTGAGGCCCACCTAGCATAGAGTTAACGGAAGTTTGTCCTAATTAATGGAGGTGGTATTTTTGCCCCATTTTAAAAGCCCATAGGCATTTTTACACCCAAGTAATGTATATGATGTTAGGTGCACATATTGGAAAAGTATATATGAATTTTTTGCACCTTAACCCTTTTTTCATGTGTAAAAGTCAATTAGGTTGGACAAAAAGGTATCTCTATACCTATCATTCACAAAATTCCAACCAACTTGATCAAGTGATAAGACTAGCTAACATACAAGAGATTAAAAATGAAATTTGTATTTAGTAGGCATTGACACATTAGAAGGAAAGCCCATAGTCCGGTCTTGTGCTCTGTGGATTTTGGATGGTCCATATCACTTAATTAGTGAACTTGTTAAGTTGAATGATGCATGAGTTAATAGTGCCTATGGGTTCATTCAGAGAAAATAAGGTGGGAGAAAATAAGGGAGGATTGAAAATAAATTGTTGTTATTGATTTTTGTTCACCTATGTGATAAATATACACTACTATAGAAATCGTGATATATGATGGTTATTAACTATCATACATCATAGTTCCGAACCACCATATATACGAGAGCTATAAAAGCTCAGCGCAGATGCATTATGATTTGCAACCTATTATAACTGTTATAATATAACACCATCATGTGTTGATATTTGTTGAAGCCCTGATATGCCCTTTGTTGTGATAATAATTAATGGGCATACATCAACAACTGTCATAATATATAGTAATGATTGCATCATACATAACAGTTCTGCTTTAACAACTGTTATATATAGTTTACATAAAGCACGGTTGTGACATACATAAACATTTCACTTTAATAACCGTTATATAGAATTGACATAAATAATGGGTGTTAGATAACAATAGTGATTTATTGAAGCTATATTTTTAAAAAAATAAATGGGAGGGTATTTGCTTTCAATACTCCCCTTGCATATACATTTCTACATAATGAATCATAATATATATTTACATTCATTCATATAAAGAACAATACAACAAATCAGAATATATTTATAGTCATTCATGTAAATGTATATGCTATTAAAACCAAAACTTTAAAATAAAAAAAATCATCAGTATCTAGAAATATACAATCATTCTATATTTATTAATTTATTGTCTTACTAATGTTGCACATATGTCACAAACTCTTTAGCAACTTCTTCTATTTGTGAGTTGCGAAACATCATGAAAAGGCAATCAAAATACTGTACACAAAAGGAAATAAGATGAAAGATAGGTATTGTAATATATAGCTGACCAAATGTATATATGAATGAATTGAGCATATAATATACCTTTATGGTATCAATATATTTAGGATCGTAGGTGACAATGTCCTTCATATACTGCATCATACAGTAGCAACAATTGTGGCTCTTGTCCATTTGCTTTAGGCACTATAAAGAAATTAGAAGAAAAATTTGCCAATCAACCAAATATATATAAACTATATTGTGTGCTTCATCAATTTATTAATATTATGGTCATTGGTGAATATTATATAACCTTCGGACACAACCATTGGAAGAAGTATCTATAGCTACCATTAATGAGCTTATTTTTGTTCCACTCGAGATAATTTTGAGTATGGTAAGTGTAAACAGCTTTAAGAAGATACAATATAAAATTATATATATAGAAACATGCAAGATGAACTGAATTATAAGAGATGATGAACAAATAACTTATTGGTTGAAAGTCTCTTACATGTATGGTCTTGCGTATAGAACCCTACTCAGAGTCATAGTACCAGATCCTTTTGCACATTAGATTTATAACTATGAGCATCTAGTGGTCCCTAAGTACAATAATAGATCACACCATTATAAAATAAATAAAAACTAATTCAAATAAGTAAATGATATTTGCACCCTAGAAAGGAAGGCACCAAGAAGTAAGTGTCACTTCTGTTTGGTCCCATCTCAACAAATTCATCCCCAAGAAACCTCGCGTGATGCTGCTTGGCATCTTCTTTCATGTCGTCACCTTGGCTATTGATTAGGTCTAAGTGGATGAATTGATCTTATCCCATATGCTATGGGGGACAAGGTAATCATGGTACAAGTGACTGAAATGTTGAAAGTAACAAATCCAAATGTAATCAAAGTTCTAAGCAGCCAACTATTCAATCATAGTTCAAGAAATAAAGAATTTGACAAATATTGAACTTGCTATGTCCTTGTTCAAAATCTCAGAAACATGTTCTTCTTTTATAGCTTCTACTTGGTCTGGAAGGTCAAAGATCTCTTTCCCAAATGTGATCATTGGACATGTGTCTAAAGAAAAGGACTTGTCAGTGAACTCCCAAAGGAACTTCTGGGTAGATTGGATAAATGGCCTTATTCTGTGAGGAAAACTTCTTCCTGGATTGATCATTAGGAGTGGGATGCTTCCTCTTCTTGGACTTAATAGGGATCTTGGAAGTAGGAGGCTTAGATTGATTGGCAGTCTTGAAAGCAAGGGGCTTATACTAATCAGTGAGGGGCTAGGACTGACTAAGGCTCTTAGACTGATTGGGGTGCTTGGACTTATTGGTGCACATCTTCTTTTGAGTCGGGGACTTCCATACTGTAAGTACATGGTGAAGCCATGCAATGACACTAACCTTAGCCCCTCCCATTATATCTGTATCTTTGATAGGCATAGGGAGAGGGAAGTTAGGTTCAGTATTGGTGTTGATTTGTATTTTCATATGCTCATAAGGAATAATCTCGTTACGAAGCATGTTATCCTCCAGGTGGTTGAACATGTGGCCCGTTGCAACTTTAAAATGTCCAAGGCTATCGGTAAAACACTCAACATCCGCCTTTCCCTCAGGCAGATCATTGGGGGAATGTGCAGCTGCCTTCAGTATTTAGGCTACTATTTCCCCTTGATGATTTGTAGTACACTCTTTTATTAACTCATGTGTGAGACACCATGTTTGTTCTTGCATTCCATCTCACTATTTCTAGAGCTTTTCATACTTTTCGTTTTAGTTATTTCTTTGAGGTTTCCGGTGATCATAATATTTTTTCTTGGGCAATATAAAGCCGACATCGCTAAAAGGATTGAGATGGTCAGGCCCCAATGTCTTTGTCAATACGTACTCATTCACATAAAGGTAATGTGACGCTCTTATTTTATTTTCACATTTTTTAGAGCGCTTGTGTGTAGTTCGGTGGACACACAAAAATATCATACAAATACTAATAATAAGTACTTGATATTAGTACAGAAATTCCCTACAGGGTGTGTTTTTAGTAATTACAGACCTTAAAATAATATAATGGTCTTCGAGAACCAACATTCTTGTTTGATCAGCACCAGAGCCATCAGTTGCCGATAAGCACGTTCTTGCCCCTTTGAGCTGTTATCCTTTGCTGGAATATTTTAATTTGAAAAAGGGTGAGATTCAAATGAATCTTAGAAGTAACAGGCAATCGATCATATAAAATGCAATATATAATAATGTTAGGTACCATATAATGCAATAATACACTATAATAATGTTTTACGGAATGTGCACATTTTAAGGCTAACTACTATTAGACCCCTAGTTAGGGATGAACTACTGTTAGTCCCCAACTTCTATACCTCAATTGGGCTTTCAACCACAGATTAGGTAGTGTACCCTCTTGATACTAAATTCTCATAATTGTACTCATTTGAGGGCCATTGGGGTATTGGTGTGGTTCTCCCCTAGATGGTACTTGTGATTTTCTGACACCAATTAGAGAGTACATTATACATATAATAGAAGATGCCATACACAAAGCACATATAAGTTTACATAGTGTATGTAGGATAAAGGTACTACCTGAATCCTTCTTCAGTTCTACTATCCATCCAAAACTCTTGTTTCAGCTTGCGCTATTACCAATTCCTATACATTACAAGTAACTGGTCATTACTTGCATTACTACTACTTTTAATCACAGTTTGTTGGTTATCTATCATAGTTTCAGTAGTTTCCACATAGTATAATTCTACACAGTGCAGTTTCACAGTTTTCCAGAAAACTAGCAGATTTTTAGTCAAATTTGAAAAATCACAATTAATTCTAGGAAATTCCAAATTGACTGGTTCCAAAGCCTACATGAATATCTTTAAGTGTTTTTTTAAGGAAAAATACTTAAGTCTAACCACTACAATCACATTGTTTCCATAAATTCGCCAAACTTCTCCTATTAATGATTTCTTTCTAGAAACAGGGCACAACTTCAAAAATCCATATCTTTTAATCTACTAGTCCAAAAATTATGATCTATCTGTCGAATTAAAGCTCTACATCTCTACTTTAATTCTGAAAAGTTTCATAACATTTGGACTTGATTTGACCCATGAAATTCATTTCAAAACAACACTGCCTCCAGCTTACAAACATCAAAAAATCATGAAGACGTGTATCCCAACACAATATTCCATTCTAAACACAATAGAATCATTAAATTAATGAAAAGCTAGCTCCTTCCTCTAGTTTTAGGGCTGGCTAAAACTTGCTCCAATAAATGGGAAAGTTTGGTTTTCTTGATTTAACAATTTATGCTCCTTCCTTTTCACTCCAAATCATATGATTAACCATTAAACACCATTTGAACATGATTTGTAGAAATTTGGGCAGTATAACCCCTTAAGGTTTCATCACCCCAAATTTACAAAAAACGACCAAAACAAAAATAAATCAAGCCAATAATCACAACATCAAGAAAATCAAAGTGCTTGAGGTTACCTTTAATTTCTCAACTTTCTCTCTCTAGAATGTCATCCCTCTCTCTCTCTTCCGTTAAAGTTTTGCTTGCTACACGTGATTTTTATGGAGAAGAAGAGATTAGAAGAGGTTTTACACAAGTTAGAAGGCAAGAACACTTGAATTTCACCAACTTACCTTGGATTTTACCTTCTTGAGCTCTCTTGTGCTTATGTTCTTCAAACACACTTCCTCTCTCTTTTTTTCTTGGTGCAGGATGAAAATAAGGGATAATGAAAGAGATATGAATCTTTTACAAAATATCTTCATACACCTCCTCCACTTAATATATTTTAATGCCAATTTCCCATGTGCCTTTTTGCTTTATGACTACATCTTTTTACTTGGCTTGAAATAATGACAAATGGCATGGCTAGCTTCCAAGTAATATTTTTCCCTCTAATTTCTCCCATTTGGATGAAAATATCAAGAGAAAAGGGGGATAGAAATTGCTTCTTGAGTTTCCAAAATTCTCTTTCTCCAATTAACTAGTTAAGTACATGTCTTCTTTTTTACTTTTCCAACTTGATTTACTTGGCCAAGAATGCTCCAAAATTGCATATTAATCTCCAAATATATATTTTCCACTTTATTTCCTTATTCAACCGACATTAGCTTAATAAGAATGGGAAAAAAATTAATTTTGTGCTTTATGGCAAAATTACAATTTTATCCTTACATCCTTGGATTTAATTAGGCCAAAGTATTTCTTCCTCCTTTTGGGCCAAAATTAACCCTTAATATTGGGCCAAATATTGTGCTCTTTATTTCTTCAATCTTTGGGCTTTAACAATAGGCATTTTGGAACACCCAAAATTTAGTTTTATGACTTATTTTGCCCCAATTTCCTTGTGACTTTAACTAGAGGTGTTATTATCATTTTAATTCACCAAAATTCACCATTGTATTCTATTGAATGACGCAAGTATTCATAAGGCATATTGGTGAATAAAAATGGGGTGTTAAAGCTTTCCCCCTTTAAATAAATTTCATTTCCGAAATTTGCTTCACATACATAGCTATAAACTCTAGGTAACACTTACGCATATCCTCTTCGATTTCCCATGTTGCTTTCCTAGGAGATAATCCCTTCCAAATAACTTTTATGAATGGGATACTCCAGTATCTGAACTGTTTCTCCTACCGGTCAATGACTCGGTCAGGTATGACTTTATATTCAATCACATGTTCATGATAAATTGTGCTAGTCTATCCTTGATATGAGCTTCCCCAATTACTGCTCTCGGATCATTATATTTCTCACTGACATTATTATCACTAATCAAAATCTACGTAGAGAGACTAAGGTCTTAGAAATCCTCGATCAGTTTTTACTCACAAATCATCATGGCTGCCACCTATACTATTTTATGGCTCAATGCATTAGCAACAATATTAGTCTTTCCTGGATGATACTTTATTCCCCAGGTTGAAATCTTTAATAAGCTCCAACCGTTTGTGATTTATCAAATTCAGTTCTTTTTTATCATATTAATATTTCAAACTCTGGTGGTCACAATACAGCTCTACGGTTATACTATAGTGATAACATCTCTAAATTTTTAGTGCAAACACAATTGCTACTAACTCAAGATCATGTGTGGGATAATTGGAATAAAATGGTGAATTAAAGAGCACAGGAAATGATCAAAGAAGGCAATTAGTTGTCACACACAACATGAGTGTGTTTAGAACACAAATTGTAAACATTTGAATTTGTTGTCAGTGAGTTTTCCTGAGTAGTAGTCTTGTGTGACATTTTTAAATAAGCAAATGAAGTCTAATGGCTATGAAATATTTTAGAATAAAATTAAACTTATCAAGCTTTAATTTCATAGGTCATATAGGTCATTTGGAGATGTACACAAAGAGTTATGTATTTCTGAATTTAGCCAAGAGAAACTGGTAAGTTTCTCTGGCAGCGTCCAAAAATGATAATTCTGGAAATTTTGAGCTTCTAGTTGGCCAAAGGCTATATTTTTTCTTGAAAATAGGCTTAATAAGGGTCATATAGCATTTAGAACCACACCAATTGAATCTCTATAAACAAATATATGAATTCTCAAAGTTTGATCAAAATTCCGTCAGCTTGTGTGAAAATCACAATAATGTACAGGCAAAGTAGTCATTTAGCTAATGAAATTAAAAGCCAATATTTTTCCTTTTTCCTCATGGTGCTGGGCGGCTAAATGAGGGATCAAAAAAGGAAATGAGTATTTGTAATAAATATGACAAGAGTTGGAGCAATTTTGGCCAAGTAAATGTAGTGGAAAGTCAAAACGTTGGCATATGCTTAATTGTAATTGGATATTAATATGTAAGGAGGTGGAATGGCTTATTCAAAAAGCCACTTAACTGCTTCATAAGGCCACATTTACGTCATTTGAAGAGAGGAAGGAGGGAACTCAATTGTGACCAAGTATTACAAGAGGAAGAAAAGTCAAATATATCATGCTAAAAGCAATATGTGAGAAGGAGGAAAATATGATAAAGCAAGAAGCTCTTTTTCTCTTTCTCTTGTGCCATTTTTGGTCAACAATTGTAGGCTAAGAAAAAGAGGATGTTTTACATTAAAAAGAGGCACACATTCGTATATCATGAAGAAGGAAAGAGAAAAGATGAAGACATGAATAAATGGCATGTGATTAAAGCCATTAAAATATTGGATTTTAAGTAGGTGATGAAGGATATTTTTATAAGCCATTTTTCTCTTTCCTTTGTCCTCATTTTCGGCCAAGCAATAGAGAATAAGAGAGAGAGAGAGAGAGAGCAGCTAAACGAAAATGTGAAGACCAAGGGATCTAAAATACTCAAGAGCTAAAACAAGGTGAGTTGATGAGAAAATTCTTGTGTTCTAGCCTTCAATCCCTTGGAAACACCTCCTAATCTCTATTCCTTCTAGAAATATTCATGTAGCAAGCTTACAATCAAGAGGAAGATGAGAGAGAGGCGATAGTTTAGTAGTTTTAGAAAGAGAAACAAGAGGCAAGCTCAAGAACCTTGTTGTCTTGATTGATTCAAGGTGATTCTTGATGTTGTTGTTAGATTGGTTGGCTTGTTTGATTGCCTTTATGATTTTGGGAAGCTCAAACCTGAAGGGGTCATGCTGCCAAAACATGAAGGTATTTGTGGCTTCAATGCATGAAAACATGTTTTTCCTTCTTCCTCCTATTATTTCGGTCAAATACAAAACAATGGAGAAGAGCTAGAATTTTGTAATTTTGATGATTCTATTGGATTTTAAAGAGAAAATTATGTAGAACTACATGTGTTCATGACTTTTGGATGATGGTATGCAAATCTGAAATTTTTAGAAGTATAGAGGAAATGTTGTTTGATTTGTTTTACTAGAGGCAGTCTGATTGTGTAATGAATTTCATTATCCAAATATTATGAAATTTTTTAGGATTAAATTAGATATCTAGAGCTTTAATTTGATAGGTAGATCATAATTTTTGGACAAGTACATTAAAAGATATGGATTTTTGAAGTTGTGCCCTATTAATTTGGAATAAGGGAAGTTTGATGAATTTTCTAGGAAAAGTGTGATTGTAGTGGTCAGACTTAAGTATTTTTATACAACATTACCTTTAAAAATATTCACATAGGCTTTGGAATTAGTCAATTTGGAATTTTCTAGAATTAATTATGATTTTCCAAAGTTGATTGAAAATCTGCCAGTTTTTTGAAAAACAGTGAAACTGCACTGTGCTGAGCTGTACTGTGCAAAAATTGTTGAAACTATGATAGATAACCAATAAACTATGATAAAAGGAAGTATTAGTTCAAGTAATAACCAGTTATTTGTAACTCAAATTTTTAGGAATTTGCAATAGCCCAAGCCGAATCAATTGTATTGAATAGACAAGTAGAGCAGGAAAGGGCAATTCCAAGTAGTAACTCTTTTTTTCGTGCACTATGTGATCATTGTATGTTTGTGTATGCCATCTTCTATAACATGATCATAGTGTCTCAGACACGCATATTAGCTTAGTTTTGGTTTGGGACCCCAACGGAGGCACAGGGTTAAGCCAGGATTGGCGCAGGGTTAAACAGTCATTTAACCTTGGACAATATGCACACAGCATTCTATCATTTTATATAACATGGTGTATGGCATAATTATTTTCACATCATATATGTCTGATTTTATGTTACTATTGAGATTCTTTGAATTTCAACCTTTCCATAAATGTAAAATTTTTTCATCAACAGACAGCAGCTCAGAGGGCAAAGTCATAATTACCGGCAACAGAAGGTTATAGACGAGTACAAAAAGAGTCATTAGTTATCTGAAGACCTTTTTATTGTTTGAAGGTATGTAATTATTATGTACAAACCCCTATGAAGAACTCCTATAATATAATCAAGCAATATTGTTTCAATAATATCAGTATATTTTTGCTATTCCTACATGCCCACTGAACTTGCTATTGCTACTCTGATCAATATCGATAATAAGTGGAATGTAAGATGAGATCTTACAATAATTCTATTTGTGAGGCCCTATTTGTCTAAATGCATAAGCAACTATATGGCATGCCACATTAAAACACTTCCTAATATATGCCTACTAGCAACAACAATGACAACGATGGTCAATTGTGGATCTGGACTTTAATATACTTCCCAATCCATGCCTACTGGCGTTAGTAAAGGTGACAAAGGTCTACTTTGAATCTGGGATTATGAATATATGTACTGATGTTAATCTATGTTGCAGCTCGGTGAAGCTCTTCTCACAATTCTGGTCCCACAGATAATGTTGAGTTTTTGAGTTTTTCTTTTCAGTGAACTTTGTCAAAGGCAAAACTATTCTAGAGAAATTCTATATGAATCTTTTCTAATATTCGGAAAGACCCAGAGAACTATGTATTTCAGGGACAATCTCTAGCCACTTTCACTTTAGTACTGCTTCCACCCTGCAAGGATCTGCTGAGACTCCTTGCTGTGAGACTATATGGCCCAAAAAGCTAACTTCTGAAAGCTAAATCTCACATTTCAGTTTGCTCAATTCAATTCTCAAATGTTATTTGTATTCTGATCTACTCAGAAAGTATACTAGTATATCATTAACAAGACTACTATAAATTTGTCTAAATTACAGATGAAAAATTAGATTTATGTAGTCCATGAACACGACAGGTGTATTGGTCAGCCTAAATGGCATTACAAGGAATTCATAATGGCCATATCTGGTTCTAAAAGCAGTTTTTGATACATCTTCTACTTTTACCCTGAGTTGGTGGTATCCCTATCTCAAGTCAATCTTCAAGAATATACAGGAACTAGATAACTGATCGAACAAATCATATACTTTTGGAAGTGGGTACTTGTTCTTAATGGTCACCTTATTAAAGCCCCTATAATCAATACAGAGTCGTAGGCTTCCATTGCGCACTCTGATATTTATCTCCTTATATGAGCTTTAATAATATTGAGATGACTTAGTAGGAGTCCCACAAGAACCTCCTATAACACCTGACTACACCAAAAATCTTTGTTTCTCTATGCCAGTTCTTGGCCCAATTCAACTCAAATCATTCTGGGCCATTTCAAATTCTTGTGGAATCAAAACTTAACAATTGATTCCTAGGTTACATTTTACTTGGTAACCCTTCTCTACTATACCTTTCAACACTTTATTTTCCATCCACCAATCGATTCCTAGTATAGCCTCAAGTTAGTGGAATAGCAGGTAGATAAATTCTTTCTCTCATTTCATTAGAGAGTTATCACCTCAATCAATCTTTTAAGGGAACATTTTATGACCATAATCTTTCCCTATGCTAGACTTAGCAACTAGGAACCTTTCAAAATCCCTCTCTGTAAGGATTCGTATCCATAAGAATATTGTTCCTTGATTCCACGGATCATCACTAGCCCAACCCAATTCTAAATAAATTTGCTAGCCTAAGGACATACTAGTCCACTTGGTGTTAAGGCCACTGGACACGTAGACCCACTACCATATATCTGACATGTGGGATCTCATAGCTTAAGGTTTCTAATTCAACTTTTAGATTCAGCGTGAAATCTATGTTAGATCTCATGTTTTGATGATAACAAAGAATATTATTAAAAAGATTTGATTAATAAATAAGTTTGAACAAAGTAATAACAGGGAAAAGCATCACTTGAAGTAAGCCTTGGAGTAATAAAGAAAGGCCAAGAGAAAAAGCTGAGAAACTTGATTAGAAGCAAGTTTTCTAAGGCAATACTCGAGTATGTACTCGAGTAAAGGAACAGAAACTTGAAGTAATCAGAGACACCTTCGAGTAACCTGCCAACATTACTCGAGTAAGTACTCGAGTAATAGTGTAAATGATTTCAAGTTGCTCTCGGCCTGCCAATGTTACTCGAGTAGGTACTCGAGTAACCAGGTAAATACTTGGAGTTGCTCTCGGCTTACCAATGTTACTCGAGTAGGTACTCGAGTAACCATGTAAAAATCTTCCAGTTGCTCTCAGCCTGCCAATGTTACTCGAGTAGGTACTCGAGTAACCATGTAAAAATCTTCCAGTTGCTCTCGGCCTGCCAATGTTACTCGAGTAAGTACTCGAGTAACCATGTAAAAATCTTCCAGTTGCTCTCGGCCTGCCAATGATACTCGAGTATGTACTCAAGTCCCCTGTTTCAAGAAATATGTTGCTCTTGGCATTTTCAACCTAGCCAACGTTACTCGAGGAGCTACTCGAGTAACTCACTGTGGTAAGCAAAAACCTGAAGGTAGTACTCGAATAACTTGTTCTATTTTTATTACACTTCATTAGAGGCATTACTCAAATATGCAGGTATTCAATGACTCATTTTAAGTGGATTACTCGAGTAAGCACCCGAGTATGTAGAATTATTTTTGAAGAAAAACTTCAAGTCATTACCCGAGTAACCTATGAAGAAAAGAATGCATTACTCGAGTAGGTACCCGAGTAAACATGCATTTCTAAAGGTTTGATATTTTGGTTATTCCATGCACTACCCGAGTAATCTTATATTTGTTTGTTGACTTGCAGTTCATCAAAGTTTTCCCGATGATACTTGAGTAAATACTCGAGTAAACTTTAATGGATACTCGAGTATGGAAACCCAGAAATTTAGAAATCATCCAAACGTTCATTGATTTGTTTCCTATATGATTAACCTTTCATTGTATTAGTATTCCTAGCATATTTACAGATAAACAATGAAGAAATCATATCAAATAAGGAAAGTCAAAAGAGAAGTTCAAATGCCACCTACCGCCAATGGATATTTTTCAAATATTGGAAAAGTCAATAGTGGCTGCGCACTCTCTAACGGACGAGTAGAAAAATGTTCCAACGGTCATCACCAACATATCTATATAAATGGGAACATTCAAACAGAGAAAAAAACAACAAGAACACACACGAACGTATCATCAAGTTCATTACTCTGCTTTTACTATTTTTAGTAATTCTGTACTTCAGTGATTCTTATTCACTCTGAGAGAGAGATATTTCATTCAAATTCAATATTTGTTATTGAGATAACTTAAGGTTGTGGAACCTTGAGTTGGGATTGGATTACAACTTGTAAGGGGGAGCGAGTGTCCAGGACAAGGAACTTGCTTGTACTGAGGTGCCAAGAACCCACTGAATCTTGTAAGTTATAGTGAAACTCTCAGAGAAGCTCTGAGGACTGGACGTAGGTCAAAGTGGTTGTGGCCGAACCAGTATAACTCCTGGTGTACACTTCGGTGATATTTCTCCTTACTCTTTACTGTTTCAATTTCATCGTCAAGTTTTATATTTACAACGAAATTTTAGTATCACCCAATTCACCTCCCCTCTTGGGTGAAACGCTTGCTCTAACAATCTAGAACCTTAACATCACACAGATTAAAAATCATTTCCCTCAATTATACCCAATAGGTTCGTTAAGAATCAGGATCAATAGCGCCTATGCTAACCTTCATGGTATTTGGGTAAATCCTCAAAACATTACTGAAGGTCCAACATCATCACTGAGCATGGAGAAACCTCAAAACATTTACTATACCTCGATTTTCCTATCACCACATCAAATGAACTTTTTTGTGCAGTACTTACTGCAATAGAAAAGGTTCGTATTAAGATCGATACTTACATCATCATCATCTCCATGCTTCTAAGCAACCTTTGAATCATCTAACTTAGATGCTTATTAGTCATGGAGAAATCTCAAGGCAATCACTATTCCTCAAATCTCTATGACCTTCCAACTTAACTTCCCTGGGGGCTTACCCATCCTGAAATTCCCTAGGTTGAGCACATTTAACTTTTGTATACCTGTCCTGAAATGTAGATATCGGCTCTATTTATTCCTGACTACCGATACCCTGAGACTACCCTTCTCTCAAACATCGTGCATCTGCCTCCGGTTGACTAAATATTGTGTCTGATCTGTACACTAGCCTTGCTCATTCCCGCTTCCTTGAGTTTCACATTATCCTTGGACCATCCTCAGTCTGGTACTGCACCACTTACTGCCCTTCTAGTATTCACTATTTCTTTAGGGTTGATTCACATACTAAGAGGATTCAATCCTTTAGTACCCTCATCAATGCATATGTCCTATCACTATATAATCAAGATCATATTAGTATACTATCCTCTTCCTAGAATCACCACTCTACTAGAACCACTTAGGCTCTAATACCAAAATGTAACTCCCTTTTACCTGATTTTCACATTTTTTAGAATGTTTGCACGTAGTTTTGTTGATACACAAAAATAGCATAAAAATACAATTAATAAGTGCTTGATATCAATACGGGAATCCCCTACAGGGTGTGTTTATAGTAATTATAGACCTTAAAATAATAAAAAGTTCTTTAAATAGCCAATAGTCTTGTTTGATTAGCACCATAACCATCAGTTGCCAGTAAGTACGCTAGTGCCCCTTTGAGCTACTGCCATTTATTGGAATATTTTTAACTTGAAAAAGGGTGAGATGTAAACAAATCTTAGTAGTAATAGACAATCGATCATATAAAATGCAACATATAATAATGCCAAGTACCACATAATGCAATAGAATAAATACACTGTAATAATGTTTCTCGAAATGTGCACATTTTTGGGCCAACTAATGTTAGAGCCCTAGTCAGGGGCCAACTACTGTTAGTCCCCCAAACTTCCATACCCTAGTTGGTCTTTCAACTACAGATTGGGTAGCATACCCTCTTGGTACTGAATTCTCTTAACTGGATCTCCTTTTAAGGCCATTGGGGTATTGGTGTGGTTCTCCCCCAGACGGTATTTGTGATTTTCTCACACCAGATAGAGAGTGCATTATACATATCATAGAATATGGCATATACAAAGCACATATAAGTTTATATAGTGTATGAAGGATAAAGTTACTACCTGAATCCTTTACTAGTTCTACTGTCCATGCAAGACTCTTGTTTCGGCTTGGGCTATTACCAATTCCTATAAATTAAAATTAACAAGTAACTGATCATTACTTGCACTAATACTACTTTTAATCATGCATTGTTGGTTATCTATCATAGTTTTAGTAGTTTCTGCATAGTACAATTCTGCACAGTGCAATTTCACAGTTTTCCAGAAAACTGGTAAATTTTCAGTCAACTTTGGAAAATCAAAATTAATTCTAGGAAATTCCAAATTGACTAGTTCTATAGCCTATATGAATCTCTTTAAGTGTTATTTTACGGAAAAATACTTAAGTCTAACCACTGCAATCACATTGTTCACAAAAATTTGCCAAACTTCCCCTATTCCAGATTTCCGTCTAGAAACAGGGCACAAATTCAAAAATCCATATTTTTAAACTACTAGTCCAAAAATTATGATCTACCTATCTAATTAAAGCTCTACATCTTTACTTTAATTTTGGAAAGTTTCATAACATTTGGACTAGGTTTGACCCAGGAAATTCATTTCACAACAACATTGCCTCCAGGTATCAAATCAAACAACATTTCCCCTTAACTTCAAAAATTTCCTGATTTGCGTACAAACATTCAAAAATCATGAACTTATATAATCCTACACAATTTTCCCTTTAAACACAATGGAATCATTAGATTACTAAAAAATCCATCCCCTTCCCCTTATTTCAGGGCTAGCCGAAACTTGCCCCAATAAAAGGGAAAGTTTGGTTTTCTTGATTTAACCATTTAAGCTCCTTCCTTTTCACTCTGAATCATGTGATTAACCATTAAACATCATTTGAACATGATTTGTAGAAATTTAGGCAGAATAACCCCTTAGGGTTTCATCATCCCAAATTTACAAAACTAACCAAAACAACCACAAATCAACCCAATAATCAAAACATCAACATCATACACCAGTGGAAAAATCACTTTTAAGACTGGTTAAAAAAGACATTTTAGACTAATTCTGGATCCGATCTTGATACAGCCAACCTTAAAAGTTTGCTACTTTTTAGACCAGTTATTATAAAACTAGTCAAAAAATAAATATTTTTAGATCGGTTATCAGAGGAACCGGTTTAAAAGGTTCAAATTTTAAATCAGTTTTCTGAAAAACCAGACTAAAAAGTTGAAATTTTAAGACCGATTTTGTATAAAACTGGTCTTAAAGTAATACTTTTAAGACTGGTTTTATAGTAAAATGGTCTTAAAGTAATATTTGTAAAACTGGTTCTCTCCAAAACCGGTCTTAAATGTACTTTTTACACCGGTTTTGGAGAGAACCGGTCTTAAAAGTAGTTTTTTTAAAATTTTCATTTAAAACATTTACCCAGCAAGCCATTTCTCCTGTTAAAACATTTTACTCAGCAAGTAGCAGCTAGTTCAATGACATTCAAATAAATTCTTCTCTTACAGATTATAACTAACATCTTAATGACATATGAGAAACTCAAAACTCATTAAAACATATTAAAACTCAACTCCCTTGTGCTTAAACAGTGCTGGCCAAAATAGAAGCAAGGAAAACAACCATGAATAATAAACTCACAATCATAGACAGAATCATAATGTAAGGAAATCATACAACCATGACAATGCTGTTTTGACCAAGCTCCTTATCTTTTTACTTACATAAATCAAAGATTAAATTACATTAATGACAATGTTGTTATTCATTATGGCCAAAATACTTTATACACACTCTTCTCAGGCTGATGATTACTAGCTGGCCAGGCTTCGGAGAATCTACACTAAGATGTACACCTCATATCCTTCATTTTCCTATGATGACAACAAAACAAGTAGTTTTATATATACACCAATAACAATATACATAATTCAAATATAGTTCATGATAATTATTTTAGCTAACTAACCTTCAATGTAGTTTTCTAAAGGGATATCCTCCCATATCCTTCATAATGATCGTTTCTTGTGCCGTGTTCATTGTCTGCTCCATCTTCTTCGTTCAATTCTGGTAAACCCCTACAAAAAGAAGGAGTCTTAAGAAGATCATTCATTGAATACTTTCTTGATTAATATCAACAACCATTTTTCCATGAAGAGCTACAGATCACATTTTATTTACCTGATTAGTAACATAGACCACTTGTTTCGCTTGATATGCCATAATAAAAGGTTCATCTCCAAAACTTCTACTCTTCACATCAACCAATATAAATCCTAATTGATCAATAATCACACTATTGTTGACATCAACCCACTTGTATTTGAAAACGGGAAGTTTAACTTTAACATAATCAACCACCCAAATCTCTTCAATAACCCCATAATAAGGTATTACTGCCAATATAGGATTCTTATATTTTGAACTAGAGAAGTGCATAGATTCAGTCACTAACATAACCCCACTATTCTGGATGGTGTTCTTATCATCAAGGGACTTCATGTAAAACGTATAACCATTTATCACAAATGAAGTCCAACTGATGACATCAGCCTCAGGACCAAGTGCTAACCATTTAATTGTATCAGAAACACATTCTTTGTTGTCAACCTTTTGTTTGAACCAATGTGCAAAAGTTTTGTTATGCTCCCTAATTAACCTTTTTTAGTCATTCGACTATTTTCTTTCCGTACAATTTCTTTATGAGCATTAATGTAATCTTGAACTTCATCAACATTATTCAAGATGTCCAAGTGGACTTGTTGCAATTCATCAGGATCCATACTCTTTATTGAAGCCTTATGTCTACCACCTTCTTCATCATGACATTCAGGAAGTCAAATGTGTCCTACATTTGACAAGTAATCTTGACAAAACTCCATGGCTTCTTCAGAAACATATTTTTGAACAATAGATGCTTCAGGCCGGTTAGAGTTCTTCACATACTCTTTTAGGATTTTCATAGTTCTTTCAATTGGGTGCATCCATCATAAATAGATAAGGCCACACAACTTGATCTCCCTGACTAGATGAACAATTAGATGTACTATGATGTGAAAAAAAGATGGAAGAAAAAGCTTCTCAAACTGGCACAAGATCATATATCCTTTATTTTCCAGTTCATCCAATTTTTCTGTCTCAATGACTTTACTACAAATAGAATTGAAGAAGAAACAAAGTTTAGTCAAAATATGTTGAAGATCATATTCGCCAATGCCTCAAATAGCTACTGGGAGCAGTTGTTGCATTAAGACATGACAATCATGAGACTTTAGCCCCACTAGCTTCAAGTCTCTCATCGACACAAGCTTCCTAACATTTGAAGAATACCTTGAAGGAACTTTGTTGCCAAGTAAACACTCACAAAAGCCTCTTTTATCATCCTTAGACAAAGTATGAGCAGCTGGAGGACAAAAAGCTTTCTTACCATATGGCTTTGGATGCAAGTCTTCTCATACCACCATTTCTTGCAAATCAAATCTTGCCTTCACGTCATCCTTAAAACTACCTTGTATGTTAAGCAGTGTCCCAACAATACTATCACAAACATTTTTCTCCACATGCATGAAATCAATACAATGTCTCACACCAAGCTTCGGCCAATATGGAAGATTGAAGAAGAAAGACCTCTTTTTCCATTTAATTTTCTCATTACTATTCTTTGTAGTCTTACCAAAGATAACATTCATATTTTTCACCTTTTCATAAACTTGCTCCCCATTCAATACATTCAGAGCATCTTCAAACTCTTGTCCACCAAAAAAAGCTTTCTTTAATCTACGATACGGGTGGCCTCATCTAAGAAATCTCCTATGGCCAAGATAAACTGTCTTTCTTCCATGTTAAAGTTGATGGTAGCATATTCCTTCATAAATCGGACATGCTTTATGGCCTTTAACACTATATCCTGACAAGTTTCCATATGCAGGGAAGTCATTTATAGTACAAAAGATTATGGCTCGTATTTTAAAAACCTCCTTCTTTTTCGCATAAAAAACATCAATACCTTCATCTTTCAAGTCTTCGATCAAGGGTTCCAGGTAAACATCTATGTCATTTCTGGGTTGTTTTGCTCCCAAAATCAATATAGACAACATGATGTACTTTCATTTCATGCATAATAGAGGAGATAAGTTGTAAATTACCAACAGAACAGACCATAAACTATGTATACTACTCAGCTACCAAAAAGATTCATGCCATATGTGCTAAGCCCAAGCCTAAGGTTCCTAGGCTCCTCACCAAAGGCAGGAAATAATTGATCGATTTTCTTCCATAGAGAAGAATCAGCCGGATGTCAAAGATTTCCATCGGATATCCTCTCATCCATGTGCCATCTCAAATTTCTTGCATCATTTTCATTAGCAAACAAGAACTTGAACCTTGGTTTGATTGGAAGGTACCACAATACTTTTGCAGGAGCGTTATTTGATTTGTACCTTGGGGTTACACATATCAGACACTGTTGTTCCTCTTTATGCTCTTTTCTATACAATATACAATCATTAGGGCATGTATGGATCTTTTTATACTTCATCCCTAGTGGACACAATATTTTCTTAGCATATAGTATCAACAAGGCAACACATTATCATATGGAAGCATATCCTTAAAAGCCTTAAGTGTTTCTGAAAAAATCTTGTCTCTCTATCCATGCCGTGCTTTCAAGCTTACCAATTTTAATGCTGCTTTCAACAATTGGTATTTTTTACACCTCGGGCATAACGGTGTCTTAGCATCACTGCACATATTACCATATGCATGTGATTACTCAAAAGTCTTTTCTCATATACCATGAATAATATCCTCTATCTGATCATCCTTATCTATGTCATTATCATCAAAGTTCACTACCCCTGTTGAGATAAACTTGGAATTTCTTAATCTTCACTATGCCATACCCGCACTGTATAACTCTTACAAAATCCTTTACAAATTAAATGTGTATATATATCTACAGTACTTAGTCGCTTCTCATTCAAACATACTACACAAAGGCAATAAAACTTCTCACTACTAGCATCGGCATTTCTTCTAGCAAAGTCTAAAAAATCTGTCACCCCATTATCATATTCAACAGTCGTTTGTTTAGCGTTTATCCAACTATGATCCATATATATCTCAACACTTCTAGCACCCTATATCCAACAACAAAAGGATAGACAAAAAATAACAACAATAGAGTTTTAGAGATTTCAATGAAATTAACATACACCATTTGAAACTAGTATTGTTTTAACAAACCAATAACACTGACAATAATCAAACAATCACACTAAATTAAAACAGAACATAGAGTGGTATTACTCCAAGCCAAATATCACAGGGATGTAATTAAAAGTTATAGCATATATCTAACAAGAATGTGCAGATTTAGCTTTTTCTAGATTACGTTTATGTGCTCAAAACAACAACAAGAATCATTTTTTCATAGAACATTATTAATTATTGAACAATATATAACTAAATAACAGATTGAACACTAACCTAATTGAAGACCAAGGAGTGAGCTTTAAACCAAAGTCGTCATGGTGGCATTGACTAAGGTTCAAATGAAGTCCTCAAATTCACGGCACAGACAAAGGGAAGTTAAGGCAAAGGAGAATGGTCACTGTGGAGAATAAAGGTGGCGGTGGAGAGAACTAACGATAATCAAAGAACAGCGATGACGAACACAACAACGACAGCAGTAATGACGGAGGAGAATTGAGCAAATGAGGGATGGGACGCTATAGATGAGTTTACAACAAGCACGGACAGAGCTCAAAGAGAAATGGCGAAAAGAGAAGAAAGGGTTCATAGAGCGCGCGATCTGAGTACGGGAGTAAAAATACGAAAGAAAAATCTTACCTTTCCAACCAGTTTTCAATAAAAACCGGTCTTAAAAGAGTGAAATTTCAAATTTAAGATCGGTTTTTATAAAAACCTGTCTTAAATTTAACACATTTAAGACCGGTTGATATAAAAATCGGTCTTAAAGGTTTTACATTTAAGACCAATTTTTGTACAAACCAGTCTTAAAATGTTAAAATTATTAAAACCGGTCTTAAATCTTTTACATTTAAGACCGGCATTTATATAAACTGGTCTTAAATGTTAAAACTTTTTAAATTTTTAAAAATTTTAACATTTTAAGATCGATTCTTTTTATAATCGGTCTAAATAAATTTTTTAAGACCGATTTTTTGATAACCAGTCTTAGAAGTTCAATATAATTACAGAACTGCCACCGCGCAAATTTTTAAGACCTTAACTGCCAAAACCGGTCTAAATGTGGTGGTCTAAAAAGAAATTTGTCCATTAGTGATATCATCAAGAGAATCAAAGTTCTCGAGGTTACATTTGACTTCTCAACTTTCTCTCTCTAGAATGTCCTCCCTCTCTCTCTCCTTAAAGTTTTGCTTGCTACACATGATTTTTATGGAGAAGAAGAGATTATAAGAGGTTTTACACAAGTTAGAAGTTAAGAACACTTGAACTTCACCAACTTACCTTGGATTTTGCTTCCTTGAGCTATCTTGTGCTTATGTTCTTCACACCCACTTCCTCTCTCTATTTTTTTTGGTGTAGGATGAAAATTAGGACTAATAAAAGAGATATGAAGCTTTTACAAAATATCTTCATACACCTCCTCCACTTAATATATTTTAAAGCCAATTTCCCATGAGCCTTTTTGCTTTATGACTACATCGTTTTACTTGGCTTGAAAACAAGACACATGGCATGGCTAGCTTCCAAATAATATTTTTCCCTCTAATTTCTCCCATTTAGACGAAAATATCATGGGGAAAGGGAATAGAATTTGCTTCTTGGGTTTCCAAAATTCTCTTTCTTCAATTAATGAATTACATAAATGTCCCTTTATTTGACTTTTCCAACTTGATTTACTTGGCCAAGAATGCTCCAAAATTGCATATTAATATCCAAATATATATTTTCCCCTTTATTTCCATATTCAACCGAAATTAGCTTTATGAGAATGAGAAAATAATTAATTTTGTGATTTATTTGCAAAATTAAAATTTTACCCTTTCATTCTTGGATTTAATTGGGCCAAAGTGTTTCTTCCTCCTTTTAGGCTAAAATTAACCCTTAATAATAGGCAAATATTGTGCTCTTTATTTCTTCAATCCTTGGGCTTTACCAATGGGCTTTTTGGAACACCCAAAATTTAGTTTCATGACTTATTTTAGCCCAATTTCCATACAACTTATGTCACGCCCTTATCTTATTTTCTCTTATTTCAGAGTATTTACAGAAAACGATACCCAGTTCGGTGGGCAACTCAAAAATAGCATAAATATAGTGATAATAAGCACATGATTACAAAAATTCCCCATGGGGTTCATACATGATAATTATAATCAATATAGCCATACAGGGCTACTATAGTGTGTAAACCTGTCCCAGTGAAATGAGGCATCTTCTCATCTTCATTCCACCACTGCAATCCTCTCTCGTGCAGTTCTCTGCTCTGATCTCTGCATACCTTCTGTATTCACCTGTCTAAATTATTGGTAGGGGAGGGTAAGATTTAGGAGAATCTCAGTAGGAAAATAGTACCAATATGTATGCAAGATAAGTGCTTAATGCATGACATGCTCACATTGCATAACTCATGATCACACAATGACATATCTATGTGCTCAATGTTTCAAACAACAAATGTATGGCCATAGCATAAATAGAATATAGCTTCAATCATTCATATATGTTTCACATAATCAAGAAAAGCAATAACATTCATCAATACACCAGCACAAATATCAAATACATGTAGGAAAGGTAAGTTCCATACATTAATTGCCCTTCCTTGTTCCTCAAATAATGTGCCTCGATTTGCATGGCAATCCCTCAGGCTCTCAACTCGATCCTAAAACGTCAAATGTTCCATTTAGACACTTCCATAGTGTTTCTGGGGGTTATATGAGTCTATATTGAAAAACGACCATAATGCATCTCAGATCCTGTCCTGGTCCCGCTGTACCCGGTCCGCCCATACTTTTCCCGACATTTTGACCCAGGCTATTCTAACATATTCTCGCACAAGGAATCCATTTTTTACCTCAGTTTTCTCAAATTCCAACTCCAATTATGAATTTACCCTTGGCAGCCCCTATGTGAGGGTTTTAAGGCTATTTTTGTCATTTCACTTTCTAGGGCTTGTAATTTCTCACTTTACACCCAACATAAACCCTACACAATTTTCCATTCTAAACACAATGGAATCATCAAATTGATGAAATTCCAACATTTTTTGGATGAAATTGCCCCTGCCCAAATCTGAAAAATTAAGGAAATATCATGTTTTCTTGATTTCAAACCATAAACCACCTTCTTTATACCTCTAATCACTTATTTAACTACTTAATCACATTCTAAACATGATTAGACTAAGTTTGGGCAGCACCTCCTCTTAGGGTTTGGCATCTCCAAATCACAAACCAAGCCAAAATAAAGCCAATAATAAACCACAACAACAATAACCTTGAATCAAACAAGATAACAAGGTTTTATGGCTTTACCTTTGATTTCTCTTCTTTCTCTCTCTAAGAGCCATCTTGCGCTCTCTCTCTTCCCTCTTGGATTTTGCTTGCTAAACATAGTATTCAAGATGCAAAAGAGGTTATAAGAAGTTTCTTTGAGGTTAGAGGGCAATAACACTTAAAATCAAGACCTTTACCTTGATCTTTTCTTCTTGAACTCTAAGTCCACTTGTGTTCATCAATTATTAACTCCTCCTCTTCTCTATATTTCTTCAAACTCTCTCTGTGTATTATTGGTCACGCAAATGAGGGGCCAAAAAGATTACTCAAGCTTAATAATATCTTACCTCTTTTCCCTTAATTATTTTTGTCCCAAAAATTAGATTTATGACTCAACATGTACCAATCCTTATCTCATCACACTTTCTCTTTCTCAATGTCCAACATAAATATGAGAAGGAGAATAAAAATATGATTATGCCAATTTAAAACATCTCCTTTCTCTCTCTTTTAAAAATATACTACTTTATTAGTGTCATAAATCTTTATGACATCTTTTCTATTTGATCTTAACTCTATATAACTCTTGTGTCATAATTTCCATTCCAATTGAACCAAGATTCTCCTCTTTCCTTGGTCCAAGCTCATGCCATTTAAGAGTCCACTATGACCCAATTGGTCTTCATCCATTTATTCCAACCAAATGCTCAAATATACTAATTTATTACATTTTACACATGTGCTCATATTTTCAAAAATTCATCTTTAATTGTTTGGCTTAAGATGATGCCACTTGACATGTTTATGAGCCAAATAATTATTTCCCCCTCTTATTTCCTTACACCACAATTTATTACATTTCCAACCAAATGCTCAAATATACTAATTTATTACATTTTACACATGTGCTCATATTTTCAAAAATTCATCTTTAATTGTTTGGCTTAAGATGATGCCACTTGACATGTTTATGAGCCAAATAATTATTTCCCCCTCTTATTTCCTTACACCACAATTTATTACATTTCCAACCAAATGCTCAAATATACTAATTTATTACATTTTACACATGTGCTCATATTTTCACAAATTCATCTTTAATTGTTTGGCTTAAGATGATGCCACTTGGCATGTTTATGACCTAAATAATTATTTCCCCCTCTTATTTTCTTACTCCACAATTTACACAATTGCCAACACATTTTATTTTTCAATTTTCGGAATAGTTGGCCTTCTTGGCAGATTTTCTGCCCTAACTTTGAAAGATCATAACTAAATTTGTAGACATCATTTCAGAGTGATTCCAAAGTTTATAGAACCCTTATTGAGTCTAGTTGCAAGAAAAAATATAGAATTTTGCTATCTAGAATCACAAAATTCCAAGATTTTCAATCTTTAATGTTGTTCTAGAAAATAATCAATTTTGCTAGGCAAATTTCAAAAATTCATAACTTTTTGTATATAGCTCTAATTGATTCATATACTTTCACCCTGTAAAATTTCATAATTTTTGCTCATCATTTAGTCTTCCAAAATCTCATGAGAAGCTCACTACCTCGCAGGAGATTTCACTGGAAGCATAATCACTTTCTTCAAAATTCACCATTTTATTTTCTTTAATGCCCCAAAGATATAAGAAATATTAGTGAATAAATTTGGGACATCTGCTAAACCGAGGCTTAGTAGTCCACTTATTTTAGGCTTATTCTCTAGCCTCTAATCCTGAAATTCGGGGTATTACAACTTCAACTAGAGGTGTGGTTATCATTTTAATTGAATCAAAATTTACCATTTTATTCCATTGAATGCCACAAGTATTCACAAGGCATATTGGTGAATAAAAATAGAGTATTACAGGAAAACCCCTATATTGTAACTTCCTAGGACATGGCTTGCTGTGCATTGAATAATAATGGTAATATAGATAGTTAATTGAAGACATTACTTTCTTGAATCAGGGATGAATATTAATACTTAACATTTTATTAATGACATCCTTCACTTGAGGATCGTCGTAAGAGCTATCTTCATTTTGCTTTGCCTCTGACCAAAGTTCATGATGGGGAGGTTTACTACCATCCCTACTCTCAGCAGCCAACATTTCAACAATCTAAGCATAGCCCCTTCGTCCTCACTTTTAGGAATACTTATTATAATGTTCAACCAAAGACAAGCGTGTTAAGTGTAATAACTTGGTAAAGTGTAGAAGAACGATATAGCGTATACATCTTTTAAAATTACTTGACAAAAATTGCTCAAAGTCATAGGTTTAGAATCATTATGAAAGGTAGAATTTTGTTACAATTCTTTATTTACAATTGTAATAAACCTTTGAACAAAAGTCCACAATTTTAACATCACTGTCGTTAGGTTTTGTAAATAGTGGTGCTCATTTCTTAAAAATTGTTAGGTATTTGACATTGTATTTTGAAAAGTGATGGGTTTTATATAATAACCATTACTTATTTGAATTTTTTAATAATTTTTAAAGTTGATTATTTAATTCCATAGTACAAATAAAAAATTTAAAAAAAGAGAGTTTAAATAAGCTAACAAAAAATCCCAAAATTAGTAATGGTTGTTTACTAATAATCGTGAAGAACAATTTTTTTTAAATATTTTTGGGCTATATTACCCTAACGATTAATTTTTTAATATTCAAAAAATAAAAAAGTAGTAGTGGCTTTTAGTCATGACTACTACTGTTGTCCTCTGCCTCCTCCTATCCCTCTCCCTTGCTAGGCAAAATTATCGACATCTGATGAAGGAGATGAAGGGTATGACTAGAAGTGATCAAATATAATTTGATTGTAATGAAGGATGAAGTCCAACTTCCTATTCATACTATGGGAGTGTCTAGCGAGACACCTTATGGAGCAGTTAAGGCTGGCCAACATCTGTAGAAGAAGAGAAAGGGCTTGTGGAAGAGGAGGGTGAGAGTGACAAGGGGGAGGAGGAGGGCAAGCATGGGGAGGAGGAGGAGGGCAAATGGAAATATCTCTCTAGTCTGACCATGATAAGGGAGAGAAGGGCGAGCTTATGAAAAGGCACTTTTCAGAAAAATACTATGAACAAAATGAATACTTCATTCTAAAGTATTTAACTTTAGGAGAACTGGTACTTGGTGTTCGACTGGACGAGGTTTGAAAATGTACTTTTAAAATTTGTACTTTACATGATAGTTGTTTATTTCGAAATGTCATTTTTGTTGTTTATACTTTACAGTCAATTGAAATAACCATTATATTTATGTTTTCGCTGATGTAAGGTTAGAAGATAAATCGTTTGTAAGTATTATATGACAGTTATATCAAAAGAACCATCACTTTTGTCACTAAATAAATGACGGTTATTAACTACAACTATTATTTTTGTGTTTTCGCAAATTATACCTCGTAATACATGATGGTGCGTATAATTAACCATTACATTTAAGTGTTATGTATCCTTGCGCAACCTCCTCCTCAACTTACATGACATTTATTTGATGTAACCGTTACGTATTAGGCATTACAAATGCCTAAATCTGTAATAGTAATGAGAATGATATTATGATATTATAAATTGACATACATGCAACCATATGATATTTTTTAAATTGCTATGAATTTATTGCCCTACTTGACACAACACGAGTGTATGACTAATGAGATGAATAGTTAGTTGCTAAGGCTTTTGTCTCACCCTATTGATTTAACATTTTTCCAGGTGAGAGTTCCCGCGCAGGTCCATCAGGGAAAACTCTTGAAGCATTAGCTACTTATGCTAAGAGTAGTGCTTCCATCTCTTTGGTATATGCTGGATTATTCTATATTGTTATGTTGGGGCTCATCTTGAATACTTTGATTTATTTTGAAGATTTGATGCATTAATTATATACTTTTGATTCTCTGTGGATGGATTACTTTTGATGGCTTTGGTGGCCTAGAGGCCGGCCTTATGATTGTGTTTAAATTTGTAAATCCACCTCTAAATTGACCTAGATATTTTGCTATGTAATGAAATATTATTCAGTTAAAGAGTTTGGGATTGGTGATGAATGTATATTTTGGGCCTTGTGAATCCAAAGCCCAACTTTGTGTATGATAGTGTTTAGATGAATGGTTTATTAAACCTTTATTTAATTACGGTTTTAAAGAAAGGATTTTACAACCTTCCTTATAATCAAGCAGCGACAAAGATGATCAAATAGTGGCAACCTCTGTTCGTAGCGACAATATCAATGGAAGAAGATACCAATAATGGTGAAGACTATAGAAGTGGTAGCAAAGAATACGAACAATCAAAAGTGATTAATAGGGGCGCTTTGGTAATTTTCAAAAATTATAATGGTAACAATCTCTTTTTCACTTGATTACAAGATGTCTGTCTCCTTACTTATTAGTTTTAACAATGTATTCCCCATATATTACATAACTATAAAACTTAACCAAACATCTTACTAAAGTTGTTACAATTGGATTACATGTAATCCCTTTCCCTGAAATCCAACCACACACGCTATTAACTTATTTCTTTTCTTGTTTTCAAGTTACATTTATCAATTGGTCGTTGCATAATCTTGTCAAGATAATCTGCCATAAGATAATTTTCTTAATCAACTAAATGTTTTATTTCCATACTCAAGCATTGATTTAAATATAAAATGGTATATTATTTGAAATAATTCTGAATTATTTTATTATCATCAAAGCTAATATTCTGTCTAGTCCTATTTATATGATACAATTTTTTAGAAGTGATCTAATCCTATTTATAAGATACACTTTAATAATTTCTGAAATTCTAACCAAATTCTTTTTTCTTTACACTTATTAATTATATGTTATATTTTGTTAGAAATAAATATTTAAATAACTAAATGTGTAATCTTCTTTTCTTCTCTCTCTCTCTCTGTCAAGAAGTGTAACATCCTGAATTTTATATTCACCAAATATATTGTAATTATTTGAGAAATTCATTAAATGGTTAATATTCATGAGAAAATGAGCAAATTAACTCAAGAAAGGAAATTAGATTATGAAGGTAATGGTGAAATCGTAACTTTGCCAATTTAGCACAAGATTAATTATTTTCCAATTAATTGAAGTTAATTTCAATTAATCAAGGAAAATAAAGGAGAATGTATATTTGGAATATTCTTGGTTAAATAAATCAAGAGTTTTGTAATTGGAAGGAATTATGCATGAAGCCTTTAATTGAATTATGAAAATATTGAAACAATTCATATTTCTCTTTTTCTTGCAATTTTCACCTAGCACAAGAAAAATGGGGGGGCCGAGAATTGATTATTGGAATTAAATATGCCAAGTGTCATAATTATATGGTGAAGAGATTAGTTTATAATTGATGAAGATGAGCACAGGTCTAATTAAGTTAAAATAATGTTACTTTTGCAAAGTAATCATGATTAAGGTACAACAATTGAGTGGATGGTTGGATTAGTTGAAAGAAGCAATTTAGTTAGTGAGAGCATGAGAGGGGGACGGTTTTTTAGGCTAACCAAAGGGAGAGAAAATTAGTTCAAAGTTAATGGAAGCCTAATGACACAATTGGAGGGAGATAAGACCATTGCCAAGTGTCAACACAAGATTACATCTTGCAAATCAAGTGAATCAAGGAAATGGAGATATTTTATAAAACACCTTTTCCCTCCTCTTCCCTTCATATTTTCGGCCAAGCAAGAGAAAGAAGAGAGAGAGAGTTCAAGAGCTTTGGAGATCTAGAGAGAAGGAAGAAGAAGAAGCTTAAGGTAAGGGTTGATTTCTTAAGCATTTTCTTGTAGCATCCCATAAAGCCTTCTCTAAATTCTTCTTCACTATGGAATCATGGTTTACAAGACACATCTTGAGCTCAAGAAGAGAGAGAGGAGGACGCCTAGAGAGAGAGAACTCAAGAACTCAAAAGGCAACCTCACAAACCTTAGATTTATTATTGTATGATATTGTAGTTGAAGTCTGTGTTTGGATTTGGTGATTTTTTGTGAAGTTTGTAAATTTGGAAAGTCCTAATTCTAAGGGGTTATTTTGTCCAAATTTTTTTGGATCATAGTTAGAATGTGTTTAAATAACTTAATAAGGGATTAGCAGTGAAAATGCACAAGCTTTGGAAGCTAAAACACAAAACTCCAAAATTTTCCCTTTTCTTGGTGAAAGTTTCAGCTAAGCATAGATCTAAGGGGAGGAGTTGGATTTTAAATGATTTGATGGTTCTATTCGATTTAGGAGGCAAAAATAGGTGGGGTTACAGTTGGTCACTTTTTTTGGAAAAGCCCGAAAAAGCATAATTACGAAAATGCCCATAAAATCCTAATACAAGGCTGTTAAGGGCAATTTCATAATTGGACATTGAATTTGGTAACTTTGAGAATGGAAATAGATTCCTTGGGCAAAAATGCATCAGAATAGCCCTTGTCAAAATTTTGGGAAAACGTGCTGTCGAGCTGGGTACTGCAAGGTCGAACCGGGGTCCCGAGGGCATTTTGGTAAATTTTCACCATAGACCAATATAACAACAAGAAACACTATAGAAGTGTCTAAAATTATACTTGGATAGGTTATGACCTATTTCTTGTACATTTAATATTTTAGGACCGAGTTGGAAGCCAGAAGCGACACGTTTTGTGAGGCACACTAAAAAGGGGTTGAAAGAACTTTGTGGTAGGGACATTATCCTTCATACATCATGCCATAGTTATATGATTGTATGGATGTCATTGTTTTGTAGATGTGCTTTATTAATCAACATGGTTCACCTAGAGAGGGGCAGTTAGTGCCAGAAGTGCACTTACACTAGGATTTGGTGAGAATCCAACAGATGTAGATTAGTGGGGCAGGTCCCTACTCATGTATACATGGTGATTATGCTTTTATACTGTTCATTAATTGGTGCATACATGGCACACATCATATTTACTTTGCGCATTTTATATGAACGATAGCATGTTTCTACTGAAATTCCTTGGAATGTCACACCTTTTTCTAGACAAACATCTCAGCGAGTGCCAGTGGGATGAAAGGAAAAGGCGTAGATGCCAAGAAGTGATTGGCACGTGTCTCAATACAAGGTTAAAGTCGGTGGTTATAATTAGTTTATGCTTAAGATAATTTTAGAGAATCCTGTACATATTGAAGTTTCCATTGTATTATGTATTTTGTTTATGAATGACTTTTAGGATTGTAAACGAATATTGTTATCAGTATATATGTACTTTTCTGTATGCCCACGGAATCTAGTCTTTATTACTCTTCGAGTATCAAAATAGAAACAGGTGTTGACATTTTTGGTATCAGAGCTAATAAGCGGTTCTGGCATTATTAGAATGGTATATTGACATGGTTTTGTTTGCATGGTTATATGACTGCTCATAGATATTCTGAGTGAGCCTATGATCATGATCAACAGTGCTAGCGGGTCATCTGGGAGCAACATGACGGTGAACCAGCGTGTTCCTGATATACGACCGATGATCGACTATTTCGGGCATGACAGTATGTGCATGAGATACACAGCACGGAAGAACATGCTGAGGTTGCTTATATACGATCCAGAGCTGAGGCCGGTGTCTCCAGGAGTGACAAAGGTTAGAGAGACCGAAGATGTGCTAGACGAGTACCCAGAGTAGGATTTTGACTACGAGCCAGAGGAGATGTCAAAGGATGAGCTGAGCGATAGCAAGTCTCATAGAGAGTCGGTACATGTGTCATATGATTTACAGCCAGACATTGGGCTGTCATACCTCCTTAAGGCCAAGTATCATAGGGAACTATAGGAGCATGACACACCGAGAGGCCAGTATCTCTCATTCCTTGACCGTGTAGAGGCTATGTATCGACTGCAGATACCATTGGGGGTTATGGTGTTGACGAGTACTAGGTTTGTTCTATGATGTACTTTTTCCTGGACTCAGTATTCTGGAACAAATAGAAAAACCTTATGGTTCAGTGGGGTCCAAAGGAGAACTTCTGGGTTTTCCGATGGCACATCAGAGGGCTAATGTGTGATTTAATGTATACCGAGCTATGATGTGGGGCCTACACTAGCTATTTTGGTGAGTGGAGCTGACCGGCACATATTATGGGTTAAGGGCAGTCAGTTGGAACCGATAAATAAAGAAAGAGTTAGCCGGTGTAGGTATTTTGGAAGGGTACAGAGATAATTAAACATGCTCAGCCCAAGGTAGTCTAGGATGGGTGACCACTGGGAAGTGGCATGAACTTAGTATTTTGGTTATGTAAATGACTAATAAGTCATAAACAGTAATATGTAGGATATATGATGTTTCTATTTCACCGTAACTACTGTAAATAGTTATTATGTGCTATGTACAACATATTTGTACCCTGACTATTACGAAATGACAAGAAAATGCCGAATTGACACAACATATTTGTACCCTGACTATTACGAAATGACAAAAAAATGCCGAAATGACAAAAAAATGCCCTTGCTCTTGTATCAAAATTTACTCTTCTCTAATTTCATGTAGAGTGAATTATGGAAATGGTACAACCAGGAGAAGGTGATAAAGGCTGTGGTAAAGGCCAAGGTAGAGATCAATGTCGAGGGCATAGTGGACATGGTAATAATGAGGAAGAACCAAGGCCTGACCCTATCCAGCAGTGAATATTGGATATGTTTGAACAAGAACAACAAACAATAAATGAAATAAGAATTGACCTTCGGGAGTACAGCAAAGGCAGGATCAACTAGAGAATCATATGGATGAGTTTATGTGGGGAAATTATGAAGAAATACATGAGGAACCTCCACCAAAGGGTGATATACCTAAGCCTGAAGTGGATATTCAAACTTGGTTGAGCAGATACAGTAAACAATAGCCGCCTATGTTCAAGGGGAAGTTTGATCCTCAATTAGTAGAGGATTGGTTAGCTCATTTGGACAAGATATTTGATATGCTATAATGCCCAGACAAGGTGAAAACCTGGTTAGCTATATATAAGTTGGAAGGTGATGTTGACCACTGATGGAAGGGCATAGAACTTATCTTAAAGGGGAGGAATGTCCCTATCACATGGGAATTATTGCAGGAAAAGTTCAACAAGAAATATTTTCCCCTGATTGTCAGAAGAGAAAAGGAAAAATAATTCCTCTGTATCAAACAGCAAGACCGAGAGAGCTTCGATGATTATTTGGCCTGGTATATCTGATTGTAACAATACTTGTCATATCACAAGCTGAATGACAATAAGAAGTGTAACGCAGATATGATGATTGAAGGGTTAAGACCTAAGTTCAAAGAGAGGTTGATTTCTCAACACTTTATGGAATTCAGCAAAGCGGCAGAAGAGTGCCGATTTATTGAGAAACGTATGTCGAGATGGGCAACACAGACTGGGAACAAAGGTGCTTTTGGAAGAGGTAACTCAACATAGAAATGAAAGGAACGTAGTGGATTTTTCGAAGGGGATCAATCTTGGGGCCGTGGAGGCCAGAGTTCATCTGGATGCAAGACTTGTTGGCGTTGTCGAAAGCCACTTCACCCAGGTAGATCTTGCAGCGGGATTCCGTTTAGGCCAAACCCAAGTAAACCACTTGTCTGTTACATTTGCAACAAGCCGGGACATATGGCGAAGGATTACAGTTGGTCACTTTTTCAGAAAAGCCCTGAAAAGCATAATTACGAAAACGCCCCTAAACCCTAATACGAGGCTATCAAGGGCAATTTAATAATTTGACATTGAATTTGGTAATTTCAAGCCTGGAAATGGATTGCTTGGCCAAAAATACATTAAGATAGCCCTAGTCAAAATTTTTGAAAAACATGTTGTTGGGCCGGGTACAGCGAGGCCCGGCGAGGTCTCAGGGGCATTTTGGTAAATTTTCACCATAGACTAATATAACCACAAGAAACACTATGGAAGTTTCTAAAATGATACTTGGATAGGTTATTACCTATTTCTTGTACATTTAATATTTTAGGACCGAGTTGGAAGCCAGAAGTGACACTTTTTACGAGGCACACTAAAAAGGGGTTGAAAGAACTTTGTGGTAGGGACATTATCCTTCATGTATTATGCCATAGTTATATGATTGTATGGATGCCATTGTTTGTAAATGTGCATTATTAATCAACATGGTTTGCTTAGAGAGAGACAGTTAGTGTCAGAAGCACACTTACACTAGGAGTTGGTAAGAATCCAACCGGTGTAAATTAGTAAGGCTAGGCCTTACTCATGTATACATGGTGATGATGTATTTATACTATTCATTGGTGCATACATGGTGTATATCATATTTACTTTTCGCATTTTTTATGAACAATGGCATGTTTCTACTGAGATTCTTTGGAATCTCACCCCTTTTTGTAAACAAATATCTCAGCGGGTCCTAGTATGATGAAAGGAAAAGGCGTAGATGCCATGAAGTGATTGGCACGTGTCTTGAGGCAAGGCTAAAGTTGGTGTTTATAATTGGTTTATGCTTAAGATAATTTTGGGGAATCCTGTATATATTGAAGTTTTCGCTGTATTCTGTATTTTGTCTACGAATGACTTTGGGATTATACACGAATACTGGTATCAGTATATATGTACTTTTCTATATGCCCACGGAATCTAGTTTTTATTACTCTTTGAATATCGAAATGGAAATGGGTGTTGACAAGAAGTAATCCTATTTTAGACATTGTTGGACACTAAATGTGAGCACACCTCCTAATGGAGATTCAAATCTTAATCTGCCACGTTGTGAGAGACTAGCATCTTTCACTAAACCAACCCCCTATTGGCATGTAATCTTCTTTTCTGTTATGAGTTTATGTAGATTGTTGCTTACCCTCGCTGGGTCGTAGGGGCACAAGCCCAATACATGCCGTATATATAGTCAGACCATCCCTTTCATTTGTGATGTATAGATCTAAAATTCAGATATAATAAAAGTTCTGTATTCCTCCTCCGCTTTACGTTGCTTATCATGGCACCAAAGCCACAGGCTCCAAAGCCATCCATCACACCACTTAATTTTATGTTATGTTACTGCATTAATTATATATTTTTTCTCCAACTGCTACATTAATTACACGCACTTACACGCCTCTGATCTCTTTTTCAGTTTTTCATACCCGTTCCCGCCCACCCTCTCATCACTCTTTTTTCATTTGATGGTGTTTTCTTTTTTTTTCAAAACGTAGAGGACAATTATTTTTGCCTATTCTGATCCAACTTTTTAAAATGTAAACTTGTATTATTCTTTTTACGAGGATGGTTGCATACTACCTCAACAATTAGCTCGTTAGTCCCTCTCATCACTCTCTCCGTGAGTAAGACAATTTTTGTAAAATAAAAAACTTTAATTCATCGATCCTAACATATAATTGTGAGTCCTTTATTCCTTGGAAAATGACATTTAAGGGTCCTGACAACATTAACTATTGTTGCATATGTTTAAAGTTTGAAATTTCAAAAAAATGTCGTATTTTGTGATAGAATTAAATTTTTTAAATACAAATCTTCTATATCTTTGTACAATTTTATACACATTTCACTGAAGAAAAACAATGGATTAGCGACATAATTATACGATTTTATCATAAAATATAATGTCACTAATTAATTAGCGCCAAAATTCCGTTGCCAAGTCAAATTAGTGACAGAATTGCGTCTCTCATTAACTGTTTTTTTTTTGTAGTGTTTTTAAAAGTTTTTAAAGTATTCATCTTATATGTATTAAAGACGCATCTTCCTTGTTTTTATAGTGCCGTAAAACAAATATAAGTTTTAAAAATATGAAAGGGTTAAGGTCAATTTTTATCCTAGAAGTTGTCAAAAAATCTCAATTTTTCCTCGGAAGCTTTTTTAGCAATGTTGCCACATAAGTTTCCAAATCATAGAAATTTTGTCCTGACGTTATCTAAGTAAAGTTTGACAGTTAGCTAACTAAATATGCTGAGTTGACAATCTATATGATATCCACACTATTTATATTTTGGATTTAAGTGCAAAGTTGCCCGAAAGTTTTCACTCAAGAGCTATATTATTGTCCTGAAAGTTTCAAATCATAGCAATTTCATCTCAACTGTTATCCAAGTTAAGTTTACCTGTTAGTTGGCCAAATATGCTTATCTAACAAGTCCATGGGTCATACAGTTCTTTTTTTTCCAAGTTAAATTTATAAATAAGGAATTTTTTCTTTTAAAAAATGCACTTCATCTGAATGATTGAAGAAAATCTAAGTGAAAGTATTTTGTGCAATGAAAAGAAATCAAAGAGGTACCTATTTATCTCGATGTTGCTCGAGTATGGTGACGGAGGGTTACCAGTGGTCTTATTCCTAGTAATCTTACTTAGTGTGCCTTGAATCTGGTAATTGAATCTTTTTCTACATTACTCTCTAGCGAATATGAGCTCCTCCTCTATCTACGGCTTCTTCTTCAATGTCATTCACCCTATCAATTAGCATATTTAATCAACTAACAATTAAACTTAACCTTTGTAATGGTTAGGACGACATTGTTATAAATTGGAAACTTCCAGAGTATAATATTGAACCCAAAAAATTTTTGGAGTATCATTGCTTTTGAGTGAAAATTTCCAGAGCAAATTTGCACCTTAACAAAAATGACATGAATGACACATGGACCTGCCAGCTCAGCATATTTGGTTAACTAATGATCAAACTTAACTTGGATAATGGCTGGACGACATTGCTATGATTTAGAAATTTGATGAATGCTATTACTCCAAAAAATACTTCTATAGCAAAATTGAGAATTTTTTACAACTACTGGGGCAAAAATGAACTTAACCCAATATGAAAACTAGACATTAAAAACTTATAAGATGACAATTGAAAAATTTGTAAAAGAATACTTACTAAAAATGCTTAAAATGTGTAACAAGTTAACTAACACAAAATAAATTTAATTAGAACCTGGTCCATAATACTTTTTAATCCAGTCTTCAATTATTCAATTTAGGTCACAAACTTCTTTTTGGAATTGGCAGGCATAGTGGAATAATTTTAAAAATTTCGCCAATCCCGATCGAGGATCTATCATTGAAATTTAAACAGAGTTAGTAAGAATCGTACCTTTTCGAATTTAGGGTTTTCGATCTCTAGGAACCAATACCTCTGATCAAATCTCTCTACTAGTATCCACATGAATGTTACTCCAACACAAACTGCCTGCTAGCACCTCCAACATCTGCTAGGGTTTTCTCGTGGCTCTGAATTCTTATTCGTGTATGAGTTTTTCTGCTCCATCATTTTTTATAACCCATGAGAGCTATATTTGAATTTCAAAATTAATCTTGATTAATTTTGAAATTAATTAACCCTTTAATTATCTTGATGAGCTAATTAAATAAATTCAGTTTAATTAAATCAGTCATACAGTTTAATTTAACCTATTTATTTCATCCGAATAAAGAGCCAGCAGATTTAACTTATCCTTATAAAATTAAATCTGAGATATTATATCTCTATCATGTTAGTTATTAAATTTCATTTATCTGATAAAATTAAATTTAAAACTAACATAATATAATAATATTATCATATATATATATATGTATTTTGAAAATACACACACACACACACACACACACACACACACACATATATATATATATATATAATATTATTAATTTTCTTGTCACAAATTTTATATGATATATTTAAATATAAAATTCGTCCACCCTAAATTAAACATTGTCTCGTGTTGGGCCATTTTTGTGTGATACCCTATAGGCCCATGCAAAGTTGGCAGTAGGCCAATAATTGTACTAACCCACAAGTCACAAACGGCCTTTGGCAAGACATTACGACTACCCAATTCATATGAGGATTGTTAACATG
Source organism: Inga leiocalycina (assembly GCA_963242795.1). NCBI lineage: Eukaryota > Viridiplantae > Streptophyta > Magnoliopsida > Fabales > Fabaceae > Inga > Inga leiocalycina. The sequence goes on from OY725324.1 coordinate 47,741,986, forward strand.
ATGCAAACTATCATACAACTACGTCACCTCCCTTTTATCACACGATATTTTGGTTAAAGATGAGGCATGGATGATGTTATCCTCCTGTTCATGACCATTACTTTCTCAATTTCTAAATAGTTTGACGATAGAAATGGAAACTTCTTTCCATTGTAGTATAGCCATATATTTCTTAGACTCACTCATCGAGGGGCCCAGTAATATCTTTTTACTAATATGAGAAATAAATTCCATATTGACCATTCATATTCCTCTACATGAAAAACCACCAAGCCCGATCATAGCCTTTATTATCACCCAGTCAAAGGTGACTTTTGACTAGTTCAAAGTTTAGCAACTCTCATGTAGGAATCCATGATGACCTCATATCGAATGACATTGTTACATAGTTATACATGAGATAAGCTTAAGACTTGATCGATGCAGCTTTCTCAAAACGGGTCGGTCCAGCACCTTGTACTCTTACAAGTGTCTAAAACTTTGATTCGTATCTTCATATCTTATCAAAGTCGTACTAATCTTATATCATCTCTACTCCCATATTGATGACCGACCAAGGATATTTAGGACAATCTTTACGACTTATCCATGGATAAAGTCATCACAGTAAACATACAAATAATATGATAATATAATGAAAAAAATCATTAAATTAATAATATTTAAAGTACAATGATTGACCACTATGGCACAATTTCAAACACTTCTCAACTCCTTTTTCACCTCAAGTCACTTTCAAATCTCACAACAATAGTACAATATTGATTGTTTGAGGTAATGGTTGATTAGGTTTAATAATCTATATATATATATATATATATTATATTACTCATAGTAAAGCCACTAAAAACTGTTCCGTGAGCGACCATTTTTGGAGAAAATAGTTATTTTTTTTATTAATGTTATTAGTGTATTCCGTTTACTTTGAAACCAATAAATTTCAATATCCATATTTATATCTTTCTTTTGGCTATCATAATTATTTATCACTCTATTTTATAATTCAATATCAACATTGTATATTTTATATCCATAAATTATTAGTTGGCCCCATGATTTAAGGAGTTATCATAATAATAATTTAGCCCAAAAACCAAGGAGTTATCATAATCATAATTCAAACTAAATCTGCAAGAAACTTAATTTATAAGAAATATACTTGACCCTATGATTACAGTAATGCTTGTATATATTAACATTGTTAACGTATCCTGTTTTGTATTCTCCATTCTTCATTGTTCGTGATCTCAATTCTTTATCTCCAATATCATGATAGGTGGACCTTATGAACTCATTATAGATATTGACGACCACAAAAATACTTGGGCTATCATTTCTTGGGTAATCAGGAAGTGGACGATGACTAAAAAGATGTCACCTTTTGATGTATGGAAAGTTGGCATGATTTTTGTCAAGGAGGGTTATGACACACACCTATTGATTATTGAGTTTTAGGTTTTTTGTGCTCTCTATGTTATAACAACCGTATTCTTCATGCAAGGCCATAGGATCGGCTATTGTTAGGCTTAGAGTCGAGTGGCAATACTACAAAAAATGTCATAAATGACATTTATTTTTATAAATACTATGGCACTTAGGAAGTGCCACAGCTTCCAACACCATTAAAAGAAGCTATGGCGCTTCTTGAAGCTGTGGAAGCGCCATAGCTTATTTTTATTTTTATATTTTTTTAAATAGCTACTTCCTATGGTGCTTTCTCAAGGAAGTGCCATAGGAGTGTGTATGGTCACACTTCCTATGACACTTCTTTGAGAAAACGTCATAGGAAGTTTTTTTTTTAAAAAAAAGAATAATTTTTTGTAATTTTTTTCTTTTCCTAATGAACTCTGTATATTACAGTCACTACAAAAAAAATCACTTTCAGCGGCGACATTTGGCGGCGACTTTTAATGTCGCCGCTGAAGGTGTCACCTTCAGCGGCGACACTTTTGTCTCCGCTGAAAGTCAGACTTTCAGAGGCGACATTGTTTTGTCGCCGCCGAAAGTGTGTTTCAGCGGTGACTTTAGTGTCACCGCTGAAAGTGTTTTTCAAAAATTAAAAAAAAAAATTTTAAAACACTTTCAGCGGTGACTATTAAAAGTCGCCACTGAAAGTGAGTTTCAGCGGCGACTTTAGTGTCGCCGCTGAAAGTGTTTTTCGAAATTTTTTTTTAAAAAAAAAATTAAAACACTTTCAGCGGTGACAATTAAAAGTCGCCGTTGAAAGTGAGTTTCAGCGGCGACTTTAGTGTCTCCGCAAAAAGTGTTTTTCGAAATTTAAAAAAAAAAAAAAATTTAAACACTTTCAGCGGCGACTATTAAAAGTCGCCGCTGAAAGTGAGTTTCAGTGGCGACTTTTAATAGTCGCCGCTGAAAGTGTTTTTCAAAATTAAAAAAAAAAAAAAATTTAAACACTTTCAGCGGCGACTATTAAAAGTCACCGCTGAAAGTGAGTTTCAGCGGCGACTTTTAATAGTCGCCGCTGAAAGTGTTTTTCGAAAATTAAAAAAAATAATTTTTAAAACACTTTCAGCGGCGACTATTAAAAGTCGCCGCTGAAAGTGAGTTTCAGTGGCGACATTTAATAATCGCCGCTGAAAGTCTTTTTCATTTTTTTTTATTAATATTTTTTAAAAATAATATTTATAAAATTTAACTATTAATTATTAAATAATTCTATTTAACCTTAATTATTAAAATTATATTATTATTTATTAATATTAGATTTATAATTTTTTATTAAAAATAATATTTATGATATTAAATTATTATTTATTAAGTAATTTTAATTAAAAAAATTTTAAATTTAAATATATCAATATTTTTTTCGTTTTTATTTAATTTTTCATTACTTTTAATAATATTATATTTAATTAATAATTAATTATATGTATATAATTAATTAATTATATGTATGTATGTTTATATATATGATAATATTATATATATAATAATATGTAATAATATGACATAGGTTCATTTCGGCGCAACTGGTAGAGACTCGCGCGCTAAGGCATCGGCTCTCTGAGGTCGCGGGTTCAAACTGGAGGAGAGTCACATGGAGGAATTATGAGGAGGTGACACGTGGCAGCACGAGGAGGAGACACATGGCAGCACGGGGAGGAGACACGTGGCAATTGTAAATTAAATTTTTTAAAAAAAAATTCAAATTTTTTTAATAAAAAATTTAATTTTTTGATTGTTTTCTAAAAAAAAATTAACACCTTCAGCGGCGACAAAAGTCGTTGCTGAAAGTCACCAAAGTCGCCGCTGAAACTATACCTTCAGTGGCGACACAAATGTCGCCGCTGAAAGTCACCTTTGTCGCCGCTGAAAGTATACTTTTAGCGGCGACAAAAATTGTCGCCGCTAAAACTTTCAACGACAGTCGCATAGGCGGCGACTTTTTGTCGCCGCTGAAAGTCTTTTTTTTTGTAGTGAGTATAAATTCATAGCAAAATGAACAAAATAAAACTAGAATCAAACCAAACTAGAATGAAATAACTCCTAAAAAATAACTACATTAAGTAAATTAAACTAATAACAACTAATAAAATTATATTTGTAAGCTCAAAAATTAAAAACAACTTACAATGTATAGGAAATTTAATAAGAAAGAGTTGTAACTTCAAGCAGATACCTTAAAAAACTTTATTAGTACTCATAAAACTATAAGCTAAGATTTATGACAAATTTTAAACTTAAAATAATTAAAAAAGAAACTACAGTGCCAATCAACAAAAGCTTCTATATTAAAAAAAAAGAAAAATTACTTACAATAGAGCTTCTGTAGGAAGAGATAATAAGAAGAAAAAAAACTTCTGAGATTTGGGAATTTAGTATGTACTTAGAGAAGAGGGTACCACAATCGCACTTATATTCTCTAGTACCACAAGCTTTGGTGTAAGCTTTCCAATCGGATTGAACTACGTATTTCTTTGAACATGAGAGACTTGGGCGACTGAATGATGACTTTCGCATCTAGATCTGTACATGCAAGTCACAATACGAAATTAAAATCTAGAGAGAAATTAAAATAAGCGAAGAACAAATTGAGTATGTTATGTTACAAACCTAGCGTTTCTGAGACATTTGTCTTCTTTTTCGGGAGGGGAGGAGGATTGAGTTTAGGGTTAAGGTCAGGAGCGAAGGCTCTGATGAAAAATGATAAGGAAAAATGGTCACTAGAAAAGGATTTTATTTATTTATTTATTTGAAATACATATAACAGTTATAGCGCTTGTCCAGGAAAGCGCCATAGCTACCCAATAACATATAACATGTGTGTAAATTAAAAAAAAAACCCCTTGTATGGCGCTTTCCTGGGCAAGTGTAATATCCTGAATTTTAGGACTAGAGGCTTGAGAATAAGCCTGAATCAAGTGGACCACTAAGCCCCAATTTAGCAAAACAGTCCTAGGAATGTAAACTTTGTTGCCAGTGTATTTTTCCTGCGTGGGAGTCTAGTTGTGTGACATTTTTAAATAGGCAAATGATATCCAATGCTAATGATATTTTTCCAAATGAAAATAGATTTATTAAGCTTTAATTTGATAGGTCATATAAACTCGTTGGAGTTGTACACAAAGAGTTATGTATTTTTGAAGTTAGCCCAGTGAAACTAGTAGGTTTTTGCGACAGTGTCCAATAAATGGCTATTCTGGAATTGTGTGCTTCTAAGTGGCTAAAGGTAATATTTTTCCTTCAAAATAGACATAATAATTCCCACATATCCTTTGAAACCACATGAATTTGATATCTTTAAATAATGATGTGAATTTTCAAAGTTGACTGAAAATCTGCCAATTTTCTGGAAAACTGTGAAACTGCACTGTGCAGAGTTGTATTAAGCAGAAATTGTTGAATCCGTAATAGATAACCGACAAAATGTGATTAAAGGTAATAGTAATGCAAGTAATAACCAGTTACTTGTTAACTCTAATTTATAGGAATCAATAATAGCCCGAGCTGGATCAAAGGTAATGAACAGACAAGTAGAGTAGGAAAGGGCAATTCCAGGTAGTAAATCTTTCTTTCATGCACTATTTGATTATTGTATGTTTGTATATGCCATCTTCTGTAACATGAGCACAGTGTCTTGGACATGTATATTAGCCTGGTTGTGGTTTGGGACCCAACGGAGGCACAGAGTTATGCCAGGGTTGCAAATAGTGGTTTGGCCTTGAACAATGTGCACATAGCATTCTATCATTTTACATAACATGGTGCATGTCATATTTATTTTCACATCGTATATGTATGATTGTATATTACTATTGAGATTCTTTGAATCTCACCCTTTCCATAAATGTTAAAAGTTTTCAGCAGTAGCCAGCGGCTTAGAGGGCAGAATTGTAATTACCGGCAATAGAAGATTCCTGACGAGCACAAGAAAAGATGTTGGTTATCTAAAGACCTTTTATTGTTTTAAGGTATGTAATTATTATGTGCGAACCCCTGTGAGGGAAACTCCTATGATATAATCAAGCAAGGTTGTTTCAATAATATCAGTATATTTTTGCTATTCCTATGTGCCCACCAAACTGCTCGCTAATACTCTGAAAAATGTGAAAATAAGATAACGGTGTTATAGCAAGCGCCATACAAGGGTTTAAAAAGAAATACTGGTGCGCTTATTAAATATAACCCATACAAGGGGTTATATTCAATAACCCCTTGTATGGCAAGTGCCATACAAGGGGTTCTAATTTTTTTTTTTTGAATAACCCATTATATGGCGCTTCCCCAGGCAAGCGCCGTACAAGGTATTGGGCAACTATGGTGCTTTTCTGGTCAAGTATCATAGCTGCCACATATTTTCTTTTTTTAAAAAAATAGAAGTCTACTCCTCTAGTACTTATTTGAAGGAGTGCCATAAGATTAACGCCACTAAATCTATATTTTGTAGCTGTGTGGGGCAACATGAAATACTCATCCATTAATATGGTGTTTTGCAATTTTCTGAGAAGGGAGATATTTTGCAATAGTTTACATATGTAAGAAAATGATTTAGTTGATAGTAGCACATATTGTGATTGAGTACTTGGTTATATATTCATTTGTTTGTCATTCCATTTATTTCTTAAGCCTTTTCTTCCAGCTCTCCAAGGTAAAAACACATGCCTTAAATTCCTTGACGACTTTGATGTATGCAGAAAATGTTCAAAATGATGATCGCTTTCTAATAGTTCAGTTGTGAGGATCTTCAACCACTCATTCAAAGAGAAAGAAGACAGATGACACTCCATTGGATAATAATGGGGATGTGGATTGTTTGACATGTCCACCCTTATCTTCAAGGCCAGCAAAAGCAATGATCAATAACATAAAAATAGAAAAATAAGTTCCCATATTTTAGAATTTTTGACCACTTATGAATATCTTTTGGTTAGAATATATACACAGAGCTAATTATGTACAAACTAATAATCAGTACCGTATTTATTTAATTAAACAATATATATATATGCTAAAATCATAATGACCCCTTAATTACTTTTTTGGGTGACATCAACAATTTATTTTCAAATCACTTAAAAATCTTGACAACTCTGAATTATAATAACTCTTTGACCCTTGGTTTATGGGGATTAAAATTTTTATTCTTTTAAAATCACTCTAATATTTAATCAGAGTAAAGAAATGCCATAATGCCAATGAATCTACCTAAAAAGTAATATATCACATCTCCATCTAATAAGAAGCTACAAACCCTAAATTAATTTTAAGACAGTGTGTCGAAACAGTTTATAATTTTGAATTTGAATTGTTATTTAACTTGATCGGTTTGATTGAGAAATAGTAGTAATAAAAAAAAGATCATATTCACAATATTAAGTTGTTGCTGAGGAAGATTTTTATTTGCTAAAATCAACATTTCCATTTTGAGCCCCTTATAAACCATGCTCATCACGAATTATTATGACTCCTTAATCCTTGATTTATGGGGATATAAGCTTTTTTCTCTTATATTTGTGGGTAAAATCCCCATTTAAATATATTTCCAGTTCCAATAAAAATAAATATTTAAGATTGAATCAGTAATTTAATTATTTTGGTGATTCCATTGAGAAATAAAAGTAATGAGGAGGAATGGAAAATGATCCTATTGATAATATTAAATTATATGTTGATTTAGTCTAATAGATTCTTTTTTTACAAATTAAACAGGGAAAAGAGATTCACATATGATTATGTGGATTTATAATAACTCCCTAATCTTTGATTTGTGGGTACTAAAACTTTTTTTTATTATATTTTATTGAAAAAATACACATTTGAATGTACTTCTTTGGTCAAATACACATTTATGATCTAACATAGAATCCCTTATTTCATTACCCTTGGCAACTGGATTGAGAAATAATAGTGCTACGAAGAACTTAAAAAAGATCCTATTGGCAATATTAAATTGTTTGTTAAATTAATCAAAACTAAACTAAACTCACAGAAATAAAAGAAAATATTTTGATCAATTATTTTTTGAGTGGAATCAACATTTTAATTTTAAATCCCTTAGAAATCTTGGCAACTCTCAAATATAGTAACTCCTTCATCCTTTATTAGTGGGAATAAAAAATTGTCTATTAGAATTTTTGGTCAAATACACATTTAAATATAAGCTTTCATAAGATACGCATTTAAGTTTAAATAGATAATTATAAAATAATTACATGATTTATTATTATTACAAATAAATATATATTGCTTACTGTGCATACAATAAAAAAACTGCCCACCAATGAAGATTAAATTATATAATAAATATTGCACATCTCATAAAGTAATTCTTAAAATCAATATTCTAGCAAAAAAAAAAAAAGCTTTAAATCAATAAACTATTCTTTTGTCCTTGCAGAAGCTTCTAGAGTTTAAAATGCTATATAAGAACTTCTCGTGCAATGGTCGGATAGCAATACTTGTTATTACCTATTATCTTGTCCATCGTATCTTTTTTATGGATTTGAGTTATTCTTACTCTTACATTCTTCAATTTATTTTTTTGTCGCTTTGTTATTTTTCAAGCCTTTATATTAAGGTAAACAAACAATTTTAAAAGTGCGACACAGTGCCCGGGGGTGGTCAAATAATTAGTAATTTGTATCTTTATGAAAGTCAAGAAGCTTGTCCTCTGTCACAAAATTTAAAAAAAAAACAAAGAAAGAAACTCGCCTCGTGTTTTCCGTGGAATCATATGATACGAGTAATTTAATTTTTAAGAGTTGGAGTCCACGATTCACTCGCGAACAAGGACACAGTGGGTAACTGAGCTAGAATCTTAACATGTTTTTATTCCATCGATAGATACAACCTATTTTCTCGATTTGTTTTGATGTACACCAAAACAAATTGATTTAGACGTTTGACGCCCGAGGGTATTCCAAAAATTGAGATGGCGTGTTGCCAGCTACGTATGGCAAGGAGGCAAGGAGGCAAGGAGAATGAGGTTAATTTTTTTGGATTTTTTAATAATAAAAAGACACTTTAAAACCATTTTATAAAAGTGATATAATTCATATAAAATTATTGGCTTACAATGATTGTCATGCAGGATGCCACACAAGATAAGAAGCGTCTTCTATTCATATGACCTATCAATTTTCGTCAAAAAGGTAATGGCAAGTTAACGGCAAGGGTTCGTAATAAAAAATTAAAAAAAAATTATTGGAGAGATTAAATTTAAATTTTAAAATGTCACAGAAGTAATATGCAATTATTCCAAAGTTAGGGGGTTTAGTACAATTTAAATTTATAAATAACTAACATAAAATATTATTTTTTATGTCATTTTCTATGTTTGGTTTGAGATGAGGGGAGGGGATGGGTGGTGAATTATCTTTTTGGGTGAGAGGAATCTAAAATTTACCCTCTCATTCCTTTTAATGAGAGGGTAAATTTTGGGTTCCTCCCATCTAAAAAGGTAATTTGAGCCCCCTCCCCTCCCCTCAAACCAAACATAGCTTACATGTTCCTTTTAAAGCTGATGTTAAAAGTCTTATCTAACTACTCAATTTTAGCATGTAACGAAAATAAAAAAATATTTAAATCTGAACTAATAGTTTATAAGTGTTTGTTGTACTGTATTTGTGTTAATGTCACTAGCTAGTTATAAATAAGATCGGGAATTAATATAGAAGGTTGAAGTTCTTAAATTAAACTTGTGGAAAATTTCACTTATGGATCACTATAGCCAATTAATATCCAATAGCCCTCAAGAAATTCTGAAACCTCACTGTAGGACCTTAGAGGCAAAATGAAATAAAAAATTATGCTAATTAAAAAGACATCAATACCCCTGCTTATTTATTTTGTTTTATAAAAGGTCAACTTTTCCTGCCACTGGGAGTAGGCCAGGAGCTGAAGGTGCAGCAATGGATGCCAACCGCCAGCTGGCCGGTAGTCAGAAAATAATTTTCTAGCAAAGAGGGCCAAGTGACAGTTTGAACTCACCCCTGGAGGCATACCATCAAAGCTATGACCACCAAGCCATTAAAACCTTTTATTTATTATATGCAACAACATATATATGTAATAATTTTAAATCCCTACCTACTTTGCATCATAGTTAATAAGTGTCTTACACATCGTGAACAAGTAAAATAGTCCTATGAGCAAATAAAATAATCTTATGAACAAGATAAATTAATTTCTTAAAAATTACTCATTTGGAAATGTCTTACATATTATGAATAAGTTTTGTCTTATGAGCAAGATAAATTAAATTCTTAACAATTACTCATTTGTAAGTGTCTTTCACTGTAGGAATAAATGGAATAGTTCTATAAACAAATGAAATATTTTTATCAATAAGATAAATTAATTTCTTAACAAGACCCAATTTGTAAATGTCTTATATAACATAAGCAAGTTGAATAGTACTATGAACAAGTGAAATAGTTATAGCTAGAATATGATTATTCCATTTGTCATTAGACTATTAGACTTGTTCATGATGTGTAAGAGACTTACAAATTTGATCTTGTTAAGAAATTAATTTATCATGTTAATAAAAATATTACACTTGTTCATGAAGAGTAAGACACTTGTAAATGAGTAACTGTTAAACAATTAATTTATCTTGTTCATAAGACTATGCTACTTATACACGGTGTGACACTTGCTAACTATGATGTAAAGTAAGTAGGGATAAAAGATGGTTCAAACGATCAGAGTCGGAGCCGGAGCCGGAGCTTTAGCCGTTGACTAGCCGGTTGACGATCAGAGTCCCGTTGTCAGGGTTCCACTCCTGGCTTGTGGCTGGTTGTCCAAAAAAATACTTTTTAACAAAATAAATAAATAAGAGGTAGTGATGTCTTTTTAGCATAAATTTTAATTTTATTTTTCTCTCAATGTCTTGTAGTGAAGTTTCAGAAATTTTTTAGGACCATTGGATATTAATTAGCTATAGTGGTCCTGGAGTAAAACTTTCCCTTAAACTTATAACCCAATTATTAATATCTAGTCTATTATAATTAGGTCAATATTTTTATTTAGTATGTGATATGTGACTTGTCTCCTCTTTCTGTACATTATAATTTTAAGACATGCAACTAGACTTCAGAATTTAGATCATATACTTTTTGCTCTTTTTGTTTTGAAACTAAGGGCGGGTTATATATATAGTTCATAAGAGGGACTCGGAGAATAAATGAAGAATTATTATTTGGTTCCTATTAAGGGATTTAATAACAAATAAGGAATATAAATGTATTATCATTTCTAATAATGGAACTTGTCATATAGCATGCTTTTTATTTATTATCATACTTTTGGGGGATTAAATCTTTTGCTTTAGGACCTTATAGCAATTCTCCTGAGAATAATTCATGCATGGTATCCCTAAGGCCCTATTTGGTATGTCGTATAGGAGGGCTTGGGATTGGGCTTGGCACTAGTATTATCCATTTTGCAATGTTTGCTAGGAGGAATTGAAAATAACTTGGGATTGGGAATACCATGAAAGATGAATTGTTGTAAACCCACCTACCCCTAGTTTTGGTGAAACAATGCTGTTATTGGAAAATATTGGGACAAATTGTCATAATAATTTTTAAATTGAAGTACCATCCTCCTATTACTCACCTACTCGATCCCTTTCCCCCTTTTTATGTTCACTTGCTTGCTTCTCCATGCACGTCTTCTTCCCCATCTCCTTCATCTTTGGTCGCCTTCTCCGTCTCCAATCACTACAAAAAATTCATTGCTTTGTAGAGGTTAAAATGGGGGACTTGTAGTTGCTCTGGCCACTCCAAACTCAAGTAGTAGCAGTTGGGCAAACCGCTACAAAACACACTTTGGCAAATGATTTGTTAGTGGTTCCAAGAAACCATTATGCATCACAACAAAACCACTTGTATGTTTGTAGCGGTTTGATAAAACCACTACAATATGTGTTTGTAGATTAGTCTTTCTTCGAGCATCTTGTAGCGTCATTTGAATTTTGTGGGATTAATTTTTTTTTCACAAATGTTTTTTTTTTGCAATGGTTATAAAAAGGATACAAATATGACGCTAATTTTTTTTTGGGCCAAAATTTAGGTGTGGTGGGAAATGAAACTTAAATTTGGCACCAACATTTGTAGTGGTTAGTTAACTGCTACTAATTAATTTCTGAAATTTGAACATATGGCGCCTAAAATTTGTAGCGCTTTGCTAACCACTACAAATGTTAAATGAAATTTCAACTCTTTGTGCCAAAAATTTAAATTTATAATAGTTGTGGTAATTGCTACTAAGTGTTATACAAAAAATAAAAGAAATACATGAATAATTTTTGCAATAAATTTTTCCAATATTATTTTGAAAGGTTGTTTGTATATTAAAAATCAATTCAAATGATAATACTTATTACTTGAGGAGAATTATTAAATTAAGTTAGATAAGTATGAATATTATGTTTATGATTGAGAAAACATAATGTATAGGTAATAATGATTTAGGTTCTTCACTTTATGAAATTGAAGTTTAAGATGAAGAGACATATTTGTTTATGGAAGGAATATTGAGAATGTGGAGGAAGGGAACATCCTTGATTTTATGTAGAAGAGAAAAATAATTAGTATAAGCATTATATGGAGAAGCAAAATAAAATTAATATGAAATAAAACTTTTACAAAAAAATTTACCTTATACAAGCTCTTCATTTAGAAGATTTAAAGAAGGGGACCAAAAAAGAGAGAGAAGAGGGGCTGGAAGAAATTGAAGAAATAAGTAATAAGGTGGGTAGGGGTATTTATAGGGATCCAGCGAGATGTTTGTAGCTGTTAAGGTTACCAGTTTTGTAGTAGTTTGATGTTGTAGCGGTTTTTTGGCAATTTATAGCGATTACAAACCGCTACAAATATTAATGAGAATTTTTTTGAAAAAGAATATAAGTTCATTGTGTAAGACCTCATCGTACATACCATTTATCATTGATATTAATCAGAGTAGCAATGCACAGTTTAGCAGGTACACAGGAACATCATAGATATACTGATAAAATGTACATGATTGTTTTACAAGAATCCCTCACAGGGTGTGTGAATAGCAATTACATACCTTGTAATAATAAAAGTGGTTCTCAAATAACCAACATACTTGTTCGGTCAACATTAGAACCATCAGTTGACGGTAAGTACGTTCTCACCCCTTTGAGCCGTTCTCCTTTACTGGAATATTTTTAATTTGAAAAAGGGTGAGATTCAAATGAATCTAAGTAGCAATAAACGATCGATGGTAGAAAACGAAATAATAAATATGCCAGGTACCATATATAGCAATATTATAATAACACAAAATTTAGTTCGGTCAGAAGTGTTCAGAGCCAACCACTGTTGCGACCCTACTCATTCTGTACCTCAATTGGGCTCGAGACCACAGACTAGGCATATTGGTGTACCCATAGGCACTATATTTTAGTGTACCTGTAGGCACTGTGTTTGGTGTACTCGTATGCACTATATTCGGTGTATCCATGGCTATTATGCATCATACATATTACGGAAGATGACATAAACAAAGCATAAAAACATTAACATAATGTATGAAAGATAGAGTTACTACCTTAAACCCTTTTTGAGACACAAACAGGTCCTTATGTTAAATCGGGCTTGGCTGGTAGTCTGGTCTTAAAATTCCAAATTTATAATAAATAAGTCATTACTCATTCAAATATTATTCTAAATACATTTTGTTGGTAATCTTAGCTTAAAACTGCGAAATGACCAAAATACCCATAGAAACTCGGTCTAAGCCCCTTTGTACTCGGTCGACCTGTACTTTTCCAAAAATTATAACCTGCGCTATTCCTATATAATTTCCACCAAGGAATCCATTTTTGACCTCAAAATTACCAAATTCACTACCAAAAGATGAAAATGCTTTTGGCTGCCCCTAACTTAGGGTTTTAGGGGTATATTTGACATTTCACATTCTAATGATTTTCACACTTAATGATCAGCATAAACCCTACACAATTTTCCCTTCTAAACACAATGGAATTATAAAAAAAATCCAATCCAAACCCTTTGTAAATAGTGTCTGGATGAAATTCCAAAGAAAAGGGAAAAATGTGATTTCATGTTTTAACCCCTTAAACTCCTTCTTTTTCACTCCTAATCACATTTTTATCTTCTTAAACACTTATTTGACATAATTTAAAGAAATTTGGGTAGCATAACCCCTTAGGGTTTCAACATCCCAAATTTACAAAATCATCAACCAAACCAAAAATCATGACAAGATCAATAACAACATCAACATAATACCAAAGGGAATGAGATTTTTGAAGTTACCTTTTATTCTTCAAGTTCTCTCTCTCTAGGCGTCACTTTCTCTCTCCTCTCCCTTGAAGATTTTCTTGCTACACATGGTTTTTCATGAAGAACAAGAGCTTAGAAGATATATTACACAAGATATGAGGCTTAATCACTTGAATTACCAAGTGCTTACCTTGAACTTGGCTCCTTGTGGTCTCTTGTTCTAAGACTTTCAAGCTATCTTTTCTCTCTATTTTCAGAGTGTGTGTGGCGTAAAAAATGAAGAGGAAAGATGAAGATGATGCATTTAAAATATATCTAGCTCTTCTTTAAGAAATAATTATTTAATGGTTTATGATACGTGTTTTTCCCTAAGCCTTATCCCTTCATAATTATGTCATAAGCCCTTCATTCGATTTGAACCAATTCTCTTTATCTTTGTAAGGCCCAAAATGACTCCATATGGGGTCCTAATTAGACCAAATGGGCTTCCCTCAATTAGTCTAACCAATTGCACATATATTTTATTTTTGAATGCTAATTGAACATGTGTTCATATCTTAATTAATTCTTGTTTAATCCCTTGGCTTTGGATGATGACAAATGGCACAATTAGCTCTAGCATTATTATTTCATCCTATTTCCATTACATGGACGAAAAGTACAAGGGGAAAGAGAAATAATATTTGTTTCATGTATTTCCCATAACCTCTTTCATCAATTAATTGATTATCGACATATCCACCTTTTTGACTTTTCAAATTTTATATACTTGGCCATGAATGCTTCTTCCTTGATTAATTTGGACCAAGGGTTTAATTCCTTTGCTCCCTTCCTTGTTGGACGTCCTACACACACAAGAAAAGGGGAAAAAATAAGGGTTTTGGATTAAATTTAGCCAAATGGTTATTTTGCCCAAACATTTTGTTATTTCAACACATTGTTAGAAATCTTGGAGAATTTTCATCAAACTTTGAAAATTCATAATTATTTGCACAAATGTTCAATTGGTGTAATTCTAAAGGCTATGTAACCCTTATTAAGTCTATATTCAAGAAAAAATATAACCTTTAGCTAAATAGAAGCTCATAATTTCCAGAATTATTATTTTTGAATGCTGCCACTAAAAATCGCTAGTTTTACTTGGCTAACTTCAAAAATGCATAACTCTTTGTGTACAACTTCAAATAATTCATATGACCTATCAAATTAAATATTAATAAGTCTTATTTTAGCCTGTAAAATTTCATAGGCATTGGTCATGATTTTCCTAATTAAAAATTTCATACAAAAAGACTGCTACACAGGGAGACTCACTGGTAGCAACACAATTGTTTACACTTTGTATTTTAAACATATTCATGTTGTGTCTGACCACCAATTGGAGTATTTATCTTTTTTTTGTACATCACCATTTACATTTTATCCCATTAAATATCTCATTGCATAAAGGGAATATTGGTGATAAAAATTGGGGTGTTATAGCTCTCTTCCCTTAAATAAATTTCGTCCTTGAAATTTGCTACACATTTATAGCCATAAATTTTGGGTAACACTTCTGCATATGTCTCATGACATCATTACTACTGATCAAAATCTACTTAAACAGACTAAGATCTTTGAAACCCTCAATCAGTTTTTGCTCATGAATCATCATGGCTGCCACCCGCACTGTTTTACGGCTCAATGAATCAACAATGAAATTAGCCTTTCCTGGGAAATATTTTATCTCCAGTTTTTAATATTTAAGAAGCTCCATCCATCTGTGATTTCTCACATTCAGCTCTTTTTAATCATATAAATAGTTTAAACTCTTGTGGTCACAGTAAAGCTCTATGATTGCACTATAGGGATAATGTCTTCAGATTTTCAGTGTAACACAATTTTTGCTAACTCAAGATCATGTATGGGATAATAATAAATTATTTTTTCATGAGGCTTCCATTCTCTAGTTGCGTAAACCAATACACGGCCATGTTGCATTAAAACACTTCCCAATCCGTGCCTACTGGATTCAGTAAGGATGGCGAAGGTCCATAGTGAATATGGGATAATCAATATCAGTGTTGACATTAATTTACATTTTAGCTCAATGAAGTTCCCTTCTCAATAATGGTTCCACAGATAATGTTGAGTTTTTTTTTCTTTCGATTAAACTTTGTCAAAGGCAAAACTATTCTAGAGGAATTTGGTATGAATCTTTGGTAATATCTAGCAAGACCCAGAAAACTGCGTATTTTAGAAACAGTCTCTAGCCTCTTCCAGTTTAATACTGCTTCCACCTTGCAAGAATCCAATGGGACTCCTTGCTGTGAGATTATATGGCCCAATAATCTAACTTCTGAAAACTAAAATTCACATTTTCTCAGTATGGCATGGAGTTGCTTAGATTTTAGTATGTTTAATATGATTTTCTAATGTTGCTCATGTTCTACTATACTCCGTGAGTATACCATAATATCATCAATGAAGACTACTATGAATTAGTTCAAGTACGGACGAAAAATTCCATTTATGTAGTCAATGAACGCGACAGGTGCATTAGTCAGCCCAAATGGCATTACAAGAAACTCGCAATTGCCATATCTCTACTAAAAGCAATTTTCAGTACATACTCTACTTTTTCCTTGAGCTGGTGATACCCAGATCTCAACTCATTTTTTGTTTTCTTTGTAAAACATATAGGAACCAGACAACTGATCGAGCAAATCATCTATTCCAGAAATTGGGTGCTTGATCTCAATGGTTACCTTTTTCAACTTCCTATAATCAATACAAAGTCATAGACTTCTGCTGCACACTTTGATGTTTATCTCCACATATGAGTTTTAATAATGTCAGGATGATTTAGTAGGAGTCCCACAAGAACCTCCTATAACACCTGACTGTACTAGAAATATGTGTTTCTTTGTGCCAGTTTCTAACCCGTTTCAACTTAAATCATTCTAGGCAATTTCAAATTTCCGTGGAATCGAAACTTAATAGTTCATTCCTGGGTTACGATTTAGTTGGCAACCCTTCTACTCATACCTTTCATCACATCATTTGTCACCCACCAATCGACCCCCAGTATAGCCTCAAGTTAGTGGAATAGTAGGCAGATCAATTATATCTCTCATTTAATCAGAGAGCTATCACCTCAATCAATCCTTTAAGGGAATATTTTATGATCATAATCTTTCCTATGCTAGACTTAGTAGCTAGCTAGTTTTCAAATCCCTTTCTGCAAGGATTCGTTTCCGTAAGAATCTTGTGTAAGAGGCAAGCTTCACCCAAGAGGGGGGTGAATTGGGTGATGTTATAAATTTTTCGTTTGAGATGGTGATATGTAAATATAGTGGATAGAGTAGAGTAGAGAAGATTTGAACACAGAGAGTTATACTGGTTCGGCCTAACAACAATGCCTACGTCCAGTCCTCAGAGATCAAGACCTACTGAGCTTTTCACAATATCTCCAAGATTCAATGGGCTCTCAGAACGCCACAAGACAACAATCGTCCTTGAATGGACTACGAGCAGAAATATTCTCTCAACAAGAAACTTCTCTCCCCCTTACGACAAGTCTTATGTGCAGAGAAACAACCTATGACTCTTCTCACTTGCTTATGTATACAAGACTTATGAGCAGCAACGTTTTCTTCTGCTTACACCACTGTAAGTCTTATGAACAACAACGTTCTCTCCTGCTTGTATCTTATAAGACTTATGAGTGAAAAATACTACAAGGAATTCTCTCAACTGCTTCTCTCGTAAGGAATAACTACCCTCTCAAGATCCCACTACCTTGAGATTACACAAACATAGAATTTTGAGTTTGTATGAAGACTCTCTTACAGAGTAAATGAATAAACACTGAAGATCAAAAGTGTATACAGAGAAATCAGATGAATAACAGAGAATTGATATGAGCTTGTGAATTCTTGTGCTATGTTGCTATCTTGATTATCCTTGAATCTCTGTATATATAGTTGCTTCAGTTTTTGCCCGTTTTGGAAATCAACATTTGAGGAGCGGGACTTTGCAACTATTGAAGGACACGCGTACGTTTGAATATTCTGAATGCGGTAGGTGCGAACGTGACTATAATCATATTGTCTGCCGTTGTTTGACTTTCCTCATGTGGTTCATTTCAAACGTTCATATTCCTGTATCATACTTTTAAAACATTCAAAACAATGTTAAACAAAGATAAAAAGTAATGATGATATGAATTAATAACAATAAACTATATTCGTAATGAACGTTGTGATACTTAGCATTTTCTGTGGTCAAACAGGGCACCACTCGAGCATGAAAGGCTCACTTCGAGTGATCTCCTATTTTCCTTCATATACCTCTGTTATCGGGTTGTGCTTGCATAGAAAATCAGAGACACAAAATCTTCACTCGCGGGTGAAGAGGGGTCTCACTCGAGCACAAAATCTCTGCTCGAGTGATCTTTGCACTTTACACTGGGAGTGTCTTCTCGGGTCATCACTCGCATACCATTTTGACAAGAGTGAGAATATACACTCGCGGGTGATATGGACCCTCACTCGAGCATACTTACCTCTGCTCGAGTGAGAAGCATATTCTCAAGGAATATGCTCTCTAAACCATCACTCGCATCAGAATTTCAGAGGGATAGAATTTTCACTCGCGAGTGATGTGGGCCCTCACTCGAGCACACTTACCCCTGCTCGAGTGAGAAGCATATTCTCAAGGAATATGCTCTCTTGAACAAGCACTCGCAACTGATCTTGAGAGGGATGGAAATATTACTCGCAAGCATGGACGTGTCACTCGAGCATGGACAGGTGTGCTCGAGCACACTTGTACTTTTCTGAATTTCAAGACTCTCGGCCAAGTACTCGCAGTGCCTTGCTCGAGCACAGAATACTCATGCTCGAGTATTGATGTCTCTGCTTCGAGTGAATGATGGAAGCATGCTATTACTTACTCTCGGCCAAGCACTCGCATGCCCTCACTCGCATGTGTGCTCGAGTGAGAATGACTTCTCTGCTCGAGTGCATACCTTGTGCTTCGAGTGATCCATTGAATACAAAGGGAGAATGTCTCTCGGGTACTTACTTCCTGGCTTTCTCTCACACCTGCTCGAGTACAGAAGTGATTTGTGCTCGAGTGCATATTTCATGCTCGAGCACTCAAGTGCAATTTCACAGCAGATATCAGCAAACTTCAAATATGCATTTGGTAACTTGGAATCTTTTCCTAACCTTCTAAAAACATGTTTTAATCATAATTGAATTATTGTTATCATCAAAACTTGGGATCTAACATCTTGTTCCTCAATTCCACGGAGCATCACTAGCCCAATACAATTCTAAATACATCTGCCAACCTAAGGACACACTAGTTCGCTAAGTCTTAGGGCTTTTGGACACATTGGTCCATTACAATATATCTGGCATTTAGAAGTTTACAGCCTAGGGTCTCCAACCCAACTTTTAAGTTCATTAAGAAATATAGAACCTCAATATCACATAGATTGGAAATCATTTTCCTTAAGTATACCTATTAGGTTTGCTAAGAATTAGGATCAATAGCGCTTATTCTAACCTTCACAGTATTTGTGTATTATCCTTAAAACATTACTAAAGATTCAACACTATTTACAAGGTTCAAACTTACATCATGGAACAGAACCATAGTGCAACAAATTCATATTTTAACCTAAGCATTATTTTAGCTTAAATAAAATTCAAGCCTATTCTCAACCTTCAGTATCATCAGACCAGATCCTCTAGGATCAATATATGGTATAATCACCTATAGCACCATATATCATGTCTACATTCCTTTAACATCACAGTGTTACTAAGGATCATCACTTAGCATGGGGAAACCTTAAACATTTGCTACACCTCAAGTTTTCCATCACCTTATCAAATGAACTTTTCTGTATAGTAATTACAACAATAGAAACGGTTTGAATTAAGATTAATACTTACATCGTCATCATCTCCATGCTTTTAAATATCATTTAAATCATCTAATTAAGATGATTATTAGTCATGGAGAAACCTGAAGACAATAACTATTATTCAAGTCTCCATGACCTTACCAACTTAACTTCTTAGAGGTTCACCTATCCTAAGATTTTCTTGGATTGAGCACGCTTAACTTTTATGTGCCGGTGCCAAAACGCAGATACTGGTTCTATCTACTCCTAATCACCGATACCTTGAAACTACTCTTGTCTCAAGCATCGTGCTAGCTACCCTCAGCTGACTAAATATTGTGTGTGGTTTGAACACTGGCCCTGGCAGTACTTGTACCCTCTTTTACTGCTTTCACAATATCTTTAGATCAACCTCAATTCGGTATTGCACCACTTGCCGCCCTTTTGTATTCTGCTGTTCCTCATGACTAGTTCACAGACAGGGTGATTCACTTCCCTAGTACCCCATTCTACGCATATTTCCTTTCACCATATAATCAAGACCTTATGTAACACCCCAAATTTTATTCACCAAGATATATTGTAATTATTTGGAAATATTCAATAACATGGTGAATATTCATGGCTATAGGAATTAAATATTAGAAATTGAAAGGTGAATAGTACTTATAGTGAAATAACCTGTGAGGCAGTGAGTTTGTTATGTGGTTTTGAATGACCAAATAACGACAAAAACTTATGAAATTTTCCAAACTAAAATTAGACATCCTAAGCTTTAATTTGATAGGTTATATGAATATATTAGAGCTTTATACAAATAGTTATGATTTTGTAAGCTAGCCAAGAAAAAACTATTGATTTTCTGGAACAGCATTTAAAGAAATTAATTCTGGGAATGTTGTGCTTTCAATTGGCAAAAGTTTATATTTTTTCTTGAAACTAGACTCAATAAGGTTTCTATTGCCTTTAGAATCACTCTGATATGATATCTACAAATTTAGTTATAATTTTTCAAAGTTTAGGCAGAAAATCTGCCAGAAATCCAAAAATAATGAGTAATGGAATTACAAACTTGTAATTTTCCCAAACAAGCATAAAACTAATTATTTTTCAATTAATTGAGGTTAAATTCAATTAAATAAGGATAATAAAGTGGAAATATATATTTGAAATATTTTGGTCAAATAAATGGCAATTTATGGAAAATTAGAGCAAAAGTGCAAACTTGACCAAAATTGTGACTTAAAGAGTACACATAACGGGAACAAGTTATAAAGTCAATTTATACATGGAAGAATGACCCTTGGGATGCTATTACATGTAACATAAGGGGGAAATACTAGTTGCGTGTTAGATGGGCTCAAGACATCAAATTACATGAAGTTAGGAATTATGCCTTAAAAGTCTAATTTGGATTATTAATTAATTAATAACTAAAGGAATACAAGGGAACATTTTATAAATCAATTCCCTTCCTTCTTTAGCTACCATTTCTGATGCAAATAGACCCAAGAAGAGTGTGAGAGAGTTCAGCAATTAAAAAAAGAGAAGGAGAAGAAATCTCACGAGGTAAGTCTATTTCTTCGGTGAATTCGTTTCTAACGCGTGCAATCTTTCTCGTAAGCTTCTCTTCTATGTTATTAAGGTACTTAAAGCAAAAAATTCAGTGTTAAAGGGTTAAGGTTTTCAGCCGCAAGAGGAAAAACCAGAAGGAAGAAGAGTTAATTTCCTAAACTTCAAATATTGACTGTTCTGGCTGCTGTGAGTAGTTTAATCGGTGGATTTTTTATTAATTTGCTTTGAATGTGAACTTTGGAAAAGATGTGTTCTAAATTTTATGCTCCCTAAATTGAGTCTAAATGGTGGTTTGAATGTAATTAAATAGATAATAAAGTGGTTAGGAGTATAAAGGAGCAAGTTTACAGAGTCAGAATTGAAAAACCCCAACTTTTCCTAAGGAACCTCTAGATTTCGGCTAGGACTGTTAGAGGGGCTAGGATTTGGATTTTCATGAAATTGATGGTTCTATTGTGTTCAAGAGGGAAAATGAAGTGGGGTTACAATTGAACACTTTCCCGGAAAGCCTTAAAAGCATAATTATGAAAACACCCCTAAAACCTTGAAATAAGGGCTGTTAAGGGCATTTTTGTCTTTTCGCTGTGAATTTGGTACTTTTGAGTTTGTAAAAGGATTCTTTAGGAGAAAACATGTCAAAATAGCTCAGGTCAAAATTTTAGGAAAAGCAAGGTTGGACCAGCTACGGTGGGCAGGGCCCGGTCCCTGGGGCATTTTGGTAATTTTCACAATAGGCTCATATAATCCCCATAAACACTATAGAAGTGCCTAAAATAGTACATGAATGAATTTTAACCTAATTCTTGTACATATGATATTTTAGGGTAGAGTAAGGAGTTAGAGTTTGGCACGTTTTACAAGGTGCACATTTCGAAGCAAAAAAGGGTTAAGGTAGTAACTATTATCTCTCATATATTATGTAACTATTGATATGTTGTGTTACTATATTCTGTAATTTGAACACGTGCTGGGGGTATATTACCTAGCTATGGCCTGGGACTTAGCTGAGGGACACTGGTATTACCTAGTTGTATTTAGGGACTCAATTGAGCTACACGTAGGGTTTTCAACTGGATAGTTGGCTTGAGCTTTGTGTACACACGGTATAAACTGGATTTTCATTTTACATTAGATGGTGCATTGCATATATAATTCTCACATTTTATATGGTGATGTTATGTTGCTACTGGGATTCCTTGGAATCTCAACCCTTTTTATAAATAAAACTGTCTCAGCAAGAACCAGCGACTCTAAAGGAAAGGTTACAGAAATGGGAAATTGACAGGCTTGTATCCCAAGGCAAATATAGTAATTTATAACTGGTGCATTTTGGACATTTTGAACCATATTTTAAATATTTCCAAATTCTGCTATGTTGTTTTCTATATGTAAATAAATGCTTTTATTAGTATATTTGTACTTTTTTGTTTGCCTGTGGAACTTGGTCTTTATTACCCTACGCATATCAAAATGGAAACGGGTGTTGACACCTTATCAGTATACTATCCTATTGCTAGAACTACCACTCTACCAAAACCACTTTTGGCTTTATTCTATTGTCAGAACCGCTTGGGCTCTTCCAGAATCACTTGGGCTCTAAAACCAAAATGTATGACCCCATCTTGTATACCACATACCATTGATATTAATCAGAGTACCAATGCACGGTTTAGCAAGTACACAAGAATAGCATAGCTATACTGATAAAATGTACATGATTGTTTTACAGCAATCCCCCATAAGGTATGCGAATAGGATTACAGACCTTGAAATAATAAAAATGGTCCTCAGATAACCAACAGTCTTGTTCGATTAGCACCGAAACCATCAGTTGCTGGTAAGTATGCTCTCACCCCTTTGACCCGCTTTCCTTTACTAGAATACTTTTAATTTGAAAAAGGGTGAGATTCAAATGAATCTTAGTAGCAATAAAAGATCGATCATAAAAAATGCAACAATAAATATGCCAAGTATCACATATAACAATATTATAATAACACATAATTCAATTCAGACCTTGAAATAATAAAAATGGTCCTCAGATAACCAACAGTCTTGTTCGATTAGCACCGAAACCATCAGTTGCTGGTAAGTATGCTCTCACCCCTTTGACCCGCTTTCCTTTACTAGAATACTTTTAATTTGAAAAAGGGTGAGATTCAAATGAATCTTAGTAGCAATAAAAGATCGATCATAAAAAATGCAACAATAAATATGCCAAGTATCACATATAACAATATTATAATAACACATAATTCAATTCCATTGGAAGTGTTTAGGCCAACTACTATTGCAACCCCTACTCGTTCCGTACCTCAACTAGGCTCGAGACAACAGACTGGGCATATCAGTGTACTCATAGGCACTATTTTATTGGTGTACCCGTAGGCACTGTGTATCATACATATTATGGAAGATACAAATATAAAGCATATAAACATTAATGTATGAAAAATAGAGTTAATACCTTAAACCCTTTTTAAGACACAAATAAGTCTTTATATCATATCAGTCTTGGCTGGCAATTTGGTCATAGAATTCTAAATTTATAATAAATGAGTCATTACTTATTCAAATATTATTCTAAACAAATTTTGTTGGTTATTTTATCTTAAAACTACGAAATGACCAAAACACCCCTAAGGACCCTATCTAAGCCTCTTTGTACATGGTCCAACTATACTTTTTCAAAAATTATGACCTAGGCTATTCCTACATAATTTTGACCAAGGAATCCATTTTTGACCTCAGAATTACCAAATTCACTACCAAAAGAGGAAAATGCCTTTGTCATCCCTTAACTTAGGGTTTAAGGGGTATATTTGACATTCTAATGCTTTTCACACTTCATGATCAACATAAACCCTACACAATTTTCCCTTCTATACACAATGGAAACATCAAAAACAAAAACAAAAATCTAGTCCAAACCCTCTTTGAACAACATCTGGATGAAATTCCAAAGGAAAGGGAAAATGTGATTTCATATTTTAACCCATTAAACTCCTTTTTCACTCCTAATCACTTGTTTAACTTTTTAAACACTTATTTGACATAATTTGAAGAAATTTGGGCAATATAAGCCCTTAGGTTTCAACATCCCAAATTTACAAAATCATCAACCAAATCATAAATACAACTGGGAAAACAAGCCAGCCCATTACGCGCTCGGGCCTAAACGGTCTAGCCCGTGACGGGCTTAGGCCTAACACTACTACAAACTTTACATTTAACAACCCTAAAGGATGTCCCTTTTTAAATTAGGGACGCCCAAAGTTCAATATTTAGCGGGAAATATTGGCACTGGTTGAATTTTTTTTTAAAAAAAATTGAACCACTTTAGACGTCCCCAGTCAGACTGGGGACTTCTAAAGTGAGGTTTAAAAGTCCCCAGTCAGACTGGGGACTTCTAAAGTGCCACTTTAGAAGTCCCTAGTCTGACTGGGGACGTCTAAAGTGGTTCAGATTTTTTTTAATACTTTAGAAGTCCCCAGTCTGACTGGGGACATCTAAAGTGCCACTTTAGAAGTCCCCAGTTAAACTGGGGACGTCTAAACCTCACTTTAGACATCCCCAGTTTGACTGGGGACGTTTAAAGTGAGCTTTAGACGTCCCCATTTTGACTGGGGACGCGGAAAAGCCTGTCAGACACCCATCCCATCAGTAGCAGGCCAGCAGCTTTATTTTCCTTCCCCAAGCTTCATTCCGTCTTCCCTCGTGAGCTTCGTTCCAAGCTGTCTTCCTCTTTCCCCTTTCCCTTGCTTCCTTTCCTGTCTTCGTTCCTCTTTCTCAATTCGTTGCTGCAACTCCCTTTCCCGTGCTTCCTTCCCTATCTTCCTTCCTCTTTCTCATAATCATATTTCTATTTTTCCCTCTCTCTTCTTTGAAGAGAGCACCATCGTTTGTGTCTCCCTTTCACAACTATCATCTTCCTTGCTGGTGGCACCGTGAGTCATCTCCATTTTCATCATCCACAGGTTTGTCTCTCACTCCCACAACTTTGGATACAAATGATTGAACAAATGCTTGTAACTGTTAATTTAAATCAAATTATGAAACTGGAAAAACAAAGTAACTTGTATATGCATACTTTTAATCTGCTTCTAATTTGCTTGATATGGAAATGGACTGTCATTATTGCATACTTTTTTTTTCGTCAGCAGACTTCAACACGGTGATGTATATATATAGACATGAGTTAAAAAAATGATAATGATACTTAGAAATGAATTTGGTTTGGCATAGGTTAGTCTAGTTTAACTAGCGCCAATATGTTTATTAGATTGTTGTGTTGTTATATAAAATGACAATGATACTTAGAGTTGTGTTGTTGTACATACTATTAGATTGTTGGATAACATGTTTATTAGATAGTGCTGAACTACTGTTGTTTCCATTCTGGTTTATGCAATATTTCTTCTATCCAATTTCTGTAGTTTAAATTTGCCGGACAGTGATGTATATATAAAAGGCCATAAAAAAACTTTAGATGTCCCCAGTGCAAACTGGGGACATCTAAAGTGTTTCTGAACCACTTTAGACGTCCCCAGTTTGCACTGGGGACTTCTAAAGTCTGGACTTTAGAAGTCCCCAGTGCAAAGTGGGGACGTCTAAAGTGGTTCAGAACCACTTTAGACGTCCCCAGTTTGCACTGGGGACATCTAAAGTCAGGACTTTAGAAGTCCCCAGTGCAAACTGGGGACGTCTAAAATGGTTCATAAACACTTTAGACATCCCCAGTAATGATTGGGACGTCTAAAGTCTAACCAAAAGATGTCCCCTATTTTAGGGATGTTATTGACAGTTTTTTCTACGACACTCAGATAGACGTCCCTCTGTTTTCAGACGTTAAAAGCGTTTTATATTTTAAAAGCGTTTTTTGTAGTAGTGTAAACGGTCCAGCCCGTTAAGGCCCAAGTCTAAAAAAGTACATCAAAGTAAGGCCCGGCCTATTTATGTAAAGTCCGCGGGCCAGCCGTGGGCTTTAGGCCCTTATAACTTTTTTCCTTTTTTTTTGCCATGACTTTTTTTCCCTTATTCTCCTAAAGACTAAAATATGTAATTTAAAACATAAATATCATCAAAACTAATTTAAAATATAGATATTATCCAAGTTTAATAAAACAAAAACACTAAGACTTAAGTCCAAACCATAATTAATGTCCAAAACTAAACAAACAAGTCCATAGCCACAATCAAGCTAGTCTACAAACTTCAAATGTCAGTAATAATAGAACACCTGATTTGGATTTTGGAGTACACATTCAAAAACAAGAAAAAAGAAAATCAAAGAAGAGAATCTTTAAATGAGGTATGAGTAAGTATGAGAGCGTTTCTAATATGAGGGTTAGGTTAGGTTAACTCTACCCCCTAACCACTGTTTGTTGCCTTGTGCCCAGTTAAAAAAAAAGGTTAAACGGGCCAAAAATGGTCGGCCCTATAGGACCAGCCCATTTAGGCTCACCTCCTTTTTTTGCCCTAAATTAGGGACGGACTTAGGCCATTAGGCCGGCCCAATTCCTGGCTCTAACCACAAATCAAGAAAAGATCAACAACAACATCAACAAAATATCAAAGGGAATGAGATTCTTGAAGTTACCTTTGATTCCTCAAGTTCTCTCTCTCTAGGCGTCACTTTCTCTCTCCTCTCCCTTGAAAATTTGCTTCCTACACATGGTTTTTCATGAAGAACAAATGCTTAGAAGATATATTACACAAGATAGGAGGCTTAATCATTGGATTATCAAGTGCTTACATTGATCTTGGCTCCTTGTACTCTCTTGTTCTAAGACTTTCAAGCTGTCTTCTCTCTCTATTTGAGTATATGTGTGGCATAAGAAATGAAAAGGAAAGATGAAGATGATACATTTAAAATAACTCAACCTCTTCTTTAAGAAATAATTGTTTAATGGTTTATGGCACATGCGTTTTTCCCTAAGCCTTATCCCTTCATAATTATGTCATAAGCCCTTCATTTGATTTGAACCAATTTTCTTCATCTTGTTAAGGCCTAAAATGATGCCATATGGGGTCCTAATTAGACTAAATGGGCTTCCGTCAATTAGTCTAACCAATTGCACGTATATTATATTTTAATGCTAATTGAACATGTGCTAATATCTTAATTAATTCTTGTTTAATCTCTTGACTTTTGATGATGACACATGGCACAATTAGCTATCAAGCATTATTATTTCCACCAGGAAAGGGAAATAATATTTGTTTTATGCATTTCCCATGACCTCTTTCATCAATTAATTGATTATGTACATATCCACCTTTTTTACTTTTAAAAGTTCAAATACTTGTCCAAGAATGCTTCTTCCTTGATTAATTTGGACCAAGTGTTTAATTCCTTTGCCCTCTACCTTGTTGGACGTCCTAAGCACACAAGAAAAGGGAAAAAAATATGGGCTTTGGATTAAATTTAGCTAAATGGTTATTTTGCCCAAACATTTTGTAATTTTCACACATTGCTGGAAATCTAGAAGAATTTTTGCAAATTTTGAAAATTCATAACTATTTGCACAAATGTTCAATTGGTGTGGTTCCAAAGGCTATATGACCCTTATTAAGTCTATTTTCAAGAACAAATACAACCTTTAGCCAACTGGAAGCTCATAATTCCCAGAATTATTATTTTTGAATGCTGCCACTGAAAGTCACCAGTTTTGGTGGGCTAACTTCAAAAATTCATAACTCTTTGTGTACAGCTCTAAATAATTCATGTAACCTATCGAATTAAAGTTTGATAAGTCTACTTTTGGCCTATAAATTTTATAGGCATTGGTCATCATTTGCCTAATTAAAAATGTTATACAACAAGACAACTACACAAGAAAATTCACTTCCTACAAATACAATTGTTTACACTTTGTGTTTTAAACAAACTCTTGTTGTGTATAACCACCAATTGGAGTATTTATATTTTTTTTATACATCACCATTCACTATGTTACCCCATTAAATATTGTTAGAGCAAGCGTTTCACCCAAGAGGGGGTGAATTGGGTGATACTAAAAATTTCGTTGCAAATATGAAAACTTGACGGTGAATATAATACAGTAAAGAGTAAGGAGAAATATCACCGAAGTATACACCGGGAGTTATACTGGTTCGGTCACAACCACTTTGACCTATGTCCAGTACTCAGAATATCTCTAAGAGTTTTACTATAACTTCCAAGATTCAGTGGGTTCTTGGCACCTCAGTACAAGCAAGTTCCTTCGCCTGGACACTCGCTCCCCCTTACAAGTTGTAATCCAATCCCAACTCAAGGTTCCACAACCTTAAGTTACCTCAATAACAAATATTGAGTTTGAATGAAATATCTCTTTCACAGAGTGAATAAGAATCACTGAAGTACAGAATTACAAATATGTGTAAAACAGAGTAGTGAACTTGATAATATGTTCGTGTGTGTGTTCTTGTTGTTTTATCTGTTTGGATGTTCCCATATATATAGATGTGTTGGTAGTGACCGTTGGAACATTTTCTTTTCGTCTGTTAGAGTGTGCGCATCCACTGTTGACTTTTCAATATTTGAAAAATATCCGTTTGCGGTAGGTGGCGGTAGGTGGCGTCTGAACGTTGCATTTGACTTTCCTTATTTGGTAACATCTCTTTATTATTTATCTGTGGATATGCTAAGAATACTAATATAATGAAGGGTTAATCTCATAGGAAATAAATCAATGAGCTTTGAAATGATTTCTGAAGTTCTGGACTTCCATACTCGAGTAGTTACTCGAGTATTCATTAACTTTACTTGAGTACTTACTCGAGTATCATCGTGAGAGTAATGATAGCAAGTTAACAAATGAACATCACATAAATCAGGTAGTGCATGAAGTAAACAACTTTACAAAACTTGGAAATACTTGTTTTCTCGGATACTTACTCGAGTATGGTACACTTTTCTTCATAGGTTACTCGAGTAGCAACTCGGGTAATATCTCAAATAAACTTTAGGTTACTCGATGCTTCACTCCAGTAATGTTGGCAGGATTACAAGGTCGAGAGCACTTCAAGTTGCTTACCTGGTTACTTGAGTAAGCATCAATTTTCTGCATAGCTTACTCGGGTAGATACTGCAGGTGCTATATAAATAACTCTGCATATTACTCGATTACTGACTCGAGTAATCCAGTTCAAATATTTGATAAAGAGTAATTGAATACCTGCATACTTGAGTAGTGCCTCGAGTGAAGTGTGATAAAAGCATATCAAGTTAATCGAGTATTACCTTCAAGTTTTGCTTACCACAGTAGGTTACTCGAGTAGCTCCTCGAGTAACATTGGTAGGATTGAAAATGCCAAGAGCAATATATTTCTTGAATTAGGGGACTCAAGTACAGACTCGAGTAACATTGGCAGGCCGAGAGCAACTGGAAGTCATTTACCTGGTTACTCGAGTAGCTACTAGAGTAACGTTGGCAGGCCAAGAGCAACTGGAAGTCATATACCTTATTACTCCAGTGCTTACTCGAGTAACGTTGGCAAGTTACTAGAGGGGTGACTCTGGTTACTTCAAGTTTCTGTCTCATTACTCGAGTATGTACTCGAGTAACCCTTAAGAAAATTTGCCACTGATAAAGTTTCTCAGCTTTTTCTCTTGGCCTTTCTTCATTATTACAGTGCTTACTTCAAGTGATGATTTCCCCTATTATTACTTTATTCAAACTTATTTGTTTATCAAATCTTTTTCATACCATTCTTTGTTATCATCAAAACATAAGAGATCTAACATTCTCCCCTTTTTTGATGATGACAAAACTTGGTGATTTTGAACAAAGTTTTTGAGATTAAGTTCTCAAATAAACACTTCTTGAATTCAATGATAATTTTGAAAACCTTTTTGAAATAACTTGTTAAGTATCAAAGTGTTTTTGAAAATGTTGAAAACATAACATATTCACCTTGCATACATAATAAACTCATTAGTTCCACAATGTATTATAACTTAAATAAGCTTGCATTGAACTTAAAATTGCATTACAAATATGAAAAAGCTCTATGAAAAGCTCCCTAAATCCCATGTACACCCATATACCCAAAATGAAAGAAAATTTAAAAGAAAAACTCAGAAACTCCAAAACATCACACTCAAGCTCTTCTCCCCCTTTTTGTCTTCATCAATCAAGTGGGGGACTAGAAGGCTTGACCATAGAAATAGGCTTCACAGGAAGAACCAAAGGACCATCTGAACTAGAAGAATCAAAAGAAGAGGAGCTGGAAGATTCTGGTTCAGGAAGATTGAGTGAAGGGATATGAATGTCATCTCTTGGAGGAACTGGAAGGGGCTGATAGACAATCATAGTGGTGGTCTCAACCTTTTCTATGGCATCTGCAGAATGATGACCAGAGGATGAGGGAGAGATTTCCTCTATATGAGTAGGAGATGGAATAGGTGTAGGAGTGGGTTCAGGCTGAGGTCTGGGTGGTGAATCCTCAATGATGATTTGGATAGTCTCATTGGTTTTAGGATTATCCACTGATCATAGGATATCTCTAGGTCTTGGTTCAAGTGGACTAGAGACTGGAGGTTCAGGGATAGTTGGCTCAACCTCAGTATGATGAAGCTCAGATGGGATGTTCTCTGGAGGAGGTATATTCTCTGGAGGAGAGAATGCCTCAGGTGCAGATGATGGACCAGCAGAAGGTCCAGGACCCAAAGAGTCCAATCTTGCTAGGATCAACTTCAGGGTTTCACCCTGGGCACGCTACTCAGCTAACAACTCCTCGTGCCTTTTGTATATCCTCTCAACCAACTCAGCCATCTTGCCATTCATGTGAGTTGTCGACTCAGCATTGGTGTTGGCTATGTCTACATGAAATCCCTTGAGCATATTTTCTATGAAGTGTTGAAGTGTTGCATTGAGGAAGAAGGGTGAAGAGGTAGTGGCAGCTGGAGCAGAAGCCTGAGTGTCATCCATTTTACTCGTCTCAGTCTCTGTCTTCTTCTTCTTCTTAGAACCAGACTCTAGAGGACCCTTGAGAGGAATTTCAATATTGAGCTTCCCAATTTGGTTTCTCCCAATTGTAGTAACCCTCTCAATGTGCTCTTCACTCTCCAAGTACCATATCTTATTTTTCTTCAGGATAAGTGAAACAATCTAAGGATATGGCATAGGAGTAGTGGCTTTACCATTTATTATGTACCTTTTCATTTCAGAAAAAATGTATTCCCCTAAATCCTTTTGTTCCTTTAGAAGTAAAGAAGCAAACCACCTATAGTCTCGATTAGAAAAATGGGTATAGTTATTGGCCTTGTTCACAAGGGATCTAGAGTAAATATACCATAGAACCCTGTGATGATCACACATGTCACTAGGATTGAAGTTTAAAGGACCTACAAGCTCACCAGGTCTAAGAACAGAGAAAATTTGGTTTGGTTCAAGTTTGGAGTAGATGTCATCTGAAGGGTTCTCTATTCCTAAGCAAACATTGATCTTAAAAGGTGAGATAAGTATTTTCTGGCCTCAAACAGTAGTAGTCATCTCTTCCTCTGCAGAAGTTCTATTGGGTTCATCTAGGATTTCAAGATTGCAATAAAAGTGAGTAACTACTTTTGTGCAAAAGAGAAGCCAAATTGATAGCCAAGGCATAAAAGGTTTAAGAAAGGGACTTAGATCATACTTCAATACCTCCTGAAGTACTTTAGATCCACACAGTAAGTCTTGCAGACTTTTCTTCTTGAAAATTGTGTGAGCTACTTCTGAGAATCTTCCAACTTGTTGACATTGAACCCCTTTGGAGGTTTAGTGATCTCCTCTTCTGGCAATTCTAACTTCTTGGATGATTGCCCCTTCTCAAGTTGGTCAAGAATGCCAACCATTGCTTTAGCCACATTCACATCATATTTAGGCTTTTTGGAGGGTTTTGGTGTGAAAGATGGAGTGGAAGAATCAGAAAGTGGAGGAGAAGGAGACTTGGCATTTTTGCCTCTCCCAGTAGAGGTTCTCTTCTTTGATTGAGCTCTTGTAACCACTGGCTCTTTAATCACAACACCTTTCTCCTTTGGTTTCAGTTGAGGTTTGAGTTGGATTTTGGCTTTTGATCTAGGTGTGAGTTTTCATCACTTTCTGGGAGGAGAAGAAAGAGGGTCAGAGAGTTGTGGAGATCCAGAAGAATCTGTAGGAGCAAGATTTTTGGTTCTAACCATTTTGAATCAAAGAAAACTTGAAGTTTCAGAAAAACAGAGGGATAAGTCACATGTTAGGGCAAGATGAATCTGAACAAAATAGGAAGTTTTTTGAGCTGAGATTTGATGGGTTTTGACAGAAATCAAGTAAGGAAGAGATTGTGAAAACTTTTTGTTAGAGGACTGGGTGATTTACTCGAGGATATTTTGTGGAAATGACCGAGTTTGCGACATATAAAGACCTAGAACCCGACGTTACTTGAGGCCTTACTCAAGTAAATATCATGTTTACTTGAGTCCCTACTCGAGTGATCCTAAAGAAAATTTCTAAAATAATTCATTTAAATTGCGTACCTGACATGAATAATATTGTAATTATCCATGTATGTTCCCTCGATCATTTAATAACCGTTTAAGAACAGATTTGACTTGATTCTCATTGAGTTTGTGATCTGGACCTGTAGTTACTCGAGGCCTTACTCGAGTAAACTTCAAGTTTACTCGAGGCTTCCCTCGGGTAACCTGTCTTATCTTCTTTTGACTGTTCATTTTCAACAAATGAGCTGTTTGATTTAAATTCCTCATGACTTGAGACTTTACTGCTAGTTTTTAAAGTCCATTACTCGAGTACTTACTAGAGTAATGTGCTCTTTTACTTCAAGTTGTTCCTCGGGTAATGCTTCACTGTCCGTCATTACTTGAAGTTGGTACTCCAGTAATGGTGTCCTCTGATAATCTCTATTTTTATTTCTCAAAACAGAGTTTCAATCTTCCTGCAAAACAAGTTTCTACATACTCTGATGCTTAAATTAGTAATCATCAAAACATTATCAAATATCTTTATCTAATATTATGAGAAACTGAAATAACTTACAATTCATTGGGATTTACCATTCCCAATTCTCTTCTAATGTATAGAAATTGATCTTTTGCAAGAGGTTTGGTGAAGATATCAGCTAGTTGAAGATGAGTAGGAATGAATATCACTTTCACATCTTTCTTTTAGACATGATATCTGATGAAGTGATGTTTGACATCGATATGCTTGGTTCTGGAATGTTGCACTGGATTCTTGCCAAGCTTATCGTACTAGTATTATCACAATAAATTGCTATTTCTTTGAGATAAATACCAAGATCTTGTAGTTGTTGTTTTAACCATATCACTTGTACACAACAACTTGAGACTGCAACATATTCGGCTTCCGTTGACGAAAGAGACACGGTATTTTATTTCTTGCTAAACCATGATACAAGAGATCCTCCAAGAAATTGACCTTGTCCGCTGGTGTTCTTTCTGTCTGTCTTGTATCCTCCATCATCAGAATCTGAATATGCAACAAGATATTCACTTCTTCCTTTGGGATACTACAGACCCAATTCTGGTGTGTCAGCAAGGTATCTAAAGATTTGTTTGACAGTTTCGGCATATGATTCCTTTAGTGCTGATTGATATCTTGCACATATGCCAACACTGAATTGGATCTCTGGTCTGCTTGCCGTGAGATAGAGTAATGATCCAATCATTCCTCTGTATTCTACTGGTGTCTTGGGAATTCTCTGAGAATCTACAATCTTTGTAGGTTGATAGTTTCCACTTTCAATCACATCCCATAGCCCATATTCGGTAGCCATCACAAATACTCTGAACTTTGTTTTC
Organism: Inga leiocalycina; assembly: GCA_963242795.1. Classification (NCBI taxonomy): domain Eukaryota; kingdom Viridiplantae; phylum Streptophyta; class Magnoliopsida; order Fabales; family Fabaceae; genus Inga; species Inga leiocalycina. The sequence goes on from OY725324.1 coordinate 47,776,004, forward strand.
CAGAAAGAAAAGTGTTCGCCACTGAAACCTGGTGGTCTAGTGATGGATGCTCCGTCGGGAAGAATTCCTTCACCCATGCTTGCCATTGGATCCTTCTTAGGTTGTTAAACCTTAACAAGAAGACCTAGTCTCTGATACCAAATGTTAGAGCAAGTGTTTCATCCAAAAGGGGGTGAATTGGGTGATACTAAAAATTTCGTTGCAAATATGAAAACTTGACGGTGGATATAATGCAGTAAAGAGTAAGGAGAAATATCACCGAAGTGTACACCGGGAGTTATACTGGTTCGGTCACAACCACTTTGACCTACGTCCAGTCCTCAGAATATCTCTGAGAGTTTTACTATAACTTTCGAGATTCAGTGGGTTCTTTGCACCTCAGTACAAGCAAGTTCCTTCGCCTGGACACTCGCTCCCCCTTACAAGTTGTAATCCAATCCCAACTCAAGGTTCCACAACCTTAAGTTACCTCAATAACAAATATTGAGTTTGAATAAAATATCTCTCTCACAGAGTGAATAAGAATCACTGAAGTACATAATTACAAATATGTGTAAAACAGAGTAGTGAACTTGATAATACGTTCGTGTGTGTGTTCTTATTATTTTCTCTCTTTGGATGTTCCCATATATATAGATGTGTTGGTAGTGACCGTTGGAACATTTTCTTCTCGTCCGTTAGAGTGTACGCAGCCACTGTTGACTTTTCAATATTTGAAAAATATCCGTTTGCGGTAGGTGGCGTTTGAACGTTGCATTTGACTTTCCTTATTTAGTAACATCTCTTCATTATTTATCTGCGGATATGCTAAGAATACTAATATAATGAAGGGTTAATCTCATAGGAAACAAATCAATGAACTTTGAAATGATTTCTGAAGTTCTGGACTTCCATACTCGAGTAGTTACTCGAGTATTCATTAACTTTACTCAAGTACTTACTTGAGTATCATCGTGAGAGTAATGATAGCAAGTTAACAAATGGACATCACATCACTCGGGTAGTGCATGAAGTAAAGAACTTTACAAACCTTGGAAATACTTGTTTACTCGAATACTTACTCGAGTATGGTACACTTTTCTTCATAGGTTACTCGAGTAGCAACTTGAGTAATATCTCAAATAAACTTTAGGTTACTCGATGCTTCACTCCAGTAATGTTGGCAGGATTACAAGGTCGAGAGCACTTCAAGTTGCTTACCTGGTTACTCGAGTACTTACTCGAGTAAACATCAATTTTCTACATAGCTTACTCGGGTAGATACTTTAGGTGCTATATAAATAATTATACATATTACTCGATTACTGACTCGAGTAATCCAGTTCAAATATTTGATAAAGAGTAATTGAATACCTGCATACTTGAGTAGTGCCTCGAGTGAAGTGTGATAAAAGCATATCAAGTTAATCGAGTATTACCTTCAAGTTTTGCTTACCACAGTAGGTTACTCGAGTAGCTCCTCGAGTAACATTAGTAGGATTGAAAATGCCGAGAGCAACATATTTCTTGAAGCAGGGGACTCGAGTACAGACTCGAGTAACATTGGCAGGCCGAGAGTAACTGGAAGTCATTTACCTGGTTACTCGAGTAGCTACTCGAGTAACATTGGCAGGCCGAGAGCAACTGGAAGTCATATACCTTATTACTGGAGTGCTTACTCGAGTAACATTGGCAGGTTACTAGAGGGTTGACTCTGGTTACTTCAAGTTTCTATCTCATTACTCGAGTACGTACTCGAGTAACCCTTAAGAAAATTTACCACTAATGAAGTTTCTCAGCTTTTTCTCTTGGACTTTCTTCATTATTCCAGTGCTTACTTCAAGTGATGATTTGCCCTGTTATTACTTCGTTCAAACTTATTTGTTTATCAAATCTTTTTCATACCTTTCTTTGTTATCATCAAAACATGAGAGATCTAACAAATATTTCATTACATAAAGGGATTATTAGTGATAAAAATTGGGGTATTACAATTGCTTTACAAGAACTTTTAATCATTCTTCATCGCCATCCCTAAGAAAAAAATGTGGAGAAAATGTTAGTATTGAGTGTCTAATTTTGTTCAAAAAGTATATTTATATTAAGTGACAATAAATTATAACTTATAAAAACACACCTAACTATAGATAAATTACCATAGCCTTTAGGGAAGAAGTTCTCAAAATTGGCAAGCTGGAAGGGCTCACTCTGGTAAATGATGTTATCACCATCACCCATGTCATAAAGGTCTTGAGGCTTTAAGTGAACCACTATATTCCAATCTTTTTGCCTCTTGTCCTCTTTATAATAAACTAAGTGTGCCTCTAAGGCAAGAATATATGGCTCATCATCTTCATATTGATCACTGTGAACTAGCCTAGAGAAATTTACTGAGGTGATGCCTAATTCCTTAGTTGTGAGTCCCCATGAAGTTATCGTATATGCCCAATAACACTTGAAGAGTTTTACGATGAAATGACCTTGGTAATTTAGTTTGATGATATCAATAAGCTTCCATAATAAGGTACGCCTCCAAACTGCATGTTACCGTCCTCGCTGCTCGCATAACTTCTTGTATTGAAGGTGCCATATTTTGGGTTAGCAAACCTTGATCTCATGAAACTAGTGCAAAACTTGAAACTATTGACATTGTATGTAGTAAACATTCTTGTATCGTCAAGCGGGCCAATTACGAGAGCTTTGAAATATGGTAAGTATGGGTTGTGGTTATTTAGTAGTCGGTATGCAAACTAACCTAGGAACTCTCTATGGACCTTTTTATCAATTTTGGAGGGTATTTGTATGTGGATCCTAAGTTGACGCTTCACATAACTTTTGAATTCCCTATAATAATGACATAAATCGGTCATCCTGAGATGTAAGCAAAATGTAAGGAAATATCATCATTAATAGGATCGTCATGATTTACTGGAACAACATCACATCTCAATATGGGTTTTTCACCGTGAATTCCTCAAAACGTATACCCTTCCAGGAAAGGCTTTACAATTAAATATTCCTTGACAACTTCTCATGTATACCACTTCTTACATTTGCATTTGGGATACAGACACACAATCTTACCATTACAACTGGCGTGAGAGGTTGCAAAATCCAAGAAAGTGTTTAATCATGCCAAATATGCAGGAAAGTACGTGGCATCTTTATCCATGATTGTGACAATTTTTTAGTGTGCTTTGTAGCGGTTGTCTAATAGCTACAAAGAGCAGTTTATATTTTTTTATGAAAATGTTTGTCTTCTTTTTAAAACTTTTTTCTAGTTTTTTTTAAAATCATCATTTCAAAACTCATAAATTTGTAATTCAAATAATAGAATGAAAAGTTTTATATATATATATATAACATAAATTGAATCATTATTTAAAATTTAAAGTCCAACTTAACATATTTTTTAAAGTAAAGAAATCCAAACATACACATAACAAAACTAAAAACAATTTATGAAGCATCTTGATAATCATGTCCTCCATCATGGCCAGTAGTATAATTGATAGCACCATTATCCTCGGCATTATTTGTTGGCTACTGTGTTGCCTCAGTAGGGTCAGTTGGTGGCTAGACAATGAATCTAAGGACTAGTGTGACATCTGGACATAGAACACTAGGGAACCTCTTGTCTTAGGACATGAACAACAATGAGTTTGTAATTTCCCACCACTAGGCTTGCTGCTAATAAAACAAAGTAGCTTGGATCTACATCCTCTTGGTCACCTCAAACTCTTCCTTGGCAATCTCCATGTGAGCTCTTCAATAGATGTATCACTTGGCCTCCTGATGCTGGAGGTTCCCACTTGAAAGGTCCTGGCCTTAGATGCATTGCTCCTGGCATACACCATGTTGGACCTAGCGCCTATCCCTATACCCCTACAGCATCTAGGGAGCTCAACTGGGTCTGCACCAACTTTTAGAGCCACAGTGGGGTCCACAGCTAATCCTTGGGACTCCATATGGGATCCCCTTTAGGACTCTCTCAGCTTAACCTGTGCCTACTTAAGCAATTTATATAATTAAAAAAATAAACAACTTTAAACAATTCATTTCTATCTCTTACAATGGCTTCTACTACCTACTGAGAGGTTGTAGTATCGTGCTGGTGTCTATGCGTGATAGTGTATAACTCACCATAGTTCGTTTGCTAGTTCTCCTACTTCACCTTCTTCTCCTAAAAGAATATAAAACAATAAATTATGAACATTCATATATTTTATAATATTAAACTAAAATTAATTTAATAGTAAACCTACTAATTCGTTGTATGTGACAACAAATATCTTCAATCCTACCGTGTGATGGATCTTCTGCTGTCCTGGCTCCTAGTGTTTCTCTGAGAAACATCCTATGAAAACAAAAAAAAACATTAGTTTTTCATGTGCTTTTTCACTCATCCTGTACTGAACAAATCTTGCTTAGTCATTAGGTGGGATTCTGTTAGGCACGTTCTCCATCAACTGTTGCAAGGGTGCCGTCCCATCATTATTAAACTGGTGGTAGAGACAATTTCTTGAGTTCTTCTACCTATCCCCTATCTTTATCAAGTCATATCAATTCCTATTGTCTCGAATGGCAAACTTATCCTGCATCACAAAATAAATTATAATTATTTAAACCTATATCAATTAAATATATTATAATTAAATATATAAAATAAATTAGATAAATTATAATTACTTTTATTTCATAAATATGTAAAATTAATTTCCTTCACAACCTCATCCCACTTGTCGTCCTTCGGCTTCTTGGCTTCTTCTTCCACTCTTGGAAGTGGATAGGGAACAGGATCTAATTCCCACCCATGTTGGAGAGAAAGTAGTTGAATAGATGACTGCTACTTTCAATAACATCTACAAGTAGTCCCGATCAAGTTGAATTTTAACAGTCATGTCTAGCCTTTTGTTAGTTAGGTTTCCCTACTCGTCTGCACAATTAATCAAAAATTTTGATTAATATAATTTCACATTTAAACTGCCTTAATCAAAATATTAACTAATAAAAACAATTACTTACCCTGAACTTGCACATTAAATCCAGTCACCAATGAAGATGACTACAGAACCTCATATCATAGTGTGCATGGTGGTGGCCTTTATATAGCCACACAATTTGTAGCGGTTGTCCCCAAAACTACTACATAAACTGCTACAAATCCAGAAACCCTGCCACGATCTATGTGATACTTTGTAGCTGTTCATTAGAACCACTACAAACACCAAAATAGCTACAACCTTTTGTCTTCTATAGTAGTTATTGCTTCCACCTGCTACAAATATGGAGCCAGCTTGGCGCTACATGTGGTTTATGTGACACAACTACTAGGCACCAAGCTGGCACCACAATTTGCAGCAGTTTATCTGACCCAACTATTACAAATTACCGCACGCGGCATTTTGTGCGAGTCATATTGTTGCAAATTTATAGCGGTTTACCTTAAAACTGCTACAACCCCCTATATTTGTCGTGGTTTTTTTTCAACCGCTACTTAAAAGCCGTTTCTTTTTTTTTTAGTGAGTCGTCTTTTCTTTCCTCTCTAATATCACAACCACGATCCTTGTATCTATTCTCACAGCTGGATTTGTTGGATCAAAGCATGATTTTGGGGGGGGAATCCAATAAGATTAAATTGAAAAGGACTCCATGATTTATTGTTAATTGATTTGCAAATCTCCATTCAAAGATCGTGCGAGAGGGAGGAGAAAGAGAAACCTTGGAGTAGTCTAGTGATTTCTATCCAAATTCGTTAATTAAATAGCTCGTTAATTATTTCTATTCCGACCCAGATATCCAGCTATTTGTTTTTCCTTTTCAGTTATTTCTTTCACTGTAAATAAATGTAATTGATGTTTCTTGAATTATTTTGTTGAATTAGTATACTGTGTGATGTGATTATTGACGAGAGATGGGAGATGCAAATTGGATGATGATGAGGTTCTAGGAAGGAAAATGGAGTTGCTGGCATTTTTTTGTTATCTTTTTCAATAACGAGGATATTATAATCTTCTAAAAATTTATGTCCAATTATAAAATAACATTAATATATGTATTCCGTATAAATATTACTTCATACCAAACATAATTTCTAAGTCCCAATCTTAGTCCAAGTATCACTCCCAATCATAATCCCAATCTATTAAAATTCAGTGCCACATATCAAAAAGAAGTAAAAAAAGACAAGAAACACTTAATCATTTTAAGGACAATTTGAACGTAACCCATCCAATATGTAAATATTTATAGTGTCTTTTGTGTTCTTTAATATGCATGTGTGTGTGTATTGCCAAGGAAGATATGTTTGTATTGAATCACATCTTATAGCAGCAAACATAAGATTGATGACGTTTTTTGACTTAGAAATTTCAAAGCTTATACTATGTTTTAATCAAAGTATACATCACTCAGAGCTTATCATTTATTTTAATTACGTAGCTTATCTATTAATTTAAGGAATAATTTTGACATGACAAATGAAAATTGAAATATTAAGTGACTATTTTCTTCCTTTATTTTAAAGGGTTAAGGGGCATTTTAATCTTGAAAGTTTTCATCGAAGGGCAATTTTGTCCTGAAAATTTTCACTGAGGGGCAATTTTACCACGGAAGTGTAAAAAAGAGAGCAATTTTGCCCTAACTATTATCCCAATTAATTTTGACTGTCAATTGACCAAATATGCTGAGCTGAAAATCCATATATCATCCCCATTTTTTTTTGTTAGGATGCAAATTTGTCCTGAAAATTTTAAATCTACCTTTGAAAACATATGAAGTAGATGACACATGAACTTCCGACGCAAACTTACACCTTAACAAAAATGATACGGATGACATTTGGACTATCAGCTCAGCATATTTGATCAACTAACGGTCAAAATTAATTAGGATAATGACAAGGGCAAAATTGCTCCCTTTTTTACACTTTCAGGGCAAAAGTGCCCCCCAAAAAACTTTTGAAACAAAATTGTCTATTGGTGAAAATTTTCAAGACAAAATTGCCCCTTAACCCTTAAATATTGGACTTATAGTTCTCTCAAAATTTGCTTTTCTTTTAAAATATGAGTCTCCTGAAATTTGCTTGAAAAATTCTTTCTTTGATCAACTTTAAAAGCGTACTTCTCAATCTTAACAGCACAATATAATTAAAAATTTAATGTGATATGGGTGACCTTTTTTAATAGTTTTATTTTAAAACAAAATCAAAGAAAATTTACTTGTCAATTCTTAACTTAAAATCTCATTCTGTTTTCTTGGGAAAGAGTAGTTTGTTTCTTTCATGGGAGAATGATAGAAAAATCTTCCAGAAATAAATAAATTACAAATTAGGACTAAAAATATATATGATTATTGTGAAGTATGAGATTTATTTTTTATGTGAAATAACTTAAATGCCCTTTCTATTAAATATCCTATTACTGTGAAGGACTATTTTAAAATTTCTATTACTACTGCAAAAAAGGCCTTTCATCATGGTTGTAATCAACCATATATATGTATATATATATATCACAATTCCGAACTATCATATATCAAGGCACAATATATGATCGGGGCAGATACATTATAGTCTTGAACCATGATATATTCATTATCTATTATAACGGTACTAATATAACACTCATTATGCATTGAGGCTTGGTGAGCCAATGATGTGCACAATAGGGTGATAGCAAATAACAGGCACACATAAGTGAGTGTCATATATTTGATATTGCTATCATAATACATAATGCTCTCACTTTAACAATCGTTATATATTTAGTAACATACATAACGGTTCTTTTACAAAAACCCTTATGTATTTATAGTAATGCTAACAGCTTTATCTAAACAATCATTATATATAGCTTACATAAATAACGGTTGTTAAGTAACAACTGTGTAATTTTTAAATCAATTACAGTTGTTGTGTTATAACTGTTATGCATTTTCTTATATACATAATGGTTGTTAAGTAATAACTGTGATGTATTGAAGCTATTTTTTTCATATGCATTTTGTACGGAACGAATTGGAATATATATTTATAGTCATTCATATATATAATAATACAACAAATTAGAATATATTTACATTCATTCATGTATATACACTACTAAAACCAAAAGTTTAAAACAAACAAATTAGTGTGTATATACACCATCATTTAAAGCTTTCCTTGGCCTGTTGAAGTTGCAGAGTTGTTGCCAACTCATTAGCCACTCCTTCTATTTATGATGGGCTATATGTTGTGCAATGGGGTTCCTAAAAATAATGTGCACAAAAGAAAATAATAGATGAAGTTAGATATTGTAATATATAGCTGACATAATGTATATATGGACGAATGAGCATGTACGTATGTATGCATGTACGTATGTACGTAATGTATGTATGCCTTTGTATGATCATTTTCATCAAGATCGCATGTGATTATGCCATTCATGTACCATATAACACAGTACTCAATTGTTGCTCCTTTCTAGTCATGGGCACTATAAAGAAGTAAGAAGAAAAATGTGTCAGTCGGTCATATATAAACTATATGTGTGTTTCAATATAGTATGGGTTAATGTGCAAATCCACCCCAGAAGTATTCACAAAAGAGCAATGTTGCTCTAGAAGTTTTTATGGCCTTAATGTTACCCCAGAAGTTTTATAACATAGCAATGTCTCTCCTCTTTTAACCACCATTTATGTTGACCATTACTTTTCACTACAATGGCTTATAGGGCAGCCATGTGTATTCGAATTTCCCACCTCATCATCGCACCTCATCCTCTCTCCCCCCCTTGCTATCTCACTCCTTCGATCTTTTTAGAGAAAAACAGGTTTAATTCCTTCCCTAATCTTCTTCTTCTTTGATGATCACAGCCATAGAGATGAAGCCCACCTCATCGCCTTCGTCGTTGAAAGCTAGTTCTAGTCTCAACAAAAGATTTCAAAAAGGATCACCAATATTTTGATTTCCTCATCCCAGCAGCAGAGGAAGAAAGCCAATATTGAGACTGGGACTGAAATCAATTTATCATAGTCTTTAAATTAGAAAAGTAATGTGCCAACGTGTAGTCATAGTTGAACCCTTAAACTTGCAGTCTATCCAATCTTGAGTTTTTGTTTGTGTATATACTTGATGCAATGCAAGATAGAAACTCAATTTCTTGAACAATGTATTTCTTCTGAGTTCCTAGAAATTTTTTACCAACCTTTAGGATTCATTATTGCCATTTCTTTTAGCATATTAGGTATTCTACAAAAACTCTCTTTGACAGCTTCAAAATCACGCCCAAGCATATTTATCTCCTTAGCAGGATCCAAATTGCCTCAGCTTCGACCACCCCACCTTTAGGGTTTAGTAATACACTGTGTCTCAATGATGCAATTGCATTATAAAAACTTTGAATGCTTCTTGAAAGCACTATAAAATGAAATGTTAAGTTCAATGAAACAAAGAGTGTAACCCCCTGCCTTAATAAGCATAATTATAATTCGATAATGCATAACTAAAATGGATTGGAGACCGACGGATAATTTATAACTCATTTTAACTCCCTCTTTATAGTATGGCTTTCACAAATTCTTTTAAAATGTTTCCTTATCCTGGTCTCAAGTTCAGGTTTCGAATATAATTACCCTGTGCAGTTATATCACATCAATATGTATTAGAGTGTACAACAAAAATCCTGGTAACCCCTGGGTGTCATATATGTACTAAGGGTTTACAAGATTCACTTTTTGGGGATTACATAACTATATCCCAAAATAATATTTACATTCCAAAACTATACAATAATCCCAAATCCATTAAAGATAACCAATAATCCAAAACTAAATATCCCTATAAGGTCCTAGCCACTCCTGGTCATCTGTTTCTCCTTGGAGCCATTTGCCCTGTCTGTAAGGTTAGTCAATAGAAAGAATGAGATTCAAGAGAATCCCAGTAGTAACAAATCACTCATACAATATGTAAAGACATAGCATGTAAGATCACATTTAGCAGTAACATAATGGTATATGGCTCATGCCACATATGACAGCACTCACGGCTATATACACAATGCGACAGCTTTCATTGTAATCTCTATGCTTAATGTGATAGCTTTTGCTGTAATCTCTATGTTCAATGCAATAGCTTTCGCTATAATGGTAGCGGTATCTCAAAGCATTACAATACATCACAATACATGACAACATACATACAATGCTTTATACACAGTTAAGAGAGAGAGTCACTACCTTGTTCTTTCCGAGTATGCTTGGGCACAATTCGTTCACGATTAGGGCAAATGTTGAACCCTATATATCAAAATCAAGAACGGCGGATTAATTCTCTACTCCAAATTCTTATTTTCATCACACTTAAAGTTGGTTATCATTTGGACTCTTTAGGTGGCTATTAGAAGCCTAAACATATGCCTAAAAGGTTGGGAAAGATCATACCAAAAACCACCTTTCAAAAGTGAAAAATACTGCTTTTTGGGGTTGGCTGCGGCCCAAAAATCCACTGGCCATGGCCAAAAATAGGTTAGAAACATTTGGGCCACGGCCAAGAAAATCTTGTTTCTTGGCTGAACTTCCAAAAATCATAACTAATTCCAGAAAAATCAAAATGAGGTGATTCCAAAGCCAAATGAAAGATATTTAAGTCCTCTTTATAGGAAAAATATGGATCATTACTAGAAATCATCACGCAATTACAAAATTTCACAAAATTCACCACTGTCCCAAAACAGATTTCAATTTTAATCCCAAACTTTGGACAGTCATTACTCCAAGCACACAAAACAAAATGACAAAACTATATGTTCATTTTGAAGCTTGGAATGTGAACTTTAAGACTGGAAATTTTAATAATTTTTAGACACCATTTGCCTATTCAAAACGTCCAGACAACCGACTGCCCTGTACAAAGTTAAGAGATAGAATTTCAGTTTTTGCATATGTGCCTCCAATGGTTCCAGATTCTCAACAAATACCATTTCCACACCAATTTTTCATAAGGAACGCATTAGAATCCCTAAAACAATCAAATTCCCATCACATATACACATGTTCTGTTTTGGGAAGCCATAAACACACAATGCAGAATTTTTCCAAACTTTCCAATCAATGAACCAAACCAATTCAAACCAATTTCATTGTTCAAATCATGCAACAAGACACCTATTCCAACACATCACACCATCCAATTCTTCTAAACCAAAATCACATGAAAATCAGGGCAAAATTCAAAATTATCAAAACTTGATCAATGGTTACAAAACTTAGCTCAAAATGTGTTAAATTCTTACCTCTTCTTCCCAAAGCAAATTCCTTGTTTCTCCAACTTTCAATTTTTCTCAAGTTCTTAAACACCACCTTCCAAAAACCTAAAACCATAGCCATGAAGCCCTCAACACCATGAATAATAATAATGAAGGTAAATTGAGCATACAAGAACAAATCCTCACCTAAACTTGAGCCTTCTTCCTTCTCTTTCCTTTAAACTGTGGATAAAAATGGAGATAAGAGGAGAGATGAGATGATGATAAATGAAGTCTAAATTTTTGGTGCAATAAGGCCCTTAGGCCGACCTTGAAATAGAGGAGGGAAGAGAGAGTTGCTATTGTTGACTTGTTAAAAGGGGTATGAGATGATTCCTAGTGTCAACATCTTGAGGCATCTTCCTTTGACTTACTTGAATATGCACACACACAATTCCACCTTCTTGATCTCATAATAATCAATCCTAAACATTGAAATTTAAGTTACCAATGAGTTTTCTCTTTGGTAACTGACCAATTGGTCAATAATTTTCCCAATTTGCCCTTGATTATCATAATGCTTTCCAAACCACCACTAAACACATTTATCTCATATATGCCACTCAACATGCGCCCACCAAACCATTAGGGTTCATTTTAGGCTTCATCACACAATTAGGCTTAAACACAGGGTTAAGCCCTAATCAAAACACATTTGAATCGAAATTCACATCATATTCTTCAAAAGTGTTTGTTTTGACAATAATTACATCACCTTTGAAGTATTTAGTCCTTAATCACAATTTGGGACATTACAGAGAGGCATCATCACTATGAATATTATGCTACTAAGAGAAGGAACCCCAAAGAAAATAGAGAAAAATTAAGAGATCTTCTTGGTGACTAGAAGGAGGAAGAGTAGTAATCTACAAGCAAGAAATACAAGATTCAGTATTTCAAAGGAACTTGTTCGAAATCTTCTGTTGAGGCCAGAATCAGAAATCGCTAGCGATGGCATGGGAAGCAATAGTAGCCAGGGTGGGCTTCATCTTCATGTCTGTGAAGATTGAAGAAAAGAGGAAGAAAATAAGGGAAGGAACCTTTTTTCCTATAGAAAGATTGAAGGAGGGAAAGAAAAAGGGGGGATGAGCTGTGATGATGAGGTAGAAAAATCATAATACAATTAGCGTCCCTATAAACCATTATAGTCAAAATTAACAGTCAACAAAAATAGTGTTTAAAAGAGGGGCGACATCATTATGTTTTAAGACTTTTGGGGCAACATTGCTCTTTCACAAATATTTCCGTAATACCCCAAATTTTATTCACCAAATATATATTATAATTATATGAAATATTCAATAAAATGGTGGATATTCATGGTCATGGGAATTAAAAATTATTTGGAAATGGGAAGGTGAATAATGTTTCCAGTGAAATCTCCTGTGAGGCAATGAGCTTGTCATGTGATTTTGTATAACCAAATGATGAGTAAAAATTATTAAATTTTATAGGGTGAAAGTAGACATCCTAAGATATAATTTAATAGGTCATATGAATCAATTGAATCTATATACAAAGAGTTATGAATTTTTGAAATTTTCCTAGCAAAATTGATTATTTTCTGGAGCAACATGGAAAGATTGAAAATCTAGGAATTTTGTGCTTCCAACTAACAAAATGCTATATTTTTTCTTGAAACTAGACTCAATAAGAGTTCTATATCCTTTGGAATCACTGTGAAATGAGGTTTATAAATTTAGTTATGCTTTTTTAAAGTTAGGACAGAAAATCTGCCAAGAAGGCCAACTATTCCAAAAATTGGGAAATAAATGTGATGGCAATTGTGTAATTGTGGAATTAAGTAAAAGGCCATAGTTTCCCTTTATTTGTGGATATTTTCTTGGGTATTAATCATGCCAAGTGTCATCATTCAAAGCCAAGGGAATTAAATGATAATTAAAAAGTATGAGCACATACTTAATTAAGCATAAAATACAATATACATGTACAAGTTGGTTGGACTAATTGGATGAACCAAGTTGGGCTCATGAAGGACTCCGTGAGGCATCATATATGGGCCAACTAAAGGGAAGGAAAGTAGTTCAATGCTAATGGAAGCTTATGACATTTTTATACAGAGATAAGGGCAAGTACATGTACTTATGTCATAAATGAAATAAGTACTATTTATTAAATAAGGAAAAGATGAAGATATTTTAAAGCTATTCTCTTCATCTTTTTCTCCCATTTTCACGCCATCAACCACAACAAGAGAGAGAGAGAGAGTAAAGCCTTAGGAAACTTGGAGTTTTAGAGAGGAGGAGAAAATCTTAAGGTAAGTCTTGATTGTTCCTTGTGATTTAGCTTCCAACTTGTGTAGCTCCCTCTTTAATCTCTTCTTCTCCATAAATCACCATGTTTAAATAGCTAATCTTCAAGGATTGAGGAGGGAGTGTGTTCAGCCAAGAGGGAGAAAAACCAAGAAACCAAAGGTAGCTTCAAGAATCCTATTTCGTTTGGTGTATGGTTGTTGGTGGTGGTGTTCTTGTCTTGATTTGTGGTATGGTTATGGAGTTTGTAAACTTGGGATGTTGAGACCCTAAGGGGAAGTGCTTCCCAAATTTAGTCTAATCATGTTTAGAATATGATTAAGTAGTTAAACAAATGATTAAAGGTGATAAGAAGGTGTTTTATGGATTGAAATCATAAAACTCCATTTTCTCCAATTTTTATAGAATTTCGTCCAGATATATTTTGATATATGTTTGGACTAGATTTTGGTATTTTTGATGATTCCATTGTCTTTAAAATGGAAAATTGTGTAGAGTTCATGTTAGGTGTGAAATGAGAAAAACGCTAGAAAGTGAAATGACTAAAATAGCCTTAAAGCCCTCACATATGGGATGCCAAAGGTAAATTTGTAATTGGGGCTGGAATTTGAGAAAACCAAGGTCAAAATAGATTCCTTGGCTAAAAATATATCAGAATAGCCTGGGTCAAAATTTCAAGAAAATGTGGTCAGATCGGGTACGACGAGGCCTGGCCGGGGTCTCATAGGCATTTGGTAAATTGCATTATAGACTCATATAACCACTAAAAGTATATTGCAAGTGCCTAAAATTATACATTTGACATTTTAGGACCAATTTGAGAACTCGAGTCGTTGGCACGCATATCGAGGAGCTGTTTTCAAGTAGCAAAAAGGGTTAAGGTAGGGAACTTACCTCTCCTGCATATATTTGATATTTGTGCTAGTGTATAGATGCATGTTATTGCTTTACTAGATTATGTGAAACATATATGAATAATTGAAGCTTTATTTCTATTTATTCTATGGCCATAAGTATGTTTTTTGAAACATTGAACACATAGATATGTCATTATATGAGCATGAGTTATATAATGCAAGCATGTCATGCATTAAGCACTTATCTTACATACATATTAGTACTATTTTTCTACTGAGATTCTCTCAAATCTCACCGTCCCCTACCAATAAATTAGGCAGGTGAAAACAAGAGGTGTGCAAAAAGCAGAGAAGAGAACTATACGGGAGAAATACAGTGGCGGAACAAAGACGAGAACATGTCTCCATTTCACTGGAACGGTTTTAGACATTCAAGTAGCCATGTGTGGCTACATTGATGGTAATTATTATATACGAATCCCTATGGGGAATTTCTATAATCATGCACATATTATCAGTATAATTATGTTATTCCTGTGTTGCCTACTGAACTGCATATCATTTTCCGTACTTACTCTGAAATATCTAAAATTAAGATAAGGGTGTGACAATTTCTAGGTTGGATTTTCACCTTAACGTATATAATATTATAACTCATGGTGAATAATAAATATATATATATACACCTTTACTATCAGCCATTGGAAGGCATTTAGGAAGTAACCACTAGTGAGCTTGCAATTATTGAATTCAAGGCTATTTTGTGTCTGGTACTTGTACATTGCAATAAGAAGAGACAATAAAAACTTGTATATATAGAAACATGCAAGCTAAACTTAATTATAAAAAATGAAGAATAGATAATTTATTGGTTGAATGTCTCGTACATGTATGACCTAGTTACTGGATCTCTACCATGAGAGTTCTAATACTAAATCTTTTTATAGAATAGATTTAGCATTATGTGCATCCAATGAGTCCTAAGTGCAATAATAATCATACCATTAGGACAGAAAAGTTAAAGATGTACCCACCCTTGAATGTAATGCTTGATATTGTATCACATCTTCCTTTATGTCCTTACTCCAGTTATTGACAAAATCAGGGCGGATGAACTTGACCTTCTTACAGAGGCCAAAAGGGGATGAAAGTCTGGTACAAGTGCGAAAACCAACATATCAAAATATAATCAAAGTTCTAAGTAGCTAACTATTTAATCACAGTTGAAGAAATACTTGATAAAGAAGCTGACAATGTTTACACTTGCCATCTCCTTATTCAGGACCTCAGCAACAATCTCTCGGTCTCCACATTCTGTTTGCCCTAGTTAGTCAAAGACCTCTAGCTTAAAGTGGTTAATTGGATACTCTACTTATGGCCTTAAAGCAAAGACCTTATTAGCAAATTCCATGATGTTCTTCCAACTATATTGATCAATTGGCTTATTCTGTGCACGTGACTTGTGCTTAGCTTGATCATTGAGTATAGGATGCTTCCTCTTACTAGACTGAGAGGGAGGCTTAGACTATGGGGTAGGATTGGGCTTGGATGTGGCAAGGGCTTCTTTTGAGGGGTGGGCTTTTGTTGCGGCTTTTGTACCTGAATTAGACTTTTAGACCACATAATGAAGCTACCCGTAACCTCTCCCACTATTTTTGCAATCTCCAATGGCCAACAAGAGCTAATAGTGGGGGTCCATGTTGGTCTTGAGCTCTACCTACACATGTACAAGAGACATAGGCACATTATGAATCATTTTATCCTCTAAGCGGTTGTACATATAGCTTGTTGCAACTATATGGTATCCAGGGCTATTTGCAAAATATTAAATGTCCACCTCTCCTTGAGGTAGATCAGGAGGGGAAATATGTAGCTACTTTCAATACTTAGGCTGCCATTTCCCCTATAACTACAGCCTTATACTACACTCATTCATTAGCTCTTGTGTTAAATATTGTATTTGTTTTGGCTTTTTATCTTACAGTTTCTCGAGCAGTTAAATTTTTTTGATTTTTTATTTATATAAGGTTGACGGTAACCATAATAATTTTTCTTTTTCAATCCAAAGCCGACACCATTAAGAAAATCGGGATGGTTAGGCCCCAATGCCTTAGCCTATAAGTCCTCATCTACAGAAAGGCAAACCTGTATAGTAACTTATTGGGACATTGCTTGCTATGCATTTAATAATAATTTTAATATTGGTAGTTAAAGATATTACTTTCATAAATCAAGGACTAATATGAATACTTACCATTTTATTGACAACATCCTTCATGCGAGGATTGTCAAAAAAGCCATCTTTATTTTGCCTTACCACTATCAAAAGTTCATAACAAGCAGGTCTAATAATCTCTTCATCTTAGTAGACAACTCTTCAGTAATACCTGTATACCCCTTTCACCCTCCCCTATAAGGATAGAAATTCTTCTTCACCCTATCCTTATTTACATGGCTTATTTGCTATGAAAACACACAACACTCTCGTTAATGTTAAACAAATACATGTAAGTCTTATGAATGCAACTAACTATTACCTAAAATGACTCCTGGCAACATGAGAGGACAAATTCTCATCAATACTACGATTTGATCATGGCTCGAAGTTCATTAGGAACTATTGTCTCATTGGCCACTCTAGATCTTGCAAGTATGCCTTTATCAATACATGATAGGATGTGTGTAGTGTGTTCCTAGACTTCTTGAGTATAAATTTCAACCGACTTTGGTTTGTATCATATGCCGATTGTAAAGCACATAATTCAAAATAACGTCATAATGTAACATGGTGGGAACGTTGGCCCTTGTCACTATATTGTTGTAGTTGATGAAGTGTGGTGAGTTAACAACATGACCAACAGAGTTCCAACTCATGAAATATTCTCTTGTTAGACTTTTCTTTGTTCATAAATGCCATAGTGCAGCAATCAGTCTTTACAATATTTTTCATGTTTTCTATCACCTCTTGCCAGGTTATCTTTCTGGTTTCCTTAGGTGGATTATCAGTGCCGAAGCTATTGTCACTGGCCATTTCAACTAGAAAATATAACTCATTCAGTCAACCATAGGAAACAGAGCAATGGGTTTTCCAAAAAACATTAGTACTACTAAGGTCAAAACCTACCTAGGCAAGATGAAGTGAAAAATGGAGAATGGGAAATGGGAAATGCAAAAGAGAAATCATACCTACAAATAACGAGAACAGAGCACATGAAGGAAAGCGACCTAGTTAGGACTCCAAAACAGAAAAAGTGAGTTAAGGTCAGTAAAGCAACTTGCACAGCTATCGGTCATAAGTCCAATGAAAGCTTTAGAGGTTGTGGTTTGATGGAAAATGAATTTTGATGGCTAGAAAAGTCAACCGAAGTTGTGATGTTCTGAGATCTATAGGTAACATTCAACTTAAGACAAGTGTGTTAAATGTAATAACTTTGGAATGTGAAGAGGCGTGAGATAGTGGGTGTTTTAAAAGAGGCTACGTGACGAAAATAACTCACAGTTATAACTTTAGAACTATTTTGAAATATTGTGTTTTCTTACATTTTTTACTTTACAACCATAATGTGTATATGAAATGATAGTTTTCAAGTTGTATATTACAATCATTAGGTTTTATAAATGTTGCTAGTTTTTTCTTAATAACCATTAGGTATTTGATATGATACTCTAAAAATTGACAAGTTTTATTTAATAGGGTAAGGGGCAAAAATACCGATAAACTTTACTCAAAAGTGCATCCACCACCACAAACATTTTTTAAGTGTAAACGTAACCATGAACTTTCAAAAAGAGGACAAAAGTGACACTTCTGTTAAAACTAACCAACAACCATTTACTCTAGCGTAAAACTACTAAAATACCCCAAATCAAAGAAAAAGGACTCCTTCTAAGACCCTTTCCAATCTCTAGCCTAAAAAACTCATGGCTTGCTTTCATTTCATTTGGCACCATTCCTAACTAGTGAGGAATGAAATAATTCATTAAGTCCACCACCACTAGATAGTGATTTAGCTTTGGTAATCAATGGGACCCATTTCAAAACTTTGATATGCAAAGGTAAGATATTGCTCAATCTCAAAATGTTTTCTATGGCTTGGATTGCTTTAGAATCGCTCTTCGTGGTCCCTAGGCTAATAGGAACTTTGAAAACCTAAATGTGTATGTGGAGAAATGTAAAAAGCTAGACTTTCTCTCTAGGACTGGATCTCTAGACCTTTCCAATTGGGTTTCAAATGGGTTTTGAGGGAAGTTTCAAGAACTTTCATAGTAACTTGGTTCTGTGGAGGTCATGAAATCTAAGATCAATGGACATGGGTTGTTTGCAACTAATAATATTGATACAAGGGGATTGGTTTTTATCACAAATGTAATAGCCATAGACTAAACTCAATTAATTTCTCATAACTCCATCGCCAATTTTGTCGTAGGAAAATTAATTGATCCCCTATTCCTGAAAAATGACATCAAGAGAAACCTTGAAAAAATAGTGAGAGAAAGATGAGACTTGTGAAAGAGACTGAATTTGCCCATCTTGTAAGAAGAGAAAAGGGCAGCTCTTCCTTGAGTAGTAGTGACAGTGACCGAGTTGAGAGTAAAACAGTGAGTCACAATGGGGGCTCGGTCGCTGTCTCTCTTCTCTCCCTACACCCAAGATCTTGCCACCTCCAACTAGGCGTCACCATCCTCCTCTTACCAATATACAACGACGTGCCGCTGCCATCACTGGGAGATAAGAAGAAGTGGGTATTCAAAGAAGGAGGAAGGGAGAGTTTGAGGGAGAATGGATGGAAGGCAGTATATGAAATTTAAGAAGTTAGGTATTTTTATTTTTAAATAGCATGGGGCCAATAAAAAAATAACAAAAGTTCTCTAACTTTAAAGGGAATGTCATTTTTCCCCCTTTTTGAAAGTTTATGGTTACTTTTACACCTAAAAAAAGTTTATGATGGTGAGTACACTTTTGAGAAAAGTTTGTGTATTTTTTCCCCTTAACCTAATTTAATAACCGTTATGTATTTGACATATAATTTTTAAATTTTTGAGGTTGATAATTCAACCCCATATTATGAAAAAAAAGTAAAACAGATAAAAGAAAAAGACAATGTAAGTAAACAAACAAAAAATAAAAAAGTTATGGAGATAAAGGATATGATGCATCATCAGATTCTTCCTTCTCTAATTTGATAACCGTTATGTATTTGACATATAATTTTTAAATTTTTAAGGTTGATAATTCAACCCCATATTATGAATAAAAAGTAAAAGAGATAAAAGAAAAAGGCAATGTAGGTAAACAAACAAAAAATAAAAAGTTATGGAGATAAAGGATATATATGATGCATCATCAGATTCTTCCTTCTCTAGTAATTTGTCCACCTTCTCGTTCATAGAGTGAATGAGAAAGGTAATTCCTTCAAGCACTGGTCTATGCATCATTGCTCTCTCATGTAAACCTGGCCCATATGATAGAGCTCATAGGTCCCGTGGATGAGCCCTTCAGTGCTTATCGGTGGAGGGAGGTCATCTTTTATTTTATTCCCAGATAATGGACCAACAGGTCTCTTGCATTTGTCCATGATTTTGGTGAAGAATAAAAGTCAGAAGTTGTTTATTAGAAGTTGAAATGGAAGTGAAGTGGAGTTGAATTTTTGGACATTTATATAGAAAGGGTTTCATGGATTAACATCAATCGTGTCCTTTAGAATGAAAAGGGTTTTGCAGGTTATAGAGCTAAATGTATCCTTGTAAATTGCCATGGTTATTAACGTAAGTAACAGTTATTTACTAATAACCATGAAGTATTAAGTGATTTCTTTTAAAAAATATATTTTGGGGCTACTTTGCCCAAATAATTAATTATTTGAAATACTTAAAAAGCAAAAAAAAAAGTAGTGGTTTTCAGTCATCACCATTACTGTAGTCCTCCTTCTCCTACCCCTCCCCCTCGCGTAGGCCATCATTGACAACAAAGAAACGAAATGAAGGGTCTAAGTGGAAGTCAAATTAAACCTCATTGTGATAAATAATGAGGTTCAACTTCCTATTCAAACTATTGTCATATGTAGCAAGATGCTTTATTGAACAATTAAGGCTGGCTAATGTCTATAGTCAAGCCTCCATTTGAGGAGGAGGCAAAGGATGAGAAGAAGCAGGAGCTTGTGAAGGTGGTGGTGGTGGATGAGGAAGAGGAGGAGCTTGTGGAGGAAGGATGAGGTTGATAAAGAAAAGTAATAAGAAACAAATGGAATCAGTCAATTTAAATAGAGTTGAAATGTACTTCTTTGTAAAATCTTTGACCTAGGAAAAATGGTACTTGGATTGGACCAAATGAGGTTATGAAAATGTGCCTTTTAAAGTTATCCTTTACATGATGGTTGACATTTCTTAAGAAACATCCTTTTTAACACTCATATTTTATGGTAAATTGTTGTAATCGTTATATTTTTTTTTCACTAGTATAATGTTGGAAGATATCATTTGAATGTGTTAATGACAGTTGTTTTGTAAGAACCATCATTTTTGTCAATATATACATGTTGATTAATAATTACAATTGTTATGTTTTTGCTTTTGTGATTTTTGCCTCTCACAACAAGACAATGTGCATATTTAACCATTTAGTATTAGCATTATATATTCCTGTGTGAGCTCCGTCTCAACGACATACATAACATTTATTCGTTGTAACCATTATTTATTAAGCGTCATATATGTAAGATTTTGTAGTAGTGTATTTTTCAGTCATTGTTATTATGTTTTACCTCTTCTTATTTAACTATTTTTTTTTTAAATTTAGTATGATTTTTTTTCTTTCCTGGTATCAATCTGTTTCTTGACATGATAAAGACATAATTGTTTACAAATAAACATTTACTTTCAAAAAAAGATTAGGAACTAAATTCACAAAATTTTAAAAATCTAAAGAAAGATTTTAAATATACCTAGTCCACCTTTATTTGATTAGGGCCCAATCTCAATTCAAGTGGGGTTGTTTAGGCTTGCTACACGAATATGGAGAGATATGGCTTCATAAAGAGAGTTTTTCCTTTATAAGTTATGTCTATTCCCATGTAACATATGTTTAAGAGTCATACTTATTCCCATATAACCTTACGTATGGTATATATAAGATATACCATCTCAATCTAATCATTAATATAAGACTTATTTACCTAATTTAATTAGATTAAAAAAGTTAATTATGTTACTTAATATGACATGTTCTTTCTAAAACACTCCAATAATCTTCCTTAATTCCCTTTACTTCTCTCTTACTTGATTATTGTTGAGGGAGCATCAATAGGAATAAATTAGAAAAAGATTGACAAACATGAAAACTAGGTTTTATATTTAGGACCAACATTAACTCACCAATTATGTCCTATATTCTCTACAAAAAAGGTGCATTTTTGTAGCAGTCAAAATGACGTGTTTGTAGCACTTTTGACCGCTATAATGTTTATTGGTGATTTCAAAAACCGTTACAACAATAGGCATGGCAAGCAGTTTTGTAGCTATTAAACCAAACCACTACGCACATGGTTAAACCCGCTACAATATTTGTAGCACTCGGAAGCTAACCACCACAATCTCCATAACAAAGTGTTGGTTCGTGCCTTTGCCAGCTCTGAAAGGCCTTGGCCATGGTCGAAGGCTGACTTGCTATAGCAGATTGTGAGGCCCCTACATCCAAACGGCCTTGCCTACTCCTGCCATAAACTATGCTGGGCCTGGCACCTACCTTCAAGGAGGCAGTGGGATCGAGTGCTGACCCTTGAGGCTCTTTGGGCTCAGCATCGCTCCTCTCAATACACTCCTGCCAAGATATTTATAACAAATCACAAAATATAAATTAAAAATAATTACTTTAACTAATAAATTCAAAATTAAATACATATGTAATAATTAGTATATTTTTTATTTTCTTACTATGACTTCTTCTGCCATCTATGATGTAGGCGTGTTGTCGTTGTGCTTATGACAAACCACATATAATTGTCCATAATGGACCCTCTGGCCTTCCCTCTTAGCTTCTTCCTCTTATAAAATAGGAATAAACATAAATACAAAACAGCTATAAAAACCACTACAAGATAATGCAGACGTGCGCAACTTTGTAGCGATTCTTTGACCAACTGCTACAAAGTGTGTTAATGTATGTCTTGTTGTCTACAATGCTTTGTAACAGTTTCTCAACCAACTGCTACAATAACCACTACAAATACGAACAAGAAATCCTAAACCTTACCTTTAGTGTCACTTCATAGTTTTTAGCGGCTACACTAACTGCTACAAATTTTCTTTTGCCTTGGTTTCTATTTGACGTCCACTACTACATGGCACCAAGCTTTCACCATATTTATGATAGTCAATTCCTTAAAACCACTACAAATTGACTGCTACTAATTTGTTTCCAACTTGGCGCCTTGTTTGCTGCTATCATTTTCTTCCAACTGCTACAACTACACGTGCCTTTTGGCATCAGTCAAACTGACACAACTTTGTCATAATTTCTATGAAAACTGCTACAAATATGTAAATTTGTAGTAGTTTTATATAATAGCTACTACTTAACGGCCGTAAAAACATGCCTTTTTGTAGTGATTAAAGGATGGAGGGAATATGATTGAATGAGTGAGATATATGAGTAAAATAACACTGAAAATAATTCTCTTCCTCTGGAAAAAGGTTAACTATCTCATAAGAGTGCTCTTTTTCCTTTCCCTCTTTAGGGTATTTACTATATAGTATAGTTGGAGTCCATATCCGTGCTTTGATTTCATGTGGGTATTTTAATGAGTTAATCAGATTTCAGGTATACCCGAAAGTTCTTACAAAAAGGCATATATCCCTATCACACATCCACACCTTTCAAAAATAGACAAATATATAATGTCTGTGTAGAATCTTTTTTATGAGAATCGAAATTATGGTGCCAATGCATATTATGCAATTGAAAAAATAATAATAATTAGAGCCGCTTCTCTCCTTTGTCATTATGGTCGGCTGTCCTCTTTTTTTTAAAACTGCATTGTTTTAGTGCAAATTTCCTTGTTACTCACTTTTTTGTTTCTGAAAAATAGCATCCGATATCTCAAAGTATTTTTTTCAGTATCACTCATAATCCTGAAATATTTTATCAACATCACTCAATATCTTAAAATAATTTTTGATCCACTCAGTACCCTAAAATATTTTTTTAGTTCCACCCAGTATCTAAAATCTAGCACACTAAAATTTCTTTTCACTTTTATCCAATATCCTAGACTAATTTTTAGTGAATTCAACATACTAAAACATTGAACCAAAAATTATTTAAAATATGATTGTTACTTAAAAAGTAGTTTAGGTGCTAGATGTATTAAAAATTGGTTTAGGAAATTGAGTGCTTTTCAAAAAAATACTTCAAAGCACTAGATATTTTGGATGTTAAATATTGAGCGGTATTGAAAAAACATTTCAGAGTGTTGAGTGGACCAAAAATTATTTGAAGACATTGAGTGATGTTGAAACAATATTTCAAGATTCTGGGTTATTCTGAAAAATCCTTTAAGATGTTGGATGCTATATATATTTTTTTTCAAAAAAATGATGAACAGTAGCATTTTGCACTAAAATGGTGAAATTTTAAAGAAAAGGAAGGTAGCTGACCATATTGGCAAAGCATAGAATCCGTGTGGACCTTTCAAAAATAGAGAAATATATAATCTCTGTGTAGAATCTTTTTTTATGAGAACCGAAATTATTGTGCCCAAGCATATTATGCAATTGGAAACACTACTACAAAAAACCAAATCTGTGGCGCTTATAATTGCATTAGCTGTGGCGCTTGCGGAATGCCACCTATCTTAACGCTACTAAAAAAAGCTGTGGCGCTTGGAAGCGCCACAGATTTTTAAATTTTTTTTTTTTAAAAAATAGCTTCCTGTGGCGCCTAACCTGCCAGGCGCTACAGGAAGCGTACCTCCTGTGGCGCCTGGCTGGCCAAGAGCCACGGGTAGGTGGGCCTGCTGTGGCGCCTGGCCGGCCAGGCGCCACAGTAGGTCTTTTTTTTTTTCGTTCTGGTTTTTTTTTTTTGCATATTTTTTCCTCATATTTTTTTGGGTTTTTCGTATTGGTTTTTTTTTAGCATATTTTTTCCTCATGCATATATAATTATCCCATGCATATATAATTATAGTCTGCAAGGTTTAATAAGAACAATAATAGATAACTTTAAAATGATACCAACAAATGATTGATTAGCTAAAGTAGTAATGAAAATTGTTATACAATATACTGTAAACCTAGCTGAATGAAATATAATACAACAAATTCAACTTGAACAAACATGCATGACACAACAATTATATTAGCAATTAGAAACAACACAAAAAAAACCAGCTAGTGAATTTAATAGTAAATATAGCTACCTAGGGATTTGCCTAAACACATATTCACACCATTCCTCGATCACTTCATTAACCTGATGGTCTGTCAAAGTGTCACAACGTTGATCTTCATAATACTACAGATATATACAATCAGACACAAGTTAGAACGAATTAAAATCAGTAAAACATAACTGTCAGGCACTAATTCAATTTCATTACAACACAATATGAAGTGCAACTAAATGACTTACTTTTTGAGGAATAAATGGTTGATCATGCATAATAACATCCTTCATAAATTTCATGATATAGTACCCACAATCATTGTCATTAGGTTGGAAAGGGCACTGCAATAATATAATGCAATATTTAACTCTGTTCATGAATAAAAAGTGTTTACTAACAAAGTCTAAGTAAAGTCAAATATCAATACCTGTATCTTCTTCCAAGGATAGCTAAGGCGGGGTCAGTAGCTTTAGAATAGTTTAACGTGACAGACGACCGATATGCAGTCAATGCGCTAACAAAAGAAACAGAAAATGATTACTTTTGATTATTCAATCACGTTCGCAAATATTTATACATAGGCACGTATACTTACCTACTGATCAATAGCATCATATCAAAACGGTCTTGTGGAAGACCATTTTTCAGAGGATCCACATAATAAATGTGAGGGCCTGAAGGTTCCACTGGATTGATAACGATCAATATCCAATGGCGCCTAAAATATATTTTAAAAATATTTTTTGAACAATCATGTTATGATAGAAGTTAAACAATAAAAACAAAAATTGTATCAATAATAACTTACCCCGCATTATACGGCATTAAAAATAATGTATTTGCTGTCGCTTTCTTGCTAAAGTGATCTTTCAGCTCATTAGACTACGCAGTCACATCTATTTTACCCTCATGATGACCAACGAGAAAAGGGTTGACAAATGCGAATTAGACCCTGTGTGTATCCATTAAAACGTCCTGGTCCAAATGCTTGGTATAAAACATACAGTGTCATGAGAAACAAAAGAAATGGAACGAGATATATTAATAACAGTGATAAACGATGATAGTGAAGTACCTTATCCAGATGTTGATAGCCGAAGCACTAACCCAATCACGAGCACATATTTCCTGCACGACCTCGGCAGTAATATAGTCAACTAGACCACCAACAGTGTAGATATGTCTTGGAATACGTAATGGCACTACTCCCTCACCGATCAATTGTGGTGCAATCAATATTAATTGATTGAGATATGAGGTATGTCTTCTTCTGCTCTGTTGGCTGGCCGATGCTTTTGACTTGGGTTGTGTTGTTGAAGACTTTGAAATCTTACCCTGCGAAAATCAGAAAATTAAATCACAGTTCGAGATGAAAGTTCGAAGGAAAAGTGCAGGGAATTTTGAATGAACGACCTTTCCATATGGCTCGATAAGACCTATTGGCCAAGCAACATAGCCACCTACAACATCTGCCACCTTATTTTGCTCATCCTGAGACGGGATCGGTAAGAGGGTGTCTTCGTTCGTGCAGACGTCAACCCTAACCCGGAGTGTGTTATCGGGCAACAGTGAATTGTGCAGTATGTCCTCACCAGTGTTGTAGGCAACACCTACTACAACCGCGTGCTTGGATGCTTGCTCGACATATAGCTTGCATTGAAATTCGCCCTACGGAAAATAGAGTTAATATGTTAAATTCGATTAATTATAATTTAACATAAAGTTAAGTAGAAAAGAAATTAATTACCGAAGGAAAAGGGACTTTAGGCATGGAATTGCAGCTATCTCTGAAACTTGGGCTATCACAGAACGGAACATTTGGTGTTGGCCTACCCTGGACCAACTGTTGTATTTGCGTTGTTAACAACGCATTCTGTTCTTGCAGCAAACGCATTTGTTCGGTGAATTGTTCTTCTCGTTGTTCCTTGTAGCGCATTTGTTGTTGAAGTTCTTGCATTTGATGCTTAAAGCTAGACATCTCGTCACGTAGGTGGGAAACATCACTTCTACTCGAGCGCTTCTGACGTCCGAAGTATGCTGATGGGGTGACTGCAAAACCAGTACCCCGAACACGACCATCATACTCGGGTACTGGTAATGCTCTGCTCAATAAATCGTCCCAACCAACATAGGTCGCCAACGCTGGATCCTCCTGTGTCATTTGTCGCTTTCCCAAAAAGAATTACAATGAAAATTAGTTATTATAAATGGAGTTCATTTAAGTAAAGCCAATTATTTATTGAACGCATAATATAATTGAATACTTACACAATATTCGGCTACTCTTCTTGCTTCCTCACTAAGAATTTCACCTTTCTTATTTGTGACACCCTGGACCCACAGCTCATGTCGTGGAACCTGTGTAATATCTGAGCCTGATTCTTGTATCTGCACATCGAAGTTAGTCAAAGTTAAATGATATTCATACAATTTTTATTATGAATGAAATAATCATCAGTTCGTACCATTTTTCTTTCTAAAATTGCGTATGAAACAGGTCCTTGTGTGTACCGGTATGGCATGTTGGTCGCGTTAGCTCGATTTTTCTCACTCAACTCCTAGTTAGATCAAAATGATTCATATAAATATATAAATGTTACTTACAAATACATACATTACACGTAATAGGGAAAAATAAACAAATCCCCTTACCAGGAAATCAGGAGTTGTATGTGTTTTGATAAACTCATCCCACATTGCTTAAGTGATGATTCCTTCGTACAATGGATAAGGCGGTGTAGTAATGATATCATCATTATCATCCCTCAAGAAATATTTGACGAGATCAGAATGAAACTTTCGCATAAGTTTTCCGGCTTTTCTCATTACGAAGTTCTTCCGATCATCATCAATAATAAAAATACTCTGTAAACAAGTCAAAAAACATATATCATATGTAAGATTGAAATGAAGTGAAACAAAGCAAACTGAATAAATATATAATTAAGGTGTTACCTGTATTTCAGCCCCAATCACATCCTCATAACTTTTCTTTACCATTTTCCAATTTTGAACTGTAATAGGGACTCTGTCTCGAACCGTAGTCCCGATGAAGTTATTTAAGGAGGTACTGTTCTCCCCAAACGGGTTTCCATTTTCATTCCACTCAAGTTGTAACTTGATTCCGTTACTTCTCAGTCTTATCAACCTCGCCATAATTGTCCTGCCACGTCTGACGTTCGCCTCAAATCTCTGTCTACCAATGTGCCTGGGAACGTCATCAATGTCATCAGGTACGAGACTGGGAACGTCATCAATGTCATCATGTGGTGAGTCCATACTCCTGCAAGTGAAATAAACCAAATCAAAACATCAGTGCACAATGGTCTTGTATGTCAACGAAAGCAAATTATTTTGAAATTTATAAAAACATACGTACAAGTAAATGAGTCAAGGCAATCATTATCTTTTCCTTTTTCTTGTCTGATTTAAAATTTTATTCTTCAGAATTCGTGTTGGATTGAGAATTGTGTTCCTCTTGATCCAAGTTCCCTCTTTATGATCATGTCTCACGTATAGGGGTCCATCTCCATCTTCATCTTCATCTGCATCTCCATCTATATCAATCTCTGCTGACCACAAATTCTCAAACGAAGGATCATCATTATTGATGTTCAAATATTCATTACTTTCAAAATCAACTTCTGCTTGACGATTCTTGTTGGATGGAAGTACAATAGACCAATTCTTCTTAGCAGGATCAGGAATGTAAAATGCTTGTTCTGCCTATGCTGCTAAAACAAAAGGATCATCTTCATACCAAACCTTAGAAAGGTCCACTTGCATAAAGCCTAAGTCATCATCCGCAATCCACTGTTGTTGTTAACACACTGACATTTGAAGACAGGGACCCTGAACATAGAGTAATCTAACTCCCATATGCGTTCAATGACACCAAAGTATGACATTGATGCATAGATAGGGTGTGTATCTTTAGCACTGGATCTATGCTAAGAATCAGCAACAAGTGTTACCCCACTATTCTGCATCGTGCTCTGTTTATCATGGTCTTGTGTATAAAATGTGTAACCGTTAATTGCATAACCATTGTAAGATAATACATGTAAGCTCGGTCCCTTCGACAGGCACTTCAATTTTTCGGAAACTGAATCAGGATTCCTCTCCATCTCATCGTTAATACGATTTTTCAACCAGCCTGCAAATTGTTTATTGTGTTCTGTTGTTAATAAATTTTCATTCCCATCACCATGTACCAATCGGAGAGCATCCTTGTGTTCTTCTACATACGGTTCGACCTCATCAGTGTTATGTAGGACATACAAGTGGGCTTGATCCCATTCAGTCGCTGATATCGTTATTACATCACTCCCCGTTGTTCCTTTCCCAGATCTTCGGCCATCATGACGGGACTTGGGGATCCCTACAGGGTCAACATTTGATAGAAAATCAGCACAGAAGTCACTTGCTTCTTCAACCATGTAACTTTTAGCGATACAACCCTCTGGACGGTATCTATTTTTCACATACCCCTTTAATATTTTTATGAATCGTTCATTTGGGTACATCCATCTCAAGTACACTGGACCGCACAATTGAGTTTCTTTGACCAAGTGTATAGTTAGATGTACCATAATGTCAAAAAAAGAAGGCGGAAAATACATTTTAAGTTCACACAGAGTACACACAATCAGCCTTTGCAAATCTTGTAACCTGGTTGAATCAACCACTTTACTACAGATCAACTTGAAAAACACGCAAAGTTTCGTGATAGTGTTCCTTAATTTTTTGGGTAAAATGGATCGTATACCAACCGGTAGGAAATTTTGCATGAGCACATGACAATCATGAGATTTAAGGTTCTTTAACTTCAACTCTTTTACCGATACAAGGTTCTTTATATTTGAAGAGTAGCCCTCGGGAACTTTAATTCCTTGCTGAAACTCACAAAACAATTTCTTCTCTTTCCTCGACAGAGTGTATGCCGCTGGCGGGAGATAGGTACGAGACCCTTGCTCAATCGGTGCCAACTCTTCTCTAATTCCCAAGTTCACTAAATCCAACCTCGAATTGACATTGTCCTTGCTTTTTCCTTGGATATTAAGCAACGTGCCAATTAGACTATCACAGATATTTTTTTCTATGTGCATCACATCAAGAAAATGCCTCACATATAAAGACTTCCAATATGGAAGTTCAAAGAAAATAGACTTTTTCTTCCAACCACTTGTCTCGATTTGTTTTGCAAAAGGTTTGCCAAAATTGTTCTCCAAGTCTTTTACCTTGGAATACACCTGGGAACCGGTCAACATCTTCGGCGGGCTACCTTCTTCTGCATCACCATTAAAAGGCTTTTTCCACTTCCTCCAATGATGTTGTGATGGTAAGAATCTTCGATGCCCCATGTAAACATTTTTCTTACAATGATGAAGTCGCATTGAATGAGTGTCATCTTCACATATAGGGCATGCACCATATCCTTTGACGTTGTATCCTGACAAATTTCCATAAGCAGGGAAATCATTAATTGTGCCAAACAACATGGCTTTCAAAGTGAAACTTTTTTCCATGTACCCGTCATACACACTAACGCCTTCATCCCAAAGCAGCTTCAAGTCATCAATTAAAGGAGCCAAGTATACATCTATATCATTCCCAGGTTGCCTTGGCCCAGAAATTAACATGGACAACATCATAAACTTGCGTTTCATGATTAAGTGTGGAGGAAGGTTATAAATCATCAATATCACCGGCCACGTGCTATGTGTGCTACTCTGAACACCGTGCGGATTAATTCCATCAGTTGACAGTGCAAGGCGAAGGTTCCTGACTTCATCAGCAAAGTCAGGGTACTCATGATCAATTTTTTTCCATTGAGGAGCGTCTGCAGGGTGCCTAAGCTTCGTGTCTTTAATCCTTTCATCTGCATGCCATGTCAACTGCTTAGCAATCTCTGCATTACTATACAGTCGCCTGAATCTCAGAACAATGGGAAAATACCATAGCACCTTCAAAGGACTTTTTCCTTTCTTCTTCCTATATCGAGATGCGTTGCATTTAGGGCACTTCTCCAACGTTGCATACTGATTTTGAAATAATAAGCAATCGTTAGGACATGCATGTATCTTCTCATATCCCATACCGGTTGTAGAGCAAAGAATTCGCTTTGCCTCGTATGTCTTGGTAGGAAGTACATTTTCTTCTGGAAGCATATCTTGCAACAGTTCAAGCAATGCGGTAAAACCTGAATCACTCAATCCGTAGCGAGCTTTAAAGTTATACAACTTCAACACTGCTAGCAATCTTGTGTATTTAGTACTTCCGACATATAATGGTTTCTCTGCATCACCTTTCAACTTCTCATATTCGTTAGGGCAATTATGAAGCACCCCTTCAACCATATTTACCATTTCTTCAAGACCATCATCTTCATCAAACATGCTTTGATCAAATTCATCCGAGGCACCACCCGTGGTATGCACCCGATCACTATATGAATCGTTGGTCTCACCATGCCTTGTCCATCGTATATATGTTTGATCAATACCATAACACACTAGATGATCTAGCAAATCAAGTTGACTAATCCGCTTTCCAAAACAACAGGATAAGCAAGGACATAAGATTTTGCCAGGATCTTTTGTGTGCTCAGTTGCAAATGTACTAAAATCCTTCACCCCATCTATATATTCCCTTGAACATCGATTAGATGATATCCATTTACGATCCATCTATGGGCCTCAATCTATTTTTAAAAAAAATTACGTGGTTAGTTGTATAACTATTGCATTTACTAATTACTTTTATATTCTCTTACCAATTTTAATTTAAAATAACATACACCACATGAATCTTCATAATTGAAGCTTTCTAAGTCTTAAACTGAATATTTAAATTGCCAAATAATTCATTAATTATTCCGAGGCATTATAATAAAATTTTACAACTCATAACAAAAGAAACCATATTTGCCACAATAATATATCATAGTTAAATTAGAAAACATTACAAGTCAATAATTAAATAAAATACAAGTGTTAAGAATATATAAATAATTATTTTTCTTATGCAATTAATCAATAACAATCATTAGAACACCTATAAATTATAACTATTAAATTTAACTAAAATCACATTTGTAAGCTCAAAATTTAAAAAACATACCGTAAATAGAAGCTTCAATAGACTGATGAACTGAAACTACAAACACAAATTAAACATAAACAAATCAATAAAATATTTGAGGTTCTAAGTTATTTTTTTAAATAATAATATGTGTAATAAACATCAAAATATAATAAAATCAAATATGATTAGCTTAAATCAAAAAATATGATTCAGAAAAAAAAATAAAGAAAAAAAAATAAAAAGAAAAAGAAAGCATAATCCCAACATTAATTATCTCCTTATTGTATGTTTTTCCCCTTACGGTTTTAGTTAATATATTTAAAGTTAAACAATATAGACAAATTATATTTTATTTTATTAAATATTAACATTGATATATTAAAGTCATTTTATTCATATTTTAAAATCTTTAAATAAGTTAATGACTCAATTAACGAATTATTCAATTTATTATGTTGATTTCAATTTTTCCTATTTTCATTGGGTTTATATAGGATTTTCTCTATTATAGTTTAATAAGATAATACAAAAAATTATTTTCTTACCTCTACAAAATAGCACTAACACAAATATATATTAAATACGTGAAATAATATTAAATAAATGATTTTGATTTTTGGAAAACAAATAATTTGAAGATCTAAGATGGCTAGGTAGCTTGAGATATCCCATGCACCCCAGGCCTTAATATACACAGTACTTAACTAATTTGGATAGATCAACAAAATTAGTTTTTTATTTCAAATATAATATATGTTAGTTTCTCTAAAATACCCTTTCAAGTCATTTGCATTGAAACTATACCTTATTGTAAACTCTTTTAGCATGTGCAATCAATATGGATAGTTAAGGGAAAAAAATACGTATAGGAACAAAATGAATTGAAGTTTTGTATTCAAGACCAAATTCAAATCCTATCTAGCTCTTATATTAAAAACTAAAAATAGTTTTTTTTTATTTTTTTGATACTATGAACAAATTAAAGAGTCTAGGTATTAATAATGAACACAAAAAAGCAAGACGATGTATTCCATGGTGGAACGTGAAAACCCACCCAACCAAAAAAGAAAAAAAAAAGAATGAGGGAGGCTCGCTCTATGTTTTCTTATTGCTTTTATGGTTTTATAAAGATTGCATAATTGACTTTAAGATGTGAAAAAAGCCACATGTTGGATCACTTGATTGGATGTACCTTTATCATATCCTACTTTCTTAGTTCACGTACACTCATTATATTCATACAAAAAGGTTTCAAGATAAGTACGTTATTGATATTAACATTATATATAATTGAACCGCACAAACATCATATCATACCCATTATCTTTTCCCCCCTTTCCTCCCTCTATATATATGTGTGTGTATTCCTTTCTCTCTATCTTTCCCTTTTGAAATATTTGGGGCTTAGAAATTCCATCAAACTCGCAAAAATGCTGAACCAAAAGAGAAGGGCCCATAGCATATGGTTACCATATGACCAACCACCAAAAAGTGATACCTATTCATGCCTAATAATGACAAAATCTTAATCTAATTCGTTACTGTGTGCTATATAATTTGAGAATAATCCTTATATTAGATTGACGTCCAAATAAATTCAACTGCTATATCTGAAAAATCTCTCAATAAATATAAATATACATGTATGCGTGTCATAACAGGGAAAAAATCAAAAAAAGCATCGTAACCATGCCATAAAGAAAAAAAGAGCACGCAAAACAACCTGAAAAAAAATTAATAAAAAGAAAACGCAAGTTGAACTTACAGGTTGATCAGTGGAGTGGGGGACCACGTAATTGCCGTTGGTGACGCAATCTCAGTGAGGGAAGGAAGAAATTTGAGCACTAGCTACCAAATGGAGTGGGGACCAAAAGAGTTGAAGACAACGGAATAATACGGAAAGAAGTGGGGTTGGCAGTTGGAAAAATACAAAAACGTGTGCGCGTGTGGGTGTAGTTTTAAGATATGAAGAAGAGAAAATGGAGGGACGGGGTGCACGCACAGATGGAAGAAAAAGTGATAGAGGGAATAATTAAAGATAGAGAGAAAGAGGTGGAGGGGGGTGGAGGCGGGAAATGAAAGAGATTGGGGGGGCGGCGGGAAAACAAAAGGGGATAAGGGGGGCGGGTTGGGATCTCATTGGTGGGGAAGGGATAGGATATCAAAAATTATTTTTTTTTCTTTAAAAGAGTCAGGGGTGGCGCCTGACCAGGCAGGGGCCACTCCTGACAAATTTTTTTTTTAAAAAACAAGTGTCAGGGGTGCGCCAGTTCTGAAATTTTTTTTTTTTTTTAAAAAAGGGTCAGGGGTGGCGCCTGGCCAGGCAGGCGCCACCCCTGACAAAACATTTTTTTTTAAAAAAAAAAAGGGTCAGGGGTGGCGCCTGCCCCTAACAAAACTTTTTTTTTAAAAAGAAAAGGGTCAGGGGGTGCGCCAGTCTTGACAAAATTTTTTTTTTTTTTTTAAAGGGTCAGGGGTGGCGCCTGCCTGGCCAGGCGCCACCCCTGACAAAAATTTTGTTTTTATTTTTTTAAAGAGTCAGGGGTGGCGCCTGACCAGCCAGTCACCACACCTGACCACGCCAGGCGCCACAGCTGGCACCAGCTTGTCAAGTGTGGCGCCTGCCTAGCCAGGCGCCACACTTGATCATACCAGCTGTGGCACCTACCCTCCCAGGCGCCAGAGCTGGTTAAAAAAAAACATATAATATAAAAAAAATAATAAATGAGCAGCTGTGGCACTTCATTAAGGAAGGGCCACAATATGTGCGCCACCTTTCAACCTTTTTGTAGTAGTGAAAAAAAAATAATTAAAGCCGCTTCTCTCCTTTGTCATTATGGTCGGCTGTCCTCTTTTTTTTTAAAACTGCACTGTTTTAGTGCAAATTTCCTTGTTACTCACTTTTTTGTTTCTGAAAAATAGCATCCGATATCTCAAAGTATTTTTTCAGTATCACTCAATCCTAAAATATTTTATCAAAATCACTCAATATCTTAAAATAATATTTGATCTACTCAGTACCCTAAAATATTTTTTTAGGTACCACCCAGTATCTAAAATCTAGCACACTAATTCTTTTCACTTATCCAATATGCTATACTAATTTTTAGTAATTCAACATTTTAGAACATTGCACCAAAAATTATTCTAGAATATGATTGTTAGTGAAAAAATAGTTTTGGTGCTAGATGCATTAAAAATTGGTTTAAAACATTGAGTGCTTTCCAAAAAATACTTCAAAGCGTAGTATGTTTTGGATGTTAAATATTGAATAGTATTAAAAAAATATTTTAGGGTGTTACGTAGACCAAAAATTATTTGAATATATTGAGTGATGTTGAAACAATATTTCAGGATTCTGGGTTATTCTGAAAAGTCCTTTAAGATACTGGATGCTATTTTTTTATTTTTTGAAAAAAGTGAACAATAACATTTTGCACCAAAATGGCGAAATTACCATATTGGCAAAGCATAAAAGCCGTGTACAATTAGAGCCATATGGTAAATATCGACAGTTTTGCCGCGCACTTTAATTATATCAAATCAATAGCCAAAGAATAGGACGAAAATTATTTGTCCTTAATGGTTTGTTCAGTAGCTGGGCAAGAAAAAGCATAAATTTCATTTTTTTTTTCTTCTCCCATATTTTAGTTATATTTAAAATGAGAAAACCTGTATATCTCATGAATTTATACATAAACCAAACTAGTTCGAAGGATACTCAATCAGTAGTTCATAACAAAATGTTATGGTAATACCAATGATGAAATTTAATAGACTAATATTGTATTTGAATTAATATAATTAGGTTTGAGTTTAGGGTTAAGATGCAAAAATACCCATAAATTTTTCCTAACCAGTGTCAAATAACATAAACTTTATTTTGGTTCAAAAATGCTTATGAACTTTTTAAAAATAGGACATTTATGCCATTTAATTGGGTGCATTTTGGCCCCCTTTTCAAAAAGTTAATGGGTTAAGGGGCACTTTTGCTCTGTAAGTTTTCACCCAAGAGCAATTTTGCCCGAAAGTTCTTCGGGGGGCAATTTTTTCCTAAAAGTTTCAAAAAGTAGGTAATTTTACCTTGGTCATTATCTCAGTTAATTTTGATCATTAGTTGACCAAATATGCTAAGTTGATAGTCTATATATCATCTACGTCATTTTTGTTAAGATGCAAATTTGCCCCGGAAGTCCATGTGACATCCATCTAGCTCATTTTTTTTAAAGTTAAATTTAAAACTTTTGAGGTAAATTTGCATCTTAACAAAAATAACATGCATGGCATATAGAGTGTCAGCTAACATATTTTGGTCAACTAATAGTCAAAATTAACTGAGATAACAACTCAAGCAAAATTGACCCCTTTTTGAAATTTCCCAAGCAAAATTGCCACCCAAAAAATTTTTGGTGCAAAATTGCTCCTCGGAAAAAACTTCCAGGACAAAATTGCCCCATAACCCCATCTTAATTGTTTCCAGAACAATTGACTTCCAACTGTAATTATTAAGGAAAATAAATAACATTATTAAGAGGGTTATTAAGATGTAAGTGTTTTGTATGCACCAAAAATAAAAGGCAAAATGTAAATATAGGAAAATTAGGAATCAATATTATAGGCTAAAATCTCCATCAGTAATACTGGATTGAGAATTTGCAGTCCAATAGTTTTTGTCCATAACCCTTTTTTTGCAAGAAAATCTGCTATGACATTGACGTTTCTACTTATTTGTTGGATTGCCACATGTCAAGAATATTGCATCATGCTTCTGATTTATGAGAGTTAAGATGTAAATCTTGCCATAGAGTAATCGTGAATATATACATGGCATCATAAAGTATCCTTGATGCAAAAATGCACATGAAAGTTCCAAAATGGTTCAAACATGTTATCGTTGTTAACATCCATTAATTTTCGAGTGGTCGCATATTGTTGTCCAAGCATAAAAAAGCAATAACCATTAGAATATATTAATAGCTGTGACATTTTTATACCATTTTAAAATCACTACTACAGAATTGAGATATAACCACCCCAAAAGACGTCCCAAATTGAAAATTGGGTGGTTAAAAAGATAGGCGGTGGCATTTTCGTAATTATATATATGTAGGGGAACCTTTAGGCGTCCCAAATTAAAATTTGGGACGTCTAATGTGCTTCATGGCGCGAAATATAAATTTATGAAATTTTTTTTAGCGCCTAGAGCTAGGTTTAGGCGTCCCAAATGCCATTTGGGACGCCTAAAGGCGTTGCATGTCAGACACTTGTCTGACATGCGGTCTATCACACCCATCTCCTCTCACCCACCCACAACTTTACTCTTCTTCCTCCTCTCCCCCACACCGTCGGCCTCCCTCCTCTGG
This sequence comes from Inga leiocalycina, assembly GCA_963242795.1. Taxonomy (NCBI): domain Eukaryota; kingdom Viridiplantae; phylum Streptophyta; class Magnoliopsida; order Fabales; family Fabaceae; genus Inga; species Inga leiocalycina. The sequence goes on from OY725324.1 coordinate 47,813,229, forward strand.
TTTTCTTTCTTCAATTCCTCACCCACAAAACTCTTCTTCCTCCTCTCCCCACCCACACCATCGGCCCCTCCTAGAGTTTTTTTGCTTCAACTCCTCCCTCCTCCCTTGTTCAACCGTGGATGTTTGCTCTCTCCTCCTCCCTTGTTCAATTCCTCACCCACAACTTTAACACCGTCGTTGAACTCCTCCCTTCTTCTTCCTCTTTGTTTCTTTGCTCTCTCTTCCACCTTGGTCGCTCCATTGTTGTGCACACACCACCGTGGATCTCCATCTACCTCTCCAACATACTAGCTAGCTGATCAGGTTGGTTATTTCTTCGTTTTTAATTTTTTTTTTTTTTTTTGTAACAGAATGTTATATTTTGTTTTTGAAATATAAATTAAATGGTTGAGATTGTGATTATTATATATTGCTTATATATAAATGGTTGAGATTGTGCTTATCTATTAAGAAGACTCCCCTGTTATAGGACCCCTTAGCTTATAACATGTTATGCATTTACACGTTGCTAAATTCCTTTTTAAATTCATTACAATATGTTGCTGTAAGAAGTAGAGAGACATGTGAGGTAATATGGATGTTGAATACAAATATTTCAAGAGTTGTAGTGTCTTCTTCGTCTCACTTAGCTTGCAAACTTTCTTTTATAAAAAATATGTAAAAGCTACGTAGAGAAAAGCATTGCAATATTAACACAAGGCATGAAAATGTAATAAATGATTTTAATGAAGTTTTGAATTTATACCATTCGTGATTTCACAGAGAGATCAATATTTATAATTTATTACATTTTCATATTCATGCATGTAAGTTTAATTAATATTCTACTCAAATTAGATAATAAAATTAAATTCATATTCATGCATGTAAGTTTAAGCATTATTTATAATTTCAAATAAATGAAAAATTATTGTCAAATACTTTTTTTTGCCAGAATATTGTCAAATACTTATTAATTGATATTTACTCTTCATTAATTAATAGAAAATAGTGATAGGGTGCAATTGTGCCGTGCCAGTTTTTTGGAGAGGTTCTTATATAATTCCCCTACATATATATAATTACGAAAATGCCACCGCCTATCTTTTTAACCACCCAATTTTCAATTTGGGACGTCTTTTGGGGTGGTTATATCTCAATTCTGTAGTAGTGTAGCCTCCCCCACAATATTCATTAAATGATTGTTATCTAGGAGAGATGAGGCTAGGAGGGGGCAATAACTTAATTAGGCAATCCCATCATATGTCGTTGAGAATTGTACTAAACGTGTGAATGTAATTTGGTAATGCCTTAGGTGGTAACAAAATGGATCATAGTTGGATGAATGCTTTGAGAACTAGTGAAGAATATGAGAAAGGGGTGGACGAATTTATTGAATTCGCTAAAAAGAATGCTCCTGCAAGAAATGGGAAGTATTTTTGTCCTTGTGTCAATTGTTTGAATGAGAGTAGACGGGATGTTGATGTCATAAAGGATCACCTACTTTGTGATGGAATAAATCTGCGATACACAAGGTGGATATGGCATGGTGAGGAAGTAACTGATTGTCCGTCACACAAGAAGGAAGCTGTGGATGTCATAGATGAAGATAGAATGGAGAGAATGATTAACGATGTTGAGGCAGAATCCTTTGCGCAGTCGCAGGAGTATGACAGCCTGCGGAGTGATGCAGAGACACCATTGTACAGTGGTAGTAAGTACACGCGGCTGACAGGAACATTACATTTGGTTAACTTAAAGGCAACTTGTAGGTGAACCGATAGTAGTTTCACATTGCTACTTGAACTATTGTGTGATATGTTTCCGGAGGATAATGTACTTCCAAATCGTATGTATGAGGCCAAGAAAATCCTGTCTACAATGGGTATGGAGTATAAGAAGATACATGCTTGCCCTAATGACTGCGTACTGTACAGAAATGAGTACGGAGGTCTTAGTGAGTGTCCTAAGTGTAAAACTGCACGATACAAAGTGAAAAAAGATGGTGGTTGTGGTGATGTGACAAGTAAAAGGCAACCTTTAAAGGTTATGTGGTATCTTCCAATAATACCACGTTTTAAACGTTTGTTTGCGAGTGCAACAAAAGCGAAGAAGTTGAGATGGCACTCTGATGAGAGAACATCTGATGGGAAATATCTTCGGCACCCAGCTGACTCTCCACAATGGAAAAAAATAGATGAAATCTTCCCTCAATTTGGCAGCGAGCCGAGAAACCTACGGCTTGGGCTTTGTACAGACGGTATCAATCCGTATAGAACTCTTACTAGCACACATAGTGCGTGGCCGGTTCTCCTTGTAATATACAACTTGTCTCCCTGGCTATGTATGAAACGTAAGTATATGATGCTATCTATGATGATTTCTGGACCAAAACAGCCAGGGAACGATATTGATGTCTATTTGGCGCCTTTGATTGAGGACTTGAAGAAGTTATGGGAGGAAGGCATAGATGTGTTTGATGCTTATAAGAAGGAGTCTTTCAAGCTACGTGCACTGATTTTCACAACGATAAACGACTTCCCTGCGTACGGAAACTTGTCAGGGTACAGCGTGAAGGGTCACAAAGCATGCCCAATATGTGAAGCAGACACACACTTCCAACAACTAAAGCATGGAAGAAAAACTGTCTACCTTGGCCACAGGAGGTTTCTTCATCGGTTCCACCCGTATCGTAGGCTAAGAAAGCGGTTTAACGGCTTACCGGAGCATGGAATGGCTCCAAAGTCACTAACCGGAGAGGAAGTCCACAGTCGAGTGGAACGTATCCATGTCACTTTTGGTAAGAATCAGAGGGTCGCGGGTGAGAAGAACATATGGAAGAAGAGATCCATTTTCTTTGATCTTCCATATTGGCGTTCGCTAGACGTGAGACACAGTATTGATGTGATGCATGTGGAGAAGAATGTTTGTGATAGCCTTATCAGTACGCTTTTGCACATACCAGGGAAGACTAAGGATGGGATTAATGCGAGATTAGACCTTGTCGATATGGGAATAAGAGAACGGTTACATCCACAACTAAGAGATGATGGTAGGAGGGCATACATGGAGCCAGCAGCGCATACACTATCAAAAGCAGAGAAAAGAAGTTTGTGTGGGTGTTTGCATGAAATGAAGGTGCCGCAAGGGTATTCCTCGAATGTGAGAAGATGTGTCTCAATGGACGATTTGAAGTTAGTGGGAATGAAGTCCCATGATTATCATGTGTTGATGCAACAACTATTACCAGTAGCTATTAGAGGCATAATGAAAGATGAAGTACGAAACACAGTGACAAGATTGTGCGTTTTCTTCAATGCTATCTGTAACAAAGTCATTGACACTGAAAAGTTGGATGAACTAGAAAATGAGGGTTACATTATTTTGTCACAACTAGAGATGCACTTTCCGCCTTCATTTTTTGATATAATGGTGCATTTGGTAGGTCATTTGGTGAGGGAGGTAAGGCTATGCGGTCCAGTTTACCTGAGGTGGATGTACCCTTTCGAGCGATACATGAAGATCTTAAAAGGGTATTCTAAAAATCCTTATCGACCAGAAGCCTCAATAGTAGAAAGATATGTAGTTGAGGAGGCTATGGAGTTTTGCAAAGATTATATGTCAGGGAAGAAGGAACAATCTCGGCATGAAGAAGGGAGAAGCAAGGGAACACGAGGACTGAAAGTGAAGAATGTTCCTCGTGAAGAGGTGTTGCAAGCCCACTTGTATATCCTGAATAATATGGAAGAAGTTCAACCTTACATAAATGAACACAGAAACACTTTGAAGAACAAGAATCCAAGGAAGAATGATATGCAGATTGCTATTGAGCAAAACAAGACATTCATGCAGTGGTTCGAGGAAAAGGTTTTGCACGAGATCGGTGTGTCTGAGACAATCGAGTGGCTAGCTTGGGGGCCTTCGTTTCAGGTCATTACTTGGACCGGTTATGATATAAATGGCTATTCTTTCTATACCAAAGCGCAAGATGACAAAAGTACCATGCAAAATAGTGGGGTTATGGTAGAAGCTGAATCTATGCACTTTTCCAGTTCGAGAGACAAAAACCCCATATTAGCGTCTATGGCCTATTATGGAGTTATAGAAGAAATATGGGAGATGACGTACAACAAGTTCAAAGTTGCTTTATTTAAATGTAAGTGGGTTAGCAACAATGCCGTGGTAATAGATAAACAATATGGATTTGTCTCAGTCGATCTTCGAAGAGTTGGCTATAGAGAAGAGCCCTTCATTTTAGCAAGCCAGGCGAAGCAAGTGTTTTATGTCACCGATCCTGCCAGCAAAAATATGTCCATTGTCCTTAAAAGTAAAAAACAGAAGTATGGTGATCCGACCTTCAACCTTGATGACATACCACCTTTCACAACAACTACACCTCGAACAAATGAAGTAGAATTGGTAGATGATGACGAATATGCTGTAAGAAATGACCATGGTGAAGGACTATGGGAAACAATATAGAGTAAGACCTTAATTTATAAACGAGAACTGTGTTTTACTTCCCGCTTACTATATACATGTGTTTTCATTGCAATTTACTTACGTTTCTGATGATGCTTTTTGTGTTAACAGGAATATGGACAACGTTAGTGATGACGAGAGGGGTGGAGATGACGAAAGCTCTAGCAATGACGAAATTCCTAGAGTTGAACCCCCTGCAAGAAGGAGGGTTAGAGGCTGTACAAAGATGGGAGCATTGGTTGCACGTCATGAACATCAACAGGAGAGGCTGCATATAGACTTCGATCATAATCTGAATCCAATTGGTCCTGAGGAAGACCACTTCATTAGCTACATAGGGCTTTTGGCTCGAAGCAAAGTGCGCATTACCTACGATAATTGGAGATTGGTTCCCCCAAAAACGAAAGACATGATTTGGCAGCAACTTTTGGTATGTAAGTTTTGATGCATTGTAGCTTTGTTCTTATTGTTTCAAACATAATAATCTTATGTTTTACCTTGCAGCAAACATACGATGTCCCCGACACCACAGAGATGCATAGGCACTGGATGGATGAGGTTCGTGTACGATGGAAAGGTTTCAAGAACAAGCTAACAAAGCATTACATTCGAGGGGCCCTTATGGGTAATGATCCATGTGCACAGTATACATATTTATCTCCAGAGGACTGGAGGTTGTTTGCGGCATCACGAGCAGATCCTGAGTTTTTGGTAAGATTTCTGTCATGATTTAGAACTACTTATATCGTTGATTTCATATACTTTATATCGTTGATTCATTTTTTGTCGTTTTTCATTCATAGAAATTAAGTGCAGCAAATGCCCAGAGGCAAGCAGAAAATAAATATCAACATTTCATGTCTCGCGGTGGATATCGCAAGCTTGAGCGGCAAATGATGGCAGAAGAGTTACAAAAAATGAAGGAAGCAGCGGAATCTGATCCTAGCATTGTTATCCAGCCACCGGCACCTCCTCCACGTCACAAAAAATGGAAAGCAGGGAGGATTAAGGCTGGGAAGTTCATAAATCCGACTGTTGCTGAGGTTGCAGCGAGGATTGTAAGTAGTTATACCATAAGTACCTAATTTTTTACATGTCGCGAGTGGTTTCGATACATTTACGATAAACTGCATGCTACAGGATGACCTGGACGAGCAGAGTAGCCAAGGTTCATTCAATCCAAGTAGACGGATGGACATCTTGTCAACGGCTATTGGGAAGGCAGATGACCTTGGTCGTGTTCGAGGAGAGACACGGGGAGTTAGTGCCGCGAGGTATTTTGGACGACAGCCACGTTATTCGTCACAAGCTGGACCTAGTAAGGACGTTGTGGCCAAGATTCGAGAGGACCTCGAACGAGAGATCGAGGCCAACCTTCGCGACAAGCTCCGACAAGAGCTGTTGCCAGAGCTTCAACTTGAAATGGCAAAGATGTTTGAAGCACAAAGGGCAAGGGACGAGGCTCGAACTCAGGAATCCCCGGCCTTCAATAGCACCAGAGGAAGTTACAACCCTCTGGAGCAACCACTTGGCCACCCTTCTCCCACTCCAGTATCGGGACCACTTGGCGACCCTTCTCCCAATCCAGTGTCGGGAGACCCTTGCACCCTCTATTTGGATGATCCATTATTGCGTGTTGTTGCTGATGCTCTCGTTCACACATATGCTACCACCCACCATAATCAGCAAATTCCGGAGGATTATCGTAGGGTGAATGTGACGAGTGTTAGAAAGGGGGAAGAAGGTACAGCCATCCCTGTTCCTGATCCAGAGGTTGGCACGTTAGGTCAAGCGATAGGATCTTTCATCCTTTGGCCTCGCAATCTTATTGGTTCAGACGCAACACCTCCAATGGTAGGAATTACCTTACTGTTACTGAAAATCTATTGGCATCCTAATAACAATTTGTTTTTTGATGTTCTAAAAGGATGACGAAGCTGCGAGCAAATGGCCCTACTTAGCACGGCTGCAACAGATCTACAAGGGCATTAAACAGATTGACTTGAAGATGCCTCCAGGGATTGTGGGCCAAGTGGAGTATCCCTACACGATTGACAATAAAGATCTCAAGCAGTTTATCAGGTTGGAGGAGATAGATGCAGGCTGGGTCAAATTTACAGTCCGGTAAGTTTTTTTTTTCAATTTTCCCATAGAATTCATTTAGTGGTTTTTTGTTTTCATACATTCAAGAATTGATTCCTTATTTTAATTCTATTACAGCACCTTCCACGATCTCTGCGCAAACATGGAAAGAAGTAATTGGTATGGATTCTTATGTCCTGCGAATACGACGGGGGATACTTGTACTGTGGCGCATAGGACTCACTATGTCGGCTACCAAATGGCACAAACCAAACTTCGTTGTTATCTAGCACCCATAGTCCAACGGTTCGTATTTACATTTTGTCAATTTCAGAAGTTTACTAAATAATTGTCTTCTCACTCATCTAACTTCATTTTAATGTGTACATGTTGTTAAAGAAACCACTGGACTTTGTGTGTTATATGTCCCCGCCGCAACGTAGTCTATTGGTTTGATCCCTTGAGTAACAGGCCAGACAGAGAGACAAAATCCGTCTTCGACACGTAAGTTATTCTGTTTGTATTTCATTAACAACAAAAATAAATGAATGGTTCTAATTTCTGTTCATTTTGCTTTTCATGATAGTGCTTGTCAAACATATAGAATCCTAGGTGGGTCACGCGAGGGTGCAGTTGTTAAAAAGCCAAAGTGGTTTTATCCCATAGTAAGTACATTCGATCCTACCTAATTGTTTCATTGACGGTCCTTTTAGACATACCTTTATTGATTTTAACAACTAATTGCATCCCTTTGATTAAAAGTGCCCTCGGCAACCTGGCAACACTGAATGCGGATATTATGTTATACTTTATATGTATAACATAACTCAAAGTGGAATTACTAGCGATTTTGAAAAGGTAATCGCTTCTTCATTCTCAAATGATAATATTTTTGGTGTTCTAATCGAAATGTTAATTAATTCATTTGCTTGAGATTCATTTTATCAAAGCTTATTACTTTCTAATTTTCAGATTTTTGATAATGATGATGCCTACCTACGTGAAGACCTTGATTTGATCAGAGATCTATTGGCTGGACAACTTCTTCAACATATAGATCAGTAAACTTGTTATTTTATATCAGTTTGTACTTGTGTGATGACAGCGTTTTGACACTTTCTGGTTGTTTTTTGTTGATATATATAGTAGTAGGTTGCATGAAAGGTTATTGTATGTATATATAGTAAAGATTGTAGTGCTGGATGTCCTTACTAGTTTGTAACGGACAGTGTGGTTTATGAATCCATCTTTTATTCTGTTTCTGCAGTTTCAATTCGTTGGGTAATACAGAATGTAAATTATGGTATAAAAAAAAAACCTAATTTTTAGACGTCCCAAATTAAGATTTGGGAGGCCAAAAGTCCCCCAGGTGGGACTTTAAGCGTCCCAAATTAAGATTTGGGAGGCCAAAAGTCCCCCACCATGGGACTTTAGGCGTCCCAAATTAAGATTTGGGAGGCCAAAAGTCCCCCAGGTGGGACTTTAGGCGTCCCAAATTAAGATTTGGGAGGCCAAAAGTCCCCCACCGTGGGACTTTAGGCGTCCCAAATTAAGATTTGGGAGGCCTAAAGTCCCCCAGGGTGGGACTTTAGGCGTCCCAAATCTTAATTTGGGACGCCTAAAGTCCCATCATGGGGGGACTTTAGGCGTCCCAAATCTTAATTTGGGACGCCTAAAGTCACACTTTAGGCGTCCCTATCATTTGGGACGTCTTTTGTCTCAACTTACTACGCCCCCAGCATATACGTCCCCCCGTTTTGGGACGTTAAAAGTGCCAAATTTGGGAGGTTAAAGCCCCTTTTTGTAGTAGTGAATCTTCATGTGTACTTTTGTACTTAAAAAAATTTTATGGTGTCCTGCACACATAGGCCAATACCTTGTGGATCAATTTGCACCTTAACTTTGTTAAAATCAACAACAAAATATATGGATCTTGTTCGGACACAACAAAATAGATACCAATATTTGGTTCCACTGATCGCTTTCCAAGATAAGACAGATTGGGTGCTTCTGGCATGTTGGCCACATGAACAAAATTGTCTTTTGGGTCAGCCTCTCTTTTTTTCCAATTAAAAAATAAAATTAACCTGTGGAGGATATATCACAAATATTAACTGGGTATCCATATCACGGGCATCTCTTTCAAGCCACACAGCCACTAATTTCTCAAAAGACATGCTCGCAATAAGGAACTTTCTAATCACACATAGGCTAGATGTGTTCTTTTTGGAATTTTTGAAACATTGTAGCTAGCTTTTGTCAAATCCCTTAACATTTCAATATTTATAGAGTATTAAGTGCACAGTTCCGTAAGGGATACAGAAATAGCGGAAGCATACTGACATTAGGTATTTGTTTACAACACAGAAGAAGCCCTGCAGGGTTTGAAAAATATACACAAATGTACAGAGCATTCAAAAGAAAGTAAAAGTGCAAATATAGATAGCTACAGCAGCTCTGGTATGCACCAGGACTATACGTACCAATAGCCCCTAACTTTGCCTTCAAGCCACTAGCCTCTACTGGAATGTTTTCAAGTGTAGTAAAAGAGTGAGATTCGAGTGAATATCAGTAGCAACATGCTTTTCAGACATATAAAATGTGAAACTAAATATGCAATACACCATATCATATAAAATGATAGACTGTTATGCATGATAAAATGATGTGTATACACTGTCCAAGGCCAAACGACTATTTGCATCCCTAGCTGAACTTTGCGCCTCTATTAGGTCCCAGACCCCAAGTAGGCTAATGTGCATATCCAAGACACTATGCTCATGTTACATTGAATGGCATACTCAAACATATAATAATCACATAGTATATGCAAGAAAAAGTTACTACCGAACTCCTTTCTCAATTCTTCTATCGATCCTAACTTTGGTTTCGGCTCAGGAAATTTCTAGTTCCTATCCAAATTAAAGTAAACAAGTAACTGGTTATTACTTCTACTCTTACTGCCTCTAAATCAAATTCTGGTGCTTATCAAATACAGTTATATCAGTTTCTGCATAGTATAATTTTACTGTTTCCAGAAAACTAGCAGATTTTCAGTCAACTTTGGAAATTCATAATAAATTATAAGAAAATTCAATTGACTAATTCAAAATCCTAAATGAAGCTATTTAAATTTATTTTCATGGAAAAATACCCAAAGCTAGCCACTATTATCAAATGTTTCCAAGAAATTCGCAGAACTTCTCCTGTTCCAGATTAAATTCTAGAAATAGAGAACAACTTCAAAAATCTATATCTTTTAGGATACAAGTCCAAAAATTATGGACCACCTATCCAATCAAAGCTCAGCATCTCTACTTTAATACTACCAAGTTTCATAATTTTTGGACCAGGTTTGACAAATGAAATCCATTGCACAACAACACTACCTCAATAGAGGCAAATCAAACAGCTTGCACTTACAACTTTAATAAATTCAAGATTTTCATACAAATTTCCAAAAATCATTAACTCATATACCTACACAATTTTTCCTTCTAAATCCAATGGAATCATCAAAATTACAAAATTCCAGCACCTCTCCACTGTTCTGCACTTGGCCGAAAGTTAGGGTTCTTAGGAGGGAATATGTGTTTTCTTGATTTCTCTTGCTTAACCACTTCCTTTCCACTTCTAATCACATTATTAACTAACTAAACACTAAATGAACATAATTAGAGGGAATTTTGGTAGAATAAAATTTTAGGGATCATCATCCCAAAATCACAACACAAGGAAAACCAAGCCAAATTCAATAACAACCACAACAACATCTTATAGCACCGGAGGATCAAGTTTATAAGACTAATTCTTGGATTCTCAACTTTCTCACTCCTCAACACCTTCAGCCCTCTCTCTCTACACTCTTGATTTGGCTTGCTATCCATGGATTTCAAGGAGGAGAAGAAATTAGAGGAAGCTACAATGAGTTTAGAAGGCAAAATCACTAAGATTACAAGCTCTCACCTTTGAGTTTTGCGCTTGAAACCCTAGCTCATTGTTCTTGAGCTCTCAACCTTAGATAACTCTCTATTTACATATATATATATATATATATATATTTGTGGCAGTTTAACAAAATGAACTCAAAATAGGAACATAAAGGCTTCAAATAAATATCTTACCACCTTCTCTCTTCATGTTATTTTATTCTAATAAGCACATGCTCTTTTAAATTAATTATCATCTCATTTTCCCTGGGCCATTTACTTGGCCGAAAATACATATTGGGAGGGAGTAATATTTTCTCCTCATTTAACACAATTATCCTCCTCCACACAATTTAGCTTGAGTTGAAAATTTTGACTTTCTCATCATCATTTTTTTTCTAATTTGACCATATGAACAAAAATTGTTCTAATTGGATATTCATCACCATTTTATTAATTTTCCTCTTCCTCCATTATCTTGATGACCAAAATGTTGGGCCTTTAGAGGAATTGAAATGCATCTTAAATTATCACATTTTATCTCTTCACATATTCTATTTTTCCCACAATTTTTGACTTTTCAAACATCTTTCACTTGGCTAAAATTCCTCCTTATTTAGATATTGCATGAACCAATTATCCAATCCTCTTCTTGCTTCTCTTTGGTTGTCCAAAATGGTAGGGGAAAAGAGAGCAAAAATTAGCTGCTTGTTTTATTGGCAAATTACCATTTTGCCATTACATTTTTTTGCAAAATTCCATGTACATCACAATTCACCATGTTATTTTACTCAATGTCTCCATTACATACAAGGAATATTGGTGACTAAAAATGGGATGTTACAGCTCTCCCCCATTAAATAAATTTCGTCTTCAAAATTTGTTACATGTACTTGCTCATGAATTCCAAGCAATGCTTCTGCATATCTTCACTGCTTCCCATGTTGCTTCTTTAGGAGATAATCCCTTCTATACAACTTTGATGAATGAGATACTTTTATGCCTCAGTTATTTCTCTTGCCGATCAATGATTCGTTCAAGTGTGACCTCATATGTCAGATTATCCCATAGGTCTAGCTCTTCGTATTCAATCACATGTTGTGGGTCGGGGTGATATCTCTTCAACTTTGAAACATGGAAGATGTCATGTAGCCTGCTCAAGCTTGGGGGTAAAACTTTTTGGTATGCTACTGGGCCAATCTTTGATAGGATCTTGAAGGGACCAATGCACCTAGGGCTCAACTTCTTTTCCTTTAACGCCCTGCCTATACCAGTAATAGGCAAAACCTTCATGAATACATGATCTCTGACCTGAAACTCGAGCAGTTTCTGCCTTTTAGTAGTATAGCTCTTTTGCCTGCTCCGAGTAGCCAACAATCTTTGATTAATTAGGTTTATTTGCTTTATGGTTTGATCTATAATATCTGGCCATGCATCTTTCTATCAGAAAACTTTGTCGAGCACAAAGGTGACTAACACTTCCTTCCATAATATGCTTCATAGGGAGCCATTTGAATGCTTGAAAGGTAACTTTTGTTGTATGTGAATTCCACCAAGGGAAGGAATTGATCTCAACTGCCTTTCAAATCTATTACGCACACCCTGAGCATATCTTCTAGTATATGGATTGTTCTTTCAGTTTTCCCATTTGTCTAAGGATGATAGGTTGTACTAAATTGGAGCTTAGTACGCAAAGCCTCATGCACAACCCTCTAAAACTTAGAAGTAAATCGAGGATCTCTGTCAGATATGATGTTCTTTGGTGTACCATGCAGTCATAAAATTTCCTTGATGTATATTTCTATGAGTTTATTGGGAGAATAGTAAATACTGATTGGGAGAAAATATGTTGTCTTCGCGAATCGATCCACTATTACCTAAAATGCATTTCAGAATTTGGGTGATCCTGTTATGAAATCATGGTGACACCCTCCTATTTCCACTCTGGAATTGCAAGATTTTCCAGAAGTCCTGATAGTTATTGATGCTCGACTTTCACTTTTTGGCAAGTAAGACAACAAGCAATGAAACTTGTCACATATCGTTTCATTCCCGGCTACCAATACGCAGACTTCAGATTGTGGTACATTTTGGTTGCTCCTGGGCGTAAAGTATATTTACTCTTATGTGCCTCTTCCAGGATTTGCTGCTTCAACTCCATTCATGGTGGAACATATATCCACTATCGATACCTGACTATCCCTCTTGCTGACAAGTCATGTCCCTAAGTCTTTTCCCTTGCGATCATATCTCTAATAGACTAGGCACATCTATCCTGCATCTGAGCTTCTTTTATATCTTCTCTTAGGTTATTTTCTACCTAACTGATGTTATTACTATTGATCAAAATCTGATTTGACAAGTTGATGTCTTAGAAATTCTCAATCAGCCTTTAGTCATGAATCTGAGGGCTGCTACCTGCACTACTTTATGGCTTAATGCATCTACTACTACATTAGCTTTGCCTGTATGATACTTGATCTCTAGATTGTAATCCTTGAGCAACTCAATCTACGGATGTTGTCTCATATTGAGCTCTTTCTAATCGTACAGATGTTTCAAACTCTTATAGTCGCGGTACAGCTCTACAATCACCCCATAGAGATAGTGTTTCTAGATTTTTAGCATGAACACAATTGCTGCAAACTCCAGATCATGTATGGGATATCTCTGTTTGTGAGGCTTCAGTTGACGGGATGCATATGCCACTACTTGGCTGTGCTGCATCAAAACACATCCCAATCTATGTCCATTGGCATCTGTGTAAACTATAAAGGTTAACTCTGGATCTGGGATTATCAATACTGGTGTTGTTGTTAATTTCTGTTTCAGCTCTGCGAAGCTCCTCTCGAAACTACTATCTCACACAAAATTTTGAGTTTTTCATGTCAACTTTGTCAACGGTAAAGCTATTCTGAAGAAATTATGTATAAACCGCCTGTAATACCTGGTAAGACCCAGAAAACTGCGTATCCTAAAAATAGTTTCTAGCCTCTTCTAGTTTATTACTACTTCCACCTTGTTTGGATCCACTGAGACCCCTTACTATGAAACTATATGGCCCAGAGATTTAAATTTTGAAAGTCAGAACTCACATTTTCTCAACTTGGCATAGAGTTGGTTGTCTATCAATGTGTTCAGTATAGTCCTCAGATGGTGTTTGTAACCCCCTTCCATAATTATATCCGAAATATGTGATTAAAGTGAAAGAGAGACCAATAACAATCAAATAACGTTTACAAACCCATCTACCAGACGGGGTTTTCATAAATATCTTTCGAAATCATTTATAACCTGGTATCACATTCACATTCCGAATACAATTACTACACGAAGATAAATCACATTTAAATATATCAGAGTACGCAATGTAATAATCCCAGCAATCCCGGGTTCCTTACATTAATTCAAGCCTTACAGGGCATATTCGCCCTTTACAATTTTCCAAATAAGGGATTACACAATTTCTCATATCAAATACATACTCGAATATACATTCCAACCTATACAATTATATATCCAAATATACTTAATCCCAAACATGCATTGATAACCAACTATCACAAGATTACAACCCGAACGAGTCCCGTCACCCTTGATTGCTTGCTCTATCCTCGATCCACCTACCCTGTCTAAAAGGTTAGTAGGGGAGGGTGAGATTCAAGAGAATCTCAGTAGGATAACAATATCAATATGCATGTACGATAAATGTTTAATGCATGACATGCTTGCATCACACAACTCATGATAACACAATGACAATTTGCAAGCTCAATGCTTCGAACAATATACCTATGGCCATAGCATAAATTGAAACATAGCTTCAAATCACACATAATTATGCAAAGCAAAGACATGCACCAACACACACTAAAACAGATATTAAATACTTGCAGGAGAGATATGTTCCCTATACTCTTTCCACGTAAGCTCCAACACAGCTGCTCACGAACAAAATGAACATCGAACCACAACCAGGGCGAACATCAACCCTATAACCAAAGCAAGGACATAGGGTTATTCTCTATTCCAAAACCTTACTTTCATATCACTTAAAGTTGGTTATCATTCCCAACCTTTAGGTAGCTATAATAAGCTCAATGAAAGCCTAAAGGATTGGGAAGTACTAGGTTGGAAATCACTTTTCAAAATCACCAAGTACTGAAAATGGGGGTTGGCTGCAGCCAAGAACCCTCTGTCTGCAGCCAAAATGCGCACGGAAGGTTTTTGGCTGCAGCCAAGAATTTCTGGCTGCGGCCAAAACGTGCACAGAAACTTTTGCGTTGCAGCCAAGATTTTCTGCTGCAGCCAAGGCAACTTCAAAAATTCATAATTAATTCTAGAAAATTCGAAATTAGGTGATCCCAAATCCAAATGAAAGATATTTAACTCCTCTTTATAGGAAAAATATGGATCATTACTGGAAATCACCAAACGAATACAGAATTACACACATATCCACACTGCTCCAGAATTATGTCCAGTTTCGACCTCAAACTTTGGGCAAACATAAATCGCAGTTCACAAAATGAAATGGCACAAATTATATGTCCATTTTGAATTTTAAGATGTGAACTTCAACACTGGAAAGTTTCATAATTTTCTGACATCATTTGCCCAGTCAAAACGTCCACACGATCAGACTGCTCAGACAGAATTCACACTGGACAGAATTTCCAAACTTTGCACACAATGTATGCAATCCAATCCAAACCAATTCCAATGACTAAATACCACAACATGACACCATTTTCAACAAAAATCACCATTCAATTCCACCATTCACATTCCACACAAAAGTACCATAAAATCAGGGCAAAATTCACAATTCACCATACTTAACCAAAAGTCACAAAACTTAGATCAAAAGGAAGCAAATGCTCACCTCTTCCTCTTTCCCAAACCAATTTCTTGATTCTTCATCTTTCCACTTTTTCTCAAGCAACAAAACACCTCTCAAAAATCTAAAACCATAGAGATGAAGCTCTCATCACTATGGATAAGATTATAGAAGGACACTAGAGCATTCGAGGACAAGAAACAAGCCAAATCTCACCTTATTGTTTTCTCTTTCTTCCTAGCTTTGGGACGCCATGGAGTCTTGAGAGAGAGAGGGAGTGAAGATGAAGATGAAGGCAGCAGTTTTTGGGATGCCAAAATGTCCAAATAAAGAGAGGAATGAGGGAAAATGAGTTGACAAGTTGACCAAGATCCAAGGGTTCACATCTCGCCGCTTGTCATGATCTTGATCCATCAAACCATGAGCTCACATAGGCACATCTACACATGATTCCACCCCTTGAGCTCTTGCACAAATCAATCCTAACCATTGATCTTGAAGTTACCAATGAGTTTCCTCTTTGGTAACCGATCCATTGTCGGTAACTTTACCGTTTTGCCCCTGATTATGGTAATCTCTCTTGGATCACCACCAAACAATTCATATCTTTCCATATCACCACATTATGCGCCCTCCCTCTATTTTAAGTCAATTTAGAGGTTAATCCATAATTGAACTTAAATACAGGGTTTTGGCGCTGCTCACAGCACATACGAATCACATTCGAATCCCAAATCACATCATATTCTCCAAAAGGGTTATTTATCACTAACCACATCCACTTTTAGAGTCATTAACCCTTAATCACAATTTGAGATCTTGCTAAAATGGGGCTTAGCAGTCCACTTCTCTCAGGCTTATTCTCTAGCCTCAAGTTTCAAAATTCAGGGTATTACAATGTTCATGCTCTACTTTGTTCAAGAGTACATTAGAAAATTATCGATAAAGACTCCACAAATTGGTCCAAGTATGGAGGAGGATTTAATTCATGTAATCTATGAACACTGTAGGTGCAATAGTCAGCCCAAATGGCATTACTAAAACTCATACTAGCCATATCTTGTTTTGGAAGTAGTCTTCAACACATCGTCGACTTTTACCCTGAGTTGGTGATACCCAAATCTCAGGTTAATCTTTAAGAACATGTAGGAACCTGATAGCTGATCGAGTAAATCATCAATTCAAGGAAGTGGGTACATGTTTTTTACCGTTACCTTGTTTAACTCCTTATAGTCAGTGTAAAGTCTTAGGCTTTCATCTTTCTTCTTATTGAAAAGTACTAGAGCTCCCCATAGCGAGACACTGGATCTAATAAACCCTTTCTCTAGTAGCTCCTTAATATGCTTTTTCAACTTGGCTATCTTGCTTGGTGCCATTCTGTATGGGGCTTTAGATACTGGTCCTGCTCTAAGCCTAGTCTCAATTACAAACTTTACTTCAATGTCCAAGGCTAATCAGCTGATACATTCCAGAAGCACGTCAGGAAATTCATTTACTACAGGGATACTCTCCAATGTTTTTCCAGCCTCTGATTGCATAAAGAAAAACATAATGTATCCCTAACAACCTTTATGTAAGCTTCTCTTGGCCTTAGCTATAGAGAGAAAGTTTAGGTTGATTTCTGTATTAGCCTTTGATGGTGGATTAGGGTAAATGACTTTTCAGCTTCCACAGTCTAGTAAAACATTGTTTACGATCAACCAGTCGATCTGAGAATTACTTCCAGTCTACTCAACAGTGAGCAAATCAGATCTACTGTAGACTCATGTCCCTTTATATTTACAATGCAATTTAAGTAGACATCGATTGTAAAGAACCCATGACCCATAGGTGTAGAGACCGTCAGATCATATGGTAACCGATACACACTTAGGCCTAGCCATCTTACACAGTTGTATGCAATGAATGACTAGCTCCTAAATTAAACAATGCTTGTACCAGATACCATTCAGAGAAATCATACCTCATATCAACTCTGGTGATTTTTAGGTTTCTTCATATGTCAGAGCAAAAACTCTGCTCTGCATTTGTTGCCTAGTCTCTCCAAGCTCTTATCATTGTCGATAATCTTTTGCAAAATGTCCCAGTTTATGGTAGTTGTAACAAACTATTTGTCTCTCTAACCTGGGCTCCTACCTTACGAGTGCTGATGTCTACTTTGCTTGCCAAGATGTATGACCAGGATGGTAAGGATTTCCATAGTATATGCAGGCTCTGTTCCCAGGGGGTCTTTGATTGATACGGCTGTTAGGCTGGTATGGTTTTTTATTGCTACTTCTGCCAGAAGGTCTACCCTAATAACTGCACTTTTAAGAAGAGTTCCCACACCAGTTGTGTTCTCGTTGCTAACTTGTCTGTAGGAGTATACATTCTACAGATTGTGCTCTATGATCTGACACTCTTTAACTACCTTATTGAACTCAGTGAAATGTTTGGAAACCAATTCCTTTTTCAGCTCTAGTTTTAGCCCTTGTATCATCATATTTTAGCTCTACTCCTCATCATCCCAACATTTAAAGTATGCAAAATATCGAGACAGATGGATATAGCGAGCCAGGTAATCGTCAAAAATTTCCTTTTCATGTTGCTATATGTTCAGAAACTCTTTCTCCTTTTCTAGTTTGACCGATTAGGGAAAATCTCTTTCGTTAAATTTCTCATGGAATAATTCCCATGTTACCGAATATCACTTTCCTGAAGAATCAGCTCAATGTTTTTCAACCACCTATCAGCATCACCTTCCAGCTTATAAATTGTCAACTGGCCTTTAATTTCATTAGGGCATGCCAGAATTGCAAATATCTTCTCTAGCCGTGCTAACCAGTCTTTGCCCTTTTGAGGATCAAATTTTCCATTGAAGAAAGGGGTTGTTGTTTACTGAACTTCCAACCCAAATCTGTATATCAGCCTCAGGATCAGGCAAAGGATCTTTTCGTTGAGGTCCTTCAAGCAATTAAGTTCACCATATGCCCTCATCAGATCTTCTAGATGATCTTGTCTCTGATGTACCTCTCGCAATTCCTCCCTAATACCGTTCATGGTGGCCTATTGGTTTGTGAGCATATCTAGAATCTATTGCTATATTGGATCAAGTCGAGGGTTTGGTACCTCATTATTACGCTCCCCTCATGGTCTACTTCGTGGCCGTACCATCTTTGTATTTCACTATATGAAAATAGAGAAAAATAAGTTCATATGATCACAAGGGGATTTTTGTCATTTCTCAAAATGTCGGGTATACAAATATGTCATACATAGCATATAACATTTTTATACAACAGTTAGGGAAAGTACTACGCGTCATGTCCTAAAACTATTGTATTATAAGTCTTTGTCACTTTTACATAACAAATCCTAACTATACATAGAGCTTCCCAGGGGGGTCACCCATCCCATGATTGCCCTGAGTTAAGCACGCTTAATTTTCTATGTACCCATACAAATCATAGACACCGGCTTTATCTTCTTCTGTCTATCGATTCCCGTGACTACCTCACCTTAAAAGACATGCTAGCCACCTCTGGTCACCCAAAATAACGTGCCTGGACCCCATATCAATCTAGGTACATGTGCCTCCATTCAAAGTCGGTAATGTGCTTAATGAACTCCCTAAAGCGTTCGTTCAAGACTTTCTCGACTATGTCATTCTTCTTTCGATTTGAAAAGGCCATATCCAAAGAGAAGTCCATAGTAGTAAAGATCCAAAACTTGTCTAATAGATCAATCTCCAATGCCTCCTGCCTCCTGTACAGAGTCTCCATGGCGCCCAGGTAAGCAAGGTATTGATCCACTGGGGTATATATATGCTCGCACTACTCTTCTACACCTGCCTCGCACTTACTCCTAAACCTCGCACTTACTCCTAAACCTCCTTATAAAGCTGTAAGTCATAGAGCACATGTACCATCTCTGCTAGGGAGATGTCAACTTCGCTCGGGTCCTCCTCATATCCATCCATAAGTGGATATCCCGACTCTTCTATCAATGACCTGGCTGGTGATGCTGAGCTCAACTCTGGGCCATATGCTGGTCTCACTAGTATACTCTTCCTAGCCATCCTCCTCATTCTGACACCACCCAGTGCCCAGTACTCTATGTATAGCTATCCCTCAGGGATTTGTTGTTCCGGGGGATGCTAGTTTACTGATAAGATCTCTCACACTGTCATCGTCATATGTGCATGATTTCCTATCATCATGCAAACAAGATCATATCAGTATACTATGCTAAAAATGTTAGAACCGATTTAAGCTCTGATACCAAAAATGTCAAACCCCTTAATATTTCAATATTCGTAGAGTATTAAGTGCACAGTTCCATAAGACATATAGAAGTAGCAAAAACATATTGATATTAGGTATTTGTTTCAATAAAGGAGAAGCCCCGTAGGGTTTGAAAAATATATACAAATATACAGAGCATTCAAAAAAAAAGAAAAAGTACAAATATAGATAACAACAGCAGCTTTGGTATGCACCGGGATTCTACACACCGGCAGCTCTTGACTTTCCTGTCGAGCCACTAGCCTTTACTAGAATAGTTTCAAGTGCAGTAAAAGAGTGAGATTTGAGTGAATATAAGTAGTAACATACTTTTCAGACATATAAAATGTGATAATAAATATGTAATACACCATGTCATGTAAGATGATAGACTATTGTGTATGATAGAATGTGGTGTGTACACTGTCCAAGGCCAAACGACTGTTTGCATCCCTGGCTGAACTCTACACCACTATTGGGTCCTAAACCACAAGTACGCTAATGTGCGTGTCCATGACACTATGCTCATGTTACAGAGCATGGCATACTCATACATATAATAATCATATAGTTTATGCAAGAAAAAGTTATTACCTGCCTCCTTTCTCAATTCCACTGTTAGTCCTAAACTTGGTTTCAACTTGGGAAATTTCCAGTTCCTATCTAAATTAAAGTTAACAAGTAACTGGTTATTGCTTGTACTCTTACTGCCTTTAAATCAAATTTTGGTTGTTATCTAATGAAGTTATATCAGTTTCTATATAGTAAAATTCTGCACAACATAATTTCATTGTTTCCAGAAAACTGACAGATTTTCAATCAACTTTGGAAATTCATAATAAATTCTAGGAAAATCCAAATTGACTGATTCCAAAGCCTGAATGAAGCTATTTAAATTTATTGTCATGGAAAAATACCCAAAGCTAGCCATTATTATCACATTTTTACAAGAAATTCTCAGAACTTCCCCTATTCCAGATTAAATTCCAGAAACAGAACACAACTTCAAAAATCCATATCTTATAATATACAAGTCCAAAAATTATGTAGCACCGATCCAATTCAAGCTTTACATCTCTACTTTAATCATACTAAATTTCATAATTTTTGGACCAGGTTTGGCTAACGAAATCCAATGTACAACAACACTACCTCACTGGAGGCAAATGAAACACCATGCACTTACAACTTCAATAAATTCCAGATTAGCATGCAAATTTCCAAAAATCATGAACTCATGTATACCTACACAATTTTTCCTTCTAAATCTAATGGAATCATCAAAATTAAAAAATTTCAGCTCCTCCCCACTATTATGCGCTTGGCCGAAGTTAGGGTTCTTAGGAGGGAATATATGTTTTCTTGATTTCTCTTACTTAACCACTTCCTTTTCACTTCTAACCACATGATTAACAACTTAAACACTAAATGAACATCATTAGAGGGAATTTTGGTAGCATAAAATTTTAGGGTTCATAATCCCAAAATCACAACACAAGGTAAAACCAAGCTAAATTCAACAACAACAAACACAACAACATCTTATAGCACAAGAGGATCAAGTTTATGAGATTACCTCTTAGATTCTCAACTTTCTCACTCCTCAATGCCTTCAGCCCTCTATCTCTCTCTCTTTCTCTACACTCTTGATTTGGCTTGCTATCCGTGGATATCAAGGAGGAGAGGATATTAGAGGAAGTTATAAGGTGATTAGAAGGCAAAAACACTAAGATTACAAGCTCTCACCTTTTAGTTTTGTGCTTGGAACCCTAGCTCATTGTTCTTGAGCTCTCAACCTTGGATAACTCTCTATATATATATATATATATATATTTTTGTGGCAGTTTAACGAAATGAACTCAAAATAGGAATAGAAAGGCTTCAAATAAATATCTTACCACCTTCTCTCTTCATGTTATTTTATTCTAATAAGCACATGCTCTTTTAAATTAATTATCATCTCATTTTCCCTGGGCCATTTACTTGGCCGAAAATACATATTGGGAGGGAGTAATATTTGCTCCTCATTTAACACAATTATCCTCCTTCACACAATTTAGCTTGAGTTGAAAATTTTGACTTTCTCATCATCATTTTTTTCCTATTTTGACCATATGAACAAAAATTGTTCTAATTGGATATCCATCACCATTTTATTAATTTTTCCTCTTCCTCTATTATCTTGATGACCGAAATGTTGGGCCTTTAGAGGAGGAATTGAAATGCATCTTAAATTATCACATTTTATCTCTTCACATATTTTATTTTTACCACAATTTTTGACTTTTCAAACATCTTTCACTTGGCTAAAATTCCTCCTTATTTAGATATTGCAAGAACCAATTATCCAATCCTCTTCTTGCTTCTCTTTAAACATCCAAATTGGTAGGGGGAAAGAGAGCAAAAATTAGCTTCTTGTTTTGTTGGCAAAATGATAATTTTGCCATTACATTTTTTTTGTAAAAATCCATGTACATCACAATTCCCCCATTTTATTTTTTTTAAATGTATCCATTACATACAAAGAATATTGGTAACTAAAAATGGGATGTTATAGCTTTCATGGAATAAAAGACACCCTATAACTTTGTGAAGCCTTGGTCCTAACTATAATTCATTTTGAAATTCAACTTGAACAATAAAGGAGATCTTACATACCGGAAGTAGTATCACAAGTGGAAATATCCTCGTTTAGACCGCCACATTTAGACCGGTTTTGGCGGATAAGGTCTTAAAATTTACGCGGTGGCAATTCTGTAATTATATTGAACTTCTAAGACCGGTTCTAAAAAAACAGGTCTTAAAAAATTTATTTAGACCGGTTATAAATAGAACCGATATTAAAATGTTAAAATTTTTAAGAATTTAAAATGTTTTAACATTTAAGACCGGTTTATATAAAAACCGATCTTAAATGTAAAAGATTTAAGACCGGTTTTAATGTAAAAGATTTAAGACCGGCTTTTATATCAACCGGTCTTAAATGTGTTAAATTTAAGACCGATTTTTATCCCATGAAATGGATCAAAAAACAAAGAGACAGAAAGGGATGAGAAGTAAGGACCGACATGGAGTCGTTAATTCATATGCAAATGCAGAATGTGTGCAAGAAATTTAAAGAAAAGAGATGAAGATTTATAAAATCTGATATATTATTGAATGATTAAAACAATACAAACGTAAAGAAATTACAAAGAAAGAAAGAAAACATACAAAAAGGGTTATCACCCTAGAAGAGGAGGGGAGAGAGAATTGAATCATTAACACAACTCGGGGTACCTAACAACTAAAGTGAAGTGCCATTTTATAGGCGTTCATATCAGTTACTATGCATTTTTGTAAAATTACTTTAACCAGAGTAGAAAACATGTTACTCGGTTAAAAATACTTTTACTTTTGCTTTTACATAAAGTAAAAGTAAATTACATTAATTTGTCTGCTAAAGTAAAGACAAAGGTACAACTTTACAAAAGCAGAGAATCTTTTGAGTCAGCATGCCTTGGATTCTTGTGCCGACAGTTTTGTTTCGAAGTCAATCTTCACCGAGGCTAATGATCTCATCATCCAAATCATGACCAAAGTATTGGGCCGGATCTTCAGCTTCTGATCCACTTGAAGATTGGGCCGATTGGCTGCTTTGTGGTTCTTAGGTTTGGAAGAGCCCAAGAATTTCATAGAGCTGCTTGGTAAGGGCCTCTTTGTCTATTACCGATGCCAAACATGCTGTGATTTTTGCCTTCTGGTTGAGAAACATACTTGATTCTTGATCTCCTGCCATTAGAAACTTTGGATTTTGTCTGAACCATTTCTTCAGATTTGCTTCAGATACATTTTTTATGTTTGCAAATTTTGCCCACCATTTGACTGAGGATGGTCTCTGTAATGTGGGGAACAATTTTTGATATCGGGAGGCTCCATATTTGAAGCTTCATTTGAACACCCGGCTAAACCAAATTTTAAAAAATAATGAAGATCTGCAGGGAAAAGATCTTCACTAAGATTTGATACGACTCTTGAAATAGTCAAACCCAATTTTCATTATGGTTGGTAAAATTTCTTGGATAGGACCGAAATAATCCTACTATTGATTGAACCACAATGGAAATTGGTATTTTGTGTCATACGTGAATAAGAAAAGCCAAGTATGACTAAAATTTGGGTTTTAGTACCAAAAGGTACACCACCATGCATCCAAATAGTCCCAATAGTTGAAACCAATTGGATCCACATCTTTGATTAAGAATTTTTTTTCTTTTGTTCAGATCCTGACCCCAATCTTGAGACAATAAAAACTTAGATATCCTGAAGGTTGAATATCCATGGATAGTTTTATCTTCAGGATGGTCACGATCTGAAAAATGTCTTATTTATATAGATTTAGTATCTACAAGAATAAGTTCATAAATTTTTGTGTTTTCTCCAAAGTTTTTGGTTTGAAGAAAAATCCTTTTGGAAAAATTTTTGTTGCCAAGGCAATTGAGTTTTTATCACAGAATCTTGGTTCTGTTTGGAAAAGGTTTAGGAACTTTACGGGTTTTAACACAAAAGTGGTTTGTGTTGGTTGGGAGTATAAGACTACTTCTTTAGATGAACTAGCCTTAGTGACTTCCTGGGAGGATTTTTTGATGGCTAAGGCAAGAGCCTTAGGATCCAGTTTGAACGGGGTGAAAGCTTTAGAATCTTCTTCCTCAACAATATCAGCCCATCTTTTGGTTGGCAATTTAGCCAAATTTTGGTTAGCCTGTAAGGCTAAGAGTGTTTCAATTGAAAACTTATAATGGGAAGGATCCATTATAGTTCCAGAAGCTTTTTGAATGTATTGCTCAGAAGTTTTAGACATCGAAGAGGATCCTTTTTAGTGGATCGATGATCCCTGGGTCAATGACCTTTTTGATAATTCAATTGCAGCCTTGAGCTGCTTTTCTTCTTCTTTTGCGATCCTTTGTGGATCAATTTGAGTTTGGGCTTTGCCCTTTGTTTTCTTTTTCTTTTCTTTGTCACTCATTTTTTATAGCCTTATTTCCCCTGCATGAACTCTCTAGTTAGAAAGTCTGGGAGAGAATTTGAAGTACCTTTGATAAATTCAATTTTAAAATCAAAGACTCTTCAAAATGCTTGCCATCGGGCAAAAATCTGTTTTGATGCTAAATTTTTAACATCTTTTTGCAAAGCATCTTTTGCAGCTTTAGAATCAACTCTAATTAAAAATTTTTGATTTAGCAAATCACTTTGAAACTTGTTTATGCACAAAACAATTGCTAAAATTTCTTTTTTGATTATGGAATAGTTCTGTTGAGCCCTATTCCAATGTTTTGAAGTAAATGCAATGCAATGCTCTTTACCATCAATTTTTTGTTTGAGAATGACACCATAACCTATGTCAGAGGCATCAGTTTCAACAATTTTGAATGCTTGTGGATTTGGGAGATACAAACATGGAAGATTTTTTACCAAAGACTTGATTTTGATAACCACATTAGTATGATCATCAGTCCATGGAGGAGGAGTTTTGCTAAGACGCTCATGAAGAGGCTTAATAATATTGTTTAGGTCAGGAATGAAATCACCTACATAATTTAAACAATGTAAAAATCTTTAAAGTTGAGTTTTATCCAGAATTTGGTCTGGAAATTTATTGGCAAACTGAATCGCACAATCAATTGGAACGATAGTTCCTTGGTATATATTATGACCAATAAACTGAATTTTTGTCTGAAAGAGACTAATTTTGGTTTTAAAAACTACTAAGCCATTGAACCTAGCAAAATCTACAAAGATTTTAACATGTTTAAAGTATTGTTCAACTGATTCTGAAAAGACTAAAACATCATCAATGTAGACAATGATGAATTTTGTAAATGGATTGAAAATTTCATTCATAACCTTTTGAAATTCAGATGGTGCATTTTTTAAACCAAAAGGCATAATATTCCATTCATATTGCCCAAATGGGATAGTAAATGCATTCTTATACCTATCTTTTCCTGAAATTTGGATTTGCCAAAAACCAGATTTCATGTCAAATTTTGAAAATATTTTGGCCTGGTGCAGGCGATTTAAAAGATCTTTTTTGTTAGGTATTAGATACCTAATCCATTGAAAAGCTTGATTAAGAGGCTTGTAATTAATTACAAGTCTCGGAGTTCCTCATTCAAGTTTAGCATTCTTATTGATGTAGAAAGCTGCACAAGACCAAGGACTTTGGCTCTTACAGATTAAACCCTTAGCGAGTAAATCCATTATTTCTTTTTGGCAATGTTCCAAGAGTTCTTGGTTCATTTGAATTGGTCAAGCTTTCATTGGAATAGCTCTTTCATTGAAATCCTTTTCATAAGGTAGATCAATTATATGCCTTTTTCTTTCCTAAAAAGCATTTGGAAAATCAGAACAGATTGTGTCTTGAATAGTTTTCAAAACATTTTGAATTTTTTGTTTTAGAAAAGGTTTCTCCAATTGAATTTCAATTGCTTTGTAAGAAACTTCTTCTTTTATAAAATTAATTTGATTTTCCTTATATTCAATTTGATTGATAAATTTTGTATAAGGTGGACTAACAAATTCAAAAAACATTCTTTTATCCAAAGCATTGGTTTCAATTCCTTCATCTAAGGTTAAAAAGGGTTTTAATCTGTTGATGACAGGAGATCCAAGAATTACATCTTGAGATAAAACCTTTGCTAGGATAAAAAGTTCCTTGATTTTAACACCATTATTTTCAACTATTGCATTTGAAAGCTTATAGCTGACATCTAATGGAGATCTGTTTGGTCGACAAAGATTTTCTATGGTTTTTTCAAAGAATTTTGTTGGTATTAGACCTTCTCTGATACAACTTAGAGCTACACCAGTATCCAATAATGCTATTGTTTCTAATACGAAGGTATTAGCAACAACAATTTTGACTGGCACATGCCATTATTGAATTGAAATTCTTGATATAAAATTCAAGAAATTTTCAGAATTTTTTTCATCATTTTGTGATAAATCTTTAACCTCTTCAACTTTCTTTTCCTTATCAAGACTTTCTTTCTAAATTTGATTTAAAATAAGAGAATGGAATTCCTGAGTATTTTTCAAGTTTCTTAGCTCTTCTTTTAAATTGTTTATTTCATTCTGAAGGTCAGAGATTGAAATAGGTTTTGGATTAGTCTGAAATCTTTTGATTATTTTAGAGAAATCATATTTTGTTTGCAAATTCTTTTGCAGATATTTTTTGTTCGGTTTTGAAGAAGAAGAAGTTGTGATTTCTCTTAGTTTGTTGAAAAACTTAACCTTTTCTTCTTTGGTTGGAAGAGAGTTAATAATTTCAAAAACCAAATCTTCTTCAATGAAATTTATTTGTAAATTGTCTATCTTGGAACCAGTTAAGACCGATTCCTTGATTGGGTCATCAAGTACAGGATTTCCTGGACTCTCAGCAAACTTGTCAAGACAATTTATTTGAAAATCATCCTCGGATGAAGATGAAATGTCATCTAGTTGAAGTTCATTAACTTCTTCAGAGGATGATACTTCATATTCTTCTTCAGAAGAGGTTTCTTCAATCAAAAGATTGTTTAATTATTGAAGAGTTGATTCTTCAAGTTGTGAGGCATTAATTCTTCTATTAAGCCTACAATATTTTGCCATGTGGCCTTCTTTACCACATTGAAAACAAACAATTTTTCCCTTAGGAAGATCCATAGGAGGTTTTGATTTGAATTCATTTTTCAAATTTCTGGGTTTGTTTGTTTTTGGTTTTTTCCAAGGTTTTCAATATTTTTTATAATATCTTTTAGCCTTGTGTTCTTTGTCTTCATGTCTGTGCTTAAGTTTTTTAGAACTTTTACAGGCAGGAAAACCAAATTGTTCACAGAAGGTTCCTAAATCCTTCCGATTTGATGTTTTTTCTTTGGCAAGTTGATGTTAGAGTTTATCTTCTTGACAAATTTTTAAAGCAGTTTTCTGAACAATTGCAATTAACTGTCCATATGTCAAATTTTCATAATGGATTTGACCATCACCAGTTTGGTTTCTTAATTTTTCTCTGATCTTATCTCCTATAGGAAGACCAGCAAGGAATTTTTCTTTCCAGATTGGATGATTTCCATCTTCTCTGGTCATTATTCTTAAGAGAAAATTGTCTCTATACCACCTAAAGTGTGATAAAGTTTTACATTTTAGGTTTGACAGAGGATCTGCCGATTTATCTTTCCATAGTGATGGATCACCAATGAAATGTGCTATGATATTAACTATAAGACAGTTAATAGCATTAGATATTGGTTCACCATTACTATCAGTGATAACAATACCATCTTGAGTGGTCTTTTTGGTTTGCAAAATTAGATTTTTTTGTTCATGAGTGAGATGAAAATCCCACTAACCTTTGAGTTGTCCAGTAAAGCCAGATAGCAATATATGAACAACATCTTCCTCTTGACAATTGTTATATATTGCATAGGCATTACTAACCATTGTCATTTGTTGGCAAATTTCCAAAATATTTGTTTCAGATTGGCCATCTATGTTCCACACATAGGTGTTGTTTGCATTAAATTATCGAAAAGCAGAATCCCTTTCTTCGAGTATTATATCTGGAGGAGTGGCTTTCGGATAATACAATTTTGTTGATTTTCTCCAATCTTCTTGTTTTATTTCATGAATTTTTGGGCAATCTTCACTTGAACTTGTTTGATTGTTTTTTAAAGTGTTAATCACTAATTTTGATACTGAAGAAACAGATTTTTCATATTTTTGAGGAGTTTCTGGAATATCTTTGAATAACTTTTTTAATTCTTCGTTAATCCTTGTTTCCATATTTCCTTTCCTTATACTATGCGAGCTGGTTGTAGGAATAGAATAAGTTTTAAAAATTGGCTGTGTACTGGTGGAACTGAAGGAAATTTCTTTATCATCACTAGTAACAGGTTTTTTCAAAATATGTTCTCCTAGAGTTTGCAAATACAAATTTGTATAATTGTTTTGTTCAATGATATTTTTAATATCATCTATACTTGCATCAGTTCTAGGATCTTTTATTTTGAAAGGAGAGGAAATGACAGTTGCTTCACCAATTTTTGTACCAGGGACCTGGTAAGATTGTTTTGGAGGAAGATCAGATTCTGTCTTTATTTTTCAAAATCCAAGAGGCGTTAACCCCTTTGAATGGTTTGAAAGGATAATCCTTTATATTCATATCTTTCACATAGGTTTCAAACCAAAGAAATAATGGAATATGAAGCTTATACCTTTCCAGCATTTTATAAAACTTTTCTTGAATTGGTTTTTGCAATTCTTGAGTTTTATATTTTTGGAAAAACCATTTTCGTCTTTCAGTGTTTTCATTAAAATAGAAATCTTTCCGTAAGAGTTCCTTATCTAATTCAAATTATTGCTCAATCACATTCATGTCAGAGTATGTTGGAGATTGGCAAGTTTGGGTTTCACTTTGTTCATCTTCAGTGTTTTGGTAGACAGGTCTTACGACACTAGTTGACTCATTTAAGCCTTGCATTACTGAGGTGAAATTATAGGTTCTTTAATAGAAGAACTACAAGAATGTTTAGAATTAGGTGCGGGTTTTAGGATGGGAGGAGCAATTTTAACCATATCCCAATCGTCAGGGAGGGTGATTTCATCCCATCTAACTAGTTTTGGAATTATAACATTTGCCCTAGTCGCATCTGTTAAGAATAGACAAGTTTTTTTTCCATGATTAAACATTTTGACGTTTGAAGTACATGAATTCATAACTTTGTACTGGACCCTATAGATTAAAGCTATAAGTGAAACACCAGGTTTTAGGTTGAATCCATTCAATTTCAAACTTAATTTCAAAGTTTTAAGGACAGGATCATCATGCAATGAAGCTGTCAGATTTGGGTAACAATTGAAGTAAATTGGTCCATCATTTAGACCAGCTTCAGCCTTTCTGAAAATTGATTCAAAGAAAATTTGTTGCCTGCCATCCCTAACACATACTAACGTAGAGACATCTAGACCATCTTTTACCAAGGGTTTTATAGCCACTTGAACACATCCAATGTGTATAAATTTATATTTGTTTTGGTGTTTTAGAATTGAATTTTTTGACAAGAGACACATGTCAGTTGGTTTACATTTTAGAGGAATAGTTTCTTCAACCGTTTTGATTATATAATCATGGTTTTTAAAGAATTTTTTATCCTCTGGTCTGTATAAATCATTTGGGTTAATGACTAGAATGGTCCAATCACTAATTTTTTTATCAATATCTTCAAAATGAATTTCATTTTCGAAAATATTATTTTGAAGGGAGGATTTCCCTAAATTTTTGTTGGTTGTAACACCAGGGTTTTGGGAGGATGAAGAAGGAGTAGAAGAACAAGAGGAGCAAGAATAATTGGAGCAGAATGAAAAAGATCTGAAAAACATAATAAATGTTTCTTCTGATATCTTCACCTTCAAGTTTATAGAGTTGTGCTAGATATGATGAAGTTTCTAGGCTACTTATGGAGTTATTATAAATATTTCTTTGAATGTTCTTATAAAGATAAAAATCTGCAAATATTATTATCACTTAGCCAATGCCTTAAACGTTGAACCCCAATACCATATGAACATTCGAACAATAGGCATCTGAACTTATCTGCCCTGACCCTTTGAGACTTACTGCCATAGCCCTGAAAAAGGTGAATGAAGTTCATATGTTATCTAAGATCAACTAACTTGTGTAATATCCCAATTTGTGATTAAGGGCTAATGGCATTGAGATTGATTATAATTTGTGTAATTAAATATTTTGAGAGAAATATGATGTGAATTTGGTGTAAATGTGTGTGGTATTTGAGATCAAGGGTTGAGATTCACTATTAATGGGTCGGAATCCTATGCATTGTGTCTATGTGAGCTCATAGTGGAAGGGGGGAAATGGTGACATGTGGCATTATGGAGATTGTTGGATGAGCCACTAGAGGACAAAATTTCTCTTTTTCCCTCATTCTCTCTCTCCTATTCGGCCAAGAGGAATGGGCAAGGAAAGAAAAGCTTCTTCATCATCATTTCATCTCATCATCTCTCTCACTCATTTTTCTCTCTCTTTCTTCCTCCATTTTTTCGCTGAAGCAAGCTTGGATAGAGAAGAAAAAGCCTTGATTTTTGAGTAAGTAATGCTCCTCCTTTGCTCAAAACCTCTTCTCCAAAGTTGTGTATCTCATTGAGAGCTACATTGTGGTGGTTGTAGAATCTTGAAAGGTGTTGATTTGTGAGTTGGAGAAATATGAAAGTGTGAGAATCAAGATTCTGAATTTGGCAAAGTGAAGAGGTAGGCATTTTGAGCATTTTGATATATTATTTGTGATTTTTGGATAAGTTTATGAAAATCTGGAAAATTGCCCTAGCTTATGTCCATTTTTGAATATATGAGTTTCATTGTGTTTGATGTTGGAAATGGTTCATTATGATGATATTTGAGTATTGGAGATAGTTTTGAAGTTTGGAATTGTGTTGATTGGAATTTGGATATTGTGTGAATCATAGAGACCATAGTGTTTGATTGTGGTTAGATTGGTTTTGGGATGTTTTAGAGGTTTCCATTGTGTTCCTTATGGAAAATTGTATGGGAATAAGCTTGGTTATTGATTTTAGAGTCATTGAACACTTTGGTAGAAAGTTGGAAATATGTTTTGTGTTAGCTCTGTTCTGGGCAATTAGTTTACACGAAAGTTTTGAATGACCAAATGGTATCGAAAAATTATGAAACTTTCCAGTCTTAAATTTCACATCCCAAGCTTCAAAATGAACATATATTTTGTGTCATTTTGTTTAGTATTCTAGGAGATATGATTGTCCAAAGTTTGGGATGGAAACAGAACTATGTTTTGGAGTAGTGTTGAGTTTTGGGTAATTCTGTATTTGTGTAGTGATTTCCAGTTATGAGCCATATTTTCCCTAGGAAGCGGGCATTAATACCTTTCATTTGGCTTTGGAATCACTCCATTTCGATTTTTCTACAATTAGTTGTGGTTTTTTGAAGTTCAGCCAAGAATCAGGAAATTGCTTGGCCAAGGCCCATGAGTGGCTGGCCGCGGCCCAAACCTTTCTGCCCTGATTCTGGCCACGACCCATGGGTGGCTGGCCGCGGCCAACCCCTGTGTTCCAGCACTTTGTGTTTTCGAAAAGTGACCTTCAACCTATTGTTTCCCAACCTTTTAGAGCTTTTATTAGAGGCATTTGTGGCCTCTTAAGAGTCCTAAATGATAACTAACTTAGTGTATTATGGAAACAAGTAATTGGAAGAGAGATTGATCAATTGTCCCTAATTTGGTATAGGATTTGACATCTGCCGAACGCGTGAGCCCACTGTGCTAAAGATTGTCAGGAAAGATTCAGGTAGCGACTCCTCTCTTATACTTTGAGTAAATGTATTGTATGTTTGTCTGTCATTCATTGTGTGGATGCTGCTGCTACTGCTTTGTGATACCTTGTGCATTGAGATACCTTGTGGAGTTTAGTGATACATTGTGCTTTGAGATGCTTTGTAGTGCTTTGTGCTTCGTGTTGCTGCTACATAGTGTTCACCGCGAAAGCGGGCATTGTGCATAGTGATTACAGCGAAAGCTGGCATAGTGTTCACCGTGAAAGTGGGCGTAGTGCATTGTGATTACAGCCGTGAGTGCTGTTGTATGTGGCGCAAGCCAGTGATCATTGTGAAGCTACTGAACATGATGGACATACATGCTTTATGTTTATATATTGTATGAGTGACTTGTTGCTACTGGGATTCTTTAGAATCTCACTCTTTCCATATGACTAACCTTTTCAGACAGGGCAAGTAGCTCGAAGGAGAGGCGACCAACCCGGAGTGGTTAGGATCTCTTAGGGACATTCAGGATTTTGGGATTGTTGGTTATCTATTGTAGATTTGGGATTACTGTATATAAATTGTTCATAGTGAATTTTTGATTTGTAATCCCCATTTGGAAAATAGTAAACCCATTCGATATATAGAGTAACCCGGGGTTTGCTGGGATTTTAGTTTCTGCACTCTGATATTTCTTATGTGATTTGATTTCTCAAGTAGTTATATCCGCACGTGAATGTGAGACCCGGAATTATTAAGTTTTGAATTGATTTTGAAATACCTCATCCCGAGTTGAGGGATTATAAATTGTTGATTTCATTTTATTGGTCTCTATTTCACTTAAATTTCAATATCCGGATGTGATTACTGTGAGGGGTTACAACTTGCATGCTATCAGATAATAATAATATTAAGTAGAGACTTAGCTTTATATTAACATGTTTCTGATGTGGAAGATCAACCAAAGTTGTGACCACAAAGCATACTTATTCAGAAATATTCATAAGAACTTCATAAATTTTCCAGAACTTCAAGACATCTAATACATCCCTACTTTCACTTCTGGCTCTGATACCATACTATCCCAGAAAGTCCTACGTTCGATCCCAAGGGTGGGTGAAAAATAAAGGGACGGGAGAGTAGTATGGGCTGCTCTCTCGTGGGGGCACGTGCCACCCCTGCCTTACGGGACAATGGACTCTTGTTGGTACTGATGCTCATGGGTTAAAGGTTTATAAGAATCAGTTTTTATAAAAATCGGTCTTAAATTTGAAATTTCACTCTTTTAAGACCGGTTTTTATTGAAAACCAGTCTAAAAGGTAAGATTTTTCACCCGTATTTTTACTCCCGCACCCAAATCGCGCGCTCTATGAACCCTTTCTTCTCTTTTCAACATTTCTCTGTGAGCTTTGTCCGTGCTTATTCTGAACTCGTCCATAGCATCCCATCCCTCATTTGCTCAACTCTCCTCCATCATTACCGCTGTCGTTGTTGTGTTTGTCATCACTGTTCTTTGATTATCATCAGTCTTCTCCGCCGCCACCTCTATTCCCCATAGTGACCATTCTCCTCTACCTTGACTTCCCTTTGTCAATGCCGTGAATTTGAGGACTTCATTTTAACCTCAGTCTTCGCCACCGTGACTTTGGGTTGAAGCTCACTCCTCAATCTTCAATAAGGTTAGTGTTCGATCTGTTATTTAGTTGTACGTTGTTCAATAATTAATAATATTCTATGAAAAAATGGTTCTTGTTGTTGTTTTGAGCACTTAAACGTAATCTGGGAAAAATTAAATCTGCACATTCTTGTTATATATATGCTTTGAATTTTAATTACATCCCAGTGATATTTGGATTGGAGTAATACCACCCTATGTTCTGTTTTAATTTAGTGTGATTATATTGTTTGATTATTGTCAGTGTTATTGGTTTGTTAAAACAATACTAGTTTCAAATTGTGCATGTTAATTTTGTTGAAATCTCTAAAATTCTGTGGTTGTTGTTTTTTTGTCTATCCTTTTGTTGTTGGATATAGGGTGCTACAAGTGTTAAGATATATATATGGATCATAGTTAGATAAACGCTAAACAAATGAGTGTTGAATATGATAATGGGGTGAGGGTTTTTTAGAATTCGCTAGAAGAAATGCCGATGATAGTAGTGGGAAGTTTTATTGCCCTTGTGTAGTATGTTTGAATGAGAAGCGACTAAGTACTGTAGATATATATACACATTTAATTTATGAAGGATTTTGTAAGAGTTATATAGTATGGGTATGGCATGGTGAAGAATTAAAAATGCCAAGTTCATCTCAACAAAGGGGAGTAAACTTTGATGATAATGACACGGATACGGATGATCGGATAGAGGATATTATTCTTGATGTAGGAAAAGAAACTTTTGAGCAATCACATGCATATGGTAATATGCGCAGTGATGCTGACACGTCGTTGTACCTGGGGTGTAAAAAATACCAATTGTTGAAAGCAGTATTGATATTGGTAAACTTGAAAGCATGGCATAGATGGAGCGACAAGAGTTTTTTAGAAACCCTTGAGGCTTTTAAGGACATGCTTCCAGATGATAATGTGTTGTCTTATCGATACTATGATGCTAAGAAAATATTGTGTCCACTAAGGATGAAGTATAAAAAGATCCATGCATGCCTTAATGATTGTATATTGTATAGAGAAGAGCATGAAGAGGAACAACAATGTTTGAGATGGCATGTGGATGAGAGGATATCCGATGGAAAGCTTCAATATCTAGCTGATTCTTCTCAATGGAAGAAAATCGATCAATTATTTCCTGCCTTTGATGAAGAGCCTAGGAACCTTAGGCTTGGGCTTAGCACGGATGGCATGAATCCTTTCAGTAGCCTGAGCAGTATACATAGTTCATGTCCTGTTCTATTAGTAATTTACCACTTATCTCCTCTATTATGCATGAAACGAAAGTAAATCATATTGCCTATGTTGATTTATGGACCAAAACAACCCGGAAATGATAGATGTTTACCTGGAACCCTTGATCGAAGACTTGAAAGAGTTGTGGGATGAAGGTGTTGATGTTTTTTATGCGAATAAGAATAAGGTTTTTAAAATGCGAGCCATGATCTTTTGTACTATAAATGACTTCCCTGCATATGGAAACTTGTCAGGATATAGTGTTAAAGGCCATAAAGCATGTCCGATTTGTGAAGAAGGAACATGCTACCATCAACTTCAACATGGAAGAAAGACAATTTATCTTGGCCATAGGAGATTTCTTAGACGAGGCCACTCGTATCGCAAATTAAAGAAAGCTTTTTTTGGTGGACAAGAGTTTGAAGATGCTCCGAAGGTATTGACTGGGGAGCAAGTTTATGAAAAGGTGAAAAATATGAATGTTATTTTTGATAAGACTATAAAGAATAGTAATGAGAAAAGTAAATGGAAAATGAGGTCTGTCTTCTTCAATCTTCTATATTGGTTAAAGCTTGATGTGAGGCGCTGTTTTAATTTCATGCATGTGTAGAAAAATGTTTGTGATAGTATTGTTAGGACAGTGCTTAACATATAAGGTAGTTCTAAGGATGGCATGAAGGCAAGATTAGATTTGCAAGAAATGGGGATACGAGAAGACTTGCATCTAAAGCCATATGGTAAGAGAACTTTTTGTCCTCCAGCTGCTCATACTTTGTTTAAGGATGAGAAAAGAAGCTTTTGTGAGTGTTTACATGGCATCAAAGTTCCTTCAAGGTATTTGTCAAATGTTAGGAAGCTTGTGTTGATAAAAAACTTGAAGTTAGTAGGGCTCAAGTCTCATGATTGTCATGTCTTAATGCAACAACTACTCCTTGTAGCTATTCAAGGCATTGCCGAATATGATCTTCAATATATTTTGACTAGACTTTATTTCTTCTTTAATGCTATTTGTAGTAAAGTCATTGAGACAAAAAAATTTGATGAACTGGAAAATGAAGGATATCTAATCTTGTGCCAGCTTGAGAAGCTTTTTCTTCCTTCTTTTATTGACATCATGGTACACCAAATTGTTCATTTATTCAGGGAGATAAAGTTGTGTGGCTCTATCTATTTACGATGGATGCACCCAATTGAAAGAACTATGAAAATCCTAAAAGGGTATGTGAAGAACCCTAACCGGCCTGAAGCATCTATTGTTCAGAACTATGTTTCTGAAGAAGTCATGGATTTTTGTCAAGATTATTTGTCAAATGTAGGACACATTAGACTTCCTGAACGTCATGATGAAGAAGGCGGTAGACGTGGGGCTTCAGTAAAGAGTATGGATCCTGATGAATTATAACAAGTCCACTTATACATCTTGAATAATGTTGATAAAGTTCAAGATTACATTAATGCTCATAAAGAAATTGTACAGAAAGGAAATAGTCGAATGACTGAACAAAGGTTAATTAGGGAGTATAACAAAACTTTTGCACATTGGTTCAAACAAAAGGTTGATGGCAAAGAATATGTTTCTGATACAATTAAATGGTTAGCACGTGGTCCTGAGGCTGATGTTATAAGTTGGACTTCATTTGTGATCAAAGGTTATACGTTTTATATGAAGTCCCTTGATGATAGGATCACCGTCCAGAATAGTGGGATTATGTTAGTGGCTAAATCTATGAACTTCTCTAGTTCAAAAGATAAGAATCCTAGATTGGCAGCAATACCTTATTATGGGGCTATTGAAGAGATTTAGGTGGTTGATTATGTTAAAGTTAAATTTCCCATTTTCAAATACAAGTGGGTTGATGTCAACAATGGTGTGATGATTGATCAGTTGGGATTTACATTGGTTGATTTGAAGAGTAGAAGTTTTAGAGATGAACCTTTTATTATGGCATATCAAGCGAAACAAGTGTTCTATGTTACTGATCAGGTAAATAAAATGTGGCCTGTAGCTCTCCAAGGAAAAAGGGTCATTGATATTAATCAAGAAAGTCATTCAATAAATGATCTTCTTGAGACTCCTTCTTTTTCTAGATGTTTATAATTTTACCTCCATTCAGTTGCACAAAATTTCCTATGAGTAGGAAACGTTATATAAGAACTATATTAGATCTAAGAATTGGGATCATTGGCGTGTTAGAATAGCCTTATCTAACATTTCTATTATCTCAATTTGGGATTCTAACCTTTAGAACCCCGTTTTCTAGAAAAGTTCCCAATTTACGATAGAATTCTTATTTTTCAAATAGTAGATTCAGTGCGTGATAAAATTCTATTACCTTAGATATCCAATCATCAATCCCACCATCGAAATTTCTGAAAGGTATGTTCCAAACCTTCTCGCAAAATTCCATGATGATCCAACGGTGGATAAATTTCAAACGTCGATTCTTTCTTCTAGGATTTGTTTTCCACGTCCCAGAATGCCGATCGTGTTTCTTGCTTTGTAAGGCTTAAACAGAAACGCCAATAGCTAATCTAACCATTGAATATGACGAGTTGTATGTCTTGAATATTTGGTCAGTTCGATCCAACGGTCAATAAAGGAAGAAATAACATTTTACCAAGGATGCCTCAGGTATATGCAAAAATAGAATTATTGCACCTTAAATCCAACTCACCACTCCTATATACTAGCGCCGAGGTATCCCTCTTCTGCTTATTTAGTCAATATGGGATTTTCTATTCCCTTTTTATTTTATTATTTATTTACTTATTATTTATTACCAAATATTTCTTTCATAAATTACTTAAGTCTTATAAATAAAAATTTGGGATGTTACAAGAATGCCGCCCCTAATAATCCACAGCTCATTAGCTATAAGGCAAAACTACTAACAAAGAAATCAAAGATAAGGACAACAATTGAGGTGACTAGGAGAAAGGTAGCTCTAGCACTGAGGAGATGTAGCCATTGTGTCATGTAAACAACCCATAATGGTGGATGGGGCTGCTAGAAGCATAAACACTATACAACAATTATATTGATTATTTGTTAAATAGTTGTTTAGGATCACTTCTGGACACATCAAAAGTGCTTATTCAAGCAATTTAAGATAAACCTTATCTCACATACTTACTTTAGATACTGTAAATCATAATTGAAAAACTGCTTTGAAGACTTCAATTGCTATTCCAAACAAACATATATTGGTTGACTTAATAGTCTTGGTATTTGTGCCTTTTCTTAATACTTTCATATGTAGTTCTATGCTATTTTCTTAATTGACATATTTGTTAAATGATTTACATTGATTAATTTAATGATGACATATTTGCGGACCTAGCTTCCCTCCACTAGATCCGTCCGCTACCCATCCTTTTCTTTAAACTACACCGTTTTGGTGTAGTTTTGAGAGAAGGATGGGGCTAAACTTTTCTTTTGTCTAAAAAAAATGGTATCTAGTGTTTTGAACTATTTTTTTTAGATGTATCTAGGATCTTAAAATAGTTTTTAAGTAGAGTATAGTATCCTAAAATAATTTTTAGTGCTTTTAACAGTTTAAAATATTTTTTTAGTTATATCCAATGTGTTAGCAGACTGATTGCCATTTTACCTTCAATGTATTTTTTCAGCTCCAAAAATTACTTTAAAATATTTTTGGTGCTTTTAAACATTTAAAATATTTTTTCAGTTATCCAATGTCTTAGGAGACTGACTACAATTTTACTGTTAATGCATTTTTCTCAGTAGTAATGAGCACACAAAACTTAGGATACTTGTTTATTGATTTCTACCCACTCTAAAATATTTTTTCAGTAACACCTAATATTTTAAAGTAATTTTTGAAGCTGAAAAAATATATTAAGGGTAAAATTACAATCAGTCTGCTAATGCACTGGGTACAACTGAAAAAGTATTTTAAGATAGTAAAAACACCAAAAATTATTTTAGGATACTGAATACTACTTAAAAAATATTTTAAGATACTAGATATATTAAAAAAATACTTTAAAATATTATATACCATTTTTTTAAAAAAAAAATTTCAACCCCATCCTTAATGGTTAAGTTTTAAGAAAATGACGGACAAGCGACAGACCTGACAGCAGCCGAGAAACTAAGTCCCATATTCGCACCATTTTAAAATCCCAATATCTACTTTTGCATCAAAGAAAACGTTATAATATCATGTGCGCATAAAAAAATGGTTTACGGGTAAATTTGTATCTCAGCCCAAAATAAAATATTAAGAAGAGTCCTTCCGAGGGTGCCTCGCAAAACGCATGTGGAGTATATAATATTAGAGGTGGGGACCAGGGAATCTGCAAATCTTTCTCACATCAATCAATTCTAATTATTTCACAGCTAACATAGAGTTAAAAAAGACATGAAATTAATTAAATCATAACTCCTTCCACTGATAATCCACGCATCAATGCAATAGTACAGCGAACCCCGTGCTAATCCAAACCCGAAAGTAATTTTTTTTTTTTTCAAAAGAAAGAGAAAAAAGACAAAGAAATTAATTAAATCATAACAACTTCCACCGATAATCCACGCTTCAATTTTTTTTCAGAAGGTACTTGACATGAAATTAATTAAATAATCCACGCATCAATGCAATAGTACAGCGAACCCATTACCAAACCGAAAGTAATTTTTTTTCAAGAGAAAGAGAAAAACCTCGGCAAATCTTTCTCCCATCAAATGCAGGAGATGATAAAAACAAAGAAAACAAATCCAAGCCATCAATTTGGAATACATATACGCCTGAAACTGTGTACGATACACTCATTTCCTATATACATACATTACATTTTTTTGGGTAACAAAATTTAGGTGAGTGAGATCCGAAGTTCTCGTTAAGATATGTCATCTTTGAGTTGTAAAAAACGTTTATAAAAGAATTTATAGATCATTTATTAATAAGGTTCTCACATTAATAGTGAGATTTGAACTTACAATCTTATAAGTTTTTTTTATATTAACATATGATATTAGAGTAGGGGTTTATGACTGTCCTTTCAATATATATGTCTTTTTTAGAATACAATCTAATGAATTATGAGTTAACTATTTATCA
Source organism: Inga leiocalycina (assembly GCA_963242795.1). Taxonomy (NCBI): domain Eukaryota; kingdom Viridiplantae; phylum Streptophyta; class Magnoliopsida; order Fabales; family Fabaceae; genus Inga; species Inga leiocalycina. Next base: position 47,853,112 of record OY725324.1, read on the forward strand.
AGTGAATTAATTTTGTTGGCTACTATACACACATTTTAATAAAAAAGAAATGCTTTAATATTTTCACCCACAGAAATATAAAAGAAAGGTTGTGATATTGATTATTGAATAATAATTTTTTTTTTAAAAAAAACTCTGCGAATCTATCATCTCATATGGGAACCAGTTAACATGCTTATCCTTAGCTCGTTCTATCAAAACCGTCTAAATGGGATTTGGATTATTTAGATTTAATTTTTTTTACTTTTTATTTTTGAAACTTATTGATTTAATGGGTAGAGAATCTAAGATAAAAATAATCTGTTAACTAACATTTAATATCTTAACTAACTTTTTTGAAAAAAAATGATTTTTTTTATTTAAAAATCATCTCTTAAAAAAATATTAAATATAGAATATCTATAAGTGACAAGCTTAAAGGATCGCTCAAATGCAGGGTTCTTAAATCCAAATCAGACTGGCCAATCCAGACTAGAAACCGGTCCGTAAATCGGTCCAGTTCAGGATTTTTTTTTATATTTATTTTTTAAAAAATCAATTTTTTTATATTAATAAGCCTAATTCAATTTTTCATCGATTTGGTCCCAAGTTAACTCGAATCTAACCCACTAACCCTTAACTCAATATCCCGACCGATAGAATGACGAATCTGAATTTCATAACCTTGCCCAAATGCAAGACATCAATTTGGCTATATATACACGCTTTACGCTTGAAACTCTGTACAAGCTAAAGAGCTCGCAGCCATAATGGACTTGTTCACAGTACTGCTGTTTCTTTTGTTCCCATTTCTGTGGGCAATTCACACCTTCACCTCCAAAAAATTCTCCAGATCTCCAAATCTCCTTCCTCCTGGGCCTTCTCCATTACCAGTAATAGGAAACATCTTAGATCTTGGTACCAAGCCTCATGAATCCCTCTTTAATCTCTCTAAACGCTATGGACCCATCATGACCCTTAAGCTCGGAACCAAAACCACCATAGTTATCTCCTCTTTTGAAATGGCCAAACAAGTTCTTCACACTAATGACTTAGCCTTCTCTAGCAGAACAGTCCCAGACACTGCTGCTTCTCTCGGCCATGACAAATTTTCGGTGGTTTGGATGTCTGCTTCTGATAAATGGAGATCTCTCAGAAGAGCTTGTTCCACTGAACTATTCTCCCCTAAACGCCTAGACTCTACTCAGTCTCTTCGTCAGAAAAAGGCACAAGAGCTTCTAGATTTTGTAGAGGAACAATGCAAGAAAGGGGAAGCTGTGGATATTGCTGAGGCTGCTTTTACTACAGCTCTTAACTCAATATCTAACACTTTCTTCTCCATGGATTTTGCTCATTATAGTTCTGATAAGTCTCAGGAGTTTAAGGACACTATATGGGGTATAATGGTGGAGGCTGGGACGCCAAATGTTGTGGATTATTTTCCTCTGTTTCGGAGACTTGATCCACAAGGTGCACGAAAAAGGATGGATTATTATTTTGGCAAGTTGCTCAAGTTTTTTGACGGTATTTTGGATGAGAAAATGCGTTTGAGAGCCTCAAAGACTGACTCTGAGATCTCCAATGATGTGATGGATTCATTCCTAAATCACATGACAGATGGCCAGTTGACTCGCGAAGAAGTTCTTCACTTGTTTCTGGTCAGTACTTATGCTTTAATCCCTGCAACTCTCCCCCACAGCCCCTGCCCGCCAAGGGCGGGGGGCGACTTTTCAAAGGATTTGAGGTGTCTAATATGGGGTTGGAAATAGGTCAGATTAGGATTAAATAGGTCTAAATTTGTAATGGATGTCAAAAGATTGATCTTAGACCTAGGCTTGTCTACAGATTTTTATTTAGACTCAGTCTTAAGCTTTCAAAAGGCCGAGTCATGAAGCTTTTTTAATTTTAAATACCTACTTATAATATAAACTTTTAAATAGGTTTAAAAAATTATTCTTTTAAAGATTTTAAGTAGGCTTAATTTCTGCAACTCATCCCCTCCCTCTCTTTCCCTTTTCAAAGGATTTGGGGTATCTCATACCCCTCCTCTCATGCCTTTCAAATTTTCCCAACTTTTTCAGTTGTTTTTTTATTTCTTTTCATCAGATTTTATATAAAATGAGTGTTATTTGATATATCACAGACAAAAAATGATACAGTTTTCAATTGTTTACAGTTTTTCAAAGAAAAATACTCTAAATTATAAAGAAATTATATAAATTTAGAGTATTTTTTTCTTTGATAAATTGTAAAAGTTGAAAACTGCACCATTTTTTATTATAAGATATCAAAATATCACTAATTTTATATAAAATTTAATAACTAGAAGAAACAAAAAAAAAACATCTGGGAAGTTAAGAGATGGGGAAGAGGTTATTAGAGGAGGAGTAGCAAATACCCAAGTCCCTTTTTAAACTTATTGCTCAATGTGAAACTCTGAATTAAACCTCAAGTTACTGTGTTGCAGGATTTATTTGCTGCTGGGATCGACACTACTTCAGCCACTGTGGAATGGGCAATGGCCGAACTTATGCACAACCCAGAGAAACTGGTGAAAGCGAAACAAGAGCTTCAACAAGTTCTTGGCGAAAATAGCAAGTTTGAAGAATCAATAATCCCAGAATTGCTATACTTAAACGCAGTGGTGAAAGAGACTCTTCGCTTGCATCCACCTGTTCCATTTCTGATACCTCGCAAGTCAGAAAACATCGTGCAGGTTGGAGGGTACGTAGTGCCAAAAAATTCAGAGATCCTTGTGAATGCGTGGGCCATGGGAAGAGATTCAAGAGTTTGGAAGAAACCATATTCGTTTGAACCAGAGAGGTTTTTGGATGGTCAAGATCATCATGGGGTTGATTTTAAGGGTCGTGACTTTGAGTTGATTCCCTTTGGAGCGGGAAGAAGGATTTGTCCTGGAATGCCATTAGCGAATAGGTCACTGCACTTCATGTTGGTGACTCTTTTGCATAACTTTGATTGGGTTCTAGAGAATGGTTTGATGGCAAAAGAGATGGACATGAGTGACAAGTTTGGGTTGGATTTGAAGAAGGCCCAGCCTCTTAGAGCTGTGCCTACTAGGCTTACAATTTAATTAGTGCAACATGATATCTTAGTAATGTATGTGTTGTTGATGTTTTTTTTTTGGGTGAACGCATTTGTTGTTGATATTTAAAATGAATAAATAAATGAATCTGATGTGATTTGGAATATTGATCTGATACTTTTTGCAGATTAATCTCTAATAGTAACCGTTACTCCTAATATTATATTTATAAGTCACTTATAATATATTTCACATAAACTAATTAAAAACTCAAACTGTATTAATTTTTTCTTAAAATTTAATAATTTTTCAATTTGACCCTTATTTAATATATATTATGAAATATAAGAACAAAGTCAATATAATAATAAATAAAGGAAAAAATTGTATTATTATTTAAGAAATTTCTCTCTCTAACTTATAAATAAGACTAGAGGACTACACTATTACAAAAATAAGGAATAGTATCACATATTTTGTCTTACTTCTTTAAAAGAGTGCCACAACTTCTTCTAGAATTTTTTTTATTTTTTATTTTTTGAATTTGTATGTTGTGGCACTTTCTTACGTAAGCGCCACAGCTGCTAGGTGGCCTTATGTGGCGTTTGCTTGATTAAGCGTCACATAAGGTGTTTTTTTAAGGAAAAATCACAGCTGGGTCCCAAGGTACAGAAAATATACCAAAAAACTTCTTTTGAAAAGTCAATAGTAAAAAAAGTCCCTAGGGACTTTTCTGACATGAATTCTCAATGTCCATTTACAAAAATAACCCCCACTGAAAATAAACAAAGAAAACGCACAGAGGAGAGGAGGGTAGCATGTTTTTGTGATTAAGCCATTAAGGAGAAAGAGAAAAATGCACGGACGAAGGGCGTAGGAGGTGCAACATTGAAGGGATACAACGTGCTGTTAATGTGATTGGGAACATCTTCTTCTTTATCATCCATGTACGGGTAGCAAGGTATATATGCGAACTGGAAATTTTTTTTTTTGTATGAAAGTTGGTTAGATTGAGATTGAGGGGTTGGTCAAAGGTTGGATCTTGGGCTCAAAAATGGAGTAAGTGGTAGGTGGTAGACAAGAAATGCTAATAATTTGGTACGTATATAATCTTGATCATTGAAGTTGCGGTTTCACCTTGGGTGAGTTGTGTTTATGTTAGAGTGCACTGTTTTTGTGGCATGGTAATAGAGGAGCTGTTGTGTTTAAAGAGGAGCTGTTGTGTTTGAAGAGGAGCTATTGTGTTTAATGTGAAAATACTGAAATGAAACCAAAAAATTGTTGTAAATTTATGCAGATGTAGTTGTTAATATGGCAATTGTAGTTGTTAATAGAGAACCTCTATTGTGCTCTGTTTTGGGGAAGCAAACAAAGATGTGCTGTCTATTCTTGCTGGCATGATGATTAAAAATTCTAATATGATGATAAAAAAAGTGTTGTTAACATGATGTTTGTGCATATGTAGTTGTAAATATTGTTGTGGAAGTTGTTAATACGAAGTCCTCTGTTGTGCTCTATTTTTGATGAAGCAAACAGAGGTGTGCTATCCATTCTTACTGGTATGATGATAAAAAAGTGTTGCTAACATGTTAATATGTGCATATATAGTCATTAATATTGCTATGGAAGTTGTTAATACGAAGTCCTCTGCTGTGCTTTGTTTTTGGGGAAGCAAACAGAGATGGATGTCTATTCTCACTGGTATGATGATAAAAAATGATGATATAATGTTAAAAAAGTGTTGTTAATGTGTTGTTAATATGTGCATATGTAGTTGTAAATATTGATGTGGAAGTTGTTAATACGAAGTCCTCTGCTGTGCTCTGTTTTTGGGGAAGCAAACAGAGGTGTGCTGTCCATTCTCACTGGCAACCAAGAAATAAAGAGGAAGAAAGACACTATAACATAAACACAATCCACCCAAGGTGAAACCCCAACTTCAATGATCAAGATCATATGTGTACCAAATTCTTAGCATTTCTTGTCTACCACCTATCACTTACTCCATTTTTTAGCCCAAGATCCAAACTTTGACCAACCCCTCAATCTCAAACTAACCAACTTTCACATAGAATAAAAATTTCCAGTTTGCATCTGTACCTTGCTACCCGTACATGGATGATGATGAAGAAGACGTTCCCAATCACATTAACAGCACGTTGTATTCCTTCAATGTTGCACCTCCTACACCCTTCGTCCGTGCATTTTTCTCTTTCTCCTTAATGGCTTAATCACAAAAACGTTCTGCCCTCCTCTCCTCTGTGCGTTTTCTTTGGTTATTTCAATGGGGGTTATTTTTGTAAATGAACATTGGGAATTCATATTAGAAAAGTCCCTAAGGACTTTTTCTGACCATTGACTTTTCAAAGGGAGTTTTTTGGTATATTTTCTGTACCTTGGGACCTAGCTATCATTTCCCCTTTTTTTTAACTGAAGTAGTAGCTCTGCCGTTTGCTCAAGAAAGTGTTATAGCTGCTACGTACTTTGTGTGGCACTTGGCTTAGAAAGCGCCATACAAGGTAATATTTTTTTTATTTTTTTTTCAAACCCTTCTCCTCATCCTACACATGCCATCACTTTTTATTCTCTTGGTCCTAGCATTTCCTCCTTCTCTTCTTTTTGTCACTCATCACCTTTTCCACTTCGGTACTTCCTCCTCATTTCTTTGTTCCGTCACTTCTCCCATTTCCTCCTCCTCCTCTTTTCATTTTTGGCACTTCCTCCTCATTTCTTTGGTCACATTTCCGCTTCCCTTTTGGTGCCATTTCCTCCTCCTTATAGCTTCATTTCATCCTACAAGTACCTATCCACTTACTTTTCCTTTTTTTTATATATTTTAAATCTATATACAGCACATTGTCTTCTTAATCACCCTTTTTTTTTCTTTTTTAAACCAAGCATGCAAATTTGTCTTTATCTCCTTTATTAAATTTTTTTCCAAGTGTTGCGATTAAAGTTTCAGCTCACTCTATTTAAGCTTCCTATATACTATAAGTTTTTTAATTTTTAAAATTACAAATCTAATTTTATTAGTAATTAATAGTTTAATTTGCTCAATATCTTTTATATTTAATTTATTATGAAATCTAAAAAAAGTATTCTCATTTTTATATGCTGAAAAATAAGTGAGATAAAATTAAATGTTATTATATATAAGTTGTATGTGAAGATATGTAGTAGTTATAATTTTTAGTTGTTTTAGTAATTATTAACATTGATGAGCTGTATAAGTAAATAATTATTTATTTTTAGCACTTATATTTTACTTAGAAGTGATTTTGTTAATTAGTTATTTATTAATTTGTATCATTTTGGAGTTATTTGTTTGTGATTTGCTTTTCTTCATTGTGCTATGGATACAGAAATGTGTTTAAAGTGTATTGTCAACTGTAGTTATAAGATTCTAAAAGAAAATAATGAAAAAATTATTTTCTGTAAAAAATAATACTTTATGTAGCATTTCTTTAGAAAAGTGTCATAGGAAGCAAAAATTAAAGTTTCAGCTCACTCTATTTAAGCTTCCTATATACTATAAGTTTTTTAATTTTTAAAATTACAAATCTAATTTTATTAGTAATTAATAGTTTAATTTGCTCAATATCTTTTATATTTAATTTATTATGAAATCTATAAAAAGTATTCTCATTTTTATATGCTGAAAAATAAGTGAGATAAAATTAAATGTTATTATATATAAGTTGTATGTGAAGATATGTAGTAGTTATAATTTTTAGTTGTTTTAGTAATTATTAACATTGATGAGTTGTATAAGTAAATAATTATTTATTTTTAGCACTTATATTTTACTTAGAAGTGATTTTGTTAATTAGTTATTTATTAATTTGTATCATTTTGGAGTTATTTGATTGTGATTTTCTTTTCTTCATTGTGCTATGGATACGGAAATGTGTTTAAAGTGTATTGTCAACTGTAGTTATAAGATTCTAAAAGAAAATAACAAAAAAATTATTTTCTTTAAAAAATAATACTTTATGTGGCATTTCTTTAGAAAAGTGTCATAGGAAGCAAAAATTAAAATATATATAAATTGACTTCCTGTGACACTTTCTTGAGAATATACACTTCTTGTGGTCCTTTCTCAATGAAGCACCATAGAAAGTGTTTTTTTTAAAAAAATATATATACATGCTGTGGCGCTTCGAAACACCTAAACTTCTTATAATGACGATACGATAATGGTGCTCTCTAAGGCCACAGTTATTGTAAAAAGAAGTGCTTCGGCTACCTTTTTTATAGTAGTGGTAATAGTTTGTGACAATACAATATGATTCATATATGTTGCTTATTTAAAAATGATAAACATTGCGTTTCATAAATTTTATAGATTTTGTAGGATCCTCTGTATTTGCCCAACTAATCAAGTAGTTAAGGGGCATCAAGGACGTGAAAACTTAGGCCCCGTTTGGTACATGGGAAGTGAGTGTGGAGAAGTGGAAGTGGAAGTGAATTCTATGACTTAGGCTGTTTGGTTGGTTAGAGCTCACTTCTACATGGAAGTAACTTCCATAAAAAATGATGGAAGTGACTTCCATACTCCAACCATGAGAACTGGCCACACTTCCCTGGAAGTGAATTTATTTTCCTATTTTACCCTTTGAACAACACGACCTTCCTGCATTGACGTTCACTTTCAACTACGACGGCAACGACACTCGCAACGGCGACGGCATTCATCCGCAACGGCACAACACTCAAGCTTCCAGGTTCTTCGATTCTGTTTTCAGATCAGGCAGACTTCAAGCCAACTTTATTGACTACACTTGATGCAGCAACGCTATCACTGACAATTTCTCTCTACCACTTGCTCTCTCTCTGATCTGTCTCTTCCAAGTGCCCAATCTCTAATGGCCGAACCCACAATCCGTTTGGGCATCCTGGGCTGTGCTGAAATTGCTCGCAAGCTCTCACGTGCCATCACCCTCGCCCCTAACGCCACCCTCTACACCATCGCCAGCCGCTCGTTTGAAAAAGCCACCGTCTTCGCTTCCACCAATAGATTTTTGAAGCTCTTTACAAGATCTCAACACTTTCACAATCATCGATATGTTTCATTTTGCTATTTATCTCCATCTTTGCATCTCCCATAGGTTGAAGACGATATTGTTAATCTTTGTTTTGGGTTTGATTCTTTTAAGATTAATCGTTCTTAGGTTTATTTTGTGGTTTGGATTCTGGATTCTAGATGAATTTGTAATGGGAGTTCAATCCTAGAGGTGGGACGGTGAAGAAGACGATGAAGGAAGGAGGGGTGTTTTTTTTTTTTTTGCAGATGGGGCATTTTTGTACTTTGATATTATTAATATATATGAATTAAAAATAATATCATACTTCCATGATCATACTAAACACACTTTAAAACCCACTTCCACCTCCAATTCCAATTCCACTTCCAGTTCCACTTCTATTTCCACTTCCACTTTTATCAAAAACTCTTTCAAGATACCAAACGAGGCATCAGTGTCTGTTTGGGTTGACGGTAGAAACTATTTTTCCAATATGATTTACGGTATACGAGTTAAGTATATGAGAAGAGTTTTACCTCGAATTGCGTGAACATGCTTCTCTAACGCTAATCCAAACATGCCCTTAAAAGAACATGTGCACTTGAAATATCTTCTTACAAAAGCAACACAATTAGTAGACTCAAAATCATGATGAGCGTCAGACTCATGAGAAATGTGCCTCTCCATTTTTTTCACTATTCATTTTTCTTCATTTTTTTATTTATATAGTTATATCAATTTTGACGGTTGAAATTTAATATCTTATAAAAATATTAATATAATATTAAATAACAAAAATTATAGATAAATAAATTTAAATCATTAAAATTTAATATAAAGAGTTTATATATTTATATTTTTATTAAATTATTTTATATTTTTTTTATTTTTATATGATATTAAATCTCAACTGTCATACTTTATCTAACGGCGTAAACCATCTGAAAAGACATGGATTATAAGGGAAATAGAAAGACCCCTTTTTCCCAAAATCAGTGCCCTATGATTCATATGCAGAATTGTTGCTCATCTGAATCAGTGCCACAGAATGCAATTTCTCCTTGCTGAAATGCATAAGTTTTGCCCATCTGAATCAGTGCCATATACTGCAATTCTTTCTATTTATATCAGAATTATTTTTAAGAAAAACAACAACAAAAAGAACCTGAAAATTACTAAATGCTAGAAAAAGTACTTTAATTTTAATAATCCCAAAGAAGGTATGAGATCCCAAAATGAGATTTTGAAATTTAAGGAAAAAGACAAAATTCAGGAAAAATATATAGATATACCCCTTAAGGATTTTTAAAATTTTTTTTTTTTGAAAACGTTTCCAACCTCTACCAAGTAAAAATTTCCTCTATCAAGTAATAAAGTCACTCTTTCAAGTTATTCCCAACTTTTACATAGGTATTCACAATATTTCAGTAATTATTACCCACTTTCGTTTAGAGAAGCATGTAGCTCCCATCTTTTTTTTGGTTCAATGTGAATGCCTACAAAGAAGGTTAAAATACTCATTCACACAGTATTACAACATTCATTGAGGTCCACTAAACCCAAACCTCCAATCTACGTCTTTATGCCTCATTTGGTACTGTAAAAGAGCTTTTATAGAAATGGAATTGGAATTGGAAATGATTAGAAAGTGTGTTTGGTATGCCGATGGAAGTATGATATAATTTTTAATTAATATATTAATTTTGAATATGAAATGACCATTATACCCTTCTAAAAAAACCCAGCCTCCACTCAAAAGAACCATAGCCACCATAGAACAACCATCAGCCTCCACTGGCGGTAAGGGAGGAAGGTGATTACAAGAAATCAAACACCCCGCAAGCAAAAAATCAAACCAAATAAAAAATGAAACCAGATCTACATCAGGACTAGATTATTGAAAATAAAAAATGGGACTCGTCGAAGAAGAAATCAGATGAACTCCTCCAGAACCTTTAAACCTCAATCAAAACTCCACCAGAACCTATAAACCCTAGCCAAAACTCCTCTGACAACGTCGATATCTGAAGCCTTATCAGCATTTGAGTTCATGATGGTTGCATTTGAATCTCACATATGGAACTTGGCTGCTACTATGACTTCTCGTTGTTATTGAAAATCACGCCAAGTTGCTTGAAGACGTCGATGGTAGAGTCAACTTTATGGAGCTTGGCTTTGGGGTTTTTGATGTTGTTGATGGAGGAGTTAAATCTTGAAGATGTTGTTGAAGGACTTGGAGCCGCCATCGCAACCTCCGTCAGCGTCGCCATTCCTCGCCATCTCCGTCCTTGCCATCGCTGTACCTCACCATTGCCGTAAGAGAGGGTGGGGGAGGTTGTCACATGTTGAGTCACAAAGCTGAGAGAGAGTAAGCAGGGTCATATTGCAGGAGGGGCAAATTTGTGAATTGATTAAATACAAAATGGTACAATAGTCATATAATTTCAGTTTCATGGAACCCAAACCAGTTCCCTGCGGTTGGGTTTGGAACCCACTGCTTCCAAGTGGCAGTAAATTCCACTGCACCAAACATCTTACTTTTATGATTTCAATTCCAATTTCACCTCTTCAGCATCAATTCTAGTGCACCAAATGTGGCATTTCTATGCTTCCATGTTTTTTTTTTGGGTTCAATGTGAATGCCTAAAAAGTGCCCATTTGGATTAGCGATAGAATTTGCTTTCCCAACGTGATTTACAATGTATGAGGTAAGTTTATAAGAGAAGTTTTGTCTTCACCCACATGAATGTGCTTCTGAAACGCTAACTTAAAAAGGTTAAAATACTCATCACACAGTATTGCAACATTCAATGTGGTCCACTAAACCCAAACCTCCAATCTACGTCTTTACTTACAGCCACATAATTCCTCACATTCGATAAATATAATGCCTTCCTATCTCCATGCATGTGTCCCCCCTAGTTATTTTCATATAAATAGACAGACGTAGCTGCATGCATATGCCATATGCATTTGATAAGAAATTAGATACTTCAGCTGTCGATTCCAAATACAAAAGTTTAATAATTATTTATAGAGATTAAAGATATCAATTAAGTTATTTATAGAAAAATGTGTGTTGGATTTTCTAAAGTACTCTTTTAAATAATCATTTGTATTAAAAATTAGCCCTTGATGAAAATTCTCTTAACATTTGCAATCAATAAAGAGAGTAGTTTGAAAAGAGAATTATCATTTGAGGGACAAAGTGGGATGTGTTTTGATATTTACTATCAAGCAAACCTCTTAACTAACTCTTATATATAGGACCCTAGAGGAGTATAAATTTTCTCAAATTTATTATCCACTTGAGAAAGTGCCACTGATCATTATTTCCAAGCCTATATAGTTTCTATTTTTAATCAATTTTATCCACGTACCTTTGTGATACAAAAATGATTTATTTATTTCTATCAAATTCTATATAGGTTACCAAATAATTTTCAATAAAATTCTATACAAATTTAACTCTGGCCCATAAGATTGGCCAACTATTTCTTAACATATACTCCCTGCTGTCATTTTTATAAGTACCAAAAATTTGAATTGCCGTACTCTTTTTTTATAAGATCTCATTTGGGGGTTGTTTACAGATTTAATTTATTTTTACCATTCTACCCCTTATTAATTCTATTCCGTCCCTCTCCTCATCTTTTTCTTATACTACATTATCTTTCATACTTTCTCTCATTGCTATAGATAAATATGGGTATGCTTAGAAAAAAAATAGTTCATTTTCTATATATTTATTATTTTTAACCAATTTTAATTATGTTTTAAACTGCATAATTCGGTTATTGAAGTCTTATAAAAAAGAGGAGAGGGAGTATCATCTTTTTGTTCTTGGTCCCAAGGAGTAGAGCTAGGAATTTAGGCCAACCCGTGAGTTCTGAGATGGCCCGTATCTGGCTGCGGGCTCTACACCAGGCCGCCCCTTTGCAAGCTGGCATAGCCTGCTGCTAGCTCTCCTTATTATTTTTTTTAAAATTTCTGCCCTTTTCTCTTTTACCCACTCACATCACACTTCTTGTTTTTTTATACATTTGTGTTAGGAAGCCAATTTCATTCTTGCTTTCTTCCTTTTTTTTATCTACTCACAAAACAAAAACATATAAACATATCTCTTTTAAATTTAATAATAGTAAAATAAATAAATAAAATATGAAAATAAAAATGTCAAATAAAAAGTATGAGGAATTAATTAAACATAACATCAAAGAAAATGAGATAAGGGTATTTAGATTTATTTTATTTAAAAAAACTGAAAAAAAAGCCCCACCCATTTAGCCTGAAATTAAATTGGCCGCCATTCGCTCAACCCGAACCAGTTTAATTTGGTGGGCAGGCAGGCTCAACCCGCCAGCCTAGCTCGAATTACCGGTTCTACCAGGGAGTATTATCTTGAGTTGTAGATGAAAATAAATAGAAGGCGTAGACGACAATAATAATGTAGGATTCACTTTATCTTTCGCCATTTTGTTAAACATGCCACGAGCCACACGATGTCTATTTTCTTTATTCGTTTGCAATTGCATGCAAATGCCATTAAATTATATCTTTTTTTGAGTTTTAAGTTATAAGCAGATTGAACCCTCCACCTCCTAATTATTGGGGAGTATCCATATCACTAGCCTACATTGTTTACTGTGATTTGTTTTGAGAATCATGGATGTTGTCTCTTGTGATGGATCATGGAAGGACTCCCTTCAATGTATATCTGAAACAATATAATGGTTCCAATATATACTCCATCCTCCAGTCTTTTTAAAAGAATAACTATTAAAATCATATCGTTTAAAATGTTAGCTAAAAGTATTTAATGGGTAAGATATGTATTTTTCTTTTTAATTATTCCCTTATTTATAAAGAAGGTACATGAGAGATAATAAGTAAAGAATTATTACATAAAGATAATAAGTTACATATATTTAATGTATATAGAAATGAAAAGATTAGTTTAAAGTTTAAGACAAAAAATGTTTTGTTCTTTATATTTGGGACCACCACTATGAGAGATTGCTCCTAATAAAAAGGACAGAAAGAAGTACCACTATGATCCTTATTATAAGTTCAATTTGGGGAAAACTTATAAGAAGGACCAGGAGGTAATAATATTTATCCAGAAGGATCTTGAAAATTATAATTATTTAAATGGACAAAAATCCAAAATATAAATGCGTAAATCCTAAATTACCCCATGAAAATGTAAAAGATTCCTAATTTTTTATACGATTTCTTAAAATTCATCCACTTTCGTGAATGTTAACAAAAATATTTATTTTTTATCAATATTAATAAAAAATAAATAAAATTAATTAGCAATGAGTAATTTGAACAAATAACTTAATAAGTGAAAATATGGTTATATGGTTTGATTGCAAAGGAAAAATCATGATCAAATCAATATAAATTTTTAATTTTATACACAGACATATTATATATATTATGAAATGATAATTTTTTTCATTTTAATTTATTTTTAAAATGTACTATTGTGATCTATATTTAGTTTCTTATTGATCAATTGAATAATTAAATTTATGAAAAAAACGTGACAAATGAAACGAATAGAACTAAAATACCTAGAAAAACAATTTGTTAAGTAATAAAAATATACAGAGGCAAAAAATGATACTAAAATATATTCCAAAAGAATGATATTTAATAATATTTTTATAAAATATATAATTTATAAATGTAAATATTTCAATTTTTAGTTAAGAGTTATGATAAGAAGGAATGTAGGGGACTTGATTAGGGACAATTTAGTATTTGTATATTTATATTTTATTTTTAGTTCCTTTTAAATAATTACAATATCATTCTCAATAAATATTATTCTCTCTTGGTCCTTTTATCTAATTTTCCCTTCAATTTAACCAAATCTCACGTACTAAGTAATGGAAATGAAGACATTTAATATGTCTTAAATTTATTGAATTTTTCAAAATTTATCCTTATTTAATAATTGGTATTGGAAAAAAGATGATATATATATAATGGGATAATTGATATGTTGGTCCTTATAGTTCCAAACAATTTTTAATCGGGTCTCTATAGTTTCCTTTTTCTATTTTTATTAGGTCCTTATACTTTCACTTATTTTTATTAGATCCCTATGCTGTTTTTATTGTTTATTCAATAAATTCTAATAATATTCGTATATAAATATAAAATATGATATTATTAAATATTATTCTATAAATACTAATATTCTATAAATAATAAACTATCATGATACTTTTATTTTAACATTCTTTTTATGAATTATTTTAATATTCATCACAATTGTTAATGAAAAATATATTTATATTATTTATTTTTTAATTCTATTTTTATTTATTTTTATAATTATAATTAATTATATTAATTAATTTTCAAATTATATGATTATTCGTTTAAATTTATTATTAGTAAATTAGATTTTAATATTATATATTTCATTAATTTTCAATTAAATTAATAAATTAAAATATAAAAAAAACTACAAAGACCTAATTAAAAATCCAATAAAACAATAAGGACTTGATAAAAAGAAAAAAAAATCTACAAGGACTTGATTAAAAATAGGTAAAAGTATAAGAATCTAATAAAAAGAAAAAAAATTATAGGAACCTAATTAAAAATTAATTGAAAATATAAGTCTTGCAGATTCATTATCCCTATATATAATTTCTCTCACCTACATTTTCAATAGGATAAAATTGAAAAATAGTCATTAATGATTCTCAGAGTGGGTTTATATTTAAGACAAAACGTTTTTTGACAAATTGAACTTACAATTAGGACATGAGTGGTAGACATTTAGGATTTATTATTTTCCTTGTTTTGGAAACCATTTTTCCAAAAATAGAAAGAAAATTTTCCACTTGTTACGGATTTGTTTTGTCTTTAGGATTTGATTTGTTTAAATTTTTAAATAATATTTAGGATCTCCTTCTATTTATTATGTGATCTCTCAGTCCGTCCATTATGTTCAACCACTTTGTCTCGGAGTATCTTAACGCTCCAACGCAACAACACTCTCCCCTTTGTCTGTGTCATTTATGTCTGTTTGCATCATCGCTCATGATCGCTCCAATCTACTTTAATTTGGAGCGACAAGCGGATGATCCTCCCCTTTGCCTGTGTCGTCTCTCAGCCTTGTGACTCCGCCTGTCATAACTGCACTCTCCATTTTGTCTCTCACATTCTCTTAAGTTTCTAATTGCCCTTAGTTTTTTTTTTTTTTTTTCTAAAAAACAAATCCTCAAACCACCTTGCGGGCTGCAGGAACTCTATCTCTGGTGACCACTGGCGGCTGCTGTCACCAGAGCTCTGGTTACCTTGCTGGAGTCCTGTGGCTGGTTCTTAGAGCTCCGGCAGTCTAATATTTTTTTTTTAAAATTTCTCAAGCAAAAGTCGACAATATGTATACTTTTTTTAACCGGTTGTTAATATATATACTAAAGTATTAAACATGGTACTTGTTGTATATTTTCTAATAACTACTTTACTTTTGCTATTAACAATTCAAGTATATAATTGACTACTTTGAGACGCAAAAATTGTCAATATGTATACTTGAGTTGTTAATATGTATATTGAAGTATAAATAAGATACTTGTTGAATATTTTCTAATAACAACTTTAGTTTCGTTATTAACAAATCAAGTATACATATTGACTACTTTAGTTTCGATATTAACTACTTTTGTTTCTTTAGTTAAAGTAGCTAGTCAAAGTATTCAATATGAAACTAAAGTAATTAATATGGATACTTGAGTTATTAATAGTGAAACAAAAGTAGTTATTAAGAAATATTCAATAAGTACCATGCTTATTACTTTACTTATTAACAACTTAAATATACATATTGACAACTTTTGTTTAAGAAGTTTTTTTAAAAAAAGACTATCGTAGCTTTAGTGACTGGTTGCTGGCCATGTGCAAGGTCACCAGAGCTCTTGTGATGCCCGCCTCCAGTGGTCATCAGCGGTCAGCAAGCGGGTTTGAGGATTTTTTTAAAAAATAAAAAACTAAGGGTAATTAGGTAATTTCCCACACTTGGCAGCATTTCAAAATTCCAAATCAGTCCTTTTGGAATTATTGGAATTCAACATACTTATTTATCTTTTACTAATTTTGACAATATTTTTCTGTCTTTTTTCCTTTTTTTAAAAAATATTATAAAACTATTCTAAAAATATAAAAAAGAACATAAATAAACAAACAAGGCCAATATTTTGATAGGCTGATCACTTCGGTGCCTGCCATGAGATTATGGAGTGAGTCAGTCATGAACTACTAAGGAAAGATTAGGGAAAGGAAGGTGTAACGCTATGGTTTGCTAATGCACACATAATTAAGTTATAATTAAACATAGTCGAATATGTTGTAAGTAACTATGATTTATTTTAAGGACCCATGCAATGTTTAAATACATGGACATATATTTGATTAATCCATGTGTAAGGTCCATCTCATTAAAGAATTCCAAGTCATTGAATAATAGCAAAAGGCCAAATGATCTCTTCAATCCACTCCCCAAAAGAATTAGGCACCATGGTGCAGGAGAAAAGAGATTGAGCAATGAAAATATAATAACTTTGGATTTACGCGATTTCCATGCAACGCGCTGGGAGCACAGAGCATTGAGTTCTATCAATTTCAAAAGGTTTTAGGGTTTGTTTGGTGTGAGGGATTTGGAAGGGAGGGGAGGGGAAGGGAAAATTTTATGAGTTGAATTTTAAAAGATTGAAGAAGTGGGGTAATAAAATTTTAATAAAAAGAATATATAAGATAAAAGAGTAAGAAAAATTAATTAAAAATTTTTGACCCCATTTCTCTAATTTTCTTAAATTCAACTCAAAAAAATTTTCCTCCCGCCCACTTTCCCTCCCCTCCCCTCAGACCAAACAAACCCTTAAAGAAGAATTTGTCATTGCTAATTACGTTGTAGTTGTAGTTATTTATAGTTTAGATAATAATATACTAAATCAAATTTATTATACATACAAAATAGTATGACAATGAAAGTATCAAATAAAAAAAAAATTATACCAACATAAAGAAGGAAGCTCCCATTTCGTTGCACAAGCTAGTTGTATATACCTAGAATTCTTTGAAGAATATAGTGTATCCTCTCGGCCATAGTAATGATTTTTGTGGGAAATGGATGATTTTTGATACAATAAAAAAGGGTAACCCCAGCACACAAGACTCTCACCAGGTGGGATTATATTTGAGGAGAAATATATGAATGTAGCCTTACCCATATTTAGAAAATTTCAAGATTTGAACTTATGACCTCCAGATCACGCTTGTCATTAGCATTTAAATTATGCAGCATATCGGTACAACCTAAGTTGTGTTCTTTTGTGTGGAGTCAATAATATTCAATAACTAAATTAATTAAATGTGAAAGACTTAAGAAAATAAAGAAAAGAATGATTTTTGGAATTTTCTTAATAATAAAAACGAAAATATAAATAAATAAAAATATAAAAGACGAGTGTAAGCAAATGATGTTAATCTCTGTGAAAATAGATATGTGTTGTCATCGTTCAACAATAGATGTGGATTTGTGTATATAACTAAACATAAAAAGATAAACCCTAACTACTCGCTAGGTCTAATTAATTAATTCCTAATTATAACTTTACTTGAAATTATAATTATTCCTTAAATAATTACTAAAGCTTTGCTTAGCATGTTATTCAATTCAATTATAGCTTATCCTTTGAAGAAATTTCTACTCAAAAAATCAAGAATATAATTAATTCATGCATCTAAATTCATACACTAAACAAAGAACATAAAATAATCATTAGAGGAATAAAGAGATAAATTAAGAACTACAAATCATAAAATATAAATCAAATAACAAATGAGTTTGATCACAATGAAAATCTACTCGAGTTTCAAAATCTCAATAAATGAATCTTCAAAGCCTAACTACTCTAAGAAATCACTAAAGACATAAATGAGAAACGTCAAACTAATAACTCCCAAATTAAGAATATAGAACTCAAGCTAGCCATAAGTTCCATCCTCAAGAGGAGGATTAACCACACATGGTGAAAGAAGAAAAGAAGGTTGGTGTGTGGTCATGCTCTTGGAATGAAGCCTCGGCTCCTTTCTATTGGCATTAATGGCTTGTTGAAGGAGAAAAAGATAATCAAGATAATATAATTTAAAATTTTGCTCTTCTATTTTGATGAATCCTTTTCTTTTTCTTGCTTTTGAATTTGAGCTTTGGATAAAGGATGATGAGATGACATGATTTCTTGGAGAAAAAGATGAAGAAATAATGATTTGGCCCTTGATATTTGGACAAATATATGGATATGCGTTTTTCTCTGAATATTTGAAATAAATAATCGAATTGAATTTAATTACATCTATCCTTTAATATTATGAGGACATGTGGCATCATGAGAATTGAGATTTGATAATACATTTTTGAATTTTCATGAATTATATCTAATTAATTCTTTTCATGACATGTGGCAACTTGGGGTGCAAGGTTTGATCTTCGTTCTCCTTAAGTGGCACCATATGATAGCTTGTAGGAAAAGAAACCATGTAAAATGACTCTCATGCCCTTCATTCACTATTACAAAAATAGAGATCAGTGGCGCACATTTTATGGCACTTTTTTAAAAAAGTGTCACAGCTTCTTTCTAGATTTTTAATTTATTTTTTCAAAAGCACTTTAGGTGACGCTTCCTCAAGAAAGTGTCACAGCTGCTTGGTGACATTAGGTGGCACTTCCTTGAAGAAGTGCCACCTAAGGGGTTTTTTTTTTTATAAAAAAAATAAAGTAGCAGCTGTGGTGCTTGCTTAAGGAAGTGCCACAGTTGCTACGTATTTTGTGTGACACTTGGTTTAGGAAGTACCAAACAAAGTAATTTTTTTTAATTTTTTGTTTCAAATTATTCTCTTTCCTGCAATATGCTTCTATCACATTTATCCTCTTAGTCTTCACTCCCCATCTAATATGTGCCTCACTCCTTATCCTCTTAGTCCCCACATTTTCTCCTTCTCTTCTTTTTGTCATTCATCACCGTCTCCACTTCGATCAGCACTTCACTTATACATGTATCAAAGATGATCAATAATATTTATGCAAAAAGATATCACCTCAGCTTTCGGTGTCTACAAAGCATTAAATTGAAGGATTTTCAAGAGTTCAATGGAGGATCTTTTCTAGATTTGATGGCTTTTTTACAATGAATACAATTGGATGTGAAAACTCCAAAGGTAACACATTTAAATTATTGTTCTGGGATTTTTTTTTCCAATAGATTGTGTAGCATTCAAACTTGAACGTCAAGAACATATTTTCATGCCTACAAAATTTGTCTTGTCTAAATTTTCATACATTTTCATTCAAAAAAATTGGGTTTGTGTCAACACACACACACACACACACATTCCTTTCCCAAATTATAATTGAATTTGTGAATCAAGTAAGTAGTGACCTAAAAAAGTTAAAAATTTCTGATATATACTTTAAAAGAAAGATGCACTGTATGTTTATCAACTTCTAATGAATATAGACATTATATGATTTCAAGTGTATATAATTGAGCATAACCATGTGTGCATGTATGTGCTTAATTCGTAAGCATTTGAGGCATCTAGAGATAAAGTTTCTCTTTTTATAAACCAATGCCTATTGAGGCATCCATTAATCATAGTATTAGGAATTTCACAATTTTTGTTAATGTATGTGATAATTTGAATTCATGCTGAAATTTTGAATTGATTAACTTTTATTAGGACTTGATGAAAATCATCTAGGATGTGGAAAGGTTGACAAATCTTGAGGTAAGAGACTTCAAAATAGAAGAGGTTCTTAATTTGGAAGTAGTGGAAATAGACTGTCCAGAAGTGAGATTAAGATTAGAAGAAATGTGATTGGAAAATCTATACGTGAGTTGAGGTACATATGGAGGGGTCCCAAAGATACTTTCAGTATCTATTATCTTCAAAATCTGAATATCAGAGCATGTAAAACACTAAGAACAATCTTTAGTGGTGTCTCAATAGCATATAAATAAAATAATTATTTATTTTTAACACTTGTATTTTATTTAGTAGTGATTTTGTTAATTAGTTATTTGTTAATTTATATCATTTTGGAGTTATTTGATTGTAGTTTGGTTTTTTTTCCCATTTTGTCTTGGATATGAAAATGTGTTCAAAGTGTATTATCAACTATAATTATAGGGAGCGCATTGTGGCGCAGTTGGTCAGGCATGAGGCTAGGTGCCTTATCCGGGTACAATCCTGGTCCGCGTCCAGTAGGATGCTACTAAAAAAAACTATAATTATAGGGTTCTTTTGATAAAAAAAAAAATATAGGGTTCTAAAAAAAAATATGAAAATAATTTTTTTTTAAAAAAATAATATTTTAGGTGGCACTTCTCTAAAGAAATGCCACAGGAAAGGGCTCCCCTGTGATGCTTGCTGACTTAAGCGCCACAGGAGACTAGAGTTGGGAATACGGGCTAGCCCGCGGGTTGGCCCGCACCAACCCATAGCCCGCGCGGTGCGGGTTTGTGCGGCCTGCACTTCTGGGGGCTAACAAAATGCCAATCCTAACCCGTAATGTGCGGGTTGTGGGCCAGCCCGCGGGCCAGCATTTTTTCTTTGAAAAAAATTACTATTTTTTAAAGAGGATTGAAAATATGAAACACACATATATATGAGTCATTAAATTTACCTTCATAGCATCAACATTTATCTTATAAAAATTTAAAAATATAATCTACAATTCAAGAGATAAAGTTATCAAATTTGTCAAAGTTTATAAACAAAATATAAACTCATCCTCAAGCGACCAAGATATAATAATTCTGTTTAAAGAAGAAGGGAAGAGACTAAGATTTTTTCTCTTTGGATTGTGAGGTATTAAGATAGGAGTAGAAAACTTATAAGTTTTGTAAAATTATTATATGTAAAAAAAAATAAAAAAGTTTGAGGACTAATCTGCCAACCCGCGGGCTATGCACAGGCCCGCATTTTGGCGGGTTGGGATTTTACCAACTCTAACCCGTTAAAACCCGCGGGCTCGTGTGTTGAGCCCGCTAGTTGGACCCATATTATTGGCTCTACAGGAGACCCACCTCCTGTGGCACTTCCTCCAAAAAGCGCCACAGGAGGGTATTTTTTTAAAAAAAAAATTTAAAATGCTGTGGCGCTTCCAAGCGCCACAGCTTTTTTTAGTGGTGTCCTGATATGTGGCACTTCTCTAGTGCCATAGCTAATGTAATTATAAGTGTCACAATTTTGCTTTTTTGTAGTAGTGATTGATGAGGTGGCACCTTCTTATGACTTCGGGAGGAGGTAATAACCTAGTGAAATCACCTTCCTACCCTTCATTAATTGTAGGTAGCTATGTTTTTGCTCTGGATTATGGAAGACATACATTTGAGCTTAAGTGGTAGTCATAGGGCCCATTTAAGGAGCATAAGTCATAAGTTAATATATATGAGCCCTAACTATGCTATAATTTGGCCCAAAAGCCGTATTACGGCCATGTTTTTTTTATAGGTCCTTTAGCCCATGCGAATTTCCACATTTTTCCATGGTTGATTGTCTTTCTAAATTTAATTCCTTAATTTCCCTACAATAAACATAACCAAAAATATCTTTGTACAAATCAGTTTAATCTAGGGAAATAAAAATATGACAATTCAATTCTTTTAAGGACTTATTTTGTACAACACCCTTTAATCCAAAATAATCATAATAATAGAATTTAAGCACAATAACAATGATAAAATCCTATAAATAAAATAGGGACTTATCACTTCCAAGTCACATGACAGCAACTTCTAGGCACATGTTGATTTTGCTACAATGAATGGTCAAAATGAATTGTAACCCAAATGTGAAATAAAGGAAATATGAGACATGATTATTTAGAATCAATCAAGTTTGTGAAATTGGAAACCTAATGGATAGGTATGAGCCAATTAGCAACAGAAAATTATTCCTTCGTTATTTCCAACAAAAATTATGTCAGTAAATTTATTGATTGATTAGAGAAAAAGCGTGTTGACTCACACATTGGTAATTTCTTAAAAGTTAAACTAAGGAATGCAATAAAGGGTACAATCCCATATTGTCTCATGAGAAGCCTTTTATTACTTACCTAGGAACTAAATATAATGATTGACATGAAACAATTAAAAAGGGAAATTTAATCTTTTGACAAGCAACTACTTTTTTGAAAAAAAGAAAATTAAGTTTTTCTAAACTACTTGTTTTTGGGATTTTTCTTTAAAATATGAAATGGAATAATGATGGAGTTAATGAAATGAGAGAAACAACAAGATTAATAATGGGATGATCAATCCTTCATTGCAATGGCACAAGCAATCCTTACTTCAAATAATTATGGGAGATTGAATATGCTAGCTTCAAAAGACTCTAAGATCCACCCCATAGCTTAGGCCTAACTTAGATTAATTAATACCAAGCCACCTTGAATATTAATTTTTCTAAATAAGGTTGATTAAGCATCCTATCAATTAATGAACTTAAAATTGTATTTATCTTTTAATCCAATAACCGAGCCACCTTACATTACCACTTAATTTTCTCATTAATCTTAATTTAACAATGATCACCCGTATGAAAAATCAAGATTAATGATCCTAAAGCCCTATTCTAAACACAATTAGTAAGCTCAAATTCAAGAAACCAATGCACATATATAAGTTCATTAATATTGTAACCGGAAATAATTAAGCTAATTGAACACAATATCAAACATTTAACAAAGGTTTAGCTACATTCAATTCTTTAGATACATCAAACTAAATCAATCCAACATCATAAAATTCATCCTAGGATTTATAAATCACAAATACAATGTCAGAATAGAGGAATGGAAGAGCCAAAATTCCCCTGTTGGAGCTCCAAGTTCATGCCATTGCTACTTGCTACAAGGATTGAAAAGCTTAGCTACTGCCACTCATGGATACAGCCTCAAGAATCAAAGCCATGAAAACTCCAAACAAAAATATCAAGCTTAACAATTAAGATGGAAAATGAGAACAATTCAGCGATAGAAGATTCAAGCAGAGGAGGATGAAGAAATAAAAAATAATGGTCAATGACTGAAGTAAGGAGCCGAAGAGGTGGAAAGTGAAGGATGAAGGTGATTAAGGGTGGTGAAGATGATGATGAGACGAAAGCTCCCTCTCCTCCAGCTGGTTCGCGCGGTGGCCCACTCTGGTCTGAATGTTTCTTGTTGAAACTCAGTCTGAAGTGGATGGTAGATGGTGGAAGGAGGTCATTGGCGACCATGGAGGTGAAGGTGAAGGTGAATGCCAGCGATGACGGAGGTGAGGAAGAGGACAGTGAAGTTGAGAGAACGAAGTTGAAGCTGAGGCTGGGTTCTGTTCTTTTGTGGCGCTGTGTCTGGTTTTTTTCGGTGATGCTCCTTATTGCTGTGTAATTCTGACCTAATTGCTAATGAAAAAAACGCTGCAGTTTTGATCAGATACCAAATTGCAATTTTAAAACATTTGTGGTGAAAAATGTAATTTCTGGAATTTGAGCTCAAATTTTCATTTCAAATTTGATCCAATTTCTTCAAGCACCTGCTATAAAAAAGAATTAATCTAATATCAAATCTTTTCAAAAAATCAATGGTTAAGAGTAATTACAATTACTTTGACACTTTTACCCTTTTAATTCTAATTTAATGTATTCACTCTTGATCTCAATTTATCACAATGAAGATATTTTAAATTCAATAGCGAAACTATGACAAAATCCCTAAGTGTGGAAATAAATAATAAAAATAGAGATTTGTCAATTCCCCCACACTTAACTTTTTACACTCTGTTCGTCGTTTAGCTTCTCCAAGTGTACGGTTGCAAGTAATAAATTAGTGAGAAAATGAGTATCAATCCATAAGGACTATGACGAACGTGAGTTAACTAATGTAACCATGTTCTTAATTAGATTGAATGGAATCATTTAAATTTGATTAATTTGTATAAAGACTTTTGATAAAAATAACAAAGCAAAATGGTGGAAATTGGAAAATTAGGTTTAACTTCAAGAGGTTTAACTTAGGATTACTTTTTCCTCATTATATTTAACAAAACTATGCAAATAAATCACTTATGCTAATTAAATGAGTTTATATGCTAGCCGTCCCCAAGTTTTTTGAAGTTAAAAGTGTCAAAATAGGGATGTTAAAACCACTGTTTGTAGTAGTGCAAATAATCATAATGAAAGTTAGAAGGTAGGTAGAGCCTTCAAATCAAAAGAGCATGCCTCTTTAATAGATGACTTCATTAATGGTCTATCAAGGGAAGACAAATCTATTGATTCTAATGGTATCCAACTCTTGGGATCAGTTGGTGTCACCCTCAAAATACTTATGCCTTCTTCCACCTTTTTACCCTTTGTTTGAACTTCTAATGACAAGGCGTCAACAAACCCATTATGAATTGACTTCTTGAATTCCGCATGCTCTACTTGTTCAACCATGTCAACTAGGAAGCATTGCTTAGCCTTATTGGGAGTCTTTATTAGCTTGTGCATAATGAAGGTAACATACTCATCTTCAACTTGTATGGTAATTTCACCCTTTTCAATATCGATCAAGGTTATAGCAATTGCTAAGAAAGGTCTTCCAAAGAGAATAAGAGCATCTTGGTCCTCCTCACAATCAATAACAATGAAGCCCGCCAGGAAAATGAACTTGTCTACTTTCACAAGTACATCTTCAATGATCCCTCTAGGGTAAGAAATACTCCTATCAACAAGTTGTAAAGTAATGGTAGTCGACTGAGCCTCACCTAATCCTAGCTTGTTAAAAACATATAAAGGCATGAGGTTCACACTTGCGCCAAGATCACACAATCCTCTTCCCAAGAATTTATCCCCAATGTGGCAAGGGATAGAGAAACTTCCAGGATCTTTCAACTTCGGTGGAATCTTCTTGATAACATCAGTAAAGCTCTTGGTCACAACAACCATCTCAAACACATTAAACATTCTTTTCTTAGAAAGGACATCATTCATAAATTTGGCATATTTAGGCATCTTCTCTAAAGCTTTAGTGAAGGGTATATTAATGTGAAGTTGCTTGAACATTTCAATGAATTTCTTGAATTGACCATCGTCTTGAAGCTTTTTAAGCCTTTGAGGGAAATGAGGTGGTGGAACATATTTTGGAGGAGAAGTGTGTGTCTTCCTCTTCTTCTTATCCATATTTTAAGGTGGAACATGTTTTCCTCTCATCATGTTATCATGGTTTTCCTTAGCTAGATTTTACTTTTTGTTCTTATCTTCTTCAACTTCAATTTCTTCATCAAGAACTTTATTGCTATCAATCTGAATAATAGCATGGTTTGTCAACTCTTTACTAACCTTGTTGAGCTTGGAACTTTCGTTAACTTTTTCTCACTTTTCAAAGTAAGTGCCTTGCACTCTGCTATAACTTCTAGCTTAGGATTAGGAATAGTATCACTTGTAAGACCATTTCTTGGTTGAGCACTTTAGTGTGAAGCAATTTTTCCCACTTGTATCTCAAGATTCTTGATTGCTGTGTCATAAAGAGAAACTGTGCCAACTAAGCTTTTTTTACCTTTAAGAATTTGCCTCAAGAGTTTATTTGTCTCAAAATCACCTTCTTGTGGCTTTTGTGGTTGCTCAAAGCTTGGTGGACACAAGGGCTTACTAGTAAAAGCATAGTAATTAATAAGGTTCTCACTAGGTCCAGTCTTCCAAGAGAATTAGGGTGCTCCCTCATACCCTTGTTGTAGGTATTAGAGTAAGGGTTCCCATGTGGATATCTTTAATTATCGTTCAAATAACTCACTGACTCCATAGTATGATAACATTCTTCATAAGAGTGGGCTTCTTCACATATTTCACAAGAAAAACTTGGAGCTTGGATATCATTCACATTCTTGGAGGAATTTTGCTCCATTCTCAACTCAAGTTGATCAAATTTCTTGGCAATATCTTTAGACACATTTGAAATACTTGAAGGACTTGGTTCCCTATATGTTCTTTAGCTAGAACATGATTTTTCAAATTGTTACAAGAAACTAGAAGCATTGTCCTCATACAATTATGATATATCACAAACCCTCATCTTGCCAATGCCACCATTAGAGGCATTATTGAGCATATTGGAAGTAGGCACATTCAATCTTGCCATAAAGGCTTCGAGCAAGACATAGGCCTTCTGTTTATGGTTAGGACAACTACGGCACATCTCCTTGAATCTCTCCCATGCTTCATGAAAAAGTTCACCAGGCTGTTATTAGAAACCCAAGAGTTTAGCTCTTTGAACTGCCCGTCTATCCCTTAGAATAAACCTTGCCATGAATTTGGATGCCATTTCATCCCAAATAGTGATTGAAGTAGGAGGTAGAGCGGTAAGCCAAGCCCTTGCCTTCTTGTCAAGTGATAGAGGGAAAAGTCACAATCTAAGCGCATCCGAAGTTACTCCTTGAAACTTGAAGTTCTCACATACTTGTACAAAGAGTGTCAAATGGTTAGTAGGGTTTTCATTCTGAGTTCCTGAAAACAAGCCTATCATTTAGAGCATTTGAAGCATGATTGGCTTCAACACAAAATTTTGAGCTTGAATAACAGGAAACTGGATGCTAAATTGATAGGTGGAGTTTTCTTGCTCCATGTACGCATCCAAGATCTGCTCCAAGTCATCATCATTAGGATTGGCCATATTCTAATATGGATAAGGATGAAGTGGTGGTCTTGGTTGCTCTGGTGCTGGTAAAGGTTCAGGTCCTTGGATAGGTTGCACAAGAAGTGGGGTCTCCGGTTCAGTTTCAAAATCTTTTGAAAGATATTCTTCAACAACTCCGTCAAGAACGACTTCCAAATCAGTTTGGATACAGAGCACAAGTACCTACAATTCAAAAATCTCATAACGAGTATCAAACTTATTAACAAGTAGGACTAAACTAAGAAAAACAAGATAAAGAGCTATACTTATAACTACACTTAAAAACAAAGCAAATAAAGAAAATAAAACAAGAAGAGGAAAAGGGTTCAAGCATAATCAAGCACAAAATTACACTAATTAACTCAAAAGACTTTAGTCAATAGTCCTCGACAATGTCACCAAAAACTTGTTCGCCGTTTAACTTCCGCAAACGTATAGGTCGGAAGTAATACATTAGTAAGAAAACAAGTATCGATCTATAAGGACTATGACGAATGCGAGTTAAGTAATGTAACCATGTTCTTAATTAGGTTGCATTTAAATTTGATCAATTTGTATAAAAAATTTTGATAAAAATAGCAAAGCAAAATGGTGGAAATTGGGAAATTGGGTCTAACTTCAAGAGGTTTGACTTAGGATTACTTCTTCCCTATTGTATTTAATGAAACTACGCAATTAAATTACTTATGCTAGTTAAATGAGTTTATATGCTAGTTAAAGATCCTAAAATCATCAACCAAGCTCTCTCAAGTCAAGATTGATTTTTAATCTTCATTACAAACATTCAATCTCTTTTTTATAATTAATGAAATCTGTCTTTCCAACATAATTCTTCAATAGACTATGTTAGGTTGTAAGATATATCTCTATTCTAACAACAAACCATCCATTTAGTCATTAAATTTCAAGTCTAACATGATTTTTCTCAAGTCCTACAATTAAAATAGCTCTCTCAAGCATCATCAAATTGAACTACTCCAATCATGTAGTGATCAAGCACAAGATAGCATTAAGCATAGAGAAAAATCAACATATAATACTCATTAACAAGCAAAAGCAAGATAATCTAGTAGTTTCAATCCATACAATGGGTAAAACTAATCCTAATTGATAGTTTTAGCCACTCATGGTCTGTACATGCCAAAATCTCAACACATAATCATAATCCATATTAGCAAAATAGAGTAAAAGGAGAGAATAATAAGAAAAACCCAAGAATTGAGGCTCCAAATCCTTTCTCATCCCAATTCCAAGCTCAAAGTTCTTAAAATGCCAAACCCTAGCAGCCAAGTTTTTAAGGAGTCAAAAACTGCTGATTTTTGACCTAGCCCATGCCTTTATACTGGTTTTTCTGCTTTAGTTTTCAAAACACACAGAATCAATTTCGCGTGTTCCCTATGGTGAATGCCATAGCGAACGGTCATACAGAACCAGACAGAAGTAGTGCTTTTTCAGGTGGTTTTGCTATGACTTTGGCTACAATGGATTCCATAGCAAGTGTAAGCTTCTCCTCCATAATGTCCATTTTCCTCTTCCTCTTGCATACTTCCCTTCCTTTTACATCTTCATATGATCTTTGTGTGCTTTTACAACTTGTCATCCTCCATCTACAAGGAGGAGGGATTCATGAGCTTTTTTAACTTTCACAATAATCAAAACTATGTGCATTTAACTCATGATTCAACAAAATTTTGATTTAGCTTTGTCCTATCACATTTTCTTCTTTAATATCTTTATATGCACAATTTGAACCCAAAAATAAGTGAACAGAGAAGAAAATGTGCTAGAATACTCTTGATTTCTATGAGTTAACACACTCCTAGCCAAAATAAAACCAAAGTTTTAAAAAAGCATGCCTAATGTATGCGATCATCAAGTCATCCAAGAATGCAAATACTTAAAAGTTGAACAAACAGAATCCCAAAGTCAATCAATGATCAAAAAATAATTTTATAGAGAAATGAACTTGAATCCAAAACAAATCTACCATGATATAGCTCACATTGAAATAAGTGTTTCTCTCATCTCACAAAGCATAGGGAATTTCACTCAATTTAACTATTCTAGCATTTACCATAGGCTTGTAAAGGTCCAAGGGGACTTAAAAGGGTTGCATTGTTAGAAAAGGCTAGATGGATGGAGAATGTTATAACAAACGTTGTGCTTGCACCAAATAAATTGTTAAATCACTTAGCACTACTCAACTAAACTCAATCCATATCTTTATCTTAGTGCCTTGTTTGTTTATTTCTTTCTTTTAATTTTCCTTTTCTTTTTCTCTTCACGCTTTTTTCCTTTTCCTTTTTTCTTTTGCTTTTCTTTCTTTTGACTATTTACATGTCACTTTTCCTTTCAAAAATACAATAGTACTTCTTCTCTTTTCTTTTTTTCCATAAATCATAGAACTAGGAAAAACTTAATAAATGATGCAAATATAGCATTTGTATAATGAAATAGAAACGAGAGTGAAGGGCTCAAGGGGGTAAATAAAAGTAAATGATGTGATTGAACCATGTTTTTATAGGCTTTACCATGATTAAATTGGGGAATTTAATGTAGTTCTTAGGCCATTATTGCATGATTAAGACTAATTTGAATTAGGGACATTTGTATTGAATTAAGAACAATTAGGGGGAAATGGCCATAATTTGTTA
Organism: Inga leiocalycina; assembly: GCA_963242795.1. NCBI lineage: Eukaryota > Viridiplantae > Streptophyta > Magnoliopsida > Fabales > Fabaceae > Inga > Inga leiocalycina. Next base: position 47,882,530 of record OY725324.1, read on the forward strand.
ATTATTCATGCAAATGATTTCTTGAACTTTTGATGCTACCTTATGCTTAATCTTGCATTGTAGGCGTTTTAGAAGAAAATTGGAGAATATGGAAAATGTCAATTAGGTCAGAATTAATAATTTTGCATACTAGAAAAAATTACAAAAAAAGTCCTAGAATTTATTAAAATTGCAAATCAATGAAGAAAAGGGGCTAGAGAAAATTATAGAGAAGGGCCTAGGGTTTTTGAAAAGTACAGTTCTGCCGCACATGCATTTTAAAGATTGTAGTGTAGTTACTCCATGAACTTTTAAACTTTTCATATTGGTCCGTAGTCAAAACTTGCGTTTTGACCAGAGTCCAATTAGTTCTTCTTTGTTGTGAGCCCCGATAATACAATCTTAGGTTTGCCTATAAGTAATCCTTGGTTAATTTTTTATTATGGTCCCCAAGGCTAACATATAAAAGGTCTTCATTATGATGAATGGTTTGTATTTTGAGTCAATGGGTCTAGAAATGATTGCCCTTGTCATACCACAAATCCAAAACATTAATGTAGCTTTGAAAAAGAACGAAGAGAAGTTCTAGAGATTAACTAAAAAATAGGTGAATGAACATAATGATGAGAAAATGAAGTAAAAGCTCAAGATCCTTCCAACAAGGCTTTTTTCCTACAATGTTAACTCCTAATATTAAGCTAAGAATCAAAATCAATAACATTGTATCAAAGATACTCCATTCACTTAATTGAATCAGTGCAAAGGGATCACTCAAACTTAATGCAATCAAACTTAGAAATACTTGATTTTCACAATCATCATGCATTTAAATTTTCATAAAAACATGCCAAGGAGTTGCATTAGGGAAGTGAAAACGGGGGAGCAATTCAAAACAGACTCCTTATTTAGTCTTACTCTCTTTGGCGAATGCGCATCTCACTGAGCAAATGACATAGTGAGCAAATGTTCATGAAATAAGAGTGCCCGCTTAGGCAAGCTATATGCTCACTAAAGCGAGGGGCTTAGAAAACCACCCACAGTACTCTTGATTCCTTAATGCAATCTCCAAATCCATTGACACTTTGCAAAACCCATTCAAAATTTTAAAAAGTTTCAAATTTACTCATATTTTCAACAACAAAAACATTTTAACAGGTGCTAGGACAAAAGTCATCAATACAAGGCAATTCTATGAACAAACCCTCCCTGATATGTCCTTATTTTATTACCTATTTTTATATCTATTCATGGGATTTTATCATTGGTATTGTGTTTAAATGTTATTATTATGGTTATTTTAGATTAGAAAGTATTGAACAACATAAATGCCAAAAAGGGTAGAATTGTCATATTTTTGTTTACCTAGATTGAACTGATTTGCACAAAGGTATTTTTGGTTATGTTTATTGTAGGAAAATTAAGGAATTAAAGTTAAAAAGACAATCAACCCTATAAAGGGGATGATAGACTATAGCAAAGGTGGCAATTTGTGTAGGTTGAAGGATCTATGGAAAACAAGGCCTTAAGATTGCTTTTGGGTCAAATTACAACATAGTTAAGGCTCATATGTGTTAACTTATGACTTACACTCCTTGAATGGGCCCTATGTCCACCACTTAAGCCCAAATGATGACTTCCTTGACCCATGAAGGCAAAAAAAGTGGTCACCTACAATTAATAAAGGGTAGGAAGGTGATTTCACAAAGTTACCTCCTCTCCAAGATGTAAGAAGGTGCCACCTCATTAATGATGGGCATGAGGGTTATTTTACATGGTTTCTTTTCCCACAAGCTACTTTATAGTGACACCTTAGGATGATGAATGTAACCCCCTTCACGCTTAAGGCCGCGATTAGTTCGTAAAAACGTAATTAATGTGGAATTAGAGACCGTAATAGATTTTGGGACTTAAACAAAGTCAATCTTCCCAAAATCATGGCTTACAAAAACCTTTACAACATTTGTTCATGACGGTCTCATATTCACATTCCAATACTAAATGGCCTGAACAAGTGGATTCCATTTACAAATATCAGAGTGCAAATAAATTCCTGACTCACTCGGGTTTCATTCATTAGATAAGGGATTTACAAAGGCACAAAGCCACAATTCAATACCCTTAACTAGGGGATTACACAAAACTATACTACCAATCCCATTTTACACAATTGTTTCCCAAAAACATCCAATAGATATACAATTCCAAAATCTACAATGATAACCATTAACCCCAAAATATACTCCTAAACAGGAGCTCTAACTACTCTTCGTCGCCCGCTTGCCTCTCGATCCTTCAGCCCTGTCTAAAATATGGTTTTTGGGATAGTGAGATTCTAAGGAATCCCCGTAGTAACAAATCAATCATATAATGTACAATAATAGTGCATGTAAGCAAATCATTAACCACAACAAGCAACTACAATGGCAATGGTTAGTATGACACATGTCATCCCTTACGATTGCTCACGCTGAATTGCTCACGTTGCATTGCATCACAGCAATCCACACAATACATTTCACCACAGCTGGGATTCACATAATGCATTTCATACACAAGCCATACAGGCAAGATACACACAGCCCACGGCTGGATTCATAAACGCCGCCCCACGGGTCGGATTCACAAATATCCATGTCGATTACGACGGCAGTTCAACGGCCGACCTAGAGATGACCACCGTCAATCCCTACACGGCTCACGCTGACCTGCTCACGCCGTAATGGACCATGGCACACATTTCACAAATTCAACGATAAGTTATGCATGCCAAAACATCATACAAGATATGAGAGAAAAGTCACTACCTTGATCCTTCCGGGCGTGTCCTAGCGCCGGTCTCTCCCGAGGAAGGCAAATGTCAAATCCTATATTCATAATTAGGGACGAAGAGTTATATTCTATTCCAAGACTTAATTAACTTGAAACACTTAGTTTTGGTTATCATAATTGACTCTTAAGAGGCCCCAAATGCCTCTAATAAAAGCCCTAAAAGGTTGGGAAACAATAGGCTAAAGATCCCCTTTCGATAACACAAAGTGCCAAAACACAGGGTTGGGCCACGGCCCACCATTCCTTGGGCTGCGGCCCAAACATGGTCAGAAGGTCTTGGGCTGCGGCCCGCCACTCATGGGCCGCGGCCCAAAACAGGCCAGAAAGGTTTGGGCCGCGGCCCATAGATTTCCTGACTCTGGGCTGCACTTCGAAAAACCATAACTAATTCTAGAAAAATCGAAACGAGGTGATTCCAAATCCAAATGAAAGGTATATGAGTCCTCTTTCAAGGAAAAATATAGCCCTTCACTGGAAATCACTACAAAAATAAAGAATCACCAAAAACTAAACACTACTCCAAAACAGAGTTCTGTTTCAATCCCAAACTTTGGACAACCATAACTCATAGAATCCTAAACTAAATGACACAAAATATATGTCCATTTTGAAGCTTGGGATGTGAAATTTAAGACTGGAAAGTTTAATAATTTTCCAATACCATTTGGTCACTCAAAACGCTCGTGTAATCTGACAGCGAAAAACAGAACTCAAACAAGACAACTTTCCAACTTTTCTCAAGTGATTCAAATGAATCCCAAAATCAATAACCAAGCTCATTCCCACACAAAATCACTCAAGGAATCCAATGGGAATGTCAAAATCACCAAAATCCTATTCCATTATCATGCTTTGGTTTTGGGTAACATTAAACACTAAACTTTCAAAATCTCCAAACTTAACAATTTCCAACCCAAACAATTCTATCTATCCAAAATGCATTCCAAACATACAAATTTCATACCAAACACATACCAAACTCCTAATGGCCCTCATTTTCAAAAATGGCCCCAAAATTCCAGAAAATTCAAAGTATTTCAAATGGTATGAAACTTAGATAGAAAGATAGGTCTCACTCACCTTATCAACTTCTCCAAAGAGAGTTCTTGATTCACTTCCTCCCAAAATTTCGTGTGGCCACAAACCTCAACCAATGAACAAGCTACAACCATAGAAATGTAGCTCTTAACTCAAGGATCAACTTTAATGAAGGGAGTTTGAGCAATAGAGGTCATTTACCTACACAAATCACAAGCTCTCTTCCTTCCTTTGCCTTCAACAATGGCGCCCAAGAGAGAGAGAAGAGAGAGAACGAAAGAAAGAGAAGAGATGGAGTGAGGAAGAAGAAGCAAATGATGGCACACCACTCCCTCCCTTGTCAGCCGAACTAGAGGGAAGAAGAGAGAGAAAATAGAGTTTAAAAAATCCCATTTGACTTTCTCCCATCTCACTCTTTACCACTTGTCACACTACCATTGGCTCTCACCAAATAAGTCACCAATTAGCTACTTTAATCTCTCCATTAGCCATTTAAATCACACATCTCATTTTCTCTTAGTTAGTAATTAATTTCTCCATTAATTACCACTTATGGCCAATATTTCCATTATTCCAATTTTTCAGTAATTATGACATATTAATTTAATATTGCCATAAAACACATAATAATCCCATTTAAATTCATAATTATTCATAATAATCATGATTAACCCATAATCAAAAATTGGGATATTACAATGAAGACCAAGCCTTGCACCACAAGTTGCCACATGTCATCATGAGAATTAATTAGAGATAATTCATAAAAATCTAAAAGATATTATCACATTTCAATTCTCATGATGCACATATCCTCATAATTATATTTCAAAAAGGGATTGAATTCAAAATATTATATCTTTTTATCCCTTGAGATTAAATTTAATTCTTTTCCTAAAATATATTTAGATAAAATGTAGGTGCCATTATCTATCCAAATATCAAGGGCCCAATCATCATCTTACCAATATCTTTTCCAAGATACCACTCCATCTCATCATCCTTCATCCAAAGCTCAAATTCAAACACATGAAAAGGATAAAGATTCGTCAAGATAAAGGAGCAATTATTTAAATTGCATTATCTTGATTTTCTTTTTCTCCTTCAAACAAGCAATCGATGCCTATAAAAGGGACCCCAAGGCTTCATTCCTAGAGGTGACCACACACCTCACCTATTTTGTCCTTCCATCACTATTATGGTTAATTAATCCTCCTCTTGAGGATGGATCTTGTGGCTTGAGTTCTCCGTTCTTTAATTTGGAGTTGTTCTTTCGTTTAATCTTTTTCTTGTATTTTATGAATTCCCAGTTCTAGGATTTAATTTATATTTTCAAGACTTTAATTTTCATTAAGGTAATCTCTATGATTAAACTTTTGTGAATTGTATGAACAATTATGATTTTCAATTGTTAATCTATATTTTCAATTTCCTCATATGATTAATCTTGTTATTCTTTTATGTTAGCAATTGAATTGCATGGTTGATTATATTTTCTTGAATATAGTGTTTTCTTATTCCATTAGGATATATTGTTCGATTATTCTAATTAGAGGAACAAATTATAATTGAGAATTTAATTCCTGCGCTAAGTGATATTTAATGGTTATTTAAGAGGTAATTATATGTGCTAGGTTCCTAGGTATAATTATTAATTATATAATTGAGATCTATAGCGTTTGCCCGGACCTTCCCATATGTAGGACTTTGTGAATTAATAACTCCATATCTATTAGAACTACGATGGCCACCGATCTATTCTCAGGAAATTTCATTATTTGTTTTCTTTATTTTCTTTAATATTTAATTTTTTTTATTAAAAGTCAATTTTGTCTTTTATTTTGAATTTTGCACATTTAATTATTTTAAGAATTAAATACTATTGACTCTGGCATGAGAATACGACCTTGGTTGACCACTATATTATAGAGGTTAATTTAGTTATTAATTTGAGTGCTAACGACAAGCGTGATTACTCCTCCACACTTTAATCTTGCATTGTCCTCAATACAAAACCTAAATGTAAAGAATTACAAGAGCTCAAAGCTTAATGGGGTGGAAAACAAAAAGAAATATACTTTTTACTACTGGATTATGTCCCTCCCCCACACTTATCTTCTTCATTAATCAATTAAGTAAGCAAATCAATGTAAAACAAGAAGAAAACAAGTGAGGAAAGAAATAACCTTGGGCTTAAATCTTCTTAAACTTTTAAAGGAGAAGTTCTCATCCTATATAAGAAACATGCATTTCTTCTTTGTAACTTGTAATATCCCGATTTGTAATTAGGGCTAATGACTCCGATAATTATTGTAATTGTCTTGATTAAATATATTTGGAATTAATGTAATGAGAATTTTGAGAATAAATACATGTGGTATTTAAGATCAATGGTTGTGATTCCTTGACCGTGGGTCGGAATCCTATGCTTTGTGTTTTTGTGAGCTCTTTGAGAGAGTGAGTGGATGATGACATGTGGCATGGTGTGAGCCATTGGATGAAGCACTAGAAGACAAAAATCACTTTTTCTCTTCTCTTTCTCTCTTGTGCGGTTGAGTGTGTGTGTAGGGAAGGAAAATCTCATTCATCATCCTCCTCCCATTTCTCTCTCTCGTGCTCTCTCATCTTTTCTCTCTCTTTCCTCCATTGTTTCGCTGAACAAGCAAGAAGAGGAAGAAGAAAAGCTTGATCTTTGGTAAGAAATACTCCTCCTTTGCTCAAAACCTCTTCTATAATATTGTTCATCTCAATGAGAGCTACATTGTGATGGTTGTAGAATCTTGAGAAGTGGTGTTTGGTGACTTGCTCGAAATTGGAAGTAGAGGAATCAAAGTTCTAGATTGGGCAAAGTAGAGAGGTAGGCATTTAGAGCATTTTGATATGTTGTTTGTGATCTTTGGCTAAGTTGATGAAATCTGGAATTTTGCCCTAATTTGCACCAAATGTGGATTTTAGGAGTTTCATTATGATTGTTGATTGGAAATGATTTAGTTTGGTGGTATATGAACATTTGACACATGTTGGATAGATAGAAATTGATTGGGATTCATTTGGGTCACTTGGGAAAAGTGGGAAATTCTGTCTTGTTTAAGCTCCGTTTTTCGCTGTCAGTTTGGACGAGCGTTTTGAGTGACCAAATGGTATTGGAAAATTATGAAACTTTCCAGTCTTAAAGTTCACATCCCAAGCTTCAAAATGGTCATATATTTTGTGTCATTTCGTTGAGAATTCTGTGAGTTATGGCTGTCCAAAGTTTGGAATGAAAACAGAACTCTGTTTTGGAGCAATGTGTAGTTTTTGGTGATTCTGTATGTGTGTAGTGATTTCCAGTGAAGGGCTATATTTTTCCTTGAAAGAGGACTCATATACCTTTCATTTGGCTTTGGAATCACTCCGTTTCGATTTTTCTAGAATTAGTTATGTTTTTTCAAAGTTCAGCCCAGAGTCAGGAAACTTCTGGGCCGCGGCCCATGAGTGGCGGGCCGCGGCCCAAACCTTTCTGGCCTGTTTTGGGCCGCGGCCCACGAGTGGCGGGCCGCAGCCCAAGGCCTTCTGACCATCTTTGGGCCGCGGCCCAAGGAATGGTGGGCCGGGGCCCAAGCCTATGTTCCAGCACTTAGTGTTTTCGAAAAGTGACCTTCAACCTATTGTTTCCCAACCTTTTAGGGCTTTCATTAGAGACATTTGTGGCCTCTTAGGAGTCCTAAATGATAACCAACTTAGTGTATTATGGGATTAAGTAATTGGAAAAGAGATTGATCAATTGTCCCTAATTTGGTATAGGATTTGATATCTGCCGAACGCGTGAGCCCACTGTGCCAAAGATTGTCAGGAAAGATACAGGTAGCGACTCCTCTCTTATACTTTGTGTAAATGTATTGTATGTTTGTCTGTCATTCATTGTGTGGATGTTGCTGCTACTGCTTTGTGATATCTTGTGCATTGAGATGCCTTGTGGAGCCTAGTGATACATCGTGCTTTGAGATGCTTTGTGGTGCCTTGTGCTTTGTGCTTTGTGTTGCTGCTACATAGTGTTCACCGCGAAAGCGGGCGTTGTGCATAGTGATTACAGCGAAAGCTGGCATAGTGTTCACCACGAAAGTGGGCGTAGTGCATTGTGATTACAGCCGTGAGTGCTGTCGTATGTGGCGCGAGCCAGAGATCATTGTGAAGCTGCTGTTTGTGATGAACATACATGCTTTATGTTTATATATCGTATGAGTGAGTTGTTGCTCTGGGATTCTTTAGAATCTCATTCCTCCATATGACTAATCTTTTCAGATAGGGCAAGTGGCTCGAAGGAGAAGCGACCAACCCGGAGTGGTTAGGAGCTCTTAGGGACATTCGGGACTTTGGGATAGTTGGTTATCCTTACTTTGGATTGGGATTGCCAAGTGTACATAGATGTAAATAATTATTTTGATTGTGTAATCCCCTTTATGGGAAAACAACTAAACCCATGATATATGTAGTAACCCGGGGTTTGCCGGGATTTTGGTTTCCGCACTTTGATATTTATTATGTACTCTGATTTCTCAAGTAGTTATATCCGCACGTGAATGTGAGACCAAGAATATATATATGTTTTGAAAAGATTTTGAAATACCCCATCTCTTGGATGTGGGATCATAAGTTGTGATTTTGTTTTATTGGACTCTATTTCACATCATAATTTGAAATCCGGATGTGATTGCCGTGAGGGGGTTACATTTTTGGTATCAGAGCTGCAGTTCCTGGCAAGGGTAGAGTTTGCTAGGATAGCTCCCATAGTGTGTTCTTAGTGATAATAGATCATCTGTGAATGATTATTGTATACACATATGTGCTCTGTGTTAGGGATATATATGAGAATTGTGAACAATGTGTATACATTATCTGAGGAATTGACTTAGTGAATGATTTGTAGAATGAAAAAGACAAGGGGTCGTCCCAGTGGACAGCGAATAGACCCTGATGTGGAAGTGGTTAATGACAATCCACCGGACCCAATGCAAGAGTTGATGGGCCTGATAAAGGACCAACGAGATATGATAGCGGAGCTTAGAGAAGAGCTCAGAGCTGAAAAGGCCAAGAACAATGAGGGCCGGGGTCAGTCTACTCATGAGGAAACTCGAGAGGAAACCCGGGAAGAGACTGCTGAAGGGTCGGCACGACCACTTGGATCCCCTCCTCATGTGATTCCGAACCAAGAATCCCATGGAGTGCCAGCCAGGGAGGAACGAGACCTTGAGTATTGGGTCTCCAAATTCTGTAAGCAACTACCTCCGGCATTTAAAGGGAGGTTTGATCCTCAGGCGGCTGAAGATTGGCTGCACCGTCTTGAGAAAATTTTTGAAGTCTTAGTGTGTCCCTCCGAGGTGAAAGCCAAACTAGCGGTGTACAAGCTTGAAGGCGATGCTGATCGTTGGTGGCGTAACATTGCCTTATCATTGCGGTTAAAGAATGAACCATTGACCTGGGAGGTGTTCCAACAACACTTCAACGAGAAATACTTTCCTAAGTCAGTAAGGCTTGAGAAGGAAACCGAGTTTCTGAATATCAAGCAAGGGGACACAGAGTCTTTTGACGAATATTTATCCCGATTTACCCGCCTATCCCGATATTCCTCTTATCTTCAAAAAATGGATGATGAGGAGTTGAGCTCAGACATGTTAATTCGGGGTTTAAGGCGTGATATGAGAAAGAGACTCGCCACGCATCAGTTTTCCAAGTTCAACAAGGCCGTTGAAGAATGTCGGATCACTGAGAGCAATCTTAGAGAGTTGTATCCGGCTAAGGCTGGTGGTGGTCATAGTGAGCCTAGTAAGGGTGGTTCTTCTCAGAAGCGGAAGGGCTCTGGATCATCCTCTTCATATAGAGGGGGTAGTAAGAAGCCTTATCAGTCTGGGAGTCGTGATCAGCAGAGAGCTCCTAGTGTATGGACATGTCCTCGTTGCAACCAGCCACATCATGGCAAGACTTGTGATGGCCGGGTGATTTGCTTCAATTGTAAGCAAGTGGGGCATACATCTGTTGAGTGTAGACAGCCACGACCAGAGCAGAGACAGAAGACTCAGGGCCGAGTATTTGCTATGACTCATGAAGAGGCCCGGAAATCCCCAGAGCTGATACAAGGTAAAGTCCTTATCCATGGCATTGTGTTACAAGCGTTATTTGATTCGGGTGCAAGTCACTCCTTTATTGCTTATGCTTGTGTGAAGCGTCTGGGAATGAATGTGCATAAGTTGCCATTCGATTTGATTGTGTCAACACCAATGGGTGTTAAGACTGTGACTACAGAAGCTTGTCTAAACTGTGTTGTAACTGTTGAGGGTCATGAATCTGTAGTAGATTTAATTTGTTTGCCGCTCTGCCAATTGGAAGTCATTTTGGGTTTTGATTGGTTGAGAGCTAATAATGTGTTGTTAGATTGTGGGAATAAAAGGATAGTGTATCCTGTTTCTCAGAGCATTGAGGGCGAAAATGCCGGTTTGAATTTCCTTTCGACAGCTAAGGCTGAGAAATATTTGCAAAAGGGTTGTCAGGGGTATATGGTTTTCTTTTCTGTACAAGGAGAAACCAGTGAGTCTTTGAGTAGTATACCCATAGTGAATGAATTCCCTGAGGTTTTTCCGGATGACTTAAGTGGATTACCTCCTGAGAGGGAAGTTCAATTTCCGATTGACATTGTGCCTGGAGCGGGTTCGATATCCAAAGCCCCATATCGTATGGCTCCAAATGAAATGGCGGAATTGAAGAAGCAGATTGAAGATTTGCTTGAGAAAGGGTTTATTAGACCCAGTGTGTCGCCTTGGGGTGCTCCAGTTTTGTTTGTGAAAAAGAAAGACGGGAGTCTTCGTTTGTGCATTGACTATAGAGAGTTGAATAAGGTTACCATCAAGAATAAGTACCCTCTCCCTAGAATCGATGATCTCTTAGATCAATTATCTGGTGCATGTGTGTTTTCAAAAATTGATCTGAGGTCGGGGTATCATCAGCTGCGTGTGAAAGCGGAAGATGTTCCGAAGACTGCTTTCCGGACCAGGTATGGTCATTATGAGTTCTTAGTGATGCCATTTGGATTGACAAATGCGCCTGCGGTATTCATGGATTACATGAACCGTATTTTCCGACAATATTTGGATCAATTCGTTGTGGTATTTATTGATGATATTTTGATATACTCTAAGAGTAGAGAAGAGCATGAGCATCATTTGAGAATTGTGTTGAATACATTGCGTGAAAAACAGCTCTATGCCAAATTGAGTAAGTGCGAGTTTTGGCTGTCGGAAGTGAGATTCCTAGGCCATGTTATTTCGCAAGAAGGGGTCTCTGTGGATCCTAGTAAGGTGGAAGCAGTACTGAACTGGAAGAGACCAGAAACTGTTGCTGAGATACGCAGTTTTCTGGGTCTTGCTGGTTATTATCGGAGATTCATTCAGAATTTCTCCCGCATTGCGTTGCCGATGACCAAGCTCACGAGAAAGGATCAGCCATATGTATGGGATGAACATTGTGATAACTGCTTTGTGGAGCTGAAACAGAGGTTGACTACGGCACCTGTGTTGATTTTACCTGATCCCAGTTTGACTTACGTTGTGTATTCTGATGCCAGTGGCCAGGGATTAGGGTGTGTCCTTATGCAGCAGGGACGTGTGGTGGCCTACGCCTCTCGACAGCTCAAACCTCATGAATTGAACTATCCCACACATGATCTGGAGCTTGCGGCCATAGTGTTTGCATTGAAGATTTGGCGTCATTACCTGTATGGTGTGACTGTGGAACTGTACTGCGACCACAAGAGTCTCAAGTATCTGTATGATCAGAAAGAATTGAATATGAGACAACGGCGCTGGATGGAGTTGCTAAAGGACTACAACCTGGAAATCAAATATCATCCGGGTAAGGCAAATGTAGTCGCTGATGCTCTTAGTCGGAAGACTGTGGTTGTGGCAGCTATGATGATACACGAGGGGAAGTTGATTGCGGATTTTCGTGATATGAATCTGTCGAACCAGATCATCTGTGCCAACTATAATGTTTCCCAAGGGGAAAGTGACTTGAGAGCTGAGATTGAAGAAGCTCAGAGGCAAGATGACTGGATTCAGCGTAATCTAGCCAGAATAGAGCGTGGTGAAGCTCAGGGCTATGATGTGTCGCCTAGTGGATTGATTCGTTATCAGAAGAGAATTTGTATTCCACTTAAGGCGGAGTTGAGACAGAAGATCTTAGATGAGGCGCATAAGAGCCAGTACACTCTTCATCCTGGTATGACCAAGATGTACCATAACTTGAAATCCGAGTATTGGTGGCAGGGTATGAAGAGTGATGTGACGAAATATGTGGCGAGGTGTCTCACGTGTCAAAAAGTGAAGATTGAACACCAAAGACCACCTGGTTTGTTGCAGAGTCCTGAAATTCCGGAATGGAAATGGGAAAGTGTGACCATGGATCTTGTTGTGGGATTGCCCAAGATCAGGAATTATGATGCGATCTGGGTCATTGTGGACCGGTTAACGAAGTCAGCGCACTTCTTACCGATCAAGGCTAGTTACTCTCCGGACAAGCTAGCAGAGATTTATGTTCGTGAAATTGTGAAGCTCCATGGCATACCGAAGAATATCATCTCTGATCGAGATCCCTGTTTCACTTCGAGATTCTGGAAGGCAATGCATGAGGCACTGGGTACTCAATTGAGATTCAGTACAGCCTATCACCCTCAGACAGATGGTCAGTCAGAGAGGACTATTCAGACCTTAGAGGATATGTTGCGGGCATGTGTTCTTGACTTCAAAGGGAGTTGGGATCGTTTTCTTCCACTTGCGGAGTTTGCTTACAACAATAGCTATCATGCGAGCATTCAGATGGCGCCGTATGAAGCGTTGTATGGAAGAAAATGCCAATCGCCATTGTGTTGGAATGAGTTGTCTGAGAGGAAGCTCTATGGGCCAGATCTTGTGGATCAAACGTCAGCCCAGATTCGAATCATTCGTAAGAGGCTTGTTGCAGCTCAGAGTCGGCAAAAGAGTTATGCGGACAAGAGGAGAAGACCTCTAGAGTTTGAAGTTGGTGACCATGTATTTATGCGAATATCTCCTGTCACCGGTATTGGGCGAGCAATCAAACGAAAGAAGCTGAGCCCGAGGTATATAGGTCCTTTTGAGATCCTTGATAGGATTGGGCTTGTTGCTTATCGTATAGCCCTACCTCCGAACTTGAGCAGATTGCATGATGTGTTTCATGTTTCCCAATTGAAGAAGTATCAACCGGATCCATCTCATGTCGTTGAGTATGAAAATGTGGAGTTACGAGATAACTTCACGTATGCGGTGGAGCCAGAGCAGATAATTGAACGAGAGGAACGTCGGCTCAGACACCGGAGCATTCCTTATGTGAAAGTGATCTGGAAGGGTATGACCCAGCGAGAAGCAACTTGGGAAACGGAAGAGGATATGCGAAGACGATATCCGGAGTTTATGGCTCAAGGGGTGTAGAAATTTCGAGGACGAAATTTATTTAACGGGGGGAGAATTGTAATATCCCGATTTGTAATTAGGGCTAATGACTCCGATAATTATTGTAATTGTCTTGATTAAATATATTTGGAATTAATGTAATGAGAATTTTGAGAATAAATACATGTGGTATTTAAGATCAATGGTTGTGATTCCTTGACCGTGGGTCGGAATCCTATGCTTTGTGTTTTTGTGAGCTCTTTGAGAGAGTGAGTGGATGATGACATGTGGCATGGTGTGAGCCATTGGATGAAGCACTAGAAGACAAAAATCACTTTTTCTCTTCTCTTTCTCTCTTGTGCGGTTGAGTGTGTGTGTAGGGAAGGAAAATCTCATTCATCATCCTCCTCCCATTTCTCTCTCTCGTGCTCTCTCATCTTTTCTCTCTCTTTCCTCCATTGTTTCGCTGAACAAGCAAGAAGAGGAAGAAGAAAAGCTTGATCTTTGGTAAGAAATACTCCTCCTTTGCTCAAAACCTCTTCTATAATATTGTTCATCTCAATGAGAGCTACATTGTGATGGTTGTAGAATCTTGAGAAGTGGTGTTTGGTGACTTGCTCGAAATTGGAAGTAGAGGAATCAAAGTTCTAGATTGGGCAAAGTAGAGAGGTAGGCATTTAGAGCATTTTGATATGTTGTTTGTGATCTTTGGCTAAGTTGATGAAATCTGGAATTTTGCCCTAATTTGCACCAAATGTGGATTTTAGGAGTTTCATTATGATTGTTGATTGGAAATGATTTAGTTTGGTGGTATATGAACATTTGACACATGTTGGATAGATAGAAATTGATTGGGATTCATTTGGGTCACTTGGGAAAAGTGGGAAATTCTGTCTTGTTTAAGCTCCGTTTTTCGCTGTCAGTTTGGACGAGCGTTTTGAGTGACCAAATGGTATTGGAAAATTATGAAACTTTCCAGTCTTAAAGTTCACATCCCAAGCTTCAAAATGGTCATATATTTTGTGTCATTTCGTTGAGAATTCTGTGAGTTATGGCTGTCCAAAGTTTGGAATGAAAACAGAACTCTGTTTTGGAGCAATGTGTAGTTTTTGGTGATTCTGTATGTGTGTAGTGATTTCCAGTGAAGGGCTATATTTTTCCTTGAAAGAGGACTCATATACCTTTCATTTGGCTTTGGAATCACTCCGTTTCGATTTTTCTAGAATTAGTTATGTTTTTTCAAAGTTCAGCCCAGAGTCAGGAAACTTCTGGGCCGCGGCCCATGAGTGGCGGGCCGCGGCCCAAACCTTTCTGGCCTGTTTTGGGCCGCGGCCCACGAGTGGCGGGCCACAGCCCAAGGCCTTCTGACCATCTTTGGGCCGCGGCCCAAGGAATAGTGGGCCGGGGCCCAAGCCTATGTTCCAGCACTTAGTGTTTTCGAAAAGTGACCTTCAACCTATTGTTTCCCAACCTTTTAGGGCTTTCATTAGAGACATTTGTGGCCTCTTAGGAGTCCTAAATGATAACCAACTTAGTGTATTATGGGATTAAGTAATTGGAAAAGAGATTGATCAATTGTCCCTAATTTGGTATAGGATTTGATATCTGCCGAACGCGTGAGCCCACTGTGCCAAAGATTGTCAGGAAAGATACAGGTAGCGACTCCTCTCTTATACTTTGTGTAAATGTATTGTATGTTTGTCTGTCATTCATTGTGTGGATGTTGCTGCTACTGCTTTGTGATATCTTGTGCATTGAGATGCCTTGTGGAGCCTAGTGATACATCGTGCTTTGAGATGCTTTGTGGTGCCTTGTGCTTTGTGCTTTGTGTTGCTGCTACATAGTGTTCACCGCGAAAGCGGGCGTTGTGCATAGTGATTACAGCGAAAGCTGGCATAGTGTTCACCACGAAAGTGGGCGTAGTGCATTGTGATTACAGCCGTGAGTGCTGTCGTATGTGGCGCGAGCCAGAGATCATTGTGAAGCTGCTGTTTGTGATGAACATACATGCTTTATGTTTATATATCGTATGAGTGAGTTGTTGCTCTGGGATTCTTTAGAATCTCATTCCTCCATATGACTAATCTTTTCAGATAGGGCAAGTGGCTCGAAGGAGAAGCGACCAACCCGGAGTGGTTAGGAGCTCTTAGGGACATTCGGGACTTTGGGATAGTTGGTTATCCTTACTTTGGATTGGGATTGCCAAGTGTACATAGATGTAAATAATTATTTTGATTGTGTAATCCCCTTTATGGGAAAACAACTAAACCCATGATATATGTAGTAACCCGGGGTTTGCCGGGATTTTGGTTTCCGCACTTTGATATTTATTATGTACTCTGATTTCTCAAGTAGTTATATCCGCACGTGAATGTGAGACCAAGAATATATATATGTTTTGAAAAGATTTTGAAATACCCCATCTCTTGGATGTGGGATCATAAGTTGTGATTTTGTTTTATTGGACTCTATTTCACATCATAATTTGAAATCCGGATGTGATTGCCGTGAGGGGGTTACATAACTACTCCTAGATGGTACCTTCTTGGTAGTGTAAGTTCCTACAAAAGAAACACCAGACCAGTAACAGTATCTAGTCTATAAATAAATATATAGAGAGATCTAAAATAAATCATTGACATCATAGGAACTAGATTCTCCAAGTAAATATTACAACCAATAAAGTCAATTTGGTTCCCTTCATTAGGAACTGAACAAGTAGTCATATTTTCAAAATCCTCGTGTTTGCAATGGAAAAAAATGCAGAATCCAACTTAGTGTTGGGGCAAATTACTTTACTTTTACAATCACAAGAATTGGGAGGTAAAAGAGTGGAAGAAATAGGAGAATTAATTGAAGTATTGCCACCTGAAGCTTTTAAAAATCGAAAACAATCATTTTTCTTTTCTAAATTAGGTGGTAAGTCACAAGAAAGAATTAAATAGAAAGATTCATTTTCATTTACAATTTTATCATACAAAATCATTGAATCTTTCCATGCTGAATTGTCTATAACAAGCAATTCACAGGGATTGGGAGATGGACAATTTTCAAGGCTTTTATCAAGTATAGCATGTGCATTGACGTTGACATTTGAACTAGATGAAGAATCAAGATCATCTGAAATGGAAAGCCAATTGTCAATTTCCAAACAGAT
Organism: Inga leiocalycina; assembly: GCA_963242795.1. NCBI lineage: Eukaryota > Viridiplantae > Streptophyta > Magnoliopsida > Fabales > Fabaceae > Inga > Inga leiocalycina. Next base: position 47,898,967 of record OY725324.1, read on the forward strand.
CACACATGCTATATCTCCTTCACAAGAACAAACAAAGGAAGAATGTAGGGAAGAGGGAAAAATGAACTCTCCATCATGTTCAATAGTATTATAAAATTCCAAATCATGCTTGCCAACAATTGAAAGAGAAGAAGAATATGCATCATTAGCAAAGATAGTACATGCAACATCATCAACTACACAACTACTATTAGGCACATCACATTGAGCATTTTCAACATCAAGCATATGAGGGGATTCAATAACAATTTCCTCATCTACCTCATTATCACTCGTATTATCAAGAATAGTAGTAACAGGAGGGTCAACCTCTTCAAGAAGAAGAGGAATATTACCATTATTTGGAAGTAACTCTTCTAGTAGTTGAAAACTTACTTTCTTCTTCATTGCATCTTGTGTGAGAGTAGTCACTGGAGGTTGGGATGTTTCTGTTTGTGAAGTGGCATTTGACTTTTACTCTTTGGTTCCCTCATCATCATTGGAATCATAAGGCCATAGAGCTCCTTCTTCATCTCTGGTCTTTTTTCATAGCACATGGTCAAGGAACACCTTGATAAAATTTTGGATGTCCTCAAATCATTCTTCCATCTCTTTAGAAAGGATATTTACCTCTTTCAAAATGAATAACTCATAGTGTTCAACTTTGAGCTCATAATACATTCTTTTCAATTCATGAGTTCTATTATCCATGTTTGGCAATGTGAGGAAAACATCAAGTCCACTAGGTTGACATGAGGAGGCTTGGGGTAGAGGTTCATGGAAAAATAGAGAGGATGATGGTTCTTGGTAGAGTGGAGTGGGTGATTGTTTATGGAATTTGTAGGGTAAGGAAGTATGGTTGAAGTAGGGTTGGTAGGATGGAAAAGTAGGTTCATGATAAAAAGAGTTAGTTGGTGGATAAGATAGTTCCAAATGTTGCTGGAAATAGTTAGGCATTTGAGATTTAAAGGTCTTTTCTCTGTTTGCCACTTGTACTCAGAGGGAATCCAATTCTTATTGAATCACATTAAACTTTAGGGCAGTTATGAGATTAGAAGGTGCTTCATGTCTCCAAGTATCATGGGTTCATTCAAAACTTGAGAGCTCGGTGTTTCATCATTCCCTAAAAAGGAATGCATAGGAGGATTAGTTTCGAACTTAAACTCATAATCATCATTATACCAAGCCTATATATATAAATGAATCCTATATATGCAAATGAATCCTAAAAATTGGAAAAAAATCAAAGAAGAAAACTAAGAAACTACCTTAAATAAAAAATATGGAAAAATTTCAAAAAATAAAGAAAAATAAAAAATAAAAAAGTAGCTAAAATAATGGACTTAGGCTAAAATTCATTGCATCAAGTGAAGGTGTAATCGAATTTCAACCGAACTCCAATCAATTTGTAAGTGTATAACAATGAGTTCCAACCTTAAGCAAGAAAAATACAAGAATGCAAATGCAAAAATAAAGGAAAATCAATATATTTGTTGGTATTTCTTCAAAATTTTCAATGAAAAATGCAACATGAAATTAAATGCATTAAAAAACATGCAAAACTACTTAAACTACCTATAATGCAGCGGAATGGCTCAAGGCACCGTTTAATCAAATATTGACACTTAGTTACTAAGGAACCAATTACTTGGCTCCCAAGTAATGGCACCACTTGAAAAAGCATGTCAACTTATGCCTGAGTAACTTCTTGAAAATTAAACTAAGGATTGCAATAAGGGTATAATCCCGGATCGTCTCATAAGGAGCCTTGTATTAATTAACTAGGAACTAAGTGCAATGATTGCCATGAAACAATTAAAAAGGGAAATTTACTCTTTCGACAAGCAACTAATTTTTGAAAAAAAGAAAATTAAGTTGTTCAAAACTACTTCTTTTTGTGATTTATCTTAAAAATATGAAATGTAATGATGATGGAGTTAATGAAATGAGATAAACAACAAGATTAATAATGGGATGAGCAATCCTTCATAGCAATAGCACAAGTAATCCTTACTTCAAATAATTATGGGAGATTGAACATGCTAGCTTCAAAAGACTCTAAGGGCCACCCCTTAGCTTAGGGCTAACTTATATTAATTAATACCAAGCCACCTTAAATGTTAATTTTTCTAAATTAGGTTGATTAAGCACCCTAGCAATTCATGAACTTAAAATGTATTTAGCTTTTAATCCAATAATCTAGCCACCTCACATTACCACTTGATTTTCTCACTAATCTTAATTTAACAATGGCTGCCGATATGAGAAATCAAGATTAATGATGCTAAAACTCAATGTTAAACACAATTAATAAGCTCGAATTGAAGAAACCAATGCACACACATGACACCATTGATCCACCAATCAAGCCACCTTGAAATTAGCACAAAATGTTCAAAAAAGCATCAATTCAATGACTAACTAGTATAAAAAATATGTTAATTAAGCTAATTAAATGCAATTCAAGCATTTAACAAAGGTTTAGCTACAACCAATCCTTCAGATACATTAAACTAAATTAGTCCAACATCATAAAATTTATCCTAGGACCTAGAAATCACAAATACAATGTCGAAATAAAGGAATGAAAGAGGCAAAACTCCCGTATTGAAGCTCCAAGTTCATACCATTGCTACTTGCTACAAGGATTGAAAAGCTTAGCTACTGCCACTCATGGATAGAGCCTCAAGAATTAAAGCCATAAAAACTCCCAAAAAAATATCAAGCTTAACAATTAAGATGGAAAATGAGAAGGATTCAGTGAGGATGGAAGATTCAAGTAAAGGAGGCTGAAGAAATAAAAAATAATGGTGAATGACTGAAGTAAGAAGCCGGAAAGGTGGAAAGTGATGGATGAAGGTGATGAAAGGTGGTAAAGATGATGATGAGATTGTTAGATATGATTATTTTTGATGATGTCAAATATAGATGTGAAATGATAAGAGCAAAACAAAAAGTTTATATAATGTATTTATTTGACTAATTACTGTGTTTAATGTGAAATATCTTGTAGAGTAATTAAGTTGAATTATGGAGGAAGAATGAGGAGACAAAATTATCAAATATACAAAGAAGTTATTGAATTGATAAGAATAAACAAAAGGAAGAAGAAGAAAGAAACTGAAGATAGTCAAGAAGCTGCCTACTCGGATTATGGAGAATGATTATCAAGAGGAAAATCAAAAAGAAAGATATTGAAGAAAGAAAAACTTGAAAGATCTACCAAGAATATCAAGATTCAAGTTGTTAGAAGAAATTTTGAAGATTTCAGAAATTTGAGGCACTTTTTTCCACTATAGCAGTTGGCACTGTTTAGCATTGTAGCTACGATACTGTAGCAAACACTCGAGTGAGGCAACGTAGAGCTCGAGTGAGGCACTGTAGCATACAGGTACTATAGCATGCAAATCACTATAGTGCTCGAGGTACAAAGAGGAAGTACAAAATCACTGTAGCAAGTGTGGCACTGAAGCACTCGAGTGAAGCAAGACTACACTCGAGTGTTAGGCTACTCTGTTCAGCTCTGTTTTACTTTCAGCCTGATAGAGGTCCGGTAATTTGCCTAGATCTTTGAAACCACACATTAGATTGACCCGAAACTGGTGGCATATGAAAGAAGACTCACAACAAGAACAATGTACACCAAGATAACATTAAAAGAAGCTCAAATGAAGGAGATATCATCCGTGGAAGGTAACACTGAAATCACCGTCACTTTTCAAGATAGGTTCAGTATTTTGAACATAACTCACAAACTACACATCAGATTGAGACGAGACTAGTGTCATATGAAACTAGACTCAAAGTGCTTTCCATGGATATGTACTTTTTCTAATTTGAAATTATATTCTAGGAGCTATGCCTTCTAGAAGTTGACGCTTGTGCAGTCTAGTGCAATAGACACTCTTTCGATCATAACTTGTAGAATACAAGGAGTTTGGAGCTTATTCTTTTTGCATTGGAATGCATATGGCACGAGCTTTCTTATGATACATCATTAGAATCAAATAAATAAATTTTGTCTAATGTGGCCCCACATTACTTATGAGTGCAAGAACGCACTCTTGAAAAATGTCATGCGAGTGTTGTCCAGAAGCGGCTGAAGTGTGGAGAAATCTACAACACTCGAGCACTAGGATCTATACTCGAGCACCAAGTTGCTTTGCACTCAAGCACATGCAAGTGTTGACATGAAAGTGTTAACTTGAGAAGAAATATGACTAAAGAAACGTGAGGCGCACTCGAGTAGGATTGGTTGCACTCAAGTGATTACCAGAATTGTACTCGAGTCATTACGAGTGAAGAGCAGTGAGTGTTTTCCTGAGAGGAAGCTAGAACATGAAATTATACATGCATTCGAGTGAGGCTTCTTTGCACTCGAGTGAAGTCTTGATAGAACCAAAACACAGAAGTACAGACTCTCATAGCCATCAATTTAAACGTGGTTAAATGTTATACATTCATTATATTTTCACTTGTTATTATTCCTAAACGTTAACTAACTTATATTTCAAGTGAGAAACAGGAGATCAATTATTTGGATTGCATCTTCAAGTATGGATGGAAAAAGTTTTCCCTCAACATGATGAGTCCCAGAAACTAGAAATTCAGCTTTTGACCAATGATCCAACATACTCATGACTAACTCTTTATCATATTAATGATTAAGTATTTTGTAGTGTGAAACAAGAAATTTAACGCTGAGATTACAGATTCAAATGAAAGAGTCAATTGTGGCGGGCGGCATCATTACACACTGAGTATCAACTACCTACTACGACAAAAGATTGACCCACCATGAGAGATTGTCTGGAAACTCAAATGTATTCATCCCGCTCCATAACGTGATGTACAGCTCATAATGAGACATACTGCTCGTCAACGAGACGCTCCACTCTGCAATTGACATTTCATAATGGCTCGTTATTCAAATGTACACAACGGTCAAATGAAGCAATAGGACTCTAACGGATGAATGCTTACAACGGTCATGATCTTCATCAGCTATAAATGAGAGAGCACTCAAAGTCCATGAGAAAGAGAAAACAGAGCAACGACACCAATATGTGAATAATATGAATCCTCTGCTTCTACCCAAACACTCTCTGTTCTACAGTTTCTATATTACTTATCATTGAGAGAGTGATTATTTGTATTGTACTTCAGTGAGCATTATATCCACTCTGTGAGAGAGTCTGTAAACACTTTCAACTATATTTCTGAGTTGATCTCAAGGTAGAGGGACCTTGAGAGGGTTGATTTCCTTACAGGGGAAGTTGTAGAGAAGATTGCCAATAAGACATTCTGCTCGTAAGACTTACAAGGTGCAAGCAGTAGAGAACGTTGCTACTCATAAGACTTACAGGGGTGTAAGCAGGAGAGAACGTTGTTGCTTGTAAGACTTGCACGAGTAAGCAAGAGAGGAATATCTTCGGGATTGCTCTGCTCGTAAGCATTGCCGTAAGGGGGAGTATTTCAGTGAGAGATTTGTAAAAGGTTTCACAAGTACCCAGCTAAACTTGTGGGATTGTAAAGGCTTTTCTTGTGCTTGGATTAAACAAGAAGATAGTGGATTTTAAAATCTCAGGAGGAGCCTGGGGACTGGACGTAGGCCATCACAGATTGGACCGAACCAGGATAAATCACAGTTTGCATATTCTCTTCCCTAAGCTCTTATATTTCCAGCATATATTATTTAATCTAACTGTTGATTTATGATTCATTACCTTCATACTTATTGCTTTTACTAAGATGCAAAATGATTTTCAAAGTTCTTAAGTTTTTATCTTACACCTAATTCACCCCCTCTTAGGTGTCAGTTAGTTCTAACATTTGGTATCAGAGCCTGGACTCTTGTTTAAAGGACTTAACCGTCTCAAGAGTTACAATGGCTGATTTTGGGTGTTTAATACTTTCAGAAGGTTTTGATTATACAATCCTACCTCTTTTGAAAGATATTGATTTTTGGTTTTGGAAAGCTAGAATGACTAGTTTTATAAAAGGTTATGATTTTGATATGTGGAATGTTTTTACAAATGCTTTTGATTTCAAACCAAGAAAGGATTGGACAGAAAGTGAGAAGAAAATGTTTTCGTTGAACATTAGAGCAATGAAAATTCTGTATAGTGCTTTAACCGAAAATGATTTTGAGAAAATTAGATTTTGTTCTAATGCTAAACATATCTGGGACACTCTTGATTCTATTTATGCTTCTAACAATTGTGTTGAAGTTGAAAGTGTTGACAGTTCATGTGAAACTACATGCTACTCATCTACTGTGCATGAACAATTGGAAGTTGATGACGAAGATGGAGAAATCATAGAACACTTCCATACAGTCAACATGGATAGACAAGAAGAAGAGGATTCCTGAAAAGAGCTCATTATGGACGAACATGAAAAATCACTCTCCGGAGCTCAAGATGAACTTAAGGTAATAAGTTTCAATTCTTTGTGTGATTTTTGTAAAACTGATTTTTAGAGTCTACAACAGTTTATCTCTCAACCAATTGTTGATTCTATTGAGAAAAGCAAAAATGTTTTCAAATATACTGGAAAGTTTGTTCGGAAGAAAGAATGTTCAAATAAAATCCATTCGAGTTTCTACTCTCATGATTGACATAATACTTGCATGATATCCCATAATGCATATTTTCATACAATTTGCAATTATTGTGGCAAATCTGGTCATATTTCTCACACATGCTATATTAGAAGAAATTCCCATGTGAGAAATAAGTATATTTGGGTACCGAAGAAACATGTAAGGGTTAACACTAACAATCAAGGACCCAATTATATGTGGGTACCAAAAGATCCATCTAGTACTTTATATGTGCAGATTGATTATAAGAAGAATGGACATAAGGGTACGGAGAAGATGAAGAAGAAGCCAAGAGTTTCTCATGTGCCAATAAAGAGGCTCATATCGTTTATATCAAAAAGGAGAACTCTCAGGGCACCCATTGCTGGAGCTATAGAGAATAACCAAAGAAACAAGCAATGGATAAAAGGAGTATGTTCTACCTCAATGAAGGGCTATCATAATGTACCATTCAACTATCTTAAGAAGAACAAGAAGAGGAGCATCTCTCATACACAAAGAAAAATACTCTCAAAGCCTACATCATATGAGAAAGTTTTGCATAATCCTAAAGCCAAATACGCAAAAATAGAGCTTCAAAGAAAGATGCAGTGGGTATGCAAAGGCAACCCTCCAAGTACCTAAGGTAAAGGTATACAAAGGTAAAAACCTCCTACACTGTTATCTTTAATATATATTGAGGTTTATACCTTGTTACCTTAGGAATGAGCATTGCACATATGTTTTTACAATCTTTAGAAAAATCATACATAAAGAGTTGCAATGTTCAATAGTCTAACTTGTTATGCATATACATACTTCATAAGAGAACAATGTTTATGCATAAAGTCATACTTAATTCATTATGTTCAATTTCTTTGAAGTGCCTATATTCTTAGAGCATGTGAATTATGATTCTTTCAAGCTAACCATGAGTAGATCCAAGTAGAATTGGATACCCAAGGAAGAAAAATGGTTAAATGATTTTTGCAGGAATAATTTGAAAAAGAAGCATGACACTCGAGTGCAGAAGTGAACACTCGATTGCAAGGCATGTTAACACTAGAGTACTGGTTGGTCACTCGAGTATGGATTTGAATCTTATTCTCTGCTTTTAGATTGCAAAACAAGGATTAACAGAGTGTGCAGAAACTCTAAGGACACTCTCAAATTCATCAATAGTACTGTCACACACTCGAATGAGATGTGAGCACACTCAAGTATTTGAAGAACTCACCTGAAAGTGCATCAAGAACTCACAAATGCCATAGGTATAAATGCATAAATTAGCTTCAAAACATGGTTTACTCAAGTGATCTTGGAGGACTTGAGTACAAAGATACAAGGAGATGGAAATTAACTTGAGTGTCTACAAGTTACACTCAAGCCAGGTTCACTGTATTAGTAATTAAAATATCAACAATTGCACCCATTCTTTTCAACTCAATTTGAGTGATAAATTCTTGCTCATTACTATATACTATTAGCAGTCAATGATTTATGGTTTTCAAAATATTTTCAAATTGCTAAATGTATTGAAATAGAATTGTGCATAATTTTTCTATGCATTGGAAATTTGAAATGCACATTTCACTAATGTACTTGGATTTCAATTCATTCTATTTATAAAAATGCATATATATTATTTGAAAATTATTCATATCTTGTTTGCATTCAAATCGGTTTCAAAATTGGAAGTTAATATTTTTGTATATTGAAAGTCAGAAATGCTTCAAATTCATTTACCACAGTATTTTCCCATCATTGATATATTGATGTTAATTGTGCTATCCAATTCTTGAACTCTCTTTAGTCTTCATTCTCTAACATGCTAGACCTTACGTCTAACAAGTTAACTATCTATATGAGTTCCAAGTGTATTTCCTTGAAAAGAATTCAACTTGTGAAAGCCTTATGCCAGATGCATAAATCTTTAGTTAAGCATGTTATTCCAAGCATTATGAATGTTCATTAGTGCATTGAATGTTGATGCATTAACCATTATTGTGGAATAACATACTAATATTCTTAGACTCTAGTCATTTGGACTAATGAGTATATCCGTCATCATCCATAAATCAATATACTCATTTCATTGCTCAAACACATTAACTATTGATATGATCTATCTTTGAGTAACCAGTGTCATATATCCAAATCCTTGAGTTGAATATTCATATTCATGACACAATTGTAAGAGTCAAGACAGTTTATGAATTATTTACAAAGTCATGATGCTCATATAGGTTTATCGAGCTAATACTTTTGGTTATTTATATGACTTTAGCACCTAGGAAAATTCTCCAACATGTTAAATATGATAATTAACATTTTATCTTAGTTGAACTCTAAAGTGAAGCTCTCTGATACATATTTTATAACTATTAGTTTCCACCATTTTTAACATGAACATTGATTCTAAATAGGTTTTAAAAATGTGTTTTGCATCTATTCAGAATCTCAATTTCACAATGCATTATTATGATTTGAAATTACATCTGAGATTTGAAACAATTTTCTTATTTCATTATCATTCTTGGAAAACTTGATTTCATTCATGATTTATCATTTTATAAAAGTTGATCATTGTGGATAAGCTTTCTACTCTCTTTGATCTGACTTTTATCGATTGCATGAAAATCTTATCAATGACATATTTTCTATATAAAGTGTATTTATAAATTGTCATTGATTATCATCATTCCTAGTATCACTTGTTTGTTATGCTTTATAATGACTTGATTTTATTGGATAAAATTATATCTTGGTCTTTGTTGGTTTATGATACTCTTTGCTTAAATATCATATGATTTAATTATATAAGAGCATAAGAGTTATAATGTCTAATATCATATAGACCCAAGAGAAAGTTGGGTACCAAAGAGCATATAATTATAAGTTTGCAGGAATTGATCAAAATGCTCTACTTTCACATACAAAGATCAAAGGCTAATAGAAGAGGCATGACTGATAGTGTTGTAGTGTGAGTGAAAGTAGAATATGTGATATTGCTCAAATGACACTCCAGCACTATCAAGTGACCAGCTATTGATCCAGTCAGAGAAACAGATGTTCAGAGGATGACATGGTATTCTACCAGAACCGGTCCTCCTGATCCTTCAGTCTTTGGTCCATCTATTAGGGGCTATCCGAAAAAGGAGGTTCTACACTTTCACATTAAGTTTACTACAAACAATGTTGAGATCATCATTCAATGATAAGATGAAGTAGCTGTGTGACTTAGTGAACCAGAACTTCAAAGTTCTATTTGAGATGATGGATGAAAAAATAAGGGTGCTATGTGCTATGGTGAAATTAAATTTCTCAATGATGTTTGCTAAGCAAGGGGCATATACTAAGCCAATATGCGTATAAAGCCTTACTCTGAGCTCAACTTTGTATCCTTTAAGTAGTAACATAGATTACATCATCAGATCACATATTCAGATAGTAACTAGCCAACAATGTATCAATGGACTACAGAGGATTATGACTCGAGTGATTACGATATTACTCGAGTGAGGTATTGTATTCTTGCTTAATTCAAAATCCCTGAGTTGTATCACTTGAGTATACAATCGAGTAATGATTGAGTAGAATCACTCAAGTAACCACTCAGGTGATATTGGGTTATATCTCTTAAAAATCCTGATTAGCATTATCATTGCATTTCTCTCTAAATCTTCATACTTTCAAAATCATTTTCTCTATAAAGTTTCCAATTATTTTCAAAATCCAGGAGAGTAAATAACTGCTTTTCTAAGACAAGTTTTAAAACCATGCATCAATTAAGGGGGAGCTTCACATTCACTTGTATTTTATATCTTGAAAGATCATCTCTTTTATTGGAAGAAAATCTTTTTAACATACTTATCCATATTCACCATGTCTTGATTAGTTTTGATGATGAGTTACACTTATATTATTCTTTTCATAATCTTAATCTTAAGCTATCATATGGAAAGGAACCTTTATTACTTGATTGAACTAACAATTCTCTTTGCAAAGAAAGATTAAATTTGTGACAGGAGAATTTTCTTTGCCTAATAACGTTCCTCAACATAGTACAAGAAGAAACTATCAAACTTGAGGAAAGATGCTTCAATGTTTAAACTAGCAAAATATATAGGCTGCAACATTCAGAGCAACAAATACATATGCCAATATAACTGAGCATTGAGCATGCTGAACAGAAGCCTAGCTCACTTGGAGAATCCTGGCAAGAACATGAACATACATCATAGTTGTACAAAGCACAACATCAAGAACCAGCATTGCTAAAGAAGCAACGGACTTCATGGAGCACTTCATCATTTTTGCAAATCTACATGAGCATTCCTAAACCTTCTCTCTTTACATTTCAAGAATACGTTTCATATATTTCATTTATCTTGATTATAAAAGTTTTCTTGAAAACCTCTCCAAATCTTTTTTAGTTCCCTCTCATTAAAAATGAAAGTACTTTCACATAGGGGAGAGTCAATTATTTTCTTGCCTTACTTCACAAGCCTTACTTCTTTATATATTTCACACTTTTTGCTGATGTTAAATAGGGGGAGAAATATGTAAGAAAAATATGTATGTTGCATTATATATGTATGTTGCACTTCATTCAGACATATTTTTCTTAAAGGATTTGTCATCATCAAAAAGGGGGAGAATGTTAGATATGATTAGTTTTGATGATGTCAAATATAGATGTGAAATGATAAGAGCAAAGCAAAAAGTTTATATAATGTATTTCTTTGACTAATTACTGTGTTTAATGTGAAATATCTTGTAGAGTAATTAAGTTGAATTATGGAGGAAGAATGAGGAGACAAAATTATCAAATATGCAAAGAAGATATTGAATTGATAAGAATAAACAACAGGAGGAAGAAGAAAGAAACTGAAGATAGTCAAGAAGCTGCCTACTCGAATTATGGAGAATGATTATCAAGAGGAAAATAAAAAAGAAAGATATTGAAGAAAGAAGAACTTGGAAGATCTACCAAGAATATCAAGATTCAAGTTATTAGAAGAAATTTTGAAGATTTCAGAAATTTGAGGCACTGTTTGGCACTGTAGCAGTTGGCATTATTTGGCACTGTAGCTGCAGTACTGTAGCAATCACTCGAGTGAGGCAACATAGTGCTTGAGTGAGGCACTGTAGCATGCAAATCACTATAGTGCTCGAGGTGCAAAGAGGAAGTACAAAATCACTGTAGCAAGTATGGCACTGTAGCACTCGAGTGAAGCAAGAACACACTCAAGTGTTGGGCTACTCTGTTCAGCTCTGTTTTATATTCAGCCTGACAAAGGTTCGGTATTTTGGCCATATCTCTGAAACCACACATCGGATTGACCCTAAACTGGTGGCATATGAAAGAAGACTCACAACACAAACAATGTACACCAAGATCATATTGAAAGAAGCTCAAATGAAGGAGATATCATCCGTGGAAGATGACACTAAAATCACAGTCACTCTTCAAGACAGGTTCGGTATTTTGAACATAACTCACAAACCACACATCGGATTGAGACGAGACCAGTACCATATGAAACTAGACTCAAAGGGATTTCCATGGATAGGTAATTTTTCTAATTTGAAATCATATTCTAGGAGTTATGCCTTCTGGAAGTTGACGTTTGTGTAGTCTAGTGCGATAGACACTCTTTCGATCATAACTTGCAGAATACAAGGAGTTTGGAGCTGATTCTTTTTGCATTGGAATGCATATGGCAAGAGCTTTCTTATGATACATCATTAGAATCAAATAAATAAATTTTGTCTAATGTGGCCCCACATCACTCACTAGTGCAAAAATGCAATCTTGAAAAATTTCATGTGAGTGTTGTCCAGAAGCGGCTGAAGTGTGGAGAAATTTACAACACTCGAGCATCAAGTTGCTTTGCACTTGAACACATGCAAGTGTTGACATGAAAGTGTTAACCTGAGAAGAAATATGACTAAAGAAATTTGAGGCGCACTCGAGCAGGACTAGTTGCACTCGAGTGAAGACCAAAATTGCACTCAAGTCCGTGCGAGTGAAGAGCAGCGAGTGTTTGCCTGAGAGGAAACCAGAACATGAAATTATACATGCAGTCGAGTGAGGCTTCTTTGCACTTGAGTGAAGTCTTGACAGAACCAAAGCGTAGAAGTTTGGACTCTTATAACCATCAATCCAAACATGGTTAAATGTTATACATTCATTATATTTTCACTTGTTATTATTCCTAAACGTTAACTAACTTATATTTCAAGTGAGAAACAGGAGATCAACTATTTGGATTGCATCTTCAAGTATGGATGGAAAAAGTCTTCCCTCAACATGATGAGTCCCAGAAACCAGAAATTCAGCTTTTGACCAATGATCCAACATACTCATGACTAACTCTTTATCATATTAATGATTAAGTATTTTGTAGTGTGAAACAAGAAATTTAACGCTGAGATTACAGATTCAAATGAAAGAGTCAATTGTGGCGGGCGGCATCATTACACACTGAGTATCAACTACCTACTACGACAAAAGATTGACCCACCATGAGAGATTGTCTGGAAACTCAAATGTATTCATCCCGCTCCACAACGTGATGTACAGCTCATAATGAGACATACCGCTCATCAACGAGACGCTCCACTCTGCAATTGACATTTCATAATGGCTCGTTATTCAAATGTACACAACGGTCAAATGAAGCAATAGGACTCTAACGGATGAATGCTTACAACGGTCATGATCTTCATCAGCATAAATGAGAGAGCACTCAAAGTCCATGAGAAAGAGAAAACAGAGCAATGACACCAACATGCGAATAACATGAATCCTCTGCTTCTACCCAAGCACTCTCTGTTCTGCAGTTTCTATATTACTTATCATTGAGAGAGTGACTATTTGTATTGTACTTTAGTGGCATTATAGTGAGAGAGTCTGTAAACACTTTCAACTATATTTCTGAGTTGATATCAAGGTAGAGGGACCTTGAGAGGGTTGTTTTCCTTATGGGGGAAGTTGTAGAGAGAATTGCCAGTAAGACATTCTACTCGTAAGACTTACAAGGTGCAAGCAGTAGATAACGTTGCTACTCATAAGACTTACAGGGGTGTAAGTAGGAGAGAACGTTGCTGCTTGTAAGACTTGCACGAGTAAGCAGGAGAGGATATCTTCGGGATTGCTCTGCTCATAAGAATTGCCGTAAGGGGGAGTATTTCAGTGAGAGATTTGTAAAAGGTTTCACAAGTACCCGGCTAAACTTGTGGGATTGTAAAGGCTTTTCTTGTGCCTGGATTAAACAAGAAGATAGTGGATTTTAAAATCTCAGGAGGAGCCTGGGGACTGGACGTAGGCCATCACAGATTGGACCGAACCAGGATAAATCACAGTTTGCATATTCTCTTCCCTAAGCTCTTATATTTCCAGTATATATTATTTAATCTAACTGTTGATTTATGATTCATTACCTTCATACTTATTGCTTTTACTAAGATGCGAAAAGATTTTCAAAGTTTTTAAGTTTTTATCTTACACCTAATTCACCCCTCTCTTGGGTGTCAATCAGTTCTAACAGAGATGAAAGCTCCCTCTCCTCCAGCTGGTTTGCGATGCCCCACTCTGCTTTAAGTGTTTCTTGTTGAAACTCAGTTTGAAGTAGAAGCTAGACGGTGGAAGAGGGTCACCGGGGGTGATAGAGGTGAAGGTGAATGTCATCGATGACGGAGTGAGGAAGAGGACGGTGAAGTTTAGAAAATGAAGGTGAAGGTCAGGTGGGGTTATGCTCTTTCACGGTGTTATGTCTTTGTTTTCAATTTCTCTGATGTCTTCTGTTGGTGTGTAATTCTGACCGCTAATGCAGAAAATGTTGCAGTTTTGATCAGGGACCGAACTATAATGTTCAAAAGTTTATGGTGCTAAACTGTAATTTCTGCAATTTGAGCCCACATTTCCATTTCAAATTTGATCCAATTTCTTCAAGCACCTACTATCAAAAACAATTAATCCAATATCAAATCTTCTCAAAAAATCAATGATTAAGAGTAATTAGAATTACTTTGACAATTTTGCTTTTTTAATTCTAATTTAATATATTTACTCTTAATCTCAATTTATCATAAGAAAGGCATTTTAAACTCAATAAGTACGACAAAATCACTAAATAAAGTGCAAAAATATATAATAAAAATAGAGATTTGTCAATTAGCAATGAAAATTTAACGACATATTTCACTAAATATTTTTGTTGCTAAATTAGTAACGAAATTCCTTTTTGTCACTAATGTTTCATTGATTCCATCACAAATTTTCTATTGATGGAATTACCGATGGAATTAGTTTTTTTGCTAATTTGTCACTAAATTGTTTGTGACACAATTTTCTGTTGCTAATCGAATTCGATCACTAATCTACTGCTAATGTCAAATTTCATTATTTTAGCTAGATTATAGCGCTACTACAATTTATGTAATATCATAATGAATAATATAATGACTTAAATATATTCAAAATTACAATATAAATTGATATAGTTATGGGGTTGGCGTTAACTAGGGCATATCATTGATTCCATCATGAGAAATGTAATGAGAAAGAAAGACAAATCCTCATAAAATTCGTTTTATACTTCAATAAAATCAATTTGGTTAAAACAATGTTTCATCCTTGTAATTTGTCCTTATTTTAGTTTTGGTTCCTATATATAGTTTCAAATTAAGCCATAGGTTTTGGTTTATCAAGAGGCATAATAGTCTAGGTATTAATTAAAATATATAGGATAACATTATTAAAAAAAATAAACTTGAAGAATAAAAATCTATGATTTGAAACTATAATGACCAAAACTAAAATGAGGGCAAAATTTAAAGAAAAAAATTATATTAACCCAAATCAATTCCTCTTAAACCTTCATAATTACTAAACAAATAAGATAAGAATATTAACAACTTTTTTATGAAAATTAATATAAAAAATAATTGTATCGTCTGTACAAAACATATATACTAAAAGATGTAACATAGGATATAAACTCAAAATCGATAAATAGACTTTATAATATAAGAATTATGAAATTTGAATGATGAAACATGTGAAATTCTAATTAAAATAACTGATTAATAGAAAAATAAATTCATAGAAACATAAATTAAAGTTTAAAATTTATTTCTTTAGCCAATGTTTCTACCTTGGTTCGAACCGTTGACCTTATGCACGCCAAAAGCGTTCACCATTTGAGTTTGGTGGGAAAGTTGGAATAGGCCTTTCCCCCAAAGGTAGGGAAATATTTCATCCCTAACCAAATTTGCAACAAAAATTCCATCACTAGTCACTTGTGTTTTTTTTTTTACTGTGTGCTAGAAGATGAATGAGTTTCGTCTAAACAAAATTCAAAATGAGTTTAACTTGATACATATACATAGGAAAATGCATTGAGATGGAACTTAGGATATGTTTAGATTTGTAACTTAGATTTTGGCCGAGAAGGTATAAGAGAAATATTTGGTAATGCAATTTAGTGAATCATTGTGTAATGATAACTAAAATTTGCAAATTCCTTAATTAAATGGGAAGGATAAGTATTTCACAAGAATATGCATTAAAACAGAACATGTATACTAATTAGGATAGACCAAGCCAGGATAATCAAGGGTTAGTATGCAAGTAAAAAAGTAGTCTGCGCCTTGTATTGTTAGGAAATTCCATATGCCATGTTATTTGGTTAAAGTAATTGTAATAAGTTCTCCCTTAATTGGAGACCAAGACCGAAAGGCACTATAAGAGTAGAAGTGAAGCCAAACACAGAATTGTTGAACAAGCTAGGAAGCTGCAATACTACTCGTATACCTTCTTTGTTAGCTCGTCTAATTTCTTGAGTCAAAAATTACGTCACTGGCACTACTACAGATTCGTGTATATATAACATTAGATAACTAATGATTACAGTGAATAAACATCATGTATGTCGAGGTAGAAGTCGCACAAGAAGATGTAACGCTAAAACTTAACGGTTAATTATACGCACCGGCATGTATCAAGAGGCAGAATTCGCGAAAACACAAAAATAAATGTTTTAATTATTAACCGTCATTTGTTTAATGACAAAAATAATAGTTTGGAGAAGCGTGTGTTGTGTGCCTTAGTAACCTCTTCAAAAATAAACAAAGGATTGTAATATAGGATACAATCCCGGATCGTCTCTTGGTAAGTCTTTTATTAATTACCTAGGAACTAAGTGTAATGATTGACATTAAACAATAAAAATTAAAGGGGAAAATTTGATCTTTTTAACTACCAACTACTTTTTGCAATCAAAAATTAAATTGTTCTAAACTAATTCTTTTTGGGATTTTTCTTTAAAATATGAAATGGAATGATGATGGAATTAGTGAAATGAGAGAAACAAGAAGATTAAAAATGGAATAAGCAATCCTTCATAGCAATGGCACATGCAATCTCCACTTCAAATAATTATGGGAGATTAAATATGCTAGCTTCAAAAGATTTTAAGGGCCACCCCTTAGACTAGGCCTATCTTAGATTAATTAATATCAAGCCACCTTGAATATTAATTTCTCTAAATTAGGTTGATTAAGCACTCTAGCAATTAATGAACATAAAATTGTATTTAACTTTTAATCCAATAACTGAGCCACCTCACATTACCACTTGATTTTCTCATTAATCTTAATTTAACCATGGCTACCCCTATGAAAAATCAAGATTAATGATGCTAAAACCCAATGCTAAACACAATTAATAAATTCATGTTCAATAAACCAATGCAAACACATGACACCATTGATCCACTAATCAAACCACCTCAAATTAGCACAAAATGTTCACAAAATCATTAATTCAATGACTGACTAACACAAAGAAATAATAATTAAGATAATTAAATACAATGTCAATCATCTAACAAAGGTTCAAGCTACAACCAATCTCCAAATATATCAAAATAAATTAGTCGAACATTATAAAATTCATCATAAGACCTAGGAATCACAAATACAATGTAGAAATATAGGAATGGAAGAGCCAAAACTCCCCTATTGAAGCTCAAAGTTCATGCCATTGTCTCTTGCTAAAAAGCAATTGAAGGATTTAGCTAGGACAATTCATGGAAAGAACCTCAAGAAGCAAAACCACGTTTTCATTTGAGCAACCAGCCATTGAGAGACACTACTAGATAAATTAAATTCATGATGAGGATAGAAGAGTGGCGGGAGACGATAGAAAAATGAGAGGGAAGCATAGCGATAGTCTGGTATGAAGAATTGAAGGTCACCGGCGTTATGATGGTGGACGACGATGTGGAAGCATGGATAAGATGGAGCAAAGGTGTGGTGATGGATGAAACTCCAATTGTCGCGGCTCTGTTCCTCTTTTTTGATTTTGAAGCTCGTGACTGTTCAAGCTATGGGTAGAGATGATCGTAGGCCACCAGCGACGATGGAAAAGAGGGCAAACATTACTGGCAACAAAGGTAGAGTGAAGGTGGAGGTGAGAGATGAGATGGAGATTGGGTGAAAAAAAGGAAGGTCGATGCTATGCTCTCTCGAGTCCTCCTTTGTGGCATTGTGTCTCTAGTTTTTCACACTAGATCTGCTTAATTTCAGGTCTAATCTGAGCTGGTAAAACATTGCCGTTTTATTGTGAACCAAACTATCAATTTTCAAATTCATGGGAATAGACTGTCATTTCTATAATTCGAGCCCCAGACTGCCAGTTTCAGTTTTAATCTAATTTTTTAAGCGCTTACAACTAAAAACAATTAAACCAACATCAAATATTCTCAAAAATCAATGATTACGAGTAATTACAATTATTTTGACAATTTTGCCCTTTTTAGTCCTAATTTAATGTATTTACTCTTAATCTCAATTTATCACAAGAAAGGCATTTTATGCTCAATTATTATGACAAAACCCCCCAATAACATATGAAAATATATAATAAAAATAGGGATTTGTCACGGTTCCTACGAAACAATCATTATGTAACACTTATGAATGATTCATCTTCTAACCTTATATCAGCGAAGACAAAAACATAACACTCTTTAGAAACAATCATCATTTAACACTTTCAAATGATTTGTCTTCCCCAAGTACCAGATCATAAATCATAACCATTTCTAGCATCGTTAGACCTTCATAAGTTATAACCCTTCGTAACATCTATTGGACCTATATTTAAACTAACATATTCCTTATGATTCTTGTTAGTTTTCTTTATTGGCCTCTTCCTTCTCTCCTTCATCAAGTTAAGATCCTATGGAGCTCCTTTGTTGCCACCACATCCTCCTCCTTCACAACTACCACCACCTCTTCTTCCACATCCTCCTAAAATGGAGGCCCTGATGCAGACGTTGGCAAGCCTTGACGCTACACAAGGCTTCTCGTGGCATATGTCAAACCCCTTAACATTTTGATATTTTCCAGAGTAATAAAGGCATACCTCCATAGGCATACAGAAATTGCACAAATATATTGATAATAAGTACTTATTTACAATATAGGAAATCCCCATAGGTTTGAAAAATATGTACAAATTGTTCAAAACTACCAAAGTAAACTAATTATAACCAACAGCTACACCTTCTTGATCTAGAATCCTTAATTGTCGGTATTTACCGTTTTGCCCTTAGAGTTGTTAGCTTCTGCTGGAATATTTTCAAGTGTAGAAAAGGGTGAGATTCAAGAATCTTAGTAGTAACAAATAATCATTCATAGGAAATGCGATAAATAAATATGCCAAGCACCATATAACACAACAGAATAATAACATCATAACACTCATAATCGATATGTGCACATATTCAGGGCCAACAACTGTTAGAACCCCGACTTGTTTGTACCTCAGCTGGGTTCACAACCACAGACTGGGCAATATGCCCTCTTGGCACTAGGTATCATAACTGGATCCCCTTTGGGCCGTTGGGGTACTTGAGCTTTTCCCCCCGGACGGTACTTGTGCTTTTCCCGCACTAGTTAGATAATGTGTGTGCATTATACATATCACATATGATGGCATACACAAAGCATATACAAGTCCATATAGCGTATGAAATATATAGTTACTACCTTAAACCCCTTTTTGGCTTACAAGCTGTGTAGGATCGGTAAGCACAGTGGAAGAATTTAAAAAATTTTCACCGATCCTAATCGACGATCTATCAACAGCGTTTAAACCAAGTTGGAAGGATTCATATCTTTTTGATGATTCAGAGTTTTCACGATCTCTAGGAGCCAACACATCAGGTTCGCTCCTTCTACCGGTATCCACACGAATGCTCTCCAACCGAGACTGCGTGCTAGCGCCTCTAATGTCTCCAAAGGTTTAACTTGCGGCTCTCAATTCTGATGTACACTGAGTCTATAAGCTCTATCAAGTTTATAACCCATGAGGGTTATTTTCAAATTTCAAAATTAATCATCATTAATTTCGAAATTAATTAACAATTAATTATCTTGATGAGCTAATTAAATAAATTCAGTTTTCATTAAATCTGTCCAACAGTTTTAATTTAACCTATTTATTTAATCTAAATAAAGAGCCATTAGATGTAATTTATCTTCATAAATTAAATATGAGATACTATATCTCTATCATGTTAGTTATTAAATTTAATATATCTTAATAAATTATATTTAAAACCAACACAATATAATAATATCATATAATATATATACATATATATATATATATAATATTTCAAAAATATATATATCTATATAATATTATTAAATATAATAATATAATATAATATATATATATATATAAGATATATATTTCGAAAATATATATATATCTATATAATATTATTAATGAATTTTATATTATATATATATAAATATAAAATTCATCCACCCTAAATCAAACATTATCTCGTGTTGGGCCATTCTTGTGTGTGACCCTGTAGGCCCATATGAAGTTGGCAGTGGGCCAATAACTACACTAACCCAAAAGTCGCAAGCTGCCTCTAGCAAGACATTACACTACCCAATTTATATGAGGATCGTTATCACGATGCAACCTGTCATACAACCATGTCACGTCCCTTTTGTCACACGATATATCGATCAAGGATAAGGCATGGAAAATGTCATCCTCTTGTTCCTGACCATTACTTTCTCGATTCCTGAGTAGCCTGATAACAGAGACAGAAACTCCTTTCATCATAGTATGGCCATACATTTCTCAGACTCACTCATCGAGGGGCCCAGTAATATCTCTCTACTAATGTGAGGGACAAATTCCATCTTGATCATTCATATTCCTCTACATGAAAAACCACCAAGTCTGATCGTAGCCTTTATCATCACCCGGTCAAAAGTGACTTTTGACTAGTTCAAAGCTTAGCAACTCTCATGTAGGAATCCATGATGACCTCAGGTCTAAGGGCATTGTGACGTGGTTATACATGAGAAAAGCTTATGACTTGATCCATATAGCTTTCTCATAGTGGGTCGGTCCAGCACCTTGTACTCTTACAAGTGCCTAAGACTTTGATTCGTATCTCCATATCTTATCAAAGTCATACTGGTCTTGTTTCATCTCTGCTCCCGCATAAATGACCGACCAGGGACATTTTAGGACAATCTTTATGAATTATCCAAGGATACAATTATCACAGTTAACATGCAAATAATATGATAACAGAATGGAGAAATTTCATTAAAATAATAATGTTTAAAGTACAATGATTGGCCCTTAGGGCACAATTTCCAACAAGCTGTTCTAAACCTTATCCCGGCTTAGGCAACTGTCCGGTCCTAAACTTTCATGTTTACAAGAATTGAGTTATTACTCATTCATGTATTATTCTAAAATCACTTTAATAGTTGTCTTAGTTTAAAATTGTAAAATTATCAAAATACCCCTGGGGACCCAATCCAAGTTCCTTTATACCCAGTCCAACTGCATTTTTCCAAAAATTATTACTCGAGCTATTCCTACACAGTTTCACATGTAGAATCCATTTTTGACCTTAGAATTACCAAATTCACTGCCAAAAGATGATTTTGCCCTTGGCAGGCTCTAACTAAGTGTTTTTGGGTTCATTTTATCATTTCACTTTCTAATGCTTTTCACAACATATACCCTACATAATTTTTCCTTCTAAATACAATGGAGCCATCAAAAAATGCAAAATTCTAGCTCCTACTCCTATTTCTACTGTTGGCCAAAACTTAACAAAGGAAAAGGGAAAATGTGATTTTCTTGATTCAACCCTTTAAACACCTTCCTTTTCACTCCTAATTACATGATTAAACACTTAAACACATTAATAATGATATGTAGAAATTTGGGTAGCATAACTCCTTAGGGTTTCATAATCTTAATTTTACAAAATCAACCATAAATCAAGCTAATAACAACCACAACAACATTATAATCAACAAGATAATCAAGGTACTTGAGCTTACCTCTTGATTCCTCTCCTTTCTCTTTCTAGGCGTCCTCTTCCTCTTTCTTTTCTCTTGGATTTTTGCTTGCTAAACATGATATTCAAGAGGGAAAAGAGATTACAAGAGGTTTCCATGGATTTTGGAGGCATAAACACTTGAAATCCAACATACTTACCTTGATTCTTGCTCTTGAACTCCTGCTTCTTCAAACCTGTCTCCCTCCCTCCCTCCCTCCCTCCCTCTCTCTTTCTCTCACTCTCTCTCTTTCTCTCACTCCCTCTCTCTTTCTATTTTCCTCACTTGGCCAAAAATGGGGTCTTGAAAGAGGATGATGATGATTTAAAATATCCTCTTACACCTCTTTTATTACAGTTTATTTTAATGCAAATTTTTACCATGTGAATTTAACTTTTTGTTTCTTGCTTTTTACTTGGCTCAAGATTATTCCACATGGCATCATTAGCTTCCAAGTAAATATTTTTCTCTTAATTTCTCCTTTTGGCCAAAAAATCAAAGAGGATGGGAAATAATAAATAGTTCTTGCATTTATCATAATTCTCTTCCCTCAAATAACTAATTATTCCATCATATTTACTTTTTTTGACTTTTCAAACTTCGTTACTTAGCCACAATTGCTCCAAATTTGGATATTTATCTCCAAATATTGATTTTCCCTTTTATTTTTCTTATTTGGCCAAAATTGGCTTCAAGAAATTGGGAAAATAATTAACTTTTGGGAAATTACCATTTTGCCTATACATTTTTGTATTTATTTGCAGCTTCTTCCTTTTTTTCTCTTCTTAGCCGACTTTTACCCTTATTATTGGGCCATAAATTGTGCTATTCATCTCTCAAATTTGGGCTTTAATAATGGGCTTTTTAGAAGACGAAAATTAGCTTCATGTCTTGTTTTATCCCAATTTTCATGTGACTTCAACTAAAGGTATATTTTTGTCGTTCCAAGTTCTTGCTAAATTCACCATTTTATTTCATTGAATGCCATACATATTTATAAAGAATATTGGTGAATAAAAAGTGAGGTGTTACAGCATACGCCAATAAGCTGAGTAGGAAGTTGAACCTCATATTTCATCACAGTGAGGTTGAATATGACTTGTAGTCAGACCCTTCATCTCCTTCCTTCAATGATAAGAATGAGGAGGTGGAGGAGGAGGATGACAGCAATGGTGGTGATGACTAAACACCAATATTGGTTTTTTAAAATGTTTTAAAAAAATAAGTTAGAAAAAAAACACTTAATACTTCATGGTTATTAATTAACAATCATAAAGAATTAGCTGACGTGGTTACAAATAATACTATCATACTTAATTAACAGTTCTAACTTAATAAATGTTAATTAAAACTTTCCAAACCTTTCATGTTCCCTACATTAATTAAAACTTAACAACCATGGAGTATTCTTACTGATAGTACCAACATACTTAACGGTTCTAAGTTAATAAAGGTTAATTAAAACTTTTAAAACCTTTCCTCTTTCCCGTTCTGACTTTGGGTGCCTTCTTGTTCTCCGTTGATTGTCATGAGAACCAAGTACCCTTTCATAACCTTCTACTGCATGAGATTGATCTTGTTCAAATTCCAATGCGTGTAATGCTGGTTTTGTTCCATCCCTTCTAGATGTCTATTTAAACTCCTTGTTTTGATTTATTTTTTCTATATTCTCTTCATCATCCTCCACTTTGTTTTCTCAATCACTAAGATGAAATGCCGTGCTAAAAAATTGCCAAAAAATCTCAGCGTCATCCTCCACCCCTTACTCTCCTCTTGGCCAACCTCTACCTCCTGCCTCTCCTGCTCTGCCACCTCCAACTCCGTCTCTACATCCTATGCTTCCTTAACTAGAGGCAATGTTGTAGATGTATAACATACTCACCATATCATAAGGAGGCTTTCTAGATACCCCTTAAGTATGAATAGGAAGGCCAACCTTATACTTGATGAGTATGGAATTGGCCATGATCCTTACAATGATCCTATCCACTCTTTTGGTGAAGAGTAGCATGATCTCAGTTCATTAGGCTACTTGCCACTATTTTTTTTCTTTTTATCTTTTTTTCATTTTAAATATATTGTAAAAAAGGACATATCTCATGGTTTTGACAAAACAACCATCATGAAATAAAATAAACAATAGGTTTTAAATTGTTCTTATGAAATAAACATCATGAATGCAAAGATAAATAACATTTCTTTTAAAACAATCGTCATGTAACATATGGCATGGGAAAAAGAACATAATTACTCGTGGATTGACCTTCTTCAACTCTCAACGAACTCGTCATTTCCAATTTATTCAAACTCCTCATTTTCATGTTTTCTTCATCTTCTTCCTTTATTGTCCTTATCAATATGGTGAAGTGATGCACTAAAGGAATGATGGAGAATCCCCCTTGTGGTTCTCTTCCCTAACCTCCATCTCCTTCTCCTGCTTATTCTCCTCCTCCCTAACTTGCACCCTTGCTTACTTGTCTTCCTTTCCTCCCCGAACCTCCACCTTCTCCTCCTCCCCCTGTTCTCATCCCTATTCTCTACCTCTGTCTGCTTCTCTTCCTCATCCTCCCCAACCTCCACCTTCTTCTCTTTCCTTAGTCCTCCTCCTCATCTTCTGCCTTCGCCTCTAATCTATAGCCACCGCTGTTATTG
Organism: Inga leiocalycina; assembly: GCA_963242795.1. Lineage (NCBI taxonomy): Eukaryota > Viridiplantae > Streptophyta > Magnoliopsida > Fabales > Fabaceae > Inga > Inga leiocalycina. The sequence continues at coordinate 47,923,589 of OY725324.1, forward strand.
CGTCCACTACAAGCTTGTCCTTGTTCTCTCAGATGATTCAAATCACTCCTTTAAGGATGATGGGTAGGTTTTATTTATTTCCATTTTTTGTTTTATTTATAAAAATATATTAATGTAATTATTTTGATTCCAATATAAAAAATAATAACATACCTCATGATTGTTATTAAAGAACTGTGATAAATCAAACAAATAACATACCTCTTGGAATCATTGTTATTAAAATAATAATAACATACCTCACGATTATTTAAAAACAACCGCGATAAAAGTAAAAAATAGTGATTCTTACAAAAAAACCATTATGTAAGACCTTAAAAATTGGAGGTTTGTTAACAACATAGCTTCTGGTTATTTAAAAATAACCTTGATAAAAGTAAAATAATTAGTCATTCTTACCAACTAACCATTATGTAAGACCTTAAAAACTACTTGACGGGGGGTTTCTTTTGTAAAACATCCAATTAGTTTGAAATTGGAAACTTTCGCACTCAAAAGCTCTAGCTCTTTCAGCTTTGTGAAAGCATCTGTTTAACCTCAGAGTTTTCTTCCTTCAACTTATGGGTTGATATAAAGCCCATGGTTTTTCTTTCATTATACATTTTCATGAATTTATTATAGGCACATATGTTTATTGGGTTTAGATTGGGTTTTTGTTTCTAAATGATTTATGTTAATGGGTTCTTTAAATAAGCAATGGATGTATGCCGAGCGGCTATCCAAGACTTTCAGGATGGGGTAACAGATTTCCTTGAGTTTGGATATACGCATAATCCCCCAAATGACAATTTAAATATTTGCCCTTGTTTGTCGTACTTAGTGATTAATGGAATTGATCCTACATATACATATTGGTTGAAGCATGATGAGACAAGCAGTAGGTGGTAGAACATATGAAAAGTTGTGCATCACTTGATTACGACACAAGTGCATTTGAGGTTGGCCGTCTTAATGATATGGCATTAGAAGAGGACCACAAATATTGCCCTAAAATGTTAGAAACTTTGAAGGGTGACACGGTGAAGCTTTTATATGAGGGGTGCATTAGCTTTAACTTATTGAGCACTATGTTGATATTGTACTATTTGAAGGTGAAAAATGGGTGGTCAGATATGAGCTTCACATAATTGCTCAAGGTTTTGAATCTAATACTAATGACTAAAAATGTGCTTCTACCTAAAATATAAGCTATAAATATGATGTTACGCTCTTCAGCCTTAGCTACGAGAAGATACATGCTTGCCCCAACAATTGTACCTTGTTCGGGAATGAATATACATCGCTAACTCATTGTCCCATGTGTGAGGAGCCATGCTATCAACAGAACGAGAAGAGCCCAAATAAGAGGTTAAGGTATTTCTCCAACATTCCTAGATTTAAACTCTTGTATAGTAATCCTGAAGATGCCATAAATTTAAGGTGGCATGTAGATGATCAGATTGATGAAAACATGCTTTGACATCCTACTAATTTTCAAAATAGAAGAAGTTTGATTTAAACTATACTGGCTTTGCTAAAGATGATAGGAACCTACGCCTTTCATTGGCTACTAATAGGTGAACCCATTTAGAATGCAAAGCAGAACCCACAGTAAATGGCTAGTAATATTTTTTATATATAATATTCCTCTATGGCTTTGCATGAAGTGCAAGTACTCCATGTTGTCCATGCTAATTTTAGGGCTTAAGAAACCCGAGAATGGCATAGATATTTACCTTGCTCCACTAATTGAAGACTTGAAGTGTTTCTGGGATGATGGGGTCATGGTGTATGATGCTCATGAGGAAGAAATGTTCAAGTTGAGAACCATACTCTTTAGCACTATTAATGACTTTCCTACATATGGTAATTTGTCAGGATACAACATTCAAGGCACAATTTGATGTCCAATTTGTGAAGAGAGTATGAATTCAACTAGATTGAAGCATGGCTTGAAGAAATCCTATATGAGACATCGAAGATAGTTGCATCAAGATCATCCTTACAGGCATTAAAAAAAATATTTCAATAGGAAATTAGAAGAGGGTAGTGCACTTTAACCTTTGACCATTGAACATGTAACCCCCTCCGTAATTATATCCGAAATACGTGATTAAAATGAAATAGAGACCAATAATAATCAAATAACATTTACTAACCCATCACATGACGAGGCTTCACAAATACCTTTCGAAATCATTTATAAACTTGGTCTTATATTCACATTTCGAATATAATTACTACGCGAAGATAAATCACATTCATATAAATATCAGAGTGCACAACATAATTATCCCTGCAATCCCGGGTACATACCTTCACTAAAGATACATAGGGCATAATTGCCCATTACAATTCTTCAAATTGGGATTACAAAATCTCATCTCAAATTCATAACCCTATATTCAACCGAAATATATATAGTCTTCACAACTCATTGATAACTAACTACCAACTCTCATCTCAAAGGAGTCCTAGCTGATCCCTCCACGAGCCACTTGCCCTGTCTAAATTGTTGGTAAGGGAGGGTGAGATTTGAGAGAATCTTGGTAGGAAACAAATACCATAATGCATGCATGATAGATGCTATGTGTATGACATGTTAGCTTTATCTAGATGCATGCCCCATAATGACATTTCTGCATGCTCAATGTTTCATGTAACAAAACTATGGCCACAGCAAAACAGAAACAGAGCTTCATTTATACAAATATGCTCTACACAATTAAGTAAAGCAATCACATACATCACTACACAAGCAAAGATATCAAATACATGCAAGTAAGGTAAGTCCCCTACCTCTAGTCTTTTCTCCTTGATTTCTGTGCAGCAACTCGGGGCTTCACATTCGATCCTACAATATCAAATGTACTATTTAAACACTTTCATAGTGTTTCTAGGGGTTATATGAGGTTATATTGAAAATTTACTAAAATACCCCCGGGGACCCGGCCCAGCCCCGCTGTACCCGGTCCGGCTATACTTTTCCCGAAATTCTATCCTAGGCTATCCTGACATATTTTCACCCAAGGAATCCATTTCTAGATTCGGAATTATCAAATTCAATGTTAAATTACAACATTACCCTTGGCAGCCCCACTTTAAGGGTTTCAGGGGTGTTTTCGTAATTATGCTTTTTCGGCCTTTTCCGAAAAAGTGACCAACTGTAACCCCACCTAATTTTTGCTCCTGAACTCAATGGAATCATCAAATCATTGAAAATCCATCTCTAACCCCTCCAAACTAGCCTTGGCCGAAATTCTCAATTCCCCGGGAAAAATTAGGGTTTTTCACTTTCGGCTCCGCAGACGTGTTTCTTTCTACTCCTAACCACTTTATTAAACCATTTAGTATTAATTTGGGCAGCATAACATGTAGGCCAACCCATTTTCCAAATTTACAAACAAAGACAATCCAGTGAAATTTCACCGATTAAATCAACCACAGCAGTTAGAACAATCAAAGATTGAAGTTTCGGAGGTTACCTTAAGCTCCTTCTAACTTATCCTTTTTATGGCTGAACCCTAGCCTCTTTAAACAATGAAATTCCTTGCTTCAAGACCTTAATTCACATAGAGGAATAACTTAGGAGAAGGATTATACACGTTAGGTACGAATTCACCGAAGAAATCAACCTACCTTGTGAGATTTCTCCTTCCTTCTCCCTATTTTCTCCAAGCTCTCTCTCACATTTTTGTTTCTGAAATGGCGTCAGGAAATGGCTGATGAAGATGGAGGAATTGCTTTTAATTCCATGCTGATGTCATATTTTATTTTGATGATGTCATAATTCCCATTTTTGGATTTTCTGGTAGATTTTTAGCCCAAATTTTGAAAAATCATAATTAATTCTAGAAAAATCGAAAAGAGGTGATTACAAAGCCAAATGAAAGTTATTTAAGTCCTATTTATAGGAAAAATATGGACGATTATTAGAAATCACCTCACAAATATAGAATTACACAAAACTCAACACTGCTCCAAAACAGAGTCCAGTTTTGATCCCAAACTTTGGACAGACATATCTCCCAGTTCCCAAAATGAAATGGTACAAATTATATGTCCATTTTCAATCTTGGGATGTGAACTTTAAGACTGGATTGTTTCAGAATTTTTAGACACCATTTGGTCATTTCAAACATTAACACAAATTGACTGCCCAGAATAGAGTTTCACTGGACAGAATTTCAGATTTTGCATCTTTGCTTCCATTGGTTCCATTTTCATACCAAACATCATTCCCACATAAATTTTCACAAGGAATCCATTGGAAACACCAAATCAATCAAATTCACATCTCATTGACATGTTTTCACAACAATTTCAACATGTCAACACAATTCACATTTCAAAACCTAACATTGCAACTTTTCCATTCCAAAGTTCCAAACCAATTTCAATGACATCAAAACACACTATGGCACCATTTCCAACACAATACCCCATTCAATTCTTCCCTCTATTCTAAGTCAATTTGGATGTTAATCCACAAATGAACTCAAATACAGGGTTTCAGCGCTGCTCACAACACACACGAATCATATTCGAGTGCCAAATCACATTATATTCTCCAAAAGGGTTATTTATCACTAACTACATCCACTTTTGGAGTCATTAACCCTTAATCACAATTTGAGATCTTGCTAAACTGGGGCTTAGCAATCCACTAATCTCAGGCTTATTTTCTAGCCTCGAGTCTCAAAATTTGGGGTTTTATAAAACATGTATATCAAAAGGTAAAAGATATAAAATGTATATTTAGCAAACCTTTTGCAAGGGATGTTGAGAAGAGCAGGTGGAAGAAGAGGTCCATTTTCTTTGACTTGCCTTATTGGAGGATCCTGGATGTGAGACATTTTCTTGATGTTTTGCACATTGAGAAAAATATGTACGAAAGTGTTGTTGGCATATTACTCCATATTCCAAGGAACACCAAAGAATGCATAAATGCAAGGCTAGACATGGTTGATATGGGAATTGTAAAATCCTTTTCTTAAAACTCAATTCTCAAAACACTTAATCAAATCCTTTGATAATGAATAATACAATTTCACAACAGGGAAAATTTGAACTCGAAGGTCTACTTGGCAAAAAATATTTCAACTCATCTTTCAACAGATTACCATGGTAGAAAAGAGTTCAACTAACTATTTGGAAAACTCTACCATGGTAATAAAAATATTTCAACTCATATTTCAAAAGATTGCCATAGTAGAAAAGAGTTCAACTAACTATTTAGAAATCTCCATCATGGTAATAAAAGATTACAGCTCATCTTTCAAAAGATTACTATGGTAGAAAAGAGTTCAATTAACTATTTGGAAACTCTACCATGGTAATAAAAAGATTCATCTTTCAAAAGATTACCATAGTAGAAAAGAGTTCAACTAACAATTTGAAAACTCTACCATGGTAATAAAGGATTTAAGTCCTTACAAGTATCTACCCAAGACGGAAAATAATAGACTATTCATTTAAAATTTATCATAGATAATAAAAATCTTCTAATTTCTTCACAAATCAAACCATATATCATTAGAATATCAAATCTCGAAAATAAATTACAGTATGCAAAATCAGCCCTAACATGGCAATATACAATAATCTAACATATACTAAAGATAGAACCACTACTCTTAGCAGAAGTAGTTTAAGCTTCCAAAGTCTCCCCTGATGGACCCGTATGACAACTCTCACCTTGAAAATGTTAAATAAACAAGGTAAGACAAAAGCCTCAGTAACCAACATTCCATCTCATTGGGCATACTAGTAAGTGCCCATGAGGTGCCAAGTGGGACAGTTATAAAATCATAGCTTTATTAAAATACCATATGTATGAGTATATATCAGTTCATAATATCAAAATCTCATTCCCATATTCATCACATAAGTGTATAAGAATCAATACATAAGAATTTATTCTTTATCCTCCCTTATTTCCTCTACACACACACACACACACATATATATTCACAATATCATAACCTTATTCTCATATTTATAACATAAATGTACAAGAATCAATGGACATGAATTTATTCTTTGTCTTCCTTTATTTCCTTTGACTGAACCCATGGGCTAGCACTCGCCTATATGACTAGTAGTTTAACTTAACAAGCTCAGCAATCAAGTGATATAGACGGGGATGATACTTTAACTTGAAGTAATAATCCTTCAGGAATTCAATCTACCGGCACTGTCTCTTATTTAACTCCTTCTAATCTACTAAATACTTCTAACTCTTTTGGTCACTAAATACTTCAAATAGAGACTCATACAAGTAATGCCTTTAAGTCTTCAAGACAAATACCACAGCTGCTAACTCTAGGTCATGAGTATGATAATTCTCCTTATAAGGCCTCAACTGTCTTGAAGCATATGTAACAACCTTACCTTTCTGCATTAACACACAACTTAAACCCTTGAGGGAAGTGTCCGTATACAATTTGTATGGACAACAAGGATCTGGAAGGGTAAGCATAGGCATTATAGTCAACTTTGCCTTCAACTCTTGAAAAGCAGCTTCACACTTGTCAGTCCATATAAACGGTTGATCTTTTTTGGTAAACTTGGTCAAAGACATAGCAATTTGAGAGAATCCTTTAATGAATCTTCTGTCGTAACTAGCCAATCCCATAAAGCTTCTTACTTCAGTCATTGACTTTGGGGATTCCCATTTCAACGTGGCATCCACTTTACTAGGATCAATAACTATCCCCCCAGCAAACACCACGTGGCCAAGAAAATTCACTTCCTTGAGACAAAACTCATACTTAGTCAACTTAGCATACAATTGATGATCCCTCAGTGTACACAATGCAATGTGTAGATGCTCTCGATGCTCTTCCTTATTCTTAGAGTAAATGAGAATGTCATCAATGAAGACAACAATAAATTGATCTAAATACAGCATAAAAAGGTATAACCAAAAACTCATAATGCCTATAGGAAGTCTGAAAAGTAGTCTTTGAGACATCCTCAGCCTTAATTCTGAGCTGATGGTAGCCCGATCTCAAGTCAATTTTAGAGAACACTACGGCTCCCTTGAGCTGATCTAGTAAATTATCAATCCTAGGCAATGGATATTTATTCTTAATGGTGACTTTATTCAACTTCCTGTAGTCGATACACAACCGCATACTTTCATCCTTCGTTTTTTCCCTCATTAAACACACAATATGAAACTTACTATTCTACTTCTAACACATGACTCTTCTTCTCTATTGATTTTTGACATTTTATTCTATTCGTTTCCACTCCTAAACATTAAAATTTTCACACATAATTTTCACTATCTCTCCCTCATTTTGCCCAAAATTTACATTATTTTAGGGCATAAGCATGTATAAAATATGCTAAATTCCATAATTTCTCACACTTTCTTCCCTCCTAAGGATGCAAGCCACCATAACAAGTGAGTTGACAAACAAAACACCACAAAAAAAACTAAATAGGGAAGGTATATATGATTATTATATATTGCCACTAAATGCATTACATGCAAGACAATTCACAGAATTGTTTGGCTTTGATACCAAATTGTAAAATCCTTTTCTTTAAAATCAATTCTCATAACACTTAATCAAATCCTCTTATAATGAATTATACCATTTCACAAGAGGGAAAACTTAAACCCAAAGGTCTACTTGGCAAAAAAGATTTCAGCTCATCTTTCAACAGATTACCATGGAAGAAAAGAGTTCAACTAACTATTTGGAAATCTCTACCATAGTAATAAAACAGCTCGAAAGATTACCATGGTAGAAAAGAGTTCAAATAACTATTTGGAAACTCTACCACGGTAATAAAAAGATTCATCTTTCAAAAGATTACAATAGTAGAAAAAAGTTCAACTAACTATTTGAAAACTCTACTGTGGTAATAAAGGATTTAAGTCCTTACAAATATCTACCCATAAGGGAAAATAATAGCCTATTCATTTAAAATTTATCATGGATAATAAAACTCTTCTCATTGCTTTGCAAATCAAACCTTATATCATTAGAATCTCTAAAATAAATTAGAGTATGCAAAATGAGCCCTAATGTGGCAATACAATAATCCAACATATACTAAAGATAGAAGCACTACTCTTAGCAGAAGTAGTTTAAGCTTTCGAAGTCTCCCCTGATGGACCTGTATGACAACTCTCACTTACAAAAATGTTAAATCAACGGGGTGAGACAAAAGCCTCAACAACCAACATTCCATCTCATCAGGCATACGAGTAAGTGCCTAGAGGTGCCAAATGGGACAATTATAAAATCATAGCATTATGAAAATACCATATATATGCGTGTATATCAGTTCACAATATCAAAATCTCATTCCCATATTCATCATATAAGTGTATAAGAATCAATACATAAGAATTTATTCTTTATCCTCCCTTATTTCATCTACATATATATATATATATATATATATTCACAATATTGTAACCTTATTCTCATATTTATCACATAAATGTACAAGAATCAATGCACAAGAATTTATTCTTTGTCCTCCTTTATTTCCTTTGACTGAACCCATGGGCTAGCATTCACCCATATAACTGGTAGTTTAACTTAACATTCTCACCAATCAATTAATATAGACCAGCCAAAATCCCCAGAGTACAAGACCGGACCATGGGTTCCCCCTCTAAATACATTAGTGGAGTGTCAAGGCCCTACTGAACACAATTGGGCCAAAGGACTAACCAGTGTACAGCTGGAAGTTCACCACCTTGTTTCCTCTTTTTACACAAGAATTCACCCTCTTATTTCCTCTTTAAGTAACAAACCATCAAATCAACATTCATCATCCCCTCTCATATAAATATGTGTGATTATAACATATCATTATCAATTCACAGTTATCAAAAGGATCTTTTCAATCTCATAAATACATACCAACTCATATAATATAATATCAGTAGTCATTTTCTCAATGAAAATAGGTCCTACAAGGCTATTTATTAACAACATATTTTTAAAATCCACATCACATATCAATAGTCAAATTTATAATTCTATATAACTTACAAACATCATGCCAGTATGCACAACAAGAGGAAAGTGGTTACTTCTCGACAAAGCAAATATTATAACCACAAGCTCCGAATTCAAGAGCTCAAATATACACCAAAAATCAATTTACAACAATGAATTTATTATGTATTAATAACTCTTTGATTTATTGGAAAAATTAATTTATTTAACTTAATCTATAATTTCTAAATTTTGAATTAATTACTCCTAAAAATTTCAATTTCATTCTAAAATCCCAATTATTAATTTAAATATTTTTCTTAACTCAAATAACCTAGTTAAGTAATTGATTATGATTAATTTCATTCCCTTACATAAAAACCCTAATTAAGTTTAGAACATAAAATAACTAAATTATAAATTTTCATCTTAAAAAATATCTAAACCCGATTAAAACCTCAAGAATACTTCTGATAATCCAAATAAATCATTTATCCTAAATTTAATTGATTAAAAAGTCCCATTTAGAATTATTTATAGATTAATTATATAGAAAATTCATTATAAAATCTTATACCGACTGAATAACAAATATAAACCAATTAAAATTCACTATTACTCCTCCTCTATATTCCTATAGTCATATACTGATAAATCTTAAACTTGCCCAAAATTCTAATCCTAAAATATTCTCTAACCAGAAAGAAATTACTATCATAAGAAAGAGAAAATTATTTAGAAAATTCTTATGAAGAAAGCTTTGTGATTAGACGAGAATTTTAATATTTTCTTGATTTCTAAAACTGTAAAAATTGGGACGGCTCCCAAATCTCTACTTTGTCAGAGACGAAGTGAAGGAGGATTGGGGGCATTTATAGAATAAACACTCCTCATTTTTCTTGCCGTATGTGGCTCCACAATTTAATTTTTTTAATGGGGGCCGCTGCCCCCATTTTCTTCTTTCTTCTATGGCGCCAACCTTCCCCCTTCCCTTTATATTTATTTTTTTATACATATATTTTAAAAGTATATTTTAACCAAATTTCTCTTTTATTTTTATCCTAAAAATTACTACTAAATTTGTAATTATCTCCAAATTATAATTATATCCTATAAATAAATATTAGAATGTTATAGGAATAAGGGAAGACTTAGCATAAGAGGAGGAATAGCCCATATTTTTCTTTGTTTCGTGGCTCGCATACTATCTAAGAAAGGAAAAAAAAACTAGCTTTTTTTCATTTCCTTGCTTTAGTCAAGGTACTAGAGGATTACTTTTCAAACAATAGAAGATTCATGTCAGTGAAGGGCTTGAAACTATGGGATTAAAGTCTCATGACTGTCATGTCTTGCTGAATAACTTTATTCTTGTGGCTATACATGGTACTTTGTCTTATATGGTGCGAGCTTAAATCACCAAGTCATGTTTCTTCTTTAAGTCACTTTGCATTAAAGTGATAGACCCCTCAAAAATTGCTGAGGTTGCTAAACGGAATTATAGCCACATTGTTTGAGCTTGATATATTTTTTCCTTCAGCATTCTTTGACACCATGGTTTACCTAACAACTCACTTGGTTAGAGAGGTACAATATTGTGTCCTGGCCTATTTAAGGTAGATGTACTCAGTTGAATATTTCATGAAGATAATGAATGGCTTTGTGAAAAATAAGAGTCGCCTAGAGGGTTGCATTATTGAACGACATATCTGTGAAGAGGCTGTGAATGCAAGCGATATTGGGGCTTCCCATGTCTCAGCTTTAGGGAAGGACTTGTGGGGAAGGGATCATAGGCAAGAAAGTTATGACCATCTCAAACGAACAGTTGGAGGAAGTACATCTATATGTGATGTACAACTCCGAGGAGGTTGATGAGTCTGTGCATACCTATATACATAAAATTTAGAGGGATAATCCCTACAAAAGAGATAGTTGGTGTGCTAAACAATACAAAATACATTTTATGACATGGTTTAAAGATAAAGTCCTTAGTAAGTGTAATATCCCAATTTTTTGATTAAGGGCAAATCATGATTATTGTGGATAATTATGAATTTAAATTGAATTATTATGTGTTTTATGGCACTATTAATTAATATGTCATAATTATTGAAAAATTGGAAGAATGGAATTATTGGCCATGAGTAGGTAATTAAGGGAGAAATTAATTACTAACTAAGAGAAAATGGGATGTGTGATTAAAATGGCTAATTGAGAGATTAAAGTAGCTAATTGGTGTAAGCCAATAGCAAGTTGACATGTGGAAAAAGGTGTGTAAAAGTCAAAAGGGAATAAAGAAGCTTATTTTCTCTCTCTTCTTCCCTTGTATTCGGCTGGAGGTATGGGGGGAGTACTATTGTTTCTTCTTCCTCGCACTCCATCTCACCATCTCTCTCTCATTCTTGCTCTCTCTCTCGTCAGCCATTTTTACAGCAAAAGGAGGAAGAAGAAAGCTTGAAAAAGGTAAGGAAAATGGCTTCTATTGCTCAAACTTCCTTCTCTAATATTGATCCTTGAGTGATGAGCTTCATTTTGGTGGTTGTAGTTTGTCCATTGGTTGTGGTTTGTGGCCACACAAAATTTTGGAAAGTAGTTAATCAAGAACTCCCTTTGAGAAAGTTGATAAGGTGAGTGAGACCTATCTATCTATCTAAGTTTCATACCATTTGAAATAGTTTCAATTTTCTGGAATTTTGGGCCCATTTTCGAAAATGAGGGCCATTGGGAGTTTGGTATGTGTTTGGTATGGAATTTGTATGTTTGGAATGCATTTTTGGATATATAGATTTGATTGGGTTTGAAATTGTTAAGTGTGGAGGTTTTGAGAGTTTAGTGTTTAATGTTACCCAAAACCAAAGCATGATAATGGAATAGGATTTTGGTGATTTTGACATTCCCATTGGATTCCTTGAGTGATTTTGTGTGGGAATGAGCTTGGTTATTAATTTTGGATTCATTTGGATCACTTGGGAAAAGTTGGAAATCTGTCTTGTTTGAGTTCTGTTTTGCACAGTCCGTTTGTACGAGCGTTTTGAATGACCAAATGGTGTTGGAAAATTCCAAAACTTTCCAGTCTTAAAGTTCACATCCCAAGCTTCAAAATGGACATATATTTTGTGTCATTTCGTTTAGTGTTCTGTGAGATATGGTTGTCCAAAGTTTGGGATTGAAACAGAACTCTGTTTTGGAGTAGTGTTTCATTTTTGGTGATTCTGTATTTGTGTAGTGATTTCCAGTGATGGGACATATTTTTCCTTGAAATAGGACTTATATACCTTTCATTTGGCTTTGGAATCACCCCGTTTCAATTTTTTTAGGATTAGTTATGAATTTTGGAAATTCAGTCAAGAATTAGGGGATTTATTGGCCGCGGCCCAAACCTTTCTGGCCTGATTCTGGCCGCGGCCCATGAGTGGCTGGCCGCGGCCAGTGGCCCTCTGACCATATTTTGGCCGCGGCCCAAGGAAGGGCTGGCTGTGACCAACCCCTGTGTTCCGGCACTTTGAGTTTTCGAAAGGAGATCTCTAACCTATTGTTTCCCAACCTTTTAGGGCTTTTATTAGAGGCATTTGTGGCCTCTTAAGGGTCAATTATGATAACCAAATTTAAGTGTTTCAAGGTAAATAAGTCTTGGAATAGAATATAACTCTTCGTCCCTAATCATGATTCTAGGATACGACATTTGCCCTAAGCGGGAGAGACTGGCGCCAGAGTACGCCCGGAAGGATCAAGGTAGTGACTCTTCTCTCATTATGTATGATGTTTTGGCATGCATAACTTATCGTTGAATTTGTGAAATGTGTGCCATGGTCCATTACGGCGTGAGCAGGTCAGCGTGAGCCATGTAGGGATTGACGGTGGTCATCTCTAGGTCGGCCGTTGAACTGCCATCATAATCAAGATAGATATTGTGAATCCAACCCGTGGGGTGGCGTTTGAGAATCCAGCCGTGGGCTGTGTGTATCTTGCCTGTATGGCTTGTGTATGAAATGCATTATATGAATCCCAGCTGTGGTGAAATGTATTGTGTGGATTGCTGTGATGCAATGCAACGTGAGCAATTCAGCGTGAGCAATCGTAAGGGATGACATGTGTCATACTAACCATTGCCGTTGTAGTTGCTTGTTGTGGTTAATGATTTGCTTACATGCATTATTATTGTATATTATATGATTGATTTGTTACTACGGGGATTCCTTAGAATCTCACTCTCCCAAAAACCAAGTTTTAGACAGGGCAGAAGGATCAAAGGGAAAGCGGGCGATGAAGAGCGGATAGAGCTCTGATTTAGATGTATACTTTGGGTTATTGGTTATCATGTATATCTTTTGGATATTTTTGGGAAACAATTATGTATATTGGGATTGGTAGTATAGTTTTGTGTAATCCCTAAGTTAAGGGTAATGAATTGTGGGCTTTATGCCTTTGTAAATCCCTTATTTAATGAATGGAACCCGAGTGTGTCGGGAATTTGCTTTATGCTCTGATATTTGTGAATGAAATCAACTTGTACAGGCCATTTAGTATTAAAATGTGAATATGAGACCGTCATGAATAAATTTTGTAAAAGTTTTTGTAAGCCATGATTTTGGGAAGTTTGATTTTGTTTAAGTCCCAAAATCATCTAAGGTCTCTAATTCTACATCAATTACGTGTTTATGAACTAAATCTTGGCTTTAATTGTGAAGGGGGTTACAGTAAGTACAGAGCTGATCCTAAATCAGTTTCTAGCAAATTGAAAATTTTAGCATATGGTCTAAGCAATCAAGTGACATTTTATGCAATCTACATTATCAATAGGTTTATTTTCTACCCTAAAGAGCAGGATGATGAAAGCAAAATGCAAAATAGTGGTGTAACTTTGTAGCAAACACCATGCATATGTCGAGTTTCAAAGATAGAAATCCTATCTATGCGAAGTTATCATACTTTAAGATGATTGAGCACATTTGGGAGTCAGATCATGTCAGCTTTTTGATTCTCATATTCGGTTACAAGTGGGTTAACAATAATTATGGCTTGAGAATTGATGACTTAGTATTGATATGATTGAATTTGAACAAGGAAGGGTATAAAGATAAGGCTTTCATTTTGCCTTCTTAGGCTAAACAAGTGTTCTACATTTGTAATCCTTCTTAATATGGATGGTTTATTGTTTTGTTGGCAAATAAAGTAAATGATGAGGAGAATAGAGATGATGCAGTTGAGGATGATCCATTTGAGGGGAGGTCAATCAAAATATCAGAGTTGGATGAAGAAAATGCATTGTACGTCAGATAAAATCATAATAAAGGCATTTAGGTTTCAAAAGAGGGGAAAATTATTACTTGATAAGAAGAGAAAAATTCAAGCTAAGAAGAGTAGCTTACAAAAAGCTAAGGTTAGGAAAAGAAATTGAGACACTTAACTGCAGTCGATCATTTTGGTTCAAGCTTCTATTTTAATTTGATGCCTTTTGTTTGTGTGTCGATTACTGTGTATTTTGTTTCTTGCTTATGTTTTAATTAAGTTGATGTTGTGGCTTTGTGCTTGGACCATTTTCCTACAACTAGGCTGGTTTCATTTTTGTGTTTTGACTATGTATTGTTGTTTCATTGTGTATTGTATATGAACGCAAGGGGAAATCGATAGCAAAACCCCCTACTTTTGTAAAAAAATGTTACATATATATTTGACATTTATTAGCTACTAACTATAATAATATGTTTCCAAAATACCTAACGATTGTCTTTCAATAACCATTATATATGTCAACATGCCTTAATAGATAATGGGTGCTATATTTGAATTGTTAAAAATGTAAACTTCTACATCTATTTAAACATATCTTCGCTTCTCTCTTTCATTTATTTGCACACTTGTCTTATGTCAAATATAACCTACCAACCTTAGAAACCCCCTACTCTGGTTGACTTTTTTTGATTGTCGTCAGTCATCCTCAGTCATACCACACTATCCAAAGACGTGGCCACATTTCCCAATGATAGTTGCATGAGTTGATTCGCTTGTCCTAGCTCACATTTCAGTTCATTAGCACCCTTGTCTTATAGTTTATTGTAACCCACCAATCTCAGAACGCCACTAATCCAATTGAATCTTCTGACTATAATCAGTGGTTCTCAGTGGAGCCACACAATCCATAGCCCTTTCCGTACTTCTTAGCAATAGTTGCATGAGTTGCTTCCCTTGCCAAACTCGAGTTTTCATTTGTGAGCCATAGCTAGGTCACATTTCTTTATGTGGTCTGTTCTCCTTATTTGGAGGTATGATTTTCCTTCTCCATTCTACATTCTCTACTATTCACTTTGCATTTTGTAACTAGGTTTTGACCTCAGTCATCCTCATGTTTTTTTTGGAAACATCCCTTTTGATTGAAGGTTTCTTTTAGTTATAGGAAATTGTCAAAGATCTACTAAGATTTGACTATGTTGATTTAGTGCCAGACCTTCAATGGAGGAATTTACATGTCGGCCATGTGCTAGATTCTTTAGAGGTAAGAGCAAAATATTTTATGCAAAAAAGTCAGTTTGTGTACTGCTTGATGATCCTTTGGACAAAGAGATAGAGTCTTACGATATATGCATGAGATAGAGTTTCTACTTTTGCTTTGCTTGTTTGACTTGACTGTGTAATAGGATATAAGCTTACATATTGATTATAGGCATATAATTTAAGATGGATCAACAAATTCCTGACTTTGTGGCTAAGCTTAATGGAAATATGAGATTAAATCTTGCTTTTGATTGCTTCTTGTTGTGCCAAGTGTCAAGTGATCAAATCACAAAGTGACATGTGTCTTAAAAAGTAGGTCCCTATCCCTCTCTCTCCTATCAGGCATCCCTGATTGGTTAGGGGAAAGAGAGGATTGACAATTTCCTCGGACTCCCAGGTTTAGTGTTCGAAAAGTCAATTACTAGACTGAGCCGGGCACCGGTGGATTCTCGACTATTGTGCTAGGTGTCACCTCGAGAGAGTACTAACACAAAAGTTACTTTATGAATCTCATGATGAAGGGACAAGTTCTACCTTCTTGTGGTGCTAACCTAAAAGTTGGGTCATCATTACTACTTATTAAAGCTACTTTAATAAAGTTACTTTAATAAGCTACTTATCAATGTTTATCCGGGATTCTACTCGAGCTTTTACTAGGGATTGCGTCATGTGTATTGGAGCCTGCAAGATGACCCCAGGTTGGGGTATGTTTGTGGGCCCCATATGGCTCAACATACCAGTATCTTCTTTCAAAAACGTACGGTACACATGTCTGCCCTAAAAATGCCATGTGCACACCTATATCAACATATTTCTCTTAACCAATCAGTCACATACCTCATGACATTGCTAGGTGGCATCTTTTAACCAACCAGATGGCATCGTATATGTATCCTTTGTCCATCTTACTAACACTTAATCATACTGCCTACAAATATTGAGTCCTCTGCCCGATAAGGCCAAATAGCATGGTTCCTGAGAGTCTTTGTATCTCCCATCATTCTCAGGACTCTTCCCAAACTGGGCTTAGTCGTCTACCTATTTCAGGCTTATCCTTAAGTCTCCAGGCCCAAAGTTTGGGATATTACATTTCTCCCCTCATTCAATAAATTTTGTCCTCAAAATTTGAACGTCTATACCTCAGGGATCATTTTAGACACTCGGTCTATCCATCTCGTGGGCAACGTAACAAGCAAGCCACACAAGTAATTTTTTTTCAATCTATCTCTTTTATATGCAAGCTTACTAAGCATGCAACACAATTATCATATTCTCATCAAAGATCTCATATAGTATTCAAAAATTATCACACAACATTCTCATAATTCAGTACACAGTATGTAGCATCCACATCTAGGACCTACTGGTCCATTCTCACAGCGCTTGGTTTCTTAGGCCACACAGCCTCTTTGAGACTCTACTTGGATCACTCTGTGTGCATAACAGGCCTTAAAGCCCCTTCGGGACCCTGACCAAATCACAATATCAGGCCCTACAATCTCTTCAGGACCCTGACCAAATCACACTGTATACATATCAAGCCTTACAACTCATTCTACTCCCACAGCATTGGATATTCTAGTTTTATTGCCCAAGGAATCACCCCCATGCTATTGGCATCACAGGACTTACTGCCTCATCTACAACATGGTACAGTCTAAATATTTTACAGCCTTAAGTTGTACATTGGACACACTGGCCTAATTTCATCACGCAAGGCAACAACCATAGCCCTAAGCACATAGGTCTTATGGCCCAAAGACACTACCCCATGTAAACTTGCACATCGGGTCTTACCACCTTGAGCCTCCGCTCACTGCAATTGTCAAATACGTAACATTCTGCTTGCATATGGACACACTAGTCCCTTAGGTCTTATGGCCTTAGGACATTCGGTCCATTATCTTTGCTATATACATATCAAGTTTAGCAATCTAGTACATACAGTCCATTAGGTATTCTAAATTCATCCTAGGCTCTAACTCTTGCTACTCAAATCATTTATACACTTATGAAATGTTCACAAAGGATTCCAAATAAACCAACCAACCACAATCATCCAGTGATCATTCAGATATCATAACAAATCATATGGCCCTAAGTGTCTACCCGCGTAATAGGCCCCGGGTGACTGCTCGTGCACAATATACAAATCACATGGCCCTGATTGTCCACTGGGGTAATAGGTTGTGAGTGACTGCTCGTGCATAGCAGATATCTCCATAGCCTGGGCATCCACTCACACAATAGGCCCTTGGTGACCACCCCATAAATTTTGAATGCTTATAAAGTCTTACTCCTAAGGGAATCACCCCTATGCTATAGGCATTACGGGACTTACATCCTTGGGTTGTTGCCCGTCAGGTCTGAGGGCCTAAGGACACACTGGCCTAATAGGTCTTACTGCCAGCATATATTCATAACATGAATGTATCCAATGGTAAGCACATACATGCAGAATCATTACTTAAGATAGGAGAGCAAGAGTTGCTTTCCTCTATACCGTCACGCATGTTCTTCTTTAATTTCCTTCCTCATCTTTCTTTCTATAAACGGCACTGGAGCACCCTATGGCAACACATTGAGTCATATAAACCCTTATCTCAAGGAAACCATTCAATGGGAGACTTATTATAATGCACCATTATTGAAAGTCAATGTTCCCACACCTCTACTCTACGGTTCGACATCATGGTGGCTTTACTCTACAATTTGACATCACAGCAGCTGCACACTACAGTTTGACATCATGGTGGCTCTATGTTATGGTACTAAACTTGGTGTTTCACTCAGTCACCTGATGGTTAACCCCTCTAGTTAGAACTCTCTATAGGTAGCTCTCTCCGATCAAATCTCTCTGTAAGTAGCCCTCTCTGATCAGAACACTTTGTAGGTAGCCCTCTCTTATCAGATCCTCTGTAAGTAGCTCTTTCCAGTTGGTCATCTCTGAATGGAAGTACTATTGTAATGAGAATCCAGATCTTATAAGGTCCCTTTTCTCTAGCAATTTCAAAATCTGCTTCTTTAATTCCGTCATGTCATTTAGGGTCATTCTGTATAGGCTTTTGATAATGGTCTAGCTCCAGGCATGAACACAATTCTAAGGGAATATCATATGATTAAGATCTTTCCCTATACTATATTAACAACTAG
Source organism: Inga leiocalycina (assembly GCA_963242795.1). Lineage (NCBI taxonomy): Eukaryota > Viridiplantae > Streptophyta > Magnoliopsida > Fabales > Fabaceae > Inga > Inga leiocalycina. Next base: position 47,942,182 of record OY725324.1, read on the forward strand.
TAACCTCGAGAAACCTCATACACATTTCAATACATTCTAGTACTATATTCTAGTACCTCAGACTATCCAGGTCAATTCAAATTACTAAAGAATCAATTCAACTATTGAGTCTGATTTTTAGATCACAATGCAACTCTTAGAACCTCAACATCAGCTGAGCCGAAAAATCACTTTACTCAATTATACCTAATAGGCATGCTAAAAAAATAAGATCAATAGCGCCTATTCTAACATTCATGATATTCAGGTAATATCCTCAAAACATTACTAAAGGTTGAACATCATCCATAAGGTTCACAAGGTTCAAACTTCCTTAACAGAACCATAGTGCAACCCTATTCATATTTCAACCTAAGCACTATTTCAGCTTAGATCGGATTCAAACCTATCCTTAACCTTCAATATTACCTGATCAGATCCTCTAGGATCAATATATGGCATAATCACCACCCATCATATACCACCATATATTATACCTGCATACCTTTATACATTTTAACTTCTAGTCAAATGTTTCAAATTTCTAAGGTACTTCCCAGGGGTTACCCATACTGGGATTTCTGTTACTAGAGCACGATTAACCGCGGAGTTCCAATGAGATCCGGGGCATAAGTGCTTATACAATGCCATTTGCCATTGGTTATTGGTAGCCTATGCATACCTTTATCCCAGTATGACATCAATTTCCCCAGAGATGCTAGGTACTATCCCTACGGGGAAGTATAAACAGTACCAACTTCTGGGTGTAACCCCCTATATATTCCTGTAACATAAGATGGGGATCTAAATCATATTATAACCCAGTATCATAAACCGTTGGCTATGTCAATTTGCCTACCCTTATTCTCGCTTATAATGCATAATATCAATTCTGATACCATTGGTGTTCTGATACTACCATTATATGTATAGATATATGCATTGATACCGCTATCAAGTGAGCTAGTACCAATGATACCACCAACTAGATAATGGTAGCCCCTCTGCATACACTGATACCACTGGTACTATCCTAATACCACTATTACAAGTGATGGTATCATTACTGTATGCACTGTTACTACTGATACCTCAACTAGGTACTAGCTACTCCTCTATATGAACTAATACTACTACTCTATGATACCACTGATACCACCCAGATACCGCTGGTAACATCTTGATACCATATTACGAGTGATGGTACCATTACTGTATGCACTGGTACCATCAATACAACAACTAGGTACTGGTACCACCTCTGGGTGCACTGATTCCACTACTCTTTGATACAGTTGGTACCATCACTTTGCTATAAAAGCCTCTACCCCATCCTTCTACAAGCTGGTTAACAGACATGAGTGGTCTAACGTTTTAGTTTCCTATGCTATCCGTAACTCCTAGTTATAGCAGCACTATCAGAGGATCACTACACTATTCATATGAGTAGATAATATATCCTAGAGTTAGAATACTTTACTTTGACTAGACCTTCACCTATGAGCAGACAATTTTATTGCCAGAATCACTTCTCTAATACCATTAAATGTAGCACCTTACATTTATGCCCCTTTATTATGTATACGAAAACATTTCTATTCTATTCAATTCGTTAAGGGTTTATTTCTGAATTCTGGCTGTTGAGCCGTTATTCTTACCAAATATCAGAGTTTGTTCTATTTCTAATTCTTATTCGTAGTTGCAGTGAATTTAGCAATCCTGATTACGACTTAATTCTATTACACCCATTCGTACTCTGCATATATACGTTCTTGCCATGCAAATGATTTGTATATAGTAAATTAATACATGCTTTTTCTTTCTCGATTCTTCATCTTCTTTCCTTCTTGTTCATCTTTAGCATTCTTTTCTTTCATATTGTCGTACCTATATGGGTGGTAGGAGCTGAGATTCAGAAGAATCTCAGTAGTAAACCTTACAAACAATACATGTAAGATGAATGCTAATGCATGATATGCTTGCCTTACATAGGCTCATGTTCACATAATGATATTTCACATGCTTAAGTTTTCGTGCAACATATTTATGGCCACAGCAAAAATAGAAACAAAGCTTTATTCATTCATACATGCTCTACATAATCAAGTAAATCAATACAGTAAATTAATACATAGCATAAATATTACATATATGTAAGTAAGTTCACTACCTTTTGTCTTCGAGTCCACTTTTGTACCTTTTCTTCTAACCATCAAAGTTGTTTGAAAATTCTCCTATTCTTCTTCCTTGTCATCTCATGGCCCTAGGTACATAACCATTCATTAGAGCCATGATAAATGAATATCCAATGTGGCTACATAGGCCTATAGGACATGTCCCTTATATTTGGGCCAATATTGGCCTAAATTACTTTAATTGCTATAATTTCGTAGGTTTGACCCAATCTGCCAGTTTTACTGACCAACTTTAAAAAATCATAACTATTTCTATAAACATCCAAATGGGGTGGTTCAAAGCCCTATGTGACCCTTATTAAGTCTACTTTAGGAGAAAAATATCCACCTCTGCCAATTTTACGTACAAAAACCCAGACTTTACAATTAATCCTCATTGCCACAAATGTCTTTCCAGAATTCATGCTTAACTTCATCAAATCATAACTTTTTGTGTACTTATTCAATTGCCGCAAATTACCCATCAAATTAAATCTCAATATACCTACTTTAATTTTGGAAAATATCAGGGCCATTGGACAGATTTTAAACATTTAAAAACAATGCAAACTCTTGATTGCCACAGGTCCAATTTCAAGATTCAATGTCCAACTTTAACAAATAATATCTCACAATCTACAAAATCAAATAACACATATTTTATGTCAAATTAAAACTTATGATGTCTAATTTAAATTAGAAAAGTTTCATAAATTTTGGTCAAGGTTTATTTTTCCAAAATGTTGCCACCAACAATATGACTTCCAGAAACATAATCTGGTAATCACTAATTTCAAAAATTCATATCTCTTAATATACCAATCCAAATGACACATATTACCTATCTAATTAAAACTTGAAAGGTCTACTACAATTCTAGAAAGTTTCAAGGCCATTGGACAATGTTTGGTTACTCAAAAACTCATTACAAACAGACTGCTTCCAAAAAACGAAATCTGGCAGCATTGCTACTTTGACTTTAATCTTTGGGTTTTCAATCCAACCCTTCTAAAATCATGCTCACAACCTACTCCCACACAAAATCATGTGTAGAATCCATTTCTAAGCTCAAAAACACCAAAATCATCTTCTTTCTAGAGGTTTTGGGTCTTAACGAAAATGAGGGGAAATACAAAAACTCAACAAAACCTCAAGATACTCATTTCAAATCGTAGCTTATACTAACCTCTACCTGATTCTACAACCGGTTTGGAATTATGGCATCACTCCAACTAACTAGATGGCACAAAACACCTCAATTCAAAAACTAAAACCATAGAAATGAAGCTCTCAGTGAATAGAACAACTTTTCAGAAGGACTTACCCAACGATAATGACAATTCAGGGTTATAATCGGCTCTGAAGCTTAAGAACTTTTACTATTCACATACCTTTTCTCTTTTTTCTATTCTCTCACCATCTTTCATCCTCTTAAAAATCCTCTTAGTAAGTAAAGATTACAGAATGCAAGTAAAGCACTAAGCATAAGAATTCAATAGTAGAATTTGTATTTCAGAAAACAATTTGAGTAATTAAGGTGACCTTTTGTAATCAGGAAAGCACGGATTGTCCAAAACCCTAAAAGAGAAATTAAGTATAATATCATAAGAGAATCAAATTAGTTATAACTACCTAATTCAAAAGCAAATAAATAGATGAAGAACATCCGTATAGTAGGAGATGGAAAATAACAACATCCTAAGAGCGATGAAAGTCAAGCATACACATAGCATAATTTATTTTTCCACCGACCCGACAGGTAGTGTTTATTACAAAATAGTACACATGTTTTCAATAACCTGAGTAAATCACAGTTTTCATATTTCACAAATTAATAGTTTCACTAAGTTTACAAACCAAAATCCTAAGCTCAATAGATCCAAATTTTGACAAATACCTACCAAGATATCAATATTCAAATAGAAATTTTCCTTTAACGAGGACTTCTTTTGCGAGCAGAGAAACTCAATTAAAGCAGAATTCTCAACCGGGGCTACTCAGTGAGCTATGAAATTAGTCGAATTCCTAAAATCGATCCATAACAAGAAATGAAAGAACATTAATAAGACTACACAAACTATTCGAATTTTATGTAGCAACCATACCATATTACGAAAAAGGAATTACAATGCTAACGAAGCTAGTTCAGGAGAATTAAACACAAGGACCCCCATAAGCAGGAGTACTAGCCTTAATCTATGAAATTGCAAGTAGAATTCAAGCTTTTGTGAGATTGTATAATAGTAGAGCAAAAAAGCTAATGCGTATGGAAGAACAAGTTGAAAGTAAAACTAAAAGCCAGATACAAAAAGGGGGAAAATGTCAGAATTATGTGATGTGGATTGATATTGAGATCCTAACCATAGCTTCTAGAAGATGAACCGTGCGAATAGAGACTGAACAAGAAGATCCGAAGGCAACACTCCAGAAATCCATGAGTGAATACTGTTGGGGTCTTTTGTGGATAAAGATTCTAGCTCGAGCAAATCAACTTCTGAATCTAGAAGAGCGTTTGTAGTGGAGACGACTGAAGCAGAGGGGAGAAAGAAAAGAGGTTTGCATCTAGAAGAGGTTTCATTCACCCCTCTAGAGCCGACCCATAAATGAGGGAAGATCAGAGTGCTTTACTCAGCCAATCGCCCCTAAACCACACTGGAGAGATCCCACAAACACCGTCGCACACGATGCTAGCTTCCGTTTGCCGAAGTTGTCGCCTTTCAGGGTTCACCGACCTAGCCAAATCTCAGTAATTGAATGAAGAAAGAAGCTCCAATTTCCTTATCTCTTTTCCCCATTCTTAAGGGTATTTTATACTTTTCTGAAGTGTAATTTATTACAAAATGGTCCCATGAAACTTGACAGTAATTTGTGTTAGATCCACATATTTTGATGATAACAAAGATTGGATATATACTACAAAAGCTTTTGATAATGAACAAAAGAGATTTGAACAAAGTAACTAAGTATTTGGTGGCAGGGAAGGCCATTACTCGAGTAGCTATTTGAGTGATGAAGAAGAACAAACAATTACTGAATAGGAGAAAGCTTCATTGGTAGATTTCTAAAAGGATCACTCGAGTAACCACTCGAGTGCTAAACCATCCTTACTCGAGTAACCACTCGAGTAATGTGTACAATACTCATCCAGAGAAGTTTCTGCTAAGTTTTTAATGGTGTCACTCGAGTATCCACTCGAGTAATAACAAGTGATCACTCCAGGGACCCCTCGAGTAACCAGGTGAGTTTTGAGGCAGTAAAGTTTCTACCAATATTTTGATAGGATCACTCGAGTAGCCACTCAAGTGATAACTCTGAATCACTTGAGTAGCAACTCTAGTGATTAGGTCAGAGTCCTTGACTTAACTCTTTGCCAAGTTTTTCAATGGCCCACTAGAGTAGCCACTCAAGTGATGACTTTGAATCACTTGAGTAGCCACTTTAGTGATCAAGTCAAAGTCCTTGACTTAACTCTTTGCTAAGTTTTTCAATGGCCCACTCGAGTAGCCACTAAAGTAAAGGACCATGATCACTCTAGTAGCCACTCGAGTAATACAGTATAGAGAGTATGATCTTAATCTGTTGTTTATTGATTTGTTATCCATATGATTAATCTGTCATTGTATTAGTTTCCAAAGTGTGTTTACAGAGAAATAATAAAGAAATCATGCATTGAGAGAAAAGTCAAATATATCGTCCCCAACGTCTGAAACTCTCACTTAAAAAAAAGGTAGATTATTTTGGCTTTATTACCTCTTTTTGTGTTTAGCCGAGCTGGCAAAGAGAAAGCAACCAGAAATTTCCAAGTGGGATGAAGATCCTACCAAGAAAGAGACAACTACCATGACTTCTTCAAACAATGCCCTAACTGGATATGTTGATCATATGATGTATTGTAAATAAATCATTTCCTTTTCCACTTTTTCTCACATAAATAAATCAAATGTTGATGGCATATATGTTTTGTATCACATCTAGTATAATACTACCTCCTATCTTTAATATAAAATCAACTTTTTAATTCAATTTCTTCATTAAAATAGATATTATACTAAGCACAATTGAAAGTGATAGTAGGCTTTTTTATATATTAGTGTAATGTTCTTTGTATTAATAAATAATTATAAATATTACATGTTAGGCAAAGGAAAAGAATGATAAAAGCAATGGACAACCCAACACAAGTCCTCATTCTAGCTTGCGTTCTCTCAGCATCCATTCTCATGTACCTCAGATTCATCAAACGAGTGTCCAACAAATCTCCGAAAATCAAAAAAGATAATTCAAACCCCATTCACAAATACACAACTTCTATCTCATCATCTTCTTCGTTGTCTTTACACAAGTTCCCACCAGGGCCTCGCCCCTACCCTATCATTGGAAACATCTTAGAGATCGGCTCCAACCCTCTCCTGTCTATAGCCAACCTTTCCAAATCTTATGGACCCATTATGTCACTCAAGTTAGGCACAAGAACTGTCATAGTCATCTCTTCTCCAAAAATAGCCAAAGAAGCCTTTAACAAACTCGACACTTCAGTTCCGAAAAGTTGAGCTCTATTTTCAGGATCCCTCCTTTTCTTCACGATCCTATTTTCAATTTTGCTCCAGCCGAGCCTTTCCCGATTGTGCTCGAGCTCTCAGCCACCACAAACTCTCCGTAGCATGGATTCCAGTTTCGCCTCAGTGGAGAGCCCTTAGACGTGCTTGTGTTACAGAAGTATTCTCCACTCACAAGCTAGTCTCTACCCAGTTTCTACGCCAAAGAAAAGTTGAGGACTCGATCAATCACGTCCATCCATATTCTATGAAAGGCGAGGCTATTGATCTCGCGGAGTCTGCCTTTACCACAGTCCTCAACTCAATATCGAACATGCTTTTCTCTATGGATTTTGCTGGGTATGGTTCTGATAAGTCTCGCGAGTATAAAAATTTGGTCGTTGGGCTAGGGGATGTACATGGAAAGCCCAATGGTTATGATCATTTTCCTGTTTTGAGTTTTCTGGATCCACAAGGAGTTCGTGGGAGGACAAGCACTTACTATAAAAAGCTATATAAGCTTTTTGATGATATTTTGGAAGAGAGATTGAGTTTCAGAGGTTCGAACACGAAGTCAAAAGATTACAATGGCGTTTTGAATTCATTTATGGATATCATCCAAGAAGAATCTTCGCAATTGAGCCGTGCTGATGTTCTTCATTTATTCCTAGTGAGTATAATAGTTCAGTTTAATTTGAATATTTTTCATCTCCAAAATAAATTAACTTGAATTCCCTTATTTTCTTTCTATAACTTAAGTCTAATTTGAATATTTTTCATCTCCAAAATAAATTAACTTCAATTCCCTGGTTTTCTTTCTATAACTCATTTTGAAAAAAATTCTCTTTATATGAATTACTTCGTTTATCAAAATGGTTCAAGGTTGTTGAAAGAAGTAATATACATGCATGTATTAAATATTTACATTATAAGATTAATTTGTTCATTGAGCATTTAATTTACTAAGAAAGGAGATATGAATGAAAGCAAAGTTTTCTTTCCTTTTTATGTTTATTTTATCCTACAGTCTAACACAGATCTCGTTTTAATCTAATTTTAAGTCAAACTACACATTCATATCAAAAAATAAAATATCTTCTTCAGCAAGATAAATTTGCTGATCAAGGGGGTTCCAAAATTCATTGTGAGCATTTAGAGATTTATTTTTAAAAAAAGAAAAAAAGAAAGTGCGCGTTTAAGTAATTTCCTTTATTTTTAATTATTCCTTGTATAAGTTGTGGCATGAAAGTCAAAAGAAAAAGAACTTTCTATATTTTATTGGGATCCAGTTGAATTGGGACAGTAGATCTGGACCATTCAAATATGATATAGAAGGTCCAGATGACATCTTTTTTTACTAATGAATTTCAAAGAAAAAAATTATTTTTTTAAAAAAAATGATACTCCCTCCGGTCCTAATTATAAGACAAAGTTGACTTTTTTGGAGAAATTAAGGAAGCCAATTAAATCACTTTAGAATATTTTTATTTTTATTTTTTTCTTTAAACTAATTAGTTTGACTAATAAGCTGATATATAATCTAAGGATACTAAAAATATAAATACTCTTAAGTGATTTAATTTTCTTCCTTAATTTCTCCAAAAAAATCAACTTTGTCTTATAATTAGGATCGGAGGGAGTAGTTAAAAAGATTATCTATATTTTAGATTCTATACCTATTAAAATAATTTAATTTTTATATTTGGTATAAATTTTTATTTCAATATATGTAAAATTTAAAATAATTATAATATTATAACTATCACTTATAAGAAAAATAAATTTATCATTTAAAAAATTACATATTAAAAATTTTAAATTAAATCGCTCAGTTTAGATTTGAAGACATCTAGATCTCATCATTATGATGAACATTGAATGAAAACCATATTTTCCTTTAAAATTGGTCATGAAAATGAAATAAATATTTTGTAATACAAAATAGAAAACAACATATTATTGTTTTTTTTCCTGGGGCTATTATTTTTTCTGGAAAAAAACTTACCTCCAACTTTTTCTATCATGTTCCTCTAGTTCTCCAATAAGTAAATGCCACTTTAAACACGTCAATGTTAAAGCACTACTATAAAAACTGCTTTTAACGTCTATTTTGTTGGGCCTTTTAACATCTGAAAACAGGGGTACATCTATCTGAGCGACATAGAAAAAATTGATAATAACGTCCATAAAACGGGAGACGTCTTTAGACTGGACTTTAGACGTCCCCACTTCAAACTGGGGACGTCTAAAGTTGTAGGGACACTTTAGACATCCCCAATTTGAAGTGGGGACATCTAAAGTATGACCTTTAAACGTCCCCACTTCAAACTGTGGATGTCTAAAGTGGGGCTAGATTGACTCTAAACGTTCCCAGTTTGAAGTGGGGACGTCTAAAGGTCAAACTTTAGATGTCCCCAATTCAAGCTGGGGAAGTCTAAAGTGTGTTTTAGACATCCCCATTTTAATGTGGGGACATCTAAACTAACACCTAAAGTGTTTTTACGTCCTTTTTTATTTAAGGACTTTAAAAGTTTTTTTTTAAATGCCCTTTTATATATATACTTCACAGTTTGGCAAATTTAAAATGCAGAAATAGAATAGAAGAAAATATTGAATAAACTAGAATGGAAACAACAAAAGTTTAGCACTATCTAATAAAAATGTTATCCAACAATCTAATACTATGTATAACAAAAACTCTAATTATATGTACAATATGTAGAAGCACCACAAAGTGTGTCCTCTACGTACACAAACTACTAATTAATTAACTAATATAAATAAAAACTTTACTCTGACATACGTTGAAGAAGATGTCCAGCTAAAAAGTCATTGATCAAATTAATGTCTTTTATAAAAGTAGGCATCTTCATTGTCAAAAATCTACAAATTAGAAAATAAGCTTAGATGAAATAATAAATCAAGTGAATGAATTAATTTGCAATTAAATTACAACACCAAAAATATTACCCTATTAACGATCCTCATATGAATTGGGTAGTTGTAATGTCTTTCTAGAGGCCGCTTGCGACTTTTGGGTTAGTACAGTTATTGGCCCACTGTCAACTTCATATAGGCCTACAAGGTTGCACACAAGAATGGGCCAACACAAGATCATGTTTAATTTAGGGTGGATGAATTTTATATTTATATATATATATATAATATAAAATTCGTTAATAATATTATATAGATATATATTTCCGAAATATATATCTTATATGTGTGTGTGTGTGTGTGTGTATTATATTATATTATATTATTATATTGTGTTAGTTTTAAATTTAATCTATTAAGATATATTAAATTTAATAACTAACATGATAGAGATATAATATCTCAGATTTAATTTATGAATATAACTTAAATCTAATGGCTCTTTATTTGGATTAAATAAATAGGTTAAATTAAAACTATTAGACAGATTTAATTTAAATTGAATTTATTTAATTAGCTCATCAAGATAATTAATTGTTAATTAATTTCAAAATTAATGAAGATTAATTTTGAAATTCGAATATAGCCCTCATAGATTAAAAACTTAATAGAGCAGATATACTCATACACGTATGAGAATTCAGAGATGTAAGGGAAACCCTAGGAGACATTTGGAGTCACTAGCACATAGTCCCTATTGGAGAGCATTCGCTTGGATACCGGTAGAGGGAGCAAACCTGAGGTGTTGGCTGCTAAATATCGTGGAAACCCTAAGTTCCAAAAGGTACGAATCTTTCTAACTCGATTTAAACGTTATTGATAGATCCTCGATTAGGATTGGTAAAAATTTTAAAATTTTAAAATTTTTTCGTTGTGCCTGCTGATCCTAATAGCCACTAGGTTGTCGAGAGTACTATAAATCAAAAGTAAATGGTTAAAATCAATAAAGGCATATCTAAAATGACCGTCAATCAAAAAAACTTGATTTGAAACTACGTACCTTTGGATACAACCATTTTGGGTATCTGCCACCTCTATGATCGCGTGGCCCGCTAAGCACTCGATATGTTTGGGTTGTACTATCATTAAAATGAAAATCAACAGAAATTAGAACAATTCATTTAAGTCAACAATAAAGAATCAATGAAATACAAACAAAATAACTTATGTGTTGAAGACGTTTTTTGTTTCTGCGTCTGGCCTTTTACACTAGGAACCAAACTAGAAACTATGGTGAGCTGAGACAGAGAACACACACACTCCAGTGGTAACTATAACAACATATACAGATTAAAATGAAGTTAGATGACAAGGCAATTATTTATTAAAAATCTTAAATAGGCAAAATTAAAATGCATACCCTTAAACAATCGATGCTATATAACAACGATAGTTGTTATCTCCCATTGTGAAGCCCGCATAGTGAGTCCTTGCTGCCAGTGTATTCTTATCCCTTGTTGTATTTGCAGGACACAAGAATTCATATAAATCATGTCTTTGCATGTCAATGCATATACGATGGAAGGAGCTATAATAGAATTAAAATGATGAATGTATTAGCTAGTAAATATATGAAACCAAAAAACCACTTCACTAAATGAAGGAAAAAATGGGAAATAAAAAAATTATAGGATTGCAAATTTGACCCATCCTACATCTATCTCCTCCAACTTGATGAACTGTTTAAGGTCTTCTTTATCAATTGTGAACGGATACTCTAATTTCTAGCCCACAATCCCTAGAGGCATATGCAAATCCATTTGGCAAATGCCTTTATAGATATGCTGTAGTCATGCTAAGAAGGGTCATTTTCCTACTTCCTACTTGTTCTTTTAGAACATAAAAAAACATATTGTTAGTAGGATGCGAACAGATCTCAAGTAAAAGTGAGGTAGTTCCTACTATTGGAGGTGTTGCCGCTGAGCCAATAAGAATTATAGGCCAAAGGATGAAAGATCCTCTTGCATGATCTATCATGGCAACCTCGTCATTAGGAATAGGGATGGTTGTACCTTCTTCCCCCTCTCGAACACACGTCACAGTCACCCTACATAAATGTCATGGAATTTACTGATGATGGTGGGTGGTAACTTGTGTGTGAATGAGAGCATCTGCAACTACACGTAGCAATGGGGCATCCAAATAGAGAATGGAAGGTTCACCTAGTGCTGGAGTGGGAGAAGGGTTGCTAAGTGGTTCCTCCATCGGGTTGTAACTTCCTTTGGTACTGTGGAAGGCCAGGGATGAATGGGTTTTATGCTCGAAAGTTGTCATCTGCGATTCAAAATTCTTTGTCATTTCAGCTCGTAGCTTTGGCAATAGCTCTTGTCAAAGCTTGTTGCAAAGGTTGACCTCAAGCTCTTGTGAGACTTCCTGGTGAATCTTGGCCACAAGCTTCCTACTGGGTTCAGCTTGTGAAGAATAAAAATGTGAGGCTCAGCCAAAATATTTCACGACACAAACTCTCCCAACCTCCCCTCGAACATGACCAAGGTGATCTGCCTTCCCAATCGCCATTAACAAGATGCCCATCTCTCCATTTGGAGTGAATGAACTTTGGCTACTATGATCTTCTAGTTCATCCTGCAGCATAAAGGTTATCGTAAATGAAAATTAAGCACTCCCAATAAGAAAAAAAAACTTTATACTTATGTTATAACTACTTACAATCCTCGCAGAAACCTCAGTAACAATCATATTTATGTACTTCCCACCCTTAATCCCCCCTACTTTCCATTTTTTGTGACTTGGAGGAGGTGGTGGGGCCTGGACCACAACGCTAGGATTTTATGTGGCTGCTTCCTTCATTTTCTCCAACTCTTCTGCCATCATCCTTCACTCAAGATTCTGGTAACCACCACAAGGCATGCAATGCTGATACTTATTAGCTACTTGCCTCTCTATATTTTCTGCAATTAATTCCTGTGAAAGGAAAACAATGAACACTAAATCAATAATGTCAACTATATTCAAATAAAACACTATGATGAAAAAAATTTACCAAAAAGTTAGGATCTTCTCGTGCTACCATAAACAACCTCCAGTCCTCTGGAGACAAATACGAATAATGCTGACATGGATTCTCACCCCTCAGGTCCCCTCGAATGTACTTTCGTGTAAGCTTGTTCTTGAAATCTTTCCATTATAGACAAACCTCCCTCATCCACTCCTTGTACATCACCGCGGTGTTAGGGACATTGAAGGTTTGCTGCAAGGTAAAAACTTAAGATAATTATATTTGAAGAAATAGGAATAAAGCTATAAATGCAGATGTATCGAAACTTATATACCAAAAGTTGTTGTCAAATCATGTCTTTCATTTTTGGTGGAACCAACTTCCAATTATCATAGATAATGTGAACTTTGCTTCGACCCAAATAACCTAAATTGCTAATGAAATGGTCTTCCTCCAGACCAGTTGATTTCATATTGTCATCAAAGTCAATATATAGCCTCTCCTGTTGATGTTGATGATGTGCTACTAATGCTTCCATTTTTGTGCTGCCTCTAACCCTTCTTCTCGCAACAGGTTCACGGCTATCCATTTCATTATCCTTATCACTTTTTGAGTCACTAGAATTGTCCATATTCCTGTAAGCACAAAAATTATTGTCAGATAGGTGAATAAATTGTAATTAAATAAATAAACTAACTAGTTATAAAACAAACAGCACATATTACTATTTTCTAAGTTAAGCTCTTACTCTATATTGTTTCCCATATTCCTTCACCATGATCATTTCTTACAGCATATTCTTTATCATCTACCAATTCTACTTCTTATATGAAACCTTTTCCTTAAACCACTCTATGAACGTCTTGTTTTGCTTAATAGCAATCTGCATGTCATTCTTCCTTGGATTCATGTTCTTCAATCTCTTTCTATGTTCATCTATGTACGGTTGAACTTCTTCCATGTTATTCAGGATATACAAGTGTGCTTACAACACCTTTTCACGAGGCATATTCTTTACTTTTAGTCCTCGTGTTCCCTTGCTTCTCCCCTCTTCATGCCAAGACTGTTCCTTCTTCCTTGATAGATAATTGCTATAAAAGTCCATAGCCTCTTCAACTATATATCTTTCAACTATTGAGGCTTTTGGTCGATAGGGATTTTTAGAATACCCTTTTAGGATCTTAATGTATCACTCGAAAGGGTACATCCACCTCAGGTAAACTAGACCACAGAGGCTTACCTCCCTTACCAAATGAACCATCAAATGCACCATTATATCGAAAAATGAAGAAGGAAAGTGCATCTCTAATTGGGACAATATAATATAACCCTCAGCTTCCAGTTCATCCAACTTTTCAGTGTCAATGACTTTGTTATAGATAGCCTTAAAGAAAATACACAATCTTGTTATAGTAGTTCAAACTTCATCTTGCATAATGCCTTTATTAGCTACTGACAATAGTTGTTGTATCAACACATGACAATTATGGGACTTCGTTCCCACTAACTTCAAATTGTCCATTGACACACACCTTCTCACATTCAAAGAATACCCTTATGGAACCTTAATTTCATGCAAGCACCCACACAAACTTCTTTTCTCCCCTTTTGATAGTGTATGCGCTGCTGACTCCATGTATGCCCTCCTACCATCATCTCTTAGTTATGAATGTAACCATTCTCTTATTCCCATATCAACAATGTCTAGCCTTGCACTAATCCCATCCTTAGTCTTCTCTTATATGTGCAAAACCGTACTGACAAGGCTATCACAAATGTTTTTCTCCACATACATCACATTAATATTGTATCTCACGTCAAGACTACGCCAATATGGAAGATCAAAGAAAATTGTTATCTTCTTCTATATGTTCTTCTCACCCGCAGTCTTCTGATTCTTACTGAACAAGACATTAATATGTTTGACCCGACTATAAACTTCCTCTCTGGTTAATGCCTTTAGAGCCATTCCATACTTCGGCAGCCCGTTAAAATGCTTTATTAACCTATGATACAGGTGGAACTTATGAAGAAACCTCCTATAACCAAGGTAGACCATTTTTCTTCCATGTTTAAGTTGATGGAAGTGAGTGTCTGCTTCACAGATAAGACATGCTTTATGCCCCTTCACATTATACCTTGACAAGTTTCCGTACACAGGGAAGTCATTAATCATGGTCAAAATCATTGCACGTAGCTTGAAGGACTCCTTCATATATGCATCTACTCCTTCCTTCCACAACTTCTTCAAGTCCTCAATCAAAGGCACCAAGTAGACATCGATATCGTTCCCTGGCTATTTTGATCCAGAAATAATCATAGAAAGCATCACATACTTGTGTTTCATATAAAGCCAGGGAGGCAAGTTGTATATTACAAGGAGTACTGGCCACACACTGTGTGTGCTATTAAGAGTTCCATACAGATTGATGCTATCTGTACAAAGCCTAAGCCAAAGGTTTCTCAGCTCGCTGCCAAATTCAGGGAACATTTCATCTATTTTCTTTCACTGTGGAGAGTCAGCCGGGTGCTGAAGATATTTTCCATGGGATATTCTCTCATCCGAATGCCATCTCAACTTCTTCACTTTTTTTGTAGTCCCAAACAAATACTTAAAACAGAATATTATTCAAAGATACCATAAAACCTTTAAAGGTTGCCTTTTAGTTGTTCCATCGCCACAACTACCATCTTTCTTCACTTTGTATCGTGCAGTTTGACACTTAGGGCACTCACTCAGACCTTCATACTCCTTTATGTATAATACGCAGTCATTAGGGCAAGCATGTATCTTTTTATACTTCATAAGCATCGTAGACAAGATTTTTTTGGCCTCATGCATATGATTTGGAAGTATATTATCGTCTAGAAACATATCACACAACAATTCAAACAGCAGTGTGAAACTACTATCAGTCTACCCACAAGTTACTTTTAAGTTAACCAAATGTAATGTTCCTGTTAGCCGTGTATACTTATTCCCAGGGTACAACGGTGTCTCTGCATCACTCCGCAAGCTGTCATATTGATTCGACTGCGTAAGGATTCTACCTCAACATCATGAATCATTCTCTCCATTCTATCTTCATCTATGACCTCCAAAACTTCCTTCTTGTACATCGGACAATCAGTTACTTCCTCACCATGTCATATCCACCTTGTGTATCGAAGATTTATTCTATCATAAAGTAGGTGATCCCTTATAACTTCAACATCACGTCTTCTTTCATTTAAACAATTGACACACGGACAAAAATACATCTTTTTGCTGGAGCATTCCTTCTAGAAAATTCAATAAACTCTTCAACCGTATTCTCATATTCTTTACTTGTTCTCAAAGTGTTCATCCAACTATGATCCATTTTATTACCACCTATGTCATTCCCATTAACACTCAAGTTAAGAATAATTGTCAACACTGGGATTTCCTTTTACTATTTTGTTTTTCAAAATTTTGGAAACATTTCCCCTTAGAAAAGAGACATCCCAAAATCAAAATAACAAACCGTCTCAGCATAATTTAAATGAAACTAAACTAATTAAGGCAATTCATATTCAGGACAATGTATCATTGTGATTTTTTTACCAAGCAACCCATGCCAAGTTTAAAGCTTCCAACTGAACAATTTTCAAGCCTCCACAATTTTTAGATAAGTATAATTCATCCCATCACAAGAAATAAGCTCTATTAGAATGCATGTACCACCCTAAAAAAACTTTCCATCTTCATAGCTATTTTATGGCATAATTGATGTGAAAATTTCATTCATGAAAACGGGTATATTAGCACATATGTAAGAGAATTCTTTAATAGAACAAGTATTCCTGCTTGTGAAAGAAGATGACTCTTTATTAGAGTTTAAATAATGACAACAACAAAGCTGGTACAACTAATTTCACTAAGGACAATAATGTCATTTCATTAAGAAAAACTTAATTTCAGAGTGGCTTATACAAATATTGCACAAATCAAAGTCATCATTTCCATATGATATGTTAAAAATTAATATCATGAAAGGAAAATATAGAAGCAACTCATCATCAAAACTAATTAAAAGATAGATGAGTATGTTAAAAAGATTTTCTTTCAATAAAGGAGATGAGCTTTCAAGATATAAAACACGTATGAATGTGAAGCTCCCCTTTAATGAATGCATGGCTTAAAAGAAAAGCATAATGAGAAATATAGTTGATAATTCTCCTAGATTTGTAAAACAATTGAAAATTTTGTAGAGAGGATGAGTATGAAAATATGAAGATTAGAGAGAAATCAAGTTTTGAGAATGATGATGCTAGTCAGGGTTTTAAGCTTGTGACCCTGTATCCCTCGAGTAGTTACTCGAGTAATTCCACTCAACCATCACTTGAGTGATGCAACTCAGAGACAGTGGATACTCTAGACATATGACCGGAGATTTTGAAACTTTTACCACATTGCAACCTAAGGAAGGTGAAAAGATAAAATTTGGAGGAAATCAATCTAGAAAGATAGCAGGAATTGGTGAAATAAAAAACGACAAAGGAATACAATTCAAAGATGTATATAACATTAAAGGCTTGTGTCATAATTTGCCAAGCATAAGTCAAAGCGCAAATAAAGACAACTAGATAATATTTTATTAAGAGGAATGTCTGATTGTCAACAAGAAAGACTTACAACTTGATAGGAAAAATATCAAGGCAAAGCTCAAAGCAAAAAGGGAAGGTAACTGCGATATACTTGATATCAATAGAAATAACTCTGAAAATTCTTTTTTGAGTAATGCCGATGAATGTTGGTTATGGAATAAGAGACTAGCTCATGTCAACATGCACTAACTAGGCAAACTACTCAAAAAGGATTTAGTTCTTGGATTACCCAAAGTAAGTTTTAAAAACGATTTGATTTGTGACGCATGTCAAAAGGGTAAACAAACTAAATCATCTTTCAAATTGAAAAATGAAATTACAACAAATCGACCACTTCAATTGATACATATCGATTGAGTTGGTCCAGCAAGAGTTAAAAGCATTGGTGGCAACTTATATTCATTGGTCATTGTTGATGATTTTTCTAGATTTACATGGACTATTTTTCTGTCATCAAAGAACGAAACCTTTGTAGAATTCATTGTTTTTGCCAAGAAAGTACAAAATGAGAAAGTAATGTCTATTGCAAGCATCAGGATAGATCATGGTAGGAAGCTTGAAAATCAAGTTTTTGAAGAATATTGTGATATTAATGGTATTGATCACAACTTCTCTGCTCTAAGGACACCTCAACAAAACGGAGTTGTGGATCGTAAGAATAGAGTGCTCACTAAAATTGCTAGTGCAATACTGAATGAAAAAAACGTGTCTCAAGTTTTCTTAGCCGATGCAATGAGCACAACATGCTATACTTCAAATAGAGCCTATATTAGAACAAAACTTGGAAAGACACCATACGAGCTATACAAAGGGAGGAAGCCGAACCTTGCTCATTTACACATCTTCAGTTGTAAGTGTTTCATTCATAATAATGGTAAAAATAATTTAGGAAAATTTGATTCTAGAACAAATGAAGGAATTTTCCTAGGCTATTCTAACCAAAGTAAAGTATACAGAATTTTCAATAAACAAACATGGGTTGTTGAAGAATCAATTCACATTATATTTGATGAATTTGAATCCTCTGACAAAACCATTGATGATGAGCAGGAATTTGTTTTAAATCAAGAAAATGATCAATCTATTTCTAAATCTCTTATTCCAAAAGTTGATCAAACCAAGGAAGAAGATCAGTCACTAGGACAACCTAAAGCCTAGAAATACAATAGGAGTCATCCCCTAGATCAAGTCATAGGTGATGTGAATGAAGGAGTCAAAACTAGAAATAGAATTTTTAACGAAGTTAGTTTTTCTGCATTTATTTATGAGATTAAACCTTCTAACATTGACGAAGCCCTATCAGACAATGATTGAGTTATAGCAATGCAAGAAGAACTAAACCAATTTGAAAGAAGTCAAGTTTGGGATTTGGTACCCCGACCTAAGGATCATCCAATCATTGGCACTAAATGGGTATTCAAGAACAAACTTGATGAATCCACAATCATCATCAGAAACAAGGCAAGATTGGTGGCCAAAGGCTTTAATCAAGAAGAAGGAATTGATTATGAGTAAACGTATGCTCCAGTGGCTAGATTGGAAGCTATACGAGTTCTTTTAGCCTTTGCATACATCAAAGGATTCAAACTCTATCAACTGCATGTAAAGAGTTCATTTCTAAATAGCTACATCATGGAGGAAGTATATGTAGATCAACCTCCAGGTTTCAAAGATGTAACCACACCTGACCATGTTTTCAAACTCAGAAAGGCTTTGTACGGTTTAAAACAAGCTCCTAGAGTATGGCATGAAAGGCTCAGTAAAGTTTTTATTGATCAAGGTTTTGTATGAGGAAAAGTTGATACAATACTTTTTACAAAACAAAAACATGAGGATATATTAATTGTGCAAATATATGTTAATGATATAGTTTTTAGTGCAACTAATGAAACGATGTGCAAAGAATTTTCTGAGATAATGCAGGGGGAGTTTGAGATGTCAATAATGGGAGAATTGAATTTCTTTCTTGGTTTGAAAATTAAACAAAGAAAGATGGGAATTTTCATATCTCAAATGAAGTATCTAAAAGAGATATTGAAGAAGTATGGGTTGGATGAAGCAAATGGAATGGGCATACCCATGAGCTCAATCACATTGCTTGATGCGGATGTCAAAAGAAAAGATTACAACATCACAAAATATAGAGGAATGATTGGATCATTACTCTATCTTACTACATGTAGGCCTGATATTCAATTCAGTGTAGGCATGTGTGCAAGATATCAATTAGCACCAAAAGAGTCACATGCTGAAACCGTCAAACGTATCTTCTGATATCTTACTGACACGCCAGAATTGGGTCTCTGGTATCCCAAAGGAAAAAGTGAATATCTAGTTGCATACTCAGACTCTGATAATGGAGGGTACAAGATGAACAGAAAGAGTACGAGTGGATAAGGCCAGTTTCTTGGAGGCTCACTTGTGTCATGGTTTAGCAAGAAACAAACTACAGTGTCTCTTTTGTCAACGGAAGCTGAGTATGTTGCGGTATCAAGTTGTTATGCACAAGTAATATGGCTAAAGCAACAACTCTAGGATACTGGTATTCATTTGAAAGAGACACCAATATATTGTGACAACACTAGCACGATAAGCTTGGCAAAGAATCCTATTCAACATTCCAGAACCAAGCATATTGATGTTAGACATCACTTCATTAGAGATCATGTCCAAAAGAAAGATGTCAAAGTGATATTCATTCTAACTCATCTTTAACTAGCTGATATCTTCACAAAACCTCTTGTAAAAGATCAATTTTTGTATATCAAACGAGAATTGGGAATAGCAAATCCCAATGAATTGTAAGTTATTTAGTGTTTACAAAATGTTAGATGATGTTATTCATTGATGTTTTGATGATTACTAACTTAAGCATCGGAGTTTCTAGCAATTTATTTTGCAAGATCATGATATTCTATTTTGGAGTATGAAAAACAGAGGATAACATTACCGGAGTAACAACTTCAAGTAAAGAGCATTACTGGAGTGAAGCATTAATGTCAAATGAAATGGCACAACGGTTGGAAATGAACAGTCAGAAGGTGAAGAGACAGATTACCTGAGGGAGGCCTCAAGTGAACCTCAATATTACTCAAGTAAGGCCTCGAGTAAATTTGGGTGCAGATCTCAAATTGACTGAATTTCAACTCAAATCTATCCTTAAGAGCCATCAAATGATTGAGGGAATATTCATGGGTAATTACAATATTATTTATGCCAGGTACACACTTTAATTCACTATGTAACATCCTGGATTTTAATTAAGGGATAATAACTTCAAATGATGTAATTAATGTTAATTAAGCATATTTGAAGTATATGTTGTTTGTATGATATAAAGAGCATTAGTGATGATTTAATGAGTATTGTACTAATCAGGGGTAAAACGGTAAATTTACCAACCGTCTGGTTAGCTACGGGTGATAAAACCACTTAGTAATCAAGATCAATGGTTGAGATTGAAAGATAATGGGGTGGAATCAAGTGTGAATGGGAGTATGTGAATTCATAAGGGGAAAGCAAGAGATGGTGACAAGTGTCCAAATGAGAACCCTTGGATGAGTCAACATTTTCAAACTCCTTCTCTCTCCCTCTTAGTTGGCCAAGTGCATGGGAGGAAGGGAAGTGGTGATCATCATCATTCTCTCTCCATTTCCTCCATTTCCACCGGACAAGTTAAAGAAAGAGAAAGGAAGGGTTTGAAATTTGTGAAGGTAAATGATCTTAAATACTCACTTCACCTTCATTGATATTATTCCAATGGTCAAGAGCTTTATTTCCATGTTTTCAGACTTTGGATTTGTGGTGTGTGGCAACTTGAGGGAAATTGAAAGTTGAGGAATCCAAGTTCTGAATTCAGCAAGTGAAAGAGGTAGGTTTTTGATGAATTGTGGTATATATATTAGGATGTTTGCATAATCAATGGAAATTTTGGAAATTTGACCTAATTATGATGTTAAATGAAGGGTAGACTTTGGTGAGAGTGTCACTATTCATTTGGTCAGTTTTGACACTTGGGAGTGATTAGAATTTGATTTGATGTTGAATAAGGGAAGTTGTTAGAATGAGGTTTTGAGTGGTTTGATGATCTAGAGAGAGAATGTGTTGAATGGGTTGAATTTGGGTTGTTTTTGGTTACCAATGGGTTCTATGTGCTGAAATAAGTGAAAATGAGCTTTAACACAAGTTTTAGAACCATTGGAGTGCAATTACTGGATTTTGGAAACCATATCAGTTTCTGCGTTTTGGGGCATCTGTCAGGATTTCTCGAGTGAGAAGGGTCTCACTCGAGCACAAGATGAACATGCTCGAGTGAGCATGTTGTGCTCGTGTGAGGGTGCCTTTTTGGTGCTGCGGGTGAATGTCTCAGGGTATTACTCGAGAGTGATTGCTAAGAGTGCGCCTGGCACTCGCGAGTATTGGGGGATCACTCGAGCACTGGGACTTGTGCTCGAGTGAATCTGTGCCTGGGGGTGGAGTTACTCTCGGGTTGTCACTCGCTGGACCTCACTTCCGTGTGCTCGCGAGCACTGGGGGTCAGTGCTCGAGCACAGGTGTTTGTGCTTGAGTGAAGATGGAGGAAGAGGTTGAGAGATGCTCTCGGGTAGACACTCGCAAGGCCTCACTTCCGTGGTGCTCGAGTGCTGGTGAGGTCTCTGCTCGAGCACAGGTGCTTGTGCTCGAGTGAGAGTGTAGGTTTGTCGCGGGAGTTGCTCTCGGGTAAGCACTTCCTGTCTCACTCGCATGTGTGCTCGAGTGAGATCGGGGGTTGTGCTCGAGCACGGTCTTATGTGCTCGAGTGAAAGGGCCAAAAATCAGTGTTTAGTTTTCTTGTGAGGGATCTTTGGGGATAGTTATCCCAACCCTTTAGGCATATGTTTAGGTATATAATGGCCATCTAAAGAATCCAAATAATAACCAACATAAAGTATTATAGAATTAAGAGCTTGGAAAAGAGATGGACCTATTGTCCCTAATTTGATTCTAGGATTTGACATCTGCCGTCCTCGGGAGCCCACTGAGCCAGTTAACTTCAGGAAAGAGCGAGGTAGTGACTTTTCTTTTGTACCATATGTGATGCACTGTATGTGTGTATGATCATTGATTTGTGATAATCTCGTATGTTGCGACTTATGTGGATATGTGTTAGCACCGTCAGTCCAATAGTCCCTGAGTAGCTAACAACGGTTCGGGTGAAGGTCGTATGCCTTCCCGGCGGAGAAAGGGGATGAGGATGAGGTGTGATTATGTGACATGAGGCCGATAGGCTGATTGTGAGGCCGACGGGCCATTTGTGAAAGCCGGTTAGCTGTATGAGCTATAAGGCTATATGTATGCACGGCCACGCCAATAGTCCCTGAGTAGCTAACAACGGTTCGGGTTAGGGCAGTGTGCCTTCCCGGCGGAGAAAGGGGATGAGGGTGGAGTGTGATATGCCACGCCAATAGTCCCTGAGTAGCTAACAACGGTTCGGGTTAGGGCAGTGTGCCTTCCCGGAGGAGAAAGGGGATGAGGGTGGAGTTTGATATTGGTTGCTGCTGCTGTATGATGATTTGCTTACATGTTGTGTGCTTGTATGTGGTATAAATGTTTAGTTACTACTGGGATTCTTTTGAATCTCATTCTTTCCTTTGAACTAACCTTTCAGACAGGGCGAGTGGCTCCAAGGAGAAGCGCGTGACCCGGAGCGGGTAGAGTTTCGTAGGGACATTTATTTTGGAAATGTTGGTTAGACTGTTTGGATAGGGATTACTGTATATTGTTCGGTTGTAAATAGTTAAAATACTTAAACCTGTAATCCCTCTAGCAGAATTTGAAACTATATATCTATAGTTGAACCCGGGGTTTGCCGGGATTTTGGTTATACACTCTGTCATACGTAAATGTAGTTAAACTGCACAGGTGATTATATTCGATAATCGAACTTGAGACCGAAAGAGGAATGAAGTTTTGAAAATTTCATAACATCCCTAATATTAAAGGGAATTTCAAATGAGTTTTAAACTAATCGACGGTCTCTAATCTAATTTAATTACCAAACATCGAATTATAACTACGTGATTAAAGGCAGGGTGTTACACACTACATTTTAAAATTTTTGGTATGATCACTCGAGTAGCTACTCGAGTGCAGCTAATGATCACTCGAGTAAGCCCTCGAGTGATGTCAGGATTTAGGGTTATTTCAATTGATACTCGGTCATTTCTCACAAAATCTGTAATATCCCAAAAAGTGATTAAGAGCTAATGACTTCAAAAGTGGATGTAATTATTGT
Source organism: Inga leiocalycina (assembly GCA_963242795.1). NCBI lineage: Eukaryota > Viridiplantae > Streptophyta > Magnoliopsida > Fabales > Fabaceae > Inga > Inga leiocalycina. The sequence continues at coordinate 47,965,666 of OY725324.1, forward strand.
TGAATAAACACTTTTGGAGAATGTGTGATGGGAATTTGGATATTTTAATGATTCCAATGGCTTCCTTGTGAAAATTCGTGTGGGGAGAGTGTTTATTGTGAAATTGGAACCATTGGGAACAATTGTGCAAAAGTTGAAAACTCTGTCCATTGAAACTTTGTACAGGGCAGCCAATTTGTATGGACGCTCTAAATAGGAAAATGGTGTCTAAAAATTCTGAACTTTTCCAATCTTAAAGTTCACATGTCAAGCTTCAAAATGGACATATAATTTGTATCATTTTGATTTGTGACCTAAGAGTTTTGGATTTTTGAAGTTTGCCCAGCGAAATTAATTATTTTCTGGAACAGTATGCAAAGATTGAAATTCTGGGAATTTGGTGATTCCTTCTAGATAGATTCTATATTTTTCCTTAAAACTAGACTCAATAAGGGTTATATAGGCTTTGGAATCACTCCAATTCGATTTTTCTAGAATTAGTTATGATTTATCAAAGTTCGGTCAGAAAATCTGCCAACAAATCCGAAAATGGAAAATTTGTGATGGTAACTTTGTAATTATGGGATAATTTGTGATCAGCCCATTTTGGCACAAAATTGGGCCCCTGGACGTGCATATGACTTAACAAGAAGAGGAAAGAGTGGTTGGAATTTAATTGGGCTTGTGAACCATTTATATGTACAAAAAGGATTTGTGTACATAAAGTGGATTTTTGGAAATTTCTAAATATGACATAAGCAATCAATACCATGACATGAGCCTAATGTTATAAAACAATTACAACACCTTTTCCCTTCCATTTCCCGTCGTCTTTTCCAGCAGAACAAAAGTGAGAGAGAGCTTGGAGAAAAATAGAGAGAAGGAAGGAGAAATCTCACAAGGTAGGTCGATTTCTTCAGTGAATTTGTACCTAACGTGTATAACCCTTCTCCTAAGCTATTCCTCTATGTGAATTAAGGTTTTGAAGCAAAGAATTTCATGGTTCAAAGAGGCTAGGGTTCAGCCAAATTTGGGAAAAGCTAGTGGGAGCTTGAGGTAACTTCCAAACTTTCGTATATTGCTTATTCTGGTTGCTGTGGGCAATTTAATCGGTGAAATTTCACCGGATTGCCATTGGTTTTAAAGTTTGGAAATGATATGGCCTAGGGGTTATGCTGCCCAAATTGGGTTTTAATGTTAGTTGTAACCTAATGTAATGGTTAATAAAGTGGTTAGGAGTAGAAAGGAACTTGTTTACGGAGCCAAAATCGTAAAACCCCGATTTTCCCCGGAGAACTCATAAATTTTGGCCAGCTCTAGAAATGGGTCTTAGATTTGGATTTTCAATGATTTGATGGTTCCATTGAGTTCAGGGGTGAAAATTAGGTGGGGTTACAGTTGGTCACTTTTTTGGAAAAAGCCGAAAAAGCATAATTACGAAAACGCCCCTAAAACCCTTAAAGTGGGGCTGCCAAGGGTAAATTTGTAATTTAACATTGAATTTGATAATTCTGAGTACGGAAATGGATTCCTTGGGCAGAAATATGTTAGGATAGCCCAGATTAGAATTTCGGGAAAAGTGCAACCGGACCGGGTACGGCGGTCCCGGGCTGGGTCCCCAGGGCCATTTTTGTAAATTTTCATTATAGACTCATATGGAACCTATTCTAAGTTTTTGAAAATAGGACTTGGGGGTAGGAAATTAATCCACCATTCTTGATTTTGTTTATAGGCTTTGATATTTGCCGCCTTCGTGAGCCAACTGGGGCCGAAGGACGTCAGGAAAGGACAAGGTAGTGACTCTCTCCCTTATACTATGTGTAATGCTCTGTATGTGTGTGTTATCACTGTTCTGTGATAAATCTTTGAGGCTGCTGCGGTTATAGTTGGTGATAGCTGTCGTTTACAGCGCAAGCTGTCGTTATTGTGATTACAGCGTAAGCTGTCGTGTTATGTTTACAGCGAGAGCTGTCGTATTGTGTATACAGCCGTGAGTGCTGTCGTTTGTGGTGAAAACCATGTATCTTTGAGATTGATGCTGCTGTTGCTGTTTGTGATTTATGTACATACTTTGTGTTTATGCATTGTGTGAGTGGTTTGTTACTACTGAGATTCTCTCGAATCTCATTCTTTCCTATGACTAACATTTCAGACAGGGCGTGTGGCTCAAAGGAGAAGCGGCCAACCCGGAGCAATTAGAACCCTTGGGGGTATATAGTTGAATTGGAAACGTTGGTTATGTATTTTGAACTCAGGATTACTGTATATTTTGAATCAGGAACACTACATTCGATTTTGGTTGTGTAATCCCCTAGTGTATACTTATAAACCTTCAGGTTTTTATGTATAGAACCCAGGAGTTGCCGAGGATGCGGTTATAGACTCTGATATGATTGAATGTATATTAACTGCACAGGTAATTAAATTCGAGTATTGAAATTGAGACAAGGATGGGAAAAAGAGTTCTGAAAGTTTTGTAAAAATTTTACTGTGAGTCAGAAAGTTTAAAACGAGGTTAAAGCATCCAATGGTCTCTAATCCGATTTAAATATGTGTTATCGAATTATAATTACGTGTTTAAAGTCAGGGGATTACAAAATCACCTTGAGTAATTCACCTAGTACTCTCACAAAAACTTTTCAAAATCTTTTTCTCTTCCCATAACCGTAAAATTCCAATGATATATGCTTACAAAAACCTCTCAAATTGCCTGAATCTTCTGGCCTAAACCTCACACTCTTGGACTCCATTTTTCAGAGCTCATGCCGTTGATAATGAAATTCTAGAGCTCATGCCGTTGAGACCCTATTACTAATCTTTTCCTTCAGAATAACTTGTTATCTAACTATTGATATTTTAGGTAAGCGGCTGGGTTAACTTGTAGTTCATTAATAATCTTCTTAAGTTTGTTATCAGTTTGCCATTGGTGAGTAATCTTCTCCCAAAGTTCAGTAGAAATAGTGGAAATTGAGAGGTGAAGTAATTCACCATGAGAGGCTCTTGATAAAGCATCGGCAGCCCCATTTTCAATACCTTTCCTATATTTGATTTCATATTCCAAGCCCATTAATTTTGTGATCCAAGTGCAATATAAAGTTGTTGATAACCATTGTTCCAATAAGTGCTCTAAACTACGCTGATCAGTTAAGATAGTAAAAGGTTGTAGGCTGAGGCATTGATGCCATTTTGTGACTGCATGAACAATGGCTAACAGTTCTCTATCATACACAAATAATAAGCGGTTACGGGGAGATAATACCTTACTCACAAATGCTATAGGGTGGCCTTGCTGAGACAATACAGCTCCAATGCAAATGCTAGATTCATCAGTCTCTAAAGTAAAAGGTTAATTGGTGAATGTTTAGAAGCTTAAGTACCGGTGCTTGCAACAGAGCCTCTTTAAATTTGATAAAAGCTTGCTCAGCTGCTTCTCCCTATAGAAAGCCCTCTTTCTTAAGTAACTTAGTAAAAGGATGAGCTAGTAAACCATAAGAGCAGATGATCGACGATAATAACCAGTTAAACTAAGGAACGCCCTTAACTCTTTGACAGATTGGAGAATTGGCCACTGCTTGACAACTTCAAGTTTGGACATATTTGTAGCTACTTTTCCATTGGATATTACTTGACCCAAATATTCAATACTCTATGTGGCAAAAGCACATTTAGACCTCTTGATTAGAAACTGATTGTGTTGAAGAATATCAAAAACTGTCTTAAGGTGAGTCACATGGGAAGTCAAATCCAGACTGTACACCAAGATGTCGTCAAAAAACACTAATTCAAATTTACACAGCAAACCATCAAATATATGATTCATGATTGATTGAAAAGTGGAAGGAGCATTTGTGAGTCCAAATGGCAAAACTAAGTACACATAACGTCGAGCATGAGTTTGAAAGGCAGTTTTATAGTTGTCTTTTTCTTCCATCCTTATTTGATGGTAACTTGAACGAAGATCCAATTCTGAAAAAATTTTGGTTGCAACTAATTCATCAAACAAATCTTCAATTAAAGGAATGGGAAAGCTATCCTTCACAGTTGCTTTGTTGAGAGCACGAAAATCAACACACACCCACCAACTTCCATCTTTCTTCTTCACTAAAACTACAGGAGAGGCAAAAGGTGAAGAGCTGTGTTGAATTAGTCACTGGTCAAGCATCTCTTTAATCATCAATTCTATCACACCTTTTTTGAATGCAGGATACCTATAAGGCCTTATTTTAATCGGTTCAGTACATGTTTTCAAAGTTATTCCATGATCTCGATGTCCTCATGAAGGAGGCAGGGAAGTTGGCTCTTGAAATAATCCTTCATAAGAATTAAGTAGTATTGGAATTTCAACCGAAATTTCTGGCTACTCCTCTATCTTAATTGCACAACATGCAGCTTGTTCATAATAAGGAAGTATTTCAAACCCCAGCACCTCATTATTAGAGTGCAACAATTTCATCATCCGAGTTTCCAGAATTATCCTGTTTTTACCCACAGAAGCTGCAGTTAATTTCACCAGTTTTTTATGCCACATGAATCCCATAGTCAAATTTTTACAATCTAACTTAATCTTACCTAGTTCACACAACCATTGTACACCCAACACCATGTCACAACCACCCAAGGGAAACAAAAACACCTCTGCCTCGAATTGCTCACCACATGACTGCCATGACAGTTTATAACATTTTTCTCTGCCATATAGTTTGTTGCTACCTACTACAGAGATAATTAATGGGGAAATGGATGTGATAACCAAATTAAGATCATGAGGTAAACTAGAGTCTACTTCTTGTGTCAATGAGAATGTGAAAGTATCATTTTTTAATCCTTCCCAACACATGTAAAGTTTGACTATCTATGCAATTCCCATGCATCACATTTAATGAAATTACAGGAGTTTCCTCAGTTCCACAGTGTCTATGGAATTAAACCCCCATCATCAATCACTGGTTCACCCGTTCCATAATCTAGAACTTCCATTAGAAAGATTTGGGTACGTTTCTGATTTACACACTTATGCCCTGGAACATACTTGTCTCTACAATAGTAGCAAAAAATTTTAGATCAATACTCTTCCAATTCTTCTAGCGATAGTCTCTGCTTAAAAGCAAAGTTAGCACGTCCCATCACTCCCTTAGAATTAGTTGGATTAATAGGTTTCTTATTCTCTAATAACAATGGGTTATCCTTTACTAGATATGTGATGGATTTCAAAGGTGGTACACTTGGTGTAGGTAGCAGACCCTTAAATGTAGATGGAGTGTACTTACTTGAAGATGAACTAGTAGTAATATTATTGCAGCCTAGCTAACTTAGTGGCTTCCAACAAATTTTGAGGTCATAGTAGCTTCACTCTCGATGCCAACTCCGGTTTCAATCCCCCAATAAAACAACTCAATTGTTTTGCCTCTGGAAGATCTAGCTTGCACATGAGAGTGTCAAATTCCCTATGATATTCTATCAATGAGCCCAACTGCCATAAATACATCAAATCTTCCATTGGATCATCCTTCAGAGGGCCAAATCTGGCTCTAATTGTGTCAACAAAGATCTACTATGGCACATTACCATTACGGCCCCATTCAAAGTACTAGAACCTTTTGTAAGCATCTCCATCCAAAGCTATAATTGCAATTGTTATCTTCCTAGCCTCTGGAGTACCATTGATTGTGAAGTAACTCTCGCATTTAGCGATTCATGCTTCCACATTTGTTGTAAAGAACATCGGGAAGTCGAGCTTGGTAAAACAGATGGGAGTATCATATTCCCCTTCTTGACCTCATCCACGACCCTCCTGAAGAGTATCCAATTGTAAGGACATCCTGCGCATCATCTCTTGCATTGCTCCATGATGTTCCTCATATCGCGAACCCCCTTCCATTTGAGCTTCCAATTGAAGAATACGTGGTTCCATTTCTACAGGCACATGATCCTTAAGCTCCCTCAATTGGATCAGTGAACGGGTTGCTTCTGCCATTCTGGATCACTTTGCTCTAATACCAAAAGATAGGTACTCAAATACCTTAGAGAATCACACCCCAAAAATTAGCTATGGAGTTGGGAGACTTAAGGCATTTAAATATCCCATCAAGCATCACATACTACTCGATGTAGGACTTTAGCAGCCTATACTACCTTGATCCCTATCATAAAAAATACAAATATATAATTTATACCAAGCTACTAAAAATTAATTGAACCAATCATTCAACCAATTGAGGTAATTGTTCATCAGTCAATTGTAACATCTCAAAAATTTTAAAAGAGACTTGCAAGGAATATTTTAAGGCCCAAAGATATTATCTAAAAATTTTAAAAGCCTCAAAAGTAAATTTTTAGTCAAAAGTTTATGTTTCAGACAAGAATTTCAAGAAAGTTAATAGGAAAAATTTATAGTTAGTTATTTTGGGAGTTTGTTTCCCAAAAAGAGTTACAAATCATTGTAAAGCTATTTTCTAGAATTAAAAACCTATTTTCTTAAAAATAATTCAAGAAAAATAGTTAGAGGTTATCTTTTGGCATGAAAATTCTAGGGCAATTACTTTTTGTCTTAAAGAAGCTATTTAATAAAGAAAATACTTACAAAGTGTTAAGTATTAATTTCTGAAATTTATTTAGGAATGTACTGTTAAAAAAGGGTAAAATAGTAAATTCCTTACCCTAAGCCTAAAAATTCATTTTGACTAGATTGGGCCAAATTAAGAAAAGGAAGGATGTGCCTTATCGTTAGATTATGAAGAGGAAAAGTTAAAAGTCCTTTAGGTTCAATAAATCAATAGAAAAGACAAAGAATAAGAGAGGTGAATTAGTGACGTGGGTCTCGTAAGAATTCAAATTTTATGTTTCTATCACATAAACACCCTTAAACGCTCCTCTTCCTCTGAGAGAAACAAAGGTAGAGAATATAAGAGAAGAGGAATCACAAACGAAGGCCAAATCCCACATGTAATCCAATGATTGAGTAAAGGTAAGTCTTATAATCATCCTGCTACCTTTCTTTCTTCCATTTATGGCATCTTTGAAGAGAAGATTATGATTTCAGGGTCTAGTTGGTAAGAGGTAATGGAAGAATAACATAGTTAGGTATAGATTCAAGCTTATATATGTGAGAAATGAATTTGTATCTGGTTCGATGTTATTGCATGTGGGTGGTCAAATGATTTGGGCATGAATCTCAAATTTGTAAATTTCTAGATTATATCCCATGGCCCCACACTACAAAAAAATATTGAATTTTCGATGGAATTTTTGACAAAATTTAGAGTTTCCAACAGAATTTCCGACCAAAATGGATTTCCAATGGAAATTCCGACGGAATGGATTTCATCGATAATAATAGCACGACAAACAAATTTTAACTTTGGCGATCGCCCCCTCATCACCGGTGCCCAGATCCGCCACATGTCGTAACCTCTTTATTCCTGGAAATGCAACTCAACTTGCCCTTCCTTTGGTTTGAACCCACGACCTCATCCATACACACATTATGCCTTATCAGATGGACTCGATTGCTTCGGCGTTCTATTATTACACAGTTATATATATAATCTTATTATACATAATTAATTTTTTATTAACATTAATTAATAAATAATAAATAATTATTAATTAATTTTTTTTACTAATATTAATTAATAACTAATAAATTTTATTTTTTATAAATACATTTTATATGGCCATTTTGCGCCTACAGGGATTGGAAATTAAAAATATTTTAGAAATTAGAAAATAATAATATTAAAAATAAATTTAAAATTAAACTAAAAATACTAATTAATAAATAATAAATTTTATAAAAATATTTTTTAAAAAGTTTAATTTAATTAAATAATAATAATTTTTAAATTTTCAGACAGAATTCGTCGAAAATTAGAGTGAATTCCGTCACAAATTCCATCGTAAATTTGCTAAGGAATTATTTCATCAGAATTTCTGTGGCAAAAGACAAAATTTGCCACAGAATATTTTTCGTGGCTAATTCGCCACAAAATAAATTCTATCGAAAACTTTTCCGATGGATTTCTGCCTGAATTTGCCACGGAAAATTTTTCCCTGACAAATTCTGTCAAAAATTTCATGTTTTTTGTAGTATCAAGAGTCATTAGGAAAAAAAGGGGATGCTTATATGGTTATGAAAGTGGGGTAGACAAGCATATGCATGTGTGTGTTGGAGTGTGTCTATATGAGTGACGTTGTGGCATGCTGAAATTAAAATTTTGAGAGTGAATGTAGTGATAAGCCACAGTGCTTTTATGAAGTTTTAGTCATGTGGGATAACTGATTTAGATAGCTAAATCATGCTTGGAGACATTAAAATGATTATTTATGTATGCCTCTTTAATCTGGAAAAATTTCAGATTTAAGTGGGTTGCTGTCCAAATTATTTAAATGGTGTAATGACATCTAAGAGCTAGTGTTTATACATTATATGTTGTGAGTTTAAAGAATAGGCATGAATCACTAGTACAAAAAGGGTGTTTTAGACCGGCACATTTAGACCAGTTGCAGCGGATGAGGTCTAAAAGAAATGAGCGGTGGCATTTTTGTAATTATAAACAAATTGGGAGACCGGTTATTCTATTAACCGGTCTAAAAAATATTATTTAGACCGGTTCTACATTAACCGGTCTAAAATATTAAACCTTTTATACCTGCTTGGATTTTAAACTGGTCTAAAAAGATTAGAGGAAAAAAATTTAAAAATATTTTTAGACCGGTTATAGATATAACCGGTCTAAAAAGTATTTTATTTTAGACCGGTTAATATAATAACCGGTCTAAAATAAAGGTTTTTAAGACCGGTTGTTCTAACAACCGGTCTAAAAGATAGATTTTAGACCGGTTCTTTGAACAACCAGTCTTAAAAATGTTTTTAAGACCCGTTATTTTTATAACCGGTCTTAAAACTCTTTCCCCAAATCCCATTCGCGGTTAACGTTCCACGCCATTCTTGATTCTAAAATCTTCCAGGCTAAACAGCAACAGTCAAGAACGAATAGCAACTCCAAATTCGTCAAATCAAGAGCAGAATTAGTGTCTCACCTTGAATTGGTATTGCATTTGCGCTATGAAAATGTGATCTTGGAGCTAGCATCCCCGTTGCTCAGTGTTAGGGCGTACTGGTGCTATGTCTTTTCATTGAGTGTAGACGTTTGACGGCGCTGAACACACCCTGTTCTCATTTTTATTCACCCTCAATCTACGAAAGTTGGATAATAAACTTGGTGAAGCCTAATTCTCTTCTAGGTAGTTTTTTACTTCATCTATTAATATTTTTTTTTGTGATTGCCGACGAAGAAGGTTGTGGCCTGGGTATGATTTAGGATATTAGAAATGTGGGGGCGTTGTGGTTCTGATTTCTGAAATATTACTGGTCTTTCTTTTGTATGAGACATTGGTTTGCATTATGATAGCTTCTAAGTTCCTTATTCTGTTCCTACATTATGATAGCTTCTCTATTCCTTATTCTGTTCCTGGGTTATGATAGCTTCTATATTCCTTATTCTTATGCATTTTTATTTATTTGTTCCTCTGTCTCTCTCAACCAAACTCGTCATAATGGTTCACCTATTTCCTAGTATATTTTTCCAAAGGCTCCCGATATTGCTTTCTTCGTCAGCACAGGAGGTTACATGAATCACTTCCTTTGTTTCCCTATAAAAATCATCACAAGCTTAAACTGCTTTAGCAAAAATATATTCACTTGCATAAGTTTGCTCATATTCATCAGTGATTTAGAAATTGGGGTCGATCGCCTTTAATGATAAAGGTTCAGTTTCTTTTACTAAAAAGTTATAAAGGCACCCCATAAATATTTAAACCTCAGATTATCCTTTGGACTCCTCTATCACACACAAAGAAAAAGTTTTATACATGCATTACAAGTGATAGATGGTTAATTAAAGTCATGTGCTGATAGATAGGGTGGATTCTAAATGAGAGAATACCAAATAAATTGAGTGTTGCTAGGACTATCTATACTTAAATGATTCATTGTTTCTGGTTGGAGTCACATGAGAATGTGAAGGACGTACTCCTTCCTAAATAGTAAATGCATATATATATATACACAAGACACACAGAAAACTGTAAGAGAATGAAGCCACAAATCTAATGCCTCCATCACTAAAGCCGAGTAGGTCAAGGCCAAAACGTTAAACCACCTTTCCTACTTTCTTCCAGCGTGCAATCTACCCCATCATACCAAGCTCATCTTTCCCGTGTAGTTTCCGGCCTTCAAAGACTTTGTTCGAGTGATTGACGGGTAAGTCAATTAGTAATTACTGAACCCCTAATCCCTATAGTACTATTCTATTTCTACTATTTGTAATGGTAATATATATGGCAGTCAACCCATTATATTGGACAGATTTGCATTATTAATGAGATTTGTACTATTCAGATTACTCTTCTTCTATCTCTATCTCTCTACTTTCTTCTACTTGTTCATTATGTAGTAGTTAAACTAAGTACTTAGGTGTAATGATTGCCTACTCTCATTATACTCCTTCCTTTTCCAGGGGAAAAAGTAGAAAACAAAAAATAAAAGGTGTCAGAATATATGGATCGTAGTTGGATAAAAGCTAAACGGATGAGTATTGAATAAGATGTTGGGGTGAGCGGTTTTATAGACTTTGCAAAAAGAAATGCCGATGATGATAGTGGGATGTTTTATTGCCCTTGTGTAAAATGTTTGAATGAGAAGCGATTAAGTGCTGTAGATATATATACATATTTAATTTGTGAAGGGTTTTGTAAGACGTATGTAGTATGGGTATGGCATGGTAAACAATTAGAAATGCCAAGTGCATTTCAACAGGGGGAAGTGACTTGTGATGATAATGACACGGATATGGATGATCAGATAGAGGATATTATTCGTGATGTAGTAGAAGAGGCTTTTGAACAATCATATGCATATGGTAATATGTGCAGTGATGCTGAGAAGCCGCTGTACCCGGGGTGTAAAAAATACCAATTGCTGAATGTTGTATTGAAATTGGTAAGCTTGAAAGCAGGGCATGGATGGAGCGACAAGAGTTTTTCAGAAACGCTTGAGGCCTTTAACGATGTTTCTTGGCTCCATATGTGCATAGGTAAGAAACAAACTGATATTTTATAATTTATATAATGTTTTATGTTTGCTTAATATTCTTCTGTTTTTTTAGAGATCATTGGCAGTTGCTTCTTCTATGCAAGAGTAGTTACACTGTCATCCTCTTATGTTCCCTCTACTTCAAACCAGGGAATGATTAGAAAAAGACCATGAATTCGTTAGTTTTCTTGCATTATTACCTTTTGTATGCAAAGTTTATGGAATTTTTGTAAAACCAATAACCTTTGTCATTATGCTGATCATAGGGCTATGCGGACATTCCTACACAGTGCTTATGTAAGCATGTTCGTGACTTAAAGGACCCTACATGGATCATGCCAAAGGTTAGTACATATGGATTTGTTTAAAGAATGTAATAAGACATGCCTTTATATTTGTTTTAATGATATCATGTTTTTTCTCAGAGTCGTAGGCAACCAAAGGGGTCCAACTTATATGGTTTTTATGTTTTAAGACACATTTACAATATTATCACTCTAGGCACGACTGATTTTACTCAAGAGGTAAATTTATATTTCAGAACTTTTGTTTTACTTTATTGTTTTTAAGTTACTAAGTCAATGTTTTGTCTGGTTTTGGTGTTACAGATGTTTGATCTTGCTGATCCCTTTCCTGAAGAAGATATTGATTTCATTCGCACATGTTGTGCTGAATTCATCTATGAGCTATTACAAAAATAGTGAGTTTTTGAATCCAACGTTACATTGTACATTATTGTTCTCATATGTATTGCTAACAACGTTACTTATTTCATCTAAAAGGTAACTGGAGACTCAAAAAAAGATGCATTATGATTATGATCTTGCTACGACCCAGTTTATGAATAATTTTAGAAGTTGTTGCTACTTGTTAGTAGGTAACTCTCACATTTAGTTGTCTTAAACAATTAGTTCTGGTAGCTTTGCATAAATCTTATGGTGATTAAATGAAAGCGATCAGTTGAAAGACAATTTAGTTGTTGCCATGGTTGATGGAAAGTATTTTGAAATATAATTTCTTAGTTTCATGTAGTGATGGGCTTGTAGATGTAAGTGCAAATTTCTCTAATCACGTTAATCATGCTGAGAGGCTTGATGGGTTATATTGGGAAATACCAAAGTACCCTGTTTTTTATCAGTTCGGATTCCCATTCCGGGCTTTTATTCATTTATGTTTGATAGCAATGTCAATTTTTGTTCTTCTGAAGGTTAAAAATTTAGGCGCAGATTATGGTGCACGTTACTTCCACTTAAATTTCCTTTCTGTTTTTTGTCTTCTCGCCAAAGGCTTCCTATTTGTTGTACAAAAATCTGGTGGGAAATGCTGACTGCATTGGTTGATTATATGGACAATCTAGTTCCTCGAAGATATCAAAATTCTCTGAAATAACATCTCGTCTCAGCTTTATTCTATTTGAAATTATGTCAGCAACACATTTGTTTCTTTGACACTAAACCATTTGTATTGATAGACACGTCTTTTATGGCATGTTCATTTCTTTGCTTGGTTCTTTTCCCAAAAACTTCATGTTTGGTGTAGGCAACCAAAGGGACACTCGGGACTAAGGAAGGTACAATCAACTTCAAAAGAAGAAGCTTTTGTTTTACTACTGTCATTTGGTCATCCTTACTATCTAATTGCAAATGAATCATCAATGTATGACTGTACTGGCTTGTATGATAATTAATTTGTTGCTGCTATAGACTGCTGCTTTTGAATTTTGAAATTGAAATCAGTGAATGTTCTGTACTGCTGTTAAAATTGGAGCATTCTGTTCGTGTATATATAATAAAAGGGACGTTTTTAAAAAAAATGAAGCTTTAAGACCGGTTGTGCCCACAACCGGTCTTAAAGGGTAGACATTTAAAAATTTATATTTAAGACTGGTTGTGGCACAACCGGTCTTAAATGTCTACCCTTTAAGACCGGTTGTAACCCCCTCAGTAATTATATCCGAAATACACGATTAAAATGAAATAGAGACCAATAATAATCAAATAACATTTACTAACCCATCACATGATGGGGTTTTCAAAAATACCTTTCGAAATCATTTATAAACTTAGTCTCATATTCACATTTCGAATACAATTACTACGCGAAGATAAATCACATTCATATAAATATCAGAGTGCACAACATAATCATCCCGGCAATCTCAGGTACATACCTTCGCTAAAGATATACAGGGCACAATTGCCCATTACAATTCTTCAAATGGGGATTACACAATCTCATCTCGAATGAGTCTTGCCGCTCCCTCCACGAGCCACTTGCCCTGTCTAAATTGTTGGTAAGGGAGGGTGAGATTCGAGAGAATCTCAGTAGGGAAACATTATCAATATGCAGGCAAGATAAGTGTTTAATGCATGACATGCTTGCATCACATAACTCATGCACACATACAATGACAAATCTATAAGCTCAATGCTTCGAACGATACACATATGGCCATAGCATATATTGAAACATAGCTTCAAATCATTCATACATGTTCCACATAATCAAGCAAAGCAATAACATGCATCAACACATTAATACAGTTATCAGAGCATGCAGGAGAGATAAGTTCCCTACCTCCAGTCTTTTCTCCTCGATTTACGTGCCAATAACTCGGGGCTTCACATTCGATCCTACAATGTCAAATGTACTATTTAGATACTTCCATAGTGTTTCTGAGGGTCATATGAAGCTATATTGAAAATTTGCTAAAATGCCCCCGGGGACCCGGTCCGGCCCCACCGTACCCAGTCTGGCTGTACTTTTCCCGAAATTTTGACATGGGCTATTCTAACATATTTTCGCCCAAGGAATCCATTTTCAGACTCGGAATTATCAAATTCAATTTCAATTTACAAATTTACCCTTGGCAGCCCCACTTTAAGGGTTTCAAGGGCGTTTTCGTAATTATGCTTTTTCGGCCTTTTCCGAAAAAGTGCCCAACTGTAACCCCACCTATTTTCGCCCACTGAATCCAATGGAATCATCAAATCATTGAAAATCCAACTCTAAGACCCATTTACAATGCTGGCCGAAATATATAGGTTTTAAGGGGAAAATTGGGGTTTTTCGGTTTCGGCTCCGTAAACGCGTTCCTTTCTACTCCTAACCACTTTATTGACTATTCCATTAGGTTAGCACTACCATTTAGTATCAATTTGGGCAGCATAACAGCCCCACAAACCCATTTTCCATTTTTAGAACCAAAGACAATCCGGCGAAATTTCACCGATTAAATTGTCTATAACAGCCAGAATAGTCAATATGCACGAGTTTGGAAGTTACCTCAAGCTCCCACTAGCTTTTCCTTGACTTGAATGAAAACCCTAGGTGTTTTAACACCAAAAGAGGAGCTTTCAAACCTTAAAGAACATAAAGGAGTAGCTTAGGATCGGAGTTATACACGTTAGGAGCTAGATCGTCGGAGAAATCGGCTTACCTAGCGAGTTCTCTTCTCCTTTTCTCCCAAAACCCTCTCAACTCCTTTTCTTTACTTTGGTTGCAGAATGGCGTCGGAATGCTGAAGGAGAAAGATGAATAAAAAGTGTTTTAACATTAGGATGATGTCATGTTTTATTATGCTGATGTCATAAATCCCATTTTCGGATTTTATGACAGTTTTTATGCCCAAACTTTGAAAAATCATAACTAATTCTAGAAAATTCGAAATGAGGTAATTCCAAAGCCAAATGAAAGCTATTTATGTCCTCTTTATAGTAAAAATATTTACCAATACTAGAAATCACCACAAAATTCCAGAATTACACAAATTTCATCACTGCCCCAAAACAGAGTCCATTTTCGACCTCAAACTTTGGACAGTCATATCTCTCAGTTCCCAACATGAAATGGCACAAATTATATGTCCATTTTGAAGCTTGAGATATGAACTATAAGACTGGAAAGTTTCATAATTTTTAGACACCATTTGGTCATTCAAAACGTTCACACAAACTGACAGCCCAGAATAGAGTTTCACTGGACAGCATTTCCAGTTTTGCAACCAATGTGTCCAATCCAATTTAAAACAATTCCAATGATTAAATACCACAACATGACACCATTTCCATCACAATACACCATTCAATTCTTCCCTCTATTCTAAGTCAATTTGGATGTTAATCCACAATTGAACTCAAATACAGGGTTTTGGCGTTGCTCATAACACAAGCGACTACAATCCACTTTATATTCTCTAAAAAGGTTCATTAATCACTAACCACGTCCACTTTTGTAGTCATTAACTCCTAATCACAATTTGGGATCTTGCTAAACCAGGGCTTAGCAATCCACTAATCTCAGGCTTATTCTCTATCCTTGAGTCTCAAAATTCGGGGTATTACACCGGTGCCCACAACCGGTCTTAAAAGTGTGACTTTTAAAACCGGTTATAACAACCGGTCTAAAAAATAACAGACTTTTTAGACCTGCTGTATCAAGACCTAATACAGAACCGGTCTAAAAAGTCATTTTTCTACTAGTGAATGTTGCCCAATTTGTAATTGGTTACATAGTTTAAACCTAGAAAATATTCTACAATAAAGCTTAAGATGCCTATTATACATGTAAAGAAGATAAACGCTTGAATGATACATTGTAAAGTGCATGAATGTTATATAAAGGTTTTGTTGGTGCATACCTATAAAATCTCAATGCTTGGAAGTTGAAATTTCAAGAGAATACCCACTGTTTAAGAGCATCATAGCTAGGAGCAGGTATCTTAATTTGTTGGGTTATTCAAGACAAGTTTAACGGTCCTTAAAACGAGCTTAGTGACAAGAAACAAGGTCCGTGATATATTCTTTTCCTTACCCTGTTTTGTCCAAGCCACTATTTTAATATAAAAGAGTTAAGTTTTGCTTCATTTCATGCATCCACAGAATCTAGAAGGTGGGATTGTATACGAAAGTGTCAAAAGTATAAATTTGAAAGCATGATAGAGATAATAGAATTTTGTAATTTCCACACCCAAGTTTGGTCTGGTGTGGTCTTAGAATTGTGGCTGGAATTTCAGTGTTGAGATTAAAAATGAACTTCCCATGCAAAACTGTGTGGGTAAGCATCAAGGAAGAATATATGAGTAAAGGGGTAAGATAGTAGGAGAACCTAAGTAAAATAGTAGAGTTAAATAGCTAATTGGAGGGGTTAGAAAGGTATGATATATAGTTCTTTGAACACTACAAAAAAAATGACAAATATTACTATAAAAAACATAAGCTATGACACTAAATTTAAATAATACTATGGCGCTTAGGAAGTGTCATAGCTTCCAGTGCCATTAAAATAACCTACGGTGCTTCTTGAATATATGGAAGCGCCATAGTTTGATTATTATTATTATTTTTAAATATAACTTCCTATGGTGCTTCTCTAGAGAGATGACTTCTTGCGGCGTTTCTCTAGAGAAGCATTGTAGGAAGTCTTTCATTAAAAAAAAAATTTATGACTTCCTATGGCACTTCCCTGGAGAAGCGCCATAGGAAGTCTTTTATTTTTTTTAAAAAAATTATTTTATGACTTCCTACAATGCTTCCCTGGAAAAGCGTTGTAGGAAGTCTTTTATTTTTTTAAAAAAAATAATTTTTCGTAATTATTTTATTTTCCTGATAAAAACCTCCATTTATAATGCAAAATCTACAATCCACAGCAATTTACAATACAATTCACAACAAAATAAAATAACATAGCACGTATCTTTTGTAATATTGTGACTTCATGTATTAAGCATAAAAGAACTCCAGCATTTAAGTTGCTTAAACTTGAGCCATACATGTTACTTCTAGGGAAGATTAAACTAAGTATTATTAAATTTGTAAGCTCAAAAATTTAAAAACTTATAATATATAAGAAGTTCAAGAAGATAGAGTTGATACTTTAAATAAATACTTGAAAAAAAAATTATAAGCACATATATAAGATTCATGACAGATTTTAACTAAAAGAAACGTGAACCAAATATTGAAAAAAGAAAAACACTTACAGTCTAGGGAGTTTCTAAAGGAGGCTGAGACAAGGAAAAAAAACACACATGGGAGACGAAGCTTCATACAACAATTAAGTTCTGGGAAATGGGGAAGCAAGAGAGAAAGCGGAAAGATGAAAATGAAAACGAAAACAGCAGGTTATAGAAATTAAATTACAAGGTAGGAGAAGCTACGGCTTTTTTTGTCAAAACGTCAAAGCTTGTCAATTTGAAAAAAAAAAATGATGGCCAATTTAAAAAACAAAAGCAGAAGCTACAGCGCTTTTTTTTAAAGCGCCAAAGCTTCTCAATTTAAAAAAAGTGATGGCCAATTTTTTTAAAAAAATAAGTCTTAGACAGCGCTTGATTAGCAAGTGCCATCTAAAATTGAGCCTTGGACGACACTTGATTTCCAAGCGCTGTCTAAGGTTCCTTAAAATAACAAGGCATGGTGTGAACGACCTTGGACGCTCAATGCCTTGAATTAATTCAAGGCTCCAGATTTATGGCACCTGATTCAAGGCCCTTGTATCGCGCTTGGAAAACAAGCGCCGTCCAAGGTTAAGCCTTGGACAACGCTTGTTTTCCAAGTGCCGTCCAAGGTCACATTATAACATCCCAAATTTTATTCGCCAAGAATATATCGTAATTATTATATATATTCAATGAAATGGTGAATATTTAAGGCCAAAGGGATTACATATTGAAAATTGAAAGTTGAATAGTGTTTTCAGTGAAATCACCTGTAGGTAGTGAGTTTGTCATATGGTTTTGGAAGACCAAATGATGAGTACAAATTATGAAATTTTACAGAATGGAATTAGACATCCTAAGCTTTAATTTGATAGGTCATATGACTCAATTGAAGCTACATACAAAAAGATATGAATTTTTGAAGTTAATCCAGAAAATCTGGAAAGTTTCTGGAGCAGCGATCAAAGATTGAAAATATGGGAATAATATGATCCTATCAAGTAAAATTCCATATTTTTTCTTGAAACTAGACTCAATGAGGGTTCCATAAGCTTTGGAATCACTTCGAAATGATGTCTACAAAATTAGTTATGATTTTTCAAAGTTAAGGCAGAAAATCTGCCAGAATTGGCATTATTCCGAAAATTTAAGAAATAAAGTAATATTCCTTTTTCTCTTAATTATTTTAGAAATTAAGAGATGAAGGAGGAGAAGACAAGTGTCAAAATCCAATGAGACCAAGTGTCAACACCACATGAAAGATGATGGAGATAATTGTTGTGTCATAAGTCCTTACTTATATCATAAGGTTAGGTAGCCAACTTTTGTACCGATTGACTTGAGTAAATGGAAGGAACACTTGATTTAGTTGGAGCATAAGAGGGAGCACGTTTTAGGCCAACCAATGAAGAAGGAAATGATAATCAAGGTTGAGTGTACACAAAAGGGAAGCATGGCAAGGTTGAGTGTACACAAAAATGGAATGATGGTGTGCATGAAAGGTGGAGAAATCCTAACCTTTGGTTAGATCAAGGGCTAGGATGAAGCATGAAGAGAAAAGGTGAGATAATTTATGAGGCCACTTCCTTCATTTTTCCTTTCTATTTTCATTCAAGGCTAGAGAAAGAAGAGAGAGAATGAGTTTGTGAAGCTTCATGCTCTAGAGAGAAGGAAGAAGAGAAAGACTAAGGTAAGTTATGATTTCTTAAGGTTTCTTCTTCTAATCTTCCATAAATCTCTTCTCTAATCTTTTCCTTTCCATAAACTCCATGGATTAGCAAGCTAATCTTCAAGGTTGAGGAGAGAGAGAGGACATCCTAGGGAGAGAAACACCAAGGATCAAGAGGTAATCTCCAAAATCTCAACTTCTTTGTGTATTGAAGTTGTTGTTGGTGATTGTTGTTTGGTTTATGTGATTTTTGGTTAAGTTGTAAAATTGGAAAAGCCATAATCCTAAGGGGATATGCTGCCCAAAATCCTTTAAATCATGATTATGAAGTGTTTAAATGAATTAATCAAGGATTAGAAGTGGAAAAGTACAAGTTTTGGAAGGTAAAACAAAAAGCTCCATTTTTCTATTTTCCTTCAATATTTCGGCCAGACCAGAATTGGTACAAGGAGTTGGATTTTCATGAAATAAATGGTTTCATTGAACTCAGTGGGCAAAAATAGGTGGGGTTACAGTTGGGCACTTTTTCGGTAGAAGCTGAAAAAGCATAATTACGAAAACGCCACTGAAATCCCTAAATATGGGCTGTCAAGGGCATTTTCGTAATTTGATAGTGAATTTGGTAATTTCTAGCCTGGAAATGGATTCCTTGGGTGAAAATAAGTCAGAATAGCCTCAGTCAAAATTTTGGAAAAACGTGCCATCGGGCCGAGTACGGCGGGGCGGGGCCGGATTCCCAAGGGCATTTTTGTAAATTTTCACTATAGACTAATATAACCACAATAAACACTATGGAAGAGTCTAAAATGATACTTGGATAGGTTATGACCTATTTCTGGTACATTTAATATTCTAGAACCGATTTGGAGGCCGGATACGACACGTTCTTCGAGGCACATTTAAAAAGGGGATTTAAAGCTTTGAGGTAGGGACATTATCCTTCATATATTATGCCATAGTTATATGATTGTGTGGATGCCAATGTTTGTAAATGCGCTTTATTAATCAACATGATTTGCTCAGAAAGGGGTCAGAAGTGTCAAGGCACTTACACTGGAGTTGGTGAAAATCCAACCGGTGCAGAATAGTGGGGCTGGGCCCTACTCATGTATACATGCAGATGATATGTTTATAATATTCATTAATTGGTGTATACATGGCATATATCATATTTACTTTTCGCATTTTTTATGAACGATAGCATGTTTCTACTGGGGTTCTCCGGAATCTCACCCTATTTTTAATAAACACCTCAGCGGGTACCAGTGGGTCTAAGGGAAAAGATGTAGACGTCAGAAAGTGAGCGGCACATGTTTCGAAGGAAGGACAAGAATGTGGTCATAATTAGTCTATTTTGTGATATTTTGGTAAAAATTGTAAATATTAAAGCTTCCGCTGTATTTTCTGTTTTCGTCGACGAACGATATCAGAATTGTAAACGAATATTTTTATCAGTATAATTATACTTTTCTGTATGCCCATTGAATTCCGTCTTTATTACTTTTCGATTATCGAAATGGAAATGGGTGTTGACACACATCTTTGACGGCACTTCTTAATGAAACGCCGCCGTCCAAGGGCTTTTATTAAAAATATTAAAATATTTTTTAATAGGGATGATTTATTTAACCTTTAAACCGATTCTTAAATTTAATTTTCATTTTTTTAGTATAGTCAAACTTTCTCAAGAAAATATCTTATCACAGTAATGGAGCTTTGACACTTATAGAATTTCTATTATTCCATAGTTGCATACGTTTTTTTAATAGTAGTAAAGGGATTAAATTTTTTTTAAAAAAATAACCCTTTGTATGGCATTTTCTCAGGCAAGCACCATACAATGTATTAAGCAACTATGTCGTTTTCCTGTTCAAGGGTCGCAGTTGTCATATGTATTTTTTTAAAAAAAGTAAGAAACATATGTATTTTTTTAAAAAAAGTAAGAAGTCTCCTCTATTGCTTGTTTGAAGAAGTGCCATAAGAATGACGCCGCAAAATCCAAATTTTATAGTAGTGAGAATTTCTGACATAATTTACTACAGAATTTTTTTCCATGGGAAATCTATCGAAAACTTTTCTAACGGAACTTTTGACGAAATTCATTCCGTGGAAAAATTTTCCACAAAATTAGCCACAGAAAAATATTTATTGAAAAATTCCGTCAGAAATTTCAATTTACCACGGAATTATTCCATGGCTAATTTTTCTATGGAATTAGCCATGAAACTTTCCATGCCTAAATTTGCCACGGAATTAGCCATGGAAATTTCCATGGCAAATTTTGTCACGGAATAATTCCGTGATTAATTCCATCAGAAACATTAAAAAAAGTATTATTTTTTAGATAAATTTAATTATGAAAGAATTATTATTTTCTATATATATAAAAATTATTATTCATTAATTAATTTTAATTAAAAATACATTTTAAATCCAGAAATTGGACAAAAATATAGTCATATGAAATTTATTTAAGATGTAAATTTTTTAAATTTGAAATTAAGTTATATTGAAGATTATAAGAATATATAAAATTATTTTATATTATTATTAAATTTATATTTATTTATTTATAATAATATATATATTTATGTGTCATAAAAAAATAATATATATTCATAAACAAATATATATTTATAAATCATTGATTATATATATAATTGCGTAATAATAAAATGGCAAAACATTCCAGCCCAACTAGTAAGGCATTACGCACATACGGATGAGATCGTGTGTTTGAACCAAATGGGGCTAAGAAGAGTTACATTTTTTGGAAAAAAGAGGCAGTGAGATGTGGCGGAGTGAGGTTGCAACACGTGGCGGAGTGAGGCTTCGGCAATGAGGTCGAAGCTACCACGCGCCATCGCTGGTGATGAGGTGGCGCCTTGCTGGAGCTGCCATGTGGCATTTTGAAATTAGAAAAAAAAATTGCAACAGGATTGAATTCCGTTAGAAATTTTGTTTCAAATTTGTGACGGAATTGGAATTCCGTTGGAAATTGGTTTGTCACGGTCTTATTAGCGACGGAATGGATTCTGTCAGAAATCCATTTTTGTCACAAAATCCATGGTAAAATTCCGTAGGAAACTCTGAATTCCAAGGCAAATTCTGTAGCAAATTCTATCAGAAATTCAATATTTTTTTTGTAGTGGAATGATAATACGAAGCACTTTTGAGGTTATGAGACTATGTGAAGATGTTATGTGATGCTTCCTTATTTGTAGTAAATGTCTTGGCTATAGTCAATATTTGGAAGTATTAAAAGGATGGTTTAAACATTGTTAGTGTTAATATGCTAAACAATTTCTAAATGTTAGATAGTGTTGTCAAATGATTTAGGGATTGTAGTGCGGTTTAAGAAGCTCATAACTATATAGTGTATAGTGCTAGCATAGAGTGTATATAAACACACACACAGATATACATATATATATATATATATATATATATGATGTTTGACCGGTTTAAAGATTAAAAGTTGATAATCTTCTGCTTAAAGGTTTATAGATTAACTCAAGGATTTGAAGTTATGAAGTTATAAAATAAAGGAAATTTTGTTTAAGATAATCAACTACTATTAGTAGAAGGTAGATTTACTGGCAAAAAAAAAGAAAAAGTAGAAGGTAGATTTTTTGAAAGTTGGATTTTAAGAAGTAATAGTTAACTTACAAGTTATGAATGGTTAAAGTGTTGGCCTACCCTTACATAAGTATCAGGTTCTGACATTAATTTGGCCAAGCCCACCAAGAAACTATCATAAAAAGAAACAAGGAGTAGGTAATATATGGAAGAAAGAGCAGAAGGTAGTTACTCTTTTCCCCTCATATTATTGTGCATTGGTTTCCGCATGTTTGTTTGTGCCATTTTGCTATAGTTAAACATGAGAATATGTAAATTATTCTTGCATAGATATTTGCTATGGCCATTAGAGTAGATAGATTGGCAGAGTAGTTATCTTCCTAGTATATGCACTAGTTGTTTATTCATTTTATCAATTTGTAAAATAAATGTCCAGCAGTTAGTTATTAAGTATAGTTATCAGTAAGATATATGCACGCTTTTAAGCTCTTTTACTTGCAAGGTTATGTTCTCTATGGCTTGTTTTTACATGCATAGTTATTAACTTTGTATCATTAACATTGTTTAAAGTAGTTGCTATCGAGATTCCCCGAAATCTCACCCCCTTTCTTCTATGATACATAGTAAAGGCAATTAATGCTAGGGCAAGGGCGTAGTGGTTGGTGAAGATCGAAAGTGGATGGAGCTGAAGTAACATATTATATTTTGTTGTATATAAGCTCTATTATATGATTCTTATATTTATTTTAACATTAGAGTTATATATGTATGTGTTATATATTTTGGCATGTAAATACCCTAGCTCAATAAGAAGGAGAAGAAGAGCCAAGTTCGAGCAAAGGTAAGTGCTATGCTAAGCATAGCAAAGATACATTGAGTTGATAGTGTCATTTAGATGTTACTCATTCTGAGTTGTGATTTTGGGAGCAATGTTTATGAGAGCCATTGAGTGAGTCAATTCATTAAATTTTACAAAGAAGTAGTATACAACTCAAGCTTCAAAACAAGTCCTATTTCATATATTTCTTTTTATATGTAGATTAAAAGATATGATTTTTCAAATTTGACCCAGTAAACTCAAAACTGTTATGAAAGTTACTTGTACTGTAAAATTTGGTATAACTGCAGTTTTGGTCCAAATGGTAGAAAGCTGAGACCTGATCTTAATTTTATTTCAAATATCTTTTCAAGAGCCATAAGTAGAGCTACTAAGTTTGACGTTAAATTAATTTAGTTATGAATTTTCTAATTTTCAAGAAGATTAGTCTTATCATGATACCCAAGTTCTTAGAAAAGTTTGAAGTTTTTATCTTAACCACATATTCTATTTGGGTAACAAGTGGTTCTTAAATGACTAAACAATTTTGATAAATGACCTTAGAATAGGATGTTGCATCGGTGGTTCAAACTGAGGTCAAAATGGTCATGATAAAAATAATATATTTTTTAATATATATCGATTAATCTAGATGAAAAGAAAGATAATGGTAAGGATATAAAGATAACTGTCACTAATAATAAAATTTAGAGAAAATTCAACTGAAATGCCAAAATCAAAATTCAGCCTAAGCTTGTAACAAATTCTTAATTCTTGCTGAAATTAAGAGTTTCCGAATGCTATTAAAAGATGAGAAATGTCCCCATATAGTTGAAAATGAAAATTGAATGTGGGTGAATACTTTATTTCATTTTTTATTATTTCTCTCTTCTCCAAGTACTGGTTCTCATCTTGTGAAGAAATTTTGATGAAGTTCTCGATCAGCCACTGCTAGTTCAATCGAGTATCCACCCTCATAATGCTGTCCACGGATTGCAATTTGGAAAATAAGTAGTATATGGTGTATACTTACATGCTATACAATATGTAAATATGGCATATTATATATTACAAATTATATGGTGTTATGATCATGAAACCGAGTGACGCCTACGCCTTGGAAAAGGAAACCGACCTTCAGAATCAACTCTACATGGAATCGACTTAATATTGTTGATCCGAAACAGAGAATAAGCTTGCTGAGTTTTTTTGGTCAATATGACCTTACTGAGTTTGTGATAAAAATTTTGACCCAAAAAAAAAAAAGGTTTGTGATAAAATGATTTAGAGTGCTTGTTTGTGAGATTAAACCTCACAAACTCTTGCTTCATATGAAAATGATCTTTCTGCACACCAGTGAGCCTCATTCTCATTCTGCTTTTTTCCTTTTAAACGTAGAGGGGCATTTTGGTCTAATAACAAGATTCATAAATCACTTATTAGGCCTTTTGGCATAATTGAGAATTTGCTTCACGTCCCATTCGGCAAATGCTCTGATAAACGCCACCAGCTTGAGCTTGTAGTCTTTTCTAAAAAAAGTCATCGCAACACTTAATGAGAACTCTTAGATTAAGCATTCTAAAACCAAAGCTGGACATAAAAACTACTCCTGTTAATATAATGAAACACGACAATATAAGGTATGATTAATCTTTTGGACATTCCTATAAAAGAGAAGAAATATCACAACATTGTTTACCACATATACCCCAAGTTTAGAAAACGCAAGCAAATTACTTCTGTCATCTTTAATCACTATTGACATTCAGCTATTTAAGGAAAGCGCAAAGCTAACTGATAAATTTGAAGACTCAATTCAATATAAATCTAATACTTTAGCCACATCTAGTGGATTCTGGATGAGAGCATATACAAAGGCAGCACCCAGTGGGAGACAAATACTGTTACAAAATTGTGAATATTTAACACTCAATACTTAACAGTTAAAGAGGACACCGTAGAATATAAAGAGGCGGACATAATGTTGAGCAATATTTCATGGTTATTAAGTTAAACTGTAAGGTATTTTCACCAATATTTTACTGTTATAAGGAACAACCATAAAATATAGTTTTAGTTTTTAATATAGGAAAATTCTTGAAAATTACATTTAAAAATGAGAAAAGATTGATACTATGAATTTATAAAATTCTAGTTTAGAACTGAGTAAAAATATGAGTTTTTCAATTCCGACCAAATGATAAAATTGCAGGGTTCAATTGCGATATATGAAAGTGAAGTTGTTAATGTAAAATCTGATATTGTTAATACAAATATAAATATTGTTATTAATTCTTGAACTCGTGCCCTGAAAATTATCCCTACTTTTTTAGATATGAAGTTGTGAAACATAAAAATAAAGTCATTAATATAAAATATGATATTGGTAATATATATATAGCTGTTGTTATTGACTCCTGAAACTTGTGTCCTTAAAATTATCCTTAGTTTTTGGGATTATTAACCCCTGAAGCTTGTGTCCTTAAAATTATCCTTAGTTTTTGGGATATGAAGTTATAAAATATGAAAGTAAAATCGTTAATATAAAATTTAATATTGTTAATATATATATAGATGTTGTTATTGACTCCTAAAATTTATGAACTGAACTAAGAACATTTTATTCATTTGGTCAGAATTGGAAATCTCAGATTCCTATTTCAGTCCTAACTTGAGATTTGATAAATTAACAACACCAATTTATCTTTTATTATTTTTAATAATATTTTTCTGAAACTTTCCCATTTATTAATATGATTTGAATTAGATTTTAAAAATTGATTTTATAATTTATAAGATAAATATATGAGATGAGTTTTCTCTGAAGCTATGCAAACGTAAGTGTGATAATTCCCAAACACCCTCTTGATGAGGTTTCCAATCTTTTTACAAGGCTCTTCCTCGATACTTCTCAACATCCCCTATTCCGTTCTTCCTTCCTTTACTTCTGCGCTCAGCCCTTCTCGCTGTAGGTCGCTATTTCTCGATGAACCTTCCCTTCACTCTAGTTGCCGACTCTTTCTCTCAGCTTCTTTGGTTTCATCCTCCGGTACACTTTTGATCGGTCTTTAGACTTCTTCACTCTGCGTTTGCGACTGGCTCCTCTCTCCTTACCTAATTCCCGACACAGCTAAACTCCCAAAGTTTGATCCAAATTCTCCCGTCTTTCTAAGCTCTTCGGCCTTCACATCGAACTACCCTAGTTACCTGCTGCTCATTTCAACCATCGAATTGAACTTTACAACCGCTGCTGCTCCGCCTGAAGAGTGACAGAAGGAAAGAGAGAAACTGGAGCAGGAGAGTACAAAGTCTCATTGCTTTGGTGAGGATTGGACCTCTATCTCTGTCGTTTCTTCCCGGTCTGAAGATCGTCTCTCACCAAGTGAGTCTATTTTTCTTATGATATGTAGTTTGCTTGTCTTAAGGTCATCGAGATGGTTGAGTTGAAGGAATGGGATGTGAGGGGAATTCTTTTTCGGCTTAGGGCTGGAGGATTGGACCTTGATTGAAGGGAGTATTCCCGCTCTTTCATCGATTTTATCTACGATTGAAACAACGAGGCGATGAATTCTTAGGCAGAACACTTGCAATATAAGATTCTTGATTATTAATTTGCGGAATTTCGGTGGCAAATCCATTTACCACTCTTTCATTTTTGCTGTAAATAATAATTGTAGAATATATGCCTCTCTTTCCACGTTTTAGAAATGAGGCTGTGAAACAAATCCGCGGATTATGATGATATGGGAGGGAGTGTGAAGTCATGTTTGAAGGTCTGCAATTGACTTTGATATCACACCCATTTGTAATTTTGGCTACTACAATTGCTGCTAGGGAGACTTCTATTCGATGATTCTTACTCTTGTTTCTTAATGCTGGTTCGGTCTTATTTTTCTTTGTATCCCCTGTTTTTGGAATCATAATGTACTAAATATCTATATCTGTCGATTATGCGTTCTGTAATTTGCAGACTTTGAGAACACATCATCGATGCATTATTCTTACAAAGATTTTTTTATATGGAAGGCCTATCATCTGCAGATGGGATAAAGACTAGCAAGTTTTTCTCCATCAACTTGTACTTTTCTCGTTCTACAAAGGTGAAACAAACAAAGAGTGGGGATTGGGGATTGATAAGATGACATCTCCAGAAGCATGATTTGTCAAGGTGGTCAAAATTTATAATTGGGTAGCGTTCTGATTGTTATCCTTATAGGAACTATTTTCGATTCTGGATGCTGTCTTTCTCTAGTCCAAGATATTGATGATCAATATAACTGTTGATGATAAAAACATTTTGCAGCTTATGATTCTTGAATACTTGAAGCCACATACCATTTTGCCTCATAATGCAATTGTAGGCAATGTTCGTTGTAATATTAGTGCAGCATCAGAATCCGATGCTCCTCATCCTCAAGGCTTTTGAGGTTTATCAACTGATATCGCCAATACAATCCTCAACTGACGAAAGAGATGGTACGGTATGCTTTTATTCCTTGTTCAATCATGTGTTTATTTATTTTTGGTAATTGACTTTTGAGATCTTTCTTAAATTGGTAATATTAGTAAATTCTATAATGGACATCAAAGACTCGTACAAGATCTCTAATTCAGATTGTCAAGGAGACCCATGTGTTCCTTTCAATTTCTCTTGATAAGTTATATTGATTTTTGCACATTCCTGATTCTTAAAGTCTGGTTTAAATGTGTGAACATTAAAAGTTTGTTGTCATAGCTTTACCTATGTTTGCTGCTGTCATAACTGAAAGTTTGCTATAAAAATTGTTTTGGGATTGTCATTGAGGGAGCCAAAATTCTGTTGTCAAAATTGTCTGCTACTGTCATAACTGAAAGTTTGCACTTGTGTAGTTATTGAATCTTATTGCAAATTGAAAAAAGTTTTTCGGGTTTAAATTTGAGCTGCTGGGAAAAATTGGTTATGCTTTAAATTGCAAGATGTGAATAGCTCTCAAAAACTTGTCACTTGTTAACATTTTGAATTTTGTACTAATGAACTGTGATTTTGCTGTGAAATTGCTCTGTTATTGAGACTTTTGAGTAAAAAATGAATTGGTTATCATGTTAGGAATTTTTGCTGTCATTTAGAACTTTGCAGCCAGAAATATTAATTGAAGAAACTACATTTGAGTTGTTGCTATCAGTGCTTGAAATCTTTGATTCTGTGTTGCGCATGTATACAAGGACATTGGGGTAGAGAGACAATGAAGGGTACAAAAGAGAATTGTGGAAGTTGTTCACAGCCGATCCATTTGCACAAAGTAATTTAGTTATTAATGATCTTATTGCCATTGAAGATAAGACTTCTAAAGGGAGAAGAGTTACAATTTCACTACTATAGAAATTGCGATACATGATGATTATTAACTATTATACTTCACGTCATATATGTGGCGCTATATTTGCTCCTCACAAATAAATTACGGTTCTTAACCAATATGTATTCTTGATATATTATAACAGTTATAAGATAACACCCATTATATATTTAGGTTTAGTGAGGCTATGATATACACATTTGCTGTGATAATAATTGACGAGTACATGTGAAAAGCTATCATAATACATGGTAATCCTTATGTGGTGCATAACGGTCTCATTTTGACAATCGTAATTTATTAAGTAAAATAAATAACAGTTCCTTTGTAAGAACCGTAACTTTTAATAACACTAAAAAACTGTCTCACGTAAGCAATCACTATGTATTTAGTACAAGGATAATGGTTCCTGATTAAGAATCATTAACTTTTCTAATACATGACGGTTTTTATATAATAACAGTGATATATGGTTGTGAGATTCTTCATGTGAGAGTTTTTGAGTTAGTTGGATTAAACTGTATAGAATAGAAACAGTACCTCCCACTTTGAGTTTCTATGAACTATTGGATAGAACAAGACATTCTAGACTTATGGCAACTGTTGATCTATCTATGTGATAATGTAATTGTTTACCTATAAATTGTCTTTCACAGAAATTAACCTTAAAAAGCAATGCATTGCGGAAATAACCTATGAATGTTTGTAGTAATTGATGTTGGTATCTGTGTTTTTTACTATATATGGATGATCTTTGTCTTTTTTCACCAACCCATTGCTTTTTTGGCTTAATTGCACTTACATTATGAGATATACAAGATAAGAGTGCGATTGATTTAAGCCACAAAAAAATTTTTTGATCCATCCCATATTGTATGGCTACTCAATGCGGGATTTATTGTTGTATTAGATAGAGTTGAGACCAAGTAGCTCATAAACTCTCACATTGAAGAATCTAAGACTAATCACAATGTTGAATTTTAGAGCTTTTAACTTAGTGCCAACTGATTAATACAAAAACAGGAGATAAACTTTCAATAACAATAATAATGGGTTTTCCTAAAAAAAAAAAAACATAACTTCATAAAAGTAATTGGGAGAATTACACTGTAGTCCCATGGAAGCTAAAATACGAAGAAACGGTCCCGGGAAATTCTGAAATTACCCTCAAGTCCCATGGGACCATTTTGCAATAAATTCAATGTGAGAAATGTCACAATTGCCCCTGTCAGACAAACAACAAAAAATGTGATTAAATGCTGTGAATGACGCACGTTACGTCCGGAGAAGGCGGGAAAAAATGCAGCGAAGATTAGCATCTATGGATGAAGATTAAGGTAGGGATTTCATGGCATCCATTCTCTTGTCTTGATTAAGCTCCACATGACTCACATATTCTGTTTAGTTGGTAAACATAGGTTTAGGTTTTGTTGAGTCATTTTCGTTTTGATCATAAAAATGGAAAAAGTTATGTACTTTTGATGGGTATTGTCCTGTATATGCTTGCAAATTAACAAGGAAGATCTATTAAATGCAATGGATATGGTTTGACAAAGTTTGCATTGTGTTTGGGTATGATTTTGTATGTTCTGTTTTTGGTGTTATTAGCTCTGTTTTCTGGTGTATGGTGATGTGTTTCTGCAATATAAGAAGTAAGGAATGAAGATGTTAATTAATGGTTTGAGGCTACATGACATGATTTGCGTAGAAAAAAGAGTTGTTAATGCAAGCAGCGATAGTTGTCAATGGAGGCGCCTTAAGTTGTTAATGACAACTAGAAGTCATATTTAAATGATTTTTGTGACAACTAAAGGTTTTTTGTATTGATATTTGTTTTGGTCAAGATTTTTGTGGGAATTGTCCTCCATATGCTTGCAAGCTATAAAGGAAGGTCTTGTAAATGCAATGGATATGTTATGGCTAAGTTTTCAATGTGTTTTGCTATGATTTTGTGTGCTCTGTTTTTTTAGTCATTATGCTCTGTTCTCTAGTGTACGGTGGTGTGGTTCTGCAATAGAAGAGGTAAGGGATGAAGATGAGGGTCAAAAGTTAGGGGCTACATAACCTGATTTGCGTAGGGAAAAAAGAGTTGTTAATGGCAGCAGCGATAGTTGTCAATGAAGGCTCCATAACTTGTTAATAACAACTAAGATCATATTTAAATGTTCTTTCCTTGTAGTGTAATGGTGTTTGGAATGTGGCTGAAAAGTTTGGAATGTTTTTCAGTATTTTGTGCCGTTTTCAGTCATTATAAGTGAGATTTAATGAACAAGGTGTGAAATATGTGTGGTTGGCGGTGTTGATTACGCAGTAACAAAGTGTTGTTAATAGGAGCTGTGGCATTTGTTACTAAGGCTGCTGACATTGTTAATGACAACTTTTTTGTGCAGTAGACAGTGGAGATGGTTACGACGTCCGGCAGGATTCTACTATGTTTCCTTCATATAAGGGGAAGGTTTAAAGTCAGTAGAGATGGTGATTTAACATATGTTGGTGGAAGCGTCAGATCTAGAACCATTAAAGAAGGAACAAGTTTAGAAGAGTTTAAAATAAGGATATCCTCCATTGTGGGAAAAGAGAGTGGATGACTTGTTATGAAGTTCACATTGCCGTGTGATAGAACAACATTTGTGGACATAGTAGATGATGAAGCAATTGAACATTTAATCAATTATAGCGGAGAAAGTGGGTATGTCTATGTAGATGAAGGACAAAATGAAGATGATAATACAATGGCAATAAGGGATGATCGAAGTGATGAGCAATATGTGTAAGTGTAAAATCCTTATAAGAAAAAGCTTGTGAACGAATGCAAATGAGCTTGTCGTTAGTAACATGTTTTACTTTGCAATGTGGTGCAGGTTTGATAACTTGTCAGAAGGTTGGGATGGAGGATCAACCACTATGTCTATTGAAGATTCTCCTGCATTGCAATACGCTGTCCAAATGGTGCCAAGAGGAACACCTGAAATGAACTCTACAAAGTGGAAGGATCTTATAATCGGGGAGGGACAAGTTTTTGTCAATGCTGATGGCCTTCAACAAACATTATACAAGTATGCCATTGGCCACAAGTTTGCATATAAATATGTAAAAATCAACAAGGAAAAGATCATCGCCAAATGCATGGTTGATGGATGCCCATGGTACTTGGGAATATATTCAATGGGTGAACGACAAGATACAAAATTCCTCACTATAAGGACTTTCAAAGGTGACCATAAACATGACTCACAGGATAATCTACTTGTACCTCACTTTATGAGATCCAAATTAACCTCATCAATAATCACAGACAGTTTGAGGTGTAACATAGATAAGAATGCAAATGAGGTTATGAGAGATATGTATGGAAATTACGGGGTGCGTCTAAATTATAGTCAAGCGTACAGGGGAAAAGAAAGAGCATTGTTGGAAATACATGGCCGCGTCAAAGATTTATACATGACTCTTCCTTGGATATGTGATAGGCTTATAGAGACCGATCCAGACACGGTTGCCCGGTGTGAATTCTCTGAGGGTGACAGATTTGAGAGGCTATTCATTGCTTATGGATACTCAATTAAAGGCTTCTTACAAGGGTGTCGAGGCATACTGTGTATAGATGGATGTCACCTCAGTGGCCCTTACAAGGGAACACTGGTTTCAGCTAATGCGTATGATCCTGATGATCAATTGTTTCCCTTAACATATGGCATAGTCAGTGGAGAAACACATGATGATTGGAGTTGGTTTCTTAAGATTGTGAAGGATATCATTGGCACAAGGGAGATCACAATAGTGTCAGATAGGAATCTTGCTATCATAAGTGCTGTTTGTTGTATATTTGGATCACATAGACACGCATTTTGTTACCGGCACGTGAAGGAAAACTTTAGTTCAGAGTTTGTGAAGCTTAGAAGAGTAAAGGATAGGACTTCTTCGAACAGCAAATAAGATGCACTTAAAATGCTTGATGCTATTGCATATGCACGACATGAACATGAATATAATATTGCATTAGGTAAGCTGAAATTGTTTTCTCTGGAGTTAGGTATGTGGGTTGAGACTGAATGAGACGTTGAAAGATGGGCGCAGAGCAAGTTTCCTCACAAAAGATGGGATAAATTAACATCAAATGTTGTGGAGTCATTTAACGTATGGGTATTGAAAGAGAGGAAGCACAATGTTGATATTCTCATTCATGAGCATAGAGAAAAATTAGCCAAGAAAATGGTTGCGTGCAAAGCAGCAATTAGAAATTGGAGGAATGGGATTGGGCCGAATATAGTCTAAGTTGATGGAACAAGTCAAGGGCGCTGAAAATCTGCAATGTGAATATTATGGTGATGATATGATTTCAGTTGCAACAGTGTGTGACAGCCGAGTCATCCATCTGAGTGTTGACCTCATAGGGCACACATGCACTTGCCTTGCATGGCAGATGAGCGAAATCCCTTGTCTACATGCATGTGCATAAATCAAGTTAGTTCATCGTAGTGTCTACTCGTACGTCTATGAATGCTACAAACTGTGTACCCAAGAAAAAATATATGCAACGGCCATGAGGCCTGTAGCAACGCATGATTGCCCACGTGCTGAAGCCCTTACAGTGACACAGCTGATGACTGAGAATTTATTGCGACCACCACTTACTAGAAGGCTCCCGGGAAGGCCAAAACGAAAAAGGATTCAATCTCAGTTTCAAGACAAAAGGGTTTATCATTGTGGCAGGTACAATGAAGCTGGCCACACTGCCAAGACCTGCAAGAATCCTAATCCCAGCTGATAAATCATGATCCTTTTGGTTCTTATAATTTTTGAAAAGTGCATGTCATAGTATTTGTGTAAATATGAATAGCTACAAGTCCATACTAGTTATATAGCAATGGTATGGTATGTCACTTTTGTTACTTGTGCATGCATTTTCAGCTGTAAATGAAGGTTGGATATGAATGTTGGTTATAATATGGCTTGGTATTCCACTTTCATTTATGGAAGGTTGTAATGAGTTGTAAATTACGTTGTTGATGTAGGCCCATGAAATTGTCAGTGTATGCCCATGGAGTTGTTAATATATATTTATGCAGTAATGTTGACATTTGTGTAAGCCACTGTCATGTTCTGAATGTTTCAAGCTGCTGTAAATTTTGTTGTCAACGAAGGGACGTCAAGTTGTCAGTGTAGGCCCATGGAGTTGTCAGTGTATACCCATGGAGTTGTTAATATATATTTATGCAGTAATGTTGACATTTGTGTAAGTCACTGTCATGTTCTGAATGTTTCAAGCTGCTGTAAATTTTGTTGTCAACGAAGAGACGTCAAGTTGTCAATGTAGGCCCATGGCGTTGTCGGTGTATGCCCATAGAGTTGTTAATGATCGGCCCTTTAGTTGTCAGTGAAGGCCCCTAGAGCTGTCAATGAAGGCCCTTTTACTTGTCAGTACAGACCCCTTTAGTTGTTAATGAACGCTCTTAGAGTTGTTAATGAAGGCCCCTTTAGTTGTCAATGCAGGCCCCTTGAGTTGTTAATGAAGGCCCCTTGAGTTGTTAATGAACACACATAGAGTTGTTAATTAACGCCCCTTTAGTTGTCAGTGTAGGCCCCTAGAGTTGTTAATGAACGTCCCTTTAGTTGTCAGTGCGGACCCCTTGAGCTGTTAATGAAGGCCCCTTGAGTTGTTAATGAACGCCCATAGAGTTGTTAATTAACGTCCCTTTAGTTGTCAGTGCAGGCCCCTAGAGTTGTTAATGAACACCCCTTTAGTTGTCAGTGCAGGCTCCTTGAGTTGTTAATGAAGGCCCATTGAGTTGTCAGTGAAGGCCCCTACAGTTGTCAGTGAAGGCCCCTTGACTTGTTAATGAAGGCCCCTACAGTTGTTAATGAAGGCCCCTTTAGTTGTCAGTGCAGGCCCCTTGAGTTGTTAATGAAGACCCATTTAATTGTTAATGAACACCCATAGAGTTGTTAATTAACGCCCCTTTAGTATTCAGTGCAGGCCCCTAGAGTTGTTAATGAACGCCCCTTTAGTTGTCAGTGCAGGCCCCTTGAGCTGTTAATGAAGGCCCATTGAGTTGTCAGTGAAGGCCCCTTGACTTGTTATGAATGCCTCTACAGTTGTTAATAAAGGCCCCTTTAGTTGTCAATGCAGGCCCCTTAATTTGTTAATGAACGCCCATAGAGTTGTTAATGAACGCCCCTTTAGTTGTCAGTGTAGGCCCCTTGAGTTGTTAATGAAGGCCCATTGAGTTGTCAGTGAAGGCCCCTACAGTTGTCAGTAAAGGCCCCTACAGTTGTCAGTAAAGGCCCCTTGACTTGTTAATGAAGGCCCCTACAGTTGTTAATGAAGGCCCCTTTAGTTGTCAGTGCAGGCCCCTTGAGTTGTTAAGGAACGCCCATAGAGTTGTTAATTAACGCCCCTTTAGTTGTCAGTGCAGGCCCCTTGAGTTGTTAATGAACGCTCCTAGAGTTGTTAATTAAGGCCCCTTGAGTTGTTAATGAAGGCCCCTTCAGTTGTTAATGAAGGACCCTTCAGTTGTCAGTGTAGGCCCCTTGAGTTGTTAATGAAGGCCCCTAGAGTTGTTAATGAACGCCCCTTTAGTTGTCAGTGCAGGCCCCTTGAGTTGTTAATGAACGCTCCTAGAGTTGTTGATGAAGGCCCCTTGAGTTGTTAATGAAGGCCCCTTCAGTTGTCAGTGCAGGCCTCTTGAGTTGTTAATGAAGGCCCCTAGAGTTGTTAATGAACGCCCCTTGAATTGTTAATGAAGGCCCCTTCAGTTGTTACTGAAGGCCCCTAGAGTTGTCAGTAGAGCCCTCGAGTTGTTAACACACTTATGTTGTTATGAACTGTCCAGTGAGTGTCAGTGTGTGATTGGTTTACCTTTATGACTGGTGCAGTGAAACCTAGTGGTGGCAAAGTATCGCAACTTTGCTTTGGCTTCGCTATAGCGTCCCCACAGCGTACGCGGTTAGAAGAGCCTATTTTTGATGTGTTTTCGCTTTAGCTTCGCTATAGCGTCCCCACAGCGTACGCGGTCAGAAGAGCCTATTTTTTATGTGTTTTCGCTTTAGATTAGCTATAGCATCCCCACAGCGTACGCGGTCAGAATGGCCTATTTTATGAGCTTTCTAAATTTTCTTTAATTGTACCTAAAACCCTATACATGTGGCTCAAAATTTGCACTTTTTCAAGTATGTTCAACACATCACATGTAGCTCAAAATTTGCACTGTGTATAAAGTTTATGCACAATTTTAGTTTAAAACCACAAATGCTACCAGGGCATGCTTATATGAATAAACTAGAACCATATGTTGTAATTGAACGAATCAAGTATCACCTTCTTCATTTCATAAACAAGGCTACAACGTTTGAACAACATATTAGGACGCGACCATTACAGAGAAAAACATTACAAAGCTGTTTTTTCATTTCACTAAATAAACAAGTAGCTTCTTTATGTACATAAATTGCCAATTCAAATAAGGCTACCAAGTTTCTAAAACGTACTAGGAGGCTACCATTACAGAGAAAAACAATATACAGCTTCTTCTTCAGTGCATAAATGGCACAATCAACATGACTACAAAGGTTAATGTTAATCATCGTTGCTCCAGATAACAAGGCATGTTCTTCAGACAGGTGACTGCTAACTTCTGCACAAGGGAAGGCCAGCAATGGAGTCACATATTCTAGCTCCATTTGCCTTCAAATTTACAGGTGATGTACAATGGACAGGCCAGACTTAGCACTTGAAATGGAGCTTTCTTTGCTATATCAGTTGTCAGTAATTGTAATGGATCAGTTACATTTGCTTGATTCTCGAGCTGTGTTGCAAGTTGCTGTAAAATTAAACAATGAAGGTTAATTTTTCTATTATGCACAGTCCTGCTAAACAACTATACCTCACAAACAGAAACTTGGGAAAGGAAACCATGATACAACCAGAATAAAATGCAAATATGTGCACATTCATGTGTCTGCAAATACAAACAAAGTGGGTAACATAGAATCCTTGTGGTCTACGCCAACCACATCAACAACAATTCCCCTAATAGACAGAACAAAATAAAATTTAAACTACGTGCCTATGAGTAATTACATATGCTTTTCTGCCTAATAACAATAACATAAGACCCATCCTTTTCAAACTGCACTTTAAGTAAAACTATCTCATTCATCTTTCTGCTACATGCTGAAATAAGGTCTATGGACAAGACTTAAATACCAATTCTGATAGTCAAGTAAATAGTCAGTAGCTTGAAATGAAGAATGCAGCTTGAAATGAAGAATGCAGTTTGGCAAAAGTAGAGAAATATATAGCAGAACTGTAGAACATTGCAATATCGAAAACAAATCTAGTTCAGTCAATTATTATTCTACTTGTGCAAAAATGTCATGTTTGGGAACAATTGAAAGGGAACGGGGTTTGAAGAGATAAGGAAAGAATTAGGCAAAGCTGATTTGAACCTAACCAGGACACATAATGCATCAATGGACGTGCCATAATCAATAAAAAGTATATTGAATTGACACTGATTTTATGACATTACCACAAGGAATATAAGGGCTAGTTAGTTACTTTTTATTTTGTAGAAAGACGAAAAACAAAATGGAGGTGCAGGAGGGAATTACAGTAACAACAAGTCATGCCAAGGTGCACTCACTTTCAGCTTGGCACCACCTTTGCATAATGAAAACAAAAACACACACACAGACAAGTCAAATGGGGCACAACAAAGAGGTTCAATGATTACCTAATTGGGTCTGGTCCTCTTATGCATGCCTTGAACCAAAGACATAACCTTGTCTACGTGTTTGTTAAGCGGATGGGTAACGAGCCACTACAAGAAGCCAACCTTCATTTCGTGGAGCTTCTCAGCGGTATAGTAGGGCATGGTGTAGCCGTCTTCCCCTTGCTCATTGCCATCCCACATCTGTAGTCATGAAAGTACATGTACACCACATGAATCCCTGCACAAACACATTAACAAGTAACAAACCAACCGAGTCATTTTTCATATAACGTAAAAGTATGAACCAAAATCACAGAGGCAACTCACGTGTCATGTTGAACATGTACTTTTGCCTAAGTGAATCCCGGCTGAACTTTGTTCTCATCCACAAATAGGTCTGGCTTCACTCTTCACAGTATTTGGAATAAGCAATTCCGCTGCAACAAGAAATACAACATCAGTACCAGATATGAATGTAAATAGAGTGTGAGGTGTCATGTGACAAAATTCCATACAACTGCTTATGCCATGTGATCCTTTGGGTCAATCTCTCCTTTACGCTTCCCCCTCTTCTTCTTTGGCTCTATTGGTTTACACCCTTCTTCCAATTCCCGCTGCCTCCTACCATATGTCCGGATGTCAACCAACGAGTCAAGGGCATAACAGCGCATGGCTTTGGTGTCAACAACATAACACCAGTGATCCTGCCAGACACATGGGGCAAATATGAAATCACAATCCCCAATGTTATATCCCACGTACTTAGGGAGGATTTGTGTTTCATGCTCAGGCAAAGACCATTTAAATGGGTTAGCAACAAGTTTTCTCGTGAAATCGGCATAAATATATGTCTTGTTACTCTACCCTCCTTTTGTTGTTGATCAGCAATAAATGTCTTTGCGACCATCGTCATTAACTGCAGAAATGACATGAAAAAGTTACGCAACGCAAATATGACAGCAAAGCGATAACAGAAAAATATGTAATTATTTTTCTGTTGCATACTCTATCATTTATCCATGCTCTTGGTCTTAGACACTGCAGTTCCCTCCTTGTCAGGAAGTCATCATGCATTGCCACAAACTCCCTGAAATAAAAGAAACAGAAAATATGTAATTATTATTAGAACATCAATGTAATACAATTGGAACGTATTAGTACGTCCTTACTCGTCACCCTATTTGTCACTACACCGCGTTGTGCATAACTGAAATAAGCTATCATTCTCATCTACTTTTCTCTTCCCCTTTGACTTTCTAGTTGCATCTATCCATGGAGATTTCACAACCCAACTAGGAGTTATGATCCTGTTTGACCTTCTAACTTCCACATAACTCCCTTCTTGCTGGTTTTCTCCAAACTCATGCTGCTGGAATTCTTCTTTTGATGGTTCACCTCTATCATGTGCGTCAATTTCAATGATGGCCTCATGGTGTTCATCGTCTTCGTCATCGTCCTTATCATCGGGACCTTTGTCTTCACATTTTGATTCATCCTCTTCTCCTTGTGTGTATGTGTCCTCCTCCTTATCATCTTCATTTTCTTCTTCTTCTGCTGGCTTGTCATCATCCTTCTCAAAAATAGTTGAAGTTGATGGCTTGTGGATTGTTGCATCTTCTTCTTCATCTTCATCGTCGTTCTCGTCATCGACTTCGTTGTTGTTTCCATGCAACAACCTATTTTGAAGCGCAAGCAGCTTATTGCCAATAATGCTAACCAACCTAATGTATGTCCGCTTCAATTCCTGTAACATTAACATACTCATCACATTTTGTAATTAACGAATTAGCAAGTTAACTGAAATGCAATCTACAACAGTGTACATATTTAAATAGGCATAATTACCGGGTGGGTTAGCATTGTTTCAGGATGAAATGATGTAGATGAAGGGCCATCCCCCTGCCCGACAACATAAAGAAGGCCTTTTTTACTAGATTTCTCTAGTCGAACTCTGCTCCTGACCCTTTCCTCATTCCAGTAAAGGATAGCATCTTCATCTTTACTTGCTTTCAGATTGGCTAGAGGAAAATGTTGGAGGCAAAACATCTGCAACACATATGCATCACAATTAGCAATTATATAAGGATATACAACATAGACACGTACCATGAGGAAGTATATACAACCTCCAACAGTTTTTCTGCATTTAGTGTTCCCTTTCCTCAACTCCTTTTGGAAATCCCCAATTACAGCACAAAGTTCATTGAGAATGAAGGATGACCAATTGAAGTCACCAAGTGCATCTTTTGTTAGTGTCATCAACTTTAAGACACGGTCACTAACATAAATGCTCGCACTTGGAGACAATAAGGTTCCTAAGGCGAAAATGACAAAGAGGAACTCAAAATTTTCATCTAAAGCACCCGTCAACAAATCCCCTATTTGTTGGTATTTTAGATTTCTATATACGCTCCTAAGGTCCTTGAATATTCTATCTTCCTCGTTCACATGTACTTCAATATCTACCCCACCATTAGGCAGCCCAAGCAATTGGTGCACATCTTTAGGCTTTAACTCACGCGTCTGCCCTCGAAATGATATTTGGTTGGTCGGAGGATCAAAACATCGCATGAACTCCGCGCACATGTGCCGGTTTATTTATGGGCAACATATATGACCCAGCTTGTCAAACCCAATATTCTTCAGCCTTCTCATGGCGTCGGGTCTGGACTTAAGGTTTTTGTACACATCCATAAACTGTTTTGGTGCGCATCGGGTCAAAAATGGAACGACATACGTCTTCCCTTTGCTAGGGCCTCTTAACTTTTCAGCCCGTTTACCATATTCTTTTCTCTGCTCTTCACTTAATCCATTCCAAGCCTCCCTCACCTCTAGGTTTGACTGTTGAAAATGGTGGACCTTATTCACCTTTGTCTTCTCTGTCCTTCACCTTTCCCTTCTGCTTCTTCTCCTTCTGGCTGAAAAACTCTTCCGTGAATAGAGTATACCCAGAAAAGCTGCTTGGCCTTGTTCCTATGCGGCTGTTTGTTGGTTGTTTGGTTTTGGCAGAGCCAAGTGTTTCCATCTTTCTTGCCTGGACATGGTTAATGAAAGATAGGTCATACTTTTATACAAAGACCTACTGCACTTCACTATTAAATTATATGCTGCTATACATTTAAGATGGATCTACTAAGAAATTTAACATATGCAGCAAAGGAGGCCCATCAGATTCAGAACTTTTCATAAACCACACACATAGCCAAAGAAAATTTCCGGATTTTTCCCAAATCTTATCATATAAGCAAAACTTTATTTACAAGACCAAACATGGCAGACCATAATATTTAAATGAAGAATTTAATGAATCCATGTCCGAAAACAACGACCACTGAAACTTTGAAATATAAGATAAAGAACACAACATTCGTGCAAAATAATGCCAAAGTAGAGAGGAATTAACTACTTGGAAACGCAAACCATGCCTTATAATTGCTGATTACTAATGATTAAAAAATGCAGGCGTAACAAGAACATTGGTGCAAATAATGTCATAAAGATTCAACTGCTGAAACTTTTTACCTGTGTGATATGAAAATTTATAATTCAATAAACCAAACCTCAAAGTTAGAGACAACTTAAGTAGCTTCAAATATTCCTTGTGAACGTTCAGCAGCAGCCTCTATAGCCTCCTTATAATGACAACCTCCCAACTTTAGATGAGGGTAGGAGGTTTTTTTGGGCCAAGTAATAGTTGAGTGGTAGTTCACAAGTAAGAAAACTTGATATATAAACAAAATATCCTGACAACAAATAATTACATAAAACCTGGCAACATGATAATAATATTAACAAAATAGACCATCTAAAAGAATGCATGACACAACATTCTCTAAGCATACAGAGGACTTACAAGGATGGGAAAAGAAATTACATGAGGGAGAGGAGATGCTAGCAGAGATTCAAATAATTCTCAACGAAAGGGACAACATGTCGAATGAGATTGACAGAATATTGAGGCGCAAAGAGAAGCAAATTGAAAACATACAATACATGATCACTAATGAAGAAGCTAATGTAGACCAATTGAGCACTTCTAACATATCACACAGCAACACGATTGCAACAGATACAGGAAAAGAAGAGAATTGACCATCTCATGTGTCCGTTGACGAGCTGAAAATTTAAACTCCATTTAGTTTTCTTACTAGTGTAGGATTTTAACACAAGTTTACAGTAGAAAAATGGCATTCGATGCTCAGTATTGAAGTCACTGTAACAGAGTAGTTTCATACCGATGATAATTGAAGTTATGACTTAAAGAACAATTTAGCAGCTTAATTCATACCCGGGGGGGACCTAGTCAATTATCTATATGAAAAGGATCTAGAGAAAATGAAGTTAGGAATGGCCAACAGGTACCTCCAAGCTTCTGGGCTTCTTTTATAACTTGAAGTGCAAGTGTTGTCTTGCCAGCTGCTTCTCGTTCATAAAGTTTCACAATTCTACCCTGAAATTTTCAATAGGATTTTTGCTAAGGGTACTTATGATAGAAATTTAATCTTTAGCTAGCTCCAGCTAAATGAATCAACTTCTACCATTTGAAGAAAGTTGACTATTCAAAAACCAGGCTATTTATAGTTGCTTTAGCTATGAGGTTCTACATTCCAATCTCTACACCATCACTAATTTTTAGAAGACCTATTTTCACATCATAAATTGAATCTATTTTAAGATTATATTAAGAAACTGACAAAGTAGTTTAAAATATACACAACAGGATATATATACATCCGCATGATCGTCCATATAAAAATTACATGCATTTAACCACCATGCAAGGCTCCAGTATGGCAGTCCTTTCCATGGATAGAAAACAGTCGTTAGAAGACAACAAGCACAAAAAAAAAACAGACATCCTAGAAATTGTTGAAAACTAAAAGGTTCAAGTCACATGATTAAAAAAAATAATACTCAACATTTATAAATTATAGAGTGCGTAAAAGAATCTGTTCTTAACTTTATGGATCCCACTTTCAGATGGTGGACATTTTTTTTTCTCCGGGGGGGGGGGGGATTGTAAATGACAGCGAAGAAAGGCCAAACTAAGTATCTAACATCCCTTCTCTAAATAACTCAACAAAGTTTGGCTGTATACTAAAATCTGTAATCTTTTTGGGCAGCTGAACTTAAACTTAATTTCTTAGATTTTAAACACCAAGTTACAGTTAAAACGCCTTTTTAAGGCCTGCTCCAGACCCATGAAGTCAATATAAATATGAAAACATAAAAAAACTTTTGCATGGTTCTGTTAAATAGAGGCATAATGAAGCTACCAGTAATAACACACATATATATTCAGTAATTTTGCCATATCATTTATGATTGTAAACAATAAGAACTTTGTATTCTCATACAGTGAAGAGACAGAAATAATAACTGGGTGTCATATCTAACAAAATAGGCAAAGAGGCAGCAGCAGGAGTTCTTGCCAATATAAGGATAACATGGACAAAAAGATACAGACAGAGTGAAATGTAGGGATTTCACAAAATGAAGGACACCTAGTCTGAGTGAAATGAAACTATTATAAAATCAAATCTCAGAAAAATGAGACATGCCTAATCAGAAATTTGCATTAACGAACAAACATATGTCATGATAGAAGCAATTATTAATATCCAAATGTGTAATGCAATACTTGCATCAGTAAATATACCAATGGTGAACTCAGTCAATGGGATATTTCAACTACTTCAAGCTAGATTTACAAGAAATTACACGGCTAACAATATAAATTATAGATAGAGGAAACAACTTAAATTACAGATCATCCAATACTAGTTCTTCTACATTAGTTATTCACCACAAACCAAAAAAGGCTTCAAAAATACCTCTTACACTATCTCTGACACTGGACGAAGAAGGGAAAATCGAAGAGGAGAATCGGAAATCGCCGTTGAGCTTCACACTTCAGTGCTTCACGACCAAAGGGCAGTCGACCACCACAATGAAGCTCAACTGTGTTGAGAGCAGAGGAGACGAGAGGAAGATGAAGAGGATGAGGAGGGTTAGGATTTGGTACTTCGGTTTCAGATGGGCACTCACGAGTCGCGATTGAAGCTCCACTCACGAGTCACGATTCGGTACGCCGGACGCCCAGGCCGCTGATTCGCCACTCACGAGTCGCGATTGAAGCTCCACTGAGGCAGTGAGCAGAGGAGACGAGACACGCACCACACGAGAGGAACTGAGGAAGACGAAGAGGGAAGGGCTAGGGTTCGGTGGGAAGGGTTCAATTTCGAACTGAGGAAGACACGAGACACGGACACACTTGGCCAATTCTTAAGGGTGTTTATGTCTTTTCCCAACTTTAATTTATTACAAAATGGTCCTATGGGAGTTGAGGGTAATTTCAGAATCTCTCGGGACCGTTTCTTCGTATTTTAACTTCCATGGGACTACAGTGTAATTCTCCTAAAGTAATTTAATGTCTCATTGAATGCTTTATCGCGTTTTGCTACAACTTAACTAGCTTACTCTTCACATCCCTATTAATCGTTTGAAGTCACTTTTGGAGATATGGATACTTCCAAGAAAGGAGGTATTTGCTTAAGAATCCATATCACTTGAAGTGACTTCGAAAAAGATCAATAGAGTAGGAACTATAAATCAAAGCAACTTCCTGTAATAGGAAAGGAACCTTCGATTAAGGTAATACAAGGGTTTCTTAAAAAAACATAACTTTATAAAAGCAATTTAAGGAACATTCAATTAGAATAATAGTTGGTTTTCTAAAAAAAACATTACTTCATAAAAAAATTTAACGTCACATTGGATGTTTTATCACAGCGTGACATCACAAGGATAGCCCAATTGGCTAGGGCATAGAAATGAAAACAACTCGTGTGGCAGTGGTTGAGACAAGCGTCAAGTGAAATCACTAGCGGTGTTGTTGTTTTGAAGTGGGACGAAGGCCATTTATGGTGGGATTTGACTAAAAATGACTCCTAACGGCCAGAAAAGACAACAAGAGTCATTGGGTTAAGATGTTGATGGGTTTTATTTGAATAGATTAAGTGTCAAGTGTATTATG
Organism: Inga leiocalycina; assembly: GCA_963242795.1. NCBI lineage: Eukaryota > Viridiplantae > Streptophyta > Magnoliopsida > Fabales > Fabaceae > Inga > Inga leiocalycina. The sequence continues at coordinate 48,009,823 of OY725324.1, forward strand.
TTTCAAACGTTCAAAAAGAAGAGGAATGATAGGATAGGACTTGTTAGATAGGTGTTTTGCGTTAGCGTGCCTGAAACTTTACGTCACGATTCACTTGAAAGAATTGTTATTTATGTTTTACATGTATTACGGTTCTTTGTTAATAATCATTATGTATTTCACTTTTTTTTATATGGTATTCTAATAAGTGACTTATTTTACTTAATAAATGTTACATGTTTCATTGTTTTTTAAAAAAAATTTAGTAGTTTATTATGCAAACACCCTTTTTTTTTTACAAACAAAATAAAAGAAAAACAAAAAGACCAAGTATATAAACAAACTAAGAATACAAATTTATGGAGATGTTTCCTTCTCTAGTAACTCGTCTTTCGGTTTGTTCTGAGATGTTGAGCCAACAGTTCTCTTGTGTTTGTCCATAAGCTTTGTGAAGATGTTGGCATTCATAAGTTCGAATGTAAGTGGAATACAGTTTTTAGATGTTCATATAGAGTTTTGGGGATTATCGATTCTTCGCATCCTCTATAAATGTACACGGTTGGTTTTTAATAACTGTTATTAATTTTTCTAAGACTGATTGGTTGTAAGTGTTACTGGTGGTTGTTCTTGTAACGCCCCAAATTTTATTTTCCAATATGCCTTGTAAGTATTTGTGGCATTTAATAAAATAAAAGGGTGAATTTTGAAGGATGTGATTATGTTGCTACTGAAAATTTCCTGGGAGGTGGTGAGTTTGGTATGTGATTTTGAATTATCAAATAATGACTAAAAATTATGAAATTTTACAGGATGAAAGTAGATATGATAAACTTTAATTTGATAAGTAATAGGTAATTTTTGGAGTTCTATATAAAGAGTTAGGAAGTTTTGAAGTTAGCCCAGAAAAACTGTCTATTTTCTAGAATAGCATCTAAAGAATTTAATTCTGGGAATTTTGTATTTTAAGTGGCAAAAGGTTATAATTTTTTTTTGAAATTAGACTTAATAAGGGTTCTATATCGAGAGAATTATACTGTAGTCTCATAGAAACAAAAATACTCAGAAATTTGTCCCATGAAATGGCTAAATTACTCTTAAGTCCCATAGAACCATTATGTAATAAATTGGAAATGGTAAAAGTCTAAGATACCCTTGTCAGATAAATAAATAGAGGGAAGGAAAAATGGTATAAAATTCAGAAACGAATAGCTCTGAAAATGGTGTGAAGAATGAAATGAAGATCATAAGCAAAGGTTGAAGAGTAAAGTATGAAATTGATGCTAACAACTCTCTTGTTTTCATTTTTCCATTTAATTCATGTTTTCTGTTGAGTGGTTAAACAGATTTTTGCTTGATCCATCTTTGTTTTTTTCTTGAAAAATGGAAAAAATTGATAGCTTTTTCCATTTACTGTTCTCCAATTGCTTAGAAACTAAAAAGGTAGATCCAGTAAATGTAATGGATTTGCTTTGACTGTGGTTTAAATGTGTTTTGGTATGATTTACTATGCTCTTTTTTCCTGTCATTATGCTCTATTTTTTGGCTCATTGGGCTATGTTTTTGTAATAGAAGAGCTAAGGAATGAAGATGAAGGTGAAATGTTTGTGACTACATAACATGATTTGCATAGGAAAAAATGTTTTGTTAGTAGGGGCAACGATAGTTGTCAATGAAGGCAGTTGAACTTATTAATAAAAACTATATGTCTTGTGTAAATGTTTTTTTTTTCAACTATAGGTTTTGTTGATTCATTTTCATTTTGGTTATGAAAAAATGGAAAAAAAATTGTCTGCCTTTTGTGGGTATTGTCTTCCATATGATTGTAAACTATAAAGGCAGACCTACTAAATGTAATGGGTATGCTTTGGCTAAGGTTTTAGTGTGTTTAGGTATGGTTTAGTATGCTCTGTTTTTATTGTCATTATGCTCTATTTTCTGGTTCATTGTGATATGTATCTGCAATAGAAGAGCTAAGGAATGAAGAAGAGGGTAAAAGATTTGTGGCTACACAACTTGATGTGCGTAGGAAAAAATATGCTGTTAAAAGGAGCAGCGATAGTTGTTAATGGAGGCTGATAAACTTTCTTAATGATAACTATATGTCATATGATAATGTTTTTCTTGTGTTGTTAATGTGGCCAACAATAGTTGTTAATAAGACTGCTGTACTTGTTCATGACAACTGTTTTGTGCAAGTGGAAAATGGTGATGGCTACCACTTCTGATAAGAATCTACTATGTTTCCTTCATATAAGGGGAGGGTTTGAAGTCAGTGGAGACGGGGATATAATATATGTTGGTGGAACGGTTAAATTTAGAACCATTAAGGAAGGGACAAGTTTAGAAGAGTTTAAAACGATATCCTCCATTTTGGGAAAAGAGAGTGGCAGATTTGTTATGAAGTTCATCAAACTGTAAAGACTTGCAAGAATCCTAATCCAACAATGCATGGTGGCTTGGGTTCTTTTGATTTTGGAAAGTGCATGTCATACTCTTTTTTGTAAATCTGATTAGATAGAAATCCAGACCACTTGATTTTTGGCCATGGTCTGTGAATTTGCTGGTTCTTTTTTGTACATGCATTTTCAGATGTAAATGAAGGTTGGATATAATATGGTTTTGTATCCCACTTTCATTTATGAAAATTTGTAAATTGGTACCCATGCAGTTGTTAATATATAAATGCAGTTATGTTCATGTGTAGCCCACTTTCATTTATGAAAAGTTGTAATTTGATGTAAATTTTGTCGTCAACGTATGGACCTGGAGTTGTCGGTGGAAGCTCCTAGAGTTGTCAAAGTACATTGATGAAGTTGTTAATATATATATTCTATTATGATCACATTGAAAATTATAGTTTACGTCCATTAACTGGTGAATGGAGCCTCTTTGAGTTGACAATAGAGGCCCTTGGAGTTGTCAGTTGAGGTTCCTTGAATTATCAAGGGAAGACCATTGAGTTGTCAATGGATACTTTGTGACCTGTCAATGGACACTTTGTGACCTGTCAATGGAGCCTCATTGATTTGTTAATGCAAGCACAGAGTTGCCAGTGGAAGCTCCTTGACTTGTTAAGGGCAGGCCATTGAGTTGTCAATGGACGCCCTGTGACTTGTCAATAGAGTCTCCCATTGAAGGCTCCTTAACTTGCCAAGGGCAAGCCATTGAGTTGTGACTTGTCAATGAAGCATTCCTGAATTGTCAATGAAGGCACATAAAGTTGTCATGGAGGCTTCTTGACTTGTCAAGGGTAAGCCATTAAGTTGTCAATGGAAGCCTTATGACTCGTGGGTGGAAAAAACACTTTTTAGACCGATTAAAATCGACATTTTAGACTAGTTTTGAATGCGGTCTTGATACAGCCTATCCTAAAAGTCTATTACTTTTTAGACCGGTTAAGAAAGCGATCTAAACAAAAATAAGTTTTTAGATTGATACTTGTTACAACTAGTCTAAACATAATGACATTAAGTCCTAAAAATGGTCATACTTTTAAGACCAGTTATTCAAGAACTGGTCTTAAAATTGATTTTTAAGACTGATTTTTAAAATACTTGGTCTTAAAAGTTCCATTTTTTTAAAATATTTCTGTTAGCTAGCCAGCAAGTCATTTCCCTTGTCAAAACATTTTACCTAGCAAGCCATTTCAGCGACATCCAAATAAATTCTTCTCTTGCACATTATAACTAACACCTTATACAGAAGCATTTTCATCAAGTAAAAACACAATTTCAACTAGTGTAATACTTACACTACTACAAAAAGGGGCTTTAACCTCCTAAATTTGGCACCTTTAACGTCCCAAAACGGGGGGACGTATATACTGGGGGCGTAGTAAGTTGAAACAAAAGACATCCCAAATGATAGGGACGCCCAAAATCTGACTTTAGGCCTCCCAAATTAAAATTTGGGACTCCTAAAGTCCTGTGACTTTAGGCGTCCCAAATTGTAATTTGGGACTCCTAAAGTCCCCCAGGGTGGGACTTTAGACCTCCTAATTCTTAATTTGGGACGCCTAAAGTCCCACCCTGGGGGACTTTAGACCTCCCAATTCTTAATTTGGGACGTCTAAAAGTTAGGTCTTTTTTTATACCATAATTTACATTCTGTATTATCCAACGAATTGAAACTGCAGAAACAGAATAGAAGATGGATTCATAAACCACACTGTCCGTTACAAACTGATAAGGACATCCAGCACTACAATATTTACTATATATACATACAATAACCTTTCATACAACCTATTACTATATATATCAACAAAAAACAACCAGAAAGTGTCAAAACGTTGTCATCACACAAGTACAAACTGATATAAAATAACAAGTTTACTGCTCTATATGTTGAAGAAGATGTCCAGCCAAAAGATCTCTGATCAAATCAAGGTCTTCACGTAGGTAGGCATCTTCATTATCAAAAATCTGAAAATTAGAAAGTAATAAGCTTTGATGAAATGAATCTCAAGCAAATGAATTAATTAACATTTCGATCAGAACACCAAAAATAATGAAGAAGCGATTACCTTTTCAAAATCGCTAGTAATTCCACTTTGAGTTATGTTATACATATAAAGTATAACATAATATCGGCATTCAGTGTTGCCAGGTTGCCGAGGGCACTTTTAATCAAAGGGATGCAATTGGTTGTTAAAATTAATAAAGGTATGTCTAAAAGGACCGTCAATGAAACAAGTAGGTAGGATCGAATGTACTTACTATGGGATAAAACCACTTTGGCTTTTTGACAACTGCACCCTCGCGTAACCCACCTAGGATTCTATATGTTTGACAAGCACTATCATGAAAAGCAAAATGAACAGAAATTAGAACCATTCATTTATTTTTGTTGTCAATAAAATACAAACAGAATAACTTACGTGTCGAAGACGGATTTTGTATCTCTGTCTGGCTTGTTACTCAAGGGATCAAACCAATAGACTACGTTGCGGCGGGGACATATAACACACAAAGTCCAGTGGTTTCTTTAACAACATGTACACATTAAAATGAAGTTAGATGAGTGAGAAGACAATTATTTAGTAAACTTCTGAAATTGACAAAATGTAAATACGAACCGTTGGACAATGGGTGCTAGATAACAACGAAGTTTGGTTTGTGCCATTGCGTAGCCGACATAGTGAGTCCTATGCGCCACAGTACAAGTATCACCTGTCGTATTCGTAGGACATAAGAATCCATACCAATTACCTCTTTCCATGTTTGCGCAGAGATAGTGGAAGGTGCTATAATAGAATTAAAATAAGGAATCAATTCTTGAATGTATGAAAACAAAAAACCACTAAATTAATTCTATGGGAAAATTGAAAAAAAACTTACCGGACTACAAATTTGACCCAGCCTGCATCTATCTCCTCCAACCTGATAAACTGCTTGAGATCTTTATTGTCAATCGTGTAGGGATACTCCACTTGGCCCACAATCCCTGGAGGCATCTTCAAGTCAATCTGTTTAATGCCCTTGTAGATCTGTTGCAGCCGTGCTAAGTAGGGCCATTTGCTCGCAGCTTCGTCATCCTTTTAGAACATCAAAAAACAAATTGTTATTAGGATGCCAACAGATTTTCAGTAACAGTAAGGTAATTCCTACCATTGTAGGTGTTGCGTCTGAACCAATAAGATTGCAAGGCCAAAGGATGAAAGATCCTATCGCTTGACCTAACGTGCCAACCTCTGGATCAGGAACAGGGATGGCTGTATCTTCTTCCCCCTTTCTAACACTCGTCACATTCACCCTACGAAAATCCTCCGGAATTTGCTGATTATGGTGGGTGGTAGCACGTGTGTGAATGAGAGCATCAGCAACAACACGCAACAGTGGATCATCGAAATAGAGGGTGCAAGGGTCTCCCGACACTGGAGTGGGAGAAGGGTCGCCAAGTAGTCCCGACACTGGAGTGGGAGAAGGGTGGCCAAGTGGTTGCTCCAGAGGGTTGTAACTTCCTCTGGTGCTATTGAAGGCCGGGGATTCCTGAGTTCGAACCTCGTCCCTTGCCCTTTGTGCTTCAAACATCTTTGCCATTTCAAGTTAAAGCTCTGGCAACAGCTCTTGTCGGAGCTTGTCGCGAAGGTTGGCCTCGATCTCTCGTTCGAGCTCCTCTCGAATCTTGGCCACAACGTCCTTACTAGGTCCAGCTTGTGACGAATAACATGGCTCTCGTCCAAAATACCTCGCGGCACTAACTCCCCGTGTCTCTCCTCGAACATGACCAAGGTCATCTGCCTTCCCAATAGCCGTTGACAAGATGTCCATCCGTCTACTTGGATTGAATGAACCTTGGCTACTCTGCTCGTCCAGGTCATCCTGTAGCATGCAGTTTATCGTAAATGTATCGAAACCACTCGCGACATGTAAAAAATTAGGTACTTATGGTATAACTACTTACAATCCTCGCAGCAACCTCAGCAACAGTCGGATTTATGTACTTCCCAGCCTTAATCCTCCCTGCTTTCCATTTTTTGTGACGTGGAGGAGGTGCCGGTGGCTGGATAACAACGCTAGGATCAGATTCCGCTGCGTCCTTCATTTTCTGTAACTCTTCTGCCATCATTTGCCGCTCAAGCTTCCGATATCCACCGCGAGACATGAAATGTTGATATTTATTTTCTGCTTGCCTCTGGGCATTTGCTGCACTTAATTTCTATGAATGAAAAACAACAAAAAATGAATCAACGATATAAAGTATATGAAATCAACGATATAAGTAGTTCTATATCATGACAGAAATCTTACCAAAAACTTAGGATCTGCTCGTGATGCCGCAAACAACCTCCAGTCCTCTAGAGATAAATATGTATACTGTGCACATGGATCGTTACCCCTAAGGGCCCCTCGAATGTAATGCTTTGTTAGCTTGTTCTTGAAACCTTTCCATCGTACACGAACCTCATCCATCCAGTGCCTATGCATCTCTATGGTGTCGGGGACATCGTATGTTTGCTGCAAAGTAAAACATAAGATTATTATATTTGAAACAATAAGAACAAAGCTACAATGCATCAAAACTTACATACCAAAAGTTGCTGCCAAATCATGTCTTTCATTTTTTGGGGAACCAATCTCCAATTATCGTAGGTAATGCGCACTTTGCTTCGAGCCAAAAGCCCTATGTAGCTAATGAAGTGGTCTTCCTCAGGACCAACTGGATTCAGATTGTCATCGAAGTCTATATGCAGCCTCTCCTGTTTATGTTCATGACGTGCAACCAATGCTCCCATCTTTGTACAGCCTCTAACCCTCCTTCTTGCAGGGGGTTCAACTCTAGGCCTTTCGTCATTGCTAGAGCTTTCGTTATCTCTACGCCTCTCGTCATCACTAATGTTGTCCATATTCCTGTTAACACAAAAAGCATCATCAGAAACGTAAGTAAATTGCAATGAAAACACATGTATATAGTAAGCGGGAAGTAAAACAGAAAAAACACAGTTCTCGTTTATAAATTAAGGTCTTACTCTAGATTGTTTCCCATAGTCCTTCACCATGGTCATTTCTTACAGCATATTCGTCATCATCTACCAATTCTACTTCATTTGTTCGAGGTGTAGTTGTTGTGAAAGGTGGTGTGTCATCAAGGTTGAAGGTCGGATCACCATACTTCTGTTTTTTACTTTTAAGGACAATGGACATATTTTTGCTGGCAGGATCAGTGACATAAAACACTTGTTTCGCCTGGCTTGCTAAATTGAAGGGCTCTTCTCTATAGCCAACTCTTCGAAGATCGACTGAGACAAATCCAAATTGTTTATCTATTACCACGGCATTGTTGCTAACCCACTTACATTTAAATAAAGCAACTTTAAACTTGTTGTACGTCATCTCCCATATTTCTTCTATAACTCCATAATAGGCCATAGACGCTAATATGGGGTTTTTGTCTCTCGAACTGGAAAAGTGCATAGATTCAGCTTCTACCATGACCCCACTATTTTGCATGGTACTTTTGTCATCTTGCTCTTTGGTATAGAAAGAATAGCCATTTATATCATAACCAGTCCAAGTAATGACCTGAAACGAAGGCCCCCAAGCTAGCCACTCGATTGTCTCAAACACACCGATCTCGTGCAAAACCTTTTCCTCGAACCACTGCATGAATGTCTTGTTTTGCTCAATAGCAATCTGCATGTCATTCTTCCTTGGATTCTTGTTCTTCAAAGTGTTTCTGTGTTCATTTATGTAAGGTTGAACTTCTTCCATATTATTCAGGATATACAAGTGGGCTTGCAACACCTCTTCACGAGGAATATTCTTCACTTTCAGTCCCCGTGTTCCCTTGCTTCTCCCTTCTTCATGCCGAGATTGTTCCTTCTTCCCTGACATATAATCTTTGCAAAACTCCATAGCCTCCTCAACTACATATCTTTCTACTATTGAGGCTTCTAGTCGATAAGGATTTTTAGAATACCCTTTTAAGATCTTCATGTATCGCTCGAAAGGGTACATCCACCTCAGGTAAACTGGACCGCATAGCCTTACCTCCCTCACCAAATGAACTACCAAATGCACCATTATATCAAAAAATGAAGGTGGAAAGTGCATATCTAGTTGTGACAAAATAATGTAACCCTCATTTTCTAATTCATCCAACTTTTCAGTGTCAATGACTTTGTTACAGATAGCATTGAAGAAAACGCACAATCTTGTCACTGTGTTTCGTACTTCATCTTTCATTATGCCTCTAATAGCTACTGGTAATAGTTGTTGCATCAACACATGATAATCATGGGACTTCATTCCCACTAACTTCAAATCGTCCATTGAGACACATCTTCTCACATTCTAGGAATACCCTTGCGGCACCTTCATTTCATGCAAACACCCACACAAACTTCTTTTCTCTGCTTTTGATAGTGTATGCGCTGCTGGCTGCATGTATGCCCCCTACCATCATCTCTTAGTTGTGGATGTAACTGTTCTCTTATTCCCATATCGACAAGGTCTAATCTCGCATTAATCCCATACTCAGTCTTCCCTGGTATGTGCAAAAGCGTACTGATAAGGCTATCACAAACATTCTTCTCCACATGCATCACATCAATACTGTGTCTCACGTCAAGCGAACGCCAATATGGAAGATCAAAGAAAATTGATCTCTTCTTCCATATGTTCTTCTCACCCGCAACCCTCTGATTCTTACCAAAAGTGACATGGATACGTTCCACTCGACTGTAGACTTCCTCTTCGGTTAGTGACTTTGGAGCCATTCCATGCTCCGGTAAGCCATTAAACCGCTTTCTTAGCCTACGATACGGGTGGAATCGATGAAGAAACCTCCTGTGGCCAAGGTAGACAGTTTTTCTTCCATGCTTTAGTTGTTGGAAGTGTGTGTCTGCTTCACATATTGGGCATGCTTTGTGACCCTTCACGCTGTACCCTGACAAGTTTCCGTACGCAGGGAAGTAGTTTATCGTTGTGAAAATCATTGCACGTAGCTTGAAAGACTCCTTCTTATAAGCATCAAACACATCTACGCCTTCCTCCCACAACTTCTTCAAGTCCTCAATCAAAGGCGCCAAATAGACATCAATATCGTTCCCTGGCTGTTTTGGTCCAGAAATCATAATAGATAGCATCATATACTTACGTTTCATACATAGCCAGGGAGACAAGTTGTATATTACAAGGATAACCGGCCACGCACTATGTGTGCTAGTAAGAGTTCTATACGGATTGATGCCGTCTGTACAAAGCCCAAGCCGTAGGTTTCTCGACTCGCTGCCAAATTGAGGAAACATTTCATCTATTTTTTGCCATTGTGGAGAGTCAGCTGGGTGCCGAAGATATTTCCCATCAGATATTCTCTCATCAGAGTGCCATCTCAACTTCTTCGCTTTTGTTGCACTCACAAACAAACGTTTAAAACGTGGTATTATTGGAAGATAGCACATAACCTTTAAAGGTTGCCTTTTACTTGTCACATCACCACAACCACCTTATTTTTTCACTTTGTATCGTGCATTTTTACACTTAGGACACTCACTAAGACCTCCGTACTCATTTCTGTACAGTATGCAGTCATTAGGGCAAGCATATATCTTCTTATACTCCATACCCATTGTAGACAGGATTTTCTTGGCCTCATACATACGATTTGGAAGTACATTATCCTCCAGAAACATATCACACAATAGTTCAAGTAGCAATGTGAAACTACTATCGGTCCACCCACAAGTTGCCTTTAAGTTAACCAAATGTAATATTCCTGTCAGCCGCGTGTACTTACTACTACTATACAATAGTGTCTCTGCATCACTCCGCAGGCTGTCATACTCCTGCGACTGCACAAAGGATTCTGCCTCAACATCGTTAATCATTCTCTCCATTCTATCTTTATCTATGACATCCACAGCTTCCTTCTTGTGTGACGGACAATCAGTTACTTCCTCACCATGCCATATCCACCTTGTGTATCGCAGATTTATTCCATCACAAAGTAGGTGATCCTTTATGACATCAACATCCCGTCTACTCTCATTCAAACAATTGACACAAGGACAAAAATACTTCCCATTTCTTGCAGGAGCATTCTTTTTAGCGAATTCAATAAATTCGTCCACCCCTTTCTCATATTCTTCACTAGTTCTCAAAGCATTCATCCAACTATGATCCATTTTGTTACCACCTAAGGCATTACCAATAACATTCACACGTTTAGTACAATTCTCAACGACATATGATGGGATTACCTAATTAAGTTATCAACCCAATTTAGGATTTTAAAATATGAGCTTAATAACTTTATTGCCCCCTCCTAGCCTCATCTCTCCTCTTAAAAATGTTTCAGTGCTATATAACTTATTTTTTTAATAAGTATATATATATAAAATTAATGTATAATAAAATAAATACAATAAGATTAAATTAAAGAATATTTTTGAGGTTTGGAAGAATTAAAAACAAAACGAGTTCAATATTAACAAAACAATTTTAAGTTGAGTTCTTCCAAAAATAAAATTGTTTTATTGAAAATATTTAGATAAAAATCATTTAATGAATATTGGGTTTATGGTTTTCTTTTTAAGTTTTGGATTGAATTATTCTTCATAATTCGTTTGGAATTAATACAAGAATTTCTTTAATTTAAATAAATCATATTTTATTTTATTATATATACTAATTAATGGTGCAGGAACAAGACTAATGAAATGGGGTGGTGCCACTATATGTGTGTATGGATAAATCTCCATTAGAGATTTCCCTAAAACTAAACAACAGGGATTTCTATTATACACAAGTAAATTTATATTTAAACAACAAAATAAACCATTCCCGAATAAATGCAATTTAAGCAATATAACCACACCAAACACATCAGGCTAATATCAACTATCTCAATATAAGCAATATATAATAAACCAACCAGCCTAATATCAATATATAAACAAAAAAAATGAAGAAAATAAACCAACCTTACCTGATCAGGGAGGGCGCCCACTAGCTAGTAGAGAAGACGTTGGAGAGAGCCACACTTGGAGACGTTGGAGATCCACGGTGGTGTGCACAACAATGGAAGGACGGAGGTGGAGGAGAGAGCAAAAATCTACCCACTGTGGAGGAGGTGAAGTTGCAGCAGTGACGGTTGCGTGCGTTGAAGAAACAAAGAGGAAGAAGAAGGGAGGAGACGGTGGAGGAGACGGTGGGTGCGTGGGGAGAAGAAGTGCTTGAACAAGGGAGGAGGGAGGAGTTGAAGAAAAAAATAGAGAAGGGCCGACGGTGGGTGCGTGGGGAGGAGAGGAGGAAGAAGAGTAAAGTTGAAGAAAAAAATAGAGGAGGTGTGATAGAAGAAGACGCATGTCAGACACTTGTCTGACATGCGCAGGGGACGCCTTTAGGCGTCCCAAATGGATTTGGGACGCCTAAAGTCTTGGTTTAGGCGTCCCAAATTCATTTGGGAGGCCTAAAGTAGGACTTTAGGCGTCCCAAATGCCTACTTTAGGCGTCCCAAATCCATTTGGGACGCCTAAACCCAAATCCTGGCCCTAAAAAAAATTTATGAAATTTATATTTCGCGCCAGGAAGCACTTTAGACGTCCCAAATTCAAATTTGGGACGCCTAAAGGTTCACCTACATATATATAATTACGAAAATGCCACCGCCTCCCTTTTTAACCACCCAATTTTTAATTTAGGACGTCTTTGGGGGTGGTTATATCTCAATTCTGTAGTAGTGTTACATCATTCTTCCTGCACCTCACATTCCACAGAAGCAACAATAATAAATCATTCTTCTTACAACCAAAATAAATTCTTCTCTTACACATTCTTATTTCATTAAGTATTCTAAAACACAATTTCAACTGATATAACTTATATCATTCTTCCAACACTCCATATTCTATAGAAGCAACAACAATATAGAATTGAAAATCAACACATTATCACACGTAATCAAAAAATTAAGGTATAACAATTAAAGAGTATATATCTTGTTGCAATTCATCAGGATCTACACTCTTTACTGAAGCCCCACGTCTACCCCCTTCTTCATCATAACATTCAGGAAGTCTAATGTGTCTTACATTTGATAAGTAATATCGACAAAACTCCATGGCTTCTTCAGAAACATATTTCTGAACAATAGATGTTTCAAGCCGGTTAGGGTTCTTCACATACCCTTTTAGGATTTTCATAGTTTTTTCAATTGGGTATATCCATCGTAAATAAATAGGGTCACACAATTTGATCTCCATCACTAGATGAACAATTAGATGTACCATGATGTAAAAAAAAGTAGGAAGAAAAAGCTTTTCAAGATGGCACAAGATTAGATATCCTTCATTTTCCAGTTTATCTAATCCTTCTATCTTAATGACTTTATTACAAATAGCATTGAAGAAGAAATAAATGTTAGTCAAAATATGTTGAAGATCATATTCGACAATGCCTCGAATAACTATTGGGAGTAGTTGTTGCATTAAAACATGACAATCATGAGACTTTAGCTCTATTAACTTTGAGTCTTTCATTGACACAAGCTTCTTAAAATTTGAAGAATACCCTGAGGGAACTTTGATGCTATTTAAATAGTCAGAAAAACTTCTTTTCTCATCTTTAAACAAAGTATGAGAAGCTAGAGGACAAAAAATTCTCTTACCATATGGCCTTGGATGCAAGTCTTGTCGTATTTCCATTTCTTGCAAATCTAATATTACCTTCACGCCATCCTTAGAACTACCTTGTGTGTTGAGCAGTGTTCTAATAATACTATCACATACGTTTTTCTCCACATGCATGAAATCAATACAGTGTCTCACATCAAGATTGTGCCAATATGAAAGATCGAAGAAGATAGACATTTTTTTGCATGTATTTTTCTCATTACTACTCTTTGTAGACTTACTAAAGATAACATTAATATTTTTCACCTTTTAATAAACTTGCTCTCCAGTCAATGTCTCTGAAGCATCTTCAAACTCTTGTCCACAAAAAAAAGCTTTCTTTTTTAATCTATGATATGGGTGGCTCCATCTAAGAAATCTCCTATAGCCAAGATAAACCGCCTTTCTTCCATGTTGAAGTTGATGGTAGCATATGCCTTCTTCACAAATTAGACATATTTTATGGTCTTTAACACTATATCCTGACAAGTTTTCATATGTAGGGAAGTCATTTATAATATAAAAGATCATGACTCACATTTTAAAATTCTCTTTCTTGTTCGCATAAAAAACACCAACACCTTCGTCCCACAACTCTTTCAAGTCTTCAATTAAAGGTCCTAGGTAAACATCTATGTCATTTCTGAGTTGCTTTGGTCCTGAAATAAACGTAGACAACATAATGTATTTTCATTTCATGCATAATAAAGGAGATAAGTTGTAAATTACCAACAAAACAGGCCATGAACTATATATATTGTTTAGGCTACCATAATAATTCATGTCATCTATGCTAAGTCCAAGCTTAAAATTCCTAGGTTCTTCACCGAAGTTAAGAAATGATTGATCGATTTTCTTTCATTGAGAATCAGTTGGATGTCGAAGCTTTCCATCAGAATTTTTCTTATCAGCATGCCATCTCAAATTTTTGGCATCAATTTCATTGGCAAACAAGCGCTTGAATCTTGGTATGATTGGAAGATACCACAACACTTTTGCAAGGGCATTATTTGATTTATACCTCGGTGTTTCACATTTCGGACATTGCTCCTTATCTTTATGCTCTTTTCTATACAATATGCAATCATTAGGGCATGCATGGATTTTTTATACTTCATCCCTAGTGGATATAGTATTTTCTTAGCATTATAATATCGATAAGGCAACACATTATCATTTAGAATCATGTCCTTAAAAGCTTAAGCATTTCTGAAAAACTCTTGTTGCTCTATCCATGCTGTGCTTTCAAGCTTACCAATTTCAATACTTCTATCAACAATTGGTATTTTTTACACTTTGGGTACAACGGCTTTCACCCCAACATCATATTCAACACTCTTCCATTTAGTTTTTATCCAACTATGATCCATATATTTCAACACCTAGTAGCACACTATATAATAGCAAAACGATAGACAAAAATACAATATAAGAAAGTATAAATAACTTATAGCACTCTATCCATTATCAAACTCTTGTTCATGACTTTATATTCAATTCAAACCTATATAGCAAATATCATAATATGATCATTAAGGGCAATCTAAACTAAGAAAATATAAATAAAATATCATAATGTGATCATTAAGCTAGTATATGAAGTTTTCATCACTGAGTTCAATGGCGAGAGTAAGATAGAGAGAAACATTGGATATATTCAAACAAAGCCATAATCATAAAACATAACACCTCTATTTCCTACTTTAATAATATCAGAATCTGATGCCAGACATGGTTAAATCCACCCGAAACAATTTCAAAAGGGTTAAGTTTAAATTATTAACAATAATCAAAACAAACTTGGAAAGTGGTTTCACGAGTAGTCACTCTTTGTGCTCCTATTTAGAAAAACAACGATCAGTGATTTAAGGGAGGAGAAGTTAGACCTGGATTGTTATTAATTATCAACGAAATGAAGGTCGACTAAAGGCAAGGTATATGGGTAAGGACTCTTCCTCTGCTAATACAGACCCAAGCCAATGCCACCCTTAAGATTGGGAAAAAGAACATCGTCAGTTAGATTGCGAGATATTATGTTCAAAGAGAAAGATTGCTCTAAATTTAGAGATAAAGAGGATGGCGGTGTTGTAAACAATAACACCGTCGAAAAAATTTCAGGGAAAAGTGAGCTTAGAGAGCAAGCTACGATTCGGTGGGAGCAAGAGAAGAGCAAAATTTTAATTAGAGCGCGTACTTTTAATATCTTAAATATACATTTTAGACCAGTTTTTAAAATAAGCGGTTTAAAAAGTTTCAACTTTTAGACTGGTTATAATATATAACCGGTCTTAAAATTTTTTTAAAAAAATTAATTCTGAGTTTCTTATTTCAATAACCGGTCTAAAAATTGTATTTATTTTTAATTATTTTATCCTTTTACGACCGGTTAAACATAAATAAGGTCTAAATAATATTTTACGACCTAATATCCAGGGAACCAGTCTTCAAAGTTATATATAATTACAAAAATGCCATCAGTTATACATTTTAGACCTTATCCCTATATAACCGGTCTAAATGAGTTGGTCAAAAGACAGATTTTGTACTAGTGACTTGTCAATGGAGTCTCCCTGACTTGTCAATGCAAGCACATGGAGTTGTTGGTAGAAACTGTGGCATTGTGCAAGCAAGAGTATCAAATGTTTATAACTGTAGCACCAACTTTAACGCATGAAAATAAGTTTATAATTCATAAATATTTAGAACATCTTAAGTACAAGTTTGAAGTTGCTCAAACCCAAAAACATATCATCCATATAATGTGACTGCACTTGATCATTACAAAAAAACTACCATATTTACATTTAGTGTGCTCATGATCATTTCAATCCTCTAATGGAATATACAGTTCAGGTCAGCATATGTTATATCCTCTCTCAAGTATAAGTCCATCGCTCTCTTTTTTCAAAATAGAGGATATCATTATTTTAAACTCTTCTAAACTTGTCCCTTTCTTAATGGTTCTAGATTTGAGGAATAGTAATTGTCTTAGGGTTTTTTCATGACTAATAATCATTTGTTAGATAATTTAATTGACGTTTAGAAGCATGGAGATGTTGACGATGTAAGTATTAATTTTAATTTGAACCGTTTCTATTGCAATAATGGTTGCTCAGAAAAGTTCACTTGATGAGATTATATAAATTCGAGGCATAGTAAATTTTTTGAGGTTTCTCCGTGCTAGGTAATGTATCTTAGTAACACCGTGGTGTTAAAGGTATGTAGGAGTGATATACGGTGTCACATGATGAGAGGTGATTATGTCATATGTCAATTATAGAGGATTTGATATGATGATACTGAAGGTTGGGATAGGTTTGAATCATATCTAAATTAAAATAGTGCTTTGGTCAAAATGTGAATCGGGTTGTACCATGGTTCTGAGACATGACAGAAGTTTGGACCTTGTGAACCTCGTGGATAGTGTTGAACCTTCAATAATGTTTTGAGGATAATACCCAAATATCGTAGAGGTTAGAATATGCACTATTGATCTTGATTCTTAGCAAACCTATTAGGTATAATTAAGGAAAATGATTTCAAATCTATGTGATGTTGAGCTTCTATATTTCATGATGAATCTAACAGTTGGGTTAGAGATCCTAGGTTGTACAACCCTACATGCCAGGTATGTTGTAGTGGACCTATGTGTCCCTAGGCCTTAAGAACTAATGGACCGATGTGTCTTTAGGTTGGCAGATGTAGTCGGCATTATATTAAGTTAGTGATGATCCGTGGAATCGAGGAACAAGATTCTTATGACATAAATCCTAATAGAATGGAAGTGTGAAAAGTTGCTAGCTGTTATGCCTATTATAGGGAAAGATTATGATCATACAATATTCCCTTAAAGGATTGATTGAGGTGATAGATAGTGTAATGTCCCAAAATGTGAATACAGGCTAATGACTCTAAAAGTGAACGTAATGAACGTTAGCTAAACACTTTTGGAGAATACAGTATGAGTATTGACCTGAATGACCCGAATTAACAGTAAAAAGTGCCCAAACCTATATTTAAGCTTAATTATGTGCCAAAACTTAAATTGAATTAGAACATAAGGGGAGGGCATATAGGGAGTCAATCATATGTTAAATGGTAATCCAATAGAAATTGTTGTAGTCAGTAGAAAAACGGGGAAAAAAATTTATCAGCCAATTAGTCAGCAATTGAAGAAGCAATTGACTATTAACTAAAAGAGTAAGTGGTGTGACTAAATGGTTAATGGAGTTTGTTAGAGTAACTAAATGGTTATTTGTTTTAATGAAGTCAAAAGAGTTGGACACTTGGCACCATATGATTTGGGTAAAGAAAGTGAAGTCAAATGGTCATATTTTCTTCTCTTTCCTCTTTCTCTCTCTCTAACTCAGTTAGGCATAGGAAGGGGGTGGAAAAAAACTGATCATTCATCATCATCTCTCTTTCTCTCTAGCTCTCTCAAGTCGTCCATGGAAGGGGGAGGAAAGAGAAAAAGTCAAGAAGAAGGTGAGTAATTTTGACCTTGTAGATGACCTTGTATGCTTAAAACCTTTTCTCTAAACTTGTTCCTCTTGATGAAAGCTTTATTTCTATGATTTTAGATTTCAAAAGGAGGTGTTTTGTGAGTTCAAGAAAAGCTAGTGGTTGGAGAATCAAAGAACAAGTTAGTGGAAGAGATAGAAGTTAGCAAAAGCAACCTTTTGACATATATTTGTGGTCATTGGTTAAGTATTTGAACTGATGAATTTTTGCCCTATTTTTGTGTATATAGGGTGTTAGTGAGTTTATGGTATCTTGTTGATTGTGTTGGTGTCCTGTGGCGTCAGTTGGCTAAATGGAATGAATTTGAGACTTGAATGTGAAGTTTAGTGATTTTAAGGTTTTGTGCTGAATTGGTGTTTAAAACAGAACATGTTAAAGGAATGTGAATTTAGTGGTTTTGATGTTTCCATTAGATTATGTGCAAAAAACTATATGGAGGAGTAACTCCGATTATGAATTTTGGACCTTTGGAAACATTGGTTGAAAACTGGAAAAAAAATGTTAAGGGTAAAATGCTGTGCAGGGGAGCTTGTTTGCATAATGCTTTGAATGAGTAAATAAGGTCTAAAAGTTATGAAATTTGGCAATGTTGTAGTAGACATGGCAAGCTTTAAATTGATATAAAGTTTGTGTCATTTCGATGTGTGTACGAAAAGTTATAGTTGTTGGAAATCAGCCAAGAATCAGGCCAGCTCTTGGCTGCGGCCAAAACATTTCTGACCTGATCTTGGGCAAGGCCAGAGGATGTCTTGGCCGCGGCCAACCCCTCAAAAGCTGCATTTTGAACTTTTGAAAGATGGTCTTTGGTTTAGCTTTTCCCAACCCTTTGGGCATCTGCTTGGGCTTCTAGTAGCCATCTAAAGGTCTCAAATGATAAGCAACCCTAAGTGTTTTGAAGTTAAGGATTATAATAGGGAATAACTTGTTATCCTTGATTTTGGTTATAGGATTTGATTTCCGCCTTGATCCTGAGAAAGCTTTGCCGAGCAGGAACAAAAAGAATAAGGTAATGACTCTTTCTCTTATATCATGTTTAATGCTTGCATGTTTGTGCTTTATCATTGAATTGTGATGAATGTGAATGTTGCTGTTATGCCGTTGTGAAATTGTGAAGAAAATGGTAGCCGAATACAGCAAAAGTTATTATGACAATCATTATGCATAATTGTGAATATAGCGAAAGCTGTCATAATGCTGTGAAAGCGAATACAGTGAATGCTATTGTTGTTTATGCCCAAAGTCCCGATAGAATGTACGGGTAAGGGTAGGCTGGCCAAAAGTCCTCGTAGAATGTACGGGTGAGGTCGTTGTGCATAGAACAGTGATTGCAGTTGTTATTGCACCTAGTCATGAGAGCTATCATTTGTGACGAATCACCCATCACTGTGATTGTTGCTGCTATTGCTTACATGCTTTGTTTTATTATGCATCATATACATTAAATGTTGCTACTAAAATTCGCATGAATCTCACTTTTTCCAATGACTAACCTACAGCCAGGGCAAGCAGATCCAAGGAGAAGCAAGGGAACAAGGGCCACTAGTGCTTCGAGCTAGAAGATTTAAGTTTAATTAGTTGGTTATCATAATGTTGGGATAAATGTATATACTGTGAATGATGTAAGTTAAATTTGATATTATAACGGTGGTTGTGTTCACCACATATTTGTGTTTTGTTTTGTAATCCTTGATATGGGAAACTGAATGGGGCGAATATGCCCTCGTAAACCCTTTAGTGAATGGATGAAACCCGAGTGTGTTCGGGAATTTTGTTTACACTCTAATTTTTATGAATGAAAACTGAACTACACAGGCAAAATATATATTCAAAAAGTGAATAGAGACCGTACTATCCAGGTTGTGGAAGAAGTCTTGAAAGTTTTAAATTGTTCTTGGTCTCTTGTTTAATTATGACATGTGTTCAAACCATAATTACGCCATTTATTGTTCAGGGGTTACAGATAGCTCTGATGAAGTGAGAGACATAATTGATTTGCCTAACATTCTATTAATTTGACGCTTAAATAAGAGTCGATTGGTGGATGGCAGATAGTATACTGAAAGGTATGAATAGAGAAGAACATAAGAGTCACATAAGGGTAATACTAAGATATTGTGGGACAACATGTCAGGAATTGTCACAAATTGGGATCTATCAAATCCTACTTAAGTAAAATCAATATTGAATTGAAAGTGGCCAATAACTGGCACAGAGGAACATAAATTATGGGTGCGGTTAGGTATTATGGGAGGTTTCTGTGGGCTCCTATTAAATTGTCTTGTCATCATTAACGCTCATATGAGGAAAATACAACATCAAAGTGGCGCAGCGGAAGCCAATATGAAACACTAACAGCACTAGGTGGGACAGTAAATTTATGTGTAACATTTGATAATAGTTGGAGAGGTTAATATTCACACTAGTGTTGATCATCCCAATTCATGACTAGACCCGTGTGGTCTACAGTGACACAGCCTATATGGCATATAATGATTTACCCTATGTAATGTATAGTGATGTGGCAGCCTATCAGAGCATGTTAATCAACCCCATGATCAGTATGCAACCCTGACATGGCCAAGAGAGAATCTTAGTTGCACTGGCGAAAATCACGGGTTGCCCTGAGGCCGAGAAGCTGTGCGTAAAATATGATGCTGAGTGGTGTGGTCACAGTGTTTTGACTTGTGTGGTCATAGTAATATGACCTGTATGGTCATAGTGATATGCACCTGTATGGCGTATAGTGTTATACCCATGAAAACCTGTGTAGATTACAGTAACATGATTTGTGTGGTCAACAGTCACACAACTTATATAGTTTATGGTGACACATGTCAGTAGAGATTATGATGAGCCCTAATGTAGGGTATAATGGTGGTGAATACTCTTAACAATGTAGCCTCATAGAATGATTAACCACTCTGATATAGTGCATACAGTGAATGATGCACGTAGTAACCAGTGTACACAATACGACCAGTAAGCATCAAATAGTGATTGATCTTGACCACCGTATAGGCAGGTGTAAATGCAAATTGTCATATGTACAGATAGATATATTGGAAGTACGTACCAGTATACATGTTTGTACAGAGCAGTAAGACTGGGATACTCAGTATTGTAAGAGTAGAATGACATAAGCCGTAAGGCTAAATTCACCGGGTAGTGTCCCGACAAGTTAATGAGGCCTATAATAATGAATTGAGTGTCCTGATGGACAATCACTACAGTAATCGATTGAGTGGCCCATGAGTACAAAACAAAGAACAAAGGCGGTAAGACTCGATATGTATGTTCGCATGGGGCAATGTCCCTAGGCAGTAAGATCAGACAAACATTTTATGCAGTAATGGACTGTGTGGCCTATGTATAATAAACAAGAAGCATATGGAGTAGTTATAGGTTAAATGTGTGGAGACTAATAGGCATTTCACACACATACATGGAAAACAGAAAAAGATATTCGGAGGTGTCACCTAGAGATCATGGTTATGTATGTGTAGCAAATTTCGGGAATAAAATTTATTTACATGGGGGGAACTGTAACACCCCAAATTTTATTCTCCAATATGCCTTGTAAGTATTTGTGGTATTAATAAAATGGAAGGGTGAATTTTGGAAGATGTGATTATGTTGCTAGTGAAAATTCCCTGTAAGGTAATGAGTTTGGCATATGATTTCGGATGATCAAATGATGACTAAAAATTATGAAATTTTACAAGATGAAAGTAGACATTCTAAGCTCTTATTTGATAGGTAATGGGTAATTTTTGGAGTTGTATGTAAAAAGTTATGAATTTTTGAAGTTAGCTCAGAAAAACTGTATATTTTTTGGAACAACATCCAAAGAATTTAATTATGGAAATTTTGTGTTTCCAAGTGGCAAAGGACTATAATTTTTCTTGAAACTAAACTTAATAAGGGTTTTATAGCCTTTGGAATCACTTTAATACGCGATGTTTACAAATTTAGTTAAGATTTTTCAAAATTTGGGCAAAAAATCTGCGAGAAATCCAAAAATAAAGAGAAATGCAATGGCAAACTTGTAATTTTACAAAACAAGTACCAAATTAATTATTTTCCAATTAATTGAAGTTAATTTCAATTATTTAAGAAAAATAAAGGGGAAAGATATATTTGGAGTATTTTGATCAAATAAATATGAATTTATGAAAAATTGAAATATATTTGCAGATTTGACCAAATTGTGACTTAAGTGTGCATGTAACTTGAAACATGTTATGAAGCCAACTTGGGACCTAAAGGAAGGACCCTTGGGATTGTATTGCATATAACAAGAGAGGGAAATATTAGTTGCATGTTGATTTGGCTTAGGATATCAAGTTACATAAAGCTATGGAATTATGCAATTAAAGTCCAATTTTTGGTTATTTTGTAATTAAATAAATAAGGGATAATTCCAAAATATTATAACACTTTTCTCATCTTCTTCCTCGTCTAAAATTCGGTGCCTTCATCCCTAATGAGAGAGGGAGAGGGAGTGCATAAATTATAGAGAGAGAAGGAGGAGAAATTTGCTAGGTAAGCTTGATTTCATCGATGATTTAGCTTTTGACCTGTGTAATCCTTCCTATAAGCTCCTCTATTATAGGATTCAAGGTGTTTGAAGCAAGAAATTGCAGTGTTTAGAGCTAGGGTTTTCGGTTAAGAAAGGGAAATGCCAGATGGAAGCTAAGATGACTTCCTAAACTATAATTGTTGGTTATTCTGGCTACTGTGAATAGTTTAATCGGTGAATTTTTATTGGATTTGTTGTGAATGTGAAATTGGAAAACTTTTAACCCTAAGTGTTATGTTGCCAAAATCGAGTCTAAATGATGGTTATAACATAATTAAATAGTTAATGAAGTGGTTAAGAGTAGAAAGCAGCAAGTCTACAGAGTCAAAATTGGAAAACCCTAAATTTTCTCAGAGAATCCTGGGCGACTAGGTCCAATTCAGGAATTGGGCTGGATTTTTGATATTCTGATGATTCCAATGAATTCAGGAGGGAACATTAGGTGGGGATATAGTTGATCACTATTTCAGGAAAGCCTGAAAAAGTATAATAACCAAAACGCCCCTGAAACCTTGAAATAGGGGCTGCTAAGGGCATTTTGGTCTTTTGGTAGTGAATTTAGTAATTTTGAGTCTGGAAATGGATTCCTTGGGTGAAAATATGTTAGAATAGCCCAGGTCAAAATTCCAGGAAAAGTATAGTCAGACTGTGTACGGCGGGGCCGGGCCGAATCCCTAGGGGCATTTTGATAAATTTTCACAATAGGCTCATATAACCACAAGAAACAATATGGAAGTGCCTGAAATAGTACATGAATGGATTTTAATCTAATTCTTGTACATTTGACATTTCGGGATCGAGTTGAGAGCTAGTTGGTGGAACGCTTTACGAGGTGCACATTACGAGACAAGAAAGGGCTAAGGTACCAACTATAATCTTTCATACACTATGTGATTGTTAATATGCTATATATTGTTGTATTCTGTGTATGAACATGGTGCTTGAGGTATGTTACCTAGCTGTGGTTAGGTACCCAGTTGTGGTATATCTAGGGTATATTACCTAGCTGTCGTTAGGTGACCAGCTGAGGTACTCGTAAGGGGATTCAAACAGTGATTCGACCTTGAGCTTTATGTATACACATGTATTGATATGAATTTTCATTTTACATTATATGGTGCATTGCATATTTAATTCTTACATTTTATATGATTGACTATATGTTGCTACTAGGATTCGTCGGCATTTCATTCCTTTTCAAAAATGATAAATGTGCCAGCAGGAACCAGCGGATCCAAAGGCAAGGTGTTAGATATGGGAAATTGATAGGTGCAGATCTCGACACGGAAGCTAGTGGTTATATGTAGTTTAATATTTTGAATATTATGGACAAAATGAACCCCGAAGGGAAATTTGGTAATGTAATCAAGCCTGTTATTTCAATAATATCAGTATATTTATGTTATTCCTGTGTTGCTCACCGAACTGCACATAAGCACTTTGAAAAAGGTGAAAATAAGATAAGGGTTTGATAGTTCTTTTATGATGATTGTTAAGAATGAATAGTAAAAGAAACATTATTTATTTTATTTTATAACGATATTTTTCTACGAACCGTTGGATATATTTTTTTACATAATATTTAAAAAATAAAAAATGATAACGAAAAAAAGAACAGTGGCAAGTAGCCTGATGAACTAATAAGATTACCAGGCTACTCATCACCATAGGATTCGCTAGGATCCATGTTAGAATCATGGTCAATCCCAAGCTATCAAATATGAGATTGACATTTTGGTTCATATTGGAGAGGTATCCAGAAAGCATCCTTACAGTATGGTCAGTCTTTTGTGTATGCTGTAACCCCCTCACCGTAATTACATCTGGATTATGAAATTAAAGTGAAATAGAGACCAGTAATTACAAAACAACATTTTCAATTGTCTATCTTTTAGATAGGGTATTTACAGAACAGTTCAAAATATTAGTAATTTGGTCTCACATTCATTTTCGAATATAATTACCTGTACAGGTTAATCACATTTATAAATATCTGAGCGTACAACTAAAATCCAGGCAAGTCCCCGGGTTACATATATGTGTTGGGTGTATCTTTTTTCCCAAAAATGGGGATTACATAACCAAAGTAGTATTTACAACCCCAAATATATACAGTAATCCTGTTTTCAAAATAGATAACCAATAGTTCCAAGTCAAATATCTCTAAGAAGTTCTATCCGCTCTTGGTTATCCGCTTTTCCCTGGAGCCACTTGTCCTGTCTGAAAGGTTAGTCATAGGAAAGAGTGAGATTCAAAAGAATCCCAGTAGTAACAAATCATTCATACCACACTTAAACACATAGCATGCAAGCAAATCATCATACAACAACAGAATGAATCAAACTCCACCCTCATCCCCTTTTACCGCTGGGAAGGCACACCATCCTAACTCGAACCGTTGTTAGTGACTCAGAGACTATTGGCGTGACAGTACATACACATAGCCTTATAGCTTATATAGCCATCCAACTTTCACAATTGGCTCGTTGGCCTTCACAAATAGCCTTTCGGCTTTTCACATAATCACACATATCACACCCCATCCTTATCCCTTTTTACCGTCGGGAAGGCACACCGTCCTAACCTGAACTGTTGTTAGCGACTCAGGGGCTATTGGCATGGCGGTGCTTACACATATCCACAAATGTCACAGCATACGAATTCATCACAAATCAATGGTGACTGCCTTGTTCTTTCCGATTGTGCTTTGGCGCAGGTGGATCACAAGCAGGGCAAATACCGAATCCTATAAACCAAAATTAAGGATGACGAATTATTACCTATTCCAATTCTTTGATAACTTATAATACTTGGGTTAATTATCATTATGGTCATTTAATCAAGTCAACTAAGGAGATAAAGTGGTCAATTAATCTAAAAGGCCAATTTCTAACCTCAAAGTTCTACAATATTACATTATGCCATAAAATCTTCAACTTTCACATAGGTGACCAATCTGCCAGAATTTTTCAACATCTTTGAAAAATCATAACTGATTCTAGAAAAATCAAAATGAGGTGATCCTAAAGCCTATTGAAAGCTCTTGAAGTTCTCTTCATATGAAAAATATGAATCATAACCAGAAATCACTACACAATTCCAAAATTACACAAAATTCCACACTGCTCCATAATTAAGTCCAGTTTTGACATCTAACTTTGGGCAACTAGAAATCCTAGTTCAAAACACGAAATGACACAAATTATATGTCCATTTTGAATCTTGGAATGGGAACTTTAAGATTGGAAAGTTTCAGAAATTTTAGAGACCAATCGCCCATTCAAAATGTCCCTACAAACTGACTGCCCTGCACAGAGTTACACTTGACAGTTTTTTCCAATTTTCAACCAATGTCTCAAATGACTCTAAAATTAATAACCAACCCTATTTCCACAAAATTTTCATGTAGAACACAATGGTAACATCAAAATGAACAAATTCCTACTCATTCCTCATGTCTTGTTTAGGCAGAATTTTAGGGTATTTCACGACAAACAACCACTTCACTATCTAATCACTAAGCTTAGCTCATTTGCCTCCAAACCAACATATAAGCACATACATAGGATGAAAGCTTCATGATCCCTAATATACCTTAAAAAATGAAATTAGGGCTGTCACAATAGCCCACCACAACCCAGCTAATTAAAGCATCATATACATCGACATAATGCTCTTACTCACCTCTTGCTTCTTATTGTGTTCTTTTCTTGATTCCTCAACTTTTGTTCTTGCAAGGTGGTTGAAAGCTCATCTTCTTTAAAAAAAACCATAGAAATGAAGCTAAGGAAGAGAGGAACAAGTTTCATGAAGGTCACTTGAGCCATAGATGAGGTTAAGAAGGTGAAAAATCAAGATTAAGCTCACCTTGAAACCTTGCTTTTCTTCCTCTACGTTTTTGCTGCTGCAAACCAACTTGAAGATGGAGAGAGAGTAATAATTGTTCAGATTTTTCCTTTCCCTTATCACTTAAAGTTCAAACAAAAATATGGTGCAAAAGTAGAGAAGAGTTGTGGTGAAAATTACTTCACTTGGTCATGCACTTATGGTGAATTAACTAAGTATATTTTGCTTCAACTTTTCTCTTTCCTTCCTCCTCCCTTTTTGACTGAAATGGTTGCCCTTTGTATTCAATATGTCATTTTATGTTTGGCCTACAATTATTGACCAAGTCCTCATCTCCTTACTTGGTCTTTCATGTGTTTCTCTTTCTCTCTTTATTGCACCGAAAATAGCTCTTAAAGTAACCAAAAGAAAGCTTTTTGAATTATCAATATTTACCTCCTTACTTTAGTTGTAATTGTTGACTAAATTCAACATACTTTCTTTTCCTCTTCACACCATATGAATTCTAGCCCATGGAATAGCCAAAAGGGCTTCTTCAATTTATCATAATTTCAACTCTTCAAATATTACTTCTTTAGTTGAAATTGTTCACTTAGTCATCATCTTTTACAACTTGGCCAAATTGCCTTCACATGTCATATGTAATAGCCTATATTGTTTCCTCTTGTCATACATAAGTCATGGTCGTTTGAAGAAGAAGATGATCTTGTAAAATCTAATCTTGCAATATAATATTTAATTGCCAAGTTTGCACGTGAAACTTGACTAAAGTCATAACAAAATTTCCAGAAGTAATTCTGTCATTAATCTCACCATCTATTCTGTACATTTAGCCCTTGAGTACATTTTGGGATATTACGTATGCTACAACATTATCTCCAGTTGAGGAAGCATAGGATATGGAAGTGGAGGGAAGAGGGCTAAGGCGACGGCTGCAGTGGTGGGGCAGATTTTGATTAATAGAAGGAGGAGGAGGTGGAAGATGATGTTGAGAGTTTTCTAGCATGTCTTCCGCATGACGTTTCATCTTGGTGATTGAACTAGAGAACAAAGATGAGGAAGATGGAAAATGTAGGGAAAACAGATGAAGATGTAGAGTTTAAATAATACATATATGAAAGAGACATGTAAAAACCATCATTACATGTATTGGAAGTTGAACGGGCGGGGCATAATGAAAGGGTACTGTTCATTCTCATGATGATGATCATCGGATGATGATGAGAAGGCACCCATGGTCAGCAAGGGGAAGAGGAAAGGTTTCATAAACTTTAATTAATGTTTATTAAGTTAGAATCATTAAGTATGTTAGCAAGAATACTTTACAGTTCTTAATTAATAACCATGAATTATTAAGTGTTTTTTAACACTTCATTTTCCTTTGATCCGATGATGAGAATGAGGATGAGGATGAGGATGAGGAGTATGAAGAGGACGATGAGGGCATATGTGGTGCCAACCATAGGTGAAAAGTGGATTCTTATCCACTTCCACCCAATCAAACCTCTTATCTACTTCCTCCTCCCTCTTTATAACACCCCCTTCATTGTCAAACCGTATATCCCAATCCTTTACTTTTGGCTCCCTTTTTCCCTATCTTGATCCCTTTTCCTCCCATTGTCATCTCCACTGCTGTCCCCATTTGTTCCCTTTTCTTCCTCTTCTTTTGGTCCCCACTCTAGTATCCAGCTCAAATGAAGGAGCATCATCTTTATTCTCATTGTAAGCACGTAGCTCCCTTTATCTTTTGGTCCCCACTCTCCTCATTGTAGCTTACTTTCCCTCCTCCACCTCACTCATGCATCAATAATGACTTTGCCCCACTCTTTTTCTTTCATCTTGCACTATGCAAATTTGTAAGTACCACCTATTAGTGAAAGCGTTTCACCCAAGAGGGGGTGAATTGGGTGATTAACAAATATTAAAAAAATTGTAAGAGATAATCGGCTGAATTAAAACGGAATTAAGAGTAGAAAGGATATTGCCGAATTGTACACAGGGGTTTATATTAGTTCGGTCACAACCACTTTGACCTTTGTCCACTCATCAGAGTCCCTATGATATTTTCACTATATCTTCCAAGATTCAGTGGGTTCTTGGCACCTTAGTACACTATAAGTTTCTTTACCAGATACTCGCTCCCCTTTACACAAAGTAATCTAATTCCCAACTTAAGGTTCCCAAACCTTAATAATCTCAACAATGAATATTGAGTTTGTAAAGGAACTCTC
Organism: Inga leiocalycina; assembly: GCA_963242795.1. NCBI lineage: Eukaryota > Viridiplantae > Streptophyta > Magnoliopsida > Fabales > Fabaceae > Inga > Inga leiocalycina. The sequence continues at coordinate 48,038,093 of OY725324.1, forward strand.
TCTCATAGAGTAAATATATAATCATTGAAGTACAGAGTGTATGAAAGAAAGAAAGAGCAAATACACAAATTAATCATTATCTGTTGTATCTGTTCGTGTATTATTGTGTTGTGTCTTGCTCTTCATCAAATGCTTCCATATTTATAGTTGATTTGTAGTAGATAATCTTTATAAGCATTTTCCGTTAAAGTCCTATTGCTTTATTTGACCGTTCTTCGTATTTGAAAAACTAGCCGTTATTCGGCGGATGGTCATTCCTGTAAAATTGCTTTTTTTCTCTTTGCAAGATCTTCTTATTGTTTTCCTAGAAAAATACTTTGAACAAGGTGTTAGACATAAACATATTGAATTAATGATTAAAAGAATGATTATCATGCTTCCTGGGACTCATTACTCGAGTTTCTTCACAGGCTATATCACTCGAGTGATCAGTTCTGGCAGTATACAAATCATCACATATCACTGGATGGATCACTCGAGTGTTATGCTAGTGATCCACTATTCCTAATGTATCCATTCAAAAAGCACTTTTTACATATGTTTGATAAAGCTTGAAGCCCTTGATACATGTAAAGGCTAAGAATACTTGTATAGCTTACAATTTAGCTATTGGAACATACATTTCCTTATAATCAATACGTTCTTCTTGAATATATCCTTCGGCTACTAATCTTGCCTTGTTTCTGATAATGATTGCGGATTCATCAAGTTTGTTCTTGAATACCCATTTAGTACCAATGACTAGATGATCTTTATACCTGATTACCAAATCCCAAACTTGATTTCTTTCAAATTGATTAAGCTCTTCTTGCATTGCTATTATCCAATCATTGTCTGATAGGGCTTCGTAATATTCGAAGGTTCAATCTCAGAAATAAATACAAAGAAGTTAACTTCATTTAAAAGTTTATTTCTTTTTTTTACTCCTTCACTTACTTCTCGTATGACTTAGTCTAGGGGATGACTCTTATTCTACTTCTAAGCTCTAGGTTCTCTTAATCTACATAGCTAGTTTTCAGTCGTATTTTCCTCAACATCAAGACTGGAAGGATTAGATGTGGACTAGCTATTTTCTTGACTGACAATTATTTTTTGCTCATTGTCAACAGTTTTGATAGAGGAATTAATTTTATCGAATACAATATGAACTGATTCCTTAACAGTACATGTTTTCATATTAAATACTCTATAGGCTTTGTAACCCCCTTCGTAATTATATCTGAAATATGCGATTAAAATGAAATATAGACCAATAATAATCAAAACTCATTTAAAATCCCTCCTTGAGATAGGATTTTCAAAAATACCTTTTAAAATCTAATTAACTTGGTCTGATATTCACATTTCGAATACAATTACTACGCGAAGATAAATCACATTCATATAAATATCAGAGTGCACAACATAATCATCCCGGCAATCCCGGGTACATACCTTCGCTAAAGATACACAGGGCACAATTGCCCATTACAATTCTTCAAATTGGGATTACATGTAATATCCCGAATTTTGGGATTGGAAGCTTTGGAATAAGCCTAAATTGAGTTGACTACTAAGCCCCGATTTAGTAGATGTCCCAAACATATTCCCTAATGATTCTAATATCTTTGGGGTATTAAGAAAGTAAAATGATGAATTTTGGAGAATATAATTATGTTTACGATAAAATCGCCTATGAGGCAGTGAGCTTATCATAAGGTTTTGGAAGACCAAATGATAAGAAAAAATTATGATATTTTACAGGATGAAATTAGACATCCTAAGCTTTAATTTGATAGGTCATATGACTCAATAAGAGCTATACACATAAAGATATGAATTTTTGAAGTTAGCCCAGAAAAACTGGAAAGTTTCTGAAACAACATGTAAAGAATGAAATTCTGGGAATTTTGTGATTCCATAAAGTAAAAGTATATATTTTTCCTTGACAATAGACTCAATAATAGTTCTATAGGCTTTGGAATCACCTCATTTCGATTTTTCTAGAATTAGTTATGATTTTTCAAAGTTTGGGCAGAAATCTGCCAGAATTTTGTAAAAATCCGAAAATTGAGAAATTATCAAATAAATAAAATATAATATTAGATATTAAAATAAAAAGTCATCAACTTCCTCCCAAGCTCATTTCTGACGTTCAGCAAGCTGCATATAGAGAGAGAAGGTGTGGAATTGTAGAGAGAGAAAGGAGAAGAAAAATCACAAGGTAAGCCGATTTCTCCGACGATTTCGCTCCTAACGCGTATAACTCCGATCCTAAACTACTCCTCTTTGTTCTTTAAGGTTTGGAAAGCTCAAATTTGGTGTTTTCAAAGTTAGGGTTTTCTGCCATTTTTGGGAAAATCTTGTTGGAGCTTGAGGTAACTTCCAAACCTTCGTATATTGACTATTCTAGCTGCTGTGGGCAATTTAATCGGTGAAATTTCGCCGGATTGCCATTGGTTTTAATTTTTGGAAATGGGTATGTGGGGCTGTTATGCTGCCCAAATTGATACTAAATGGTATTTGTAACCTAATGGAATAGTCAATAAAGTGGTTAGGAGTAGAAAGGAACGTGTTTACAGAGCCGAAACCGAAAAACCCCAATTTTCCCTTAAATTCCCATATATTTCGGCCAGCACTATAAATGGGCCTTAGAGTTGGACTTTCAATGATTTGATGATTCCATTGGATTCAGTGGGTGAAAATAGGTGGGGTTACAGTTGGGCACTTTTTCGGAAAAAGCCTAGAAAGCATAATTACGGGAACGCCCCTAAAACCCTAAAAGTAGGGCCGCCAAGGGCAATTTCGTAATTTGACATTGAATTTGATAATTCTGAGTCCGGAAATGGATTCCTTGGGTGGAAATGTGTAAGAATAGCCCATTTCAAAATTTCGGGAAAAGTACAGCCGGACCGGGTACAGCGGGGCCGGGCCGGGTCCCCGAGGGTATTTTAGTAATTTTTCAAGATAGACTCATATAACCCCCAGAAACACTATGGAAGTGTCTAAATAGTACATTTGACATTGTAGGATTGAATATGGAGCCCCGAGCTGTTGGCACGCAAATCGAGGATAAAGATTGGAGGTAGGGGACTTACCTTACTTGCATGTATTTGATATATTTGCTTGTGTAATGATGTATGTGATTGCTTTACTTGATTGTGTAGAGCATATTTGAATAAATGAAGCTCTGTTTCTGTTTTCGCTGTGGCCATAGTCTTGTTGTATGAAACATTGAGCATGCAGAAATGTCATTATGTGGCATAAATCTAGAGATAAAGCTAACATGTCATACACATAGTATCAATCATGCATGCATTATGGTATCTGTTTCCTACTGCGATTCTCTCGAATCTCACCCTCCCCTACCAACAATTTAGACAGGAGACGACAGAAGATATGCAAACAACAATGCAGAGTACCGTACGAGGGGATTACAGTAGTGGAACGAAGATGAGAAGATGTCTTTGTTTCACTGGGACGAGTTTACACACTCAAGTATCCCTGTGCGGCTACACTAATTGTAATTATCAGGTATGAATCCCTGAGGGGAATTTCCGTAGTCATGTACATATTATCAGTATAATTATGCTATTCCTGTGTTGCATACCGAACCGCATATCGTTTTCCGCGAATACTCTGATAAATGTGAAATTAAAATAAGGGCGTGACATTACACAATCTCATCTCAAATTCATAACCATATATTCAACCGAATCATTTACAGTCTTCACAACTCATTGGTAACGAACTACTAACTCTCATCTCGAAGGAGTCCTAGCCACTCCCTCCACGAGCGATTTGTCCTGTCTAAATTGTTGGTATGGGAGGGTGAGATTCAAGAGAATCTCAGTAGGAAACAAATACCATAATGCACGCATGATAGATGCTATGTGTATGACATGTTAGCTTTATCTAGATGCATGCCCCATAATGATATTTCTGTATGCTCAATGTTTCATGTAACAAAACTATGGCCACAGCAAAACAGAAACAGAGCTTCATTTATTCAAATATGCTCTACACAATCAAGAAAAGCAATCACATACATCACTACACAAGCAAAGATATCAAATACATGCAAGTAAGGTAAGTCCCCTACCTCCAGTTTTTTCTCCTCGATTTGCGTGCCAGTAACTCGGGGCTTCACATTCGATCCTATAATGTCAAATGTACTATTTAGATACTTCCATAGTGTTTCTGGGGGTTATATTAGGCTATATTGAAAATTTACTAAAATACCCTAGGGGGACCCGGCCCGGCCGTACCCGGTCCAGTTGTACTTTTCTTGAAATTTTGACTTGGGCTATTCTGACATAGTTTTGCCGAAGGAATCCATTTCCGGAGTCGGAATTATGAAATTCAATGTCAATTTACAAATTTTCCCTTGGCAGCCCCACTTTAAGGGTTTCAGGGGCGTTTTCGTAATTATGCTTTTTTCGCCTTTTCCGAAAAAGTGACCAACTGTAAGCCCACCTAATTTTCGCTCCTGAACTCAATGGAATCATCAAATCATTGAAAATTCATCTCTAACCCCTCCAAACTAGCCTTGGCCAAAATTCTCAATTCGCCGGGAAAAATTGGGGTTTTTCGGTTTCGGCTCCGCAGACGTGTTTCTTTCTACTCCTAACCACTTTATTAACCATTACATTGGGTTAGAACTACCATTTAGTATCAATTTGGGCAGCATAACACCTAGGCCAACCCATTTTCCAAATTTACAAACAAAGACAATCCGGTGAAATTTCACTGATTAAATTAACCACAGCAGCCAGAACAATCAAAGATTGAAGTTTCGGAAGTTACCTCAAGCTCCTTCTGGCTTTTACTCAATATGGCTGAGCCCTAGCCCCTTTTAAACAGAAAAATTAAGCTTCAAGTACCTTAATCCATGTAGAAGAGAAGCTTAGAGGAAGGATTACATAGGTTATGAGCTAAGTCATCGAAGAAATCAAGCTTACCTGTGAGTTCTTGCTCCTTCTCTCTCTAGACTCTCAAAACACTCTCTCCCTCTCTTCTTTGTGTAAAACTGTCAGAAATGGCTGAAGAAGAAATGGGAAAGTGGTTTCTAATATCATGCTGATGTCACCTTACAATATGATGATGTCATAATTTTTAATTTCCCGTTTTCGGATTTTTCAGAAATTCTGGCAGATTTTCTGCCCTAACTTTGAAAAATCATAACTAATTCTAGAAAAATTGAAATGAGGTGATCCCAAAGCCAAATGAAATATATTTAAGTCCAAGTTATAGGAAAAATATGGTACATTACCCAAAATCACCCCACAATTCCAGAATTACACAAATTTCATCACTGCCCCAAAACAGAGTCCATTTTTGACCTCAAACTTTGGACAGTCATATCTCCTAGTTCCCAAAACTAAATGGCACAAATTATATACCCATGTTGAATTTTGGGATGTGAAATTTAAGACTGGAAAGTTTCATAATTTTCTGACATCATTTGCCTAGTCAAAACATCCACACGAGAAGACTGCCCAGAATAGAGTTTCACTGGAGAGAATTTCAGATTTTGCATCTTTGCTTCCAATGGTTCCATTTTCATACCAAACATCATTCCCACATAAATTTTCATAAGGAATCCATTGGAAACACCAAATCAATTAAATTCACATCTCATTGACATGTTTTCACAACAATCTCAACATGTCAACACAATTCACATTTCAAAACCTAACATTGTAACTTTTCCATTCCAAAGTTCCAAACCAATTTCAATGACATCAAAACACACTATGACACCATTTCCAACACAATACCCCATTCAATTATTCCCTCCATTCTAAGTCAATTTGGATGTTAATCCACAATTGAACTCAAATACAGGGTTTCAGCGCTGCTTAAACCACACACAAATCACATTCGAGTGCCAAATCACTTCATATTCTCCAAAAGGGTTATTTATCACTAACCACATCCACTTTTGGAGTTATTAACCCTTAATCACAATTTAGGATCTTGCTAAATCGGGGCTTAGCAATCCACTAATCTCAGGCTTACTCTTTAAGCTCAAGTCTCAAAAGTCGGGGTATTACAGGCTTTGCTTCAGTTAGAATTGCCTAAGAATATCCCTTCATCAATTTTAGAATCAAAATTTCCAAGGTTATCTTTACCATTATTATAAATGAAACACTTACAACCGAAGATGTGTGATGAGCAAGGTTCGAATTCCTTCCTTTGTATAGTTCATATGTGTCTTCCCAAGTTTTGTTCTGATGTAGGCTCTATTTGAAATATAGCATGCTGTGCTCATAACATCGGCCCAAAAAGCTTGTGACATATTCTTTTCATCTAGCATAGCTCTTGCCATTTCTGTAAGCACTCTGTTCTTTCTCTTTACAACTCCATTTTGTTGTGGTTCCTTGGTGTAGAGAAATTGTGATCAATGCCATCAGTGTCACAGTATTCTCCCAAGGCATGTTTCTTAAATTCTCCACTATGATCTGTCCTGATACCTGTAATGGATATACCTTTCTCATTTTACACTTTCTTGGCAAATATAATAAATTCGCTGAAGATTTCATCATTTGATGATATGAAAATAGTCTATGTAAATCTAGAAAAATCATCAATAATAACTAATGAATATATGTTGCCACCAAGACTTTTAACTTTTACTGGTCAAACTAAATCTATATCAAGTAGTTGTAATGGTATGTTTGTTGTGATTTCCTTTTTCAATTTAGAAGATGACTTTGTTTGTTTACTCTTTTGACATGCATCGCATATTAAATCATTTTTGAAATTTAATTTCGGTAAACCAATAACTAAATCATCTTTAAATAACCTACCTAATTGTTGTATATTGACATGAGTCAGTCGTTTATGTCATAACTAACTTTTATCGGTGTTACTTAGAAAACAATTTTAAGAAGCATTTTTACTCATATAAAGGATATAGCAGTTACCTTCCCTTGTTGCTTTAAGACTTTTCTTTTCTATTTGTAAATCCTTCTTGCTTATAGTTAGGAACTCTTTTGAGTCAAATATCACCGAGTTGTCTTTATCTGTGCCTTGACTCACACTTAGCAAATTATGGCACAAGCCTTCAACGTAATATACATCTTTGATTTGAATGCCTTTATCACTTCAGATTTTGCCAACCCTTGCTATCTTGCAAGACTGATTTTCTCCAAATTTTACCTTTCCACCTTTTTTAGGCTCTAATGTGGTAAAACTTTCAGGATTATTGGTCATATGTCAGGACCATCCACTGTCTATATACCATTTGTTGGCTCTATATGCTTGGAGACATATCTTCAATTAAAGACAATTAAGTCTTAGGTACCTATATCTTTTTGGGTCCTTTTAGGTTAGTAGTAATTATTTTCTGAACATATGAATCTTTAGGCAACCATTTATAGGTTCATATTTTTCTTTTCCTTTTTTGAAGACATGAGGAAGTGTAGTAACCCTTCCTATTACAGAAATTACAATGTGCGAAAGGATCGATACATGTACAGAATGCTGAAAATAATTTAAATACATTTTGCCTCCTATTTTCTCTCTTCCTTTCTTTTTGTCTGATTTGGGGTCATATCCAATACCAGACCAATCAATTACAAAATGTTAAGCTTTTAAAATGACATTTAATATCTCACTACCTTTAGTAAATTTCTCAAGAGTTTTAGTAAGATCAATATTTTTCTTTTCAAAAAAAGGACAGTTTTCACAATCTTTTTTAGGTAAGCCTTTGAGTTTTTCTTCAAGAAATTTATTCTTCTTTTTGAAAACAACTAGTTCTTTAACTACTTAGATTAACTCAAAATGTAAAGCATTATACTCAGAAAGTAATTTATTACATGTAGGATCAAAATTAGTTAACTCTTCCTTTTCTATCTCTTCTTGATCGATCAGACATATATTGGCTACTTCTTATTTATCGCTATCTTCATCAGAGGAGCTATCTCCCCATATGGCAGATGCAAACGCTTTCTTTTTGTTGAGGCCCTTGCCTTTTCTCTTTTCTTTGTTTTTTTGAACCAGTTCCACTTTCATAGTAGATGATGTGTTGTTCCTCCTTTCTGAAGATTTCTGAATCCCTAGCATTTCTTGTAAATTTTCTTGAATCTTTTTATTATTAGGCCCATTTTGTCATTGCTGAAATCTTCGTCATCTTCTTGATTTTCCTCCTTTAACATGTTTAGTGTGAGGCTTTTCTTTTTCTTGTCACTGATCTCTTCTAGTTGCCGTTTAAACTTAATGTGCTCTCATATTCAGAGAGACTTCTGAAAAGTAAGCTACCGATTGCATTAATTCGCCTTTTGCTTTTTCCATCGTCGTGACTTGGCCTCCTACTCTTTAGAGAGAATATTCAGTATCTTCCTCACTTAGGTATTTTGATCATAGACTTTCCCAAGTGCTCTGAGTTGATTTGAGATAAGTATACCTGATTTCAAACTTAGCTATTGATTCTCGTGACTTCATTTGAAGCAAGTTAAATTTAGTGACCAGAGTATTAATCCAATTTTCTTTTATGCTCGAAGTTCCTTTATGAGTAATTTCTTGGGCTTTCCACATTTCCTTGGCTGTTAGAAGTGTGCAAATCCTGAAATACTCTTTTTGGCTTAAGGCACTCTAAATCATCAGGATTACTTTATTGTTAAGAGTCATGAGCTGTTTATCCTTGTTATCATATTCAGCTAGTGACTCGGGAATTGTTCATGATTCTTCATTTTTTACAGGTATGTAGTTCTCATTTTCAATTACCTCCCATAGTCCGTATTTTATGGCCATCACAAATACTCTGAACTTTGCTTTCCAAAAGGAAAAGTGTTCTCTATTAAAACTTGGTGGTCTGGTGATTGAAGCTCCGTTAGGAATGTTCCTTCACCCATACTTGCCATCGGATCCTTTGTAGGTTGTTATACCTGAATAAGATAACCTATGCTCTGATACCAAATATTAGCGCAAGCGTTTTATATAACATACCAAATTTTATTCACCAAAATTTCTTATAATAAAGGGAATAAAATGGTGAATATTGGCACACTTGAATTAGCAAAATAGTACAATTAGTGGCTACACGAATTTTGGGCCACAATAAGACATAAAAGTTAATTGGTGTCTTTATGAAAGGTCATTATTGGAGCCAAAATTGGAAAATGGAAGAACACAATTTTTGGGCCTAATAAATATAAGAATTTGGTGAAGACAAAAGAAAAGGATGAAGGCCTAATTTAAAACAAGAATGAAGGGTTAAGATTTACCCTTACAAATTAAAGGCAATTATAAAGAAAACAAATAGTCACTTTATTATTGGAGCTTCCACAAGTTGACACCTAAGCTTCTTCATAAACGCAAGTAAGACCGAATCAACACACTTTCTTCCCTTTACAAAAGAAAAAACCGTTCCCTCCCACAAAAAATGATGTAATTATTTAATCATCATACTCACTCCCCATAAGTCAATATTTCGGCCAAGTAATGAAAGAAAGGAGAGAGTTGAATTAATGTAATTCCTCACATTTTACTCTTCAAGGTGGGCCGAGGTGCAAAAACAAGAAGGGGGAAGAAAATTCAACACATATTCTCACCCTTTGGTCAATTATTTTGGCTAAGATGTAAGGGAAAGAGAGAGAGAGAGAGAGAGTTTAAATAATTGAATCCCTCACCTTTTATCCTCAAACTTTGGTCCAAGAAGAGGAAGAAGGAAAGGGAATCTAACTAATACACTTCTTTACCTTTTTCCATTTGAAAAGTCAACAATTGTGGCTAAGACACAAAGGAAGTAAGAAGAAAGAATTGATCAATATTCTTCTTCCTATTTAAGAGAGGCATTTATGTCTAAAAGAAGAAGAAAAGAGAAAAGAGAAAGCTTCACTAAAATGGAATTAACCACATATGGTTAATTGATTGTAGGCTTATGCAAGAAGATGAATTTGTGGCCACATATTTTACTTTTTCTTGGGGCCAACTTTCGTCCATGTAAACTAAAGGCAGTGGAAGAGAAAAAAAAATCAGACATTATGCTCTCTCTCTTAGACACAATTTGGCCAAGCTAGCCAAGAAATGAGAAAAAGTAAGATAAGAAACAAAGGTAACATTCTAGCTTGATTTTCACTTTCCTAACCACTTTTATGGCTCAAAAAGCTCTTCATGAATCTTGTTTCCCTCTTCAAGAGCTTTATTTTTATCATTATAGTTTCTTAAAAGAAGGTGTTTTGTGCTGTCCACAAAATGCCAAAGTTGGAGAAATAAAAAACAAGCCCTAGAGAGTGAAAGAGGTGAGCTAAAGCTTCAATTTGGTGCATATATTGTGTTGGTTGGTGGATTTTTGTGGCTTTTCTCTTACTAACCTATTTTTGGTTGTTTAAGGTTTTTTAGGGTTTCATCATGGTTTGATCATATACAAGTCATTATATGTTGTTTTGGAAGCATATGAACCTAGTTTGGTTGTTAAAATGTGAATTGGTAAAGTTTTGCTTGGAACCCTAATTTCTGGTTTGAACAGGGTAGGTAGGAGGAGAACAATTTTGCCAATTTTGAGGTCTACAATAGATTCCTTGGGAAAATTTGTGTAGAAATAGGTTTTTGGCATAATTTTGGAAAGAATGGATTTGAAATCTAAAAATTGGAAGTGAACATAGTGCTGCCAAATTTCATTTTCTGAGAGGCAGATTACTTATAGTGAGGTTTTCAATGACCAAATTTTATCCAATGGCCATAATACTTTCTAGAATGAAAGCAAACATATCAAGCTTTAATTTGATATGTTATTTGTCCCATTGGGATCAACATATTAAGAGATATGATTTATTGAATTTAAACATAGAAACTGGGACGAATTCTAGACCAATGAAGTTGGTCAAGGATTCTAGGAATTTAAACCCTTTAATTGGTCATGGTTAATATGTTTACCTTAGAGTAGACTTAATAAGAGACACATAGGACTTGGAAACAACCTAATTGGAGTTTCCTAGACAAGGTTATGAATTTTCAAAGTTGGTTGAAAATTCTGCCAACTTTTGACCAATGTGCGAAAATATCAAAATAAGGGTATTATGTAATAAATGGGAACTCCAAGGGTTAATTTAAGCACTTGGTGTTAGTGTACACACATTAGAGGCTCACTTTCATGACTCTAATGAGTCATATAGTTATATGTCTGGGGTCATGAGGTGATAAGGAAGAAGCAACTGTAATAGTTGGAGAAGAGGTATAAGAGGAGAACTCAAAGATAAGAGGTAGTGAACTTGCCCTATTTGCATGTATTTGATATTTATGCTTGTGTAGTGATGTATGTGATTGCTTTACTTGATTGTATATAGCATATTTGAATGATAAAGCTCTGTTTCTATTTTTGCTATGACCATGAGTATAGTATGTGAAGCATTAAGCATGAATAAATGTCATTATGTGGCATGCATCTATTTAAGGCTAACATGTTATGCATTTAGCATATATCTTGTATGCATTATGGTAATTGTTTGCTATTGAGATTCCCCTAAATCTCATCCTTCGCAACCAACCATTTAGACAGGTGTACATAGGAGGTATGCTGAGGACAAAGAAGAGGACTACATGAGAGAAATGCAGTTGTGGAACAGAGATGGGAAAATGTCTATGTTTCATTATAACGAGTTGAGGAACCCTAGTAGCCATGTGTGGGTACATTATTTGTATTAGCATGTACAACCCTGTAAGCACTCTTGTAATGTAATCAAGTCCTTATTATCAGTATTTTTATGCTATTTCTATGTATCCACTGAACTGCACGTAAACACTCTAAGAAATGTGGAAATAATATCAGGGTTCTACATTTCACCAAAGAGGGGGTGAGTTGGGTAGTAGACAGATATTTAAAATATCACACGAGATAGCCGGCTGAATTAAAATGGAGTTAAGAATAGGAAGGATATCACTAAAGTGTGCACCGAGGTTTATTCTGGTTTGGCCATGACCACTTTGACCTACGTCTAGTCCTAAGAGTCCCTCTAAGATTTTTACTATATCTTCCAAGATTCAGTGGGTTCTTGGCACTTTAGTACACTATAAGTTTCTTCACTGGATACTCGCTCCCCTTTACACAATGTAATCCAATTCTCAACTTAAGGTTCCACAACCTTAAGTAATCTCAACAATGAATATTGAGTTTGTAAAGAAACTCTCTCTCATAGAGTAAATATATAATCACTGAAGTACAGAGTGTATGAATGAAAGACAGAGCAAATACACAGATTGATCATTATCTGTTGTATCTATTCATGTATTGTTGTGTTATGTGTTGCTCTTCTTTGAATGCTTCCATATTTATAGTTGATTTGTAGTATATGACCATTGTAAGCATTCATCCATTAGAGTCTAATTGCTTTATTTGACCGTTCTTTATATTTGAAAAACTTACCGTTATTCGTTGGATGGTCCATTCCTGTAAAGTAGCTTTTATTCTCTTTGCATGATCTTCTATTGTTTTCCTGGAAAAATACTTTGAACACTAATACAATGAGGGTTTAGACATAAACATATTGAATTAATGATTATCATGCTTTCTGGGACTTATCACTCGAGTGATCAGTTTTGGCAGTGCACAAATCATCACATATCACTGGATGGATCACTCGAGTGTTGTGCTAGTGATCCATTATTCCTATCACTTGAGTAATCTGCAATGAATCACTGGATGCATCACTCGAGTGTTGTGCTAGTGATCAATCACTTAATGTATCACTCGAGTGCTCTACTAGTGGTCTCAAAATATGGCATTACTTAAGTGGTCACTTGAGTAATCTATTAATACAACAGTAGATCACTTCCAGAATCACTCCAGTATGTTGCTAGTGATGCACTGTACCTTATCACTTGAGTAATCCAGGGGCATCACTCCAGTAATCCCTTTCAAAAACTGACAGAGAGTATCACTGAAACAAAGCAACTTTCTTACCTAATCACTCAAGTGCTCACTCGAGTAATGGCTTTGTTAGCCTCACAAAACTTCTACTTCTTTGTTCAAAAACCTTTTGTTCATTATCAAATATTTTGTAATATTTTTCCAATCTTTGTTATCATCAAAACTTGTGAGATCTAACACCACCTACACCCTTTATCTTTTTTTTAAAAAAATTTTAAAGATGCATGCTACTTTATCTTTCTATTTTTGCCTTTCTAATTATTTTTTTCATGTTTGTGTTTGTAGTTTTAGCTTACTCTATTGAGGCTTCTATTCATTGTAAGTTTTATAATTTTAGAGCTTACAAATATAATTTTATTAGAGGTTAATAGTTTAATTTGCTAAATGTCTTTTATATTTAATTTATTATGAAATATGAAAAAATTATTCTCAAATAAATGTGATAGACATGGCTGTTGTAGCAATAATGCTTAAGCTTTTTCTTAAATAATTCCATGTTTAATGTGTTTTGCTATTTATTAATAATTCCATGTTTAATTTTTCTGATCTATTTAACTTAACTTTACTATAATGTTATTTGATTTTATTTCTTTATTCATAATTAACAAAAGAGAGTTACATTTAGCCCATTTGATAGAATTTGTTCCTTTTATATGTTTTTCTCGCTTGAATGGCCCAAACTAGTTAATGGTCCATTTGTGCTTTATATTTTTACCATTCCCAACATTTAGAAGGCCCAAGAAAATGCAGTAAATTGGTTCAACATGAGTTATATCCTCTCATTTTCTTTTTCCTCATTTTTTTAGTATCTCGTCCCCCACTCTTAGAATGAATGGTTCAAATTTAACATTTTATAAAACTCATTTAATTTAGTTTAATGATGGAGGATTAATTAGTACAACACTACTACAAAAAGAATTATTTATTTTTAACACTTGTATTTTATTTGTTTGCTTGTAATGCTTTCTAATTTACCTGTGATGTGTTAGCAAATATGATTTCTTTTGTTATGAGCTATGAAAAATTATTATGATGTTGTGGCGTTAATTAATTGATTATTTGTCAATTAAAAGAGAGGGTTTAAGACCTAGAAAGCTTCAATTTTTAAGATGTTATGCTGCCAAATTATGACAGCATATCGCACCTCTGCTTCCTTAACTATTCTAAAGCTGCTGACCTTATCAATAGCTATGTCTAGAAGAAGATACGTGTATTGATATATAAATTTACTCAAATTTTGTTATTAAACAATTTTTATTCAAAAATTGAGTTAACTATTTCATTATATTGTTGTAGTGCCCTTTCTAGCCTAATAACAAGAATTGCAGGTATTACATCATGAAATTCATGAAGGATGTAATTACTCATGATTAACCTTTTATTCGTCAAAAAGTAAGTCATTTTAGTTGCAATTCATATTGCATTTTAAATTTAATTGAGTAGTGCATGATAATTAAATTTTTGTGATTTTAATTCGTTGTTTGTATGATGGTACATATATGTAGTATTATGTAGATCAATGTTGTGATAGTTTGACTGACCATCAAGTCAATAAAGTGATCGAGGAATGGTGTGAATATGTGCTCAAGCAAATCTCTAGCTAGCTACTATTTAACTAGCCTAGGTGTTATTTCTTGCCAATTGTTGTGTTGTTTATTTAAATTGAATTTGCTATATTTTCATTTACAATTGTTGAAATTATATTTAGTAGTGAGTTTGTTAACTAGTTATTTGTTTGTATCATTTTGGAGTTATTTCATTATTCTTTGCTTTTCTTCATTTTGCTGTGGATATAGAAATTTGTGTTTAAAGTTTGTTATCTAGACGTACATGACGCTTATTATCTGTAACCATTATGTATTAAGCATTATAAATGCGAAAATCTATAGTAGTGTTTAAAGAAGTAAAAGATCAATGCAGGTGCTTTTGTAAAGCCTAATATCGTTAGAAAGTTAAAGTTATATTTTGATTTTGACTTTGTTAGGTATATGGTTAATTTAAAAGTGTTGTATTTTGTTAATTGGAGTTTAAATGCAATTTATATTAGTGTTTGTAAAGTTTTAAAAATTAATAATAGTTTATTAGTTGCAAAATTATTGGTTTTTGCATGGTTCATTTAAGTAAACTGTTATTTATATTCATATGACACAAATGCATTGCTGTTTTAAAGAAATACCTTTACTCAATGGTTATTAATAAAGAACCGTCAAATATTCTAAGAATATTTTATAGTTATTGATGAAGACCTATCAACTATTTTGAAAATATTTTACGCAATATTGATGAAGAACCGTAAAATATTCAAAGACTATTTTATGGTTGACAAACATTAAATATTAATATTTAGAGCTCAGATATTTAATGAAAACTATTAAATATAGGTAAGAATAACCGTAAAATATAGACAATTATGTACTAGTAAAATACGCATAGTTTCCTGGTAAACTAAAATCATAGAAAGAAAGAAAAAAATATAAGATTCATCAAGGCAAAACGTAGAGGAGCATTTGACCTTTAAAGAAAGTTTTTCATCCCATTCTTGATACAAATAGAAAAATATTATGCACTGGTTATTGATGATAAGAGTGGCTAGCGATGTTTACTTTTTGTGATATATGAAACATAGAACAGAAACAAATAGGTAACTCACTTCCCCATTGACCAATGCACAGATACATGAAAGTGAAGCTTAACCAAATCCAAAATGATCAAACTTGGTAGTGACCAACCTCCCCCCTTCCCTCCTTTTCCCCCATAAAACCAAGGATATTTCTTTATCACTTCTCGATCACAACCTCCTTCATCCATCATGAAACCTTCATCTTCTCCACGCCTTCTCTGCTTTCCGATCTCTCACCTCTTTCTATCTCTTGGCAAAGCTTCTAGTATTGGATTTTAGGCTCCTTGACTATGTAGAGAAAAGCTCATATTTGAATTGTTTAATTTGATAGATTTCCTATTTTATGATAAGAAAAGAAAGCAAAAGAAAAAATAAGAAAAAAGGAAAAGAGTGAGAGAATTAAAAAAAGGAAAGTTTCCTTTTTTTGTTTGTTTTTGAGAAAAAATATTCTCTTGTAGTTTCCTAATTTGAGGTTATGTGTAACTTATTTAAGTGGAAAAGGGCATATAAAGTTTTTGGGCTAGAGAGTCGCTGAGAGGTCAGGTAGGCCAGAGTAGCCGAAGAGGTCTAGTTATATAGCCTTATAGAAAACACAGCTTAATATGTTAGTACTGGTAAATTGGCATTTTTGCATTTGTTGAATATTGGATCGAGTTGAAATTTAGTCAGTACATTCTGAACATATGGTTCATCATTTTCAATGGTGGGATCATTGATTGGAGGTCTAGTGCAAGAGAAAACATGTTCATGGTCAGGGACCTTTTTTTTTGGTATTTCAGTTGTTTTGTTCTCTATTATAAGCTTGTAGCTTTTGTTGTTTAGCTGGGCGATTGCAAACATTTGTGCATTTGCACATTTGCCTAAGACTCTCTTGTACCCTGTTTTGATCATAGTAGATCATATTTCTTTGATCTAGACGACTCGTGGTTTTTACCCTTGAGTTGAGGGGTTCCCATGTTAATAATTCTAGTTTCTCTTATGCCATTTAATTTTTGCCATATATTTGTTTATTTGTTTCCTCAGACTCATTTGTGCATTTGCACATTTGCCATATATTTGTTTATTTGCTTCCTCGCGCCACCACCTACCCTACTAATTGATCTCTCAGTAGAGATGAAAAAAGCTGTCATGAATTCTCTATGGAGAATGGCTAGAGAGATATGAGAGTAAGAGTGAGACCATGAAAGCATGGCCTAAGGAAAAATGAAAAACTTGAAAGAAAAAGATAGCACAATGATTAATCACTATTATAGAAATCATGATATACGATGGTTATTAACTGCTATATTTCGAACCATCATATATGTGGGTGCTATAAAAGCTCTATGTACATACATTATGGTTCCGAACCATTATTTATTCTAGACCTATTATAACGATTATAATATAACACTTATTATATATTGAGGTTTTGTGAGGCTATGATCTGCCTATTATTGTGATAATAATTAATGGGCACATGTAAACAACTGTCATAATATAAACTAATGCTTGCATGATACATAACAACCTCATTTTACACAATGATGGTTTATAAATAAGAACTGTGAACATTTATAATACATGATGATTTTTATATAATAACAACGATGTATGGATATAAGATTCTTTAAGTAAGAGTTTCTAAGCTAGTTGGTTTCCTCTCTATATATAATAGAATAGTAGTACCTTCTACATCGAGTGGCACTATACAATTTGGCATAGATCAAGACATTTCAGTCTTTGTGGGGAGAATCGATGGCACTGTAGACATATATAGGTGATAATGTAATTGGTGACCTATATATATCTCTGGGAAAAGAACAAATATCTCTATCAGAAAGGGAGTAGGGGTTATCAAGGGTTTGCATAGCCCCTACGCCCTTTCTGATAGGGATATTTGTTCCTCATATTCCTTTACTTTCTAGGCTTAATGGTTGAAGAGACATAAGGTATAGGTGAACATTTATATGATTATATATTGATAAGGAGTGTGATTGATTCTAGCCACAGTCTAGAAAATCTTGATCCATCAAAATTGCATGGCTAAACAATGTGGGAAGTACTACTCTATTATATATATATATATATGAATAAGACCAGGTAGCTCATAGACTATCACATAGAAGAGTCTAGGATTGATCACAATGTTGAATTTCATAGTTTTTAACTTGGTACCACTTGTTCAGTAGAAAAATAGAAGAGGAACCTTCAGTCAGAGCAATATAGGATTTCTAAATAGAATATAACTTCACAAAAGCAATTCAATATGTCACTTGAACTAGTTTTTTCATAGAGCTTGTTCTTGTATAACTCTCAGTATATTTGAACTAGTTTATTCATAGAACTTGTTTATGTATGACTCTCATTGGTAAAACTGAACTAGTTTATTCATCACATCCCTATTGAACTTTTTGAAGTAACTTATGGAGATATGGATACTTCCCAAAAAGAAGATGTAGTTTCTTAGGGATCATATCTGCAAAAGTTACATAAAAAGAATCAATAAAATAGGAACCTTTAGTCAAAGCAATTGGTTGAGAAAATATTGTAACAAGAAATGAACATTTGATTAAAGCAATAATAGGTTTTTCAAAAAAACATAGCTTCACAAAAGCAAGCTAATGCCACCTTGAATGCTTTATGACATTGTGACTTCTCAAAGGCACCTTAACCGAATAAGGATAACAGAGCACCAAAGGAATGTAACCTAGATAGGGATTACAAATAACAAAAAAATGAGTTAGGGCAAGCAAAAAATAATATGGCTCATGAACGACGAAAATACGAGGCATGTGTGAAGGTATTCACTAGTGCGGCTATCGCTGAGACGTAAGACGAAGAATTTTTATGGTGGGGCTTGATTGAAAATGACTCTCGACAACTAGAAAAGACAATAGGAGTAGTAAGGTTATGATGTTCTCTTGTTTCGTTTGAACAGACTAAGTGTCAAGTACTGGAAATTGTGCCCTAGGGGCTAATCAATATACTTTGAACATTGTTATTTAATGAATTTCTCCATTTTTTATCATATTATTTGCATATTCACTGTGATAACTATCCTTAGATATATCATAATGATTGTCCTAAATGTCCATAGTTGGTCATCTATGCGGGAGTAAAGATGAAATAAGATCAGTATGATTTTGAATAGGTATGGAGATATGAATCAAAGTCCTAGGCAGTTGTAAGAGTACAAGGTGCTAAACCGACCCACTATGAGAAATTAGCATGAATCAAGTTATAAGTTAGTCTCTTGTATAACCATGTCACTATGCCCTTTGACCTAAAATCATTATGGATTCCTACATGAGAGTCAATCAGCTTTGACCTAGTCAAAAGTCACCTTTGACCGGGTGATGATAAAGGCTATATTTAGGCTTAGTGATTTTCATGCAGAGGAAAGTGAATAGTCAAGATGTAATTTGTCCCTCACATTAGTAGAGAGATATTACTGGGCCCCTTGATGAGTAAGTATGAGAAATGTATGGCCATACTACGAGGGAAAGGAGTTTCCATTTCTATAGTCAAATTACTCAGGGATTGAGAAAGTAATGGTCAGGAATAAGAGGGTGACATTCTCCATGCTTTATCCTTGACCAAAATATCGTGTGACAAAAGGGACGTGATATAGTTGTATGACAAGTTGCATTAGTTTATCGATCCTCATATAAATTGGGTAGTCATAATATCTTGCTAAAGGCCGCTTATGACTTGTCGGTTAATATAGTCATTGGGCCACTACCAACTTCATATGGACCTACAAGGTCATACACAAAATAGCCCAACACGAGCTATAATGTCTAGATTCATTGAATCTAAGATATGTCTTGATTTAATGAATGTAATAGTTAATCTAGGGTGGACGAATATATATATATATATATATATATTAGAAAAGAAAATTAATAATATTATATATACATATATGTATTTTCGATATATATATATATATATATTATATTATGTTAGTTTTAAATTTAGTTTTATCAGATAAATTAACTTTAATAACTAACATGACAGAGATATAATGTCTCGATTTAATTTATAAAGATAAATTAAATTTATTTCCATTGGCTCTTTATTCATATCAAATAAATAGGTTAAATTAAAATTGTTGGACATATTTAATTAAACCATATTTATTTAATTTGTTTATCAAAAGACAATTAAGTGTTAATTGATATAATATGGATTTTGAAATTAATTAAGATTAATTTTAAAAATCCAATATCCATCATAAAATAGAAAGCCATGACTAGTTATTTAAAAAAGGGGTGAGCTAGGGTTTACTACGGGTGATGAAAGATAGATAAAGAGACATGAGAAAAGAAAATTCTAGAGAGGGATGTTGGTACCATTAGCACGCTATTCGGGTTGGATTTCTATTCATGTGGATACTGGTAGAGGGAGCTGATCCAAGTTGTTGGCTCCTTGAGATCGAAAAGAAAGAATGAACACATAAGAAAGGTACGTTTCTCTACTACTCAAGTTAAACGCCATTGACAGATCCACACTTGGGGTAGGAAAATTTTTTGAATTTTAATTTTCTGCTGTGCCTACCAATCCCAATAATGGCATCAGAGCTAGGTCAATTGTGCATTTAAGTTGAGTTTGAGGTTTAATCTTGATTATGAATTTTATATGGGATATATAAGTTGTATGTGATATATTGCTTTTGGATTCGATTGATGGTGATTAATCGAGAAGGGTAGGAGACCAAGAAAAATCTGGCCTAGCTTTGGTATTCTTATGTTATGGGATTGTTAGATTTAAAATCTCATGGGCAATATGTTGAGTAGAAACATGTGGGGATCTATTACATGAAATGTTAAGGATGAATAGATTAAGAAGATTCATAACTGTTCTTGGAGACATGTTGTAACCCCCTTCTCATTAAGGCCGAGATTTATATTTAAAATTATGTAATTTTGTTGAATTAGAGACCACAGGATAATTTGATACTTGTACAATTTTCTTTTCCCAAAAACAGGGTTTTCAAAAACTTTTCTAAACCCGTTCAACAATGGTATCATATTCGCATTTCAAATACACAATTGGCCTGTATAGTTCAATTCCATTCATAAATATCATAGCGCAATAAAATTTTCCAATACACTTAGGATCTATTAATCACTAAAGGGTTTACAGGGCACTAAAGCCCATAATTGGTTTCCCATAACAAGAGGATTACACAAAACTACTCAATATATTCAACATATACATTAATTCCAAACAAAATATCCTAATGATTTGTACATGATAGGCAATTATCCAAAATATACACTCATAGCCCAGAGCTCTATCCGCCCTTGGTCACCTGCATCTCTTTAAAAACACCAGCCCTGTCTAAAATTTGTTTGGGAGAGTGAGATTCTAAGTAATCCTTGTAGTAACTAATCACTCACAGTATGCACAACCACAAAACATGTAAGCAAATCATAACACAACACATAGCAACCATAACAACAGTTACAATGGCAGGGGCATGTGTGACTTACCTCAGCCTTATGTCTGCTCACGTTAACGTGCTCACTCTGTATTGTATAACAACATGTTCATATCACATATCACCACAGCTGGGTTCCATATAAAATATTTCACACTACATTGCCACACCGGTATGTTTCTCCAAGTAAGAATTCACAATTCCCAAAACACAGCTACGACAGTTATAACAGCAATTCAACCGGAGGGGTAGGTGTGACATGCATCACCACTTACGACTGCTCTTGATGTAATGCACTCTGGCACATTTCACATTCAAATTTTCACAATGGCATCATGCGCACAATTTACACAACAACACAATGATAAGTCATGCATACCAAGTATCATACACAACATGAGAGAAAAGTCACTACCTTGGTCTTTATGCTTTTGCTCAGGCGCCAGTCTCTCTTTGGCAGGGCAAATATCAGATCCTATAATTCATGATTAGGGATAAAGCGTTATTCTCTATTCCAATGCTTAATGACTTTCCAATACTTAGATTTGGTTATTAGTAATGTCCTTTAAGTAGCTATAAATGTCTCAATAAAAGACCTAAAGGTTTCAAAGGACTATACTAAAGATCCCTTTTTAGATGTACAAGTGCTAATTTTTCACAATTACACTCGAGTGAAGGCCTCAATCAATAGATGATGGACTTGCACTCGAGTCATGAAAAGCACACTCGTGCGAGTGCTTGATAGTAAGAAATGATAGAGACAAGAAATGCTCTCTCCACCCGAGTCATGGAAGCAACACTCAAGTGATAGCCTAATATTCACTCGAGTTCTACAAAGTGAGGTTCATGAAGTGCTCACCCGAGAGCAAAAGAAACTTTCAAAGCAAAAGAGCACTCGAGTAGGGACCTTGGCACTCAAGTGATGGCTTAACACTCGTGAGTGTTAAAGCATACTCTTGAAAATTGACCGCGAGTGACATCCCAAGACAAGAGTTCATAGTGTCAAATACACCTGCACTCAAGTGAGAACCCATAACACTCGCAAGTGATACAAATACTTTTGGCTTTTTCCAAGGAAGTGTAACAGAAAAACTGAAGAACAAAGAGGATATGAAATGCAGCACTCAAGTGAGACCCTATATCACTCGAGTGATGCTTATCAGAAGCCAAAACGCAGCAGAATTGAAAGCATTTTCCAAATTTTAACTATATGTTTGGAATGATCCCAAATTCCTATCCAGGACTATTCCCATATAATTTTGCATAAGGAATCCAATGGAAATATCAAAACTACCAAATTCCTATTCTATTATTATGCTTTGTTCTAGGCAACATCCACTACAAAATCCCCAAAATTGCGAAACTTGTCATTTCAACCTCAAACCCATTTCTAAGTATTCTAAATTAATCTCAATGTACCATTTCCATAACAACAACACACCATACACACAATGACCCTCATTGTTGAAAATAGGGCAAAAATTCCTAAAAATTCAAAACTTAACCAAATGCCACAAAACTCATATAGAAAGGCTTCTCTTACTTACCTTGACAATTTTCTCAAAGAGGTTTCTTGCTTTTCCAACCACTAGATTTCCTTGTGTGCTCAAATAATCACCATTGGCAAATCTAAAACCACGAAAATGAAGCCCTCAACCCATGGAACAAGATTAACGAAAGGAGTTTTGGCATTTGAGGTCATCTTTAAGGTCAAATGCTTACCTTTTTCACAAAGTTTCTTCCTCTCTTTAGTCTCCAACGGTTGCTGAAAATATGGAGAGAGGATGAGAGAGATGAGAGCTTCAAGATGAAGAAATGATGACACTCCCCCCATGCCCATGTTTGCTTTAGCGAAAAGGAGGGAAGAGAGAGAAAAAGAAATCATTAAAATATTAGGTTTGACTTTTCCAACATCCTCTCTCATTATACCCACTTGCCACATGTCCCATTTTCATTGGCTCTCATAAAATAAATAGCTAATTAGTTACTCTAACCACTCCATTAGTCATTTAGTCACACATATCATTTCTTCTTAGTTAGTAATTAATTTCTTCATTAACCACTGACTAATTAACCGACAATTTCCATTCTTTCAAAAGTTCCACTGATTTTGGCACATTAACTAAAATTGCCATATAACACATATTTTAATTCTTTTCCTCTTCTTCATGCGCCATTCCCTTCATATTTAGCCCAACTAATTATTTATCACATAATTATGCTAAAATATAGGGTACTGGGCATTTCTAATAATTAATTCGGGACTTAATTTAACTTTAATTCACAAAACATTCTCAATAATTATTATTAGCCCTTAATCAAAATTTGGGGCATTACAATTCTCGCCCTATTCAATAAATTTTGTCCCCAAAATTTGTTACACATCTTGGGTCATAAACTCAGGATATCACTTCTTCATGTCCGCCTCTGCTTCCCAAGGTTCTTCTCTTGGAGACATTCCCTTCCAGACCACCTTCACAAACGGTAAGCTTCGATGCCTGAGACACCGCTCTTCACGATCAGTTATTCATTCTAGCTCTATGACATAAGTGAAGTTATCTTGTAACTCAACATCTTCATACTCAATAATATGCTCAGGGTTTGGTTGGTACTTCTTGAGCTACGAGACATGGAACACATCATGAAGTCAACTCAAACCGGGGGTAGTGCTATTTGATATGCCACTGGTCCGATTCTTGCTAAAATCTAGAATGGACCAATATACCTTGGACTTATCTTCTTCTGCTTGATTGCTTTTCCGATACTTGTGACCAGAGACACTCTCAAGAACACATAATCCCCCACTTCAACTCGAGAGGTCTTCTCCTTTTATCAGCATAGTTCTTTTATCGACTCTGTGTTGTAAGGAGCCTCTTCCTAATAATTCTGATATACTCTAAGGTTTGATCAACAAGATCCGGCCCATACAACTTCCTCTTAGACAATTCTGTCCAGCATAGCGGTGACTGGCAATTCCTTCCATACAGTGCTTCATATGGAGCCATCTGAATGCTCGCATAATAGCTGTTATTGTAAGCAAACTCGGTTGTAGAAGATAGTAGTCCCAATTTCTTTTAAAATCTAGAACACACGCTCACAACATATCTTCCAGTGTCTGAATGGTCCTTTTGGATTGCCTATTTGTCTGAGGATGGTAGGTCATGCTAAACCTCAATTGCATACCTATAGCTTAATGTAGAGCCCTCCAGAATCTTGAAGTAAACCGAGAATCTTTGTCAGAAATAATGTTCTTCGGTATACCATGAAGTCTCACTATCTCTTTAATGTATATTTCAGCCAGCTTATTAGGAAAATAGCTAGCATTGATAGGTATGAAGTGTGCTGACTTCTTGAGTCGATCAACAATCACCCAGATTGCATCATAGTTTCTGATCCTAGGCAGACCCACCACTAGATCCATAGTCACACTCTCCCACTTCCATTCTAGAATTTTCAGACTCTGAAGCAATCCTGGTGGTCTCTGGTGTTCAATCTTCACCTTTTGACAGGTAAGACACTATGCCACATGCTTAGTCATATCACTCTTCAACCCTGGCCACCAGTACATGGATTTCAAGTTGTGATACATCTTGGTCATACCTGGGTAAAGAGTATATTGACTCTTATGAGCCTCATCCAGAATCCTTTGTCTGAAGTCAGCCCTTAGTTGAACATAGATTCTCTTCTGGTAACGAACTAGTCCACTAGGTGACAAATCATAACCTCGAGTCCCTCCTTGCTCAACCATAGCTCGGATGGATTGGGCTAGCTCATCTTGTATTTGAGCCTCTTTAATTCCAGTCCTCAGGTCATTCTCCCCTTGGACAACACCTTATCTGGCACATAGGATATCATTCGAGAGATTGATGTCTCAAAAATCCTCAATCAATTTCACCTCTTGAATCATCATTGCCGCAACAAGCACTATCTTTCAACTAAGAGCATCCGCAACGATGTTGGCTTTACTCGAATGATATTTGATCTCTAGGTTGTAATCTTTAAGCAACTCCATCTAGCGACGTTGTCTCATATTTAACTCTTTCTGATCATACATATGTTTAAGACTCTTATGGTTACAGTACAGTTCCACTGTCACATCATATAGGTGATAACACTAAATCTTCAATGTAAACACAATTGCCGCAAGCTTCAGATTATGAGTGGGATAGTTCATTTCATGAGGCTTAAGCTATCGAGAGGCATAGGCCACCACTCGTCTCTGCTGTATCAGGACACACCCTAACCCTTGCTTACTCGCATCACTGTATATCACGGAAACCTCACCGGGATCAAGTATAATCAACACTAGTGCCGTAGTCAATCTCTCCTTCAGCTCAGCAAAACAGTTTTCACAACACTCATGCCACACAAATCGCTAATCCTTTCTAGTGAGCTTGGTCATTGGCAAGGCAATAAGGAAGAAGTTATGAATGAACCTCCGATAATAACCAATAAGACCCAGAAAACTACATATTTCAGAAACAGTTTCTGGCCTCTTCCAATCAAGTATTGCTTCCACCTTACTGGGATCCACCGAGACCCCTTCTTGTGAGATAACATGGCCAAGAAATTTCACTTCCGTAAGCCAGAACACACACTTACTTAACTTGGCATAGAGCTACTTTTCACGCAATGTCTCAAGCACAATTCTCAAATGATACTCATGCTCTTCTTTACTCTTAGAGTATATTAGGATGTCATTGATAAACACCACAACAAATTGATCAAGGTACTATCGAAAGACACGGTTCTTGTAATGCTTGAATACCGTAGGTACATTAGTCAACCCAAAGGGCATCGCCAAAAACTCGTAGTGCTCATATCTCATTCTGAAAGCGGTCTTAAGTACATCTTTTGCTCTCACACACAGCTAATGATAAACCGACCTTAGATTGATTTTGGAGAATAGACAAGAACTAGACAGTTGTTCTAAAGGTTATCGATTCTCGGGAGTGGATACTTGTTCATGACAGTAACTTTTTTAAGTTCTCTTAATCAATACAAAGACTCAAGCTTCCATATTTCTTTTTCACAAACAGCATTAGAGCTCCCCATGGCGAAACATTGGGTCGAATAAACCCTTTTTTTGAGTAACACTTTGATTTGCTTCTTCAACTCTACCATTTTATTTGGGGCTATACGGTATGGGGCTTTTGATATAGATCCAGCTCCTGGCACAATTTTAATTGGGAACTATACTTCCTTTTTTGGAGGCAATCCGCTAAGGTCGTCCAGGAATACCTCAGGGAGCTCTCTTATCAGAGGTATACTTTCTAGAGTTTCTTCTGTTTCTCTTTGTATGAAAAAGAACACCATATACGCTTGCCATCCCTTCTCAAGATATTTCTCAACTTTAGCCATTGAGAGAAAATTCAAACTGGCATTCACAACATTCTCCCTATATGCCATACGGTAAGTTATCTTCTTATACCACACAAGCAGCACATTATTCGCTATCAACTAGTCAAAACCCAAAATAACTTCTAGTTGCTGAAGCGGCAAGCAAATCAAATTGACTGTGGACTCAAGTCCCTCAACAACTATCACACAGTTTAGACAAGCTTCGGCCATCAGAGCCTTGACACCCATTGTCATCAACACAACCAAATCAAATGGTAATCTATGCACATGCAATCCTAAGTACTTTACATAGTCATAAGCAATAAAAGAATGACTTGTACTCGAATCAAATGAGGCTTGTAATTCATTACCACTGAGAAGGATCTTACCTTGAATCAGTGAAAAGGAAGGAAGAGAGAGAGAAAGAAATCATTAAAATAGTGGGTTTGACTTTTCCGATATCCTTTCTCATTATACCCACTTACCACATGTCCCATTTTCATTGGCTCTCACAAAATAAGTAGTTAATTAATTACTCTAACCACTCCATTAGCCATTTAGTCAAACATCTCATTTCTTCTTGGTTAGTAATTCATTTCTTCATTAACCACTAACTAATTAACCTACAATTTCCATTCTTTTAAATTTTCCACTAATTTTGGCGCATTAACTTAAATTGCCACATAACGCATATTTAAATTCTTTTCCTCTTCTTCAAGCGCCCTTCCCCTCATATTTAGCGTAACTAATTATTTGTCATAATTATGCTAAAATACAAGGTTCTGGGCATTTCCAATAATTAATTCAGGACTTCATTCAACTTTAATTTACAAAACATTCTCAATAATTATCATTAGCTCTTAATCAAAATTTGGGGCATTACACGTGTGATGCCTCTACTGCTAGTGTACAAAAAGCTTGAAAATCTAGCAAAATATTAGGAAAGCTAGTATTATAGAAATCCTACATTTGGTAATTGATAGAGACAGTAAATGAAAAGAAGTTATATTTTAATTAAAAATTAGATAAGAGTTAGAGAAAAGAAAGTTAAGAGAATATAAGGGAAATTAAAGAACTTGTCAATTTTCTCCTCTAATCCTATGGTCAATTACTAATAATGGGGAAAAAGCTCAAAGATACCCTTCCATTAGAATTAGGATAACTTGAAATATCCTCTAAACCACTCCCCATCTTCTTCTTTTCCTTCCTCTTTTTTTAGAGGAGGACTGAGGAGGATAGATTCGGTAGCAAGACCGCCATGGCTAACTATTCATAGCGCGACATAATCATAACATTTATTGCTTTTCATATTGTATGAATTGTTATTTATTGTGGTTTTAATTTCTAAAATTGTTTGGGTATGGTGAACAATATGGCTCTAGTTTTAAAAGGGTTATAAATTTTTTTAAATACGACTTGTTTGTTGTGCCTTCCTCTACATAGTTTGAATGTACATTCTCTTCTCATCTCACTCCCCTCGTATGTTTAAACGAGGATTCTCAATGTATTTTCTTTTCTTATTGGAGAGATAATCTCATTGGTTTGAGAGGATTTAGGATAGATGAGCTATATTGTGTCACGTTTAAATTATGTTTCTTTTGATTAGATCATTGAATGCATATTTTACATATATATGTATATTTGTATGAGATACAACTAAGATATATGTATTCATATAAATGAGATAATTAATTAAGCCCTCTAAATGAAATCTTAAGTCATAATGCCCTCAATTAATGAATACTTGTCCAAACCTAGATCGCTCAATTGTAGGTTCCACCAAAGTGGACGCATTTGAGTTATCTTGGTGAGACAAGCATGGGCAATGGTGCTACTTAAAGATTCATTATTGTTTTGACTTAATTGAGATTAACAAAATGGTTTTGGATCTCAAGGCATTAGATAGGATTAAACATACTGAATCATATGATGATTGAATCCCATAAAGATCTAAGAGTTGCATGTGATGCAATTGGTAAAGATATTACCTACCTAAATAACTTGATTTAAGCGTCCTGCCAAAGTGGACTTAAATTTAAGTGAGATATAGATCTTACACCACTAATTATTACATTAAGGGTTATTAACTTAGTTGGAGATTACTAACCAACTTTGCATATTTTATTGTAGAATTATGTTAACTAGTAATATTGCTACACTATTATTGTGATCAATCCTTGGGAAGGACATACTTAATGGGACAAAATTTCTTAACTAGTTCAAGAACTTGAGAATTGTTCTCAGACAGGAAAGAGAAGCATATGTCCTAGACTAATCCATTCCTGAGGAGCCTGCGCCCAATGCTCCAAGAGCTCAAAAAGATGCTTACATAAAGCATAAGCAAGACTCTGTAGATGCAGGTTGCTTGATGCTTGCCACCATTGTTCTAGAACTCCAAAGAGATATGGAACTTATGGAGGATTATTAGATGATTGTGCATATCAAAGAAATGTTCTAGCAACAGGAAATACAAGCAAGGTATGAGACCATAAAGGCCTTACATTTCTGCATGATGCTGAAAATGCATCAGTTGGTGCTCACGTGTTAAAGATGAGAGGCTACATTGATCACCTTTAAAGGCTTGGATTTCCCTTGAGCCAGGAGTTAGCTACAAATTTGATCTTGAACTCACTCCCAGAAAGTTATGGTCAGTTTATTATAAACTACAACATGAACAACATGGAGAAATCAATTTTTAAACTGCATAGGATACTTAAAACTGTTGAGTAGAACATTAAGAAAAAGGCCAGCATTGTATTGATAGTTCAGAAAGGAAAGGGTATGAAAAGGAAAGGCAAGGGCAAGGGTAAGGGTAAAGGCTTTGGTGGTAAGACCAAAGAGTCAAACAAGGTCGAAACCAAACCTGCACCTAAGAAGGTAAAGCCTCTAAAGGAAGGAGTATGCTTCTTCTGTAATAAAACTGATTATTGGAAGAGGAATTGTAAACTCTACCTCGAAGATCTGAAAAAGAACAAGAAGGATAGTGGGGCTATCTCATTAGGTATATATGGGTATTAGGTACTACATATGGTTCTCACATTTGTACAAATATGTAGGGTCTTAAGGATAGTAGAAAATTGAAGAAGGGCAAAGTAGACCTACGAGTTGGATACAGAGCAAGAGTTGCTGCTTTAGCTGTAGACACTTATGAATTAGTTCTGCTTATTAAGCTTTTGTTAGTTTTGAACAATTGCTATTACATTCCTACTTTGAGTAGTAAAATTTTTTTTCTTTCTTCTTTAGAAAGTAAGGTTATACTTCCATTACTGGTAATGGTAAATGTTCTATTTATAGTAATGATGTTTTCTATGCTAATAGTGATTTGCATGTTGGTCATTATATATATAAATTTAGAACATCCTAATAGTGGAAATATCTATAACGTAACTACTAAAAGGATCAAGTCAAATGATTTGAATCTGACCTACCTATGACATTGTCGTCTAGGCTATATAAATGAGAAACGTATTTCAAAACTCCATCAAGATGGATTTTTTAACTCATTTGATTTTGAATCATATGATACATGCGAATCTTGCTTATTAGGAAAGATGACAAAGGCACCTCTTATTAGGCATAGTGAGAGGGCCACTGATTTATTGGGCCTCATACATATAGATGTTGGTAGACCACTGAATCAGCTGCCAGAGTATGTTATATGTACTTTATTACATTTATAGATGATTTTAGTAGATATGGATATATCTATCTAATGAAACATAAATTTGAATCTTTTTAAATATTCAAAATATTCCAAAATAAAGTATAAAACCAACTTTGCAAGACAATTAAAGAACTTCGATCTAATCGAGGTGGTGAATATTTGAGCCAAGAGTTCATGACCATCTTAAGAGCTGTGGGACAATGCAACAATTGACTCCTCCAGGAACACCACAATAGAATGGTGCTTTTGAACGGAGGAATCAAACACAATTAGATATGGTTTGATCTATGATGAGTCAAACAGATCTTCCACCATCCTTTTGGGCTATGCCCTAGAGACAGTTGCGTTCACACTAAATCGTGTTCCATCTAAGGCAATTGAAAAGACACCATATGAGATATGGACTGGAAAGAAACCTAGTTTATCTTTTCTCAAAATTGGGGATGTGAGGTATATGTTAAGCAACAAGCCTAAGATAAATTAGTACCCAGATCCTCAAAGTGCCTTTTTGCTGGGTATCCTAAGGAAACGAAGGGATACTATGTCTATAATCCTACCGATAACAAAGTGTTTGTTATTTGAAATGGTATGTTTCTAGAAAAAGACTTTATCTCTAAAAGAACAAGTAGGAGTAAGGTATATCTCGAAGAAGTTTGAGAGTCATAAGATAGCACAGAACCACATATGGAAAACAAAGAAGACTCATCACAACAAGTTTTTATGCCTCCTTAAGTAACACTAGGTCCATACAGATCTTATAGAACATGATTTCAGCCTTAGAGATATGGATTTCTGATTACTAAAAGTCGTGATGTGTTTCTTATTGAACAAAATGAGCTGACTACCTATCGAGAAGCCATAGTGGGACCAAACTCTGAGAAATGGCTAAATGCCATGAAGTCTAAAATGCAATCCATGTATGATAATCTGGTATGGACCTTAGTCGATCTACTTGAAGGTGTAAAAACCATCGGGTGTAAATGGGTTTTCAACGAGAAAACTGACTTGGATGGCAATGTAAATATCTTCAAGGAACAACTGGTTGTGAAAGGATTCACTTAAACTCATGGTGTAGACTATGATGAAACCTTTTCCCCAGTTGCAATGGCCATAGTAACATAATCCTTCTTGCGATTACAACATATTATGACTATGAAATATGGCAGATAGACATCAAAACATCCTTCAATAATGGAAAGCTGCTTGAGGATGTGTACATGACACAGCCTGAAGGCTTTGTGCATTTAGATAACTCTGGTAAAGTGTGCAAGCTTCAAAGATCCATTATGGATTGAAGCAAGCATCCTAGAGTTGGAATCATATTTTTTTGATGAAGTAGTCAAAGAGTTTGGATTCATTCAAAACATCGATGAACCTTGTGTTTACAAGAAGGTTAGTGGAAGTACAGTTGTATTTCTAGTACTTTATGTAGATGACATCCTACTCATTGGGAATGACATTCCTACCTTGTAAAGTGTTAAGTCTTGGTTAGGAAAGTCTTTCTCAATGAAAGACTTATGTGAAGCCACCTACATCCTTAGGATTAGGATCTATAAAGATAGATCCAAGAGACTAATAGGCTTAAGTTAGAGCACATACATAAACAAGATACTGTATAGGTTCAGTAAGCAGGATTCAAAAAGCGGTTACAAGCCCATGTCTCATGGCATCCATCTTAACAAGGATCTGTGTCCTAGTACACCTTATCAATAAGATCGCATAAGCAAGGTTCCATCTGGATCCAATGCCTCGGGCATTGGATCCATCATGTAAGCCATGTTATATACTGGACCGAATGTCTCATTTGCCTTAAGTATGACTAGCAGATATCAACAAGATCCTGGTGAGGGTCATTGGACTACTATTAAGAATATCTTAAAGTACTTAAGAAGGACTAAGAACTTATTCTTGGTATATGGTGGATTGGATGATGAACTCTGTGTAACCAATTACACAGATGCAAGTTTCTAAATTAACCAAGATGACCTTAAATCACAATTTAGATACATATTCCTCCTAAATGGTGGAGCAGTAAGCTGGAAGAGCTCTAAGAAAAGCACTATAGTATATTCTACAATAGAAGCTAAGTATATAGCAATATTAGATACAGCTAAGGAAGTTGTTTAGATCATAAATTTCATTACTGAACTAGGGATGGTACCTACCATGTCAAGTCCAATAGATTTGTTATGTGACAACAATGGTACTACTACACAAGCCAAGGAGTCTAGGTCCCATCAAAAGGTCAAGCATATACTCAGGTGATTTCATCACATTTGTAAGACCCTATCTTACATACCACTTACCATTAACCTTAATTAGAGCAGCTGTTGCGCAATTCGATGAGAAACACAGGAATAGTGTAAATATACTGATATATTGATACAAGGTACCTGTTTACATTACTGGTTTTCCCCTCGGGGTTTAATAACAAGTATACAAACAGTCCAAAATATTAAAATTTGACTAATATAACCTAGTTGCTTCAATCTCGACATCCATGCCCTTCAATTGCCTGTGTTGACTACTTACCCTTGGAGCTATTGGTACCCACTAGAATATTTATTTGATTGAAAAGTGGTGAGATTCAAATGAATCTCAGTAGTAATAGATAATCATTCATAGAAGATGCGGTGAATAAATATGCCAAATACCAATTAATGCAATATTATACTAACACATAGCTTAATTCAGTTAGAAATGTATTCAGACCCAACCACTGTTGCAAACCCTACAAATTCCATATCTCAGTCCTCGACTAGGCATATCCGTGTACCTGTAGGCACTATTCATCAGTGAACCGTAGGCATTGTGTATCATACATATTACAGAAGATAGTATATGCAAAGCATATTAATATTCACATAGTGTATTGAGGATAGAGTTACTACCTTAACCCTTTTTTATCCTTAAATAGGCTCATAGAACTTCATGCTGTAGCTCGGAATGTCAATTAAGGTTTCGGGGGCATTTTGATCAGTTCATTTTCTAGGGCTTTTCTAAAAAAGTGATTAACTGTAACCATACCTAATCTTCCCTCCTGAACATAATGGAAACATCATATTATAAAAAATCCTACTCTAACCCCTCCACTAACACCTAGCCAAAATTTGGGAATACTCCAAGAAAAATTGGGGTTTTTGAATTTTAACATAAAATCCTTGCTTTTTTCTACTTCTAATTACTTGATTAACCACTTAATTACATTCTAAACATGATTTAGATCAAATTTGAGCAGGATAACAGCTAGGGTTCATTATTACCCAAATTTACAATCCACAGTAAATCAACCATAGCCACCGATCAAGCCAACAACAACAGCAACAAGTATTTAAAGTTTAGGAAGCTACCTTTGATTTCTACTTCTTCCTCACACTTGGCAGAATATTCAAGCTCCTCAAAACCTAAAGTTTAGCTTCCTAAATACCTTAAATCATGTAGGAGAGAGTAGCTTAGAGGAATGATTACACTAATTGGAAGCCAAAATATGAAAGAAATGAACTTACCTTTGCAATTTTGCTCCTCCTTCTCTCTAGAAATTCAAATACTTTCTCTCTCTAGCTCTCTCAATGGCTGACAGTTTTAGTGAGCAAGGAGGAAGAGAAAATGTTTTTTTAATATCTTGCTTTTATCCCTTTAATTATCTTAATTAATTAAATTCCCAAATTGTTGACTTTTAATGCATAACTTTATCTACATCTAATGGAATGCCATAAGCCCAATTAACATGTAACTAGTATTTCCATTCCTTGGTCCATCAAAAAGACACCCTTAGAGTCCATTACAGCAGTAAAATTGGCTGATTGGTTTATCTCAAAATTACAATGTTGGCATCACATTTTTATTCCATTTTCAGATTTAATGGCAATTCCATCAGATTTTCTGCCCAAACTTTGAAAAATCAAATCTTTATTTGTAGATATTGAATTAGAGTGATTCTAAAGGCTATGAAACCATGATTGAGTCTAGTTTCAAGGAAAAAAATATAGCCTTTAGCCAATTAGGAGTTCACAATTCCCAGAATTAAAATCTTTGAATGCTGTTCCAGGAAATAGGTGATTTTTCTGGCCTAAATCCAAAAATTCATAACTTTTTACATACGACTCCAAAAATTACCCATTACTTATCAAATTAAAGCTACAGGATGTTTACTTGCATCCTGTAAAATTTCACAATTTTGGGACATCATTTGGTCATCCAAAATCATATAACAAAGTTGCTGCCTCCCAGAAACTTTTCACTTCCAGCAAATCCTCATTCCTGAGACTCTTGCTAAACTGGGGCTTAACAGTCCACTTGATTCAGGCATATTCTCAAGCCTCTAATCCCAAAATTCGGATACTACATTTCTCCCCCGGTTCAATAAAGTTTATCTCCGAAATTTGAATGTCTACAACTTGAGGATCAATTCTTATTACTAAATCCATTCCCATTTCATGTGTAGGCTCACAAAGCAGTGCCACATAATGATCATATTTAAGCTATGTCTTTCAAACACAAGCTCATCGAGCATGTAACACAACCATCATATTCTCATCATAGATCTCAAATAGTATTCAACATTTATCATTTATTATTTATATGGTATATAGCGTGCAGTTAAACACAAGACCCACTGGTTCATTCCTATAGTGCTTGGTTCCTTAGGCCTCACAGCCTCTTCAGGACTCCGCTTGGATCACGCAATTACCTTTTTATATAACGGCCGAGGGTCTCACTATTATACAGGCCAGTTTGGCTAGCGTCCAAGGGCTGAACCACATAGGACACCAAGCA
Source organism: Inga leiocalycina (assembly GCA_963242795.1). Taxonomy (NCBI): domain Eukaryota; kingdom Viridiplantae; phylum Streptophyta; class Magnoliopsida; order Fabales; family Fabaceae; genus Inga; species Inga leiocalycina. Next base: position 48,072,771 of record OY725324.1, read on the forward strand.
GGAATTGCCCCCTTTTCCATGTTGAGAGCCTTTGCCACACAGGCGCTTGTGGATTTATTAGATAACAATCATAAAAAGCACTGGACCTCACTACCTAGACATACCAAAACACTTGGTTACACTAGTTTCACTGCCTTAGCTACAATTTGGTACAGTCTGAATGTTTTGTCAACCTCAAGACATACCTTGGACATACTAGTTTGATGTTATCGCACTGGGCATCAACCACAGTGCTAAACACATAGGTCTTTAGCCCAGGAACACTGCCTTATGCACACTTACATATTGAGTCTTACCACCTTGAGCCTCCACTCGGTACCATTTTCAAACACATCATATTCTATTGGCCTAAGGACTTACTAGTCCATCAAGTCTTATGGACTAAGCATATACAATTCATCATCTTTGCTAAATACATTTCAAGTATAACTGCTTAGAATAACTCACTATATGTCATACAGGCTATGTCATTATAGATCACACAGGTCTAATCATTACTTGGGATGATCAACATTGGTATGAATATCAACCTCCCCTATTGTCTTAAACTATTACACATAAATTTACTATACTTCCATTGCCCACTCTGATGTTTACTCCTCATAAGAGCTTTAATATTATTAGGATGATTTAATAGTAGTTCCATGAAACCTCCAATAATACCTGATAGCACCCAAAATTTGTGTTCTTATGTGCCAGATCTTGGCTTGTTTCAACTCATCATTCTGAGCCATATAAACTCTTATCTCAAGGTATCCCATTCGATGTGGGATTCATTACAGTGCACTATCGTTAAGAGTCAACGTTCTTGTAGCTCTACTCTACGATTCAATGTCATGGCAGCTGCATTCTAGGGTTCATTGTCATGGTGGCTTTACTTAGGGTTCGTTGTCACGGTGACTCCATGCTATGGTACTATACTTGGTACTTTACTCAGTCACCTAGCTAGTCAGCCCCTCCAGTCAGAACTCTCTATAGGTAGTCCTCTCCGATCAAAATGCTCTATAAGTAGCTCTTTCCGGTTGACTGTTTCTATATAAAAATATAATTGTAATGGGAAACCAGATCTCATGAAGTCTTTCCTCTCTAGCAGTTTTATAGCCTGCTTTCTTTAATTTTGCCATCCTATCTGGGGTCATTTTATATTCTTACAGAATCAAAATGTAATAATTGGTTCTTAGGTTACGCTTTTCTTGGTAACCCTTCAACATATTATTTGCCATCCACCAATCGACACCTAATATAGCCTCAAGTTAGTGGATTTATAGATAGATCAATTATGTCTCTCATTTCATCAGAGAGCTATCACCTCAATCAATCCTTTAAGGGAATATTTTATGATCATATTCTTTCCCTCTGCTAAACTTAATAGTTAGAAAATTTTCAACATCTCGTGTTCATAAGAATCTTGTTCCTCAATTCCACGGATCATTACTAGCCTAACATAATTCTGAATAAATTTGCCAGCTTAAGGACACACTGGTCCACTAGGTCATAGGGCCTCTGGACACACACTTCCATTACAACATATCCGGCGCTAAGATCATATAGCTTAAGGTCTCTAACCCAACTTTTAGGTTTATCATGAAATCTACAACATCAACATCACACAGATTGAAAATCATTTTCTTTATTACACCTAATAGACATGCTAAAATCATTATCAATAGTGCCTATTCTAACCTTTACGGTATTTGGATAACATCCTTAAAATATTACTGAAGGTTCAACACTATCCATAAGGTTCAAACTTCTGTTATGCATCAGAAGCATAGTGTAACCTGATTCGCATTTTGACTTAAGAACTATTTTATGTTAGATCGGATTCAAGTCTATCCCAACCTTCATTATTATTAGATCGGTTCCTTTAGGATTGATATACAACATAATCAACATGCATCATGTATCACCATATATCATACCTACATACCCTTAACACCACAGTGTTACTAAGGATCATCACTTAGCATGCAGAAACCACAAAACATTTACAATGAATCAAATTTCAATAATCCCATCAATTGGACCTTTCTGGGCAGCATTCACCGTGACAGAAATGTCCCGATTTAAAATCAATGCTTACATCATCATTGTTTCCATGTGACTAAGCACTCTTTAAATCATTTAACTCATATGTTTATTAGCCATGGAGAAACCTTAAGACAATTACTATTCCTTAAGTCTCTATGACCTTGCTACTTAACTTCCCACGGGGTCACCCATCATAAGATTTGCCTGGGTTGAGCATGCTTAACTTTTATGTGCCTGTGCTAAAACGTAAATACCCACTTTATCTGCTCCTTACCATCAATACCATGGGACTACTCTCACCTCAAATATCATGTTTACTGCCTTCAGGTGACTAAATACTATGTATGATATACACACTGGCTTGGCCATACCTACTTCCTTAGGTTCCCCAATATCCTTAGACCATCCTCAGTTCAGTGTTGCACCACTAACTACCCTTCGGATATTAGCCAATCTCTGGGGCTAGTTCACAAACTAAGGTGTTTCATTCCTTTGGTACCCCTGTTCGAGCATATATTCTATCATTGTATAATATCCTATTGCCAACCACTGCTCTTCTAGAACTGCTTGGGCTCTTCCAAAACCATTTGTACTCTGATACCAACATGTAAGACCCCATCTTACATACCACTTACCATTAACCTTAATTAGAGTAGCTATTGCATAGTTCGGTGAGCAACACAAGAATAGCATAAATATACTGATATATTGAACAAGGTACATGATTACATTACCAGTTTTCCCCTCGAGGTTAAATAACATATATACAAATTATCCAAAATATTAAAATTTGACTAATATAACCCAACTACTCCAATCTCAGAGTTCGCGCCCTTTAATTGCCCATGTGGACTACTTTACCCTTGGATCTATAGCACCTGCTGGAATATTTATTTGATTGAAAAGTGGTGAGATTCGAATGAATCTTAGTAGTAATAGATAATCATTCATATAATATGCGATAAACAAATATGTGAAATACCAAATAATGCAATATTATACTAACACATAACTCAATTCAGTTGAAAATGTGTCCAGAGCCAACTACTGTTGCAACCCTTACACATTTTGTACCTCAGTCCTTGACTAGGCATATTAGTGTACCCGTAGGTACTTTGTATTGTACATATTATAGAAGATGGCATATACAAAGCATATAAACATCACATGGTGTATGAAGGATAGAGTTACTACCTTAACCCTTTTTAATATTTAAATAGGCTACTCAAACTTTGTGCCACAACTTGGGCTATCAATCGAGTCCTAAATTTCCAAATGTACAAGAATTAGATTAAAACTTATTCATGTACCACTTTAGAGACTTCTAAAGTGTTTCTGGTGGTTATATTTGTCTTTATTAAAAAATTACCAAAATGCCCCTGGGGACCCCGCTTTGCTCCTCTTACCTAGTTCGACTGTACTTTTTCTGAAATTTTGACTCAGCCTATTCTTACATATTTTTTCCAACGAATCCAGTTTTGGCCTTGGTTTTACAAAAATCACTTCCAAATGATAGTTTTGCCCTTGGCAGTCCCTAATTAGGGTTTTGCAGGTGTTTTAGTCATTTCACTTTCTAGGGCTTTTCTGAAAAAGTGATCAACTATAACCCTATCTAATTTTTCCTCTTGAAGACAATGAAAACATCATATTAATAAAAATCCAACTCTATTCCCTCCACCAACACCTAGCCAAAATTTGTGAATACTTAAGGAAAAACGAGGTACTTGAATTTTAACCTAAAATCCTTACTTCTTTCTACTTCTAATTATTTGATTAACCACTTCATTACCTTTTAAACATGATTTAGAGCAAATTTGGGCAGCATAATAGTTAGGGTTCATCATTACCCAAATTACAATCCACAGCAAATCAACCACAAAATCACTTATTAAACCAACAACAACAGCAACAACAAGTATTTGAAGTTTAGGAAGCTACCTTTAATTTCTCCTTCTTCCTCTCACTTGGCTGAATACTCAAGCTCCTCAAACCCTAAAGTGTAGCTTCCCAAACACCTTAAATCATGTAGGAGAGTAGCTTACAGGAAGGATAACACTAATTAGAAGCCAAAGTACCAAAGAAATCAACTTACCTTTGCAATTTTGCTCCTCTTTCTCTCTAGAAATTCAAATGCTCACTCTCTCTCAAGCTCTCTCAAGCTGATGGTTTTGGTGATCAAGGTAGAAGAGAAATTGTTTTGAAATATGTTGCCTTTTTCCTTTTAATTATCTTAATTAAATAAGTTCCCAAATTGTTGACTTTTAAGGCATAACTATATCTACATGTAATGGTATGCCATAAGCCCAATTAACATGTAACTAGTATTTCCCTTCCTTGGTCCATCAAAAAGATGCCTTAAGGGTCTATTGTAGTAGAAAAATTGGCTGATGAGTTTATCCCAAAATTATAATATTTCCATCACTTTTTTATTCCATTTTGGGATTTAATGGCAATTCTATCATATTTTCTGCCCAAACATTGAAAAATTAAATCTTTATTTGTAGATATCGAATTGGAGTGATTCTAAAAACTATGAAACCATTATTAAGCCTAATTTCAAGAAAAATATAGCCTTTAGCCAATTAGAAGCTCACAATTCCTAGAATTAAATTCTTTAGATACTATTCCAGTAAATAGGCAGTTTTTCTGGGCTAAATTCAAAAATTCATAACTTTTTACATACAACTCCAAAAGTTACCCATTTCTTATCAAATTAAAGCTCAGGATGTCTACATTCATCCTATAAAATTTCATAATTTTTGGGGATCATTTGGTCATCCAAAATCATATAACAATATGGCTGCCGCCCAGGAAATTTTCACTGGTAGCAAATCCTCATTCCTTGGATTCTTGCTAAATTACGGCTTAACAGTCCACTTGATTTAGGCTATTTCTCAAGTGTCTAATCCCAAAATTTGGGATATTACGTCATTAGAGAAATCAATGATAGAGGTGATATAAAAAATATAAAGTATCAAGAGAAGACAATATTGTTGATCCTCTTACCAAGCCGCTTGCACAGGCAAAGCATGAGTGTCATGTTAGGATAATAGGAATTAGGCAATTAATGATTGTACCTAGTGCATGTGGGATGATGTTGGAAATTATGCCCTAGGGGCTAATCAATATACTTTAAACATTGTTATCCAATGAATTTCTCCATGTTGTTATCATATTATTTGCATGTTTACTGTGATGACTATCCTTGGATAAATCATAATAATTGTCCTAAATGTCCGGGGTCAGTCATCTGTGGGGAGCAAAGATGAAGTATGACCAGTATGAGTTTGAAGAGGTATGGGGATGCGAATGAATGTCCTAGGCACTTATAAAAGTATAAGGTGGTGGACCGACCTACTATGAGAAAGCGATATTGATCAAGTCATAAGTTAGTCTCATGTTTGCCCTTTGACCTGAAATCATTATGGATTTGTATACGAGTGTCGCTCAGCTTTGACCTAGTCAAAAGTCACCTTTGACCAGGTGATGATAAACGCTACGTTTGGGCTTGGTGATCTTTATGCAGAGGAAAGTGAATGGTTAAGATGAAATTTGTCCCTCATATTAGTAGAGAGATATTACTGGGCCCCTCGATGAGTAAGTCTGAGAAATGTATGACCATATTATGAGGGAAAGGAGTTTCCATTTCTATAGCCAAATTACTCAGGGATCGAGAAAGTAATGGTCAGGAATATGAGGATGACATTCTCTATGCCTCATCCTTGACCGAAATATTGCATGACAATCGGAACGTGATATGGTTGTATGACAGTTTGCATTAGTTTATTGATCCTCATATGAATTAGGTAGTCTTAATGTCTTGTTAGAGGCTGCATATGACTTGTATGTTAGTATAGTCATTAGCCCACTGCCAACTTCATATGGGCCTACAGGGTCGCACACAAAAATAGCCCAACACAAGCTATAATGTCTAGATTCATTGAATATTAGATATGTTTAGATTCAATGAATGTAATGGTTAATCTAGGGTGGACGAATATATATATATTTGAAAATAAAATTAATAATATTATATATACATATATGTATTTTCAAAATACATACATAGATATATATATATATATATATAATATGATAATATTATTATATTATGTTAGTTTTAAATTTTGTTTTATCTGATAAATTAAATTTAATAACTAACATGACAAAGATATAATATCTTGGATTTATTTATAAAGATAATGTAAATTTATTTATATTGACTCTTTATTTAGATTAAATAAATAGGCTATGGACAGATTTAATTAAACAATATTTATTTAATTTGTTATCAAAAGACAATTAAGTGTTAATTGATATGATATGGATTTCAAAGTTAATTAAGATTAATTTTAAAAATCCAATATTCATCATAAAGTATAAAGCCCTGACTGGTTATTTAAAAAGGGGTGAGCTAGGGTTTTCTACAGGTGATGAAAGATAGATAGAGAGCCGTGAGAAAAGAAAACTCTAAAGAGGGATGTTGGTAGTGCTAGCATGCTGTTTGTGTTGGATTCCTATTCGTGTGAATACTGGTAGTGGGAGTTGATCCGAGTTGTTGGCTCCTTGAGATCGAAAAGAAAGAATGAACACATAAGAAAGGTATATTTCTCTACTACTCTATTTAAACGCCATTGACAGACTCATAGTTGGGATTGGAAAAATTTTTGAATTTTAATTTTCCGCTGTGCCTACCAATCCCAAATCAAGTGTATTCCTTTTTAGATGCTTAAATAGAAGAGAAAGGGTAGGGTTTTTTGGGTTGTTATGCCTAAGACTTTATATAATTATTGTATCGATAAAACTATTATTTATTTGATTTTATTTATTATGGTTCTTAGTTAATAACCATGAGTTATGTAATTGTTTTAACATATACATATATCGTGGTTATTACTTAATAACTTTGAGATATGTTTTTTTGTACCTTTTTCAAAATTTTTTGGGCAACTAGTAACCAGATAATTATATTTTTATATTTTGTAAAAATAAAACCAAAACATATCACTCTCTGGTGACTAGTTGTCTAATAGATGATATGAGGTTTGCTAAGAATTTACGAACTTTTGTTTCCTTCAAATTGAATGAATCAAAAGTTCTGTAAATTTGTAGCAAACCTCACATCATCACGCTACTCATCACCAAAGGAGTGGCTTGAATCATCTGAAAGTATGTCAAGATCATGGTCACCAATCTCATATTGGAAATTATGCCCAAAGGGCCAATCATTGTATTTTGAACGTTATTAATTTATTGAAATTTCTCCATTCTATTATTATATTATTTGCATGTTAATTGTGATAATTGTATCCTTGGATAAATCATAAAGATTATCCTAAAATGTCCCTGGTCAGTCATCTATGCGGAAGTAGAGATGAAACAAGGCCAGTAAGACTTTAATAAGATATGGAGATACGAATCAAAGTCTTACACACTTGTAAGTATACAAGGTGCTGGACCAACCCACTATGAGAAAGCTACATGGATCAAGTCATAAGCTTTTCTCATGTATAACCACATCACAATGCCCTTTGACCTAAGGTCATCATGGATTCCTACATGAGAGTTGCTAAGCTTTGAACTAGTCAAAAGTCACTTTTGACCAGGTGATGATAAAGGCTGCGATCGGGCTTGGTGGTTTTTTATGTAGAGGAATATGAATAATCAAGATGGAATTTTCCCCTCACATTAGTAGAGAGATATTACTGGGCTCCTTGATGAGTGAGTATGAGAAATGTATGGCCGTACTACGATGGAAAGGAGTTTCCATTTCTATTGTCAGACTACTCAGGATTCGAGAAAGTAATGGTCAGGAACAAGAGGATGACATTATCCATGCCTTATCCTTGACCGATATACCATGTGACAAAAGGGACATGACATGGTTGTATGATAGGTTGCATCGTATTAACGATCCTCATATGAATTGGGTAGTCGTAGTGTTTTGTTAGAGGGCACTTGCAACTTGTGGGTTAGTATAGTTATTGGCCCACTGCCAACTTTGTATGGGCCTATAGGGTAACACACAAGAATGGCCCAACACGAGATAATGTTTAATCTAGGATGGATGAATTATATATATATATATATATAATATAAAAATTTGTTAATAATATTATATATATATATGTATTTTCGAAATACATATTATATGTATATATATTATGATATTATTATATTGTGTTAGTTTTAAATTTAATTTTATTAAGGTAAATTAGATTTAATGACTAACATGATAGAGATATAATATTTCAGATTTAATTTATAAAGATAAATTAAATCTAATGACTCTTTATTTAGATTAAATAAATTGGTTAAATTAAAACTGTTAGATAGATTTAATTTAAACTGAATTTATTTAATTAGCTCATCAAGATAATTAATTGTTAATTAATTTTAAAATTAATAAAGATTAATTTAGAAATTCAAATATAGCCCTTATAGGTTATAAACTTGATAGAGTAGATAGACTCAAACACACATGAGAATTTAGAGCCGGAAGGGAAACCCTGGGAGACATTGGATGCACTAGCACACAGTCTCTATTGGAGAGGATTCGAGTGGATACCGGTAGAGGGAACGTACTTGATGTGTTGGCTCCTAGAGATTGAAAACCCTAAATTCGAAAAGGTACGAATCTTTCTAACTTGGTTTAAACACTGTTGATAGATCCTCGATTAGCATCGGCAAAAATTTTTAAAATTCTTCCACTGTGCCTCCCGATCCTAATAGTGGCATCAGAGACAGGTCAATTGTGCGTTTAAATTGAGTTTATGTTCTTATACATGTGATATATATGGGATATATATATGTGTTTATAAGAAAATTTTTGAATATGTAAAGATGAAGAGGAATTTTTTTCCTGAATTTCATTTTAAAAGGAATATGTTCAACATCATTGTGCGTTTTCAGATAGTGCTATATGTTTATGCGACCTAGTGAAATTGTTTCGATTATATGCGATATGTTTACATTTCAATTCCTCCAATGGCATCGTGATTTCTATTCTAGATTTGATTCGAAGTAGAATTCATCGTTTAGGTTTCGAATAGGTTGAAGATCACGGTGTACGGACACGTTAGGGTCTCTAATTGGATTTAGGGATCCGAAATCTTGGAAAAGAACTGGGTCTAAGTTTGGATCTCTATTCGGGTTGTAGGTTTCTTTTAAAAGGAATGTGCCTTTTTCAAAAAGCTCTGGGGGCGCTGCCCCTTGACCCCGCCCGCTAACTCGCTAGTGGGATTGCCGTGACTACCTATTTGTTGTGTGATATAACCTAATCATGACATTTATGGCCTTTCATATTGTATGAGCTGTTACTTGTTGTGGTTTATTTTCAAACTTGTTTGGGTGTGGTAAACAACATGGCTTTAAATTTTTTACAAAGGGTTGTAATATTTAAATACAGCCTACGTGCTGTACCTTCCTCTAAATACTCTCAATATATATTCTCTTCTCATCTCACTTCCCTCGAATGTTTAAATGAGGTTTCTCTCAATGTATTTCTTTTCTTATTTAGAAAGTCCTCTCATTGGCTTGGGAGGATTTTAGGTTAGGTAAGCCATATTGTGTCACATTTAAATTATGGTTTTGATTGGATCATTACAGAATACTTTTGCGTTTATATGTATTTATCTGTATGAGATACGACCACGATTGCATTCATATAAACAAAAATAATTAATTAAGCTCTCTGAAACAAATCTTAAGTCATAATGCCGTCAATTAATGAATACTTGTCAAAACCTAGATTGCTCAATTGCAGAAACCACCAAAGTGGATGTACTTGAGTTATCTTGATAAGACAAGCATGAGTAATGGTGCTGCTCATGATATTCATGATTGTTTTGACTTAATTGAGATTAACAAAATAGTTTTGAATCTCAAGGCATTAGATGGGATTAAACATGTCGGATCATATGATTATCGAATCCCATAAACATCTAAGAGTTACATGTGATGTAATTGGTAAATAGGTTACCCACCTAAATAACTTGAATTTACGCATCTTGCCAAAGTTGACTTAAGTATAAGCAAACTATGGATCTTAGCCTACTAATTATTATATTGAGGGTTGTTAATTTAGTAGGAGATTACTAACTAACTTTGCATATTTTAGTTGTAGAATCATATCGACCAGTAATACTACGACACTATCATTGCGATCAGTTCTTGAGAAGGACAAACTCAATAGGACAAACTTTCTTGACTGGTTCAAGAACTTGAGAATTGTTCTCAAGCAGGAAAGAAAGGCTTATGTTCTAGATCAACCCATTCCTGAGGAGCCTGCAGCCAATGCTCCAAGAGCTCAGAGAGATGCTTACATGAAGCATAAGGATGACTCTGTGAATGTAGGTTGCCTGATGCTTGCCACTATGGTTCCAGAGCCCCAAAGTGATTTGGAACTTATGGAGGCTCATGAGATGTTTATCTATCTCAAGGAAATGTTCCAGCAATAGACAAGGCAAGAAAGGTATGAGACCACAAAGGCCTTATATTCCTGTAAGATACCTGAAGGTGCATCAGTTAGTATTCATATGTTAAAGATGAAAGGCTATATTGATCACCTTGAGAGGCTTGGAATTCCCATGAGCCAGGAGTTAGCTATGGATTTGATCCTAAACTCACTCCTGGAGAGTTATGACCTGTTTGTTATGAACTACAACATAAACAATATGGAGAAATCAATTTCTAAACTGCATGGGATGCTCAAAACTACTGAGCAAAGCCTTCAGAAATAGCCCAGTACTGTTTTAATGGTTCAGAAAGGAAAGGGTATGAAAAAGACAGTGAAGGGCAAATAGAAGCGTAATGGCTCAGGTTGTAAGACCAAAGAGTCAAACAAGCTCGAAACCAAGATTGCATCTAAGAAGGCAAGGCCTCTAAAGGAAGGAGTCTTCTACTTCTTTAATTAACCCTGTCATTGGAAGAGGAATTACAAACTCTACCTTAAAGATCTAAAAATGAACAAGAAGGATAGCGGGGCTATCACTTCAGGTATTTATGTTATAGACATTCATTTGTCTACTTCCTCTATATGGGTATTAGATACCACATATAGATCTCACATTTGTACAAATGTGTAGGGTCTAAAGGATAGTAAAAAGCTGAAGAAGGGCGAGGTGGACTTACGAGTTAGAAATAGAGCAAGAGTTTATGCTTTAGTCGTAGGCACTTATGAATTAGTTCTGCCCAGTAGGCTTTTGTTAGTTTTGAACAATTGCTATTATGTTCCTACTTTGAGTGGTAACATTGTTTCTCTTTCTTATTTGGATAAGAAAGGTTAGACTTCCATTACTAGGAATGGTAAATGTTCTATTTATCGTAATGACACTTTCTATGTTGATTGTGATTTGCATGTTGGTCATTATATATTAAATTTGGAACATCCTAATAATGGGAATATCTATAACGTAACTACTAAAAGGATAAAATTAAATTATTTGAATCCGACCTACTTTTGGCATCGTCATTTAGGCCATATAAATGAGAAACACATTTCCAAACTCCATCAAGATGGATTTCTTAACTCATTTGATTTTGAATCATATGATACATGACAATCTAGCTTCATAGGAAAGATGACAAAGGCACCTTTTACTGGGCATAGTGAGAGAGCCACTAAATGTTAGATATGATTAGTTTTGATGATCTCAAATATAGATGTGAAATAATAAGAGCAAAAATTTTATATAATGTATTTCTTTGACTAATTACTGAGTTTAATGTGAAATTTCTTATAGATTAATTAAGTTGAATTATGGAGGAAGAATGAGAACACAAAATTATCATATATACAAAGAAGTGACTGAATTGATAAGAATGAACAAATGGAAGAAGAAGAAAGAAACTGAAGATAGTCAAGAAGCTGACTACTCGGATTATGGAGAATGATTATCAAGAGGAAAATCAAAAAGAAAGATATTGAAGAAAGAAGAACTTGCAAGATCTAATGGGAATATCAAGATTCAAGTTCTTAAAAATAACTCTGAGATTTCTATGGTCAGAAGGAAATTAGGCGGCACTATTTGGCACTGTAGTAGTCGACACTGTTTGGCATTGTAGCATATAGGTACTGTAGCATGTAAATCACTGCAGCACTCGAGGTGCAGACTAAAAGTACATAATTACTGTAGTAAGTGTTTCACTGTAGTACTCGAGTGAAGGAAGAACACACTTGAGTATCTGGCTACTCTGTTCATCTTATTTTACGTTCAGCCTGACAGAGTTCCAATATTTTGCCCATATCTCTCAAACTACAAATTGGATTGACTTGAAACCAGTGGCATATGAACGAAGACTCAAAATATGAAAAATGTGCACCAAGGTCACATTGAAAGAAGCTCAGATGGAGGAGATATGATCCGTGGAATTTGACACAGAAATCACTATCACTTTTCAAGTCAGGTTGGGTATTTTGGACATAACTCACAAACAACATGTTGGATTGAGACGAGACTAGTGCCATATGAAACTAGACTCAAAGGGCTTTCCATGAATAGTTATTTTGCCTAATTTCAATTTATATTATAGGAGCTATGTCTTCTGGAAGTTGACATTTGTGCGGTCTAGTGTGACAAACACTCTTTCGATCATAACTTGCAGAATACAAGGAGTTTGGAGCTGATTCTTTTTGCATTAGAATGCATATGACAAGAGCTTTCTTATGATACATCATTTTCCATATATAGAATCAAATGAATAAATTGAGTTTGTCATGGCCCCACATCACTTCGGAAGTAGAAAACGTACTCTTGATATTTTGGTGCGAGTGTACTCCAGAAGTGGTTGTAAAGTATAAGTATTTCAGCTACACTCGAGTGAATAATAATGCACTCGAGTAAAGTGAAGGTTTGCACCTGAGTTATGCAAGTGTTGACATGAAAGTGTTAACCTGAGAACAAATATGACTAGAGAAACGTGAAGAGCACTCAAGCATGACTGGTAACACTCGAGCTCAAGTGAGGATTGCACTCGAGTCCTGCGAGTGAAGAGTAGCAAGTGTTTGCCCAAGAGTGAGCTGAAGCTTGAAAGCATGAAGTACACTCAAGTGACAAAGCAAAACTCATAAAAGTGCATACCAAAAATGAAACAGAGCCTTATAGTGATCAACTCAAACACGGTTAAATGCTATTTATTCATTATGTTTTCACTTGTTACATATCTAAATGTTAACTAACTTATATTTCAAGTGAGAAACAGGAGATTAAACATTTGGATTGCATCTTCAAGAATGAAGGTCACGTATGGCAAAATCATCACTCAATAAACAATCCGAATATGGTTAAATGTTATTGAATCATTGTGTTCTCACTTGTTATTGTTCCTAAACGTTAACTAACATATATTTCAAGTGTAAAATAGGAAGATGAACGTTTGGATTACAGTTTCAAATGAGAGAGTCAATTATGGCAGGCGGCATCATTACACACCAAATATCGGCTACTTACCACAACAAAAGATTGACCCACCATGAATGAATGTCTAAAATACCAACACTCCACAATATGGCATATAGCTCATAATGAAACATCCCACTTTTTAATTAGTTGCTCAGCTCTGCAATGGACAGTTCATAACAACTAGTTTTTCAAATGTGCTCAACGGTCAAATGAAGCAATAGGAATCCAACGGACAAATGCTTACAACGGTTATCTTCTACAACTCATTTTATAAATATGGTAGTATTCAGAGAAGAGAATAGAATGAACAGAGAATAGAGCAATGACACCAACATGCAAATCTCATAAGTCATATACTTTGATTAAAACACTCTCTATTATGCAGTTTCTATATTACTTATCATTGAGAGAGTGATTATTTGTATTGTACTTCAATGAGCATTATATCCACTCTGTGAGAGAGTCTATAAACACTTTCAACTATATTTCTGAATTGATCTCAAGGTAGAGGGACCTTGAGTGGGTTGATTTTGTTACGGGAAATCTATTGAGAGAATCACTAGTAAGACTTTTTGCTTGTAAGACTTACAAGGTGCAAGCAGTAGAGAACGTTGCTGCTCGTAAGACTTACAAGGGTGTAAGCAGGAGAGAACGTTACTGCTCGTAAGACTTGCACGGGTAAGCAGGAGGGAAAGGTCTTCGGGATTGATCTGCTCATAAGACTTGTCGTAAAGGAGAGTATCTCGTTGAGAGATATGTAAAAGGCTTCACAAGTGCTTGGCTAAACTTGTAGTTTGTAAAGGCTTTTCTTGTGCCCGGATTAAACAAGAAGATAGTGAATTTGAAAATATCAGGAGGAGCTTGGGGACTGGACGTAGGCCATCAATGATTGGACCGAACCAGGATAAATCACAGTTTGCATATTTTCTTCCTTAAGCTCTTATATTTCTAGCATATATTATCTAATTGATTTATGATTCATTAGTTTCATATTTACTGTTTTCATTAAGATATAAAAAGTTTTCCAAATTTCTTAAGTTTTTATCTTACACCCAATTCACTCCCCCTCTTAAGTGTCATCCGGTTCTAACATTTGGTATCATAGCCTGGGTTTTTGTTTAAAGGACTTAACCATCTCAAGAGTTACAATGGCTAATTTTGGGTGTTTTATACTTTCAGAAGGTTTTGATTATACAATCTCACTTCTTTTGAAAGATATTGATTTTTGGTTTTGGAAAGCTAAAATGACTAGTTTTATAAAAGCATATGATTTTGATATGTGGAATGTTTTTACAAATGCTTTTGATTTCAAAACAAGGAAGGATTGGACTGAAAAAGAAAGAAAAATGTTTTCGTTAAACATTAGAGCAATGAGGATTCTCTATAGTGCTATGACAAAAAATGATTTTGAGAAAATTAGATTTTGTTCTAATGCTAAATATATATGGGACACTCTTGATTCTATTTATACTTCTAACAATTGTGTTAAAGTTGAAAGTGTTGATAGTTCATGTGAAACTACACGTTATGCATCTACTGTGCATGAACAATTAGAAGTTGATGATGAAGATGGAGAAAGCATAGAGCACTTCCATATAGTCAACATAGATAGACAAGAAGAAGAGGATTCCCGAAAAGAGCTCATTATGGACAAACATGAAAAGTCACTCTCTGAAGCTCAAGATGAACTTTAGGTAAAAAGTTCCAATTCTTCATGTGATTGTTGTAAAATTGATTTTCAAAGTCTACAAAAGTTTGTTTCCCAACCAATTGTTGATTCTATTAAGAAAAGCAAAAATGTTTTCAAATATGCTGGAAACTTTGTTAGGAAGAAAGAATGTTCAAATAAAATCCATTCAAGTTTCTACTCTCATGATTGACATAATACTTGCATGATATCCCATAATGCATATCTTTATACAATTTACAATTATTGTGGCAAATCCGGTCATATTTCTCACATATGCTATATTAGAAGAAATTCCCATGCGAGAAATAAGTATATTTGGGTGCCGAAGAGACATGTAAGGGTTAACGCTAACAATCAAGGACCCAAGTATATGTGGGTACCAAAATGTCCATCTAGTACTTTATGTGTGCAGATTGATTATAAGGAAAATGGACATAAAGGTATGAAGAAAATGGAGAAGAAGCCAAGAGTTTCTCATACACCAATAAAGAGGTTCATATCGTCTATATCGAAAATGAGAACTCTCGGGAGCACCCATTTCCAGAGCTATAGAGTATAACCATAGAAAGAAGCAATGGATGAAAGGAGTATGTTCCACCTCAACGAAGAGCTACCATAATGTACCATTCAACTATCTTGAGGAGAACAAGAAGAGGAGGATTTCTCATATACAAAGGAAAATAATCTCAAAGACTATATCATATGAGAAAGTTTTGCATAATCTTAAAGCTAAATATGCTAAAATAGAGCTTCAAAGAAAGATGCAATGGGTAATCCTCTAAGTACCTAAGGTAAAGGTATACTACTATAAAAAACTCCTACACTGTTTTCTTTAATATCTATTGAGGTTTATACCTTAGGAATGAGCATTGCACATATGTTTTTACAATCTTTAGAAAAATCATACACAAAGAGTTACAATGTTCAATAGTCTAACTTTTTATGCATATACATACTTCATGAGAAAACAAAGTTGTGCATAAAGTCATACTTAATTTATAATGTTCAATTCCTTTGAAGTGACTATATTCTTAGAGCATATGAATTATGATTCTTACAAGCTAGCTGTGAGTGGATCCAAGTAAAATTAGATACTAAAGGAAGCAAAAAGTTATATGATTTTTGCAGGAATAATTTGAAAAAGAAGCATGACACTCAAAGTGCAAAAGTAAACACTCGAGTGCAAGGCATGTTAACACTTGAGTACTAGTTGGTCACTTGAGTGCGGGTTTGAAACCTATGCTCTGTTTCTAGTTTGTAAAATAGGGGTTAACAGAGTATGTAGAAACTCTAAGGACACTCTCGAGTTTATCAAATGTTCATACACACACTCGAGTGAGACATGAGCACACTTGAGTGCATGGAGAACTCACCTGAGAGTGTAGCAAGAACTCATGAATGCCATAATAGAAATGCATTTTTTAGCTTTAAAACATGGTTTACTCAAGTAATCTTGGAGGACTTGAGTATAAATATACAAGGAGATGGAAATTAACTTGAGTGTCTATAAGTTACACTCAAGCCAGGTACACTGTATTAGTAATTAAAATCTCAACAGTTGCACCCATTATTCCCAACTCAATTTGAGTGGTAAATGCTTGCTCATTACTACATACCATTAGCAGTCAATGATTTATAGTTTTCAAAATATTTTCAGATTGCTAAATGTATTGAAATAGAATTGTGCATGATTTTTCTATGCATTCAAAATTTGAGATGCACATTTCACAAATTTACATGGATTTCAATTCATCTTGTTTATAAAAAGTATGTACATATTATTTGAAAATTATTAATATCTTGTTTGCATTCAAATCGGTTTCAAAATTGGAAGTTAATATTTTTGTATACTGAAAGTCAGAAATGCTTCAAATTCATTTACCAAAGTATTTTTCCATCGTTGACATATTAATCTTAAATGTGCTATCCAATACTTGAACTCTTTAGTCTTCATTCTCTAACATGCTAGACCTTACGGCTAACAAGTTAATTATCTATATGAGTTCCAAGTGTATTTCCTTGAAAAGAATTCAACTTGTGAAAGCCTTATGCCAGATGCATAAATCTTTAGTTGATCATGTTATTCCAAGCATTATGAATGTTCATTAGTGCATTGAGTTTTGATGCATTAAACATTATTGGTGAATAACATACTAATATTCTTAAACTCTAGTCATTTAGACTAATGAGTATGTGCTTCATCATCCATAAATCAATAAACTCATTTTGTTGCTCAAATACATTAATATTTGTCTTTATCCATTTTCGAGTAACTAAAGTCTTGTACTTTAAGTTTTGCTGCCTTGAATATTCATCCATTTTAAGACACAACTCTAAAATGCAAGATTATCTCTTGATCAAGACTAAAGTCATCATGTTTATATATGTCTATCAAGATAAGCCTTTTTGACCAATTCATTTTTTCATATGACTTTTGCTCTTGGGAAAATTCTCCAACATGTTAACTCTTATAATTAACATGTTATCTTTGTTGAATTCCTTAGTGAAGTTTTCTGATATATATTTTATAATTGTTGACTTCCATTGTTTTTGGCATAAGCATTGATATTTAACAAACTTCATAAATGAGTTTTCATGGATTCAAAATCTTAATGTCATAATGCATATTTATGATTCAAAAGAACATTTGAGATTTTGAAACAATTGGCATAACACATTATTATTTTTGAAAAACTTGTTTTCATTCATGATTTATCATTTCATAAAAGTTGGTCGTTATGGATAGATTCTCTACTCTTTTTTATCCAACTTACATAGATTGGATGAAAATCTTATCAATGACATATTTTCTAGTCTATTTACAAATTGTCATTGATCATTGATCATCATCATTCCTAGAATCACTTGTTCTTTATGCTTTATGATGATTTGATTTAATTGGGTAAAATTATTTCTTGGTCTTTGTTGTTTATGATACTCTTTGCTCAAATATCATATGATTTAATTGCATAAGAGCATAAGAATTATAATGTCTAATATTGTATGGACACAAGAGAAGTTAGGTACCAAAGGGCATATATTTATACTTTTACAGGAGTTAACTAAAATGCTCTGCTTTAGGATACAAAGATCAGAGTCAACAAAAGAGGCATAACTATTAGTGGTGCAGTGTGAGCGGAAGTAGAATATATGATATCACTCAAGTGACATCTTAGTACTAGCAAGTGACCAACTATTGATGCAGTCAAAGAAAGATATGTTTAGATAAAGACACAGTATGATACTAGAACTGGTTCTCCTAGTTTGTCAGTCTTCATCTATCAAGGGCTATCTGAAATAGGAACTTCAACACTTTCACACTAAGCTTACTCCAAACAATGCTGAGATAACCATTTAATGATAAGATGAACCAATTGTGTGACTTAGTGAACCAGAACTTCAAAGTTTTATTTGAGATTATGGATGGAAAAATAAGAGTTCTATGTGCTCTGGTGAAATTAAAATTTATCAATGATGTTTGCTAAGCAAGGGGCACATACTAAGCCAATATACGCATAAAGCCTTACTCCGAGCTCAACTTGGTATCCTTAAGTAGCAACATATATTACATCATCAAATCACATATTCAGACAGTGACTAGCCAACAATGTATCAATGGACTACAGAGGATTATGATTCAAGTGATTACGACATTACTCAAGTGAGGTATTGTATTCTTGCTTAATTTAAAATCCTTGAGTTACATCACTTGAGTCAAAATTTGAGCAATGGTCGAGTAGAATCACTCAAGTGACCACTCAGGTGATATTGGGTTATACAACTTAAAATCCCTAATTAGCATTGTCATTTTTAAAATTTGATTTTGCTCTAATTCTTTATACTTTCAAAATCATTTTCTGTAACCCCCTCCGTAATTATATCCGAAATACGCGATTAAAATGAAATAGAGACCAATAATAATCAAATAACATTTACTAACCCATCACATGACGGGGTTTTCACAAATACTTTTCGAAATCATTTATAAACTTAGTCTCATATTCATATTTCGAATACAATTACTACGCGAAGATAAATCACATTCATATAAATATCAGAGTGCACAACATAATCATCCCGGCAATCCCGGGTACATACCTTCGCTAAAGATACACAGGGCCCAATTGCCCATTACAATTCTTCAAATGGGGATTACACAATCTCATCTCAGAGGAGTCATAGCCGCTCCCTCCACGAGCCACTTGCCCTGTCTAAATTGTTGGTAGGGGAGAGTGAGATTCGAGAGAATCTTAGTAGGAAACAGATACCATAATGCATGCATGATAGATGCTATGTGTATGACATGTTAGCTTTATCTAGATGCATGCCACATAATGACATTTCTGTATGCTCAATGTTTCATGTAACAAAACTATGGCCACAGCAAAACAGAAACAGAGCTTCATTTATTCAAATATGCTCTACACAATCAAGTAAAGCAATCACATACATCACTACACAAGCAAAGATATCAAATACATGCAAGTAAGGTAAGTCCCCTACCTCCAGTCTTTTCTCCTCGATTTGCGTGCCAGCAACTCGGGGCTTCACATTCGATCCTACAATGTCAAATGTACCATTTAGACACTTCCATAGTGTTTCTGGGGGTTATATGAGGCTATATTGAAAATTTACTAAAATACCCATGGGGACCCGGCCCGGCCTCGCCGCACCCGGTCCGGTTGTACTTTTCTTGAAATTTTGACATGGGCTATTCTGACATACTTTCGCCCAAGGAATCCATTTCCAGACTCGGAATTATCAAATTCAATTTCAATTTACAAATTTACCCTTGGCAGCCCCACTTTAAGGGTTTCAAGGGCGTTTTCGTAATTATGCTTTTTCGGCCTTTTCCGAAAAAGCGCCCAACTGTAACCCCACCTATTTTCGCCCACTGAATCCAATGGAATCATCAAATCATTGAAAATCCAACTCTAAGACCCATTTACAATGCTGGCCGAAATATATAGGTTTTAAGGGGAAAATTGGGGTTTTTCGGTTTCGGCTCCGTAAACACGTTCCTTTCTACTCCTAACCACTTTATTGACTATTCTATTAGGTTACAACTACCATTTAGTACCAATTTGGGCAGCATAACTGCCCCACATACCCATTTCCAAAAATTAAAACCAATGGCAATCCGGCGAAATTTCACCGATTAAATTGCCCACAGCAGCTAGAATAGTCAATACACAAGAGTTTGGAAATTACCTCAAGCTCCCTCTGGCTTTTCCCTTATCTTGGCTGAAACCCTAGCTGTTTTAACACCAAAGAAAGAGCTTTCAAACCTTAAAGAACATAAAGGAGTAACTTAGGATCGGAGTTATACGCGTTAGGAGCTAGATCATCGGAGAAATCGGCTTACCTTACGAGTTCTCTTCTCCTTTCTCTCTCTAGAAATCTCAAACGTTTTTCCTCTTGTTCAGCTGAATAAACTGACGGTTTTGAAGCTTGGAGGAAGAAGATGATATGTTATATTATGCTTATGTCATTATTCCCTTATGATGATGTCATAATTCCAAAATTGACATTTTCGGATTTTTTGGCAGATTTTCTGCCCAAACTTTGAAAAATCATAACTAATTCTAGAAAAATAGAAATGAGGTGATTCCAAAGCCAAATGAAATATATTTAAGTCCTATTCATAGGAAAAATATTGGCCATTACTAAAAATCACCACACAATTCCAGAATTACATAAAACTCATCACTGCCCCAAAACAGAGTTCAGTTTCTATCCCAAACTTTGGACAGTCATATCTCCCAGTTCCCAAAACGAAATGGCACAAATTATATATCCATTTTAAAGCTTGAGATATGAACTATAAGACTGGAAAGTTTTAGAATTTTTAGACACCATTTGGTTATTCAAAACGTTCACACAAACGGACAGCCCAGAATAGAGTTTCACTGGACAGCATTTCCAATTTTGCAACCAGTCCAATCCAATTTAAATCAATTCCAATGATTAAATACCACAACATGACACCATTTCCATCACAATACCCCATTCAATTCTTCCCTCTATTCTAAGTCAATTTGGATGTTAATCCACAATTGAACTCAAATACAGGGTTTTGGCGTTGCTCATAACACAAGCGACTACAATCCTCTTTATATTCTCTAAAAGGGTTCATTAATCACTAACCACGTCCACTTTTTCAGTCATTAACCCCTAATCACAATTTGAGATATTGCTAAACCGGGGCTTAACAATCCACTAATCTCAGGCTTATTCTCTATCCTCGAGTCTCAAAATTCGGGGTATTACATTTTCTCTGTAAAGCTACTAATGATTTTTCAAATCTAGGAGAGTAATTAACTATTTTTCCTAATAACGAATTTTTTAAACCATGCATCAATTAAGGGGGAGCATCACATTCATATGTGTTTTATATCTTGAAAGCTCATCTCCTTTGATGGAAGAAAATCCTTTTAACATACTCATCTATATTCACCATGTCTTGATTAGTTTTGATGATGAGTGACTCTTACATTATTCTTTTCATGATCTTAATCTTAAAAATTCATATAGAAAGGAACCTTTTGTTACTTGATTAAACTAACAATTCTCTCTTTGCAAAGAAAGATTTAAATTTACGACAGGAGAATTTGTTTTGTGCAATAGCATTCCTCAACATACTACAAGAAGACTCTATCAACTTTGAGAATGTTTTTAACGCTCAATCAAGGAATATATATTGGCTGCAAGATTCAGAGAAACAAATATATATGCCAATACAAATTAGCATTGAGCATGCAAAACAATAGCATAACTAAAGAATTCTGGCAACAACATGAATATACATCAAAGTTGTATAACAAAAGTGTGGTGTACATCATCATGAACTAGCATTTTCAAAGAATAAAGCAACAAACTTCATGAAGCACATAATCATTTTTCAAAATCTACATGAGCATTTCTAAACCTTCTCTCTTTACATTTCAAGAATATGTTTCATATATTTCATTTATCTTGATTATAAAAGTTTTCTTGAAAACCTCTCCAAATCTAATTTCAGTTCCCTCGCATTAAAGAATGAAGATACTTTCACATAGGGGGAGTGTAAATTCTTTTCTTGGTTCATTCATTTTGAGTCAACTTCCTCGACCTATCCATGAAAAGATCTTTAAGTTTAGTTTCATATGGCACGGATTTCATCTCAATCTGATGTGTAGTTTGAGAATTATATCCAAAATACTGAACTTGTTCTAAAATATGACGGTGATTTGAAGTCATATTCCAAAATTCATATCTCCTTCATCTTAGCTCATTTTAACTTTATTTTTTGTGTCAAAATGCATATTGGGAGTCTAGTTTCATATGCCACTAGTTTCACCTTAATCCGAGTTATGGTTTGAGAGATATGACCAAATTACTAAACCTTGCCCATGCTGAAAGAAAGTTTGCTGCTATTATTTGAATAGCATTGCTTCTATTCGAATAGAATCACCCTTTTTCAGTTATGGACTATTTGAATAGTTACTTTACTATTTGAATAGTATTTGATTATTTTACACCGAGACTATTTTAATAGTTCCATTACTATTTTGATAGTCTTTTTGAAATACGTCAAATACTATTAGGATAGTCTCCTTACTATCCTGATAGTAATCTTACTATCCTGATAGTCTTGTGATATTGGATGCTGACATTCATCAAAAACTTATTTGGATAATTATCACACTATTTGAATAGTGCCCTTACTATTCGAATAGTTATTATACTATCCGGATAACATATTTAGAAACTGAGTTTGAAATCATAATGACTATTCAGATAGTGCCTTGACTATTCGAATACTTTTTCACTTGAATTATTTTTAGAAAAATTTGTTAGGCATACTATTCGAATACTAATGTGCCTATCTGAATACTTTCAACTTTTAACAGTTCTTCTCTATTCGAATAGCATATTTATTATTCAGATAATACTTTGCTTATTCGGATAAACTGAGAGTTATTCGAATAGATCTTAACTGAAAACAAGTTTTACTATTCAAATAACAATTTGACTATTCGAATAATCCACAGTATTAAATCACACTTTTCAACCCAACTTGATGCCTTTTGCTTGACTAATCTATAAGATATTTCACATTAAACATAGTAGTTAGTCAATGTTGGAGATGAATACATTATTAAACTTTTTGCTCTCAATATTTAACATCTATATTTGACATCATCAAAACTAATTATATCTAACAATGTTTATATGATTTATTTTTGTTCTAGAAGAAATTTATATGGGTTAAAAAATCCATTTAATGTTAATAAAATTTAAAACATCTAAGTAATCTATTATATCTTGAAAAATATGAAATTATTTTATTTTTTATTTTTATAAAAAGAGTTTAATTGATATCAATGTTGATAATATAAATGGGGCAACTTAATGAAAAAATTTGGTGAAAAATAAAAAATACGAAAAATATGAGTTTAACT
Organism: Inga leiocalycina; assembly: GCA_963242795.1. NCBI lineage: Eukaryota > Viridiplantae > Streptophyta > Magnoliopsida > Fabales > Fabaceae > Inga > Inga leiocalycina. The sequence continues at coordinate 48,096,338 of OY725324.1, forward strand.
ATTATTAATTAAATAATATATTGAAAATTAAAAAAAGAGATATGATTGGGCGGTTTTAGTTTTATTTTTGGTTATTTTTTAATTATAAATACAAGCAATAATATAAAAGGTTTGTGTTAGGAGCAATTTAGTAATTATAATATTTGGTCCTTCTAAGTAATTAAGGTTTTTATGGTCCTTTATGATAAATATTATTTTCTCTAGATCCTTTATTTTAATTTTTCCTTAAATGTAAACACGGTCAAAAAAAAAAAATTATACTCGTATTAAAATTTTGAATGTTTGAAAACATCCTCAAATGCTGCATTATTTATTATTTAAGACTAACAGTGCTAATGATCAAATCAAGTTAACAAAAGGTCTTATGATGTAAGAGTAATACCATATTAAATATGAAATTTATATCACATGTACTAAAAAAGAGCAAATTAAGAGGAAGTAAATGAATAAATCTCTCCTTCATGAAAAGTTCAAGTTCATCAATCCCAGTGTCATTACCTAATATTAGGATATAAAGGATGAGCTTATTCAATCTTAAATGAGGCCTCTGGCAGATTACTTTATTAAAAAGGAGCCAGAGAAGGAAACTTTAATTTCTTCTTGGCGCCTTATTTCCAAAGGTGGGTATACTGCTTAATTTTCTTGAATTTAATTATGTTCGTAATTAACAATTATTTCTCGTTTCTAGATAACCTTTGGCAACTATCAATTATTTTTTATTGTTTCTTCTCAATGTGTGATTACTTCCAATTTTTAGATAATTTTAAGATATATTTTAATATATTTCAGAGTCATCTATGTTAAATTAAAGGGATTTGAGTGAGATTTTGATAAGATATCAATTTGGAACATGATTCAAGGGATTTTATTATAAATATCAAAGTTTAGGATAAAATAATAATTTTGAAATTATGTATAAAAATAATGATATTAATAATAAAAATAATAATTTAAGAATATAAAAAAGGACAAGATATTTTAGTTTATCATCATCATTATCATTATTTATTATTATCATGATATTGCACTTTTTGGAATGAGGATTTAGGAACCTAACCTACATATAGGGGTTCTACTTCTTTAGGGGAGCAAGAGAGGAGGAGAACACACATTTGCGTATGGACAAAAAGAGAGGCATTTGGGTTTTGTCATAATCTTCACAAAGGATGAGAGGACTGTAGAGGTGACTGATTTGAAAACTAGAAGCACCATTTGCACTGAATCAGAGAATTATGTGGAGAATTATTGGAGGCCTTTTAAAGCTAAGAGATTAAAGCTTAGAAAAGATTTGAGGTTCAATCTTTTGGTTTTATTGATTTCCTCTCTTTCCTTTAATTTCAATTAAGTCTTATTATGCTATTGATTATTATTGCTTTGAGATGGATTTGATTATGAACATGAGTAGCTTAGTTGCTTGCTTTAGGATTATTTGAACCCATGTATGAATTGGGTACTTATTTCCCCTTTTTTATTTATGATTACAGTCATTTTATGTTGATTTTACTCTATTCTTAATGCTTCTTATTGATTGGCCACCAATGAGATTGATTGGTTTACTTGGTTGATGCTTGATAGAGCTAAATTTGGTATAGAAGTTGAGTTTAATCCCTTGAGAACTTGAGATTTGTGAGTTAAATAGATAGTTTTTTTATAATAAGGTAAAGACACACTTATTAGCCTCACATAGCCAAAAAAAGGGGATTTAATTTAGAAATTGGGTTTGATTAGCTTATTAAGAGATTAATCTATTAATTGGATTAAACATATATTTGGAGACTTGAGAAAGCATGTATAGGTGAAATAGTGTCCTTGGTTAGCATAAATGGTTTTTGGATTCAAATAAATAGGGGAATCTAATTAAGTATTATTGAAATAAAAGGGGCAAAATAAACCTAGGCTTCTCCTATCTTGAAGAAAAGTCCTAACTTTAAAATTCTCAATTATAGTGTTTTCTTAAACAAATTAAATCTTAAAATATTCTCACTCAACCTAATTGAGATAATTCACTCATTTTGTATTAGTACTCATGGGAATGATATTATTATACCACTTGTGATGATTCATGCTTTTGCGGTTAAGCTAAACAGCTAACATCATGGTGTATTAGTTTCACACAAAAAATAACCTTGAGTGCCCTCATCTAAAAATTGGGGACCGCTACTAATGGATTTTCGGCATACTTGAAATCCAATTACTCGTTGAGTACCCACATGAGATCAGATCATCGATATGGACTCCAATCTCATTTATATAGTAGATTCACCATTGGAGAGAAGAAATCTAGAGAGAGAAGCTTTAGTAAGGCTTTCTATCAATGTATCAAAAACCTGACACCAACAAACCCATATGATTCCTTATAACACGTTTGGGTAGTTACTCTTATTTGAATTTTGAATCATAAAGATAAAACTTCACATTTTGACCCACATTATTCTTTATTTACATAATAACCCCATTTGTATGGGGCTTGTGCCTTAATCCACCAAGGGTTGACTACACATATTCCAACAACTTCAAAATTATGTTCACATAGATGAAAGTAAAATATATATTATTCATCTTTAACTATAAGCGCACATATAATATATATTATTCACCTTTAACTATATGTTTTTTCTTCTAGTTTATTTGTAGTACCCCAAAAACCAAACATTTGTGGGTAGTGAGTCATGAAGTTCATATAAGACATAGTTACACACCATCCTAACACAACTAATATTAAGGTGTATATATGTGTGTGCATTTGTTCAAAGTTCAAATTTAGACATTTCTAAATTAAAATTTGGGTGATATGCACTACTACAAATTTTTCTATATATAAAGGTTTTTTGTGGATATTTAACAGTTGAAAGTGTCAAATATTGATATATAACAGTTTTTAACCATTAAATATTGGGCATTATATTTTACAGTTTTCAAACACAACCATTATGTATGGGGGACTATATTTAACGGTTGTAACACATTGACTATTAAACATATCAAAGTAATAGTTGTGATATATTTTTACAATACTTAAAAGTTAAATGATGAATGGTAAAGTATATGTCACCATATGAATGGGTTTTTTTGACGGTTATATGTAAAAACTATTATATACTTAGAATATATGACGATTATTGGTGAATAACCATTAAATATATGTGACAAATTATTTCAAAAAATTTGGGGGCTCACTTTTGATCAGCCCCCAACAAAATAACCTACAAAAAAACATATATATGCCCAACACCCAAATAGATTCAGTTTTGGTTAGATGCATCCAAATATATATACACAAAATAACAAATCATTGAATTCTATCTATACAATAATTATGAATACATCAAACTAAGGTAAGGGAATATACGTATGATCAATTGTCCTTTTTTCTTTTTCTAGCCTTAGTAATTTTAATGCTCTTTTTAGTTACAATTGTTTTCTTTAATATGTAAAGCAACTTCCCCCTCTTTGATATAACGTACAAAACATCATCCTCATTGAATTGTGTTTCAAGTGACAACTATTAGAAAGGATCATCCTCACTGAATTCACCTTCAACATCCTCATTTATTTATTTATTGTTAACAAAACAATAGGCCTTTCTTTATTAGCAGAATCAGAAACATAGAACACTTGTTTAACTTGAGAAGTCAAAATGAAAGGATCTTCTTTATACCCTTGCTTGTCCAAATTCAATTGTATCAAACCTAACTCATCCACTTTCAAAACATTGTTATTGTCAACCCACTTGTATCTGAAAACCAAAACATGAAATCCTACATAATCCAACTTCCAAATGTGCTCAATCATGTCAAAGTATGACATATTGGCATATATAGGATTCTTATCTTTTGTACTTGATACATGCATGTTGTTAGCAATAGCAGCTACCCTACTATTTTGCATTTTTCTTTGGGTATCTTATTTTTTATTATAAAAGGTATATCCATAGATGATGTAACTTGAGAAAGAAAGCACATGCCTATTTGGACCATGTGCCAAGAATATTACTTTCTCTGGAACTGAATTATGATCAACATTGTACTTGTCATCCACACATTGCTTTAACCATATTGTGAATTGTTTATTATGTTCCTTGGCATACCAACTCTGTACTTTGTTAGAGTTTTCAATCTTAAGCTCATCCATATGAATACGCACATACTTGTCAATATCTTCGGCGTTGTGAAGTATGTATTGGTGTGCTTGCTCCTAGTGTTGGTTTGAGATAGCAATAACTTTCTTTCCTATCAACCCTTATCCAGATGTCATTCCTTCATGCCAAGACACCGTAAGGCCAATATCACATACATCTTTCCAGTAATCGGTACAGAATTTAGCCACCTCTTCACAAATGTATCATTCAACAATGCCACCCTCTAGTTGGCTTTCACATACCCTTTCAGGTCCTTCATCTTATGCTTGACTGGGTACATCCATCTCATATAGACTAGGCCACACAGTTGTACCTCTATAACCAAGTAAGCAATTAGGTGCTCCATTATGTCAAAGAAAGCATTAGGGTAAAACATCTCCAGCTCACACAAAGTAGTCACAATTCAAGTTTGTAGCCTTGAAAATTTCTTGGGGTCAATCATCCTATAGCACAATGACTTGAAGAAGAAACAGAGCTTTGTGATCATAGCTTGCAACTTATTAGGAAAATACCTTGTTTTATGACTAGAATACAGTTTTCTATTAACATATGGCAATTGTGTGATTTCAGGCCCTTTAGTTTCAAGTCCTTCATTGACACAAGCTTGCTAATGTTTGATGAAGAACCTTCTAGCACTTTCATGGCAGCAAGAAACTCAAAAAACTTCTTTTCTTCTTGTTTAGATAGTGTGAAAGCTGATGGGTGAAGGAATGTACAAGATCCCTTCTCCTTCTTGGCCAATTCCTCCCATATTCCCATCTCAACCATGCCTAGTCTTGTATTTATACAATCATTCGTCTTCCCAGGAATATGGAGTAACATTCCAAAAAGACTCTCACACATACTTTTCTCAATATACATGACATCAAGAAAATGTCTAACATTAAGGGAACTCTAACATGGTAGATTAAAGAAAATAGACCTTGTCTTCCACTTGCTTGTCCTGATATATTTCCCAAATGGCTTCCCAAATTTACAGTCTGTATGTTTCATTTTTTCAAAAACCTCCTCACTAGTCAGGTTCAGGTCTCATCCTTTTATATGATTCCCCATTGAAGTATTTTCTTATATGGCGATACAGATGACCCTTTTGCAACCATTTGTGATGCCCCATATAGGAATTCTTCATGCCATGCTTCAACTCAATCAAATGTGTACCCTCTTCACAAATTGGGCATCCAAGTTAGCCTTTAATGTTGTACCCTGAAAAATTACTATACATAGGAAAGTCATTAATTATGCCAAATAATATGGCCTTCATATTGAATGTTTCTTTATGGTGAGCATTATATACAACCTTCACCTTGTCCAATAACTTCCCTAAGTCTTCAATTAGTAGCGTAAGGTATACATCTATGTCATTCACTAGTTTCTATGGCAATGAGATTAGATTTGACAACATCATGTACTTCTATTTCATAGTGAGCCATGGAGAGATGTTATATATAAACATAACTAGCCATGTACTGTGGGTATTGCTCTGCATCCCAAACGGGTTCATCCTATCAAAAGCCAACATTAGGTGGAGGTTTCTTGTTTCTTTAATAAATTTGGGATACTCAATGTCAAACTTACTCCTTTCTGCTGAGTCTACAGGATGTCGAAGCATGCCATCTTGAATCTTTTTGTCCGTATGCCACCTTAAATTTTTCGCATCAATTGCATTACTGTACAAGCGTCTAAATCTAGATATAATTGGAAAATACCATAATGCCTTTTTTGGCCTCTTTCCATTCAATTGGTAGCATGAGGTAAACATATAGGACACTCAGTTAACGCTTTATATTCTTTTTTGAATAGAATACAATCGTTGGGGCAAGTGTAACCCCTTACTATATAATCAGTAATTATGATTCAAAAATATGTACTTAAGATGAATTAGAGACAACAGATGGTAAAAGACACCTTTCCAATCCCATCTTCGAGATAGGGTTTTCACAAATTTCTTTCAAAATCCAATTAACCTAGTTTCATATTCGAATTTCGAATATAATTATTGTGCGCAGTTAAGTTGCATTCATACATATCAAAGTGTAAAACAAAGTTCCAGCAAACCCCGGGTTTCATATATTAACTAAAGGGTTTACAAGTTCCCATACAGGGGATTACATGAACTATTCCAAAAATTTACATCCCGAATATATATAGTAATCCCAATCAAAATTCGATAACCAACTACCAGAACACATCCCTATAGGAGTCCTAGCCGCCCTTGGTTGTTTGCTTCCCCTTTGAGCCACTTGCCTTGTCTATAGGTTAGTCAATGGAAAGAATGAGATTTAAAAGAATCCCAGTAGTAACAAATCACTCATATCACATATAATCACATAGCATGCAAGTAAATCATCAAGCAGCATAGCAACAACGAACACAGCAAACACATAGCTATCACAATATACACATCGCCTTCACGGCAATCACATAGTTTTTGCAGCATACACATTGCCTTAACATCTCACACATTTACAACAACACATCAACGGTAGGGGTAGATATGACCAGCATCACTCCTTATAGCTGCTCACACTAAAATGTGCACGCTATAAAACATATATCCTTACAGCTTACATATAGCCTTTTGGCCTTCACATAGCCTTTCGGCTTCACATCCACAGGCTTTATCGCATCCAAAATCATCACAAAACAATGATAAATCAAACATACAATGCATCATATATAGTATAAGGTAAAGCGTCACTACCTTGTTCTTTCAGGATGTGCTCTGGCACAGGTGATTCACAAATAGGTCAAATATTGAATGCTATAAACCAAAACCAAGGACGGCGAGTTATTACCTATTCTAATTCTCTAATAACTCATAATACTTAGGTTGGTTATCACTATTGTCATTTAATCAAGTCAACTAAAGAGCTAAAGTGGTCAATTAACCTAAAAGACCAATTTCTAACCTCAAAGTTCAACAATATTGCATTATGCCATAACATTTTCAATTTTCGCATGAGTGACCAAATCTGCCAGAATTTTTCATTAACTTTGTAAAATCAAAAATAATTCTAGAAAAATTGAAATGAGGTGATCCTAAGTCCTATGGAAAACTATTGAAGTCCACTACACAGAAAAAATATGAATCAATGCTGTCCATAACTACAAAAATACAGGATTACATGAAATCCCATACTGCTCTAGAATAGCTTCCAGTTTCCACCCCAAATTTTGGAAAATCATAACTCCTAGCTCACAAATCGAAATGACATAAGTTATATGTTCATTCTGAAGCTTGACATGTGATATTTAAGACTGGAAATTTTTAGAATTTGTAGACATCATCTGCTTATTCAAAATGTCTATAAAATCCGACTGCCCTGCATAGAGTTTACACTTGACATTTTTTCCAATTTTCAACCAATGTGTCCAATGGCTCCAAAATCAACAACCAAACCTATTCCCACACAATTTTTTACAATTAAACCATTGGAATCACTACAACAACCAAATTCTATCACATGCACACATATTCAGTTTTGAACCACAATGCAACATACACCACCAAATTGCCAAACTTTCCATTTCAAGTTCCAAACCAATTCTAATGACACAATAACACAACATGTCACCATTTTCCACACATTACAACATCCAATTCATTCATTCCAACATTACAACAAAATCAGGGCAACATCCACAATTTTCAAAACTTAACCAATGATCACAATACTTAGGTCAAAATGTAGCTGATACTTACCTCTTCCTCTTTCTAAAGCTAGTTTCTTGATTCCTCATTTTTCAAATTTTCTGAAGCACTCAAACACCTTCTTTCACAAATCTAAAATCATAGAGATGAAGCCCTTATCACCATGAATAACATTATAGAAGAGTATTTGAGCATTCAAAGTTATATAAGGCACTCACCTTAAGCTTTCTTCTTTCTCTTTCCTCTTGAACTTGGACGAAATGAGAATGGAAGAAAGAGTGATGAGATGATGAAGATGATCTGAATTTTTGTGAAAAGAAGGCCCTTGGCAGACTTTCAGAGGGAGGAGAGAGGGAAAGAGATTTTGACAATTTGACCAAATCCATGGCTTACATGTTGAGATGTGTCAACATCTTTTTTCCTCTTCTATGAGCACACATAAGCACAAACACATGTAATTCCACTCTTATGCTCTCTTGACAATTAATCCTAACCATTGATCTTTGAGTTACCAATGAGGTTCCTCTTCAATAACTGACCAATTGGTCGGTAACTTCCTTTTTCCCATTTTGTCCCTGATTATGGCAACTATTATTGAATCACGACCAAACATATCTTATTATCCCATTTCACCTTAATATGCGCCCTCCCTCTAATTTAACTCAATTTAGATGTTAATTCACAATTGAACTTAAATATGTGGTTTAGCCATTACTTATTACGCATTCAAATCACGATTCAAATTACATACTCCAAAAGTGTTTGTTTATCAATAATTACATTCATTTTTGAAGTCCTTAGCCCTTAATCACATTTTGGGGCATTATAGCAAGCATTTATCTTTTCAAAACTCAAGCCAGTAGTGCACATCACTTGTTTTGTTTCATAAGTCTTGGTTGGCATATCGCAAGTAATTTTGTGAAGTCTGAGTTACTCAACCCATATTTTGTTTTCCAGTTGTACAAGTTCAACACTACAAATAATAATGTGAACTTAGTACAATTCTCATACAAAGGCTTCTCTGTATTACTTCATCCTCTCAAACCTTTATGGGCATTCATTGTATTCCGATTCAATTTTATCGGCCATATCTTGAAGACTATTGGTCTCAAATGTACTTGTGTTAAAGTTAGATGATTCACACCTTTCCACATTCAGCCGACTAGCACTACTGCCTACATCTTTCTTCCTATACTTTGTCTAATAGGTATAAGTCTAATCAATTCCATATATCACTAAGTGCGACTCACAAGTGTCTGGATCAACACACTTCATAGTGCCACACTTGATGCAAGGACAAATAATGAAACCAAGATCGTCAGTATTATTATGAATCATAAACCTTATGAAATCCCCTACCCCATCCTAGTACTCATTTGATAGATGATCAGCAGACATCCATTCTTTATTTGCAATCTCCATCTAGAGCATATACAAAGAAAAACAATCCTTACATACTCTTTACCCAAATCAATACTAACAAATAATAACTTTAATAACAACAAACAGTTAAAATCACTCAAAAATTTAAAAAAATATTTACATATTCTTTGCCCAAATCAATATAAACAAATAACAACTTTATTAACAACAGAAGCCTAAAATCACTAAAAAACAATCTTTACAAACTTTTTACCCAAATCAATACTAGCTAATAACAACTTTGTAACAACAAATACTAAATCACTGGAAAAACAATCTTTACATACTCTTTACCCAAATCAATAATAAAAAATAACAACTATAGTAACAAAACACACTTCAAGTCAGTGGCAAAAACCTTATACACATATAAAATCACTTAAAACAATTTTTAGATTCTCTTTACCCAAACCAATATCAAAATATTGAGCTAAAAATCCATTGTAGTAGAGAAACTAAACTGAATTCACCTTTAGCAAGAAGAGAAGAGCTCAAACGCTGAACCTACAAACCTTAGAAGAAGAAACCAATCTAGACGCCACTTGTAGGAGTACCCACAAACCTAGAAAAACTTCAGAACCCACGAACCCATGAATGGAGAATGACTAAGGAGAGCTATGGTGGAGGAAAAAGGGGGAAAACCACCAAGGGAGCGACAGAGGAAAGCAAAATGGTGGTGGTGAGCCTAAAATGGAGTTGTCAGAGGCGTAGAAGTGACCACCCTTTAACTTTGTAAGTTTCAAATGTCGAACAAAAATGGGTTTGAGAGGTATTTTTAAAGGATTATACTTAATAGTTGTTATTAAAGTGCCGTTAAATATATTATATGTGATGGTTCTTTTTGAACAATCATGAAATATACATCACCTATATTTGACGGTTTTTAATAAATAACTGTCAAATAAAATATTCCATTTTTTTTAAAAAAACCAAACTAATATATAATGGTTGGACTATAAAACTATAAAATAAGTTCTCATATACTTAACGGTTTTCTTAAAAAGCTGTTATATATGTGATTCCTGAAATCCCACCTATGCATATTTAACGGTTTCATTAAAACTGTTAACTATAGAGCGTCATATATAGGAAAATCTATAGTCATCATATTTATATCTAACTTGATCTATTATTTTCTTTTGTGTACAATACTTTGAGTACACATAATGTGAGTGCCATTGCCCCACATGAATAGATGAAGTCATTGAAGAGTTGCATTGGCAATGACTATATACCCTTAGTGGGTGACATTACCATGACTTTCCCTTACTCAAGCAAAGACATTTTTTATTTCGATATTAGGCACTTGGGCAATTATGGTCTTGTTGGTTTAATTTTTCTAACCAATTCTTTTAGATATAATTTATATAATTTTTAAGTAGGATTTAGGCTTTTGGTTTTAATGCATTTATGTATACAAGTGTGTATGTTCGTATATTTGATATGTTTTGTTTGTCGTGTAATAGTCTTTCACTACTAGATAAATCATGATATATGAAGGTTATTATTGGCTATAAATCATGATTCTGAACTGCCATATTTGCGGGCGCTATAAATGCTTGGCACAGATACATTACAGTTCCGAACCATTATTATTATTATTTTGATCTATCACAACAATTCTAATATAACACCTGTTATAGATTGAGTCTCAGTGAGGCCATGGTATGCCCATAGTTGTGATAATAATTAATAGGGACACTTGAACAACTGTCATAATATATGGTAATGCTTGCATTATATATAACAATTTCATATTGACAACTATTTTTATTCAGTAACATATATAACGGTTATTATTTAAGAACCATTATTTTTAATAAAAATAAATAACGGTGTCACCTAGACAACTGTTATGTATTTAGCACATTAATAATGGTTTCTAAATATGAATCGTGAACTTTTATAATAAATGATAGTTATTATATAATAATAATGATGTATGGATATGGGACCTTTTAAGTAAGAGTTTTTGAACTAGTTGGACTCGTATGTATATAATAGAATAGTACTTCCCACAATAAGTTGCCATACAATGTGCACTACTACAGATTTAGGCTTTTATAACGCCTAATGCATAACGGTTATAGCTAAAAAACATCATGTGTGTCGAGGCGGAGGTCATGCAAGGATATATAGCGCTTAAATGTAATAAATATTGTTCACCTTTAACTATACTAGCACATATAATAAATATTGTTTACCTTTAACAATATGTTTTTTAAGAAAATATAATTTAACTATATGTTTTTTCTTTTGGTTTCTTTATAGTATCCTCAACAACCAAAAAAGAGAAACAATAGTGGGTAATGCGTGATGAAGTTCATATAGGACATAGTTAACACAACTAATATTAAGGTGTATATATGTGTGCGCATTTGTTCAAAGTTCAAATTTAGACATTTCTAAATTAAATTTGGGTTAGCTATATATTTATATCTAACTTGATCTATTGTTTTCTTTCGTGTTCAATACTTTGAGGACACAAAATGTGAGTGCTATTCCCCCACTTGAATAGATGAAGTCATTGAAGAGTTGCATTGGCAATGACTGTACACCATTAGTGGGTAACATGACCATGACTTCCCCTCACTCAAGCAAACACATTTTTTTTATATTAGGAACATGGGCAATTATGGTCTTGTTGGTTTAATTTTTTCTAACCAATTCTTTTAGATATAATTTACATAATTTTTAAATTGGTTTTGGGATTTTGGTTTAATGTATACATATAAATAAATAACTATAAATATATATACCAGTGTGTGTGTATTTGATCTGTTGTTTTTATTTTTGTCATGCACTTATCTTTCACTACTATATAAATCATGATATATGACAGTTATTATTGGCCATAAATCACGATTCTTAGCCTTCATATATGTGAGCACTATAAATGCTCAACACAGATACATTATGGTTCCAAACCGTTATATTTATTAGTTTTTCATTTGATCTATTATAACAATTCTAAAATAACACATGTTATAGATTGAGCCTCAGTGAGGCCATGGTATGCACATTGTTGTGATAATAATTAACAAAGACACTCGAACAACCATCATAATATATGATAATACTTGCATTATACATAACGGTTTCATATTGACAAACATTTTTATTCAATAACATATATAACAGTTATTATGTAAGAACCGTTATTTTTAATAAAAATAAATAACAGTGTCACGTAGACAACGGTTACGTATTGAGTACATCAATAACATTTTCTAAATATGAATAATGAACATTTATAATAAATGATAGTTATTATATAATAATTGTGATGCATGGATGTGAGACTCTTTAAGTGAGAGTTTATGAACTAGTTGGCCTCATATGTATATAATAGAATAGTACTTCCCAATATGAGATGACATACAATTTGCAATACTATAGATTTGGGCTTTTATAACGCCTAATACATAACGGTTACAGCTAAAAAACGTCATGTATGTCTAGGCAAAGGACGAGAAATGATATATAACGCTTAAATGTAATGGTTAATTATGCGCACCTTTTTATATTTTGAGGTAGATTTTGTGAAAACTCAAAAATAACTGTTGTAGTTAATAATCATGATTTATTTAGTGAAAAAAGTTATGGTTCTTTGAAACAACTACCATTTAACACTTAGAAATGATTCAACTTCCAACCTCTTATATTAGTGAACATAAAACATAACGATCTTCAGAAACCACTAGCATCTAACTCTTTCATAACCCTTTCGTAACATTTGGACCTTCAATGTCATAACTCATCATAACCCTTCATAATCCTGTTAGACTTTCATAAGTCATAACTCATAACCCTTCGCAATCCATTTGAACTCTATTTAAACTCAACTATTCCTTGTGATTCTTACTATTTTTCTTTATTGGCTTCCTCCTCCTTTCCTTCATCATGTAATAAGTTCCCAAGGAACTCCTTTGCCGCCGCAACCCCCTACACCACCTCCTCCTCAAGGCTTGTTAGGGGAATAAATGGCTCAAATACTAAGGATTCTAACCACATCACCCCTCCATCATTTCTAGCGCCTCCTGCTTCTCCACTAATCCATCTATTCTGCTAAATGACAAGATGACACAAGAGAAAAGAGCACTAGTAAGGGGTCTTCTTGTCATGAAAGAGATTCATAAAGTAAATTAAGATAGAGAGGAGGAAACTTACTATAGAAAGGTCAAATTTTAAAATCTGACAAGTTCACTGTTTCTTAGATTTCACAATTTGTCCTCTCTTATTTCATCACACAATAAGTCTCCTCCCCTCTCTCATAATTTGCTTTGGATACTACTACGGAAGGGACTTTTAACATCCATTTTTATGCCCTTTAGACAACCATTTTTAGGGGGATGTGTATGTGAGTGTCATTGAAAATTGTAAAATAGACAACTGTTTTAAATATAGTCGTTATAAGAGATTTATAATGACTGTTTTTGCAAAAACAGTCATTGTAAACATCTATTTTTCTTTAAAAAAATTATACAAAACTCGAGTTTTGGCCTAAGATGAACTCAAGCTGGCATTTTCACTCCCACGAGTTTTATCTAGAGACTTGTTCAGAATCTTGCAATACTTGGAGAACTCGAGTTTTAGATCAAAACTTGAGTTCTAGTAAAAAAATTTCAATGAGCAACATTCAAACAAAATTTCAAAATTTTCGTTTCAAGAAGTAAACCCCAAATATAATTGCCATTCAACTTCCAAAAATGATAACCAAATAAAATTAAATACAAAAAGGCAAGGAGAAAAACCTCAAGTGCTTTGTAAACACTCTTAATCTTAGGGAAATATTTAATCTTTTGGGTTGTCATTACAACCTCAACAAGACCCAAGCAAATGTTGCTACTTTGCTCAAATAATAGAAGTGCTAAAGATCCACGCACATCATACTCTTGAGCATGTTCCTAATTATTAGAGTAAGGCTGAGGAGGAGAGGGTTAATGATTGGGTCGGAGAATAGGCAGAAGGTCGTGTATGGGGTCAGAGAGGGGGCTAGATGATGTGATTGTAGGTTGGACTAGGGCTCAGAGGTTGATCTGAAAGGGAGAGGCGCAACTAGGAGAGGAGATATGATTAGAATCAAAACAAATCTGGTCTAGGTATAGTATATAATTTTCAATGACTATTTTTCAAAACATTCGTTGAAAGTGTACACTTTCAACAACTATTTTTCAAAAAACAATGGTTAAAAGACAAGCCAAAATTCAAAAATGCCACCACCTTCATTTTATACTACTATAGACAGGGCTTTTAACATCCCTTTTTTTGGCACTTTTAACATCTAAAAATAGGGAGACGTCTATATGAATGATGTAGTTTAGTTTAGAAGTAACGTCCCTAAAAAATAGGACATATAAAGTGAGGACTTTAGACATCCCTATTGAGAATAAGGATGTCCAAAGTCCTTTATAGTGACTTTAGAGATCCCTTTTTCCTATTTGGGACATTAAAAGGTTTTATTTTTTTTAAAAATAATTATTTATATTCTTCATTACCCAACAAATTAAAACTACAGAAAAGAATCGAAGATGGATTGATAAACCATAATGTCCCTTACAAAATGGTAAGGACATCCAACACTGCAATCTTTACTATATATATACAATAACAACTCATATAACCACTACAAAAAAAATGTGGTTTAGTAGGAGTTAAAAGTGTGTATTTGTAGTAGTTTTAGCCGCTAAAAGCATAATTAGTAGTGGTTCATGAAACCGCTACTAAATCCACTGTTGCATGGGGATTTGTAGCGGTTCTTTTTAACCGCTACACAATCAAAAAAACTGCTACTATCTTTTTAGCGGTTTATTAGCACCGCTAAAACATTTTCAATCGAGGCAATCATTTTCTAGGAACATTTGTAGTGGTTGGCAAACTATGAATTTTGGATGGCAGAAAATGAAAATGAAAATTTGGCCCCTTTTTGTAGCAGTTCAAAAACTGCTACTAAATTGAATTTAAAAAAGGTGGCAAATATTAGTAGTGGTTACATAACCGCTACTAATTTCAGTAGAAATTCAAATTTTGACCCTAAAATTTAATTTGTGTTTTAAAAAGGTGTAACCCCCTGCCGTAATT
Organism: Inga leiocalycina; assembly: GCA_963242795.1. NCBI lineage: Eukaryota > Viridiplantae > Streptophyta > Magnoliopsida > Fabales > Fabaceae > Inga > Inga leiocalycina. The sequence continues at coordinate 48,111,631 of OY725324.1, forward strand.
ATATACGAAATACACGATTAAAAGTGAAATAGAGACCAATAAGAAACAAAACTATTTCAAAATCCCATCTTCACGATAGGGTTTTCACAAATACCTTTCGAAATCATTTATAACCTGGTCTCATATTCAAATTTCGAATACAATTACTATACGAAGATAAATCACATTTATACCAATATCAGAGTGCACAATATAATTATCCTGGTACCCCAGGTTTCATATCTTCGCTAAACAATCATAGGGCACATTAGCCCATACAACTCCTCAAATGGGGATTACACAAATCCTCTTAAATACATATACAAGTATCCAATAACTCATTCCAAATACATAATCAAATATTCTCATCCAAACATATATTCAAATATACATTCCACAATATATATACAACCTTTATCCAAATACGAGTACAAATAATCCCATTTATGATAACCAACTATCACAACCAAACTCCAATGGGAGCCCTAGCCGCCCTTGACTGCTTGCTCCATCTTCGATCCACTACCTTGTATGAAAGGTTGGTAGGGGAGGGTGAGATTCGAGAGAATCTCAGTAGGAAACAAATACCAAAATGCATGTATGATAAGTGTATAATGCATGACATGCTTGCAATACATATCACATGTCCATACCATGACACATCTGCATGCTCAATGTTTTAACAACACACTCATGGCCATAGCATAAATAGAAACAGAGCTTCAAACATCATATATGTTCCACATAATCAAGCAAAGCAATAACATGCATGAACACATTAACACAATATCATATACATGCAAAAGAGGTAAGTTCCCTACCCTCTTTCCACGTAAGCTCTAGCTCCGGCTGCTCACGATCAGGGCGAACACCAAATCCTATAACCAAACAAGGACATAGGGTTAATCCCTTTTTCCGATTTCTTAACTCTCAAACACTTAAGTTGGTTATCATTAACGACCTTTAGGTGGCTAATCAAAGCCTAAACATATGCCTAAAGGCTTGGTAAAGGCTATACCAAGAACCACCTTTAAAAGTGTAAAATACTTATTTTTCGGGGTGGGCCGCGGCCTAAAAATCCACTGGCTGCGGCCCAAAACTGCCCAGAAACGCTCAGAAACATTTGGGCTGCGGCCCAGAATCCGCAGGCCGCGGCCCAGAAAATCTAGTTTCTTGGCTGAACTTCCAAAAATCATAACTAATTCCAAAAAAATCGAAATGAGGTGATCCCAAAGCCAAATGAAAGCTATTCAAGTCCTCTACATAGGAAAAATATTGGCTTTTACTAGAAATCACCACACAAATACAGAATTCCCAAACATTCAAGACTGTCCCAAAACAGAATCCATTTTCGACCTCAAACTTTGAACAGCTATAACTCACAGTTTCCAAAAGGAAATGGCACAAATTATATGTCCATTTTGAAGCTTGGGATGTGAACTTTAAGACTAAAATGTTTTATAATTTTCTGACTTCATTTGCCTAGTCAAACCGTCCACACAACAAGACTGCCTAGTACAGACTTCCATTTGACAGCATTTCAGTTTTGCACAATTAGCTTCCAATGGTCCCATTTTCACATTAAACACCATTCCCACACAAATTTTCACAAGGAAACCATTGGAAACACCAAATTAACCAAATTCAAATCATATTAACATGTTACCACAACATGTCACACAAATCACAATTCAAACCACAACATCACAACTCTTCCAATTCAAGTTCCCAAATCAATTCTAATGACCAAATACCACAACATGGCACCATTTTCAACATAAAACACATGACAATTCATGCATTTCACAATTCCACCAAAATCAGGGCAAAAACCAAAATTCACAATACTCAACCACAAATCACAAAACTTAGATCAAAAGGCTTTAAATACTCACCTCTTCCTCTTTCCCAAACCAATTCTTTGATTCTTCATCTTTCCACTTTTGCTCAAGCAACAAAACACCTCCTCTCACAAATCTAAAACCATAGAGATGAAGCTCTCATCAACATGATCAAGATTAGTGAAGAGGATTTAAGCATAAGAGGCCATTTAGGGCACCATACCTTTAGCTTCTTCTTTCTCTTTCCTCCTAGCTTTGGAACATCCATGGAGAACCAAGAGAGAGAGATGAGATGATGAGATGAAGATGATGAAGTGAATGCAGATTTTGGGGCCCAAAAACGTCCAAATAAGGGAGGAGAGGAGAGAGGGAAGAGTTTGAATCTTTGACCCAATATAAGGGCTCAAATTGTGACACTTGTCACACCCTTAATCCATCTCCATGAGCTCACATAGGCACTTGCACACATGATTCCACCCTTTGATCTCTACACAAATCAATCTCAACCATTGATCTTGAAGTTACCAATGAGTTTCCTCTTCGGTAACCGATCAATCGGTCGGTAACTTTACCGTTTTGCCCCTGATTATGGCAATTCCTCTTGAATCACCACCAAATACATTTTCTCATTCATTTTCTTTCACAATGCGCCCTCCCTTCTATTTTAAGTCAATTTAGAGGTTAATCCATAATTGAACTTAAATACAGGGTTTCGGCGCTGCTCAGAATGCATACGAATCACATCGGGTGCCAACTCACACCATAATCTCCAAAAGGGTTCATTTATGACTAATGACATCCACTTTTAGAGTCATTAACCCTTAATCACAATTTGGGATCTTGCTAAACCGGGGCTTAGCAATCCACTAATCTCAGGCTTATTCTCTAGTCTCAAGTCTCAAAATTTGGGGTATTACAAAAGGCGCCTTATATTAGCAGCAGTTATATAACCGCTACCGATGTTAGTGAAATTGAAAAAAAAATATACAATTATTTTTTTGCGCTTTTTAATATTAAATTAAATAGTTTATTATGCTAGTAGTTTAGCTAATTTAATTAGCTTATTTTTCATTAGTTTAGGTCATTTATAATTTAAAAGGAATGATTTAATTAAGTTAGATAAGTATGAAGATTGTATTGATAATATTATTGGGGATACATAGGTAATAAGGAACTATTATATTGTCTGCTACAATATGATTATGATTATGTAAGGAAAATAGGTAACAATAAGAAAATGTTCTTAAATATCTGCAAAAATAATAGTGAAAATAAATATTATGCGAAGGAAAAAAGTATTGAAATAAAAAATTTAAAAATTTATTACCACATTTGATCATCTTGTTAAGCTCCTCGGCTCATAGAAAAAATGTGAAAATTAGAGAAAATAAAAGAGAGGTAAGGTGGAAAGAAATGGGGGAGTGTTTGAAATGAGATGTGGAAGGGGTATTTATAGAGATCTGTGTGGAACTTGTAGCGGTTAGTGTAACGGGTTTTGTAGTGGTTATTTTATGTTTTTGTAGCAGTTTTGCAACTGCTACAAATATTTTATTAATTTTTTAAAAAAATATTCTTTTAAAAAAACATAATTTGTTTGATCAGTCATCCTCGCCATCCCTACAGAAATTGCGTAGAAAAATTGTTAGCGATGTATTATTTTGTTTAAAACAATTTAATTAAAATGATGTGAATTTAAAAAACGCACCAAACTATAGGTAAATTGTGATCGCTTTCAGGGAAAAAGTTTTCGAAATTGGCAACCTAAAATGACTCACTCTCATAGGTGATGCTATCACCATCACCCATGTTGTAAAGGTCTCGAGGCTTTAAATGAACAACTATGTGCTAATCTCTATGTCTCTCATCCTCAACATAATAAACCTAGTGTGCCTCTGAGGCAAGAATATACGGCTCATCATCTTGAAAATGACCAGTGTTAATTGGCTGAAAGAAATTTATCAATGCGATGCCTAAGTCGTCAATTGTGAGTCCCCAGTAAGTAGTGGTATTTGCCTACAAACACTTGAATAGCGTAATAGTGAAATAGACTTGGTAATTAAGTTCCACGACATCAAGAAGCTTTTCATAGTAAGGGACGCCTTCGAACTGCATGTTGGCGTCACTGCTACTCACATAACTCCTTGTCCCAAAGTTGCCTTGACACCTGAATTTTGAGTTTGCAATCCTTGATCTCGTGAAACCATTGACATTGTAAGCTATAAACCTTTTTGCATGGTCAAGAGGGCCGATTGCGAGAGCTCTGAAATCTGGTAAGTGTGAGTTGTGGTTATTTAGTAATTATAATTAAATTGAAATTATAATTTAATAATTATAAATTAAAAAAATTATATATCATTAATTATATAATTAACTAATATTTTATAATTCATATTAATATTTATATAATCTTATCTAAATCTAATTTTTTATATAATTAATATTTATATAAAAAATTAAATATACCTATTTAATTTTTTATATAATCTAATTTAAATCTAATAATCAAAATAATCTAATAAATACATTACCTGCCTCTCAACGCTCATCCTGAACTGGATGAAACTCGCTCAATCATTCGGCGGGATGCCATTTGGAACGTTCTTGATCAGCTGCTGCAGAGGAATCATCCCATCCTTATTCATATTGTGGAAGAGATGATTCCTTTTATTCTTCTAGCTGTCTCCCATCTTTATCAGCATGTACCTCTTCCGGTTGTCCCGGATGGCAAACCTAAGCTGTAACACCATTAAAAAAAATATTTAAATATGACTAATTACAAATAAGATAATTAAAAAAGACTAATTAAATAAAATTAATTACAGAAAATATAATATAATTAAATACTATTAATTACTTGCACCACCTCATCCCACGCCAGGTCCTTCGGCCCCTTCGGAACGTTCTTCTACGTCCTGAAGTGAAAGGGGAACCACATCCAATTCGAGCCCAGCTCAATTAGGAAGCAGTTGAATAGGTGACCCCCATTGTCGATGGGCTGGTCCATGGCCTCATTCCACAGAACTATAACTAGCAGTGTTTGGTCCAAATTGTTTAGGTCGGCCACGTCTAGCCTCTTCTTGGAAATGTTCCCCTGCTCATCTACACAATTTACTGCATTTTAGATAAATTGTAATTAAAATTTAACATTTCAAATTTAAATATTTAATTTATTAAATTAAAAAAAATATTTACCTTGGATTTGCACCTCAAACCCAGTAAACCGAGAAGATGACCGTCGTGGGTTGTTCTAGTCTCGCGCCTCCTCCTCAACCAGGAACCGCTCTATGTCTTTAATCAAAATCGGGATCTCAAAGTCCTTATTCACATCATCATCACTAACATTGATATCTTCCTTTCCCAGATCAGGCACCTCTAGTGCCGTCGTCTCCTGTGGGACCTTCTACGGTGGTTGTGGTGGGACCGACTTCTATGGCTGTTGTGGGGAGATGGTCTGAAATGGATGGAGCGTCACTCTCCCTCCGCGTTACCCCCTTCCATTACCCCCTCCTCTGCTGCTACTACCCTGCAGAATTGATTTGGGGACCTCGGCCTCCTTCCCCTTGTCCATCCTTGAAGCCATATCAACTGTAAAAACTAAATTCAATTTATCCATACTTAAAACTTATATACTTCTTAAGATCATTACAAAACACCTAAACATGATGTTTTTTAACTATTTTTAAAATATATTTTAGAAAAAAACAAAAATATGCAAGTAATAAAATGCGTCTCAAGAGTTAAGACTAACTCCTTACTCTGCTATTTTTCCCGCACACCATGCATCTAATGGTTTTACTAACAAACTAAATATATATAAATATATTTTTTTACTCCTCCCCCAACCTAAATTAGACATTGTCCTCAATGTCTTTTGGAGCTTAGAGAAATTTTTTTTAAACATAAACACACAATAAAGTAAAACCAAAAGATTAAGGAAAGTTACAACCGAAGAGTGGTATCTAGATTCTGCTTCTGACTGCTATCTGAAGATTGCCCACCTATTGCTTAACTAATAGATCTGGTTTAGGTTTATAGGTTTGCAGTAATCAAGTAGCTAATCAACAATTGGTGCAGAAATTATGGAATGGCGAGTCACTTGAGGTATGAATCTTGCTTCCACAGCATAATAAAAAAAAAGTTAACAAATCATCATAAAAACTATTAACATTTAACAACCTAATGGCTTTTTGTGATAGTTTAAATTAGCCCAATATACAACTCTAGAAATCCCATCCAACGTCTTCAAACCATCAGGTAGAGCGATAAAAGCTTCAGCATGGTAGAACATTCATCCTATTAGTTCAGGCAAGCTTGAAACATGTAACTCTTGTCCTAAGCAAAGGTGTGATCTTTCAACTCCTTCATCCTTACACTTAAACCCTTGCTTATATTAATGGTTGCACAAATGGCAACACTTCCCCTTTGGTTGTGGATGCCTCCTCTGTATACAAAGTTGATCTTTCTGGCAATTAATGCAATTCCAAGTTCTTTTGTTGTAGTTAGAAACTCTCCATCCTTGCCCGAATCAGTTTCACAAAAAATACAGATGGATGTAAATCTACATTTTAGTGTGATACCCTTTTTCTCTTCTTTTTTCTCAAACAATTTGTGTTTATAAGTGGAATAGTGCATATTTATAAGTGAATAGTGCATATTTACAAGTGGAAGGTACATATTTATACTACTAAAATAGTGACAACAAAATCATGCATTTTTAAAGAAGTTTGAAAAAACAATTTCACACGAATGACCGGTATAATGTTCATGAAGAAATTAAACAATAGTTGTGCTTTTGGCTTATATCTTCCTCTGGTTTTTTGTTTAATAACGACTTAAACATTTTCTATAAATTAAGGATTTGTTTCCCATCCAGCTTTCTTATAAAATAAAAAAATATGGTCTTTTAATGTCAGATTCCCAAGACAGTAGCTCTCTTTCTCTTTGTTGAATATGTCCATTAAATCGAGAAGAATAAGATGAATATCACCACTCAGATGTGTCTTAAGATTTTGAATGATATTATCCAATGACTCCTTACTCAGTCCATCCTTTATGTATTTAATTTTGTCTTCTCGATTTATAGAAACCATACCTTTACTCTTATAGTGCTTATCACATGCCCACCTTGCACATTTATGGCAGACATTCATTCTTTTAGCTCTTATCTTTTTCAAGTAAGAACTTCTTCCCATTCATGGCATAGGTTTGATAAATTACTTATGAATCTCACCTGTTAAATGTCCTTTAGCTTCAATGATCTAGTGTACATGATCAAGAAGGCCCAAAGGCTTGAATATCTTCATTCTTTCAAATCGACAGCTATAGATCTTCCTAAACATATCTTTGTGAAGAGTGGGGAACCTGTTTTTAAGCTTTGCAAGATATTCCTCCATGTTAACTTGAAATAAAAATGATGGAAACTAAAACTTTCAATACAATGTAGTGTGTCAATGGGTAAGAAAGAAAAATGAGTAAGCAAAAGAAGTTTTGGGTTGTCTCCCAAATAGCCGCCCTTCTTTAACATCTTTAGCTAGACAAAAACCAAACCAATTGACATTTTTTTTATTTTTTTAAATATTTATTTTTTATTTTTTTATGAGATGGAGGGCTTCCCTATTGGTTCCAGAAATGTGATTATAGTTTTCAAAGTATTGAGTATACCGTCATTATAGTCCTTTAGCCTTGACCCATTCACTTTGAATTTTTTATCACCATCTTGAATTTTCACAGTTCCATATGGCCATACTTGAATTACCGTAAAAGGTCCTGACCACCTTGATCTCAGTTTTCCTGGGAAGAGCTTTAACCTTGAGTTATATAAAAGAACTTTTTTGCTTTGGTGTGAACTCTTTCCTCAAAATTCTTCTATCATGCCACATTATTGTCTTCTCCTTGTATAACTTGGCATTTTCATAAGCTTAATGTCTGAATTCTTTAAGCTCATTGAGTTGGAGAAGTCTCTTCTCACCAGCTGCCTTTAAGTCAAAATTTAAGGCTTTTATTGCCCAATATGCTTTATGCTCCATTTCTTTTAAAAGATGTCATGCTTTTCCATAGATCAATTGATATAGGGATGTACTAATTGGTGTCTTGAATGCAGTTCTATAAGCCTAAAGTACATCATCTAATTTCTATGCCCAGTCCTTTTGATTGGAATTTACCATCTTTTCTAAGATCCATTTCAGTTCCCTATTTGAGATTTCCACTTGCCCGCTAGTTTGTTAATGATATGGAGTTACAACCTTATGAGTGATTCCATATTTAGCTCAAACTGATTGAAGTTGTTAATTGCAAATATACCTTCCTCCATCACTAATAATAGCTCTAGGCACTCCAAATCTTGTAAAAAGTTCTTCATTAAAAACTTCACAACCACTCAAGAATTATTTATAGGCAAAACAATTGCTTTAACCCACTTGGAGACATAATCAACAGCCACTAAAATAAATTGATTTCTAAATAAGGATGGAAAGGGCCCTATAAAATCAATCTCCCATACATCAAAGAGCTCAACTTCTAAGATGTTTGTTAAAGGGGCTTCACATTTCCTTGAGATATTTCCCATTCTTTGACATCTATCACAGGTTGCCATAATTCTGTGGGGGTCCTTGAAGAGTGTAGGCTAGTAAAACCCTGATTAAAGGATTTTAATGGCTATTCTAGTTACTCCAAAATGACCACTATATAGGGATAAATGGCAGTGATTTAAGATGCTAGCCATTTCTTCTTCAGGAACATATTGCTTGATAATTCTATTTGGGCATTATTTATATAAGAATGGATCCTCCCAAAAGTAATGCCTTACATCAACCAGAAACTTTTTCTTTTGCACTTTAGAAAGTTCATAAGGCATTACTCCACTTTCCAAGTAATTTAAAAATCAGCATACCAAGGGGTGGGTTGTGATTGCAAGAAAAAAATTGTTGCTCATTTGGGAAATTCTCCTTGAATGGTGATTTTCTCTTATGTTCAGATGGCTCTAACTGAGAAAGATAATCTGTAATGAGATTCTCAGTCCCTTTTTTTTCTTTGATCTCGTTAAATTCTTGTAGCAGAAGCACCTATCTAATCAATCTAGGCTTAGCATCTTTCTTCTCAACCAAGTATTTGACTACTGAGTGGTCTATCTAGGTAATGGCTTTCAACCCGATCAAGGAAGCTCTGAATTGGTCAAATGCAAACACAATTACTAAGAGCTCATTTTCTGTTGTTGCATAATTTAGTTGTTCATCTGACAGTGTCCTACTAGTATAATAGATGGCATGAAAGACCTTGTCTCTTCTTTGGCCTAAAATAGCTCCAACTGCATAATTACTTACATCACATATCATTTTGAATAGAAGGTTCTAATCTGGAGCTATGATAACTAGTGCATAAGCTAAGGCACTTTTTAGAGTTAGGAAGGATGATAAGTATTCCTCATTAAACACTAAGGGAGTATTATTCTCCAACAGTATGCAAAGTGGCTTTGTGCTTTTTGAGAAGTCCTATATGAATCTTCTATAGAAGCCCGTATGTCCTAGAAAACTTTGATTGCCCTTGTTTGAGGAGGGAAGTGGTAGCTTTTCAATTGTTTCAATCTTGGCTTGGTCTACTTCAATGCCTTGATCAAATACCTTGTGACCCAGCTTGATTCCTTCTTTTACCATGAAATGGCATTTCTCCCAATTTAGAACCAAATTTGTCTCTACACAACGTTGTAAGAATTTTGCCATATTTGAAAGACAATGATCAAATGATTCTCTAAAAACTGAGAAATCATCCATGAACACCACAATGAACCTTTCCACCAAATCTAAAAAATTTGCCACCATACTCCTTTGAAATATTGCTGGTGCATTACACAAACCAAATAGCACCTTTTTAAAGGTGAAGGTACCGCATAGACATGTAAAAGTTGTTTTCTCTTGATCCTCCGGTGCAATTGTAATTTGATTATATCTTATGTACTCGTCCAAAAAACAATAATAAGCTTTCCAACTAGTCTGTCAAGCATCTGGTCTATAAATGACAGAAGGAAGTGATCTTTTCTAGTGGCTTTATTGAGCTTTCTGTAGTCGATGCACACTCTCCATCTGTTCACCTTTCGTTATGGAATTAGTTCATTTTTCTCATTAGGCACCACTATCATTTCACCTTTCTTTGGCACAACTTGGACAAGACTTACCCATTGATTGTCAAAGATTGGGTAGGTTATACTAGCATCCAACCACTTTATTACCTCCTTTCTCACTACCTCGTTCATATTCAGATTGAGTCTTCTCTAGTGCTTGACTGATGGCTTGTAGTTGTCTTCCATCAAGATCTTATGCATATAAATTGAAGGACTAATCCCTCTTATATTAGCTATTGACCATCCAAATGCTATTTTATACTCCCTTAATAACTTTTGTTCTTCATTGAGAGTAAAGTTGTAGAGACGATTACTGGTAATATTGAATTTCTACCCATATAAGCATACTTCAAGTGGGGTGGAAGTGCTTTCAACTCTAGTACTGGGGATTTCTTTATTGATGGTACTGACTTACTCGACCTTTCCCCTAGATCTTCAAATATTTTCTTGATAAAAATTGGAGAGTTTGCTTCCAGGTACCTAATCTGCTTCAAGACTTTAGGATTAAAAGATTTTGATACATCTACCATTCCTATTGTTATAGTTGATCCATACAAATTTCATTCATCATATCTTTTATGCAGTTGGTCAATGAATATACTTTGTAATAGGTGTCACCTTTATCTGAAAAGGACAGAGTCTTGAAAACGTTGAAAGATACTTGATTTTCTTGAACTCACAAGGTTAACCTCCCTTGTTGCATATCTATTAACGTTCTCCCAGTTGTTAGGAATGACCTTCAAAGAATGATAGGAATTTCTTGGTCTTCTTCCATGTCGAGTATTAAGAAATCAGCTGGAAATATGAGTTTGTCCACCTTTACCAAAACATCTTCTAAGACCCTACTAGGATATTTTATTGATCAGTTAGCCAGAACTAATGAAATTATGGTCGACTTCACCTCTCCAAGACTGAGTTTCTTGTAGACAGATAGAGGCATGAGGTTTATACTTGTAAAGTGCTTTTTTAAAGTGACATTGACCTATGATACAAGGTATATAGAAGCTTCTTGGATCTTTTAACTTTGGTGGTAACATCATTTATAGAATAGCACTGCACTCCTCAGTAAGTGCAACTATCTCTAATTTCTCAAGCTTACGCTTGTTTGGGAAAGTGTCCTTCATGAATTTGCATAACTGAGCATTTGGACAAGAGCATCTGTAAAAGGAATGTTGATATGTAACTTTCTGAAAACCCCTAGAAACTTGTCAAACTACTTGTCTAGCTTTACCTTCATGAGTCTTTGAGGGTATGGGATTGGTGGTATATATGGAGGAGGTTTAACTAGAAAGCTGGTTCTTCCAGGTAGCACATCATCCTCTTTAGGTTTTTATGCTTTCTCCTTCTGTTCTTCTCTACTTTCTTTCTTTTCTCCTTTATTCTTCATTTTAATTATAGGATCTTTCAATTCTTTCTTAATTTTTAGTGCAACGGCCTTTATATGCTCTCTTAGGTTTCTTTTAGTGTCACTGGGTGGAGCTCCTAGTTTCCTAGAGTTAAGCATATTTGCAATTTGGCTGATTTGGATCTCCAAAATTTTTATTTAGACTTCTTGGTTTTTGAGTGTTGCATCAATCCTAGCCATGAATTAAGATGTATTCATGGTTAGTTGAGCCAAAGCATCTTCTACATTCACTTTCTACTGTGGTAGATTTGGTTGTTGAAGAGCTTGTTATTGGTAGTTCCCTTGCTGCTTGAACGCATTTTGATTATTCCTCCAACCAAAGTTTGGATGATTTAGCCAACTTGGATTGTAGGTGTTTGAGAATAGGTCGTTTCTTTGATTTTCGATGTAAAGAGGTTGCTCCAGCATGAATGGGTGTTCTTCTTGACATTGCGTGCTCACATGAGGTCCTCCACATCGATCACAAGTTTCAGTAGGAGTGCTGATTACATTTGCTTGGGTTGTCAATGAACTCACTTGCTTGGATATAGATGTAACTTGAGAAGATAAAGTTGTAAGGATATCTAACTCGTGCACTCTAAGTACTTTCTTTGAAATGTTACGTTCAGAAGGCCATTGGTATTCATTGCCTGCCATCTCCTCAAGTATATTGTAGGCATTATCTAGACCTTTTCCCATTAAAGATCCTCTAGCTACAACATCTACAAGAGTTCTGGAGGTATGCATCATCGCATTATAGAAATTTTACAATTGCCACCACTCTGGTAACCCATGATGAGGACATCTCAGCAACTCCTTGTATCTATCCTAGGCTTTATAAAGGCTTTCTAGTTCATGCTGGCTAAATGAGGCAATTTCATTCATCAATTTAGCATTTTTTCCTAAAGGAAAGTATTTTACTAAAAATTTCTACACTAAGACATCCTATGTAGTTATGCTTCCCACTAGTAGCGAGTGTAACTAGCTCTTAGCTTTATCCCTGAGTGAGAAAGGGAAAGGTCGAAGTCTAATGGCATTATCAGTAATACCATTATGCTTGAATGTGTCGCAGATTTCTAGAAAGTTGGCTATATACATGTTGTGATCTTCTGTTGGTAAACCACCAAATTGATTTGCTTGCACCATCTGGATAATTGCATGTTTGATTTTAAAGTTGTAAGCTACTACTAGTGGTTTTTGATTCAAGAAGTTATCCTTATGATTGTTGGTGATGCATAGTCATTGACTGTTTTGGTATTTGTTGTTTCTCCCTCCAGATTTGTAATCAGATTGTTTAGGATTAATGTAGACTACTTTTGAACTCTTCAATTTCTTTGACAAGTTCTCTCAATCTCAGAATCAAAAGGTTGTAGTTTAATCTCCTTCGATCTGGTCATGCACTAGTAAAAGACTGAAATGAAACACAAGACACCAAAAAAGAAAAACAAATGTAATATGAAGACCAAATTAGTATTAAAATTACTTGGTATTGATATTAATGACAACAATCCCATGGAACAGCGCCAAAAACTTGTTACACGTGTAAATGGTCTATTAAAAAGTGGAAGTGTACACTGTCGTAACCAAGTAATACAAAAGTAAGTAGAGTATTGTTCCCACGAGGACTGAAAGAGTATTGTTCCCACGAGGACTGATCACTGAGTACAAAAATGAGTAATTTTAATTTTATTTAGTCAATCGATTAGATGGTGATTGAGAATACAAAATAGAAAATGATTAAATATAAATGCAAATAATATGAAGTAAATATGAGAAAAAGCCTTAGGGGTGAGATTTCACTTAACCAATTTTGGATTGAATCACTTATCTATTCTAGTCCTTATTATTCCACATGATTGATAATCAAGTTTTCCTAATTTAATTACTAGCCTCTTCTAAGGTCAAGCAATTCTATAAATTAATTGTTAATTCAATATATTCCTATATGAATTTAAGCAATTAATCATACATTAAGATTTATAAAACTCAGTAAGACTACAGAACTCATATGAATATATTCCTATTTCATATGCAACTTATGGTTTTAATTATAGAATCTACACATATGCATCTTCTTCTGGTCTCAACATACACATTTAAATCATTCAAAAGATGGACAATCAATTGAAATAATTAAGAACTCCATCATGAAGGAAAAATTAAAACTAGGTTTAATAATTTAGATTCAATCTATTACTAGTAAGCTACATCATCACCCTAGGAGAATAGAAATTTAGCTCATGATGATATTAAAAACAAAGCCAAAATAAATTGAAAATTTCATAAATATTGCATAAAACTTGATTAATAAATTCTAAAATATAAAGATACAACTACAAGATGCACGAAAATGGAGAAATCTAGCCTTCCTTATAGGAGGTAAAACCTTCCATGTAAGTGGCAACATAGACCATTCATAAAGGAGGATTACCTATACTATCCATAAAGGAAGTCTACTTAAGCCATGCAAGATAAAGGCATGCAGAAAAGTAATATAATGCATGAAATTAATTCTACAATAGTGTCAATCTCCTTTAGAAATAACATCTCACTCTCCAACTCTAGCTTGTCCTTCTTTTATTGGAGAAGGATGCTCCCAAATTTCTCCACAAGTATGCATATTTATAGGCTCCAACTCAAAGGGTGGCTGCCTCCTTCTTTGACAAATTGTGCTCTCTCTATGTCCCACCTTCATCTTTTCATGTCTTTCTCTCATCTCAATCCCATAAACCTCCTTTCTTCTCTTTGTTATGCACTTTCAAATAGTGGGGTATAAGGGTAGCTTCTTCTTTTGACTTTTAGATCAGCAACTTCAAATTAGTGTTCCCCACTAATGCCCTATACCTAATTGCTAAAAACAAACAAACAAACATTAAAATAAACTAGTACTAATAATAGCAACACAAACTTCTTGTTTTTTATATATATTTATATATTATTTTAAATGATGCTATACGTGGCTATAAAAAGAAAAACAAGGAACTATTGACCCAAATTTATTACATTAAGTTCAAATATAATCCACAAAATCATCATATAAGGAAAAATAAATATGAAAATATTTTACTTATTAGGGTCCTAGATATATGATATCTTTATTGGAAGCATAATGAGAAACATATTTGATAGTTCTAGCGGCTAAGGATAAATGACTTAATTGTTGAATAAGGAGCTTAAAGAATTTATATTGTTGTGGGGTTTGGAAGGAGGATTCATAAGAGGAGGTTCTTAAGGTTGTAGGTCTTTATGGGGATTTTCAGGCTTTTTCTCAGGCTTGTTAGGTTTTTATGATATATATTAATGGTACAATTATTGGTTGGGTTGGGCTTTCAGATATTTGGCTTTCAAAGGTCTATATTATAGCCTTAGCTACAAATACTTGTCTTGATATTGGTCCTCTAATTGCTTCTATTTTCTTTGACTTTTCTTCAACCTGTGAATATATATTTGCAATAGAAGTTGACAAGCTCTAGATACTCGTATTTACTTGACTACTTAAAAGGCTCATATTCATCTCAAGAATATTGATCTTTAATATTACTTATTCTAGATCTGGAGATTCTTTGGAAGTATCATCATTACTGGTCTTTCTTTTACCTATTTCTATCTGGTCAAATAATCAGCAACCAAATTATTCTGCCCTTTAATATACTCAATATCATAAATAAGATAAATCACTTTTCCATTTAATCAATATTTTTTTACTTAATTGATTTGTTCTAATTCCTTTATCTAACCCATGTTTTACTTGAGTATTATCAATTCTTATTGTGAATCTTGTATTAACTATAAATAATTCAAAATTTTCTACTGCTTTTACTATTGCTAAAAATTCTTTCCAATTAGAATGATATTTACTCTGAGCTTTATTTAATTTTCCACTTGGATATTTGGTTATTATTTCTCTTTCTTCTTTATCTTTGTGATATAATGCTGGTCCCCAATAGTTTTCTTAATCATCTGTATATATGATCCATTTTACATTATTATTTGTAGGGATAGTCAACTTAGGGAAATCCTAGCATAATTTTTTATTTGATTTACTAATCTTTGGGTACCATTATCCCATATCCAATAGTTTTTTGTCCTGCTAATTTAGATATTTTTGTTGCTTGTAACACCATTATTTAAAAGACTTGAAAATAGTTTGAAGACATGCATAAAGTCAAACTAGAGACCAGAAACAATTTTCAACCCATTCAGTATCCTGATTGCGATACAGGGTATGATCCTGTACTTAAGTGGGTTTTCAAAAAAATTTCAAAACATGTTCGATGTGGTCTCATTTCCACATTTCAAATATGTCCGACTTATTCAATTCTGTTTCCATTTATTAATAACAGAGTCCTTACCAAAGCCCACGGCAGATATTGGGTTAAGTTCGTTAATTAAAGGGTTATTAGGGCTTGATCACCTGTTCTTAATTCTCTTATCGAGGTTACATACAAATACTCAGTACGTCTACCTTTACTAAGTGTACTAGTCTAACAGTGTACTTATATATACACATCATGTATAACATATACAATTCCTCCAAAAGTTTGATAACCAACAAAAGCCCTAGTCTTCTATCTTCGTGTACTAGCCTCCCTTATTTACCTACTTATCCTTTGAGTCGCTTGCCCTAGCTATAGATTAGTCATTGGAAAGAGTGAGATTCATATGAATCTCAAAATCAATAATTAACTTATATGACATAATTTCACAGAGCATGCAAGCAATCATTACATAGCAGCATCTACAACAATCATACATTCTTTATATTCTTGACAATCAAAACATTCATAACAATTCTTGACATGCTTGACAGTCATAACAATTCTTGACATGCATGACATTCATAAAATTTTATGATATGAACATACCTATAAAGCATTATACATGATATATGAGAAAGAGTCACTACCTTGTTCTTTTAGCTCTTTTTCGAAGCACTGATTTCTTACGCTCAGGGCAGATATCAAATCCTATAAACCAGAATTGAGGACGATGAGTTATTACCTATTTAAATTCTTTAATAACTCCAAAGTACTTAGGGTTGGTTATCATCTGAGTCCTTTAAGTGGCTAGTAGAAGCTAAAACAAAATTCTAAGAAGGTTAGGGAGAGCTAGACCAGATACCACCTTTCAAAATTCAAAGTGCTCAAAATGGGTGTGGCAGTGGCTAAGGAATTCTTTGGCTATGGCCAAAAATAAGTCAGAAGCTTTTTGGCTGCGGCTAAGAATCTTTTAGCCACGACCAAGAAATTGTCCTGTTTCTTGGCTGAACTTCTAAAAATCATAACTTAATCTACAAAAATCACAATAGAGTGGTTCAAAGTTCTAAGGAAAGCTCTCCAAGTCTTCTACACAGGAAAAATATAAACCACTCCCATCTATAACCACAAAAATACATAATTGAATGAATTTCCATACTATTCCAAAATAAATTCTAGTTTCAACCTAAAACTTTGGAAATGTGTAAGTTCTAACACACACATCTAAATGACACCCATTTTATATCAATGTAAAGCTTGAAGTGTCTACTATTAGACTTGAAAGTTTTAATATTTTTGGATGTCATTTACTTATTTCAAAACACCATGCAAAATGATTGCCCGCACAAAACTTTCTCTAACAAAACTTTCAGTTTTTCAACATATGTTTCCAATGGTCTAAAATTCATAACCAGGGCTATTCCCTACATATTTTTTCCTGTAGAACTCACTGGAAACCTCAAAACAACCAAATTCCCACTTCTTTTTATATGTTCTTGTTTAGAAGAAATTAAACACAAAATCCTATAATTACTAAACTTCCTATTCAAGTCTCAAACTAATTTCATATGTCCAATACACACCACAAGACACCATTAATACCATTAAAAGCCATGAGACTTCCAAAACCCTAAGTTACTAAAAAAATATAGCTAAATTACACAAGCCAAAGTTCTCAACCAATCATCACAATATATGCACCAAAAGATTCCTCTTGCTCATCTCTAACACATTCTCTAGGTTGTTCTTTGATCCTCAACCTCTAGTTCTTCTTTGAGCATACAAAACACCTCCTTTTTAAAAGCTAAAACTATAGAAATGAAGCTCTAATCAAGAGGAACAATGTTTGGGAAGAAGTTTTGAGCATTAGAAGTGGTTTGCAAGGTCATAATATAAGAGAAAGGGCTTACCTTAACCTTTGCTTCTTTTTCTTTCTTCTTCCCTTGCTTGTATGTCCTTGAGAGCTTGAAGAGAGAGTGAAGTGTGAAGAAATTAATTTTCTACATCTCTCTAATCTATTTGATCGAATGTGAGAGAAGAGAGGGAGTGTTAATTGTTTAACCTTATCTTTTCCCAACTACTTTTCTCAAGTGGTGACAAGTGTCACAATCTCATAGTTCCTAGAAAAGTAAGTAACTGCTTAGTTACTTTAACTAGTTTCATTAGCCATTTAGTCATTCCTCTTGTTCTTTTAGTTAACCAATTTCTTCTTCCAAGAGGAAAATAAATTGCTAACTAATAGGCCGATAATTTCTTTCTTCCCTTTTTGCCCCTGACTATGGAAATTTTAGTTAGATTGCCACTTAGTGTATTATCTAATTCTTTTTTCCTCTTGCCATACGCCATTCCCTTCTCTTGTAGTCCAATTTATACTTTGTTACCATAATTAAATTTAAATACTAGGTTTGGGCATTTTCTACTGCTAATTCGAGTCATAACTCACACATTATTTCCCAAAAGTGTTTTCTAACATTCGTTACATTATCTTTTAGAGTCTTTGAGACCTTATACATATTTTGGGACATTAGAATTCTCCCCCAGTATAATAAATTTTGTCCTCAAAATTTGTTACACATCTTGAGGCACAAACTTTGGATAACGTTTCTTTATGTCTGCATCCGCTTCCTTAGTTACTTCCCTTGGTGATAGTCCCTTCCAGACCACCTTCACAAATGGTATACTTTGGTGTCTAAGCTATCATTTTTATTAATCAATGATTCATTTCAGCTCCACCGTATAAGTGAAATTATCTTACAGTCGACATCTTCGTACTCGATAATGTGCATAGAGTCTGGTTGGTACTTCTTTAATTGTGAGACATGAAACATGTCATGGAGTCTGCTTAAGTTTAGGGGTAGGGCTATTTCGTAACCTACAGGTCCGATTCTTGCAAGAATCTCAAATTAACCAATATATTGTGGACTAAGCTTCTTTCTCTTAATTGCTTTATTGATTCCCGTGACCAGAGACACCCTCAAGAACACATGATCTCTTACTTCAAACTCTAGAGTTCTTCTCCTTTTATTAGTGTAGATTTTCTATCTACTCTGCACTGCTAGGAGCCTCTTTCTGATAATTTTGATCTGCTCTGTGGTCTGATCAATCAGATTTGGCCTATACAGCCTTCTTTTAAAAAACTCTATCCAACACAGGGGTGATTGGCAATTTTTCCATATAGTACTTCATACGGAGCCATCGGTATGCTTACATGATAGCTATTGTTGTAGGTAAATTCAGTAAATGAAAGGAAGTGATCCCATTTCCCTTTAAAGTCGAATACGCAAACCCTTAACATGTCTTCTACTATCATATGGTTCTTTCTGACTGTCCATCTGTCTGTGGATGATAAGTTGTACTAAACCTCAATTTCATACCCAGAGCTTCATGTAAAGGTTTCCAAAACCTTAAAGTGAAACATGAATCTTTGTCTGAAATAATTCTCTTTAGTGTTCTATAGAGTCTTACTATCTCTCTATGTATATCTCTACCAGTTTGTTAGGAGAATAGCTGGCATTGATGGGTATAAAATGTGAGACTTCATGAATCGATCAATAATTACCTGATCACATCATATTTTCTAATCCTAGGTAATCATACCACCAGGTCCATATTCATGCTTTCCCACTTCCATTTTGGAATATTAGGGCTCTAAAGTAGTCCTAGTGCCTCTGATGTTCAATCTTTACTTTCTAATAGGTAAGACACCGTGTCACACATTTGCTCATATCGCTTTTCAATCCCAACCACCAATATAGAGACTTCAAACTTGGTACATCTCGGTCATTCCTAGGTGAAGAGTATACCGACTCTTATAGGTCTCTTCCAGGATTTTTTGCCTTAGGTCAGCCTTTAATGGAACATAGATTTTCTTCTTGTATCGAACTAGTCCACTTAGTGAAAGATCATAATCTTGAGTCTATCCTTATTCAATCATGGTTCGGATGGATTGTACCCTTTCATCTTGTATTTCAGCCTCTTCAATCTCAGTCCTCAAATCAGTTTCCCCTTGGATCACACCATAGCTAGCACATAAAATTTGGTTCAAAAGATTTAGATCCCAAAAATCTTCTATCAATTTCCATTCTTATACCATCATTGCTGTAACTTACACTGCCTTCTGATAAGCGCATCAGTGATGACATTAGCTCTACCCAGATAATACTTGATCTCCAGGTTGTAATCTTTTAGCAACTTCATCCACCTGCACTGTCTCATATTCAATTCTTTGTGGTCATGCAAATACTTTAGACTCTTTTTGATCATAGTACAGTTCTACAGTCACACATACAGGTAGTATCACCATATTTTTAATGTAAACACAATTATCACAAGCTCTAAATCATGAGTGGGATAGTTTATCTCATGAGATTTCAGCTATCAAGAGGCGTAGTGTAACCCCCTTTGTAATTATATCTGAAATACGCGATTAAAGTGAAATAGAGACCAATAATAATCAAAACTCATTTAAAATCCCATCCTTGAGATAGGGTTTTCACAAATACCTTTTAAAATCTAATTAACTTGGTCTCATATTCACATTTTGAATATAATTACTATGCAAAGATAAATCACATTCATATAAATATCAGAGTGCACAACATAATCATCCCGGCAATCCCAGGTACATACCTTCGCTAAAGATACACGGGGCACAATTGCCCATTACAATTCTTCAAATGGGGATCACACAATCTCTTCTTAAATTCTTAACCATATATTCAACCGAATCATATACATTCTTCACAAATCATTGGTAACTAACTACCAACTTTTATCTTGAAGGAGTCCTAGCTGCTCCCTCCACGAGCCACTTGCCCTGTCTAAATTGTTGGTAGGGGAGGATGAGATTCAAGAGAATCTCAGTAGGGAAACATTATCAATATGCAGGCAAGATAAGTGTTTAATGGATGACATGCTTGCATCACATAACTCATGCACACATACAATGACAAATCTATAAGCTCAATGCTTCGAACGATACACATACGGCCATAGCATATATTGAAACATAGCTTTAAATCATTCATACATGTTCCACATAATCAAGCAAAGCAATAACATCCATCAACACATTAATACAGTTAACAGAGCATGCAGGAGAGATAAGTTCCCTACCTCCAGTCTTTTCTCCTCGATTTACGTGCCAACAACTCGGGGCTTCACATTCGATCCTACAATGTCAAATGTACTATGTAGATACTTCCATAGTGTTTCTGGGGGTTAGATACTTCCATAGTGTTTCTGGGGGTTATATGAAGCTATATGGAAAAATTACTAAAATACCCCTGGGGACCCCGCCCGGCCCCGCCGTACCCGGTCCGGCTGTACTTTTCTTGAAATTTTGACATGGGCTATTCTAACATATTTTCACCCAAGGAATCCATTTCTGGACTCGGAATTATCAAATTCAATGTCAATTTACAAATTTACCCTTGGCAGTCCCATTTTAAAGGTTTCAGGGGCATTTTTGTAATTATGCTTTTTCGGCCTTTTCCGAAAAAGTGACCAACTGTAACCCCACCTAATTTTTGCTCCTAAACTCAATGGAATGATAAAATCATTGAAAATTCAAATCTAAGACCCATTTATAGCCATAACCAAAATATACAAGTACTCTGGGGAAAATTGGGGTTTTTTGGTTTCAGCTCCGTAAACGTGTTTCTTTCTACTCCTAACCACTTTATTAACCATTACATTGGGTTAGAACTACCATTTAGTATCAATTTGGGCAGCATAACACCTAGGCCAACCCATTTTCCAAATTTACAAACAAAGACAATCCGGTGAAATTTCACCGATTAAATCAACCACAGCAGCTAGAACAATCAAAGATTGAAGTTTTGGAGGTTACCTTAAGCTCCTTCTGGCTTATCCTTCTTATGGCTGAACCCTAGCCTCTTTAAACAATGAAATTCCTTGCTTCAAGACCTTAATTTAGATAGAGGAATAACTTAGGAGAAGGATTATACATGTTAGGTACGAATTCACCGAAGAAATCGACCTACCTTGTGAGATTTATCCTCTCTTTCTCTCTCTAAAAGCTCTCAAACTTTCTCTCTCTCTCTTGGCTTTTGGTTCAGCACGAAAATGAGAGCTGAAGATGATGAAAAAATGTTTTAATTTCCATACTGATGTCATCTTTTATTTTGATGATGTCATAATTCCCATTTTCGGATTTTCTGGCAGATTTTCTGCCCAAATTTTGAAAAATCATAACTAATTCTAGAAAACTCAAAATGAGGTGATTCCAAAGCCAAATGAAATATATTTAAGTCCTCTTCATAGGAAAAATATTGGCCATTACTAAAAATCACCACACAATTCCAGAATTACATAAAACTCATCACTGCCCCAAAACAGAGTTCAGTTTCCATCCCAAACTTTGGACAGTCATATCTCCTAGTTCACAAAACGAAATGGCACAAATTATGTGTCCATTTTGAAGCTTGAGATGTGAACTATAAGACTGGAAAGTTTCAGAATTTTTAGACACCATTTAGGCATTGAAAACGTTCACACAAACTGACTGCCCAGGATAGAGTTTCACTGGACAGAATTTCAGATTTTGCATCTTTGCTTCAATTAGTTCCATTTTCATACCAAACATCATTCCCACATAAATTTTCACAAGGAATCCATTGGAAACACCAAATCAATCAAATTCACATCACATTGACATGTTTTCACAACATTCTCAACATGTCAACACAATTCACATTCAATTCTTCCCTCTATTCTAAGTCAATTTGGATGTTAATCCACAATTGAACTCAAATATAGGGTTTCGGCGCTGCTCACAACACACAAATCACATTCGAGTGCCAAATCACATCATATTCTCCAAAAGGGTTATTTATCAGTAACCACATCCACTTTTGAAGTCATTAACCCTTAATCACAATTTGGGATCTTGCTGAAATGGGGCTTAGCAGTCCACTTCTCTCAGGCTTATTCTCTCGCCTCGAGTCTCAAAAGCTGGGGTATTACACATAGGCCACCACTCTACCCTATTGTATAAGGACACATCCTAATCCCTGCTTACTAGCATTACTATAGACTATATAAGTCAAGCTAGGATCAGGGGATAATCAATACTGGTGTCATCGTCAACCTCTCCTTTAGCTCAGTAAAGCTCTTCTCATATCGGTCATCTTACTTAAAAGGTTAATCATTTCACGTGAGCTAGGTCATCGGCAAGGCGATCCAGTAGAAATTCTGAATGAACTTTTCGGTAATAACCAACAAGTCCCAGAAAACTGTATATCTCCACCACAGTTTCTAGCCTCTTCTAGTCCAATACTACTTCCACTTTATTGGGATCCACTAAGACCCCTTATTGTGAGAACACATAGCCCAGAAATCTCACTTCCGAAAGCCAAAACTCACACTTGCTCGTTTGGTATAGAGTTGGTTTGCTCGCAAAACTCCTAGCACTGTTCTCAAATGATGCTTATGCTCTTTATTACCCTTAGAGTATATCAGAATGTTGTTAATAAAAACCACCACAAATTGATCTAGATACTAACAACAAATATGATTCATGTAGTCCATGAATACGGTAGGTGCACTAGTTAATATGAAAGGCATCACCAGAACCTCAGAGCACCTATATCTAGTCCTGAAAGTAGTCTTCGGTACATCTTCTATTTTCACCCGCAGCTGATGATAACCCAACCTCAGATCTATCTTCAAAAATACACAGGAGCTAGATAGCTGATCTAGAAAGCCATCAATTCTTGGAAGGGGATACTTGTTCTTGATGATTACTTTGTTCAGCTCTCTGTAATCTATATATAGCCTCAGGCTTCCATCTTTCTTCTTAACAAATAGTACCAGAGCTCTCCCCGGAGAGACACTAGGTCGAATGAACCCTTTCTTAAGTTACTCTTCAATTTGCTTCTTTAGCTCTACCATCTCATTTGGAGCATTCTATATAAGGCTTTAATATGGATCCAGCTCCAAGCATAATCTCGATTGTAAATTCCACTTCCTTTTCCGAAGGTAATCCATTAAGATCGTATGGAAACACTTTAAGAAACTCCTTTACCACGTGTATATTCTCCAGAGTTATTTCTATCTTTGCTTGAATGGAAAAGAATACTATATACCCCTAGCACCCCCTCTTTAGGCATTTCTCAGCTTCATCTATTGAGAGAAAACTTAGGCTAATACTTATATTATCATCCTTATATGGGGTAAGATAAACTATCCGCTTGCTTCTGCAATCTAGCAACTCATTATTCGCTGTCAACCAATCAAAAGCCAGTATAACTTCTAGTTATTAGAGCAGTAAATAAATCAAATCAACCATAGACTCATGTCCCTAAACATTTATCACACAATTTAAACAAGCATCAATAGTCATAGTTTTGACACCCATCAATGTCAACACAATCAAGTCAAATGGCAGTTTATGAATATGCAGTCTTAGGCGCTTCACACAATCATAAGCAATTAAGGAATGACTAGCATTTGAATCAAAAAAAGCTTGCAGTAAACTACCATTAAGAACAATTTTATCTCAAATCAGTTCTAGGGACTTCCAGGCCTCTTCATATGTCATGAAAATTATTTGTCCCGCACTTGTAGTAAACTACTAGTCGCTACTTGTAGTCACTAGCAATGTGTCCCGTTTGCTTACCACTTGTAGTAAACTACTAGTCGCTACTTGTAGTCACTAGCAATGTGTCCCGTTTGCTTACCTTTATTGCAAATTATTTGTCCTGCACATGTTCTACTGAAATATATCCTACTATATCGAGGGCATGGCAGTGGCGCTGGGGGTTTCTAGTTAATACGATCAGGCCGATATGGTTTCTTACTGTTGCCCTTGGATGAGGACCCTTGACCTTTCCACTTTT
Organism: Inga leiocalycina; assembly: GCA_963242795.1. Lineage (NCBI taxonomy): Eukaryota > Viridiplantae > Streptophyta > Magnoliopsida > Fabales > Fabaceae > Inga > Inga leiocalycina. The sequence goes on from OY725324.1 coordinate 48,136,065, forward strand.
GGGAAGAATTTCCTTTACTGGGTTCATTACAGTTGCTAACACTCTTAACTGGATACAGGTCCCTTAGGTTATTCTCCGCAATTTGGCACTCTTCCACAAATTTATTAAATACTGTGAACTTCAGGAGACTAACCTTTTCTTTATTTCTTGCCTTAGATCTCGGATCAACAAGTCTAAACTCCACTCCTCATCATCTTTGTGTCACAAGTAGGAAGATCAATAAGCCAGTCAGATAAACCGAGACAAGTAGTTATCGAAAGTCTCTTCACCGCCTTACTATGTAGATAAGAATTCTAATTCTTTTTCTAGCCTAACAGACTTGGGAAAGTAGTTTTCAATGAACTTTTCCTAAAACAACTCCCAAGCTATGGACATATTTCTAGCTCGTAGTGTTATGACGATGTTCTTCCACTACTTGTCAATGTGTCCCTCTAGCTTATAAATAGCAAGGTGTGTCTTTACCTTAGTCGGGCATTCTAACACTTCAAATGTCTTTTCTAGTTGGACTAGCCAGTCTTCAGCTGCTTGAGGGTCAAATCTTCCCCAAAACATGGGGGCCATATGCTTACAGAACATGGAGACCCAAAATTGTAGATCTTTTTTGTCCTAGGCTGGCACCCAATGAGATTCCAAGTTCGGTTCGGTATTTTGTTTGGACCCCTCAGGTTGAGTCAGCCCTTGCTCTGTCTCCTCATGATTTGTCTCATCATGTATCAATGGTTCTCTATCCTCATTTTGTTTTTCTTTCACCATCTGAAGTTATTTCCTTAGTTTATAAATCATATCCTGCTGCTCAGTCAGTATGTCAAGCATCTATTGTATAGGATCAGGTGGGTTATGGTTTAGGTCTAGTTCCACATATCTAACTTTTGGTAGAACTATTGTTTCTTTTCACTATTACAAAGGAATCATAACATCAATAACATATTGCACATATACTTATATTCCTTAAAACTCATACACTAACAAACAACATGAACATATATATATATATATATATATTACTACAAAAAGTCATATTTACAATAGAAGGCTTGGTATTTACACTAAAAGAAGCATATACTGCTTTGTCTTAACCACACAAGTTGTAATAACACTACATCATTTACATATACTTTTATACATTACTCGACAAAAGGTATATGAAAGGAGAAGACTCATAATGACCCCCCTTGACTATATCATTCTTCTTTTGGACCCAGAAAACTGTATCGGGAAAATAGGCAAAAGTAGTCTTGATCCATACTTTGTTGGTCATCCATAAATCATACCTATCCCGCTTACTATACAATAGTAATACATCAAATAGGAACCTATTATACTATGATAGGGTGGTATTACACTCCCTATAACTACTAAGGTACAACACCTTCATATACCTCTACAACTCATTATTAAGATTGGATCAAAAGTTATTTTGACATTCGGAGCCCTAGAGTCAGTGGTAGACTCGGTATCCTGTACTACTATTCCATCTACCAGATTTTCCTTGTCTTTAACGGAAGACTTTCCACTTAGGCTAGGCTCTTTCTTGACTATTACAGGAATAAGAACTCTTTTCTTGGCAGTACGCATCATCTTAGCACTGCCCTTCATCTTATACACTACTAGCTGCTCCCCTTTTGAAATACACTTCTCCACTGACACCTGGTTTACTGACGAGAGGGATTGAATCCCTAGTTCTCTTCCACCTTCCATAGTTCCTAACACAAAGTCACTAATATGGAGTTAACAATTGCCAGCCAAACAAAAAAAAACTCTAGCAACACCCTAAAATTGCTAGAATCTATGCTCTGATGCCAAAAATGTAACACCATTATTTAAAAGCCTTGAAAACAATTTGAAGATGTGCATAAAGTCAAACAAGAGACCAAAAATAGTTTTCAACCCATTCAGGATCCCGACTGTAATACAAGGTACGATCTTGTCTTAAGTGATTTTTCAAAAATTGTTCCAAACATGTTCGATGTGGTCTTATTTTCACTTTTCAAATATGTTTGACTTATTCAATTTTGTTTCCATTTGTTAATATCAGAGTCCTTGCCAACTCCCTTAATGGATATTTGAGTTAAGTTTGTTAACTAAAGGGTTCATAGGGCCTGATCACCCATTTTTAATTCCCTTACCGGTATTACATACAAATACTCAGTATGTCTACCTTTACTAAGTGTACTAGTCTCACATTGTACTTATATATACACATCAAGTACAACATACACAATTCCTCCAAAATTTTGACTACCAACAAAAGCCCTAGTCTTCTATCATCATGTAGTAGCTGCCCTTATTTACTTACTTGTCTCTTGAGCCGCTTGCCATATCTATAGATTAGTCATTAGAAAGAGTGAGATTCATATGAATCTCAGTAGTAACAATTAACTTATATGACATACAATTTCATAGGGCATGTAAGCAATCATTACATTACAGCATCTATAGAAATCATACATTCTTTACATTCTTGACAATCATAACATTCACAACAATTCTTGATATGCTTGGCATTCATAACAATTCTTGACATGCATGACATTCATAACATTTAATGATATAAACATACATAAAAAGCATTATACATGATATAAGAGAAAGGGTTACTACCTTGTTCTTTCTACTCTTGCTCGAGTACTGATTTCTTACGCTCAAGGCAGATATCAAATCCTATAAACTAGAATTAAGGATGATGAGTTATTACCTATTTCAATTCTTTAATAACTCTAAAGTACTTGGGGTTAGTTATCATTTGAGTTATTTAAGTAGCTACTAGAAGCTCAAACAAATCCTAAGAGGGTTAGGGAGAGCTAGTCCAAATACCACCTTTCAAAATTCAAAGTGCTCAAAATGGGTGTGGCAGTGGCTAAGGAATTCTTTGGCTATGGCCAAAAATAAGTTAGAAGCTTTTTGACTGCAGCTAAGAATCTTCTAGCCACGACCAAGAAATTGTCCTATTTCTTGGCTGAACTTCCAAAAATCATAACTTAATCAACAAAAATCGTAATAGAGTAGTACAAAGTTCTAAGGAAAGCTCTTCAAGTCCTCTACACAGAAAAAATATGAACCACTGTCATCTACAATCACAAAAATACAGAATTCATTGAATTTTGAAACTATTCCAAAATAAATTCCAGTTTCATCCTCAAACTTTTGAAATGCATAACTTCCAGAACACACATCCAAATTACACCCATTTTATATCAATTTAAAGCTTGAAGTGTCTACTATTAGACTTGAAATTCGTACAACTTTGGATGTCATTTACTTATTTCAAAATACCATACAAACTGAATGCCCTGCACAGAACTTTTATTGACAAAACTTTTAATTTTTCAACATATTTTCCCAATCGTCCAGAATTCAGAACCAAGGCTACTCCCCATATAGTTTTTCATGTAGAACTAAATGGAAGCCTCAAAAGAACTAAATTGCCACTTCTTTTATATGTTCTATTTTGGAAGAAACAAAAAACAAAATATCACAATTACCAAACTTCCCATTCAAGTTTCAAACTAGTTTCATATATCCAATACATACCACAAGACACCATTAATACCATCAAACACCATAAGACTTCCAAAACCCTAAGTTATTCAAAAATATAGCTAACTTGCATAAGCCAAAGTTCTCAACCAATCATCACAATATATACACCAAAAGATTGCTCTTGGCTACCTCTAGCACTTTCTATAGGTTGTTATTTGATCCTGAACCTCTAGTTCTTCTTTGAGCACACAAACCATCTCCTATTAAAAAACTAAAACCATAGAAATGAAGCTCTAATCAAAAGGAATAATGTTTGGAAAGAAGTTTTGAGCATTATAAGTAGTTTATAAGGTGATAATCTAAGAGAAAGGGCTTACCTTAACGTTAGCTTCTTTCTCTTTCTTCTTCCCTAGCTTAGACGTCCTTGAGAGCTTGGAGAGAGAGTGAAGTGTGAAGAAATGAATTATCTTAAGCCCTCTAATCCATTTGACCGAATGCGAGAGGAGAGAGGGAGTGTTAATTGTTTAACCTTATCTATTCCCAAGTACTATGCTCAAGTGGTGACAAGTGTCACAATCTCATGGTTCCTAGAAAAGTAAGTAACTGCTTAGTTACTTTAACTAGCTCTATTAGCCATTTAATCATCCCTCTTGTTCTTTTAGTTAATAACCAATTTCTTCTTCCAAGAGGAGAGGAAATTGCTGACTAATTGGCTGATAGTTTCTTTCTTTCCTTTTTGCCCCGGACTATGGCAATTTTAGTTAGATTGCCACTTGGTGTATTATCTAATTCCTTTTTCCACTTGCTATGCAACATTCCCTTCTCTTTTAGTCTAACTTAGACTTTGTTACCATAATTAGACTTAAATACTAGATTTGGGCATTTTCTACTACTAATTCAAGTCATAATTCTCACTTATTCCCCAAAAGTGTTTTCTAACATTTGTTACATTCTCTTTTAGAGTCATGGAGCCCTAATACATATTTTGGGACATTACCCGGTTAATTTGGATAAATTAGGTATGTAACTTGTTTCTTGATTTACTAGTCCTATGAAGGATTGTAAATCCTTTTTATTTTTTATTTATAGGAATTCTAAAACTTTTTAACTTATATGTTCTTGTAATTCGGTTCCATTCAAAGATATATATTGTCCTAAGAAGGGAATTCTTGTTTTTCTTAATTCAGCCTTCTTTGGTGATATATTTAACCTTTTTTGTTCTATTAACATTACAAATTTATTTAAATGATTTTCATGTTCTTCTGCATTGTTATAGAGTATTAATATATCATCAATATATATTACTACAAAATCCCCTTATTGAAAATAATAATTTTGATACATATTCTAGAAATATACTTGGACTCTTATGAAATCCCATAGGCAATACGTTGCATTTATATAATCCTTCAAAAGTGCTAAAAGCAATATATTTTACTTTCTTCTTCTAATTTTGTTTAGAAAAAATTTAATTTACAATCAAATTTACTGAATATTGTTTTTTCCTCCAATTAGATTAAATAAAAGATCTATTTTAGGAATAAGATATCTATTTCTTATTGCTAAATTATTTAAGTTTTTATAGTTCATTGACATTCTTGAATTTCCTTTTTTTTTCTTCACTGTGTTTTGTTACATCATTACTGGTATTGAATATTTTGGTATGCTTTCTCTAATTAAATTATATTGTTTCATTTCATCAATATGCATAACAAATTCTTTTTTTATCTTGTTCAGTCCATAGATAATGTTTACAATTTATTTTTGTGCTATAATCTTTTCGGTCTATTTTTGCTAATGGTTTTGATTTTTCCCAATGAATTACTATAATTATATAAAAGTCTTTGTTTGATTGTTGTTACTTCCATAATGGCTAAAGTTGCTAACATATGTTGCATTTCTACTGGTTTATTATTATGCAGGAATTGTACTTCATTATCACTTGTTTTCTTTTGAAAATTTTCATCTTTTCATCTATAAGGTCTGGCTATTCTTATTCCTCATGCTTAATGTTTATATGGTGTGGCTAATACTAAGGCTTTCTTTACTAGATGTATTGGATAATTTTGTTCAAGGAAATCTAATCCTAATATTACATCACATGATAGTTCATTATATTGATTTAATTCTTCTATTAATAATTCATATTCTCCTATTTCCACAGATATATTTTTTGCTTATAGTTCTATCATATGTATTTCTTTTCATGTACTTTCCATTCTCAATATTTTATTTTTCTTCTCCCATAATTTTGGTAGTAAAATATTATGTTTTGCTGCAGTTAGATTTGCTCTTGTGTCTACAACAAGTGCATGATATTTTCGAGATCTATAATTTTGATAGTTGAATTTGACCAAAATATAGTATAAGGGCTTGATTTAATTTTTGGAATTACTATTGTTCGATAATTTACATTGAATATTATTCTGTCCTCTTGTATTCTACAAGGTTTTACTTGTAGAAAATCTTTTGCTAATATTATTTTATATATTTTTTCATTATTGTCTTCTACCCATAATTTATTGTCTTCACTATCTGTCAATGTTGTGGAATAGTTATGTTAGTGGGATCTAAAGGAATTGCTTATTGAGAAATGAGGAGATTACAAAGAACTGCTTATATTTCGATTGATGTGTTTCAAGAGAGTTTACATAGCTTTATATAGAGCAGGGCATTCCCAACTTTGATTATTCTACATTATTGTGGAATTATCGGTAGAGTTTGTAGAATTTTCTTCTTCTTTCTTTCTTTTGTCTTCTTCTCCCTTTTCCTTTTGCCTTTTCTTCTTTTCTTTTCTTCTTTTCACCCCACCTTATCTTGTCTTCTTCTTTGTTAGCAGATACTAAGTAATTTTTATGACTAATTTTATAGCAAAATCCCTATTTATCCTGTAATAAATTAGTGCATAGGAAAATTGTAAAAGTTAATTAAATAGGGATAAATATTTATAAATTTAATCAAATATATCTCAAAATCTACCTCTATTTAATTATAAAATATATACTTATCAAAGTTCTACCTAGGGTTCCATTATTTACAAAATGAAGCTATTCCTATTCAAGAACCCAAAGCTGATATAAAGGTAATGATGTCTATGCTAGTGAGTATTCAAATAAAAAGTACTTAGGATCAAGCTATTTTTTATGGAAGAGTAGATGCATTCATAACAAGATTAGATCCATCCATCAAGAATGTTGAGGTGCATATGGGACTGCTTGCTACTGCTATGAATGTATTACAACAAAGAGAATTGTCAAATAATATTGTGTCTGTTCCTCGTAGAGATAGAAAAGTAGAGTATAAAGTCCTTACCTATCGAAGTGGTAAATAATTAATTGAGATATAACAGACAACAAAGAAGCTTTCAGGTTCTAATAGCGAGGAAGCTCTTGAGGTTATTGTACAAAATGATGAAGAGACTACAAAAAAGGCTAAGAGACTAGATTAGGAGATTGTGGACCACGAATCCAAATAAAAGAGGGAAATAAAGAAAAAAGAAAGAACAAGTTATAATCTTAAATGGAGGCTACCTTTAACATTTCCTAAAAGATTTCAAAAGAAGGTTTTCAATGAGCAATACAAGAAATTCTTGGAGATTTTCAAGCCATTACACCTTAACATCCTTTTTATACAACCTTTAGAGCAAATGGCCAAGTATGCCAAGTTCCTAAAAGAGATACTGAGTAAGAAGAAGCACTTTACTGAGTTTGCAACTATAGCACTGACCAAGGAGATCACTAGTCTCATCAAGTCTAATGTCCCTTTCAAGAGTAAGGATCCCCGTTCTTTCACTAATCCATGTTTGATTGGTGGCCAATTTGTAAGTAATCACCATGTGATTTGGAGTTTACTGTTAATTGTAAGACCCCGGCTTACATACGTCTTATCATTGATATTAAGCAGAGTAGCAATGCGTGGTTTAGCGAGTACACATGAATAGCATAGATATACAGATAAAATATACAAGATTATTTTATAGGAATCCCCCATATGGTGTATGAATAGCAATTACAGTCCTTGAAATAATTAATATGGTCCTCAGATAACCAATAGTCTTGTTTGATCAGCACCAGAACCATCAGTTACCGGTAAGTACATACTCACCCCTTTGAGCCACTATCCTTTGCTGGAATATTTTTAATTTTGAAAAAGGGTGAGATTCAAAAGAATCTCAATAGTAACATACAACAAATCATATAACATGCAAAAATTAAATATGTCATGGTCCATGTTATGCAACATATTAACAACACAAACAATAATCATGGCATGTATACATGATTTAGGGCTACTCCCCTATTATCCATAAACCTCAGTCGGGTTCTTACTCAACAACTAGGTAAAAGTGCCTACTTGCCCAAATTGCCCTACTCGGTAAAATAGTGTTTATCAATCATATTGTAAAAGATTGCATACACAAACATATAAAATATTCACATAATTTATGAAAGATAGAGTTACTACCTTAAACATTTTTTGAGACTCAAGTAGGTCCTTATATCAGATCAGGCTCAGGCTAGCAGTCCAGTCTTAGAATTCTAAATTTATAATAAATGAGTTATTACTCAATCAAATATTATTCTAAGCACATTTTGTTGGTTATCTTAGCTTAAAACTTCGAAATGACCAAAATACCTTATGGACCCGGTCTAAGCCCCTTTGTACCCATTCCAACTATACTTTTCCAAAACTTATGACATGGGCTATTCCTATAAGGAATCCATTTTTGACCTCGAAATTACCAAATTCACTGTCAAAAGATGAAAATGCCCTTGGCAAACCCTAACTTGGGGTTTTAGGGGTATATTTGGCATTTCATATTCTAATGCTTTTCACACTTCATGATCAACATAAACCCTACACAATTTTCCCTTCAAACACAAATGGAATAATCAAAACACAAAAATCCATTCCAAACCCTCTGTGAACAATGTCTGGACGAAATTCCAAAGAAAAGGGAAAAATGTGATTTCATGTTTTAACCCCTTCCTTTTCACTCCTAATAGCCTATTTAACTTCTTAAACACTTATTTGACATAATTTGAAGAAATTTGGGCAGCATAACCCCTTATGATTTCAACATCGAAAATTTACAAAATCATCAACCAAACAACAAATCATGACAAGATCAACAACAACATCAACATAATACCAAAGGGAATGAGATTCTTGAAGTTACCTCTTGATTCTTCTCTTTCTCTCTCTCTAGGTGTCACTTTCTCTCTCCTCTCCCTTGAAGAGTTGCTTGCTACACATGATTTTCATGAAGAACAAGAGCTTAAAAGAAGAACTACACAAGATAGAAGGCACAAGTTCTTGAAATCACAAGACTTACCTTTGATCTTTGCTCCATATGCTCTCTTATTCTAAGTCTCTCAAGCTCTCTTCTCTCTCTCTTTTTATTGTGTATGGCATGAAATAAAGAAGGAAAGATGAAGATGAAGCATTTAAAATATCTCTACATCTCCCTTTAACATATATTAATTTAATGGGTTATGACACATGTTTTATTATTTAGCCTTATCCTCATCAAATTGTGTCATAAATCCTTCATTTGATTTGAACCAATTCCTTCATCTCTTTAAGGCCCAAAATGATGCCACTTATTGTCCCAATTGGGTTTTCACCAATTATCCCAACTAATTGCACAACATATATTATTTTATTGAAATTTCACATGTGCTCATATCTTAATCAATTCTTATTTAATCCTTTGGCTTGAGATAATGACACTTGGCATAATTATTATCCAAGCAAATATTTTTCACTCTTATTTCCTTATATATGCTAAAATCATGAGAGAAAAGGGATATAATAATTGCTCCAATATTTTCCACAATCTCTCTCTAATTAATTTGTGTACAAGCCCTCCTTTGACTTTCCAAACTCTGATTTATTTGAACAAGAATGTCCTAATTATACATATATCCTTTATTTTCCTTAATTAACTGAAATCAAATCCAATTAATTAGGAAAATAATTAGTCTTGTGTTTTATTGGAAATTTACGATTTTGTCCTTACATTCTTGGATTTAATTTGAGCTTATTCATTTTCTTCTTCTATTTGGTAGAAATTATCCTTAATATTAGGTCATATATTTTGCTAATTTATTATTCCATTTTGGGCTTTAATAATGGGCTTTTTGGAACACCCAAAAATTAGTTTCATGACTTGCTCTAGCCCAATTCTTATGGAAATAAAAATTTACTAGCTTCTTAAATTCAAAGCACATTAATACTCACCCTTCTATTTCATTAAATACCACAAATAATTACAATGCATATTGATGAATAAAGTTTGTGGTGTTATAGTTCTCCCCCTCTTAAATAAATTTTGTCCCCAAAATTTGCTACACATACAGAGCCATAAATTTCTGGCAATGCTTTCGCATATGTCTCACTAACATCATTACCAGTTATCAAAATTTGTTTAAACAGACTCAGATATCTGAAATCCTTGATCAGTTTTTGCTCATGAATCACAAGGCTACCACCTACACTGTTTTATGGCTCAATGCATCAGCGACGACAGTAGCCTTTCCTAGGTGATATTTTACCTCCAGGTTGTAATCTTTAAGTAGATCCATCTATCTACACTATCTTATATGCAGTTCATTTTTTTCATATAAATATTTGAAATCATGGTGGTCTCAGTACAACTTTACAGTCGCACCATAGAGGTAGCATCTCTAAATTTTCAATGCAACACAATTGCTGCTAACTCAAGATTATGTGTGGGATAGTTTTGTTTTTGAGGCATCAATTATTTTGATGTATAAGCCACTACACAACCATGATGCATTAATCACTTCCCAATCTATGCCTATTGGCATCAATAATGACAACGAAGGTCAACTATGGATATGAGATTATTAGCACTGGTCTTGTTATTAATTTCAGTCTCAATTTCAGTTTCAGTTCAATAAAGCTTCTCTCATAATTATGGTCCCATAGATAATGTTGTTTTTTTTCGGTTAACTTTGTCAAAGGTAAAGCTATTCTGGATAAATTTTATATGAATCTTTTGTAATATCTAGCAAGACCCAGTGAACTGCGTATTTTAGAGACAATCTCTGGCCTCTTCCATTTTAGTACTGCTTCCACCTTACAAGGATCTATCGGGACTTCTTGTTGTGAGATTATATAGCCCAAAAGTCTAACTTCTAAAAGCCAAAACTCACATTTGCTTAGCTTGGCATGGAATTGCTTAGATTTCAGTATGTTCAATATGATTTTCAAATGTTGCTCGTGCTCTACTCTACTATGTGGGTATACCAGAATATCATCAATGAATACTACCACGAATTGGTCCAAATACAAACAAAAAATTTGATTTAGGTAGTCCATGAAAATGGTAGGTACATTAGTCATCCCAAATGGCATTATTACAACTCATAATAGCCATACCTGGTCCTGAAAGCAACTTTTAACACATCTTTTTCTTTAATCTTGAGTAGTAATAACCTAATCTCAAGTCAATCTTTGAAAACACACAGGAACCAAATAAATGATGGAGCAAATCATCTATTCCAGATCATCTATTCTAGGATGTAGGTGCTTAACTCAATGGTTACCTTATTCAACTTCATGTAATCAATACAGAGTCGTAGACTTTCGCTGTGCACTCTGATGTTTTTCTCCTCATATAAGCTTTAATAATGTCAGGATGACTTAGTAGGAGTGCTACAGGAACCTCCTATAACACCTTCCTGCACTAGAAATATGTGTTTCTTTGTGCTAGTTCCTAGCCTATTTCAACGTAAATCATTATGAGCCATTTCAAATTTTTGTGGAATCAAAACTTAATAGTTGATTCCTGGGTTATGATTTACTTGGTAACCCTTCTACTCATACCTTTCATCACATTATTTTCCATTCAACAATCGACTCCTAGTATAGCCTTAAGTTAGTGTGCAGGTAGATCAATTTTGTCTCTCATTTCATCAAAGAGCTATCACCTTAATCAATCCTTTAAGGGAATATTTTATGATCATAATCTTTCCCTATACTAGACTTAGCAATTAGCTAGTTTTCAAAATCCCTTTTGTAAGGATTCATATATGTAAGAATCTTGTTCCTCGATTTCATGGAGCATCAGAACACACTGGTCCACTAGGTCTTAGGGCTTCTGAACACACTGGTCCATTATAATAGATCTAGCATGTAGAAGTTTATAGCCTAGGGTCTCTAGCCCAACTTTTAGGTTCATCAAGAAATCTAGAACCTTAACATCACCCATATTGGAAATCATTTTTCTCAAGTATACCCAATAAGTTTGCTAAGAATTAGGATCAATAGTACCAATTCTAACCTTCTCAGTATTTGGGTATTATCCTCAAAACATTACTGAAGGTTCAATACTATTCATAAGGTTCAAACTTCCATAAAGGAACAGAACTATTGTGCAACAAATTCACATTTCGAAATAAGCATTATTTCAGCTTAGATCAAACTCAAGCCTATCCTCTAGGATCCATATACTATATAATCATCATTCATCGTATAGCACCATATATTATGTCTATATTCCTTTAACATCATGGTGTTACTAAGGATCATCACTTAGCATATAGAAACCTCAAACATTTACTACACCTCAAGTTTCCCATCACCTTATCAAATAAACTTTTCAGTGCAGTAATTACTGCAACAGAAATGATCCGAATTAAGATTAATACTTACATCATCATCATCTCCATATTTTTAAACATCATTTAAATCATCTAATTAAGATGATCATTAGTCATGGTGAAACCTTAAGACAATAACCATTCCTCAAGTCTCCATGACCTTGCCAACTTAACTTCCCAGGGGGTTACCCATCTTAAGATATTCTGAGGTTAAGTACGCTTAACTTTTGTGTGCCTGTGCCAGAATGTAGATACCAACTCTATCTGCTCATGATCACCAGTACCCTAAGACTACCCTTATCTCAAACATCATGCCAGCTACCTCTGGCAAATTAAATACTGTGTGGTCTACACACTGGCTTTGGTCATACCCGCTTCCTCGAGTTTCACAATATCTTTAGACCAACCTCAGTTTGGTATTGCACCACTTGCTGCCCTTCGGTATTCTGCTATTCCTCATGGCTAGTTCACAAACGAGGTGATTCATTTACCTAGTGCCCTATTTTGCGCATATTTCCTTTCACCATATAATCAAGACCTTATCAGTATACTATCATGTTGCCAAAACCATTACTTTGCCAGAACCGCTTTTTGCTCTGTTCTGTTGTCAGAATCGCTTGGGCTTTGATGCCAAAATGTAAGACCGCGTCTTACATACTACTTATCATTGATATTAATCAGAGTAGCAATGCGCGGTTTAGCGGGTACACAGGAATAGCATAGATAGACTAATAAAATGTACATGATTACTTTAAAGGAATCCCCCACAGTGTGCGTGAATAACAATTATAGACCTTGAAATAATAAAAATGGTCCTCAAATAACCAATAGTCTTATTTAATAAACACCAGAACCATCAGTTGCCAATAAGTTCGCTCTTGCCCTTTTGAGCCACTGTCCTTTGCTGCAATGTTTTTGGTTTGAAAATGGGTGATATTCAAAAGAATCTCAATAGTAACATACAACCAATCATATAACATGCGAAAATTTAAAATGTCATGTTCCATGTTATGCAACATATTAACAACACAAACAATCATTATGGTATGTATACATGAGTTAGGGCTACTCCCCTACTATCTATAAACCTTAGTTTGGTTGTTACTGAACGACTAAGCAAAAGTGCCTACTCGCACAAATTGTCCTACTCGGTAAAATAATGTTTATCATCCATCTCACAGAAGATGGCATCAATAAACATATAAAATATTCACATAATTTATAAAAGATAGAGTTACGACCTTAAACCATTTTTGAGACACAAGTAGGTCCTTATATTTGATCGGGCTCGGGCTGGCGGTTCAGTCCTACAATTCCAAATTTATAATAAATGAGTCATTACTCATTCAAATATTATTCTAAATACATTTTATTGGTTATCTTAGTTTAAAACTTTGAAATAACCAAAATACCTAAGGGACCCGGTCTAAGCCCTTTTGTACCTGATTCAAATTCTTTGAGTTGCATTACTTGATTATACAATCGAGTAATGGTCGAGTAGAATAACTCAAGTGACCACTCAGGTGATATTGGGTTATATCTCTTAAAACCCCTTATTAGCATTGTCATTTCATTTCTCTCTAAATCTTCATACTTTCAAAATCATTTTGTCTATAAAGTTTCCAATTATTTTCAAAATCCAGGAGAGTAATTAACTATTTTCCTAATGACAAGTTTTAAAACCATGCATCAATTAAGGGGGAGCTTCATATTCACACGTGTTTTATATCTTGAAAGCTCATTGGAAGAAAATCCTTTTAACATACTCATATGTATTCAACATGTCTTGATTGGTTTTGATTGAGTTACTCTTATATTGTTCTTTTCATGATCTTAATTTTAACATATCAAACAGAAACGAATAGTGTGTTACTTGAATGATCTAACAATTCTCTTTGTAAAGAAAGATTTAAATTTGTGACAGGAGAATTTGTTTTGCACAATAATGTTCCTCAACGTAAACTATCAAACTTGAGGAAAGAAGCTCAACTCAATTGGAGAATCCTGGAAACACCATATACACCAGCGTTGCATAACAACAGTGTGGTAAACATGTCATTATGAACAAGCATTGCCAAAGCAATAGATTTGATGGAGCACATCATCATTTTTCAAAATCTACATGAGCATTTCTAAACATTATCTCTTTATATTTCAAGAATATGTTTCATATATTTCATTTATCTTGATTATAAAAATTTTCTTAAAAACCTTTCCAAATTTAATTTTCAATTCCATTACTTTAAAATAGGGGAGGAGTAAACTATTTTCTTGACAAATTCATTTTGATTAATGTAAAGAAAGGCATTTCTACTTTGTTTTCAAATTTACTTTTCCACAAGCCTTACTTCTTTATATATTTCAAACATTTTACTGATGTCAAATAGGGGGAGAGAAAGGCAAAACAAATATGTTGCATTCAAATTGTTATTGTTGTCATATATACACATATTTTTCTTGCAGGATTTGTTATCATCCAAAAAGGGGAGAATGTTAGATACGATTAGTTTTGATGATGTCAAATATAGATGCCAAATATTAAGAGCAAAATGTTTGCATAATATATCAATCTTCTACATTGACTGACTACTATATTTAATGTTGCATAACATGTAGATTAGCCAAGCAAAGAAGGAAGAAGATTAAAGGAAGTCAAAAAAATAAAAGAAGATATCTTGATTGGGTTATAGAAAATTATTATCAAGAGAAAAATCAAGAAGAAAGAAATTGAAGAAAGAATAAATTGCAAGATCTAATGAGAATATCAAGATTCAAGCTCTTAGAAGTGATATTGGAGGTTTCTATGATGATACCGGAGGCTTTTATGATCAAATAATGGTTGGAATGAGTTAATACGAAGCTAAGATGACTTATATATGAGTTATGGCACTTCTAGAGAAGTTACACTCGAATGTGAGCTCAACACTTGAGTGTCAGAGGTGTTGCGCTCGAGTTCAGGATGAATACACTTGAGTGTCAGGGCTACTTTGTTCAGCTTTATTTTTCATTCCATCTGATAGAGGTCTAGTATTTTGGTCATATCTCTCAAAGCACATGTCAGATCGACTTGAAACCAACGGCATATAAAAGAAGACCCACAACATGAAAATTGTACACCAAGATCAAATTCAAAGAAGCTCAGATGAAGGAGATATGATCTGTGGAAGTTGACATTGAAATCACCATCACATTTCAAGATAGGTTTGGTATTTTGGACATAACTCACAAACGACATATCAGATTCAGATGAAACCAATTCTATATGAAACTACACTCAAAGCTCTTTCCATGTATAGGTAATTTGCCTAATTTGAAGTTATATTCTAGGAGCTATGCTTTCTGGAAGTTGACACCTATGCAGTCTAGTGTGATAGACACTCTTTCGATCATAACTTGCAGAATACAAGGAGTTTGGAGCTGATTCTTTTTGCATTGAGTGATTATAACAAGAACTTTCTTATGATACATCATTTGCCATATTTAGAGTCAAATGAATAAGTCAAGCCTAATATGGCCCCACATCACCAGCAAGTACAAAAACGCACTCTTGACATTTTTTATGCGAGTGTTGTTCATAGTGGCTGTGGGGTAGAAGTATTTCAGCTATACTAGAGTGAAGTGAAGGTTTGCACTCGAGTTATACAAGTGTTGACGTGAAAGTGTTATCCCAAGAAGAAGCAATTACGTGAAAACAAGAAGTGCACTTGAGTAAGAGATGTTGTACTCAAGTGATGTGCAGATTTGCACTTGAGTCCTGTGAGTATGACACTGAAAGTGTTTGCCTGAGAGACTTCCAGAACCTAAAAATAAGAAGATATGAAAAAGAACAAGAAGGATAGTGAGGCTATCGCTTCAGGTATTATGTTTTAGACATTTATTTTTCTACTTCCTCTATATGGGTATTAGATACTGCATGTGGTTCTCATAATGGCTACAGAATACGGACTATGAGAGGTGATTGAGCATGGAAACTATGAACATGTAAAGATTGTAGATTCATAGAAAGTTCCAAAGACACCAGTCGAGTACAATGAGAATAACAAGAAACTTATCACTCTCAACAAGAAGGAAATTCTGAGGATTCAAAGTGCTTTAATTTGAGTCAAAACAAGTACTTCAAGATTTTCACACTTCCAATGGCTAAGGAAATTTGGCAATCCTTGGAAATGCTCACGAAGGAACTTCAGGAATAAAAAAAACCGGATCAACACTTTAGTTATTGAATTTGGTTTACTTCGAATGAAATCAAGTGAGTCAATAACTGAATTTTAACTTAGATATATTCATCTTGTTAAATCAACTTGCAGCACTTGAAAAAGTCTATGATCAGCATACCCAAGTAAGAGAGATTTTGAACTTACTCTCTAAAGATTTAGAGGCTAAAGTTACTGCGATTGAGGAAGCAAAAGGCAAATCAAATCGATCAGTTGCTTCTTTATTTAAAAACCTCTCTGAATATGAAAGTAAATTGAAATTCAAATGAGAATTAGAAGATTTTAGTGACAAGAAAAAGAGAGGCCTTATACTAAAAGTAAACGAGAAAACCTAAGAAGATGATGAAGATTTCAACAATGATAAAATGGGTTTGATAATAAAATGATTCAAGAAATTTTACAAGAAAGGGCAAGGATTCATGAATTTTCAAAAGGGAGGAATAAGCAGTAAAGAACATATCATCTACGATGAATGTGGAAAACCAGGACATATCAAATCTGAATGTTAAGAAGTGGCTCAGAAGAATAAAGAAAAGAGAAAAGGCAAGTTCTATAACAAGAATAAAGCCTTTAAATCTGTGCCCTAAATCACGACCTTTAGCCTTCTTCACAAACACTTTCTCTCTTGATTTTTGTCAAAACCCAAGAGATTTCACTTCCAAAAACCTCTTCAATCTCTTAAATATTTGTGCCCTAAATCATGACCGTCGGCATTCTTTTCCAGAAATCCACTCTTTTCACAATCACTATGATTAAAACAAAGACCACTCTTCCTAACACTCCTTCTGGGTCTTCTGATTCCAAGCAACCCTCTGAATCTCCTCCATCTACTCCAACCAAGAAACAAAAAATCTACCACAAACTGAAAGCCAAACCTAAGCCTCAACGAAAACCTATGGCAAAAGGGGTTGTAATCAAGAAGCCTATAGTTACTAGGGCTCAATCAAAGAAAGCTTCTCCTTCAGGAAGAGGCAAGGAAACCAAGGCACCAACTCCATCTTCCTCATTTGACACACACTTTTGGTCTGGAAAACAATCTAAAGGGTCTAATATGATGAAAATCTTGTCAAACCCATGACAAATATGTTAGAAGAAGCTTTACAATCTAAAGAAGGAAAGGAGGGCCAATCCTCAAAGGTTCTAGAAGAATAAAGGGAAGAAGACATTACATTCCCTCCAAAGGGCTTCAGTGTGAAGAAAATTGAGGAGTCTCAGAAGTTCAAGGAATACTTTTTAAGAAGAAAAGTGTGCAAGATGCACTACATTGACCTCAACCTTCTTCAAGAGGTATTAAAATTTGACCTAAGCCCTTATCTTGAGTCTTATATGCCCTAGCTATCAATTAAACTTCCTTTTTACACAAAAATAGTAAAACATTTTTACTGCAATTTGGAACCATTGAATGATGAGATAAGAGCCTTAGTAGAAGAGGAAATTGTCTCTAAGGTCAGGGGACAAATCTTTATCTCACCTTCTAAAATATACACTTGGTTAGGGATAGAGGATCCTCCTAAGGATATTCATCCCAATCTTGACTCAAACCAATTGTTTACAATTTTGAGGCCCAGTGAGAGAGTAGGACTACTAAACTTTAATCCTAGTGATATGTGTGACTTACACAAGGTGCTATGGTATATCTACTCTAGAGCCATAGTCAATAAATCAAACAATTTCACACATTTCATCGAGAGGGATTTCAAAAAAATATCGTCTATTATACTTAAAGAGCAAAAAGATCTTGGTGATTTCATATTTAGTAAAATCAAGAGATATAGGTTTCATGGAACCAATACTATCCCTATGCCTTTTCCTCAACTTATATCTTTATTCTTGAAAAAGAATAAGATTTGGTACTTAGAGAAGAATGAGCCTATTGAGAGGCTAGCCCCTATTGGAATAAATCAAATTGGGAAATTAAACATTGACATTCCCCTGAAGAAACCTTTTGAGTCTAGCCTAAAGAATAAAAAGAAAATTGAGGCTGAGTCAAGAAGGTTGGATGATACTCAGTCCTCTGCCCCAGCTTCTACATCTCCTCCATCATTCTTTGGTGCCCCTATACAGACATTTATGAAGAATGCACTTGACGGTTTTCATGTGGACATAGCCAATACAAATGCAAAACTCATTACTCACATGAACACCAAGATGGGAGAACTTGCAGATAGTTTAAAGAAGCACAATGAAGCTATGTTGATAGAGCAAAGGGCTCAGGGTAAAGCTATACATGAGCTTGGGAATCTTCTAACATCTTTGCATGAGAAGATGGATGCCCAAACACATGGTTATTCAATTCTTGGTTTATCTATTCCTACTACTACTCCAGCTACTCGTTCAGTTCTAGTCTCTAAACCAGGCCCTTCTACCATTCCTCCTCCTACCATACCTTCTATCACTCCCAGCAATTTTCTCTTCACTATGCCAGACCCATCCATATCCGAATTAATTCACATCACCATCACTGATGAGCCTATTCAGCCTCAGCTAGTGCCGACTCATGTTTCCTCACCTGTTGGCACTGAGGAGATGATTGTTTCATTCAGTGATGATTTTCATCAATCACCTATTGGTACAGTGGAGGTAGAAGTTACTTAAGAGATCCCAACACCTCAGAACCCTCTAAAGGATCCTCTTCAGATACCTCCAGTGAACCTCCCTGAGCCTGAACCATCATCTCTTAGTCTTTCTCATCAGGGTGACTCACATGACTCTGGAGTTTCACCTCTCAATGTCACTCCCATCTATAATGCCTAGCCATCTAGCTCTAGCTCTTCTTTCCACCTTTATGATGAAGACAAAAAGTGTTGGAAATTGTGCCCAAAGGGCCAATCATTGTACTTTGAACATTATTAATTTAATGAAATTTCTCCATTCTGTTATCATATTATTTGCATTTTAACTGTGATAATTATATCCTTGGATAATTCATAAAGATTGTCATAAAAAGTCCCTGGTCGGTCATCTATACGAGAGCAGAGATGAAACAAGATCAGTATGACTTTGATAAGATATAGAGATACGAATCAAAGTCTTAGGCACTTGTAAGAGTACAAGGTGTTGGACCGACCCACTATGAGAAAGCTACATGGATCAAGTCATAAGCTTTTCTCATGTATAACCATGTCACAATGCCCTTAGACCTGAGGTCATCATGGATTCCTACATGAGATGCTAAGCTTTGAACTAGTCAAAAGTCACCTTTGACCGGGTGATGATAAAGGCTATAATTGAGCTTGGTGGGTTTTCATGCAGAGGAATATGAATTATCAAGATGGAATTTGTCCCTCACATTAGTAGAGAGATATTACTGAGCCCCTCGATGAGTAAGTCTGAGAAATGTATGGCCATACTACGATGGAAAGGAGTTTGCATTTCTACTGTCAGACTACTCAGGAATCAAGAAAGTAATAGTCAGTAATAAGTACATGACATTATCCATGCCTCATCCTTGACTGATATATCGTGTGACAAAAGGGACGTGACATGGTTGTATGATAGGTTGCATCGTGTTAACGATCCTCATATGAATTGGGTAGTCATGATGTCTTGCTAGAGGCCGCTTGCGACTTGTGGGTTAGTACAGCTATTGGCCCACTGCCAACTTCATATGGGCCTACAGGGTCGCACACAAGAATGGCCCAACATGAGATAATGTTTAATTAGGGTGGACAAATTTTATATTTATATATATATATGTATATATGTAATATAAAACAAATTCGTTAATAATATTATATAGATATGTATTTTTGAAATACATATTATATATATATATGTATATATATTATATGATTTATTATATTATGTTAGTTTTAAATTTAATTTATTAAGATAAATTAAATCAATAACTAACATGATAGAGATATGGTATCTCAGATTTAATTTATGAAGATAACTTAAATCTAATGACTCTTTATTTGGATTAAATAAATAGGTTAAATTAAAATTGTTAGACAGATTTAATTTAAACTGAATTTATTTAATTAGCTCATCAAGATAATTAATAATTAATTTTGAAATTAATTTTAAAATTAATGATGATTAATTTTAAAATTTGAAAATAGCCCTCATAGGTTATAAACTTGATAGAGCAGATATACTGATATACACATTAGAATTGAGAGCAACAAGGGAAACCCTAGGAGACATTAGAGGCGTTAGCACGTAGTCTCGGTTGGAAATCATTCGTGTGGATACCGGTAAAGGGAGCAGACCTGACGTGTTGGCTCCTAAAGATCGTGAAAACCCTGAATCATAAAAGGTATGAATCCTTCAAACTTGGTTTAAACGCCGTTGATAGATCCTCGATTAGGATATGTGAAATTTTTTTAAAATTCTTCCGTTGTGTCTACTGATTCTCACAAAAAGGGGGAGAAGAACTAAAAAGGACTAGAAGTGATTTTTTAATTGACACTGATGTTGAATTGATATAACATGGGCTTATTGATGTATTGGGATTAGGGAGCTTTTGATCTTTGTAAACATATTTTGACTATGTAAATTCTTCTAAGTTTAATTCAAGTTATCAATTCAGCAGTCTAATTCTGTCTTTATTACAAAATTGTAGACTGATGAACTTTTCATTATGTATGACAGATGATTACAGGATTTGACAAAGTCATTAGTTTAAATGAACTTTAATACTAAAAACTTTAAGATCATTGAATTTAAATTCAAAATTATTTCAAACCATCAAATTTTCACAATAATTGGATTTGGAATCAAAGGAGTTTCAAAGTTTCAAAGTTATTAGTTTAGAATTCAAAATGAGTTTAAACAAAGGATTCAAAGATTTTGATTTGAACTTAAAGTGTTTTGAAATAGATTCAAAGTCATTGATTTAAAAGAAGTTTTGAAATCTAAACTAAAAGAAATCAAGTATTTTAAAAGCATATGATCTTAATTGAAATCTCAAATTTCAAAATGCTTTTAAATACCTTATTCAAAAATCACCAAGTTTTGTCATCATCAAAAAGGGGGAGAATGTTAGATCCCATATGTTTTGATGATAAAAAAGATTAGAAATGAACTTACAAAAGGTTTTGATAAATAGACAAAAGAAGTTTTTGAACAAAGGAACATAGTGCTTAGTGGCAGGGAAAGACATGACACGAGTAAACCCTCGAGTGATAAAGAAGGATAAGAACTCACAAAATAGGAGAAAAAGCTTCTGACAGATTTCTGAAGTGACCACTCGAGTAATGATCCTTCATTACTCAAGTGACCACTCGAGTAATGTGTTCCAAAAAATTCTAGAAGCTCTCTACCAAGATTTGAATGGCGTCACTCGAGGGACCACTTGAGTGATAACCAAGGGATCGTTTGAGTGACCAGGTACGAAATAAGGCAGTAAAGTCTCTACCAAGTTTTTAAAGTGACCACTTGAGTGATACCAATGCATCACTCGAGTGATCAGGTCATAAACATTGACTTTACTCTGCCAAGTTTTTCAATGGATTACTCCAATGACCACTCGAGTGACCCAATGTATTACTCGAGTGATCAAGTCAGAAATAATGACTTATCTCTTTGCCATAATTTACAAGGGATTACTCAAGTGATGGCCCTAGATCACTCGAGTGATGAAGTTCAGAATGCATGATTTTAATCTGTTGTTTATTGATTTATTATCTCTATTATTAATCTTTCATTATGTTAATATTATGTGTATTTTGCAAAGAAACAATGATGAGATCATGCGTTGAGAGAAACGTCAAACAAAACATCCAAACTCTCACTTACCGTAATGGATAGTTTTCAAAATTCGAAGAACGTTCAAATGTAGTTGCGCGACTCTAACGGATAAGTTGAAATTGTTCCAATGGCTATTACAACTCATCCATATATGGGAACATTCAACATAAAACAAACAGATTGAGAACATATGAACATACATTGATCAACATATTCTTAGTGCTCTGTTTCTCATATTCACTCTTTGTACTTCAATGATTATATATTTACTCTATACGAGAGATTTTTATTACAAACTCAATATTTGTTATTAAGAAACTTAAGGTTGTGGAACCTTGAGTTGGGATTTTTTTACATTATGTAAGGGGGAGCAAGTGTCCAATGAAGGAACTTGCAGTGTATTGAATCTTGGAAGATTAGTGAAACTCTTGGAGAAGCTCTGAGAACAGGACGTAGGTCAAAGTGGTTGTAGCCGAACCAGTATAACTCCTAGTGTACATTTCAATGCTATTTCTCCTAGCTCTTAACTACTTTAAATTTCCAGTCAATTTTTTATATATGAAACGAATTTTCTGTGTTCACCCAATTCATCCCTCTTAGGTGAAACGCTTGCATTAACTTCGTGTACCATAATTGAAATATCATTACTTAGCCACAAGCCATGCAATGTGCACTGATGGTGATGTAGGAGAAGAAAAAAATGGAATAACATTTTAAAGCCATGGTCAAAGCCAAATTTTAAAGGCAGTATGTGGTAACCCAATTTTAAAGCCATTATATTGTAAGAAAGTGGCATTAACATGAGGCTGGGCTGCATGTCATGTGTTAACCATGTAATTATACATGAAGGAACCACCTATCACACTGCAAGCCAACCCTTAACCTACCTAAAGACAAACTAATTAAGTCCCTTACTGGCCTCCTTCTGGGGTGCTAAAACACTCTAGTCACATGATCATAGTTGGCAAAGAAAGCATAAGGCTCGTTCCGCTTCACCACCAAATATTGAACAATCAGAACCACATTTGGTGTGTTTGATGAGGCTAAAATGCAGTCCACACTTCATCCGCCATGTCCCTATAAAGAACCACTTCGATCAAGTTTATTCCTCCAATGTGCAAAAAAACAAATTATTTACATTCAAGGTAAAGGTTAAACATAGGTGTATTAAGAAGATTAAAGCTAATAGGAGTCACTGTTTGTCCTCAACAACGAAGGTGAACTTGCGATTTAGGATATCATCTTCCCACAACCAAGACAACTATACTTTCATATACAATATTCCCTTAACGTCTATGCCATAACAATAACATTAAGTTAAACGAATCATAACTTTAATGGCTACATTGATAATTAGATATCTATAACTACCTCCCCTGCACCATCCCTATAGTAATGTTGGGAATGCTAACAAACTTAAAGCAATGGTCCTAAGTCTCTAATGAAAACAAGTTGACCACACTTGTGGGCTGCAACAAAAAGTGGAACAATTTTGAACCACTATTTGCTTTCACAAACAGCAAAGTCCCTAACATCACACATGTTTTCTAGACAAATGTGTTCAAGAAAGTACTCAAACGTTTCTCTCCCCTCCATCCTCAAGATTACGTGTTTGTTCTTAAGGGAAATGATGAGGACAAAAAGGACAAAAATACATGAATTCCAATAACAAATGAAAAGAAGGATAAAAATACATAATAAGCCCTCACAACTTATAGCATTTCATCATACACGATTGCGTCCATAGAAACAACCTTCTTTGGGCACCCCCAATCACGGTTAGCTACATCATAATCTATCCTTAGATACACTCTATCGACCTTGACCAAAACCCTTTAAAATGTAAAGTGAGGCGAAACCTCATCAAGGAACTCGTACTTTTGTGCCATCATAGGATTATCGAACACAGTAGAAGCAAAACAAATGAGTGGCCCAAATGTGTCAAATACACCCAACCCTTCGTAGAATGATATACATACTACCATTAATAACCACAACTTAACCACAGTTTATGTAATTAAACCCCAGCAACCCTAAAAAAACACCTCATCTCCTCACCAATGATATAAAGAAGTTGAAATACCACATGTCACAAATATATAGTCCTTTGACATAGTGTTGCGTAATAGGGGCAAACAGAGGACTCTATCGAGAGGGAACATTAAAGGAAACCCATGGGCACTTCATGGGTATCGGTGAAATGCTTCAACAAAAAACCTGTAGGTAACCCATGGCTACGTGACAACCCCAACAAACAATCCAATGGAACCATACATGTGACATCATTTTCACACTTAACAGTGAGCATTAGAAATTTAAAAATCTGTTAACCACTCAAAAACAATATCGCGGTAAGCCCATTGGTGTAGGATGGCATCCATTGTTGCATATCAATTGATTAGTTCTTCAGTGACCATGGGTAATTTCACCCATTCACATAGTGGTAACTATAACCCCTATGTCAACATATGGTGGTTAGGGGAAGGTTTGTATAATCCCGCCTGGCTGGTTAGTATGTACACCCAACCCTTGATGTCCTAATACACCTAACCCTTGATGTCCCATTCTCTGGTCACATTCAAACTGACGACCATTTCATCTACACTCCACTAGCAATATCCCATATCCTAACCCCCAAATCACAAAATTATACCACACAATGGCAAAAGGGAAATCAACAATGCAGACCCAAGTGAAGGAAAAATGCGCTAGTAAAACCATAGTAGAGGAGAAGTAGGAGCCATTAAAGATAGTGGTATCTATGAAAGGAAAGAGGAAGCAATCGTAGGCTGCCCCATCCAAACCCCTCAACATATGTTGAAGAGGCTAGCAACCAGAATGAAGAAGGCAACGGAGCACACAGTTGACTTAGAATAGGAGGCATCACCGGTGACTATTAGTTTTGAAGATGAGTCCACGGCAGCGGACGTAGAAAAAGTGGTTCAAGCTGCCCTATAGCCACCTGTTCTTGGGAGGGTGAAGAAGCAGAAGTCCCCTAAACCTGCACCCATAAGGCAAATGTAGTGCCACCCTCCTGCTTAGCACCCGGGGAGAGTGACAAAAGCATTAATGGCAGCCACTATAGTGGAGGCTCCTGTTGCTAAGACCAATGTTGAGGAATCCAACCAAATCGCCGGAACTTGGAACCCCTATCGTACCAACATCAACAGACTCTTTGAATTTAGGCACAAACAAAGATAAGTATAACATGAAATTTGCCCATAGAAATTTTTTCTCTGTAGTTTCTGTCGATATGTCAAAACTGTTGACTTCAACCAGCTATAACATGACTATATATCTTGGACAGATTTAGAAAAGGCTAAAAGTATTAACAAGCTACAGCCCAAAAATGGTGAGGTACTTTTATTGTAACTTGGAGTCTTTTTCGGTATATCGAGTGGCTCTTTGTGGAGGAAGTACCTGGAAACTATGGTGAGGGCAAAGCCTATTAGACAAACTCCCGTGGACATCAATTCTCTATTGGGCACTAAAGATCTTGTGGGCCATCAGCCAACGCCCTTTAACCCTAAAGATTTACCATTTGCTAAGTAGCAGTGAAGACTATCCAAGGTAGCTGAAACTCAAGTCAACAGAGTTGCCAGACCATAATAGGGTCATTCACTGCATTTACTTTAGCTATCTAGTGAACAAGTGCCATAACTACTCGCACATAAATAACTATGACTACCCTATGTTGGCCTCCATTGGGGCAAATGAAAAGATAGACGTTGGCATAATGATCTTTGATGAGATGCAGAAGGAGGTTGACTCGAAGTCCATTCAAACTTCACTTCTATACCCTCAACTCATGTCATACATTTTGTCAACTCATAACATCCCTTACATGAAGGAGGATAATCGAGTTTGCATGATCCCTGAGTTTGATAGGTCACCCTAACCAGATTGCACATCATGTTGCCTAGTTCCTCTGCTCAACAATCATGTCAAAAGGTCAAGGGAAAGGGTAAAGGTAAGGCAGAGGTGCCTTCTGAACCTGTTCCCACTATTGGCCCTGTCATTTTGGCCGATGCTGTTAAGAATATCTTTGCCTAAGAGCTTACTGCTTTTCAAGCTGCATAAGCTATACCTCTATAGTAGTTGTTTGCAAAGAGTTTGCGTCATTTGAAGATCAGCTATTCAAGAAAACCAATGTGGTTGTCATCGATGCCTTCAAAGTCATTGATTCTGTTATGGACGCTTTGAGTGTAGGGGATAAGCATCTAAGTAAGGTTACAATGGCCAATCGTACGCGGATTGAAAGGTACGAGTCTATGCTGTAAGAGCTAGTTGACGCTGTGGTGGGGTTTCCTCAAAATAACCATGGTTATGGGAATGACATCGCTGGTTCATTTGAGGTATACATTATCGCCGATGAGTCTCCTCAACCTAATTTTCAGGATGACCCTTAGCTACTCAAGGGCCTAATTCTAAGGCTGACACCCAAGGTGAAGCTTAGCACCCTTGCTTTGACGAATTGCATGCCCTTGCCACTGAACCTACTGAGGAGGTGTCTCACTCATCCAGTCAAGCTACTCAAGCCACCCACAATGTCATTAACTCAATGTCTTCTCATTATGAAAATGTGGCATAACTGGCATGGGAAACAACTGAGGAAGTTGGTCTTCCAACTATGTCGGAACCCTTTGTACAAACGGTGGCAAGTCCCTTAACTCCTGTGGGTGTAATGCAAACCATGCCAATCACATTAGTTGGGTTCTCCCCACTAGCCGCTCCTTTCAGACCATTCCCTCCTCTTTGTGACATGAACCTTCCCATGCCCCCTTCAACTTCTCAGCCCCATTCGCCTAGTACGTCAGAACAACCAAAACATGATTAGTGCTCGTTCACCACAAGCATACGTTTATGTTTTTATAACTTTTTGAATTATCCATAACACTTGCTTATAATGTTAAAAGTAGCATCGACATCTTTATGTTTCTTATTTGACGGGACAAATCAGCTTATATTTTCATTGTGTTTGTTTTTCACCTACTTTATGTTGTCATTACCGTCACTACCCATAAATTACCTATGGGTAACTATGAACCACGGGACGCCATGTTACCACCTTTAACTATATATGAAAGGTGGTGAGTCATGGTTGTTGCATATGCCATGTTTACATCATGTCCTAAATAATGCAACCATAGGACACTAATGGGCACGATATAGGTCCAATATTTATTAGGAACACATCATAATCATGATGTAACCGTTACTATCGCACGAGTTGCCTGTCATCACACCGCTTCTTTTCACGATTACCCATAACCACACAAAAGGTATGCACTATATGCATAGGGCTCATTCATCATAATGAAAATTCATCGACTAATGCTTCTTAACCACCATGTGCCACAAGGTGCACACTATTAACTCCTAGTTCTTTCATACGGACATAACCATAAAAAACACACGCCATATGGTAGGTAAGCAATGGTAAACAACAAAAAACACATATCACTTTCAGGCTTCACAAAAAATACATTTTACATTACTCAAACATGCACCCACCCATTTGTCCGTGATATTCAATCTTAACACACATGCACCATATTACATAGACCGCACCCACAACCAATACAGTCGATTCAATATTTTACTCCTCCAACCAGTACAGCCACCCCTATACCTCATCACACTATTCTTTTCCTGTTGAAGATTATCCATACATTTTTAAAATGTTTGAAAGGCTTCATCTTATAAATGGAAGATCTAGGATTCACCTGTCAATAAAGAGAGTTAATCGACAACATTCCATATACAATAGCCTACTGAGTAAGATAGAGGAAGGAGCTAACCGCAACAGATGCCTCCTATGTACCATCATCACCGACAACTGAATCTATGCTACAGTCCCACCTAAAATTGTGCCCGTCCTCCCCATACAGGATGTCAAACACTGTCACCCAATCCACCTTCATCTGCTTCACCTAATGGAAGATGCCATTCTTCCCTTTGACGCCGCATCCAGGCAGCCTTTCTTCTATCTTTAGTTCTAGATAAACCAAATAACCAGGTCTGAACTCACTATCATCAATTTTGTCACCTTTGAGAGCCATCTCTACTAACAAATCCATAAGCACGTCCTTCGCTTTAGGGGTCCACATGCAACATTGATGCCCATTTCCTTCCACCCAACCACTGTCCGCTGCTCCATCGTCCTACATCGACCTACTAAATTTATCCTTCCAATAGCCCCCTACCGTTGTCTCACCAAGGGAACAAACCTGTTCGTGCCCTTTATAAAATCATGGATCTCCAACAATTCACTGTGGGTATGTGTGTAACGTAAAGTTGAAATAATTTTTTATATTTAGGGGTAAAATAGTCTTTTGCCACATTTTCCTACATTATTTTCTTTTAACCAAACAAAAATTTTCTGATCAACCAATTTTATTTTCCACTGTTAACCAAACACGTTGGAGGAAAAATATTCTCGCTCCCCTTCCTCTTTATTACTTTCCTTTCCCACTAATTCCTGGAACCTAATGGGCCCTAAGACAACTTGTTCTTCCCTCTTTCCCTTCTCTTCTCTCTTCTCTCTTCTTCCTTGTCATTTTTCTTTTATGTCTCTACTCTTCACTGACTCAAATGAAAGACAGGAACAGAAAGAAATGGCTTTAAGTGACCTCAAGACATTAATAAATCAAATTTGATAATTCAGTATGTTCATATATTATTTTATTGCCTCCTCATAATCCAATGGCCACTTATGCTTTTTGCTTTCTATCTTCCACAAGATTAGCCACTTAGCTTCCGAGGAACCTTGTAATTTTCTTCTCAGATGCTTTATTAGATAATATAAGCCTAATTCCTCCACTAAAGTGAATTCCATCTCTTACAAATTCGTTTTGAGAATCATTTAATTTTATGACCAATGTGATATCATTGAAAACTCACTTTTATTAGGAAGTAATCCTTCAATTTTTCTCTAGCTCATATTGGGGCTTTAAGCATTTTTCCCATAATTTACATGAAAAAGACTTATTTTTGGATAAAATGCCCATAATATATTCTTTAAGATAAAATTTCCGTTTCTATGGCATGAAACCTTTCTACAAACTCAAATTAACCTTAAAATTAAATTCCCATATTTTTTCCCATTATTTGAGGCCTCCTAGTATTAATTAAATTTGTCTAATTATCTTTTAATTAACAAAAATTCTAATCATTCTTTATAGTTCCTTTTTTAGGTAAGTTTTCTCATTTATACCTCAATTAAGCCTCAAAAATAGTTTGAAAAATTATTTTCTACCTTCCTATGTCCCTAGGGATTCTCCTTGAATTTTTGGGCGTAATTTCCAAAATTACCCTTATGGACCTATAATTTTCACAAATTATACTTTTGCCTAAACTTGGGATGCTCGATATGCAATGTTACCATCATCTATTCTTTAGAAACATAAGTGAGACTTCTGCTCAACTAGGCTTAGTAGCTTACTTATTTCAAGTTAATTGTTAAACTACTAGGCTCAAAATTTGGGATATGACATCTATCTTTGTTTTAACATACTACTATATAATATAGATTCTACTACTCTAAAGGACGTCCGTTTTTAAAAAAGGAAAGCAAAAAATATAGGCAGCGGCATTTTTGTAATTTTGGGTGGGAACATGATAGCTTTAGACATCCCCAATTCAAATAGGGATGTCTAAGGTGTGACTTTAGAGATTTTAGACGTCCCTATTTGAATTGGGAACGTCTAAAGTTAATTTTTTTTTAAAATTCAGTGTGTCCTTGTACATGATTCAGGGACACCATTTATATATAGAATCATGTACATGGATGTCCTTTGGCATCCCTAATATATTTGGGACACCAAAGGGCATCCCTAATTGTTTTTTAAAAAAGAAAATTTTAACTTTAGACATCCCCAATTCAAATAGAGACATCTAAAGTGTGATTTTAGAGACTTTAGATGTCTCTATTTGAATTGGGGAGATCTAAAGCAAAAAAAAAAAAAAAGCTAACTGGACAACTTTAGGTGTCCCTAAATTAAATTTAGGACGCAATAACAATTCAAATTTAAACGAACAGTTTTTATTTATCAGTTTTATGCTCTTACACTCATCTTTCTCTTGTTCTTGATTTAAATGGAAGACTCTTCCCATCGTCGCAACCACAAGAAGAACCACTACCACCACATCTTTTAACTCTTGCTTCTTCTTCTTTATATGCTTTTTTTACTCTTTCTTCTTGCTTTCTCTCTCTTTTTTTCACCTCCAAATTTGTTATGCTTTCTTACCATTTTTTATTATTTTATTTTCTTTCTCTTTTTCCTTTGGGTTTCCCTTCTATTTTATCTTATAACTTGAGTTGTTATAGCTTGTAGATTGAGACTCTGAAACATGCTTCATGGTTACATTCCCGCTGAGAAAATGAGGTTCATCTCTCCCTGTCACTTTTCTCTATTCATTATTACGAGAAAATGAATTTGAATAATAGGAGATAAGTTTTTTACAACTAATTCCTCTTATTGTTATCATCTTTTGCCTATGAGATTTCAACTTTGGAGTTATTATTGTGTATATTTTTTATTTGGAGTTTAGATACTAGATCTGTAATTTTATTGACGATAATCTATAATTCTGGTTTCAAATACTGTTTAGTTCAGATCTGTAATATAAACAATTTTTTTTTTAAAAAAAAGAACTTTAGACGTCCTCGCACTTTAGATGTCCCCATTTTAAAGTGAGGACGTCTAAAGTGTCAGTGTAGCACTTTAGAAGTCCCTTTTTAAAATAGGTTAAAAAGGGACGTCTAAAGTCCAGATTTTAGGCGTCCTTTTTTTTACCGATGTTATTGTCATTTTTTACTATGTCACTCATATAGACATTCCATTGTTTTCAGATTTTAAAAAGCCTAACAAAGAGACGTTAAAAGCGTTTTTTGTAGTAGTATAAGAGCAATAGCGGTTAAATGCTTCAATCAGGAGGTAGGTGCAAGTTTAAATCGAGAGATGCACATTTAATTTTCTCCATTGGTCATCTTATAATTAAAATATGCACCTAAACACCAGCCTGGCACAATCAACACGAAAACAAATAATAGATGTTTCATGTTATTAATGTTGTTGTCACTTTTACATTCTTTTATAATGTTTATGGTTACTTTTGCATCCAAAAAAAGGGTTAAGGGCATGTTTTTTTTCACTTTTGGCATAAGTTAATGGGTATTTTAACACATTAACCCTATATTTAATTTTAAAGATTAATTTAGAGTAAATATGAAAAATATAATAAACCACATAAATATTGTGGAAGAACTCACAAAAGCCCACTAGATTGTTGATAACTAATCCATAAATATGGTGGAAGAACTCACAAAAGCCCACTAGATTGTTGATAACTAACATATTGGTGACTCCTTTATTGACCCAAGAGCCTTACTCATCCATCAAAGCTTGATGGGTCCATTAACTATTTTCTACGGGAGTTGATAAGGTCAGATATATAATTGAAAGTAAACTTTGATGAGAGAGTTCTTCATTAAATGCAATTAATGTTTAACTTGATGTATATGGGTTTGGTTGAATATGAGTCGTTGTTTCTTGGGAACGCTTATATAATGATCCAAAATATTTCAAAATGAATTTCTTAGTATTAGAGGCTAGAATGTGTATCTTCATTAATAATTTTCATAATCAATCTGTGTTAAGTAACACAAGTGAGTTATTACACATCAAGTACCACAACATTGTTCAGGAAAGCAACAAATTAAAAACTACACTTTGATAGGAATAGCTCTTAGAGGTTGAGCCTTATGCAACGTAATACCATAGTTTTGACTCATATCCATGTCCTCTAGCTTTAGCCCATCAGGGACATTCCAATCAAAGTGATATATAAGAGAGGCCAATGTAAGGCCAAGTGCCCTTGAAGCCAAGGGCAAGCCAGGGCAAATCCTCCTTCCAGCACCAAACGGAATAAACTCAAAATCTGTACCCTTAAAATCAATCTCACTTTCCAAGAACCTCTCAGGAAGAAATGAATTATGGTCATCCCATATGCTCGGGTCTCTTCCCATTGCCCACACATTTGCTATAATCTGTGCATTTTTGGGCACTAAGAAACCACATAACTCTACATCACAATTTGCCTTGTGGGGTAGTAGAAGTGGTGCTGGTGGGTGTAGTCGTAAGGTCTCTTTTATTACAGCTTGTATGAAAGGTAAGTTTGAGAGCATAGACTCTTCAAGTTTAACACTACTCTTTCCAAGAACTTGTTGGAGTTCTTTTCTTGCTTTTGCCATTTTATTTGGATTCCGTATTAGTTCTGCCATTGCCCATTCTAGTGTGCTTGATGTTGTATCTGTCCCTGCCACAAATAAATCCTGAAACATCATGCAATAATGATCAAGTTATGTTGGTGTCACCTGCAAAAGCACAACAAAATATATAGTTTGAGGCGTGTTTGAAGACACTATCCTTAGGAGATATTTTGTAGCCCTTTAGAAAATCTGGAAGTGTTACTCCCCAGATTAACAAACTCTTCCTACAGCAGGAACATAACATGGTAACTTTGAAGAAGAGAGAGAAGTGGAGCTCGGGGATAGAGCTTGATGTCACTTGACCTTGGACCCTTTGACCTCTATTCTACTGAGTTTACATTGTAGATTGCCTTTTATTGGAAGAAAACATTTGACTGTTGAGCAGCGATATGGCCATTAAAGATAGCTTAATGACAATGAAAATGATAGGTACAAAACCCAGATTATTGGTGGTTTAATATAATAAATAAATTTAAATATCATAAAAATCGGTCAATTAAAGCACATTAAAGCTCCAACAGTCTTGGCCTTTTTACTAACTCAAACTCACATTTTATTATACTCTTAAGTGTTCCCGATCTTAAGCAATATTAGACTTTTTACCTTTGACACACTCATGCACTTTTTTCAAGTTAATTATTTAATATGTGCAATTTACATAAAAAAAAGTAATTTATACAAAGTGAATTTTTTTCAAAGTGAGTTAAAAAAGAAAACCAGAGTGTTTTAAGTCAATTTATTTTGAAGAAGAAATATTCAAATTAAATTTAAACAATTATACTCACCAGGAATAAATGAAGAACATCAGCGCGGCTCAATTGTGAAGATTCATCTTGGATGATATCGAGAAATGAACCCAACACGTCATTGTAATCTTTGGACTTCATGTTCGAACCTCTGAAACTCAATCTCTCTTCCAAAATATCATCAAAAAGCTTATATAGCTTTTTATAGTATGTGCTTGTCCTCCCACGAACTCCTTGTGGATCCAGAAAACTCAAAACAGGAAAAAGATCAGAAACATTAGCCCTTCCAGTTTCATCTGTGACCCCAATCACCAACTTCTTATATTCATTAGTCTCATCAGAACCATAACAAGCAAAATCCATGGAGAAAAGCATGCTGGATATTGTATTGAGAACTGTGGTGAATGCAGCCTCAGCGAGATCTACAGCCTCACCTTTAATGGAATATTCATGGACGTGGTTGATCAAGTCCTCAACCTTTCTTTGGCGTAGAAAATGGGTGGAATCAAGCGTCACAGTGGAGAATAGTTTTATAACACAAGCTCGTCTAAGGGCTCTCCACTGAGGCGAAATAGGAAGCCATCCCACGGAGAATTTGTGGTGGTCAAGGGCTCGAGCACTGTCAGGGAAGGCTCGACTAGAGAAGTCTAGGTCGTGTTTGTGAAAAGCTTCTTTGGCTATTTCTGGAGAAGAGATAACTATGGTGGTTCTTGTGCCTAACTTGAGTGACATAATGGGTCCATAAGATTTGGAGAGGTCGGTTATAGACAAGAGAGGGACGGAGCCGAGCTGTAAGATGTTTCCAATGATAGGGTAGGGACGAGGCCCTGGTGGGAACTTGAGTTTGTGGGATTTGTTAGAAACATGTTTGAAGAATATGAGGTAGATGAGAAACGATGCAAAGAGAACGTAAGTTAGAATAAGGACTTCAGTTGGGTTTTCCATGGTTTCTTTCGTTCTTTCCCTTCGGCTATCACTACTCTATTTAAAGAAGTAATAATGTGCGGAGTCTTTCTTGATCACTCGGAAATTTTATTTTGCTTTCTCAGATGTAATAACTACTTTGAACTAAGTTGCCTCATTTCAAGATTGAATATAATAATTTGATCAACAGATTGAAATTTAATTTGATATGAATTTTTTTTAAATATGAAGAATTTAATATTTTATCAAAAAATAAAATAATAATATATCATTCTAAAAGCGCCATATTTTCAAACAAAATTAATTCTTAAAAGTTAGTATAAAATAAAAACTTTAAATCTAAGCCATTAATAAAAGCCAAAGATCTCACTGAAAATAGTGAGGTCACTCATGAGTGAAGACACCACATGCACAAGGGTTAACATCCAATCCACACCATTTGTGTGTATGTATCAATAATGATCTATTTTAACTCTTCAACTGGCTCTCCGTAAAATGGATTACTCCATTCAATACAAAATATGGTTTCTTTCAACTAGCTACCTCATCATTAGAACTAAAAAATATAGGTTAAATAATTAAATGTCTCAAATTAAAACTTTTTCACCAATTTTATCCCTATTAATAAAGTTTTCAAGGAGGGAGAAAATCAAGGAATCACAATTAAGTATTAATTTTAGTGGCAAATAGGTAAATAAGCATGAATTATTCTAAGTGACTTATACTATGGAGGGAAAAAAGTCCTTCTAAGTGTCTCATTTCTAGATTGAATATAATAATTTGATTGAGAGATTGAAATTTAATTTGGTTTGAATTTTTTTTTTGAAATATGAAGAATTTAATATTCTATCAAAAAATAAAATAATAATATATCATTCTAAAAGTGCCATATTTTCAAACAAGATTACTTCTTAAAAGTTAGTATAAAATAAAAACTTTAAATCTAAGCCATTAATAAAATCCAAAGATCTCAATGAAAATAGTGAGTTCACTCATAAGTGAAGACGCCACATGCACAAGGGTTCCATTCCACACCATTTGTGTGTATGTATCAATAATGATCTGTTTGAACACTTCAACTTGCTCTGCGTAAAATGGATTGCTCCATTCAATACAAAATATGGTTTCTTTGAACTAGCTACCTCATCATCTGTTGGCGTCAGCATCTAAATTCACCTAGTGCTCTGCAGATCCTATCAGCAGCGGTACCTACAAAGAAAATGAATAATCTGAGTCACGTTCAAGGACGCTGTCCGTGAGAGCTATTACGCAACCACCGGCTAAGAGGAAGTGGCACTCCC
This sequence comes from Inga leiocalycina, assembly GCA_963242795.1. NCBI lineage: Eukaryota > Viridiplantae > Streptophyta > Magnoliopsida > Fabales > Fabaceae > Inga > Inga leiocalycina. The sequence goes on from OY725324.1 coordinate 48,171,327, forward strand.
CAGGATAAAACGGATCCATCCTGCAAAAACAGGGTGAGCAGAACAACGAAATATAATAGAACTCAGCAAGCAAAAATCAGAGGAGGCTGTAGGAGAGAAGTGCTCTAAGGCTCTTTCATTTTTTTTTTCATCTCCTTTGAACTCTTGCAGACACAGCCTTTTAGAGGCTTCACACACTCATATGCTGGGCAACACCTTAATCATATTTTAAAAACTAAAATCTTGTGAATGTTGGTGGCTATATAAAACATTGGCTATGAAATAAGAGTGCTTTATGACCATGAATATACTCCTTATTAAAAGCAATAAAGATAAATGAAGAGATCCGTCTATGCATTTGAACAATTACAATGCCCAGCTTCTCTCAATTAATGGCTATTGTAAAAGATATTTTTGGTAAATACTTATTTATTCCAAAAATACTTTCAATATTTCCATAAAACATATGATAAAAGGTGCCTAGTCCATATTTAACTTGCACACAAGAGGTGAGGAGATATTGCTGGATTTCAACCGGTGGCCCATTGTTGTGCGAATTTATTCCTCCTCTAAGTCCAAGATTACTTATAACCCGGACCCCCACAATCCCAAACAAAGTGGGACTTATTCCTTGTGACACACCCATACATTATTTCCAACATCATCAGAACAAAAAAATATAGGTTAAATAATTAAATGTCTTAAATTAAAACTTTTTCCCCAATTTTATCCCTGTTAATAAAGTTTTGAAGGGGGGAGAAAATCAAGGAATCACATTTAAGTATTAATTTTAGGGGCAAATAGATAAATAAGCATGAATTATTCAAGTGACTTATACTATGGAGGAAAAAAAGTCCTTCTAAGTATCTCATTTCTAGATTGAATATAATAATTTGATTGAGTGGTTGACATTTAATTTGATTTGAACTTTATATTTTTTTGAAATATGAATAATTTAATATTCTACCAAAAAATAAAATAATAATATATCATTCTAAAAGTGCCACATTTTCAAACAAAATTAGTTCTTAATAGTCAGTATAAAATAAAAACTTTAAATCTAAGCCATGAATAAAATCCAAAGATCTCACAGAACATAGTGAGGTCACTCATAAGTGGACACCAAATGCACAAGGGTTAACATCCAATCCACGCCATATGTGTGTTTGTATCAATAAGGATCGGTTTGAACTCTTCAACCTGCTCTCCATAAAATGGATTACTCCATTCAATCCAAAATATAGGTCTCTTTCAACTAGCTACCTCACCATCAGAACTAAAAATATAGATTAAATAATTAAATGTCTTAAATTAAAACTTTTTCCCCAATTTTATCCCTGTTAATAAAGTTTTGAAAGGGGGAGAAAATCAAGGAATCACATTTAAGTATAATTTTAGGGACAAATAGATAAATAAGCATGAATTATTCTAAGTGACTTATACTATGGAGGGAAAAATGTCCTTCTAAGTGTCTCATTTCTTGATTGAATATAATAATTTGATTGAGTGGTTGACATTTAATTTCATTTGAATTTTTATTTTTTTGAAATATGAATAATTTACATGATATCAAAACATAAAATAACAATATATCAATCTAAAAGTGCCAAATTTTCAAACAAAATTAGGTCTTAATAGTTAGTATAAAATAAAAATTTTAAATCTAACCCATGAATAAAATCCGAAGATCTCACTGAACATAGTGAGGTCACACATAAGTGGGCACCAAATGCACAAGGGTTAACATCCAATCCACGCCATATGCATGTTTGTATCAATAAGGATCTGTTTGAATTCTTCAACCTGCTCTTCATAAAATGGATTACTCCATTCAATCCAAAATATAGGTCTCTTTCAACTAGCTACCTCATCTTCAGAACTAAAAAATATAGGTTAAATAATTAAATGTTTTAAATTAAACCTTTTACCCCAATTTTATCCCTGTTAATAAAGTTTTGAAGGGGCAGAAAATCAAGGAATCACATTTAAGTATTAATTTTAGAGGCAAATAGATAAATAAGCATGAATTATTCAAAGTGACTTACACTATGGAGGGGAAAATGTCCTTCTAAGTGTCTCATTTCTTGATTGAATATAATAATTTGATTGAGTGGTTGACATTTAATTTCATTTGAATTTTTATTTTTTTGAAATATGCATAATTTACATGCTATCAAAAAAAAATAATAATATATCAATCTAAAAGTGCGAAATTTTCAAACAAAATTAGTTCTTAATAGTGAGTATAAAATAAAAACTTTAAATCTAAGCCATGAATAAAATCATCTCACTGAACAAAGTGAGGTCACTCATAAGTGGACACCAAATGCACAAGGGTTAACATCCAATCCACGCCATATGCGTGTTTGTATCAATAAGGATCTGTTTGAACTCTTCAACCTGCTCTCCCTAAAATGGATTACTCCATTTAATCCAAAATATAGGTCTCTTTCAACTAGCTACCTCATCGACATAACTAAAAAATATAGGTTAAATAATTAAATGTCTTAAATTAAAACTTTTTCCCCAATTTTTTCCTTGTTAATAAAGTTTTGAAGGGGGAAGAAAATCAAGGAATCACATTTAAGTATTAATTTTAGGGGCAAATAGATAAATAAGCATGAATTATTCAAAGTGACTTATACTATGGAGGAAAAAAAGTCCTTCTAAGTATCTCATTTCTAGATTGAATATAATAATTTGATTGAGTGGTTGACATTTAATTTGATTTGAACTTTATATGTTTTTGAAATATGAATAATTTAATATTCTATCAAAAAATAAAATAATAATATATCATTCTAAAAGTGCCACATTTTCACACAAAATTAGTTCTTAATAGTCAGTATAAAATAAAAACTTTAAATATAAGCCATGAATAAAATCCAAAGATCTCACTGAACATAGTGAGGTCACTCATAAGTGGACACCAAATGCACAAGGGTTAACATCCAATCCACGCCATATGCGTGATTGTATCAATAAGGATCTGTTTGAACTCTTCAACCTGCTCTCCATAAAATGGATTACTCCATTCAATCCAAAATATAGGTCTCTTTCAACTAGCACTACTACAAAAAAGTAAAGCTGTGGCGCTTATAATTGCATTAACTGTGGCGCTAGAAAAGTGCCACATATCTAGATGCCACTAAAAAAAGCTGTGGCGCTTGGAAGCGCCACAACATTTTAAAATTTTTTTTAAAAAAAAATACCCTCCTGTGGCGCTTGTTTGAGGAAGGGCCACAGGAGGGGGGCCTCCTGTGGCGCTTGCTCAAGCAAGCGCCACAGTAGGGGGGCCCTACTGTGGCGCTTGCTTGAGCAAGCGCCACAATAGGGTCTTTTTTTTTTTCTTCTTCTTCTTCTTTTTTTTCCTGTGGCTCTTTTTTATGCTTCCTGATTGTGAAATTTTATATAAAATGAGTGGATTTCGTGTTTATCATCTCCACAAATTGTCAAACTTTCTATTTTATATTTCAACCTATTATATATATATATATATAATTTTCATATTTAAAATTCAAGTTCCCCAACAATAATGTTCTTACATTAATACTCTCCAAAGGTAACATAAAAAATATCACAATACAAGAACTTGATATGTGAACACAGTACATCAACAACTAATTAAGTAAATTAAAATATTACTAAAAAACGCAAGCTTGTCGGCAAAAAAATTTAAACAAAGAAAAAAGGCAAACAAAACAAGCTAGGTTTTCATTCTTTCCTATTAAATTAGGAACAAAAAGGCAAACGTTATATTACGGTTTATCTTGACTAAAAAAAAAATTTAAACAAAGCAAGCTAGAATGAAATAGTCTTCTTCTTACAAATCTATTAATTGACCAGCGCAGGGAGTGGGAGACCACGTTGGTGATGCTAGCTTGAGTGACGAGTGAGCGTGTGGGTGTGTTTTTTAGTGTGAAGATGATAGGAAATGGAGGGAGGGGGTTGACGGATCCACTAAGAAGATGAGAAAGGGAAAGTAGTTTAATGGAGGAGAGAGTAGTTAAATAATTAAAGTGGAGTAGTAGTCAAAAAGAGAAGGAATGGGGGGCGGACACAAAACCACTACGCGGGAAATGAAATAATTGTGGTCAAAAAGAGAAGTTGAATTTTATTTTTTTTTTTAAAAAAAAGTGGGCAATTGTGGCGCCTAAATAATTAGGCGCCACAATTGCCTCTCTTCAGCTGTGGCGCCTAAGCATTAGGCGCCACAGCCGATCAACACATTAGCATGTGTGGCGCCTATTTAATTAGGCGCCACACATGCCCACATTTAAAAAAAAAAAAAATTTCAATGCTGCAGCTGTGGGGCTTGGTGGGTTAGGCGCCACAGCTGCTTTTATGGCCCCAAGTGTGGCGCCTGCGTAGGCAGGCGCCACACTAGGCCTCCTCAATTGTGGCACTTAATCTATTAGGCGCCACAGCTGGTAACGAAAATTAAAAAAAAAATTATAGAGGTAAAAAAAAAAAAAAGAGAAGCTGTGGCACTTGTTTAAAGAAGTGCCACAAAATGTGCGCCACCTTTTACCCTTTTTGTAGTAGTGTAGCTACCTCACCATCAGAACTAAAAATATAGATTAAATAATTAAATGTCTTGAATTAAAACTTTTTCCCCAATTTTATCCCTGTTAATAAAGTTTTGAAGGGGGGAGAAAATCAAGGAATCACATTTAAGTATAATTTTAGGGGCAAATAGATAAATAAGCATGAATTATTCTAAGTGACTTATACTATGGAGGGAAAAATGTCCTTCTAATTGTCTCATTTCTAGATTGAATATAATAACTTGATTGAGTGGTTGACATTTAATTTCATTTGAAATTTTATTTTTTTGAAATATGAATAATTTACATGATATCAAAACATAAAATAAGAATATATCAATCTAAAAGTGCCAAATTTTCAAACAAAATTAGGTCTTAATAGTTAGTATAAAATAAAAACTTTAAATCTAACCCATGAATAAAATCCAAAGATCTCACTGAACATAGTGAGGTCGCACATAAGAGGACACCAAATGCACAAGGGTTAACATCCAATCTACGCCATATGCATGTTTGTATCAATATGGATATGTTTGAACTCTTCAACCTGCTCTCCATAAAATGGATTACTCCATTCAATCCAAAATATAGGTCTCTTTGAGAACTAGCTACCTCATCTTCAGAACTAAAAAATATAGGTTAAATAATTAAATGTCTTAAATTAAAATTTTTTCCCGAATTTTATCCTTCTTAATAAAAGTTTTGAAGGGGGGAGAAAATCAAGGAACCACATTTAAGTATTAATTTTAGGGGCAAATAGATAAATAAGCATGAATTATTCAAAGGGACTTATACTATGGAGGAAAAAAAGTCCTTCTAAGTATCTCATTTCTAGATTGAATATAATAATTTGATTGAGTGGTTGACATTTAATTTGATTTGAACTTTATATGTTTTTGAAATATGAATAATTTAATATTCTATCAAAAAATAAAATAATAATATATCATTCTAAAAGTGCCACATTTTCACACAAAATTAGTTCTTAATAGTCAGTATAAAATAAAAACTTTAAATCTAAGCCATGTATAAAATCCAAACATCTCACTGAACATAGTGAGGTCACTCATAAGTGGACACCAAATGCACAAGGGTTAACATCCAATCCACGCCATATGCGTGATTGTATCAATAAGGATCTGTTTGAACTTTTCAACCTGCTCTCCATAAAATGGATTACTCCATTCAATCCAAAATATAGGTCTCTTTCAACTAGCTACCTCACCATCAGAACTAAAAATATAGATTAAATAATTAAATGTCTTAAATTAAAACTTTCCCCCCCAATTTTATCCCTGTTAATAAAGGTTTGAAGGGGGGAGAAAATCAAGGAATCACATTTAAGTATTAATTTTAGGGGCAAATAGATAAATAAGCATGAATTATTCAAAGTGACTTATACTATGGAGGAAAAAAAGTCCTTCTAAGTATCTCATTTCTAGATTGAATATAATAATTTGATTGAGTGGTTGACATTTAATTTGATTTGAACTTTATATTTTTTTGAAATATGAATAATTTAGTATTCTATCAAAAAATAAAATAATAATATATCATTCTAAAAGTGCCACATTTTCACACAAAATTAGTTCTTAATAGGCAGTATAAAATAAAAACTTAAAATCTAAGCCATGAATAAAATCCAAAGATCTCACTGAACATAGTGAGGTCACTCATAAGTGGACACCAAATGCACAAGGGTTAACATCCAATCCACGCCATTGCGTGATTGTATCAATAAGGATCTGTTTGAACTGTTCAACCTGCTCTCCATAAAATGGATTACTCCATTCAATCCAAAATATAGGTCTCTTTCAACTAGCTACCTCACCATCAGAACTAAAAATATAGATTAAATAATTAAATGTCTTAAATTAAAACTTTTTCCCCAATTTTATCCCTGTTAATAAAGTTTTGAGGGGGGGAGAAAATCAAGGAATCACATTTAAGTATAATTTTATGGGCAAATAGATAAATAAGCATGAATTTTTCTAAGTGACTTATACTATGGAGGGATAAATGTCCTTCTAATTGTCTCATTTCTTGATTGAATATAATAACTTGATTGAGTGGTTGACATTTAATTTCATTTGAATTTTTATTTTTTTGAAATATGAATAATTTACATGATATCAAAACATAAAATAAGAATATATCAATCTAAAAGTGCCAAATTTTCAAACAAAATTAGGTCTTAATAGTTAGTATAAAATAAAAACTTTAAATCTAACCCATGAATAAAATCCAAAGATCTCACTGAACATAGTGACGTCGCACATGAGAGGACACCAAATGCACAAGGGTTAACATCCAATCTACCCCATATGCATGTTTGTATCTATATGGATATGTTTGAACTCTTCAACCTGCTCTCCATAAAATGTATTACTCCATTCAATCCAAAATATAGGTCTCTTTGAACTAGCTACCTCATCTTCAGAACTAAAAAATATAGGTTAAATAATTAAATGTCTTAACTTAAAATTTTTTCCCGAATTTTATCCTTCTTAATAAAGTTTTGAAGGGGGAGAAAATCAAGGAACCACATTTAAGTATTAATTTTAGGGGCAAATAGATAAATAAGCATGAATTATTCAAAGGGACTTATACTATGGAGGAAAAAAAGTCCTTATAAGTATCTCATTTCTAGATTGAATATAATAATTTGATTGAGTGGTTGACATTTAATTTGATTTGAACTTTATATTTTTTTGAAATATGACTAATTTAATATTCTATCAAAAAAATAATAATAATATATCATTCTAAAAGTGCCACATTTTCACACAAAATTAGTTCTTAATAGTCAGTATAAAATAAAAACTTTAAATCTAAGCCATGAATAAAATCCAAAGATCTCATTGAACATAGTGAGGTCACTCATAAGTGGACACCAAATGCACGAGGGTTAACATCCAATCCATGCCATATGCGTGATTGTATCAATAAGGATCTGTTTGAACTGTTCAACCTGCTCTACATAAAATGGATTACTCCATTCAATCCAAAATATAGGTCTCTTTCAACTAGCTACCTCACCATCAGAACTAAAAATATAGATTAAATAATTAAATGTCTTAAATTAAAACTTTTTCCCCAATTTTATCCCTGTTAATAAAGTTTTGAAGGGGAGAGAAAATAAAGGAATCACATTTAAGTATTAATTTTAGGGGCAAATAGATAAATAAGCATGAATTATTCAAAGTGACTTATACAATGGAGGACAAAAAGTCCTTCTAAGTATCTCATTTCTAGATTGAATATAATAATTTGATTGAGTGGTTGACATTTAATTTGATTTGAACTTTATATTTTTTTGAAATATGAATAATTTAATATTCTATCAAAAAATAAAATAATAATATATCATTCTAAAAGTGCCACATTTTCACACAAAATTAGTTCTTAATAGGCAGTATAAAATAAAAACTTTAAATCTAAGCCTTGAATAAAATCCAAAGATCTCACTGAACATAGTGAGGTCACTCATAAGTGGACACCAAATGCACAAGGGTTAACATCCAATCCACGCCATTGCGTGATTGTATCAATAAGGATCTGTTTGAACTTTTCAACCTACTCTCCATAAAATGGATTACTCCAATCAATCCAAAATATAGGTCTCTTTCAACTAGCTACCTCACCATCAGAACTAAAAATATAGATTAAATAATTAAATGTCTTAAATTAAAACTTTTTCCACAATTTTATCCCTGTTAATAAAGTTTTGAAGGGGGGAGAAAATCAAGGAATCACATTTAAGTATAATTTTAGGGGCAAATAGATAAATAAGCATGAATTATTCAAAGTGACTTATACAATGGAGGACAAAAAGTCCTTCTAAGTATCTCATTTCTAGATTGAATATAATAATTTGATTGAGTGGTTGACATTTAATTTGATTTGAACTTTATATTTTTTTGAAATATGAATAATTTAATATTCTATCAAAAAATAAAATAATAATATATCATTCTAAAAGTGCCACATTTTCACACAAAATTAGTTCTTAATAGGCAGTATAAAATAAAAACTTTAAATCTAAGCCTTGAATAAAATCCAAAGATCTCACTGAACATAGTGAGGTCACTCATAAGTGGACACCAAATGCACAAGGGTTAACATCCAATCCACGCCATTGCGTGATTGTATCAATAAGGATCTGTTTGAACTTTTCAACCTACTCTCCATAAAATGGATTACTCCATTCAATCCAAAATATAGGTCTCTTTCAACTAGCTACCTCACCATCAGAACTAAAAATATAGATTAAATAATTAAATGTCTTAAATTAAAACTTTTTCCACAATTTTATCCCTGTTAATAAAGTTTTGAAGGGGGGAGAAAATCAAGGAATCACATTTAAGTATAATTTTAGGGGCAAATAGATAAATAAGCATGAATTATTCTAAGTGACTTATACTATGGAGGGAAAAATGTCCTTCTAATTGTCTCATTTCTTGATTGAATATAATAACTTGATTGAGTGGTTGACATTTAATTTCATTTGAATTTTTATTTTTTTGAAATATGAATAATTTACATGATATCAAAACATAAAATAAGAATATATCAATCTAAAAGTGCCAAATTTTCAAACAAAATTAGGTCTTAATAGTTAGTATAAAATAAAAACTTTAAATCTAACCCATGAATAAAATCCAAAGATCTCACTGAACATATTGACGTCGCACATAAGAGGACACCAAATGCACAAGGGTTAACATCCAATCTACCCCATATGCATGTTTGTATCTATATGGATATGTTTGAACTCTTCAACCTGCTCTCCATAAAATGTATTACTCCATTCAATCCAAAATATTGGTCTCTTTGAACTAGCTACCTCATCTTCAGAAATAAAAAATATAGGTTAAATAATTAAATGTCTTAACTTAAAATTTTTTCCCGAATTTTATCCTTCTTAATAAAGTTTTGAAGGGGGAGAAAATCAAGGAACCACATTTAACTATTAATTTTAGGGGCAAATAGATAAATAAGCATGAATTATTCAAAGGGACTTATACTATGGAGGAAAAAAAGTCCTTATAAGTATCTCATTTCTAGATTGAATATAATAATTTGATTGAGTGGTTGACATTTAATTTGATTTGAACTTTATATTTTTTTGAAATATGAATAATTTAATATTCTATCAAAAAAAAAATAATAATATATCATTCTAAAAGTGCCACATTTTCACACAAAATTAGTTCTTAATAGTCAGTATAAAATAAAAACTTTAAATCTAAGCCATGAATAAAATCCAAAGATCTCACTGAACATAGTGAGGTCACTCATAAGTGGACACCAAATGCACGAGGGTTATCATCCAATCCACGCCATATGCGTGATTGTATCAATAAGGATCTGTTTGAACTGTTCAACCTGCTCTCCATAAAATGGATTACTCCATTCAATCCAAAATATAGGTCTCTTTCAACTAGCTACCTCACCATCAGAACTAAAAATATAGATTAAATAATTAAATGTCTTAAATTAAAACTTTTTCCCCAATTTTATCCCTGTTAATAAAGTTTTGAAGGGGGGAGAAAATAAAGGAATCACATTTAAGTATTAATTTTAGGGGCAAATAGATAAATAAGCATGAATTATTCAAAGTGACTTATACAATGGAGGACAAAAAGTCCTTCTAAGTATCTCATTTCTAGATTGAATATAATAATTTGATTGAGTGGTTGACATTTAATTTGATTTGAACTTTATATTTTTTTGAAATATGAATAATTTAATATTCTATCAAAAAATAAAATAATAATATATCATTCTAAAAGTGCCACATTTTCACACAAAATTAGTTCTTAATAGGCAGTATAAAATAAAAACTTTAAATCTAAGCCTTGAATAAAATCCAAAGATCTCACTGAACATAGTGAGGTCACTCATAAGTGGACACCAAATGCACAAGGGTTAACATCCAATCCACGCCATTGCGTGATTGTATCAATAAGGATCTGTTTGAACTTTTCAACCTACTCTCCATAAAATGGATTACTCCATTCAATCCAAAATATAGGTCTCTTTCAACTAGCTACCTCACCATCAGAACTAAAAATATAGATTAAATAATTAAATGTCTTAAATTAAAACTTTTTCCACAATTTTATCCCTGTTAATAAAGTTTTGAAGGGGGGAGAAAATAAAGGAATCACATTTAAGTATTAATTTTAGGGGCAAATAGATAAATAAGCATGAATTATTCAAAGTGACTTATACAATGGAGGACAAAAAGTCCTTCTAAGTATCTCATTTCTAGATTGAATATAATAATTTGATTGAGTGGTTGACATTTAATTTGATTTGAACTTTATATTTTTTTGAAATATGAATAATTTAATATTCTATCAAAAAATAAAATAATAATATATCATTCTAAAAGTGCCACATTTTCACACAAAATTAGTTCTTAATAGGCAGTATAAAATAAAAACTTTAAATCTAAGCCTTGAATAAAATCCAAAGATCTCACTGAACATAGTGAGGTCACTCATAAGTGGACACCAAATGCACAAGGGTTAACATCCAATCCACGCCATTGCGTGATTCTATTAATAAGGATCTGTTTGAACTTTTCAACCTACTCTCCATAAAATGGATTACTCCATTCAATCCAAAATATAGGTCTCTTTCAACTAGCTACCTCACCATCAGAACTAAAAATATAGATTAAATAATTAAATGTCTTAAATTAAAACTTTTTCCACAATTTTATCCCTGTTAATAAAGTTTTGAAGGGGGGAGAAAATCAAGGAATCACATTTAAGTATAATTTTAGGGGCAAATAGATAAATAAGCATGAATTATTCTAAGTGACTTATACTATGGAGGGAAAAATGTCCTTCTAATTGTCTCATTTCTTGATTGAATATAATAACTTGATTGAGTGGTTGACATTTAATTTCATTTGAATTTTTATTTTTTTGAAATATGAATAATTTACATGATATCAAAACATAAAATTAGAATATATCAATCTAAAAGTGCCAAATTTTCAAACAAAATTAGGTCTTAATAGTTAGTATAAAATAAAAACTTTAAATCTAACCCATGAATAAAATCCAAAGATCTCACTGAACATATTGACGTCGCACATAAGAGGACACCAAATGCACAAGGGTTAACATCCAATCTACCCCATATGCATGTTTGTATCTATATGGATATGTTTGAACTCTTCAACCTGCTCTCCATAAAATGTATTACTCCATTCAATACAAAATATAGGTCTCTTTGAACTAGCTACCTCATCTTCAGAACTAAAAAATATAGGTTAAATAATTAAATGTCTTAAATTAAAATTTTTTCCCGAATTTTATCCTTCTTAATAAAGTTTTGAAGGGGGGAGAAAATCAAGGAATCACATTTAAGTATTAATTTTAGGGGCAAATAGATAAATAAGCATGAATTATTCAAAGGGACTTATACTATGGAGGAAAAAAAGTCCTTCTAAGTATCTCATTTCTAGATTGAATATAATAATTTGATTGAGTGGTTGACATTTAATTTGATTTGAACTTTATATTTTTTTGAAATATGAATAATTTAATATTCTATCATAAAATAAAATAATAATATATCATTCTAAAAGTGCCACATTTTCACACAAAATTAGTTCTTAATAGTCAGTATAAAATAAAAACTTTAAATCTAAGCCATGTATAAAATCCAAAGATCTCACTGAACATAGTGAGGTCACTCATAAGTGGACACCAAATGCACGAGGGTTAACATCCAATCCACGCCATATGCGTGATTGTATCAATAAGGATCTGTTTGAACTTTTCGACCTGCTCTCCATAAAATAGATTACTCCATTCAATCCAAAATATAGGTCTCTTTCAACTAGCTACCTCACCATCAGAACTAAAAATATAGATTAAATAATTAAATGTCTTAAATTAAAACTTTTTCCCCAATTTTATCCCTGTTAATAAAGTTTTGAAGGGGGGAGAAAATCAAGGAATCACATTTAAGTATAATTTTAGGGGCAAATAGATAAATAAGCATGAATTATTCTAAGTGACTTATACTATGGAGGGAAAAATGTCCTTCTAAGTGTCTCATTTCTTGATTGAATATAATAATTTGATTGAGTGGTTGACATTTAATTTCATTTGAATTTTTATTTTTTTGAAATATGAATAATTTACATGATATCAAGACATAAAATAACAATATATCAATCTAAAAGTGCCAAATTTTCAAACACACTACTATAAAAAACATTTTTAACGTCCTTTTTTTAGGCCTTTTAATGTCTGAGAACAAGGGGACGTCTATGTGAGCGACGTAGTAAAAAATGGCAATAACGTCCGTAGATAAAAGGACGTCTAAAATCTGGACTTTAGACGTCCCCAGTTTAAATTGGGGACGTCTAAAGTCCCACTATGGGACTTTAGACGTCCCTACTTTAAAGTGGGGATTTCTAAAGTCCACTTTAGAAGTCCCCACTTTAAAGTGGGGACGTCTAAAGTGTTTTTTTTTAAAAAAAAAATTCGTTTATATTACAGAACTGGACTAAACAGTATTTAAAACCAGAAATCATATATCATCGTCAATAAAATTACAGATCTAGTATATGAAATCCAAAATCTACACAATAATATTACAGATCTGAACTAAACAATATTTAAAACTAGAAATCATATATCATCGTCAATAAAATTACAGGTCTAGTATCTGAAATCCAAAATCTACACAATGATAACTCTAGAGCTGAAATCTCATAAACAGAAGATGATAACAATAAAATGAATCAGTTGCGAAAAACTTATCTCTTTCTATTATTAAAATTCATTTTCTCGTAATAATGAATAGAGAAGAGCAACAGGGAGAAATGTACCTCATTTTCTCAGTGGGAACGTAGCCATGAAGCATGTTTTGGAGTCTCGATCTACAAACCATAACAACACAAATTAGAAGATAAAATAGAAGGGAAATCCAAAGAAAAAAGAGAAAGAAGATAAAATAGTAAGAAACACAACAGATCTGGTGAAAAAGAGAGAGAGCAAAGAAGAAGTAAGTTTAAAAATAGTATATAAAGAAGAAGAAACAAGAGTTAAATGTGTGGTGGTAAGCATTATAGATCTGGTGAAAAAAAAAGAGAGAGAAAAGAAGAAACAAGTTTAAAAACAGCATATAAAGAAGAAGAAGAAAGTTAAATGTGTGGTGGTAGTGGTTGCGTTGATGAGAAAGAAGAGTGTGGATCTATAAAACTGACAAATAAAGACTGTCAGTACAGATTTGAATTGTTTTTTACGTCCCCAATTTAATTTAGGGACGTCTAAAATTATTTAGTTAATTTTTTTTTTTTTTTTAACTTTAGACGTCCCCAATTTAAAAAGGGACGTCTAAAGTCACACTTTAGACGTCCCCAATTAAATTAGGGACGTCTAAAGTTTTTTTTTTAAATAATTATGGACGCCTTTAGGCATCCCTGATATTAGGGACGCCACAGGCGTCCCTGATATAATATGAGCGACGCCACTTTAGGCGTCCCTCATATATGAGGGACGCCTAAAGTGGAGTCCCTCATATTATATCAGGGACGCCACTTTAGGCGTCCCTGATAACATGAGGGACGCCACTGATATTTAAGGGACGCCTTTTGACATCCCTAATATATATTAGGGACGTTAAAAGGTGTCCCTCATTAAAAAAAAAAAAAAATTTACTTTAGACGTCCCCAATTAAATTGGGGACGTCTAAAGTGACCAATAGACATTCCTGATTTAAAAAAAAAAAAAATTTAACTTTAGACGTCCCCAATTAAATTGGGGACGTCTAAAGTGACGTTAGACGTCCCTTTTTGAATTGGGGACGCCTAAAACTATTCAAATCTCACTCAGAATTACAAAAATGTCACTGCCATTATTTTTTACGTCCCTTTTTTAAAAAGGGACGTCCTTTAGGGTCGTAAAAGCAATGTTTTGTAGTAGTGACAAAATTAGGTCTTAATAGTTAGTATAAAATAAAAACTTTAAATCTAACCCATGAATAAAATCCAAAGATCTCACTGAACATAGTGAGGTCGCACATAAGAGGACACCAAATGCACAAGGGTTAACATCCAATCTATGCCATATGCATGTTTGTATCAATAAGGATATGTTTGAACTCTTCAACCTGCTCTACAAAAAATGGATTACTCCATTCAATCCAAAATATAGGTCTCTTTCAACTAGCTACCTCATCGACATAACTAAAAAATATAGGTTAAATAATTAAATGTCTTAAATTAAAAATTTTTCCCCAATTTTGTCCTTGTTAATAAAGTTTTGAAGGGGGAAGAAAATCAAGGAATCACATTTAAGTATTAATTTTAGGGGCAAATAGATAAATAAGGATGAATTATTCAAAGTGACTTATACTATGGAGGAAAAAAAGTCCTTCTAAGTATCTCATTTCTAGATTGAATATAATAATTTGATTGAGTGGTTGACATTTAATTTGATTTGAACTTTATATTTTTTTGAAATATGAATAATTTAATATTCTATCAAAAAATAAAATAATAATATATCATTCTAAAAGTGCCACATTTTCACACAAAATTAGTTCTTAATAGTCAGTATAAAATAAAAACTTTAAATCTAAGCCATGAATAAAATCCAAAGATCTCACTGAACATAGTGAGGTCACTCATAAGTGGACACCAAATGCACAAGGGTTAACATCCAATCCACGCCATATGCGTGTTTGTATCAATAAAGATCTGTTTGAACTCTTCAACCTGCTCTCCCTAAAATGGATTACTCCATTCAATCCAAAATATAGGTCTCTTTCAACTAGCTACCTCATCGTCAGAACTAAAAAATATAGGTTAAATAATTAAATGTCTTAAATTAAAACTTTTTCCCCAATTTTATCCCTGTTAATAAAGTTTTGAAGGGGGGAGAAAATCAAGGAATCACATTTAAGTATTAATTTTAGGGGCAAAATAGATAAATAAGCATGAATTATTCAAAGTGACTTATACTATGGAGGGGAAAATGTCCTTCTAAGTGTCTCATTTCTTGATTGAATATAATAATTTGATTGAGTGGTTCACATTTAATTTAATTTGAATTTTTATTTTTTTGAAATATGAATAATTTACATGCTATCAAAAACTAAAATAATAATATATCAATCTAAAAGTGCCAAATTTTCAAACAAAATTAGTTCTTAATAGTGAGTATAAAATAAAAAATTTAAATCTAACCCATGACTAAAATCCAAAGAGATCACTGAACATAGTGAGGTCACACATAAGTGGACACAAAATACACAAGGGTTAACATCCAACCCACGCCATATGCGTGATTGTATCAATAAGGATCTGTTTGAACTCTTCAACCTGCTCTCCATAAAATAGATTACTCCATTCAATCCAAAATATAGGTCCCTTTCAACTAGCTTCCTCACCATCAGAACTAAAAATATAGATTAAATAATTAAATTTCTTAAATTAAAACTTTTCCCCCAATTTTATCCCTGTTAATAAAGTTTTGAATGGGGGAGAAAATCAAGGAATCACATATAAGTATAATTTTAGGGGCAAATAGATAAATAAGCATGAATTATTCTAAGTGACTTATACTATGGAGGGAAAAATGTCCTTCTAATTGTCTCATTTCTTGATTGAATATAATAACTTGATTGAGTGGTTTACATTTAATTTCATTTGAATTTTTATTTTTTTGAAATATGAATAATTTACATGATATCAAAACATAAAATAAGAATATATCAATCTAAAAGTGCCAAATTTTCAAACAAAATTAGGTCTTAATAGTTTGTATAAAATAAAAACTTTAAATCAAACCCATGAATAAAATCCAAAGATCTCACTGAACATAGTGAGGTCGCACATAAGTGGACACCAAATGCACAAGGGTTAACATCCAATCGACGCCATATGCATGTTTGTATCAATAAGGATCTGTTTGAACTCTTCAACCTGCTCTCCATAAAATGGATTACTCCATTCAATCCAAAATATAGGTCTCTTTGAACTAGCTACCTCATCTTCAGAACTAAAAAATATAGGTTAAATAATTAAATGTTTTAAATTAAAACTTTTTCCCCAATTTTATCCCTGTTAATAAAGTTTTGAAGGCGCAGAAAATCAAGGAATCACATTTAAGTATTAATTTTAGGGGCAAATAGATAAATAAGGATGAATTATTTAAAGTGACTTATACTATGGAGGGGAAAATGTCCTTCTAAGTGTCTCATTTCTTGATTGAATATAATAATTTGATTGAGTGGTTGACATTTAATTTAATTTGAATTTTTATTTTTTGAAATATGAATAATTTACATGCTATCAAAAAATAAAATAATAATATATCAATCTAAATGTGCCAAATTTTCAAACAAAATTAGTTCTTAATAGTGAGTATAAAATAAAAAATTTAAATCTAACCCATGAGTAAAATCCAAAGAGATCACTGAACATAGTGAGGTCACACATAAGTGGACACAAAATACACAAGGGTTAACATCCAACCCACGCCATATGCGTGATTGTAACAATAAGGATCTGTTTGAACTCTTCAACCTGCTCTCCATAAAATAGATTACTCCATTCAATCCAAAATATAGGTCCCTTTCAACTAGCTTCCTCACCATCAGAACTAAAAATATAGCTTAAATAATTAAATGTCTTAAATTAAAACTTTTCCCCCAATTGTATCCCTGTTAATAAAGTTTTGAAAGGGGGAGAAAATCAAGGAATCACATTTAAGTATAATTTTAGGGGCAAATAGGTAAATAAGCATGAATTATACTAAGTGACTTATACTATGGAGGGAAAAATGTCCTTCTAAGTGTCTCATTTGTTGATTGAATATAATAACTTGATTGAGTGGTTGACATTTAATTTCATTTGAATATTTATTTTTTTGAAATATGAATAATTTACATGATATGAAAACATAAAATAAGAATATATCAATCTAAAAGTGCCAAATTTTCAAACAAAATTAGGTCTTAATTGTTTGTATAAAATAAAAACTTTAAATCTAAACCATGAATAAAATCCAAAGATCTCACTGAACATAGTGAGGTCGCACATAAGTGGACACCAAATGCACAAGGGTTAACATCCAATCGACGCCATATGCATGTTTGTATCAATAAGGATCTGTTTGAACTCTTCAACCTGCTCTCCCTAAAATGGATTACTCCATTCAATCCAAAATATAGGTCTCTTTCAACTAGCTACCTCACCATCAGAACTAAAAATATAGATTAAATAATTAAATGTCTTAAATTAAAAATTTTTCCCCAATTTTATCCCTGTTAATAAAGTTTTGAAGAGGGGAGAAAATCAAGGAATCACATTTAAGTATTAATTTTAGGGGCAAAATAGATAAATAAGCATGAATTATTCAAAGTGACTTATACTATGGAGGGGAAAATGTCCTTCTAAGTGTCTCATTTGTTGATTGAATATAATAATTTGATTGAGTGGTTCACATTTAATTTAATTTGAATTTTATTTTTTTGAAATATGAAAAATTTACATGCTATCAAAAAATAAAATAATAATATATCAATCTAAAAGTGCCAAATTTTCAAACAAAATTAGTTCTTAATAGTGAGTATAAAATAAAAACTTTAAATCTAAGCCATGAATAAAATCCAAAGATCTCACTGAATATAGTGAGGTCACACATAAATGGACACCAAATGCACAAGGGTTAACATCCAATCCACGCCATATGCGTGTTTGTATCAATAAAGATCTGTTTGAACTCTTCAACCTGCTCTCCCTAAAATGGATTACTCCTTTCAATCCAAAATATAGGTCTCTTTTAACTAGCTACCTCATCTTCAGAACTAAAAAAAATAGGTTAAATAATTAAATGTTTTAAATTAAAACTTTTTCCCCAATTTTATCCCTGTTAATAAAGTTAGGAAGGGGGGAGAAAATCAAGGAATCACATTTAAGTATTAATTTTAGGGGCAAATAGATAAATAAGCATGAATTATTCAAAGTGACTTATACTATGGAGGGGAAAATGTCCTTCTAAGTGTCTCATTTGTTGATTGAATATAATAATTTGATTGAGTGGTTCACATTTAATTTAATTTGATTTTTTTTTGAAATATGAATAATTTACATGATATCAAAAAGTAAAATACTAATATATCAATCCAAAATTGCCACATTTTCAAACAAAATTATTTCTTTATAGTCTGTATAAAATAAAAACTTTAATTCTAAGTCATGAATGAAATCCAAAGATCTCACTCAACATAGTGAGGTCACTCATAAGTGGAGACCAAATGCACAAGGGTTAACATCCAATCCACGTCATATGCTTGTTTGTATCAATAAGGATCTGTTTGAACTCTTCAACCTGCTCTCCCTAAAATAGATTACTCCATTCAATCCAAAATATAGGGCTCTTTCAACTAGCTACCTCATCTTCACAACTTACAAATATAGGTTAAATAATTAAATGTCTTAAATTAATACTTTTTCCCCAATTCTATCCCTGTTAATAAAGTTTTGAAGGGGGAGAAAATCAAGGAATCACATTTAAGTATTAATTTTAGGGGCAAATAGATAAATAAGCATGAATTGTTCTAAGTGACTTGTACTATGGATGGAAAAATGTCCTTCTAGGTGTCTCATTTCTTGATTGAATATAATAATTTGATTGAGTAGTTGACATTTAATTTAATTTGAATTTTTATATTTTTCAAATATGAATAATTTACATGATATCAAAAAATTAAATAATAATATATCAATCTAAAAGTGCCAAATTTTCAAACAAAATTAGTTCTTAATAGTTAGTATAAAATAAAAACTTTAAATGTAAGCCATGAAGAAAATCCAAAGATCTCACTGAACATAGTGAGGTCACTCATAAGTGGACACCAAATGCACAAGGGTTAACATCCAATCCACGCCATATGCGTGTTTGTATCAATAAGGATCTGTTTGAACTCTTCAACCTGTTCTCCCTAAAATGGATTACTCTATTCAATCCAAAATATAGGTCTCTTTCAACTAGCTACCTTATCCTCAGAACTAAAAAATATAGGTTAAATAATTAAATGTCTTAAATTAATACTTTTCCCCCAATTTTATCCCTGTTAATAAAGTTTTGAAAGAGGAGAAAATCAAGGAATCACTTTTAAGTATTAATTTTAGGGGCAAATAGATAAATAAGCATGAATTATTCTAAGTGACTTATACTATGGATGGAAAAATGTCCTTCTAAGTGTTTCGTTTCTTGATTGAATATAATAATTTGATTGATTGGTTGACATTTAATTTCATTTGAATTTTTATTTTTTTGAAATATGAATAATTTACTTGCTATCTATAATCAAAGAACATATCTTAAATATTGCAAGAGTTATTACCTTTGAATGTAATTATGCAAACTATCATCAAACAGCATATAATAAATATAGCAAGTTGGAAAAGCAGAAAGTTATGTCGTTAATGTTGAATATTTTGTTGTCAATATTAAGACAGGTATTGTTATTGGCCCTACAACTTTTTATTTTGACACTTTTCGCTGGGCATGTCTTTAATTGTTTGTTTGAGCCTTTCGCCCCCTTCCTCTCCTAGGTTAGTCATTTCTCAGTTACAAACTTCCAACTCTGAAGCACGCTGCCGAGGCTTTATCAAGTGATTGTCGTTCCCTTCCAATTGCCGCTTCGACCCCTTCACCCCCTTCCCCTCCTAGGCTAGTTGTTTCTCAGTTACCACCTTCTAACTCCAAAGCATGCCGCTAAAAGCTCTGTCAAGGGACTGTTGTTCCCTTCCAATCACTGCACCGTGCTGAGCCCTTCACCCCCTTCCCTCTATTTTTTGTTTTTTAAACTAAATCAAGGGTATTTGTGTCTTTGCCTCAAGATTTCAAATCCCAGATTCCTACAACTGCTTTGATCTGGGATCTATAGAATTGACCACACCATTTCGTCCTTTCCTAATTTTGACAGTATTTTCCAGAATTTTTCCATAGATAAATAAGCATGAATCATTCTAAGTGACTTATACTATATATAGAGGAAGAAGAGCCCTTTTGGAGAACATGACTTGCCAAATTTACTGAGTTTGACCGTTGTAGAAGAATAATCAACATACATGCATCTTGCAAGCACCTTATTGAGTTCTTGATTTCAATGTCGCCGCAATAAGAATTTTAATTTGAATTGTCATCTTTACTGACGACAAAAAATAATATTGTTTTCGTTCCAATTTATAAGATGCCTTCTAGAAGGTATTCTTGATATAAGATCTTTTGATAGTTTAAAAGAGCATTAAATATATATATATATATATATATATATATATGAGCACACACAGTACATTTCATTGGCACACACAGCAATCCCCTTCACTTGCTTTTATAACCAACTTCGTTCATTCTTTGGATGAGTAGGAGGAGCTCGGATCATTTGGGCCGTGTAGATGAGAAAACAAAAAATATAAAAAGATTAAATTTGGATCATTCAGATGAGATATGGATAGTCCATATTTAATCTTTTTATATATATTTTTTTAAAAACAATTGTTTTAATGGAAGGAGAATCTAAACTAAAAAAATAATATCTTAACTAACATTTTTTTTAAAAATCACCAATTAAAAAAATTTAAATCTAGATCGTCCAGATGGGCTGAGCTCTAGGATGAGCGGTAAACTGGCTCCCTTCCCTTCACTCAGTGTTTTTGTATTCTGAATAATTTACTTTCATATATTATAATTATAGACACGGACACACAGTACATTTAAAGAAAGACAGAGAAAAATTACAAGTATAAACTTGAAAAGTTATAACTCACAGTAGCACATATCATATGCAACAAATTTTATACATAGGTGAGGAAATATGTGTGCGCGCATGCACGTACTAATGAAATATTTGGTTGATTGGGGGAGGTTTCACTGTATTTGAAATTTTTTTATAAAATGAATTATCAAGTAAGGATGATATGAGTTACCATATGATTAATTTATTAATGTGGGTCTCACCTTACGTGTTTATGTCAAATTAAACAACTTTTAGGGACAATTTCATAAATTTAAGTTATAATTGAACTCGTTTGAAAAATCTCATGGTCTTATAACATATCATTTTAATTTCTGAAAAGCATATGTCATTTCTCCAATTAATTTTCTGATTTGGTTTGTTTCGCCAAATTTTCCATGTACAACAATATCATTGAAAAAAGACTGCTTGGAAGATCTCACTCACTCACACATACTCTCTCGTTCTTTCTCAATTTTACTTTTCTTTTCTTTTGCAAAAACAGCACACGCACACTCACACACGTGTAAAAGTGGAAAACTGAGCAGAATAAAAATCTAATGAATTAATAAAAAAAAAATTTGCAGATAAAAAACCCAATTTTGACTCTAGATAAAAGTAATTAATAAGAACATTACTATTCAGTAATATTTATAAATTTTTTGGCAAATATCACAGTCAGAAATTGTGGACATAATCTTG
The DNA here is from genome assembly GCA_963242795.1 of Inga leiocalycina. Taxonomy (NCBI): domain Eukaryota; kingdom Viridiplantae; phylum Streptophyta; class Magnoliopsida; order Fabales; family Fabaceae; genus Inga; species Inga leiocalycina. Next base: position 48,193,340 of record OY725324.1, read on the forward strand.
CACCCTGAAATTCAAGGGTGACTAGCATGAAATAGGAGAAAATCTCACATTCCATAAGCCTTACAAATAACAATATTTACCAAGAATCAATTTAAAATTCAAGGAGAGCATAGCCTAAACCCATCTCCATCTTATAGCAATCAAAACCATTTGCAACTAAAGCCATTAAAGTAAAGATACCTACATAAAGTGAGGTCCTTAAACAATGGCATAAGGAATACAACTGTCAATATGTGTGTGTCTATATATATAATATTTAGTTGATATATTTATATACAAAAATAATTGATATGTCAAACACGTGTATGTGGAAAAATATCGTGTTTGTCTTTGGCATCAACTTTGGTCCCATTTAAAGACATAAAACAGTGTCATGTCTTTATCACAAGGATAAGGCAAGCTGCCGGCATGGACTTCGCATTACTTAGAATGCATAGTCACAAACAAAATCATAATAATGGACAAATTTTTCCACTATTGGCATCACGCAAGATGGTGAAATTAATTACCTAAATTTTGGAATATATGAAAAATGTAGCGAGACCTAGCTTATATGTCAACTAATATGAAATAAGGAAGGGAAGAGGAAGATAAAGGAGGGAGAAGGCGGGAAATTAAAAAGAGGGAGGAAGCTGAAAAACATGGATTCAATCAATCAAATTTGCCTATCTAAAATTAGAAAACCTAGGACTATTTATAGAACTTTAGAAATATTTAAATAATAAGTCAAAACCCCAACTCTAATATTAAAAGATAAAATAATAAAGACAATCCCATGATAATAAAGATAATCTATATATTCATATATATGGGTGTGTGTGTGTAATATATCCTATTTATTTTGATAATGAAAAATTCTAAACAATAAATTGAAAAAAAAAGTTATTTAAAACAATCTAAATGAAGTATATAGTATTGTATTAGTAACACTTTAGCATTTGATTGTATTTTTGAAACTTCAATCATGAATAAAATTATTCAATCAATCCCAAAAATTTATTTATTTTTTTCAAATTTAATTAAGCATGAGCCTTTGCCCTACAATGCACCTGCGTTATTTTATTACAAAATTATATTTATATATTTATATATATATATAATACTGTCAGACATAATCAATTATCTATAAATATATATATTTGTTTATAAATTTAAAGACACAAAACAATGTCATGTCTTTATCAAAAGGATAAGGCAAGTTTGCCGGCTGGACTTCGCATTGCTTAGAATGCATAGTCACAAACAAAATCATAATAATTGACAAAATTTTTCACTATCATTACTATAAAAAGGTTGAAATGTGACGCACATTTTGTGACCCTTCTTTAAAGAAGTGTCACAGCTTCCTTTTTCTTTCTTTTTCTATTTTATTTTTTAAACTTTTGGTACCGGCTGTGGTGCCTAGTGGACCAGGTGCCATAGCTGGTACGGCCAAGTGTGGTGCCTGCCTTGGCCCCATTTGACCAACTATGGCCCCTAGGTTGCCCAGGCGCCACAACTGTGGTAGGGCCACATGTGGCCCCTGACAACACAGGCGCCACACCTGGCCTAGTTGACCAATTGTGGCGCCTGGACAACCAGGGGCCACAGCTAGTAGTAGCCAAGTGTGGCGCTTGAAAAATGCAGGCGCCACACTTGGCCTTTATATAAAAAAAAATCTTAATTTTTTACAAAAAAGTGGATTACACTATCCATTCTTCACCAATTGAAATGCAACCCGCCCTTACCCTTATCTTTTTTTCCCTTCCCTCGTAGTGGCCCCCTCATTCTCTTTTATTTTGGCTCCACTTTAACTATTCCCTCCTCTCTCCTCCATTAAACTTTCCCTTTCTCATCTACACTTCTTCCCTTGGACCGTCGGCCCCCTCCCTCCATTTCCTGTCATCTTCACACCCACACGCGCACACGTCTTCATCATCAAATCTACATCTTTGTTTTGTTCCAACTGTCATTCTAACTCATGTCCCAATTGTTCCCTTTTCTTTGCACTATCTCCCACTTTTGGTCCCTACTCCAATTGGTCTCAACTGCTCAAATTTCCTCCTCCTCCTCACTCAAGATTGCATCACCAACAGGCAACGTGGTCCCTCACTCTACTGCATTGATCAATTAAGTTGTAAGTTCAACGTGCTTCTTCTTTTTTTTCAGGTTGTTCTGTTTATTTTTTTAGCACACGTACGTGTATATATAACTTTTTCATTTGAGGCTAAATAATGTTGGAATTTATATAAATTGTTAATTCTTAATATCAAATATCAAATAAATATTTATTTAAAAAAAGTGAAAGAGATTGATTGTTAATGCTTAATGTTGAAATTTTGTTATTGTTAATGCTGTTTATGTTGATCAGTTGACTTTTCTAAAATTTTAAAGGAAACTGATGAATGAGATGCTACGTTATACGTGAGCCTTAGTTTTCTTATATGGCATTACAGATTCGTGAGTAATGAAATCTGTTACAAATTTTGATCCTTTTTTTTGTTCTTTTTTTTCGGTTTTTTTTGTTATATATAGAGGTAACAAAATTATTCTGACTCCATATGATGTGCTTTTTTTTTTCTTTTTATGACACGTACGTATATATACACACACATGTTATATATATTTGTATTCCATTTTATAGAGGTAACAAAATAATTTTTTATATTATCTTATTAAACTATTATCTTAATAAAAGAAAATATAATTTATCTATATTGTTTAACTTTAAATATATTAACTAGAACCGTAAGGGAAAACAACACACAATAAGGAGCTCATTTTATTCAATTGAATTTTATTTCCAAAACTTTTATAATATATATCAATATAAAAATTATTTTTAATAAATATATTATGTATAAATTTTACTATATTTTTTTCATATATAAATTTTTCTTAAAGTTCTATATTCCAATATGTAAAGCATTTTTTGAAATTTTAAGCAAACTTAATTCACCTAATAAAAAAGGAAATTTTAATATATTTAATATCTTTTTAATTAGCATATTAACAGTGGAAAATATGTTTTTTAGAATGTGTGTCTAGTTCAATTCCCTCTTTATATGTATGTATGCATGCATGCATGCATTATATTTATGACTATCCAAGATTAATTGGCAATATAATGTAGCTAGTCAAAAATAATTTTTTTTGTATTCTCAACATTGAGCTAAAAATAAATTAATTAATGTTGGAATTATATATGCTTTCCTTTTTGTTTTATTTTTATTTTCTTTCTTTTTTTTCTGAATCATATTTTTTGATTTAAGATAATTAATCATATTTTATTTTATTATATATTGATTTTTTGTACACATTATTATTATTAAAAAAATTATTTACAACCACTAATATTTTTATTGACCTTTTCTATGTTTAATTTGTGTTTGTAGTTTCAACTCATTAGTCTATTGAAGCTTCTATTTACGGTATATTTTTAAAATTTTGAGCTTACAAATGTGATTTTAGTTGAATTAAATAATAGTTAGTTATAATTTTGTAGGTGTTCTAATCATTGTTATGGATTAGTTGCATAAGTAAAATAATTATTTATATATTCTTAACACTTGTATTTTATTTGTTGACTTGTAATGTTTTCTAATTTACCTATGATATGTTGTGGCAAATATGGTTTCTTTTGTTATGGGTTGTGAAAAATTATTATAATACCTAGGAATAATTAATGGATTATTTGTCAATTAAAACATAGGGTTTAAGACTTAGAGAGCTTGAATTTTGAAGATTTCATGTTGGAAAATTATTTTAAAATTAGTAAGAGAATATAAAAGTAATTAGTAAGTGCAATAGTCATACAACAAACCACGTACTTTTTTAAAAACATAGATTGAAGGCATAGATGAATCGTAAATGGATGTCATCTAATCGGTGTTAAAAGGAATATATAGATGGGGTGAAGAATTTTATTACATTTGCAATCGAGCACACAAAAGATCTTGACAAAATCTTGTGTCCTTGCTTATCTTGTTGTTTTGGAAAGAGGATTAGTCCACTTGATTTGCTAGCTCATTTAGTGTGTTACGGTATTGATCAAACATATATACGATGGACAAGGCATGGTGAGATGAACGATGCATGTAGTGATCAGGTGCATACCATGAGTGGTGCTGCGGATGAATTTGATCAAAGCATGTTTGATGAAGATGATGGTCTTGAAGAAATGCTAAATGTCGTTGAAGGGGTGCTTCATAACTGCCCTAACGAATTTGAGAAGTTGAAAGGTGATGCAAAGAAACCATTATATGCCGATAGTACTAAATACACAAGATTACTAGCAGTGTTGAAGTTGTACAACTTTAAAGCTCGCTACGGATTGAGTGATTCGGGTTTCACCATACTGCTTGAACTGTTGCAAGATATGCTTCCAGAAGAAAATGTACTTCCTACCAAGACATACGAGGCAAAGCGAATTCTTTGCTCTACAACCAGTATGGGATATGAGAAGATACATGCATGTCCTAACAATTGCATATTATTTTGAAATCAGTATGCAACGTTCGAGAAGTGCCCTAAATGCAACACATCTCGATATAGGAAGAAGAAAGGAAACAGTCCTTCGAAGGTCCTATGGTATTTTCCCATTATTACGAGATTCAAGCGACTGTACAGTAATGCAAAGATTGCTTAGCAGTTGACATGGCATGCAGATGAAAGGATTAAAGACACGAATCTTAGGCACCCTGCAGATGCTCCTCAATGGAAAAAATTGATCATGAGTACCCTGACTTTGCGGATAAAGTAAGGAACATTTGCCTTGTACTGTCAACTGATAGAATTAATTTGCACGGTGTTTAGAGTAGTACACATAGCACGTGGCTAGTGATATTGATGATTTATAACCTTCCTCCACACTTGATCATGAAACGTAAGTTTATGACGTTATCCGTGTGAATTTCTGGGCTAAGGCAACCTGGGAGTGATATAGATGTATACTTGGCTCCTTTAATTGATGACTTGAAGCTGCTTTGGGAGGAAGGCGTTAGTGTGTATGACGGGTACATGGAAGAAAGTTTCACTTTGAAATCCATATTGTTTAGGACAATTAATGATTGCCCTGCTTATGGTAATTTTTCGGGATACAGCGTCAAAGGATATGGTGCATGCCCTATATGTGAAGATGACACTCATTTAGTTCGACTTCATTATTGTAAGAAAAATGTTTACATGGGGCATCGAAGATTCTTACAATCACAACATCGTTGGAGGAAGTGGAAAAAGTCATTCAATGGTGACTCAGAAGAAGGTAGTCCATCGAAGATGTTGACCAGTGCCCAGGTGTATTCCAAGGTAAAAGACTTGGATATCAATTTTGATAGGATCGGCAGGCACATCGGAAGAATTTTAAAATTTTACCGATCCTAATCAAGGATCTATCAACAGTGTTTAAATCGGGTTAGAAAGAACTCGTACCTTTTTAACTTAGGGTTTTCACGATCTCTAGGAGCCAACACGTTAGGCTCGCTCCTTCTACTGGTATCCATACAAATGCTCTCCAACCGAGACTGCATGCTAGCGCCTCCAAATGCCTCCTAGGGTTTTCCTTGTGGCTCTCAATTCTCATGCGCGTATGAGTCTATCTGCTCTATCAAGTTTATAACCTATGAGGGCTATATTCAAATTTCAAACGTAATTATCATTACTTTCAAAATTAATCAACAATTAATTATCTTGATGAACTAATTAAATAAATTAGTTTAAATTAAATCTATCCAATAGTTTTAATTTAACCTATTATTTAATCCAAATATAAATAGGAGATACTATATCTCTATCATCCACCCTAAATTAAACATTATCTCGTGTTGGGCCATTCTTGTGTGAGACCCTGTAGGCCTATATGAAGTTGGCAGTGAGCCAATAATTGTACTAACCCAAAAGTTGCAAGCGGCCTCTAGCAAGACATTACGACTACCCAATTCATATGAGGATTGTTATAACGATGCAACCTTTCATACAACCATGTCACGTCACTTTTATCACATGATATATTGATCAAGGATAAGGCATAGATATTGTCATCCTCTTGTTCCTGTCCATTACTTTCTCGATTCCAGAGTAGACTCACAATAGAAATGGAAACTCCTTTCTATTGTAGTATCACCATACATTTCTCAGATTCACTCATCGAGGGGCCCAGTAATATCTCTCTACTAATGTGAGGGATAAATTCCATCTTGATAATTCATATTCCTCTGCATGAAAAACCACCAAGCCCAATCATAGCCTTTATCATCACCCGGTCAAAAGTAACTTTTGACTAGTTCAAAGCTTAGCAACTCTCATGTAGGAATCCATGATGACCTCAGGTCTAAGGGCATTATGACGTGGTTATATATGAGAAAAGCTTATGACTTGATCTATATAGCTTTCTCATAGTGGGTCGGTACAGCACCTCGTAGTCTTATAAATGCCTAAGACTTTGATTCGTATCTCTATATCTTATCAAAGTCATACTGGTCTTGTTCCATCTCTGCTCTCACATAGACGACCGACTAGGGACATTTTAGGACAATCTTCATGAATTATCCAAGGATGCAATTATCACAGTTAACATGCAAATAATATGATAACATAATGGAAAAATTTCATTAAAATAATAATGTTCAAAGTAAAATGATTGGCCCTTTGGGCACAATTTCCAACATCCTCCCACTTGCCCTAGGTACAATCATTAATTTGCCTAATTCCCATTGCCCTAACATGGCTCTCATGCTTTGCCTGTGCAAGTGGCTTAGTAAGAGGATCAACAACATTATCTTCTCCTGCTACTTTGCATATCTTTATATCACCTCTATCATTGATTTCTCTAATAAGATGAAATCGTCGAGTATATGCTTGGTCCTTTGATATGACCTAGCGTTCTTGGCTTGTGAAATAGCATCACTATTGTCACAGAACAAATCTATTGGGTTTGAGATGGTAGGCACCACCCCTAGTTCAGTAATAAATTTCTGATCCAAACGGCTTCTTTAGTTGTATCTAATGCTGCTATATACTTAGCTTCTATTGCAGAATCTGCTACAGTGCTCTTCTTGAAGCTCTTCCAGCTTACTGCTCTACCATTCAAGAGGAATACATATCCAGATTGCGATTTAAGGTTGTCTTGGTCAGCTTGGAAACTTGCATATGTGTAACCAGTTACATAGAGCTTATCATCCAATCCACTACAGACAAAAAATAAGTCCTTAGTCCTTCTTAAGTACTTTAGGATATTCTTGACCACAGTCCAATGACCCTCACCAGGATCTTGTTGATATCTGCTAGTCATACTTAATTCAAATGAGACATCTGGTCGAGTACAAACATGGCATACATGTGGATCCAATGGCCAAGGCATATGGAACCTTACTCATGCGATCTCACTGATCAGGTGTACTAGGACATAGATCCTTACAAAGAAGGATGCCATGAGACATGGGTATGTAACCCCTTTTTGAATCCTGCATACTGAACCTATGCAATATCTTGTCTATGTATGTGCGCTGACTTAGGCCTATTAGTCTTTTGGATCTATCCCTATAGATCTTAATCCCTAGGATGTAGGTGGCTTTACCTAAGTCTTTCATTGAAAAGGACTTTCCTAATCAAGACTTGATACTCTGTAAGGTAGGAATGTCGTTCCCAATGAGTAGGATGTCATCTACATAAAGCACTAGAAATACAACTATGTTCCCACTAACCTTCTTGTAAACACAAGATTCATTGATGTTTTAAATCAATCCAAACTCTTTGACTACTTCATCAAAATGATGATTCCAGCTCCGAGATGCTTGCTTCAATCCATAAATGGATCTTTAAAGCTTACAAACTTTACTAGAGTCCTCTGGACGAACAAAACCTTCAGGTTGTGTCATGTATACATCCTCAAGCAGCTTTCCATTAAGAAAGGCTGTTATGACGTCCATCTGCCATATTGCATGGTCATAATATGCTGCAATGGTAAGAAGGATTCTAATTGATTTGGCCATTACAACTGAGGAAAAGGTTTTATCATAGTGTACACCATGAGTTTGAGTAAATCCTTTTGCAACCAGTCTTGCCTTGGAGACATTTACATTGCCATCCATGTCAATTTTCTCCTTGAAAATCCATTTGCACCCGATGGTTTTTACACCTTCAAGTGGATCGACTAAGGTTTATACCTGATTGTTGTACATGGATTGCATTTTAAACTTTATGGCATTTAGCAATTTCTTGGAGTTTGGTCCCACTATGGCTTCTCGATAGGTGGTTGGCTCATTTTTCTCAATGAGCAACACATAACAGCCTTCAGTAATCAGAAATCCATATCTCTGAGACTGATGCCGTGTCCTGCCAGATCTTCATGGAGCTTGTTACTTAAGGAGGCTCAACAACTTGTTGTGAGTCTTCTCTAATGTCCATCTATCGTTCTGTACTATGTTGTAACTCTCGAATTCTTCGAGATGTACCTTGCTCCCACTGGTTGTTTTAGAGACAAACTCTCTTTCTAGAAACTTACTATTTCGAATAACAAACACTTTGTTACCAGTAGGATTGTAGACACAGTATCCTTTCATTTCTTTAGGATACCCCACAAAGAGGCATATTGAGGATCTGGGCGCTAATTTTTCAAAGGCTTGTTACTTAACATATACATCACATCCTTAGATCTTGAGAAAAGATAAACTTGGTTTCTTTCCGGTCCATATCTCATATAGTGTCTTTTCAATTGCCTTAGATGGAACACAATTTAGTGTGAACGTAGCTGTCTCTAAGGCATGTCCCCAAAAGGACGGTGGAAGATCTGTTTGACTCATCATAGATCAAACAATATCTAATAGTGTTCAATTCCTCTATTCAGAAACGTCATTCCATTATGGTGTTCCTAGAGGAGTTAATTGTGAGATTATCCAACAACTCCTAAGATGGTCAATGAACTCTTGGCTCAAATATTCACCACCTCGATCAGATCAAAGTGCTTTAATTGTTTTTCCAAGTTGATTTTATACTTCATTTTGGAATATTTTGAACATTTCAAAAGATTCAGATTTATGTTTCATTAGATAGATATAGCCATATCTACTAAAGTCATCTATAAATATAATGAAGTAGACATAACCTCCTCTGGCAGCTGTATTTAATAGTCCATATACATCTGTATGCATGAGGCTCCATAATTCAGTGGCCCTCTCACTATGCCCAGTAAAAGGTACATTTGTCATCTTTCCTAATAAGGAGGATTTTCATGTATCATATGATTCAAAATCAAATTAGTTAAGAAATCCATCTTGATGGAGTTTGGAAATATGTTTCTCATTTATATGGCCAAGACGACAATGCCATAGGTAGGTCGGATTCAAATCATTTGATTTTATCCTTTTAGTAGTTACGTTATAGATATTCCCATTATTAGGATGTTCCAAATTTAATATATAATGACCAACATGCAAATCACTATCAGTATAGAAAATGTCATTACGATAAATAAAACATTTACCATTCCTAGTAATGGAAGTATAACCTTCCTTATCCAAATAAGAAAGAGAAATAATGTTACTAATCAAAGCTGGAACATAATAGCAATTGTTCAAAACTAACAAAAGCCCACTGGGCAGAACTAATTATTAGTACCTACGGCTATAGCAGCAACTCTTGCTCTGTTTCCAACTCGTAGGTCCACCTCGCCCTTCTTCAGCTTTCTACTGTCCTTTAGACCTTGCACATTTGTACAAATGTGAGAACCACATGTAATATCTAATACCCATGTAGAGGAAATAGAAAAAATGAATGTCTATAACATAAATACCTGAAATGATAGGCCTGCTATCTTTCTTGTTCTTTTTCAGATCTTCCAGGTAGAGTTTGCAATTCCTCTTCCAATGACCAGGTTCATTACGAAAGCAGCAGACTCCTTCCTTTAGAGGATTTACCTTCTTGGGTGCATGCTTGGTTTCGGGCTTGTCTGACTCTTTGGTCTTACCACCTAAGCCATTACCCTTCCATTTTCCCTTCCCTTTCTTTTTCGTACCCTTTCCTTTCTGAACCATCAAAATTGTATTGGGCTTTTTCTTAATACTTTGCTCAGTAGTTTTGAGCATCCCATGCAGCTCAGAATTGATTTCTCCATGTTGTTCATGTTGTAGTTCATGACAAACTAGTCTTAAGTCTCCGGGAGTGAGTTCAGGATCAAATTCGTAGCTAACTCCTGGCTCATGGGAAACCCAAGCCTCTCGAGGTGATCAATATAGCCTTTCATCTTTAACACATAAGTACTAACTGAAGCACTGTTAGCTATCTTGCAGGAATGTAAGGCCTTAGTGGTCTCATACCTTTCTTGCCTTGCCTGTTGTTGGAACATTTCCTTAAGATGGACAATCATCTCATGAGCCTCCATTAGCTCTAGATCTCTTTGGAGCTCTGAAACCATAGTGGCAAGCATCAGGCAACCTACATCTACAGAGTCATCCTTATGTTTTATGTAAGCATCTCTCTGAGCTCTTGGAGCATTGGCTGCAGGCTCCTCAGAAATGGGTTGATATAGAACATAAGCCTTTCTTTCCTGCTTGAGAACAATTCTCAAGTTCCTAAACCAGTCAAGAAAGTTTGTCCCATTGAGTTTGTCCTTCTCAAGGACCGTTCGCAACGATAGTGTAGTAGTATTACTAGTCGATATGATTCTATAATTAAAATATGTAAATTTAGTTAGTAATCTCCTACTAAATTAACAACCCTAAATATAATAGTTAGTGGGCTAAGATCTATATTTGGCTTAAATTTAAGCCCACTTTGGCAAGATGCTTATATTCAAGTTTTTTAGGTAGATAACCTATTTACCAATTACATCACATGTAACTCTTAGATCTTTATGGGATTTAATCATCATATGATTCAGCATGTTTAAACCCATCTAATGCCTTTAGATTCAAAACCGTTTTGTTAATCTCAATTAAGTCAAAACAATAATGAATATTATGAGCAGCACCATTACTTAAGCTTGTCTCATCAAGATAACTCAAGTGCATCCACTTTGGTGGTTTCCACAACTGAGCGATCTAGGTTTTGACAAGTATTCATTAATTGACGACATTATGACTTAAGATTTGATTCATAGGGCTCAATCAATTAGTCTTATTTACATGAATGCAATCGTGGTCGTATCTCATACAGATAAATACATATAAACATAAAAGTATTCATGCAAAGATCTTATCAAAAGCATAATTTAAACGTGACACAATGTAATATCCTAATATGTGATTAAGGGCTAATGATTCTGATAATTATTGTAATTAGTGTAATTAAACACTTTTAAATAAATATGATGTAAATTTGATATATGTGTATTTGGTGATTAGAGATCAATGGTTGAGATTTGTTGCATATGGGTCAGGATCCTATGCATTAAGCTTATGTGAGCTCATTGTGGAAGTGACAAGATGGTGATATGTGGCATTGTGTAGACTATTAGATGTGGCATTAAGTGACAAAAAACCACTTTTCTCTCTCCCTTCTCTCTCTTTTTTGGTTGTGTATTGGGAAAGGGAAAGGGAAAGGAAACACTTCATCATAATCAACTTCCTCATCACCTCACCATCTCTCATATTCTCTCTCTTCTTTCTCCATTTCCGGTGCTCAAGCAAGAAAAGATGGGAGGAAGCTTTGATTTTTGGCTAAGTTGTGATCCTCTTAAGCTCAAATCCTCTTCTTTAATGTTGTGCATCTCATTGAGAGCTCCATTGTGACAGTTTCAGAATCTTGAAAGGTGGTGGTTTGTGTGTTGAAGAATTTTGAAAGTTTAATAATCAAGATTTTGGATTTGGCAGATTGAAGAGGTAAGGATTTGATGCATTTTGATATATTATTTGTGATTTTTGGACAAGTTTGGAAAAATTTGGAAATTACCCTTGAGTTTGTGTTAATATTGAATATATGGAATTCATAGTAATTGATGTTGGAATTAGTCCATTGTGGAGTTATTTGATTGTTGGAGTTGATTTGGAAAGTTGAAATGAGTTAAATGAAATTTGGACATTGATTGAGTTTAGAATGGTATTTGGGTGTTTTGGAAGTTGTCAATGTGTTCCTTAGGCATGAGTAAGTATGTATGAGTTTTGTGAGAAGTTTGGGAGTCATTGGCATTATTTTTGGCCATCTGGGAATTTTCTGTTATCTGCTACATTTCTAGTCTCTGATGCACAACACTCAAGTGAGGGAAGATCATGCTCGAGTGCAGCGTATATTTTCCCTTTTCTGCTTCGAGTTTTGCTTGGGTTCTATGAGTGGAGCTTGAGTGCACTTCTGTAACCGCTAGTGAGGTTGGTGCTCACTCAAGTGAGAAAGGGATTACTCGAGTAATGGTGTGAGTCCAGAGTTAGGGTTACTCTCGGGTTGTCAATCGCTGGCCAATGCTTAAGAGTGTGATCTGACACTCACGAGTGTAGGCCTCTCACCCGAGCAGTGTGGGGTATGCTCGAGTGAGCTTGTCCCTCTGATGTTGCTTGTACTCTCGGGTTCTCACTTCTTATCTTGCATTTTTGGTGACTCGAGTGAGTTTGAAGTCATCACCCGAGTGTAAAGCTATGTGCTCAAGTGTGGTGAGCACTTTCTGGCCATGATAGTTGCTCACTGTCAAACACTTGCAAGTGACAGCCGTTCTCACTCAGGCATGAGTATCTCATCACTCGAGTGAGCCAATCTAAAATCATTGTTTTACGTTTCAAAAAAGGAGTTTTCAGGGTAATTCTCCCAACCCTTTAGGCGTATGTTTAGGCCTCTAATAGTCATCTAAAGAGTCCTAAATGATAACCAACTTAGAGTATTATGAAAATATACACTTGGGAGAGAAATTGATTAGTTGTCCCTAATTTGGTATAGGATTTGATATCTGTCGCCCTTGTGAGCCTGCGGAGCCAAAGAAAGTGACGAAAGATTCAGGTGGTGACTTTTCCTTTATATCGTGTGTGATGCATGGTATATGTTATATCATTGGTTTGTGATAGATTCGTATGCTGCATTATTTATGGAATTGTGTATGCGTCGCTATACCGATAGTCCCTGAGTCGCTAATAATGGTTTGGGTAAGGGTTGTGTGCCTTCCCGGAGGTAAAAGGGGATGAGGGTAGGGCGTAGCATTTGTGATTATGTAAGCTAAAAGGCTAATTGTGGGCCAAAAGGCTAATTGTGGGCTATAAGGCTATTCGTATGCACTGCTATACCAATAGTCCCTGAGTCGCTAACAACAGTTCGGGTTAGGAAAGTGTGCCTTCCCGGTCGTAAAAGGGGATGAGGGTGGAGTGTGATTTGTGTTGCTGCTGTTATGTGATGATTTGCTTACATTTTATGTGATTACGTGTGGTATGAATGATTTGTTACTACTGAGATTCTTTAGAATCTCACTCTTTCCAAATGATTAACAATTTTAGATAGGGAGAGTGGTTCCAAGGATAAGCGGCCAACCAGGAGTGGTTAGGGCTAGTAGGGACACAATGGAGTTCGGACCGTTGGTTATCTGTTTTGGATTTTTGGATTTTGGGATTACTTTGTATATGAGATGTAAATATGAATTTTTGGTCATGTAATCCCCATTTTGGGAAAATTTTAAACCCATTATATATATAATTAACCTGGGGTTGCTGGGATTTCAGTTACATACTCTGATATTTATTATGTGATATAACTGCACAGGTAATTGTATTTGAAAGTGAATGTGAGACCAGATGAATTCTGTTTTAAACATTTTGTTTGTTAACCCCATCTCTTGGAGATGAGTGATTACAAAAATAATTTTTGTCTTATTGGTCTCTATTTCACTTAAATTTCGTAGTCCGGATATAATTACCATGAGGTGGTTGCATTTTTGGTATCAGAGCTACAGTTCCTGGCAAGGGTTGAGTTTGCTAGGATAGCTCCCATAGTGTGGTCTTAGTTGTAGTAAATCATCTATGAATAATCATCATATACATATATCTATCTGGTTATATGGATATATGTGCTTTAAGAAATTATGTGTATACCATAATTGTTGGATTAATGGGGTGAGTTCTTTGTAGAATGAAAAAGACAAAAGGTCGCCCAAAAGTATAACAAGAAAATCTTGAGGTGGAGGTTGTCAATGAGAATCTATCGGACCTGATGCAAGAGTTAATGGGTCTGATTAGAGATAAGCGAGATATGATAGCTGAGCTTAGAGAAGAGCTCAGAGCTGAGAAAGCAAAGAATAATGAGGGCCGAGGTCAGTCTACTCGAGAGGAAACCCAAGAGGAGACTCAGGAAGGGACGCATAGAGAAGAAATGGCTGAAGGGTAGGCACGGCCACATGAATCATCTCCTCGTGCTAGACCAAACCAGGAGTCATACAGAGTCCCAGCTAGGGAGGAAAGAGATCTTCAGTTTTGGGTCTCTAGATTCTGTAAGCACCTACCTCCTGCCTTCAAGGGGAAATTTGATCCCCAGGTGGCTGAAGATTGGCTAAACCTCCTTGAGAAGATTTTTGAGGTTTTAGTGTGTCCCTCAGAAGTGAAAGCCAAGCTGGCGGTGTACAAGGTTGAGGGAGATGCAGACCATTAGTGGCGGAACATTTGCTTTATCTTTGAGGATTAAGAACATACCATTGACCTGGGAGGTGTTCCAGCAGCACTTCAATGAGAAATATTTTCCCAAGTCAGTGAGGCTTGAGAAGGAGACCGAGTTTTTGAATATTAAGCAAGGGGATACGGAATCTTTTGCTAAGTATCTGTCCCAATTTACCCGTTTCTCCCGGTATTCCTCTTATCTCCAGAAGATGGATGATGAGGAGTTGAGTTCAGACATGCTGATACGGGGTTTGAGGAGTGATATGAGGAAGAGACTCACCACCCATCAATTTTCTAAGTTCAACAAGGCCGTTAAAGAATTTCGGATCACAGAGAGTAACCTGAGAGAGTTGTATCCGGCTAAGGCTGTTGGTGTTCATAGTGAGCCTAAGGGCGGTGCTTCTAAAAAACGGAAGGGCTTAGGATCATCTTCGTATAAGGGCAGTGGTAAGAAGCCCTATCAGCCCAGAGATTGTGAACCTCTGAAATTGGTGACCGAATGGAAATGTCATCGTCGTAACCAACCGTATTATGGCAAGAATTGTCAGGGTGAAATGATTTGTTTTAATTGCAAGCAACTTGGACATCTTTCTAGAGATTGCCAGCTACCGCAAGCAGAACAGAGGCTTAGGGCTCAAGGCCGAGTATTTGCTATGACTCATGAAGGAGCCTGGAAATCCCCAGAGTTGATACAAGGTACAGTTCTTCTCAATAGATATGCATTACAAGTATTGTTTAACTCAGGTACAAGTCACTCCTTTACTACATATGATTGTGTGAGGCGCCTAGGTATGAATGTGTATAAGTTACCATTCAATCTGATTGTGTCAACAACGATGGGTGTGAAGGCTGTAACTACTGAAGCCTGTTTGAATTGTTTTATAACCGTAGAGGGTCATGAGTCTGTGGTTGATCTAATTTGTTTACCGCTCTGCCAATTGGAAGTCATTTTAGGTTTTGATTGGTTGAGAGTCAATAATGTGTTGTTAGATTGTGGGAACAAAAGGATAGTGTATCTTGTTTCTCATAGCATTGAGGACAAGAATGTCGAACTAAATTTCCTTTCAATAGCTAAGGCTGAGAAATATTTGCAAAAGGGTTGTCAAGGGTATATGGTTTTCTTTTCTGTATAAGGAGAAACCAGTGAGTCTTTGAGTAGTATACCCATAGTGGATGAATTCCCTGAGGTATTTCTGGATGACTTAAGTGGATTACCTCCTGAGAGGGAAGTTTAGTTTCTGATTGAAATTGTGCCTAGAGCTAGTTCGATATCCAAAGCCCCATATCGTATGGCCCCAAATGAGATGGCAGAATTGAAAAAGCAGATTGAGGATTTGCCTGAGAAAGGGTTTATTAGACCCAGTGTGTGGCCTTGGGGAGATCCAGTTTTGTTTGTGAAAAAGAAAGACGGGAGTCTTCGCTTATGCATCAACTATAGAGAGTTGAATAAGATTACCATCAAGAACAAGTACCCTTTCCCTAGAATCAATGACCTGTTAGATCAACTATTTGGTTTATGTGTATTTTTAAAGGTTGATCTAAGGTCGGGGTATCATCAGTTGTGAGTGAAAGCGGAAGATATTTTGAAGACTGCTTTCCGGACAAGGTATGGTCATTATGAATTCTTAGTGATGCCATTTGGGGTAACCAATGTGCCTACGATTTTCATGGATTACATGAACTGTGTTTTCTGACAATACTTAGATCAATTCGTTGTGGTATTCATTGATGAAATTTTGATATACTCTAAGAGTAGAGAAGAGCACGAGCATCATTTGAGAATTGTGTTGAATACATTGCGTGAGAAGAAGCTTTATGCCAAATTGAATAAGTGAGAGTTTCAGCTACTAGAAGTGAAATTCTTAGGCCATGTTATCTCGCAAGAAGTGGTCTCTGTAGATCCTAGTAAAGTAGAAGCAGTACTGGACTGGAAGAGGCCAAAATCGGTGGCAGAGGTACGCAGTTTTCTGGGTCTTGCTAATTATTACCAGAGATTCATTCAGAATTTCACTTCTATTGCGTTGCTAATGACCAAGCTGATGATAAAGGATCAGCCGTTTGTGTGGGATGAGAAATGTGAAAATTGTTTTGTGGAGCTGAAGGAGAGGTTGAAGAATTTTGAAAGTGTGAGAATCAAGATTCTAGATTTGGCAAGTTGAAGAGGTAAAGATTTGATACATTTTGATATATTATTTGTGATTTTTGGATAAGTTTGGAAAAATATGGAAATTAGACTTGAGTTTGTGATAATATAGAATATATGGAATTCATAGTAATTGATGTTGGAATTAGTCTATTGCGGAGTTATTTGATTGTTGAAGTTGATTTGGAAAGTTGAATTGAGTTAAATGAAATTTGGATATTGGGTATGTCATAGAGACCAAAGGGCATAGATTGTGTTTAGAATGGTAGTTGGGTGTTTTGGAAGTTGCCAATGTGTTCCTTAGGCATGAGTAAGTGTGTATGAGCTTTATGAGAAGTTTGGGAGTCATTGGCATTATTTTTTGCCATCTAGGAATTTTCTGTTATCTGCTGCGTTTCTGGTCTGTGATGCACAACACTCGAGTGAGGGAAGATTATGCTTGAGTGTAGCGTATATTTTCCCTTTTCTGCTTCGAGTTTTGCCTGGGTTTTATGAGTGGAGCTTGAGTGCACTTCTGTAACCGCTAGTAAGGTTGGTGCTCACTTGAGTGAGAAAGGGATTGCTCGAGTGATGGTGTGTGTACAGAGTTAGGGTTACTCTCGGGTTGTCAATCGCTGGCCAATGCTTAAGAGTGTGATCTGACACTTACGAATGCAAGCCTCTCACCTGAGCACTGGGGGGTATGCTCGAGTGAGCTTGTCCCTCTGATGTTGCTTGTGCTCTTGAGTTCTCACTTCTTGTCTTGCACTTTCGGTGACTCGAGTGAGTTTGGAGTCATCACCCGAGTGTAAAGCTATGTGCTCGAGTGCGGTGAGCACTTTCTGGCCATGATGGTTGCTCACTGTCAAACACTCGTGAGTGAGAGCCGTTCTCACTCGGGCATGTGTGTCTCATCACTCAAGTGAGGTCATCTTCACTCGAGGGAGCCAGTCTAAAATCACTGCTTTAGGCATATGTTTAGGCCTCTAATAGTCATCTAAAAAGTCCTAAATGATAACCAATTTAGAGTATTATGAAAATATAAACTTAGGAAAGAAATTGATTGGTTGTCCCTAATTTGGTATAGGATTTGATATCTGTCGCCCTCCTGAGCCTACGGAGCCAAAGAAAGTCAGAAAAGATTCAGGTAGTGACTTTTCCTTTATATCGTATATGATGCATTGTATATGTGTTATATCATTGGTTTGTGATGGATTTGTATGCTGCAATATTTGTGGAATTGTGTATGCGTCGCTATACCGATAGTCCCTGAGTCGCTAATAATGGTTCGGGTAAGGGCTGTGTGCCTTCCAGGCGGTAAAAGGGGATAAGGTTAGGGCGTAACATTTATGATTATGTGAGCCGAAAGGCTATTTGTGGGCCGAAAGGCTAATTGTGGGCCGAAAGGCTATATGTGAGCCATAAGGCTATTAGTATGCACTGCCATACCAACAGTACCTGAGTCGCTAACAACGGTTCGGGTTAGGATAGTGTGCCTTCCCGGTGGTAAAAGGGGATGAGGGTGGAGTTTGATTTGTGTTGCTGCTGTTATGTGATGATTTGCTTACATGCTATGTGATTACGTGTGGTATGAATGATTTGTTACTATTGAGATTCTTCAGAATCTCACTCTTTCCAAATGACTAACAATTTTAGACAGGGCGAGTGATTCCAAGGAGAAGCAGCCAACCAGGAGTGGTTGGGCTAGTAAGGACATACTGGAGTTCAGATCGTTGGTTATCTGTTTTGGATTTTTGGATTTTGGGATTACTTTGTATATGAGATGTAAATATGAATTTTTGGTCATGTAATCCCCATTTTGGGAAAACTTTAAACCCATTATATATATATATATATAATTAACCCGGGGTTACCGGGATTTCGGTTACGTACTCTGATATTTATTATGTGATATAACTGCACAAGTAATTGTATTTGAAAGTGAATGTAAGACCAGATGAATTCTGTTTTAAACGTTTTGTTTGTTAACCCCATCTCTTGGAGATGAGTGATTACAAAAATGATTTTTGTCTTATTGGTCTCTATTTCACTTAAGTTTCGTAGTCCGGTTATAATTACCATGAGGGGGTTACACACAACATGGATTACCTAACCTAAAATCCTCTTAAGCCGATGAGAGGACTTCTCTAAATAAGAAAAGAAACACATTGAGAGAAACCTCATTTAAACATTTGAGGGGAGTGAGATGAGAAGAGAATGTAAATCGAGAGTATTTAGAGAAAGGCACGGCACGCAGGCCATATTTAAACATTACAACCCTTTGTTAAATTCTAAAGCCATGTTGTTCACCATACCCAAAGAAGTATAAATAATAAACCACAACAAGAATTCATACAATATGAAAAGAAATAAATGTCGTGATTAGATTATATTGCGCTACTAACAGGTAGTCATGGCGGTCCCATGATTAGATCATTTTATTGACTTTTTTTATGTTTAATTTGTGTTTGTAGTTTCAGCTCATCAGTCTATTGAAGTTTCTATTTACGGTATGTTTTTAAAAGTTTGAGCTTACAAATGTGATTTTAGTTGAATTTAATAATAGTTAGGTATAATTTGTAGGTGTTCTAATCATTGTTATGGATTAGTTGCATAAGTAAACTAATTATTTATATATTCTTAACACTTATATTTTATTTGTTGGCTTGTAATGTTTTCTAATTTACTTATGATATGTTGTGGCAAATATGGTTTCTTTTGTTATGAGTTGTGATAAATTGTTATAATGCCTAGGAATAATTAATGGATTATTTGTCAATTAAAAAATAGGCTTTAAGACTTAGAAAGCTTCAATTTTGAAGATTTCATGTTGGGAAATTATTTTAAAATTGGTAAGAGAATATAAAAGTAATTAGTAAGTGCAATAGTCATACAACTAACTACGTACTTTTTAAAAAAATAGATTGAAGGAATAGATGGATCGTAAATGGATGTCATCTAATCGGTGTTCAAGGGAATATATAGATGGGGTGAAGGATTTTATTACATTTACAATCGAGCACACAAAAGATCTTGACAAAATCTTGTGTCCTTGCTTACCTTGTTGTTTTGGAAAGCGGATTAGTCCACTTGATTTGCTAGATCATTTAGTGTGTTATGGTATTGATCAAACATATATACGATGGACAAGGCATGGTGAGACGAACGATACATGTAATGATCAGGTGCATACCACGAGTGGTATTTCGGATGAATTTGATCAAAGCATGTTTGATGAAGATGATGATCTTGAAGAAATGCTAAATGTGGTTGAAGGGGTGCTTCATAATTGCCCTAACGAATTTGAGAAGTTGAAAGTTGATGCAGAGAAACCATTATATGCCAGTAGTACTAAATACAAAAGATTGCTAGCAGTGTTGAAGTTGTACAACTTTAAAGCTCGCTACAGATTAAGTGATTTGGGTTTCACCGCACTACTTGAACTGTTGCAAGATTGCTTCCAGAAGAAAATGTACTTCCTACCAAGACATACGAGGGAAAGCGAATTCTTTGCTCTACAACCAGTATGGGATATGAGAAGATACATGCATGTCCTAACGATTACGTATTATTTCGAAATCAGTATGCAATGTTAGAGAAGTGTCATAAATGCAACACATCTCGATATAGGAAGAAGAAAGGAAAAATTTCTTCGAATGTCCTATGGTATTTTCCCATTATTGTGAGATTCAAGTGACTGTACGGTATTGTAGAGATTGCTAAGCAGTTGAAATGGCATGCAGATGAAAGGATTAAAGACACGAAGTTGAGGCACCTTGCAGATGCTCCTCAATGGAAAAATTGATCATGAGTACCCTAACTTTGTGGATGAAGCAAGGAACCTTCACCTTGCACTATCAATTGATGAAATTAATCCGCACGGTGTTCAGAGTAGTACACATAGCACGTCGCCAGTGATATTGATGATTTATAACCTTCCTCCATACTTAATAATGAAATGAAGTTGGCAGTGGGCCAATAATTGTACTAACCCAAAAGTTGGAAGCGGCCTCTAGCAAGACATTACGACTACCGAATTCATATGAGGATTGTTATCACGATACAACCTATCATATAACCATGTCACATCCCTTTTGTCACAAGATATATCGATCAAGGATAAGGCATGGATAATGTCATCCTCTTGTTCCTGACCATTACTTTCTCAATTCCTGAGTAGCCTCACAATAGAAATGGAAACTCCGTTCCATTATAGTATGGCCATACATTTCTCATACTCAATCATCAAGGGGCCTAGTAATGTCTCTCTACTAATGTGAAGGACAAATTCTATCTTGATCATTCATATTCCTCTGCATGAAAAACTACTAAGCCCGATCATAGCCTTTATCATCACCAGGTCAAAAGTGACTTTTGACTAGTTCAAAGCTTAGCAACTCTCATATAGGAATCCATGATTACCTCAGGTCTAAGGGCATTGTGACGTGGTTATATATGAGAAAAGCTTATGACTTGATCTATATAGCTTTCTCATAGTGGGTCGGGACAGCACCTCGTAGTCTTATAAGTGCCTAAGACTTTGATTCATATCTCTATATCTTATCAAAGTCATATTGGTCTTGTTCCATCTCTGCTCTCACATAGATGACCGACTAGGGACATTTTAGGACAATCTTCATGAATTATCCAAGGATACAATTATCACAGTTAACATGCAAATAATATGATAACATAATGGAGAAATTTCATTAAAATAATAATGTTCAAAGTACAATGATTGGCCCTATGGGCACAATTTCCAACAAATTTTGGCAAGCCTTTTGCAAAACAAATTGAGACAAGTGGTTGGAAGAAAAAGTCTATTTTCTTTGAACTTCTATATTGTAAGTCTTTATATGTGAGACATTTTCTTGATGTGATGCATGCACATAGAAAAAAAAAATATGTGATAGTCTAATTGGCACGTTGCTCAATATCCAAGGAAAAAGTAAGGATAGTGTCAATTCGAGGTTGGTTTTGGTGAACTTGGGAATTAGAGAATTGTTGGCACCGATTGAGCAAGGGCATTGTACCTACCTACCGCCAGCAGCATACACTTTATCGAGGAAAGAGAAGAAATTGTTTTATGAGTTTTTGCAAGGAATTAAAGTTCCTGAGGGCTAATTTTCAAATATAAAGAACCTTGTATCAGTGAAAGAGTTGAAGTTAAAGAACCTCAAGTCTCATTATTGTCATGTGCTCATACAGAATTTCCTACTGGTTTGTATACGATGTATTTTACCCAAAAATTTAAGAAACACCATCACTAAACTTTGCATGTTGTTCAAGTTGATCTGCAGTAAAGTGCTAGATTCAACTAAGTTACAAGATTTGCAAAGGCTGATTGTGTGTACTCTGAGTAAACTTGAAATGTATTTTCCACCTTCTTTTTTGACATTATGGTATATCTAACCGTACACTTGGTTAAAGAGATTCAATTGTGTGGTTCAGTGTACTTGAGATGGATGTACCCGAATGAATGATTCATAACAATATTAAAAGGGTATGTGAAAAATAGATATCGTCCAGAGGGTTGTATCACTGGAAGGTACATGGTTGAAGAAGCAAGTGATTTCTACGCTGATTTTCTATCAAATGTTGACCTTGTAGGGATCCCCAAGTCTTGTCATAATGGGCGAAGATTAGGGAAAGGAACAACGAGGAGGGATGTAATAATGATATCAGCAACTAAACGGGAGCAAGCCTACTTGTATGTGCTACATAACACTGATGAGGTCGAACCGTATGTAGAAGAACACAAGGATGCTCTTCGATTGGTACATGGTGATAGGAATGAAAATTTGTTAAAAAAGAACACAATAAACAATTTTTTGGCTGGTTGAAAAATCGCATTAATGATGAGATGGAGAGGAATCCTGATTCAATTTCTGAAAAATTGAAGTGGTTGTCGAAGGGACCGAGCTTAAATATATTATCTTACAATGGTTATGCAATCAATGATTACACATTCTATACACAAGACCATGATACACAGAGCACGATGAAGAATTGTGGGGTAACACTTATTGCTAATTCTTGGCATAGATCCAGTGCTAAAGACATATCCTATCTATGTATCAATGTCATACTTTAGTGTCATTAAACACATATGGGAGTTAGATTACTCTATGTTCAGGGTCCCTGTCTTTAAATGTAAGTGGGTTAAAAATAACAGTGGATTACGGATAGATGACTTAGCTTCATTCAAGTGGACCTTTCTAAGGTTTGGTATGAAGATGATCCTTTTATTTTAGCAGTATAAGTAGAATTGGTCTATTGTACTCCCATCCAACAAGAATCGTTAAAAAGAAGTTGATTTTGAAAGTAATACAAATATGAACATCAATGATAATGATCATTCGTTTGAGAATTTGTAGTCAGTAGAGATTGGTATAGATGGAGATGCATATGGAGATGAAGATGGAGATGGAGATGGACCTGTATACGTGAGACATGATCATAAAGAAGGAACTTGGGTCACAAGAAACACAATTCTCATTCCAACATGAATTATGAAGAATAAAATTTTAAATCAAACCAGAAAAAGGAAAAGATAATGAGTGCCTTGACTTGTTTTACTTGTATGTTCATTTTTATAAATTTCAAAATATTTTGCTTTCGCTGATGTTTTGTTTTGGTTTATTTCATTTTCAGGAGTATGGACTCACCACACGATGAAACTGATGATGTTCCCAACAACATTGGTAGACAAAGATTTGAGGAGAACATTAGACTTGGCAGGACAGTTATGGCGAGGTTGATCAAACTGAGAAGGGAATCACGTTACAAATGGAGTGGAATGAAAAAGAAAACCCATTCAGTAAGAACAGTACCTCATTAAATAACTTGATTGGGACTACAGTTTGAGACAGAGTCCCTATTACAGTTCAAAACTGGAAAATAGCAAGAAAAAATTATAAGCATGACATATGTTATAAAGTATAGGTAACACATTGATTATATGATTGTTCGGTTTGTTTTGTTTCACTTAATTTCAATCTTATATATTATATGTTTTTTATTATTACAGAGCATTTTTATTATTCATGATGATCGGAAGACCTTTGTGCTAAGAAAAGCCAGAAAACTTATGAGAAAGTTTCGTTCTGTTCTTGTCAAATACTTATTGAGGGATGATAATGAGATTATCATTACTACACCGCCGACATTGTACGAAGGAATCATCACTTAAGAAATGTGGGATGAGTTTATTAGGACACATACAACTCAGGAATTCCTGGTAATATAATATGTTTGACTTTCCCTATTTCTTGTAATGTACGTATTTGTAATTAATATTTATATATTAATATGACTCATTTTGATCTAAATAGGAGTTGAGCGAGAAAATCGAGCTAATGCGATAAACATGGCATACCGGTACACACAAGGACTTGTTTCATACTCACAGTTAGAAAGAAAATTGGTACGAACTAATGAGTATTTCATTTGTAGATAAATTGTATGAATATCATTTAACTTCAACTAAATTTGTTGTGCAGATAGAAGAATCAAGTTCAGATATTATACAGGTTCCATGACATGATCTGTGGGTAGCTAGTGTCACAAAACAGAAAGGTGAAATTTGTAGTGAGGAAGCAAGAAGAGTAGCTGAATATTGTGTAAGTATTAGATTATACGTACAATAAATAATTGGCTTTACTTAAATTAGCTTGATTTATAATAACTAATATTGTTATAATTCTTTTTGTGATAGCGACAAATGACATAGGAGGATCCTGCGTTGGCGAGCTAAGTTGGTCGGGATGATTTATTGAGTAGAGTGCTTGGAGCACTCGAGTATGATGGTCGTGTTCAGGGTACTGGTTTTGCTGTCACCCCATCAGCATACTTCGAACGTCAGAAGTGCCCTAATATAAGTGATGTTTCCTAGCTGTGTGACGAGATGAGTAGTTCTAAGCATCAAATGCAAGAACTTCAAGAACAAATGCACTACAAGGAACAACGAGAAGAAAAATTCTTAGAACAAATGCGTTTGATGCAAGAATAGAATGCGCTGTTAACAACGCAAAAATAATAGTTGGTGTGATGTAGGCTAACACAAAATGTTCCCTTCTGTGATAGCCCAAGTGTCAAAGATAGTTGCAATTCCATGCCTAAAGTCCCTTTTCCTTTGGTAATTAATTTCTTCTCTACTTAACTTTATGTTACATTATAATTTAGCGAACTATAACATATTAACTCTATTTTCTATAGGGCAAATTTCAATGCAAGTTATATGCCGATCAAGTTATATGTTAGTGCTTTAGCTATCAATATCTGGATAAGGTACTTGACCATTATCGTTTATCACTATTATTAATATTTCTCGTTCCTTTTCTTTTGTTTTTCATGACACTGTTTGTTTTATACCAGGCATTTGTACAACAAGATCTTTATGGATACAAACATGGTTCAATTCGTATTTGTCAACCCTTATCTTGTTGGCTACTATGGGGGTAAAGTAGATATAAATGCGCAGTCTAATGATTTAAAAGATTACTTTAGAAAGAAAGCGACACCAACTACTCTAGTTTTAGTGCCATACAATGCGGGGTAAGTTATTAGTAGTACAATTTTTGTTTTTATCGTTTAATTTTTATCATACCATGATTGTTGAAACAAATTTTTTAAACTATCTTAGGCGCCATTAGATATTGATAGTTATCAATCTAGCAGAACCTTCAAGCCCTCGTATTTACTATGTGGATCCTCTAAAAAGTGGTCTTTCACAAAACCGTTATGATATGTTACTATTGTTCAATAGGTAAGTGTACGTGTATATGTGTAAATATTTGCATATGTGATTGAATAACCAAAAGTAATTAGTTTCATTTGTTTTGTTAGCGCATTGACTGTGTATCAGACCTCTGTCTCCTTAAGCTATTATAAAGTTGCTGACCCTCACCTTAGCTATCATTGGAAGAAGATACTGGTCCTGATATATGAATTTACTCAAACTTCGTTAGTAAACAATTTTTATTCATAAACAGAGTTAAATATTATATTATATTTTTACAGTGCCCTTTCCAACCCAATGACAATAATTGTGGGTATTACATCATGAAATTTATGAGTGATGTAATTACGCATGATCAGGCATTTATTCCTCAAAAAGTAAGTCATTTAGTTGTACTTCATATTGTGTTTTAATTGAATTTAATAGTGCCTGATAATTACGTTTTACTTATTTTAATTCATTTTAATTTGTGGTTAATTGTATATATGTGTAGTATTATGAAGTTCAACGTTGTGACACTTTGACTAATCATCAGCTTAATGAAATGATCAAGGAATGGTGTGAATATGTGTTTAGGCAAATCTCTAGGTAGCTATACTATTTAATTCATCACTAGCTGCTAGCCTTTGTTGTGTTGTTTCTTGGCAATTGTTATGTCATGTATACATGTATTCAAGTTGAATTTGTTGTATAATTCATTCATGTACAATATATTGTATAATTATTTTATATATTACTTTAATTGATTAATCATTTGTTTGTATCATTTTAAAGTTATCTATCATTGTTATTTGTTTTTCTTCATTCTGCTGTACTGTGGAGATAGATACAAAATGTTTATTAGACTATACAGTGTGCAATACTATAATTATGGGAGATATGAACAAAAAATACCCAAAAAAAAGAGTTCCTATGGCGCTTCTTTAAACAAGGACCACAGGAAGTACCCAAAAAAAAAAAAGAAAAAAGAAAAAGAAAAGGAAAAAGAAAAAGAAAAAAAGAGGAGGACCCTCCTGTGGCGATTGCGTGAGCAAGGCCACAGGATACTAGACCTCTTGTGGCACTTCCTCCAACAAGCGCCACAGGAGGGCATTTTTTTTAAGAAAAAATTAAAATGTTGTGGCGCTTCCAAGCGCCACAGCTTCTTTTAGTGGTGTTCAGATATGTAGCACTTCTCTAGCG
Organism: Inga leiocalycina; assembly: GCA_963242795.1. Classification (NCBI taxonomy): domain Eukaryota; kingdom Viridiplantae; phylum Streptophyta; class Magnoliopsida; order Fabales; family Fabaceae; genus Inga; species Inga leiocalycina. The sequence goes on from OY725324.1 coordinate 48,219,915, forward strand.
CCATAGCTAATCAATTATAACCACCACAGCTTTATTTTTTTGTAGAAGTGTATTAGAATCATGCGAGATGGTGAAATTAATTACCTAAATTTTGGAGTATATGAAAAATGCAGTGAGATCTAGCTTTGATGTCAATTGATATGAAATAAGGAAGGGAAGAGGAAGATAAAGGAGGGAGAAGGAGGGAAATGAAAAAGAGGGAGGAAGCTGAAAAATACGGATTCAATCAATCAAATTTGCCTACGTAAAATTAGAAATCCTAGAACTATTTATAGAACTTTAGAAATATTTAAATAATAAGTCAAAAGCCCAACTCTAATATTAAAAGATAAAATAATAAAGACAATCCCATGATAATAAAGATAATCTAGATATTCATATATATGGGTGTGTGTGTGTGTGTGTAATATATCCTATTTATTTTGATAATGAAAAATACTAAACAATAAATTGAAAAAAAAAGTTATTTAAAACAATCTAAATCAAGTATATAGTATTGTATTAGTAACACTTTAGCCCTCGATTGTATTTTTGAAACTTCAATCAAAAATAAATTATTCAATCAATCCCAAAAATTGATTTATTTTTTTCAAATTGAATTAAGCGCGAGTCTTTGCCCGACAATGCACCTGCGTTATTTTTTTACAATCGATGTCTTTATCAAAATTATATATATAATACTGTCAGACATAATCAATTATATATAAATATATATTTGTTTATAAATTTAAAGACACAAAACAATGTCATGTCTTTATCAAAAGGATAAGGCAAGCTTGCCTGCATGGACTTCGCAATGCTTAGAATGCATAGTCACAAACAAAATCATAATAATTTACACCTTTTTCTACTCTTGGAAGTGCGTGAGATGGTGAAATTAATTACCTAAATTTTGGAATATATGAAAAATGCAGTGAGACCTTGCTTTGATGTCAATTGATATGAAATAAGGAAGGGAAGAGGAAGATAAAGGAGGGAGAAGGAGAGAAATTAAAAAGAGGTAGGAAGCTGAAAAATACGGATTCAATCAATCAAATTTGCCTACATACAATGTAAGACCCCAGCTTACTACCACTTACCATTGATATTAATAGTGAAAATTTGATTGAGTGACCATGTGTGAGTGGGGGAAAGCACAGGTGGTGTTGAGGAATTAATGGATTAGTAGTGGGTCTGCTAGCAACAATTAAAGGAGAAATAGCAGAGAGATTGAGACCGTGATGAATGATCTTCCGCCGAACAGAACTCTAACCTTCAGCGTCTGTACATGCGTCTTCTCTGGTGTAACCATAAGTATTGGCTCTCAATGATGGCTCTCTCCTCAATGGCAGCAGCTAGGTTAATTTTAAGGTAGGAAGAGAGAGCTTTAGGGTCCAAATTTGAGCTCATTGAAATTTAAGAAGCCTAATAAAATTTCACCATTAGATTCTCTTTTAATTTCTAACAAAAATTCTGCTTTGTAAGATCCTTTAATATACTTTTCCTTGCCCTGCAAGAATCAAATAAAATTTTAATCTATTATATATTTGAAAATATTATCCAATCACAAGATAGCAATTAAAATATTAACAATTTAAGCTCAATAATATCATAATCAATTCAGATTTATATTATTTCTTAAAATTGGCTAATAATCTAAATATTATCTAATAAATCCAAATTGGCCCAAAATAGTCCCCAAAACAAATGAATAAGGTGGGATAAAATATATTAGATTTTCGATCTATCAACTCCCCCACACTTATCATTTGCACTCCTGGGTAAAGCAAATCGAGACCAAGGGAGAATAACAAAAGAAAATAAAACAAAAGCTTCAAAAGTGAATGTTCTAATCACAAGCAATAAGTACATAAAAGCACTTCGACAGCTCTCTTATCCAAGTGATTTTCTCATGACTCAAGAAAAAAAAACTTCATGGCAATTTATTCGAAAAGGGGAATCTAAGCTAGAAATCCCTCACCAAGGATCATGTGTATGTCACTCATCACTCAAAAGTGTACAGGCTTGTGTTTACACTCAAATCCACCTTATCCAGTACTCTTTCCATAGGCTTGACAAGAATCTAAGTTCTCCACCACTAGCAAAGCAAATGCAAGCATAAATCAAAAAGACTTTTATTAGGTTGTAATGTGGCTAAGATTAAGGAAGAAAGGGTGTGGTGTTTGGGAAGCAAAGTTGAATATCTTAGAAGATGAAGAGAGTGGTGCAACAGAGAAAATAGGATAAAAGAAACCAAACCATACTTAAACTAGGTTATTACTTTTCTTTTCTCTTCTTTTTTTCCCTTTAATTTTTCCCTTTTTTTTTTGCAACTCTCTTGGGTTGTTATATATATGTTCTTTTGACGCGAATCTATATATTGGTGATACAAAAGCCTAGTTACTCAAAGATTTATAACTCAATAGCTCCAAGATGATACTAGCACGCTCATAGCTCTTTCTGGCCATTTGATGTGAAGATCAACATTGGTGATGAAGACCTCTGGTTACTAAGCATAGCTCAAACTAGCAGAGTGGAATCTTATTGCTTTTTTTGTTTTTTTTCTTTTGGCTTTTCTTTTCTTTTTCAAGATAACATACTGTAATTTTCATAATGACCCAATTCCTAAATTTATACATCTTCTTCCATCCAAAATAGATATAATGCAATGCTCTTCAACTTCTAAGACATTCAAAAGGGTAGGATTTCTTTTATTTGTGGATATGGGTGTAGATAAAAAGGAAAAAAATATATAGGCCCAAAGGGGCGAAGCAAAGGATATATGTCTGGAAAGGGTAGGCTTTTTGGCTTATCTGGCAAAAATGAAATGAATGCCTTTATCATCTTTATGAATACACATGCATAAAATGTGGCCTCAAATAAGATTCAAGTCAAGTTCTATATTAAGTAAAGAGATAAGGGGCACACACTAAAAAAATGCATTAGGCTCAAACTCTCACTAAGTATATAAGCACTAGCCTTAACTCACCTAAGTCAAATTCATTGCCACCATGTTCACTAAATCAAAACATGATTAATCACTTTTCAAATCAAGAATGCATCATGTAATATCCCAATTTTTGCTTATGGGCTAATCATGATTATTGTGGATAATTATGCATTAAATTGGAATTATTATGTGTTTTATGGCAATATTAATTAATATCTCATAATTAGTGAAAAATTGGAAGAATGGAATTATTGGCCATAAGTTGGTAATTAATGGGGAAATTAATTACTAGCTAAGAGGAAAAATGAGAAGTGTGATTAATTGGCTAATGGAGAGATTAGAGAAGCTAATTGGTGACTTATTTTGGGGTGAGCCAATAGCATTGTGACATGTGGCAAAAGAGAGTGTATGTGTGTGAAGGTCAAAATTGATTAAACAATCATTTTTCTCTCCTATCTTCTCTCTAAATTCGGTGGCATAAGAGGGAGTAGCATCATCATTGTTTCCCTTCTTCCTCCACACTCCATCTCTCATTTCTTCCTCCATTTCCAGTGACCAAATTAACAAGAAAGAGAAAGATAAAGCTGGTGATTTGGGTAAGTAAATGCCCTCCATTGCTCAAACACCATTCATTAAAGTTGTTCTATGAGTGATAAGCTTCATTTTGATGGTTGTAGCTTGTCTATTGGCTATGGTTTTTGATCACAAGAAAATCTGGTTGTTGGAGAATCAAAGAGTGTTTTTGGAGAAGTTGAAGAGGTATGTGAAACCAATCTATCTATCTAAGTTTCATGCCATTTGAAATAGTTTATAATTTCTGGAAATTTTGGCTTGAATCCAAAAATGAGTGCCACTGTTCATTTGGTATGTTTATGGCATGAGAATGGTATGTTGGAATGAGTTTAGGATGGATAGATTGATTGGTAATCGAAATGTGATGTTTGGATGAGATTGGTATTTTGTTGATTTTGTTGCCCAAAACCTAAAGCATGATAATAGAGTATGATTTGGATGATTCTGATGATCCCATTGAGTTTATTGGGTATTTTTCTGTGGGAGTGGCTTTGGGTAAAGTTTTGTGTCTATTGAGATCAATTGGGCAAGTGTTGGGAAAATGCCTCTGTTTTCTGTGTTTTCTGGTTGTGATAGAATCACTCAGATAATTTGGGATTCACTCAAGTGTGGGATGAAGATCACTCAGGTGAGGTTGAGTATCACTCGAGTGCTGTGCATATATTCTATTTTCTTGTCAGTTTTTCTGTTGTGCTTTCTGGAAAATTGAAGAGTATATAGTCTCACTTTCGAGTGAGGGATGAACATAACTTGAGTGAGGGTAAGTTCAATCAAGTGCTGGTGTATTTGACAGCAAGGACTTGCCTCTAGAGTTTTCACTCGCAGTTATGGTGCAAGAGTGTGCCTTCTCACTCGCAGGTATAGGGTATTCACTCGAGTGAGCTGTGTTGTGCTCGAGTGCAGTGAGCCATCTGGGCTACTGCCATTTCTCTTGTGCTCTCGGGTTCTCACTTTCTGGACTTCACTCTTAGGTGCTCGAGTGAGGCATTTGGCCTTCACTCAGGTGAGGTCCAATGTGCTTGAGTGTTGTAGTTTTTGAAAAGTTCCTTGTGCTCTTGGGTGTTCACTTGTTGTTGTTCACTCTCTAGTACCCGATTGCAGACTGTACCATCACTCCAGTGAGGCCTTCTTCACTTGAGTATCTATACAATTTCACTCTAGTGAGGCCATCTTAACTTGAGTGCCTCAGTAGAAAATTTCAGTTTTGTGTTTCCAAAAGGGGATCTTTAGGGATAGTCTTCTAACCCCTTAGGGCTATTGTTAAAGGTATTCTTGAGTAGTAAAAGAGCAATAATGATAACCAATTAAGTGTTAAGAAGCTATTGAGAATTGGAATAGGGAAGTAACTCTTCATCACTTATTATGATTCTAGGATACGATATTTGCCCTACTCGAGTGAGACCGACGCTAGGACACGCACTGAAGGACTCAGGTAGTGACTCTTCTCTCATATTGTGTATGATGTTTTGGTATGCATAACTTATCATTGAACTTTATGAACTGTGTGCCATGGTCCATTACGGCATGAGTACTTTAGCGTGAGTCGTAAAAGGATTTATATTGGTCATCTCTAGGTCAGCTGTTGAACTGTTATTGTAATCGAGATGGATCTTTGTGAATCTGACCAGTGGGGCGGCATTTATGAATCCACCCGTGGGCTGTGTATATCTTGCCAATGTAGAATGCGTTATAAAATACTTTATATAAATCCCAGCTGTGGTGAAATATATTGTGTTGATTGTGTTGTGCAATTCAACGTGAGCAATCGTAAGGGATGACATGTGTCATACTAACCATTGCCGTTGTAACTGCCATTGTAGTTGCTTTGTGTGGATAATGATTTGATTTCATGCCTTATTGTTGTGCATACTATGATTGATTTGACACTACGGGGATTCCTTAGAATCTCACTCTCCCAGAATTAAACATTTTAGACAGGGCTAAAGGATTAAAAGGCAAGCGAGTAACGAAGAGCATTTAGAGCTCCGTGTGAGGAAATCCTTTTTGGTTAATGGTTATCATTGTATATCATTTGGATATTTTTAGTAGAAACAATTGTATATATTGGATTTTGTGTAATCCTCAAGTAAAGGGTATGAATTATGGGCTTTGTGCCTTTGTATAAACCCTTATTTAATGAATGGAACCCAAGTGAGTTGGGAATTTACTTTGCACTCTAATATTTGTAAATGGAATCCACTTGTACAGGCCATTATTGCTTTGGATTGTGAATATGAGACCATTATGAATAGGTTTTGAAAATTTTTTTTCAAATCCGATTTTTAGGAAAAAGATTACCTTATTAAGTCCCAATTTAAAATATGGTCTCTAATTCCAACTTAGTTATGTGTTTAAGAACTTAATCTTGGCCTAAGGTGGGAAGGGGGTTACACATCATACTAAAGTTACTTTAAACTTGCAATTTTCACATTCAAAATAGTCGATCCCTCCCCCACACTTAAACAGTGCATTGTCCTCAATGTAAAATAGTCAAAGAAAAGCACAAAGACAAGTAATATGCACTACTACTCGACTCAGTAATATAGCAATAAGTAATATGACAATGCAAAATAAAAGAGTGAAGGAAGGAATACAACTAGGGTCTACGTGGTGTCTACCAGTATGGTAACCTCCACTGCTTGAGTGGAGAATCCGTCATAGAACGGCTTCAAGTGATATCTATTGACGGTGAAGCATTTTCCATTCAGCTCCCTTTTGATCTTCATAGCTCCATATGGAAAAACATCAATGACAATGAAGGGCCTCTCCCATCTAGAGCAAAGCTTTCCAAGCATGAGTTTCAATCGGGAAACGTAGAGTAGAACTTTTTGGCCCACTTGAAGTTCTTTCTTCATAATGAGTTTGTCAAGAATTGCTTTAGTTCTTTCTTTGTAAATTCTAACATTCTCATAAGCTTCCCTTCTTAACTCTTCAAGCTCTTACAATTGCAACTTTCTTTTAAAACCAGTACTAGCAAGATCGAGGTTGCATAATTTTATTGCCTATTATGACTTGTGCTCTACCTCTACTGGAAAATGACATGCTTTGCCATAGAAAATCCTGTATGGAGACATGCCAATGGGACTTTTATATGTTGTACGATACGTCCAAAGTGCATTATCGAGCCTTTTACTCCAATCCTTTCGGTTGGGTTGCATCGTCTTTTCTTAAATGAGCTTGATTTCTCTGTTAGAAAGTTTTACTTGACCATTCGTCTGAGGGTGGTATGGAGTGGCCACCTTATGCATCACACCATACTTGCTAAGCAAGTTCTGCAAACTCTAATTGCAAAAATAAGTACCTTGATCACTAATGATAGCTCTAGGAATGCAAAACCTGCAAAGAATGTGAGACCGAACAAAGGAAACCACTACAGAAGAGTCATTAGTACGAGTAGGGATAGCCTCAACCCACTTAGACATAATCCACAGCTAGCAGGATGTATAGGTAACTAAATAAGGTGGGAAAAGGTCCTATGAAATCAATTCGCCAAACATCAAAGACTTCATAGAATAATAAGGGTTGTTGGTTCATCTCATGCTTCCTAGAAATATTACCCAAAAATTGACACCTAGAACACTTCTTACAAAATTCATAGGCATCACAATATAGACTAGGCTAGAACAATCCACTTTCTAAAACTTTCCTAGTAGTACGCTCTACACTAAAATGTCCCCCACATTCAAGAATATGGCAAAAAGTTAAGAGAAACCCAAATTTAATGTCAAGAATGCATCGCCTAATAATTTGATTACTATAAAGGTGCCACAAGTAAGGATCATCCCATATATAGGATTTAGAGTCTCTTTTAAACTTATTCAATTGATATTTATTCATATCAGCTGGTAAAGCAAATGCAACTAGATAATTAGCAATATCAGTATACCAAGGGATAGAAACAATGACCTCACAAAGCCTTTGATCAGGAAAATCATCTAAGGGTAAAGAAGTTACAGCAGGTGACTCATTCCTACTCAAGTAATCAGCTACCATATTCTCTACACCACTCTTATCACGAATCTCCACATAAAACTCTTGTATAAGCATCACCTACCTAATGAGGCGGGGTTTGGAGTCTAGTTTCTTGAACAAGTATTTAATAGCTGAGTGATCTGTAAAGATAGTCACCTTAGTGTAAAGGATATAGGATCGCAATCTCCCTAACCTAAAGACGATTACAAATAGCTCTTTCTCTATGGTAGTGTAGTTAGCCTGAGAAGCATCCAATGTTTGAGAGGTATAAGCTATGATATGTTGTCTCTTCTATGCTCTTTGGGCAAGAACAACACCTAATGCAGAATCTGAAGCATCATAAAAGAGCTCAAATGGAAGGCTTCAATTAGGTGGCTAAATGATGAGGGGTGTAGTGAGTCTCTTCTTTAACTCATCCCATGCATACTTACAAGCATCATAGAAAACAAACCCTATATCTTTTTATAATAAATGAGACAATGGCAATGCTATCTTACTAAAATCCTGAATGAATCTTCTATAAAACCCATTATGCCCAAGAAAAGAGCGTACATCTTTCACAAAAGAAGGATATGGGAGAGATGAAATAATATCAACTTTAGCTTTATCAACCTCAATACCATCATGTGAAACAACATAGCCCAAAACAATTTCTTTCTTAACCATGAATGACATTTTTCAAAATTCTATTGAATGCATCATTCTAAAACCTTATCAAACTAACTAAGCATACATAAAAAGAATCACTGTAAATAGTGACATCATCCATGAAAACTTCCATGCAATGCTTAAGAAAATAAGAGAATATGGAAACCATGCAACGCTGGAAAGTGCCTAGTGCATTAATAAGCTAAATGGCATGCGTTTATATACGAAGGTTCCAAATGAACATGTGAATGTGGTCTTATCCTGATCCTCAGGAGCAATAGAAATATGGAAATATCTAGAAAAGCCATCAAAAAAGTAGTAATGTGATCTACCAGCTAGTCTTTCTAACATTTGATCTATAAAGGGAAGGGGGTAGTGGTCCTTTCTAGTCACAGAATTCAATTTTCTATAGTCAATACATACTCTCTAACTATTATGGACTCTAGTTGGAACTAGCTCACCTTCATCATTAGAAACAACTATAATACCAGTTTCGTAGGTACTACCTGAACTGGACTTACCCACTGGCTATCAGAAAGGGGTAGATTATACCTATAAAAAGAAGTTTAGAGACCTCTTTCTTTACCACACAAGGATCAATGGATTGAGTCATCTCTGTGGCTGTCGCACAACTTTAGCACCATCTTCTAATAGGTTCCGATGAGTGCACACATTTGGGTTGATTCTAGGGATATCAGTAAGAGTCCATCCAATAGCTTTCATCTGTCTCCTAAGTACCTTTAGGAGGTGGTTTTCCTCATCAGCAGTTATGTTGCTAGCTACAATCACAGGAAGTGTCTCTTCCTTACCCAAATAGACATACTTTAATGAGTCAGGAAGTGGCTTTAACTCCAAGGATAGAGCTTGCTTAATTGAAGGTATGAGTGACTTCAAGTCAATATCAGTTAAGCTAGAAACCTGTACAACTGATTCATAGATAGAAGAGCACACTTTTGCACCTTAGGGAGTATTAGTAGAAACTGCAAGGGCATAATATTCAACTAATACATTACAATCAACATCAATAGTGCCCTTAGTAGCGCTCATATTAGAGATAGAATTAGAAATAGAAATCTCACTATAAAAAATATGATCAATGCCAATCAATAATTTAGAGTCAGGTAGTGAAGATAAATCAATTTTATTTATGGCATCAATCACACTAAGTAACTGAGAAAGTCCATCGGAATCAATAGAAGTAGTGAATATGTGATCACTAGAATTGCTAATGCTACAATTAGGCACAGAAGGATCATGTCTAGAATGTCTCATAATTTCAATATCATCAATGAAAATATCAATATCAGCAACATCAAGATCAGTTCATGTATTAAAACTGCCAATTTCAGTACATGAACAAGAGATAGTATCATCTAAACTGGTAATATCACATGATCTACTAAGCATGTTATTTCTAAGATCTATAACAGAATCATCCACAATAGCATCTATAACATTAATCTATCTCAGCATAATCACCAAGGGGATATGTCATAGATTCAAGCACATTAAATTTTATAATATCACTAGGAAATTCCAAAGTAAAACTACCAGCATGTACATCTATTATAGCTCTAGAAGTTTTAAGAAAGGGCCTACCTAGAATCAAAGACGTATGTCCTTTCTACCTAAACCTACCATCATCCATATGAAGAACATAGAAGTCTACGGGGAATATGAAATCTTTTACTTTAACCAAGATGTCTTTCAAAACACCTTCTGGGACCTTTCAAAACATCTATTAGTAAGGGATGCAATGAGATTTGTGGGCTTAAGCTCTACACCTTTGAGTTGATTGAAGACTAATTTTGGCATAACATTAATAGCTACTCCCAAATCTGCTAAGGCATTCTTTGAAGTCAATGTCACCAATATTGCAAGGTATGAGAAAGCTACCAGGATCCTTGCACTTCACTGGCATTTTCATCTGATAAAGAGAGGAGACAACTGCTCCCAAGTCAACCATGCCTTCATGCATAAATTTCTATTTGTAGTACATAACTCCTTCAAGAACTTTGTATATTTAGGCACTTGTGCAACTAAGTCAACTAGTGGAACATTGATCACCACCTTCTTGAAGATATCATAGACTTCATTAAACATATCAACTTCCTTCTTCCTTCTTTCAGCCTTAGCTACTATAGTTGGAAAGAGTATGGCTGGTTTGATCATTGGCTTTCCTTTCTCATCTTTTTCTTGTTCTTCACAAGGCACTATTTATGTTTTTGAAAAAGTAGATTGATACTGTGATATGGAAGTAGAAGGAAGAGTGGAAGGAGAGTCATCAACAACTTGCTTGTCTTTTGAAGTATTGTGGTATCAGGGTCTGCAGAAGGGATTATCTTTCCACGTCAGAGAGATATAGCATTAACTCCACAAATATTAGAATTTGCTGAGGTCCAACATTTGGATTGGTTACCACTTGAGATGGAAGCTTTCCTGAACCTTGACTCTGTACATTACTGAGTGTATTAGACAATTGATCAATCTAAATTTAAAGAGCTTGAATTTCCTGTCTATGTTGCAAATCCTTTTGTTGTTGTTGCAAATCCTTTTTTTTTTGTTCCTTATCTTTCTAATTAGACTTGTCCATTATAATTTTCATCATAGTATCAATCTTACTTTCTAACTTTGAACCTTCATCTTGGACTAGCATTGATTGTCTAACTTGTTGAAACATCTTGCCACTATAATTCCCACTTTGGTTGAATTGTGCTTGCTGAGTTTGGCCATTTCCATATCCAAGATTTAGATGGTCACGCCATCCAAGATTATATGTATTGGAGTAAGGATCATATTTTTGGCCACCATGAGTCATAGGCTTAGAAGGGTATATCGCATTACAAGATTCAACTCCATCATTCATGTAGGGGCAAGAGTTAGTACCATGAGTGGCTAGAGAATAAATAGAACAAAGTAGCCCTACTAGAGCAGAAGAATTAGCCTGTGGGGGGTAAAAGAAGTAGAGGGCCCCAAAGGATTAGCCATATCAAAAGAATTTTGCATATAAGACATAGCTATCTTTTCCATAGCAAATGCAAGTTTATCAATTTTGCTCTCTAGGCGAGACTCAAAATTAGAAGAAAGTAGTCCCACTTCATTAACTTTGACATGTTGTCTAGAACCAAATTGTTGGCTATTCTTAGATTTCCTTTGAATTAGTTCCCAAGCATGATCCACAGTCAAGTGCAGAAGAGCACCACCAGCAGCTAAATCTAATAAATCTCTCTCTAAAGGTAAGAGACCTTCATGGAAGTATTGGATCAATAATGTATCTGGAAACTGATGGTGGGGACAGCTAGAACATAGCATTTTAAAATGCTCCAAATATTCATATAAGGATTCCCCAACCATTTGTCGACATCCACATATGTCCTTCCTGATAGAAGAAGTGCAAGAAGTTGGGAAATAATTTTCCAAGTACAGTTTCTTCAATTGGTTTCATAAAGTAATGAATCCAGGAGGTAAACGAACCAATTTTTAGCAGATCCTTTTAAAAAGAATGGGAAGGCATGCATCTTAATCTGATCTTCAGTCACACTAATAGGTTTCATAGCAATACAAACCATGTGAAACATCTTCAAGTGATTGTACGCCTCTTTACATGAAAGACCATTAAATTTTGGAAGTAAGTGTATCAATCCAAATTTCGACTCAAAATTTGCATTAATATCAGGATAATTGATGCACCAATTTTGAAAATACATATCAGGTGAAACCAATTCTTTAATGGTTGATAGAGCTCAATATTTATATATTTTTATTAATTAATCTTAGGCTTTTGTGGGACTTAATTGAATATTTTGGGCATAATCAAGTGATAATGTGAGATTGTAGTGAGAGAATAATTTGGGAATTATGTTAGTTAAATTGTTATATTTCTAATTAATATTTGTTATTCCCATTATTATTTAATTGTGAACAAAAGATATTACCTTTGTGAATCTAATTTTGTAGGTGATGATGTGGCACAATTTTTGTTAAGGTCAAAGATATTATTTTAGAATTTATTGAAGGAGGGGGTGGCTGAATTATAAAGGGAACTAGCTACTAAACTGAAATGGATTATTGAATAAAAGATGAGAGATTAGAAAATAAGAGATATGTGGCTATTGGAAGCACAAGGAATTGATTAAATAAAGAGCTGAACCAAATGTGTTGAGTTGGACAGAAAATGGCAAATTAATAAAGAAAAGAGGATGTAACTGAAATTGAAAAGATGAATTGAAGAAAGTGAAGCAGCCGAAATTGTTGACAAAAGATTAGAGGATGGGACCGAATTGAATTAGAGAATGGAAATTGATTATAGATAGCAGCAGCTGGACTAATAGAAGGGCCCACGTGAAATGAATAAAGGAAGTGTGAAGGGAGGTTGTGGAGAAGATAAGAAACACGAAAAATAAAGAGCTGAACCAAATGTGTTGAGTTGGACAGAAAATGGCAAATGAATAAAGAAAAGAGGATGTAACTGAAATTGAAAAGATGAATTGAAGAAAGTGAAGCAGCCGAAATTGTTGACAAAAGATTAGAGGATGGGACCGAATTGAATTAGAGAATGGAAATTGATTATAGATAGCAGAGCTGGACTAATAGAAGGGCCCACGTGAAATGAATAAAGGAAGTGTGAAGGGAGGTTGTGGAGAAGAGAAGAAACACGAAAAGAAAGAAGGGAAGAGTTGACTGATGAATTAGAAAAGGGAAGCTGGAGCATTGGTAGAGACTTGGACTGAAATTGGAGAATTAAAAGAGGGGAACTGCTGGACCAAAACTAAAGGAAGAAAGGGAGAGTGAACCGATGTGGGCTGAATTGAAAAGAGGCAGCATCTGGATTAGAAAAAGAGAGGAAGTGTGGGCCGAAATTGTGGAATGAAAAAGGGTATGGTTGACCAAGAATAAAAGGCAAGCTGGATCGAATTGGGTCTTGGGGAACCAATTGAGCACCGAATACAATGAAAGACTGGATGAATGAAAGGAAAAAGGGTTTGGCGGCTGGGAATTAAAGAAAAAGGAGGGGACCACGAGAAAGCAGGCAAGACCGAAATGGAAAAGAAATAAAAAGAGGCGTTGTTGTGTGTGAAGAGGGGGAGGACCGAGTGTGAAAAGGGAGCTATGGAAATAAAAGGAAGGGGCGGCTGGTGTGTAGAGGAGAGGAGCACCGCAATGAAAAAGGGAGAATAGAGAGCAAGTAGCGCTGGAAAGTGTGAAAGGGAACAAGAGAATTCGCTATTGCATCTAGAGTTGAAAGTGTTTTTCGGTGTTTTCTCCCTTGTTCTCCATGGCCAATTCCTTCTTCATTCATCAAGCCTCATCCTCTTCTTCCATGACTAGCTAAAGTATTGGTGATTTCCTTGAGTTGGGTAATAATTTGAGCTTCTAAACTTCAATGGTCATAGCAGGATCAATAATATAAGCATCACCATTCTTATCAGCATTAATAACAAGAGTACTAGCTCTATTTCTTCTTCGATGGCAAAATGTTCTTTTAATCTCAAGATCAAGTTAAAACAATTTTTCACAAGAGGATCGGGTCATGCAATAAACAATTGCTTAAGAAGTCACCTAAAAACTCAAACCTAAAGCTTAATCCTGCTCCCCGGCAACCACGCCAAAATTGATACGTGCTTCTGTTGTTAAAGCAATCAATTAAACTAGGTCTTAAATTATTATGCAGTTTAGGGTCAACCTAGGTCATTCTCCCAAGGAGCAAGCTATGAGTTTTCTTTAGGATTGATTTTTAAGTGACAAAAGATGTAATGGACTGGACCTAAACTAGAATGCAAGACACTACTACCTAAATGCAATTAAATTAACTAAATGCACTAATGCAATTGACTCTAAAACCTATATGAGAGTAAGACTAATCTCTATGAATCTGAATGCAATTTTTTGGGGGGTTTTTTATGAAAGAGGAATTAAAATGCCAAATAAAGAGAATAATCAAAAGCAAGACAAACAACAAGGGTTTAATTCAATTATAATGATTAAGAGGACAACTTAAGATTCACATGGAATTAACTTTCTTAGCCCAAATTAATTAATTAGGCCAAAGGGAGGTTGATGAAAAATTGGAATTAATAAATTTAATCACCTAATTGAGACATGGGAAACCCTTAAGCTCAATAACGCCTAAAACACATAATCAAATAAGCAGTGGTTAATTAAATCCATTAAAACCAATTAAAATAGTTTAAGATAGTTTTGGGAATAATGTTCACAATTGCCCAATTAAAAAATTTAACAATTAACCAACGTAGTTAAACAATCAAGAGATTAAACACAAATTAACAATTAAATTAATAATGAAAAATCAGTTAATAATCTAATTGACAACCAAAGGGTTTGCAAACAAAAATCCCAAAAATCATTTAAGAACAAATCAAATCTAAAACATCAATTCAATCCAAATCAATAATATGTCTACAATCTAAAAATAGATTGTTCTCAATTATTACAACTCAAAATCATTTAAAACTAAATAATCCCAAGTCTTGAATTAAAAAGATAAAAGGAAAGATACTCCTTTGTCGTCTTCAATTATAAGCTCCTATGCTCTAACTTCCTCCATGCACTACCCAAGTTACCTCCTAAAAGAGCTTAAGCTGCCATGGATTTATTCTCTCCTCCAAAATCCACATAATTCCTCAAAGCCATAAAGAAAAGTTGAGAGGAATTGCATCGGTTTCTACGCATATAATGGAGAAATATATATATATATATATATAGAATCAAGTATTGAATAGATTATGGAGGTAGGCCTGTGACCATGTGTGAGTGGGGTAAAGCATAGGTGGTGATGAGGAATTAATGGATCAGTGGTAGGTCTGCTGGCAACAATTGAAGGAGAAATAGCAGAGAGATTGAGAGCGTGATGAATGATCTTCTGCCGAACAGAACTCCAACCTTCAGCGTCTGTGCATGCATCTTCTCTACGTGTAACCATAAATGCTAGCTCTCAATGATGGCTCTCTCCTCAATGGCAGCAGCTAGGTTAATTTTAAGGTGGGAAGAGAGAGCTTTTATGGTCCAAATTTGAGCCCATTGAAATTTAAGAAGCCTAATAAAATTTCACCATTAGATTCTCTTTTAGTTTTTAACAAAAATTCTACTTTGTAAGATCCTCTAATCTGCTTTTCCTTACGCCGTAAGAATCAAATAAAATCGTGATCTATCATATATTTGAAAATATTATCCAATCACAAGATAGCAATCAAAATATTAACAATTTATGCTCAATAATTTCATAATCAATTCATATTTATATTATTTCCTAAAATTGGCTAATAATCGAAATATGATCTCATAAATCCATATTGGCCCAAAATAGTCCCCAAAATAAATGAAAAAGTTGGGATAAAATATATTAGATTTTGGATCTATCAATTATACACCATATATGCACAAATTAATGAACAATATAAAAATGACATGTATACATGTGTAGGGCTTCCTCCCCACTATTTGTATACCGATTGGATTGACACCTAACCCCCAGGTGTAAGTATACTTCTCACACTAATTGCACCTTCTCGGCAGACTGCCCTTTCTCGACAAAACATGTTGATTAATTAAGAAAAACAATGGCAACCACAAAATATATGAACCATGGCATCATGCATAAAGAATAAAGTCTTACCTCAAGTCTTTTTCTTCGTGAAACTTGTACCTCGATTTGCTTGCCAACCCTCGGGCTCTCAACTTGTCATAAAATGTCAAATGTACAAGAATTAGGTTAAACCCCATTCACGTACTATTGTAGGCACTTCCAATATGTTTTCAGTGGTTACATAAAGTCTATTGTGAAAATTTATCAAAATGCCTCTGGGAACCCTGCCGCCCCCGACTTACTTGGTCTAACTGTACTTTTCCTGAAATTTTGACTTGGGCTAATCTGACACATATTTGCCCAAGGAACCCATTTCCGGACTTAGAATTACCAAATTCACTGCCAAAAGACCAAAATGCCCTTGGCAAGCCCTATTTCAAGGTTTCAGGGGTGTTTTAGTAATTATGTTTTTTTAGGCTTTTTTGTAAAAGTGATCAACTGTAACCCCGCCTAATTTTGCCTCCTAAACTCAATGGAATCATCAAAACATCAAAAATCCATTCCAAACTCCCTGAATTAGACCTGGCCAAAACCCAAGATTCTTTATAAAAATTTGGGGTTTTCCAAATTTGACTCTGCAGACTTATTCCTTTCTACTCCTAACCACTTTATTAACTATTTAATTACATTAAAACCATCATTTAGACTTATTTGGGCAGCATAACATTTAGGGCACAACTTTTCCCAAATTTACAAACAGAGCAAATCCAGCAGAAATTCACCGATTAAATTACTCATAACAGCCAGAACAATCAATATTTGAAAAATCATAACTAAATTTGTAGACATCATTTTGGAGTGATTCCAAAGGCCATAAAACCCTTATTAAGTCTAGCTTCATGGAAAGATATAGACTTTTGCCAATTGGAAGTACATCATTCCCAGATTTTTAGTTTTTGGAAGATGTTCCAGAAAATATTTAGTTTTTCTGGGATAAATTCAAAAATTCATAAATATTTGTATATAACTTAAATTATTCATATGATCTATCAAATTAAAGCTTAAGATGTCTACTTTCATTCTGTAAAATCTCATAATTTTTGCTCATTATTTGGTCATCCAAAACTACATGAAAAACTCATTACCTCACAGAAAATTTCTCTAGAAGCATTGTTCATATTTCAATTTCCAATATTTAATTCCTATAACCAAAATTAACACTAATATTGGGCCAAATATTATTTTCTTGTATTCCTCTACTTTAGCCCTCAATATTGGGCTTTTTAGAGAACCAAGAATTGATTCTATAATTTGTCTAGCCCAATCTTCATGAAAATGAAAATTTGTTAATTTCTAAAATTCCAAGTTCTTGAATATTCACCATTTTATTCCCTTGAATATAAGAAATTTTGGTTAAGAAATTTTGGTGACCAAAATTCAGGATGTTACATGTGATAGTTTTAAATAGGCAAATGATGTTCAATGTCTATGAAACTTTTTAGAATAAAAGCAGATTTATCAAGCTTTAATTTGATTGGTCATTTGGAGCTATACACAGAGTTATGAATTTTTGAAGTTTACCTGGTGAAGCTGGCCGATTTATGGGACAGCGTCCAAAGATTTAAATTCTAAGAATGTTGAGCTTCTAGTTGGCTAAAGGCTATATTTTTCCTTAAAAATAGGCTTAATAAGGGTTAATTAGCCTTTAGAAGCACCTCAATTAAATATCTGTTAGATCCCAAGTTTTGATGATAACAATAATTCAATTATGTGTAAGATATGCTTTCAGAAGATTTAGAAAAGATTCCAAGTTACCAAATGCATGTTTTGAGTTTGCTGATATCTGCTGTGAAAATGCACTTGAGTGCTCGAGCATGAATCTGCACTCGAGCACAAATCTCTTCTGTACTCGAGCAGGTGTGAGAGAAAGCCAGGAAGTGAGTACCCGAGAGGCTTTCTCCCTTTGTATTCAATGGATCACTCGAAGCACAAGTATACACTCGAGCAGAGAAGTCATTCTCACTCGAGCACGTATGCGAGTGAGGGCATGCGAGTGCTTGGCCGAGAGCAAGTAATGGGATGCTTCCTCCATTCACTCGAGAAGAGGCATGCGAGTGCTTGCCCGAGAGCAAGTTATAGCATGCTTCCATCTTTCACTCGAGAAAGGCACTGCGAGTACTTGGCCGAGAGCAAAAGTGATAGCATGCTTCCATCTTTCACTCGAGAAAGGCACTGCGAGTACTTGGCCGAGAGCAAAAGTGATGGCATGCTTCCATCTTTCACTCGAGAAAGGCACTGCGAGTACTTGGCCGAGAGCAAAAGTGATGGCATGCTTCCTATATTCACTCGAGCAAGAGACGCGAGCACTTGGCCGAGAGTCTTGAATTTCAGAAATGTGCAAGTGTGCTCGAGCACACCCATCCATGCTTGGAGTGACACGTCCATGCTTGCGAGTAATATTTCCATCCCTCTCAAGATCAGTTGCGAGTGCCTGTTCAAGAGAGCATATTCCCTGAGAATATGCTTCTCACTCGAGCAGAGGTAAGTGTGCTCGAGTGAGGGCCAAAATCACTCGCGAGTGAAAATTCTATCCCTCTGAAATTCTGATGCGAGTGATGGTTTAGAGAGCATATTCCCTAAGAATATGCTTCTCACTCGAGCAGAGGTAAGTGTGCTCGAGTGAGGGTCCATATCACCCGCGAGTGCAAATTCTCACTCTTGTCAAAATGGTATGCGAGTGATAACCCAAGAAGACACTCCCAGTGTAAAATGCCAAGATCACTCGAGCAGAGATATTGTGCTCGAGTGAGACCTCTCTTCACTCGCGAGTGAAGATCTTTTCTCTCTGATATTCCATGCAAGCACAACCCGATAACAGAGGTATATGAAGAAAAATAGGAGATCACTCGAGGTGAGCCTTTCATGCTCGAAGTGATGCCCTGTTGACCACAGAATATGATAAGTCTCATAACGTTCATTACGAATATGGTTTATTGTTATTAATTCATATCATCATTACTTATTATTCTTATCTAACATTGTTTTGATTATTTTAAAAGTATAATACAGGAAGATGAACTTTTCAAATTTGTTGTTATAGAGAAAAGTCAAACATTGGCAGACAGCATAATTACAGACACGTTCGCACCAACCACATTCAGATTATTCAAACATGCGCGTGTTCTTCTACAGTTGCAAATGTCCAGCTCCTCCAATGATGATTTCTCAAACGGGCAAAAACTGAAGCAACTATATATACAGAGATTCAAGGATAATCAAAAGCAACGAAGCACAAGAATTCACAAGCTTATACCAATTCTCTGCTATTCATCTGTTTTCTCTGTATACACTTTGATCTTCAGTGTTTATTCATTTGCTCTATAAGAGAGTCCTCATACAAACTCAAAATTCTGTGTTTATGTGATCTCAAGGTATTGGGACCTTGAGAGGGTAGTTATTCCTTACGAGAGAAGCAGTTGAGAGAATTCCTTATATTATCTTCCACTCATGAGTCTTGTAAACATAAGCAAGTGAGAAGGTTCATAGGTTGTTTCTCTGCACATAAGACTTGTCGTAAGGGGGAGAGAAGTTTCTTGTTGAGAGAATATTTCTGCTCATAGTCCATTCAAGGACGATTGTTGTTTTGTGGCGTTCTAAGAGCCCATTGAATCTTGGAAGTATAGTGAAAAGCTCAGTAGGTCTTGATCTCTGAGGACTGGACGTAGGCATTGTTGTTAAGCCGAACCAGTATAAATCTCTGTGTTTAAATCTTCTCTACTCTACTCTATTTACATATTATCATCTCAAACGAAAAATTTATAACATCACCCAATTCACCCCCCTCTTGGGTGAAGCTTGCCTCTTTCATTTGGTATCAGAGCCTCGTCTTCTCCGAAGAGCCTAACAGCTTGAGAAGGATCCTATCAATGGCAACAATGGGTGAAAATATCCTTCCAGATGGTGCTTCAATCACTAGACCTCCTGGATTTGCTGGAGAACATTTTTCGTTCTGGAAAGCCAAATTCAGAGTGTTCGTGATGGCCAACGAGTATGGGTTATGGAATGTTATACAAGATGGTGACTATGTTCCAGTGAAGAAAATCGAAGATAGAGCAGTCAAAAAGACTCCAGATGAGTTTGACGAAAATGACAAGAGGTTAGTAACGTTAAATAGCAAAGCCATTTTAATGATACAGAGTGCTCTTAGTCAAAAAGAATATTTTCGTATATGTACTCTACCTACTGCCAAAGATATGTGGGATGCCCTTGAAATTGCTCACGAAGGTACATCTGGAATCAAAGAGAATAGGATCAATACTTTAATTACAGAGTATGATTTATTTCGTATGAAATCTGGAGAGAGTATATCAGAATTTGAACTAAGGTATACTCATCTTGTTAATCAATTATCTGCTCTTGGAAAGTCGTTTGATCAAAATTCCCAGGTAAGAAAGATTCTTAATATTCTTACGAAAGAATGGGAAGCAAAGGTGACAGCCATCGAAGAAGCCAAAGGAGAGTCTATGAGATCCGTAGCTGCTCTCTTTGGAAGTCTTTCTGAATATGAAGGTAAGTTGAAATTCAAAAAGGAACTTGAAGAATTCGATGATAAAAAGAAAAAGGGAGTTGCATTTAAAGTTATTCAAGAAGAAGAAGGAACTTCCGAAAATGAAAATGTTCCTAGTGATGATGAAATGGGAATGATCGTGAGAAAGTTCAAGAAATTCTACAGAAGAGGACAAAGGAATTTCAAGAATTATCAAGGTGGACCAAGCAAGAAAGAAAACAAGGAACACCAAATAGTATGCTATGAATGTGGAAAACCAGGACACATCAAATCTGAATGCTTCAAAAACAAAGACAAAAAGAAACAGAAAAAGAAAGCATATATATCATCTATTTGGGGTGATAGTTCGTCAGACGAAGAAAATGACAATGACGAAGTAGCCAATCTATGCTTGGTAGCTAAGGAAGAAGAATCAGACTCTGAGGTAAGTGACTCTGAACCCTCTTATAATGAATTATTATCTGAATATAATGCATTGCATACAGAGTTCATTAAAGTTGCTAAAGAAATGGTTAGTTATAAGAAGAAAGTAAAAGAATTAGAAAGTAATGTCATATCATCATATGAAATGTGTAAAGAGAAAGATAAGAAAATAGAGGACTTAACAAAGATTGTTGAAAAATTTACTAAAGGAAGTGAAACTCTCAAGGTTATCTTAAGCTCTCAGAAAGTTTCTTTTGATAAAACTGGAATTGGATATAATGCTGTGCATGATAAGAATAAGAAGAATAGTAGAAACTATCTTAA
The DNA here is from genome assembly GCA_963242795.1 of Inga leiocalycina. Classification (NCBI taxonomy): domain Eukaryota; kingdom Viridiplantae; phylum Streptophyta; class Magnoliopsida; order Fabales; family Fabaceae; genus Inga; species Inga leiocalycina. The sequence goes on from OY725324.1 coordinate 48,240,894, forward strand.
TTATTTCAGGAATTCTGTGCATATATCAAATCCATTTGTATCATGCAATTTTTGTAATAGAAAAGGACATTATACTTCATCGTGTTATTTCAAAAAGGGAAAGGTCGGTGGAACATATAAATGGGTTCCGAAAGGGACACATATTCCAAATACTAACCACAAAGGACCCAAGAAAGTGTGGGTACCTAAAACTTGATCATCTTATTCTAGGTATGTCTCAAAGCATCTCGAGCGAACAAATGGTATATTGATAGTGGATGTTCGAGACACATGACTGGTGACAAAAATAAGTTCACCATGTTTGAACCTAGAGAAGGAGGAAAGGTGACTTTTGGAGGAAATCAATCCGGACGTATTGCTGGAATTGGAGAAGTGGGAAGAACAGATGGCTTTCAAATCAACGGAGTATATTATGTTGAAGGTTTATGCCACAATCTCTTAAGCGTAAGCCAAAGCACTGACAAAGATAACTGGGTGATTTTCGATTCAAAAGAATGCTTGATAGTAAGTAAGAAAGATCTACTTCTAAACAAAGAAACTATCAAGGCAAAAATCCGAGCTCAAAGGGACGGTAATTGTTATACAATTGATTTAAATTCAAACTCTTCTGAAAACTGTTTTCTTAGTCGATCAGAGGAAAGTTGGTTATGGCATAAGCGTTTGGCTCATGTCAATATGAATCAACTTGACAAATTGATCAGAAAAGATTTAGTTGTTGGCCTTCCCAAACTTAAATTCAAAGATAACATGATTTGTGATGCATGTCAAAAAGGCAAACAAACTAAATCTTCTTTTAAAACAAAATATGAAATTTCTACTTCAAAACCTTTACAATTACTTCATATGGATTTGGTAGGACCTGCAAGAGTAAAAAGTTTTGGAGGAAATTTATATACGTTAGTAATTGTAGATGATTTTACAAGATTTGCTTGGACTATATTCATTGCCTCAAAAGATGAAACTTTTGCTGAATTTATTATGTTTGCCAAAAAGGTTCAAAATGAGAAAGGTATTTCTATTGTCTCTATTAGAACAGATCATGGAGGAGAATTTGATAACCAATTGTTTGAAGAGTACTGCAACAACGAGGGGATAGATCACAACTTCTCAGCTCCTAGAACACCTCAACAAAATGGAGTAGTGGAAAGGAAGAACAGAGTGCTTACAGAAATGGCAAGAGCTTTACTTAATGAAAAAGAAATGTCACAAGTGTTCTGGGCAGATGCAATGAGTACTGCATGCTATATCTCAAACAGAGCATATATTCGCAAATCTCTTGGAAAGACACCATATGAACTCTACAAAGGAAGAAAGCCAAATATTGCTCATCTTCATATCTTCGGGTGTAAGTGTTTCATTCACAACAATGGTAAGGAAAATTTAGGAAAATTTGATTCAAAGTCTGATGAAGGTATTTTTCTAGGATATTCTAATAGAAGTAAAGCTTATAGAGTTTTCAATAAAAGAACATGTACTATTGAAGAATCTATTCATGTTGTGTTTGATGAAATTGAATCTCAGACAAAACTTAATGATGAAGAAGAAATGGATTCAATCAAGAAAAACAAATCTATTTCAAAGCAGGATGATTTTGAAACAAATGATTTTCAAAATTTAGAAGATGTTGATGATCATGATCAACCTAAAGCATGGAGACATATGAAGGATCATCCAATTGATCAAGTTATAGGAGATATTCATGAAGGTGTCAAAACCAGAAATAGAATCCTCAATGAGGTAACATTTTCTGCTTTTATTTCTGAGATTGAACCTTCTAATATAGATGAAGCTTTATCTGACAATGATTGGGTGATTGCTATGCAAGAAGAACTAAATCAATTTCAAAGAAATCAAGTTTGGGATTTGGTTCCTCGACCTAAAGACCATACGGTTATAGGGACCAAATGGGTTTTCAAAAACAAACTTGATGAATCTGCAATCATTGTGAGAAATAAAGCAAGATTGGTTGCCAAAGGCTATAATCAAGAAGAAGGTATTGATTATGAGGAAACATATGCTCCAGTAGCAAGATTGGAAGCAATACGAGTACTCTTAGCCTTTGCTTGCATCAAAAGTTTTAAACTTTATCAAATGGATGTAAAAAGCGCTTTTCTAAATGGTTATATTATGGAGGAAGTTTATGTCGAACAACCTCCTGGTTTTGAAGATGAAACAAAACCTGATTATGTCTTCAAACTTAAGAAAGCATTATATGGTTTGAAACAAGCACCCAGAGCTTGGTATGAAAGACTAAGCAAATTTCTTCTTGATCAAGGTTTTGTCAGAGGGAAAGTTGATACAACTTTATTCATCAAACATAACAAAAATGATATTCTAATAGTTCAAATTTATGTTGATGATATTATTTTCGGTGCCACTAACGAATCTATGTGTCAAGATTTCTCTAAGATTATGCAGGGAGAATTTGAAATGTCTATGATGGGAGAATTGAACTTCTTCCTTGGACTTCAGATCAAACAAAAGAAGAATGGAATATTTATATCTCAGACAAAATATTTGAAAGAGTTGTTAAAGAAATATGGACTAGATAATGCTAACGGAGCTGATACTCCAATGAGTTCTACAACATCGCTGGATGCTGATGTAAAGGGACCTAGCTTCAACATCACAAAGTATAGAGGAATGATTGGTTCATTACTCTATCTTACAGCAAGCAGGCCAGATATTCAGTTCAGCGTAGGAATGTGTGCAAGGTATCAATCCAATCCTAAAGTATCTCATGCAGAGACAGTAAAAAGAATTTTCAAATATCTAGGAGATACTTCAGAGCTTGGACTTTGGTATCCAAAGAGAGGGAACGAGTACTTAACGGCTTATTCAGATTCAGATCACGGTGGATATAAAACTGACAGAAAGAGTACTAGTGGACAATGTCAATTTCTCGGAGGTTCTCTAGTGTCATGGTTCAGCAAGAAGCAGAACACAGTCTCATTATCTTCGACTGAAGCTGAATATATAGCTGTGGCAAGTTGTTGTTCTCAAGTGCTGTGGTTAAAACAACAACTTCAAGATTTGGGAATTTATTTAAAAGAAATCCCAATCTATTGTGATAATACTAGCACGATAAGCTTGGCAAAGAATCCTGTACAACATTCAAGAACCAAGCATATAGACATTCGACATCATTTCATTCGAGATCATGTTCAAAAGAAAGATGTCAAAGTGGAATTCATACCAACTCATCTTCAACTTGCGGATATTTTCACAAAACCAATTGCAAAAGAGCAATTTCTCTATATTCGAAGAGAATTGGGAATGGTTAATCCCAATGAGTTGTAAGATTCCTTGTTGAAAAGCTTAATTAAATGTTTGTTTTGATGATAACCATATTAACTTTGGCATCGGAGTGGCCAAAATTTGTTTTTGCAGGAGTCTCACTCGAAGCACAGGAGGTGCTGCTCGAGTGAGGAGCTGTGTCACTCGAAGCACAAAAAGCTCTGCTCGAGCACAGCACTATTTTTGATACTCTGCTTCCTAACATGGAAAACAGAGGTTAACAGAGGAGTTATTAATACCAAGGGAATATATATCATAAACTACAGTGAAAATTGAGCTCACTCGCGAGTGAGGAATTTTCACTCGAAGCATGGTATGAACATGCTTGAAGTGAGGAATGCCTACTCGAGTGAGGAAGAAGAATTTATTTGCAAAAATGATCAAACTCATGGTTACTCAAATGATCTTGGAGGATTTGAGTACAAAGGTGCAAAAATATGTCAAGGAATCAACAATCCAGGTACGTTCTACTTGTTTCTTTATTTTTCCAGAACATCACTCGAGCACAGATAGAACACTCGCAAGCACAGTATGAACATCACTCGAGCACTAGGGATCATGCTCGAGCACTGTCACTTATATCAATTACTGGGGAGCTCAGAACGTCGCACTTCCTCCTCTCACTCGAAGTGCTCTCTCACTCGAAAGTCACAACCTTTCATCTTCAACCGCTCTCTCATCATTTAATCACATCCTTCTGCTTCAAATCGATGTTACAACCTCTCAATCTTCTATAAGAGGTGATTCTTGTTTTCTGCATTCTTCACTTGTGCCCTAATTTCCTCTTCGTGTGTCTATATTTTTTTTTTCAAAAACAAGATTTCTTGTTTCTCTTCCATTTTTCAAATGGCAAGAACAAAGTTACCTTCTGTTCCTCAAAAATCTCATTCTCCTTCTTCCACTCACTCTGCTGCCAGTGAATCTGCAACCCCTGAACTTACTCCTCCATCTCCCAAAAACTCTCCCTCACCTTCACCGCCTCCAAAGCCTAAGACCAAAAAGAGAACCCCTGCTAAGAAACATCACCCAAAGCCTCAAGTTTCCAAGAAAGACCAACCACCTCCAAAGAAATCAAAAGGTGTGGTCTTCAAGGAACCCATAATCACTCGGTCTCAATCCAAAGAGGTACAAGGAAAGGGAAAGAAGAAGGATTTAGAGCAATCCCAATCATCCTCTTCTTCTGGGGATATTCTCAGTAATCAACTCAGGGAAGCAATAGAAAAATCCAAATTGGACAAGATAGTTGGGAAGATCACATCTCAGGCTGGTGTCTCAAGTTCACATCAAGTTAAGCACCCAAGTGCTTCTGCTTCAGGAGCACCTTCTGCCTCTCAAGCACCAGTGGATGACCAACTCACTAGTCCTCCTGAGGGATTCAATGTGACAGAGCTTAAGGCTTTACCACAGAAGGTATATGATGATGAATTTAAGCATAGACATTTCTGCCCTGTAGTATATGTTGATTTGGATTATCTGAAAGAGAATTGTCATTTGGACTTATACCCTTATCTTCAATACTATGCTCCTTGGTTAGAAATTCATTTGCCATTTTCCCCCACTGTTGTAAAGACATTTTATTCCAACATGAAAACTCATAATATCATGTCTAGATCCGGGGATTTGATTGAAGAAGCTGTGTCTACAACCATTAGAGGGAAATTCATTATGATTTCTGCCAAAATCATAAATGATTTACTTGGTTATGTGGCACCTCCTACTGACCCACCTTCATTTTCTGTCAATGAAACCTTTAACATTTTGAGACCAAAAGATCCAATTGGCCCCCTCACTTTCAAGCCTATTGATATGCCTGATAAACACAGAGTCCTTCATTACATTTATTCCCGGAGCATAGTTAATAAATCCAGAAACTTTACTCACTTTGCACAAAGGGATTACTATCTATTGGCTTCATTGGTTGCTGGGCAACAAAGGAATGTAGGGGAGATCATTTTTAGTGAGATGAGAAGGTTTCGTTTTTCTTCAACAAGATCCACAACCATACCTTACCCTCAACTAGTTTCCTTTATTTTGATGAAAAACAAAATCTGGTATTTGGAAGGAAAAGAAAGGGTTCTCATCTCAAGGTTTGGAAAGACTCAATTAACTCACATGGGTATCAATCTTCCAGTGAGTCGGACCAAAGCCACATCAAAGAGGGAAGCCACTCCATCTAGAGGAGATGAGGCACAATCATCTGCACAAGGCCCTATTCCCCCTCCTTCATTTCTCAATGCCTCTCTGTCCAATCATCTGTCTGAGGTAATTAATCAAGCTGTATCAAGTTTGAAGAAGGAGTTAGTGACTGAGTATGAGAAGCTTGTGGAGAAGATGGAAACACAAGTCATTAAATTGGTAGACCAGGCCAATCTTAATTTTGAACTGATGTTCAAAACACAAGATGAGATGTCACAGAGGATCACTAATATGGAGACCTTCTTGCATTCACATTTTCCCTCCTCATCTTCCGGGGTGCCTCCAGAGACCACTCATACCTCACCCCCTCATCCACAGACTCATGTGCTTTTCACTGATCCTGAGTCTAATGTAGATGTTACATTTGTCCCTCAACCACCATCTCCTGACCAGCCCATTGACCCTCTCTCTGCAATGATATCTTTTGTTCCACCTCCAGAACCCCCTCCTGATGTTGACAAAACGGGGGAGAAGGATGTGTGATGTTTTCTGAGCTGTAGGGTGTATATGGGTGTATGGGTAGATTTCTGTAATGGATAGGAATTGAAATGTATGTCATTTTGGGTTTCAAGTTATTATGTTATGAAATGTTGTTCAAGTTTTTCTTTCAATAATGTTTCAAGTTATTAAGTTTACTATACTTACCTTGGCTGTTAAAGTGTCCAGAGGAACCATTGCAGGAAAAATTGAATTTGAAACTTAAACTTGATATGTATTTGGAAACATTGAAGAAATTTCAAAAATTTTCAATCACAATCAATTTCTAATAAATCTTCATCACAAAGAGTTTTGTCATCATCAAAAAGGGGGAGAATGTTAGATCCCAAGTTTTGATGATAACAATAATTCAATTATGTGTAAGATATGCTTTCAGAAGATTTAGAAAAGATTCCAAGTTACCAAATGCATGTTTTGAGTTTGCTGATATCTGCTGTGAAAATGCACTTGAGTGCTCGAGCATGAATCTGCACTCGAGCACAAATCTCTTCTGTACTCGAGCAGGTGTGAGAGAAAGCCAGGAAGTGAGTACCCGAGAGGCTTTCTCCCTTTGTATTCAATGGATCACTCGAAGCACAAGTATACACTCGAGCAGAGAAGTCATTCTCACTCGAGCACGTATGCGAGTGAGGGCATGCGAGTGCTTGGCCGAGAGCAAGTAATGGGATGCTTCCTCCATTCACTCGAGAAGAGGCATGCGAGTGCTTGCCCGAGAGCAAGTTATAGCATGCTTCCATCTTTCACTCGAGAAAGGCACTGCGAGTACTTGGCCGAGAGCAAAAGTGATAGCATGCTTCCATCTTTCACTCGAGAAAGGCACTGCGAGTACTTGGCCGAGAGCAAAAGTGATGGCATGCTTCCATCTTTCACTCGAGAAAGGCACTGCGAGTACTTGGCCGAGAGCAAAAGTGATGGCATGCTTCCTATATTCACTCGAGCAAGAGACGCGAGCACTTGGCCGAGAGTCTTGAATTTCAGAAATGTGCAAGTGTGCTCGAGCACACCCATCCATGCTTGGAGTGACACGTCCATGCTTGCGAGTAATATTTCCATCCCTCTCAAGATCAGTTGCGAGTGCCTGTTCAAGAGAGCATATTCCCTGAGAATATGCTTCTCACTCGAGCAGAGGTAAGTGTGCTCGAGTGAGGGCCAAAATCACTCGCGAGTGAAAATTCTATCCCTCTGAAATTCTGATGCGAGTGATGGTTTAGAGAGCATATTCCCTAAGAATATGCTTCTCACTCGAGCAGAGGTAAGTGTGCTCGAGTGAGGGTCCATATCACCCGCGAGTGCAAATTCTCACTCTTGTCAAAATGGTATGCGAGTGATAACCCAAGAAGACACTCCCAGTGTAAAATGCCAAGATCACTCGAGCAGAGATATTGTGCTCGAGTGAGACCTCTCTTCACTCGCGAGTGAAGATCTTTTCTCTCTGATATTCCATGCAAGCACAACCCGATAACAGAGGTATATGAAGAAAAATAGGAGATCACTCGAGGTGAGCCTTTCATGCTCGAAGTGATGCCCTGTTGACCACAGAATATGATAAGTCTCATAACGTTCATTACGAATATGGTTTATTGTTATTAATTCATATCATCATTACTTATTATTCTTATCTAACATTGTTTTGATTATTTTAAAAGTATAATACAGGAAGATGAACTTTTCAAATTTGTTGTTATAGAGAAAAGTCAAACATTGGCAGACAGCATAATTACAGACACGTTCGCACCAACCACATTCAGATTATTCAAACATGCGCGTGTTCTTCTACAGTTGCAAATGTCCAGCTCCTCCAATGATGATTTCTCAAACGGGCAAAAACTGAAGCAACTATATATACAGAGATTCAAGGATAATCAAAAGCAACGAAGCACAAGAATTCACAAGCTTATACCAATTCTCTGCTATTCATCTGTTTTCTCTGTATACACTTTGATCTTCAGTGTTTATTCATTTGCTCTATAAGAGAGTCCTCATACAAACTCAAAATTCTGTGTTTATGTGATCTCAAGGTATTGGGACCTTGAGAGGGTAGTTATTCCTTACGAGAGAAGCAGTTGAGAGAATTCCTTATATTATCTTCCACTCATGAGTCTTGTAAACATAAGCAAGTGAGAAGGTTCATAGGTTGTTTCTCTGCACATAAGACTTGTCGTAAGGGGGAGAGAAGTTTCTTGTTGAGAGAATATTTCTGCTCATAGTCCATTCAAGGACGATTGTTGTTTTGTGGCGTTCTAAGAGCCCATTGAATCTTGGAAGTATAGTGAAAAGCTCAGTAGGTCTTGATCTCTGAGGACTGGACGTAGGCATTGTTGTTAAGCCGAACCAGTATAAATCTCTGTGTTTAAATCTTCTCTACTCTACTCTATTTACATATTATCATCTCAAACGAAAAATTTATAACATCACCCAATTCACCCCCCTCTTGGGTGAAGCTTGCCTCTTTCAATATCTACAAATAAAGATATGAATTTTCAAAGTTTAATAAAATTCTGCTGATTTTGGGCAAAAATCACAAATTGTATGGGCAAAATGGTAATTTGCTATATAAAGCAAGAGGCAATTATTTTTTTTCCAATTTATTAGGCCATTTTCGTCCAAAAAGGGTTATAAAGAGGAAAAAATAAATATAAGATGATAAATATCTTGTTGGAGGCATTTTTGGTTAAGTAACAAAAATGATGACGATAGAAAAGTCATATAGTCAAAAGTTGCAACTCATATTAAATAAGTGAAAGAGGTTAATTATGATAATTGAAGGCATCTTTTTACTTCCTTCCAAACTTCACTTTTGGCCAAATATTTTGAGAAAGAGAAAAAGAAGATGACAACAATTAAATAACATGTGATCAATTGTAATAAAATACAATATTCAGAGGAGGTGGAGTTGGATATTTTAAAAACATTTTCCTCTTTCTCTTAGTCTTATTTTAAAACCATTTGAACAATTGCTATTATGTTCCTGCTTTGAGTAGTAACATTATTTCTCTTTCTTATTTGGATAAGGAAGGTTATACTTCCATTACTAGGAATGGTAAATGTTCTATTTATCGTAATGACATTTTCTATGATGATGGTGATTTGCATGTTGGTCATTATATATTAAATTTGGAACATCCTAATAATGGGAATATCTATAACGTAACTACTAAAAGGATAAAATCAAACTATTTGAATCTGACCTACCTATGGCATTGTCGTCTAGGCCATATAAATAAGAAATGCATTTCCAAACTCCATCAAGATGGATTTCTTAACTCATTTGACTTTGAATCATATGATACATACAAATCTTGCCTATTAAGAAAGATGACAAATGCACCTTTTACTGGGCATAGTGAGAGGGCCACTAAATTATTGGGCCTCATACATACAAATTTATGTGGACCATTAAATACAGCTACCATAAGAGGTTATGTCTACTTCATTACATTTATAGATGACTTTAGTAGATATGGCTATATCTATCTAATGAAACATAAATCTGAATCTTTTGAAACGTTCAAAATATTCCAAAATGAAGTACAAAACCAACTTTGCAAAACAATTAAAGCACTTCGATCTGATCGAGGTGGTGAATATTTAAGCCAAGAGTTTATTGACCATCTTAGGAGTTGTGGGATAATCTCACAATTAACTCTTCCAGGAACACCATAATGGAATGACGTTTCTGAATGAAGGAATCGAACACTATTAGATATGGTTCGATCTATTATGAGTCAAACAAATCTTCCACCATCCTTTTGGGGACTTGCACTAGAGACAGCTGCTTTCACACTAAATCATGTTCCATCTAAGGCAATTGAAAAGACACCATATGAGATATGGACTGGAAAGAAAACAAGTTTATCTTCTCTTAAGATCTGGGGATGTGAGGTCTATGTTAAGCAACAAGCCTCTGATAAATTAGCACCCAGATCATCAAAGTGCCTTTTCGTGGGGTATCCTAAAGAAATGACAAGATACTATGTCTACAATCCCACCGATAACAAAGTGTTTGTTATTCAAAATAGTAAGTTTCTAGAAAGAGAGTTTGTCTCTAAAACAACCAGTGGGAGCAAGGTACATCTCAAAGAAATTCGAGAGTCACAATATAATACAGAACCACAAATGGAAATCAGAGAAGACTCATAACAAGTTGCTAAGCCTCATCAAGTAACATAAGGTCCATAAAGATCTGATAGGACACGGCATCAGCCTAGAGATATGGATTTTTTATTACTGAAGGCCGTGATGTGTTGCTCATTGAGCAAAATGAGCCAACTACCTATCGAGAAGCCATAGTGGGAACAAACTCCAAGAAATGGCTAAATGCCATAAAGTCTGAAATGCAATCTATATACGACAATCAAGTACGGACCTTAGTGATCCACCTGAAGGTGTAAAAACCATCAGGTGCAAATAGGTTTTCAAGGAGAAAACTGACATGGATGGATATGTAAATGTCTTCAAGGCACGATTGGTTGCAAAAGGATTCACTCAAACTCATGGTGTAGACTATAATGAAACCTTTTCCCCAGTTATAATGGCCAAATCAATTAGAATCCTTCTTGTCATTGCAGCATATTATGACTATGAAATATGGTAGATGGACCTCAAAACAACCTTTCTTAATGGAAGATGTGTACATGACACAACCTGAAGGTTTTGTGCATCCAGAGGACTCTGGTAAAGTTTGCAAGCTTCAAAGATCCATTTATGGATTGAAGCAAGCATCTTGGAGCTGGAATCATCATTTTGATGAAGTAGTCAAATAGTTTGGATTCATTCAAAATATTAATGAACCTTGTGTTTACAAGAAGGTTAGTGGGAGCATAGTTGTATTTCTAGTGCTTTATGTAGATGGCATCCTACTTATTGGGAACGACATTCCTACCTTGCAGAGTGTCAAGTCTTGGTTAGGAAAGTCCTTTTCAATGAAAGACTTAGGTGAAGCCACCTACATCTTAGGGATTAGGATCTATAAGGATAGATATAAAAGACTAATAGACCTAAATCAGAGCACATACAAAGCAAGATACTGCATAGGTTCAATATGCTGGATTCAAAAAGGGGTTACATGCCCATGTCTCATGGCATCCATCTTAGCAAGGATCTATATCCTAGCATACCTGATCAGCGAGATCACATGAGTAAGGTTCCATATGTCTCGGCCATTGGATCCATCATGTATGCCATGTTATGTACTCGACCGGATGTCTCATTTGCCTTAAGTATGACTAGCAGATATCAACAAGATCCTGGTGAGGGTCATTGGACTGCGGTCAAGAATATCCTAAAGTACTTAAGAAGGACTCATGACTTATTTTTAGTCTATGGTGGATTGGATGATGAGCTCTGTGTAACCAGTTACACAGATGCAAGTTTCCAAACTGACCAAGACGACCTTAAATCGCAATCTGGATATGTATTCCTCCTGAATGGTGGAGCAGTAAGCTGGAAGAGCTCCAAGCAGAGCACTGTAGCAGATTCTACAATAGAAGCTGAGTATATAGCAGTATCGGATGCAACTAAAGAAGCCGTTTGGATAAAAAAGTTTGTTACTGAACTAGGGATGGTGTCTACCATCTCAAATCCAATAGATTTGTTCTGTGACAATAGCGGTGCTATTGCACAGGCCAAGAGCCTAGGTCACATCAAAGGACCAAGCATATACTCAGGCAATTTCATCTTATTAGAGAAATTAATGATAGAGGTGATATAAAGATGTATAAAGTAGCAGGAGAAGATAATGTTGCTGATCCTCTTATCGATATTATGTGCATGATTATAGAAATTCCCCATAGGGGTTTGTACATGATAATTACAATCAATGTAGCCGTACAGGGCTACTTGGGTGTCTAAACCTGTCCTAGTGAAACAGAGACATCCTCCCGTCTTTGTTCCACCTCTGTAATCTTCTCATATAGTTCTCTTTTAAGATCTTTACGTACCTTCTGTATTCACCTGTCTAGATTGTTGGTAGGGGAGGGTGTGATACGAGAGAATCTCAGTAGGAAATAGTTACCATAATACATGCATGATAGATGCTATGTGCATGATATGTTAGCTTTAACTAGATGCATACTCCATAATTACATTTCTGCATGCTTAATGTTTCATGCAATAAAACTATGGCCAAAGTATAAACAAAAATAGAGCTTAATTTATTCAAATATGCTCTACACAGACAAGTAAAGCAATAAAATACATCATTACACAAGCAAAGATATCAAATACATGCAAGTAAGGTAAGTCCCCTTCTCTAGCTTTTGAGTCCTTGTACCTTTCTATCAGTCCAATATTCTATGTTCGACTTGGGCTACTGTTCAATCCTAAAATCCTAAATATACAAGAATTAGGTTAAAACTCATTCATGTACTGCTTTAGAGACATCCAAAGTGATGTTGGTGGTTATATTAGTCTATATTGAAAAATTAACAAAATGCCCCTAGGGACCCCGCCAGGCCCGTTACCCGGTCTGCCCATACTTTATTCAAAATTGTGACATATTTTTGCCTAAGGAATCCATTTTCAGAATTAGAATTATCAAATTCATTGCCAAAAGACAAAATTGCCCTTGGCAACCCTTAACTTGGGGTTTCAGGGGCGTTTTGGTCATTTCGCTTCTAGGGCTTTTTTTGAAAAGTGATCCACTGTAAACCCACCTAATTTCCATCTTGAACACAATGGGATCATTAGACTATCAAAAATCCAGCCTTAACCCCCTATTCTTGACCTAGCTAAAACTTCGAGAACTCTAGAAAAATTGGGGTTTTTGAACTTTAACCTCAAATCATTGCTCCATTTTACTCCTAATCACTTTATTAATTATTTAATTACATTCCCAACATGATGTAGACTAAATTTGGGCTACATAATGATTAGGGTTCATCATTTCCCAAATTTAAAATCTACAGTAAATCAACCAGAAAACCATTGTTTAAACCTACAACAACAACAAGTATTTGAAGTTTAGGAAGCTGCCTTTGATTCCTTCTTGGTGTTCTCTCTTAGTCGAAACCCTAGCATCCAGAACCCTTAGGATTTTGCTTCCTAAACACCATAAATCATGTAGGAGAACAACTTAGTGGAAGGATTACACTAATTGAAAGCCAAATTAACAAAGAGATCAACCTACCTTGCAACTTTTGCTCTCCCTTCTCTCTAAAAATCTCAAAACTCTCTCTCTCTCTCTCTCTCTGTGTCTCTTCTCTTGAGCTAGGAATGCAAAAATGGAGGAGAGAAGAAGATAAGATTAGTTTTTAAAATATCTGACCTTTTTACTCTAATTATTTAATTATCTAAAATTTAGAAATGTTGACTTTCAAGGCTTGAAGTTTATCCCTATATAATGTTAACATAAACCCAATTAACATATAACCAATTTCTTCCCTCTCTAATCACTTGAGATGGCGTCTAAAGGGTCCTTTAAGTCAGTAAAAATGGGGTAATGGGCTATTCCATAATTTGCAAAAATGCCATAACATTTTTTCCCCATTTTCGGATTTATGTAAATTCTAGAAGGTTTTCTACCCAAACTTTAAAAAATCATACCATAATTTGTAGAAATCAAATTGGAGTGATTCTAAAGTTTATAGAATCCTTATTGAGTATATTTTCAAGGAAAAATATACTCTTTAGCCAATTAAAAGCTGAAAAATTCCCAGAATTAAATTGTTTGGACGCTGCTCCAAGAAATAGGCAGTTTTTCTAGGCTAACTTCAAAAATTCCTAACTCTTTGTATATAGATTCAAATGATTCATATGACCTATCAAAGCTTAGGATGTGTACTTTCACCCTGTAAAATTTCATAATTTCTAGTTATCATCTGTTCATCCAAAATCACATGACAATCTCGCTACCTCTCAGGGAAGTTTCACTAGCAACATAAGCTCATCCTCCAAAATTCACCATTCCATTTTATTAAATACCACAAATACTTATAAGACATATTGGGGAATAAAATTTAGAGTGTGACATAATGTCAATTTTTTTAATCTAGAGTATAAATAGCTATAAGTATTTATTGATCCACTCTCAACCATCTCTTAAGTATAAATTGTTATGTCTAACATAATTACTCAATAGACAAGATAATTCAAATACACTCACTACTACAAAAGATGGATTTAATGGCACACCTCTTATGGTACTTCTTTAAAGAAGCATCACAGATAATTGTTTTTTTCAAAAAAAAATTATTTGCAAGTTATGGCACTTACTACTATAAGCATCACAACTAATGTTAAGCTTCTGTGGCACTTGCCTAAACAAGTAGCACACAAAACATTTGTTTAAAAAAATATTAAGCACTAGATATGATGCTTGCTTAAGCAAGCGTCATAGCTGCCATTATTGTTTTCTTAAAAAAATAAATAACTTGTATGGCGCTTCCCAAGCAAATGCCTTCCAAAGACTTAAACTAATAATACCTTAGAAGCCATTTGTCTGGGAAGCGGCTTCCACCCAAATAGGTAAAAAAAGACCACTGCTTTCCCTTCATTTTAAAATAATAAAGTGGTCAGACTAAGGGAAGCTTTAACTCTTGCAATATAACCACTATTGGTTCCTTTATTTTCAAAAAAAAATCCAGTCACTTTAACAAAAAACTATTAAATATATAGGGCCTTAGGAGTTGCTTCATTCTAAAGCGCCTTCCAAGGCCTGACATTGGTAATTATTAAATGCCAAGGCCACATATGGCCTTGGCGTTTTAATCCTTAAGTCTTGCCAAGGCCTTGGCATTTAATCATAAGCGTCAAAAGCGTCAGGACAAAGCTCTTTACCACTGAGCTAAAAGCTTAAGCTAGTAGCCAAGGCGAGGAACTTAACTTTTAATCCATGCACACCAAGACTAGTTTAGTCTACGTGTCTAGTAAGGTAGGGGTGGCATATGCCCCTACGAGAGAGCTCTATAAAACTAGTGAAACCTCTTCCGCTATCACTACTTCAAAAAGGTTGAAAGTTGGCGCATATTTTGTAGCCCTTCTTTAAAGAAGTGCCACATGTAATATCCCAATCTGTGATTAAGGGCTAATGACTCTGATATTGATTGTAATTAGTGTAATTAAACACTTTTAGAGAAATATGATGTAAATTTGATATATGTATATTTGGTGATTAGAGATCAGGGGTTGGGATATATTGACCATGGGTCAGAATCCCATGCTTTATATATATGTGAGCTCATGTAAGAGTGTGTAGGATGATGACATGTGGCATTGTGTAGTCCCTTGGATGGCACAAAAGCACAAAACATTACTTTTTCTCTCCCTTCTCTCTCCTTTGCGGTTTGTGTGTTTGGCTAGGTGAGGGAGTATGCTTCATCATCATCATCATCTCTTCCATCTCTCATTTTCTCTCTCTTCCTTCCCCATTTTTGCTAAACTCAAGCAAGGAAAGAGAAAGTGAAAGCTTTGATTTTGGATGAGTAATGGTCCTTCTTTGTTAAAATCCTCTTCTCTAATGTTGTGCACCTCATTGAGAGCTTCATTGAGGTGATTTCAGAATCTTGAATAGTGTTGATTTGGGTGTTGGACGAAATTGAAAGTTGGAGAATCAAGATTTTGGATTTGGCAAAGTGAAGAGGTAGGCATTTGATACATTTTGATATATATGTTATGAGTTTAGGATAAGTTTAAGAAATTCTGGAAAATTTGCCCTAATTTATGGTTATTTTGGAATGAATGAAATACATAGTAATTGATGTTGGAATTAGTCTATTGTGGAGTTATTTGATTGTTGGAGTTGATTTGGAAAGTTTGAATTGAGTTGAATGAAATTTGGACATTGGGTATGTCATAGAGACCTAAGTGTTTGATTGTGGTTACAATGGTATTTGGGTGTTTTGGAAGTTGCCAATGTGTTCCTTAGGTATGAGTGAGAGAGTATGCACTTTGTGAGAAGTTTGGAAACCATTCGGATTGGTTTTAACCATCTGGGAAATTTCTGTCATATGCTATGATCTGGGCATTCTGATAGCAACACTCGAGTGAAGGAAGATCATGCTCGAGTACTGCGTGTGTTTTCCCTTTTCTGCTATGATTTTTGCTTGGGTTCTATAAGTAGAGCACGAGTGCACTTTTGTCAATGCGAGTGAAGTTGGTGGTCACTCGAGTGAGCAAAGGATTGCTCGAGTGATGGTGTGAGTCCAAGGTTAGGGTTACTCTCGGGTTGTCACTCACTGGCCAATGCTCAAAAGTGTGATTTGACACTCGCGAGTATAGGCCTCTAACCCCAGCACTGGGGGGTATGCTCAAGTGAGATTGTCCCTCTGATGTTGCTTATGCTCTCGGGTTCTCACTTCTTGTCTTGCACTTTTAGTGACTCGAGTGAGTTTGGAGTCATCACCCGAGTGTAAAGCTATGTGCTCGAGTGCGGTGATCACTTTCTAGCCATGATGGTTGATCACTGTCAAACACTTGTAAGTGAGAGCCATTCTCACTCAGGCATGAGTGTCTTATCACTCGAGTGAGGTCATCTTTACTCAAGTAAGCCAGTCTAAAATCATTGTTTTACCTTTCGAAAAAGGGGTTTTCAGGGTAGTTTTCCCAACCCTTTAGGCATATGTTTAGGCCTCTAATAGTCATCTAAAGAGTCTTAAATGATAACCAATTTAGAGTATTATGAAAATATATACTTGGAAAAGAAATTGATTGGTTGTCCCTAATTTGGTATATACTTAGAGTATTATGAAAATATAATGCCATTGGATATTGATAGTTATCAATCTAACAGAACCTTCAGGCCCTCGCATTTACTATGTGGATCCTCTAAAAGATGGTCTTCCTCAAAACTATTCTGATATGTTATTACAGTTCAATAGGTAAGCGTACGTGCGTATATGTAAATATTTGCATATGTGATTGAATAACCAAAAGTAATCAGTTTATATTTGTTTTGTTAGCGCATTAACTGTGTATCGGGCCTCTATCTCCTTAAGCTATTCTAAAGCTGCTGACCCTCACCTTAGCTATCCTTGGAAGAAGATACTGATACTGATATATAAATTTACTCAAACTTTGTTATTAAAAATTTTTTATTCATAAACAAAGTTAAATATTATTGCATTATATTTTTACAGTGCCCTTTCCAACCCAATGACAATGATTGTGGGTATTACATCATGAAATTTATGAGGGATGTAATTACGCATGATCAGGCATTTATTCCTCAAAAAGTAAGTCGTTTAGTTGCACTTCATATTGTGTTTTAATTAAATTTAATTAGTGCCTGATAATTATGTTTGGCTGATTTTAATTCATTTTAATTTGTGACTAATTGTATATATATATGTGTAGTATTATGAAGATCAACGTTGTGACACTTTTACTAACAATCAGCTTAATGAAGTGATCAAGGAATGGTGTGAATATATATTTAGGCAAATCTTTGGGTAGCTATACTATTTAATTCATTACTAGTTGCTTACATTTATTGTGTTGTTTCTTGGCTATTGTTGTGTCATGCATGCATGTATTGAAGTTGAATTTGTTGTATAATTCATTCATGTACAATATATTGTATAATTATTTTATGTACTACTTTAACTAATTAATCATCTGTTTGTATCATGTTAAAGTTATATATCATTGTTGTTTGCTTTTCTTCATTCTATTGTACTGTGAATATAGATACAAAATGTTTATTAGACTATCAGTGTGCAATACTGTAATTATGGGAGATATGAACAAAAAAAATATTCCTGTGGTGCTTCTTTAAACAAGGGCCACAGGAAATACCCAAAACAAAGAAAAAAGAAAAAGAAAAGAAAAAAGAGGAGGACCCTACTATGGCGCTTGCATGGACAAGGGCCACAGGAGGGTATTTTTTTAAAAAAAATTTAAAATGTTGTGGCGCTTCCAAGCGCCACAGCTTTTTTTTAGTGCCGTCCAGATATGTAGCACTTCTTTAGCACCATAGTTAATCAATTATAAGCGTCATAGCTTTGCTTTTTTGTAGTAGTGTAGTACTATTAGTAAACAACCAATTTTCAAACATTATTCAATCTCTACAAATGTAGTGAGTAATATTAGGAAAGAAAATTTCCAAGAAAGAATTGAAGAAGAATTAAGAAAGATAACTGTTCAAGATACTCCTCCTCTAAAATCTTTTTCTTCAATTTCAAAACTAGTAATAAATGTTTTAAAAGACAATCAAACTAGTTCTCGTGAAGATTATCCTAAAACACAAACAATTGAAAACATAAATTGGAGAAATCCAACAAAATTATATTATCCTAGAGCTATTCATCTAGATATAGTTCTAGAAGAAAAATATATTGTCATAAACAAATATCCACTTAGTAGTTGTTATATATAGCATAAGCATTATTGACCATAGTCATTCATTAGAGAATTTCTAGAGCTATTCATCTAGATACTCCTACTAAGTTGTTCATATATTGATCTCTAGCTCTACTGGGCAACTCAGAGGTTGGTGGGATTACCATCTCACTCAAGAACAAAAAACTCAAATACTGCAATCAGTAAAAACCACTCAAGATGGAATAATAATCACCAATAATGGTGTCCCAATGTCAGATTCTATTAATTTCCTTATAGTTAACATAATCGAACACTTCATTGGGGATCCTCCCCTTTGGAGAGATAAATTGGTAGATCTTTTGTCCAATTTAAGGCGTAAAATCATGTCAAATGTTAGATGGTGTAGGGATAATTTCCTAACCAAAGTCTGTACCAGGGAAGATGGAAATTATCCAATCTGGAAAGAAAAGTTCTTAGCCGGTCTTCCTAGTTCATTAAGAGATATGGTCAAGGAAAGAATCAGAAACCAAACTGGTGATGGTTAAATCCATTATGAAAGTTTAACATATGGACAACTTATTCCAATTGTCCAGAAAACTGCTCTAAAACTTTATCAAGAAGATAGAATCCAACAACAACTTGCTAAAGAAAAGGCCTCAAATCGGAAAGATTTAGGATCTTTCTATGAACAATTAGGTTTTTCTGCTTTTAAAAAGTATAAAAAACTTAAACACAGACAAGAAGACAAAGATTACAAGTTTAAAAGATATTATAAAAAATATGATAAGAAACCTTGGAAAAACCTAGGACTAATCACCCTAGAAAATTAAAAAAATGAATTTAAATCCAGAACTTTGATGGATCTTCCCAAAGGAAAAATTGTTTGTTTTCAATGTGGCAAAGAAGGCCATATGGCAAAATATTGTAGGCTTAATAAAAGAATTAACGCCTTACAACTTGAAGAACCAATTCTTCAACAATTAAACAATCTCTTGATTGAAGAAACCTCTTCTGAAGAAGAACATGAAAAATTCTCTTCTGATGAAGTTAATGAACTCCAGTAGGACGATATCTCATCTTTATATGATGAAGATAATTTTCAAATAAATTGTTTTGAAAAGGTTGTTGAGAGCTCTAAGCTTGATAACCTAACCAAAGAATCAGTTTTAACTTATTCTCAAAAAGACATTTTCCAAATTAACGTCATAGAAGAACATTTGGTTTTGAAATTATTAACTCTCTTCCGAATAATGAAGAAAAGGTCAAGTTTCTTAATAAACTTAAAAAAAGTTCAGCCTCTTCAAATTCAAAACCAGTCCAAAGATTTTGGCAAAATTCTTCACAAACAAAATATGATTTTTCTAAAATCATAAAAAGGTTTCGAAAGAACCCAAAACATGTTTCAATTTCTGACATTCAAAACAAAATAAATAATTTAAATGAAGAGATAAGAAATCTAAAGAATACCCAAGATTTCCATTCTCTTATTTTAAATCAAATTTAGGAAGGAATCCTGTTAAAGTAGAAAAGGAAAATGAAGAAATCAGTGATCCAGATGATAAGGATCCAGATGCTTCTGAATCTTTCTTAAATCTTATATCAAGGATTTCAATCCAAAAATGGCATGCTCTGGTCAAAATTATTGTTGCTAATTCCTTTATATTAGAAATAATAGCTTTGTTAGATATTGGAGTAGCTTTAAGTTGCATCAGAGAAGGTTTGATTCCAACAAAATTTTATGAAAAAACCATAGAGAACCTCTACGGACCAAATAAATCACCAATAGATATTAATTACAAGCTTTCAAATGCAGTAGTTAAAAATAATGGTTTTAAAATAAAAACTCTCTTCATTTTGGTAAAGTTTTGTCCCAAGATTTAATTCTTGGAGCACCTTTTATCAACCCATTAATACCTTATCTAACAACAGATGAAGGTATAGAGTCCCAAGTAATGGGAAAAAAGATTTTCTTCAAATTTGCTTATCCTCCTTATAAAAAATTTGTTAACTCAGTTGAGTATAAGGAAAATCAAATTAATTTTTTAAAAGAAGTTTCTTATAAGGCTATTGAAACCCAATTAGAGAAACTTTTTCTTAAATAGAAAATTAAAATGTTTTAAAAACTATTCAAGACACAATTTGTTCTAATTTCCTAATGCTTTTTGGGAAAGAAAAAGACATATAATTGATCTTTCTTATGAAAAGGGTTTCAATGAAAGAGCTATTCCTATGAAAGCTCGACCAATTCAAATGAACCAGGGACTCTTGGAACATTGTCAAAAATAAAAATGCTGAACTTGAGTTAGGCAGCCCCAGGCTTGTAATTAATTATAAGTCGCTAAATCAAGATCTTCATTAGATTAGGTATCCAATACCTAATAAAAAAGATCTTTTAAATCGCCTTCATCAGACCAAAATATTTTCAAAATTTGACATGAAATCTGGTTTTTGGAAAAATCCAAATTTATGAAAAAGATAGGTATAAGACTATTCACTATCCCTTTTGGGCAATATGAATGGAATGTTATGCCTTTCGGTTTAAGAAATGCACCTTCTGAATTTCAAAAGGTAATGAATGAAATTTTCAATCCTTACACTAAATTGATCATTGTTTATATTGATGATGTTTTAGTGTTTCCAAAATCAATTGAACAACTTTTCAAACATGTTAACATCTTCATAGACATTGCTAGGCATAATGGTCTAGCGGTTTCTAAAACCAAAATTAGTCTTTTTCAGACAAAAATTCGGTTTCTTGGTCACCATATATACCAAGGAACTATCATTCCAATTGATAGAGCAATCCAATTTGTTGACAAATTTCCAGATCAAATTTTGGACAAAAATCAACTTCAAAGGTTGCTAGGTCGTTTGAATTACGTAGGTGATTTCATTTCAAACCTAAACAACATCATTAAGCCTTTTTATGAGCATCTTAAGAAAAGTCCTCCTCCTTAGATAGATAATCACACTAATATGGTTATCAAAATCAAATCTCTTGTTCAAAATCTTAGATGCTTTTATCTTTAAAATCCACAAACATTCAAAATTGTTAAAACTGATGCCTCAGACATAGGTTATGGTGGCATTCTAAAACAAAAAATTGATGGTGAAGAGCATTGCATTGCATTCACTTCAAAACATTGGAATAAAGCTCAATAAAACTATTCTATAATTAAAAAAGAAATTTTAGCAATCATTTTGTGCATAAACAAATTTCAAAGTGATTTTCTAAATCAAAAATTTTTAGTCAGAGTTGATATTAAATCTATGAAAGATATTTTGCAAAAGGATGTTAAAAAGTTAGCATCAAAACAGATTTTTGCCCATTGGCAAGCAATTTTGAGCATCTTTGATTTTGAAATTGAATTTCTCAAAGGCTCTTCAAATTCTCTCCCAGATTTTCTAACTAGAGAATTCTTGCAGGGGAAATAAAGTGACCAAAATGACAGATAAAGAGTAAAAAAGAAAGGAAAGGGCAAAGCCCAACCAAAAGAAGATCCAGAAAGGATCACAAAAGAAGAAGCTAAGCAACTAAAAGCTACTATTGAATTATCAAAAGGGCCATTCACCCAAGGATCATCGATCCACCAAAAAGGATCCTCTTTCAGGTCCAAAATTTCTCCTTCTACTCCATCATGGTTTTCTTAGACATGCATACGTATGTATATGTTTTTTATTTTTTCATTTCCTATTTCTTGTGATTGTGTGATATTGCCTTTCCACCATATACATGTCTATAGCTTGTGAATTCAGTATGTATATATATTTATACCCCTTCTTCCCAGTTTAGTGTTTCATTATTTTTTCCACTATGCACCGGCTATCTTTACAGTTTACATAAAACCAATTATTGTTTTACATGGATAAATTCTTAAAAAAATATATGTAAATTGTAGTGAGGGATTATATCAGATGATTTAAATTATTGTCTGTACTTGCTCTAATAAAGTGGCGTCCATAGTTACAGAGGCATGTCTTTGTCAAAGGTTTTTCGATTGCATATGATTCTTTCTGCAACGGGTCTGTCATTATATGAATATATATATATATATATATATATATATCAATTAAGATGCCTCTATCTCTACGTGTCCTTTCTTTTTTTTATATATTATGTTTATTTTGCAAAATGTTGATTAAGTGTGGCAAGCGAATGACATATAAAGTTCCTGAACTTTTACAAAAGAAGGAAAAATAGTGAAAATTATTATATTAGTTGTCTATGGTTATTTGGATTTTAAGGTTCAACGTGTTTATTAGGCAAGGACAATGTTATATAATTAACGAAAATGTTATATAAGTACAGAGGAAATGGTATTTGTTTGCGTAGAACCCGGAGCATAAACAAGGAACTGTGAATTCATTGAACATGGTAAGGGGAATTGAGGAATTTGTCTTTTTGAAATTGGGTCACAAGAAAAAGGTATTTTTAGGCCATGAAATTAGTTTCATTGTGTATATATCAAAAAGAAAAAGAGATTGACACAAAAAACATCGGAAAAGGAGGCTGGACGACAGAGATATCATAAGAAAATGAGTCAGATCCGACAAACCCAACCTGTCGTCCCATAGCCGGTTCCGAAAACCCGTCAAGAGGTTAGTGATGGTCAAAATGAACCATTTTGACTGTCGCCTAAATGACATCGTTTCAATTGAAAACACCTCCTCACCATTAAATGAAATGATGCGTTTCAATTGTTTAAAAAAAATACTTTGGGCTGTGCAGTGTTTTCGGGCCGAAGTTAAATAAAAAGGGCCTTCTGGGCTCTATTTTTTTTGGGCCACGATTTAACATTAAAAAAATCCAAGCAAATGTGGGTTGCTATGTTTCATTTTGTTTTTCTTTTCGGAATTTGTTGTTTTCTTATTCTTCTATGGGTGTGTAAGGAGGTATTTGAACTACAATTGATGCGCGGTTTATTTCTAAAAATTTCAAAATTCATGATCTATATTTAGACAAATAATTTGTCTATTTTAAAATATGTTTGGATCCATTTTAAACATTTTTTAGTGATTTTTATTTGAGTTAGATATGATTTAAAAGTGTTGTAGAAGCACTGAATTAATGTTGGTACTTGTATAAATTAAGGTACTTGTATAAAATTCCTGATAGGTGATAGTAACAATGTTGGAATCTTTATGATGGGAGATACAAACGTATTCTCCTGATTGTAGACTTAATAGTGTTGTTATTTTTTCAAGTTAAGAATTATACAAGTACATGATATTGTATACTTTGATGTGCTATATCATTGACAAGTTCTTACGGTAAAATAATTTGTGTAAACCCCATGTGTGGGAGAGGTGATATTAGCGACTAAGGGAGAGATTATTTTAGTGACTAAGACAAGAAAGGCTACCAAGAATGAAATTTATAAATTTAATGGGGATAACTATTATAACTGGTATTGAAAGGTTTCATATATAAAGAAGTCGTTGTCAAGTCATTGACTAAGGGTCATGGTAGTGCTGAAGTTGAGATGTCAACTTAGCATAGATGAGACTATGAGACCTATATAGCTTGACAAAGGAAATAAAATAGCATGTGTTGCCCTATAAAATTGTATAGTTGTGATTCAATCTTTCTTTCAATAAATATCTTTAGTTAGTAAATTCTTTGTGTATGATTGCATTGACATTTCTTTTAATTTAAGTATTGACTTAAATACATGTCTTACTAGTCAAAGAAATAGAATTTGGTTCTAGAAATAGCATAATGAAACGTTTTCAGTAAGATACTAAAATTGAGTTTACATTGCAATTATTCTATTTCATTTCATGTGGTCCTATAAATTTGAGGGTAAGACACAGAGCTAGGTAAATTATTACCTTTGTTGATTATTTCTCATGCTATTACTTAATTTCACAGAAGTCTGAAGATTATTGCTTTAGACAATCTGTGAATGAAGTTTGAGAATCAATTGGATAGGAATTTTAAAGGTCTCACGAACTGATCAAAGGAGCGAGCATTTATTTGACCAGTTTCAATTAGCTCTGTGGAAATAAAGGGATAAATAAATAGATAACTATTCAAGGAACTCCTTCGCCAAAAAGGAGTTTATTAAGGCATAATAGAATGCTATTAGACATGGTTAACATATTGTGGCTCAAGCTAACCCACCAAATATGAGTGGGAGAGTATTATCTAGTCCATTTTTGGTGGATTAGTATGTAACACCCTACCTTTAATCATGTAATTATAATTCGATATTTGGTAATTAAATTAGATTAGAGACCGTCGAATAGTTTAGAACTCATTTAAAATTCCCTTTAATAGTAGGGACGTTATGAAATTTTCAAAACTTCATTCCTCTCTCGGTCTCAGGTTCAATTATCGAATATAATCACTTATGCAGTTTAACTACATTTACGTATGACAGAGTGTATAACCAAAATCCCGGCAAACCCAGGGTTCAACTATAGATATATAGTTTCAAATTCTGCTAAAGGGATTACAGGTTTAAGTATTTAAACTATTTACAACCCAACAATATACAGTAATCCCTATCCAAACAGTCTAACCAACATTTCCAAAATAAATGTCCCTACGAAACTCTACCCGCTCCGGGTCACGCGCTTCTCCTTGGAGCCACTCGCCCTGTCTGAAAGGTTAGTTCAAAGGAAAGAATGAGATTCAAAAGAATCCCAGTAGTAACTAACCATTTATACCACATATAAGCACACAGCATGTAAGCAAATCATCATACAGTAGCAGCAACCAATATCAAACTCCACCCTCATCCCCTTTCTCCGCCGGGAAGGCACACTGCCCTAACCCGAACCGTTGTTAGCTACTCAGGGACTATTGGCGTGGCCGTGCATACATATAGCCTGATAGCTCATACAGCTAACTGGCTTTCACAAATGGCCCGTCGGCCTCACAATCAGCCTATCGGCCTCATGTCACATAATCACACCTCATCCTCATCCCCTTTCTCCGCCGGGAAGGCATACGACCTTCACCCGAACCGTTGTTAGCTACTCAGGGACTATTGGACTGACGGTGCTAACACATATCCACATAAGTCGCAACATACGAGATTATCACAAATCAATGATCATACACACATACAATGCATCACATATGGTACGAAAGAAAAGTCACTACCTCGCTCTTTCCTGAAGTTAACTGGCTCAGTGGGCTCCCGAGGACGGCAGATGTCAAATCCTATAATCAAATTAGGGACAATAGGTTAATCTCTTTTCCAAGTTCTTAATTCTATAATACTTTATGTTGGTTATTATTTGGACACTTTAGATGGCCATTATGTGCCTAAACATATGCCTAAAGGGTTGGAATAACTATCCCCAAAGACCTCTCTTTGGAAAGCTAAACTCTGATTTTTGGCCCTCTCACTCGAGCACAGAAGACCGTGCTCGAGCACAACCCTCGATCTCACTCGAGCACACATGCGAGTGAGACAGGAAGTGCTTACCCGAGAGCAACTCCCACTCGAGCACAAGCACCTGTGCTCGAGCAGAGACCTCACCAGCACTCGAGCACCATAGAAGTTAGGCCCTACGAGTGTCTACCCGAGAGCATCTCTCAACCTCTTCCTCCACCTTCACTCGAGCACAAACACCTGTGCTCGAGCACTGACCCCCAGTGCTCGCGAGCACACGGAAGTGAGGTCCAGCGAGTGACAACCCGAGAGTAACTCCACTCCCAGGCACAGATTCACTCGAGCACAAGTCCCAGTGCTCGAGTGATCCCCCAATGCTCGCGAGTGCCAGGCGCACTCTTGGCAATCACTCTCGAGTGATACCCTGAGACACTCACCCGCAGCACCAAAAAGGCACCCTCACTCGAGCACAACATGCTCACTCGAGCACGTTCATCCTGTGCTCGAGTGAGTTCTTCCCTCACTCGAGAAATCACACCAGATACCCAAAACGCAGCAACTGAGTTGATTTACCAGAATTCACCAATTGCACTCCAATGGTTCTAAAACTTGTGTTAGAGCTCATTTTCACTTATTTCAACACATAGAATCCATTGGCAACCAACAATAACCCAAATTCAACCTACTCAACACATTCCCTCTCTAATTCCTCAAACCACTTAAAAACCCATTCTAACAAATTCCCTTATTCAACTTCCAACCAATTTCTAATCACTCCCAAATGTCAAAACTGACCAAATGAACAGTGACACTCTCATCAAAGTCTACCCTTCACTTAACATCATAATTAGGTCTAATTTCTAGAATTCTCATTGGTTAAACAAACATCTTGACATATATACCAAAATGCATTACAAACCTACCTCTTCAACTTGCTGAAATCAACACCTTGATTCCACCAACTTTCAGATTCATCCAACAATCAAACACCACCAATGGAAATTCTGAAATCATAGAAATAATGCTCTTGACCTCTTGATCAACATTAATGAAGGGTAACTAAGCATATAAGATCATTTACTCACCTAGAATTCAAGCCCTTTCTTTCTCTTTCTTACTTGCTTCAACGAAAATGGAGGAAATGGAGAGAGAAAATGGTTTGGTGAAAGTGATGATCATCCTTCCCTTCTTCCCATGCAAAAACTGACTAAGAGGGAGAGAGAGAAAGAGTTTGAAATTGTTGACTCATCCAATGGCTCTCATTTGGCCACTTGTCACTATCTCTTTCTTCCTAACATGATTTCATGTAAATCCATTCACACTTGATCCCACCCCTTGATCTTTCAATCTCAACCATTGATCTTGATTACTAAGAGGTTTTATCATCCGTAGCTAACCAGACGGTTGGTAAATTTACCGTTTTACCCCTGATTAGTACAATACTCATTAAATCATCACTAATGCTCTTTATATCATACAAACAACATATACTTCAAATATGCTTAATTAACATTAATTACATCATTTGAAGTTATTATCCCTTAATTAAAATCCAGGATGTTACATAGTACACATGCAGACATCATTGGTTTCATGAAGTTATGTGCACTTGAGTTTAACCATGTACCCTATAAAGTAGTCACTACCATATCTTATAAATGTTAGACTAAATAAAAGTTAAATTTGAGATTTCATAGACCATAAGGGTCGGTTGCAAATTCCCATAGTGGTTGTAAGTGGGAGCTCATAAGGGTTATGTTTTCAAGAGTGAGACGATGGTAGAATTATGTCAAAAAAGAATTGAAAGGTACCATATTTGTTGTGAATTAATTTCCAATTAAGGGTGTAACTAATCACATTGCTTCTCTTTGCAAAATGCAAGGACAAGGCAGTACAGATCATGCCAACAATCCTCAATTATTTTTTAGAGTAGGAGCTTAGAATGGTATATAAAGAGACCAAACAATTGATATGGTATATAAGAATCAGTTGATCTACTGCCAAGTCAAAAGGGCTATTGAGAACTAGTGAGTTCTATAGGTTTAGGAGAAAAGTGGGTAAATCAATTGACATGCACGAGACTTGTTGTTACAGAGGGGTATGCATAATAGAAAGGCATTTTTCTCACTTGTTGTGCATTAAAATTAGTTTTAATATGGCAATAGTTAATTATTTGAATTTAAATTTACATCATGGGGATGTAAAACATATACTTTGAATGATGATCTGGATTAAGAAATATATATGCAGTGACTATTAGATTTTACTAGTAGTATATGAAGTTTCACATAATGGTGACTTCATATGTTTTTGTAGAAGTCCTTTTATGGATTGATGTAATCATCCAGATAGTGATGTTTAATCCTTTGAAAGAAAGTTAATCTAATTTGTTTTTTTTTCCAATGGTTGAAGAGAACCATTGGTAAATGATTTGTGATGTTATTCTTTTAAGTGGATGATATACTATTGGACATACATATTTTGAATTTGGTAATGCCTATTAAAGAATGGTGCTAGTAAATTTTGAAAAAGAAGTTCATGGGTAAAGAAATTGGATTTGAGATCTAAAGAAATAGCTTAAGAAGACTCTTCTCTTTTTAAAGAGAATTACATTAAGAAGATTCTTAAGTGGTTCAAAATAAGTGAATGCAATCCCATTGATACCCTAGTGAATTTAAGAGTAATTTTGAGTCTTGATAAATTTCATTGATTGAACCAACTAAGAAGATAATAGAAAACAATGTCTATATGATACTATTAGCAATGTGATGTATGAAATGATATATACAAGACCAAATATATGCTTATGGTAGGACTTGTAATTCGATACTAGCCTAACCATTGTGAGAGACATTAGATGGTTTCACATAAGGGTCTTGAGATACTTGTAGAGTACATTAATTATGCACGTTCAAAGTATGTATTGTGGTAGTACAAGAGGCTATATGGCTAGTAGTGTTCATAAAACATGAGAGCTTTGGACAATGAGAATTCAAATCTAGAGTCAAAGTATTGTGAGTACACGTAGCCGTTGCATAAACAAAACACCCTAAGCATAATAGATAGACTAAATGCAAATATATAGCTAAATGAGAGATGCTATAGCACATAAAGTTATTGTTAAGCAACGTATTCATATGTAAAGTCCCCTAATTAAACCTAATGACCAAGGACATGTATGAGAAATATGTTAGGTTCTTTGGCATACATATAGTATAGAGCAATAATATTTCATTTTGGCTTTTAATGTATGTGTAAGTATACAATGTTTAGTATGTCGTACAGGTTGGTGAGGTCGTCTTTCTCACACAAGTGACACTTTGACATTTAGGAGGACTGTGCAAAGATGAGACAATTGTATTCACCAGTAAAGCAGCAAGAGTGCTAATATGGTATAGAAGAAACACAAGCTATGTCGCCTTAACTTACAGTACAGTAAGTTGAGATGAAATCCTTGATTGTAAAAATAAGGATTGAATCATGGAAACCCACATCCA
Organism: Inga leiocalycina; assembly: GCA_963242795.1. Classification (NCBI taxonomy): domain Eukaryota; kingdom Viridiplantae; phylum Streptophyta; class Magnoliopsida; order Fabales; family Fabaceae; genus Inga; species Inga leiocalycina. The sequence continues at coordinate 48,269,983 of OY725324.1, forward strand.
TGATACCTGTTGCTAGACAACAAATTCTTCAAAATTGACGTCATATAATGAGTGGAGTTGAGGAATTTGGGTTTAGATATTAGGAGTGTCTAGACTTAAGTCTTTACGGTGTTAATGAGAAAATCAAATGACATATGCTCTTAAAGTATAAGAGTAACACCGTAGCATGTGCTTTATACCACATGTGCTAAAGAACCACAAATAGGAAGAAAGTGAATAGGTCCCTGCTTCATTGCTATGTAAGTCCCAGAAAAGTCAACCCTTTATTGATGTCCTTTGACTTTGACATTATCATGGAAATATGTTTTAATGTTTGCTACTTTAGCATTTTGTCCTATGATCATGATTGATGCGATCTAAAGGCATTATGTTAGGAAAGTGGATGATACATATCAAAGTGATATATGGGCAAAAGAAAGATTATTACCTAAAATATATACACCTATGCTGGTGTCTGAGACCGATCCCTTATAATATTATTTTGTAATTTCACAAGTATAGACATTTACTGTTAGATATGAACCTTTTAGTAGTATAGAACAAGTTTTAGTTCAAACTTCTAAATGTTGATCTCAACATAAGTTACTTGGATGAATGTGAGTGCCTTAGTAATGAGTAAGATAAGAATTTGCCCATTTGAGTATGAAACTTTGAGTGACAGCTTAAAAGGTAAATATCTTGATAGAAGATTAAGATGGAAAGAATCCAAAGTAAGGTTATAATTTATCGTGAAATGGAAGAAGAGGAGCAACTAGAAAAGAACTTCGTAGATGATTCCTAAGAGGAAGTTGAATTTCCTGAATCTTAAGAAAGTAAATGTGATTATTAGAATCCAGAGAGGAACCACATAGATGTAAAGTAAAGGATCAGATACTAAAAAAATAGTATCGAATCAAAGTGAAAGAAAATCTCAAATGGAGAGATTTCCTAATGTTCAAACTCTAGATCATGATGGAGTTTAGAGAAATATTGGCTCTTTGGGTAAAGAGTAAAGGCTATCTTAAGAAAAGAGTAAAGTCCTAAGCCTAGTACAAACCCTTCATACTTAAATCTATAAAAGGTATTAGGAGAGATACTAAATGTTTCAATTGGGAAACAAATATAATTTGATTAAGAAAATTGAAATATTTCTTCTATGAAATATAGAGAAACTTTGGTAGATTGTTAAAATGATAAGAGACATAGAATTCTTGCAACTTTAGAAAAACAACAGTTGCTAGAAACCTACCAAACTAGGTTTTTGAAGTATTGAGGCTTAACCCTTTAAAGAATTTGTTTTAGTTAAAATAAATGAGTTGAATGAGAACATAGATAAAATTGTTAAGTTGCCCCAACTCCTAGCATAGAGGTCAGTAAGACATTATGAATATATTATGCAATGATTGACATGAAGAAGTAAATGTCAAATACTCTTTATGTGTAGGAGCTCTTAGAAAATAAGTGTTATAAAAGCCTCTATGCTTTATCTAAGTGGGAGCCACTACTATAAAACATAGATATGACTCCCTAAAGGATGTCCATTTCTTAAAAAGGGAAGTTAAAAATAGAGGCGGTGGTATTTTTATAACTAAAGGAGGGGAGTGTGTATCTTTAGAGGTCCCAAATTTGAATTGGGATGGCTAAAGTCCATTTTAGGCATCTCAAATATAAATTGGGAAGCCTAAGGTTTAGAATTTTTCCTTCCAAGCCAAAATATGAAACTTTAAAATAGGGACGCCTAAAGTATACTTAAGGCAGGATTTTAGATGTCCCCAGTCTAACTAGGGACGCCTAAAGTTCCTTACTTTAGGCCTCCCAAGTCAGAATGCCTGCACCAATGTCCTATCAGTTAGCTCCACCCTGCTCTAACTTTATTCTTTCTCTTGTTCAATGTGCTTTATCTTCTTTATCCGTGTTTCCCTCTCTCTTCTTTCTCTATGTTTCCCTTTATTCTAATGATGCTCTTCTTGTTTGTCCAGTGGAGCTATAGGCGACTAAGGAAGGGATAAGTACGCTGTCGTCTCTCTCTCTCACACAACCATTGCCCAACTAGTGCCACCGCAGGTCGTCTCCTTTTCCGCCATCCACAGGTTTGTCTCTCACTTTCACAAATTTGCTTTCTTTAACACAAAAATGCTTGGAACTACTAAAGTTCTACTTTTGTTACAAAAATGCTTGGAATCAATGTCTCCCTTTACACTATGATAGCTAGTTTCCTTGAAACCGTCGGCCACCATCCTTATTGTTCTTGTTATTTAAGAATTTGAAAATAAAAAATGCAATTTAGTTATTAAAAAACAAAATTAAACATACAACCACATTGTTTACACACTACATAGAGGTCCTGACAAAGGAAATTTATGGGAGGCATTTGTAATAATCTAATGGAGATAACCATAGTGAATTTATAATTGTTTTAATTTAATAGTAACTATGATTTATTGGAGACCTCTGATAAATAAGATTTAATTGGAGTATTATGAAACACCAACAAAATCGTTATTATGAATTCCCCTGGACTTGCTTTTAAATGTATAGAAGGATACTTATAAAAAAAAGCAGCTAAGGGGCATGAATGTTATTTGGGCCAATTTTTAAATCCCTAATTGTGTCATATAACTTAATTTAAAATTTGTTAAGGTAAGCGACTCTAATTAGAATATGATTAATTCAATTGTCTTTTAATAGGATTTTCTCTTATCTTTTTCAATCAAAAACACAAATTTAATTAGATAGTGTTAGATGTTTCCTTATCATGTAAGGGACATTATGGTTTATTATGTGAATTATTCGTCGATCTTGTTTTTACAGTTCTGATTTGTTAGGCAGTGAAGAAAATAAATTGTCTTTTTGAAAAATAATAAAACTTTTAACGTCCATAAAGAAAAAGGGACGCCTAAAGTAGATACATTGACATTTTAGACGTCCCTAATTTGAAATGGGGAAGTCTAAAGTCTGGACTTTAGATTTCCCCATTTTAAAATGGGGATGTCTAAAGTCTTCAGTGTAACACTTTAGACATCCCCATTTTAAAATGGAGATGTCTAAAGTCCAAACTTTAGACCTCCCCATTTCAAATTGGGGATGTCTAAAGTGTCAGTCCAACACCTTAGATGTCCCCATTCCAAAATGGGGACGTCTAAAGTCTAGACTTTAGGCAATCCTTTTTTTATAGACGTTATTTCCATGTATTTTCCACATCGTTCATATAGACGTCCCCTTATTTTTAGGCATTAAAAGGCCTAAAAAAGAGACATTAAAAGCATTTTTTGTAGTAGTGAGCTCTTAGAAAACGAGTATTCTGAGTGTCATATTTGACCACATTGTTTGAGATACTTGTATGAAATTCTTGATAGATAATATTGGCATAGTTGGATGATTTTATTTTTCTAGTCAAGAATAATAAAAGTACATGACATTGTATACTTCATATTCTATATAAGTTCTTGGATTAAATCAATTGTGACTAACCCTATGTAGGGTATGATTTTAGTGGCTAAGCCATAAAAAAGGTTACCAAGAACAAAATTGATAAATTTAATGGGGATGATTAATATATCTGGTATGGAAAGGTCTCATATAAACCAAGTCGTTGTCAAGCCATTAACAAAGGGTCATAGTAAATCTAAAGACTGAGATGTCTGTTTAGCATAACAGAGATTATGAGACCTATATGGCATAAAAAGGGAAACAACTTAGCAGGAATTGCCCAATAAAATTATATGGTTGCGATTCAATCTTTATGGTTGTGATTCAATCTTTCTTTAATGAAATTTCTTTGTTATTTATACAAGTTAGTAAATTCTTTATGCCTGATTACTTTACCATTTCTCTTGATTTAAATATTGGCTTGAATATATGTCTTACTGATCAAAGACATATAAATTAATTCTAAAAATATTATAATGAAAGGTTCTCAGTAAAGGAACTGGAAATGAGTATACATTGCACTTATTCTGCTATATTACATATGGTCTTATAACTATGAGGTTAAGGCACAGAGCTTGATATATTATTTCCTTTGTTGGTGGTTTCTCATTCACACTAAGTCTAAACTTGATTGCTTTAGAAAATACATGAATGAAATTTGAGAATTAATTGGATGGGAATTTTAAAGGTCCTACAAGCACTACAAAAAAATGTGGTTTAGTAGTGGTTAAAAACTACAAATGATATTAGTAGCGGTTGCAAAAACTACTACAAAATCCACCGTTACAAACATATTTGTAGCTGTTCAACATAATCACTACTTAAATAACACAACCGCTACTACATTTGTAGCGGTTTATTCAAACTGCTATAAGATGTTTATGTTGATAACATATTATCTGTCAAAATTGTAGTGGTTATAAAACCGCTACAAATTATGGCTACACATTTGCATGGTAAGGAATGAAAAATGAAAATTTGGCTCCATTTTTATAGCGGTTAAAAAACCATTACTAAATTGAAATAGGAATTTTAAAAAAATGGTGCCAACTTTTTTGTATTAGTTGTTAAACCGCTACTAATATAATATGACATTTCAAAAGTAGCACACAAAAAATTAATCCCATTTTGCATTTAAATTTTTACAAAATTTGTTAAATTTTTTTTAAAAAATGATACAATTATTTGACTCCTTGTTATAATACTGGATTGAATAGTTTATTATTTTAGTAGCTTAGCTGATATTACTTATTATTTAAAAAGAATGATTAAATTAAATTAGATAAGTATAAATTTTATATAGATAATATTATCAAGGATATGTAGGTAATCTTCATAAGTATAAATGTTGAAATCATGAGAGTATAAATGTCCTTTAATTTCTAGAGAAAAAAATAATGAGAATAAATATTATGAGAGGGAAAAAATGTTGAAATCAAAGAATTAAAAAAAAATTTACTATATTTGATCACATTTCTCAGCTCCTCAGCTCTTAAAAAAATTTCCAAATGAAAGAGAATAAGGGTTGAAAGAAATGGTGGATTATTTGAAATGAGGTGTGGCATGGGTATTTATAGGGATTTTCATAGTACTTGTAGGGGTTAATGTGGCAGGTTTTGTAGCAGTTGATGTTTGTAGTAGTTAGTGTGACATTCTTTATAGCTATGTTGACATTTGTAGCATTTTTATTTGATTTGGTAACTGCTACAAATATTGTTATGAATTCTTTTAAAAAATATATATAAATTAAGGTTTACAAGAATAAAAGCATAATTTTCTTAATCATTCTTCATCACCATCCCTACAAAAATTGTGTGAAGAAAATGTTAGTGTGGTATTATTTTGTACAAAAATTAAATTTAATTGATGTGAACTTATATAAACGCACTGAACTATAGGTAAATTGCCAAAATTTGCTGGCTGGAATGGTTTACTCTCTTAATTGATATTATCACCATTACCGATGTCGTAAAAGTCTCTAGAATTTAAGTGAACCACCATGTTCCAATCCCTATACATCTCATCCTTGACATAATAAACCTACTGTGCCACTGAGGCAAGAATATATGGCTTATCATCTTCAGATTGACCAGTGTGAATTGGCCAGGAGAAATTGACTAATATGATGCCTAAATCATCAATTGTGAGTCTACAGGAAGTTGTCGTATTTGCCCACAAATATGAGAACAGCTTCAAGGTGAAACGGTCTTGAAAATCTAGTTCGATGACATCAAGAAGCTTTCCATTGCAAGGGACACCTATGAACTGCATATTGCTATCACTATTGCTCGATAACTCTTTGTCCTAATGGTTCCATAAACACCCAAATTTTGAGTTTTCAATCATTGATTTCGTTAAAATGTTCAAAACTTGACACCATTGATATTGTATACTGTAAACCTTTTTGTATGGTCAAGAGGGCCAATTGCTAGAGCTCTAAAATCTAGTGAGTGTGGGTTGTGGTCATTTAGTATTATGCAAGCAAACCAACTTGGGAATTCTCTGTGGACCTTTTGTCAACTTCGGAGGATGTTTGTGTATGGATCATGAGTTAACGCTTCACATGACTTCTGAATTCCCTATAGTTAATCATGGAAAGGCGATCATGAAATGTAAGTACAAAATGTTAGGAAATATATAGAAAAACATATGAATGTACAATTCTTACTAAAGAAAGGGTTCAACTTAAGTGTAATTAATCAAGACATATCTATGTGCTTCTAACTTCTCAATTGCCGTTAGTTTGAAGTTCTCACTTCCTTCAACTGGTTTACCAACACAAGGGATTAACAACTCTCTTTATAATGGTTTAGGTTTAGGACAATTGCCTAATGAGGCGGTCGGTTCAAAGTTGTCTCAGTATCATCAGAGTACCTTGAGCAGAAATATAGGACCTCATCCCCTATATAACCTTTAGCTATAAAACCTTTTAGCCACACCTTGTTCCTTACATAAGATTTCAATTTCCCAAGAAACCTATAAAGTCAAGAAGGAAAAATGATATTATATGCTTAAATGGGTTAATAGCAAATTTATAAAGTAATGCTGACGCACATGTAAAATGAGTACCTCTAAATAGGATACATCTATCGATATTGGACTAGGCTAGTGATATTGTTTTCATGAATAAGGTAGACTTTCAGGTGAACCATAATAGTGAAAAAAGATGGAGGAAAGATCATCTCCAAATAATAAAGTGTAAGAATGATTTTAGACTGCAGCTGATTGAGCTCCTCAATGATCAAAACCGTCGAGCACAACTACCGCTCCACCAAAATGATTGACACATCGGGAGGCATTGCATTCTTTATTGCCAGTGGAAGTAACTGTTGCATAAGAACATGTAAGTCATGACTCTTCATCCTAGCAACCTCTCAAGCCTACATGTTAATACATCATGAAAAGTTGCTTGAATACCTATCAGGAACTTTTATTTTCTTCAACGTCGAGAGGAAGATTTCCTTGTTTGGTTTTGTGAAGGTGAATTTTGCTAGTGAAATTTTTCATGCTCATCTAGCCACACATCTTCACGAACTCCTATGACCTATAAATCTTTCCTCACTTGAAGATAATCTTTTGACTTATCAGGTTCATTAAGCAGCGTATATAGCACATTGTCGCTTACAGTTTTTTCAATATGCATGACATCAAAAATGTGTCAAAGTAAATTAGATTTTCAATATAGAAGAGAGAAGAAAATGCTTATCTTTCACCACTGCTGAGGTAAAGAAGCAGAAGTCCTAGTAGTCTTTCGCCCTACTTTTGCTTCATCATTTCCTTTTCTAAACTGGAATTCAACATCCTGAAGCTGCTATAAGATATTTGCATAGGTTAAAGTCTGAGGATGGCCTTTCTTTTCGGTTTACTATTGAAATAATTCTGTTGCAATCAAAACTTGTGTTTGCTATTGAGAAACCTTTAATGACCAATGAAGCACCATTTTTGAATGTGGGGAAGGTGTACTGAGTCAGAGTTATCAAAATTACAAGCTAGACAAGCTATCCTAGTATGCACTTTCCACTCGAATAATATTTCAAGCCCAAGAAAGTCACTTATCGTCCACATCAATGCTGTACGCAAGTTGAACAGTGACTTATCATACACATAACATGTCTCGATGCCAATATTCCACAAGTCTAACAATTTTTCAATAAGCGGTTGGAGATACACATTGATGTCATTACTTGGTGCCTTTTGCCTAGAATGAACATAGACAAAATAAAGGAGCTTTGTTTCATACACATCGAGAGGGTAAGTTGTAGGCAATTTGTAGGGAACTAAGACTACGGGTCAAATACTATAACTTGTGCTAAGATTACCAAATAGATTAAAACCATTAGTCGCCAAAGCAAGCCGAACATTTCTAGGGTTAGCCGTGAAAGAGGGAAAGTTTGAGTCAAATGCTTTCCAAGCTTTTGCATCTTGTGGATGTCTTAATTTACCATCTTCATTCTTATCAACTTCATGCCACTTCATGTGCTCCACTGTTTTAGACGACATAAACAATGTTTGTAAGCATGGCTTCAAAGGGAAGCATTTGAAAATCTTTGCAGGTTGCTTCTTTTGCTTTTTCCCCTTCTGAATTTTCTTGTACCTCGAGGTGTGACATTGCTTACAAGTTTTCCTACTAGTATCATCTCCCTAATATAGCATACAATTGTTGGGGCATACATTAATGTTTTAGTAGTTTAAGTTAAATATGTTAATAATTTCTTGGCCTCATAGAACGACATGGGAATCTCCGCGTCGAGGAATGCATCTTGTAATAATTCTAGCAACATCGGCATTTCCTTATCTTTGACTCTACACAGGCACTTGATATGATATAATTTGATCAAGAAAGATAATTTCGAGTATTTTTGACAACCTTGATATAAAAGACGATATGATTCATCCATTAAAATGAAAAAATCCTGAGCTGCTTCATTCCTTAAGAACACCGGGTTTGAACCCTACACTTCTTCATTGAAATTGTCATCTTGAAAACCAAACCATCACACACAACATCATTAATAGGATCATCTTCATCTTCTTGAACTCCTAATTGTGAACTTCGACAAAGAGCATTATCATATCTCATACTAGGTTTCTCACCATGAACTCCCTAGAACGTATAGTCTTCCAGGAAAGGCTTCACAAGCAAATGATCCTTAACAACTTGTCATGCATGCTACTTCTTGAACTTACATCTCCAACACGGATAGATGATTTTACCATTACAGCTAACGTGAGAGTATGCGAAATCCAAGAAATAGTTTAATCCATAAAAATATTCTGGAGAATTACATGGCAACTTGATCCATGACTTATCCATAGCTAGTGAAAAATTTTAGCAAAGAAGATGAGTGACTAGAGAATGACGAGTGCCTAAAAGCTTATATTCAAATATTCCAATATTCAACAATTTGTAGCGGTTCTAAAACTGCTACCATAACCGCACTTAAGTGTAATTTTTTAGCCGTTATATTTGAAAAATCCACTACACAGTTTCACAAGCGTTGGCGGGATATGAAATTCAAAATTCAAATGTGTAATACTCTATAGCGGTTATGTCCAAAGAACTGCTACAAATATTCATGACTGTTGGCGGAAATTAATACATTCAAATTTCAAATTTTCAATTTGTAGCGGTTCATGTTAAGAAACCGCTACAAATGTGCAAGACACTTTATAGAAGTTACATAGACAAACTGCTACAAAGTTTCATGAGCAAGATTTAAAATATTCAAATTTCAAATTGACACTTTGTAGTGGTTATCATTGAGTAAACCGCTATAAATATTCATCACACTTAGTAGCAATTACCACCTAGAACCACTACAAATATTCATGACTGTTGGCTATATTTCAAATTTTTTATTTAACAATTTGCAGCGGTTTTATTTATAAAACCACTACAAAGTTATGTGTCATTGCCGTTTGTAGTGGTTTCATTGATTTAACCGCTACAAAGATTCATACTTTGTAGTGGTTTGTATATAAAAATTACTACAAATGGATTGTTTTATTTTTTTTTTCAATTTTTCTTTGGTGAGTTCTAATCGAAATAAGAATTTAACATAAATGAAAATATAGATATCCAAATTTTTTTTAAAATGTTAGAAATAAAATTATAATTATCCTGAGGCTAACTAAAAACATAAACCAACTATCAGAAGCCTGATCATCAAGTCCTCTCTCAGGAGGGGTAGGAAGACGGTGCTGATCATCAAGTCCTCCCTTAAGAGGCAGGATCACGGAGCTGAGTAGAGTGAACAGGACCATCATCATTAGTAGTAGGAGGTGGTTGGATGACAAATCGAGGGATAGGGGCACCTGTGGATGCTCCTCGTCAGGTAATAGGAGACTCCATGACCTAGAAAGCCTAGAGTTCATGATCTCTCGTCACTACACTTGTTGAGCGTAGTAGAAATCGGCTTACTCCATAGCTGCTACATCAAATGGGCTATCACGGAATGTGCCCGGGCAACCTCCAAATGAATCTCATCAACAATCTCCTCCCTTAGATGTCTGACCCCGGATGTCCACACTCGAGAGGTGCCAACCTTAAAGGTGTCGCTCTTGCCGTGATCAACTGGACTCAGACTAGCTTTTAATGGCGCAGTAAGGTCCACAGACCCCTATGACTCCTGGGCCTTGGTCTCTTACATCTCAATTGCGACTGCTATATCCGTTCCTGTCATTTTATGAAACAATAAATTATTATTATTATTCACAATAAAGTAGTTTTATAAACAATATAACAATAAATTATTATTATAAAATAATAAATTATCTTACAATGGCCTTTTTTGCCTGCTGAGAGGTCAGAGTCCCGTCATGATGTCTATGAGTGATGGTGAATAACTCCACATAGTCCGTATAGCGGTTCTCCTATTGAGCCTTCATTTCCTAAAACAATTAAAACATTAAATTAGTATTATGAACAATAAAATAATAAATTTATAATATGAAATAACTAACTAAAAGTAATTGACATTGTACAAATTTACCAAGTCGCTGTAAGTCATAGCAAATGTCTTCACTCCTGCCGTGTGGTGGATCCTCTGTTGCCTTCTGCTCTTGGTGTTTCTTTGAGAAAGAGCCTACATAACAAACACAACAATAAAATTATTAAAAAAAGGGTTAAAGACCATTTTGCCCCGAAAGTATTCACTTGGGGCTAATTTTGCCTTAAAAGTTTTTCGTCACACAATTTTGCCTTAAAAGTGTCAAATTTGGAGCAATTTTGGTCTTACCATTAGTTAACTGTTAGTTAACCAAATTCGGGCCAAATTTGCTCCTAAGTTAAAACTTCTAAAGCATTTTGTCATCCATGTCATTTTTATTAAGGTGTAAATTTGCCCTGGAAATTTTCAATTAGAAGCAAATTTTCCCTGAATTTGGTCAACTGATGGTAAGGGCAAAATTGCTCTAAAGTTGACACTTCTAGGCCAAAATTGTGCGTCAAAAAACTTTCAGGGCAAAATTAACCCTAAGGGAATACTTCTAAGGCAAAAATGGCATTTAACCCTAAAAGAAAATACAAAAAAGTATAATTAGTAAAAAGATAAAAATAATTACAATTATATCAAAATGATAATTATAAAAAAATTACCTGACCTCTGCGCTCCTCTTGTATTGGACAAAACTCGCCCAGCCATTCGGTAGGACACCATTTGAGACATTGTTGATCAGCTGCTACAGAGGTATCATCCCATCCTTATTCATACTATAGAAGAGAAGATTCCTTCTATTCCTCTAGTCTTCACCTATCTTCATCAGTATGTACCTCTTCCTATTGTCTCTAACGACAAACCTATCCTATAACACAATTGAATAAATAATAAATAAATACAATTACTTACAAATGTTACAATTAATAAAAAATAATTAAATATAATTAATTACAAAAATATATAATATAATTAACTATTATTAATTACCTTCACAACCTCATTTCACGCTATATCCTTCAGCGTCTTAGGAACATTCTTCCACGTCCTGAAGTGGATAGGGAACCGGATCTAATTCGTGCCTAGCTTGTTCAGGTAGCGGTTGAAGAGGTGACCACCATTCTCAATCGGCTTGTTTGTGGCCTCATTCTACAAAACTATCACACGTAGTCTCTTGTCCATACTATTGAGCCCACATCTAGCCTCCTTGTGGAAATGTTCCCCTACTCATCTACACAATTTACCAAATACTTTAATTATATTTTGATCCACATTTAACCTATGAAAATTCAATATTAAATTTATTAAAATAATAATTAAATTCACCTTGAATCTGCACCACAACTCCCATCGACTGGGCAGATGATAGTTGTGGGTTGTTCTGGCCCTGCGCCTCCTGCTCATCCAGGAACCGTTCCATATTACTAAAAGAAATCCAGAAGTAAAATTTGAGACTGATCTCCCCCTCAAGTTGAACAGGTAGCTCTATTACCGTCGCCTCCCATGGGGCCATTGCGGGAGGGACGTCTGCTGGACGAGCGTTTGTAGTGGTTACTATGGGGCCACCTGCTGTGGCTGCTGTGGTGTGTTCGCCTCTTGCTATGGCATGGTTTCATTCTTTTTTTAAGTTTGTTCCAAATACTACTTCAGTTAATAATATAAACAACATCAATTATTAAAGCTAGCCCTCTAATAATGAAGTGCAAGTAGGATTTCATTAATTAGTGTGTTGTTGCATGATAATTGTAGAGACAGATTCTCAGGGGTGATTCCTCAACGGAAGTCACAACAAATGAAAACATCATCTAGCAATTTTTTTGGGGTTAAAGGGCTATTTTGCCCTGGAAGTTGACAAGGTGGGAAATATTTGCCCTAAAAGTTTTTTAGGGTGCAATATTGCCTTGGAAGCTTTCAAATCGTAGCAATTTTTACCTGGTCATTATCCCAATTAAGTTTGACTATTAGTTGACCTAATATGTTAAGTTGCCAGTCCATGTGTCATCCACATAATTTTGTTTTAGGTTTAAATGCAAATTTGTCACTAAAGTTTCCCTTAGGAGTAATATTGTCTTGGAAGTTTTCAAATCGTAGCAATTTCACCTCCAGCTATTATCCAAATTAAGTTTCCCATGAGTTTATGCTTAATTATTAAGTCCATGTGTCATCCACTTCATTTTTTTCAAAGTTAGATTTAAAAATAAGTTTTCTTTTAAAAAAAATGCATTTCATCTATAGGATTAGAGACAATCAACATTGTGAAAACATCATGTTCTATAAAGAGAAAATCACTTTCCTATCTCGGTGTCGCTTGAGTACGGTGGCAACAAGTTTTCGATGGCCTTATTCTAGGTAATCTTCTTTATTGTGTTATGCATCAAGTGATTGATTCTTTTTCTGCATTGCTCTATGGCAAATGTGTATTCCTCCTTGATATGCTACTTCTTCTTCTTCAATGGTGTTTACGCCTGCAGCCCAACATGTTTGGTCAACTAATAGTCAAACTTAACCTAGAAAACTGTCAAGGTGACATCGTTACAATTTTGAAACTTCCGGGATAGCATTGCTTCAAAATGAAAACTTCTAGGGCAAATTTACACTTTATCAAAAATGATGTGGATAACACGTGACTGCTAGCTCAGCATATTTGATTGATTAATGGTCAAATTTAACTTGGATAATGGCCAAGAAAAAATTGCTACAATTTAGAAACTTTAGAAGTAAAATTTCGCCACCTTGTCAACTTTTGGGGCAAAATAGCCCTTTAACTCAAGTTTGTTTTAAAAGAATTTTAGAAAGATGAGAGGATGTCCCATATTCTAACCTAAAACTTAGGGGAAATAATTATAACTAATATATATAGGCAAACTGGTAAATAATTATAATAATTTATGAATCAGATTTTTTTGGAAATCATGTCGGTTATCTAATTAAGTGACGTTTTAAGTAATAAGTAACGACGTCGATTAATGAACAACTGATGACATACAACCTTAAAAGATGTCTTTGCAAACCTTTTTTTTATGTTTCTGATTGCATATGACGTCGGTTATTTTGCCAACTCATGTAAAAAATGTTCAAAATTTTCAAATTATTTACAAAAAATGCCATAGCCTTTTTTTTTTAAATGTCATTTTTCCTTTTAGTACATAGGTAAACAAGGGGCGTGGTAGCTATATTTCGTAGTAGTGGTCGCAAGCTCTACCGAAATTATCGTCCTTGGACTCACCTAGGGTCATTGTTATCCTTAGGCCGGTGGGATCATCCATTTTAGGTGAAAATTAAGCAACATAATTGTATATAAAGGACAAATTCTAGAAATCCTTTTATTTGGATATTATATATGAGGTATAATTCCATGCAATAGGAGATGGAAGGTGAAAAGCCTTATTCTTCGACGTTATGGACATCCATACAATTATACTTTTCAAAACAGATCTTAGTTAAATAGTAATTTTCATGATCACCCTGTGTTAAGTAACACAAGTGACTCATTATACATTAAGTACCACAACATGAAATCAACAAATTAACAACTACACTTTGATAGGAATAGCTCTTAAAGGTTGAGCCTTATGCAACGTGAGCCCATAGTTTTGACTCATATCCATATCCTCTAGCATTAGCCCATCTGGGAGCTTCCAATCAAAGTGATATATAAGAGAGGCCAGCATAAAGCCAACTACCCTAGAAGCCAAGGGCAAGCCAGGGCAAATTCTCCTTCCAGCGCCAAATGGAATAAACTCAAAATTTGCACCCTTAAAATCAATCTCACTTTCCAAAAACCTCTCAGGAAGAAATGAATTAGGGTCATCCCATATCATTGGGTCTCTTCCCATTGCCCAAACATTTGCTAGAATCTGTGCATTTTTCGGCACTAAGAAGCCACATAACTCCACATCAAAATTTGCCTTGTGGGGTACTAGAAGTGGTGCTGGTGGGTGTAGTCGTAAGGTCTCTTTTATTACTGCTTGTAGGAAAGGGAACTTTGAAACCATAGACTCTTCTAGTTTCTCACTACTTTTGCCAAGAACTTGTTGGAGTTCTGTTCTTGCTTTTGCCATCTTTTTGGGGTTCCGTATTAATTCTGCCATTGCCCATTCTAGTGTGCTCGATGTTGTGTCTATCCCTGCCACGAATAAATCCTGAAGTACCATGCGATAATACCGATTAAGTTAACTATTAAACATGTGCACTTTATGTTAAAAGAAATAACTTATATAAAGTGAACTATTTTAAAAGTGAGTGAAAGAAAACCAGGGAATTTAAGTCAATTTATTTTGGAGTAGAAACATTCAAATTAAATTTAACAATTAGACTCACTAGGAATAAATGAAGAACATCAGCACGGCTCAATTGCCAAGATTCGTCTTGGATGATATCGAGAAATGAATCCAACACGTCATTGTAATCTTTGGACTTCGAGTTCGAACCTCTACAACTCAATCTCTCTTCCAAGATATCATCAAAAAGCTTATATAGCTTTTTATAGTAACCAATCAACCTCGCTCGAATGCCTTGTGGATCCAGAAAACTCAAAACAGGAAAAAGATCAGAAACATTAGCCCTTCCAGTTTCATCTGTGACCCCAATCACCAACTTCTTATATTCATTAGTCTTATCAGAACCATAACAAGCAAAATCCATGGAGAAAAGCATGTTGGATATTGTATTGAGAACTGTGGTGAATGCAGCCTCAGCGAGATCTACAACCTCACCTTTAATGGAATATTCATGGACGTGATTGATTAAGTCTGCAACCTTGCTTTGGCGTAGAAACTGGGTGGAATCTAGCCTCAATGTGGAGAACATTTTTATAACACAAGCTCGTCTAAGGGCTCTCCACTGAGGCGAAATAGGAAGCCATCCTATGGAGAATTTATGGTGGTCGAGAGCTCGAGCACTGTCGGGGAAGGCTCGACTCGAGAAGTCTAGGTCGTGTTTATGAAAAGCTTCTTTGGCTATCTCTGGAGAAGAGATTACTATGGTGGTTCTTGTTCCTAACTTGAGTGACATAATGGGTCCATAAGATTTGGAGAGGTTGGTTATAGACAAGAGAGGGATGGAACCGAGCTCTAAGATGTTTCCAATGATAGGGTAGGGACAAGGCCCGGGTGGGAACTTCAGTTTGAGGGATTTGTTAGACACTCGTTTGAGGGATGTGAGGTAGGTGAGAAATGATGCAAAGAGAACACCAATCAGAATGAGGACTTGCACTGGGTTTTCCATGGCTTCGTTTTCGTTCTTTCCCTTTGGCTACCACTACTCTATTTAAAGAAGTCATAATCACAGTCTTTATTCGTAGGGTCGTCATCTCACTCTGAGGTAATAATTACTTTGAACTAAAGTAGGCTCGTGTCTAGAATGATGAGCAAGCATAGATTTATCCGGGCCCTACAGATTAAATGTGATTGTTAATGAATGAAATTGAATTTGATTTAATTTTTTATATTTTTTTAAGTATGTAAAAATGAATATTTATAAAAAAAATAAAAACAATATATCATTACTAAATTGTCTCTTTTTCAAAATTAGTATAAATTAAAAACTTTAAATATAAATCATTGTTCAAACTGCAGATCACACTGACTATAGTGATGTCATAAGTGAAGATACTATGCTTGCACATGGTTTAACCTTCAATCCACAGGCGATTTGTGTGTATGTATCAATAATGATTTGTTGGAAGTCTCCGACTTGCTGTCCATAAAATGCATTACTCCATTTGAATTTTGATCCTAAATATTGATCCCATTCAACTATCTCAACAGAACTAAGAAAAATCAGTTAACCCATTGAATTTGTCTTAAATTGATTTTTTTTTTTCCAATTTTATCTCTATTATTGAAGTTTTAAAGAAGAGAGAAATACAAAGAGTCACATTTAAGCATTA
The DNA here is from genome assembly GCA_963242795.1 of Inga leiocalycina. Classification (NCBI taxonomy): domain Eukaryota; kingdom Viridiplantae; phylum Streptophyta; class Magnoliopsida; order Fabales; family Fabaceae; genus Inga; species Inga leiocalycina. Next base: position 48,286,216 of record OY725324.1, read on the forward strand.
AATTTAGGGGCAAATTGGTAAATAAGCATGAATTAGTCTTTTAATGATTTATATTATGGAGAGAACAAAATCCTTCGGGAAGGGTATGAATTATCCACTTTACAATGAGTTTGACCGCCGTAGAAGGATAATCAACATACATGCATCATCTTAATTATTGAATTTTTGGTTTCAATGCCGTAATAAGAATTTTAATTTGAATTGTCATCTTAAAACAAAAAATAATTTCTCTGTTCCATTATATAAGATATCTTCTAGAAGGTATTATTGATAACCTCTTACCGATAAGCTATTAGTTAAGGTGATAAGTGGCATCACCCCTAAAACAAATATGAATATTGGGAGGGGTACTTGTTGGAGGAGGCAAAACCGAGTGCGCTCTAAGCCTCAAAAGGTATTATGCCCTTAACCAAATCAAAATAGAAAAGGAAAGGTATTTTTTATCCTTTTTATTAGTCGTTTTGATTGTTTAAAAGATCATTAAATATTTTTCACATATGACCATATTTAATAATATAGTGAGAGAGTAAAAATTAATATAACATTAGAGTTTAATGTGATTAATGAGGGTAATATTAAAAATCACTTTTAATTTTAGTGTCAAGGTGCATCCAGCACCCTAAAGTATTTTTTTTAGGTTAGTTCATCTATTCTCTCATATTCTAAAATATTTTGTGGTGCACCCAACACCCCAAGTATTTTAATTTTTTTGATGCACCTATCACCTTGAACCTTTTTTCAAGGGCATCCAGCTCCCAAAAGTAATTGTTAATGTGCATTTAGCATAATAAATTATCAAAATTTTTAAGTGCAAAAGTGCGTACAAAATATATTTGAGGGTGATGGACGCACCTAAAAGAATAATTCAAGGTGTTGGATGCACCTTAATCCTTAATTTTATTGAGAAATTAATGTTTTAAATTTTTCCATTGGTATAGGTGTGATTAGCTAGAAACGTTTTATAATATTAGAACAAATATTTCTCAATGAACCTTTTTCCTTGTCTTTTTTAAATTCTTCTATTTGTTTAATAGTTTTATTTGTTCTTTCATTCAGATCTTTTCTTTTTCTGTCAATGAATAGTCTATCCAATTAATAGATTGAATTGGAATGGTGGATTCATAAATCTACAAATATATACAAACTAAATTTACTAAGTATTTTTGTTCATTTATAGAAAAATCAATAAATCAATACAGTGAATCAAATTATCACTAATTATATAAACAGGTAATATATGAACTTAAGTATTTGGCTTCGAAGAGAAGCCAAATTAACTTTGAATTCGGAGAGCTTTATTGAAATCTTATCCATTTCGTAGGAAAATACATCAGTCCCTCTTCCACTTGCCTGTAATGAAATTAGAAAAAAAAAACTTTGAGAATGAAAAATACGAATTTTGGTTCAAAATAAAAGTAATAAAAAAAGATCATTACTATTCAGTAATAAATTATCTAGCAAATATCACATAGTCAGAAATGGTGGACTCAAGTATGGTATGTTGCACGAAGCATAAAATAAGCTTATATGTTCATAGCATAAGGAATACTACTTTCAGTATATATATACATGTATGTGATGTGTATAATGTATAGTTGATATATTCATATGGGAAAAAAAAAATTGATATGTCAAACATGTGTAAGTGGAAAAAGTATCGTGTTTGTCTTGGCGTCGACTTTGGTCCCATTTGGACACAATATGTCAAACATGTGTCATGTCTTTATCAGGAGAAAAAGGCAAACCTTGCCATCACAAACAAAAACAAAATCATGATAAGTGACAAATTTTTCCCACTCTTGGAAGCGAGATGGTAAAAGTACCTAAATTTTGGAATATTTGAGAAGAAAAGTACAGTAAGACCTATCTTTGATGTAGTTTGGCGTGAATTATGGAAGGGAAGGAGGGAGGAAGCTGAAAAAATAAAGATTGAATCAATCAAAATTTGGCCATGTACAGCGACAAATCCTATGGCTATTTATAGATCTAGAAGCTTTTAAAATAATAATTGAAAACTGTAACCCTAATATTAAAAAATAAAATAATAAAGACAATTCCACGATAACAATGTTCACACACACACACACACATATTATATTTTATTGCGATAATGAAAAATACTGAAGAATAAATTGATAAAACAAACTATCTATCAATCTAACAAATGAGTCTAAATGACGTAGATAGTATTGCATTAGTAACATTTAAGTCTTTGATTCATATTTGAAAAGCACACAACTACAGACTCAAACTTACATAACGCTTTACAACATATAAACGTCATGTATGTCGAAGTGGAGGTTACGCTAAAATATATAACGCTAAAACATAATGGTTAAATATATGCACAGTCATGTATTCAGAGATGGAATTCGTGAAATCACAAAAATAAATGTTGTAGTTAATAACTTTGATTTATTTAATGATAAATATGATGATTTTTATGAAACAACCGTTATGTAACACTTAAAAACAATTCATTTTCCTATATTTTAGCAGTAACAAAATATACATAACAATTATAATAATTAACAGTACAATATGATTGTATAAATTTGAGATATTATTAGATACAAATTTATACTTCTAAGATAAATAAAATATGTTAGGATATAATTATATCTAAAAATATCTCATATTCATACTTTTAAAATAAATATAATATGTTAAGATATTATTCTGATATATAATATCTATTAATCTATTAAAGAGGACGGATAGGAGGGATTATGAAAAATTTATTTGATAATACTTGACCGTTCTTTATAAAGAGCAGTATGTATTCTTTAAGAATAATTAACACTTATCAATGAAAATTGTCACATATAAGAAGACGAGATTCTAAAATATTTTATTTTATAATATTTGACAGTTCCTCACAAATAACTGTTACATATTCTTTAAAAAAGATAATGATAACTATCATATATAAGAAGGCAAAATTCTATAAAAATGTTATTTGACAATATATTACGGTTCTTCACAAAAAACAGCCAAGTATTATTTATTATAAAAAGGTCAGATTCTAAAAAAATTATTTGACAATACAGTTCTTCACAAGTAACCATTAAGTAATTTAACAAAATATTAATATATTCTTTATTGATATATTGATTAATATTATGGACAATACATTATGGTTTTTCATAAAGGAATCATTAAGTATTATTTCATCTAAAAAGACGAGATTCTGAAAAATATCAAATATAAGAAGTTGGGATTCTATAAAAATTTTATGTGACACAACTCTTCCAATACCTTCTTAGAAGTTTTTGAGCTTCCCTACACTTCTACAAAAAAAATATAATAAATGACGCTTATTTTTATGAATACTATGGTGCTTCCCAAGCGCCATAGCTTTCAGTACCATAAAAGTAAGCTACAGTGCTTCTTAAATTTCTGAAAGCGCCGCAGCTTGTATTATTTGTTTTTTTAAAAATACCTCTTATGGCGCTTCTCCCCAGAAGTTTTGTAGGAAGGGAGGGCCTAAAAAGAAAACGTGAACCAAATGTTGAGGGAAAAAAACCACTTACACGTTAGGGAGATTCTAAAGGAGGTTGAGACGAAAAAAAAACACATGGGAGAGCAAAACTTTGTACTACAACAGAGTTCTGGGAAATGGGTGAGCAAGAGGGCACACGGGAAGATGAAAACGGAAACGGCAGGGTGAAAATTAAATAGCAGCTTGTATAGAAGCTACGGCGCTTTTTGTCAAAGTGTTGTAACTTCCTAATTTTTTTAAAAAAGCAAACACTAAATACAAAAAAATAAGACCTTAAATATATTCAAGACACCACATGTAGCCTGTATATTTCAAGGCACCACGTGGGTGCCTAAAATATTCAAGGCACCCATATGGTGCCTATTGGCCTTAGCCGGCACTTCTCATGCAAGCGTTGGATAAGGCACTTAGCCCTTGACCGACGCTTGCGTGGTTTTAGCCCTTAGCCAGCACTTGCTTTGCAAGCACTAGCCAAGGTGCTATTATTAATTTTTTTTTATACTTTTTTTTTTTGAAAAAAAGACAAATGCCTCCAAAAAATTGTTTTAAGATACCACTTTTTTGTTTTGAAATAAGACAAATGTAGAGGATAATTAATGCTTAATAATAAATGAAATACTAAGAAAGAGTATTCTCTATTTAAATGTTGATTGAAGGCTTATTTTCTCGATTCTACTAAAATCCTTTTGACTTACTACAACACGAGATTCTGAACAATAATGCATTATAATAAATGTTAGCTCCATTTAATTTTCGACTTATGCTTCATTTAATTTTTTTTTAAACTTACTCCCACCCTTATTCGGCGCTTAAATTTTAAGCACCGGATAAGGGCTTTTTTCTAAAAAAAATGCTAAAAAATTATTCCAGCTACGACGCTTTTCAAAAAAGCATCGTAGTTTGGACTTTCATTTTTTTTACAAATAAATGTTTTGTGTGGCAGTTGTTTAAAAAAGTGTCGTACAAGCCTAATACTAAGATTTGACACTTATATTAGGAAGCGTTGTAGCTTTTAAACTTTTTATTTAAAAAAAACAGATATTATCTACGGCGCTTCTTCAAAGAAGTGACAAAAAAGGGGCATCGTTAAATCCCTCTTTTGTAGTAGTGCTAGAGGGTCTCATAACTCTTATTTTCATGGGTTTTGCTCTACCACTACAAGTTTCATCCTCCACCATTAGCATGGATCTTCACTTTGTAGCTCCTCCCTCTCGTGATTCTTTCGTGAGTAAGCTTTCATTTTTATTCAATTAAAATTTTTAGTTTCATTTTATTTTTTTTATATTATGAGAGATCAGTAGTTAATGCTCAAGGTCATCAGATTATCTAGAAAGAAGAATAGTAGAAAAAAAAAGTGATATCTGATTTCTGATGATGGCCGTTGGTATGAAGATAAAAGCAAAGGAAAACACTGAAGAAAAGTAGGGAGCACAAATATTGTTGAGGTACAATGCCAAATTTTTTATTATTGTTTTATTACTATGAAAATAATTCTGATTACTCTAGATTATATAAACTAAAATAAATATAATTTTTTTCATTTTTAGTAGCTTGTTCAATCACATTTACTCGAACGTTTACCCTCTTACATTCCAAAACTATAGTAGGCATGCTGAAATCAGATCCGAGATATACTCAAATTTTAATATTTGCCCATTTTACTATATATTTTGATTTTTTATATTTATATAATCCTTTTGCAATTACTAGAACTTTTGAATTCTGATATGTGATCGACAAAGAATTAGAGAATTTTGTAGAATTTTTTTAATAGATTTTCTTTTAGAAATTAAAATATTATAAGATAATGTTCAAGAGTGCTTAAGTGATTAAATTCCTTTAAATTGTGTGATGCTTATTTATAATGCATTGAATTTTGAATATTATAAATAATTTTTTATTTAATAATATTATCTTGGTAGTATCAATGATTATATTATGTTTTATATAATAAATATTAACAATAAAATGAAATAAAAAAACTATATATAATAAAAAAAATTCAATACATTACAGTTTTAATAAATAACTGTTATATATATCCTGAATATATTACAGTGCATTTATAACCGTTTAGAACTAAGCATATACAACGTCTACATATATGACAGTTCATAACTATACTTTATGACCTATAATAATTGTTATCGGAGATTCTCTAGTAGTGTCATAAATATTATTCTCTCTCTCCTAAGTGAGAGTTCTCGCTCTTCTTTTAGAGCAATTAAGGAAGTCATTGCCAAATGTTTCAAGTGAGCTGTGAGATCTTCATTGCCCACTGTGACAGAGAAAAATAGTGATATGAGATTTTGTACACTGCAAGATCTTAGAGTATGAGGATTTATGTGGTGGAAGGAGGGTCAGAGTGAGGTGAGGAGGGATGAAACAGTGGATTGAAGGTTGATCTGGTGTGGAAGAATAAAGATTAGAAGAGGCTGAATGGAGGTGCTAGTTAGAAAGCTACTTATAGATAGAGTTATGAACAAGCAAATGATGATCCAGATTATACATAAGGGTTGGAATTTGATGGAAGAGGTGGACTTGGAGATAATCAATCTAGAAAGAAATGCTTTTGTCTTTGAATTTCATCGAGAAGAGGATCACATCTGAATTTTGAGGGGGTATCCATGGTCGATCCAAGGTATTTTATTGAATATTCAGACCTAACAAGATTATATGGTTTTTAGAGAAGTTGGTTTTGATATGTGTTCTTTTTTTATACAATTCCCTGATTTACCTCTGGAAGTCATGGGTATGGAAAATGCAAAAACCTTGGGAAGTATGTTGGGGGAAGTGGTAACGATAGAGTATCCAAGAAGAGAGGATCTATTGATTAGGAGTTTCTTGTATGCTAGAGTGATTGTGGATGTGTAGAAACTGCTTATATTTGGTATGTGGACACCAAGACTAGAGAAGGATTTAGTCATATTATAGAAAGATATGATCGATTACAAAAGGTTTGCTTCCATTGCTGACGGATTGGATATGATCGTATAGTTTCTTCGTTTAATGTTCTAGAGGAAGATAATATTGAGTTAAACTTTGGGAGCTAGTTAGGTGTTCGTGGTGCTAGATCTATGGAGGAATTATATGTGTGTTGTAAAGAGGGTTAGGAAGAGTATGAACACAAGTCTTACTTTCCAAAGGATGATGGTAATTATGGGAAAAATGATGTAAAGAAAGAAAAATAACAAGAAGTATAAGGATGAGTGTAATGAAAAATTGGATAGGCCTTCTAAGTTGATCAAAGTAAAAGAAACAATTAGGAGAATTGAGGAGGAAGAAGGAAGAGAAGCTTGGGAGAGAAGTAATAAGGGAGGGGAGGAGTCTATGGATATAAGTGATGTTTCTATTGACAAAGAAACTAATAAAGTTGATGAGTAATTTATTGTATTGCTAAAGTTGATTTGTCCAAATCAATAATTATATATAAGAATGCTTCACCAATATGTGAAGTGACCATAAGTTATAAAAAGGTTAAGTTGAAGTGGCGATTGGAAGGCTTAGATATAGGACAGAGTGGGAAGAGAAGGAGGTTGTATTTTGAAGTTGCATATGAGGGCAATAATTTATATAATTATGAAGTGCAATTAAAAGAAGAGAGGAAAAGGGTGAAAGTGGTCCATAAACACAAGGGGTGGAAGGAGGGTTGGAGGTATAAGAGAGTAGAATGAGAACAACTTGGAGAGGAAAGAAGAGTTTGGGATGGATTAGGCAGAGTAAGGTTTGTATTTAGAACTAAAGCAAGCTAAAAGTCTTGGTGGCTAGCCTTAAACAACTACTAAGGAGTAATAAAAGTAGTAGCGTGGAAATGATAAGGCCTTAGGAGTGCCTTGACAGTTAGAAAATTGAGGGAGAAGTGTTTTAAGAATAGGCCCTTAATAGTGTTTTTTATGGAAATAAGATTAAGTGTAAAAGGTTTTGTGGTTTCAAGAATCAATATGGAATGGAAGAAGAATTCTATGTGGATCCGAGAGGAAGGGGAGGGGGTTTGCATTATGGTGGACAAGGGTGTAAGATTTGATAATTGGCACAATTCAAAGAATATCATTTATACTAATATGGAGTCGAGTTGCATTAAGATCTTGCGATACATCTCATATGTGCGATACTTGCACTTGGTTAGAGCAAGGAGAAAAAGATCCAAAATATGACAAAAAGCTTGCCAAGGCTATAGCAACTATGTTAGATAAAGCATTTCAATCCAAAGGAGTCAAACAATGAACTTCCTCTAAATATACAAAGTCTCATCCAAAGAATACTAAAGCAGGGATTGAGGAAGTAGATGATACTGTCCCTCTAAAAGGCTTCAACACTCACAAACTTGATGAATCAAAGAAGTACAAGGAATTCTTCTCCGGAAGAAAAATGTATAAGATGTACTTCATTGATCTCTAAGTCCCTTTTGAAGTAATTAAATTTGATTTGAGTGACTATCTTGAGGGATGTATGCTATGGTTGTTTATGAGTCTTCCTTACTGCACAAAGGTTGTTAGACACTTTTATTGTAATATGGAACTAGTAGAAGATGTTCTTAGTGAAGTCGTAGAGGAGGAATTGGAAACAAAAGTGAGAAGGAAGAAATTCATTATCTCTGCATCCAAGATTAATGAGTGGTTAGGCATTTAGGATCCTTTAGAAGACAACCTTGCCAACCTCACCCTGAACTAAATCTTCATTATCCTCAAGCCTGGTGGGAGAGTAGAACCCCTTACTTTCAACCCTAGTGATATGTGTGACTTACATAGAGTACTCTGGTACATTTACTCTTGTGCCATAGTCAATAAGTCCAATAACTTCACACATTTCATTGACTAGGACTACAAGAACATGGCCTTAAAAATGCTGAAGTAGAAGAGGAATTAGGAGAACGGATCTATTTTGAGATCAAAAGGTACAGATTCTCTGGTACTTATACTACACCAATGCCATTTCCCCAGTTGATCTCTTTATTCCTCAAGAAAAACAAGATTTGGTATCTAGAGGTGAATAAACTAGTTGAGAGGCTTTTGTCGGTTGGGAGGAATCAAATTAGTAAACTTAAGATTGAGTTTCCACTGAAGAAGCCTATCGATTCCACTCCCAAGAAGAAGAAGCTTTTGAGGCTGACACTAGTAAAACGGAAGACACTCAGTTCTCTGCTCCTTCTTCTACATCATCACTATCCTTCTTTGGATCTACCATCCATAATTACCTGAAGGAAGTGCTTCAGGGGTTCCATGTTGACATTGCAAACACCAACGTTGAACTAGTAACAAACATGAATTTCAAGATGGGAGAGATGGTTAAACAAATGAACCATCATAATCAAGTAGTGTTGGCTTAGGAAGAGGCTCAGATGGCTACACCGAACAAGATTACTGACCTTCTTTATACTCTTTATGAGAAGGTTGATACCTTAACTCTGAGCACTTCAACTCCTAATCCTTCTATCCCAGCCTCAACCTTAGCCTTTGCCTCTGGCCCTATATTTGATCTACCTCATACCATCCCTCACACCACACCGAGCACTGTCCTTTACACTATGACCAATTTATCGACATCTACACAGGTCCATATCACCCTTGACAAGTAGGCCACTATTCAGCCTAGCCTAGTCACCACTCCAGTAGGCTTACCTACTGGTACTGAGCAATTACCTCAAACTCCATCTTATCATTCACAACATTTCAAGGACACACAAGAGTTGGTGGTCACATCCTAGCCTTTTTCACCACAACACCTTCCTCTATATGTGCCACATCCATAGGATCCTTGGTAGGTCCCTCCTCTTCGTTTACCAGAACATGTCCTATCTGAGTCACCCACTCTAGCTCTGAGAGGAGGTAATACTCATGATTATGCTTCCTCACCCATTCAGGCCACACCCATCATAGCCAATAAGCCATCCACCCCAAGTATTAGGGATATATGTGTGTATAGAGATTTTAGGGAGCTTTCGGAACTTTATGATTTTATTTATGACATTTTATTGAATTCTAAGCTTAATTTTATGATAGTATGAATTCTGAAGTTTAATGTTGTATTACTATCATATTTTTGGACTAATAAAGTTTTGGTCATAATTGCAAGGATGTTATGAATTTTCAAAAGCATATGATTCTGATTTCAAAATGGTTTCAAATGGTTTGTTAAAAAAAAACCACCAATTTTTTGTCATCATCAAGAAGGGGTCAATGTTAGATCCTATATTTTGATGATAACAAATTGGCGAACAAATGATGTTCTAAATGATTTTGTTAAAAGCATGTTTTTGAACAAATAAATACAGCATTTTGAAGCATGCAAAACCATCAATCAAGTGAGTACTTAAGTGATGAAGAAAGAGAAGAAGTCACTGAACCAGGAATAAAGTCTCTATCTGATTTTGAAAGGGATTACTTGAGTGACCACTCAAGTGATATGTTCTGAAAATGTCCTTAAACTCTCTTCCAGGATTTGAGAGGTATCACTTAAGTGACTACTGGAATGATGACTAAGGATCACTCGAGTGACCACTCAAGTGATGAGGTAAGAAATGAAGCCTAAGTTGCAAGATCACTCGAGGGATGACCCTGAAACGCTCAAGTGACTACTCAAGTGATGAAGTCAGAATTGCTGCTTCAACTCTTTGCCAAGTTCTAGAAGGGATCACTCGAGTAATCACTTGAGTAATGACCCTAAATCACTCTAATGTTGAATTCTAGATTATGTGATAATCATCTATTGTTTATTGATTTGTTATCTATATGATTAACCCTTCATTGTATTAGTATTTAATTGTATTTTAGGGAAACAATGAATAGATCATGCCAGAGAGAAAAAAGTCACTTTATGAAGAACGCAACGTTCGTAGTGCTCACCTACCATAATGGCTATTTTTCAAATATAAAGAATGATCAAAAGTAGTTGCGTGACTCTAACAGACATGTTGAAATATTGACAACAACTATCAAACACAACTATATATATATACGGAAGCATTCAATAGAGAAAAATATAACAACATATTGAGCCATCAATGATCAATTCACATTTGCTCTGTTTTCTATGTATTCGTACATTCTGTGCTCCAGTGATTCAATATACACTCTATGAGAGAGATTTACTTATCAAACTCAATATATGTTATTGAGACAACTTAAGATTGTGGAATCTTGAGCTACAGATTAGATTACATCATGTAAAGGGGAGTGAGTGTCTAATGAAGGAACTTGTGTCCTGAGGTACCAAGAACCCTTTGAATCTTAGAAGATATATTGAAACTCTTAAAAGAACTCTATGGATTGGACATTGGTCAAAGTGGTTATGGCCAAACCAATATAACTCCCGATGTACACTTTCGTGATATTTCTTCTAGCTTTTAATATGCTTTGAATTCTATCAAGTTTTTATTTATAGTTTGATTATTTTGTGATTATCTAATTCAGCCCCTTTTTTGGTGAAACACTTGCACTAACAAGTCTAACAACTAGTAGTGATGTTACCTGGCTACACTTAGGGGATTTTAATGAAGTGGTGGTTACTACTGAAAAAATGGGAAGATTACTAGTGAATGTTTGAAGATTTTTAAAATTTTAGAGTTTGTTAATAGATTGTCAGCTACTAGATTTTGGCTATTCGGGGTCCAGATTTACATGGAATAATAAGAGCTTGAGGGTGGAACATGTAAAAGAAAGGTTGGATAAGGCCATGGCGAATAGTGAATTCAAGGATATGTTTCATGATGCTTTGGTTACTCATGTGGAACCAATTGGGTTAGATAACCACTTGCTTGTAGTTAAGTATGAATACAAGCATGTAAAGGTCTAAAAAAATATTCAGATTTGAGGCAATTTGGGTAGAACATCAAGAAATTAAGACGGTGGTAAAAAGAGGTTGGACTGGGGAAGGAAGCAATAGGGTAGCTAAGGTGCTATTATTAGTAGATAAACTAATCAATCTCTATGGAATTTTGATAAAGTAGGAGGGAGAAAGTCTATTGAAACCCTAAGCTTAACGTAATTTTCAAAAATTCTTCAAAGATGACCTCGATATGAAAGAACGAACTCAAATGCATGTGCCTCTAAAGGAACTCCTCAAATCCATATGATAATCAATCACTCGAAATGAGTTCCTTAAATCCATAATCCAAATTAAGTAAATAAATATCTTAGGTCCTCAATCATCTATCAAAAGAGTACAATTACATATTCTAAATAAGTTTATATGTAGCATGATGTGATAGGAAAAATTCCTTAAATGTGGCAATAAAATGAAATAAGTAGTTACCGCTAGCTATTTGTTAGGATAGGCACATCATCATATGCCTTCCCAATTGCTCCTGCCCTTGAGCCCTCACCTAAAAAAACTATCTCAGTAATACAATCACTACCCACCTTACCTACTGGCACTACTAGTTCGGGGGGCCAGGTGAGACTAACATACAAACATGTTAAGCATATATATTAGGCAAAAGGCAAGTAGATATACTATTCAAGAAAATGGTCGTATCCATTTATATTCTTAAAGAACATTGACTCACAACACAACATATTGCTTCATAAAATGTCATTATGCATTATTACTCTTTATTTTTAATTGATCCCTAACTAACCTTATATCCTCCTACTAAACCTATAGGCTAAGTACTTTCCATGTTACTGGGTTACTCGCACAAGCTCTCCCCAAGCATAATGTAAACCAGCCAAAGTACAACAAAGTACATAAGGGACCATGGGTTCCTCTATTAAGCTTACTGCCCTCAAGAATACTGCTTTGGCCCTGGGAATACTGCCTAAAAGCCCCTAGAATGTCGTATTAGGGAATATTGCCCTATAAAATATATACCAACAAGTATAGCACAATAATCAAACTAGCGGCCTACCACATGGTATTCAGTTTTTATCAATCACAACTTATTCACTAACTCTACCATTTATATCACATTATTCTCAAGGGTATTTATATTCACATGCTCATACATTTCAGTTCATAACATAGAATCACCATGTTCTAGCAGAGGCATATATTCTTTGTCTAGTTAATCACAGAGTACAAAAAACGAGACCAGACTGGCCGGTTTGACAGATTGGACCGGTTGGACCGGGAACTGGTCAGTAGTCCGGTCTGGTTTGATGGTTAAACCGTGAAACTGGTAGAACCGGTTTAAAACCGGTTGGACCAATCAGAACCGGTCAATACTGGTAAAATAGGTCGTTCAACCGGTTGAACTGGTTTCATTTTTTTTTCAAATTTTTATTTTGTGATTTTTGAGGGGAAAATGGAAGGATGAAGACCAATATTAAGAGAAAAGTAGGTAAAGAAAGAACAAATCTAAAAAAAATGAAGAAGATAATGAAAATAATTATTTATAAAAATATAATAATTATAAGAAAGGAGATATCATTGCATAAGTATAGATATTATAACTAATACTAATAGATTTTAAGCAAATTTTTTCTAAAAATCTTCATTTTTATCTCTAAAAGTTTAAAAATATATTAATATATATTTCCACTAATAAATTATAATATTTTAATATGGCCGGTTTAACTATCGGTTAGACCCTGGTTAACCCATTAACCCTTGAACCTGTGTTGTGACTGGTTTATTACCCGGTCCGATTTTTCGTTCCTTGGTTAATCAATAATATATGACCAATACAAAATCTTAGTTCATCACACACATAATATATATTCATCAAGTCCATACTCAAAAACGCATCATGCCAGTAGCTCTAAGTGTTAGATCTCATGTTTTGATGTTAATAAAGCTTCAAAAGGTATTAAATAATATTTCAATGTTAAATAAGAAGTTATTCAAAAAGTAAGAACAATTTTCTGAGGCTAACAATGATATCACTTACTCGAGTGATAAAGTGGTAAAAGAAGCCTGCTCTAGAGATGTACTCTATCAAGTTTTGAAGGACATCACTCGTGTGATCACTTGAATAATGACCTTGAATCACTCAAGTGATAAGTTAAAAAGGCATCACTAGTACAACACTGTAGTGATTCTAAAAGTGATCTTGTAACACCCGTGTGTTGAAAGCATATAGATGGCATGAATGTAGTAATATCTTTAACAAGGAGACCAGTAATCTTTTGTAAACAGCAGAAGTCCCAACTTCAAGCAGAGCATGGAGCTGCACTTGAATGGATTTTCAAAAATCTTTTCAAAAATCATTTTCAGATTGGGTCTCATATTATTTTATGATTTATTTTAAGCCATCCGTTTCAGGTTCATTTCTTCATATCAGAGTGTTTACTAATAAGTTCTCTGCTGAAAACCCAAGCTACTATGTTTAATTAACGGCCCTAGGTGGACGGCTGTCCACTACTAGTACGAATGTCGTTGTGCGTTCGCTTATATACAGGCGCTTACATACATGTCAGTACAAGACTGACCACACTTAAATACAAATTACATACAATCTCCAAAATAGATAACTAACAAAAAACTAAATTCTAAGACCTTTTCTTCATTCGCCTGTGTTTACCTTCTTGCCTGAGGAACTACTTGCCCGAGCTGAAAATTTGTTTTGGAAAAATAGGGTGAGATTCAATGAATCTCAGTAGTAACAGATATCACTCATATGAAATGCACATATATCATGCTATGTCAACCAAAGTTACAGTACAATCAACATATTCAACATTCAGAGATAAATTCACAATATGTAGAAAGCATAAAGTTACCAATTCAAGGACAACCGTTCCTTGCCACAGCGCTGGGAAATTCTATTGGGCCTTAGCCCTTCTCATCTGAATGTTTTAAATTCACAATGGTACAAACATGTATATAACATATCACATAGTATGTGAGGGATAAGTTACTACCTGACAATTTTTCCAAATCTTGATCTTGAATGACGTGCTTTGAACGTCCTGGGTAAGTGTCAAGTCCTATAAATTATAATTTACGGGCAATGAATTTTTCTTAGTCCAACTCTTCATAAATTATTCTCTTATGTTGGTTACCATTAGGGTCACTACATTAGGCCCAATATGAAGCTAATGAGCTCAAGCTACTCCAAATGCTTAACTTAACTCTTAAATGTCCAATTTTGTTACAAAAACTCTTTGCTTTGAATTTTCGCACAATTACCAAAAGCTGGCAGATTTTTCACTGAACTTTGAAAAATCATAACTAATTCTAGAAAAATCAAATTGAGGTGATCCAAAATTCTATATAACCCTTATTAAGTCTATTTTAAGGGAAAAATACTTTCAGTAGCTGAAAGACCGCGCACACTTCCCAGTTTTTCTTTTTCTCCCTGCTGCCAGAAAATCTGACCAGTTTTGATGGTCTACTTCAAAAATTCATAACTCCTAGTATACTTATCGAAATCCTTCATAATACCTATCAAATTAAAGGTCTATAAGTGTACTTTAATTCTGGAAAATCTCATAATCAACAGATGAAGTTTGGACAGTGAAAGTTTCGCCACAACAAAACTGCCAGACAAAAACGCACACTAGCAACTTTGTTGCACAAGTAGACTTAATTTCCAATTTTTGATTCTTTAAACCAGTCTGTCAAAAGCTATAACCAGAGTCTATTCCCACACAATTTTTCGTGTAGAATCCAATGGAAAGCTTAAAAGTACCAAAATCAAATTATTTCTACCAGATTTAGCCCCCAACCGAAATCTGCCTCCCAAAACAACAAAAATTCCACTTTGTGATTTTAACAACCAACAAGTTTAATACTTCTCCAAATATCATATATCACCTTATATATATATGATTAAAACATCTTCCTTCTTCAAAAACACCCCTTGAATGAAATACATGGGTG
This sequence comes from Inga leiocalycina, assembly GCA_963242795.1. Taxonomy (NCBI): domain Eukaryota; kingdom Viridiplantae; phylum Streptophyta; class Magnoliopsida; order Fabales; family Fabaceae; genus Inga; species Inga leiocalycina. The sequence goes on from OY725324.1 coordinate 48,301,478, forward strand.
GTTGAAGAGCTAAGAAAAACTCAATGAAATCACAAAGTATTCAGTTAAAAAGAAAGCCTATGCTTACCGCTTTGCGTTTCTACAAGTGGTTCGGCATTCCGGCGGCACTCTGGTAGACTAATTGGCACAAAACACCTCAGATGAGAAATCTAAGACTATAGAATTAAAGCTTATGGTGAGTAGAGGAAGTTTTTTGAAGGACTTACCGGACAAAAACGGTGATACAGGGTTGAAATCGGCTCTGGTAGTCAAGAAAAATTACTATTCACTCCTCCTTCTCTCTTCTTGTGTTCTTAAGCTCAAGAACTCTGATTTCTCTTTCTCTTTCCATGCTTGCACAAAATTTTGCCATTTAATTAGGCATGGATGGTTGTGATTTAATCACATAAAATGATCTCATCTCATCTAGCCACGTGTCACAAGTTTAATGCTTAAAAGTGCCACGTGTCATGCCACCATTTGTCTTCCACTTTTCTCTTTCTTCGGTGGGTCATAAATGGTCAGGGGAAGGGGAGGCCTGACAATTTCCCCGGACTCCTGGGTTCGGTGCTCGACTCAAAAAGTAAGCGACCGGCCGGAGACCGGTGAGTTCCCCGAACTCAGACGCTACATGGCGTACTCTGGAGATGACAACACAAAAGGCTTAAAGTGGGTGTAATAATGTGTAATGATAAGGGACACATGTCACCCCCTCATTTGGCCAACACAAAAACATGTTTTTACTTTTTAATAATTTCGAGACACTTGTCATTTCCTTATTTGGCTAACACGAAAGATGTGTCATCATGAGTCATAATGAGCTGTCATTACATACTTTACTGAAGTTCTTTTTAATAAAGTTGCTCCATCGGTGCATTACTCGGAATTCCATGTGGGACCCACGTGGGACCATGGCACGCATATCGAGGCATATCATGAAATGCCCAAATTCCTCCGATCTCGCAGTTGACGCCCCTAAACCCTGCAGCCGTCGATGAATTTTGCTTCGACTTCTTACACTTGTATTTTAACAATATTGACTTCTCGATTTCTGTAAATGACACAATGGATTTCTGGGAATTCCAAAAGTAACTCTACCTTTAATTGTAAATACCGATATTTATTTTATTCTACTATTTCCATATTTACACGTTTTTAGTATTGCAAAATTTGGTATATTACAGATCTACTATGGAAATTTTCTAAGGTCAGATTCTAAGGTCAAATCACTCAAGTGATCCCATATTTGAAATCACTAGCAAAGTACTCAAGTGATACATAAGTTAAAGATCACTAGCAAAGCACTCGAGTGATACATAAGTTAGAGAATGTTGTACATTCTCTTGACTTTTCTTCGAGTTCTATTTGAAAAAATCCAAATTTACAATTGAATTTTGAGAATATATTTGAATCTTTGATTTTGTCAAATAAAACATCTTTTCATATATCACTCAAGTGATACCAACAGTAGATCATTAGCACAGCACTCAAGTGATCCATCCAATAATATGTGATGTTTATGCACAGCAATTTTTGAAGATCACTTGAGCGATGCTTTCCAGAAAGTCAGATCATCAGCTCCTAATCATTGATTCAATGCTTTTATGTATCTTTACTCTAACACTTCATTGTATTAGTCTTTAAAGTCTTTTTCGAAAAAAAATATTGAGAAGATTATGCGAAGAGAAGAAAAGCCACTTTATGGTAGCGCAGTGTCAACTAAACGTAATAGCTATTCTTCAAAATACAAAGAATAGAAAAAAAAAGGCAAAAGGACTCTAATGGATAAGTGAAATGCTTACAACGGTCATTTACTACAATCCAACTATAAATACGGGAGCATTCAAAGCATAGAAACAACACACAAGGAACCAATCTGCAAAAATATTCATATTAGTTTTAAGTGCTCTATCTTTCTTTCATTCATCATTCCTTTGGTACTCTGTACTTCAGTGATTATATATTTACTCTTTGAGAGATAATCTTATCAAAAACTCACTATACTTTATTGAGATAACTTAAAAAGCTATGGAACCTTGAGTTGGGATTGGATTACATCGTGTAAGGGAAGCGAGTGTCCTGTAAAGGAACTTGCAGTATACTGAGGTGCCAAGAATCCACTGAATCTTGGAAGCTATAATGAAAATCTCAGAGGAATTCTGAGGACTAGATGTAGGTCAAAGTAGTTGTGATTGAATCAGTATAAACTCTAGTGTATACTTTGGTGATATTTTTCTTAACCCTTAACTCAAATTTAAATTCTGTTATAATTACTATTTCCACTTTAAAATTTTTTTTATCACCCAGTTCCCCTACACTTAGGTAAAACACTTGCACTAACACTAAGAACTCCATCTTCTCCTTATTTAGTTGATATAGAACCTTTTATTCTCTTTTTTTATTACTTATTTACTTATACACACAAAATTAGAATTACAATTAAATACTCTCATTTAACCTCTACTAACTTTATTATTATTTTTTGTTTTCTAAAGAAATTCAATAGTAATAATTACTTAATTATATTTTTATTAGACTTTATTTAACTTTAATGTTTTAATTTACTTTAGATCTATCATCTTAATTTTGGTGATTATTCACTAAATTATATTTACCACTAAATGTTTCCTTCATAAGATTATCTATGTCTCATGAATGAAAATTTGGGTTGTTCTCCCCACCTTTTAGGAATTTTGTCCCCAAAATTATAATCTCTAATCCATATGCCAACTAAACAAGCTTCTCCAATTCACTTGCCATGTTTTTGTTGAACTACTCTGAAAAACAATATTGTCCAGCTTGTCCATACCTAACTTGATTTAAATCGCCATTATCATTTCAGATAAATCACTCTGGTGATATTGCCGCTTGTATTACTATCTCTACTCATGTGTAACATGTATCTATTGAACCTGATCCACTCTTCTTCTTCTTCTTTTTGAGTCTTTTGTGTTGTTTTTTTATATTATATATGTCGGTGTCCTTAACAATTCTAAATTTGCACCTATTCCAATATCGCCTAAGCTTATATATACACCTCTTCCTAAAGGTTTACCACCTTTAACTATTTAGTAAGGTCCCAGTTTAAGAATACTCAATCAACACCTTTTATCATATAATCAATTTGTCATACGATTTCTATTATGTTTCTAATCCATATATACCTATGGTTAGGTTACCTTTCATTCACATACCAATTTCTCAAACAAAATCATAAAAATTCCTTAAGGGCTTTTTAGTCTAGACACACCTCAAAAATATAGAATCATAATATCTGAGTGTTTACTTCAAAAAGAACCCTAGATTTTCTTCCTTCAAGAACTATCCACCTAAAGCTTATGATATGGTATTAACTACAATTCTATAGCCTCAAATAAACTCCCAAGACATCAATCTCTATCATATACTTTAACACTATTCAGTTATCCAGTATCTATTTTCTTTTCATTACATATTTAAGTATTAAAATTTTTAGTTTTCTTGATATTTGAAAAGAATTCTCTTTATGACTATGAATTTCATGCTTCTAGAAGCTATTTGCATTTCCCATGTAACATCCATCTTACATACTCCTTTATTACATACACGGAAGCATTATTCTTTAATTACTTAGGGGTTAATTACTCATTTCCGACTCATTAGCTGTTATGCTTACCCGATTCATATATCAGAGCTAGTTCTTATTCTGGTTCTTATTCTAAGGTTCAGTGATCCTGATTGCCGTTCAATTCTAATATGTGTATTCATACTTGCATATTCATATATATTCGTCAAGTGTAAATATTTTACACACAGTAAAAATAAATATTGTTTCTTCTTCAATTCTTCGTCTTCTTTGCTTCTCATTTATCTTCAAGCATTCCTGTTGTCTCATACACACGAACCTATATGGTTGGTGAGGGGTGAGATTCAAGGAAATCTCACTAGCAAACAATACTAATAATGCATGCAAGATGAATGCTAGTGTATGATATGCTTGCTTACATAGGCTCATGTTCACATAATAACATTTTTGCATGCTAAATGCTTCGTGTAACATACTTATGGCAACAGTATAATAGAAACAGAGCTTCATTCATTCATACATAATTCACATGACCAAACAAAGCAATACCACACATCCATACACAATATACACATAAAATACATGCAAGTTAAGTTCAATACCTTATGGACTAATGTCGTTCCTCTATTTCCTCTTCTTCCAACTATCGGAGTTGCTTGAAGCATCTTCCATTCTTCTTCTTTATTCACTTCTCATGGCCCAAAACACATAATCATATTATTAGAGCCATGACAAATGATTACCGAATGGGGATGTTTTAGCCTTGTAGGCTTACTTTCACCCTTGAAGCTTACACTTATTACAATTGGTCCTTTCTTTCTTACATTCGCATGGTAGCTAAAAGCTGCCAGCATTTTGACCAAATTTTGAAAAATCATAATTAATTCTATAGAACTCTAATTAGGGTGGTTTAAATTCCTGTTCAAAGGTCTTTGAGTTTATTTTAAGGAAAAAATATCTTTCTCTACCATGCATACAATTCCAGAATTCCCAATTAATCACTGCCTTAAATGTCATTCCAAATTCAATGCCTAAATTTTAAAAATTAATATCTCCCAATATAGTTATCCAAATAGCACAAATTATATATCAAATTAAAGCTTGATATATCTATTCATTTTGGAAAGTTTCATGACTATTGGACAACATTCTATTACATATAAACACAACACATTCAGATAACATTATATTACACAAAAAACCCCAATTGGCAGCTAATTCTAGTTTTTAGATTTCAAACCCGTTCTTTTTAAAATCCTACCAACAACCAATTCCTACACAATTTTTCCTAAGGAATCCAATGGAGACCTAAAAAACACTAAATCATTCTCCTTCTCCTTACCTTGTTCTGATGGAACATAACCCTAAATTGTCACAAAGCGACTTCTTGCAAGTTTAGCCACAATACTTGCTAGAATTATCATTTAACATCACATAATCCCCTTTCCATGATCAAATCAATATGAAACCCTAGAAACCTAACACAACCAGAATTGGGGCAGCAAGGAGGATTCCACAAAACTCAACCAATCAATGTAACACCCTTACCTTCATGGTCATATGATGAGTTTAAATGCATAGCAAGTTGAACCATTAAGCCAAGAATTCAGTCCTGGAACAAATATCTTTTAGAAAATAGCTATAAATCCCAACATCAAATCAGGGTATACGAGCGTTTCTCTGCTTAAGTGTTACGTTTCATGGATTGCATAAAGTTCCATTATTGTACGGAAGAGTCATTCAACTAACTTACCTAAGCATTAGTTATTGCTGGTTCTACCATTATACTATCATTGTGTCTACCAAGCTATATATATCATATGTGATACCAACATAGACAACCAACAGGAAATAAATTCTTTCATATTAGTCCTCTAGTTGTCCAGGTTTACCTTCTTACCCTTTGAGCTGCTAGCCTATGTTGTGGTTGTCATACGAACAGAGTGAGATTCAAAAGAATCTCAATAGCAATAGGCACTCAATCACATATATACAAGAACACAAACCATACCACATAGTCATCATATAACATAGAAATAACATTCAACATTCAAAGCACATCATGCAGTATATCACATTACCATAGCTCTAGGGATATAAATCACTTGTCCTTGAGTGTTCACCCGAGAAATAGGCCCTGGGATTCCACCGTGCATTACAGTAATTTTCATGGCCTAGGCGTCCACCCGCATAATAGGCCCTAAGCGAATACCTCATAAACTATAAATTCTTCCAAAACTCATGATGAAACCATAAACATGTAACATATCACATAACATGTGAAAGAAAGAGTTAGTACATGGTCACTTTACCTAAAGGGTGTCTAACTGTTTCTCCAAGCTCGGGCAGGTCTTAAATCTTGAATAGCTATCATGTCCATAATGTAGAGTTGATAAAGATTGAGTTATTGCATAGTTCAAAGTTTCAGTATAATGAACTATATACTGCTCTTGACCCGCATTTAACCTTGTCCTTAATTTAGTCATGTCGGTTATCTATAAGACTCCTATATTGTGCCATACAGTATCTATTCTAAGACATATTATGGGTCTCTTAACTCCTAGGACTTGGATGCCCATGGTGACCCCATAGTTCCTTAGGCTATCTCTCTATTTCCTATGATCCCTCTTATCTTAACTTAAGACAAATTCTGTAAATTCCCAAGTCAAGCCTAATCTGCCATTTTTGATTAGTCAAATTTGAAAAATCATAACTTAATCTACAAAATTTCAAATGCAGTGATTCAAAGTCCAATTTAAAGCTCTCTAAGTCCACTATAAAGGAAAAATATTAGCCACTACCACTTGTAACCACAAAATACATAATTACATGAATTACCACATTGTTCTATATCCAGTCTAGTTTAGTACCTCAAACTTTAACAAATAATATTTCCTAATGTACTAACCCACATTTAACATATTATATATCAAATTAAAAATTGTAGTGTCCATTATTATTCTGGAAAATATCACAGTCATCAGACAATATTTGCATATCAAATTCATCCCATAAGCAATCTAGTTCAATACTAGCAGTAATTAACCACAAGTACTTTGAATCCAAATTTTGGTTTTTCATTCCTATCGATTAAAATTTATAATCAAGGCCTATTGCCATGTAGTGTTTTGTGTAGAACACAATTGAAGCCTCAAAAACACCAAATTCATACTCCTTCCCTTCCTATCAGGTCTACCTGAACAATGGCCTTAAAAACAATCCACCAAAATGCAATTTTAACCATCAACTTAGTCGAATATCATCATGACTTATCATCTAGCAACATATACATGATCAAAACATGATCAACCCTCAAAAACCCAATATAGCCAAAAACCTAGGCCCCCATAAAGTTCTTGAAAACTCATCAACCCTCAAAGTAACCGGTTCAAATTAAAGCTTATGCTTACCTCTAGAAGTTTCTACAACTGGTTCTGAAATCCGACAGTACTTCATCCAGCAAGATATCACCAAACACCCCTAAAAGAAATTATGAAATAGTAGAAATGAAGGTTAGGATGAGGAGAATACGATTATAGAAGGGTGTTTCAAGTAAAAATGTCGATTTGGTAATGTTTTAAGGGATTGGACTCAAGAATAAACATTATTCACTTTTTCTCTTTCCTTTTTCTATTTCTCTATGATTTTCTAATTTTCCCTTGATTAGCAAATCCCAGCCCTTCATCTTGACTTCTAATTTTGACCTAAAGATAAAGTGATAATTATCTCTTTTGCCCTTGATTATGGTAATATTATTTTTTGTGCCATTAGTTCTTTTCGTTATTTTTGTCTCTATGCCTTTCTTTTTCCAAGATGCCACTCCCTCTCTTATTTACTCCTATGACACTTTCTAAATGGTCCACCCGATTCAGGCTTATTCTCTAGCCTCTAATCCTAAAATTTCGGATATTATAATCAACACAATACATAGCTCAAAATGAAACTCTTATTCTCCACTTACTCTTTCTTCAGCTCTTTTCTTTATTCTCCAACTTTGTCTCTTGCAAGATGAAATCATAAAACCATAGAAATGAAGCTCTCATCGAGGGGAGCAACGTTTATGAAGAGTATTTCAGCCATAGAGGTGATTTACAAAGTGAAAATTCAAGTATAAGTGGTTACCTTGTTCTTGTTTCTCTTTTCTTTTCCTTGAGCTTGTTGGGTGAATTTTGTGAGTGAGAGAAAGAGTGAGATATGCTCTGAAATTTCTCTTCCCTTTAGTCTTAAAAGTTGGCCAAAAATTGGGCAAAAGAAAAGGGAATAATATGTGGCCAATAAATGATTCTTCTTGTAAAAGTCAAGTTAATTAACCATGCATGATTAAGTCACTTTTGATGGAGCTTTCTCTTTCCTCTTCTCTTCCTTTTTTTAACCAAAATTGAACTCTTGAAAATGGAAGAGAAATTGTTGACCAATTTCCTCACTTTATCTTTCCATTGGTCAATAATTTTCTGAGTTGCAATTATTGACTTTTCCTTCTTCCTTTCTTTCTTTTCGTTTTTGACTTCTTGAATGGATGCAAGATGCACTACTAGAAAAAATAGTTTTAACGTCCCTTTTTTTGGCCTTTTAATGTTTGAAAATAGAGGGACGTCTATCTGAGGGTCGCAGAAAAAAAACGTCAATAACGTCCAAAAAATAAGGGATGTCTATAGGCAGGACTTTAGAAGTCCCCACTTTAGACTAGGGACGTCTAAAGTCTGAGGTGCACTTTAGACGTCCCTAGTTTGGATTGGGGACATCTAAAGCTCCCTTTAGACATCCCTATTCCAAACTAGGGACGTCTAAACTGACGAGAAAACCTTTCCCATGTCCTATTTTATTTTAAGGACGTTAAATGTTTTTAAATGCCCTTTTTATATATATTTCACTGTCTGGAAAATGAAAACTGCAGAAATAGGATGGAAACAATAGAATAAAACAACAGCAGTTCAGCAAAATGGAAACAACAACTTGAAACACAATGATCAATCCCAAGGCTCTACATGCAATAACTTTAAGGAGTAGCAAACTAATTAACTAACAAACCACACAAACTACACAACAATCTATATCCAACATCAACAACACTAATTATATGTACAATATATAAAACCACTACAAAAGTATGTCCTACACAAACTACTAAAGACTTTACTCTGGTATACATTGAAGAAGATGTCCAGCCAAAAAGTCTCTGATCATATTTATGTCTTCATATGAGTAGGCATCTTCATTGTCAAAAATCAGTAAATTAGAAAATAAGCTTAGATGAAATAATGAATGAAGTGAATGAATTGCCATTGAATTACAATACCAAAAATATTATCCTCTAAGAATGAAGAAACGATTACTTGTTCAAAATCTGTCGTAATACCACTCTGAATGATGTTAAACATATAAAGTATGACATAGTATCCATATTCCCAGCCGCCAAGTTGTTGAGGGCACTATAAATCAAAAGCAAATGGTTAAAATCAATAAAGGTATATCTAAAATGACCGTCAATCAAAAGAACTTGATTTGAAACTACGTACCTTTTGAAACAACCATTTCGAGTCTTTGCTACCTTTACGATCGCGTGGGCCGCCAAGTGCTTGATATGTCTGGGATCATTAAAATGAAAGTCAACATAAATTAGAATAATTCATTTAAGTCAAGAATCAAGAAGCAATGAAATACAAAAAAATAACTTATGTGTTGAAGATGCTTTTAGTTTCATTGTCTAGTCTTTTACTCAAGGAATCAAACTAGTAAACTATGTGGGACCGAGGACAGAGAATACACAAACTCCAGTAGTAACTATAACAATATATACGTATTAAAAAGAAGTTAGATGGCAAGGTAATTATTTATTAAAAATCTCAAACACACAAAATTAAAATGCATATCCTTGAATAATCAATACAAGATAACAACGATAGTCATTCTCTCCCATTGTGAAGCCCACATAGTGCGTCCTTTTTTGCACTGTATTCCTATTCCTTGTCGTATGTTCAAGGGACAAGAATCCATATAAAGCAACTCTTTGCAAGTCAATGCATATACGACGAAAGAAGCTATAATAGAATTAAAATGATAAATGTATTAACTAGTTAAAATCAACTTAACTAAATGCAGAAAAAAATGGGAAATAAAAAGCTTACAGGATTGCAAATTTGCCTCATCCTATATCTAGCTCCTCCAACTTAATGAACTATTGAAGATCTTCTTTATCATAGCTTCATTTTCTCTACTGTTAAGCATTAGGTAAATGTAAGGAAAGAAAGTACCATAAGGTAAGGTGGGTCCCACTTTAAGGGGCTATTTGATACGAGGGGTTTGGAGGGGAAGGAAAATTTTTGTGAGTTAGATATAAAAGAAATAGGGTTATAAAATTTTTTAAAAGATAAAATGTAAGATAAGAGAGTAAGAACAATTAATTAAAAACTTTTAAACCCACTTCTCTAAACTTTTTAAATCCAACTCAACAAAAGTTTTCCTCCTATCATTTTCCCTCCCTCTCTTGAAACCAAACAGCCTTTAAATGTTGAGCCACCGATCTCCAATTTTCCATGGGTCTTTCTCTCTTTGCATGTTACCTTTGAGATTAGTCTAGTTGGTAAGGATATGATTCATATTCTAAAAGGATGTGGGTGCAAATTGATTCATGAATCATGTATATTAATCTTAGAGGAGGTCTAAAGTGAAAAACATTATTAATTTGAGGACCAAATTGAAAATGAACTTTTCAGAGTAATCAATATAATAGGATTACATTCTTGAAAAGTAAAAGGAAAAATCCTATAAAAGGACAGTTGAATAAATCAATTTTTAATTTGGATCACTAAACATAATAAATTATAAATTAGATTGTATGACACAATTAGAGATTTAAAAATTGAACCAAATTACATCCATGCCCCCTAATTGATATATCATATATCCAAACGACTCAAATGAAATGGTCAAGAGGCAAAAAAAATCCCTAAATGCATGAATCACACTAATTATCACACACACAAACATAGAGAATCAAGCCTCACAACACTCACATTCACAAACATGGACATAAATTTTGAATTTATTATACCATGGAGTTAGAGAGCAATGGCTCTCCTGTAACAAAATAACCATATGTTTAAATTAAAAGAACAAAAAAGAAATGATATGAAATACAACAATTGACCTTGCCTCAGGTCTAAGATCACCAACCTTAGAATAGATAATGGACTTGTGATTCTTAATCTCATGTACCAGAAAGCATAGAGAATAAGATTATGGTTTTCAAGAATTCAAATTCAATTTCTACCCATTTTCCTATGTTCTTGAACGCTAAAGGAAGCACCAAGTTCTACTAAACATTAAAAAATTGGTGCCATAATAATTCCATGATACAATTATATATTGCTTCTATGATTTTAGAAAGTGTGAGAAAGCTTTTCTGTAAATTCTTAATTGCGTCACATAAACAAGAGTCACACCTAATACGCACCTGATTTTCTTATAATCCAAGTGTAGCAACTATCACAGACTCACGTCTAAAAAAGAAAGCTAGTTTAAGAAAGAATACTAAATTTCAAGCAGAGCAGAAGATGCAAAAAAAAAAGAAATAATTAACCAAGCTTTTTAAGAAACCCAGAAATGCACCTGAATAATTCTGAGAATGCAACTGCAACAGTAAATAGCAAGACCTACGGCCACAGGAATGAGAGAAGAGGGAAGACAAATGTAGGGGATGTGCAGCTTTATTCAGTGAAAGAGTTATGACAGTGTACTCACGGGTATGGGAGAAGAAGGAAGACAATGCAGAGAAGGTAAAGCTGCAACTCTACAGTTGCATGACGTGATATTTCAGTGTCCTCAGTCAAAATAGGGACACCTAAAGTAAGCTCCCCAGTCAAAATAGGGACGTCTAAAGCTCACTTTAAACGTCCCCATTTATGTAGGGGACGTTTAAATTCTAATTTAGATGTCCCCAGCTTTTCTGGGGACATCTAAAGCCCAATTTTCTAAATTCATCCAGCACCTAAGCCTCCCGCGAAATATTAAACTTTGGGCATCCCTAACTTAAAAAGGGACGTCCTTTAGGGTAGTAAAATATCTAGTTTGTAGTAGTGATGGTTTCAAATTGGATTCTCTCTCTCCTCTTTCTTTTGGATGAAATGTCTCATTCAAAAGGAGGAAGTATGTTGGCTAATTTTCTCTTCTTTCTTTATTTATCTCTTAGCCATAATTGTTGACTTTTCAAATGGAAAAGTAATGAAGTGTATTAATTAAATTCTTTTTCCTTCATCCTCTTCATCTTGGACGAAATGGTCAAGGGAAAAGGAAGGGAAATTAATTTAATTCTCTTCATCATTACTTTTTCTTTTCAAGGCCAAATCCTAGCCCTTCATCTTGTCTTCTAATTTTAACATCAAGATCAAGAGACAATTGTCTCTTTCTTTCCTTGATTATAGCAATATTAATTCTTGTGCCATTAGTTCTTTTAATACTCTTTTTTATTTCTTTCTAGACATCATTTCCCTTTTCCTTTGGATCGGAGTCAGGTTTTATGTTATCCTGACACATCCTAAAGGAATCAGGTTGTTTCTTTTAACTAACTCCCACCAAAATTTATATTCTATTCTGAGTGTGGTTTCTACAATTCATTCTATTTTTTATCCATTCATGGGACTCTTACTAAACTAGACTTAGTAGTATACTTTATTCAGGCTTATTTTGTTAGATCCCAAGTTTTGATGATAACAATAAGTCAATTATGTGCAAGACATGTTTTTAGAAGGTTAAGAAAAGTTTCCAAGTTACCAAATGCATATTTGATGCCTTGCTGATATCTGCTGTGAAATTGCACTGGAGTGCTCGAGCAAGGATTTTGCACTCGATCACAGATCTCTTCTGTACTCGAGCAGGTGCGAGAGAAAGCCAGAAAGTATGTACCCAAGAGGCATTCTCCCTTTGTGTTCACTAGATCACTCAAGCACAAGGTATGCACTCAAGCAGAGAAGTCATTCTCACTCGAGCACACATGCGAGTGAGGGTCTGCGAGTGTTTGGCCGAGAGCAAGTAATGGCATGCTTCCTTCATTCACTCAAGCAGAGACATCAATGCTCGAGCATGAGCATTCTGTGCTCGAGCAAGGTACTGCGAGTACTTGGCCGAGAGTCATGAAGTTCAGAGAAGTGCAAGTGTGCTCGAGCACACCCATATATGCTCGAGTGACACATCAATGCTTGCAAGTGAAAATTCCATCCCTCTCCAAATCTGTTGCGAGTGCTTGTTCAAAAGGTATAATTCTTTAGAATATTCTTCTCACTCGAGCAGGAGTATTTGTGCTCGAGTGAGGGCCCACATCACTCGCGAGTGAAAATTCTATCCCTCTGAAATCCTGATGCGAGTGATGGTTTTGAGAGCATATTCCTTGAGAATATGCGTCTCACTCGAGCAGAGGTAAGTGTGCTCGAGTGAGGGTCCATATCACCTGCGAGTACAAATTCTCACTCTTGTCAAAATGGTATGCGAGTGATGACCCGAGAAGACATTCCCTGTGGAAATTGCAAGATCACTCGAGCAGAGGTTTTGTGCTCGAGTGAGACCCCTCTTCACCCGCGAGTGAAGATTTTGTCTCTCTGAAATTTTATGCAAGCACAACCCGATAACAGAGGCATATGAAGGAAAATAGGAGATCACTCAAAGTGAGCCTTTCATGCTCGAGTGATGCCCTGTTTGACCACCGAAAATGGTAAGTATCACAACGTTCATTCCGAATATGTTTTATTGTTATTAATTCATATCATCATTACTTTTTATCATTGTTTAACATTGTTTTGATTGTTTTAAAAGTATGATACAGGAATATGAACGTTTGAAATGAACCACATGAGGAAAGTCAAACAACGGCAGACAATATGATTATAGACACGTTCGCACCTACCGCATTCAGATATATACAGAGATTCAAGGATAATCACATAACAACATAGCACAAGAATTCACAAGCTTATACCAAGTTTCTGCTATTCATCATACACATTGATCTTCAGTGTTTATTCATTTACTTTGTAAGAGAGTCTTCATACAATTCAAAATTCTATGTTTATTTGATCTCAAGGTGTTGGGACCTTGAGAGGGTAGTTTTTCCTTACGAGAGAAGCAGTTGAGAGAATTCCTTGTGTCTTCCACTCATAAGCCTTATAAGATACAAGCAGAAGAGAACGTTGCTGCTCATAAGACTTACAGTAGTGTAAGCAGGAGAGAACGTTGCTACTCATAAGTCTTGTATACATAAGCAAGTGAGAAGAGTCATAGCTTGTTTTTCTGCACGTAAGACTTGTCGAAAGGGGGAGAGAAGTTTCTTGTTGAGAGAATATTTCTGCTCGTAGTCCGTTCAAGGACAATTGTTGTTTTGTGGCGTTCTGAGAGCCCATTGAATCTTGGAGGAATAGTGGAAATCTCAGTAGGTCTTGATCTTTGAGGACTGGACGTAGGCCTTGTTGTTAGGCCGAACCAGTATAACACTCTGTGTTCAAATCTTCTCAACTCTACTCTATCTACTATATTTTTCATATAACCACATCGAACGAAAAATTTATAACATCACCCAATTCACCCCCCTCTTGGGTGAAACTTGCCTCTTACATATTTTCTACCCTCTAGTCCCAAAATTTAGGGTATTGCATACGACACTTTAATATCAATGGATAAATAACAATTTAAAATCTTCTCTCTCAATTCCACAATAGGAAAAAAAAATATCAAGTTTATAAATGAAATTTTTAAACACATCATAATAAAATCTTGCTTAACTTCTAACTATATAGAGTTTCAAAACTACATTATAATTTCACAATATATTAAAAGAAATTAAACTTATAGAGTATAAAACTTATTAGAAGGTATTTCAAAAGATGAAATTCTATTCATAACAAAATATTTGAAATTCCCAAAAAAAATTAAAATTTATGAGTCACATTTCAAATTTTTCATGGAGACAACTAAATATTTATCTTTAATATTTTATTCATCTCTTTATCTTGTTTTAAGAAAAAAAATCATTTAAAGAGTAGTTCCCCTCTCATTTTTCATGCACAACATCTAATTTGTCTCCCTAACATCAATCTTCCTACAAGGGTTTCTCTTTCTTAGTAATACATTTAATAATGAATTTATTTGCTACCTTTATTAATGTAATATACAAGATTTTGGGCCTAGAGACTTGAGGATAAGCCTGTATCGGACAAACGACTAAGCCTAGTTTGGGAAGAGTCCTAAGAATGATGAGAGACAGAAAGACTCTTAGGGACTATGTTATTTGGTCCTACCGGGCAGAAGGCTTGGTATTTGTAGGTAGTATGATTAAAGTATCAGTGTAGATGTGAACATGACACATATACGGTGGCATTTGGTTCGTAGAAAGATGCCAACCAACTATGTCACTAAGCATGGGACAAGTTAATCGAGTAAGGCATGCTGGTATGTAAGGGCATATGATGTTTTTAGGGTGGACCAGTATGCCCTGCGTTTTTTAAGAATGCATTGGTATACCTTATGTTTTGAAAAAAGACACTGGCTTGTGGCGCAATATGGTGGCCACAAGCAGACAGTCAGTAATTCCCTGAGTCAGAGGCCATATGATGCTATCTGAGAGCTTACACAGACACTGGGCACGATCTTGAGGCCATAGAGACATGTAGTACAAAACTAAGTAACTCTGTATAATAAAGTAGCTTTAATAAAGTAAAAGTAAAGATTAAAGACAGAGTAGATTTATTAAAGCCACTTTCAACTTTTCTTACTAATGGATCAATAAGAAATCACCACATGTCTAGAAAGTTGAGACAGCTCACTGGTCTCCGATCCGGTCACGTATCTGACTTACTCGAACATTGAGCTCAGAAGCCGGATAAAATCATCGGACCTCTTCTTCCCTGACTAGTGGGGAATGGCTAGGAGGACAAAGGAAGGAGAATGATTATATTTTGGCACATGTCTTATTTCCTTACATTCCTTGGGCAGGTCAGGTGAATTTCCTGGTGGTTAGGTTAACTAAGTCAGAGGAAAGGGGCACCGAGCACCCTGGGATATTTTTGTACTCTTGGACATATGTCATGAAGCAAATTCAATACTCCCAATGCTTATAAATTTCATGCAGCCCATAAGGAAAGATAGAGAAATACAGAAATTCATGAGAAATTGAGAGAGGAAAGAGAAATGATGAATAGTAAAAGCTTTTGAGCTCTGAAGCCGATTTCACCTCTGATTCGGTGTTTCTAGCTTTCAGAGTCTTCTTTAATGTTGTTCCTCTTGGTGAAAGCAACATTTCTATGGTTTTAGAGTTTTTATTGTTTCACATTGGTGTCGTGTAGTTGACCAGAGGACTACCAAAATCAAGAAACGACTATTGCACCGTGCAGTGGTAAGCCTAAGCTTTAATTTGAACTAAACAATTTGTTGATTGGTTGAGTATTTCTTAAAATAGCTTACCCTTAAATTTTTAGTAAGTAGGGTTTTTTAGGGTTTGGTGTTCATTTGATTATGATTATGAGGTTAGAAGAGGTCTTATGGTGTTATATGATGATCCCAGTTGATGAAATTGCAAGAATCCATTTTTGTTAGAAGTTAGGGTCTGTACGGTTCTTCCCAGAATTTTAGGAAGGAAGTGGATTTTGATATTTCTGGTCATTCTATTGTGTTCTACATGAAAAATTATGTGGAAAAGCATGTGGATATTGTAATATCCTGAATTGTAATTAAGGGCTAATGACTTCAAGAGTAATGTAATTATTAATGAATAAACACCTTTGAAGTATATGATGTGCATCGTCATATAAAGATGTTCTTTGAAGTGATTTGAGTGAAATTGCCATTATCAGGGGCAAAAAGGGTAAAATTGGAAAGTTACCAAATAACTGGACAGTTACCGAAGAGGAAACTCATAGGTAACTTAAGATCAATGGTTATGATTTGTTAAGCAAGGGGTGGAATTGTATGTGAATATGCATATGATAGCTCATGGTTGGGAGAATGGGATGATGACACGTGTCAATATGAGGGCCATTGATCTTGGTCAAAATGTCAAAATTTTTCCCTCTCTCCTCTCCTCTTCAAGGTCGGCTAGGGAGCTTTAGGGCAAGGGAAAATCTGACTTCCTTCTGCATTCTCACTCTCTCTCCTATCCTCCATTGCCTCCAAACTTGAACAAGAAAGAGAAAGAAGAAGCTTGAGTTCTAGGTGAGTATTTAACCATAGATGCTCAAGTGTCTATTATTAATCTTGCTCATAGTGTTAAGAACTTTGTTCATATGGTTTCAGATTTTTGATTGGTGGTGTTTGAGAATTGGTGAAAATTTGGAAGTTGTGGAATCCAGGAAATCACTTTGAGAAAAGAAAGAGGTAAGCATTTGATACATTTTGGTATATTTGTTATGATTTTTGGTTGAGTTTTGTAAATTCTAAAATTTTTCCCTGAATAAGGTATCAATTTGGAATGTAGGAATTGGATAAAGTCTTGAATTGGTAGCCTATTGTGTCTTTGAGTTACTAGGATTGGTTTGGAAATGGGAAGTTGAAGTTTTGATAATTATTGGTTTTGGGTGTAATGTAGAGACCCAAGAGCGAAATTGTTGCTAGGATGTGATTTTGAGTGTTGTAAGGTTGCCAATAGCTTCCTTATGGGATTTTAGGTGAAAATGAGCTTTGGTATAAGTTTTGAAACCATTGGGACCAGTTTTGGCAAATCTGGGAAATTATATCAGTTGCATGATATTTCCTTGGCTTCTGATAAGCCTCACTTGAGTGAGGTAGGGTTTCACTCGAGTGTAGCATGATATTTCCTTTTCTCTTTAGCGTATTAGTAGAGTTCTCAGGTAAAAATCAAAAGTGCACTTATGTAGTTGCGAGTGTTATGAGTCATCACTCGGGTGATCTTGGTCTTACTTTAGTGTAGGTGTATAGTTCATTTTGAAGTTGCTCTCGGGTTAACACTCGCAGGAAAATTGTCAAGAGTGTACTTCAGCACTCGTGAGTACGGGTGGTCACTCGAGTGCATTTGTCGCTTTAAGGTTTTAGTTGCTCTCGGGTTGTCACTTCTTACACTTCACTCGATGGGACTCGGGTGAATATGTGTCATCACTCGAGTGCCAAGGATAGTGCTCGAGTGAACTAGCCACTCCAGGGTGTGTTGGTGCTCTTAGGTACACACTTTCTACATCTCACTTGCTGGAACTCGAGTGTGATTGGGGGCATCACTAGAGTGAGGTCATCTTCACTTGAGTGAGTCAACCTAAAATCAGTGTTATTCATCTAAAAAAGGGATCTTTGGGGATAGTTATCCCAACTGTTTAGGCATGTGTCTAGTCTTCTTATACCTACCTAAAGAGAGTCTAAATGATAACCAACGTTAAGAACGATGAAAGTAAGAATTGGAATAGAGAATTAATCCGCTGTTCTTGATTGTGATTATAGGATTCGACCTTTGTCCTGGTTGTGAGAAGCCTCTACTTGGTCACTATCGAAAGGAACAAGGTAGTGTCTCTTCTCTTATATTTTGTGAAAATGTATTGTATGTGTGTGGATCATTGCTTGTGAGGATATCTGATGCTGCTGCCTATATAGCTGGTGATAGCTATCGTTATCTAGCGTAAGCTAGTGTTATACAGTGAAAACTGTCGTTATACAATACATACTGGCATTATATAGCGAAAGCTGTCATGATTATGTACACAGCCATAAGTACTGTCGTTCTGATGAAAGACATGTGTTGTTGTGTTGTTGTGATGCTGCTGTTAATGATCGCTTACATGCTTTATGCTTATATATTATATAAGTTATTTGTTACTACTAGGATTCTTTTGAATCTCATTCTTTCCATTGTTAAACCTACAGACAAGGCAGCTGGTTCCTCTAGGAAGCGGCCAACCAAGAGCGGTTAGGAATTTTAGGAGATATGGGATTGTTGGTTATCTACTTTGGAGTAGGATTGTTGTATATTCTTTTTGGAATGTAAATAATATCTTAGTCATGGTTGTGTAATCCTCTAGTAGGGAATTTTGAAACCCTTAGTCTATATATGTGTAACCCCCTGCCTAAACTAGCATAATTAATATTCGATAATGCATAATAAAATGGGTTAGACACCATCGGATAATTCAAAACTCATTTAAAACTCCCTCCATGTAGTAGGGACTTCACAATATTTTCAAAACTTCTTTCTGATCCAGGTCTCAAGTTCAAACATCGAATATAATTACCTGTGCAGTTATATTTACATTCATACGTATCAGAGTGTTTAACCAAATTCCCCGCAAACCTCGGGTTTCGTCTATTCACTAAAAGGTTTATAATTCCCATATAGGGGATTACACAACTATATTCAACTAATAATTACAACCCAAAAATAATTTAAAACATCCCTGTCCAATATAATTCACCAACATGGCCCAAACAAAATGTCCCTATAGGGTTCTAACCGCTCCAGGTTGTACATTTTTCCTTGGAGACACTTGCCCTATCTGTAAGGTTAGTCTAAGGAAAGAATGAGATTCAAGAGAATCCCAGTAGTATCAAAACATTCATACCACACATAAGCACACAGCATGTAAGCAAATCATCATACAGCAGCAGCACAAATCACACTCCACCCTCATCCCCTTTTACCGCCGGGAAGGCACACCGTCTTAACCCGAACTATTGTTAGCGACTCAAGGACTATTGGCATGGCAATACATATACATAGCCTCATAGCACATATAGCCATCCGGTTTTCACAAATGGCCCATCGGCCTTCACAAATAGACTTTCGGCTTTTCACATAATTGCATATATCACACCCCAACCTCATCCCCTTTTACTGCCGGGAAGGTGTAACACCCGTGTTTTGAAAGCATATAGATGGCATAAGTGTAGTAATATATCTTTAAAAAGGAGACCAGTAATCTTTTGTAAACAGCGAAAGTCCCAAATTCAAGCAGAGTGTGGAGCTGTACTTGACTGGGTTTTCAAAAATCTTTTCAAAAATCATTTCCAATTTGGGTCTCATATGATTTATTTTAAGCTATCCGTTTTAGGTTCATTTCTTCATATCAGAGGGTTTACTAATAAGTTCTCTGCTGAAACCCAAGCTACTATGCTTAATTAACGGCCTTAGGTGGATGGCTGTCCACTACTGGTACGAATGTCATTGTTGGTTCGCTTATATACAGGTGCTTACATACATGTCAGTACGAGACTGACCACACTTAAATACAAATTACATACAATCTCCAAAATAGATAACTAACAAAAAACTAAATTCTAAGTCCTTTTCTTCATTCGCCCATGTTTACCTTCTTGCCTGAAGAACTACTTGCCTGAGCTGAAAATTTGTTTGGGAAAAATAGGGTGAGATTCAATGAATCTCAGTAGTAACAGATATCACTCATATAAAATGCACATATATCATGCTATGTCAACCAAAGTTACAGTACAATCAACATATTCAACATTCAGAGATAAATTCACAATATGCAGAAAGCATAAAGTTACCAATTCAAGGACAACCGTTCCTTGCCACAGCGCTGGGAAATTCTATTGGGCCTTAGCCCTTCTCATCTGAATGCTTTAAATTCACAATGGTACAAACATGCATATAACATATCACATAGTATGTGAGGGATAAGTTACTACCAGACAATTTTTCCAAATCTTGATCTTGAATGACGTACTTTGAACGTCCTGGTTAAGTGTCAAGTCCTATAAATTATAATTTACGGGCAATGAGTTTTTCTTAGTCCAACTCTTCATAAATTATTCTCTTACGTTGGCTACCATTAGGGTCACTACATTAGGCCCAATATGAAGCTAATGAGCTCAAACCACTCCAAATGCTTAACTTAACTGTTAAATGTCTAATTTTATTACAAAAACTCTTTGCTTTGAATTTTCGCACAATTACTAAAAGCTGGCAGATTTTTCACTGAACTTTGAAAAATCATAACTAATTCTAAAAAAATCGAATTGAGAGGATCAAATATTCTATATAACCCTTATTAAGTATATTTTAAGGGAAAAATACTTTCAGTAGCTGAAAGACCGCGCACACTTCCCAGTTTTTCTTTTTCTCCCTGCTGCCAGAAAATCTGACCAGTTTTGATGGTCTACTTCAAAAATTCATAACTCCTAGTATACTTATCGAAATCCTTCATAATACCTATCAAATTAAAGGTCTATAAGTGTAATTTAATTCTGGAAAATCTCATAATCAACAGATGAATTTTGAACAGTGAAAGTTTCGCCACAACAAAACTGCCAGACAAAAACGCACACTGGCAACTTTGTTGCACAAGTAGACTTAATTTCCAATTTTTGATTCTTTAAACCAGTCAGTCAAAAATTATAACTAGAGCCTATTCCCACACAATTTTTCATGTAGAATCCAATGGAAACCTCAAAAATACCAAAATCAAATTATTTCTATCAGATTTAGCCCCCAACCGAAATCTGCCTCCCAAAACAACAAAAATTCCACTTTGTGATTTTAACTACCAACAAGTCTAATACTTCTCCAAACATCATATATCACCTTATATATATGATTACAACATCTTCCTTCTTCAAAAACACCCCTTGAATGAAATACATTGGTGGTTGAAGAGCTAAGAAAAACTCAATGAAATCACAAAGTATTCGATTCAAAAGAAAGCCTATGCTTACCTCTTCGCGTTTCTACAAGTGGTTCGGTATTCCAGCGGCGCTCTAGTAGACTAATTGGCACAAAACACCTCAGATGAGAAATCTAAGACCATAGAATTGAAGCTTATAGTGAGTAGAGGAAGTTTCCTAAAGGCCTTACCAGACAAAAACGGTGATTCGGGGTTGAAATCGGCTCCGGTAGTCAAGAAAACTCACTATTCACTTCTCCTTCTCTCTTCTTGTGTTCTTAAGCTTAAGAAATCTGATTTCTCTTTCTCTTTCCATGCTTGCACGAAATATTGCCATTTAATTAGGCATGGATGGTTGTGATTTAATCACATCAAATGATCTCATCTCATCTTGCCACGTGTCACAAGTTTAATGCTTAAGAGTGCCACGTGTCATGCAACCATTGGTCTTCCACTTTTCTCTTTCTTCGGTGGGTCATAAATGGTCAGGGGAAGGGGAGGCCTGACAATTTCCCCGGACTCCTGGGTTCGGTGCTCGACTCAAAAAGTAAGCGACCCGACCGGAGACCGGTGAATTCCCCGGACTCAGACGCTATATGGCGTACTCCGGAGATGACAACACGAAAGGCTAAAAGTGGGTGTAATGATGTATAATGATAAGGGACACATGTCACCCCCTCATTTGGCCAACACAAAAACATGTTTTTACTTTGTAATAATTTTAGGACACTTGTCATTTCCTTATTTGGCCAACACGAAAGATGTGTCATCATGAGTCATAATGAGTTGTCATTACATACTTTACTGAAGTTCTTTTTAATAAAGTTGCTCCATCGGTGCATTACCCGGAATTCCATGTGGGACCATGGAACGCATATTGAGGCATATCATGAAATGCCCGAATTCCTTCGATCTCGTAGCTGACGCCCCTGAACCCTGCAGCCACCGACGAATTTTGCTCAGACTTCTTACACTTGTATGTTTACAATATTGACTTCTCAATTTCTGTAAATGACACAATGGATATCTGGGAATTTCAAAAGTAACTCTACCTTTAATTGTAAATACCGATATTTATTTTATTCTACTATTTCCATATTTACACGTTTTTAATATTGCAAAATTTGGTATATTGCAGAAGGCACACATCCTAACCCAAACCGTTGTTAGCGACTCAGGGACTATTGGCATGGCGGTGCTTACACATATCCATAAATATCGCATCATACGAATTCATCACAATCAATGATATAACACACATACAATGCATCATATATGGTATAAAGAAGAAGTCATTACCTCGTTCCTTCCTGACTTTTGCTGGCTCAGTGAGCTCACGAGGACGACAAATGTCAAATCCTATAACCCAAATTAGGGACAATAGATCAATCTCTTTTCGAAGTTCTTAATTCTGTAATACTTTAAGTTGGTATTCATATGAACTCTTTAAGTGGTTATTAAATGCCTAGATATATGCCTAAAGGGTTGTGGTAATTATCCTCAAAGACACATTTTTCAGAAAAAGAAGCACAAATTTTGGGCTGCCTCACTCGAGTGATGCCCACAATTGTGCTCAAGTCCCAGTGAGTGAAACACAGAAAGTGTTTGCCTGAGAACAAGCCTCACAATATCCCTCACATTCACTCAAGCACTGGAAGCTGTACTCGAGTGTGACCTCAAATGCACTCGAGCACCAAGAAGTGAGGTACTGCGAGTGACTACCCGAGAGCAACCATAAATCCCAAAGTCTTAGACTTACTCCCTCACTCGAGCATGCCCATGCTTACTCGAGTGGGATCATATCTCACCGCAAGTCAAGAAGTGCACTCTCGCATTTCCACTCAAAAAATCATTGAGAACACCAAAGAAAACAGAAACCTACTGATGCACTCGAGTGAGCCATCCCTCACTCGAGTGATGCACATCAGAAGCTAGAAACGCAGCAACTGATAAGGTTTTCCAAGTTTACCCATTTCACTACCAATAGTCCTAAAACTTGTGTCAAAGCTCATTCTCACTCATATGGACACAAGGAACTCTTGGTAACTACAAAATACCCAAAATCACATCCCAACAACAATCTGGCTCTTAGGTCTCCATTTTACTTCCAACACTCAATCACCAACACTTTCATTTCCATTTCCCTAAAATCAATCCCAATGCACCACAAAAAAAAAAGACTTTCAGCGGCGACAAAAGGAGCCACTGAAAGTCTAAAAGTCGTCGCTGAAAGACTTTCAGCTGCGACAAAAAGTCGCCGCCTATGCGACTGTCGCTGAAAGTTTCAGCGGCGACAATTTTTGCCGCCGCTAAAGGTGACTTTCAGCGGCGACATTTGTGTCGCCGCTGAAGGTATAGTTTCAATGGCGACATTGAAGGTGGCTTTCAGCGGCGACAAAAAGTGTTATTTTTTTTTTAAAATTCAAAAAAATAAATTTTTATTAAACAAATTTGAATTTTTTTAAAAAATATTTAATTTACAATTGCCACGTGTCTCCTCCCCGTGCTACCACGTGTCGCTTCCCCCGTGCTGCCATGTGTCACCTCCTCATGCTGCCACGTGTTGGCTCGCTGTGCTGCCACGTGTCGCCTCCTCATAATTCCTCCATTTGACTCTCCTCCAGTTTGAACCCACGACCTCAGAGAGCCGATGCCTTAGCGCGCGAGTCTCTACCATTTGTGCCGAAATGAA
Organism: Inga leiocalycina; assembly: GCA_963242795.1. Classification (NCBI taxonomy): domain Eukaryota; kingdom Viridiplantae; phylum Streptophyta; class Magnoliopsida; order Fabales; family Fabaceae; genus Inga; species Inga leiocalycina. The sequence goes on from OY725324.1 coordinate 48,325,311, forward strand.
CCTATGTCATATTATTACATATTATTATATATATATATAATATTATCATATATATAAACATACATACATATAATTAATTAATTATATACATATACTTAATTATTAATTAAATATAATATTATTAAAAGTAATGAAAAATTAAATAAAAACGAAAAAAATATTGATATATTTAAATTTAAAAATTTTTTAATTAAAATTACATAATAAATAATAATTTAATATCACAAATATTATTTTTAATAAAAAATTATAAATATAATATTAATAAATAATAATATAATTTTAATAATTAAGGTTAAATAGAATTATTTAATAATTAATAGTTAAATTTTATAAATATTATTTTAATTTTATAAATATTATTTTTTAAAAATATTAATAAAAAAATATGAAAAAGACTTTCAGCGGCGACTTTTAATAGTCGCCGCTGAAAGTGTTTTAAAATTTTATTTTTTTAATTTCAAACAACACTTTCAGCGACGACACTAAAGTCGCCGCTGAAACTCACTTTCAATGGCGACTTTTAATAGTCGCCGCTGAAAGTGTTTTAAAATTTTTTTTTTTATTTCAAACAACACTTTCAGCGGCGACACTAAAGTCGCCGCTGAAACACACTTTCGGCGGCGACATTAAAAGTCGCCGCTGAAAGTGATTTTTTTTGTAGTGATGACTCCAAGGCATAATAGGTTACCAATACAACAATAACACTCTATCTAACTCCTACATTTATCCTAACATCATATTTAGGGTAAAATTCCAGAATTCACATCACTTAGCCAAAAATCAAAATAAACACACCACAATGCATCAAATTCTTACCTCTTCAACTTGGTAAGATCAAATCTCTATTTTTCCAACTTTCAAATTTGTGCAACCTCCAAAACACCTTCTTTCAAAATTATGAAACCATAGGATTAAAGCTCTTATCCTCATGATCAACATTAAGAAAAACCATTTGAGCATTAGAAGGCATCTAACAAGTAAAAACTCACTTGAACACTTTCTCTTTCCTTCCCTTGCTCAACGAAAATGGAGTTAGATGGGAGAGAAGATGGAGTTGATGATGATGCAGATTTTCCTTACCCCCATACACACACAGCCGACTTGACGGAGAGAGCAAAGAGAAAATGAGTTTGAAAATGTTGACTTCAATCCAATGGCTCTCATTTAGACACATGGCAAAATCTCATCCTCCCTACTATAAATTCATATAACACATGCACAAGCACAACCAATTTCTTAAACACAAATCCTAACCATTGGTCTCAATTACCAATGATTCTCCTCTTCGGTAACTGACCAATGGGTCGGTAAATTTACCGTTTTGCCCCTGATGGACATAATGCTTACTAAACCATCAACAAACACCTTTGCATCATAAATCACATTATTTACTTCAAAAGTGTTTAATTAACATTAATTACATCACTTTGAAGTTATTAATGCTTAATTACAATTCGGGATATTACAATATGAACCCGGGGGTTATCGGGATTTTTGTTGTGCACTCTGACATGTAATAATGTGAATTAACTGCGCAAGTAATTGTATTCGAAATTTAAAATTGAGACCAAGATAGGGACAATTTTTTAAAAGAATTTCCAAACATCCTACCGGAAGGAAGGGATGAAAATAATTTTAACTCTCTGTGGGTCTCTAAATCATTTTAATTAAGTGTTATCGAATTATAATTATGCTGATTAAGGCAGGGGGTTACATATATAATTTTTAGATAATTGTACATAATTCTGGAATTTTTGCAAGTTGGCCCTACTGCTATATTCATTTTTTTGGAGCAAAGTTGTTGTGACGTGTTTTTCAGTAGTCAAATTTTGTCCAAACTTTATGAAATTTTGTTTGATGAAAGTGAACATCATGAGCTTTAATTGGATAGGTAATATGATGAAATTGGACTAGTGGATTGAGGGATATGATTTTTCAAAGTTTGATGTTGATTATAGAATGAAATCTATGGCATTCTAGGTTTGACGAATTTTTTGGAATTGTGAGGTTATAACTGGTATGTGATATTCTTAATTAAAAGAGGACTTGAATAGATTTTTATAGAACCTAGAACCAACCCATTTAGATTTTTGTAGAATTAATTATGAATTTATAAATTTTGGTCAACAAAACTGGCAAATTGTGTTAATCTATGAATTTATGGCATTTGTGTTAAGTTGTCATAAGTATTGGGCCATATGTGAGAAACATGTCCTAAAGTCCCATGTAGCCACATTAGACATTCATTTATCATGGCTCTAATGTGTGATTATGTATCTAAGGCCATGATAAGTCAAGAAAGAAAAAGAATGGAAAAGGTTTTCAAGAATCTACAATGGTTGGAAGAAAAGGGGAGAAGAAGAGGACATAAATCCAAAAGGTAGGGAACCTTCCTAAATTGCATAACTTGATATGTGTGCTTGTGTATTGATGTGTTAATTGCTTTGATGAATTGTATTAAGCATATGTTGTTAGATATGATTAGTTTTGATGATGTCAAACATAGATATGAAGTGATAAGAGCAAAAAGTTTATATAATGTATTTCTTTGACTAACTACTATATTTAATGTTACATATTTTGTAGATTAGTCAAGCAAAGAATGAAGAAGATTGAATTAATGAAAATGAACAAGAAAAAGAAGAAGAAAGAATTTGAAGATAGTCAAGGAGATGCTTACTCGGATTATGAAGAATGATTATCAAAAGGAAAATCAAAAAGAAAGATATTGAAGAATGAAGAACTTGGAAGATCTATCAAGAATATCAAGATTCAAGTTATTAGAAGTGATACTGGAGGTTTCTATGATGATACTGGAGGTTTCTATGATCAAATGATGGTTGGAATAGGTTAATACGAAGCTAAGATAACTTATATGTGAGTTATGGCACTTCTAGGGGAGTTATGCTCGAGCACAGAGCTCAATACTCGAGCACGGGATGAACTCACTCGAGCACGGGGTGAATACTCTGTTCTACTCTGTTTTACGTTTAATCTGACAGAGGTCTGGTATTTTGGTCATATCTCTCAAACCACACGTCAGATTGACCTGAAACCGGTGGCATATGAAAGAGCACTCACAACACTTAAAATTGGCACCAAGATCACATTGAAAGAAGCTCAAATAAAGGAGATATGATTCATGGAAAATGAAACTGTAATCACCGTCACTTTTCAAGACAGGTTCGTTATTTTGCACGTAACTCACAAACCACACATCGGATTGAGACGAGACCAGTGCCAAATGAAACTAGACTCAAAGAGCTTTCCATGAATAGGTAATTGGCCTAATTTGAACGTATATTATAGGAGCTATGCCTTCTGGAAGTTGATGCTTGTGCAGACTAGGAAAATAGACACTCTTTCGATCATAACTTGCAGAATACAAGGAGTTTGGAGCTGATTCTTTTTGCATTGGAATGTATATGGCAAGAGCATTCTTATGATACATCATTAGAATCAAATAAACAATTTTTTTCTAAAGTGGCCCCACATCACCCGCGAGTGTAAAAATTGACTCTTTGAAAAAGTTGTGCGAGTGATGTCCAGAAGCAGCTGAAACGTGAAGAAATCTGTAACACTCAAGCACTAGGATTCATGCTCGAGCATTGGAGTATTTCTCACTCGAGCACATGCAAGTTTTGACATGAGAGTGATAACCCGAGAAGAAGCATGTACGTGAAAACAAAAGACGCACTCGAGCAGGACGTGTTGTGCTCGAGTGATGTCGAGAATTCACTCGAGCACTAGCGAGTGAAGAGCAGCGAGTGGTTGCCCGAGAGGAAGTCATAACGTGAAAATATGAACTGCACTCAAATGAGCCATATTGCACTCGAGTGAGGTTCTAACAGAAGCAACGTAGAAGCTCATATTCTCATGGCCATCAATCCAAACTTGGTTAAATGTTATACAATCATTATGTTTTCACTTGTTATTGTTCCTAAACATTAACTAACATATATTTCAAGTGTAAAATAGGAGATTAAATATTTGGATAGCATCTTCAAGAACGGAGGTCACGTACGGCAAATATCATCACTCAACGAACAATCCGAATATGGTTACATGTTATTGAATCATTGTGTTCTCACTTGTTATTGTTTCTAAATGATAGGTAACATATATTTCAATTGTGAAACAGGATATTAAACGTTCGGATTACAGATTCAAATAAAAGTCAACTATGGTGAACTTCATCATTACACACCGAATGGCGGCTACCAACCACGACAAGTAATTGACCCACCATGAGAGATTGTCTGGAAACTCAAACGAATTCATCCCGCTCCACAACGTGATGTACAGCTCAAAATGAGACATGAGGCTCCTCAACGTGACGCTCTGCTTTGCAACGGAAAGCTCTTGGTAGCTCATTTTTCAAATATGCTCAATGGTCAAAATGACTCCAACGGATGAATGCTCACAACGGCCATCATATTCATCAACTATAAATGAGAGAGCATTCAACATCGATAGGTAACGGAGAAAATAGAGACAGCGAGCAACTATGAGAAAAATGATAGAAATGTGAATCCTCTGCTTCTACCCAAACACTCTCTATTTTCCAATTTCTATATTACATATCGTTGAGAGAGTGATTATTTGTAGTGTACTTCAGTGAGCATATATATCCACTCTATGAGAGAGTCTGTAAACAATTTCATCTGTATTTTTGAGTTGATCTCAAGGTAGAGGGACCTTGAGAGGATTGATTTCCTTACGGGAGAAGCTGTAGAATTGCCAGTAAGACATTCTGCTTGTAAGACTTACAAGCTGCAAGCAGTAGAGAACGTTGCTGCTCATAAGACTTACAGGGGTGTTAGCAGGAGAGAAAGTTGCTGCTCGTAAGACTTGCATGAGTAAGCAGGAGAGGAAGATCTTCGGGATTACTCTGCTCGTAAGACTTGCCGTAAGGGGGAGTATTTCAGTGAGAGATTTGTAAAAGGTTTCACAAGTACCCGGCTAAACTTGTGGGACTGTAAAGGCTTTTCTTGTGCCTGGATAAAATGAGAAGATAGTGGATTTGAAAATCTCAGGAGAAGCCTGGGAACTGGACGTAGGCCATCACAGATTGGACCGAACCAGGATAAATCACAGTTTACATATTCTCTTCCCTAAACTCTTATATTTCCAGTATATATTATTTAATCTAACTGTTGATTTATAAACCTTCATACTTACCACTTTCGTTAAGATACAAAAAGATTTCTAAAGTTCTTAAGTTTTTATTATACACCCAATTCACCCCCTCTTGGGTCATAGCCGGTTCTAACATATGTGATTGAGTGAAGCTCTATTTTATTTATACCATGGCCATTAGTGTAATTTGTTATATATTGAGCAAGAAACATGTCATTATGTTGGCATGAATTTATATAAGCAAACATATCATACACAAAGAATTTCTTGTATACATTTGTTTGCATTGTTTGCTACTAGGATTCTCTTGAATCTCAGTCTCCCTTACCTAACCATATAGGTATGATAAGTACAGGTAAATAAGGCATGAAGATATGCAAAGGGGAAAAACAAAGGAGAATTGTAGATTGAAGTGCAATGCATTGTTTATGTATTAGACTTGAACACTTTGGTATATATTTGTATATGAATAAGCTAAGAATGAGTAGAGAAATAGTTTTCTATTTATAAAAGAAATTAAGAGACAATGAGTAACTAAGAAGTTGTGAACCAGTTTATGATGTTTTTAAAGATTTTTAAACTATTATGAAAAGCCCACTCAACCAAAGGTTTGAATCTTGTCTTGAGGTTGGGAATTGAAAGAACTTTACAAAAGAATATCACTTAGTGGTTTGAATTTGTTCTATAAAACTCATCAAAATGATTATGAAAATAAGTTGTTACATTTTTTGTATCATAGCAGTGATTATGCAATAGAATTGTTTGCACAGAGATAAAGGTCTAGTTAGAGTAAAGGGTTCTGATATAGGTTATATTCTCTGCTCATGTGAATAGTATAGTGGTCCTCTATTAGTGTTACTATAACAAGAAGTTACAGATAGTAAAGGGAACTAAGGAAATAAATTACCTCCGCCTATTAACCAGCCTGCCTAAGAAGGAGGCAGAGCTATGTATAGAGGAAGAAACGAAGCAGCAGTGGTGCTTACTAAGAAAAAGGGTACGAGCTCCAGTGATAGTAAGTTTGATGGCAGAAGAATCCACATTAAAAGAATCATCTACTGGAGGGATCGAGACTTTAAAGATAAATAGGATAGCATAGGACTTAGATTCTATTGCTAACTCTAGAGCCCTTGATATTGAGGTAGAATGTGATTTAGATCCGTACCCTATGTTACGAGAATACCTAGTGGAGTTATATCGAGGTGCTAGTATTGTTTATATTTCCCTATGGGGACAATACCAAGTATCTCCGGGGAGGATGACATGTCATACTGTGATTGAGGTATGTATGGGCTATCGATACCCAATAACAAATGGCATTGTACTAGCACTGAAGCCCTGAGTCTCATCAGAACTCTATGGTCAATTGTACTCAGGCGAGAGAAATCGTAAGATGGGTGACCCCCTGGGAAACACCCTAGAAATTTGAAACCTTTTGATTAAAGGTTAGGAATTTTCATTAGAAGTTCTTAGATGACATAAAGAATGATTAGAGTCATGGAGATGATGAGGTAAGTATTGATCTTCAATCTGAACCATTTTTGTTGCAGTAAGTACTACCCAGAAAAGTTTATTTGATGGGCTTATAGAAACTCGAGGCATAGTGATTGTTTTGAGGTTTCTCCATTAAAAGTGATGATCCTTATAACACCGTGGTGTTAAAGGTATATAGGTATGATATATGGTGATGTATGGTTAGTGATAACTATGTTATATATCGATCCTAAAGGGTCCAATCTGATGATATTGAAGGTAGAGGATAGGTTTTAATCATATTTTAAGAATATTACCTGAATACCATAAAGGTTAGAATAGGTGCTATTTATTATGATTCTTAGCCTACCTATTAGGTATAATTGAGGAAAATGATTTCTGACTTGTGAGATACCGAGGTTCTGGCCTTTCTGATAAACCTAAAAGTTGGATGTCTACCCAACATCAAGAGAAGGGTTACCAAGTGAACCATAACCCATAAATCAACTGCTAAGTTTTGATTCCTTAAGAATTTTAGATGGCCGAGAGTAGTTTAAGGTATTTAAGCATGGATGTCCAAATGAATTAGTGGGGTAGGCACTTGGGGCCTATTGCACAGGTTAACACCTTGGCCATGAAAATTACTGTTATGCATGAGTGGAATCCCATGGCTTGTTGTACGGGTGAACTCAAGGCCATGTAATTTGTATATTATGCATAAGCAATTGCCAAGGGCCTATTGCACGGGTGGACACTCGGGGCCATGTGATTTGTATATTATGCATGAACAGTCACCCAGGGCATATTACACAAGTGGATACTCATGGCCATATGATTTTTTATAATATCTGAAAATTCACTAGATGATTTGTGGTTAGATGGTTTGTTTTACATGTTTTGAGAATACTACACAAGTATATGAAAGGTTTTAGTAGCAAGAGTTAGAGCCTGGAATGAATTAAAAATATCTAGTGGACTGTGTGACCTGAGATAGTTAGTCTCAAAAAGTATTCATCAAAGATGATGGAATGAATGTACAGAGGCCAAAAGACCTGAGGGACTAGTATGTTCTTAGGCCGGCAGAATGTGATAAGCTTAGAATTGTGACCAGCAGAGGATCGAGGCGATAATACTTAGTGTGTAAATTTTCATGGGGTAAAGGCACTGGCCTATAATACCTGATTGCCCAATACTGTGATATTGGATCAGTGTGTCCAGAGTATACCATGAGGTTAGTAGAAAATTAGGTTGTACCAAGTTATAGCATGTAACAGTAAAACCTGTAAGTGCGTGGCGTACAGGGATGTATCCTTAGGCAGTAAGACTAAAATAGCTAGTAGTGTGGGGGTAAAATGAGTTGTTAGGCTTGAGATGCATATAGTGTGATCTGAGAGGAGTCTCAAAGAGACTGTAGGGCCAGATATTGTGATCCCAGTGAAGTCTCGAAGATGTTGTAAGGGCTGGTATGCACACAGTATGATCTGGGTAGAGTCCTGAAGAGGCAATGTGGCCTGAGAAACCAAGTGTTTGTGTGTTAGTGCAAGCATTTCCCCTAAGAGGGGGTGAATTGGGTGATAATAGAAATTCGAACCGTATATAAAAATTGATAGAATTTAAAGAAGTTACGAGCTAGGAGAAAAATCACCGAAGTGTACACTGGGAGTTATACTGGTTCGGCTACAACCACTTTAACCTACATCCAATCCTCATAGATCTTCTAAGAGTTTCACTATATCTTTTAAGATTCAGTAGGTTCTTGGTACCTTAGTACACAACAAGTTCCTTCACTGGACACTCCTCCCCCTTACACGATGTAGTCAAATCCCCAACTCAAGGATCCACAACCTTAAGTTGTCTCAACAATAGATATTGAGTTTGTAATGTAAATCTTTTTTATAGAGCAAATATATAATCACTGAAGTACAAAGAATGAATATAAGAAATAGAGCACTAAGAATATGTTGATTGATGTATGTTCGTGTATTGTCGTTATGTTTGTTCTTCGTTGAATGTTTCCATATTTATAAATAAATATAGATAGCCGTTGGAATAATTACAACATATACGTAAGAGTCATATAGCTTCATTTGACCATTCTTCAAATTTGAAAACTAGTCGTTCTTCATTATTTCCCTATAAATATGCTCAAAATACTAATACAATGAAAGATTAATCATATAAATAATAAATCAATAAGCAACATACTAAAATCATGTATTCAGGACTTCATCACTCGAGTGGTCACCCAAGTGATCTAAAGGCATCACTTGAGGATTACTCGAGTGATCCCTTCCAAAACATGGCAGAAAGTAAAGTGAATATTTCTGAATAGATCACTCGAGTGATTCAGGGACATCACTCAAGTGATCCCTTCCAAATCTTGGCAGAAACTTCACTGCCTCATTTCTTACATGATCACTTGAGTGATCACTCAAGTGATACTTGGCCATCACTCGAGTGACACCATGCAAATCTTGTCAAAGAGCTTCTGGGAATTTTTGGCACACATCACTTGAGTGATGAAGGGTCATCACTCGAGTGCTCACTCAAGTGATCCGTTCTAAAATCTGCCAGGGGCTCTTTCTCCTATTCTGTTACTTCTTGTTCTTCTTCATCATTCAACTTCCTACTCGAGTGATAACTCTACATGTCACCAATTACTTTGTTTCTTTGTTCAAAACTCTTTTTCTTATTATCAATCTTTTTGGTATATCATTCCAATCTTTGTTATCATCAAAACATACGGGATCTAACATTCTCCCCCTTTTTGATGATGGCAAAACTTGGTGATTTTTGAAAATATTTGAATTTTCAATTAAGATCATATGCTTTTAAAACTTCTTGAAATGTTTTCTTATGAAACTAAACTTGGATAGTTTTGATCAAACTTCTTTGAAACCATTTTGGATTCAAATCCAATGACTTTGTACCTTTTAACAGTTGAAACTATTTTTAATCAAAATTCAATAATTTTGAAACTTTTAACATTTGAAACTATTTTTAATTCAAATTCAATGATTTTGAAACTTTTAATATTTGATATCATTTTACATTCAAAACCAATGACTTTGAAAGATTAGCATGCTTTTAATATGGAATCAAATTTAGTAATCACCTTGCATACACATCCAAAATTTCATCAGCCCATAATTTGATAGTAATAACAAATTTAAACTATAAAATTCATTAAATTAACTTGATAACTATAGAATTCATAATGTTCATTACACAGCCAAAACATTAATTAGTGACATAAAGACATAAAATTTCCATAAATCCCTGTACACCCAGAAAACCCCATGCTATACAATCTGTCAAATCTCACAAAATTACATCCAAATTTTCTCCCCCTTTTTGACATCATTAGAAAAGGGGGAATTAATTGAGAGAGGAAGAACTGGATCTGAATGGTTGAGCAGTAGAGATTGAGGTGATGTTAAGAGGTGTGGTTCCAAAGTCATGTGAGTCAACCTTAAGAGAAAAGCTAGGAGATGATGGTTGAAGCTAAGGGAGATTCATATGAGGTATCTGAAGTGGATCATATGGAGATGGAATAATTGTAGAAGGGTTCTGAGGTATTGGGTATGTGATGTAACTACCACCTCCTTTGAGAAGTAGGTGACTAATGGGAATAATCATTGGAGGAGAGATGTGAGGAAAGTGGCTCAATGCCGATAGGTGATGCAATAGGTGTAGGCACGGGCTGGGGGTAGGGCTGGACTGGCTTATCAAATGTAATATGAACTTGGTCAGATGTTGATGGATCAGTCATGGTGAATAGAATATTACTGGGAGGTATGATAGATGGAGGGATAGTAGAAGGGTCAGGCTCATAGACGAGAACTAAACCAAGAAAAGGGGCAGTGGTAGGCATAGATGGACCAGTAGTGGATGATCCAGGTGATATGGCATCTATCTTTTCATGTAATGATCTCAAGAGGTTTCCAAGCTCCTGTATAGCACTACCTTGTGCTTGTTGCTCTGCCAACATAGCCTCAATGTGCTTGTTCATACTATCTATTAGTTCTCCCATCTTGTAGTTCATGTAGGTTATGAGTTCTATGTTCGTATTGGCGATATCCACATGAAAACCCTCAAGAACATTCTTTATAAAAGTCTGCACCATAGAACCAAAGAATGATGGAGGAGATGTAGTAGCAAGGGCAGAAGGCTAAGTATAATCCAACCTACTTGACCCAGTGTCGATTTTCTTCTTTTTCTTTAAGCTTGATTCAAGAGGCTTTTTCAAAGGGATCTCAATGCTCAATTTCCCTATATGGTTTCTCCTTACTGAAAGTAGCCTCTCAATAGGCTCGCTTGACTCCAAGTACCATATTTTATTTTTCTTTAGAAATAAGGAACTAAGCTGAGGGAATGGCATTGGTGTGGTCTGGGTTCCAGAAAAACAATATCTTTTTATTTCAGCAAAAATGAGGTCACCCAAGTCCCTATGTTCTTTTAGGACGATAGAGGCCATATTCCTATAATATCTCTCAATTGAGGGAGTGAAATTATTTAATTTGTTAACTATGGCTCGAGATTAGATATATCACAAGACCCTAGGCAAATCACATGTGTCACTAAGGTTGAAGGAAAGTGGTCCTACTCTCTTACCAGGCCTCAGTATGGTGAACAATTAGTTTGAGTCTAAAGTTGGGTGTACATCATTCGGGGGGTCCTTTATTCCTAGCCAAGTAATTATCTTAGAGGGAGAGATCAAAATTTCTTATCCTTTAACTTTAGTTATTATCTCTTCCTCTATTGTATCTGTCAAGGTATCATCTACTGGTTCCAAATTGCAGTAGAAGTATCTCACCACTTTAGTGTAATAAGGTAGTCTAATGGATAACCAGGGCATGTAAGATTTAAGATAAGGGCTTAGACCAAACTTTAATACCTCTTGTAGGACCCTAATCATGCAAAAATCATGTAAAAATATGGTTAAATCAACTCCCCCACACTTAGACCTTTGTACTCCTGAACAAAGGCAATGAAGCACAAGTTTCTAAATTCAAATCACTAATGCATTTAAATGACGAGCAATTTCATAATTGGTAAGCAATGTATCAATTAATCAAATTCTTCAAGTCAACACTAATCATAGTCAAGAGATGCAAAGAGATTAGCTAACCACACAATCCAAAATATTAGAATGAAGCATAAGAGAACTCTCAAGAAATTAGTGTCTAACTCATCTCACCTCATTAGGGTCATTTCACTCTAATTCACTTAATCAACACCTTACCATAGGCTTGTAACAACTCTAACTTCTCCACTACTTATAACATTAAATGCAATGAATCAAGAGGGCTTAAAAAGGTTGTAATGATGGATGAAGGCTAGATGGCATGAATGAATTAGAAAAAGGAAATAGTTGATATGCAAGTCAAAGGTAATGGTCAAGTTCATAGCATCTAAATAACTTGAAAACTCTTGCCAATTCTTTTCTAAATTCATGAACAATTGCTTTCTTGATATTTCTTTTGTTTTTCTCTTTCTCTTTTTTTTTCTTTCTTTTCAATTTTTTTTTCTTCTTCTTCTTCTTCTTGTTTTTTTTTCAATTCCATTTTTTTTTCAATACTTTTCTTCTTTCTTTTTTTTTCAATTCTCTTCTACTTCTCTTTTTTATATACATGGCATTTCAATATATACCTTGTTCAACTTTTTTTTTATTTGTCAAACCACTTTGATTTTAAAATGCCATGAACACTATGATTAATAACATGATATGCATACAACATAAAAATGGCTCAAAGGGGTAAGCAAATGGTCATGAATGAGTGTTTGTGTTTAGGTTAAAAAGGTTTAAAATGAATGCCTCTTTCATTTCCATCACACTAATGCAAATGCCGTTTTTAAGAAGAGTTGAAACAAGTTCTAGAAGGTGAAAAACTAAGTGAACATCACACATAGAAAGAATTCAAGGCTCAATTAACCTTCCAACAAGGTTTCTCTCTAATGCTCACTCCAATACAATCAATTGCATAGGAAGCTAGCCACAATGCATTTACTTCACTTATTCTTAATGCCAACCTTACAAATATAATCAATCAAAACATTGCAATCAATTATAAGAATGCTCAACTCTTAAAAGCATTAATGATATAGAAACTTTCTTTTCTCAAAATAAGAAGTAAACAAAAATCTAATTGTGGGATCATTTCTCTTCCCATTCACTTGAAAAGCAAATTATGGTTTCAAAGTTGCCAAACACTAGAAATCATGAAAGCACAAAGAATTTCTCACAAATCACATTCCAAAATGGCAAATGCGACCCTTTACCACTTAGGATATACATCAAAGCAAGTCATTCTTGAAAAATTTTCTAGTTAATGGCATTTTTCATTTGAAAACAACCAAATAGTGGGATTTGAAATGTATTCCCCTCCCCCACACTTAATCAACACATTGTCCTCAATGTGTAAAGCAATTCTAAAGAGAGTGCTTAGCAAATGGAATTTCAAGGCACAATGGTAATTAAGTAGGGTAGTGGCCACAAATGATGCAAAGCATACAAAGGGAGTTTTTATTGTACTAAACTACACTACTTCTACCTTTTTCTACTGGTTTGTGTCCCTCCCCCACACTTATCTTCTTCACATAACAATTAAGATCAAAGAATCATAGAAATTAGGAAGAAAACAAGTGAGGAAAGAGACAACCTGTGCTAGAGAATATTCAGTCACTTGAAGGAGAAGTTCTTATCCCTGATGAGAATCATGCATTTGTCATTAACAACATCTTCTCCTGCATTGAAATTCCTTGGTGGAGGTGGCTCAGGATCAATCGGAAGAGGTCCAAGGAAATACGGTGGATGTTGGTTCCTCCGATGACCTTTCCAAGAATGTGTCTGCAAAGAAGACAGGAAACCAGTAGTATCCCATCCAAAAATAGAAACATGGAGAGATTTCAATTGAAATAAAGGCATGTGAAGTTCTAAACTCTCCAAGTAGCTTTCGCATCCAAGGAAATCAATAGCACTCCCATTAGTATGAGTCAAATAAACAGTTAATTTCTCTTGTGTTTGCAAAGTGGAAGGTGCGGAATCCAACTTAGTGTTGGGGTACATCAAATCATCATTGCAATCACAAGAGATGGAAGGGAAAAGAGTGGAAGAAGAAGGAGAATTTTTCAAATCATTACCACCCAAAACTTTTGAACTTTCAAAAGAATCATGTTCCTTTTCTATATCGGGTGGCAAATCACAAGAAAGAATCATATGGAAAGAATCATTTTCATTTGTAATATTATCAATCAAAACAGTTGAATCTTCCCTTATGATACGATCAAGCAATTCATTGGAATCAAAAGAAAGATCTTTTTCTAGGCAATGATCTTTTTCATTCACAACAATCACATTAGCATCCACACAAGATTCCACATTTTCAAAAGTGTCATGCTTAGAAACATCAATAGTACAAGGAGATGTATCAAGATGAACGGTAGAATCAACCACTGCACTAAATGCTTTCTTTCGAAACTCAACAATCAAGTGGCATTTGTCATGATAACAATCAACACATATTTGATCTACCGCACAAGAACATGAAGATATATCATTCAATTGACTACAATCATCCCTAGTACTATGAAGAGAAGCATTTTCAACAATAGAAGCATCACATAAAGAAGTAGAAGCACAGTCATTGACAAGTACAATCGAATCACTACTACTTGAACTAATGGGTGGAGCAATTACATTTTCAAACAGTTGAGGGGATTCAACAATGATTTCCTTATCCACCTCATCATCACTCAAATCATGAATTGCTGCACTAGTTAAAGTAGTAGAAGAGTCTACTTCTATAAGGATAGGATCATTACCAAATGGTAGAGAAGCCTCTTTAATGTTCTTTTGTACTCGTTGCACTTCTTTTACTTGTGTGGGAATAGGCAGCGGAGGTCTGAAATCTTCCACTTGTGAAGTGGCATGTGACTCTTGAACTTGGACTCCTTGTTCCTCCTCCATAGGAAGGGAAGACTCCTCTGGAAGTTGAAATCGCACCTTTTTGACTTTCTTGACTTGAATAGGTGGATTACATGTAGGCAATGGAGGAAGAGTCTCTTGTGGAGTGATGCACTTAGAAATCTTTTGTGACAGCAACTCCATATTTTTCTTAAATTGTTCAACATCTTTCTTCCATCCCTCCGCTTCTTTTGATGGCTGAGTGAGACTCTCAAAGTCCTTGGCCAAACTTGCACGCTCTTTATCGCTTTGCTCCATTGATCTCATTATAGAGGCCATGCAATTGGAAAAGGTGTCCTCATGTGACTACTCCTTATTTATAGTATGAGTCATTGGTTTCTGGAATTCTCCAATAACTCCACCAATAGAAGGTTCTTGGAGAGGCACACATGGTTGAGAATGATATCCATATGATGGTTGAAATGGTGAGAATAGAGGCTCATGAGGTGGATGGCATGGTTGGAAAGTGAAATGGAATGAAGGAGAAGGGTCATGATATGGCATGTGGTTATATGATGGAGGATTAGAGTGAGGCTCATCATATGGGTTGTATGGTGGCGGAGAAGGTTCATGGTATGATCTATAGGGTAGGTGTGGTGGGTAATGAGATTGGAATGAAGGTTGAAATGAAGGTTGTTGGTAGGGTTCATGGTATGGAGGGTGGAATAGACCTTGACATTATTGACCAATTGGACTATCTTGATATCCCAACTTGGCTTGAAGAAGCTGCAATGTTTGTCGAATAGCATGGATGCTTTCAGAGATGAACTCTTTCCTTTCAGTTGAATCTGCTACAGAAGAGTGAGAGTGAACGGATAAACCTTGATTACCATTAAACCAAGCCATGAAATCCAATCACAATAAATTCCAATGAATCGCAAAGAGGATTATCTAACAAAAAACTATAAAAACTAAGGAAAAAAAATCTAAGAGAACACAAATGCAAATGAAAAAAGGGAAAATGATTTCAAAATGACAAAAGATGCAATATGCTATAAAAAAAACATGTAAAACTACCTAAACTAACTAAAATGCAACCTAAAGGCTCAAGGTACCAATTAATCAAAGATTCACACTTAGCTACTAAGGAACCAATTACTTGGCTCCCCGGCAACGGCGCCACTTGAAGTGATAGGCTTTGTCGGCTTTTATGCCTTGGTAACCTCTTCAAAAATAACCAAGGATTGCAATATAGGGTACAATCCCAGATCGTCTCTCGAAGAGCCTTTTATTAATTACCTAGAAACTAAGTGCAATAATTGACATGAATTGATATAAAAGGGAAAATTTGATCTTTTGAAACTACAACTATATGAAAATAATAAAAGTCCTAAATTATAATGTTTTTGGTATTTTTGGATATAAAATGATAGGTGAAATGAAATGGATGAAGTAAATCTCTTGAAAATGGCTTGCAAGGGCAATCATAGTTCATCTAATGATAATGGGAGTTCAATTTACTAGCTTAGTCAAAAATGCTCAAAAGACTCTTTGAGCTAGCTTGAGTTAGGTTGATTAAACACTTCCACACCGGGCAAGGTTTAACCCCTCTAACCGAAATTCAGTACAAAACACTAGCAATTGCAAACAAAGTCCCTCAAAATACCAAACCTCAAACACCGTTGAGTCTAGTGCATTAATCAATGATTATTCCTAAACCTAGAAAATAATCACTTCTTAAAACACTATTAAAAACCACTTTAAATGCAATTTATGAAATCACTAAGTTTTCTAAAATACCAAACCTCATCAACCGATGAGTCTAGCACCAAAAGAGAGGAACCCCTACTCTAGAGATGCTATTAAGCACTCTTAGTGTGTGATTTAAATTAATTAATGCAACTGGTTTAATGTAATTCCAAAATCAACTCAATATCTAAACAATACCATGGCAGACAATAGAGAATCAATGGAATTACACTTAAACATATATGTAACCACATATATTGATGAGCACAAAGTTCAACATCAACTAATTTAAATCACAAATTAATCCAAACTAAATACTTAACCAAGTAACAAAGGTCTAGCAATATAAATACAATCTCCAAAACTGAAAATCATAATTACAAAGCTAAAAAAATGGATTAAAACATAAAACTCCCCTTTGTAGTACTTAGAACTCAAGCCCTTAACTTCCATCTTCAAGAGTTGGGAAATTTAGCCACTGCCAACCATCAACAAGGCATCTCTAAACGAGTTCCAAACCTCAGCCATGGAGAACATAACCAGAAAAATGCAATCAATGATGAAGAGTGAAGGATTGATGGCAATAGTGGAATAGAAACAGAGCACGATGGTGAATGTACAGATCAATGGTGAAGCACGGTGGTATGAAGCTGGAATACTGATCGGAGAAAGAATGGATGGCGTGGTTAAGGTCACCGGCGACGGTGTTCGGTGGAGAATGAAGGTCCAATGCTCTGCTTCTTGACACTACAGCTCTCTGTGATCTGAGCTTTCAGGTTCGCCAGAAATCTGGAATGAATAATGACGGTGTTGGTGAGGGTGAAACAAACTCCCAGCTCTCTCAAGCTCTCCAGTTTACCCTTTCTCTTTTCTCCACCGCTGCTTCTGTGTCTTCCATTCCCAGCTCCGTTAATGGTGGTGACGTTGTGAATGTCGCCGGCGGCTTTGGTGGTGGAAGTGGAAGCCACCGGCGACGATGATGGTGATGCAATGTGAAGAAGATGGTCTCCAATGCGGCGCCTCACCACTCTATATCACTCTCAGCTGCGTCTCCGTATCGGGTCCTCAGTCAGGTATGTGCATATCCAGATTGCATGTCCACCGGGTTGCCCATTTCTGTTCCCAGATCACTCTCAGGTCTGATCTGTTTCATTGGGCCTATGCTTTCTGTTTTTTTTTCTTATATCTATTCTGGGCTTGGCTTCAGCTCCATGGGCTTGTTCCCTCTTTGTTTCTTTTTTCTCTCTTCGACCCGCTGCGTTTTTGTCTCTTTTCCTTGTCTTTTGGGCTCTCTCTTTTTTTCTGGTTTCAGTTTAAGCCCAAAAGCCGTTCTGGGCCTGTGCTCCTACACATTTGGGTCTGTGTCTCTTGAAGATGGAGGTACTGGTCAAAAATGGGCTTTGACCAGGGACCTATCTGAAAAGTGTAAAACCTTTGGGTGAGGGATTAAAGCGCAATTGTTTAAAATATTTGTAGGGGCAAAATATAAGTTCTAAAACTCCTGGGCCATTATCTGTCACTTCCCCCCATATTTTTCTACATATACTTATAATTTTTAGAAAGTTTAAGGACCATTTTTGTAATTTTTCCCAAACCTCAAATTATTAATTCTAATCCTCTAAAATCTCCAATTTCCTTCCACAACACCAACAATGCAAAAATTAAGCATAAGTAGCATCAAAAGTCCAAGAAACAATTGCACAAAATAATTAATAATTTTGATCATTTTGCCCCTAATTACCATTAATTCAAAACAATTGTCCTAACCAAAATTCATGCTTAATCATGCAATAATGCTTCATAAAATGCATTTAAATCCCAAATAAATCATGCAAAAATCATGTAAAAATATGGTTAAATCACTTAGACCAAACTTTAATACCTCTTGTAGGACCTTGAGATCAACATAGTGCATTTTACATACTTTTCTCCTTGAGAAGTGTTCTATATACATCTAAGATTCTTCAAACTTCTTGACATTAAAACCCTTCAGAGGAAAAGTGATTTCTTCTTCTTTTTCTCCTCCTTTTTTCAATTGATATTTAGAGGATTGCCTTTGCTTCACTCCTCTGGATTGGTAGGCTTTATCTAACATGCTTGTTAATGCTTTGGCAAGCTTAACATCATACTTGGTCACCTTTGGACTTTTACCAATCCATGAAGGAGTGTCAGATGAATCTAAGGAAGGTGGAGATGACACTATGGTACCCTTACTGCTTCTTAATGGTATGGCCTTCTTTATTTGAGCCCTTGTAACTATAGGCTCCTTGATTTCAATCCCCTTGACTTTGGGTTTTGCTTGAGTCTTTGGTTTGGTTTTCGGTCTGTCGTAGTTTTTTGTTTCTTGGTTGGATGAGATAGAGGAAATTCAAAGGGTTGCTAAGGTTTAGAGGACTCAGAAAGAGATTTATGATGGGTTGTTTTGGTCCTCACCATTATAGATTGAAAAGAAGAGAGGATTTTCTGAAAAAGAGTATCGAATGTCGAGAACCTAGGGCAGAAGATGTAAGAGATTTTAGGACATTTTTTAGGGTGAAAATCAATGGATTTTTGTCAAAAATTGATGGGTAAGTATTTGTGAGCAAATTTTGAGAGAGCACTAGGTGAATCACTGGAAGAGATTTTGTGAAAATGACAGAGTGCCGACAGATATAACAATTGTGCCCAACATCACTCGAGTGATCATGAGGCATCACTCGAGTAGCCGTTAGAGTGATAATGCCAGAAAATTAAAAATGATGCATTTTACATGCGTACTTGGCGTGAGTAATATGGTGATTGGCAATGTATATTTCCTTTGTGATTTGATAGTACTTGAAGGCAGATTTGGGTTGAAACTTGTTGATTTGCAATCTACACTAATGCTCACTTGAGTGAGTAGTCTCCTTAACTTCTGACTACTTAGATTTAACCATTATACCTTTTCCTTTAAATTGAATTTGATTTAATGTTCACTGCCTTGATTTTTCGGTTATCACCCAAGTGGTCACTCGAGTGATACTGACCATTACTTCCAGTTATCACTCGAGTGATTTGGTGATCACTTGAAGTTGCCACTCGAATGATGTGGTACTCTGTTAACCTCTACTTTACTCACCCCATAACAAAGTATCAAAGTCCTGTAAAAAAAATTTCTAGATACTCCGATGCTTAAGTCAGTAATCATCAAAACATGATTAAATTATATTTTTTTAGCCTAAAACAACTTACAATTCATTAGGATTTACCATTCCCAATTCTCTTCTTATAAATAGGAATTGATCTTTCGAGAGGGGTTTCGTAAAGATATCAGCTAGTTGAAGATGAGTTGGAATGAATATCACTTTGACATTCTTCTTTTGAACATGATCCCTAATGAAGTGATGTCTAACATCGATATGCTTGGTTTTGAGTGATGAATTGGATTCTATGCCAAGCTTATCATGCTAGTGTGGTCACAGTAGATAGGTATCTCTTTCAAATGTATACCAAGGCCTTGTAATTATTGTTTTAGCCATAACACTTGTGCACAACAACTTGACACTGTGACATACTCAGTTTCCATTGACAAAAGAGACACTGCAGTAATGATCCAATCATTCCTCTTATTTTGTGATGTTATAATCTTTTCCCTTAACATCGGCATCAAGCAACGCAGTTGAGCTCATTAGCGTGTCTACTCCATTTGCTTCATCCATTCCATACTTCTTCTATAGTTCTTTTAAATATTTCATTTGAGATATGAAAATTCCATTCTTTCTTTGTTTAATTTGCAAGTCAAGAAAGAAATTCAATTCTCCCATCATTGACATCTCAAATGCCCCCTGCATTATCCTAGTAAATTCCTTGCACAAAATTTCATTAGTAGCATTGAAAACAATCTCATCAACATATATTTGAACTAATAAAATATCATTTCGTTTTCATTTTATAAATAGAGTTGTATCGACTCTTCCTCATACAAAACCTTAATCAATGAGAAATTTACTAATTCTTTCTTACCATATTCTAGGGGCTTATTTTAAAACATATAAGGCTTTTCTTAGTTTAAAAACATAGTCAGGCTTAGTTACATCTTCAAAACCTAGAGGTTAATCTATATATACTTCTTCTATAATATAGCTATTTAGAAATGCACTATTTACATCCATTTGGTATAATTTGAATCCCTTGATGTATACAAAGGCTAATAATACTCGTATAGCTTCCAATCTAACCACTGGAGCATACATTTCCTCATAATCAATACCTTCTTCCTGATAATAGCCTTTGGCCACCAATCTTGCCTTGTTTCTGACAATGATTGCAGATTCATCAAGTTTGTTCTTGAATACCCATTTTGTGCCAATGATTGGATGATCCTTAGGTTGAGATATCAAATCCCTAACTTGATTTCTTTTAAACTGGTTGAGTTCTTCTTACGTCGCTATAACCCAATCATTGTCTGATAAGGCATCATCATTATTAGAAAGCTCTATCTCAGAAATCAATGCAAAAAAAGCTAACTTCATTAAAGGTTTTGTTTCTAGTTTTAACTTCTTCACTTACATCTCCTATAACTTGTTCAAGGGGATGACTCTTGTTATATTTTTAGGCTTTAGGTTGTCTTAGTGTTTGTTCTTCCTTGGTTTGGTCATATTCAAAATTGTAAGGTTTAGGATTAGATTACTCACTTTCTTGATTTAATACTATTTCCTACTCATTGTCAATAATCTTATTAAAGGATTCAAATTCATTGAATACAACATTAATTGATTCTTCAACAACACATGTTCATTTATTGAAAACTCTGTATGCTTTACTTTGGTTAGAATAGATAGGAATATTCCTTCATCTATTTTTGAATCAAACTTTCCTAGTTATATTTACCATTATTATGAATGAAACACTTACAACCAAAGATGTGTGATGAGCAAGGTTCAGCTTTCTTCCTTTATATAGTTCGTACGGTGTCTTTCCAAGTTTTGTTCTGATATAGGCTTTGTTTGAAATGTAGCATGTTATGCTCATTGCATCAGCCCAAAAAACTTGAGACACGTTCTTTTCATTCAGCATAGATCTAGCTATTTTAGTGAGTACTCTATTCTTTCATTCCACGACTCCATTTTGCTGAGGTGTTCTAAGCGTAAAGAAATTGTGAACAATACCATTAGTGTCACAATAATCTCCAAAGGCTTGATTCTTAAATTCTCCGCCGTGATCTGTCCTGATACCTACAATGGACATACCTTTCTCATTTTCCACTTTCTTGGCAAAAATAATAAATTCACTAAAAGTTTCATCCTTTGAAGATACAAAAATAGTCCATGTAAATCTAGAGAAATTATCAATAATGACCAAAGAATATAGGTTGCCACCAAGACTTTTAACTCTTACTGGTCCAACTAAATATATATGTAGCAGTTGAAGTGGTCAATTAGTTGTGATCTCATTTTTTGATTAGAAATAGGATTCTGTTTGTTTACCCTTTTGACAGGCATCACAAATTAAATCGGTTTTGAAATTTACTTTAGGTAAACCCATTACTAAATCCTTTTTTAGTAACTTGCTTAGTTGGTGTATAGTGATATGAGCTAGTCTCGTATGCCATAGCCAACTTTCATTGGCAGTACTTAGAAAATAGTTTTCAGAAACATCTATACTTATATCAAGAGTATAGCAATTACCTTTCCTTTTTGCTCTAAGCTTTGCTTTGATATTCTTCTTATCTAATTATAAATCTTTCTTGTTTACAATTAGACATTCCTCTGAGTCAAATATTACCCGATCATCTTTATCTACACTTTAACTCACACTCAACAAGTTGTGAAGCAAGCCTTCAATGTAATATACGCCTTTGACTTGTATTCCTTTTATCGTTTTTTATTTCACCAATTCCTACTATCTTTCTGGATTAATTTACTCTAAATATTAGCTTTCCACATTCCCTAGGTTGTAATGTAGTAAAACTTTTGGAATCACCTGTCATATGTCTGAAACATCCACTATCTATATACCATTTGTTGTAACGGGATGCTTAGGTACCCACATCTTTTTGGGTCCTTTTGGATGAGTACAAATTATTTTCTGAACACATGAGTCTTTAGGTACCCATTATAGGTTTCTATCTTTCCTTTCTTTTTATGGATGCATGATGAAGTATAATAACCCTTTCTATTACAGTAGTTGCAAATGCAAAAGGATTTGATGTATGTGCAGAATGTTGAAAATGACTCAAGTATATTTTACCTCCTATTTTTTTTATTCCTTTCTTTTTGTATGATTTTGGATCCTATCCAATACCAGATCGGTCATTTACAAATCGTTGAGCTTTTAAAATCACATTTAGCATCTCACTACCTTTATTGAATTTTTCAAGACTTCTAGTGAGATTAGTATTTTTATTTTTCAAAGAAGGACAATTTTCACAACCTTTTTCTAAAGGATCTTTAAGTTTTTCTTCTAAATTTTTGTTCTTCTTTTTGAAAATAACTAATTCTTTAACTACTTTGATGAATTCAGAATGTAAAGCATTATATTCATAAAGTAATTCAACATAAATAGAATCAGAATCAGTTACCTCATCCTCTTCCATTTCTTCTTAAGTAACCAGACAGATATTGGCAACTTCTTCATCGCTATCTTTATTAGAGGAATTGTCTTCCCATATAGCGGATACAAATGCTTTCTTTTTATTGAAGAATTTTCCTTTTCTCTTCTCTTTGTTTTTCTAAACTAGCTCTAGACATTCTGACTTAAATGTTATAGCTTTCAACGTTCATAGCAAATGATGTGTTCCTTTCTGCTTGTTCCTCCTTTTTGAAAATTTTTGAATCCCTAGCCTTTCTTGTAAAATTTCCTAAATTGTTTTATTATCAGACATATTTCCTTATCGTTGAAATTATCATCATCTTCTTGAACTTCCTATTTTTCTTTTAGCACAAAACCTTTCTTTTTCTTGTCACCAATATCTTCTAGTTCTCATTTGAATTTTAATTTGCTTTCATATTCAGAGAGACTTACAAAAAGAGAAGCAATGGATCACATTGATTCACCTTTTTGCTTCCTCAATCGTAGTGACATTGACCTCGCATTCTTTAGAGAGTATATTCAGTATCTTTCTTACTTGGGTATGATGATCATAGACTTTCCCAAGTACTATAAGTTGATTAACAAGATGAGTATATCTAAGTTTAACTTAAGCTATTGACTCACCTGATTTCATTCGAAGTAAATCAAATTTAGTAACCATAGTGTTGATCTGATTTTCCTTTATTCTCGAAGTTTCTTCATGAGCTATTTCCAAGGCTACCATATTTCCTTAGCTATTGGAAGTGTGCAAATCTTGAAGTATTCATTTTGACTTAAAGCACTTTGGATCATCAGAATTGCCTTACTATTAAGAGTAATGAGTTTCTTGTAGTTCTCATTATACTCTGCTATTGTCTTAGGAACTTTCTGTGAATCTATAATCTTTACAGGTTCATAGTTTGCATGCCCAATTACCTCTCATAGTCCATATTCTGTAGCCATTATGAATACTCAAAACTTCTCTTTCCAAAAAGAGAGGTGTTCACCACTAAAATCGGGTGGTTTGGTGATAAAAGCTCCGTTGGGAAGTATTTCTTCACCCATACTTGCCATTGGATTCTTCTTAGGTTGTTATACCTAAACAAGAAGACTTATGCTCTGATATACTAGTCTAGTAATAAAAGCTCTATCGAGAAGTATTCCTTCACCCATGCTTGCCATTGAATCCTTCTTATGTCGTTATACCTGAATAAGAAGACCTACGCTTTGATACCAAATGATAGTGTAAGCATTTGACCCAAGAGAGGGTGAATGACGTGATCACAAAAAATTCAAAGTGTATATAAAAATTGATAGAATTTAAAGCAGTTATGAGTTAAGAGAAATATCACTGAAGTATACACTAGGAGTTATACTAGTTCGGCCACAACCACTTTGACCTATGTCCAGTCCTAAGAGATCTTCTAAGAGTTTTACTATATCTTCTAAGATTCAATGGGTTCTTGGCACCTCAGTACATAGCAAGTTCCATCACTAGACACTCGCTCCCCCTTACACGATGTAATCAAATCCCTAACTCAAGGTTCCACAACCTTAAGTTGTCTCAATAATAGAAATTGAGTTTGTAATGTAAATCTCTTTCACAAAGCAAATATATAATCAATGAAGTCAAAGAATGAATATAAGAAACAGAGCACTAATAATATGTTAATCGATGTATGTTTGTGTGTTGTCGTTACGTTTGTTTTTTATTGAATATTTCCATATTTATATATTAGTTGAGATACCCATTGGAATCATTTCAACATATATGTTAATGTCGTGTAGCTTCGTTTGACCGTTCTTTGAATTTGAAAACTAGCCATTGCAGTAGGTGCGCATTTCAGACATTACGTTTGACTTTTCTCTTAAAGCATAATCTCTTCATTGTTTCCCTGCAAATATACTCAGAATACTAATACAATGAAAGATTAATAATATAAATAACAAATCTAAAAGTAACATATTAAAATCATGCATTCTGGACTTCATCACTCGAGTGATCACTTAAGTTATTTCTTTCGAACATAGCAGAGAATGAAGTTAATATTTTTTGAGAGGTCACTCTAGCGATTTAGGGATATCACTCGAGTATCACTCAAGTGATCCTTTCTAAATCTTAG
Source organism: Inga leiocalycina (assembly GCA_963242795.1). Lineage (NCBI taxonomy): Eukaryota > Viridiplantae > Streptophyta > Magnoliopsida > Fabales > Fabaceae > Inga > Inga leiocalycina. Next base: position 48,350,232 of record OY725324.1, read on the forward strand.
CAGAGACTTCACTACCTCATTTCTTACCTGATCACTCAAGTAGTCACTCGAGTAATACTTGGCCATTACTCGGTGACACCATGTAAAATCTTAGCAGAGAGCTTCTGGGACTTTTTGGCACTCACTACTAGAGTGGTCACTAGAGTGATAAAGGGTCATCACTCAAGTACTCACTTAAGTGATCCCTTCTAAAATCTGTCAGAGGCTCTTTCTCCTATTCTGTGACTTCTTGCTCTTCTTCATCTCAAATAGCCACTCGAGTGATGACTTTGCATGCCACCAATTGCTTTGTTTTTTGTTCAAAACTCTTTTGCTTATTATCAACACAACTGACTTTAGAGATATTTCAATAACACTCGAGTGAGAGGCATTACACTTGAGTGATGACCAGGTTTGCACTCTAGCATGAAGGCACACTCTTGGAAGTACTTGATAGAAAGCCAAGTATGAGACAAAAAATGAATGTTGCACTCGAGCACTAAGACAATACTCGGGTGAGAACTACAAGCTCACTCGAGTCCTGTGTGTATGGCATAGGAAGTGTCTATCCGAGAGTAAGGAAGAACCTAAAAATGGGAAGTACACTCGAGTAAGGACTTTTACACTCGAGTGACGAAACAAAACACTCATGAGTGAGAAAACACACTTCCTAAAATATTGGTGCAAGTGCTAAGCAAAAGGCTTTCCAGAAGCGAAGATATACTGATGCACTTGAGTGAGGAACTTAGTACTCAAGTGATTATCTCAACACTCACAAGTGCAAGATCATACTCTTGAAAAATATGCTATAATTGTTATGCAGAGGCATGAGTCCATAGTGCAAAATGCACATGCACTCGAGTGAGACATGCTGCACTCAAGTGAGAGGTCAATACACTTATAAGTGAGAAATCACACTCTTGCTATTTCGCATAGAAGTGCAGTTCAAAAGCTAAAGCTGAAGAGGAAATATGAAGATGCACTCAAGTGAGGCTTCGGTGCACTCAAGTGAGACCCTAACAGGAGCCAAAATGCAACAGACTTAGCGATCAATCCAAACATGGTTTAATGTTATTTATTCATTTTGTTTGCACTTGTTATTATTCTTGAACATCATTTAACATTTATTTCAAGTATGAAACAAGAGTTTGAACGTCTGGATCAGAGATGCATATATAAAGTCAAAACAACGGCGGACATAATCATTTCGTCCAAAGTTGGCCAGCCATGAACGCATGTTACTCACCTACTATGATATCTTGTCTGAAGATTTCAAATGCACACCTACTACTTACAACATTTCTCTCCACTACACAATGGCTAACACACAACAGATGAAATCAACTGACTATAAATACAGAGCATCAAAGACCATTGAAGACAAGAATTTTGAGCAAGGGCTTACAGCAAAAAATGCTTACAAGAGTCTCTATTTTTATATTTCCTTTTGTATCCATATTGTACTTTAGTATTTATTACATCCACTCTATGAGAGAGTATTTATACATTTCCAAATTATATTTCCATTTGATCTTAAGGTAAAGGGACCTTGAGAGGGTTGATATCCTTATAAACGAAGCCATTGAGAGAATTCCTAGTAGGACTTTCTGGTCGTAAGACTTACAAGGTGCAAGTAAGAGAGAACGTTGCTGCTCGTAACACTTGCATACGTAAGCAAAAGAGAAAGGTCATATGATTGTTTCTGCACATACGACTTGTCGTAAGGGGGAGAGAAAATTCTAGGTATTAGAATATTTCTGCTTGTAGTCCATACAAGGACAATTGTTGTCTTACGGCGTTCTGAGAGCCCACTAAATCGTAGAAGAATAGTAAAAATCTCAATAGGTCTTGATCTCTGAGGACTAGACATCGGCCTAGGTTTTGGATCGAACCAGTATAACTCTCTGTGTGCTAATCTTCTCAACTTTACTCTATCTTCAGTTATTTTTATATCACCATAACTCACAAAATTTATCACATCACCCAATTCACCCCCCTTTGAGTGAAGCTTGCCTCTTTCTGTAATACCCCAAAATGGGTATAAGGGCTTATGACTCTAAATGAGAGTGTAACTAATGTTAGACAACTTTTGGGGAATAAAGTGTGAATTATGACCCGAAATAGCAGTAGAAAATGCCCAAACCCATTATTTAAGTCAATTATGGTAATAAAGCCTAAATTAAATTAAAAGTGAAGGGAAGGGTGCATGGAAAGAGGAAATGATATTTTATTCACATTAAAGCATATGGAGGCATTTTGACTTTGGTCAGATACATCATGCTAAAAGTAATATAAGAGGAGGAAAAAACCATGAAAATTTAAGAAGCAATTTTTAGCTCATTCAAGAGCCATATTTTGGTGGAAATTTCATGGCCAAGGAAATAAAGAAACAAAAAGATGATGATCTAAATATTGTGACATTTGGCATCATATGGACTAAGCAATGATAATAGGATAAGGTCAAATTTTTAATACTCCCTCTCTCTTCTCAATTTTGTACAAGTGTCCAGGAGGGGCTGAAGTTAAATCATTTCATCATATGTTTCTCTCTCTCCAAGCTCACAAAACATCCAAGCGAAAGGAAGAAGAAAGAGAAAGAAGTAAAGGTGAAAGTAAGCGCTTCTTCTTAGGTTTTAACCATACTAACCACCTCTAATGCTCAAAACCTCTTCTCTAACCTTGTTCCTGTTGATGAGAGCTTCATTTGTATGGTTTTAGATTTTCAAGAGGAAGTGTTTTGTGTACTCAAGGAAAACTAGAGGTTGAAGAATCAAAGAACAAGCTAGAGATAGTGGTAGAGGTGAGCAAAAGCAACCTTTTAACATATATATTATGGCCATTTGTTGAGAATTTGGGTTTGTCAAACTTTGCCCTAATTTTTGAGTATATTAGGGTTTAGAGAGTTTGTGATGTTTTGATTATTGTAATGGTGTCTAGTGTTGTGGTTTGGATAAATGAACTTGAATTGAGTCTTGAATGTAAAGTTAGGAAATTGTGAGAATTGTGTGTAAATTCTGCCCAAAAAAGAACATGTGAAAGGAATGTGAATTTGGTGGTTTTGATGTTTCCATTAGATTCTATGCAAAAAATTGTGTGAGAAGGAGCCTCAGTTGTGAATTCTGACTATTAGAAACATATGTTGAAAAATTAGAAGTTTTGTCAAAGGAAATTCTGTGTAGGGCAGCTAGTTTGCATTAAAGTATTGAATGAGTAAATAGTGCCTAAAAATTTTGAAAATTTCTAGTCTAATAGTGCACTTGCCAAGCTTTAAATTGATATATAGTGGGTGTCATTTTGATGTGTGCTGGGAGTTATGTATTTCCAAATTTTGGGGTTGAAACTGAAAGTTATTGTAGAACAACATGAAAATTTGTGGATTCTGTATTTTTGTGGTTGTATATGGCAGTGGTTCATATTAATCCTAAATAGAGGACTTAAAAAGGTTTAAGTAAGACTTAGAGTCAACCCATTTCAATTTTTGTAGATTTAGTTAAGATTTTTAGAATTTCAGTCAAGAAACATGAATTTCTTGGCCGTGGTCCAAATGTTTCTGACCTATTTTTGGCTGCGGCCAAAGGTTTTTGGCCGTGGCCAACCCCTAATTTTAGTACTTTACATTTTTGAATGGTGGTAAAGGGTATAGCTCTTCCCAATCCTTTTAGGCTTTTGTTTGAGCTTCTAGTAGCTACCTAAAGGTTTCAAATGATAACCAACTCTAAGTGTTTAAAGTTAAGAATTGAAATAAGGAATAAATCATCATCCTTGGTTATGATTTATAAGACTTGACATCCGCCCTAAGCGTAAGAAATCTGTGCCTGAGCAAGAACGAAAAGAACAAGGTAGTGACTCTTTCCTTATATCATGTATAATGGTTTTTTTGTGTGTGCTTATCATTGAATTGTGACGAACATGAATGCTATTGTATACACAGCTGTGAAAGCTGTCATGAATGTGATAAATGTCATGAATGTGTATATAGATGTGAAAGCTGTCCTGAATGTGATGAATGTCACGAATGTGTATACAGCTGTGAAAGCTGTAGTGGATGTGACGAATGTCACAAATGTTAATGCTGCGATGTATGTTGCTGTGATTGCTGTTGTAGACACTTCTTTATGATAATTGCACTACTATAAAAAATGCTTTTAACGTCCCTTTTTAAGGCCTTTTAAAGTCTAAAAACAGGGGGACGTAGCTGAGGGACGTAGAAAAAAATGTCAATAACGTCCGTAAAACAGGGGACATCTATAGGCTGGACTTTAAACGTCTCCACTTCAAACTGGGGACGTCTAAAGTATGAGGGGCACTTTAGACGTCCCCAGTTTGGAGTGGGGACATCTAAACGTCATACTTTAGATGTTCCCCCCAAATTTAGACGTCCCCAATTTAATGTGGGGACGTCTAAACTAATGTGTAAATTGTTATTATATCCCTTTTTATTTTATGGATGTTAAAATTTTTTTTTAAATGGCCCTTTTTTATATATATATTTCACTATCTGGAAAATTTAAACTGCAGAATATGATGGAAACAAAAGAATGGAAACAACAATCTATATGCATCTGTTATGTAATAAAAACAATCTATATGTATAATATAGATTAGAGAAGACATAGCTGCCATGACAAACTCTTTTGCCTCTGTTATGCAGAAGATGAAAACAATGACCAAGGATTTAGAAGAGGTGAAGTTAAAAAGCACAAATTTGTCTCGCTATGTTACAAAGCTAGCAGATAGCAAGAGTAGCACACAAGCTCATACTAGAGGAGTTATACCTTGAAACACAGTGATCAACCCCAAGGCTCTACATGCAATAACTTTAAGGAGTAGCAATATGTTGGAGCAGGACAAAATTCCACAAAAAGAAAGAAGGGACGTGTCTATACTAGAAGAGGAAGAAGATAAGGATGTAGAAGAAATTTAAGTAGATGGACCATAATTATAGAATAAGAAAAAAGTGTGTCCTACACAAACTACTAGTTAATTAACTAATTAACTAATAAACTACACAAACTACACAAACAATCTATATCCAACAACAACAACTCTAATTATATGTACAATATATAGAACCACCACAAAAGTGTGTCTTACAATAACTACTAATATAAATAAAGACTTTACTCTGGTATACGTTGAAGAAGATGTCCAGCCAAAAAGTCTCTGATAAAATTTATGTCTTCATATAAGTAGGCATCTTCATTGTCAAAAATCTGTAAATTAGAAAATAAGCTTAGTGAAAATAATGAATCGAGTAAATGAATTAATTTGCCATTGAATTACAATACCAAAAATATTATCCTTTGAAAATAAAGAAGCAACTACTTGTTCAAAATCTATCTAATGCCACTCTAAATGATGTTATATAATAAAGTAAGATATAGTATCCACATTCCCAACCACCAGGTTGTTGAGGGCACTATAAATCAAAAGTAAATGGTTAAAATCAATAAAGGCATATCTAAAACTACTGCCAATCAAAAGAACTTGATTTGAAATTGCGTACCTTTGGAAACAACCGTTTCAAGTCTTTGCCACCTTTACAATCGCGCGGCCTGTCAAGCATTCATATATCTAGCATGCCCTATCATTAAATAAAAATCAACAGAAATTAAAATAATTCATTTAAGTCAAGAATCAAGAAGCAGTGAAATACAAAAACAAACTTACGTATTGAAGACGTTTTTTGTTTCTTTCTCTGGCCTTTTACGCAAGGATCAAACCAGTAAACTATGTAGGACCGAGGACAAAGAACAAACAAACTCCAATGGTAACTATAACAACATATACAAATTAAAATGAAGTTAGATGGCAAGGCAATTATTTATTAAAAATCTCAAATAGACAAAATTAAAATGTGTGCCCTTGAACAATCGGTGCTAAGTAACAATGATAGTTGTTCTCTCCTATTGTGAAGCCTGCATAGTGAGTCCTTACTTGCACTGTATTCTCATCCCTTGTCTTATTTGCAAGACACAAGAATCCATATAAATCATGTCTTTACATGTCAATGCATATACGATGGAAGGAGCTATAATAGAATTAAAATGATGAATGTATTAGCTACTGAATATATGAAACCAAAAAACCACTTCACTTAATGAAGGAAAAAAAGGGAACTAAAAAACTTACACGATTGCAAATTTGACCCATCCTACATCTATCTCCTCCAACTTAATGAACTATTTAAGGTCTTCTTTATCAATTGTGAAGGGATACTCTAATTTTTGGCCCACAATCCCTAGAGGTATATGCAAATCAATCTGGAAAATGCCTTTATAGATATGCTACAGTAGTGCTAAGAAGGGTCATTTTCCTGCTTCCTGCTCCTTCTTTTAGAACATAAAAAAAACATATTGTTAGTAGGATGCCAACAAATCTTAAGTAAAAGTGAGGTAGTTCCTACCATTGGAGGTGTTGTCACTGAGCCAATAAGATGTTTAGGCCAAAGGATGAAAGATCCTCTCGCCTGAGTTATCGTGACAACCTCATCATCAGGAATAGGGATGGTTGTACCTTCTTCCCCCTCTCGAACACACATCATAGTCATCGTACATAAATGCTATGGAATTTGCTGATGATGGTGGGTGGTAGCATGTGTGTAAACGAGAGCATCTGTAACTACACGCAACAGTGGGGCATCCAAATAGAGGATGGAAGGTTTTCCCAGCATTGGAGTGAGGGTCACCAAGTGGTTCCTCCAGCAGGTTGTAACTTTCTTTGGTGCTGTGGAAGGCTAGGGATGAATGGGTTCTATGCTCAGAAGTTGCCATCTACGATTCAAACATCTTTGTCATTTCAGCTCGTAGCTCAGGCAACAGCTCTTGTCGGAGCTTGTCACGAAGGTTGGCCTTAAGCTCTTGTGAGACTTCCTGGTGAATCTTAGCTATAAGCTCCCTAGTAGGCTTAGCTTGTGACGAATGAGAATATGAGACTCGGCCAAAATACTTCACGACACGAACTCCCCTTGCCTCCCCTAGAACATGACTGGGGTGATCTACCTTCCCAATCGTCATTGACAAGATGTCCATCCGTCCACTTGGCGTGAACAAACCTTGGCTATTATGATCTTCCAGTTAATCCTGTGGCATAAAACTTATCGTAAATGAAAATTAAGCACTCCCAATGTGAAAAAAAATTTGTACTTATGCTATAACTACTTACAATCCTCACGGCAACCTCAACAACAGTCAGATTTATGTACTTTCCACCCTTAATAATCCTCTATGCTTTCCATTTTTTGTGATGTGGAAGAGGTGGTGAGGCCTAGACCACAATGCTAGGATCTGATGTGGCTGCTTCCTTTAATTTCTCCAACTCTTCTGCCATTATCCTTCGCTCAAGCTTCCGATAACCACCACAAGACATGCAATGATGATACTTATTAGCTACTTGCCTCTCTGCATTTGCTGCACTTAATTTCTATGAAAGGAAAACAATGAAAATTGAATCAATACGATTAACTATATTCAAATAAAAGACTATGACGAAAGAAATTTTACCAAAAAGTTAGGATCTTTTCGTGATGCCATAAACAACCTTCAGTCTTCTAGAGACAAATACAAATACTTCTAACATGGATCCTAACCCCTCAGGTCCCCTCGAATCCACTTCCGTGTAAGCTTGTTCTTGAAATCTTTCCATTGTAGACAAACCTCCCTCATCTACTCCATGTATATCACCGCGGTATCAAGGACATCAAAGGTTTGATGCAAGATAAAAACATAAGTTAATTATATTTGAAGCAATAGGAATAAAGATATAAATACAGATGTATCAAAACTTATATACCAAAATTTGTTGCCAAATCATGTCTTTAATTTTTCATGGAACCAACTTCCAATTATCATAGATAATGTGAACTTTGCTTCGACCCACATAACCTAAGTAGCTAATGAAATGGTCTTCCTCCGAACCAATTGGTTTTATATTGTCATCAAAGTCAATATGCAACCTCTCCTGTTGATGGTGATGACGTGCTACCAATGCTCCCAATTTTGTGCTGACTCTAGCCCTTCTTCTCACAACGGGTTCACGCCTATCCATTTTATTGTCCCTATCACTTTGTGAGTCACGAGAATTGTCCATATTCCTGTAACCACAAAAATTATTGTCAGATAGGTGAATTAATTGTAATTAAATGAATAAACTAACTAGTTATAAAACAAACAGCACATGTTACTATTTTCTAAGTTAAGCTCTTACTCTATATTGTTTCCCATATTCCTTCACCATGATCATTACTTACCGCATATTCTTCATCATATACCAATTCTACTACACTTGTTGCAGGTGGATTAATTGTGAAAGGTGGTGTATCATCAAGGTTAAAGGTCGGATCAACATGCTTCTATTTTTTACTTTAAAACACAATGGAAATTTTTTTATTTGTAGGATCTATGACATAAAACACTTGTTTCACCTGGCTTACTAGAATGAATGGCTCATCCTTGTAACCTACTCTTTGAAGATCAACTAAGACAAATCCAAATTGTTGATCTATTACCACAATATTATTGCTAACCCACTTATATTTGAATAAAGCAACTTTAAACTTGTAAGTAATTTCCCATATTTCTTATATCACTCCATAATAGGCCATGGATGCTAACATGAGGTTTTTTTCTTTTGAACTAGAAAAGTGCATAGCTTCAGCTTTTACCATCACCCCACAATTTTGTATAGTACTTCTGTCATCTTGATCTTTTATGTAGAAAGAATACCCATTTATCATAACCGGTCCAAGTAATGATCTGAAACGAAGGCCCCCAAGGTAACCACTCTATTGTCTCAGACACATAGGTCTCATGCAAAACCTTTTCCTCAAACAACTCTATGAATGTCTTATTTTGCTTAATAGTAATCTGTATGTCATTTTTCCTTGGATTCATGTTCTTCAATCTCTTTTTGTATTCTTTTATGTACGGTTGAACTTCTTCCATGTTATTCAGGATATACAAGTGAGCTTGCAACACCTCTTCATGACGCATATTCTTTACTTTCAGTTCTCATGCTCCCTTACTTCTCCCCTTCTCATGTCGAGATTGTTCCTTCTTCCCTGATAGATAATCACTACAGAAGTCCACAGCTTCTTCAACTATATATCTTTCAATTATTGAGGCTTCTGGTTGATAAGGATTTTTAGAATACCATTTTAAGATCTTTATGTATTGCTCGAAAGGATACATCTACCTTAGGTAAACTGGACCGCAGAGTCTTACCTCCCTTACCAAATGAACTATCAAATGCACCATTATATCAAAAAATGAAGGAGGAAAGTGCATCTTTAATTGGGATAATATAATATAACCCTCAGCTTCTAGTTCATCTAGCTTTTCAGTGTCAATTGTAACCCCCTTCCGTAATTATATCCAAAATAAACGATTAAAATGAAATAGAGACCAATAATAAACAAAACTATTTTAAAATTCCATCTTCACGATAGGGTTTTCACAAATACCTTTCAAAATCTAATCAACCTGGTCTCATATTTAAATTTTGAATACAATTACTATGCAAAGATAAGTCACATTTATACAAATATCAAAGTGCACAACATAATCATCCCGGAAATCCCAAGTCTCATATCTTCGCTAAACAATCATATGGCACATTAGCCCATACAACTCCTCAAATAGGGATTACACAAACCAATTCGAATACATACTCAAATACTCATCCAAATATACAAATACACATCCCAACTATAATGATAACCGACTACCAAACTATCTTCCCGAAGGAAATCCTCACCGTCCTTGGCTGCTTGCTCCATCCTCGATCTACCTACCCTGTCTAAAATGTTGGTAGGGGAGGGTGAGATTCTAGAGAATCTCAATAGGAAATAGACACCAATGTGCATGTAAGATAAGTGTTTAATGCATGACATGCTTGCAATACATAACTCATGCTCACACAATGACATATCTGCGTGCTCAATATTTCAACAACATACTCATGGCCATAGCATAACTAGAAACAGAGCTACAACCATTCATACATGTTTCACATAATCAAGCAAAAATACATGCATCAATACACAAACACAAATATCAAAGCATGCAAGAAAGGTTAGTTCCCTACACTTATTCTTTCCACGTATGCTCCAGCACCGGCTGCTCATGATCTGACGAACATCGAACCACAATCAGGACGAGTATCCAACCCTATAACCAAAATCATAGACATAGGGTTAATCCCTTTTCCAATTACTTAATTTCATAGTTACCATTCATGACCTTTAGGTGGCTAATCAAAGCCTAAACACTTGCCAAAAGGGTTGGGAGAACCTTGACCAAAGACCATCTTTCGAAACCTCACAATCTCATTTTCAAAGGGTTGGTTGCGGCCAACAGATAGTCAAAAAGTCCTAGGCCGCAGTCAACACTCATGGGCCACAACCAGAGACAGGTCAAAAACATTTAGGCCGCTGCCAGCCCCTCATAGGCCACGGCTAAAGACTGGTCAGAAGGTTTTGGGTCACGGCCAAAATCACGTGCTGGGGCCAACCAAAGACCTGACTCCTGACATAATTTCTAACGACTATAACTTGACCCACAGAACTCAGAATGACTAAAACTTATATCAACGGAAAGCTTGCAATATGAACTACAAATCTGTAAAATATCATATCATTTTAATACCATTTATAGTGTCAAAATACCATGCAAAGTTGGCCTCTTGCACAGCCTTTCAAACTTAGCCAAATTCTAGATTTAACAGTTCTTACAATTTTGGCTCTTTTGTCTCCAATGGTCCCAATTCACACCAAACACCATTTCCATACAATTTTTCACAAGGAAACCATTGGAAACACCAAAGCAACCAAATTCAAACCATATTGACATGTTACCGACACATGTCACACAAATCACAATTCAAACCACAACATTGCACCACTTTCCATTACAAATTCCCAAATCACTTTCAATGACATCAAGACACTACATGACATCATTTTCACCACAAAACATAATCCAATTCCACCAATTACATGCCACATGAAATTATACCAAAATTAGGGCAAATTTCCACAATCCATAATACTTAAAAAATAATCACAAAACTTAGATCAAAAGGCTTCAAATACTCACCTCTGCCTCTTTCCCAAACTAATTCTTTAATTCTTCATCTTCCAAATGTCCTCAAGCCATCAAACACCTCCTTTCAAAAATCTAAAACCATAGAGATGAAGCTCTCATCAACATGATCAAGATTAGTGAAGAGGATTTTAGCATTAAAGGACATATACAAGGCTAAAACCTCACCTCTTGCTTTCTCTTTCTTCCCTCTCATAGACGATAATGGAGTTGAGAAAGAGATGAGTGGATGATGAAGATGAATCAGACTTTGGGAATGCCAAGGCCTCTTGGCTGACTAAGAAAGATAGGAGAGAGGGACAAAGAGGTTTGACACTTTGACCACATCCAAGGGCTCACAAAGTGCCAAGTGTCACCATCTTGACAAACCTCACATGAGCTCACAAACCCACACATATACTTGATTCTACCCTTTGATCTATTACACAATTAATCTCAACCATTGATCTTCAAGTTACCAATGAGTTTCCTCTTTGGCAACTGACCAATTGGTCGGTAACTTTACCGTTTTGCCCCTGATTATGGCAATTCTTCTTGAATCACCACCAAATACATTTTCTTATTCATTTACACTATACATATGCCCTCCCCCTTATTTTCATTCAATTTAGATGTTAATCCATAATTGAACTCAAAAATATAAGGTTTTGACACTGATCATAACACATATGAATCATATTCGAGTGCCAAATCACATCATACTCTCCAAAAGGGTTTATCTATCAATAATCACCTCCATTTTTAGAGTCTTTAACCCTTAATCGCAATTTAGGATCTTGCTAAACCAGGGCTTAGCAGTCCATTTATCTCAGGCTTATTCTTTAGCCTCAAATATCAAAATTTAGGGTATTACATCAATGACTTTGTTAGAAATAACATTAAAGAAAACACACAATCTTGTTATAGTAGTTTAAACTTCATCTTTCATAATGCCTCCAATAGCTACTCGTAATAGTTGTTGCATCAACATATGATAATCATGGGACTTCATTCCCACTAACTTTAAATCATCCATTGACACACACCTTCTCACATTTAAAGAATATCCTTGTGGCACCTTAATTTCATGCAAACACCCACACAAACTTCTTTTCTCTGCTTTTGATAGTGTATGCGTTGCTGGCTCTATGTATGCCCTCTTACCATCATCTCTTAGTTGTGGATGCAACCGTTCACTTATTCCCATATCAACAAGGTCTAGTCTCACACTAATCCCATCGTTAGTCTTCCCTGGTATGTACAAAAGCATACTGACAAGGCTATCACAAATATTTTTCTCCACATACATCACATCAATACTGTGTCTCACGTTAAGAGTACGCCAATATGGAAGATCAAAGAAAATTGATCTCTTCTTCCGTATATTCTTCTTACCCACAGTCTTCTGATTCTTACCGAATAAGACATTGATATGTTCGACCCAACTGTAAACTTCCTCTCTGATTAATGCCTTTGGAGCAATTCTATGCTCCGGCAAGCCGTTAAAACGCTTTCTTAACCTACGATATAGGTGGAACCTATGAAGGAACCTCCTGTGACCAAGGTAGACCATTTTTCTTCCATGCATAAGTTGATAGCAGTAAGCGTCTGCTTCATAGATCGGACATGCTTTATGCCCCTTCACACTGTACCCTGACAAGTTTTCGTATGCAGGGAAGTCATTTATCATGGTGAAAACATTGCACGTAGCTTAAAGGACTCATTTTTATATGCATCAAACACATCTACGCCTTCCTCTCACAACTTCTTCAAGTCCTCAATCAAAGGCACCAAGTAGACATCATTATCATTTCCTAGCTGTTTTGGTCCAGAAATTATCATAGAAAGCATCACATACTTGCATTTCATACAAAGCCAGGGAGGCAAGTTGTATATTATAAGGAGCACCGGCCATACACTGTGAGATGGTGAGGAAGTAATTAATTGTCTGTCGCACAAGAAGGAAGCTGTGGATGTCATAGATGAAGATAGAACGGAGAGAATGATTCATGATGTTGAGGTAGAATCCTTTGCGCAGTTGTATGAATATGACAGCCTGTAAAGTGATGCAAAGATACTATTGTACCCTGGGATTAAGTACACATGGCTAATAGGAACATTACATTTGGTTAACTTAAAAGCAACTTGTGGGTGGACTAATAGTAGTTTCACATTACTGCTTGAACTGTTGTGTGATATGTTTCCAGATGATAATGTACTTCCAAATCATATATGAGGCCAAGAAAATCCTATCTACGATGGGTATGGAGTATAAAAAGATATATGCTTGCCCTAATGACTGCGTATTGTACAAAAAGAAGTATGAAACAATAATAATTAAACAAATAACAACTTCAAACTAAATTCCCCTTGGGATACAACTAATCTTTACAGAGAATACCAAGAGCTCAAAAAATGCAAATAGCTATAAGCCTATAACAGTCCAAACTCCAAACTATAAATTTCATTTACCACACTGGTTGCTTGGTTGACATAAAATTGAGAAAAGGAATATATCCTATTCTGAAAAACATTTCTATACTGACAGTGTCGTTCCCAATTCGGAGCTGTCCAGCCATAACATATTGTCAAATTTCAATTTCCTCACTTTTTATATACGCTTTCTTTATTTTGTTTACATTATTTATCCTCTTAAAAATCAAACGGGTGTTGCAATTTTCTCTACAATTTACTTAATATAATTCCAATTAACAAACCATCTCCTCAAAATCTTACTACAACGAACTAAAGGGAAGCTAGCATTAATTCTTCTAACCCTAACAAAAATTCATAGCACTAAAACAAGAGTAAAAAGAAAGAAAACTCATTTCAGGCAAAGCAGAAGATAACAAAATTAATGACTAAGCTAGTTTAAGAAACCTAGAAACGGACCTAATTCTGAGAATGCAAATACAACAAAAATCAAAGACTCAGCGGAGGTGCAGCGCAATTTGTTCAGTGAAGAAGAGAGTTATGAGAGAGTGATCGAGAATAAGATAACCGTTAAACAAACACGTGCTTTTAGATTTGAAATATTGTGGAGGTGAGATGATGAACTTTGCATTAATGAAAAGTGGAAGACAAGGAAAACTCATAGGAATGGGAAAAAAGGGAAGACAAATGCAGGGGAAGGTAAAGCTGCAGCTCAGCAACTGCATGATGTGATGGGAGACAGAGTTTTCTACATCCCCAGTCAAAATGGGGAAGACTAAAGTGAGCTTTAGGCATCCCCAGTGTTATGTAGGGGACGCCTAAATCTCACTTTAAAACTGGGGATGCCTAAAGTGTATATTTAGGCATCCCTAAAGACGCTGGGGACGTCCAAAGTGGTGGAAATTTTATTTTTTACTTTAAATTCAACCAGCTCTAAAGCCTGGCACTAAATATTGAACTTTGGGAGTCCCTAACATAAAAAGGGACATCCTTTAGGGTAGTAAAATGTATAGTTTGTAATAGTGATGCTTACATGCTTTGCTAAATTATATATCACATAACTGAAATGTTACCACTGAGATTCATATGCTTACATGCTAGTGCCATGGCTAAGAGATTAGAGTTTTTGTTGGTTATCAACTTTTGGGATGAATGTATATATTATATACGACGTAAAATTGTGAGGCTGTATGTAATCCCCCATATGGGAATTAAAATGGGTGAATATGCCCTGTAAACCCTTTTAGTGAATGAATGAAACTCGGAGATCCATCGGGAAGTTTTGGTATGCACTCTAATATTATGAATGGAACAAAACCGAACAAGCCAAATAGATTCCAAAAGTGGAAGTGAGACCATATTAAACAGGTTTTGAAAAGTTTTGAAAACCCACTTTATCCCATGACCAAATCTTGTCTTGAAGTTGGGACCTTTCATGAGTTTTAAATTATCCACTGGTCTCTCATTTATTTCATAACACGTTTTTGAACCATATTAACAACTCTGAAGGTAGGGGTTACACTCTCAATTACCAGAAACAGTGTGGTGTACCTTTATTGTCATGATAATGAGACCATAATGCACATAATCAAAGATTGTTCTAATGCAATTCACAGGTGGAGATCGGTGGTCTCTCTAGAGAAGTAGAATACTTTCACTCCCCTTGTGGGAGCTGAAGTGAGATGGAACTTGAATCAAGAGGGGGCATGGATTTTACTAGAAAAGTTGAATGGGCAACCTTGTTTGATTTTATTTGCTGGTACATTTGGGTGGTCCACAATGGTAAACTCTTCGGATCAAATTATTTGAGGGGGCATGCAAATGGGGCAGAGGGTGGCTGATGTGCCTTTCCAGCTTCCCTCTGCTACCCCTTCATTTTGGGGACCTTTGTAAATGTATTTTCCATGGTTCTTTAAATCATTGGATTCTGCATGAACTAGGCAACATTTTGATATCTTATGAGCAAAAAATGGAGTTGTTTCAATTTTTTACGACTTTCAAATATTTAGGACATCAAATCAAAAAGAAACTACACACTTTTGAACTCTTAAATCTTTGAAAAATCGTAAAGAAATTGAAAAATGCTCTATTGTTTACCTGTAAGATATCAAAATATAGCTCATTTCATGTAGAATCTAATAATTCAAAGAACTATAAGAAATACATTTGGGAAGGTCCCCAAAATGAAGGGATAGCAGGGGACAGCTAGAAAGGTACATCAACTACCCCTGTCCATTCAGATGCTCATGATAGGTTTTGGGGAAGCTATTTAAGATAGTGGAGGACGTTGGATATGCAGATTTAGTTGTAAATTGATAAGAGTCCCCCTAGCAATTGCAAAAGTTATGGGCATCTTGAATGGATTAATACACTTATGTTGGAACAGAGGCTATAAGAATGTTGTCATTAATTATGATCGTATAGGAGCTCGTCACTTACTTTTTTATTGATGAGAATGGGATCATCCCTTTATAAACATCTTTGATGAAACCAGGAAGTTTATTTATAGGGATTGGCATATATTGCTTCATCATAGGGAAGGAGATCAGGAACTTTGTTTTGCTGAGACCATCTACCTAAGCTTTCTCATAGGATAACTGAGAACTTTTATATCATTGATAAACCTCAACCTCTTAATCATTTTGGTGGAGAGTGAGGAAGGAGTCTTGGTTTTGTTGTTCTTACAACCACTAAGGTGGTATGTTTTCAATATTTATTAAAAAAGCTAAAAATTATATATATATATATATATATATATATATATATATATCCATAGAATAGTTAATGAAACATTCTATAAATGAATATGCCATTGTTTTATTTTTCGGGTGTGAGTGGTTTTCCTAACTTTTCTCATCGCTTTAAATCGTGGGATTGGACTAAATATCAAGGACAGAGAATGCATCTCCCTTGGTTGTTATTGGGTGATTTTAACCAGGTTTTGCATTCTAAAGATAAAAAGGTAAGGTTTTTGACTTGAGGGCTGCGGACCAATTTAAGCAAGTTCTCTCATGCGTTCAATGGCTTGAGATTACTTCTAAAGGCCCTTTGCCAACTTGGCATAATCGTAGACAAGGAAAGGATTCGGTTTGGGAAAGATTGGATAGGGGTTTTTGCAATGCAAATTGGTTTTATTATTTCCCAAACTCTGACATTCAAATTCTTTCATTGGCTGCGTCTGACCATCCCCCCTACATTTTCGTCTAAGCTTGATTTTCTGAATAATTCTAAAATGTTTCGATTTGAGAATTTTTGGCCAAAGTTTCAGGATTGTCGGGCATTGGTGGTCAATACTTGGGGTTTGGTCAATGTGTCTAATCTTTGTTTGCAAATGGTTTAGAGATTAGATGCACTGAAAGAAGAACTAATTAGATGGAATATGCATGAAATTCGAAAAATTCAACAGCCAATCTGTTAAAACAAATGGTGGCCAATTTGCAAAGTAATCTTTCTTTGGAGAGTTCTCATCAATGGTGTGTGGACTTACGAACCCAGCTTGAGTTCTGGTATGAATGAGAGGATTCTTTATGGGCTCAAAAGGCTAAATTGAATTGGGCAACTAAAGGGGAGCGAAACACTTCCTATTATCATAATATTGTGAAAAGGAGTTCCCATAATTCCATTTCTCGTTTAAAGGATTCAAATGGTGCTTGGTTTCTGATTGGGCGGGTATTCATGACAGTTAATCATTTTAAAGATATCTATTCTGATTCTAGGGTTGTGGAATTCAATGACATTTTATCTTCGTTAGCAGTGTTGCCCATCCCCAAATTGTCATCGGATCATATTGATTGTTTGCTTGCTCCTTTCAACTGTCAGATGTGGAACTTGCTGTACAAGAGATGTTTGCTGAAGGTGCTCCGGGCCTGATGGATATAATGTTCGTTTCTTTCACCTTTTTTGGGATATTTTGAAAGGGTATTTGGCTTATGTTTGATCAATCTTGGCATTCTGGTTCCCTTCCGCCTGTTTATTATCACACGTTTATCTCGTTAATTCTGAAGGGTCTGGGGGTTCAGTGCATGTATGATTTCTGTCCGATTAGTCTATATAATGTTGTATACAAAATCTTTTCCAAGACACTTTGTAATCGGTTACGGACAATTCCTGGGGACATTATATCTGCTTTCCAAAATGCTTTTCTGAAGGACAGACTCATCTTGGAAAATGTGGTGATTACTGCAGAGATTCTTAAGAAGCTGAAATCTATTCGAGGTAAACAAGGATGGTGTGCTATCAAACTTGATTTTAGGAAGGCTCATGATAAGCTCTAATGGCGTTTCTTGAGGGCTATTTTGATAACTATGAATTTTCTCCTTCCTTGGATTAATTTGATTATGTCCTTTGTTTCTTCGGTTAATTATCAAATTCTTATTAATGGGTCTCCTTCTGTGTCTGTCCTCCCTTCCTGTGGTCTTCGGCAAGGCGATCCATTATATCCGTATTTATTCTTCTTAGGCCCTAATGTTTTGTCCCGTATGATTTTGAAAGAACAGGTTGCTGGTCATTGGAGGGGTATCCGAATAGCTAGAGGATCCTTTCAGGCTACCCATTTGTTGTATGCTGATGATTCGGTGTTATTTTCTAAAGCTGACGCATCCTCTATATCCAACGTAGTTAAGGTCCTACATGACTATGCTACTTTATAAGGTCAGAAGATTAATCATTCCAAATATTTGATGATATTTTCCCCTAATGTTCCTCATAGTCTTAAATTGAATCTCGCTCAGATGATTGGTATTAAGTTTGCATATCCTTTTGGCAAATATTTGGGTGTTTATGTTGATATAGGAAGGTCTAAGAAGCGGATTTTTGATAGATTCTAAGCTTGCTTCCTGGAAAGGTGCTTTGTTATCTCAGTGTTCTCCTCTTCGGTGGTTTATCCTCATTTTTTCCATCTCCTTCCTCGCCATTTAAGTCATAAGATTAATATGATATTGGCTAATTTTTTCTGGGTGCAATCTAATATGAAGAAAAAATATGCATATGCTTCGGTAGGACCAAGTTTGTTTACCGAGGGACAAGAGAGGCTTAAGAATTAAAGATATCTTTTGTTTTAATCAAGCGCTGGTTGCTAAGAATGTATGGCGATTGTTTCAGGCTCCTTGTTCACTACAAAAAAAAAGGATATTTTGTAGCAGTGAAATTGTAGCGGTTATAATTAACCGCTAAAAATATTAACATTTGTAGCGGTTTTAACAAAAACCGCTACACATTTGTAGCGGCAAACTACGCGCCAAGTGGCACGTGAGATTTGTTGCGTTTTTTATAGCGGTTACCTAGGTAAAACCGCTACCAATAAGGCACGAATTTCTCGCCAAATATTG
The DNA here is from genome assembly GCA_963242795.1 of Inga leiocalycina. Classification (NCBI taxonomy): domain Eukaryota; kingdom Viridiplantae; phylum Streptophyta; class Magnoliopsida; order Fabales; family Fabaceae; genus Inga; species Inga leiocalycina. Next base: position 48,369,049 of record OY725324.1, read on the forward strand.
TAGCGGTTTAGTTATAGCGGTTAATAAATTAAAACCGCTATAGTTTTCGCGTATTTTGGCGTGGTTGCTAGGTTATAAACGCTACAGAATTTCAAAGGTCCCAAATTTGTAGCGGTTACATACCATAACCGCTACAAAACTTTGTGATATGTAGCGGTAATATTAGAACAGCTACAAAGTTTAGCCGCACCTAAGTTATTTGTAGTGGTTTATGTAGCGGTTTTTTGAATAACCGCTATAAAAGTTCTGCCTATATAAACTCTCCTCCCCCCTTCATTTCTCCGTTTGCTCATTTTGTTTCTTGAAGTTCTTAGTGTTTTCTTTAGATTTGAGCGTTCAGACGTCTGTGAAAGAGTTTTTGCTGCAGTATTTCTTGGTATTTGTACTTGAGGTAAGGAGATAAGACTTATTTTATTTATATTTATATTTTTATTATATTTTTGCATAATAATGTGACTAAAATAATTTTTTTTGAATTTTCACAGTTGATATGGCTTTGAGAGAAGATAGGGGGAAGGCGCCTGAGGTCCCCAGACCGATTTTGTGGGGTGGTGGCAGCAGCAGAGTAAGGGCCAGAGGGAGGGGGCAGCGCGGAGGGAGGGCGACCTCGGCGTTTCAGCCCATCCCCCACAGGAGTCGCCCCTACCATAGACACCGCAGACGATCCCACCAGAGGTGCCTGAGTTTGGGGGGCAGATATCAACATCGAGGACTACGACGAGGAAGATTTTGAGATCCCGATTGGGCTCAGGGAGATAGAGCAATTCCTCGATGAGGAGGAGGCTCAGGAGCAGAACAACCCACGAGGGTCATCTTCGCGGTCCACTGGGTTTGAGGTGCAGGTCCAAGGTAAATAATTTTTTTATTTAATAAATTATTTATTTAAATTTGAAATGTTAACTTTGAATTATAATTTATCTAACATGGGGTAAATTGTGCAAATGAGCAGGGGAACGTGTCGACAAGGAGGCTGGACGTGGCCGGTCTGAACAGCATGGATCGGACACTGTGAGTTATAGTGCCGGGGAATGAGGGCACAGACCAGCCCATCGACAATGGGGATTGCCTGTTCAACCACTTCCTGAACGACCTGGGCGCGAATTGGATGTGGTTCCCCCTACACATCAGGACGTGGAGGCACGTTCTAAAGGGGCCGAAGGACCAGGCTTGGGAGGAGGTGGTTCAGGTAATTAATAGTATTAAATTAATATTTTTTGTAATTAATTAATAGGAGGAGGTGGCTTGGGAGAACGTTCTTCTTTATTTGCCAAAGTTATGCGTCCTAAATATCTCTCAGACATAGAGGGATGGAGTCATTATTCCTCGATCTGTTGAATCTCATATTTGGACGGATTGTAAATCTGTTGCTAATTTAATTCTGGGTAGATTGAAATGTAAAGTGGGCTCGGGGTTTTAGAGTAGTTTATTTAGCCCCCTTTGGTGTCCAATTGCATATGTCTTCCCAGTTTTGTTATCTTCTGTGGGGGACCTTATTCTGCATGATGTAGGGTTATGGAATAAGTCTGTATTATGTCATTTATATGAGTGGGCGGTGGCCAATCTAATTATGGATGCTCCTTTTTTAGGTCTTAATGTCGCTGATGTTTTGGTTTGGATGGGTAATGTAGCTAGTTATCGGCTACGAGTCCAGAATCAGGTGGCTTCTTCTGTTGGTCCTCATATTACTTTGGTTGGTCGACTATTGTTTGGAATCCTATGAAGAGGAAGAAACATGGTGTCTTTGTGTGTGGAGTTGACATATTTTGATGTGGTTGTCTTCAGAAGGATGCGGCAGCAATTTCCCTTGGGCAAGGGTGGTTTTTGATGGACTATGAGGTTGTTTAGAAATGCCTTGATGTTTATTCTTCATCATGTAGACGACCACGCACAACTAGACGAACAAATGAACAACGGAAATCACGAGCAACCTGGAAGGATCGAAACAGATGATCTGAGTCGCGTCCAAGGACACTGTCCTATAGAGTTATTCTACGACCAACAGTAGAGAGGAAGCGGCACTCCCCAAGTTTAAATAGACCCTTCTTGATATAATTAAGGCAACAGAACTGGCGGAAGGATATGGTAACAATAGTCAGAAAATATTGAACAGAGGAGAAGAGATAAGAGCAAAAATTGTACTGAGCACTTGCACTTCGTTCGTGTCCTTTTATAAGCACGTTCCCAAAGAGTCATCGGTCACAATTCAACTCGGACAACGCGTCCCTTGAGACCGGATATATAGCCACCATCGAATAGGAAAGTCTACATGCCAACAATGGAAAAAGGTGTCCGATAAAGCGTCTGACCATTGGCAAATTTCAGTCGTGAAGGGTCACAAATTTTGAACCCCAAAATACAACAACTTTTCGGTAAGCCTAAATAAATATTATTTTTATTATCTAAAAAATAATATTTCCGATGAGCAAAAATATTTTACAAAAAGTGCCGGTATCACATATTTATTCACTCACAGGGGGAAATCGCCGGATTTCAACTATGTTTACCTTCCGATGGCCCGTTGTTGTGCGCGCGAGCCCACCACTTCTCTAGACCTCTTTACAAGCCCAAGATAGTATAATGATATATATATATATATATATATACTAGTGACCTCTTATTCTCAAACAATGTGGGACTACCTTCTTTGACACACCCACTCAAACACTTATATTTCACAACACATCACTCTATCTTTTCTGATCCTGCTGGTTATTCCATTCGGATTGGAGTTTTCTTTTTTTGTTTTTTTTTTTTTTTTGACCTGGTTCGGATTGGACTTTCCAAGTCTTCATATGCTGCGGTCTTACAGGGCTGTGTCATGTCCTCAGGATAGTGTTGTTTTGGTATCTGATGTAAAATTTTGTTGCCTACTTTTGCCTCTTGTTCTTTTTCCTTGGTTGTATTATGACTTCTTTTAGTGTTCGTTTGGAAGAGCTTATTTTTGTCCAAAACGTGCTTATAATTCGTGATTCACGGTATACGAGGTAAGTATGTGAGAGGAGTTTTTTCTCGGCTTGCGTAATAAGTGCGCTTTGACTGTTCAAAACGCTATCACAAACACCCACTTAATGTCTTCGTAATGGTTATAGCCCAAAAAAAAAAGGTGTAAGGCTTAAAAAGTAAAGATTCCAATGGCCCCACTTGCTTTCTAATCACAGTTTTAATTGGGGTAGGTTCATCCCCTTCTTGTCTAAAAAATACAGAAAGAAAGTGAGATATCAAGAAGTTTCACGTGTTTTTTAGCAAGACATGTCACTTTCAACGTCACGGGAATCTCTATCACTTTTGCCAAAAATTTAGATTTGCAGTCATTTGTTCAATGCCACTGTGTTTATATATAAACCACTTATAAATCGGATACTAAGAAATATGTTAAATTAATAAAATTTTCTACATTTGTTGTTATTAATTTTTTTTTATTTCTCTACTTTACTAATAATTTTCACACCTCTTTTTTTTCTTTTTCTCTTTCCAATAGAAATTAAATAGGGATAAAATTGAGAAAATGTCATTAAGTATTCTACAAGTGACGTATATTTTAAACTAAACTTCTTTCTTACTAGTTACTTATATTTAGGCACATAGTAGTATTTTACATGGAAAAAATCATACGTGCTATGCGTTTCTCCCTCTGTTCCTTTTTATAATATAGGATTAATCGAATTGCATTGTTCAAAAAGATAGTTAAAATGAAAGTGAAATAAATATGTAGAAAATGAATTTTGTTTTCTAAAAATGCCCTTATTTGTGTGGAAGAGATATAATATGTTATAGTGAGTTCTTTAGTCAAATATGATATGATTAAATGCAGTAGTGGTGAGTAATTTTTATAATTAAGTGAGGGTGAATTTGGGATATTAAAAACAACTTATCACACATCCCCTAATCCTATCTTACAAAAAGAACATGGCATACTCAAAAATTCTACTTTATAAAAAGGAACTGGGAAGTAAATTACATATTTGCCTTTCATTCAAATAATAATAGGGAGAATTCTAAAAAAATACCATTTGAACTTCAAAATCCCATTGATAAGAAATATAATCAGATTGACAAAAAGAGTAATGGAATTACCAACACAAGTTCTTGTCAAATCACCAATTTATGATTTTGAAATTCAAGTGATATTTTTCTAGAATTCTCCCATATTAGTATATTAGATAAATTTATTATCTGACTCATATATTAAAGAAAATAAGCGTACCACTTGAGGTGGGCTAACTTTGTCTTCTATGAGACCATCAAAAAATGCAAACAACGTTTCAAAATAACGTATCATCCTTTTACATACACACTGTGGATCAAGCACGCGAAGAACTGGGAAGAAGTCCACTAAATTAGGCCTTCTGGCTTCCTCCATGATACCCCATATAATATCCTTAAACTCTTGAGACTTATTAAAAGTATGAAGAGCCGAATCCATTGAGAAAAAAGTGTCCGATATGGAATTAAGAATGTGGTAAAAACAGCATCGCCAATATCCAAAGCTTCATATTTTCTTCAGAATTCACTTACATAATTTACCATTTCTTTGAGCTTTCTTTGACGAAGACTTTGTGTTGAGTCAATCTTCTGAGAGGAAAACACTTCAATGGCACAAATTCTTTTGAGGACTCTCATCAATTGAGACAAAGGAGACATTCATGCAACTAAAAATTGATCATGCAGGTCAAGTGCCCTAATGGTATCTGGGATTGTTCTAAAAGAGAAGGCATGGTCCTTTTTCTGCAAAACTTCGTTGGCCACTTGTGGAGAGAAGAAATAACTATGATGGTTGTTCTTCCTAACTTAACAGACCTAACAAGATTAAAAGTTCTTGAGAGATTAGCAAGTGATTGATGAGGCGAATACGTTGTATTAGCTATATATATGATTTATTAGTAGAATTAGGTCACTAATCAACCAGTGACAGTCTTTTATTTTAGGATAGAATGTTCCAATTCCGTCACTAAATTCCATTGTTAATCCACTATTTTTCTTAGATATATATATATAATATAATATAAAAGTGAATACATATTACTTTAACTATGAACCAATCTTGAGTGGGTTGGATTTTCTTTCTCTCGAATAGTGTGCATCCTTCTTTGCTTCTCTTATGGGTGATCAGAACCACCGGAAGCTCCCACCGGACCGGCCGTCGGACGTCCTATCTACTGGAAGTAAAAAAAACGAAGAATGAATCTTCTTTACAAGTTTCTATGGACATTCTAATGACAAAAGAAGCATCTCCCGAGAGCGATATTCCCATGGATCATGAGGAGTATGGTCAGGGGAGGAGTGATAAAGTTCAGGGGGTCAATGTATCTTACAAGGACTCATTGCTTGGATTTAATGGAGTTGCAAATGGTGGCGATTTCTCAAGAGATGAGGATTTACTGTCTGATGTAATAAATATGGATTGGGATATGCCAGAACCTTCTGAGGAAGTTCTGGCTCTAATGAAGGAGCATCCAGTAGTCTCAGTGACATTAGAAGAATATAATGAATGGTGTAGGCCATGGAATGCAGCGCTCATTCTCACTGTATGGGGGAAAAAGTATAATGTTTATACGTTGAAAGCTCATCTCAGCCGGATTTGGAACACTCCACACTTTGATATTGTGGACATGCCTAATAATTATTTCCTGGTGCGTTTCTTACAGAGAAAGGGGTGGGGGCAGCTGTATCAAAAAGTGTTATACGAAGGTCCCTAGGTTGTGCAACAGCACTCTATTTTGGTCCAAAAATGGTCTCCCCATTTTGACCCATTTAACAATCCCCTTGGAAGGATAGTGAATTGGGTAAGGATCCCGAATATACCAATACAGTGTTACAACAGGGAATTCATTACTAGACTAGGAAACTACATAGGGAAAACAATGAGGGTTGATTTACTTACACCGACGTCTACGCCTGTTGAATCAACGAGGATTGAGAGGGGGAAATATGCTAGGATCTGCGTTGAACTTGACTTACAAAAAAAGCTCATCTCCAGAGTGATTGCGGCTCACGCGGTGTACCAAGTGGAATATGAAGGTCTTGGGTTGATTTGTTTCTCTTGCGGTCGGTATGGGCATCGAAAGGATAGATGCCAATGGTCCTATAGTGAGGCGACTCAACCAGATTTGGAGCAAGAGGCTTCACGGTGAGGCAGGCGATGATGGTGTATAGGCCAGGTCCGACGATGGTGAAGCCGAGTGTAGAGGAGAAATTTGGGGAGTGGATGATTATGGGTAGTGCAAGGAAAACCCAACCCGTTCGAGGGCAGCATCACGGCGGGAGGTTGTCGGAGCAGGGTAGCCGAGCTCAGGTTCCGATCGGCCATGGTGGAGGTCGGTCGTTCTCGAGATTCACAACTCTAGCGGATCTGGGTGACGCTAGCGGTATGGCGGAGGAGGAGCAGGGTCAGAGCATCATGACGCATCGGGCTCAGCATAGGGGCGAGACGGAGATGATCGCGTGTCCAGAGGTAGAGGTGAGGGCTGGTTCAGTGAGTGGATACCACAAAGATGTCGTTGGGAGCGGGGATGATGGTCCAGCACAGCAAAGGAGAGGAGTGATTAATAATAAAGGAAAAGGAAAGGATCATATGAAGAGCAATGGGCCAAAAGAAGGAAGCAAGGCCCAAGGTCCAAAATTGGGCTATGAAGGAAAGGGAATGGAGAGGAGATTGGTTGGGTCTTCTAGAAGTAGTATGGGTCGTAGGGAACACTTGGTTGTAGGTGGATTTATTAGCCAATTGGACTCTAATGTGGTGATTGCAAAACAAAATGTTGAGGGCCAAAACCATCAATCTAATTTATTGATAGAAGGACCCAAGGACAATGCCAACAATTCTCACAATGCTTTTATAAGAGGAAAAGGTGAGCATAGTAGTGGTGATGGCCAATGAACATCTCTTATATTACCCCCATTGTTCGAGGATGATATTGGAGATGATTTTATGGAGGCAAATATGAGTACAATGGATTTAATTAATCTGGTAAGACATGGCACAAGAAGTCAAACGTGTAATACCCCGAATTTTGAGACTCGAGGCTAGAGAATAAGCCTGAGATTAGTGGATTGCTAAGCCCCGGTTTAGCAAGATCCCAAATTGTGATTAAGGGTTAATGACTCCAAAAGTGGATGTGGTTAGTGATAAATAACCCTTTTGGAGAATATGAAGTGATTTGACACTCGAATGTGATTCGTGTGTGGTTTGAGCAACGCCGAAACCCTGTATTTGAGTTTAATTGTGGATTAACATCCAAATTGACTTAGAATAGAGGGAAGAATTGAATGGGGTATTGTGTTGGAAATGGTGTCATAGTGTATTTTGATTTCATTGAAATTGGTTTGGAACTTTGGAATGGAAATGTTGCAATGTTAGGTTTTGAAATGTGAATTGTGTTGACATGTTGAGATTGTTGTGAAAACATGTCAATGAGATGTGAATTTGATTGATTTGGTGTTTCCAATGGATTCCTTGTGAAAATTTATGTGGGAATGATTTTGGTATGAAAATGGAACCATTGGAAGCAAAGATGCAAAATCTGAAATTCTGTCCAGTGAAACTCTATTCTGGGCAGTCTTCTCGTGTGGATGTTTTTACTAGGCAAATGATGTCAGAAAATTATGAAACTTTCCAGTCTTAAATTTCACATCCGAAGCTTCAAGGTGGACATATAATTTGTGTCATTTAGTTTTGGGAACTGGGAGATATCACTGTCCAAAGTTTGAGGTCGAAAATGGACTCTGTTTTGGGACAGTGATGAAATTTGTGCAATTCTGGAATTTTGTGGTGATTTATAGTAATGGAAAATATTTTTCTAGTAAAGAGGACTTAAATACCTTTCATTTGGCTTTGGAATCACCTCATTTCGATTTTTCTAGAATTATTTATGATTTTTCAAAGTTTGGGCAGAAAATCTGCCAGAAAATCCGAAAATGGAAATTATGACATCATCTCAACAAAAGATGACATCATCATAGGATATGTTATTAAACGGTTTTTTCCTTCTTCCTCCTCATTTCTGACGCTGAGAACAGCTGAAATAGAGAGAGAGCATATGGGATCTTTAGAGAGAGAAAGAGGAAGAAATCTCGTAAGGTAAGCCGATTTCTCCGACGATCTAGCTCCTAACGCGTATAACTCAGATCCTAAGCTACTCCTTTATGTTCTTTAAGCTTTGGAAGCTCCTCTTTTGGTGTTTTGAAGTTAGGGTTTTCAGCCACAAGAAGGAAAAGCTAGTGGGAGCTTGAGGTAACTTCCAAACTCTTGTATATTGACTATTCTGGCTGTTGTGGGCAATTTAATCGGTGAAATTTCGCCGGATTGCCATTGGTTGTAAAAATGGAAAATGGGTTTCCCTAGGGGTTATGCTGCCCAAATTGATACTAAATGGTAGTTTTAACCTAATGGAATAGTCAATAAAGTGGTTAGGAGTAGAAATGAACGTGTTTACGGAGCCGAAACCGAAAAACCCTGATTTTCCCTAGAAAACCCATATATTTCGGTCTGGGCTATAAATGGGTCTTAGAGTTGGATTTTCAATGATTTGATGATTCCATTGAGTTCAGGACGGAAAATTAGGTGGGGTTACAGTTGGGCACTTTTTCGGAAAAGGCCGAGAAAGCATAATTACGGAAACGCCCCTAAAACCCTAAAAGTAGGGCTGCCAAGGGCAATTTCGTAATTTGACATTGAAGTTGATAATTCTGAGTCCGGAAATGGATTCCTTGGGCGAAAATATGTCAGAATAGCCCATGTCAAAATTTCAAGAAAAGTACAGCCGGACCGGGAACGGCGGGGCCGGGCCGGGTCCCCGGGGGTATTTTAGTAAATTTTCAATATAGCCTCATATAACCCCCAGAAACACTATGGAAGTGTCTAAATGGTACATTTGACATTGTAGGATCGAATGTGAAGCCCCGAGTTGCTGGCACGCAAATCGGGGAGAAAAGACTGGAGGTAGGGGACTTACCTTACTTGCATGTATTTGATATCTTTACTTGTGTAGTGATGTATGTGATTGCTTTACTTGATTGTGTATAGCATATTTGAATAAATGAAGCTCTGTTTCTGTTTTGCTGTGGCCATAGTTTTGTTACATGAAACATTGAGCATACAGAAATGTCATTATGTGGCATGCATCTAGATAAAGCTAACATGTCATACACATAGCATCTATCATGCATGCATTATGGTATCTGTTTCCTACTGAGATTCTCTCGAATCTCACCCTCCCCTACCAACAATTTAGACAGGGCAAGTGGCTCGTGGAGGGAGCAGCTAGGACTCTTTCGAGATGAGATTGTGTAATCCCCATTTGAAGAATTGTAATGGGCAATTTTGCCCTGTGTATCTTTAGCGAAGGTATGTACCCGGGATTGCTGGGATGATTAAGTTGTGCACTCTGATATTTATATGAATGTGATTTATCTTCGCGTAGTAATTGTATTCGAATTGTGAATATGAGACCAAGTTTATAAATGATTTCAAAAAGTATTCGTGAAAACCCCGTCATGTGATGGGTTAGTAAATGTTATTTGATTATTATTGGTCTCTATTTCATTTTAATCGCGTATTTTGGATATAATTACGGAGGGGGTTACAAAACGGCTCTTGGTGATAGGTAAATTTTTGCCTTTGTCACATATGATTTTATGTTAATATGATAATTGCTTCTTGGAACTGTAAAGGTGCTGGGAATAGAGCTTTTCCTAACACCGTGAGAACTTTAGTGAAAAGTCATGATATTGATATTCTGTGTCTTATTGAAACTCGTATTAGTGGTAAGAGGGCTGAAGCGGTTAGTAGGAAATTGGGGTTTACAAATTGGATTAGACTAGAGGCCACTGGCTTTGCAGGGGGCATTTGGATTTTTTGGGATGATAATAATAGTCATGTGGATTACCTTTCCTCTTCCACGCAATTTGTTCATTGCAAGTTGTTCGATAAGCGAACAAGCGATTCCTTTTTTGGGACTTTTGTTTATGGGGAGACAGGGAGTAATGGACGAGAAAGGCTGTGGTGCTCTTTGCAGGACATTGCAAATGAGATGAATGATGCTTGGCTGGTTATTAGGGATTTTAATGCTTTCTTGGCTCCAGCAGATAAGGTGGGGGGTGCTGAACCTTCTATTAGAGCTATGAAACAGTTTTCGGATTGTGTCAATAATTCAAATCTGTTGGAAATTCCCATTGTGGGCGAGCGATTCACCTGGGAAAAATAAGGAGTTAAGGAAAGACTAGACTGGGTGTTTGGTAACCTTATGTAGGAATTAAAACATCCTCAAAGTAAGGTTTTCCACAAATTAAGATATAAGTCTGACCATAGGGTTGTGCTCGTCTCGGACGGAGCGGCCCCCGTGTTTCAGTTTGTCAAGCGTCGTTTCAGTTACCATCCTGCGTGGGCTTTGGAAGACAGTTTCTCTAAAGTCGTGGCTAATTCCTGGGAAAATAGAAATTGGGAACAGGGAAGACTAACATTCAAAACTGAGGCTACTGATTGAAATTCGAATGTTCTGGGCAGTCTTCCTAAGAAAAAGTTAAATCTTCTCAAAAGATTGGAGGGTATTGATAGGGCTAGACGAGATAATCTTTCTAATGGTCTCTTTAAACTTGAGAAAAAGCTTTGGCAGGAATATAGCAAGTTGTGTGCACAAGAGGAACTCATTTAGTACCAGAAGTCTAGGAGCAAGTGGCTTGCTTGGGGTGATCGAAATACTAGCTTCTTCCATTCCTCTGCCATGATTAAGAAAAAGAAACAGCGCATTGAGGCTATTCAAGATAATGAGGGAAACTGGGTTACTGAACAAGATAGCTAGAGACAGATGGCTGTGGACTTTTTTAGAGATCTTTACACCAAAGATAACCGAGTTTCTGACTCCAGGGATTGGGTTGCGCACTTTCCACCACTTCAGGACAGAGATGATGAGTTGATTCACAAGGAAGTGGATGACATTGAGATTAAAAATGTCGCTTTTATGATGGGCGCTTTAAAGGCTCCTGGGCCGGATGGTATGCAGGCGCACTTTTTCCAAACACAGTGGGAGCATATTGGGGATAAGGTTTGTACTCTTATTCGTGAAATATGGCACAATCCAGGGAAAGTTTGAGATATCAATCAATCTCATATCGTGCTCATTCCTAAGATTGATAACCCTATGACTATTCGGGACTTTCAGCCTATCTCTCTTTGCAATGTCATCTTCAAAATTATCACGAAAATGATCGCATAAAGGATGAAAAGGGCGATGCAATATCTGGTTCAACCTCAGCAGTGTGGGTTTATTGCTAGCCGTCAAAGTAGTGATAATGTTATTATCGCGCAAGAAGTTATTCACACAATGAGGAGCCGGCATAGGAAAAAAGGAATGGTGGCCATTAAAGTTGATATGGAAAAAGCCTATGATCGGCTGGACTGGAATTTTATCCAGTCCACTCTCGTAAGTGTCGGGTTGAAAGAAGAAATGGTGAATCTCATTATGGCTTGCACCTCTTTGGTGTCAATGAAAGTTTTATGGAATGAAGTTGAATCAGCCGCGTTTCGACCGACACGAGGGGTTCGCCAGGGTGACCCCCATAGTCCTTATTTATTTGTCCTATGCATGGAACGTTTAGGACATTTGATAAATAGGGAAGTGCAGGAGGGAAATTGGAAGGGCCTTCGTTTTAACAGGCATACCCCGGTCATTTCTCATTTGTTCTTTGCAGATGATCTTCTCTTGTTTGGTGAAGCTACCATGGATCAGATTGATGTGATGAGAGACACAATGAAGGCCTTCTGAGGTTTCTGGACATCAAATTAATTTGGTAAAGTCGAAAGTTTTCTTTTCCAGAAATGTGCACTTTAATCGAGCCGTTGAAATGAGCCAATATCTTGGGGTTGGGCTCACGAGTGATATTGGTAAATACCTTGGGATCCCTCTGATTCATCATCGTATTACTAAGGCTATTTTTTTCCCTATAATACAGAGGGCAAAGAACAGGTTATCCAACTGGAAAGGAAGATTACTTACTATGGCAGGAAGGGTTGTTCTAATCAAGTCTGTCTTGTCAGCTTTGCCCAGTTATCATATGCAAACCCATGCTTTTGCCCAAAGGTATTTTGAAAGAATTGGAAAAAGCGAGCCGTAATTTCCTTTGGAATCAAGGGCAGGGAGGTAGGAAAATGCACCTCATTTCTTGGGATCAGATCAAGCAAAATAAAGAGGATGGGGGCTCGGTATTAAAAACCTTCAATGACAAAATAAGGCTTTTGTTATGAAGCTTTGCTGGGGTCTACTTACCAAAACTGATCACCTTTGGGTTTGGTGTGTGCGAGGAAAATATGGATGTGAAAATGGTGACTATCCAATGGTCTGTAAGAAACAAAACTCTTCGAGTGTGTGGCGTAGTGTTTCCACTGTCTGGGACACATTCTACCAAGGAATTGGTAGGATCATGAAGAGTGGATCTACGACTAATGTTTGGTGGGACTTGTGGACTCCACTTCAGGAGCCATTAATCCATTTTGTTGAGAGTAATTTCCACATATTGAATCCAAGTGCCAAGATTATGGACTTTATGTTGGAAAATGGTACGTGGAACAATAGCAAGTGGAAAGAATTCCTCCCACAATGGGTCATTAATATCATCACTCGGATTGAACCTCCATGTGGGCATGGGGATGATCCTTTCTGTTGGAGAACTGCTTCAGATGGTAATTTTAGTGTCCGTGCTGCTTACACCTTTTTGTCTGGCCAAAGGGATCGCCATCGGCCGAGCCTGTGGAAGAAAGTGTGGAAGTTATCCGTACCAGAGAAAGTAAAGATGTTCCTATGGTAGGTTATTCATAAGAGATTACCTACCAATTCACTCAAAGCTAGGAGAGTGTTGTCAGCTAGTGAGGAGTGCCCATTTGAGTGCCACCAATCAGAAACTATTTTGCATATTCTCCGTGATTGTGAGATAGCGAGAGAAGTTTGGTTACATTTTCTTTCTCCTAACTCTCGGTTTAGATTTTTTCGCTCTGATTTGCAGGTATGGCTTAAGGAGAATATGTCAATCCCATTGGGAAAGACGTATTTTCAGCGTTGGCCCTGGATTCAAAACTTCAGTATTATCTTAGGATATTATGGAAGAACATATGTCAGGGTGTCATGGAAGGAATTCAGCTTCAGGCAAATGAAATCATTCATGGCATTATGTATCAGCTTATGGAGGTGAAGCATGTGAGGTTCTCCCTTCAGGATGAAGATAATACCAGATGGAAGCTGCCACCGGAAGGATGTGTGCGGTTGGATACAGATGGGTAAGTCAACAGCCAGTAGGAGGCAGCGTGTGGAGGAGTGATTCGAGACACCAGGGGTAATTGGGTTCTTGGATTCTAGAGGAAGCTGGGGTTTGTTCCGTCGACTACCGCGGAACTCCTTGCTTTACAGATGGGGCTGCAGTTGTGTAAGCAATATGGATTTCAGAAGATCGTTGCTTACACAGATTCTCTAGAGGTGTATCAGCTTATCCTACGAGACAGTGGTCTTAGTCACCCGTACAGGTCTGTGATTAATGCAATGAGAGATTTGGTTTATTCCGAATGGGACACTGAATTGAGATATGCACCGAGAGAAGCAATTAGATGTGCTGATTTCCTGGCTCGAGATGCGCAGCATCTTCTTCAGAATATGGTAGTTTTACCAGTTCCTCCTTCTGGATGTATTTCCATTATTAGGGAAGATATTAGTCCCACCTTTTGAGGTTTATGTTGACTTGTAGTCTGTAATTTCCAAGCTAGCTTGGCCACTCTTTATTCAAAAAAAAAAACTATGAACCAATCTTGCTCAGTTTAATAATTGGGCCAAGTTTCCAAACATTTGGTATAATTAATTCAAAATCTTAAAATTGTGGTGATATATGTATCATCATAACAGAACACACACACTCTCTCTCTTATAAGTTCCATAATAGAAGGAAGGCTTATTCTTTCCACATGCCCACATTCACTACCATATGTAATTCTCCCATTAGAAATATTACACATATTGTAAATAAACATTACCACTTCTTCTATGCTTCCCCAAAATATGAAATTAGCATCTAAGTTTGGATGGGAATAACCTTGAGAGGCATGGCCTTGTGTAAGCTAATACCATATATCTCACTCATATCCATGTCTTCAACCTTCAGCCCATCAGCGAGCTTCCAATCAAAATGATACAAAAGAGAAGCCAACACAATGTGGACAGTCCTATCAGCCAAAGGCAATCCAGGGCAAATCCTTCTACCAGCTCCAAAAGGAATGAGCTCAAAATCATGCCCGTTAAAATCAATTTTATTATTATTCTCCAAAAACCTTTCAGGCTTGAATTGCTTTGGATCATCCCATACACTTGGATCTCTTCCAATAGCCCATGCATTTATAAGAACTTGTGCATTTTTGGGAACCACAAAGCACCCACCACATAACTCTGCTTCAGCATCTGTTTTATGGGGTACCAGAAGTGGAAGTGATGGGTGTAAACGCATCGTTTCTTTCACTACTGCTCTCAGAAAAGGAAACTTAGAGATATGAAACTCCTCAAGCTGTTCGCCTTCAAAAATGGAAGCTTTCAGTTCTTCTTTGACTTTTTTCAATTTTTCTTGGTTGCGCACTAACTCTGCCATTGCCCATTCTATTGTGCTTGACGTTGTGTCAATCCCAGCAACAAATAAATCCTAATAAAAATTTGTCTTTAATTAGCCAAATAACCAATAAATTAGAAAATGATATACGAATGAATCAATTATCAATTAGTTTAAATATGTAGAAACATTTTATTTTGATCAAGCACCGTAACCAACGCAACGGAATCTTATTTAGTGGAATTACAAACATTAGCTGACATCTATAAAATGTTTAAAATAGGGGAAAACTGCCTCTAACTCTATACTGGTTATGTTTGGTGCCTTAATTTTGTAAGGTACATTTTTTTCCCAACAATCATAAGGCATCTTTTTAGTCATAACGTTGTTAATCTTAAATAATGGTTTCTTGCGCCCCTCAATATTATTTAAAAAAATAAAATTATAAGTTTAACATATTAATTAATATGTTAGCATTTTTTTAATGTTTTGTCACTATTTAAAATTTTAATGCATTTTTTTTTTGCTAATAAAACTAATTAAGTGTCAAAATTAAAGATCTAGAAAGAAATTTCATAAAGTAAGGCTAAAAATAAAATCTAACTAAAACTTAAAAGGTTAAATTTACACTTAAAATCTACACCATGCTTAAAATTTATATCATGCAAAGCTAAAAATTTTAGGTATACACATATATGTGTGTAAATTACACTTAAAAGTTAAAACTATATCTTATTTTAATAGGGGAGCTAAAACATCCCCTGAACATTAATAGGGAAACTTTCAAGAAAATATCATTTAAAATTTCAAATTTCAAATCAATAATTTAATAAGAACTTAAGTTCTTAATCTTATTACTCTTATTTTTAATAAAATTAATTTAAAATTTTAAAATTTAAATGATTTTTTTTTTTTTAAGAATTTTCCAATAACGCATTCAAAAAAGCAGGGCGGCTGCAAAGATAAGTAATAAGATTCCAATGGCCCCACATGCTGTCAAATCTAAGTCTTATCCGGGTAGGTTCATCTCCCTTCCTGATACCTCACTTTCAAAGTCATGAAAATTAAATCTCTTAAACTTTCGTCTTTTCATGCTTTATGTTAATTCAAATATCTGCTTTTCATTCAAAAAAAAATATAATATGTTAGATAAATTTATTATCTGACTCTAATTAAGATCGTAGAATACTCACAAAAAATTTGGCAAGAGAAAAAGGACACTCACCAAAAATAAGTGTAACACTTGAGATCGGCTAACTTGTGGATTCTCTTTGATCATAAGCTGCAATAAAGAGTCCAAAACATCATTGAATCTCCTGGATTCCATTTCTGATCCTCTAAATTGCAACCTCTCTTCAATAAGACCATCAAAAAATGCAAACAGCTTTTCAAAATAACAGATCATCCTTGCACGTGCACGCTGTGGATCAAGCACACGAAGAACTGGGAAAAAGTCGACTACATTAGGCCTTCCAGCTTCCTCCATGATACCCCATATAACATCCTTAAACTCTTGAGACTTACTAGAAGTATAATGAGCCAAATCCACTGTGAAAAAAGTGTTTGATATGGAATTAAGAACTGTGGTAAAAACAGCATCTCCAATATCCAAAGCTTCACCTTTTCTGCAGAATTCACTTACATGATTTACCAACTCTTTGAGCTTTCTTTGACGAATACCTTGTGTTGAGTCTAGCCTCTGAGAGGAGAACACTTCAGTTGCACAAATTCTTCTGAGGACTCTCCATTGAGACAAAGGAGGCATCCATGCAACTGAAATTTGATCATGGTCAAGTGCCCTAAGGGTATCTGGAATTGTTCTAAAAGAGAAGGCATGGTCTTTTTTCTGCAAAACTTCTTTGGCCACTTGTGGAGAAGAAATAACTATGGTGGTTGTTCTTCCTAACTTAACAGACATAACGGGTCCATAAGTTCTTGAGAGATTAGCGAGTGATTGATGTGGCAGAGTGCCAAGTTCTAAGATGTTTCCTATGATAGGAAGAGGACGTGGGCCTGGTGGCTTCTTAGCAGATTGGGTGCTTCTGGTGTTAATGATGAAGCAAAAGGTTAAAAAGATGAAGGATATTAGCGGCAAAAGTGTGAGCTGATCCATTTCTGTATGGCTGCCTTTTGCTTTATCCTCCCTCTGGCTCATCCTGCTTTATAGCAAGCGAAGGATGATTTTTAATAAATAGCGTGATGTTATCATGCCGGCCGGGTCAAGGGCAAGAATGCAAGTGGGATGCTTTTGTTTTCTTTAATAGTGCACAAATATTGAAAGTGAAATATATAGTACTCTTTGAACAAAAAAATATAGCGTAATCCGGTCCTAATTATAAGATAAAGTTGATTTTTTTAGAGAAATTAAGGAAGTTAATTAAATTATTTTAGAGTATTTTTATTTTTTTTCTTCAAATTAATTAGTTTGACTAATTAATTAATATATAATATAAGGATACATAATATATGATATGATTAAGTAACTTATTTAGCTTCATTAATTTCTCCAAAAAACGTCAACTTTATCTTATAATTAGGACAAGAAATAATAAGATCTTAGAATTTTTAAAAATTTTCCTCGAAATAAAGAAGGTATATTTTTTAGTGGCACTTTTACTTGATACTATCTAGTTCATAATATAAGATTCACTTTGTAGTTTAACTTTTTTCAATAAAAGTGGATTTTTATATTAAGAAAGAGGGGCAATTTCATGTTAAAAAGTAATACAGATTCACTCTAATCATAAATGTAGGAGCTAGTTGAAGTGTTTATTTTGGTTCTAAATAAGTAAATGTTATACTTCAATTCACTTAATCTCTCAAATTTATAATTTTTTTCAAAATATTCATTTAATTACATATATTAAAAAGATTTTCTATGAATGAGCACTACTATAGAATGACTGATATATGATAGTTATTATCGACCATAAATTACGATTATAAACTGTCATATATATGGGCTATATATGCTTAGCGTAGTAAATAACAGTTATGAACCATGATTTTTTTAGTACCTATTGTAACGGTTCTGATATAACACCCGATGTATTGAGACTTGGTGAACCATGATGTGTGTGAACCCACTATTTTAATTGTTCTTGAGCATAAACAATTTTTTTTTGGAAATTTGTGAACAACAATTTTTTTTACTCTTGAAAGTAGAGATTTTGTTTAGGAACATTGTTAAGGTTGGTTTGATTTAAACTTGAAGGATTGAATCTAATTAGAACTTTTGTGTCCTTGAGTGTTGGTAAATAGTCAAAGATTTGACTAGGGTAATTGATAACTCTCCATGTTTTGTACATTTAAAGAATATTTTGAAGATAATTGAAAAGTTATCTATGCAATTTTAGAAGATTCGATGAGATTTTATTATAAAAAATCAAATCAAAGTGGTGAATTATTTGTGGGATTTAGATTGTAAATATTTAAGATAAAAATAATTAATTTTAATAAGATATAAAATTTCTTAAAAGAAGAAGAAGAAGTTGTTTTTTATTTTATTTTTCCTCTTACTTTTTGATTTAGATATATAGATTGTCGGCTATGTTTTAATAATGGTCATAGGTGATGTCATTTGGGATGAAAATTTTGAATCGGTAAACAATTCTTGACAGGTAGGGGACATCATCGTTTTGGGCTTGGGGCCTTTTAATTGTCAATTTAATATCTAAAGAAGAAGACCAATTGGAGGTGGGCCAAGGAGTTATGGGCATTAGAGAATTGGATACCTAATGGAAAAGAAAAGAAAGAGGAGCTACGGACAGAAAAGAGGGAGACAGAGCCGCAATTATGGAACATTCATCGTGTGTGTTGGTTTGGAGCCAAGAAGCTCAATAGACAATTTGAAAAAAAAAAAAGGGGGAGTTTGAACCCCCAAAATGCTGAGGATGTGTTTGGGGGAGCGTTTGGACCCCTAAAAATTTAATTGCCCCCAAGATATCAATCGACAATTAAGCTTAAAAAAAATGAGTGTTTGGTGAATAAAGTGAGCAATTGAGGTTAATCTCACTTTAATAGCTTTTGTCACAAGCTCTATTTCCTAGATTTTGGTGATTTAGCTTTTTAGGAGAGTGAGAATGATTAAAATATTTTTTCAGTTGTGTCCAGTGTGATATCAAACTAATTGTAATTTTACCCTTAATGTACTTTTTTTTGCTACAAAAATTAATTTCAAGTATTATTTGGTGCTTTTAACCCTTAAAATATTTTTTCAACTGTACTCAGTGTGTTATCACACTGATTGCAATTTTATCTTTAATGTACTTTTTCAGTTTCAAAAATTATTTTAAACTATTTTTTGGTGTTTTTAATCCTTTAAAATAATTTTCCACCCACTATCTCTTACTATTATCACAAAAGTTACTTGTGCTTAAGTCAATTCAAACAAGTTTTACTTTTACAAAAGTCATTTATACAATTGCTGGTACAAACATAAATCACATTACACAATCAAACTTTTATCAAAAATAAAATTATCAAAAACTAAATTGAGAAACTCCATTTTTCCTACCTTGTTCCAAACACACCCTCATCTATTGAAGAAAGCTAATCCAACAAAAGTGAAAGGAAGAAAAGGCACAGCCGCACAGTAAAGAAAAAGAGGAGTGAGCTATAGAGGGCCAAAAGTGGAGGATTAATCGATGATGGAGATGGAGGCGCTGAGCTGAATAAAAAAAACAGAGGAGGAGCCGCAATTGTTGACGAGGGAGTTTCATCTCTTGACTTGAGAATGAGGTAGCAGTCTGGGAGAAGAAAAGAAATAGAGCAGTCAACTGGGAGCAGCGTCTGGAGGTCGAGATATCGAGGAGGCTACCGCTGTTCTGGGAAGTTGTGCATTGGTTTTTCTTCCACATATACTATGTTCACTGTGACTGATTCTGTTCTTCAATTCCCTGTCAATATGGTTGTTTTCGTTTCCATATGAATTGGAGCGCTGGATTCAATTTTGCTGTAATGGGATTTATTTCAAACATGTGTGGCTAATTTCTTTTGAACCTAGAGTAGTATGAACTAATTTGACAATTTGAGTATATATGAATTCATTAATTTGTGCTTATTGTTATTCTTATTTACTTAATCTTATATATTTTATCTACTTTGTATTTGATCACCACTAAGTATGAATTTGGGAAATTTAGATTATCCTTGGAAGAGGGATCTTAATTAGACCATAGGATTAAGTAATATGGGATTAGAATTTATTCTAATTTGCCAATAGAATATGAATATACCTATTGGATTTATATAATCATATTAGAGTGAATTTGAACATTTATTGCCTCTTGAGTAAATTAGTTAGGAATAACAATTTTAACTTGAAAGAAGAGTATAAGTGATTGGAAGATACTTATATTCATTTAAACTCTGGATTAACAATTTAGCATTAAGTGTTTTTAATTGGGTAAATACATGCTCTAAGACTTAAGGAAAGGATTAGCCATTCTAGGTTGTTTTTATCAATTGAAATATTTAAATCATTAGAATTGTTTCTTTTGTATTTGTTTAAATTGTCTTTCAATTTTCTTCTTTGATTTGCGCTCAACTTAAATGAAAATGGGAATTTTAATGCCTAATTATCTATTACCTTGAATCTCTGTAGGATGATCTTGATTTGCTACTATATTATTCCAATGACCCGTACACTTGCGGTGCTTATTTTAAAATTCACTTTAGGATGTCAAATAACCTATGCAGAATTTGAGCCTATATATTTATTTTTCCAAGAGAAAGTACACTTATTATGATTTTATTTCTAAAACTTGTCTTGAATCTCTTTCGAAGTTAAAAATTCCCTTTGTATACATAAAGATGATTTAGGCATTCATTTTCATTGTTTACTTTAGTTAGTGCTAAGTTAAATAAAAAAATAAAGGGGATTGAAGGGAAAAAAACAGGGAGAGAAAAGGAATAAAAACAACAACAACTCTACTGAATTCTCTAGATTTGACTTAGTAACTGGAGGCACTTCATCACCAATGTTGGCACTCGCATCAAACGGTTAAAGTCAAAGAGGGTTATGAATTGAGCTAAAAGTCTCTTGAGGTGTCTGTTGGAGTAATTGAGTAACTGGTGTTGCAACGCCCATGTGCAATGTTGCGTCAAAAGGGGACCTACAACGGCTCAAGATATAAAAAAACAAAAAAAAATTGTTCATTCCTCTTAAAATATCCCTTCATTCTTCATGTCTTTCCTTGAATTTCTTGGCATTAGCTAAAGTTTTATCTATTAATAAGCCCTTTTGATTTGTGTATGCATTGGGATAATAATGTAGATATTGAGATGGTAAACAAGCCTATGGTAGATGGGTTGCTATAAGTGGAATTGAGTGAGATACAAGCCCTTAATTACATTGAGAGTTGAATATAAACACTTGCCTTATGAGGGACATTCTATTGTATTTTATCTTATACCAAGTTATTTGCCTTGCTACGTGCAACTTTAGAATGTGGAAAAGAATTATGTGAAGATCTAATTTCTTATATTTTAAATTGGTTCTACTTTTATAATGTCTTCTTTAAAAACTTGCTTTCACTATTTTCTTTGGTGGTTTACAAATTAAAATTTTGATAACAAGATTTGACATAAGTGTGGAGGTGTGATGACTCCCTATTTTTAGATAATCTTAAGACATATTTTAATATATTTGGGAGTCATATATAATAAATCAATAGGATTTTAGTTATATTTTGATAAGATATCGATTTAGAGGGATTTAATTATCAATATCAAAATTTAGGATAAAAATAATGATATTAATAATAAAAATAATAATTTAAGATAAAAAGAAAAAGATATTTCAGTTATTATTATTTTTATCATCACTATCATCATTCATTATTATCATTATCTATTTTTTATCTTTTTGTTTCATTTTATTTTGCTAGAGAGATATTACACTTTATATAATGAGGATTTAGGAACCTAATCTATATATAGGGGTTTAGCTTCTTCAGAAAAGCAGGAGGAGATGTGTTCGAATACAGAGGCAAGCAAGGAGAGAGGCATTTGGGTTCTATCATCATCTTCACGAGAGGAGGATTGTGGAGGCGACTGATTTGAAGACCAGAAATGCTGTAGCAAGCAGAACTAGGGAAAAGGAAGACTTAGAGCATCAAAGAGATTTGAGCTTCAAACTTGGTTTTAATTAATTTTCTTCTCTCTTCTTCTTAGTTTATGATATAAACTGAGTTTTTATCTCTGATTTTGGTTTGATTATGACTATGAGTAGTTAAATACTTTTGCTCTAGGATAATTTGAACCCTTATATGGTTTGAGTACTTTAGTTCCCTTCTTTTATTTATGATTAAAGTCTTTTATGTTGATTTTACTTTATTCTTTATGCTTCTTGTTGATTGGCCACCAATAAGATTGATTAGTTTATTCGATTGATGCTTGAAAAGGCTAAATTGGTTATAAAACTTGAGTTTAATCGTGTGAGAATTTGAAATTTGCACGATGAATGGATAGTTTTGTTGTCAAGATAGAGATATACTTGTCAATCTCACATAACCAAATAAAGGGATTTAATATAGAAATTAGGATTTAATTAATTTATTAAGAGATTAATATATTAATTGAATTAAACACCTATTTGGATACTTGAGAAAGCACTTATAGGTATATTAGTATCCTTGGTTATCATAAATGATTTTAGGATTCAAATAAGAAAAGGGAATCTAATTAAATACTTTAAAATACAATGGGGATAATAATCTTATGTTCCTCCTATCTTGAAGAAAAATCTTAACTTTAGAATTCTCAAATAAATCTTTTCTTAAACAAATTAAATTTCAAAATATTCTCACTCAACCTGATTGAGAACTTAATTGAGATAATTAATACATTTGTGTCATAGTCTTCGTGAAAACGATCTTTTTATATTAGTTGCGATCCGTGCGATTGCGGTTAAGCTAGATGGCTAACACAAAATATAAATTCAAATAATAAATTGCAAATGTTTAATCACAAAGATTATCCAACCGGTCAAAGTTTTGAAAATTAAAATTCAATCCTAGACCAGGAAATTAAAAAAGGCGTACAATCAAGAATAAAATAATACAACTCCCTAATATAGAATATAGAAATCAAGGCACAAGATCCATTCTCAAGAAGAGGATTGATTAACCATACATCTCTGCCAGCTACTCCAACACAATTCAAATATCTCTGCCAGCCTAAGGCATCATGGTCCCCTAGGTCTTAAGGCCTTTACACACACAAGCTCAATATGATATCACTACATGTAACATCATACCACCCTGGGATACTTACCCAACATCTAGGCTAGTTATGATACCTAGAACCTCAATATCACCAATCTAGGAAATCATTTTCCTTAGTTCTCTAATCAGATAATGGGTCTGATTACCTCCACCACTAGGTCTACACCTCAAATCCTCGGGTGAATCATACTGACTCACCATATCCACAACACAATTAATGTATACACATGGCCCTTAAACTCATATATCCACAAACAATAGGGACCATAATGTGTATACCACAATAAACAAAGCCATTCTCTATGACTTAAGGCAGCAACTACGGCCATTATCCTAGCAAATCCTTTACTTGCCAGGAACTGCAGCTCTGATACCAAAAATGTAACCCCCTCTGTAATTATATCCGAAATACGTGATTAAAATGAAATAGAGACCAATAATAATCAAATAACATTTACTAACCCATCACATGACGGGATTTTCACGAATACTTTTTGAAATCATTTATAAACTTGGTCTCATATTCACATTTCGAATACAATTACTACGCGAAGATAAATCACATTCATATAAATATCAAAGTGCACAACTTAATCATCCCGGCAATCTCGGGTACATACCTTCACTAAAGATACATAGGGTACAATTGCCCATTACAATTCTTCAAATGGGGATTACACAATCTCATCTCGGAGGAGTCCTAGCCGCTCCCTCCACGAGCCACTTGCCCTGTCTAAATTGTTGGTAGGGGAGAGTGAGATTCGAGAGAATCTCAGTAGGAAACAGATACCATAATGCATGCATGATAGATGCTATGTGTATGACATGTTAGCTTTATCTCGATGCATGCCACATAATGACATTTCTGTATGCTCAATGTTTCATGTAACAAAACTATGGCCATAGCAAAACAGAAACAGAGCTTCATTTATTCAAATATGCTCTACACAATCAAGTAAAGCAATCACATACATCACTACACAAGCAAAGATATCAAATACATGCAAGTAAGGTAAGTCCCCTACCTCCAGTCTTTTCTCCTCGATTTGTGTGCCAGCAACTCGGGGCTTAACATTCGATCCTATAATGTCAAATGTACTATTTAGACACTTCCATAGTGTTTCTGGGGGTTATATGAGTCTATCTTGAAAAATTACTAAAATACCCCCAGGGACCCGACCCCATTGTACCCGGTCCGGCTGTACTTTTCTCGAAATTGTAACCTGGGCTATCCTGACATATTTTCGCCCAAGGAATCCATTTCCGGACTCAGAATTATCAAATTCAATGTCAATTACAAAATTACCCTTGACAGCCCCACTTTAAGGGTTTCGAGGGCGTTTTCGTAATTATGCTTTTTCGGCCTTTTTTGAAAAAGTGACCAACTGCAACCCCACCTAATTTTCGCTCCTGAACTCAATGGAATCATCAAATCATTGAAAATCCAACTCTAAGACCCATTTATAGTCCAGACTGAAATATATGGGTTTTCCGGGAAAAATCGGGGTTTTGTGATTTCGGCTCCGTAAACGCGTTCTTTTCTACTCCTAACCACTTTATTGACTATTCCATTAGGTTAGAACTACCATTTAGTGTCAATTTGGGCAGCATAACAGCCCCACAAACCCATTTTCCATTTTTAGAACCAAAGACAATCCGGCGAAATTTCACCGATTAAATTGTCTATAACAGCCAGAATAGTCAATATGCAAGAGTTTGGAAGTTACGTCAAGCTCCCACTAGCTTTTCCTTCTTGTGACTGAAAACCCTAAGTGTTTTAACACCAAAATATGAGCTTCCAAACCTTAAAGAACATAAAGGAGTAGCTTAGGATCAGAGTTATACGCGTTAGGAGCTAGATCGTCGGAGAAATCGGCTTACCTTGCGAGTTCTCTTCTCCTTTTCTCCCAAAACCCTCTCAACTCTTTTCTTTATTTTGGTTGCAGAATGGCGTCGGAATGCTGTAGGAGAAAGATGATGTTTCTTTAATAATCTTATGCTTATGTCATCAACAATTTTCCATTTTCGGATTTTTCAGAAAATTTGGCAGATTTCTGCCCAAACTTTGAAAAATCATAACTAATTCTAGAAAAATAGAATTGAAGTGATTCCAAAGCCTATAGAACCATTATTGAGTCTAGTTTCAAGGAAAAATATAGAATTTTGCTTAATGGAATCAAAAAATTCCCAGAATTTCAATCTTTGCATATTGTTCCAGAAATTCCACAGTTTTTCTGTGCTGACTTCAAAAATTCATATCCTTTTGTGTATAGCTCTAATTGATTCATATGACCTATCAAATTAAAGATTAGGATGTGTACTTTCATCCTGTAAAATTTCATAATTTTTGCTTATCATTTAGTCTTTCAAAACCTTATGATAAGCTCACTGCCTCATAGGTGATTTTACCAAAAACATAATTATATTCCCCAAAATTCACCATTTTACTTTCTTAATACCCCAAAGATATTAGAATCATTAGGGAATAAATTTGAGCTCCTGCTAAATTGGGGCTTAACAGTCCACTAATCTCAGGCTTATTCTCTAGCCTCAAATCTCAAAATTCGGGGTATTACATGTTGTAAGCCAAGAACTTGTTTTTGAGGTGCTGAACTAGGAGATGGCAAGTACAAGCTTTGTCAACTTCTTTATTGGGTATTTCTTCAACTATGATTAAATAAATAGTTATCTACTTAGAACTTTGATTATATTTTAATATGTTGGTTTTGGCATTTCAGGCACTTGTACCATACTTACATCCTCCTCACGGCCTCCAAGACAAAATCAAGTTCATCTTCCCTAACAATCTTAATAATCAGGGTGAGGGCATGAAGGAAGAATTCAAGCAACAACACGTGAGGTTTTTGGGGCATAAATTTATTAGGAGGGCACCAGACAGAAGGGACACTTACTTCTTTATGCATACAATCAAGGAAGGGAACATTATTTACTCGGCTTAAATTAATTTTTATTTATTTTACATTTATCCTGATGGTGTGATCTACTATTGCACATAGGAATCTTTGGATGCTCATAGTAGTAAATCCAATGTGCAAAAAGATATGGTAATATGACTCGATGGGCGGGATTCCAAAGGAAACCGTACAAGTAGGAAATATTCAACCAATAAGTTATTAATTTATCATCTCTTATAATTCAGTTCATCTTGCATGTTTATATATTTTATTGTATCTTCTTAGAGTCGTGTACAATTACCACACTCAAACTCCTCTCTAGTGTCCTAAAATCAACCTCACTTATGGCAACTACACAAGTGTAATACCCCAAATTTTAGTATTGGAGGCTAGTGAATAAGGCTGAATTAAGTGGACTACTAAGCCCTGATTTAGCATATTCCCTAAATCTATTCCTCAATGTTTCTAATATCTTTAAGGTATTAAAGGGAATAAAATAGTAAATTAAAGAGTAAGGGAAATTTGTATACAAAAAATGGAATTTATTGAAGTTGCAAGTGCTTGTAGTTTCCTTGCTTCCAGTGAGGTAGTGTCGTTGTTCAATGCATTTTGTTAAACAAATGATGAGAAAAAATTATGAAATTTTACAAGATAAAAATAGACATCCTAAAGTTTAAATTGATAGGTCATAGGAATCATTGAAAGCTATATATAAAAAGTTATGAATTTTTGAAGTTAGCCTGGAAAAACTATTGATAATCTGGAACAGCTTCCAAAAACAAAATTTGGGAATGATGTGCTTTTAAATGGCAAAAGTATATATTTTTCCTTAAAACTAGACTCAATAAGGGTTCTATAGCCTTTGAAATCACTCCGATACGATGTCTACAAGATTATCTATCTGACTCTGCTTTGCAATCTCATTCTTTTTCTTGGCTAAAACACTATATCCAGAAAGAAGTACAGTGTTGTGTAGATCCCTATGTCATCCGAAATCCCCAAATTAACTTATCCCTGACCACCGACCACTGGGGTCAATTTATTCATATATACTATATACTGGGCCACTAGGGTGTTGTACTCATAGACATCCTACAGGTATATGCTTCGGACATCCTCTCATAATCCTTGATCCAATTGTGAACCACGCATCATGTATACTGCTCCAACTCTAGGATTAGTAAAGAAACCCAGATATATATCTATCTTGTCTGTTTGTGGCTTATCTGCCTGTCACTTTACTACCCGCAACAATGGCTAGTCGCTGTTCAGCCAACTGATGATTATATTTTAGGATGATGCTTCACACTTTAGCATTACTCGGACCCGCTCCCTTGGTGTCCGTGTTATCCTTGTACCATCCTCTCTCTAGTATGGTAACATGTTGTGCCTTCTATGTATTCCACTGTTTCCCCGAGGCGTGTCTGTTCCTCTCCCGAAGCAATTCACTTCCCTATTCTTATCCCTGTATAATCAAGCATATTAGTATACTATCATGTTGCTAGAACCACCGCATTTACTCTTAGCAAACAATTCTGTAGCTAGAATCCTTGCTCTGATACAAAAATGTCACACCCTTATCTTATTTGGACTTGCAGTAAAATATTAATGTGTGGTTCGGTGGCAACACAAGAATAGCATAATTATACTGATAATATGTACATGATTACAGAAATTCCCCATAGGGGTTCATATATGATGATTACTATCAGGGCTACTAGGGTGTCTAAACCTGTCCAAGCAAAATGGAGACATCTTCCCATCCTCATTCCACCATTGCAATCCTCTCATGTAGTTCTCATCTCTGATCTTTGCATGCTTTCTATATTCACCTGTCTAAACTTTTGGTAAGGGAGGCTGAGATTCGAGAGAATCTCAATAGGAAAATAGTACCAATATGCATATAGGATAAGTGATTAATGCAGTACATAACTCTTGCCACATAATGACATATCTACGTGCTCAATGTTTCAAACAACATACTTATGGCCATAGTATAAATAGAAATAGAACTTCAATCGTTCATATGTTTTACACATAAACAAGCAAAGCAATAACATGTACAAATACACCATCACAAATACCAAATACATGCAGGAGAGGTAAGTTCTATACCTTCATCCTTTTTCTCTTCTCGAAAGCTTTGCCTCGTAAAATGTGCCAACGACAAGGCTCTTACTTGGTCCTACAATCTCAAATGTATAATATAGACACATCCAAAGTGTTTCTAGGGGTTATAGAGTCTATATTGAAAAATTACTAAAATGCTCAAGGGGATAGGCCCGGCTCGGCCCCGCCGCCGTACCCATTCCTATCGTACTTTTCCCGTAATTTTGACCCAAGCTATTCTAACTTATTTTTGCCCAAGGAATCTATTTCCAAACTTAGAATTACCAAATTCACTGCCAAAAGATGAAATTGCCTTAGCAATCCCGCTTTTTGGGTTATAGAGGCGTTTTCATAATTATGCATTTTCGGGCTTTTCCGAAATAGTGATCAACCGTAACCCCACCTAATTTTCCCTCCTAAACTCAATAGAATCATTAAATCATTGAAAATCCAACTCTAAGGCCCATTTCTGCCTGACCAAATTGAACGAAACTCCTTTTCTCTCTCTAAAATTTTACTCTTCCTCTCTCTCAAAAGTTGTTCCACGTTGGTTTATAGTTGATGAATATGAAGAAATTGCTTTAAAACATTAGGCTTATGTCATTGTGCCTTATTATGATGTCATAATTCAAAATTTTGACATTTTCAAATTTTCTGCCCAATCTTTGAAAAATCATAACTAATTTTGTAGACATCGTATCGGAGTAATTCTAAAGGATATAAACCCCTATTGAGTCTAGTTTCAAGAAAAAAATATACTTGGAAGCACATCATTCCCAAATTTTGTTTTTGGAAGCTGTTCTAGAATATCATGAGTTTTTATGAGCTAACTTCAAAAATTCATAAATTTTTGTATATAGCTTTAAATGATTCATATAACCTATCAATTTAAAGTTTAGGATGTCTACTTTCATCCTCTAAAATTCCATAATTTTTTCTCATCATTTGTTCAACAAAATGCATTGCACAACAACATTGCCTCACTGGAAGCAAGGAAATGAAAGCACTTGCAACTTCAATAAATTCCATTTTTTGTATACAAATTTCCCTTACTCTTTAATTCACTATTTTATTTCCATTAATACCTCAAGATATAAGAAATGTTAAGGAATAGATTTCGGGCACCTGCTAAATCGGGGCTTAGCAATCCACTTAATTCAGTCTTATTCTCTAGCCTCCAATCACAAAATTTGGGGTATTACATTGCAGCGGAATATTAATGCGTTGTTTGGTGGGCAACACAGGAATAGCATAAATATATTGATAATATGTGCATAATTACAAATATTTCCCCATAGGGGTTCATACATAATAATTACAAACCTTGTTGCTGCACAGGGCTCTAGGGTATCTAAACCCATCCCAGTTAAATGGAGACATTTTCTCGTCTTCATTCCACAACTGCAATCCTCTCATATGGTTCTCTTCTTTGTTCTCAGCATATCTTCTATCTCCTCCTGTCTAAATTGTTGGTAGGGGGTGAGATTCGAGAGAATTTTAGTAGAAAAACAATACCAATATGCATGCAAAATAAGTGCTTAATGCTTGACATGCATGCATTACATAAAATCATGCTAACACAATGACATATCTGCGTGCTCAATGTTTCAGACAACATACTTATAGTCATAGCATAAATAGAAACAAAGCTTCAATCATTCATATATGTTTCACATAAACAAGCAAAGCAATAACATGCATCAATACACCAACACAAATACCAAATACATGCAGTAGCAAAACAAGCCACCAAACCAACAACAACATCAACAATCATTAAGAATCAACAAGATAATCAAGGTTTTGTGTAACTACCTCTTGATTTCCCTTTCTCAATCTAAAAACCATGAGCCTCCCTCTCTCTTCCTCTTGAGATTGAGCTTGCTATATGACTATTTCAAGAAGGTTTAAAGGTTAAAGAAGGTCTTACATAAGCTAGAAAGCAAGAATACTTGAATCTTGCAACTCACTTACCTTATCTTGCACTTGAAGTCTCCTGAGCTTTCTTTCTCTTCCCTATTCATTCAGCCCCTCTCTCTCTCCTATTCATGTGTTTGTGGCAAAAAATGAGGTAGGAAAGATGACGAAAGAAATGTCATAAAATATCTTGCATTTTTTCTTGATTTATTTATTTTTCCAAAATTTCTAAATGTTGACTTTTGTGATACAAGCCTTATCTACATAAAAATGTCTTAAACCTTGATTGAATTTAAACTAATTCTCTTCCCCTTTCTATGGCCCATAAAGACATCCAAGAGCCCTCTTCTAACACCAAATTGGGCTTCATATAATTAGTTCAATCTACATGTAAACTTAATGATATTTTATTCCAATTTCACATGTGCTCAACTTTAGACAATTATAATTTATTCTCTTGCCTTAATATAATGACACTTTGCAGGATCATGAGCCAAGTAATTATTTTTTTGAATAATCCTGAAATAAGTGGACTCCTAAGCTCCAGTTTAGTAGGTGCCATAAATCTATTCAATAATGGTTCTTATATCTTTGAGGTATTAAAGGGAATAAAATAATGAATATTCATCGCCATAGGAATTTAATATTTGAAATTGAAAAGTTAACAGTGTTTTAATGAAATCACCTGCAAGGCAGTAAGCTTATCATGTGATTTTGTATGATCAAATGATGAGTAAAAATTATGAAATTTTACAAGATTAAAGTATACATCCTAAGCTTTAAATTGATGGGCCATATGAATTATTTGAAGCTATATGGAAAAAGTTATGAATTTTTGAATTTAGCCCAGAAAAACTGTGATTTTCTTGAACAGCATTTAAAAAAATTAATTTTGGGAATTTTGTGCTTCCAATTGGCAAAAGTCTATATTTTTCCTTAAAACTAGACTCAATAAGGGTTTATATCCTTTAGAATCACTCCGATTGAATGTCTACAAATTTAGTTATGATTTTTCAAAGTTTAGTCAGAAAATCTGCCAAAATTGACAATTATTGCAAATTTGAGAAAAATAAATGTAATGGCAATTGTGTAGATTGTGGAATAAAGAAATAGAAGGAAATCAAGAGTAAGGGGGTGACATTTTGGTATCAAAGCAAGGATTCTAGCCACAGAATTTTCTGCTTAGAGTAATGCGGTAGTTCTAGCAACAAGATAGTATATTGATATGCTTGATTATACAGTGATAAGAATAGCGAAGTGAATTACTTTGGCTAGTTCGCAAGCCCCTGAAAGGAACAAACAAGCCTGAGGAAACAGTGGAATACGAAGAAGGAAGTACATATTATCATACTAGAGAGAGGATGGTACAAGGATGACATGGAGATCAAGGGAGCTGGTCTGAGTAAGGCCAAAGTGTGGAGCTTCATCCTAAAACAGAGCCACCAGTTGGCTGAATAGCGACCAACCACAGTTATGGGTAGTTAAGTGACAGGCAGATAAGTAACAAACATACAAGACAGAGATAGATCTGGGTTTCGTTATTGATCCTAGAGTTGGGGCAGTATAAGTAATGTGTGGTTTGCAACTAGATCAACGAGTATGAGAGGATGTCTGAAGCATATACCTGCAGCATATCTGTGAGTACGATACCCCAATGGCCTAGTATACAGTATACATGGATAAACTAACCAGAATGGCCGGTGGTCAGGGATAAGCTAATTTGGGGATTTTGGATGACATAGGTATCCACACAACACTATACTTATTTCCAATTACAACCACCTTGCCACAATCTTAGGGCCCTAGAAGGGTGGAGTGGCTGTGGGTGGTGTGATCTAGATTTTCATTTTACACTATATAGTGCATGGCATATTTTTCTATCATATTTTCTATAGAGAATTGTGGGTTACTACGGAGGCCAACTGGGATCTAACTGAGGTAGAAAAATAAGGGTGGGCAGACAGTATAGCCTCACCTATATTGTATTTAATAGTGTGAAGCATCGGAGTGGGCAGCAGAAGTGTGGTGAATCTAGGTGCAATTTTGAAACTTACAAGAAAAGTTGATGTTCACACAAGTGTTGATTATCCCAAAACATAATATGGTCATGATAGTCAATAGTGTTACAATATATGTGATGAACCGTATTACATCTAGCATGTTGTACATTATTACATCCAGTGTGATGTACAGTATTACATCCAGAGTGGTGTACAATGTGATGACCTATATGGTTATAAGTCATACAACCTTTGTAGTTTATGGTGACACATGTGAACTAGAATTGGGATGAGCCCTAGTGTAGTAGGGCAGAATAGTGGTGAATACCTCTCAATAGCACCAGTCTTAAAAATCCTAGATCCACAGTCGACCTTTATGGTCTACACAGATGCAAGTAGATATGGATTGGGATGTGTTCTGATGCAACAGAGTCAAGTAGAGGCATATGCATCTCAACAGCCGTAGCCTCACAGAATCACTTACCCATTCATGATACAGTGCACACAGTATGATTAGTAAGGGTCAAATAGTGATTTGATCCCGAACAGTGCACACAGTACGGCCAGTAATGGTTAAATAGTCATTTGGTCCTGAACACTTGTCTTCACCTATCTAAATTGTTGGTAGGAGAGGGTGATATTCGAGAGAATCTCAGAAGGAAATAAATACCATAATGCATGCATGTTACATGCTATGTGTATGACATGTTAGCTTTATCTACATGTATGCCCTATATTGACATTTCTGCATGCTCAATGTTTCATATAACAAAACTATGGCCATAAAAAATAAAAACAGAGCTTCATTTGTTCAAATATGCTCTATACAATCAGGTAAAGCAATCACATACATAACTGTACAAACAAATATATCAATTACATGCAATTAAGGAAAATCCCCTACCTTAAGCCTTTTCAGCCTCAAAGTATGTGCCTCGTAAAACGTGTGCAGCTCAGCTCTCCACTCGATCCTACAATTCCAAATGTACCATTTAGACACTTCCATAGTGTTTTTGGGGGTTAAATGAGTCTATATTGAAAAATTACTAAAATGCCCCTGGGGACCCAGCCCAGCCATACCGAGCCCTACTGTACTATTCCTGAAATTTTGACTAGGACTATTTTTGCAATTTCATGTTCGGGGGCTTTTCTCACAAAGTGGACAACAGGATATTATACTAATATTCTTGATTATACAGTGATAGAAACAGCGAAATGAATTGCTTCGGCTAGTTCTCAAGCCCTGAAAGGAACAGACACGCCTCGGGGAAATAATGGGATACCTGAAAGGCAATACATGTTACCATACTGGAGAGAGGATAGTATAAGGATGACATAGACATCGAGGGAGAAGATCCAAGTAAGGCCAAAGTGTAGAGCCTCATCCTAAAATAGAATCACCAGCTGGTTGAGTAGCGACCACCACAATTACGGGTAGTAAAGTGACAGGCAGATAAGCTATAAACAGACAAGACAGAGATAGATCCGGGTTTCGTTACCGATCCTAGAGTTGGAGAAATATGCGTGATGCGTGGTTTACAACTGGATCAAGAATTAGGGGAGGATGTCCGGAGCATATACCTATGGGATATCCGTGAGTATGACACCCCAGTGGCCCAGTATACAGTATACATAGATAAACTGACCCAGTGGTCTGTGGTCAGGGATAAGTTAATTTGAGGATTCCGAATGACATAGGGATCCACACAACATTGCACTTCTTTATGGATATAATGTTTTAGCCCAGAAGAAGAATGAGATTATATAACAGAGTTAGACAGACAACTTTATAGATATCAGGGTACATATTCAGGTACTTGTTATGGCACTGATATGAAGTCCACAAACAGTTTTAGTTGACCAATAACAGTTGGTATAACTCTCGAGATAATGGCAGTCTCAGGGTTCCGGTGAATGGGAATAGATACAGCCGATATCTGTGTTTTGGCATAGGTACATAAAAGTTAAGCATGCTGGGAAATCCTAGGATGGGTGACCCCCTAGGAAGTTACATGTACATGTTGGGATATGTTATGTAATAGGAGTAAGCACATGCTGTACAGTAGTTCAGAGGACTACATGTTATTGCAGGTCTTCCTTGGCTACTACAAACATCTGTTATACATGATTTCAGGAGTACCTGTGTAACCAACACTTGTAAAATGACAAAAATGCCTTGTGATAATATGATATTTAACTCTTTCTAGTTCATATTGTGAAACACATAGATGGTAAGGCTAAGAGGTTCAAATGCTAGGCAGGGTCAGGAAGTTAGACCTAACCTAATACAGCAAACGAAAGGAAAGGTAATAGAATAGCAAACGATGATCAATGAATATTAGGAAGGTTATCCCGAAAAGGCCAATATAGTAACTATTATCTCTCATACATTATGTGATTATTGATATGTTGCATGTTTGCCATATACTGTGATATGAATAATGAACACACACTATCTAGCTTTGGTGCGGGAATTGTATATGTACTATTCGGCCTAGTAAGGACCCAACTATGATACACGATTTACCTAGTTATGGTCTAGGACCTAGCTGAGATACACTGGTCTTACCTAGCTATAGTTTGGGACTCGGCTGAGTACTCGTAGGGGTTCCAATGAGATAGTTGGTCCTGCATTTTGTGTACACACATGGATTGATATTTTAACTGGGTGTTTAGCCTTGAACTTTGTGTACACACACAGATTGAGGTGAATTTTCATTTTACACTATATGATGCATGGCATATTTATTTATCATATTTTCTATGGATGATAATGGGTTACTACGAAGGCCAACTGGGATCTAACTGAGGCAGCAAGACAAGGGTGGGTAGACAGTGTAGCCTCACCTACATTGTATTTAAAAGTGTGAAGCATCGAAGTGGGAGCAGAAGTGTGGTGAATCTAGGTGCAATTTTGAAACTTACAAGAGAGGTTGATGTTCGCACCAGTGTTGATTATCCCTATATGGTCAATAGTCATACAACCTTTATAGTTTGTAGTGACACATGTGAATTGGAATTAGGATGAGTCCTAGTGGAGTAGGGTAGAATGGTGGCGAATACCTTTCAACAGCACAATGTTATTAATCCTAGAACCAGAGTCGACCTTTATGGTTTACACTGATGCAAGTAGACATAGATAGGGATGTGTTCTGATGCAACAGGGTCAAGTAGAGGAATTTGCATCTCAACAGTCGTAGCCTCACAGAATCACTTACACATTCATGTTTAGTGCACACAATTCGATTAGTAAAGGTCAAATAGCACCTATCTAAATTATTGGTAGGGGAAGATGAAATTTGAGAAAATCTCAGAAGAAAATAGATACCATAATGCATCCATGATAGATGCTATGTGTATGATATGTTAGCTTTTTCTAGATGCATGCCCCATAAAGACATTTCTGCATGCTCAATGTTTCATGTAACAAAACTATCGCCATAACAAAATAAAAATAGAGCTTTATTTGTTCAAATATGCTCTATACAATCAAGTAAAGCAATCACATATATCACTACATAAACAAAGATATAAATTACATGTAATTAAGGTAAGTCCCATACCTTAAGCCTTTTCAGCCTCGAATTACATGCCAGTGTCGCAGCTCAGCTGTCCACTGGATCCTATAATTCAAAATGTACCATTTAAACACTTTCATAGTATTTCTACAGGTTATATGAGTCTATATTGAAAAATTACTAAAATGTCCCCGTGGACCCGGCCCAGCCATACCCATTCCTACTGTACTTTTCCCTAAATTTTGACTAGGACTATTTTTGTAATTTCACATTTGGGGGCTTTTCTCACAAAGTGGCTAACATGATAGTATAGTGATATGATTGATTATACAGTGATAAGAACAGCGAAGTGAATTGCTTCAGCTAGTTCTCAAGCCCTAAAAGGAACAAACACGCCTCGAGGAAATAATAGGATACCCGGAAGGCAGTACATGTTACCATATCAGAAAGAGGATGGTACAAGGATACACAGACATCAAGGGAGCAGATTCGAGTATGGCCAGAGTATAGAGCCTCATCCTCAAACAGAATCACCAGTTGGCTGAACAGTGACCAGCCACAATTGCTGGTAGTAAAGTGACAGGCAAATAAGACACAACAGACAAGACAGAGATAGATCTGGGTTTTGTTACCAATCCTAGAGTTAGAGCAATATACGTTATTCATTGTTTACAACTAGATCAAGAATTATGGGAGGATGTTCGGAGCATATACCTGTGGGATGACCGTTAGTATAACACCCCAGTGGCCCAGTATACAGTATACACAGATAAACTGACCCCAGTTGCTAGTGGTCAGTAGTCAGGGATAAGTTAATGCGATGATTCTGAATGAAATTGGGATCCACACAACACTGGACTTCTTTACGGATATAGTGTTTTGGCCCAGAAGAAGAATGAGATTGTAAAGCGGAGTCAAACAAACAACTTTGTAGACATCAGGGTACGTATTCAGATACTTGTTCTGGCACTAATATGAAGTCCACAAACAGTGTTTAGTTAACCGACGTTAGTTGGCATGACTCTCAAGATAAGGGCGGTCTCGAGGTACCAGTGAATGGGAATAGATACAGCCGGTATCTGCGTTTTGGCATAGGTACCAGTGATTGGAATTGGGATGAGTCCTAGTTTAGTTAGGTAGAATAGTGGCGAATACCTCTCAACAGCGCTAGTGTTAACAATCCCAGATCCACAGTCGACCTTTATGGTCTACATAGATGCAAGTAGACATGGATTAGGATGTGTTCTGATGCAACAAGGTCAAGTAAAGGCAAGTGCATCTCAACCGCTGTAGCCTTACAGAACCACTTACCCACTGATGTTACAGCGCACACAGTATGATTGGTAAGGGTCAAATAGTAATTCAATCCCGAACAGTGTACACAGTACGGCCATTAAGAGTCAAATAGTCATTTGTTCTTGAACACCGAACAAGCAGGCATAAATACAGACATATATATTTCCAGTATATCCCAGTGTACATCTTTGTATAGGGTGGTGAAACTAGGATACTCAGTGCTGTGCGAGTAAAATGACATAAATCGCAAAGCTAAATACACCAGGTAGTGTCCCGACAAGGCAATGAGGCCTAAAATGTTAAACTAAGTATCTTGATGGACAATCAATATAATAATGGGTCGTGTGAACCATGAGTATAGAACATGTTAAATATGTAATTGATAGGTAATTCAACCACACATATCAGGTAAATTGTGGTGAAAGCTTTATAGGTACGCAGAACCTAGGGGTTAGATATACAATGAGATAAGATTAATTCTCAAGTTATAGACATTCAAATTTTGAGGACGAAATCTATTGAACGGGGGGAGAAATATAATATCCCAAATTTTGGGATTGGAGGCTTGGGAATAAGCCTAAATTAAGCAAACTACTAAGCCCTAGTTTAGCAAGTGTCCCACATTTATTCCCTAATATTTTTTATATATTTGAGGCATTAAAGTAATAAAATAGTGAATTAAAGAGTATGGGAAATTTGTATACAAAAATGGAATTTATTGAAGTTGCAAGTGCATATCATTTCATTGCTTCTAGTGAGGCAAAGTTGTTGTGTAATGCATTTAATTAATCAAATAATGAGCAAAAACTATGAAATTTTATAGGAGAGAAGTATACATCCTAAGCTTTAAATTGATAGGTCATATGAATCATTTGAAGCTATATACAAAGAGTTATGAATTTTTGAATTTATCCAGTGAAATTGATTATATTCCAAAACAGCATGTGAAGATTGAAATTATGAGAATTGTGTGCTTCTAGGTGGCTAAAGGTTATATTTTTTTCTTGAAACTAGACTCAATATGGGTTCCATAGACTTAAAATCCATAATTATAATTCAAAACTGCGTAATTTACACAAATTAGAGACCGATGGATAGTTTAAACTCATTCAAATCCCTACCTGACAGTAGGGTTTTCAAAAATGTTTTTAAAAACTTGTCCCTATCCTAGTCTCAATTTTACATTTCGAGTATAATTATCTGCGCAGTTAATTAACATTCATACATATCAGAGTGTACAACAAAAATCTCGGCAACCCCCGGGTTCATATATATATACTAAGGGTTTTAGAATTCTCTACTAGGGGATTAAACAATCATGACTAAATATTATTTACATTCCAAAAGAGAATATACAGTAATCCTATTCTAAGGTAGATAACCAAAAATCCCATATCTCTCAAAATTCCTAACCGTTCTTGGTTGAACGCTTCCCAGAGGAATCACCTGCCCTTTCTGTAGGTTTAATAATGGAAAGAATGAGATTCAAAAGAATCCCAGTAGTAACAAATCACTTATACAATATATAAACATATAGCATGTAAGCAATCATTAACAGCAGCATCACAGCAACACAACAACACATGTCTTTCATCACAACGATAGCACTCACGGCTGTATACATAATCACGACAACTTTCGCTGTATAATGCCAGTTTGCACTAGATAACGTAGTTTTCACTATATAACATCAGCTTACGCTGGATAACGACAGCTTACACTGGATAACGACAGCTATCACCAACTGTATAAGCAGCAGCATCATCCTTACAAGCAATTATCTACACACATACAATACATTTACACAAAATATAAGAGAAGAGTCACTACCTTGTTCCTTCCGATGTTGTTCAGGCAAGGCTGCTTACGGTCAGGTCAAATGTCGAATCCTATAATCACAATCAAGAACGGCAGATTAATCTCTTATTCCAAGCTCCTTCTTTTATAACACTTAAAGTTGGTTATCATTTGAACTCTTTAGGTAGGTATTAGAAGACTAGACACGTGCCTAAAGGGTTTAGATAACTATCCCCAAAGATCCCTTTTTCAGAAGAATAACACTGATTTTGGGCTGACTCACTCAAGTGAAGATGCCTCATTCGCGTGATGCCCCCAATCGCACTCAAGTCCCAGCAAGTGAGACGTAGAAATTGTATACCCGAGAACACCAACACACCCTAGAGTGGCTAGTTCACTCGAGCACTATCCTTGACACTCGAGTGATGAGACATATTCACCCGAGTCCCATCGAGTGAAGTACAGGAAATGACAACCCGAGAGCAACTAAAACCCCAAAGTTACAAGTATACTCAAGTACTAGCCCTAGTACTCGAGTGACTTCCCAATACTCACGAGTGCCCATGCACACTCTTGACAATTTGCCTACGAGTGCTAACCCGAGACGCACGTCCATAGTGCTACATGCACATGTACTCGAGTGATACCCTATGCATTCGAGTGGAAACCCTTAACACTCACAAGTAAAGAAAGACACTCCTGGTTTCTACCTGAGGACTTAACCAACAAGCTGAAGAAAAAGGGAAAATTTCCTGCTGTACTCGAGTGAGGCTTATCAAAAGCCAAAACGCAGCTGCTGATATAATTTTCCAAACTTGCCCAATTCGTTTCCAATGGTCCTAAAACTTATACCAAAGTTCATTCCCACCTAAAATTTCATAAGGAACCTATTGGTAACCTCAAAACACCTAAAATCACCTTCTATCAACAATTTTAGTCTTAGGCCAACACATTGGACACAAACCAACCAATAGCCCAAACTTAGTCTTTCAAGTTCCAATCAAAACCAATGCCACAATGATACATCCTAACAACATTTCCCACACATTACATATCTAACTCATCCATCTCCAATTCTCATGAAATTAGGGCAAAATTCATCAAATATCAAAACTTAACCAATAATTACAACATATATATCAAAATGCCACAAATGCTCACCTCTTCAACTTCTAAATGCTAGTTTCTTGATTCTTTAGCTTTCAACCTTGCTTAAGCTTTAAAACACCTTCTTTCCAAAATCTAAAGCCATCAAGATGAAGCTCTCATCAAGGTGAATAACATTAATAAAGAGACCTAAAGCATTAGAGGCCAACAAAGATATCAAAATCATACCTTTGATTTTCTCTTTCTTCCTTCTCTTGTGCTAAAATGGAGGACAAGGAGAGAGAAATGAAGAACTAAAGATGATTATATGAATTTTCCCTTTTTCCCATGCTCAAACCAACTTTAAAGGGTGAGGGAAGAAAAAATATATTGAAAGTTTGACTTTTGATCAAATGGTCCATATCTTGCCACATGTCATGATCTTGCTTTCTCACCATGACCACACATGAATTCTTATACATAGGATTCCAACCCTATAGATCACTTGGCAATAAATCACTCCCGTTGATCTTTAAGTTACCAATGAGTTTTCTCTTCGATAACAGACTAATTGGTTGATAAATTTACCGTTTTACCCCTGATTATCACAACATATACCAAATCATCCTTAAACACATTTATATTACAATGCACATTATATTCTTCAAAAGTTTTTTATTAACATTAATTACATCACCTTCGAAGTCATTAGCCCTTAATTACAATTCAGAATATTAAAAGGTTTATAAATTTAGTTATGATTTTTCAAAGTTTGGGTAGAAAAATTGCCAGAAAATCCAAAAATAAACAAAATGTAATGGCAAATTTGTAATTTTGCCAAACAGGTGCTAAATGAATTATTTTCTAATTAGTTGAAGTTAAGTTCAATTAATTAAGAAAAATAAAGGGGAAAAATATATTTGAAATATTTTGGTCAAATAAATATGAATTTATGGAAAATTGGAGCAAAAGTGCAAATTTGACCGAAATTGTGACTTTATGTCTATACGTAACTAGAACAAGTTGTGAAGCCAATTGAGACCAAATAGAAGGACCCTTAGGTGTCTCCTACATGTGGCATGAAGAAAGAAATATTAGTTTGGCTTAATGACAAAGTTACATATACATAGGATTTATGTACATAAAAATGGATTTTTGGAATTTTGGAAAATTGCTAGATGATTAATATATGACATAAGCTATTATAAAAGCATATTCCTTCTTCTTTCTTCAACCCAAACTGACACAAACAGCAGCTGAATATAGAGAGAGAAAGTGTGAAATTCTAGAAAGAGAAAGGAGGAAAAAACTTACAAAGGTATGTGATTTCTTCGGTAAATCGGTTCCTAATGCATATAACTACGTTACTAAGCTACACTTCTATGTAATTTAAGGTTTGGAAGCTCAATTTCTTGTGTTAAAGAGAACTAGGGATCATCACCATTGAGAAAAGCCGAAAGGAAGCAAAAGATAACCTCCAAACCTTTGTATATTTCTTATTCTGGCTGCTGTGGCCAATTAATAGGTGAAATTTTGCTGGATTGCCGTTGGTTTTAAATTTTAGAAATGGGTATACCTAAGGGTTTTGTTGTCAAAATTATGTCTAAATGGTAATTCTAAACCAATCAAATAGTTAATAAAGTGGTCAGGAGTAAAAAGAAACACGTCTGTAGAGCCAAAACCTAAAAACCCTAATTTTCCCCAGAGTACCTGAGGATTTTGGCCAGGGCTGTTGAGGCCTTAGAGTTGGATTTTCAATGATTTGATGATTTTATTGAGTTCATAGGGAAAATTAGGTGGGGTTATAGTTGGTCACTTTTTTGGAAAAGCCTAAAAAAAC
This sequence comes from Inga leiocalycina, assembly GCA_963242795.1. NCBI lineage: Eukaryota > Viridiplantae > Streptophyta > Magnoliopsida > Fabales > Fabaceae > Inga > Inga leiocalycina. The sequence continues at coordinate 48,410,323 of OY725324.1, forward strand.
ATAAAATTAGGTAGGGTTATAGGGGGCTGCCAAGGGCAACTTTGTAATTTGGTAGTGAACTTGGTAATTCCGAAACTAAATTTCAAAAAAAGTATGGTCGGACTGGGAACGGCCAAGCCGGGTTGAGTCCTCGGGGGCCTTTTAGTAAATTTTTAATATAGAATTGTATGACCACCAGAAATACTATGGAAGTGTCTAAATGGTACATTTGATATTTTAGGGACAAGTTGAAAGCCCGAGGTATTAACACGCAAATTGAGGCACACGGTTCAAAATGGAAAAGGTCTAAGGTAAGGAACTTATCTCTCCTACAAGTATTTGACATTTGTGCTGGTGTATTGATACATGTTATTGCTTTGCTTGATTATGTGAAACATATATGAATAATTAAAGCTCTATTTCTATTTATATTATGGCCATAAGTATATTGTTTGAAACATTGAGCACGTAAATATGTCATTGTGTTAGCATGAGTTTATGTATTGCAAGCATATCATGCATTAAGCACTTATCCTGTATGTATATTGGTACTATTTTCCTATTGAGATTCTCCCGAATCTCACCCTCTCCTACCAACAATTTAGACAGGTGAAAACAAGAGGTGTATTAAAAGCAGAGAAGAAAACTACACGGGAAGAATACAGTGACGGAACGAAGACGGGAAGATGTCCCCGTTTTACTAGAATGGGTTTAGATACCCTAGAGCCCTATATAGCTACAAGGTTTGTAATTATTATATACGAACCCCTATAGGGAATTTCTGTAATAGAGCACTTTTTATCAGTATATTTATGCTATTCTTAAGTTACCCACCTAACCACATATCGTTTTCCGTAAATACTCTAAAAAAGGTTAAAATAAGATGAAGGCGTGATATTTTGTTCTATAGCCTTTGGAATTACTCCAATTTTATTTTTCTGGATTACTTATGATTTTTCAAAGATTGGGCATAAAATCTGTCATTAAATCCGAAAATGAAAAGAAAATAAAATGGCAAACTTGTAATTTTGCCAAAAAAGTCCAAATAAATTATTTTCCAATTAATTAAAGTTAATATCAATTAATTAAGGAAAATAAAGGAGAAAAATATATTTGGAATATTTTGGTCAATTAAATAGTCAATAAAGTGGTTAGGAGTAGCAAGGAACACGTCTACGGAGCCAAAATCGAAAAACCCCAATTTTCCCCGGAGTATACTAAGATTTCGGCTAGGGCTAGATATGATGGTTAGAGTTAGATTTTCAATAATTTGATGGTTCCATTAAGTTCAAGAGGGAAAGTTATGTGGGGTTACAATTGGTCAATTTTTTGAAAACGGCCGAAAAAGCATAATTAAGGAAACGCCCCTGAAACCCTTAAAGCGGGGCTGCCAAGGGCAATTTCGTCTTTTGGCAGTAAATTTGAGGATTCTAAGTCAGAAAATAGATTCCTTGGGCAAAAATAAACCAAAATAGCCTAGTCAAAATTTCAAGAAAATTACGGTTGAACCGGGTACGACGAGGCCAAGTTGGGTCCTTGGGGGCATTTTGCTAAATTTTCATAATAGGCTCATATTACCACTAGAAACACTATGGAAGTGCCTAAAATAGTACATGAATGGGTTTTAATCTAATTCTTGTACATTTGACATTTCAGGATCGAGTTGAGAGCCAGTCGATGGCATGCTTTACGAGGCACGTGTTTCAAAGCAAAAAAGGGTTAAGGTATGGAACTTACCTCTCCTGTGTGTATTTGATATTTGTGTTGATGTATTGATTTATGTTATTGCTTTGCTTGATTTTGTGAAACATATGAATGATTGAACCTCTGCTTCTATTTATGCTTTTCTCACAAAGTGGTCAACATCAACCCTACACAATTTTCCCTCCTGAACACAATGAAACCATCAATTTCACCAAATTCCATCTCAAACACCCTCAGAATAGGTTTAGACAAAATTAATGGAAAATTAGGGAAATTAATGTTTCTTGCTTCCGATCAACTTAACATCTTGTTTACACTCCTAATCACTTGTTTAACCTCTTAATTACCTATTGAACATCATTAGTGTGAATTTGAACAATACCTCCTCTTAGGGTTTGGTCTTCCCAAATTTAAAAACTAAGCAAAACAAGCCACCAAACCAACAACAATATCAACAATCATCAAGAATCAACAAGATAATCAAGGTTTTGTGTAATTACCTCTTGATTTCCCTTTCTCACTCTCAAAACCATGAGCCTCCCTCTCTATTCCTCTTGAGTTTGAGCTTGCTATATGAGTACTTCAAGAAGTTATAGAAGTTAGAGAAGGTCTTACACAAGCTAGAAAGCAAGAACACTTGAATCTTGCAACTCAATTGCCTTATATTGCTCTTGAACTCTCTTGAGCTTTCTTTCTCTTCCATATTCGTTCACCCCCCCCCCCCTCTCTTTTGTTCATGTATTTATGGCCGAAAATGAGGTAGGGAAGATGATGAAAGAAGTGTCATAAAATATCTTGCATTTTTGCTTGATTTATTTAATTTCCAAAATTTCTAAATGTTGACTTTTATAACACAAGCCTTTTCTATATAAAAATATGTCATAAACCTTAATTGAATTTGAACTAATTCTCTTCCCCATTCCATGGCCCATAAAGACGTCCAAGAGCCCTCTTCCAACACCAAATTGGGCTTCATATAATTATTCCAATTTCACATGTGCTCAACTTTAGACAATTATGATTTATTCTCTTGCCTTAATATAATGACACTTTGCATGATCATGAGCCAAATAATTATTTTTCCTTCTATTTCTATATTCCACAATCTACACAATTGCCATTACATTTATTTTTCTCAAATTCGCAACAATTGGCAATTTTGGCAGATTTTTGGAATCACTTCGATTCGATGACTAAATTTATAGACATCGAATATGAGTGATTCCAAAGGATATAGAACCCTTATTAGTCTAGTTTCAAGGAAAAATATAGAATTTGGCCAACTAGAAGCACCAAATTCCCAAAATTGCTTTCTTTGAATGTTGTTTCAGAAAATCACAATTTTTCTAGGCTAACTTCAAAAATTCATAACTTTTTGCATATAGCTTCAAATAATTCATATGACCTATCAATTTAAATCTTAGGATGTATAATTTTATCATGAAAAATTTCATAATTTTTACTCATCATTTGGTTATATAGAATTACAAGACAAGCTCACAGTCTTGCAGGCGATTTCATTAAAACACTGTTCACTTTTCAATTTCAAATATTAAATTCCTATGGCCATGAATATTCACCATTTTATTCCCTTTAATACCTCAAAGATATAAGAACCATTAGGGAATAGAGTTTGGGCACCTGCTAAATCGGTCACACACTTATCTTATTTGGACTTACAACAAAATATTCATGTGTGGTTTGGTAGGCAACACAAGAATAACATAATTATACTGATAATATGTACATGATTACAGAAATTCCCTATATGGGTTGGTATAAGAAGATTACCATTAATGTAGCTAGACAGGGGAACTAGGGTGTCTAAACATGTACTAGCAAAACGGAGATATCTTCCCATCTTCGTTCCACCACTGTAATCTTCTCACATAGTTCTCGTCTCTGATCTCTGCATGCTTTTTGTATTTACCTGTCTAAATTATTGGTAGGGGAGGGTGAGATTCGAGAGAATCTCAATAGGAAAACAGTACCAATATGCATGCAAGATAAGTGCTTAATGCATGACATGCTTTCATTACATAACTCATGCTACACAATGATATATCTACGTGCTCAATGTTTCAAACAACATACTTATGGCCATAGCATAAATAGAAAATAAGCTTTAATCGTTCAAATATTTTACACAAAAACAAGCAAAGCAATAATATGCATTAATACACCAGCACAAATATCAAATACATGCAAGAGAGGTAAGTTCTGTACCTTGGCCCTTTTTCTCTTCTCCAAAGGTCCGCCTTATAAAACATGCCAACGACTGGGTTCTCACTTGGTCCTACAATTCCAAATGTACAGTTTAGACACTTCCATAGTGTTTCTGGGGGTTATATAAGTCTATATTAAAAAATTACTAAAATGCCCTAAGGGGCCCGGCCTTACCCCGTCGTACTCGGTTTGACCGTACTTTTCTTGAAATTTTGACCCAGGCTATTCTAACTTAAGTTTGTTTAAGGAATCCATTTCTATACTCAGAATTACCAAATTCATTGCCAAAAGATGAAATTACCCTCGGCAATCCCATTTTCTGGGTTTCAAGGGCTTTTCACAACTATGCTTTTCCGGGCTTTTCTGAAAAAGTGATCAACTGTAACCCAACCTAATTTTCCCTCCTGAACTCAATGGACTCATCAAATCACTGAAAATCCAACTCTAAGTCCCATCTCTAACTCTGGCCAAATTGAACAAAACTCCTTTTCTCTCTCTAAAATTTTACTCTTCCTCTCTTTTAAAAGCTGTTTCATGTCGGTTTATGTCTAATAAAGATAGAGAAATTGCTTTAAAACATTAGGCTTATGTTATCTTGCCTTATGATGATATCATAATTCCAAAATTTGACATTTTCAGATTTTCTGCCCAATCTTTGAAAAACATAACTAATTTTGTAGACATTGTATCGGAGTAATTCTAACGGTTATAGAACCCTTATTGAATCTAGTTTCAAGAAAAAATATATACTTTTGCCAATTGGAAGCACATCATTCCCATATTTTGTTTTTGGAAGCTATTCCAAAATATCAATAGTTTTTATGGGCTAACTTTAAAAATTCATAATTGTTTGTATATAGCTTTAAATGATTTGTATGACCTATCAATTTAAAGCTTAGGATGTCTAATTTAATTCTGTAAAATTTCATAATTTTTTCTCATCATTTGATCAACAAAATGCATTGCACAACAACATTGCCTCACTAAAAGCAAGGAAATGACAAACACTTGCAACTTCAATAAATTCCATTTTTTGTATACAAATTTCCCTTACTCATTAATTCACTATTTTATTCCCTTTAATAACTCAAAGATATAAGAAACATTAGGAAATAGATTTAGGGCACCTACTAAACCGGGGATTAGCAGTCCACTTAATTCAGTCTTATTCTCTAGCCTTTAATCCCAAAATTCTGGGTATTACATCCCCCCATTCAATAAATTTAGTCCTCAAAATTTGAATGTCTACAACTTGTGGATCACTTCTTATCACTCAATCCATCCCTTTTTCAAGTGCAGGCTTACAAGCCGTGCAACATAATGATCATATGGTTGAGGGTCACTACCCCTATTTCTCGGGTCACTACTCATCACATTTCTGAATTCGTCTGCCAGCCTATGGACACATTAGTCTACTAGGTCTTAGGCCCAAGCACATATAGTTAGCATGCTTCTGCTACGCCACTCTAATGTTTCAACTATCTAATACATTATAGGTGGGACTACAATATCTACCCACACTTATCTTACTTCCTTAGTTGGATCCCACTGGACCTCCGTAGTACCTCCTACTTGTTCTGTAACTCAATTCAGTTGGAAACATTCAAGGCCAACCACTGCTATAACCCTTACTTGTTCCATAATTCAATTCAGTCAAAAACATTCAGGGCTAACCACTGTTACAACCCCTACTTGTTCTATAATTCAATTCGGTCAGAAATGTTTAGGGCCGACCACTATTGCAACCCCTACTTGTTCCGTAATTCAGTTCAATGTAACCGTAGGCACCATGTTCAGTCATGCTCAGTGTACCCATAGGTATTATGCTTAATGTACTTGTAGTTACCATGTTCGGTCATGCTCAATGTACCCATAGGCACTATGTTTGGTATACCCTAGACATTATGTTCGGTCATGCAGTGTACCTGTAGGCACTATATTTGGTGTCAGTTTCAATTTTAGTTCGGTTTAACATATCTGGCATATAGGATTTCATAGCCTAGGGTCTCTAACCTAACTTTTAGGTTCATTATGAAATCTAGAACCCCAATATCACATAAATTGGAAATCATCTCCCTCAATTATACCTAATAGGTTCGCTAAGAGTCAAGATCAATAATGCCTATTCTTAACATTCAGTATCATTGGTTTGAATCCTTTAGGATCGATATACGACATAATCACCACTAATTATGCACTACCGTACATCATACCTACATACCTTTAACACCACAGTGTTACTAAAGATCATCACTTAGCATGGAGAAACCTCAAAACATTTACTATGCCTCAAATTTCGATAACCTTATCAAATGGACTTTTCTAGGCAGTATTTGTCACGAAAGAACTATCCGATTTAAAAATCAATACTTACATCATCATATCACCATGCATCTAGGTACTCTTTAAATCATTTAACTCAAAAGATCATTAGTCATGGTGTCACACCCTTATCTTATTTTCAACTATTTCAAAGTATTTGCAGAAAATGATATGTTGTTCAGTGGGTAACGTAATATGTGCATGATTACAGAAAATTCCCTATACGGGTTCATACATGACAATTACAAATTATGTAGCCGCACAAAGCTACTAGGGTGTCTAAACCAAGCCCAGTGAAACAGAGACATCTTTTCATCTTCGTTCCACCACTGCAATCCCCCTCGTATGGTTCTCTTCATTGTTCTCAACATATATTATGTCTTATCCTGTCTAAATTATTGGTAGGGGAAGGTGACATTTGAGAGAATTTCAATAGGAAAATAGTACCAATATGCATGCAAGATAAATGATTAATGCATGATATGCTTGCAGTACATAACTCATATTCACACAGTGACATATTTGCATGCTCAATGTTTCAATTTACATGCTTATGGCCATAGCACAAATAGAAATAGAGCTTTAATCATTCATATATGTTTCACATAATCAAGCAAAGCAATAACATACACCAGCACACCAACACAAATATCAAATACATGCAGGAGAGGTAAATTCCCTATGTTAATCACCTTCCCTGATCCTCGAATAATGTGCCTCGTAATGCAGGCTCTTAACTCGTCCTAAAATATCAAATGTACAATTTAGACACTCCCATAATGTTTCTGGTGGTTATACGAGCCTATATTGAAAAATGACCAAAATGCCCCCAGGACCCCGGCTCGGCCCCGCTATACTCGATTTGACCGTACTTTTCAAGAAATCTTGACATGAGCTATTATGATATATTTTCGCCTAAGAAAGTCATTTCCAGGCTCGAAATTACCAAATTCACTGCCAAAAGATGAAATTGCCCTTGGCAGCCCCGCTTTAGGGGTTTCAGGGGCATTTCGTAATTATGTTTTTTGGGCCTTTTCCCTTCTGAATACCATGGAATCATTATATTTATGAAAATCCAGCTCCTACCCCCTGAACTCCTCTTGGCAGAAACATGTTAAGGGAAAAGGGAAAAGTGCAATTGTGTTTCCACACTTAAAGCTTACTCCTTTCCACTAATAATCCCTTATTACACCATTTAAACACATACTAACCATGATTTGAGGAAATTTGTTCAACATAACCCCTTAGGATTATCACTTTCTAAATTTACAAATTCAACCAACAAACACCAAACCAACCAAGAATAACAATAGCAACAACAATAAACCACATGAGTTTATGTTCTTGAGATTACCTTGGTTTGTTTCACTTTTCCTCTCAAAACCAACCTCTCTCTTTCCCCTTAACCTTGATGTTTTTCCTTGCTACACCAAGATTTGCATGAAGAATAAGAGCTTAGAGAGGGAACTACACAAGTTTGGAAGCTAAATCACTAAGAACAACAAGGCTTACCTTGGTTTTCTTCCTCTTGAGCTCTCCTCCTTCTCTCTAGGACTCCAAATTTCTTAAGTCTTTTCTAAGACAACTTCTCTCTCCCTTCTTAGGTGCCTAGGCGTAAAAATGAGATGCCAAAAAGATGACTCAAGTGCTTAATAATATCTCATCTTTTCTGCTAATTAATTTTATTACAAAAATGGGTTTTATGACATATGTACTTAGACTTTATCTCATGACTCATTCTCTTTCTCTTCTTTTCTTAAGGTCCAACGTAAATATGAGAAGGAGAAAAACAAAATATATGATGATGCCCATTTAAAATATCTCATCATCTTTTCCTTTTTGTTTTATTCTTAAATTGGAGTTATGACAAAGCTTGTACTTAGTCTTATCTTTATCAAATGGTGTCATAAGCCCCATTACACTTGAACTACCTTTTCCTCCTACTAGTTGGCCCAAAAATGACATCCCAAAAGGTCCTTTATACTCCAATTTGGGCTTCTTCAATTATCTCAATGAATTGGTCAACATATAATACTTTATTAAATTTCCACATCTGCTCTCTTTTCACAAATTCGTATTTAATTGCTGGGCTTAAGATGATGCCACTTATCATGTTTATGAGCCAAATAATTATTTTCCCCTCCTATTTCTTTATTCCACAATTTACACAATTGCCAGCACATTTAATTTTCCAATTTTCGAAATAGTTGGCCTTCTTGGCAGATTTTCTGCCCTAACTCTAAAAAATCATAACTAAATTTATAAACATCATTTCGAAGCGATTCCTAAGGCTATAGAACCCTTATTAAGTCCAGTTTCAAGAAAAAATATGGACTTTAGCCTGTTGGAAGCACAAAATTCCCAAAATTAAATTTTTTGGATGCTGCTCTAGAAACTTTCCAGATTTTCTGGGCTAACTTAAAAAATCCATAACTTTTTGTATATATCGCTAATTGATTCATATGAGCTGTTAAATTAATGCTTAGGATGTCTACTTTCACCATATAAAATTCATAATTTTTGCTCATCATTTAGTCTCCTAAAACCTCATGACAAGCTCACTTCCTCGCAGGAAATTTCACTGGAAGCATAATCACATTCTCCAAAATTCACCATTTTACTTTCTTAATACCTCAAATATATAAGAAATATTAGGGAATAGATTTGGGGCACCTGCTAAATCGGAGCTTAGCAGTCCGCTTAATTTAGGCTTATTCCGAAGCCTCCGATCCCAAAATTTGGGATATTACACATGAAGAAACCTTAAAACAATTACTATTCCTTAAGGGCCTGTTTGGTTTAAAGGGAGGGGATGGGATGGGAAGGGATGGAATGGGAGGAAGGAGAATCACCTTGTTTAGTTTGGTTGGAGGGGGAGGAAGGGAAAGGCTTTTTAATGATCCTTTGTTTGGTTTAAGAGGGGAGGAGAGGGAAGATAATATTTAATTTACCATTTTATCCTTAAACATTAGTTTATATATTTTTCCTTATATAAATTATTTAAATTAGTTTACACCTCAATATGAATTATATAATTTATAAAAAAAATATGAAGATATAAAATAGAAATAGTTTTCAATTTCCCTCAACTTAATTTCTTATTATATGAATATTCCAGTAATTATCATATTAAATTAAATGAAAAATTCCTTCTATTGAAAAACAATGCAGAGGAGTTGCAAAAAAAAAAAAAAAAGATTTCATGCGCTAACAGTTGTATTATGGATTTATGGATAACTCTAGTAAAAAAAAATAAAGATTTTTGGATAACATTTTACACTCGAATTCACCTGCGAAAATATCATCACCAAAATTATATTTTAATCGCCTTTCATTCCGCTGGAGATATTTATACTCATGATTTGGTTAAACTACAAGGTTGGAAAAAAACACACACAAGCGTGCAACACTGGTGATGATAAAAGAAGTTATATTTTTATTGAAGACTCGTAGGGTATAATTAGGAATATGAAAAGATTATGGGGGTAAAATAGTCTCAAATTTTTGGCTCCCTCCAAAACCCCCCAATTTGGAGGGAGCCAATTTGAGGGAGCGGGAGGGATTTGGAGCCCCTTTTTTGGGGCCCCTCCCCTCTTACTTTTCATACCAAACAAGGGGAGGGGCTCATTTTTCATCCCCTCCCCTCCCCTCCCCTCCAACCAAACAGACCCTAAGTCTCAATGACCTTGACAACATAACTTCCCAAGGGGTCACCCTCAGTCTGATATTGCACTTTTGTGTACATAAAACTTTATGTGCATGAAATTGGGTCATGAAGCCCAATTGATAGCAAACTACTTCTCCTCTCCCTTGTTACATAAAAATGACACCTAAGGGTCCTTCTTTTAGGCCCAAATTGGCTTCATAACATTTCCTAAGTCACATGTATACTTGTGTCACATTTTTTCCATTTTCGGATTTGACTCAATTCTGGCATATTTTCTACCCAATCTTTAAAAAATCATAACTAATTTTGTAGACATCGTATCGAAGTGATTCCAAAGCCTAAGAACCCTTATTGAGTCTAATTTCAAGGAAAAATATATACTTTTTCCAATTGAAAGCACATCATTCCCAGATTTTGTTTTTGGAAGTTGTTCTAAAATATCAATAGTTTTTCTTGGCTAACTTCAAAAATTCATAACTTTTTATATATAGCTTTAAATGATTTGTATGACTTATCAATTTAAAGCTTAGGATATCTACTTTCATCTTGTAAAATTTCATAATTTATTTCCATCATTTGATTGACAAAATGCATTGCACAACAACACTACCTCACTGGAAGTAAGGAAACAACAAGCACTTGCAACTTCAAAAAATTTCATTTTTTGTATACAAATTTCCCTTACTCTTTAATTCACTATTTTATTCCCTTTAATACCTCAAATATATAAGAAACATTAGGGAATAGATTTGGGGCATCTACTAAACCGGGGCTTAGCAATCCACTTAATTCATTCTTGTTCTCTAGTCTCCAATCCCAAAATTCGGGGTATTGCAAAATGCGCCTTCCAATGGCTACGTCCAAAGGTACATATATTGTTCACTAATGACTATAATATTAAATTGAAGTACACATATAGTTTATTTATATGATTGACTAACAAATTTTTCTTCTCATTTCTTTATAGTGCCCAAAGCAACAAAACATGAGCAATGATTATGGGTACTATGTGATGCAGTACATAACAGACATAATCACACATGATCCTGAAAATATTGATACAAATAAGGTATATTATATGCTCAATTCTTTCATATATATATACATTCAGTCAGCTATATGTTACAATGTCTAACTTCCATCTATTGTTTCATTTTGCACACAGTATCTTAATTCCTCCTACACGATGTTTAGCAAATCACAAATGGAAGAAGAGGCTAAAGAGTAGGCGGCATCTATGCAACATCAGTGGGAGAGTAAATACATAGATTGATTGCAATGATCACCTTGTCAACTGACACTCGGACTTGATTAGCTTCCATTTGTTGGTGGTGGACAGTTGATTCGAGGTTATGCACACTACCCCGTGCAACTAACCATCTCAGAGGATCCTCGACAAAAATGTCACAAGGCTCAATAATTTCTCTTGCATGACCCTCTGATGACTGCCCGATGTTGCAACAACTCTCTTTAGTGCTATGCTTATTAGGATCAAGCGATTGTGGCTGGGGAGCACTGATATCTTGTCTTGAGCTCATAAACACTATCATTTCCTCTTTCATCTTGCTCAACCAGGTTTCTAGCAGTGCATCAAAGGATGCTTCAGCCTCGACCCTTACTTCTGCTTTTACAGTGGCTAACATAGTCTCCAATTCCTCCCTAGTCACAATACTTGAGGAATGGCGTACAAGGGCTCCAAAATAATCCCGTATCACAACCCTTCCTCCAACTCCCCTGACACAGCCTGGATGCTCATGTTTGCTAATAGCAACAGTCAGAATATCCTTCTTGCCCTCTGACTTAAACGATCCCTCAGCTTGTTTTTTTCTAAGTTCCTCCTGTAAGATAATACAAAATAACAAATGTAAGTAATGAAGTATGTTTCATATGTAATTAATAACAACAATGATATATACTTACAATTTTTTCACTTACTATACGAGATTGTTCACTCGTATAAGACTCACTCGTCTTTTGGTGAGCAAACAACCATTTTTCTTCGTGACGAATCAGAGATGGTGGAGAAAGAAGAATAGAAGGATCGGATTGAGATGCTTCTTCCAATCTCTTCCGTTTGGCTGCCAACAAGTCTCTTTCTACCTTTACATAACCCCCATGAGACATTGTATGAGGGCAATCGTTCTTTCTACCACTCTCTTGTACTTTTTTCCTTTTTGCCTGCGAATAAGAAATAATACAAAAGGAAAGTGTTATAATCAATTAAGATAATTGCTAAGTAATTAAAATGAAAAATAAGTCAACTAACCAAAGATTCTGGAGTAGTCCGTAGCCTAACAAATGCATGCCAAGTCGCTTGATCAAGAAATGTATACTTGTCTCACGGATTAGGACGAGGCTGACCATCTTTCACCTCGATATGAATGTAATTGTTGGTCAGATTTGTCTTAAACTTGCTCCAACGCTCATAACAATAAGTCATTGCCTTGTTGTACAACATCTCATTCTGAGGAAAGTCGTAGGTAAGCTGGAATGCATGCATTGAAGGAGTAAGTGACAAATTTATGACATATTTGATAATAAGTACATACAGAATAAAAGAGAATTGTATACCTGGATAGTGTCCCAAATATGTTGCCGCACCTTTTCATCGACATTTCTCCACTCCTCTATCAAGATGCTCGGCTTGTTGCGTGCAAGGAAGTTGACAAAACTCCTATACCGTTGGGCATTAGGCCCGATTGGTTTCCAATATCTATCAAACTCAATTGGTATCTTTTGCCCTGTACTCTGACTAAGGGAAATATTTGTCAACCGTGTACCACATCTACCCCTCTGTACAGACTAGCTACTAGGCTCACTATGATCCTGGCTCCGAGCATTGCTAGGCTCGCTTTAAAAGACCCTTATTCATCATTACATATATATTTTAAGTAGTCATATACTATATATATTTTTATTAAGAAAAGATATTTTGATATGCATTTTAAAGGATAATTTTTAAATTTTAATATATTATCTCATTAGTTTTAATATGTTCTTTTTTAAATATTTTTATCTTTCAAAGCAAGGTAAAATTATAAAGTCATAAAATATATATATCATCTAATAAGGTATAAGGGAAGTTTTATCACATTGCTATAGAACCAACCATGCTATATAGAAGGAAGTGTTAGGTTTTAAAGGGACAATATGAACATAAAATGGGAGTAGTTGAGATAAGGATGTTGAGATGGATGAGTGGTCGAGCAAGAAAAGACAATATCATAACGCTCATATACCCGAACAAGTTGGAGTGATATCTATCAAAGAAAAAATAGTAGAAAACCATTGGAGATGGTTTGAATATATTTAAAGAAGACTGTAACCTCCTCACGGTAATCATATCCGGATTATGAAATTTAATTGAAATAGAGACCAATAAGATAAAACACATTTATAATCACTCATCTCTAAGAGATGGGGTGTCCAAACAAAATGTTTAAAAACAGAATTCATCTGGTCTCACATTCACTTTCGAATACAATTACCTGTATAGTTATATCATATCTTAAATATCAGAGTGCGTAACCAAAATCCCGGCAACCCCGGGTTACTTGTATATATACAATGGGTTTAAAGTTTCCCAAAATATGGATTACATATCGAAAAATTTTATATTTACAATCTATATATACAGTAATCCCAAAATCCAGCTAGATAACCAATAGTCCCAAAATCTAAAATGTCCCTACCAGCCCTAGCCACTCCTAGTTGGCCGCTTCCCTTTTGAGCTACTTACCCTATCTAAAAATGTTAGTCATTTGGAAAGAGTGAGATTCTAAAGAATCTCAGTAGTAACAAAACACTCATACAATATATAAACACAAGGCATGTATGTTCATCATGTTCAGCAACAACACTATGAGTCATGACTCGTGCCACAACCGACAGCACTCACGGTTGTAATCACAATGCATTATGCCTGCTTTCGAGGTAAACACTATGCCAGCTTTCGCTGTAATCACTATACCCGCTTACGCGGTAAACACTATGCAGCAGCATCACAAGGCACAAAGCATCACAAAACTCCTCAAAGCATCTTAAAGCACAACATATCACAAGGCACAAGGCTCTACAAGGCATCTCAATGCATCTCAAAGCAGCAGTAACACACAATGCATGATAGGCAAACATACAATACATTTACACAAAGTATAAGAAAGAAGTCCCTACCTGTATCTTTCCTGACGTTCTTCGACACAGTGGACTCACGCATCTGACAGATATCAAATCCTATACCAATTTAGGGACAATTGATTAATCTTTGTCCCAAATACTTATTTCCATAATACTTTAAGTCGGTTATCATTTAAGACTCTTTAGGTGATTGTAAAGGCCTACACATATGCCAAAAGGATTGGGAGAAACTACCCTGAAGACCCATTTTTCGAAGACAAAACACAGATTTTTGGCTGACTCACTCAAGTATAGATGACCTCACTTGAGTAATGAGAGACTTGCACTCGAGTGAGACTAGCTCTCACTCGCGAGTGTTTGACAGTGAGCAACCATCATGGCCAGAAAGTGCTCACTACACTCGAGCATGGGGTTTTGCACTCGAGTGATAACTCCAAAATCACTCGAGTCCCCGAAAGTGCAACACAAAAAGTGACAACCCGAGAACACAGACAACATCAGAGGGAAAAGCTTACTGGAGCATACCCCCCAGCACTCGGGCGAGGAGGTTTCACTTGCGAGTGTCAGAATACACTCTTGGACATCAACCAGCAAGTGACAACTAGAGAGCAACCTTAACCAAGAGCTCACACCATCACTCGAGTGATCCCATGCTCACTTGAGTGATCACCAACATCACTCGTGGTAAAGGAAGTGCACTCGAGCTTTACTTATAAAACCCAGGCAAAACACAAAGTAGAAAGAGAAAATGCACGCAGCACTCTAGTGGGTTCCTCCCTCACTCGAATGAGGCTTATCAGATTGCCAGATCGCAGCAACTGATAGAAATTCCCAGATTGACCAAAATCACACCCAATGGTTCCCAAACTCCACACAAAGCTCATACTCACTCAAAATGACATAGGGAACCCATTGATAACCTCCAAAACACTCAAATACCATTTTAAACACAATATATGCCCTTGGGTCTCTATGACACACAATACCCAATTCCAATAAATACACTTCCAAACTTCAAAACCATATCAAATACTTAAAGAACTTCACAATGAACTAATCCCAACATCATCCATTATGAAATTCATACATTCCAAAATAGGCATAAAACCAGGGTAATTTCCAGATTTTCTCAAACTTATCCAAAAATCACAATAAATTTATCAAAAAGCATCCAATCCTTACCTCTTCACTTTGCTAAAGTTAGAATCTTGATTCTCAAACTTCCAAATTACTCTAACACTCAAACCACCACTATTCAAAATTCTGAAATCACCACAATGGAGCTCTTAACACTATGAACAAGTTTAAGGAAGAGAATTTGAGCATAGGAGGATCATTACTCACCAAAGATTCAAGCTTTCTCTTTTCTCTTCCCTTGCTTGTGTCTGCCGGAAATGGAAGAAGGAAGAGAGAGAAATGGTGAGATATGGAGAAGATGATGATGATGTACAACTTTTCCCTTGTCCAAGCACCTAGCCGAATAGGAGAGAGAAGAGAGAGAAAAAGTGGGCTTTTGTCCTTTAGCATGATCCCATGGTTCACTTTAAGCCACATGTCCACATCTTATTCACTCCCTCCGTGAGCTCACAAAAATGTAAAGCATAGGATTCTGACCCATAGCTAATAGATCTCAACCATTGATCTTTAATCACCAATAAGTTTCTTCTTTGGTAACTGACCAATTGGTCGGTATATTTCATATTTTACCATTTTGCCCCTGGTTTCACTATGATTATTAAATCATCACTATGAACATTTACATTAAATTCACATCACATTAATCCCAAAAGTGTTTATTACACAAATTACAATCAACATCAGAGTCATTAGCCCTTAATTCCAAATTGGGTCATTACGAACATATATTCGAACGAGTTGGAGTGATATCTATTAAAAAAAATGGTAGAAAACCATTTGAGATGGTTTGAATATGTTTAAAGAAGACCATTGAGTGCATTGGTGAGGATGATTTATCAAGCAGTATAGAGTCTTGTAAAAAGAGATCGAGGAAGGCCGAAGGGAATTCTCAATGAAGTTATATAGAAGATTTTTTTGTTAATAATATATATAAAAATCTAGTTTTCGACAGAGCACAATAATACCGTGCGATCTATATAGCCGACTCCATCTAGTAGGACAAAAACTTTATTGTTGATGTAGTAGTATAATACACACACACACACATACATGTAAATTAAACATAAACATGCCACCAACTGATGAAAGTAAAACTAAAACATTATTAAAATAAACAAGTAGACACATATTAATCATTACATAAATATTTTAAGGAGTCATATACATATATATTTTAAATAGTCATACTACTCCCCTCCCCCTCAAACAAGTAGTTTAACAACCTCGCGTCCCCCCCAATCATAATGCTTGTATACCCATATGAGTTTGGAGTGATATTTATTAAAGAAAAAATGGTAGAAAATTATTTAAGATGGTTTGAACATGTTCAAAGAAAACCATTGAGTGCACCGGTGAGGAGGGTTGATCAAGTAGTATGGAGTCTTATAAAAAGAGGTCGAAAAAGGCTGAAGAGAATACTCAATGAAGTTATAGAGAAAGATTTTTTTATTAATAATATATATAAAGATATGATTTTCGACAGAGCACAATGATATTGTGCAATCCATATAACTGACTTCACCTCCTAGAATAAATACTTTATTATTGTTGTGGTATAGTACACACACATAAGATATCTATGTGCATAGACATGCACATATAAACATAAACATGCCACCAACTTATGAAAGTAAAACTAAAACATTATTAAAATAAACAAGTAGACGGTTATTAATCATTACATATATATTTTAAGTAGTCACGCTCCTCCCCTCCCCTCAAACAAGTAAGTAGTTTCACACCGACACTCCCCCCTGCCCCTCCCCACGAAAAAAAGCCCACACCCGCCCACGAGCGCTTGCACACGCATGCGCACATGTATGCACACGCACTAAATTATTTATTTTCTTATATTTAACCATACATAGATTGAAAAAAAAAACTTAAATGAAGTATGGGTAAAATTGTCACTATAAAAATATTTTTCTTCTTCTCTTCTTTTGAACCAAACAAGGTAATATTAAAATTTATTCGCACCCTACCCCTTTGATCAATCTAAATGAGGTAATACTAAAATCCTCCCCAACCCCTCCCCTTAGTTGAATATATGAGGGGCTTCTCTTTTTTACATTCCCATCATTTTTCCCTCCTTTATCCCATTCATTATAATTAGATTAGAATCCAATAGTCCATATTTAATATTTTATAAAAATATTATTATAATTTTTAATAAAAATATATCAACAATTTTATATAAATAAATTTATAGATTTATAAATGTTTTTCCACTTTTTTCTACTTCTACATTTATGAACTGTTCATATTTATATATAAAATTGTAATATGCAAAACAAGAACCCAAACAATTACGGGCAACAAAAAAAAGAACCCAAATAAATAAGAGAAAATTTCAGTCAACCTCTTCTATAACAAATTAATTTCAATCACCCGCCAAAATTTTTTTAAATTTTACTACATCCCATGGTCAAAATGAAATTAATTTTTGTAGGTGAAAGGACAATGATGCCCTTACTTTATTTGTTATATAAATTGTCTTATTATTCTTATAAATACTCATATTTATCTTGTAAATTTTCATATTTTTCTTATAAATGGCTAAAATGTTTTTGATTTACTAAGTTCTTTTGAATCCATTTATTTATCTTGTAAATTCCTTATTTTTCTTGAAAATGTCCATATTTTTTGTGAATTTTCGTATTTATCTTGTGAACTGCCAAAATATTTTTAATTCCTTAGGTTTCTTTGAATCTTTTATTTGTCTTGTAAATTTTTTTATTTATCTTTTAAATATCTTTATTTATCTTATAAATACTCTTCCAAAAATAAAAATGCATAATTATCTTTTCACCTATAAAAATTAATTTTATTTTAATTATGAGATATAATGAAGTTTCAAACAATTTTAAGATTAATTGAAATTAATTTTCTATTGTGGGCTAACTGAAATTTTCCCAACAAGAAATGTAGTGGTTGTAATAATTGAGTTGGTGGGCCCTTGGTGTGGCAATTCCAGCCAAATCCTGTCGGGTTGTACGTTGTAATAATTGATACGATTTTCAATATTTTGGATTTTTTTTTTGTGCATTATGCACGTGAAAATCAATTGGAACGCATATTTAGTGTTTGTTTGAATTAGTAGTAGAGAAATGATTTTTTTATTATCTAACTTTTAGAAAAGTAAGGTAGGAAAAAAAAATTAGATTGTAAATATGATTTGTGTTTAGATTAGCAGTGGGAGAAGTGACTTTTTTTCTAACATTAAACCTGTTTGGATTAGAATTTGAAAAACCCGTTTAGATAGAAAATGGTTAAAAAGGGCATAAATCTTATTGAATACTGCGCACACACATATATTATTTATATATATTATGATAGTTAAAGTTAAAAAATATGAATAAAATTTGATAAAATAAAAAAGCCCGAGTAGAAATAAAAAAGTGAAATGTTTATGTTAAAATTCTAAATTGCACCCCATTATTCTCCTTCACGACATTTTTCCTCTAGAAGTACGAGTAGAAATGGAAAAGAGAAATGCTTACATCAGTCTACCATTCATCCAATCAAAATATGTCATCTGTACTCATATCATCATCTACCACAGATTCCTTTCTTCATCCCATCTTCATTCATGAGTGACGGTTGTGAAGAGACGACGGCAGCCTCTGAGTTTTCTACATTCTGCTATCACTGTGGAGGCTTCGAGAAGTAGCAGGAATCATCCCATGGCCTTACATCCAGCAGAAATTAGAACACGGTGCCTTGCCTTATCCACTGCAAAACCAGAGCAGAGCAAAGTTTGGTACGCAAATAAATGCTCTGCAAGTCCAACGGTCCTCTCTGGTCTAAATCTACCGTGACCGTTATGAAGAGAGAAGTCATAAGCTACTAAAATGGGCTTCTGATATAAGCCACATTTTTCATTAAAGCGCAGTGGAAGCCAACGCGTTGCCAAACAGTCTCTCCAAGCTCACTGAGTTTTTTTCAATTAAAATGTGCGGTTCACCTCACTCACCGCTTTGCCAAACAGACCCTTAATTTCTTTTATTGGAATGTAGATATTTTATTTCGAGGATGCCTGGGTCATCGCACATCCATATCAATCACATTCTGAACAATATATATATATATATCACATTTATATCATTAAATATTCCCACAAATATCATTGACTAATTTGTTGAGGAAAACATGTAAGTAAGAGCAGTATTCAAATATCCCCTTTCTAGGGGTAACCCTGGTTGGGGATAACCCCAAGAAGTATAGCTTTCATTATTTATCAAGGAAAATTTGATAAGAAAAGATGTTTCAATTTTGAATGCATTTAAAGAAAATTAATTATGTTTAACAATTTTTCTTCCATAAGATGGGTAATTAGAACTTATATTTGGAATTAGATGGAGCATGTAATTGACTAATAGAGCACATAAACCCAAATTATAAAGATGCCTTGTCCCCTGTAAGAATTCCATTTAAATCCCATACAAATATATATTAACTAATTATCCATAAAGAGGTAATATTCTTATAAATAAAATAGAAACTATATATATAGTGCTAAAAGCGAGTAGAGGCGAAAAATTTTGACTTGAATTTAAAAAAAATTATAGAAGTGAGATAAAAAATTTTTAATTTGATATTTTCTTATTATTTTATCTTACATCTTCTCTTTATTAAAATTTCATAATTCCATTTTTCTATTTTTTTTAAATACAACTTATAAAAATTTTCTCTCCCCTCTTCCCTCCAAATCTCTAATGCCTTGTTTGGTATAGAAAAGTATTTTTGAAATAAGTGAAAGTGGAAATAAAGGTAGAAGTGGAGGTGATGGACTAGCTAGGCTACAAACAATTACAATCTCCAAGTGTTGGACTCTGGAAGATTATAATCCACCCTAGAAATGCCTTGTACATTCTGGTAAATATAAAGAGACTTCTATAAAATGTAGTAGGATCTAGAATAGTATTTGCAGTATTGGATGCGCCCTATGTGCCGCTATCGATCTTGCCATTCATGTAAGGTCATGAGACCTGTATACACTATATGTAAATAAAAGGAGGGGGAGAAATTTTGGCGTCACCTTCCACATGATCAATTCAAATGAGATAATATTAAAATTTTCTTCATCCCTTCCCCTTAGTCAAATATATGAGGAGCTTTTCTTTTTTTACCTTCCCATCATTTTTTCCTCCTTTAGCCCATTCATCATCATTAGATTAGGATCTAATAGTTCAGATTTAATATTTCATAAAAATATTATTATAATTTTATTTAAAAATATATCAACAATTTTATATAAATAAATTTATAGATTTATAGATTATTATTATAGAATATATGTTTTTCTCTTTTTTCTAATACTACATATGTGAACTATTTAGATCAAATTTTAACTATTTGAAATTATTTACATATTTATATATATAAAATTGTAATAATGCAAACAAGAACCCAAACAAATAAGGGAAAAATTTCAGTCAGCGCCCTTTATAGCAAATTAATTTCAATGAACCCTCAAAATTTTCTGAAACTTTATTACACCCCATGATCAAAATGAAATTAATTTTTATAGGTGAAAAGACAATGATGCCCTTATTTTATTTATCATATAAATTATCTTATTATTCTTATAAATACACATATTTATCTTATGAATTTTCATATTTATTTTGTAAATTGTCAAAATGTTTTTAATTCCCTAGGTTAATAAATATCTTTATTTATCTTGTAAATGTCCAAATTTATCTTATGAATTTTCATATTTATCTTATAAACTGATAAAATATTTTTAATCCCCTAACTTCTTTCAAATCTTTTTATTTATCTTGTAAATATTTTTATTTATTTTATAAATATTTTTATTTATCTTATAAATAATTTTTTAAAAAAATATAAAACAAAATCATCATTATCTTTTCACCGACCAAAGGGTGGCTGAAATTAATTATCTACGGGCGGCTGATTGATTGAAATTTTTCCAACAAATAATGCAGTGTGCGGCCATAGTTGTTAACATTTAACTGGATGGCCCTCGATGTGGCCATTCAAGCCATATCCTGTTGGGTTGTACGTTGTAAAAATTGATACTATTGATGCACTTGAAAATCTTTTTTTTTTGTCCTTAGCCGACCACGTGAAAATCAATCAGGACGTACATTTGTTTTATCTGGATGTCGATATTTTATTTGGAGGATGCCTGGGTCATCCCACATCAATGCCAACAATATTAAAAACATATTTCCGTTTCAAATAATATAACTATTTTTTTTAAAATTTTGAGGTTCAAATTTCAAAATATAAATCACATTCTGGCCAAAACATATATATATATATATATATATATATATCACATTTATATCATTAAATATTCTCACAAATGTCATTGACTAATTTGTTGATGAAATCATACAAGTAAGAGCAGGATACAACTTTTTAGGGGTAATCTTGGTTGGGGATAACCCCAAGAAGTATAGCTTATCAAGGAAAATTTGATAAGAACAGATGTTTCAATTTTGGATGCATTTAATGAAAATTAATTATGTTTAACAAATTTTCTTGCATGAGATGGGTAATTAGAACTTATATTTGGAATTAGATGGAGTATGTAATTGACTAATAGAGCACATAAACCCAGATTATAAAGATGCCCTGTCCCCTTTAAGAATTTGATTTAAATCCTATACATGTCAAATATATATTAACTACTTAGCCATAAAGAGGTAAGATTCTTATAAATAAAATAGAAACTATATATATATAGTGCTAAAAGTGAGAGGTATAACCGGGAATAAGGGTTAGGTCGGTCCTTCACGGGCTCAGACCTAAATGGCTCGGCCCGTTTAAGCCCGACTCCTATAAAACCCTCAATTTATGAAGCATGTGGCCTTACAAGGTCAGCCCTTCATGGGCTCGAGTTTAAACTTATTTTAATTCAAATAAAATTCACTTTCAAATTTTACAATTTAGTTATTATTTTTCTTTCAATTGAGATACATTTTTTTAAAACTCATAAATTTCTAGTTAAAATAATTATCTAATGTCCAAATTAATATCTTTTTTTAAAGTTTAAATAAATAAACCATGGTAGAAAACCAAATAAATCAAATCATTTAATAAGTGTTAGCATATTACTAATACTCTATTAGGTATTTACGTGTCTCTCATTTTGATAATTTGATATAATGATATTACATTTATTAATTTATTTAAAAAAAATTAAATGGGTATAAAAGGGCTGGCCCTTTTAAGCCCGTGTTCCTATAGAGCTGGCCCTTTTAAGCCCGTGGTCCTATAAGGTTGGCCCTTTTAGGGTTGACTCCTTATGGAGACTCTAAATCATAATCTCGGCTCTTGACGGGCTTGACTCTATTTCTCGACTCTAGCGAGGGGAGGGAAAATTGTTTGACTTGGATTTAAAAAAATTATAGAAGGGAGGTTAAAAGTTTTTAATTAATTTTTTGTTACCCTATTTTATCTTACATTTTCTTTTTATTAAAATTTTATAACCCCATTTTTTTTTATTTTCTTAAATCCAATTTATAAAAATTTTCTCTCCTCTCCTCTTTCCTCCTAATCTCAAATGCACGTTTGATACGGAGAAGTATTTTTTAGGGTTATGGAACCCGAACTATATTGGCCGGTTCGGCCCAGAAACCTCCAAATCGGGCAGGAAATCGGTCCGTTCGCTGTCCGGTCCAGGTTCCTATTTAAATTTTTTTATATTTTTTTTAGAATTTCCATTAATAAGCCTAAAATCTTCAATTTCTCACCGTCGGTTTGATCCAGGTTTAACTCCGGTTTGATCTCGATCTGACTTATTGACCCTTAACTTAGTACCCCGACCGATTCAGAACCCGGTCCGGGTTTATGAACCTTGGTTTGTTTGAAGGAAGTGGACGTAGAAATAGAAGTAGAAGTGGAGGTGGTGAACTAGCTAGACTACAAAGTGAGTAAATTAAGTTTTATCTCACCTTGTCAAAAAGAACTATGTGGAGAGGCATCCAAGTTGTAAACTTCGATCCAAATTAGTTAGTTGCTTTGATATCTAGTAATAGGATCTAAAAAAAGTGCCCGACACAAGATAACTCAAAGGGTTATAAAAAGTTAAGTTTAATAAAATAAAAATAGGGAGAATTGCTGATAAATATCTTTTTGATAAATTAATTGCTGAATACTACAATGAAAAATCTGTTGCACATAACGAAATATATTTTACGCACAACGGAAGATTGTTTACACATTTATATGGAAAATTTTTGCACATACAAAAAATGATTTACACAAAACGAAAGATCTCTTACACGCTTAATAATAATCAACAATTAATTTACCTAAAAGGTATTTTGAACAATTCTCCTGTTATTACGTAAATATATATTTTAATTCTAACACTGCATTTAACCAACAGAAAGGCAAACTGGCCCCTATGAATAGGTGACGTAGAGATGGACAAGCTACAAGCACTAAGCTAATGGACTTCCCAATCTTCCTCTTTCTATATTCCTCTCCATTGTCATTCCTTTGTAAGTGTATCATCATTTTCTTCATCTTCATCTTCTTGTTCTTAAACAGCCGATGCAATAAACATTCTGGCAAACTCCCACAAGGTCCTTCACCTTATCCTATCATAGGAAACATCTTGGAGCTTGGCACAAAACCACATCAGTCACTCGCAAATCTCTCTCAAATTTATGGACCTCTCATGACTCTTAAGCTAGGAAGCAAAACCACCATAGTCATTTCTTCCCCTGATGTAGCAAAAGAAGCATTACTAAAGAATGACCTGATCTTTTCAGGCCGTACAATCCCTCACACTGGCGAAGCACTCGACCACCACAAATATTCTGTGGCCTTCATCCACCCATCATCAGTTCTATGGAAGACTCTTAGGAGGGTTTGCGTCACAAGTATGTTTTCGCCTCTCCGACTTGATTCTACTCAGAATTTGCGACGCAAAAAACTGCAAGATATGTTGGATTATGTGGAAGAATGTTGTACCAAAGGTGAAGCCTTGGATATTGGTGAAGCTACCTTCGCGGCAACACTTAATTCCATTTCAAACATGCTTTTTTCCATTGATCTGGTTGGTTTTTCATCCGGTTCATCTCGAGAGTTTAAAGATCTTATATGTGGTATTTTAGAGGAAGTTGGAAGCCCAAATGTTTCGGATTTCTTCCCTTTTCTTCGTTTACTTGACCCACAGCGTAAGCGCTCGAGAATGAACAGCTATTTTCGGAAGATTTTCAAGTTTATTGATGATATTGTTGAGGAACGAATACAACTAAGAGCTTCTAAAAGTGGGTCTAAGGTTTATGGTGACGTTTTGGACTCATTTCTTGACCTCATGGAAGAAGAGAATTCCCAGCTGAGGCGCGGTGATGTGTTGCATTTATTGGTGGTGAGTATATTTCTATTCATGCAATATAATGAGATAGATATTTTTTTTTTTTGTCAAGGAAATAGATATATAGTATTGATGGTTCTTACGCCTTAACTGCTAGCTATTGGGTTAGAGTTCACATCCCATTTAAATCCGCATCCCATACTATCATTTACCCTCGTGAAAAGGCAACATCCCAGAGGTTGTACTTCACAGCCATTTATTTGGCTTCCTCTGGTTTAAAATCCTCCAGGATAGTCCACACCATTAACAATGTGACTTTAATACCAGGATGCGTATTTAAGTAGGACGAGGAACTCTATCAGCAAATTTACCTGGAAGCTAAAACAGTAAAAGAAAATACTAAAATGTTACAAGATGGGAAGTATTTATTAAAATATTACACTTGAAATCGTTTTCACAATAATGATTTTTAGATTATGAAGAAGTTGTATTTTGTGAGAATGATTTCTTCCTTTTCATTTCTCTTTCTCCCTCTCCCCATCACATCACCTTGAAATCAGTCATTTATTATTATTTTTTTAAAAAAAATCATCACGTCCCCTCCCAATTTTCCCCCACACCTTTTCCCTTTAGCCACTGTCCCCAGTCCCCACTCTCTTCTATTTAAAAGGAATTACTCCTCTAATATTTAAAATAAAATATATTTGGTTGGCAAAGAAATATATATATATATTTAAAGAGTTGATCTTGGATTTAAATATAAGATATGACTTTTATATTTATCAATTTTTTTTAATTTAGTTTTATTGATACTCCCTCAACAATAATCATAGAGAAGAAAAAATAAGAGAATTAAAAAAAAGATGATTAACGTGTTTTAGAAGATAAATATCCTGTTAAGTGACTCAACCAACTTCCTTAAACTAATCAAATTAGATAAATTGTCTTATATTTAAAATCGAAGGGAGTAGTTAATAAGGTAATACAATTTTTTTTTAAAAAATGGCAAGTCATTAAATCTTAAAAAAATTTAATATTATCGATCAGAATACCTATTTAGACTTTTTAATTTAATATTGAACCTTTAAAATCATAAATTAATTTTTTAAAAAAAATTTTCTGTAAAATTTAGCTAAAGTTTGTCACATTGCAAATTTAGCTAAGGATTTCGATACAAATTCCAAACTTTAGTTAAATCTATAGATCAATTTTTTTTTAAAAAAAAGGTTAATTTATAATTTTAAAGGTTCGCTATTAAATTTAAAATTCTAAATAGGTATTCTAATTGATAATAATTAACTTTTTTTTTCATATTTAATGAGTGTTGACCTCACTATTGACAAATCATTCGAGGATGCTTGAAGTTTATATTTTAATTGTTTCCTGCAAGGGCTAAAACATTTTGGAATAATACTATTTTAAATCTTATTGTTATAGGATTTGTTTGATGCTGGCGTGGACACAACATCAAGTACAGTGGAATGGGCAATGACAGAACTATTAAAAAACACTGAGAATCTAAAAAAACTTAGAGAAGAGCTTCATGAAGTCATTGGCATAAACACTAAACTTGAAGAATCACATATATCAAAGTTACCATTCCTAAGGGCAGTAGTGAAGGAGACTCTTCGCTTGCACCCGCCAGCTCCATTTCTTGTGCCTCGACAGACTCTAGATAATGCACAAATTTGTGGCTTCACAGTGCCCAAAAACACACAAGTTTTAGTTAACACTTGGGCTATAGGGAGAGATTCAAGTGTTTGGCCTGATCCGAATTTGTTCATGCCTGAAAGGTTTTTGGAGGGTGAAATTGATTTCAAAGGTCGTCACTTTGAGCTAATTCCTTTTGGAGCAGGTAGAAGAATGTGTCCAGGGTTGCCATTGGCTTCTAGAGCAGTTCACTTGATGTTAGCCATGCTTCTCCAACATCATGATTGGAAGCTTCCAGATGGGTTGCAACCAAATGACTTAGATATGGACGAGAAATTTGGGTTGACCCTAAGGAAGTTTCAGCCTCTTAGAGCTATTCCCATCAAAGCTTAATCAATATCAATATAATAATATGAAATTAAATAAACTGTTTTGTTTTCATCGTATATCTTGAAATGTGTGCCGTCTTTTAACCAATTTGGAAAAAATGGGTCTCATGGATTATATGGAGCTTAAGTAATAAACCTGGTATTATTCATGATTTATGTATGAATAACTCTCCATGATATGGTCTACTATATATAAAACTGTTATGATCATTTTCTATTTTACTTTTAGTGTCTCATCAATTTCTATGTTTTTCTAGAAGTTAAATATCCACAGCAATAAGACCAAGGTAGCTGTGATCTAGTCATTTATTACCGTGGTTCTAAAACCTGACTGGTCCAGCATGTTTACATTGGAAACATTAGAACCGGACAATTGTCTGGTCCAGTTCAGCACTAAATCTGAAGAAACTTAACCTGATGTGACCCGTACTGAATCGGTGTGACCCATTCTTAACCTTGGTAACTCGTAAGATAGGGTGGGTTACCTGAGTTATTAAAAAAATAAAGATACAGAAGATGCTAAGTGCTTCGCAGTCTGAAAAAGAAAACATAATGAGTAATTAGCGAAGAAGAAGAATACTACAGAAAATGAACAACGAAATAAAAGAAAGATGGGGAGAAACAGAAGATGAAAGGAAGTGAAAATGCAGTAGAAGATAACGCTGGAGAAAACATCACCAAAACAGGAGAGCTGGATATGACCGACTAGATATAGAGTTGAAGAAGGCAGACAGGAGATGAAATGCCTGTTTGAATTAGTAGTGATAGATGTGACTTTTTTTTCAATATGACTTTTAGAAACTTAAATTAGGGTAAAAATAAAATAATATAATGTGACTTATATTTAAATTGATAGTAGTTGAAGTGATTTTTTTTAAAGTGAAACTTGTTTGAATGATTATTTAAAAAATAAATTTTGATAGAAAATGACTGGAAGGATATAAGTCATATTAAACAATACATATAGGATTTTTCCATAATTAATGTGATAAATCATAATTATATAAATTTTATAATTATATTATAGGATTATAATGTGATAATTCCAAGAAGAGTATTAAAATTAGAAAAATAAAAAGAGTTAATGTATTAATAGAAAAATTGTAAAAACTTAAAACAACAGCTTATTAGATATATTTAATGTAATTTTGGTACATATCACTATTGAATATTATTTTATTTTTTATATTTTTAGAGATTAATTAAATATTAATGATGGAGATCAATTGGGCTTGAAGTGGACTCTCATAATTAAATTTTATTATTCAATTAACCACAAAATATTGTGTCTTTTACTTACTATAGTTTTTTTTTTTAATTTTTATCAAAGCAAGTAGTACAGGCACCTTTCTTTCTTGTTTTCCATGCTCAAGGCTTTTTTTTTTTTTTTGGATGAAAAATAGAGGGTGTTTACCCATTCATTGAATTAACATCGGAGGGGATTAATTCCCATACAATTATTTGCGCACAGTGCCCGAATGGATGGCGCTCATTAAGACAATGTATGTGCATGAATTTCTTAATTCCTCTTTGACTGATTGGATGCAATTGAACTTTACCAAAGATTTGGGGAAGGATGAGAACATTGAATGGAATTCAATATGGGCGGTTTCCGCATGGCATTTGTGGACTTGGAGAAATAAGTCTGTTTTTGAGGATAACTATCACAAGCCAATTTCTCCAGCCACTGTGTTAAGGAATACCTGGCAGTGTTTTGTCCTAACATCTGAATCACTATTGAGTGGTGAGTGCTCTAAAGAACCACGGTATTGGCAACCTCCTCCAATGGGATGGGTCAAAGTGAATGTTGATGGAGCTGTACCAACAGTTGATAATGCTGCAGGATGTGGAGGGATAATTCGGGATCATAAAGGAAGCCGGGTTGTAGGTTTTTCCCAGTCTCTAGGGCAATGCACCTCTTATGAGGCTAAAGAATGGGCAATATTCAAGGGAGTCTATTTGGCATGGGAATTCGGGTTCAGGAAAGTAATGTCCTGTTTGGTATGGTGGAATTGAAGGCATGGAATTGGAATTGGAATTCAATTCCATGAGTTATGCATGTTTGGTACAAAGAAATGCTCATGGAATTTAATTCCATATGGAAGCTAAATGGGGCCAATTCCATCAAACTCAATTCCACCCAAATAGCTAAGATTTGCAATTTCATATATTCAATTCCAACCTTGCCTTTTCTGTGATGAGACTCAGGTTCAGGAACCTGGACCTGACCGGCCGGTCCAGCCTGAAAACCGGCGAACCAGTCCAGTTCCCAGTCTGGTCCGGGTTCCAATTTTTTAAAAAAAAATTTTATATTTTTCCTTTAGAATTTCATACTATAAGCCTAAAAATTTTCAATTTCTTATCGGTTTGATCTTTTCACATATAAGTTAGGACTCATTTCCATGACATGTCAAACATACTTTTAAACCTTATTTCCATTTCCATATCCATTTCTATTTCCATATCCATATCCATTTTCATTAAAATCAATTTCATTGTACCAAACAGGCCATAATAGTTGAGTCTAGGGGTGGAAATATGCTAGCCTAAGCTAGGCTTTGCCTAAATAGGCATGGGCTTACAACAGATATTCAAAAGCTGAGCCTGTATGTAGGCTTTTTTTTAGGCATGAGTTTGGACCTTCAAAAGGCCTGAAGCCTGTTTAAAGGCCTATTTTAATAATGTAGGCTTTTAAATACCTTTAAAGCCTATATTTCCAAATTTATATATAACCCTTCACAGTTATATACAATTCTACATTATATCTATTCTCATAGTAATATTAGGGCTTAGTGAGGAAAAGAAAAGAATGTTTAGTGACAACAATTGTCCGAGCAAATAGGAATAAGAAAAACTAATCGTCTGTTAATTGATGAGATATATTTTCTAAAATTGATTAAGCATAACAAATAACATACAAAACTAGATTCTACCTTTTTTACATTTCCCATGTAAATTGGGACAAACTCCTCTTACTCAGATTATAATATTACATTTGACCCTAAAATAAACTCATAACAATTATTGTGCTTCAGTGGAGGGTGCAAATTAGGGGAGAGTGAGTGAGTTAGTGTTGCCATCTCGAGCAATCGAAGAGAAGAAAGGCAAGGGTGAATAATTTATGCAAAAGTAATGGTTGAGTGTAATGACGATGTGATATGAAACTTAAAATTAAGGTTAAGTTAATAAATTTATAAAATTATTTAAATTATATCATATATACTTATGTAATAGTATACATTAAAAAAAACAGCTAAATAGGCTAGGCCTGTAGGCTTGTAGGCTAGACTTTATAAAAATAGGCCTGACCTATTTATCTAAATAGACCTAACCATATATCTGAGCCTAGCCTATTTACTAAATATGTTAGACTAGACTTTATGTAGGTTAGACCGTAAGCCCCTGTTAGGAGCCTGACCCATTTCCATCCCTAGTTAAATCGGACTCAAAAGAAGCTATTGACCTGATTAACAGCAATAGTTGCATATCCTCATCCAGTCTTGTGTTTATGCAAATTGACGAAATGAGGAAGTGGGGATGGGAAGTAACTTTTATACATGTCACAAGAGATAAGAACGCAGCTGGAGCAGCATGAAGTTGCTTTGTTAATATCGCACGCTCAGGCCCAAAAGTAAGATTACAAAAATGCCATGTCGAACATGCATTTTGCTCTCGTCGTGCGTTTTTTTCCATCACGGTAGGTTTTCGCTCCCACACCACTAACTCAAATAGAGCCCAAGAAATTCAGATTGGAGGAGATGAGCGGGAATTGCATGGTTGAGGGAATAATCGAGGACTTTAATGGGATGGGACAAAGTAATATACCTATGACCCGTTAGATAATACCTTTCTAATAGTAAATATAACATATAGTTGATTTTTTTAAGATATTATAAACATTAATTAAATTACTTTAAAATATATATATATATATATATATTTATCATTTTTTTTCAAACTATTATGCCTAACTTATAAACTAATATATAGTTTAGGATACAAATCATATCATATGATTAAATAATTTATTTAACTTCATTAATCTTTAAAAAAAAGCAACTCTACCTTATGTTTATAACAGGAAGAGGAAAGAGTTTATTTTTCTAGAGGTAGTAATAGAGTTTAAAGGTGATGGGAAGACACTACTATGTGTCTCTGACCAGTCCAATCAGTTTTAGACTGGTTTCATGGTTTAACCATCAAGTTAAATCGGACTACTGACCAATTCCCGGTTCAATCGGTCAAACCGACTGGCTCGGTTTTTTGTTCTATGGATTTATAAGCATAGTATCTTTTTAATACAAACAAGCAAAATGGCATTTAATATTTCTGATTTAATATTTAAATTTATGTAAATACTATGGAATTATTATTATTTGACATTTATCTTTCTATCTTCATGTTTTAATTTTTAATTTATTTAAAATAACTAATTAATTTTTTGAAAATATATCATTTTACTCACAACTAGTATGACCCGGATTGACTACAATATGACCCACTGACTATTAACTCACAATCTTATGCGGGCCATTGATAGGTGTGGTTTTTGAATATCTTGAATATAAATTTTATCCTATTGATATTATATTCTCTAATAATATAAGTTAGAGAAATTTTCAATAGAACCTTGAAGGGTTCGTCATCCCCTTAAAGCCATCACAGTCAAGCTGCTTGATTTTTACGTGAAATTAATATAAGGCAGTAAAATCAAATTTTCATATATTTATATCTCTAATATCATGTGACAAGCAAATGATTTTTAGGATTTGGCATTGTATGATTGAGATCTTAAATACATTATTTAAACATCGTTTTGTTGCATAGTCTCTTTTCCGTTGTAAATTATGTGTGTGAGTGCGTTAAAGAAAAAAATATCATATGACGTAAGATTAGAAATGCCCTAATGAATAATAAAATACGAGCTTGAGTTATTAAAGACACTAAAAAACGGGGTCTTTGAACTGACTTTTGAAAATTATTGTTGGAGCTTTAATATGTTTTAATTAATATATTTTAATGACATTTAAATGATTTTATTACATTAAATTATCATTAAACCTTATTTTATAATTGCCGTTTTAATGATTTTATTACATTAAACCATCATTAAATCTTGTTTTGTAACTACCATTTTAATTATCATTAAAATGTGTTTAATGATCATTATGACTGCTCAATGGTCAATGGTTATATCCCTATAAAAGGCAATATTTGGTTCAAGGTCAGGCAGAACCAATGTTAGAGCATTGAGGTACTAATGCCAACAACCTGTACGATGCAAAGTGGTTATGCCAACAATCTTAAGAGATATTGCCTGCAAATAAATCATTCGAGCTTGGGGCTTGTAGGCGGTTTTATCATATGCCCAATTTCTACCTATAGAATTTTCATTTTAATTTCCTGAAAATCTAACTTCTTATGTCCTTACGCCACCTGTTAATGTTTGCTTTCTGGCTAATTAATTGTCAAAGGTGCAAAAGCTTCAGATATATATTCATATGCAAGCACTGAAGCACATTCACGGTGGCTTACAGGGCCCTTTGAGTAGATAAGTTGCTGGAATGAGATAAGTATATCGTTGAGTACTTTTTCTATTTCATTACTTAATTTTGATATGATTTATGTTTGAGAGGCCAACAATATAATATATCGCACTCATGGGATGCATTCAAAACTTTAATGATGCTTTATGGTACGTAATCTTTCATTGTGTAATGTGGTTGAAACAAATATTATTTCTTGCTGCGTGGGCTGTTCATTGGTTCCTACGGTTATGACTTATGACTTTATTTTTGCCACAACATAAATGCCATGTGTTTGGGTCTTTATGGGCTTTAAATATAATTATATCTCATATATTATTAATTGAGGAATAGTGGGAAAACAAACGACGAGGCGATTCTAAAGAAGGAATATTGTTTGGTATAAGCATTGTTGTCAAACTCGCGAGTTGACTCTCCGAGTTTACCGTTTTTACGTTTCTAACTTATAAAATCGAGTCAAGTCATTGGTAAAATTGTGACCATTGTAAACTCGGTTAAATTCACGAGTTTATACACCGAGTTTACCGTTTTTATGTTTCTAGCTTACAAAACTGTGTTAATGCACCCTTAAACTCGTGTTAACTTTTTTTATTTAATTATACTCAACAGCTTTATATATGAATTTTATAGAATTTTTTTTTGTTAAATACAATAAATTATGAATGTTGATAGATTTAATTTCAATTATTTGGATTTAAAATATATTTAAATCAAATTGTTGTCAACTTTTTATATTTTAATTATTTAATTATATATTAATAATATCTATTTAATGGTAAAACTAAACTCTTACGAGTTTACGATACGAATTTATATCACCATTACGAGTTTGCTTAAACTCGTGAGTTTGACAACCTTAGGTATAAGTGATTGATTATCAAATTTCTTTTGGTAATAAATATATATTATGAATGCTTGATTGATGATATGTGGGGGTTGGAAAAAACGTTTTAGTGATGTACTAAATTAAATAATGAATCTACATAATGGGAGAGAGATTCAAGTGGCCATTTTTACAAAATGTGGAACCATATTTATTAGGCTTAATACTAATGGACTATTTTATATCCTATGTGACCATATTTATTTGTGGTGTTTTTTTATAAGCTGGTTTGGGAAACAAGCTGTATTTGATTAAGAAAAACAGTATGAATTTAAAATTTTGGGATATTTTATGGCATCAATTTCGTGAATGTTATAAACATGTGGGACTTTCCTTCGTGGTCGACAGTTTCATATGATGGTTTTAAATGCCATTGAAGTGTTGCAATATTATCTTGAATGGTGTCCACAGCTTTCCTAATTTAACGAACCTTTTACTAATTTATATTATCACATATATAGTCATGGTTAAGAAATATGGCGGATGGGTTAATAGCATGATTATATGTGGAGTTTTTCCTTTTACTAGGAAAAGTTGATGAATATTGAATTGGTAAAAGGTCATATTGAGCATGGTTGCAAACGTTTGATTCCCTGACAGATTATTGTAATAGTGATTTATGTCGTTTGGAACGTCATAATTTAGTTGGTGGGCTTGCTATCCGGTGGTGCTGGCATCGTTCTATATTAATTAGAAAGAAAGCGTAATAGCCCAGGGGACATATATAAATTAAATTATAACAAAATAATTATTATCTTTATAATTTATTGTAACCATGTATCAATGTGGTGCTTATTAATTGATGGTATCTGAGGTGGTTAAAAGTCTCTTAAAATAAGTATGTGTTCCGCAAGCTCTGAAACCATAGATTCAGTATTATTAACACACAGTTGTGTGGAACCCGGTTTCTCTCCTTTGCCCAAAAGTAAAAGATCTCCTTTTCTCTTTTGTGGGTCGTTGGATCAAGATCTCAACGGTCCATATTTAATATAATATTTTATTAATATTATAAAAATATTATTATAATAATAATATTTTTATAATATATTAAATCTGAACCATTGAGATCTTGATCCAACGATTTACATAAGAGAAAAGAAATTCCTTTGCTTTTAGGGCAAAGGAGAGAAACCGTTTGCCAGTTGTATGTGTTCGAAGTTCCAACCGGGTTGGAGGTAAATTTTTTGTTTCCTTTTGAGTTAAATCGACGAAAGCGCCCTTATGTTAAAAAAAAAAAAAAAGGAAAAAAGAGGAGGATCAGATCGTGAGGAAGAAGCTTCGTGATTTGAAGCGCCAGTCGGCCTCCTTCGCTCATTTCTCTTCCTTTACTCTTCCTTTTCGCCGCCGTCCGTCCGCCGCCACGGTCCGCCGCTCTTCCGCCGGCAATTCCGTCCTCTGCCCCAAAAACGCTGAATCTGTCAATCCCTCTTCAAATCTGTGTTTTGCTCATTCTTTTGTCCGATTTTCGCGTGGATTGAGAGTATTTCGTTTAAATTCTTACTCTCCTCTTGGCTGGAAATGTAGAGGTTATATGTTTGAAGCTTGTTTGGCTCAGGTAAGTCTTCATTAATGGTTTTGGTTGTGTTATGAAGAAGACGAGTTTAAGGTTTGATTTTTGGTGGGTTTTAAATTGATTATTAGTAAAGATTGGAGTTTGAAAAGCATAGTGTGGAGATTGTTTGGTAAGAGATTTGAAGAATAAAAGTTTTGATAATATGGTTGGATTGTGATTGCATTCAAGGTGTTTGTTAAAATGCTCAAGAGAAGAATTTGATTCGAATGTTGTTGAAGTTGCTAGATGGTTAAGGCTTATGTTATAATAAATAAAAAGAGGACTTGAATGTTGTTTTATTTTGATTGTCAGTTTGGATTTAGCACGTGGTATGTCAAATACTTCCTTCTCCATGTTGGTTGTGACTGATTAAGGGAAAATATAAGAGCTGGAATATAATTGTTTTTGAAGTTTTAAATTGAGGAGCTTAATGGTAAAGAAGAACAATTTATATTTATTGTGTTAGCAAATTGATATTTCTCATACATGAAGAGATTGAATTGATGTAGAGAATGCCTATGAAGTGTTTGATGAATTGTCTAAGAAAGGAACTTTATGGAATTGAGGAATGGAAATTGGTAGTGACTTATTGATTTAAATCAATGTGGCTAAGGTAATTGGGAGTAAATCATAGTGTGCTTAAATTTGTATGATTTTGATGTTACAATTGGAAAGTGAAGTTGCTTCTTTATGACTGGAGCAAATTATAGGCTAAGAGCCAGAGATAAAGGGAGTTTAGTTGTTTATGTTAAGAGAAGTGTTGGCAAAATAGGTTCAAGTACGATAAATACATTGGTTGAAAAAGTATTTATATAAGGCAGTGAATGAACGAAGTGAAAACTATGATTATGTGTTTGAAGAAACCTTGAAACGTAAACAATGGCGTTTTGGAACTTTGAAATATTACAGTTGTTTGTTGATGAGTTAATATTGGAAGGAAGTTATATAACTTATAGGTTATTAATTATAAATTCTTTCTATATATATTCATATAGGGTGTGCGGAGAAAGAAAGTCTTGTTAAAACTTGTAAGGAGTAAATGATAGAAATTGAAGATATCAAGTGAGTGAATAGCGTCCCATTAAAATCTTTATAAATGATATTTTACTACTGGTTATGTTTTTATACTAATTACCACATTCTAAGTATGGTCTTATCAAGAAAAGTTTATGAGACTTATTTTGTTTCTTGTTGTTATTGATTGATGATGGTATCTGTTGTTATTATCTATTTTTCTATTGGTTCATAGTATAAT
Organism: Inga leiocalycina; assembly: GCA_963242795.1. Lineage (NCBI taxonomy): Eukaryota > Viridiplantae > Streptophyta > Magnoliopsida > Fabales > Fabaceae > Inga > Inga leiocalycina. The sequence continues at coordinate 48,446,071 of OY725324.1, forward strand.
TCATGATCATGTATGGAAATGATAAGGAAATTTTGCAGATATCTTTAATAAATTTTAATGTTAAGATAGTCTTGCATTTCAAAAGGTTTGTATGTGAAGTTTTATTATTTGGGAAGGGTTTTGTCGACAAACTGAATTTGAAGGAAGTTTTGAAATATTGTTTGTGAACTTTCATGCTTAGGTATTCTATTATGTTGTATTTGATACAAGCTATCATGGTATTGTAAGAATCTTTCATTGCTTTGATGAATTAGCCCCAAGCATGCTCAAAAATGTTTTTGAAAGGACTGGATACAAAATGCTGGTTACGAATAGCAGTATTATTAGTTTTTGGCGTGCCGTGGTTAATCTCGAGCTTGCTTGACATTCTTTGGCATAGTACTCATGCTTGATATTTGTGGGATTCGTTCTCACACTTGTTATTCGTGGGTTTTGTACCTGCGCTTGTTTCGTGGCCATGAGCCACACTTGGTTACTTACCCTCGTGGACTGTGTGTCCACGCTTGTTTTTCGTGGCCTCCAGCCACGCTTAATTACTTTCCCTCATGAATTGTGTGTCCACACTTGTTATCCGTTCTGTAGAAGTCCTACTAATAGATGAGATTTGAGATTTGATGTTTTAAGTTGATTTTGTTAAACAAAAGGATTTATTAAGTATTTGGATTTATTTGATTGATGATTCTACGTAGAGTTTTATTTTTTAATATCAATGACGGTATGATGTAGAAATTGCAACTTATTGCTATATCGTTATTATTCAAGGTTAAATCTGTTTAAATTATTTTCTCCTGTATTTTATTAAATTATATAAATGGGACGTTATTCATCATAAAGCTATTTTGGTCTCAGATAGTACTGCTAATCTTACACCTCCAATTGAATAGAGAAGACCCTCATTGTTGCTCAAGTTTGTTGATGCATTTTGGAACAGCTACTAACTGATGTAAATATACATTTATATTGTAGTTTAATATTTGAAGTTTAGATGCTTCACCTAATCTAGAGGGAGGATCCCTATCATCCCTTGTAATTTGGAATATATGTATATGCATATTATATAGTAGAGCAGAGCTCCAAATGCTATTATGAAAATTCAAGTCATTGTAGAATTCTTAGGAAGTTTGATTTATAGAGGAGGCTCAGCCAAAAATTTCTATAAGAGACTTAATATTTTGATTATATGATGTATGTTATTATATATAAATTTTAAATGATTTAAGCATGCTTAGGATTATTGTGCTAACTATGATTTTGTTAATGGTATTATGAGTATTATTTAATATTCATGTATAAATTTAAAGATTAAGGAATGTGAGTTCACTTATATTCCATGTTAGTCACCTTTTAATTTTGAAGGCGTGACTGAAAGATTATAAGGTGAGATTCTAGTTCAATTATAATTGCCAAGTTTCTAAATATAATTGAAATATTTTAAAGTGTGGGGTATTTTATAAAATATTCTTCATTTTAAATTTGTAAAATTGTTGCTAGCCTCATTTTATAAATGTGAGCTATGTGATGTGATTAAAAATTAATCAAATGGAGGATTTGTTATTTGAAACTAAGAGCAAATTCTATAAATTATGCAATTTTTGTATGGCCTGGTTTGAAGTAAGTTCATGATGGAGATATAAAAATTTAATCATTTATTTAGTGTAGAGATAAATGTGTTTTTTATTTTCATAATTTACTAATATATATTTTTAGTGGTATAAATTTGCATGATTATTGTGTATATTGAATGTTACATATTATAATGTTGCTTTAAAATTTAATGCCAAAGAATATGATGCAAATATGATTTTAGGTGTTGAAATCATATGGGAATAGTGATGATATATAATATTGAGAGACATTTTTAAAGTCATGTTTTTGAGAATCCACTACAAAAAAATGCGGTTTAACAGTGGTTAAAAATTCTTATTTAATTTCTATTAATTGTCATCGTTAGTTTAATTTTTTTTAATCATCCAATTCACCCCTCCTCTTGGGTGAAACGCTTGCACTAACATTTGGTATCAGAGCATATGTTTTCTTGTTCATGTATAACAAGCTAAGAAAGATTCAATGGCAAGCATGAGTGAAGGAATTCTTCTAGACGGAGCTTCAATTACTAGACTTCCAGGCTTTAATTAAGAACACTTCTCTTTTTGGAAAACGAAGTTCAGAGTATTTATTATGGCTGCAAAATACAGACTTTGGGAGGTTATTGAAAATGAGAATTACATACCCATAAAATTGTAGAAGGACAATGAGTTCTTAAGTCTCCGATAGAATTTTATGATAATGATAAAAGCTCGTGACTTGTAACAGCAAAGCAATCCTGATAATCCAAAGTGCCTAAAGTCAAAAGGAGTATTTTAAGATTTGCACACTTCTAACAGCGAAGAAAATGTGGCAAGCATTGGAAATAGCCCACGAAGTAACTTTAGGCATAAAAGAAAACCAGATCAATACCCTTGTTACTGAATTTGATCTGCTTTGAATAAAGTTAAGAGAATCAATAGGTGAGCTTGAGCTTAGATATACACATCTAGTAAATCAACTTACTGCACTTAGGAAGTTCTATGATCAGAACACCCAAGTGAGAAACATTTTAAACACTTTCCCTAAGGAGTGAGAGGCCAAAGTCACAGTAATAGAGAAGCTAAAGGTGAATTAGTGCAATTAGTGGCTTCTCTATTTGGAATTCTTTCTGAATATGAAAGCAAACTAAAGTTTAAACAAGAACTAGAAAAGATCGATGACAATAAAAACTCTGGTACTAAACGCAATAAAGGAAGAAAAGACTCAAGAGGATGAGGAGGACCTCAGCGATGAAGAAATGGGCTAATAGTAAAAAGATTCAAGAAGTTCTACAAGAAGGGTCAGGGATTCAAAAACTTTCAGAAAGGAGGAACCAACAATCGAAAGGAGACCAAGGAGCATATCAATTATTATGAATGCGGAAAACTAGGACACATCAAGTCTGTATGCCCAGATCTTCAGAAGAATAAAGAAAACAGGAAAGGTAAATACTTCAACAAAATAAGGGCCTTTGTATCTGCAATATAAGGAGATAGCTCCTCCAATGAAGAAAGTGATGAAGAAGAAGTAAGAACATTTTTCTAATCGCACAAGAAGAATCAAGATATGATCCCAAATCAGACAAAAAAGAAAGGAAGGAAGAAAACGGGAGGCAAAACATATTTGAACTATTTTCAATATTCTCTCATATATTAAATCCTTTTGCTCATTGTAACTTTTGTAACAGAAAGGGTCATTATACATCCTCAAGTTTTCATAAAAGGAAAGGAAGAATAGGAACCTACAAATGGATACTTAAAGGATCACATGTTCAGAAAGTGATTCATACTAACCCAAAAAAGATATGGGTACCTAAAACTTAACTATCTTTGATTGCAAGTGTGCCTGAGAGCATCCAGAACCAACAAGTGATACATAGATAGTGGATGATCCCGACATATGACTAGTGATTGAGAAAACTTCTCTATGTTAGAACCCAAAGAAGGTGGAAAAGTGAAATTTGGAGGAAACCAATCAGGCAAGATAGCAGGAGTATGAGAAGTTGGAGGAAATAAAGGAATTCAAGTAAAAGATATATATTATGTTAAAGGACTATGCCATAATCTACTAAGCATAAGTCAAAGCACATACAAAGGCAATAGGGTGATATTTGATTCAGAAGAATGCTTAACTGTGAGCCAAAATGATTTACAAATAGAGAAGAACAATCCCAAAGCAAAAATCAGAGCAACAAGAGAAGGTAATTTGTCACGCCCTTATCTTTATTTCACCTTTACTAGTCGTTGGGGCCAGGGATGGACTCACAAAGATATCGGCATTCCCCCTGTCTGATGCCTTTCTTTTGCCTTTCGCAGGATTCGAACACTTACCCTAGGGGTTAAGATGAGCGCCATGGCGAACCCTGCTACCCTTGAGCTAGTGTCACACCCCCAATCTCTGACTGGACCCCACTTACAGATACCAGATACCTAACTTGGAGGCACCTGCCTCTGGGTCGAGGGTGGACTCACAAGGATATCCCCACTCCCCTGTCACACCCTTTCAATCATTTAACATAAATGATCATTAGTTATGGAGAAACCTTAAGACAATCATTATGTCTCAAGTCTTCATGACCATATCAACTCACTTTTCAGGGGGTTACCCATCCTAGGATTTCTCTGGGTTAAGCACGGTTAACTTTTGCGTACCCATGCCTAAACGTAGATACCAACTCCTACTACTTCCGTCTATGGGTACCCCGTGACTACCCTCATCTCAAAAGACATCCCAACTATCTTTGATCACCAAAATAATGGGCGTGGACAGCACATTGGCCTTGGTCATACCCACTTCCTCGGGTTCTGTAATATCCTTAGACCATTCTCATCTAGTATTGCACTACTAGATGCCCTTCAGTACTCGCCATTTCTCAGGGCTGATTCACAAATCAGGAAGATATCCTCCTTTGGTACCTCCCGTCTATGCATATTTCCTAGCACCGTGTAATCAGGACCATATCAATATACCATCCTGTTGCCAGAACCGCCCCACTGCCATAACCTCTTGGGCTTTTTCAGAACCACTTGAAGCTCTTCCAGAACCACTTTCTGCTCTACCAGAATAGCTTTTGGCTCCACCAAAACCGCTTTCGGCTCCACCAAAACCGCTTTCGGCTCTGATACCAAAATGTCACACCCTTTTCTTTATTTCACCTTTATCAGAGTATTCATGAAAAACGATATGCGGTTCGGTGGGCAAACCATGAATAACATAAATATACTGATAATAAGTGTATGATTACATAAATTCCCCATAGGGGTTTGTACATGATCATTACCATCAATGTAGCCACATAGGGATACTTGGGTATCTAAACCCGTCCCAGTGAAACAAAGACATCTTATTGTCTTTGTTCTACCACTACAATCCCCTCATATGGTTTTCTGCTTTGTTCTCAGCATATCTTTTGTCTTCTCCTGTCTAAATTGTTGGTTGGTGGTGAGATTCAAGAGAATCTCAGTAGAAAAATAATACCAATATGCATGTACGATAAATGTTTAATGTATGACATGCTTGCATCACATAACTCATGCTTACACAATGACAAATCTGTAAGCTCAATGCTTCGAACAATATACTTATGGCCATAGCATAAATTGAAACATAGCTTCAAATCATTCACACATGTTTCACATAATCAATCAAAGCAATAACATGCATCAACACACTAACACAAATATCAAATACATGCAAGAGAGGTAAGTTCCCTACCTCCAGCTTTCCGCCTCGATTTGCGTGCCAGCAACTCGGGTTCTCAGCTCAGTCCTACAATTCCAAATATACCATTTAGACACTTCCATAGTATTTCTGGGGATTATATGAGTCTATCTTGAAAAATTACTAAATGCCCCCGGGGACCCAGCCCCATCATACCCGGTCTGACTGTACTTTTCTCAAAATTCTAACCTGAGCTATCCTGTCATATTTTTGCCTAAAGAATCCATTTCCGAACTCGGAATTACCAAATTCACTGGCAAAAGATGAAATTGCCCTGGCAGCCCTTATTTCAATTTTTAGGGGCATTTTCGTAATTATGCTTTCTCGGCCTTTTCCGAAAAAGTTTCCAACTGTAACCCTACCTAATTTTCCCTCCTGAACTCAATGGAATCATCAAATCATTAAAAATCCAACACTAAGACCCATTTATAGAGTTGGCTGAAACTTGTAAGAAGTCCAGGGAAAATCGGGGTTTTTCGGTTTCGGCTCCGTAAACAGTTTCTTTCTGTAATACCCCGAATTTTGAGACTCAAGGATAGAGAATAAGCCTGAGATTAGTGGATTGCTAAGCCCTGGTTTAGCAAGATCCCAAATTGTGATTAGGGGTTAATGACTACAAAAGTGAACGTGGTTAGTGATTAATGAACCCTTTTAGAGAATATAAAGAGGATTGTAGTCGCTTGTGTTATGAGCAACGCCAAAACCCTGTATTTGAGTTCAATTGTGGATTAACATCCAAATTGACTTAGAATAGAGGGAAGAATTGAATGGTGTATTGTGATGGAAATGGTGTCATGTTGTGGTATTTAATCATTGGAATTGTTTTAAATTGGATTGGACACATTGGTTGCAAAACTGGAAATGCTGTCCAGTGAAACTCTATTCTGGGCTGTCAGTTTGTGTGAACGTTTTGAATGACCAAATGGTGTCTAAAAATTATGAAACTTTCCAGTCTTATAGTTCATATCTCAAGCTTCAAAATGGACATATAATTTGTGCCATTTCATGTTGGGAACTGAGAGATATGACTGTCCAAAGTTTGAGGTCGAAAATGGACTCTGTTTTGGGGTAGTGATGAAATTTGTGTAATTCTGGAATTGTGTGGTGATTTCTAGTATTGGTAAATATTTTTCCTATAAAGAGGACTTAAATAGCTTTCATTTGGCTTTGGAATCACCTCATTTCGAATTTTCTAGAATTAGTTATGATTTTTCAAAATTTGGGCAGAAAAACTGTCATAAAATCCGAAAATGGGATTTATGACATCAGCATAATAAAACATGACATCATCCTAATGTTAAAACACTTTTTATTCATCTTTCTCCTTCAGCATTCCAACGCCATTCTGCAACCAAAGTAAAGAAAAGGAGTTGAGAGGGTTTTGGGAGAAAAGGAGAAGAGAACTCGCTAGGTTTGGAAGCTCCTCTTTTGGTGTTAAAACACCTAGGGTTTTCATTCAAGTCAAGAAAAAGCTATTGGGAGCTTGAGGATCGAATGTGAAGCCCCGAGTTGCTGGCACGCAAATCGAGGAGAAAAGACTGGAGACAGGGCAAGTGGCTCGTGGAGGGAGGGGCAGGACTCATTCGAGATGAGATTGTGTAATCCCCATTTGAAGAATTGTAATGGGCAATTATGCCCTGTATATCTTTAGCGAAGGTATGTACCCGAGATTACCGGGATGATTATGTTGTGCACTCTGATATTTATATGAATGTGATTTATCTTCGCGTAGTAATTGTATTCGAAATGTGAATATGAGACCAAGTTTATAAATGATTTCGAAAGGTATTTTTGAAAACCCCATCATGTGATGGGTTAGTAAATATTATTTGATTATTATTGGTCTCTATTTCATTTTAATCGTGTATTTCGGATATAATTACTGAGGGGGTTACACTTTCTACTCCTAACAACTTTATTAACTATTCCATTAGGTTACAACTACCATTTAGTACCAATTTGGGCAACATAACCCGTAGAAAAACCCATTTTCTATTTTTACAATGAAGGACAATTCGACGAAATTTCACCGATTAAATTGTCCATAATAGTCAGAATAGTCAATATACAAAGGTTTGGAAGTTACCTCAAGCTCCCACTGGCTCTCCCTTGATATGGCTGAACCCTAGGTGCTCAACATTCAAAATTGAGCTTCCAAACCTTAAAGCATATGAAAAGGAAGCTTAGGAACGGAGTTATATGCATTAGGAACCGATTTACCGAAGAAATCACTTACCTTTATAAGTTTTTTCCTCTCCTTCTCTCTCTAAAAATCTTAACTCTTCTCTCTCTCTAAAACTGAAAATGGCGTCAGTTATGGCTGCTGGAAGGAGATGATCACTTTATATCATATCCCTTTTTAATTAATTATTTTTCCCATTTTCGGATTTTTACAAAGTTTTGGCAGATTTCTGCCCAAACGTCGAAAAATTATAAATAATTCTAGAAAAATTGAATTGGAGTGATTCCAAAGGCTATCAAACCCTTATTAAGTTTAGTTTCATGGAAAAATATAGAATTTTTCTAGATGGAATCACAAAATTCCCAGAATTTTAAACTTTGCCTCTTATTCCAGAAACTTCACAGTTTTTCTGTGTTGACTTCAAAAATTCATATCTTTTTGTATATAGCTCTAATTGAATCATATGACCTATAAAATTAAAGCTTAGGATGTCTATTTTCATCCTGTAAAATTTCATAATTTTTTCTCATCATTTGGTCATTAAAAATCACATGACAATATCACTACCTCATAGGCGATTTCACCGTAAGCATAATCACTTTCTTCAAAATTAACCATTTTATTTTCTTTAATGCTCCAAAGATATAAGAAACATTAGAGAATATATTTGGAACACCTGCTAAACCAGGGCTTAGCAGTCAGCTTAATTTAGGCTTATTCTCAAGCCTTCAATCGCAAAATTCGGGGTATTACATAATTGCTATACTCTTGATATGAGAAAAAAATATTTCTGAAAACTATTTTCTAAGTAAAGCTAATAAAAGTTGGTTGTGGCATAAAATGATGGCTCATGTCAATATACACCAACTAGGCAAGTTACTTAAGGATGACTTAGTTATTGGATTACCCAAATTAAACTTTAAAAATGATTTAGTCTGTGATACATGTCAAAAGGGTAAACAAATAAAGTCATTTTTAAATCCAAAAAGGAAATCACAACAACCATACCACTTTAACTACTTCATATGGACTTAGTTGAACCAGCAAGAGTTAAAAGTTTTGGTGGTAATTTATACTCATTGGTCATTTTTGATGATTTCTCTTGATTTACATGGACTATTTTCTTATCTTTAAAAGATGAAACCTTAAGTGAATTTATTGTATTTGCCAAGAAAGTACAAAATGAGAAAGGTATGTGCATTATAGGTATAAGGACAGAGCACAAAGGTGAATTTGAGAATTGGGCCTTTAGAGAATATTATGACACCAATGGCATTAATCACAATTTTTTTGCACAAAAGACACCACAACAAAATGGAGTCGTAGAAAGAAAGAACAGAGTTCTTACAGAGATGTTTAGAGCTATACTGAATCAAAAGAATGTGTCCCAAGTTTTTTGGACTGATGCAATGAGCGTTGCGTGTTATATCTCAAATAGAGCTTACATCAAATCAAACTTGGAAAAACTCCGTACGAGCTATACAAAGGAAGAAAGCCCAATATTGCTCATTTGCACATCATTGGTTGTAAGTGTTTCATTCATAATAATGGCAAAGATAACCTAGGAAAATTTGATGCTAAAGCTGATTTTCCTAGGTTATTCAAATCAAAGCAAAACTTATAGAGTTTTTAATAAAAGAACATATATTGTTGAAGAATCAATTCATGTTGTATTTGATGAAAATGAATCCACTGAAAAAAACATTGATGATGAACAAGAAATAGTTATTTCTTAAGAAAATAATTAGTTTACTCCTAATTCTCGAACCTTGAGGTTGAGAAAATTGAACATAAGAACGTACCTTCTGTGCAGAGTCAACCTAAAGCTTGAAAGTATAACAAGAATCATCTCATAGACCAAGTCATAAGAGAAGTAAGTGAAGGGGTAAAAACAAGAAACAAAACTTTAAGTGAAGTTAGTTTCTCTACATTTATATCTGAGCTTGAACCTTCAAACATTGATGAAGCCCTATCGGACAATGATCGGGTAATAGCAATATAAGAAGAACTCAATCAATTTGAAAGAAATCAAATTTGAGATTTGGTACCCAGGCCTAAAGATCACCCGATCATTGGTACTAAGTGGGAATTCAAGAACAAACTTGACGAATCTGCAATCATTATCAGAAATAAGGCAGAATTAGTGGCCAACGGCTATAATCAAGAAGAAGGTATTGCTTATGATAAAACATATGTTCCAGTAGCAAGATTGGAAGCCATACAAGTACTCTTAGCTTTTGCGTGTATCAAGGGATACAAACTCTATCAAATGTATGTGAAAAGTGCATTTTTAAATAGATATATTATGGAAGAAGTGTACATGGGACAACCTCTAGGTTTCGAGGATGTGGCTAAACTTGATCATGTCTTTAAACTAAAAACAGCTTGTTATGGTCTAAAACAAGCTCCAAGAGTTTAGTGCGAAAGACTTAGCAAGTTTCTCATTGATCAAGGTTTTGTCAAAGGAAAAGTTTATATAACATGATTTATAAACGAAAATGAAATGACATTTTAATAGTTTAAAAACATGTTGATGATATCATTTTCGATGCTACTAATGATCTTTTGTGCAAAAAATTCTCTGAAACAAGGTAGGGTGAGTTTAATATGCCAATGATGGGAGAACTAACATTGTTCTTTAGTTTGGAAATCAAACAAAGGAAGAATAGGATCTTTATGTCTCAAACAAAGTATCTAAAAGAGCTACTGAAGAAGTATAAAATGGATCAGGCAAATGGGGCAGACATGCTTATAAGCTCAACCACACTACTTGATGCCGATATAAAAAGAGCAGATTATAATATCACTAAATATAGAGGAATGATTGGTTCATTACTCTATCTCATGGCAAGTAGACCTGACATCCGCTTCAATGTTGGAATGTGTGCAAGATATCAGTCAGCTCTAAAGAAATCATATGCTGAGACGATTAAAAGAATATTTAGATATCTTGCTGACACATCTGAGTTAGGCATCTAGTATCCCTAGGGATGAAATGAGTACCTGGTTGAATATTCAGATTATGACCATGGAGGATATAAAACAGACAAAAAAAATGTACCAGTAGATAATGTCAATTACTTGGAGGTTTATTGGTATCTTAGTTCAGCAAGAAACAAAACACAATATCTCTATCATCAATGGAAGTTGAGTACGTTGCTGCTTCAAATTGTTGTGCTCAAGTACTTTGGCTAAAGCAACAACTTCAAGACCTTGGCATATACTTAAGAGAGATACCTATTTACTGTGACAACATCAGCATGATAAGTTTGGGAAAGAATCCAGTTCAACACTCTAGAACTAAACACATTGATTTTAGACACTACTTCATTAGAGATCATGCTCAAAAGAAGGATGTTAAAGTAGTGTTCATTCCTACCCACCTTCATATAGCTGATATTTTCACAAAACCTTAGGGAAAGATCAATTTTTATTTATACGAAGAGAATTAGGAATGGAAAATCCCAATGAATTATAAGTATTTTCATGTTTATAAAAGTAATTTAATTATGTTTTGATGATAACTTAATTGACTTAAGCATCGGAGTATCTAGAAGTTTGTTTGTCAGGACTATGTCAAAATACTCTGCCCCATATAAGAGAAACAGATATGAACAAAGGAGATGATCACCACGACATCACTTAAGTGATGTCTTGCAGTGATCATCACTATGACATCACTCGAGTGGTCACTCGAGTGATGGGATGAAGAGTCTGGGAAGTTCAAAAGATTCAAATTTAAATGGCATAACAGTTAGAACTGAAGAGTTTGAATTTGAAAGGACAGATTACTTGAGTGACTACTCGAGTGATCATCTGTGCAGTAGGAAATTCAACCAAATCTTTGCTTTAACTTACCATCTAGATTGTACCACTTATCAAAGAATCATTCATGAATAATTACTAGATTATTCATGTCAAGTATGGTTTAAATTGCTTAAGTTTTATAGCTGTTAGGCATGATCACTCGAGTGACCACTTGAGTGATTCTCCAAGATCACTCGAGTGATGTCAGGAACAGTAGGCTATATCAACAATCACAGTGTTATTTTTACCGAATCACTTCCAATGACTCTCCCAATGCTCTATCCAAAACTATTCCCATAATCTTACCCACTCATTTCCACTCAAAACCCACTAATTTCCATACTAAAAAATGTCCTAAAATTTTTTGATTTTGCTGCCTTAACCTTCGGCTGACACAAGTTTCAAAGGGAAAATCTTAAAGGTTGTGTGCTCAATCCTCCATGGCAAGAACCAAGACTACTCATGATCAATCTTCAAAGTCTCCACCTCTTCCTCCATCAAAGAAATAAAAGAAATTATCCACACCAAAGTCCAAGTCTCTAAAACATCCTCAGCTGAAAGTATTAGATCAATCTCTTCCAGAGTCACTACCCAAACCAAAGGGTGTGGTAATTTAAGAACCAATGGCTACTAGATCAAAGATAAAAGCTGAAACACCTTTGGGTAAAGGCAAATCCAAAGCCCCTCCTAGTCCTCCACCTTTGGACTTCGACTCTGACACTCCTTCTTGGACTGAGAAGGATAGACAAGAGGCCAAATACAGTGCTCAGGTTAACAAAGTGATGGCTACAATGATTGAAGAAGCATTGAAGTCAAAACCAAAGCAAGGATCTTCTTCCATACCTACTCAGTCACAACCTATAAAAACTTAGGAATCTGAGGAAGGAGAAAATGGGGAGGAATAAAAAGAGAGTAAGGAGGAAGAAGACATCACAATACCTCCCAAAGACTTCAATTTAGACAAACTTGAGGATTAAAAGAAATTCACAAAGTAATTCTCCCAGAGAAAAATGTGTAAGATGTACTATGTGGATTTAAAAGTTTTATTTGAAGCAATCAAAATTGATTTGAGAGAGTACCTAGGATACTACATGCCTTGGTTGTCTGTGCACCTACCCTATTATACCAAGGTAGTTAGGCACTTGTACTACAACCTAGAGTTAGTTGAAGATTTTTCTGGGGGTGGTTTTGTTGTAGAAGAGGAGTTGGAAACAAAAGTATGAAGAAATAAATTCATTATCTCTGCCTCTAGGATAAACAAGGGGCTAAGAATCACCAAGCCACCAAAAGATGACCCTGCTAAGCTTACACTGAACCAGATCTTCAGCATCTTAAGGCTCGGTGAGAGAGTAGGGCCACTGACCTTCAACACAAGGGACATGTGTGATCTATACAGGGTCCTTTGGTATATATATTCCAGAGCCATTGTCAACAAGTCTAACAACTTTACCCACTTAATCAATTGGGATTATGGGCTTATGGCTTCTATACTGATAAAGGAGAAGAGAAATTTGGGGGAGTTAATCTTTTCAGAGATCAAGAGATATAGGTTCTCCCTCTTCCTCAAAGCCAACAAGATATGGCACTTAGAGGTGAAAGAACTGGTTGAGAGGTTGTTACTGATAAGAAGAAACCAAATAGGGAAGTTAGGGATAGAGATGCCTCTCAAACATTCTTTGAGTTCCACCCCAAAGAAGAAGAAAGGATATGCGGCTAAGACTAATAAGATGGATGATACTCGGTCCTAGACCCTTACCACATCCACAACCCCTTCCTTTTTTGGCTCCACAATGCAAAATTATTTGAAGCAGGTTCTTCAGGGCTTTCACGTGGATATAGCCAACATGAATGCTGAACTCATAACTCACATGAATAATAAGATAGAAGAAATATGTGAGTATATGAATCAACACAATAAGGAAGTTATGGCTCAAGAGGATGATCAGACGAATGTACTAATTGAGATCACCGGCCTTCTCAAGTCTCTTCATAAGATGGTTGATACTTTGACATTGAGCTCCTTTACCCCTGTTACATCTATACCAGCCTCAGCTCCAGCCTCAGCTCTACTCTATGATCCCTCACCGAGCAACATTCTGTACACTATGGTTGATCCCACATCTTCCATACAAGTTTATATCACCTTAGATGAACTTGCTCCAGTACAGCCTGCTATAGAGTCCATACCAGTTGCCTCACCTACAGCTACAGAGCCACTTCCTCAGTCTCATTCTCATCACTCTCAACATTTTGATGTTAATGAGGAATTAGTGGTTTCATCCTCTGCTCAATCTTTACCACCACCTCAGCACACTCCCTTGTATGTTCCTGACCTTTATGATCCAGTGTAGGTCCCTTCCCTTCACGTTCAAGAGGCTATTTAATCTTTATATGATTCACTTACTTTTGCTATCGGAGGGGGTGATACACATGATGATGCATCCTCTTCTATCCCAGTTACTTCTATTACCGCAATTGTTCCTTCATCACCCAGTTCTAGCCCTGACTCTCCTGCTTAGTCCACCCTTTCTGATGATGACAAAAAGGAGGAGAAGGACTAGATAATGATTTAATGAGTATACATTATTTTTATGAATGATATAGCATGGGTGTATGGGGTTTTTGGGAGTATCTATGTTTTATTTTGATGTATTTATGTTATGATTACTGTCTTATATACATGCTGCAAGGTTATGAAGTTTATCAATGATATTAACCTTTTATGTGAAATTGAAGTTGTTATATCATGTTCTTATGTATTAAAGCATGTGATCTTATCATTTTTAAATTCAAGTATGATCTAATTTTGCAAACTCATTTTGTTAAAAAATGTATCCTTAAAAAACCAACTAGTATTGTCATCATCAAAAAAGGGGAGAATGTTAGATCCTATGTTTTAATGATAACAAAAGGATTGAAAAGATAATTCAAAAGATTTCGATAAAGAACAAAAGGTTTTTCAACAATCAAGCAAGCTTTTCTGATGCATACAGTGCCATCACTTAAGTGACCATTCGAGTGATGAAGTGTTAAAATATGCTCTGTTCCAGTAATACTCTCTATCAAGTTTTGGAAGGCACCACTAGAGTGATGACTCTAAATCACTCGAGTGACCACTCAAGTGATATTATAAAAGGCATCACTAGCATAGCATTGGAGTGATTCTGAAAGTGATCTCTGTTGAAAGTTTTCTAAGGTCAAATCACTCGAGTGACTACTTGAGTGATCCCATTTCTAAGATCACTAGCAGAATACATGAGTGATATAATAAGTTGAAGATCACTAGTAGAACACTTAAGTGATCCATTACAGATCACTTAAGTAATGTAATTTGCAAGATCACTAGCAGAGCACTCGAGTGATCCATTATAGATCACTTGAGTGATGCAATTTGGAAGATCTCTAGTAGAGCACTCCGGTGGTCCATCAAGTAATCCATTACAGGTCATTCGAGTAATGCAATTTATAAGATCACTACAAAGCACTTGAGTAATCAATCAAGTGATCCATTACATATCACTCGAGTAATCTATCCAGTGATATGTTATGTTTTAAAATTGCTAAGTCAAGATCACTCGAGTGGTGGTTTCCAGAAAAATAGAGCATCTTCTTCTAATTTCCGAAAATCATTGAATGATAATATAATTGATTATATTTGTTTCTCTTTAACTCTAATAAATATCAGAGTGTAGAAACTAAAATCCCAGCAAAACCCCGGGTTACTTTCATGCATATAATGGGTTTACAAGTTCCCAAAATGGGGATTACATATCCAAAATACTCATTTACATCTCATATACACTTAGTAATCCCAAAACCAAAACAAAGATAACCAACAACCTCTGAGTTCCAGAGTAATCCTAACTACTCCTGGTTGTCCACTTCCCTTTCGAGCCACTCGCCCTGTCTGAAAAGGTTAGTCATTTGGAAAGAGTGAGATTCTAAAGAATCCCAGTAGTAACAACTTTTTCATACCACACGCAATCACTTATTATGCAAACAAATCATCTCATAACAACAACCCAAATCACACTCCACCCTCATCCCCTTTTACCACCGGGAAGGCACACCGTCCTAACCCGAACCGTTGTTAGCGACTCAGGAACTATTGGCGTGGCAGTGCATACGAATAGCCTTACGGCTCACATATAGCCTTTCGGCTTTCACAAATGGCTCGTCGGCCTTCACAATAGCCTTTCGGCTCACAATTAGCCTTTCGGCCCATATAAACACATATAACACACCCCAACCTCATCCCCTTTTACCGCCGGGAAGGCACACAGCCCTTACCCGAACCGTTGTTTGCGACTCAGGGACTATTGGTATAGTGGTGGTTCATGAAATTTTCACAAAACTTGCAGCATACGAAATCCATTTCATCACAATGATATAGCACACATACAATGTATCACATAAGGTATAAAGAAAGAGTCACTACCTGTATCTTTCCTGATTGGCTCCGGTATCGTGGTTTCACGAGGGCAACAGATATGAAATCCTATATCAAATTAGGGACAACCAATCAATCTCTTTTCCATAAGTATATTTCAATAATACTCTAAGTTGGTTATCATTTAGGACTCTTTAGGTGGCTACTAGAGGCCTAAACATATGCCTAAAGGGTTGGAAGAAACTACCACAAAGACCCCTTATCCAAAGGCAAAACACTGATTTTTGACAGCCTCACTCGAGCACAAAAGCTCTCACTCGAGCATTAGTACGGACAGCACTCGAGCACAAGAGAGTAAGAGACAGCGAGTGAACACCCGAGAGCACAAAGAAGCTTTCAGGAACCAGCTCACTCGAGCACACTGAACCTCACTCGAGTGAAGGCCAAATGCCTCACTCGAGCACCCACGAGTGAAGTCCAGGAAGTGAGGACCCGAGAGCATACAAGCTCTCAAGGATCAGGATCACTCGAGCACAACCATATGCACTCGAGTGAACACCACATACCTGCGAGTGAGAAGGCACACTCGTGCACCTTACCTGCGAGTGACAGCCCGAGAGCAACCCCTACTCTGGGCTTCCACCATCACTCGAGCAGACCCAAGCTCACTCGAGCATGTTCTTCCCTCACTCGAGCACGAAGAAGCGCACTCGAGATTCCTTCAAAGGACCCTAATTATCACTCAAGCAGAAAAGAGAAAATTCTCACATCACTCGAGCATGATCATCCCATGCTCGAGTGTTGTGTATCAGAGACCAAAAACGCAGCAAAAACCAGAAAACTCCAGATGGTCAAATTCACTCCCAATTGGTTCCCAAACTCTACCAAAAGCTCTCACACACTTGGCACTAACTAGGGAACACATTGGTCACTTCAGAAACACTCCAAAAACCAATTTGACCATAATCATGCTCTTAGGTCTCTATCACAACAAACATCCCATTTCCCCTTAATGCATATCTAACATTCCAAACAGAATCAAATGCTCATAAATCTCCACAATAAATCATTTCCAATCATTAATCATAATGAAATTCCTAAAATCCACATTTGGTACCAACTAGGGCAAATTTCTAGATTTTAACCAACTTAACCAAAAATCACAAACAATATATCCAAATGCACTAAATCCTTACATCTTCACTTTGCCAAATTCAGAATCTTGATTCTCCAACTTCCAATTTCGAATCAACACCCAAATCTACACTATTCAAGATTCTAAAACCACCACAATGGAGTTCTCAATGAGACACACAACATTAGAGGAGAGGATTAGGGCATTAGAGGATCATTACTTACCCAAAATCCAAGCTTTCCTTTCTCTTTCTTGCCTCAAGGTCACCGAAAATGGAGGAATGGGAGAGAGAATATGATAGATGGAAGAGATGATGATGATGATGATGATGTAACTTCCTCTTTCCTTGCCCATACTAGCCGAATAGGAGAGAGAAAATGAGAGAAAAAGTGGTATTTTGTCCTCTAGTGCCTCATCCAAAGGCCTACACTATGCCACATGTCACCATCTCATCCACTTCTACTTTGAGCTCACATAGACACAGAGTATAGGATTCCGACCTATGTGCCATGAATCTCAACCCTTGATCTTAAATACCACACACATTTATACCAAAATTCACATTACATAAATTCCAAAAGTGCTTAATCATGCTAATTACACAATTATCAGAGCCATTAGCCCTAATCACAAATCGGGATATTACAAGCCACGCTAGTGAATACACTTGACCCTTGTATCAATGATGCCACCCGAGTTGTTTTTGTTCGTGAGCCCTAGCTAGGTATATATATGATTTTCCTTATCCATTTTGCATTATACTCCTTGCATTCACTTTTAACGATTCCTCTCATATTCCTTGTAGTGTTCAACTTGGCCTATTGAACTGCCTTTGTGATGTCATGACATGATAAATCATCCAAAGCGATATTAACCTCATTGCTTTGACTCAAGGTTCCTACTCTATTGATCTTTATTGAAGTGACTTTAAGAGATATGGATCCCTAAGCAAATATCTCCTTTTTTGAAAGTATCCATATCTTCGGAAGTTACTTCAAATAGATCAATAGGGATGTGATGAATAAAATAGTGAAGTTGTACCGAGAGTCATACATAAACGAGCAATACCTACAACATTTTTTTGAAGTCACAAAGTGATAAAGCATTCAAGGTAGCATATTAAATTGCTTTTGTGAAGTTATATTTTTTGGAAAACTCATTATTGCTTTGATCGAAGGTTCCTCTCCTGTTTTTGTATTCAGTAGGTAGCATTAAGTTAAAAGCTCTGAAATTCAACTTTGTGATTAGTTCTAGACTCTTCAATATGAGAGTTTATGAGCTACTTGGCCTCAACTCTATCTAATCAAGTAGTACTTCTCACATCGAGTAGTCATGTAATATGGGATGGATCAAGGTTTTCAAGGCTTTGTTGCTTGAATCAATTGCACTCCTGACCTATATTTCTCACAACCTAAGTATTCATCACCTATACATTGTGTTCTTCAGCAATTAAGCCAGGAAAGCAACAGCTGAGTGACAAAAAATGAATATCCCTATAGGAAAAAGGGTAAGGGGTATGTAAATCCTTGAGCAACTCAAGGGTTTATATACCCTTGCATCCTTTCCGATAGGAGTATTCATTTTTCCCCCTTAGCCTTTGCTTTCCAAGGTTATAATTTTTGTGAAGAGACACAATTATAGGACAATAGTTACATTATCACATAATATGTAATGAACGAATTTGAGATTAAGGGCTAATGACTTCGAAAATAGTTGTAATTAGTGTAATTAAACACTTTTGGAGAAATGTGATGTGAATTTGATGCAAATGTTCTTTGTGATAATTTAGTAATCATAGTGAAAACCAGGGGCAAAATGGTAAAATTGGAAATTTACCGACCAATTGGTCAATTGCCAAAGAGGAAACTCCTTGGTGATTAAAGATCAATGGTTGAGATTTATTGGCTATGGGTCAGAATCCTATGCTTTAAGCTTATGTGAGCTCATGGAGGAAGTGAGCAAGATTATGTCAAGTGTCATTTTGTGAGCCAATGGATCATGCACACAAGTCAACACCAACTTTCTCTCTCTTCTATCTCCTATTCGGTGGATGTATGGGCCAAAGGGAAAAGATATGCATCATCATCATCATCTCTATCATCTTATCGTCTCTCTCCCCTCATCTTCCATTTCCTGCGATTTCAAGGAAGAAAGGTGAGATTTTGATGCCTTAGTTGATCTCTAATGCTCTGAACCTCTTCTCTAATATTGTGCACCTCATTGAGAGCTTTATCTTGGTGATTTTAGAATTTGGAAAGGTGGTGATTTGGGTGTTGAAGTAAATTAGGAAGTTTGAGATTCAAAGTTTGGTTTTGACAAGTTGAAGAGGTGAGCATTTGATGCTTTTTGGTATATTTATTGTGATTGTTGGATAAGTTTGGTAAATTCTAGAATTTGCCCTGGTTTTATGCCAAATTTTAAATGTATGAATTTCATAGTGGTTGATGTTGGAATTGGTTTATTGTGAAGCTTTTTAAGTGTTAGAAATAGTTTTGAGTTTTGGAAGTGTGTTGATTGGAATTGGATGTTGTGTATGTTATAGAGACCTAAGAGTAAAATTGTGGTTAGAATGAGACTTTGTGTGGTTTGAGGTTACCAATGGGTTCCCTATATTATTTTAAGTGGGAATAAACTTTGTGTGAAGTTTGGGAATCATTGGGATTAGTTTTGGTAAATCTGGGATTTTATGTCAGTTGCTGCAATCTAACAATCTGATAGCATTACTCGAGTGAGGGGTCTCACTTGAGTGCTGCAGTGTGATTTCCCTTTCTCCTATGTGTTTTGCTGAAGTTTTCATGAAGGAAGCTCGAGTGCACTTCTTAAACTGCGAGTGATGTTAATAATCACTCGAGTGAGTATAGGTTCACTCAAGTGAGGCTTTGAGTTATGTTAAGCGCTGCATCTCGGGTCCTCACTCACTAGCCAATTTTCAAAAGTGTGTTCTGACACTTGTAAGTGTGGTTTTCTCACCCGAGTGCCAAGGGTTGTGCTCGAGTGAGCTTTTCCCTCTGAAGTTGTTTGTGCTCTTAGGTTGTCACTTTTTGTGTTGCACTTTCGAGGACTCGAGTGATTTTGGAGTTATCACTTGAGTGCTAATCCTCATGCTCGAGTGTTGTAAGCACTTTCTGGCCATGATTGTTGCTCACTATTAAACACTCGCGAGTGAGAGCCGTTCTCACTCGAGTGCAAGTCTTTCTTTACTCGAGTGAGGTTATCTTCACTCGAGTGAGTCAGCCAAAAATCAATGTTCTGCTTCCAAAAAAGAGGTCTTCAGGGTAGTTTCTCCTAACCCTTTTGGCATAAGTTTAAGCCTCTAATAGCCTCCTAAAGAATTCGTATGATAACCAACTTAGAGTATTCTGGAAACATGTATTTGGAAAAGAGATTGACCAGTTGTTCCTAATTTGGTTATAGGATTTGATATCTATCAGACTCGTGAGCCTACTATACCGAAGAACATCAGGAAAGATACAAGTAGAAACTCCTCTCTTATACTATGTGTATATGTATTGTATGTATGCCTATCATCATGCATTGTGTTGTTGTTGCTGCTTTGTGGTGCCTAGAGATGCTTTAAGAAGCTCTGTGATGCTTTATGCCTTGTGATGTTGCTGCATAGTGTTTACCGCGAAAGCAGGCATAGTGATTACAGCGAAAGCTGGCACAGTGTTTACTGTGAAAGCAGGCATAGTGTATTATGACTACAGCTGTGAGGGCTGTCAGTTGTGGCGCGAGCCATAACTCATTGTGTTGCTGCTGAATATGATGAACTTGTTAGTGCAAGTGTTTCACCCAAGAAGGGGGTGAATTGGGTGATACCAGAAATTTCGTTACATATAAGTAAATTAATTGAATATTTAAAACAGTTGAGAGAAAAGAGAAATATCACCGAAGTGTACACCAGGAGTTATACTAGTTCTGCCACAACCACTTTGACCTACGTCCAGTCCTCAGAGCGTCTCTGAGAGTTTCACTATTCTCTAAGATTCAGTGGGTTCCTGGCACCTCAGTACACAGCAAGTTACTTCACCTGGATACTCGCTCCCCCTTACATGTTGTAATCAAATCCCCAACTCAAGGTTCCACAACCTTAAGTTGTCTCAATAACAAATATTGAGTTTGTAATGAAAAACTCTCTCACAGAGCAAGTATATAATCACTGAAGTACAATGAATGAGTATAAGAAAACAAAGCACTAAGAGTGTGTTGATCAGTGTGTTCTCAGTTCTTGTGTCTTATTTTCTTTTCTTTGAATACTCCATATATATAAATGATTCGTATTGTCAAATGGAAGCAAGTCAAACATGTCCATTAGAGTCGCGCAGCAACGGTTGACTATTCATCGAATTTGAAAACTATCTGTTTGCGGTAGGTAGCGGTAGGTGAGATCTCAGACACTTTATTTGACTTTGCTCTTCTTGCATGATCTTTCATTGTTTCTCTGCAAATGTACTTACAATACTAGTAATGAAGTGTTAATCATATAGAAAACAATTTAATAAACATTCGATTAAAAACATAATTTCTGGACTGCCTTACTCGAGTGGCTACTCGAGTGATCATGTTTGTTACTCGAGTAGTCCCTTGAGTAACCCTATAAAAAATATGGTAGTGGGTAATTCAACATCTTTCATAAGATATTACTCGGGTAAGACATGGAGTGCATTACATTACAAATCTTGGAAATACCTCATTACTCGAGTGGCTATGTCTTTCCTTTACAAGTTACTCGGGTGCTTACTCTGGTAATCTAGTTACTCGAGTGGCCATTTGTTTTCTTCAGAAGTTACTTGGGTGCTCGCTCGAGTGGATTTCAAATAAGTTTGCAGATTACTCGATTCTTCCCTCGAGTAATGTCATACAAATCTTGGCTGAGAGTTTGCTTACCTGGTTACTCGAGTGATCCCTCGAGTAATGGATCAAATAATTCTGCAGATTACTGGAGTGCTCCCTTGAGTAATGCCTTTTTCTCACATGGTTATTCAAGTGGCTACTTGAGTAAATTGTTGCATTTCTTGGTCAAGAGCTACTGGAAGATTTTTTACCTGATTACTCGAGTGGTTACTCGAGTGAGGCCTTTGCAAATCATGTTACTTGAGTGACTACTCGAGTAATGGTCTATATAACTTTGCAGATTACTCGAGTGGTTCCTCGAGTAACTTCTTCCAAATTTAAGCAGTGCTTCTCTGGATGAAATTCTCTGTGATTACTTGAGTGGCTACTCGAGTAATAGCTTCCCTTATTCGAGTGGCTACTCGAGTAAGCCATCACAAAATTTGTTCATTACTCCAGTGCTTACTTCAAGTAATGCTTTGCTACTTTGTTCAAATTCATTTGTTTGTTATCAAATCATTTTATATTATTGATCCAATCTTTGTTATCATCAAAACATATGGGATCTAACAGAACTTACATGCTATATGTGTATATACTGTATGAGTGATTTGTTACTACTGGGATTCTTTAGAATCTCATTCTTTCCAATGACTTACATTTCAGACAGGGCAAGTGGCTCAAAAGGGAAGCGGACAACCAGGAGTGATTAGGATATCTTAGAGACATTTGATTGGGTGTTGGTTATCTGTTTTTGGTTGGAATTATTGTTTGTATATGAGATGTAAATAATAATTTTTGGATATGTAATTCCCGTTTTGGGAACCTTAAACCCATTTCATATATACATGTAACCTAGGGTTGCCGAGATTTTAGTTACGCACTCTGATATTTATTATGTGATATAACTGCTCAGGTAATTATATTCGAAAGTGAATGTGAGACTAGCTGAATTATGTTTTTGAACTATCTTTTTTTTTTCTGGACACCCCATCTTTGGATGAGGGATTATAAATGTTGTTTTGTCTTATTGGTCTCTATTTCACTTAAATTTCATAATCCGGATATAATTACAGTGAGTGGGTTACATAATATGTCTATAGTTTCCATTGATTATCCCCATAAAGCTTGGAATATCTTGATATATCCCATATTGCATAGCCACTCGGTATGGGAGTTACTGTTCTGTTATATACAGTCTAGTTCGACCAGCTCAGATACTCTGACTTGAAGAGCCTCACAACCATACATCACAGTTATTTTATAACAACTATCATATATTATAAACGTTCACAGTTCTTATTTAGGAACCGTTATTTATGTACTAAATATATAACAGTTGTCTACGTGAAACCGTTATTTAGTTTTTTTAAATGTCATGGTTCTTACATAAGAAATATTATGTATGTTACTGAATAAATAACGGTTGTCAAAATGAGACTGTTATGTATTATGCAAATATTATTATATATTATGACAATTGACCACATGTTCCCGTTAATTATTATCACAGTAATGCGCATATCATGACATCACCAAGTCTCAATACATAACACGTGTTATATTAGAACCGTTATAATAGGTCTAACATAAATAACAGTTTAGAACCATAATTTATCTGCACAGAGCATATATAACACTCACACATATAATGGTTTGAAACCATCATGTATGGCCGATAATAACCGTCATTTATGATGATTTATGTAGTAGTGGGAGTAGGATAGTAGACTGTAATCGTATAATAATGGAACCATTGTAGTAACAAAAAGAACAAAGTGACTGTTGGATAATTTATGTCTTATTGACACTTCCTCTTTTTTATTTCTTCCATGAAAGGTAAAAAATCATTTCTATATTAGCACTGTATGCATATTGCACACGTAAAATATGCTTTGTATAATTGTTCGGTTATATAGTTTTTTGCCTACGATATTTTGTTTTGGCCAGCATGATGTCATCTTTCCCCACTAATGGCAGTTTGGGATTGATATTCAAGTCTAGTAGGACTGATTTATTCACTATTTGTAACCCCCTACCTTAATAGCCATCATTATAGTTCAAAATGCATCTTTATGTTAAATTAGAGACAAGGCGATAATTTAAAACTTATTAAAAAAATCCCATCTTTAAGACAGGGCTTTCAAAAAATTTTCCAAAAACCTATTCAATGCGGCCTCACATTCACCTTTCAAATATATTTGGCCTGTGCAGTTCGGTTTCATTCATACATATCAGAGTGTAACAAAAAATTCTTGACAATACTCAAGTTTCATTCATTCATTCAAGGGTTTACGGGGCATACACGCCCCTAACAATTCCCATATCGGGGAGTACATGAAACTACACAAAATTTACAATAGTCTAAAACATAATAACCAACTATCCAAATTACAACTCTTAGCTTGGAGCTCTACCCGCCCTTCATCACTTGCTTTTCCTTTGAGCCGCTTACCCTGGCTATAGGTTAGTCAATGGAAAGAATGATATTCAAAAGAATCCCAATAGTAACAAGTCTCTAATACAATATATAATAACATAGCATGCAAGCAAATCACCAAGCAGCAACAATAGCAACAATCATAGTGATGCTTCACTTTCATCACTAACGACAGCTCTCACGACTGTATCCACATGATGCGTGACTAGTGTCATAAACGATAGCTTGCGCTATATACACATGATGCGTGATTAGCGTCACAAATGACAGTTTGTGCTGTATACACATAATGCGTGACTAGCATCACAAACGACAGCACTCACAGCTATATACACATAACTTTCACAGCAACATACACCACAGCATTTGCAATCAACACAATTCAATGATAAGACATACATACAATGCATTACATATAGTATAAGAGATAGAGTCACTACCTTGCTCTTTCATTCAGGTTCTGGCACCGGTCTATCGCGTACAAGGCAAATGTCGAATCATATAACTATAATCAAAGATGAAGTGTTATTTCTTATTCCAATGTTTACCTTCAAAATACTTAGAGTTGGTAATCATTTGAGACCTTTAGGTGGATACTAGAAGCCCAAACAGGTGCCTAACAAGTTAGGAAAGACTTGACCAAAGACCATGTTTTAAAAGTTAAAAAATGGTTTTTCAAGGGGTTGGCGACGCCCACTGGCTGTAGCTCATGGATGGTCAGAAAGGTTTGGACTGTGGCTAGGATCTACTGGCTGTGGCAAAAAACAAGTTAGAAACTTTTAGGCCGCGGCCAAGAACTGGTCAGATACTTTTAGGTCACGGCCAATAAATGACTTGTTTCCTATCTGATTTTCAAATGACCATAAATTTATGCACAGACATCAAAATGACTCAAACTTTATACCATTGGAAAGCTTGTAATGTGAACTAAAAGACTGGAAAATTTCACTACATTTTGACATCATTTTCTATTTCAAAACCCTATACAAAGTTGGTCCCCTGCACAGATTTTGACACTTAGCAATTTTCTGGAATTTCCAGTTTTTCACCAAAGTGTCTAATGGTTTTTAAAATTCATAACTAAACCTATTACCACATAATTTTGCACAAGAAATCCAATAGCAACATCAAAACACCCAAAATCACATCCCATTTACATGTTCTATTTTGAGTCACACTTCAACATAAAACCTAAAGTTGCCAAATTCCAAATTCAAAACTCCAAACTCATTTCATTGCTCAAAGGACACAACAACACACCATTTCCAACACAAAACATCATGCAATTCATAAGACCCTATACCACATAAAAATCAGAGCAAAAATCCAGAAATTCAAGGTCTTATCAATGGTCAAAATATATATATATATATATATATATATATCAAAATGTAACATTTACTCACCTCTTTCATTTCCTTAAACTTGTTCTTTGATTCTTCAACCTTTAAATTTTCTTAAGCACTCAAACACCTCTTCTTGAAAATCTAAAACCATAGGATTAAAGCTTTCATCAGCATGAACAAAATTAAAGAAGAGGATTTGAGCATTCAAGGTCACTTTCAAGTTTAAATAAAGTAATTTACCTTGAGTTTTGTTTCTCTTTCTTGCTTGCTCTTAGATGAAAATGGAGGCTTGGAGAGAGAGTATAGATGATGATGGAATTCATATTTTTGATGAGCCAAGGCCTCTTGGCTGACTTTGAAGGAGAGAGGAGAGAGTATTTGAATCTTTGACCATTATCAATTGTAACCCCCTCCGTAATTATATCCGAAATACATGATTAAAATGAAATAGAGACCAATAATAATCAAATAACATTTATTAACCCATCACATGACGGGGTTTTCACGAATACTTTTTGAAATCATTTATAAACTTGGTCTCATATTCACATTTCGAATACAATTACTACGCGAAGATAAATCACATTTATATAAATATCAAAGTGCACAACTTAATCATCCTGACAATCTCTGGTACATACCTTCACTACACAAGCAAAGATATCGAATATATGCAAGTAAGGTAAGTCCCCTACCTCCAGTCTTTTCTCCTTGATTTGCGTGCCAGCAACTCAGGGCTTCACATTCAATCCTACAATGTCAAATGTACTATTTAGACACTTCCATAGTGTTTCTGGGGGTTATATGAGGCTATATTGAAAATTTACTAAAATACCCCCGGGGACCCGGCCCGGCCCCGCCGTACTCGGTCCGGCTGTACTTTTCTTGAAATTTTGACATGGGCTATTCTGACATATTTTTGGCCAAGGAATCCATTTCCGGACTCGGAATTATCAAATTCAATGTCAAATTATGAAATTGCCCTTGGCAGCCCTACTTTTAGGGTTTTAGGGGCGTTTCCGTAATTATGCTTTCTTGGCCTTTTCCGAAAAGGTGCCCAACTGTAACCCCACCTAATTTTCGTTCCTGAACTCAATGGAATCATCAAATCATTGAAAATCCAACTCTAAGACCCATTTATAGCCCAGACCGAAATATATGGGTTTTCTAGGGAAAATCAGGGTTTTTCGGTTTCGGCTCCGTAAACGCGTTCCTTTCTACTCCTAACCACTTTATTGACTATTCCATTAGGTTACAACTACCATTTAGTACCAATTTGGGCAGCATAACAGCCCCACACACCCATTTTCCATTTTTGAAACCAATGACAATCTGGCGAAATTTCACCGATTAAATTGTCCACAGCAGCCAGAATAGTCAATACACAAGAGTTTGGAAGTTACCTCAAGCTCCCACTAGCTTTTCCTTGTCTTGGCTGAAACCCTAGCTGTTTTAATACCAAAGGAAGAGCTTCCAAACCTTAAAGAACATAAAGGAGTAGCTTAGGATCGGAGTTATACGCGTTAGGAGCTAGATCGGAGAAATCGGTTTACCTTGCAAGTTCTCTTCCTCTTCTCTCTCTAAAACTCCCTCTCTCTCTTTCTCCATGGTGCTGCACGGTTTTTGGCTGATGGAGGAAGATGATGATGACTTTATAACATTTAGCATATGTCATCTTTAATTATGATGATGTCATAATTCCAAAATTGGCATTTTCGGATTTTCTGGCAGATTTTCTGCCCAATCTTTGAAAAATCATAACTAATTCTAGAAAAATCAAAATGAGATGATCCCAAAGCCAAATGAAAGGTATTTAAGTCCTCTTCATTGGAAAAATATGATCCATTACTAGAAATCACCACACAATTCCAGAATTACACAAATTTCATCGCTGCCCCAAAACAGAGTCCATTTTCGACCTCAAACTTTGGACAGTCATATCTCCCAATTCCCAAAACTAAATGGCACAAATTATATGTCCATTTTGAAGCTTGGGATGTGAACTTTAAGAATGGAAATTTTCATAATTTTCTGACATCATTTGCCTAGTCAAAACATCCACACGAGAAGACTGCCCAGAATAGAGTTTTACTGGACAGAATTTCCAGTTTTGCAACCAATGTGTCTAATCCAATTTAAATCAATTCCAATAATTAAATACCACAACATGACACCATTTCTATCACAATACCCCATTCAATTCTTCCCTCTATTCTAAGTCAATTTGGATGTTAATCCACAATTGAACTCAAATACAGGGTTTTGGCGTTGCTCATAACACAAGCGACTACAATCCACTTTATATTCTCTAAAAGGGTTCATTAATCACTAACCACGTCTACTTTTGTAGTCATTAACCCCTAATCACAATTTTGGATCTTGCTAAACCGGGGCTTAGCAATCCACTAATCTCAGGCTTATTCTCTAGCCTCGAGTCTCAAAATTCGGGGTATTACATCAATGACTCCCATAATGCCAAGTGTCATGCTCTTGGAGCCATGAGCTTACCACATGTGATTGCTCTCACTTAGTTCACTTGCCAATTAGTCTCACCCATTAATCTTTAAGTTATTAGTGGGTTCCCTCTTTGGTAACTGACTAATTGGCCGGTTAACCTTTCTTTTTCCCATTTTGCCCCTGACTATGGCAATTTCCATTATATCACCACTTAACACATTCTTTAGCCCCATTTCCCACTTCCATGCGCCATCCCCTCTATTTTAATTCAATTTAGGTGTTAACCCATAATTGATTTTAAATACAGGGTTGGGGCACTGATTATTACTCATTCAGCTCATAATTCATATCGTATTCTCTAAAAGTGTTTGTTTAACATTAATTACATTCACTTTTGAAGTCATTAGCCCTTAATCGTATTTTAGGGCATTACACTTTGGTCTATCTATACTATATTTAGTCTACTGTTCAGAAGCTTTGATTTGGGCAATAATCCGGTTAGTCTTATATGAGTGGGTGTTGTGTTATAGTTTCCTATTGGGTAGCATGTTTTGTAAATCAAAATTTTATAATCAATATGCCTGTGTCCTAATAGAAATTGGTTGGAAGGTGATTAAGTGGGAGAGTGACCAAATGACTGATCCAAGTTCAAAAAACAGGGCTTTAGGGATTTCTTTAAAAACTGGTTATGCTTGGTCAAGTCTTTCGGGTGGGGGTTGGGTGGTATGGTATGGTATTGATCAAATGACTAAGGATTGAGCATCAGATGGACAATTGAGAAACATTCATTTGAGGTTGTTCAGTTTGTCTCTATGCGTTGTTCATCATTGGCCCAACATGTGCCAGTTCAGTGTGTTGATCAACACTGTTCATGGTCAGGGTACACATAGGCCTGTTTAGTGTGTGTGGATGTGCTGCTCATCTGCATACTAGGGTAGTATTAGCTTTCTCTATTGTCTATTTGAGGGTATATGCTATAATAAGGTTGGTGGATTGGAGAATAGTCTGTTTGCTCTTAGGAAAATCATATCTTCTTGGCCCGTGTGCTGTTTGTTGGGAGAAATATTAGTCTATATGTTCGGAATTCCATTAGTTAGCTCTCAAATGGTTGCCCAGGGATTTTATATCTCGAATTGGATAGGCAAGTATTTGTTCATAATTCACATCAACATTTGATATCATCAGGCCAAAGATGTGATTCTTTCCTTGAGAACTGTTTCTTCTCAAGGAAATTTATCAAGAACCCTTCTTGTGAGTGGATTCCTAGAGAAGCGGTTTTAGTAGTCTTGGGTGCTGCTCAAGCTTCAACGGATAGGTCTTGGCCTTCAATTTGGGTGTTGTGACCCTGGTTTCAATTGCAGAACTCGGTGTTAAAGGATGCTTTGAAGATTTTATGTTGACTTTGTTGTTTGGATCTATCTCGTTACTACTCTGTTTATTTGGTTGCTTTATTGGCATATACGTCTGTTCTAGCTTATGTTTTAGTTTCTGTTTTGTTTTATTGTTTCAGTATGTTTGTTTAGCTTCTATCTTTTAGCACTAAGACTTTTGTACTTATAATTTCATGATTAATGCATTTCTTGTTGGCAAAAAAAAAATGAAAGAAAGAAAGAAGTACATTAAAGATCCACATATTTTTTTTTTCCTTGTTGGGATTTAGTTGGGTACTCCCTCCAATTCGATTTATAAATAACTTTTCTCTTGATTGTGAAAAACAAATTGGTCGTTAAGAGTAATAAGTGTGTCAAAAATGCCATATTTTTTTTTCCATATATGCCCCTATTTATGAAAATAGTATAGGAGAAAGAATGGATAAAAATTATGAAAGATAACTTTTGGTACGTGTAATAATTAATTATAAATATATATATTTAATAAGGGTAAAATAGGAAAAAAAACTTACATTTTTAAATACAAAGTGAAAATTGTTTATAAAAAAGACTAACCTATGAGAAAGAAAATTATTTATAAATAGGACCGGATGAAGTATTAATTGGATGTTTTCAAAAAGTTTACGTTGCTGGGCCATCCAAACCTCTTATAGGTCAAGGTCATGGTGGCGGCACGTGTGAACTTGATAACTGGTCCTTACATAATTAAATAGTAGTTTTTTCTTAAAATACGGTAATTAAATTGTACCCTTTCTATTCCTTTATAAGATAAGATTCTTGAGTATATTATTGGGAGAATTATTAAAAAAGATCTTATTGATAACTTATTTATTAAATGGAACCTGGGAAGATATCTTGTACATGGAGGAAAGATTTCTGCACATGTAGGGAAGATTTTTGCACACGTATAGGGAAGAATTTTGTATACAGGGAAGATTATCTACACACCAAGGAAGATATTCTGCACACGTGGAAGATAATCTGCACGCGAATGTCTCATTTGGCAAATAAGTTACTAATGAGGGATTTTTTCACAATTTTCCCTATATCATTTTCCTTTTATAAAATAAGTTTAGGGGATGTCTCAAAATTTTTTTGTAAACTTCACATTTTATCCTCACTTAATTACAAAAATGATTAATTTAATTTCCTATTTTCTAAGATAACTTTCTCTCGATGCCACAATTTCTTTTTCCACTGCATATTATCTCTCTTCTACATAAATTAGGACAATTTTAAGAAGCAAGTTTCATTTTATACAAATTTATTACACCTAATTAATCTCAACTAACTTTTCGAACAATGGTTAACCTATCGTATAAAAATTAACGGAGAGAATAGTTGGATGTTAATTGGCAATAATGATTGAGTTTAGGTTCCACATTTTCTAAAAGCTGATGGCTCTGTACAGTACTACATAAATGCTAAAATTTGAAGGTTTTATTTGGTAAATAAAATTTGAAGGTTATTTTATCTTGTGAATAGTAATTTTGATAATCGTCATCTACAATCTTTATTTAACTGTCATATAAGCTCACAAAAATATAATGATTAAATGGTAAATATCGAATATATTTTATTCAGATTTACTCTGCAGATTTGAGGAGAAGGGAAAATTTTAGGTTATTTATAATAGCAGTTAAATTTATTGCTTAAATTTATTTTGCTTAAATTTGACAGTTATAAGCAATAATAACCAAAAAATTTAAGGTCTTGTCTTACAATACGAGTCTACATAATACTACAATGTCGAAAGCTACAAGTCTACAACAAAGTTAATTGATAACTATAATATTGATTATCATATATAAAGTGAAGCTTAATGACACATATATATCTTGTCAAGGATTGTAGCCTGGTCGTGAGTGATGATATCCACGCTTCATGCTATTTAGGCCTTTGTCGTTGTCACTTCAAAAACCAAACATATTTTGATAAATGTCACATTGTAATTTCAGTTTTCTGTAGTGGTGTTCATCAATTTCCCGTTTCGATCCCGAGCATCCCGTCCCGAAAATTTCGGGATCGGGAATGTGATTTCAGGATGAGGAAAAAGTCGGGATTGGGATCAGGATCGGTAATGGGATTTCCCGATCCCGAAAATATATATATACACATGTATATTTTTTAAAAATATTTAAGAAAATAAGACCAAATTTAAAATAAAATATGAAAATCCTTAACACCCTTAAGGTAATATCTATTATTTTAGTTTAGTTAGTTAATTTCATTTATTATTTATTAAATAATTCTAATTTTTTGTTCTTGTCTTTGTTCTTTTTACAGCTGAATCTATAACTTTAAGCATATATTGGACTAATTATATATTTATATTAGACTTATTTGGTACAATATGATATTAGACAAATTATATATTTATATTAGACTAAAGAAAACACAACAAAAAATTCAATATAAAAATTTTTTTTAAAGAAAAGCAAATTCCGAAATTTCCCGATTTTCGGGATCGAAAAATTCTTGGGATCGGGATCGGAAATGAAAATCATTCTCAAACCCTTCTCAGGATCGGGATCGGGAAATGCCCCCTAATTTTCTGTCTACAATATATATATATATATATATATATATACATAGATTTGGCCTGCTTGCTGTCACCTATATTTAATGAAAGCAGTGCATTAAAGATCCACAATGTTTCTTTTCTGGTTGAGATTTTGTTGGGTATTAAATATCACATGTTTATTTTCCCTTTGTTTATATTTTTGTAAATAAACATTTTTTCTTTAATTTTTATTTATTTTTTTGTAAATATTTTTTATTTATTTTTTTGGATAATTGTAAAAATATAAATGTCATATTCATTTTTAAATAATTAACTTAGGGTAACCGTATGAATGGGTGTTGTGGGGTGAGATTTAGTTGGGTATTAAAGATCCACATGTTTATTTTCCCTTTGTTTACATTTTCTCTTTAATTTTCATTTTATTTTTTTGTAAATATTTTTATTTTTTTTTTGGATAATTATAAAAAAAATAAATATCATATTCATTTTTAAATAATTAACTTAGAGTAATATGAATGGGTGTTGTGGGATGCCTAACACCTTCTGTATATACAATCAACTCTAAAATCCTATATAGTTTTTATAGACCATTTTTCATTTTTAAAAAGGTTTCCAAAATTATCATTTTTTAAAAAATTTCAGTGGCGGTTCCATCTATATTTTTTAAATTTTAAGTGCTACCGATACTCACCTAGTTAGAAACTCACCTAGTTAGAAACTAACTTAGCTCTTAACAAAGAATCTATTAGTCAGTTAGCCAGTATTGCATTATTTATGACTTGTAACACAGTATATAGGGACGTCTATACTTTCATTTGTGATGAAGCTTAATATAATTAATGAAATACACATTGCATCTGATCATGAGTGTTTAAATTGTAGTAATTTATTTCTTGGTCTTTAATCTTTATCAATCATTACAACTTAATTTTTGAATATATATATATATATATATTCTAATTTTAATATGTTCTCTTGTAAACATTTTATCTTTCAAAGCAAGGTAAACTTATAAAATATATATATATTATATAATACCCCGAATTTTAGGATTGCAAGCTAGAGAATAAACCTGAAATAAGTGGATTGCTAAGTACCAGTTTAGCAGGAGCCCCAAATTTATTCCCTAATAATTCTTATATCTTTGGGGTATTAAAAAAAGTAAAATGGTGAATTTTGGAGAAAGTGATTATGCTTCTGGTGAAATTTTCCTTGAGGTAGTAAGATTGTCATGTGATTTTGGATAAACAAATGAAATTCATAAATTATGAAATTTTACAACGTGAAACTAGACATCCTAAGCTTTAATTTGATAGGTCATATGACTCAATTAGAGCTATATACAAAAAGTTATGAATTTTTGAAGTAGCTCAGAAAAACTGAAACGTTTCTACACTAGTACAGAAAAGGGTTTTTAGACCGCAACATTTAGACCGGTTACATCGGATAAGGTCTAAAAAATATGACCGGTGGCATATTTATAATTATGATGAAATATTAAGACCGGTTATTAATATAACCGGTCTTAAAAATACTTTTAAGACCGGTTATATAAAAAACAGGTCTTAATAATAATTTTAAGACCAGTTACAAAACAACCGGTCTTAAAATATATACAATAAAAAAAATAAAAATATGTGATATATTTTCTAGACCGGTTTTAAAAACAACCGGTCTAGAAAATATTATCTGAATTAAAGACAATCATAAAAATAAAATGTTTATTATTTTTAAGACCGGTTGTAAATTACAACCGGTCTTAAAAATTCAAAATTTTAGACCGGTTATTAATTAATAACCGGTCTTAAAAGTTTCAATTTTTAAAAGCGGTTATGTATTAATAACCGGTCTTAAATATATATTTTAAGACCGGTTTTAAGATAGAACCAGTCTTAAATATTACTTTTAAGAACGGTTGTAATTGAAAACCGGTCTTAAAACTGACCTGGATTTCAAAACCCGCCTAAATTTAGCTCTAAAATTTCATTTCAAGAGTCAAGCGCATCAGCGAAACCCCTGATTCTGTTCGCGGCAACTGTAACCCCTTGACTTTCAACACGTAATTATAATTCGATATCACTTAATTAAATTGGTTTAGAGACCGTCGAATAATTCAAAACTCATTAAAACTCCCTCTTTTAGTAGGGACTTTACAAAATTTTAAAAACTTCTTTTCTTTTTTGGTCTCAAATTCAATTATCGAATATAATCACCTGTGCAGTTATATCACATTCATATATCAGAGTGTACAACAAAATCCCGGCAAATCCCGGGTTCATATATATAGTCTAAGGGTTCCCAAAACTCCTTACTAGGGGATTACACAACCGTGATCAGAATATTATTTACAACCCAAAAATAATATACATTAATCCAAAATCCAAGTAGATAACCAACTATCCCATATTTCCCAAAATCCCTAACCGCTCTTGGTTGGTCGCTTCCCTCTTAAGCCGCTTGCCCTGTCTGAAATATTAGTCATTGGAAAGAATGAGATTCAAAAGAATCCTAGTAGTAACAAATTCACTCATACAATATGTAAACACATAGCAGGTAAGTAAATCACAGCCAACAACAACAATAGAACATGCTTTTCACCACAAGCGTCAGCACTCTAGCTGTATATTAAAGTCACCAGCTTTCGCTGTATACACAAGTCACCAGCTTTTACTGTATAATGAAGTCACCAGCTTTCGCTGTATACACAAGTCACCAACTTTCGCTGTATAATATAGTCACCAGCTTTCGCTGTATAATGAAGTCACCAGCTTTCGCTGTATACACAAGTCACCAGCTTTCGCTGTATTCACAAGTCACCAGCTTTCGCTGTATAATATAGTCACCAGCTATCATTAGCTATATAAGCAGCAACATCACAACTTCATCACAACTCATCACAGCACATGACCAACATACATACAATACATTTTCACAAAGTATAAGGGAAGTGTCACTACCTTGTTCTTTCCGGACGTTCCTTGGTACCGTTGGTTCACGAGTAGGGCAAATGTCGATCCCTATAAACCAAATCAGGGACAACCAATCAATCTCTTTTCCAAGTTCTTAATTCCATAATACTTTAAGTTGGTTATCATTTGAACTCTTTAGGTAACTATTTTAGGTTTAAACATATGCCTAAAGGGTTGGGAAAGGCTATACCAAAAACCATCTTTAAAAGTGTAAAATACTAATTTTTGGGGTTGGGCCGCGGCCCAAAACTGCCAAAAAACGCTTGGGCTGCGGCCCAGAATCCACTGGCTGCGGCCCAAAACTGCTCAGAAACGCTCATAAACATTTGGGCTGCGGCCCAAAATCCGCTGGCCGCGTCCCAGAAAATCCAGTTTATTGGCTGAACTTCCAAAAATCATAACTAATTCAGGAAAAATTGAAATAAGGTGATTCCAAAGCCAAATGAAAGCTATTTAAGTCCTCTTTCAAGGAAAAATATTGGCCATTACTGGAAATCACCAAAAAAGTCCAGATTTTCCAAAAACCTAACATTGTGCCAAAACAAAGTCCAGTTTTGATGCCAAACTTTGGACAGTTCAAACTCCCAGCTCACAAAGCGAAATGACACAAAATTTATGTCCATTTTGAAGCTTAGAAAGTGAACTTCAAAACTGAAAAGTTTCATAATTTTCTAACATCATTAGCCCATTCACAACGCCCACACAAAAATACTGCCCAGCACAGACCTTCAATGGACAGATTTTCAGTTTTTCACAATTGTTTCCAATGGTTCCCATTTTCACATAAAACACCATTTCCACACCAATTTTGCCCAAGGAAACCATTGGAGCCATCAAAACAATCAAATTCCATCCATTTAGACATGTTCCACAGAAATCTTAACATGTCAACACAACATGCACACAATCCACCACAATGCAATTCCCTCCATTCCAAAATTCCAAATCAACTCCTATGGCTCAAAGACACAATTTAACACCACATTCTACACAACACACTAACCAATCCCAGCATTCAAATTGGACCAAAAATCAAGGCAAAAATTCAAAATTCCCAAATCTAAACCAATAACCACAATGAATATACCAAAAGGTTCCAAATACTCACCTTAACTTCTTCCCAAGCTAGTTCCTTGTTTCCCTCACTTCCAAATTTCCACAAGTTCTCAAACACCACAAATCAAAAATTTGAAACCATAGGAATAAAGTTCTTGACACTATGAATAATGTTAATGAAGAACACTTGAGCATTTAGAGACAAATACTCACCCAAAACTCAAGATTTTCCTTTCTCTTTCTTGTTCAAGGTGGGACGTCCATAGAAGAGAAGAGAAAGGGAGATGAAATAATGAAGAAGCATCAGATTTTTTGAGCTCTTAACACTCTCTTAGCCGACATTTAAAAGTGGAGAGATGAGAAAAATGACTTTTGACCATTTGACCCAATCAATGGCTCTCATGGTGACACTTGTCAAGATCTTAGTCCATCACCCATGAGTTCACAAACACACATATACACTTGATTCCACCCTTTGATCTCTTTCACAAATCAATCTCAACCATTGATCTTTAAGTTACCAATGAGTTTCCTCATCAGTAATTGACCGATTAAGCGGTAAATTACCATTTTACCCCTAAGTATCACAACACTTAACAAATCACCACTAAACACATTCTTCTCCTTCCTTTATACTATTCACACGCCCTCTCCTCTATTTTCATTCAATTTAGATATTAATCCGATATTGAACTTAAATACAGGGTTTGAGTTCTGGCTGTAACATATTTCGATCATAATTCTTGTCATGTCCTCCAAAAATGTTGGTTTAACATTAATTACCCTTACTTTCGGAGTCAAAGTCCCTTAATCACAATTTGGGATATTACAGCAGCTCCTCCTTTCCCCTTCTCTTCTCCGTCCTTAACTTCGCCACCGTCAACGGAGATTTACTGTTGAATTCATTGTCGGAAGGCTATCGTCGTTTGTTCCCTCCGATTGGTTTCGTTCTCAACCTCGTTTTTATTGTCGGTTTGTGTTTCCATTTCGTTTTTGGGTTTTTCATTGAAATTGTAAGATTACTTATCCTCCATTTTCTTTGTTCGATTCCTGCAGCAAGTGGCTAAGGACTGTTCAAATCCAGAGGAATAAGAGGATCCTCAAACTCAAGCAAAGGTTTAAGGTATGGTTGTATATTTTGGTGGTTTTCCTCTGATTGGTTTATACATATTGGATTAGATGTATTTCAAACAGCTAAACTAATGACTAGTATCATTTAGAATGAAGTTGCCAAGAAAATAAGAAAGACGGAATTATTTGTTCACTAACTCTGATTGAATTCAGCCTCTCAATTGGGAAATCATAAAATATCGTTTCAGCCTTAAGGCTAGCTAGCAAGTAGGTGGATATGATGTTGGCTTCTATCATGTTGCTTCTCCAATATGTATTGGAATTTGGAAAATTACACTTGAAAACCCTAGGGAGAAAGATGTCAAAATAGGATCAAATCTGCAAACCCAATTCAGGACTATGAAATAATATAATCATCACTTTGAAGTTTCTGAGAACTAGCTTGGGATTACATTTCGCAATGAAATCTCCTAAATGTCTTAATTGTTGCCATTTGATAAATTAAAGTCATTACTTATTATAGTTCTTTATATATTGAATATAGATGATATTGTTACCATCTGAATAAATCTTTATTACTCATGACCAGATTAATTGCAATTAATCATTCCTCCTTCAACTTGTGCATTGCAATTATTTGTCCATGTTTGCATAACTTGGAAATTGCCTTTGTAGATAGTGCCGTGTTATAACAATAAGCACCGTGTAGCAAAATTGCCTTAAATAGTGTTCTTAAAGTGTTTTTAGACAATGAGTCATACTAGTGAGGATACTCCCGATCCAACTAATCCAAATCAAAGCGAGCCTAGCAATGCTCCAAGTCAGGAACACAATGAGCCACGTAACCGGCCTAGACGAAGGGGTAGGAGAGCCACCTGATTGAGAGACATTCCTCTCAATCGGAATACCGGGGGAAAGATTCTGATTGAGTTTGATAGATATTGGAAACCAATCGGGCTTAATGCCCAACGGTATAGGAGTTTTATCGGCCTCCTAGCACGCAACAAGCCTAGCATCTTGATAGAGCAGTGGAGAAATGTCGATAGAGGTGTGAAGCGACATATTTGGGAAACTATCCAGCTCACTTACGACATTCCTGAGAGTGAAGTCTTGTATGACAAGACAATGACGTATTGTGATGAACGCTGGAGGAAGTTTAAGACAAATCTAGCCAACAATTACGTGCATATCGAGGTGGAAGAAGGTCAGCCTCTTCCTAATCTGTGCGAGCAATATTCTTTTATTGACGAACAAACTTGGCAAGAATTTAGACGGCTTCGGACTACTCCAGAAGCATTGGTGAGTTGTTGACTTATTTTGCAATTGATTTGCTTATGAATTATGAATTGTCTTTATTGATTTACAATAACTTAATTTTGATTTCTTATTCACAGAAAAAAAGGAAAAAGGCCTAAGAGAGTGGTAGAAAGAATGATTGCCCCCATACAATGTCTCGTGGGGGGTATGCGAAGGCCGAAAAAGACTTGTTGGCAGCCAAACGGAAGAGATTGGAAGAAGCAGCTCAATCCGATCCTTCTGTTCTTCTTTCTCCACCATCTCTGATACATCAAGAAGAAAAGTGGTTGTTCGCTCACCAAAAGAGGAGTGGGTCTTATACTAGTGAACAATCTCGTGTAGTCGATGAGAAAATTGTAAGTATTATTGTTAAATTTTTGTTATTAATTATTTAGAAAACAAATTTCATTACTAACATTTGTCATCTGTCTTATAGGAGGAGCTTCAAAAAAAACAAGCCGAGGGATCGTTTAGGTCGGATGAGAGGAATGACATCCTGACCGTAGCTACAGGAAAACCTGAGCATCCCGGCCGTGTCAGGGGGATTGGAGGAGGGGTAGGCATAAGGGATTATTTTGGAGCACCCTCACCCCGTTCCTCAAGTGGTATGGTGACTAGGGAGGAGATGGAGTGTATATGGGCCACTGTGAGGGTGGAAGCTAAGGCCGAGGCAGAAGCATCATTTGATGCATGATTTGAAGAAAGATTCAGCAAGATGAAGGAGGAATGGATGATCATGACGAGCACAAGAGAAGCAAATACCAGTGCTCCCCAGGCTCATTCCCTAAACCCTAAACAGAGCACTAAAGGGAGTTGCATTGGTCAGTCATCAGAGGGTCCTGGCGGCCAAATTGGTGAGCTTTGTGACTTGTTTGTGGAGGATCCTCTGAGACATAGGTTGCACGGGGGAGCGTGCACAACTTGGGATCAACTGTCCACCACCAAGAAATAAAGGATGATCAAGTCAGAGTGGCAGTTGAAGAGGTGATCGTTGCAGATGCACCTCTCCCTATCCCTGTTGATGACTTCAAGTTTGTGGGTGATGTCATCAACTCTTTCATCTTATGGCCAAAGAACCTTGTTTCTGATCGAGTTAAGGAATCCCCTTCTCCGCCTCCGCCTCCCTCCACTCAAGATGTTTCACGGCCTCCATTAAATGTCATGCAACAAGTGATTCTGATGGCATATGATACATCTTTTAGAACAAGAGATTGGCCTACTGAGTCAGCTGTTGGCAAGTCAGGAGCGCACTGCTATCTTGAGAGGGATGATTTAATGCCCCTGGTAGCTCCTCTACAACAGCTTATGATTTCGATTGTCCAGCTCTTTTTGATGTAAGTATCTTCTCAAATTGGAAGTTAATATTTTACAAATCACGCCGTTAAACTTTGATTTAATGTCCCTGCTTGAATTATTGTAGGTTGTTGCATCGTAGGTTGGTTGACTATAAAAAAACCGATAAATTTGGACTCCTATGCCCAGTTCAACTCTACGACAAAGGGATCACTTCTTCTATGAGACACACATACTTATTGCACAGGCTTAGTGAAACCTCAATTGAGTGTTTCTTGGCTCCATATTTGCATGGGTAAGACAAATTTATATTTCATACTATACATAATATTTTATATTTGCTTAAAATTTTTCCCTTTTTTCAGTGATCATTGGCAATTAGCTATTT
Source organism: Inga leiocalycina (assembly GCA_963242795.1). Lineage (NCBI taxonomy): Eukaryota > Viridiplantae > Streptophyta > Magnoliopsida > Fabales > Fabaceae > Inga > Inga leiocalycina. Next base: position 48,485,935 of record OY725324.1, read on the forward strand.
TGTGCAAGAGGAGTTATTCTGTCATCCTTTTATGCTCCCTCCACCTCAGCAAGCCAACTAGTGAATTGAAGAAAAGCTTGAACTCGTAAGTTTTCTTGCATTATTAATTAGCTTTCGTGTGCAAAATTTATGAAATTTGTGTAAAATAAGTAACCTTTGTGATTTTGATGATATAAGGCTATGTGGACATTCCAACACACTGCTTGTAGTAGGCCTATGCGTGAGGTAAAAGACCCTACATGGATCTTGCCAAAGGTTAGTTACATATTGGTTTGTTTTAATAAGAATATATTCAATAATAAGTCATGCTTTAATTTTATACTTGTTTTAACGATATCATATTATTTTTCAGACCCGTAGGCAACCACCGGGGTCCAACTTGTGTGGGATGTATATTCTGAGGCATATGTATAATATTATTACCCTAGGCACGACAGAACTTACTGAAGAGGTAAATGCATATATATATTTCAAAAATTTTGTACTATTATTTTTTTAAGTAAATTTAATGTTTTGCCTAGCTTTGGTGTTTCAGATGTTTGAACTTGCTGACCCTTTTTCAGAAGAAGATATTGAGCACATTCGCAAATGTTGTGCTGAATTCATTTATGAACTTTTACAATAGTGAGTTCTTGTAAAACTGAGGAATTGTTTTCTATATATTGATGAATTGACATGGTGGTTAATTGGGTGCAAATATTGTTGGTTGCATGATTTGACATGTTTGTTGGTTTTAAGATGATTGTTGTATATTTTGATGAATTCACTAGCTTGTTGGTTGCATGATATATATGACATGGTTGAATTCATTTATGCCTACTGAACATTGTAAGTGGAACTGGTAAGTGGAAGGATAATGCAAAAGGAAATGGTAAGTGGAAGGATAATGCAAAAGGACATTGTAAGTGGAAGCAAATTGAACACCATATGGCACTTAACAAGTAGGGCATTGCAGGTAGCAATTCAAGGATGCGTTCTGGTAAAAACCTAATCACAGACATTTAAAAAAAACAAAATATAACTCTTTTAAGACCGGTTATAAAAATAACCGGTCTTAAAAGTAATTTTAAGACCGGTTGTTGAAAAGAACCGGTCTTAAAATTAAAATTTTTAAGACCGGTTAGTGTTAAATCCGGTCTTAAAATTAATTTTAAGACCGGTTATTTTTAACAACCGGTCTTAAAATTTCTCTAAAACCCCTTCCACCAGAGGTCTTTTAAGACCGGTGCTCATGACAACCGGTCTTAAAATTTTTACTTTTAAACCGGTTATTAATATAACCGGTTTTAAAAGTTTGCCTTTTAAGACCGGTTTCAAAACCAGTGTTAAAAATGACATACTTTTAAGACCGGCTGTATCAAGACCGGATCTAAAACCGGTCTAAAAGGTCGATTTTAACCGGTCTAAACACCCTTTTCTGTACTAGTGCTAGAACAACATTCAAAGATTTAAATTATGGGATTTTTGTGCTTCCAATTGGCTAAATTCTATATTTTTTTTCTTGAAATTAGACTCAATAAAGGTTCTATAGCCTTTGGAATCACTCCAATTCAATTTTTCTAGAATTAGTTATGATTTTTCAAAGTTGAACAGAAAATATGCCAGAAATTGCTGAAATCCGAAATTGCTTGAAATTAAATTAATAATTAAATATCATATAATATATGATATTAAACATCATCATCCTCCTTTCTCTAGCCCATTTTCATGCACAAAACAGCTGATCTAGAGAGAGAAGTGTTGAGAGCTCTTAGAGAGAGAAGGAGAAGAGATCTTGTACGGTAAGTCATTTTCTTCGATGATTTAGTTCTTAACGTGTATAACTCTGATCCTAAGCTACTCCTCTATATTCTTTAAGGTTGTGAAGCTCAAGTTTTGTGTTAGGACAGCTAGGGTTTTTGTCCACCTTGAGGAAAAGCCAATAAGAGCTTAAGGTAACTTCCAAACTCTCGTGTATTGACTATTTTGGTTGTTGCAGACAATTTAATTAGTGAAATTTTGCCAGATTGTCTTTGTTTGTAAATTTGGAAAATGGGTTGGCCTAGGGGTTATGCTACACAAATTGGTACTAAATGGTAGTTGTAACCTAATGGAATAGTCAATAAAGTGGTTAGGAGTATAAAAGAACATGTTTATGGAGCCGAAATCGCAAAACCTCAATTTTCCCCAGAGAGTTGTGTAATTTCAGCCAGAGCTATAAATGGGCCTTAGAGTTGAATTTTCAGTGATTTGATGATTCCATTAAGTTCAGGAAGGAAATTTAGATGGGGTTACAGTTGGTTACTTTTTTGGAAAATGCCGAAGAAGCATAATTACGAAAACACCCCTGAAACCCCTCAAGCGGGGTTGCCAAGGGCAATTTCTTCTTTTGACACTGAATTTGGTAATTCTGAGTCTAGAAATGGATTCCTTATGCAAAAATATGTCAAGATAGCCTAGGTTAGAATTTCGAGAAAAGTGCAGTCAGACAGGTTAAGGCGGGGGGGCCGGGCTAGGTCCGGGGGCATTTTAGTAATTTTTCAATATAAACTCATATAGCCCCTAGAAATACTATGAAAATTGTCTAAATGATATATTTGATATTATAGAATCGAGTTGAGAGCTCGAGTTGCTGGTATTATAACCAGCTGACACCTAAGAGGGGGTGAATTGGGTGTAAGATAAAAACTTAAGAACCTCGAAAAACTTCTCGTATCTTAATGAAAATAGTAAGTATGAAACTAATGAAACATAAATCAGCCAGATAATATATGCTGGAAATATAAGAGCTTAGGGAAGAGAATATGCAAACTGTGATTTATCCTGGTTCGGTCCAATCGGTGATGGCCTACATCCAATCCCTAGGCTCCTCCTGAGACTTTCAAATCCACTATCTTCTTATTTAATCCAGGCACAAGAAAAGCCTTTACAAACCACAAGTTTAGCCGAGCACTTTGAAGCCTTTTACAAATCTCTCACCAAGTACTCCCCCTTACGACAAGTCTTACAAGCAGAGCAATCCTGAAGACCTTTCCCTTCTGCTTACTCGTGCAAGTCTTACTAGCAATAACGTTCTCTCCTACTTACACCCCTGTAAGTCTTATGAGCAGCAACGTTCTCTACTGCTTGCGCCTTGTAAGTCTTACGAGCAGAAAATCTTACCAGCGATTCTCTCAACAGCTTCCCCCATAAGGAAATCAACCAACTCAAGGTCCCTCTACCTTGAGATCAATTCAGAAATATAGTTGAAAGTGTTTACAGACTCTCTCACAGAGTGGATATAATGATCACTGAAGTATAATACAAATAATCACTTTCTTAATGATAAGTAATATAGAAACTGCAGAATAGAGAGTGTTTGGATCGAAGTGTATGACTCATGATATTCGCATGTTGATGTCGTTGCTCTATTCTTTGCTTATTATTTTCTCTTCTCTGAATGCTACCATATTTATAAATGAGTTGTAGAAGATAACCGTTGTAACCATTCGTCCGTTGGAGTCCCATTGCTTCGTTTGACCGTTGTGTGCATTTGAATAATGAGCCACTTTGAAATATCTGTTATAGAGCAGAGCGTCTCATTGAAGCGTGGGATGCTTCATTATGAACTGTATGTCAAATTGTGGAGCGCTTGTGTTTCAAACATTTGTTCATGGAGGATCAATCTTTTGTCGTGGTAGGTAGCCGATATTCGATGTGTAATGATGTCGCCCACCACAATTGACTCTTTCATTTGAATCTGCAATCCGAACGTTTAATATCCTGTTTCACATTTAAAATATATGTTAGTTAATATTTAGATATGATAACAAGTGAAAACACAATGATTCAATAACATTTAACCCTATTCGGATTGTTCGTTGAGTGACTCTATTTTGTTTTGGTTTCTCAGAGTCTCACTCGAGTTCTTTAACTCTCACTCGAGCGCTTATGTGTTTTGTACCACGAACTTCAGTATCTGCATAACACTCGCATCATTTTTATCAAGAGTGTGATTTCTTACTCGCAGGTGATGTGAGGCCTCACTTGAGTGCAATGATCATTACTTGAGTGCATCACTATATCTCAGCTTCAGGCTTTGTTTCTGGACAGTACTTGCAGCTAAATATTCAAGAGTGCATTTTACACTTTAGAAGTGTTACGTTCTCACTCGAGTTTAGTATGGCTCACTTGAGTACATTTGATATTTTCACGTTCTGGCTTCCTCTCGGGCAAACACTTGCTGCTCTTTACTTACAAGACTCGAGTGCAATCCTTCTCCTCACTTGAGTGTTACCAGTCATGCTCGAGTGCTCTTCATATTTCTCTGGTCATATATCTTCTCGGGTTAACACTTCCATGTCAACACTTGCATAACTCGAGTGCAAACCTTTACTTCACTCGAGTGTAGCTGAAATACTTCCACTTCACAGCCACTTCTGGATAACACTCGCACCAAAATATCAAGAGTGCGTTTTTGAACTCGTGAGTGATGTGGGGCCACGTCAGACTCAATTTTTTCATTTGATTATAAATATGGAAAATGATGTATCATAAGAAAGCTCTTGTCATATGCATTCCAATGTAAAAAGAATCAGCTCCAAACTTCTTGTATTCTGCAAGTTATGATCAAAAGAGTGTCTATTGCACTAAACTGCACAAGTGTCAACTTTTAGAAGGCATATCTCCTAGAATATAACTTCAAATTAGGAAAATTACCTATCCATAGAAAGCTCTTTGAGTCTAGTTTTGTATGGCACCAGTTCTGTCTCAATCTGATGTGTCGTTTGTGAGTTATGTTCAAAATACCAAACCTATCTTAAAAAGTGACCATGATTTTAGTGTCAACTTCCACATATCATATCTCCTTTATCTGAGCTTCTTTCAATGTGATCTTGTGCACATTTTTTGTGTTGTGAGTCTTCTTTAATATGCCACTAGTTTCAGGTCAATATGACGTGTGGTTTGAGAGATATGGCCAAAATGTCAAACCTCTATCAGGCGGAATAAAAAACAGAGCTGAATAGAGTAGCCCAACACTCGAGTGTGTTCATCCTGTACTCGAGTGCAACACCTCTGGCACTCGAGTGATGAGATCACATTTGAATGCAACTTCTCTTGAAGTGTCATAACTTATATATAATTCATCTTAACTTCGTATTAACCCATTCCAACCATTATTTGATCATAGAAGCCTCCGGTATCATCATAAAAACCTCTAATAGCACTTCTAAAAGCTTGAATCTTGATATTCTTATTAGATCTTGCAATTTCTTCTTTCCTCAAAACCTTTCTTCTTGATTTCCTTCTTGCTGATCATTCTCCATAACCCAACAAGACAACTTCTTTATTTTCTTGATTATCTTCAATCTTTGCTTGACTAATCTATAAGGTATGCAACATTAAATATAGTAGTTAGTCAATGTAGAAGATTGATATATTATGCAAAATTTTTTCTCTTAATATTTGGCATCTATATTTGACATCATCAAAACTAATCATATCTAATAACTGGCACGTAAATCGAGGAGAAAATATTGGATATAAGGGACTTACCTTATTTGTATGTATTTGATATCGCTACTTGTGTAGTGATGTATGTGATTGTTGTACTTGATTGTGTAGAGCATATTTGAATAAATGAAGCTTTGTTTCTATTTTCGCTGTTGCCATAGTTTTGTTACATGAAATATTGAGCATGAAGAAATGTCATTATGGGGCATACATATAGTTAAAGCTAACATGTCATACACATAACATCTATTATGCATGCATTATGGTATCTGTTTCCTACTGAGATTATCCCAAATCACACCCTCCCCTACCAATAAATTAGATAGATGTAAGCAGGGAAGAAAACTACACGAGAGGCATGTAGTGGCAAAACGAAGACGGAAAGATATCTTCATTTTACTGGGACGGGTTTAGATACCCTAGTGCCCTATGCGTTCATCTTAATTGTAATTATTATATACGAACCCCTATGTGGAATTTCTGTAGTCATGCAAATACTATCAGTATATCTCTGCTATTCCTATGTTGCCAAACGAACTGCATATCATTTTTCATGAATACTCTAGTAAAGGTGAAATTAAAACATGGGCATGACATTTTGGAATCAGAGCCGAAAGCGATTCTATAGTAGCCCGAAGCGGTTCTGGTAGAGTGGCGGTTCTCGCAATAGGATATTATACTGATAAGGTGTTGATTATATGGTAAAGGGAGATACACACAAAATAGGGTACTAGAGAAGTGAACTACTCCTTTTCTGTGAATCAGCCCCGAAAGGTTAGAGAATACATGAATGCAGTAAGTAGTGCAATTCCAGACTAAGGATAGTTCAAGGATATTGTGAAACCTGAGGAAACAAGTACGGCCAGGCCAAGGTACAAACATAGTATTTAGTCATCCGGAGGTAGTTGGCATGGCGTTTAAGACTAAGGTAGTCTCAGGGTACCGGTGGTCAAGAGCAGATAAAGTCGGTATCTGTGTTTTGACATGAGTACACGAATGTTAAGCGTGCTCAACCCAGGGAAATGCCATGATGGGTGACCCCCTGGGAAGTTTTGCACATGTTATGTCAAATTATGGAAAAAGAGTAAGAACATGTTGTACAGCAGTTCAGAGGCTGAATGTTGTTACAGGCTTTCCCTGACTACTGTAAATACCTGTGATATGTTGTTTTTGGGGTACCTGTGTACCCCAAACTTTGTGAAATGACAGATAGGCCCCTGTGTTTATGTGGAATTTACCTCTTTCTTGTTTCATATAGTGAAACACAAAGATGGTAAGGCTAAGAGATATAGATACTGGGACGGATCAAAAAGCTAGAACCTGACCCAATATAGTAAATCTTTGGCATGTTAGCAGAATATGAAACACGGATCAATGATCAAGGATCATAATAATAAGCTGCGAGAGAGGCAGCAGAACACAGACCAGGGGAAGAATAGAAATCCAATATTATCTAGGAAAGGCCAATGTAGTAACTTTATCCTTCATATACTATGTGAATGTTTATATGCTTTGAATATGCCATCTTCTACAGTATGTATGATACACAGTGCCTTTGAGTACACTGATGAATAACGCCTACGGGCAGTGCCTTCAGGTGCACTGATGAATAACACCTACAGGCACACTGATATGCTCAGTCAAGGACTGAGGTACAGAATTGTGTAGGGGTGGTAACAGTGGTTGGGTCTAAACACATTTCTGACTGAACTGAGTTATATGTTAGTATAATATTGCATTATATGGCACAAGGCATATACATTATCACATTCTTTATGAACGATTGTATGTTACTATGAAGGTTAAGTGGAATTCAACTGAGACACGGAACGAGTAGGGGTTGCAATAGTGGTTGGCTTTGAACATTTCAGACTGAACTGTACTGAACACACTAGAATTTAAGCAAATATGGGATTTGGCTTTCAGAAGTTAAGTTTCTGTGCCATGTAGTCTCACAACAAGGAGTCTTGGTAGATCCTTGTAGGGTGGAAGAAGTATTAAACTGAAAAAGGATAGAGATTTTTTTTTAAATACGTAATTTTTTGGGTCTTACTGAATATTACTGAAAATTTATACCAAATTTCACCAGAATAGCTTTAAAAACTCAACATTATCTGTGGGACTATAATTGGGAGAAGAGCTTCACTGAGTTGACACAAAAATTAACCTCAATACTGATTTGGTAATCCCAAATCCACTGTGGACCTTTGTTGTCCTTGCTGATGCCAGTAGGCAGGATTGGGAAGCGTTTTAATGTGTCATGGCCATGTATTGGCTTATGAATTTAGAGAATGGAAGCCTCAAGAAAATTTTTTAATTATTATCCCATACATGATCTTGAGTTAGCAGCAATTGTTGCACTGAAAATCTGGATACGTACCATTATGGTGCGACTATAGTGTTCTATTGCGTCTACCAGGATTTGAAGTATTAGTATAATCACAAAAAACTGAATATGAAAAAGCATTCCTAGAATTTATGGCTATGTATGTCGGCAACTTTTGAGGACAAAATTTATTGAACGGAGGGAGAAATGTAATATCCCAAATTTTAGGATTGGAAGCTAGAGAATAAACCTGAAATAAGGGGACTGCTAAGCCTCAGCTTAGTAGGAGCCCCAAATTTATTCCCTAATGATTCTTATATCTTGGGGGTATTAAAGAAAGTAAAATGGTGAATTTTAGAGAAAATGATTATGCTTTCGATGAAATTTCCCACGAGGTAGTGAGATTATCATGTGATTTTGGATGATCAAATGATATCCATGAATTATGAAATTTTACAAGGTGAAAGTAGACATCCTAAGATTTAATTTGATAGGTCATATGACTCAATTAGAGCTATATACAAAAAGTTACGAATTTTTGAAGTACCCCAGAAAAACTGAAAAGTTTCTAGAACAAAATTCAAAGATTTAAATTATGGGATTTTTGTGCTTCTAATTGGCTAAATTCTATATTTTTCCTTGAAATTAGACTCAATAAAGGTTCTATAGCCTTTGGAATCACTCCAATTCAATTTTTCTAGAATTAGTTATGATTTTCCAAAGTTGAGCAGAAAATCTGCCATAAATTGCTGAAATATGAAATTTTTGGAAATTAAATTAATAATTAAATATAATATAATATATGATATTAAACATCATCATCCTCCTTTCTCCAGCCCATTTTCATGCACACAGTAGCTGAGCTAGAGAGAGAAGTGTTGAGAGCTCTTAGAGAGAGAAGGAGAAGAGATCTTGTATGATAAGCCGTTTTCTCCGATGATTTAGCTCCTAATATGTATAACTCTGATCCTAAGCTACTCCTCTATGTTCTTTAAGGTTGTGAAGCTCAATTTCTATGTTAGGACAACTAGGGTTTTCATCCACCTTGAGGAAAAGCTAAGGGGAGCTAAAGGTAACTTCCAAACTCTCGTATATTGACTATTCTGGCAGTTGTGGACAATTTAATCGGTGAAATTTTGCCAGATTGTCTTTGTTTGTAAATTTGGAAAATGGGTTGGTCTAGGGGTTATGCTGCCCAAATTGGTACTAAATGGTAGTTGGAATAGTCAATAAGTAGTTAGGAGTATAAAAAAACGCGTTTACGGAGATGAAATCGCAAAACCCCAATTTTTCTTGAAGAGTTGTGTAATTTCAGCTAGGGCTATAAATGGGCCTTAGAGTTGAATTTTCAGTGATTTGATTATTCCATTAAGTTCAGAAGGAAAAATTAGGTAGGGTTATAGTTGGTCACTTTTTTGGAAAAGGCCGAAGAAGCATAATTATAAAAACACCCCTAAAACCCTTAAAGCGGGGCTGCCAGAGGCAATTTCTTCTTTTGGCAGTGAATTTGGTAATTCTAAGTCCGCAAATAGATTCCTTGTGCAGAAATATGTCAGGATAGCCCAGGTTAGAATTTCGAGAAAAGTGCAGCCAGACAGGGTAGGCAGGGCCGGGCGGGGCCGGGTCTCAAGGGCATTTAAGTAATTTTTCAATATAGAGTCATATAGGCTCCAGAAACACTATGAAAGTATCTAAATGGTACATTTGGAATTTTAGGACTGAGTTGAGAGCCTGAGTTGCTGGCATACAAATCGAGGAGAAAATATTAGAGGTAGGGAACTTACCTTATTTGCATGTATTTGATATCTCTACTTGCATAGTGATGTATGTGATTGCTTTACTTGATTATGTAGAACATAGTTGAATAAATGAAGCTCTATTTTTGTTTTCGCTATGGTCATAGTTTTGTTATATGAAACATTGAGCATGCATAAATGTCATTACGGGGCATACATCTAGATAAAGCTAACATGTCATACACATAGCATCTATCATGTATGCATTATGGTATCTGTTTCCTACTGAGATTATTCTGAATTTTACCCTCCCCTACCAACAAATTAGACAAATGTAAGCAGGGAAGAAAATTACACGAGAGGCATGCAGTGGTGGAATGAAGACAGAAAGATGTTTTCGTTTCACTGGGACAGATTTAGATACCCTAGAGCCCTGTGCGGCCATATTAATTGTAATTATTATGTACAAACCTTTATGTGGAATTTTTGTAATCATGCAAATATTATCAATATATCTCTGCTATTCCTATGTTGCCAATCGAACTGTATATCGTTTTCCGTGAATATTTTGAAAAAAGTGAAATTAAAATAAGGGCGTGAGATATTACAAGATATATATTTATCTATATATATAGATATATATCTATATCTATATATATATATATATCTTAAGATATATATCAATTAATATATGAAAAAAATATAATAAAATAGAAAAATCAAAGCCCAATTAACATAAACATACCACCAACTGAAAAAAAACTAAAACATTTTTAAAATAAATAAGTAGACCCTTATTAATCATTACATATATATTTTAAGTAGTCATATACTATATATATTTTTATTAAGAAAAGATATTTTGATATGCATTTTAAAGGATAATTTTTTAAATTTTAATATATTATCTCATTAGTTTTAATATGTTCTTTTTTAAATATTTTTATCTTTCAAAGCAAGGTAAAATTATAAAGTCATAAAATATATATATCACCTAATAAGGTATAAGGGAAGTTTTATCACATTGCTATAGGACCAACCATGCTATATAGAAGGAAGTGTTAGGCTTTAAAGGGACAATATGAACATAAAATGGGAGTAGTTGAGATAAGGATGTTGAGATGGATGTGTGGTCGAGTAAGAAAAGACAATATCGTAACGCTCATATACCCGAACGAGTTGGAGTGATATCTATCAAAGAAAAAATAGTAGAAAACCATTGGAGATGGTTTAAATATATTTAAAGAAGACTGTAACCTCCTCATGGTAATTATATCCAGATTATGAAATTTAATTGAAATAGAGACCAATAAGATAAAACACATTCATAATCACTCATCTCCAAGAGATGGGGTGTCCAAACAAAACGTTTAAAAACAGAATTCATCTGGTCTCACATTCACTTTCAAATACAATTACCTGTGCAGTTATATCACATCATAAATATCAGAGTGCGTAACCAAAATCCCGGCAACTCCGGGTTACTTGTATATATACAATGGGTTTAAAGTTTCCCAAAATATGGATTACATATCCAAAAATTTTATATTTACAATCTATATATATAGTAATCCCAAAATCCAGCTAGATAACCAATAGTCCCAAAATCTAAAATGTCCCTACCAGCCCTAACCACTCCTGGTTGGCCGCTTCCCTTTTGAGCCACACTGCCCTATTTGAAAATGTTAGTCATTTGGAAAGAGTGAGATTCTAAAAAATCTGAGTAGTAACAAAACACTCATACAATATATAAACACAAGGCATGTATGTTCATCATGTTCAGCAACAACATTATGAGTCATGACTCGTGCCACAACCGACAGTACTCACAGTTGTAATCACAATGCACTATGCCCGCTTTCGAGGTAAACACTATGCCAGCTTTCGCTGTAATCACTATACTCGCTTACGCGGTAAACACTATGCAGCAGCATCACAAGGCACAAAGCATCACAAAGCTCCTCAAAGCATCTTAAAGCACAACGTATCACAAGGCATAAAGCTCCACAAGGCGTCTCAATGCATCTCAAAGCAGTAGCAGCAGCAACACACAAAGTGCAACACACAATGCATGATAGGCAAACATACAATACATTTACACAAAGTATAAGAAAGAAGTCACTACCTGTATCTTTCCTGACGTTCTTCGGCACAGTGGGCTCACGCGTCTGACAGATATCAAATCCTATACCAATTTAGGGACAATTGATTAATCTCTTTCCCAAATACTTATTTCCATAATACTTTAAGTTGGTTATCATTTAAGACTCTTTAGGTGACTATTAAAGGCCTACACATATGCCAAAAGGGTTGGGAGAAACTACCCTGAAGACCCCTTTTTCGATGACAAAACACAGATTTTTGGCTGACTCACTCAAGTGACGATGACCTCACTTGAGTAATGAGAGACTTGCACTCGAGTGAGACTAGCTCTCACTCGCGAGTGTTTGACAGTGAGCAACCATCACGGCCAGAAAGTGCTCACTACATTCAAGCATGGGGTTTTGCACTCGAGTGATAACTCCAAAATCACTCGAGTCCCCAAAAGTGCAACACAAGAAGTGACAACCCGAGAACACAGACAACATCAGAGGGAAAAGCTCACTGGAACATACCCCCCAGCACTCGGGTGAGGAGGTTTCACTTACAAGTGTCAGAATACACTCTTGGACATCAACCAGCAAGTGACAACCAAAGAGCAACCTTAACCAAGAGCTCACATCATCACTCAAGTGATCCCATGCTCACTTGAGTGATCACCAACATCACTCGTGGTGAAGGAAGTGCACTCGAGCTTTACTCATAAAACCAAGGCAAAACACAAAGCAGAAAGAGAAAATGCACGCAGCACTCGAGTGGGTTCCTCCCTCACTCAAATGAGGCTTATCAGATTGCCAGATCGCAACAACTGATAGAAATTCCCAGATTGATCAAAATCACACTCAATGTTCCCAAACTCCACACAAAGCTCATACTCACTCAAAATGACATAGGGAACCCATTGATAACCTCCAAAACACTCAAATACATTTTTAAACACAATATATGCCCTTAGGTCTCTATGACACACAATACCCAATTCCAATCAATACACTTCCAAACTTCAAAACCATATCAAATATTTAAAGAACTTCACAATGAACTAATCCCAACATCATCTATTATGAAATTCATACATTCCAAAATAGGCATAAAACCAGGGCAATTTCCAGATTTTCTCAAACTTATCCAAAAATCACAATAAATTTATCAAAAAGCATCCAATCCTTACCTCTTCACTTTGCTAAAGTCAGAATCTTGATTCTCAAACTTTCAAATTACTCTAATACTTAAACCACCACTATTCAAAATTCTGAAATCACCACAATGGAGCTCTTAACACTATGAACAAGTTTAAGGAAGAGAATTTGAGCATAGGAGGATCATTACTGACCAAAGATTCAAGCTTTCTCTTTTCTCTTCCCTTGCTTGTGTCTGCCAGAAATGGAAGAAGGAAGAGAGAGAAATGGTGAGATATGGAGAAGATGATGATAATGATGTACAACTTTTCCCTTGTCCAAGCACCTAGCCGAATAGGAGAGAGAAGAGAGAGAAAAAGTGGGCTTTTGTCCTTTAGCATGATCCCATGGTCCACTTTAAGCCACATGTCCACATCTTATTCACTCCCTCCGTGAGCTCACAAAAATGCAAAGCATAGGATTTCGACCCATAGCCAATAGATCTCAACCATTGATCTTTAATCACCAATAAGTTTCCTCTTTGGTAATTGACCAATTGGTCAGTATATTTCATATTTTACCATTTTGCCCCTGGTTTCACTATGATTATTAAATCATCACTATGAACATTTACATTAAATTCACATCACATTAATCCCAGAAGTGTTTAATTACACAAATTACAATCAACATCAGAGTCATTAGCCCTTAATTTCAAATTGGGTCATTGCGAACATATATTCGAATGAGTTGGAGTGATATCTATTAAAGAAAAAATGGTAGAAAACCATTTGAGATGGTTTGAATATGTTTAAAGAAGACCATTGACTGCACTGGTGAGGATGATTTATCAAGCAGTATGGAGTCTTGTAAAAAGAGATCGAGGAAGGCCGAAGGGAATTCTCAATGAAGTTATATAGAGAGATTTTTTTTGTTAATAATATATATAAAAATCTAGTTTTCGACAGAGCACAATGATACCGTGCGATCTATATAGCCGACTCCACCTAATAGGATAAAAACTTTATTGTTGATGTAGTAGTATACACACATAAGATATCTATGTGCATATATACACACACACATACATATAAATTAAACATAAACATGCCACCAACTGATGAAAGTAAAACTAAAACATTATTAACATAAACAAGTAGACGCATATTAATCATTACATAAATATTTTAAGGAGTCATATACATATATATTTTAAATAGTCATACTCCTCCCCTCCCCTCCCCCTCAAACAAGTAGTTTAACAGCCCCGCGTCCCCCCCAATCGTAATGCTCGTATACCCGTATGAGTTGGAGTGATATTTATTAAAAAAAAAATGGTAAAAAATTATTTAATATGGTTTGAGCATGTTCAAAGAAAACCATTGAATGCACTGGTGAGGAAGGTTGATCAAGCAGTATGGAGTCTTATAAAAAGAGGTCGAAAAAGGCTGAAGAGAATACTCAATGAAGTTATAGAGAAAGATTTTTTTATTAATAATATATATAAAAATATGATTTTCGACAGAGTACAATGATGTTGTGCAATCCATATAGCTGACTTCACCTCGTAGAATAAATACTTTATTATTATTGTGGTATAATACACACACATAAGATATCTATGTGCATAGACATACACATGTAAACATAAACATGCCACCAACTTATGAAAGTAAAACTAAAACATTATTAAAATAAACAAGTAGACGGTTATTAATCATTACATATATATTTTAAGTAGTCACACTCCTCCCCTCCCCACAAACAAGTAGTTTCACACCGACACTCCCCCCTGCGCCTCCCCTCGAAAAAAAGCCCACACCCGCCCACGAGCGCTTGCACACGCATGCGCACATGTATGCACACACGCACTAAATTATTTATTTTCTTATATTTAACCATACATAGATTGGAAAAAAAAACTTAAATGAAATATGGGTAAAATTGTCACTATAAAAATATTTTTCTTCTTCTCTTCTTTTGAACCAAATAAGATAACATTAAAATTCATTCGCACCCCACCCCTGTGATCAATCTAAACGAGGTAATACTAAAATCCTCCCCAACCCCTCCCCTTAGTTGAATATATGAGGGGCTTCTCTTTTTTACATTCCCATCATTTTTCCCTCCTTTATCCCATTCATTATAATTAGATTAGAATCCAATAGTCCATATTTAATATTTTATAAAAATATTATTATAATATTTAATAAAAATATATCAACAATTTTATATAAATAAATTTATAGATTTATAGATGTTTTTCCACTTTTTTCTACTTCTACATTTATGAACTGTTCATATTTATATATAAAATTGTAATATGCAAAACAAGAACCCAAACAATTACGGGCAACAAAAAAAAGAACCCAAATAAATAAGAGAAAATTTCAGTCAACCTCTTCTATAACAAATTAATTTCAAGCAACCCCCAAAAAATTTTTAAATTTTACTGCATCCTATGGTCAAAATGAAATTAATTTTTGTAGGTGAAAGGACAGTGATACCCTTACTTTATTTGTTATATAAATTGTCTTATTATTCTTATAAATACCCATATTTATCTTATAAATTTTCATATTTTTCTTATAAATGGCTAAAAATTTTTTGATTTCCTAAGTCCTTTTTGAATCCATTTATTTATCTTGTAAATTCCTTATTTTTCTTGAAAATTTCCATATTTTTTGTGAATTTTCGTATTTATCTGGTGAACTGCCAAAATATTTTTAATTCCTTAGGTTTCTTTGAATCTTTTGTTTGCCTTGTAAATTTTTTTATTTATCTTTTAAATATCTTTATTTATCTTATAAATACTCTTCCAAAAATAAAAATGCATAATTATCTTTCACCTATAAAAATTAATTTTATTTTAATTATGAGATATAATGAAGTTTCAGACAATTTTAAGATTAATTGAAATTAATTTTCTATTGAGGGCTTACTGAAAATTTCCCAACAAGAAATACAGTGGTTGTAATAATTGAGTTGGTGGTCCCTTGGTGTGGGCAATTCCAGCCAAATCCTGTCGGTTGTACGTTGTAATAATTGATACGACTTTCAATATTTTGGATTTTTTTTTTTTTGCGCATTATGCACGTGAAAATCAATTGCATATTTAGTAGCTATTTGGATTAGCGGTGGAGAAGTGATTTTTTTTATTATCTAATTTTTAGAAAAACAAGGTAGGAAAAAAAGTTAGATTGTAAATATGATTTGTGTTTGGATTAGCGGTGGGAGAAGTGACTTTTTTTTCTAACCTTGAATCTGTTTGGATTAGAATTTGAAAAGCCCATTTAGATAGAAAATGACTAAAAAGAGCATAAATCTTATTGAATACTGCACACACACATATATTATTTATATATATTATGATAGTTAAAGTTAAAAAATATGAATAAAATTTGATAAAATAAAAAAGCCCGAGTAGAAATAAAAAAGTGAAATGTTTATGTTAAAATTCTAAATTGCACCCCATTATTCTCCTTCACGACATTTTTCCTGTAGAAGTATGAGTAGAAATGGAAAAGAGAAATGCTTACATCAGTCTACCATTCATCCAATCAAAATATGTCATCTGTACTCATATCATCATCTACCACAGATTCCTTTCTTCATCCCATCTTCATTCATGAGTGACGGTTGTGAAGAGACGACGGCAGCCTCTGAGTTTTCTACATTCTGCTATCACTGTGGAGGCTTCGAGCAGTAGCAGGAATCATCCCATGGCCTTACATCCAGCAGAAATTAGAACACGGTGCCTTGCCTTATCCACTGCAAAACCAGAGCAGAGCAAAGTTTGGTAAGCAAATAAATGCTCTGCAAGTCCAACGGTCCTCTCTGGTCTAAATCTACCGTGACCGTTATGAAGAGAGAAGTCATAAGCTACTAAAATGGGCTTCTGATATAAGCCACATTTTTCATTAAAGCGTAGTGGACACCAACGTGTTGCCAAATAGTCTCTCCAAGCTCATTGAGTTTTTTTCAGTTCAAATGTGCGGTTCACCTCACTTACGGCTTTGCCAAACAGACCCTTAATTTCTTTTATTGGAATGTAGATATTTTATTTCGAGGATGCCTGGGTCATCGCACATCCATATCAATCACATTCTGAACAGTATGTGTGTGTGTGTATATGTATATATCACATTTATATCATTAAATATTCCCACAAATATCATTGATTAATTTGTTGAGGAAAACATGTAAGTAAGAGCAGTATTCAAATATCCCCTTTCTAGGGGTAACCCTGGTTGGGGATAACCCCAAGAAGTATAGCTTTCATTATTTATCAAGGAAAATTTGATAAGAAAAGATGTTGCAATTTTGAATGCATTTAAAGAAAATTAATTATGTTTAACAATTTTTCTTCCATAAGATGGGTAATTAGAACTTATATTTGGAATTAGATGGAGCATGTAATTGACTAATAGAGCACATAAACCCAAATTATAAAGATGCCTTGTCCCCTGTAAGAATTCGATTTAAATCCCATACAAATATATATTAACTAATTATCCATAAAGAGGTAAGATTCTTATAAATAAAATAGAAACTATATATATAGTGCTAAAAGTGAGTAGAGGCGAAAAATTTTGACTTGAATTTAAAAAAAATTATAGAAGTGAGATTAAAAATTTTTAATTTGATATTTTCTTATTATTTTATCTTACATCTTCTCTTTATTAAAATTTCATAATTTCATTTTTCTATTTGTTTTAAATACAATTTATAAAAATTTTCTCTCCCCTCTTCCCTCCAAATCTCTAATGCCTCGTTTGTTATAAAAAAGTATTTTTGAAATAAGTGAAAGTGGAAATAGAGGTAGAATTGGAGGTAATGGACTAGCTAGGCTACAAACAATTACAATCTCCAAGTGTTGGACTCTGGAAGATTATAATCTACCCTAGAAATGCCTTGTACATTCTGGTAAATATAAAGAGACTTCTATAAAATGTAGTAGGATCTAGAATAGTATTTGCAGTATTGGATGCGCCCTATGTGCCGCTATCGATCTTGCCATTCATGTAAGGTCATGAGACCTGTATACACTATAAGTAAATAAAAGGAGGGGGAGAAATTTTGGCGTCACCTCCCACATGATCAATTGAAATGAGATAATATTAAAATCTTCTTCATCCCTTCCCCTTAGTCAAATATATGAGGAGCTTTTCTTTTTTTACCTTCCCATCATTTTTTCCTCCTTTAGCCCATTCATCATCATTAGATCAGGATTTAATAGTTCAGATTTAATATTTTATAAAAATATTATTATAATTTTATTTAAAAATATATCAAAAATTTTATATAAATAAATTTATAGATTTATAGATTATTATTATAGAATATATGTTTTTCTCTTTTTTCTAATACTACATATGTGAACTGTTTAGATCAAATTTTAACTATTTGAAATTATTTACATATTTATATATATATATATATAATTGTAATAATGCAAACAAGAACCCAAACAAAAAAAAGAAAAACCCAAACAAATAAGGGACAAATTTCAGTCAGCGCCCTTTATAGCAAATTAATTTCAGTGAACCCTCAAAATTTTCTGAAACTTTATTACACCCCATGATCAAAATGAAATTAATTTTTATAGGTGAAAAGATAATGATGCCCTTATTTTATTTGTCATATAAATTTTCTTATTATTTTTGTAAATACACATATTTATTTTCTGAATTTTCATATTTATTTTGTAAATTGTCAAAATGTTTTTGATTCCCTGGGTTAATAAATATCCTTATTTATCTTGTAAATGTCTAAATTTATCTCATGAATTTTCATATTTACCTTATAAACTGATAAAATATTTTTAATCCCCTAACTTCTTTCAAATCTTTTTATTTATCTTGTAAATATTTTTATTTATCTTATAAATAATTTTTTAAAAAAATATAAAAAAAATCATCATTATCTTTTCACCGACCAAAGGTGGCTGAAATTAATTATCTACGGGTGGCTGATTGATTGAAATTTTTCCAACAAATAATGCAGTGTGCGGCCATACTTGTAACATTTAACTGGCTGGCCCTAGATGTGGCAATTCAAGCCATATCCTGTTGGGTTGTACGTTGTAAAAATTGATACTATTGATGCACTTGAAAATCTGTTTTTTTTTTCCTTAGCCGACCACGTGAAAATCAATTAGGACGTACATTTGTTTTATCTGAATGTCGATATTTTATTTCGAGGATGCCTGGGTCATCCCACATCAATATCAACAATATTAAAAACATATTTCCGTTTCAAATAATATAACTATTTTTTTTTAAATTTTTGAGGTTCAAATTTCAAAATATAAATCACATTCTGGCCAAAACATATATATATATATATATATATATATATATATATATATATATATCACATTTATATCATTAAATATTCCCACAAATGTCATTGACTAATTTGTTGAGGAAAACATACAAGTAAGAGCAGGATACAACTTTTTAGGGGTAACCCTGGTTGGGGATAACCCCAAGAAGTATAGCTTATCAAGGAAAATTTGATAAGAAAAGATGTTTCAATTTTGGATGCATTTAATGAAAATTAATTATGTTTAACAAATTTTCTTGCATGAGATGGGTAATTAGAACTTATATTTGGAATTAGATGGAGTATGTAATTGACTAATAGAGCACATAAACCCAGATTATAAAGATGCCCTGTCCCCTTTAAGAATTTGATTTAAATCCTATACATGTCAAATATATATTAACTACTTAGCCATAAAGAGGTAAGATTCTTATAAATAAAATACAAACTATATATATATAGTGTTAAAAGTGAGAGGTATAACCGAGAATAAGGGTCAGGTCGGTCCTTCACGGGCTCAGACCTAAATGGCTCGGCCCGTTTAGGCCCGACTCCTATAAAACCCTCAATTTATGAAGCATGTGGCCTTACAAGGTCAGCCATTCATGGGCTCGAGTTTAAACTCATTTTAATTCAAATAAAATTCACTTTCAAATTTTACAATTTAGTTTTTATTTTTCTTTCAATTGAGATATATTTTTTTAAAACTCATAAATTTTTAGTTAAAATAATTATCTAATGTCCAAATTAATCTCTTTTTTTAAAGTTTAAATAAATAAACCACGGTAGAAAACCAAATAAATCAAATCATTTAATAAGTGTTAGCATATTACTAATACTCTATTAGGTATTTATGTGTCTCTCATTTTGATAATTTGATATAATGATATTACATTTATTAATTTATTTAAAAAAATTAAATGGGTATAAAAGGGCTGGCCCTTTTAAGCCCGTATTCTTACAAAGCTGGCCCTTTTAAGCCCGTGGTCCTACAAGGCTGGCCCTTTAAGGGTTGACTCCTTATGGAGGCTCTAAATCATAATCTCGGCTCTTGACGGGCTTGACTCTATTTCTCGACTCTAGCGAGAGGAGGGAAAATTGTTTGACTTGGATTTAAAAAAATTATAGAAGGGAGGTTAAAAGTTTTTAATTAATTTTTTGTTACTATTTGATCTTACATTTTCTTTTTATTAAAATTTTATAACCCCATTTTTTTTTATTTTCTTAAATCTAATTTATAAAAATTTTCTCTCCTCTCCTCTTTCCTCCTAATCTCAAATGCATGTATCATACGGAGAAGTATTTTTCAGGGTTATGGAACCCGAACTGGACTGGCCGGTTCGGCCCAGAAACCTCCAAATCAGGCGGGAATTTGGTCCGTTCGTTGTCCGGTCCGGGTTCCTATTTAAATTTTTTTATATTTTCTTTAGAATTTCCATTAATAAGCCTAAAATCTTCAATTTCTCACCGTCGGTTTGATCCAGGTTTAGCTACGGTTTGATTTGGATCTGACTTATTGACCCTTAACTTAGTACCCCGACCGGTTCAAGACCCGGTCTGGGTTTATGAACCTTGGTTTTTTTAAAGGAAGTGGATGTAGAAATAGAAGTAGAAGTGGAGGTGGTGAACTAGCTAGACTACAAAGTGAATAAATTAAGTTTTATCTCACCTTGTCAAAAAGAACTATGTGGAGAGGCATCCAAGTTGTAAACTTCCATCCGAATTAGTTAGTTGCTTTGATATTTCGTAATAGGATCTAAAAAAAGTGCCCGACACAAGATAACTCAAAGGGTTATAAAAAATTAAGTTTAATAAAATAAAAATAGGGAGAATTGCTGATAAATATCTTTTTGGCAAATTAATTGCTGAATGCTACAATGAAATATTTGTTACACATAACGGAATATATTTTACGCACAACGGAAGATTGTTTACACATTTATATGGAAAATTTTTACACACACAAAAAATGATTTACACAAAACGAAAAATCTCTTACATGTTTAATAGTAATCAATAATTAATTTACCTAAAAGATATTTTTGGATAATTCTCTTATGACGTAACTATATATTTTAATTCTAACACTGCATTTTGACCAACAGAAAGGCAAACTGGCCCCTATGAATGGGTGACGTAGAGATGTACAAGCTACAAGCACTAAGCTAATGGACTTCCCAATCTTCCTCTTTCTATATTCCTCTCCATTGTCATTCCTTTGTAATTGTATCATCATTTTCTTCATCTTCTTCTTCTTGTTCTTAAACAGCCGATGCAATAAACATTCTGGAAACTCCCACAAGGTCCTTCACCTTATCCTATCATAGGAAACATCTTGGAGCTTGGCACAAAACCACATCAGTCACTCGCAAATCTCTCTCAAATTTATGGACCTCTCATGACTCTTAAGCTAGGAAGCAAAACCACCATAGTCATTTCTTCCCCTGATGTAGCAAAAGAAGCATTACTAAAGAATGACCTGATCTTTTCAGGCCGTACAATCCCTCACACTGGCGAAGCACTCGACCACCACAAATATTCTGTGGCCTTCATCCACCCATCATCAGTTCTATGGAAGACTCTTAGGAGGGTTTGCGTCACAAGTATGTTTTCGCCTCTCCGACTTGATTCTACTCAGAATTTGCGACGCAAAAAACTGCAAGATATGTTGGATTATGTGGAAGAATGTTGTACCAAAGGTGAAGCCTTGGATATTGGTGAAGCTACCTTCGCGGCAACACTTAATTCCATTTCAAACATCCTTTTTTCCATTGATCTGGTTTGTTTTTCATCCGGTTCATCTCGAGAGTTTAAAGATCTTATATGTGGTATTTTAGAGGAAGTTGGAAGCCCAAATGTTTCGGATTTCTTCCCTTTTCTTCGTTTACTTGACCCACAGCGTAAGCGCTCGAGAATGAACAGCTATTTTCGGAAGATTTTCAAGTTTATTGATGATATTGTTGAGGAACGAATACAACTAAGAGCTTCTAAAAGTGGGTCTAAGGTTTATGGTGACGTTTTGGACTCATTTCTTGACCTCATGGAAGAAGAGAATTCCCAGCTGAGGCGCGGTGATGTGTTGCATTTATTGGTGGTGAGTATATTTCTATTCATGCAATATAATGAGATAGATATTTTTTTTTTGTCAAGGAAATAGATATATATTATTGATGGTTCTGCTAGCTATTGGGTTAGAGTTCACATCCCATTTAAATCCGCATCCCATACTATCATTTACCCTCGTGAAAAGGCAACATCCCAGAGGTTGTACTTCACAGCCATTTATTTGGCTTCCTGTGGTTTAAAATCCTCCAGGATAGTCCACACCATTAACATTAATACCAGGATGCGTATTTAAGTAGGACGAGGAACTCTATCAGCAAATTTACCTGGATGCTAAAACAGTAAAAGAAAATACTAAAATGTTACTGCCTCCGGTCCTAAATATAGGATAAAATTTATAGTGTAAATTACACTATAAATTTTATCCTATATTTAGGACTGGAGGAAGTACAAAATGGGAAGTATTTATTAAAATATTACACTTGAAATCGTTTTTCACAATAATGATTTTTAGATTATGAAGAAGTTGTATTTTGTGAGAATGATTTCTTCCTTTCCATTTGTCTTTCTCCCTCTCCCCATCACATCACCTTGAAATCAGTCATTTATTATTATTATTTTTTAAAAATCATCACCTCCCCTCCCAATTTCCCCCACACCTTTTCCCTTTAGCCACTTTCCTCACTCTCTTCTATTTAAAAGGAATTACTCCTCTAATATTTAAAATAAAATATATTTGGTTGGCAAAGGAATATATATATATTTAAAGAGTTGATCTTAGATTTAAATATAAGATATGATTTTTATATTTATCAATTTTTTTTTCTAATTTAGTTTTATTGATACTCCCTCAACAATAATCATGGAGAAAAAAGAATAAGAGAATTAAAAAAAGATGACTAGCATGTTTTAGAAGATACATGTCCTATTAACTGACTTAACCAACTTCCTTAAACTAATCAAATTAGATAAATATGTTTTATATTTAAAATCGAAGGGAGTAATTAATAAGGTAATACAATTTTTTTAAAAAAAATGGCAAGTCATTAAATCTTAAAAAAATTTAATATTATCGATCAGAATACCTATTTAGAATTTTTAATTTAATATTGAACCTTTAAAATCATAAATTAATTTTTTTAAAAAAAGTTTCTGTAAAATTTAGCTAAAGTTTGTCACATTGCAAATTTAGCTAAGGATTTCGATACAAATTCCAAACTTTAGTTAAATCTATAGATCAATTTTTTTTTAAAAAAAGGTTAATTTATAATTTTAAAGGTTCGCTATTAAATTTAAAATTCTAAATAGGTATTCTAATTGATAATAATTAACTTTTTTTTTTCCATATTTAATGAGTGTTGACCTCACTATTGACAAATCATTTGAGGATGCTTGAAGTTTATATTTTAATTGTTTCCTACAAGGGCTAAAACATTTTGGAATAATACTATTTTAAATCTTATTGTTATAGGATTTGTTTGATGCTGGCGTGGACACAACATCAAGTACAGTGGAATGGGCAATGACAGAACTATTAAAAAACACTGAGAATCTAAAAAAACTTAGAGAAGAGCTTCATGAAGTCATTGGCAAAAAACACTAAACTTGAAGAATCACATATATCAAAGTTACCATTCCTAAGGGCAGTAGTGAAGGAGACTCTTCGCTTGCACCCGCCAGCTCCATTTCTTGTGCCTCGACAGACTCTAGATAATGCACAAATTTGTGGCTTCACAGTGCCCAAAAGCACACAAGTTTTAGTTAACACTTGGGCTATAGGGAGAGATTCAAGTGTTTGGCCTGATCCGAATTTGTTCATGCCAGAAAGGTTTTTGGAGGGTGAAATTGATTTCAAAGGTCGTCACTTTGAGCTAATTCCTTTTGGAGCAGGTAGAAGAATGTGTCCAGGGTTGCCATTGGCTTCTAGAGCAGTTCACTTGATGTTAGCCATGCTTCTCCAACATCATGATTGGAAGCTTCCAGATGGGTTGCAACCAAATGACTTAGATATGGACGAGAAATTTGGGTTGACCCTAAGGAAGTTTCAGCCTCTTAGAGCTATTCCCATCAAAGCTTAATCAATATCAATATAATAATATGAAATTAAATAAACTGTTTTGTTTTCATCGTATATCTTGAAATGTGTGCCGTCTTTTAACCCATTTGGAAAAAAATGGGTCTCATGGATTATATGGAGCTTAAGTAATAAACCTGGTATTATTCATGATTTATGTATGAATAACTCTCCATGATATGGTCTACTATATATAAAACTGTTATGATCATTTTCTATTTTACTTTTAGTGTCTCATCAATTTCTATGTTTTTCTAGAAGTTAAATATCCACAGCAATAAGACCAAGGTAGCTGTGATCTAGTCATTTATTACCGTGGTTCTAAAACCTGACTGGTCCAGCATGTTTACATTGGAAACATTAGAACCGGACAATTGTCTGGTCCAGTTCAGCACTAAATCTGAAGAAACTTAACCTGATGTGACCCGTACTGAATCGGTGTGACCCATTCTTAACCTTGGTAACTCGTAAGATAGGGTGGGTTACCTGAGTTATTAAAAAAATAAAGATACAGAAGAAGCTAAGTGCTTCGCAGTCTGAAAAAGAAAACATGAGTAATTAGTGAAGAAGAAGAATACTACAGAAATTGAACAACGAAATAAAAGAAAGATGGGGAGAAACAGAAGATGAAAGGAAGTGAAAATGCAGTAGAAGATAACGCTGGAGAAAACATCACCAAAACAGGAGAGCTGGATATGACCGACTAGATATAGAGTTGAAGAAGACAGACAGGAGATGAAATGCCTGTTTGAATTAGTAGTGATAGATGTGACTTTTTTTCTAATATGACTTTTAGAAACTTAAATTAGGATAAAAATTAAATAATATAATATGATTTATATTTAGATTGATAGTGGTTGAAGTGATTTTTTTTAAAGTGAAACTTGTTTGAATGATTATTTAAAAAATAAGTTTTGATAGAAAATGACTGGAAGGATATAAGTCATATTAAACAATACATATAGGATTTTTCCATAATTAATGTGATAAATCATAATTATATAAATTTTATAATTATATTATAGGATTATAATGTGATAATTCCAAGAAGAGTATTAAAATTAGAAAAATAAAAAGAGTTAATGTATTAATAGAAAAATTGTAAAAACTTAAAACAACAGCTTATTAGATATATTTAATGTGATTTTGGTACAAATCACTATTGAATATTATTTTATTTTTTATATTTTTAGAGATTAATTAAATATTAATGATGGAGATCAATTGGGCTTGAAGTGGACTCTCATAATTAAATTTTATTATTCAATTAACCACAAAATATTGTGTCTTTTACTTACTATAGTTTTTTTTTTTTTTCAAAGCAAGTAGTACAGGCACCTTTCTTTCTTGTTTTCCATGCTCAAGGCTTTTTTTTTTTTTGGATGAAAAATAGAGGGTGTTTACCCATTCATTGAATTAACATTGGAGGGGATTAATTCCCATACAATTATTTGCGCACAGTGCCCGAATGGATGGCGCTCATTAAGACAATGTATGTGCATGAATTTCTTAATTCCTCTTTGACTGATTGGATGCAATTGAACTTTACCAAAGATTTGGGGAAGGATGAGAACATTGAATGGAATTCAATATGGGCGGTTTCCGCATGGCATTTGTGGACTTGGAGAAATAAGTCTATTTTTGAGGATAACTATCACAAGCCAATTTCTCCAGCCACTGTGTTTAGGAATACCTGGCAGTGTTTTGTCCTAACATCTGAATCACTATTGAGTGGTGAGTGCTCTAAAGAACCACGGTATTGGCAACCTCCTCCAATGGGATGGGTCAAAGTGAATGTTGATGGAGCTGTACCAACAATTGATAATGCTGCAGGATGTGGAGGGATAATTCGGGATCATAAAGGAAGCCGGGTTGTAGGTTTTTCCCAGTCTCTAGGGCAATGCACCTCTTATGAGGCTGAAGAATGGGCAATTTTCAAGGGAGTCTATTTGGCATTGGAATTCGGGTTTAGGAAAGTAATACCCAGTTTGGTACGGTGGAATTGGAATTGGAATTTAATTTCATGAGTTGTGCATGTTTGGTATAAAGAAATGCTCATGGAATTTAATTCCATATGGAAGCCAAATGGGGCAAATTCCATCAAACTCAATGCCACCTAAATAGCTAAGATTTGCAATTCCATATCTTCAATTCCAACTTTGCCCCTTCTGTGATGAGACCCAGGTTCAGGAACCCGGACCTGACCAGCCGGTCCAGCCTGGAAACCGGCAAACCGGTCCAGTTCCCGGTCCGGTCCGGGTTCCAATTTTAAAAAAAAAAAATTTATATTTTTCCTTTAGAATTTCATACTATAAGCTTAAAATTTTCAATTTCTTACCGGTTTGGTCTTTTCACATATAAGTTAGGACTCATTTCCATGACATACCAAACATACTTTTAAACCTCATTTCCATTTCCATATCCATTTCTATTTTCATATATATATCCATTTCCATTTCCATCAAAATCAATTTTATTGTACCAAACGGGCCATAATAGTTGAGTCTAGGGGTGGAAATATGCTAGCCTAAGTTAGGCTTTGCCTAAATAGGCATGAGCCTATAACAGAGATTCAAAAGCTGAGCCTGTATGTAAGTTTTATTTTAGGCATGAGTCTGGGCCTTCAAAAGGCTTGAAACTTGTTTAAAGGCCTATTTTAATAATGTAGGCTTTTGAATAGCCTTTAAAGCCTATATCTCCAAATTTATATATAACCCTTCACAGTTATATACAATTCTACATTATATCTTAAAAACTTAATATCCATTCTCATAGTAATATTAGGGCTTAGTGAGGAAAAGAAAAGAATGTCTAGTGACAACAATTGTTCGAGCAAATAGGAATAAAAAAAACTAATCGTTTGTTAACTGATGAGATATATTTTCTAAAATTGATTAAGCATAACAACTAACATATAAAACTAGATTCTACCTTTTTTACATTTCCCACGTAAATTGGGAAAAACTCCTCTTACTCAGAATATAATATTACATTTGACCCTAAAATAAACTCATAACAATTATTGTGCTTCAGTGGAGGGTGCAAATTAGGGGAGAGTGAGTGAGTTAGTGTTGTCATCTCGAGCAATCGAAGAGAAGAAAGGCAAGGGTGAATAATTTATGTAAAAGTAATGGTTGAGCGTAATGACGATGTAATATGAAACTTAAAATTAAGGTTAAGTTAATAAATTTATAAAATTATTTAAATTATATCATATATACTTATGTAATAGTATACATTAAAAAAAATAGCTAAATAGGCCAGATCTGTAGGCTTGTAGGCTAGGCTTTATACAAATAGGCCTAACCTATTTATCTAAATAGACCTAACAATACATCTGAGCCTAGCCTATTTATTAAATAGGTTAGACTAAACTTTATGTAGGTTAGACCGTAAGCCCCTGTTAGGGGCGTGACCTATTTCCATCCCTAGTTAAATCGGACTCAAAAGAAGCTATTGACCTGATTAACAGCAATAGTTGCATATCCTCATCCAGTCTTGTGTTTATGCAAATTGACGAAATGAGGAAGTGGGGATGGGAAGTAACTTTTATACATGTCACAAGAGATAAGACCGCAGCTGGAGCAGTATGAAGTTGCTTTGTTAATATCACACGCTCAGGCCCAAAAGTAAGATTACAAAAATGCCATGTCAAACATGCATTTTGCTCTCGTCGTGCGTTTTTTTCCATCACGGTAGGTTTTCGCTCCCACACCACTAACTCAAATAGAGCCCAAGAAATTTAGATTGGAGGAGATGAGCGGGAATTGCATGGTTGAGGGAATAATCGAGGACTTTAATGGGACAAAGTAATATACCTATGACCCGTTAGGTAATACTTTCTAATAGTAAATATAACATATAGTTGATTTTTTTAAGATATTATAAACATTAATTAAATTATTTTAAAATATATATTTTTATCATTCTTTTCAAACTATTTTGCTTGACTTATAAACTAATATATATTTTAGGATACAAAACATATCATATGATTAAATAATTTATTTAACTTCATTAATCCTTAAAAAAAATAAACTCTACCTTATTTTTCTAGAGGTAGTAATAGAGTTTAAAGGTGATGGGAAGACACTACTATGAGTCTTTGACCGGTCCAATAGGTTTCAGACCAGTTTCACAGTTTAACCATCAAGCCAGATCGGATTACTGACCGATTCTCGATTCAACCGGTCAAACCGACCGGTCTAGTCCGGTTTTTTGTTCTATGGATTTATAAGCATAGTATCTTTTTAATACAAACAAGAAAAATGGCATTTAATATTTCTAATTTAATATTTAAATTTATGTAAATACTATGGAATTATTATTATTTGACATTGATCTTTCTATCTTCATGTTTTAATTTTTAATTTATTTTAAATAACTAATTAATTTTTTGAAAATATATCATTTTACTCACAACTGGTATGACCCGGATTGACTACAATATGACCCACTGACTATTAACTCACAATCTTATGCGGGCCATTGATACGTGTGGTTTTTGAATATCTTGAATATAAATTTTATCCTATTGATATTATATTCTCTAATAATATAAGTTAGAGAAATTTTCAATAGAACCTTGAAGGGTTCGTCATCCCCTTAAAGCCATCACAGTCAAGCTGCTTGATTTTTACGTGAAATTAATATAAGGCTGTAAAATCAAATTTTCATGTATTTATATCTCTAATATCATGTGACAAGCAAATGATTTTTATGATTTGGTATTGTATGATTGAGATCTTCAATACATTATTTAAACATCGTTTTGTTACAGTATATGAGCATGCAAGTATAAGAACTCTAACAAGTCACATGGGGTAAAAAAAAGAAGTGACGGCATGTGGACCTATATATTAGAATATTTGGTCAATTAATGGTTAAATTTAATATGGATAATAGCCGATGTGAAAAGATATCATGTTTTAATGATAACAAAAGGATTGAAAAGATAATTCAAAAGATTTCGATAAAGAACAAAAGGTTTTTCAACAATCAAGCAAGCTTTTCTGATGCATACAGTGCCATCACTTGAGTGACCATTCGAGTGATGAAGTGTTAAAATATGCTCTGTTCCAGTAATACTCTCTGTCAAGTTTTGAAAGGCACCACTAGAGTGATGACTCTGAATCACTTAAGTGACCACTCAAGTGATAATATAAAAGGCATCACTAGCATATCATTGGAGTGATTCTGAAAGTGATCTCTGTTGAAAGTTTTCTAAGGTCCAATCACTCGAGTGACTACTTGAGTGATCCCATTTCTAAGATCACTAGCAGAATACATGAGTGATATAACAAGTTGAAGATCACTAGTAGAACACTCAAGTGATCCATTACAGATCACTCAAGTGATGTAATTTGCAGGATCACTAGCAGAGCACTCGAGTGATCCATTACAGATCACTCGAGTGATGCAATTTGGAAGATCTCTAGCAGAGCACTCCGGTGGTCCATCAAGTAATCCATTACAGATCATTCGAGTAATGCAATTTGTAAGATCACTACAAAGCACTCGAGTAATCCATCAAGTGATCCATTACATATCACTCGAGTAATCTATCCAGTGATATGTTATGTTTTAAAATTGCTAAGTCAATATCACTCGAGTGGTGGTTTCCAGAAAAATAGAGCATCTTCTTCTAATTTCTGAAAATCATTGAATGATAATATAATTGATTATATTTGATTCTCTTTAACTCTAATGCTTTTCTTCATTAGTGTATAAAGCTAGCTTAGGTGAAAATGAAGAGAACAGGTAAAGATAAGAAAAAGTGACTTTGTATCAGAAGCATTTAATGCGAGCAGTATTTGAACAAAGATATTCTCTTTACCTAACAGCTACTTTGCCAAACACAAAGAACGTTCAAAGGAAGTAATAGTACTCTAACGAATAAATAAAATACTCACAATAGTCATTTATTTCATTCTAACTATAAATATGAAGCATTCAAAGCGGATGAACCACCAAACTGAGAAATTGTTCAAGTCTGCCTTAAGTGCTCTGTCAACACCTGTTTCTATTTCGATATATACAGAGTAATAGAAACCATGTTCCACAGGTATACAAAAAAGTATAAATATACTGATAATAAGTATTTGTTTATAGACCGGAATCAACTGTGCAGAGTTCGATAATATTTACAACTATGTACAGGATATCCCAAAAATATATCAAATACATACTACATAACCCCAGCCGTCATCTTAGGAAACGTGCCCATCAATTCCCCATAATGGTATCTTTGCCTTTTGATCCGCTGGCACTCGCTAAAACATTTTTTGTTTTGAAAAGGGGGTGAGATTCTAAGGGATCCTAGTAGAAACATACTATTGACATATAAAATACGAGAATTAATGCAATGCACTATATTAAGTAAGATGAAAATTCACATCGATTTATATGTGTACACAAAATTTGAGGGCCAAACATTGAGTTAAAACCTCTATGTGTACCTTAGCCGAGTCACCGACTACAGCTAGACAATACCGGTGTACCTTGGCTGGGCACCGAACCACAACCAGGTATTGTGCGTCTAGCACTTGTTCATATCACAAAATACAGTAACACACATCATATAAATAGTCATATAGTATATGAGGAATAATAGTCCCTACCTTAACCTTTTTCTTGTCTCGTAAAGTCTACCTCGTGAAACTTGCCAACAATAGGCATCCAACTCGGTCATAAGATTGTAAATATACAAGAATTAGGTTAAAACCCGTTCATGTACTACTTTAAACTCATAGTATTGGTTATCTTTTAGGCTATTTGGACAACTATTGGAAGCTCAAACAAGTACCCATAGGATTGGAAAAGTTAAACCGATAAAAAATGTGAACATGCTAAAATAGGGGTCTTTGCTGTGGCCAAAAGTCCTTGGCTGTGGCCAAAAGTAAACTAGAAGGTTTTGGCCTATGGCCAAAAATCCTCTGGCTGCGGCTAAAAATGGCTCAGAAGGTTTTTGGCTGCGGCCAAGAAGCTATCTTGTTTCTTGGCTAAACTTTCAAAAATCATAACTAATTCCAAAAAAATCGAAATGGGGTGTTCTAAAATTCTATGGAAATCCTTTTAAGTTTAGTTTCATAGAGAAATATGGAAAACCAACATATACAACCACAAAATTCCAGAATTGCATAAATTCCCATGCTGCTCCAGAATTAAGTCCAGAAAACAGGGCAAAACTTTGAAAATTCATAACTTTCAATCCATAAGTTAAATTGCTTATAACATGTATCAAATTAAAGCCCAGGATGTATATTTTAATCTTGGAAAGTTTCATTACATTTTGATTTGATTTGGTCATCGAAATACATGACAAAACAACACTGCTCCGCAGGAGATAACAAAACATCATGCTTTTGCATTTCAACAAATTCCCTATTTGTGTGCAAATTTCCAAAAATCATGGTAACTTATATTCCAACACAATTTTCCCTTCTAAATCCAATGGAATCATTACATTTTCTAAAATCCAATTCCTTTCCCCTGATTCAACACCTAGATGAAGTTAGGGTTCTTAAGGAAAAATGTGTTTTTTTGTTTCAACTTCAAGGCTTACTTCTTTTCACTCCTAATAATTTGATTAACCATTTAATCACTTTCTAAACATGATTAGACTAAATTTAGGTAGCATAACACTTAGGGTGAACATTTTCCCAAATTTACAAATTCAACCAAAAATCACCAAATCCAACCACAAACATCAACAACAACATACTATCAAGGATTTGATATTTTTGAAGTTACCTCTTGAGTTTTCTCTCTCTCTCTCTCTTTCTCTAGGCATCCTCCTCTCTCTCTCCCTCCCCCCCATCTCCTTAAGCTTAAGATGAGCTTACTAAACAATGGGTTTTATAAAGAAGAAGAGATTAGAGAAGAAGCTTATGCAAGTTTGAGAACCAATCTTAAGAAATCACAAAGCTTACCTTGATCTTTCTCTTCCTCCTTTTCTCTAAAGCTTGAGTTTTCCTTAAGCTTTTCTCTCTCTCTCTTTTTTCTTGGCTTAGGACGAAATGAAGGCAAGAAAGATAAAGAAAGCTTTATAAAATCTTACCTATTTTCCCTTATTTAATAAATGGTGGTAAAATTGGTTTATGGGCTCATTATTGTTCTTGGCCTTATCCTCTTCAAATTTGTACCATAAACCCCATTTAGGATTGAACTAATCCTCTCCCACTTGGCTAGCCCAAAATGCATAAGAGCCCCCTCCATGCACACAATTGGGCTTTAATTCCATTAATCCAATTACATGCACAAGAAACATTATTTTAATCTTAATTGTACATGTGCTCATATTCAACAATTATAGTTTATTTCTCTTGGCTTGGATTAAGGACACTTTGTTTTGTTGACCAACACTTATTCTCCCTTTTTATTTTCATGAATGGCGAAAATATTAAGAGAAAAGGGAAATTATAATTATCCAAATTAGTTCCATAATTATTTTGCCCATTTTCTCATGATTATGAACATTTATAAAATTCCTAAATATTCACCATTTTATTGAATTTCCTCAAATAATTACAATATATTTGATGAATATAAAATTTGGGGTGTTACATGCTCTATTTTACTTTTATTATTATTTTGTTTGTACTCTGTACGTCAGTGATTATACATTTACTATTTGAGAGGTAAATTCATCAAAAACTCATTACACTTTATTGAGACTACTTAAGGTAGGAGACCTTAAGTCGGATATTGATTTACATTATGTAAGGGGGAGCGAGTGTCTATAAAGGAACTTGTTGTGTACTGAGGTGCCAAGAACCCACTGAATCTTGAAAGCTATAGTGAAAATCTCAGAGGCAATCTGAGGACTAGACGTAGGTCAAAAAGATTGTGACCGAACTAGTATAAATCTCTTATGTACACTTCGGTGATGTTCTTCTAAGCCTTAAGTAAGATTTTGTACTTCAGTGATTATTTATGTACTCCTTTAAGAGCTTGTATTGAATCATTTATTATAGTTGAGTTACTCAAGATAGTGGGATCTTGAGTGGACATTGATTGCAAAGTGTATGTGGGAGCAATTGTTCTTTAAAGAAGAAATTGCTTGTACTGAGGCACCAAGGGCCATGTGAATCTTGAAAGATAGTCGAAATTTCATAAAGGCTTCTGAGGACTGGAAGTAGGTCAAGTGGTTTAGACTGAACCAATCTAAATTCCTTGTGTCAATCTTCGGTGATATCTCTTTAACTCTACTCTCTTCTTTAAGTTCATGTCTAAGTTTAAATTTTTAAATATCACCCAATTAACTCCCCAGCTTTTGGGTTAAAGGCTTGTACTATGATATGTCCTACAGTAAAATTTGTCATTTTTTCACAAATCAAAATGATAAGTCAACTACATTATTAAAAACCCATAATAGCCACATATAGAGAAAAAAACTTGTATAAAACTCTAACATATTTGATCTTCCTCACTCTCAATAGGACTGTATTGCTCTGCTACAGGACCTTTATTACAATCAGCAATATAAGCATAAATAGTCTTAGAGTCTTCAGTCAGTCAAAGAACAACATATGAATTTGATCTGCCTTCAACATAATCCTATGGTATCTTAACCTTGTAGAGGCACTTCTTCTCCACTATTTTATTTATAACTTCAAGAGGAAAATTGCTATCATAATTAACCTAACACAAACATAACAAAAGATTAGTCAACATACACATTGCAATACCATACAAAACTAACATAGCACTACATCCAACATACAGAACTACCGAGATGAATTTTTTCTTTAAACTCTATAGCACTACATCCAACCATCCTAGATATTTCCCGATCAAACAACATGAACTCGCAATTCCCTGTGTCATCAACCACTTCAGCATACAACATAAACTTGTGCTCAACATTAAATATATAGGTCACTAATCGACGAAACCAAATAGATAACATACACTAAAAAAAGTAAAAAATGAAAGTACCACCAGGATAAAACTATACCTAGAAACAACAACCTTCATAATACCATTGCATTTCCTATAGTAATAACCATCACCATCAGGGATAACCCACTTTCCATCAACCTTACAAGAAGTGCAGTATTAGCCCTACCTAAGCTTAATATCAACAATATCAACCAAAAGAGTGACCACAACATCTTGCATAGCAATACACTATTAACTAATGGACAATAACGAACTCATTGAATATTCAAAAACAAAATAAAAAATACAATGTTAATGCATTTTGACCAAACTAATAACTAATGCATAGAAAACACACAGAAAGTCTAGATCACAAAGCATATCAAGTCCTCTTGTCAATAATCCCTAGCAAATGATCAGCTTAACTTAAGATTGTCTGTAGTGCAATACGTTCGAGCATTTGCTCAAGATCCACATTAGCAGACTTTACTATGTATCAACACATACAAAAAAATCAAAAAAACATGAAAACACTAAAAATAAGTACACTATCGATCACCAAAAAACTATAAATACGAACCTAACAACAAATTGTTCAACTTCAGCCATAAACAGTTAGATGAACATATGCGATGCATACATAAAGTTAGATAACTTATTCCTCCCTATCACCACAACCACATGAAAAACATACATTACCACAACCATTAGTCAGATGGCTGCAGCAAAATCAGCTACAAATATACTACTACTCCTTACGCTAAAACTCCTTAACCTTACACCACAATAGTACAAACACAGTTGGGTTAGACACATGTCGATCCATATATTCCAATAGCTCTGTTGCACAACCTCCCCATAATGTATAGTGAACACGATACATCCTATCTCTTATAACTATTATAAAGCATAGAACATTTAAACTTTTAAAACGAACGTCAACCAAGTAAACCTAAACAACAAAGTAGAACATGAATAAACTCTAGTAAGATAAGATACTTGGTAATACTCCTCTTCCATTAGTTCAATATCAACCTTAATCTACTTGCAACCATCAACATTGCTCTCATCTTGTTGCCCAAACCTGTAACCATATGATGAGCTAGGATTTTAATAGGTTTAAAAGGTCAAATTAAGATGATTTGAGTAGTCAATAAGGGAATTATCAATGGTAAATGTGTAATAAAGATTAGAACATGTTTTTATCTTAGAAAGATGGTTAGATTATTAGATTTGAAGACTTTTGAAAGTTATGGTATTAGACACAAAATAGGGACTGGGGTGCATAGTCAGAAAAGTTCGCTGGACACCAATACAAAGAAGAAAGGACTAAAATGAAAGTGAAGGAAAGTTTGTAGGGCATAAGCATAATTACAAAAAGTTTGATATAAAGAAATCTAGTGCTAAAACTATGAAACAATGCCGTTATGGAGGAAGGAAAGGAAAAAGGTTCCCTAAAGACACGATTCCATCAGAAGTGGAAGACCAATTCCATCACAAATGGAAGTGTGAATCCCTTAGCTCCAAACTAAAAATCAAATGAAAATGATGCACGAAAAGCATGGCAATTGACTCAAACTTGTCCAAAAATAAAAAGTAACTAGCCATGACTTGTTACTAGTTAAGTGAGTGAAGTGTGGAGCTAAAATTGAGCTAAAAGGAACCAGCAACTCCAAGTTTTAGAGAGTTCAAAATGAATGAGCAAAAATGACAATGAGTTAGTGAAGCTAAATATATAGTTCACATTCTAGAAGTGAGTAGGAGAAGAGAAGAGAGAATTGTATTAGAGATATTGCCGAGAGGTGTGGTTATTGAAGGGCAATCTAATGGAGCTTGCATTGTGTGAAGTTCCAAGAATCATGATTGGCTAAAGCTTCTCTTCTTCATCCTTGGAGATTGATATTCTTGGAGTTGCTAGTGCTATGTCAATATTATATTTAGGAAATCTCTTTAAGTCTCTTATTGATTTCTTCATCTTAATTATGTTTCAATTGTGAAATTGGATTTCATATGGTTGTGTCAAGTTGGCTAGCTCTAGTTTAGCTAGATTCAGAGATGGATTGTAGCTTAAATTGTCGTAATGTGATCATTTTAGCAGTATGAAATTTGGTAGCAAGTATGGTACCTCTGGATTTAGTTGAATTCGATTTGATATGCTAGTGAATTATCTTCATGAATGAGTATTTTGTGTCCAAATTATGTGATTCATATCTGCAGCTTTGATCATTTTGAATCTATCTATCTTGGCAGATTTGAGAATTGAAATCAATGAGAAAATTGAGAGAATGTGATTAGATTTAAGATATAGCCAATGATGAAGAGAGCTAGTTTCTCCTAAGATGAAGTGTGTTTGAATGTGGATAACTTCTGAGATTGTGAATTCATTTAGTATAGCTTGTAGAAAATAGATAATCCATTCAATCTATTTGTTAAGACTTAATTTGTGAAACTCAACATAATTGAATCATTGCATCATTGAAACTATTGTGAAATAGACTTAAGGTGCTCATTGTTATCTATATGAGTAGTTCTAGTATTTTGAAAACCTAGATGACAAGCCCTTATCAAATGGCGTCATTGCCAATGACATATGCTTCAAACACATACAACAAAATGAATATAGCATATAATTCACATTCTAGAAGATTATATCTTGAAACTACTTCAACTCACACCTACTAGAAAGCAATCATTAAAATCATCAGCTAAGATTTTAGAGAACAGAATGAAAATAAATCCAAATAAGGGGATATGCCCATCATCAGTTGCTGGACGAACAATAGTCTGAAACTGGAAGTTAATACGATATGTATGATCTGTAGTGTAATAAGACCCCATAACAGGAACAACACTAAAACTAGAAATCACACACGTCCTAGCCTTATGTAAACTTCTCTAATGGTGATGTACAAACCCACTACGCACTGTTGCATGAATTTGATCTCCTTGAACCACAAAAACATAATTAGATGAAAATCTATAAAAAAACACAACGTAAACACATAAGCAATATTAAAAAGATGCACCACTTTGTACATAAAAATGGAACTATATGGAAAACCTCTAAAAAAATAGGAATGCTCACCTTAACATCTTGCAACACAAGCTGAATAGAAGCATATCGCCCTTGCTATATTGCCCAGGCATTTTCCAAAGATGAACAATATGAACATATCTTCTAACTTTGGCAACTTGTGTTAATATGTTTCACAGAATCATAAACTAAAGCCATGAAGAATAAATGAATGTATGATAACAACAAAACACTGTGATAACCTACCAGATTCCACTCATAAAAAATCACCTAATGCATGTTAGATCAAGCGTTTCACCCAAGAGGGAGGGGAATTGGGTGATACTAAAATTTCTTCCGAAAATATAAAACTTTAACAGTGGAATTAAAACAGTAATGAGTAAGGAGAAATATCACCGAAGTGTACACCAGGAATTATACTGGTTCGGTCACAACCACTTTGACCTACGTCCAGTCCTCAGAGCTTCTCTGAGAGTTTCACTATAACTTCCAAGATTCAGTGGGTTCTTGGCACCTCAGTACAAGCAAGTTCCTTCACTTGGACACTCGCTCCCCCTTACAAGTTGTAATCCAATCCCAACTCAAGGTTCCACAACCTTAAGTTATCTCAATAACAAATATTGAGTTTGAATGAAATATCTCTCTTACAGAGTGAATAAGAATCACTGAAGTACAGAAATATAATTTCAACGTAAAACAGAGCAATGAACTTGATAATTCGTTTGTGTGTGTTCTTGTTGTACTTTCTCTGTTTGGATGTTCCCATATATATAGATATGTTGGTGATGACCGTTGGAACATTTTCTTTCGTCCGTTGAAGAGTGCGCAGCAACTATTGACTTTTCAAGTTTTTTTTGAAAAATATCCATTGGCGGTGGTTGGCATTTGAACGTTTCATTTGACTTCCATCTCTTGAAGTGATTTCTTCATTGTTTATCTGTAAATAGACTAAGAATACTAATACAATGAAAGATTAATCATATAGGAAACAAATCAATGAACGTTTGAATGATTTCTAAATTTCTGGGTATGCTTACTCGAGTAGCTACTCGAGTATCCCTTGAAGTTTACTCGAGTACCTACTCGAGTATCATCGGGAAATCTTTGATTAACTGCAAGTCAATGAACAAGTATAGAATTACTCGGGTAGTGCATGGAGTAAACTAAATTTCAAACCTTTTGGATTAGTTATTTACTCGGGTACCTACTCCAGTAATGCATTCATAACTTCATAGGTTACTCGGGTAACACCTCGAGTAATCCTTCAAATTGTTTTTGATTACTCGATGCTCTACTCCAGTAATGTTGGCAGGATTTCAAGGCCGAGAGCACTTACCTTGTTACTCGGGTATGGACTCGAGTAATGCACTAATTTTTGCATAGGTTACTCGGGTACCACCTCGAGTAATTGTACTTCTTGTGCATGACTTACCCTGGTAATGACTTGAGGTTTACCTTGAAATTATTTCTACATACTCGGGTACTTACTGGAGGAATCCACTTAAAATTCAACATTAGATACTTGCATACTAGAGTAAGGACTCGAGGAAAATGAGATAAAAAGAATTCAAGTTAATCGGGTACCACCTTCAAGTTTTAACTTACCTTAGTGCGTTACTCGAGTAGCTCCTTGAGTAACATTAGCAGTAGTACTAAGTGCCGAGAGCTACACATTTTCAGAAACAGAGTTACTCGAGTAGCTACTCGAGTATCATTGGAAACATGAAGGCAACTGGAAGTTTTTCACATGGTTACTTCAAGTTTTGTCTCATTACTCGAGTAGCGCCTCGAGTAATGCCTTAGAAAACTTGCTTCTCATCAAGTTTCTGAGCCTTTTCTTTTGGCCTTTCTTCATTACTCCAATGCTTACCTCAAGTAATGCTTATCCCTGTTATTCATTTGTTCATACTTGTTTATTAATCATTTCCTTTTCAAACCATTCTTTTGTTATCATCAAAACATGGGATCTAACAATGCACTATATATAAATATAGAAACAAATAACATAACCATTCCAGCTATGTAAGCGAAAGTTACGGGGTACACCAAGTGTGGCACAAAATGCACCCCACTAAATCCATAAATACAAGTGGTACCCACACAATAATGTATGTGTTAGATTTCAAGTTTTGATGATAACAAAAGGTTATTGTGTGCAAGTTATGTTTTTACAAGTCTAGACAATAGTTACAAAGTTACCAAATGTATATGGCCAAGTTTAGAAGTATTTGCTATTAGTTTTACTGATGCACTTGAGCAACAGAGTTAACACTTGAGAATCAACCTCTTTTGCACTTGAGCACATGCAAGTATTGGACAGAAAGTATTTGACAGAGATCAATTACTGTCAATTTTACTAATGCACTTGAGCACTATAACTAACACTCGAGCATCAAGTTATTTTGCACTCGAGTATATGAAAGTGTTGGACAGAAAGTGTTTGACAGAGAGCAAAGTCAGAAACAAGATATTAACACTTCACTCGAGCACAGTTTCTGTACTCGAGTGATGGTCTTATCTGCACCTGAGTCCAAGCGAGTGAGAGACTATAAGTGTTTGCCCTAGAGTCATGCAGAACAGAGAAGCATAAGCATGCCCGAGTGAGAGTACATTCACCTGAGTGATACCTCAACACCCGCGAGTGAGAAAACTAACTCTCTCATTTCTGATGCAAGTGCTGAAGACAAAGAGTATATTATAGAAGAATATTCTTCTCACTCAAGAAAAAGTAACTATGCTCGAGTGAGGGCCCACATCACCTGCAAGTGCAAAATCACACTCTTGATAAAATAGTGTGCGAGTGTTGTCCAGAGATGTGGCTCATAGTGTAAAAGAAGCACTCGAGTGAGGAGACCCGTGCTCGAGTGAGGACCCACATCACTCGCAAGTGTGAAAATGCACTCTCTCAAAATCCGTGGAAGTGCAAGTGTAAAACTGAAGCAAAAGGAGAAAATATGGTATTGCACTCGAGTGAGACATCACAGTACTTGAGTAATACTCTGCTAGAAGACAAAACGTACCAGTCTTACAGCGTTCAATCTGAATATGGTTTAATGTTATTTATTTATTTTATTTTCACTTATTATTATTATATAACATCATTTAACATGTATTACAAGTGTGATATAGGAGTTTGAAAGTTTGAATTAGAAAGATACAGAGGAAGTCAAGCAACGGCAGACAGCATCATTATGACCATCCAAGCACGTACCTACCGCGTTCAAAGATTTCAAACGTATGCATGCCATTCCACAATAACATGCCCCGCTCCACAATGATTATTATTCAAATGGGTAAAAACAAATGTCTATAAATACAAGGCTCCAGAAACCATAAAAAACAATGAAGTGCAAGAATTCACACAAGCAAATTCACGAGTCTCTGTTATTCATATTTACTCTATATTCATATCATTCATAAGTGTTTATCATATTTACTCTGTAAGAGAGTCTGTATACACTTCAAATTCTATTTTCATTTGATCTCAAGGTACTGGGACCTTGAGAGGGGAGATTTTCTTACGAGAAAAGAAGTGAGATAATTCCTAGTAGGACTTTCTGCTCATAAGACTTACAAGATAGAAGCAGTAGAGAACGTTGCTGCTCGTAAGACTTACTGTGGTGTAAGCAAAAGAGAATGTTGCCGCTCGTAAGACTTGAATACGTAAGCAAGAGAGAAAGGTTATAGGTTTGTTTTTCTGCACGTAAGACTTGTCGTAAGGGGGAGAGAAATTTCTAGTATTTCTACTCGTAGTCTTTCCAAGGGCGGTTGTTGTCTTACGGTGTTTCAAGAGCCCACTGAATCTTGGAAGAATAGTGAAAATATCAGTAGGTTTTGATCTCTGAGGACTGGACGTAGGCCTGAGTTTTGGGCCGAACCAGTATAACTCTCTGTGTGCTTACCTTCTCAACTCTACTCTATCTACAGCTATTGCTATATCACCACATCAACCAAAAAATTTATCACATCAACCAATTCACCCCCTCTTGGGTGAAGCTTGCCTCTTTTAGTATGAAGTTGGTGATTGGCCTTTGGAAATAAAATTGAAAAAGGAAAAAAATAAAAATATGTTGTACAACAGTTCAGAGGCTGAATGTTGTTATAGGCTTTCCCTGACCACTGTAAATACCTGTGATATGTTGTTATTGGGGTACCTGTGTACCCCAAACTTTATGAAATGACAGATAGGCCCATGTGTTTATGTGGAATTTACCTCTTTCTTGTTTCATATAGTGAAACACAAAGATGGTAAGATAAGAGGTATAGATACTGGGCCGGATCAAAAAGCTAGAACGTGACCCAGTATAGTAAATCTTCGACATGTTAGCAGAATATCAAACGTGGATTAATGATCAAGGATCATAATAATAAGTTGCAAAAGAGGCAGCAGAACACAGGTCAGGGGAAGAATAGAAATCCAATATTATCTAGGTAAGGCTAATGTAGTAACTCCATCCTTTATGCACTATGTGAATGTTTATATGCTTTGAATATGCCATCTTCTACAATATGTATGATACATAGTGCCTTCGAGTACACTGATGAATAACGCCTACTGGCAGTGCCTTTGGGTACACTGATGAATAATGCCTACGGGCACACTGATATGCTCAGTCGAGGACTGAGGTACATAAATGTGTAGGGGTGGTAACAGCGGTTGGCTCTAAACACATTTCCGATTGAACTGAGTTATGTGTTAGTATAATATTGCATTATATGGCACAAGGCATATACATTATCACATTCTTTATGAATGATTGTATGTTACTACGAAGGTCAAGTGGAATTCAACTGAGACACGTAATGAGTAAGGGTTGCAATAGTGGTTGGCTTTGAACATTTCAGAATAAACTTACTGAACACACTAGAATCTAAGCAAATATTGGATTTGGCTTTCAGAAGTTAAGTTTTTGTTTCATGTAGGCTCACAACAAGGAGTCTTAGTAGATCCTTGCAGGGTGGAAGAAGTATTAAACTGAAAAAGGCTAGAGATTTTTTTGAAATACGCAATTTTTTGGATCTTAGTGAATATTACTGAAAATTTATACCGAATTTCACTAGAATAGTTTTAAAAACTCAACATTATCTGTGGGACTATAATTGGGAGAAGAGCTTCACTGAGCTGACACAAAAATTAATGTCAGTATTGATATTGATAATCCCAAGTCCACTGTGGACCTTTTTGTCCTTGTTGATGCCAGTAGGTAGGATTGGGAAGCGTTTTAATGCATCATGGCCATGTATTGGCTTATGAATTTAGAGAATGGAAGCCTTAAGAAAATTTTTTAAATTATTATCCCACAGATGATCTTGAGTTAGCAGCAATTTTGTTGCACTGAAAATCTGGATACGTGCCATTGTGGTGTGACTGTATTGTTGTACTACGTCTACTAGGATTTGAATTATTAGTATAATAAAAAAAAACTGAATATGAAAAAGCATTCCCCATAATTTATGGCTATGCATGTCATCAAATTTTGAGGACGAAATTTATTGAACGGAGGGAGAAATGTAATACCCCGAATTTTATGATTGGATGCTAGATAATAAGCTTGAAATAAGTGGACTGCTAAGCCTTAGTTTATTAGGAGCCCAAATTTATTTCTTAATGATTCTTATATCTTTGGGGTATTAAAGAAAGTAAAATGGTGAATTTTGGAGAAAATGATTATGCTTCCGATGAAATTTCCCATGAGGCAGTGAGATTATCATGTGATTTTTGATGATCAAATGATATCATGAATTATGAAATTTTACAAGGTGAAAGTAGACATCCTAAGATTTAATTTGATAGGTCATATGACTCAATTAGAGCTATATACAAAAAATTATGAACTTTTGAAGTAGCCCAGAAAAACTGAAAAGTTTCTAGAACAACATTCAAAGATTTAAATTCTGGGATTTTTGTACTTCGAGTTGGCTAAAGTCTATATTTTTCCTTGATATTAGAATCAATAAGGGTTCTATAGCCTTTAGAATCACTAAAATTCAATTTTTCTTGAATTAGTTATGATTTTCCAAAGTTGAGAAGAAAATCTGCTAGAAATTGCTAAAATCCAAAATTGTTGGAAATTAAATTAATAATTAAATATCATATAATATATGATATTAAAGATCATCATCCTCCTTTCTCCAGCCCATTTTCATGCACACAGTAGTTGAACTAGAGAGAAAAGCGTTGAGAGCTCTTAGAGAGAGAAGGAGAAGAGATCTTGTAGATAAGCCGTTTTCTCTGATGATTTAGCTCCTAATATGTATAACTCTAATCCTAAGCTACTCCTCTATGTTCTTTAAGGTTGTGAAGCTCAATTTCTGTGTTAGGACAGCTAGGGTTTTCGTCCACCTTGAGGAAAAGCCAAGGGGAGCTTAGGGTAACTTCTAAACTCTCGTATATTGACTATTCTGGCTGTTGTGGAAAATCCCTCATCTAAGAGATGGGGTGTTCAGAAAATCAGTTCAAAAACATTATTCATTTGGTCTCACATTTACTTCCGTATATAATTACCTGTGTAGTTATATCACATAATAAATATCAGAATGTATAACCAAAATCCCTACAACCCTAGGTTACTTGTATATATACAATGGGTTTAAAGTTTCCCAAACATGGGGATTACATATCCAAAAGATCCATATTTATAATCATATACATACAATAACCGCAAAATCCAAAATCTAAAACAGATAATCAACAATCCAAAATCTAATATGTCCCTTCTAGTCCTAACCACTCCTGGTTGGCCGCTTCCCTTTTTAGCCACTTGCCCTGTCTGAAATGTTAGTCATTTAGAAAGAGTGAGATTCTTAAGAATCCTAGTAGTAACAAATCAATCATACAATATATAAACACAAGGCATGTATGTTCATTTTAGCAACAACACTATGAGTCATGGCTCGAGCCATAACCGACAGCACTCACGGCTGTATTACAATGCACTATGCCCGCTTTCGCGATAATCATAATGGTAGCTTTCATTGTAAACACTATGCCAGCGTTCACTGTAATCACTATACCAGCTTTTACTGTAATCACTATGCCCGCTTCCACGGTAATCACTATGCAGCAGCATCACAAGGCACAAAGCATCACAAAGCTCTACAAAGCATCTCTAGGCACAACATATCACAAGGCACAAAGCTCCACAAAGCATCTCAAAGCAGCAGCAACAACACAC
Organism: Inga leiocalycina; assembly: GCA_963242795.1. Classification (NCBI taxonomy): domain Eukaryota; kingdom Viridiplantae; phylum Streptophyta; class Magnoliopsida; order Fabales; family Fabaceae; genus Inga; species Inga leiocalycina. The sequence continues at coordinate 48,530,242 of OY725324.1, forward strand.
AATACATGATAGGCAAATATACAATACATTTACACAAAGTATAAGAGAGAAGTCACTACCTGTATCTTTCCTGACGTTCTTCGGCACAGTGGGCTCACAAGTCTGACAGATATCAAATCCTATACCAATTTAGGGACAATTGATTAATCTCTTTCCCAAATACTTATTTACATAATACTTCAAGTTGGTTATCATTTAGGACTCTTTAGGTGGCTAATAGAGGCCTAAACATATGCCTAAAGGGTTGGAAGAAACTACCCTGAAGACCCCTTTTTCGAAAGGCAAAACATTGATTTTTGGCTGGCTCACTTGAGTGAAGATGACCTCACTCGAGTGATCAGAGACTCGTACCCGAGTGAGAATGGCTCTCACTCGTGAGTGTTTGACAGTGAGCAGCTACTTCGGCCAGAAAGTGCTCACATTACTCAAGCATAAGGCTTTGCACTCGGGTGATGACTTCAAATCCACTCGAGTCCTCGAAAGTGCAACACAAAGAGTGACAACCCGAGAGCACATGCAACATCAGAGGGACAAGCTCACTCGAGCACCACCCTTGGCACTCAGGTGAGGAGCTCGCACTTACGAGTGTTAGAACACACTCTTAAACATCAACCAGTGAGTGACAACCCGAGAACAACCCTAACTAAGAACTCACACCATCACTCAAGTGATCCCATGCTCACTCGAGTAATCACCAACATCACTCGAGGTAAAGGAAGTGCACTCGAGCTTTACTCATAAAACTCAGGCAAAACGCAAAGAACAAAGGGAAGATACATGCAGCACTCGAGTGAGATCCTCCCTCACTCGAGTGATGCTATCAGATTGCTAAAATCGTAGCAAGTGATAGAAATTCCCAGATTGGTCAAAATTAATCCCAATGGTTCCCAAACTCTACACAAAGCTCATACATACTTAACAATGCCTAAGGAACATATTGGTAACTTCCAAAACACTCAAATACCATTTTAAACATAATCTAACTCCTTGGGTCTCAATAACACACAAAACACCCAATTCCAATCAACACACTTCCTAACTTCACAACTATAACCAACATTCAAATAACTTCACAATGAACTAATCCCAATATCATCCACTATGAAATTCATACATTCCAAAATAAGCATAAAACCAGGGCAATATCCAGATTTTCTCAAACTTATCCAAAAAATCACTATAAATATATCAAAAAGCATAAAATCCTTACCTATTCACTTTGCCAAAGTCATAATCTTGATTCTCAAACTTTCAAATTGTTTCAACACACTAACCACCACCTTTCAAAATTCTGAAATCACCATAATGGAGCTCTTAACACTATGAACAAGTTTAAGGAAGAGGATTTGTGCATAAGAGGATCATTACCTACCTAAAATCAAAGCTTTCTTTTTCTCTTTCCACCTTCAAGGTTGTTGGAAATGGGAGAAGGATGAGAGAGATGATGAGAAATGGAGATGATGATGATGAAGTGTGTTTCTCTTCCCTTGCCCATACTTCCCTACCGAATAGAAGAGAGAAAAGAGAGAAAAGTGGATATTTGTCTTTTGTGCCATATCCATTGGTCCACACAATGCCACATGTCAACCTCTTCTCACTTCCACCATGAGCTCACACAAATGCAAAGATACGATTCCGACCCGTGGTCAATAAATCTCAACGATTGATCTTTAATCACCAATGAGTTTCCTCTTTGGTAACTAACCAATTAGTCGGTATATTTCCAATTTTACCATTTTGCCCCTGGTTTCACTATGATTATTAAATCATCACCATGAACATTTATATCAACTTCACATCACATTTATCCAAAAGTGTTTAATTACACTAATTACAATCAATATCAGAGTTATTAGCCCTTAATCCCAAATTGGGTTATTACACCTTGGGCCGAGACCCAAGCGTTCGGCCTGACCTAAATGTGTTTTTGCTAGAAAGGTCTTTATAAGGTGATAATAATCAAAGGGATTTTAGAGGAAATAATAAAGATTGTGAGTTTATTCCATTTGGAGTTGGAAGAAGGATGTGCCCAGGTATTCCATTTGCTTATAGGGTTGCTCATACTGTACTGGCCTTGCTTCTTCAGCACTTTGATTGGAAGGTTGAAGGTGGGCTGAATCATGAGGATATAGACATGGAGGAAGCATTTGGGATTACCTTACAGAAAATCAACAGTCTTAGGAATATTCCTACTCCCATAAAATTAGAGTAGTTGAGGGAATTGAGGTTCAGAATGGGAGGGTTTTGAATTTTAAGAAGGAGATGCAGTTATATTATTGAGTATATTTTGGCATTTATACATGCCTTATAGCATATGGTGATATAATAAATGTTATTTGGAGTATTTTTGTTTTTGGTTAGTTATATGGAAATTGAACTTTTACTTTCATTGTAGGGTTAAAGTGCAAATCTTCCAATAAACTATTCCATCATGTGCACTGTTCACCGTCTAGTGTAAACCGCAAGCGTGCAAGTCGCAAGTAGTATGAAAAAATCATTCCCATAAAGACTAAGGCAAAAATAAGTTAATTATCACAATTATGCTCTCAATTAGGTTAAATAAAACATTTTTTTATGGTTTGTAACTCAAAATTCAATTATTTTAAAATGAGAATATTATGAGAAAAAATAAAATTGAAACTTTGACTTCAACACAAATGGAGTCAGGGGTATCTCTCCCCTTGGCATTTCATGAAAGTAAACTTAATTGATTCCCTCTCAACTAGCAATTAAATAACTGTGTTTCTCTAAGGTCTCAAAAAGCATTTGTCATTTGATACTGCTCTCTTAAGTCAAAATTAAATGTCTTACTCTTTTCATTAAAATGCATAATCTCCTACGATAATTAATCAAAATCCATTTTAAGCACTAACCTTATTTTGAAAATGCAATGTTAGTAAATATGTTTCTATTTTACCAACAAATCATCCATCCAACAACTGAATTTCAAGTTAAGCATGAATTTATCTAAGTTCTTTATCCAAAAAAGCTTTCTCCAGTCAAATCTCGATAAACAAAACAGTCCGAATGGTGGCCATAGTACTATAAGAAACATTAAGCATAATAAGATAAATTTAACACATGCATAACATTAAATGCTAAAAGAGGGGAATCACTTCAAAAAAAAATGTCAATTAAAACTGGAATTTCGTCACTCTTTTGACTTAGCAAGGGAATTCTATCACTAATTAATTAGTGACAGTATATTTGATAATGGAATCAAACAATTCTGTCGCTAAATTATGTCACCAATCCACTATTTTTTTGTTGTGAATAATCGAGTCTCAATCCATACCAAGGGTCAAAATAATCCTAGAGCAAGCTGTTTAGTAATTCATAATTGAAACAGAACAAGAATTGCGTGTGTGCGTGTGTGTGTAATATCCATGTCAATATCAAAAATATAAGAAAAGTAAGGGAAGAGAAGGGTACATAAAAAAACCAAAGAAAAAGACTTAAATCTCTTCAATACTCCAATCCTAACCTCCAAGATATTCAAAATCCCAAACCCTAGCGCCACGTTACTCCTAAAACTTGTTTTCCAGCCGCTCTCTCATTTCCTTGGTTGAAGAAAGTGCCATGAATCTTGAAAGTCGAGCTTACTAGATCATTTTAACATCAGAAAATGAAACTGTGATTTTTGAGTTCTATCAGGGTACCATGGCACTCCTATTGTTGTGTCGTGGCACTAAAAACATTTATTTTTTCATTGCGTAGAGTGAAGTGGAACTTCCACTTTGGTGTTGGCACCCAAGACACTACTTTCTTTTCTTACAAAAGTATCACAACATTTAGAACATATGCCTTGGCAACAGTAGATCTTCTCAACTTGACTTCCACATTCATTAAGTCCTTTCTTTCTTGCTTAGAGTATTCATGATTACCTACCACAAATATACACTTTTGAGTGGAAAACTTTCTTGCTTCAATTTATAACATTTCTACATCATTTTCTTAATAATATTAACATTATACCCATTTAATGCCTTTGGTTAATTTCAATTCTCATCACAAATTCATGAAAACACTTTTACTTTTGCATTTATGACTTCCCCAAATATACCCAAACCATACTTCAAATTTCATAAAAATAGAAAGTCATCATGCACCTGACATCATGAAGTTTTATTTGGTGCAAAAGTACACATAGAGTTTTCAAAATTGAGCAAATATGTCATGGCCATAAAACAAACATTGATCATTAAGCAAAGATACCAGTCAAGAAAATTGTGCAAAAATATACATGGAATTTATAAATTTTATTTTCTCTGCTTTTTTTTTCAGCGTTACTACAAGCATGGGTTGCAAGTAGTATAAAAATATCATTCCCTCAAAGACTATGGTGAAACAAGCTAATTAATTTAATTGTACTCTCAATTAAGTTGAGTAAAGTCATTTGCAATGTTTAAGTTTAAATAAGAAACTGAAATAAACCAAGTAGAAAGGTGCCATGAAATCTAAAATGTTTCTTAACTTCAATAGATTATACTAGGTCAGTAGATATATCCATATCTATCAACAATCTCTCTATTTAAAACATAAAAATGAAGTCTAGCATGATTCCACCCAAGTTCTACAATCAAATTGACTCTCTCAAGCTTTACTCGATTGAACAAATATAACTAAGTGGTGATCAAAACAAAGCAGCATTAAATACAAAGTGAAATCAATATATATTATCATTAATAATCAAAATCAAGGCAACTCAATAGAATCCATCCATACAATGGATTAAATTAATCCTAAAATGAAAGTTTAGCTACACATAGTCTGACATGAAGAAAAGCTATCTACAACAACACCCATATTAGAATTTAAGTGAGAAAGAGAAGAAAAAAAGAAAGAACCAATGGAAACCTCTAAAATTTCTTCAAGAATCTTCTTCAGTGCTTCCAAACTTCTCTAAGTACCCTCCTCCAAGGTTCTAACTTTCATCCCTCAAGCTCCAAAATTCCAGGATAAATGTTATCTGGTGTTCTTCTAGGCTAAAATCCATTTTTCCATGTCATTTTATGAAACACATATTATCACTCTTGCGTTGTTTGTTTTGGTGAGCATGTCATTTGCCTTGGCGAATGACACAGAGAAGGGATTCTTAATGTGACTTCGTTCATTGCAGCGAATGTATCCTTCGCCTTGGTGAATGACACGAAGTTGATACTTCTTCAAGTTGCTTTACTCTCTCTGGCAAATGTGTTGCTTGCCTAGGCTAGTGACACAGAGAGCTTCTTCTAATTTTTGGCTCTGTTCGCTTTGGGGAACATGTTGCTGGCTGGGGCGAACAACATAGCCAAGTTCTTCTCTTTTTTAGCTTCCAAGCACTTTTTAATGTACATCTAGCTCAGCCTAATTCTTCCAACTTCACGAGGTCCTTCAAGCTCTTCCAAAACTTATCCTAGTCCTCTTGTACAAGAGAGGATTTTATGAGTTCTCAATAACTACATGAGTCACAAAATAAATATTTAAAACAGGAGCTTTTATGAATTTGATTTGAAAGTATCAATGAACATTTTCCTTTGTGTGAGTTTATTATATGCACAATTTAAGTTTAAAAATAAGTAAAAGAATTGAAAAATGTGCTAGAATATTATAAATTTCTAAAAGTTCTCACTAAAATGGTACAAAAATGTCACGGCCATTTAGTCAACCAATATTAACCATCTAACAAATAGCCTCCACAGGTGTTGCCATATATTTTCACTCCCTACAGCCTTGTTTGCCACTGCGGGGTCTTCTACTAGACAATAATTATAATAATTAACTATTGAATAGTGGGTTGTTGTATGATGGTTGTGGAGAGAGATCCTTGGCGATATAATCATCATAACTAACGATGTTAGGAGATATCATAACTACTGGATGCAAGCAATATGGTATACTAGAAAATGAATAATAAGAATTAAATACATAATATTTATAATAATTAGTTTTCACGTATATTATAAAAGAAATCGACGTAAAAACATTATTTTATTTGAAATTGAATTTTCTTGAAACAACTATAATTTTCTACTTCGGTTCCTCATTCTACGTTAACGTTGCTTTCATCTTCAACCGACATAGAATATGTTAAATTCATTACAAAAATGCCACCACATCTTTTACGTTGATTTTTTGTTTAACCGACATAAATAAGCAGCACAGAAAGTGCTTTTTTGTTTAGTAGTAAGAGTTGATAGTAGCAATTTACATGTCACAGTTTATTTACACATAATCAAAGGGTTAAATATGTAACATCCCAATTTTTAATATCGAGGTTTGGACTTAATTAAGAAATGACTATTGATGAAATTGAGCTATTAAGTAGTGGCATTTGGATGTTTGACGCTCAGAAGCTCAAAAGATGATAATTGGAAGTCATATATTTAGACTTTATGAACACTTTGGAATTTGGGAATTTTCAAGGATTAAATGATAATATTTTTGAGTAATTCTTTTTGCACACACTATAGTAAATTAAAGATTCTTACTTAATTACATTCAATAAATTTTTAGAATCACTTTAAATGTACAGTTCAATATTTCAAGTATCTATACACACACACACACACATGTATAAGAAAAAGTAAATGTCTATAGCATGCTTTGTTTGTCAAAACATATTTGTAAGAATCTTTCAATTATAAAGGTATTCTAAAAAATAAGAACGAGAAATAAAATTTAATCACTATAATATTTTCAAAGCGCGTATGTGTATACATGTTCTCATTTATAATCTCATTTCAAGATCAGTGACTTAACCCAATTTATCCTCATCTACGAACATCAATATTGAAGTTATGAAATGTGAGGAGAAGTCAAGAAAAGAAAGAAATTATTGAGTTAGACTATTGACAATGATCAAGAAGAAGATGAAGAAGAAAGATATTGAAGATATTAGTCAAAGAAAAGCAATGCGTTATCAAAAAGGATTGTAGAGATTAATCAAGAAGAAGGAGGAGAAATTGAAGAAAGGAGAACTTTCAAGATATAAGGAGAATATCAAGATTCTTTGATATTATGAAGGTCTCCATGCTCAAGTGGAGGTTAGAATGGGTCAATTCAAAGTTAAAATGACTCAAATGAAAGTTATATCAACTTCACTCGAGTGATCACTTGAGTGGCACCTTCGGAGATGAATTTTTTATGATCACTCAAGTGAGCACTTGAGTGATACATATTCTATTATGGGGGAGTGACCCCTAAAGGATCGAAAGAATAAGGGAGAAGAAGAGAGCATGAGAAGTAAGGATTGACACGGAGGCTAAGACATCCCTACTTCCCCTTTAGCTAGGTTCTGGTACCAACTTGATATCAGTGTTTTCCAAAAGATATGTCAAAATTTATGAAGTTAGTATGAATATTACTGGATAAGTATGCTCTGTGGTCGCAACCTTGGTTGATCTTCCGCATAAGAAAAATGTTAATATAAAACTAAGTTTCTATTCAATATTGTTATTATAGTTTCTATTCAATATTGTTATTATCTGATAGCACGTAAGCTAGGTGTTTTGCAATACTATATGGACTTCATTCGTTTTTCAAGGCTATGACTAGTAAGACCCGTGAGTTAAAGGGCAATTATGTCGATAGTCAGCTTGAATGTTCATATAAGATTATGCTTCACTGTTTCAAAACATTCACTAAGTGATAACAATATTTGCAAATCTTTATCTTTATAAGAACATACACTACTACAAAAAAGTTAATAAAAGGCATTAATATTTAGGAATACTATGGCACCTACCAAATACCATAGCTTTCAACACCGTAAAAGCAAGCTATGGTGCTTCTTGAATTTTTGAAAATGTCATAGCTTACATTTTATTTAATTTTAAATGGTACCTCCTTCGGTGCTTCATAAGCGCAGGAGGAAGTTCCTTCAATGCTTGCTCTTAGAGTGCCGGAGGAAGTCTCGTCTAGGGAGGGGATGACGCCTCCTACGCGCTTAATATTAAAGTGTCGGAGGAGGCCAACGGTGCTTTATCTTGAAACGCCGGAGGAGGCTATAGCCTCCAGTGGCACTTCAAGATAAAGTGTTGTAGGAGATATATCTCCTGCAACACTTCTCTACACAAGCGCCGTAGGAGGTGAATTTTTTTTTTGTTATATTATTTTTCGTAATTATTTTTTGTTCTTGAACACAATTTATCAAATCCATAGCAATTCAAATCGAGAGGAAAAAAGAAGCCAAACAAAATGAAATAAACAAAGCAAAACAAAATGAAACAACACATAACTGATTCATAAAACAAGTATTAATTGTATGTATTGAATTACAACATAATAACAAATTGTAATGTACAACTACTTTATAGAATAAACAACACATACAAGAATAGGCAAGAAACAACCTAACACATGTACCTTGCTAATTGCCTGACCATATATTCACACCATTCCTCAATGATTTCATCCATTTGTTGGTTAGTCAATTGGTCACAACGTTGATTTTCATAATACTACATCAAATTCATGCACAGAACAAATTGAAATAATTAAAAATCAATTAACTTAGACACTTGTCACTTAAATTTAATACGCAATATAAACTGCAAGTAAAAGAATTGAACTTACTTTTGTAGGGATATAATTTAGATCATGATGAGTAAATACATCTTTCATAAATTTTATAATATAACAACCACAATCATTGTCATTTGGTTAGAATGGGCACTGCAACAATACAAAGAAATAGTAAAATCAATTTTTGAAGAAAAATTTTTAAATGACAAATTTGAGTAAATTCATATATAAGCATTGCAATCTTCCTTCAGATATAGGCTTTAATTGGGTCTCTATATGTAGAATAGCTCAATCCAACGTTGCTTTGGTAAGCGGTCAATGTACTTACAAAAACAAGTAGTGACTAATTGATTTTGGTTATTCAATAATCACACAAGCAAATATTTACACACACACACACACACCCATACACTTATTGATTATAAACATCATATTAGGCCAGTTCTCTGGATAACCAGCCACTAGAGGATCCACATAATAGATACGAGAACCTTTAGTGAACGTATGATGGATAACAAGCAAAATCCAACGTAACGTAAAATATTTTGAAAATTTTGCTTCTACAACAATCTTATGGTAAAAGTGAAAGAATAAAAAAACATACGCTATTAAAATATTGTCACAAATTACTTACCTCGGATTATATGGCAAAATAAAGAATGTATTTGGGGTTGCTCTCTGCATGAAGATGTTCTTAAGATCGTTAGATTGTCCTTCCAAATGACTCCCCCTTTGCTGGCCAAAGAGGTGTGGGTTGACAAATACAAATCTATTCAAGCAGTGCAGTGAAACCCGAATCACTCAATCCATATATTGCTTTAAAGTTGTACAATTTTAACACTGCTAGCAATCTTGTGTATTTAGTACTATCAACATATAATGGTTTCTTTGCATCACTTTTCAACTCCTCAAATTCTTGAGGACAGTCATGAAGCACCCCTTCGATCGCATTTAGCATTTCTTGAAGACCATCATCTTCATCATCACACATGCTTCAATCAAACCCATTTGAAGGACTGGTCATGGTATTCACCCGATCACTACGTGCAACATTTGTCTTACCATGCCTTGTCTATCGTGTATATGATTGATCAATTTCATGACACAATAAATGATCTAGCAAGTCAAGTGAACTAATCTGCTTTCCATAACAACAAGATAAGCAAGGACACATGATTTTGTTTGGATCATTTGTATGTTCGCTTGCAAATCTAATAAACTCTTTTACCCCATCTATATATTCCCTTGAGCATCGATCAGATGTCATCCATTTTCAATTCATCTATACCTTAAACATATTTTTAAAACTGGTTAGTTGCTTGCTTCTTGTGGTTACTAATTACTTTTATGTTCTGCCATTTATTTTTTTAAAAAAACCAGCATCATAACGTCCTCAAATTTTAAGTTTTCCAAGTATTAAATCAACCAATTAATCAACCAATCTATTAAGTCCAATCAAATACACAAAATCTAAGAGAATAGAATAATGGCAAAGCAGCATATGAAACTGTGGATAAATTGCACAAATTTGGCAACAATTTTGACAATAATTTCCGCATCAACAATAAAAAAACATAATAAAGACAATAGTTGCTAATTACGTGATAATAAGAAAATTGCTTGCCTCTTGCAATTTTGATAATAAAGATAATAAAAAAACATAATTTCTGTACCAACAATTTTGACAATAATCGCTTGCCTCTTGCATTTATTAATTACTTTTGTGTAGTTCTGCCATTTATTTTTTAAAACAATCGGCAACATAACATCATTTTAAGTTTTCAAAGTATTAAACCAGTCAATTAATCAACCAATCTATCGAGTACAATTGAATACACAAAATCTACCAGAATAGAATAATGGCAAAGCAGCATGTGAAAACTATGAATAAATTGCACAATTTTAGCAACAATTTTCTGCATCAACAATAAAATAAAACATAAAGACTTACAAGCCAGAAACTTCTATAGGTTGAGACAGGGAGCAAAGACAGATGGGAGATCAAGCTTTAAGAAGACAGTTTAAACATCAAATAAAAACCTGAAAAAAAATCATGAGTACACATAAGATTTATGACAGAATTTAACCCAAAAAAAATGTACGGTCTTAAACATATATTTCAAAAAAAAACTTATAAGCTGGGCGAAACTTCTAGCAGGAGGTTCAGACAAAGCAAAGAACTGTGGTGCGGTGACTAAAAAGTTTTGGAGAAATGCACACGAGGAGACAAGAAAATCAAATAGTGGGGACCAACGACGCTTCTAATTCCCACCGTCAAAGAGAGGAGGGAGTGGGAACAATGGATAAGGAAAGGTAGAGTGGGACCGAACGAAGATAATTTGCTGGACCAATTAGTTTTGGGAAATGGAGAGCTGAAGGAAGCATGAGAAAGACGATAATGGCAGGGAAAATGGCGTGATCTGAAAATTTATATCACCTTGTATGGCGCTTTCTTTTAAATTGTTGTTCAAAGTGTAACTTTGTACAACACTTAAAGTGAAAGCACTGGGTAAGGCATATCAAAGCTCTGGCACTTCATTTAAAAGCGCCATTGCATCATTATAAAATAAAAAATTATCCAATACTTTTCCAAACGTGTAATATAAAGTAAGTTTGCCCAATAAATATTGATGTAAAATAAGACATATGAATAGTGACATTACATTATTATTATTATTATTATTATTATAACAACAACATCAACTTAACAACATCAACTTAACAGCATAAGACAAATATAATGAATAGTGATAAAGACAACTTATTCACGTGAAAGTGAAGAAATGAATTATTCACATAAAAGTGAAGAAATGAAAATACATATATATAACCGAACAGTGAAATTATCAAAGTTACATTCTTGACTTCTTGTTATTAAATAAAAGATAAAAAAGAAAATAAGTTAAAAAAAAATCTAAAACCCCCAATAATGAAATATTGCTAAGGGAAATCATTGGCAAATTAATTGGAAGAAAACATACCAAAATTACCATATAAATTAAATGAGGAAGGAAGGTAAAGAAGCCTGCCTTAATCAACTTCAAACTTTTCGGTGGAGCTTATGGAGCGCCTTAATAAAAAAGGAATGAAGTTGATGATGAAGCTCGCCTTCTTTGGTCTCTCAATTAACTCAGTCTGATCTCTCGCTCTCTTCTTACTTAGCTCGATCTAAACTCCCTATATATAATATACAAGTCCAAAGTATATGGTTGCCTTGTTCCCTCATGTGATTGCCTCAAAAGGTTGCAAAGCAGAAAGAAACAACAAGAGGGAATAAAAGAAGGGCCCTTGGCCGGCACTCGTAATTGAGGCGCCGGCCAAGGTGTGCAGGGCCCTTAGCCGACGTTCTTAATTGAGGCTCCGGCCAAGGCCAGCACCTTAGCCAACGCTCCATATTGGAGCGCCAGCCAAGGTGCGTATAACCTTAGCCAACGCTCTACTTATGAGTGCCGACTAAGGGCCCCCTACTGACACCTTGGTCGGCACCTTCCAATAAAGGCGCCGACTAAGCCCTTTTTTTCCAAAAGGTAGCTTTTTTTTCTTTTTTCCAAAAGGTAGTTTGTTTTCCCCCCTAAAAGGTGGCACTTCAACCAATGTTCCTTATACATGGACTATTATCCTTCTCATTCAATTCTATTTTTTGAGTTAAATGTAATAATGTCTTGAAACTTGATCTCTTTTGACTTACTACGTTACGTCATGAGATTCTGAACAAAACCTTATCCGGCACTTTATTTTTAAGCGCCGGATACGGTTTTTTTCTAATAAAAAAATGTTCAAAAAATGGTTACATCTACGATGCTTTCTTGAGAAGTGCCGTAGCTTGGGCTTTCATTTTTAAAAGAAAAATAAATGTTTTGTATGGTGCTTGTCTAAGAAAGTGCCGCACAAGCCTAATACTAAGCTTTGATGCTTTTATTAGGAAGCGCTGTAACTTCTGAACATTGTTCTAAAAAAAACTATTATCTATGACGCTCCTTCAAAGAAGCGCCAAAAAAGGGGAGCCGTTATTTCCCTCTTTTGTAGTAGTGATACATAGTAATATTTATAATAACTCCATAAATAACCTAGAAATATTATTGAATCTAGTACAATCCTATGAAACCATACAATAATGATATCAGTGTAAGGGAGTAAGTTTTAATTATGTTTAGGTCTTTCTCTTTCCGCTCCAACTCCTCTCATTCTTCTTCTACTCCTTCATCTTCAAATTCTGGTATTGCACCAAACAAAATTGTAGGAAATCCTTCCTCAAAAAATAATATTTTCAACAATGAAATCCATTTTGAAGATATTGACCAAAATTCAGTGATTGGACTATTCCAAACATTGACAAAAATGATTTATATAAACCAGATAATAAATTCTTTAAATATTTTGATTATATAATTAGAATGGTTGAAGAAATGATTCCTCTGGGATTAAAAAAAACTGATATACCTTTTTTATCAGAAAAATAAATATTAAAACACCAACAGAAATATAAATTTTTACACATCGGATGTGTCCAAATTGCAATAAAAACCACTAGTTAAAGCTGGTCTAGATGTCTCCACCTTAGTTTGTGTTAGAGATGGTAAACATGAAATCTTTTTTGAATCTATTTTTGGGATGGTTAAAGTGGGTTTCCTTACAGACCAATCTACTTCAATTGTTTTCCCAACATAATAGCTTCACTTCATGATGATCCTATTCTGGACATTCTTAGGTTAAGTCTTAAATTACACTAGTTTAACATGAAACCTGGTGTATGACCCATAGCTTTAATCTATAGGGTTCAATATAAAGTGATGAATTCATGCACTTAAAATGTCAAAATGTTTGACCAAGGTAAACAAACTAGTTTGCTCCTAACAAATGCTACAAAAGCAAATGTTACAGTTCCAAAAACAATAAATTGGGAAGATGTGACCCTTCTTGATGATTGGGATTTAATTAAAATTGCTCCTGCTATCCCTAAACTTGTACCTGATTATTATAGAATTAGGAAAAATGAAAATGGGGATGTTAGAATCACTTTTGATTGGAGACTATCATTTAGTACTTCTAAGACTCCTTCAATTCAGGAAAGTTATAAGACAGCTCTAAACCAACCTTCTAGACATTCTTGTAGTTTTTCTTTAAAGAACCTGTAATTTCACTTTCTGTTTTGCAGGGTCTAGATAAATTAGCCAGTGTCGTAAGACCTATCTACCAAAATCCAGAAGATGTAGAAGTCGAAACCCAAACTTGTCAATCTCCAACATATTCTGATATGACAGGTGTCATAGAGGAACAATTTCAGTTAGATGAAAAACTTCTACTAAAAGATTTTTATTCTGACCAAAACAAAGAAAGACTAGAATGGTTTTTCAAAAAATAGGGTATAAAGGATTATCCTTTCAAGCCAATCGAAGGGGTTAACGCCTCTTGGATTTTGAAAAATAAAGACAGAGTTGAATTTGATCTTCCACCCAAACAATCTTATCAAATTTCTGGTATAAAAATTGGTGAAGCTCCTGTCATAGCTTCTCCTTTTAAAATCAAAGATCCTAAAACGGATACAAATTCAAAAGATATTCAAAATATCATTGAATAAAATAACTATACAAATTCTTATCTTCAAACTTTAGGAGAACAGATCCTAAAAAAGAAGACAATTGTTGCTAAAACTAGTGAAACCCCTTCCTCTAATTCCATTAGCAAACAACTAATCTTTAAACCTTACTCTATCCTTACAAATGTAGCGAGTAATCTTAGAAAAGGAAATTTCCAAGCAAGAATTGAAGAAGAATTAAGGAAAATAACTATTCAAGATACTCATCCTCTGAAATCCTCTTCTTCAATTTCAAAATTAACAACAGATGTTTTAAAAGATAATCAAACTAGTTCTAGTGAAGATTGTCCTAAAACCAAAAAAAAAATTTGAAAACATAAATAAGAGAAATCCAATAAAATTATATTACCCTAGAGCTACTCCTCTGGATATAGTTCTAGAAGAAAAGATACTGTCTTAAAACAGTTTATTGCGAACAACATTTATGTTTGGAACATAGATGGTAAATCTGAAACAAATATTTTGGAAATTCTCCAACAAATGACTATGGTCAGTAATGCCTATGCTATATATAATAACTGCCAAGAGGAGGAAGTTGTTCATATATTGATCTTTGGCTTTACCATCTCACTCAAGAACAAAAAACCCAAATATTGCAAGCAGTAAAAACCACTCAAGATGGAATAATAATCACCAATGATGGTGTTCCAATGTCAGATTTTGTTAATTGCCTTATAGTTAACATAATCGAACACTTCATTGGGAATCCTTCCCTTAGGAGAGATAAATCTGTAGACCTTCTATACAATTTAAGATGTAAAACCCTATCAAACTTTAGATGGTATAGGGATAATTTCCTTACCAGAGTTTATACCAAAGAAGATGGAAACCATCCAATTTGGAAAGAAAAATTTCTAGCTAGTCTTCCTAGTTCATTAGGAGATATGGTTAGAGAGAAAAATAGAAATCAAACTAGTAATGGTCAGATCATTACAAAAATTTAACCTATGGACAACTTATCGCAATTGTCCATGGTCAGATCATTACAAAAAGTTAACATATGATCAGCTTATCGCAATTGTCCAAAAAACTGCTTTAAAACTTTGTCAAGAAGATAGAATCCAACATCAACTTGCCAAAGAAAAGGCTACAAATAGGAAAGATCTGGGATCTTCCTGTGAACAATTTGTTTTTCCTGTCTATACAAAGTTTAAAAAACTTAAACACAAACATGAAGACAAAGATTACGAGGTTAAAAGATATTATAAAAAATATCATAAAAAGCCTTGGAAAAAACCCAGGACTAATTAACCTAGGAAATTAAAAAATGAATTTAAATTCAGAACTCTGATGGATCTACCCAAAGGAAAAATTGTTTGTTTTCCAAGTGGTAAAGAAGGCCACATGGCAAAATATTGTAGGCTTAATAGAAAAATTAATGCCTTATAACTTGAAGAATCAACCCTTCAACAATTAAACAATCTTTTGATTGAAACCTCTTCTGAGAAAGAATATGAAGTATCCTCTTCTGATGAAGTTAATGAACTTCAACAAGATGATATTTCATCTTCACCTAATGAAGACAATTTTTAGATAAATTTTTTTGAAAATATTGCTGAGAGCTCTAAGCTTGATGACCTAATCAAGGATTCGGTATTAACTGATTCCAAGAAAGACATTTTCCAAATAAATGTTATTATATTGAAGAAGATTTGGTTTTTGAAATCATTAACTCTCTCCCGAGTAATGAAGAAAAGATCAAATTTTTTAATAAACGTAGAGAAGGTTCGGACTCCTCTTCAAAACCAATTCAAAAATCTTGGCAAAATTCTTTGCAAACAAAATATGTTTTTTCCAAAATAATAAAAAGATTTCAGAAGAATCCTAAACTTGTTTCAATTCTTGACCTTCAGAATGAAATAAACAATTTAAAAGAAGAGATAAGAAATTTGAAAAATACTTAGGATTTCTATTCTCTTATTTTAAATTAGATACAAGAAGAAAACCTTGATAAAGAAAAGAAAGAAATTGAAGAGGTTAGTCATCCGGATGAAAAGGATCAAGAAGCTACAGAGTCTTTCTTGAATCTTATATCAAGAATTTCAATCCAAAAATGGCATGTCCCAGTCAAAATTATTGTTGTTAATACTTTCATATTAGAAACAATAGCTTTGTTTGATACTGGAGTAGCCTTAAGTTGTATCAGAGAAGGTCTGATTCCAACAAAATTTTATGAAAAAACCACAGAAAAATCTCTGCAGAGCAAACAAATTACCACTAGATATTAGCTATAAGCTTTTAAATGCAGTAGTTGAAAATAATGCTCTGAAATAAAAACTCTCTTCATTTGCAAAAGTTGTCTCAAGATCTAATTCTTGTCACTCCTTTTATCAACCAATTAATACCTTATCTACCAACAGATGAAGGTATAGAATCCCAAGTAATGGGAAAAAAGGTTTTTTTTAAATTTACTTATCCCCCTTATACAAAATTTGTTAACTCAGTTGAGTATAAGGAAAATCAAATTAACTTTTTAAAAGAAGTTTCTTATAAGGTTATTGAAACCCAATTAGAAAAACCTTTTCTAAAGCAGAAAATCCAAAATATTTTGAAAAATATTCAAGACACAATTTGTTCGGATTTTCCTAATGCATTTTGGTGAAGAAAAAAGCATATAGTCTATCTCCCTTGTGAGAAAGACTTTAACGAAAGAGCTATTCCAACCAAAGCTCGACCTATTCAGATGAACCAAGAACTTTTGGAATATTGCCAAAATGAGATCAAAGATTTGCTCTAAAAAAGGCTTATTCACAAAAGCCAAAGTCCTTGGTCTTGTGCAGCTTTTTATGTCAATAAAAATGCTAAACTTGAATGAGGAACTCCAAGACTTGTAATTAATTACAAGCCTTTAAATCATAATTTGCAATGGATTAGGTATCCTATTCCAAAAAAAAAGATTTTTTAAATCACCTTCATCAGGCCAAAATATTTTCAAAATTTGAGATGAAATCTGGATTTTGGCAAATTCGCGAAAAAGATTGCTACAAAAATGCATTTACTATTCCATTTGGCCAATATGAATGGAATGTAATGCCTTTTGGTTTAAAAAATACACCTTCTGAATTTCAAAAGGTAAAGAATGAAATTTTCTATCCTTACACTAAAGTTATCATTTTTTATATTGATGTGTCTTAGTGTTTTCGGATACAATTGACTTGCATTTCAAATATGTTAGGGTCTTTATAGATATTGCTAGGCATAATGGTCTTGCAGTTTCTAAAACTAAAATCAGTCTTTTTAAGACAAAAATTCGATTTCTTGGTCATCATATATACCAAGGAACTTTTGTTCCATTTGATCAAGCAATCTAGTTTGCCAATAAATTCCAGACCAAATCCTAGACAAAAACCAACTCTAAAGAATCTTGGTTGTTTGAACTACATAGGTGATTTCATTCCAAACCTAAACAATATTAGTAAGCCTCTACATGAGCGTCTTAAGAAAAGTCCTCCTCCATGGACAGATGATCATACTAATGTGGTTATCAAAATCAAATCCCTTGTCCAAAATCTTCCATGTTTGTATCTTCCAAATCCACAAGCATTCAAAATTGTTGAAACAGATGCCTCTGACATAGGTTATGGTGGCATTCTTAAACAAAAAATTGATGGCAAAGAGCATTGCATTGCATTTACTTCAAAACGTTGGAACATGGCTCAACAGAAATATTTCACAATCAAAAAAGAAATTTTAGCAATCGTTTTGTGCATAACAAATTTCAAAGCGATTTATTAAATCAAAAATTTTTAGTCAGAGTTGGCTGCAAATCCGCAAAAGATGTTTTGCAAAAAGATGTTAAAAATTTAGCATCAAAACAGATTTTTGCCCTTTGGAAAGCAATTTTAAGTGTCTTTGATTTTGAAATTGAATTTCTCAATGGATCTTCAAATTCCCTTCTAGATTTTCTAACTAGAGAATTCTTCTAGGGGAAATAAGGTAACCAAAAATGTCAGATGAAGAAAAGAAAAAGAAAGGAAAGGGCAAAGCCCAACAAAAAGATGATCCAGAAAGGATCACAAAAGAAGAAATTAAGTAGCTCAAGGCTGCCATTGAGTTGTCAAAAGGGTCATTCACCCAACAAGCAGGATCATCAATCCACCAAAAAGGATCCTCTTTGAGGTCCAAAATTTTTTAGCAATCCGCTCCCAAAACTTCGGGAATCATAATGGATGCAAAAAAATTATGAATTTCCAATTGAAACACTCTTAGCCTTACAATCTAACCAAGCACCCACCAAATTACCAACCAAAAGTTGGGATGATATAGCCGAAGAAGAAGATTCTAAGGCGTTTGCCTTAGCAATCAAAACCAAATCTAAAGAGGTCACTAAGGCTGGTTTATCTTCAAAAGAACTGACCTTATACTCTCAACCTTTACAAACCACATTTGTGACAAAACCAGAAAATGTTATAAACCTTTTTCACACAGAACCAGGTTTCTGTGATAAAAATCCCAATGCCCTAGCAGCAAAAATATTTCCAAAAGAATTTTTCTTTACTCTAAAATAGTTTAAGAAAAATCAACAATTTTATGAGCTTATTCTTATAGATACTAAATCTACAGAAATAAGACATTTTTGGACCCTGATAATCTGGAAGACAAAAGTGTTTTTGGATATTCGACATTTTGAATCAAAAGGATCTTATCTCCTAGAGATTGGGGTCAAGATTTAAATAAAAGAAAACAATTTTTCTATCAAGTTTAATCCAATTGGTTTCAATTACTGGGACTAATTGGATGCTTGGTATTATATGTTTTGGTACCAAAACCCAAAATTTAGCGATACTTGGCTATTCATGTTTACATATGGCACAAAATACCAATATCCACTATGGTTTAATCAACGGTGGGATTTCTTTGGACCATATCTAGAAATTCTTCCAACCACAACGAAAGTTGGTTTTTACTATTTCAAAAGTCGGGGCAACCTTAGTAAAGATCCCTTCCTAGTAGATCTTCATTATTTTTCAAAATTTGGTTTAGCCTGGGTATTCAAATGGAGCTTCAAATATGGAGTTTCCAAGTACCAAAAATTGTTCCCATGTTACAAAGAACCTCCTCAGTAAAATGGTGGGAAAAATTTCCAAATATCAAAAATGTGTATGAAATGACACTTAAAAAATGGTTTAACCAGAATCCCAAATTCCTGATGGCAGGAGATCATGAATCCAACGTCTTCCTCAACCAAAAGGCAAAAATTCAAGCTTGTTTGGCTTTGGTAACCGATAAGGATAACCTTACCAAATAGCTCCATGAAATCCTTAGGCTTTTTCAGAGTCAATCAGATGAGCCTAAAAGTAGTAGATCGGCCCAATCATCATATAGGTCAAATGATGAAGATCCGACCTAATACTTTGGCCATGATTCAGATGATTAAATCATTAGCCTCAGTGAAGATTGATTCCATGGGTCCTAAAAGGACAGCATCCAATGCAGCTGTCTCAACTTTCGATGAAGATTTGTCACAAAGGTAAGGAATCTTCATTGTTCACAGGACAGACAACGTCCATCAAACTTTTACTATGTCACTTCCATTGTAGCGAATGTGAGCAAAATAATGAATAGTAGCTGTCACATTTTCCTATAAAAGAGGCATCCAACTTCAGTTGTATTCACCCCGAGTTGTGTTAACAATTCAATTCTCTCTCTCCTTCTCCTCTAGGCTGATAAGCCTTGCATGTTTTCTTTCGTTTCTAGTTTTTAAGTTTTTGTTCTTATGTTTTTTCTTTTGTTCTTTGTTTTGTAATTTTATATTTCAATAATATATCTGTTTTCTACTCTCCCCTCTGTTAAATTTTTGCATTTGCATCTGCACCCAAAAGGATCAAAAGAACAAGGGAGAAAAAGAGAGCGTGAGAAGTAAGGACCAACACGGAGTCGTTAGTTCATAATGCATAAATTTAACAGAGGGGAGAGTAGAAAACAGATATATTACTGAAATATAAAATTACAAAACAAAGACTAAAGACAATAATATAAGAACAACAGAAACTTAAAAACTAGAAACAAAAGAAAACATAGAAGGCTTATTAGCCTAGAGGAGGAGGAGAGAGAGAATTGGGCCGTCAACACAACTCAGGGTGAATACAACTAAAGTTGGATGCCTCGTTAGTATTTTGGACATATCTTTTAAACCATATATCCGATTGAGTTGAAACTTGTTTCATATGGAACTTGACTCATAATGTGAAACAATAAGACAAAGATAAGCTCAAATAGTTTTATATGTAAGAGATAGGAATTTTGGAAGTTGACTCTCGAATATGACACCATAATCTAGACAAGCAGTCACTCTTCAGATCATAACTTTCATATGACAATGAGTTTTGGATTGAAACCTGTTGCGTATAAAAATAGACTCCAAATTCAATTTAAAGACATCAAGATCATACTCAAACCATTTTAGAGGAAAGAGGTATGAATTTTAAAAGTTGATGCTTACATTTCATGCGTTGTTCCAGACCAGCAGAGACTCTTTGGATCATAACTTTTAGAAGACAACTTTATTAGAACCTGTTGACACCCAAGAGGGGGTGAATTAGGTGTAAGATAAAAAATTAAGAACTTTAAAAATCTTTTCACATCTTAGTGAAAGCAATAAGTATGAAAGTAGTTATTCAAATAATATATGTTGGAAATATAAGAGTTTAGGGAAGAGAATATGCAAACTGTGATGTATCTTGGTTTAGTCCAGTGAACGATGACCTACATCCAGTCCCTAGCCTCCTCTTAAGATTTCAATCCACTATCTCCCTCAAGTTTAAACCAGATACTTGAGAACTACTACAATCCTATAAATTTAGTCCAGACACTTGTGAAGCCACAACAGTTCTCATACTGAGATAAAAACTCCTCCTTACACACTATATGGATACAATATGTTTCCCACTCAAGATCCCTCAATCTTGAGTAACTCTCACAAAGATAGAATGATCGCAATGAAAGCATAATTCTCTTTATATGAAGTAGATGATAATTAATACTAAAATACATTGTGGGAGTATAATTATAGAGCTTTGGTCGGGTAAGATTCAGAGTATCAGCATATCAATATTGTAGGCATAGGCTCTCTCTTACTTTTGTTTTGAATGATCTTTTATTTATAGTTGATGAAGAGTATTTGGCTATGAGCTTTTTCTTCTCCCTATTGAGAATATGACGTTAGAAGTTCGTTGGAAGTAGCCGTTGAAGTTTCTAACAAGAAGTTGTTTTTTGGTTGTTGAGCTATAATTCGTGTTTAATCACCTATAATCCTCATGTAAACTCAATTAGTGATGATTAGGAAAGTTTAGGAACAAGATAATCAAGATTTAAATGAGATTGAAAGAATATCAAAAAAATCTGAGATGGTGATTCAAAAGTTTCTGATGAATAGTCACTCAAGTGCTTACTTTGTCACTCAAATGTTCAAGTGATCTTGTACTGATAACACTAGTGAATGACTTTGTAGTGATGTTTATGAAAATGAATATCACTTGAGTGCATATTCATTCACTCGAGTGATCTTCCATATGTTCTGTAAGAGTTAAGCCCAATCACTACCAAGTGACTTGTAAGTGATTCATATCACTCGATTGCTTTAGTGATGACTCAAGTGATCTTTACTTAGTATTTTTCATCACTTTCATATCACTTGCAAGTTCCCTATAAGTGATCCTATATCACTCAAGTGATTTCCTCAATCACCTGAAGATCACATCACTTTAGGATTACGTACAAGTGACTCGTAAGTGATTAACATCACTTAAGTGGCCTTGTCGTTATCACGCAAGTGACAAAATGTATCGCTTGAGTGCACAATTCTGTCACTTTAGTGATCTGTTTCATCATATCATAAACTCTCAGATCACTTGCAAGTAACTTGCAAGTGATGCCCATCACTCTAGTGGTTACCCCATCACTTAAGTGATTTAGTCTCTGAAACTTTCACAAGTTCTTATCACCATAAAGTGACTTGTTGAAATTCTGGTAGTAAATTCACATCACTCTAGTGGCACATTCTTCACTCGAGTGCCCTTTTCCTGTTGAGAACATAGATAGTTTGGCATAGAGCTCAACTTCCAGTAGGTGTAACTCTTCTACTGTAACTTTAAATTTGGCAAATGACCTATCGACATAAAGCTTTTTAAGTATACATTTCACTACAACTAGAATCAAACCTAAATACATTGTATTTCAAAAGTTGTGATCCAATTTGTAACATCTGGTCTGAACACAGTGTTGATTTCGAGTACCAACTTTCAAATTTTATATCTCTTTCATCTGACAATATTTGAGCATGGAATTGATGTCCATAAACCATATTTAGAGTCTAATTTCATATGAAATAAGTTTTTCCTCAATCAGATTTGTGGTTAGAGTGATATGAGCAAATTACTAAGCCTATGTCATACTGAATGGAAACAGAGCTAAACAGAGCATGCTGAAATTTGATAATCACTCGAGTGAAACTTCTTTAACTTGAGTAAAACATGTAGAAATCACTGGTAGAGGTGCAACTCAAGTGGTAATGAAGTATAACTAGAGTGAAGTTGATATGACTTTCATATAAGACACTTTAACTTCCAATTAAGCCATTCTAACTTTCATTTGATCATAGAAACCTCTAATATCGAATCTAAGAACTTGAAACTTCATGTTCCCATTATATTTTTCATTTTATTCTTTCTTTAATATCTTCTCTTCTTCTTATTGAATATTCTCCACAATCCTTTTATAACTCCTTACTTTCTTGACCAATGTCTTCGATCTCTTTCTTTTTCCTCCTCTTGATAATCTCATCAATCCAACTCAATAATTTCTTTCTTTTCTTGACTTCTTCTCCCCATATTTGATAACTTCTTTATTCAATAGCTTCTTAATCTTCTTCTTGATCATTCACCATAATCCGATTTGATATATTCTTTCTTTTCTTGACTAATCTGCAATATATTTCACATTAAACATAGTAGTTGGTCAATGTATATGATAAATACATTATCTATATTTGACATCATCAAAACTAATCATATCTAACAAACTTTTAGGTTGATTCTATTTGCTTTATAAAGTCGACTTAAAGAGCTTTCTGGGGCTAGGTCATTTTGCTATATTTGGAGTTAAAATCAAGGGTTAAGGTGCAAAAATGTGATTATTTCAAAAGTGCACCCCAACACAAATGCTTTATTAAGGAGAAAAATTAACTAGGAACTTTCAAAATTGGTGCAAAAGTCACAGTTTCTGTTAATGTCAGAAAACCGCTATTGCTTTTCCTCAAATGTGATGGTTAAAGCCCATGTGTATAATTATATTATTAAAAATGTAATAAATATAAAGATAAAATATATTTACACCACCAATATGCAGCTAAACTTTGTGGGTGAGCCATCAAGGTTTAAGAATTTACAATGGCCTTCGTCATATTGGAGGAGGTATGATGGAGGTGGTGATTAGCTTGTTTGTGAAAGTCGCGGGCTCCTATAGCATGCTTGGGGAGGAGCGATTGGAAGAGAAAGAAAGGATCTTGTTTTATTGTGGTGTAGGTCTCGCTGATTAGCCTCATTTTCCTTTTCCTTCCTTTCCGTTTGATATTGGGTGGATCGATCCAGTGAGGCAAATATAAGGACTGTCGATTCTGATTTTACTTTATTCACCACTCCACAGTCTTCTTCTTCCTCCTCTTAATTCCATCAATTTTCATTTCCCATCTTTGATCTCTCATCGGAGATCTCTATATCTACATCTATTGTATGTAAAAGATTCCACTCTTTTGCATCTGAAAAGCTTCATACTATTTGAGAGATCTTTTTTGATTGAATTGAGAGAAAGCTATATTTTGACCTTCGGCAATAGCATCTAGTTTCGATTGCATTTCAAGTCTTCTTTGTATTGAAAATAGCATCATATTCCACAATCCAAGCCTTTTCTTTGATGATGCTACTAGGTAGCTGTTGGCTTTAAAGGAGACTTCCACCCCCTAACTGCCACGTTTACTTTAGTTAAAGGATGAGTAGATTACACATAGGCTCCAGCTGTCACAGTTAAGGAAAAGTAATGGAGGTTTTTTGACATTAACGGAAACTATGACTTTTGCACTAATTTTGAAAGTTCTTAGTCATTTTTGCTCCTTAAAAAGTATTTGGTGTTGGTGCACTTTTGAAATAATCTCATGTGTTTTTTTCACCTTAACCCTAAAATCAATTATAAGCTCACTCAATTGATAATGTTCTGTAGCATTAATTTCATGACAATCAAGTGATTCAGGAAGTGATCAATGCTTTCTTGACTAGTTCACTCAAGTGATGAATCAATTAGTCATCACTTTCACATCACTCAAGTGATTCTGTAAGTAATCAGTGCTTTTCAAAAAGATCATTTGAGTGAACAAGCATTACCTCACATCACTTGTAGTGATTTTGAGAGTGGTAATGCTTTGGCTCAGAACCCAATTTTAGAAAACTTGATACTCTTTCAAATTCATATAAACCTTGATTATATTGTTGTTAATCTTTTCTAATCATTACTATTAAAGTTTATATGAAGTTTATGTTAGAATATATGTTTTAATAATAACTAAACTTAGAAAGATTTTATGAAAAGATACTCGAGTCACCAGAAGGTAAACATTGACGAAGTGATTATGAAAAGATACTCGATGTCTACAAATTTAGTTATACTTTTTCAAAGTTTGGGCAGAAAATCTGAAAAAATTGCCAAAAATCCAAAAATGAAGAAAATAATGTGATGAAAATTTTGAAATTATGAGATAAATAGGAAAAGCCATTTGGACTGATTGAAGGACCCCCTAAGGCATGTTTTGGGTTGATCAAAAGGGGGAAATATTAGTTACATTCTAATGGCACATTAAGGCACAATTACATGTGGATAAAGTTGATGCCACGAAAGTTAACATTTAGGGCATTTTTGCAATTAATTAAATAACAGGAAATGGGATATTTTAAAGTCAGATTTCCCTTCCTCTTCCCTTCATTTCCATGCCAAGCACAAGTATGAGAGAGAGAGAGAGAGAGCTTCAAGCGATTGTAGAGAGAACGAAGAAGAAGAACTCAAAAGGTAAGTTAAATTCACTTGTGATTTGAGTTCTAATGGGTTTAAAGCTTCCTCTAAGCTTCCCTTCTCTATAATTCATGGTGTTTAGGAAGCAAAAATTTAGGGTTTGTGCAGGCAAGAAATTCGGCCAAGAGAGAAAATCAAGGAGAAAGCAAAGTTGGCTTCAAATACTTGTTGTTGTTGTTAGATTGATTGGTGGTTTTGAGGTTGATTTATGTCATTTGTAAATTTAGGAAAATGCTAAACCCTAGTTGTTATGCTACCCATATTTGGTCTAAATCATGTTTAAAATGTAATTAAGTAGTTAAGCAAGTAATTAGGAGTAGAAAGGAGCAAGGATTTGAGGTTAAAATTCAAAAACCCTGACTTTTCTCAGAGTATTCCCAAGTTTTGGCTAGGTGTAGATGAAGGGATTAGAGATGGATTTTCATGAAATTGATAGTCCCATTATGTTCAGGAAGGAAAATTAGATGGGGTCATTGTTGATCACTTTTCTAGAAAAGCCCTAGAAAGCAAAATGACCAAAACGCCCCTGAAACACTAAGTTAGGGGCTGCCAAGGGCATTTTTGTCTTTTGGCAAAGAATTTGGTAATTCTGAGGCCGAAAATGGATTCCTGGAGCAAAAATATGTTAGAATAGCCTAGGTCAAAATTTCAAAAAAAAGTACGGTCAGACCGGATATAGCGGGCTTGGCCAGTCCCAAGGGCATTTTGGTAATTTTTTTACTATAGACTCATATAACCACTAGAAACACTATAGAAGTGTTCAAACTAGTACATGAATGGGTTTTAACCTAATACTTATACATTTGCACTTTTAGGATCAAGTTGAGGGCCCGAGTTGTTAACACGCATACCGAGGAACGCTTATCGAGTTGGAAAAAGATTTAAGGTAATCCTTCATACACTATGTGAATGTTTATATGCTTTGTATATGCCATCTTCTGTAATATGTATGATGCACAGTACCTACAGGTATACTAATGAATAGTGCGTACGGGTACATTGATATGCCCAGCTGTGATATGGAAGGTGTAGGGGTTGTAACAGTGGTTGGCTCCAAACACATTTTGAACTAAACTAAGTTATGTATTAGTATAATATTGCATTATCTAGTATTTGACATATTTATTTATCGCATCATTTATGAATGATTTTCTGTTACTACTGAGATTCATTTGAATCTCGCCCTTTTACAATTAAATCAATATTCCAACGGGAACCAATGGCTCCAAGGGCAAAGTGGTAGATATGAGCAATTGAAGGGTACAGACCCCTAGATCGAAGCTAGTTGGTTATATGTAGTCTATTTTATTCTAATATCTTGAATATTTTAGGACAATTTATATATATTATCAAACCCTGTGGGGAGACTCCTGTATATAAACATGTACTTTATATCAGTATGTTTCTGTATACCTTACAGAACTTTTTGCTCATTACTCTATGCATATCAAAATGTTAATAGGTGTTGACATTTTTTGTATCAGAGCTAAAAGCGGTTCTAGCATTATCAAAATGGTATACTGATATTGCCTTTGTAACACCCCGAATTTTGAGACTTGAGGATAGAGAATAAGCCTGAGATTAGTGGATTGCTAAGCCCCGGTTTAGCACGATCCCAAATTGTGATTAGGGTTTAATGACTACAAAAGTGGACGTGGTTAGTGATTAATGAACCCTTTTAGAGAATATAAAGTGGATTGTAGTCGCTTGTGTTATGAGCAACGCCAAAACCCTGTATTTGAGTTCAATTGTGGATTAACATCCAAATTGACTTAGAATAGAGGGAAGAATTGAATGGGGTATTGTGATGGAAATGGTGTCATGTTGTGGTATTTAATTATTGGAATTGATTTAAATTGGATTGGACACATTGGTTGCAAAATTGGAAATGCTGTCCAGTGTGAATTCTGTCTGGGCAGTCTTCTCGTGTGGACGTTTTCAATAGGTAAATGATGTCATAAAATTATGAAACTTTTCAGTCTTAAATTACACATCCCAAGCTTTAAAATGGACATATAATTTGTGCCATTTCATGTTGGGAACTGGGAGAAATCACTGTCCAAAGTTTGAGGTCGAAAATGGACTCTGTTTTGGGGCAGTGATGATATTTGTGTAATTCTGGAATTGTGAGGTGATTTATAGTATTGGTAAATATTTTTCCTATAAATAGGACTTAAATACCTTTCATTTGGCTTTGGAATCACCTCATTTCTATTTTTCTAGAATTAGTTATGATTTTGCAAAGTTTGGGCAGAAATCTGCCAGAAAATCCGAAAATGTGAAATTAGAAATTATGACATCATCATGTGGTAAGGTGACATCAGCATGATATTATAAATCACTTTTCCGTTCCCTCTTCAGCCATTTCCGACGCCTTGAGCTTCAAAGTGAAAGAGAAAGTGATTTGAGATATCTAGTGAGAGAAGGAGCAAGAACTTCAAGGTAAGTTCGATTTCTTCGGTGTTTTAGCTCTTGACTTGTATAATCCTTCTCCTAAGCTTCTCTTTTACATGATTCAAGGTGTTTGAAGCTAGAATTTAAGTGTTGAGAAGGCTAGGGTTTTGGTTATCAAAGGGAAAAGTCAGAGGGAGCTTGAGGTAACTTCCAAACTCTTGTGTATTAACTATTCTGGCTGTTGTGGGCAATTTAATCAGTGAAATTTCGCCGAATTGCCATTGGTTGTAAAAATGGAAAATGGGTTTGTGGGGCTGTTATGCTGCCCAAATTGATACTAAATGGTAGTGCTAACCTAATGGAATAGTCAATAAAGTGGTTAGGAGTAGAAAGGAACGCGTTTACGGAGCCGAAACCGAAAAACCCCAATTTTTCCCAGAATACTTGAGAATTTCGGCCAGCTCTAGAAATGGGTCTTAGAGTTGGATTTTCAATGATTTGATGGTTCCATTGAGTTCAGGAGCGAAAATTAGGTGGGGTTACAGTTGGTCACTTTTTCGGAAAAGGCCGAAAAAGCATAATTACAAAAACGCCCCTGAAACCCTTAAAGTGGGGCTGCAAAGGGTAATTTTGTAATTGACATTGAATTTGATAATTCCGAGTCTGAAAATGGATTCCTTGGGCGAAAATATGTTAGAGTAGCCCATGTCAAAATTTCGGGAAAAGTACAGCCAGACCGGGTACGGCGGGGCCGGACCGGGTCCCCGGGGGCATTTTAGCAAATTTTCAATATAGCTTCATATAACCCCCAGAAACACTATGGAAGTATCTAAATAGTACATTTGACATTGTAGGATCGAATGTGAAGCCCCGAGTTGTTGGCACGTAAATCGAGGAGAAAAGACTGGAGGTAGGGGACTTACCTTACTTGCATGTATTCGATATCTTTGCTTGTGTAGTGATGTATGTGATTGCTTTACTTGATTGTGTAATCCCCATTTGAAGAATTGTAATGGGCAATTATGCCCTGTACATCTTTAGCGAAGGTATGTACCCGAGATTGCCGGGATGATTATGTTGTGCACTCTGATATTTATATGAATGTGATTTATCTTCGCATAGTAATTGTATTCGAAATGTGAATACGAGACCAAGTTTATAAATGATTTCGAAAGGTATTTTTGAAAACCCCATCATGTGATGGGTTAGTAAATGTTATTTGATTATTATTGGTCTCTATTTCATTTTAATCGTGTATTTCGGATATAATTACGGCAGGGGGGTTACATTTTGGTATCAGAGCTGCAGTTCCTGGCAAGTAAAGGATTTGCTAGGATAATGGCAGTAGTTGCTACCTTAAGTCATAGAGGATGACTTTGTTTGTTGTGGTATACACATTAAGGTCCCTGTTGTTTGTGGATATATGAGTTTAAGGGCCATGTGTATACATTAATTATGTTATGGATATGGTGAGTCAGTATGATTCGCCTGAGAATTTGAGGTGTAAACTTAGAGGTGGAGGTAATCAGACTTATCATCTGATTTAAAAATCGAGGAAAATGGTTTCCGAGGTATTTGATATTGAAGTTCTAGGTATCATAACTAGCCTAGATATTGGGTGAGAAACCCTAGGTGGTATGATGTTACATGTAGTGACGTCATACAGAGCTTGTGGGTGTAAAGGCCTTAAGACCTAGGGGACAGGTGTGCCTTAGGCTGGCCGAGCAGCACGAGGGATTGTTGTCATCGTGAACCAGAGTCCACCGGAGTAGCGGATTCCAGACAGACAATTGTTCATTGAGTACTATGAGCCGGGGGTCTTCGTATAAGATGGATGACGATAAAGAGGGTGCTAGAGCTACCGGCATACGGACCCGAGTTGAGACCTACGCCACAGGTCAAATTGAGGTATGGTGAGACTGGACAGCCACCAAAGGAGAACCCAGAGGAGGATCTGGAGTGGGATCTGAGTAAGGCTGATTCTTCTAGGGCAGAGACGGTAGAGGTATAGTACGACCTGTAGCCGGACCTGGAGCTGTGGGACTATCTCAAGGGCAGATATTATAGAGCATTGCGAGATTATGTCACTCCCCGCAGCCAGTACCTTGATTTCTTAAGGGGTGTAGAAACATTGTACCAGATCCAGGATCAGATGGAGGTGTACTTGCCTGATGAGTTTTGGGCTTATAGTATGATGGATTTCTTCCCAGACTCAGTATACTGGAACAAACAGAAGATCAATATTGTTGAGCGGGGTCTGAGCGGAAACTTCTAGGAGTTTCGGGATCATGTAACTGACCTAGTAGAGAGATATGTGGTCATCAAGTAATGTATGGCACAATCGGCATATTTTGAGTGATCGGGGGTAGTCAGCACATATTTGAGGCGAAGGCAGTCATTCGAAACCGACGGACAAAAGCTGATAGAGATGGAGTCGATGTTTTGGACGGGTATATAGAAAGTTAATCGTGCTTAACCCAGAGTAATCCAAGGATGGGTGACCCCCTGGGAAGTCACTTGTGAATTAAGACATGTAAATGTAAAAGGATGAGTTTGTGATGTATAGTAGTTTATAGGTTGTGTGATGATTCTAGCTTTCTGTAACTACTATAAATATATGTTATATGTGGTAATTGACATATCTGTGTACCTGAATTATTAAAAAATGATGAAAATGCCTTTGGTTTTATATAGAAATTTATTTCTTCTCTATTTTCATGTAGTATAAACTATAAAGATGGCATATCCTGAAAAAGGTGATAGCTGTCGAGGTAGGGGCTGAGGAAGAGGAAGAACCGAGGGTCGAGATGGTAACAATAATGAAGACCCAAGGGCCGCCCAATCCAACAACAGATTTTGGGTATCTTAACCCAGTAGCAGGCAACTATGACCGAGATCCAAGAGAAGCTACGAGAGGTGCAGCAGAGGCAAGATCGTCTCAAGGATCTGGTCAAAGGTGGAGGTGATGAAGAAGATCACGAGGAACTATCGTTGGAGGATATTTTGCTTAATCCTGAGGCAGATATGCAGACCTGGGTAGGCAGGTTCAGTAAGCAGCAACCTCCTATCTTCTGGGGGAAATTCAATCCGCAGATAGTAGAGGATTAGTTGTCACGTCTGGAGAAGAAATTTAATATTTTGTTGTGCCTGGATGAAATCAAAGTCCAGTTAGCCATTTATAAGATACATGGGGATGTGGATAGATGGTGGAAGAATACCAAACTTTCTTTGCATGGGAGGAATATTCTTGTGACTTGGGAATTATTCTTTGAGAGGTTTAACGAGAAATATTTTCCTCCGTCTATCAGGTGTCAAAAAGAGAAAGAATTTCTTAGCATTCGATAACAAGATCATAAGAGCTTTGATGACTAGCTGGCTCGATATATTTGATTGTATCGATATTCGACCTATCTTAAACATCAAGATGACAAAGAATGGAGTGTCGACATAATGATAGAAGGATTGAAGCCAGAGTTGAAAGAAAAACTGGTTTCCAAGCACTTCATGGAATTCAACCAAGCAGTAGAAGAATGTCGCGTTATGGAAAAGAACTTGTTGAACCTGTATTCTGACAGAAGTGTTCCCAGCTAAGGTGTATCTGGCAGCGTGAATTCTTCTCAGAAACACAAGAATCAGGAAATTCCCTCTGAATTAAATAATAAAAGACCATATCAGGCTTATAACCATAGTAAGCAAAATGATGGCAAATCTTGCACGATTAGGCAGCAAATGTGTTGTAACTGCCGGAAGCTAGGTCATATTGCTAAACATTGCCTACAATAGCTGATAAAGCCTCAACCTCAACCTAGGAGTTAGGGCAAAGAATTTGACATGACTCATGAGAAGGAACAAAAGTCTCCTGAGATAACCCAAGGCATGACCTAACCTAGTAATTATGTTGTGCAAGTATTAATAGGTTTTAGTACTAGCCATACCTATATTGTATCTGACTATGTGAGACACTTAAGAAAATTTGTTAAATTAAAAATGATATGTGTAAGAGAAAAAATCTTGTGATAGATTTACTTTGTGAACAGCTCCATAAACACAAAGTGGTAATAGGAGTTGAATGGTTAACATCAAATTATGTGTTGTTACATAGTGGAAATAAGAGAATCACATAACCTACTCCGCAGGTGATTTAAGTTATCTCTTAATGACTTAAGCTAAGAAGTGTTACATAAAGGTAGGAGTGGGAAAACGGGCTGGCCCGCGAGTTGCGATCTGCAGCGTTCAGCCCGCCCCCTTCGCGGGCTGGCGAGCCCGTTTAGGCCGCCAGCCCGCCAATATATATATATATATATATAATTTTTAAATTCTTAATCTTTTCTCTTTCACCCGCTTATATCACACTTCTTTTCTTTTATACATTTGTGTTAAGAAATCAATTTCATTCTTACTTTCCTTTTTTTTCATCTATTTACATCACAAAACTATATAAATACATCTCTTTTTAATTTAATAATAGTATAATAAATAAATATAATATGAAAATAAGTGTCAAATAAAAAGTATGAGGAATTAATTAAACACATCATCAAAGGAAAATGAGATAAGGGACTAAGGATATTTGAGGGGGAAAAAAATTTAAGCGGGCTAGCCCGCATCAACCAGTGGGCTAAACGGGCTCATCCCGTTTTTAATCGAGCCGCCAAAATGGCGGCCCGAACCCGTTTAGCCCGCCAGCCCGCCCTGAATTACCGGTACTACATAAAGGTACTTTGTTTTCTTCAGTATAGGCAAAGCTAAAATGGCAACTGAAAATATATATATGGCAAATAAATTTCCTATTGTCTTAATGTCGATATTCTAATCTACTTAAGGAGTAAAAAAGAATGTGGTAGGCACCTATGAGTAGTGATGGGAGTCACAAATAAGCATTGGTTTTCAGGAACTAATCTACTGTGTGATGACTTGTATGGTCTACTATATGATGACCTGTGTGGTCTACTGTGTGATAACCTGTATGGTCTACTGTGTGATTGGCAATAAGGCAAATGATATGGTTTGTATTGTGGTGATCTATGTGACTGTGTGGTTTACAATGATGCAACCTATGAAGTTTGATGTAACGCGAGTTGTGTGGTTAGTAGTGCATTACGCAGGCAAAGATTTAAAATGAGCCTTGGTGTATCAAGGTATCATAATGGAAAATGGAAAGTGACAAAGGCAGTAAGACCCTAAGTGCAGGATGGCATGGACAGTGGCCCTAGGCTATAAAATCCTATATGCCAATAATGTTGTAGCAGATTAGTGTGTCCATAGGCTTTAAGACCTTGTGGACCAGTTGTTAGATATGAATAGTTTTGATGATGTCAAATATAGATGTCAAGTATTAAGAGCAAAAAGTTTGTATGATATACTTATTCCCTACATTGACTAACTAATATATTTAATGTTGTATATCTTGTAGATTAGTCATAAACCTGATGGTAGGTTGATGTTATAATGCCTCATATGTGGAGAATGATGATCAAGAAGAAAATCAAGAGACAAGGGATTGAAGAAAGAAGGCATTGCAAGAACTAATGGGAATATCAAGCAAAGATTGAAGAAGATTGAAGATATTCAAGAAGACATCTAGTTATGAAGAATGATCATCAAGTGGCAAAACAAGAAGAAAGAGATTGAAGAAAGAAGAAGAAAGATGGAAGAAAGAAGAATTTGTAAGATCATATGAGAATATCAAGATTCAAGCTCTTAGAAATGATACCGGAGGTTGGAATAGGTCAACATGAAGCTAAAATGATGTATACAGAAGTTATGGTACCTCCAGGGATGATTACTCGAGTAATCACTCAAGTAATAGGGCACTACCACATTTTGGAGGTGATTACTTGAGTGGCTACTCGAGTAATCTGCAGAGTTACTTGAAGATCACTCGAGTGACCACTCAAGTGATGACACTCTGTTTTTCACGCGTCAGAATAGAGGTTCGGTATTTTAGATATATCTCTCTAACCACACGTTGGATTGATCTGAAACTAGTGGCATATGAAACTATACTCCCAACACAAACTATAGACATCAAAATCACATTAAAAGGAGTTCAGATGAGAGAGATATGATCTGTTGAAATTGACACATGAATCAACGTCTTTTACCATAATGAGGTTGGGTATTTTGGACATAACTATCAAAATACATATCAAATTGAGACGAAACTAGCTCCATATGAAAGTAGACTTAAAGAGCTTTCCATGGACATATAATTTGATATATTTCAAGTTATACACTAAGAGCTATGGCTTCTGGAAATTGATGCTCGTGATTTCAAACTTTGTCTAAATGCAGAAGATATTCTTTGGATCATAACTTTCTGTACAAAATGAGTTTGGAGGTGATTCTTATTGCGTTGGAATGTAGATGATGAGGGCTTTCTGATGATATATAATTTGTCATGTTTTGAACTAAAATCAAGAATTCACTTGAAGTGCTCACTCGAGTAATATGCAGAATTATTTGAAATCTACTCGAGGGACCACTCGAGTAAGGTGTGAAGAAAAGCGAAGGCCACTTGAGTAACTAGATTACCAGAGTCAGCACCCAAGTAATCTATAGTTTTATTTGGAAGCTCACTCGAGGGACCACTCAAGAAATGAAGTAGGAAATGCTCTCGGCCAGATTTTGAACGGGATTACTCGAGGGCTCACTCGAGTAATGACCAAGGTTTACTCGAGTGACCACTCGAGTAATGATTCTCAGAAATTCCAGCAACATTCTAAAGCTTTCAAAAATCATGGGATTAATTATGAAACTCACTCTTCTTGCTTCCAATCATTCTTACACCTCATTGTATTAGTGTTTAATGTATTTCTCCAGGAATGCAATGAAGAGATGATGTGAAGAGAGAAAAACTGACTTTATGGAAGCGGAGCATCAACGTTCACAATGGCTAGTTTTCAAAATCGAAGAACAGTCAAACAAAGCTACGCCACTCTAACGGACAGGTTGAAATGCTTTCAATGGCTATCTCAACTCATCTATAAATATGGGAATATTCAACGAAGAGCAACACCAACAAGAACACTACAAGATCATGAATCAACTACTCCAATCCAACTTCTCTCTATTCTTATCTATTTTCTATATCATGTATATTTGAGATAGAGTTTTTGTATTGTACTTCAGTGTTCATCATATCCACTCTGTGAGAGAGTTTGTAAGCCCTTTCAATTGTATTTCTGAATTGATCTCAAGGTAGAGGGACCTTGAGTGGGTTGATTTCCTTATGGGCAAGTGTAGAGAGAATTGCCGGTAAGACTTTCTGCTCGTAAGACTTACAGAGGTGTAAGCAGGAGAGAACGTTGTTGCTCGTAAGACTTGCACGGGTAAGCAGGAAGGAAAGATCTTCGGGATTGCTCTGCTCGTAAGACTTGCTGTAAGGGGGAGTATCTTGATGAGAACTTTGTAAAAGTTTTTCTTGTGCCTGGATTAAACAAGAAAATAGTGGATTTAAAAATCTCAGGAGGAGCTTGGGGACTAGATGTAGGCCATCACAGTTTGCATACTCTCTTCCTTAAACTCTTATATTTCCAGCATATATTAACTGTTGATTTATGATTCATTATTTTTATATTTATTGCTTCCTCTAAGATACAAAAAGATTTTCAAAGTTCTTAAGATTTTTATCTTACACCCAATTCACCCCCCTCTTAGGTGTCAGCCGGTTCTAACACCAGTGTGTCCCTAAGCTGGAAGATGTATTTAGAATTATGCTGAGCAGTGGCCCGAGGATTTAAGGGTAGAGACCCTCAGCTGTATGATCTTATATGTCAATTATTTACATTGTACTTCGATTGTAGTGAAAGCTGGATGCTAATCGAGATTCACGTTAAGCCCATAAAGATGGTTGTGTTGCATGGCTCATGAGCCTGCACATTAAAGAGATGGATTGAGTGAAAAAAAGAGGGATTCCCCAAGGTATAGATGATATTATACGATATAGCAAATTTCGGGGATGAAATTTATTTAAGTGGGGGAAAATTGTAACACCCCAAAGTTTATTCACCAATATGTATTGTAATTATTGGAAATATGCATTGAAATAAAATAGTGAATTTTGGAAAATGTGATTCTACTGCCAGTGAAGTTTTCCTATGAGGCAGTGAGTTTATCAAGTAGTTTTGGATAAACAAATAATGGTAAAAAATTATGAAATTATTTCTAGAATTAAAGTAGACATCTTAAGCTTTAATTTTGTAGCTAATGGGTAATTTTTAGAGTTGTATGTAAAAAGTTATGAATTTTTGAAGTTAGCCCAGAAAAACTGTTGATTTTCTAGAACAGAGTCCAAAAACTTAAATTCTAGGAATTTTATGCTTCCAATTGGAAAATCCTATATTTTTCTTAATATTAGACTCAATAAGGGTTCTATAGCCTTTGGAATCACTCATATTCGATGTCTACAAATTTAATTATGATTTTTCAAACATTGGGCAAAAAATCTGCCAGAATTGCCAAAAATCCAAAAATGAAGAAAATAATGTGATGACAATTTTGAAATTATGAGATAAATAGGAAAAAGACATTTAGGCTGATTGAAGGACCCTCTAAGCATGTTTTGGGCTGATCAAAAGGAGGAAACACTAGTTACATCCTAATGGCACATTAAGGCACAATTACATGTGGATAAAGTTGATGCAGCAAAAGTCAACATTTAGGCATTTTTGCAATTTATTAAATCAAGGGATATGGGATATTTTAAAGTAAGATTTTTGTTCCTCTTCCCTTCATTTCCATG
Organism: Inga leiocalycina; assembly: GCA_963242795.1. Lineage (NCBI taxonomy): Eukaryota > Viridiplantae > Streptophyta > Magnoliopsida > Fabales > Fabaceae > Inga > Inga leiocalycina. Next base: position 48,566,535 of record OY725324.1, read on the forward strand.
CCAAGCACAAGCATAAGAGAGAGAGAGAGAGCTTCAAGTCATTGTAGAGAAAAGGAAGAAGGAGAACTCACAAGGTAATTTGAATTCCTTCGTGATTTGGGTTCTAATGGGTTTAAAGCTTCCTCTAAGCTTCCCTTCTCTATGATTCATGGTGTTTAGGAAGCAAAACTTTAGGGTTTATAGAGGCAAGAAATCTAGCCAAGAGAGAAAACCAGGGAGAAACAAAGTTGACTTCATAAACCTTAAATACTTGTTGTTATTATTGTTGTTGTTGGATTGATAAGTGATTTTATGGTTTATTTGTGTGACCTATAAATTTGGGAAAATGTTAAACCCTAGTAGAAAGGAGCAAGGATTTGAGGTTAAAATTCAAAAACCCCAATTTTTCCTGGAGTATTCCCAAGTTTTGGCCAGGTGTATATGGAGGGGTTTAGGCTAGATTTTCATGAAATTGATGGTCCCATTGTGTTTAGGAGGAAAAATTAGATGGGGTTAATGTTGATTACTTTTCCAAAAAAGTCCTAGAAAACGAAATGACCAAAACACCCCCAAAACACTAAGTTATAGGCTGCCAAGGGTGTTTTTGTCTTTTGGCAGTGAATTTGATAATTCTGAGGCCAGAAATGGATTCCTTGGGCAAAAATATGTTAGAATAGTCTAGGTCAAAATTTCAGAAAAAGTATTGTCAGGCCGGGTACAACACGGCCATGCCGAGTCCCAAGAGGCATTTTGGTAAATTTTCATATAGACTCATATAACACTAGAAACACTATGAAAGTTTCTAAACTGGTACATGAATGGGTTTTAACCTAATTCTTCTACATTTGCAATTTTAGGACCAAGTTGAGAGCCTGAGTCATTGGAATGCATACTGAGGAACGCTTATCGAGTTAGAAAAGGTTTATGGTAGTAACTCTATCCTTCATATATTAAGTGAATGTTTATATGCTTTATATATGCCATCTTTTATAATATGTATCATACACAATGCCTACGGGTACATTGATACGCCCAGCTATGGTACAGAAAGTGTTGGGGTTGCAACAGTGGTTGGCTCCAAAATACTTCTGATTGAACTAAGTTATGTGTTAATATAACTAGCATTATCAGGCATTTGACATATTTATTTATCGCATCTTCTATGAATGATTGCCTATTACTACTACGATTCATTTGAATCTCACCTTTTTACAATTAAATCAATATTCTAGCGGGAACTAGTGGCTCCAAGGGCAAAGTGGTAGATACGGGTAATTAAAGGGTACAGACCCCTAGATCGGAGCTAGTTGGTATATGTAGTCTATTTTTTTTTAATATCTTGGATATTTTGGGACAATTTGTATATATTATCAAATCCTGTGGGGAAACTCTTGTATGTAAACATGTACTTTATATCAGTATGTTTCTGTTGTTTCTGTATGCCTTATGGAACTTTATGCTTATTACTCTGTGCATATCAAAATGTTAATGGTGTTGACAAGCGGCCTCTAGCAAGACATTACGACTACCCAATTTATACAATGATCAATAAACCAAAGCAACCTGCTATACAATCATATCACGTCCCTTTTGTTGTAACCCCCTCACCGTAATTACATCCGAATTACGAAATTTAAGTGAAATAGAGACCAATAAAACAAAATCACAATTTATGATCCCACATCCAAGAGATGGGGCGTTCGAAAAATCATTTCAAAACTTATATATTCCTGGTCTCACATTCATGTACGGATATAACTACTTGAGAAATCAGAGTACATAATAAATATCAAAGTGCGGAAACTAAAATCCCGGCAAACCCCGGGTTACTACATATATATCATGGGTTTAGTTGTTTTCCCATAAAGGGGATTACACAATCAAAATAATTATTTACATCTATGTACACTTGGCAATCCCAATCCAAAGTAAGGATAACCAACTATCCCAAAATCCTGGTTGTCCCTAAGAGGTCCTAACCACTCCGGGTTGGTCGCTTCTCCTTCGAGCCACTTGCCCTATCTGAAAAGATTAGTCATATGGAGGAATGAGATTCTTGAGAATCCCAGAGCAACAACTCACTCATACAATATATAAACACAAAGCATGTAATGTATCATGTTCACCAACATCATCCGCCACAATGATCCATAGCTCGCGCCACAGACGACAGCACTCACGGCTGTATCACAATGCACTATGCCCGCTTACGCGGTAATCACAATGACAGCTTTTGCTGCAAACACTATGCCCGCTCGCGCGGTAATCACTATGCACAACGCCCGCTTTCGCGGTGAACACTATGTAGCAGCAACTCAAAGCACAAAGCAGCACAACGTATCTCAATGCATCTCGAAGCAGCAACAGCACACAATGCATGATAGGCAAACATACAATACATTTACATAAAGTATAAGAGAGAGGTCGCTACCTGAATCTTTCCTGATAATCTTTGGCACAGTGGGCTCACGCGTTCGACAGATGTCAAATCCTATTCAAATTAGGGACACTTGATCAATTTCTTTTCCATAATCATATTTCAACAATACTCTAAGTTGGTTATCGTTTAGGACTCTTTAGGTGACTAAAATAGGCCTAAACATATGCCTAAAGGGTTGGAAGAACCTACCCAAAAGACCCCTTACTCGAAGGCAAAAACACAGATTTTTGGTCATCTCACTCGAGCACAGATGCTCTCACTCGAGCACAAGTACGGACATCACTCGAGCACAAGTGCGAGTGAGACCGCGAGTGAGCACCCGAGAGCACAAAGACACTTGCAGGAACTGGCTCACTCGAGCACAAATCCTCACTCGAGCACAAGGCTAAATGCCTCACTCGAGTACCCGCGAGAGAAACTCAGAAAGTGAGGACCCGAGAGCACACACAATGCTCTCCAAGACCAGGATCCCTCGAGCACACCCCTCTCACCCGCGAGCACACCCGCGAGCACACACCTCACACCCGCGAGTGAGAAGGCACTCTCGAGCACCTTACTCGCGAGTGAGAACCCGCAAGCACAACTCGCACCAGAAGCACAGCCTCACTCGAGCACAAAGCGATGTGCTCGAGCAGTGTTCATAGAAAACCCAGGCAACTCGAAGCAAAAAGGGAAAACTCTCCCATCACTCGAGCACGTTCTTCCTCTGCTCGAGTGATGCTCATCCGAGACCCAGAATTGCAGAAAACCAGAAAACACCAGATGGTCAAAATCATGCCCAAAGGTTCCCAAACTCCCCACAATGCTCATACACCCTAAGCACTAACTAGGGAACACAATGGCAACTCCACAAACACCCCAAAAACCACTTTGACCACAATCAACCACTAAGGTCTCTAAGGTACACATTATCCAAACTCATTCCAACATTCCAGATCATATTCAATGCTCAAATAACTCCATAATACATCATTTCCAATCATAAATCACAATGAACTTCATATCTCCAAAAATAGGCATATTTAGGGCAAAATTCTAGATTTTACCAAACCTAGCCAAAACTCATAAACAATATATCAAAATGCTCTAAATGCCTACCTCTTCCCTTTGCTCAATCCAGAATCTTGTTTCTCCAACTCCCAATTTCGACCAAATCACAAATCAATACTATTTCAAGATTCTGAAATTACCACAATGTAGTTCTCAATGAGACACACAATATTACAGAAGAGGTTTAGGGCATTAGAGATCAAACAAAGCATCAAAATCTCACCTTTCTTCTTCCTTCTTCCTTTGATCGCCGGAAACAATGGAGGAGAGGAGAGAGAATATGGTAGAGGGAAGAGATGATGATGAGATGTCACTTCCTCCCCTTGTCACACATACTCAACCGAAAATGAGAGAGAGAAGGGAGGAAAAAGTGAGGTCTTGTCTTCTTGTGGCCTCATCCAACCACTACCACAATGCCACATGTACACATCTCAAGCACTCTCTCTAGGAGCTCACACAATCGCAAAGCGTAGGATCCCGACCCATTAACAATGAATCACAACCCTTGATCTTAAATACCACATGTATTTATTCCCAAAATTCACATTACATTAACTCAAAAGTGCTTAATTACACAAATCTCAATGATTATCAGAGTTATCAGTCCTAATCACAAATCGGGATATTACATTTGTCACATGATATTTTGGTCAGGACAAGGCATGGAGAATGTCATCCTACTATTTCTGACCATTACTTTCTCGATCCCTAAATAGTTTGAATATAGAAATGGAAACTCCTTTCCATCATAGTATGGCCATACATTTCTCAGACTCACTCATCAAGGGGCCTAATAATATCTCTCTATAAATGTGAGGGGCAAATTCCATCTTGACATTTACATTCCTCTGCATGAAAACCACCAAGTCCGAACATAGCCTTTATCATCACTAGGTCAAAGTTGACTTTTGAGTAGGTCAAAGCTGACTTTTGATTAGGTCAAAGCTAAGCAACTCTCATGTAGAAATCCATGATGATCTCAGGTAAAAAGGGCATAGTGAAGTGGTTATACAAGAGACAAGCTTATGACTTGATCCATGTAGCTTTCTCATAATGGGTGGTCAAACACCTTGTACTCTTACAAGTGCCTAGGACTTTGATTCATATCTACATACCTCTTTAAAGTCATGCTGGTCTTATTTCATCTTTCCTCCTACATAGATGACCGACCATGGACATTTAGAACAATTATTATGATTTATCCAAGAATAGTTATCACAGTGAACATACAAATAATATGATAACAAAATGGAGAAATTCATTGAATAATAATGTTCAAAGTACAATGATTGGCCCCTAGGGCACAATTTCCAACAACTAATAAGTGCTCGTGAGGTGTTAAGTAGGATAATTACAAATTTATAGCATTATAAAAAATGTCACATGGTTACATGTATATCAATTTATAATTTCATAATCCCATTCTCATATTTATTACATGAGCACACAAAACTCAATAACAACAATTTATTCTCAATCCTCCCTTATTTCCTCCCACTTTATTTCTTCTAACTGAACCATGGGCTATTACTTACCCATATGAATGATAGTTCAACTCAAAAAGCTCACCATTCAAGTGATATGGACCAGCCAAAATCCACAGAGTACATGACCCGACTATAGGTTCCCCTTCTAATGGATTAGTAGGGTGTCAAGGCCCTACTAAACACAAATTGTCTAAAAGGCTAACCAGTGTACACCTAGAAGGCCACTACCTTATTTCCTCTTTTTGTATAGGAATTCACCTGTTATTTCCTCTATCAATAACCTCTCATCAAATGAACGTCCATCATCCCCTCTTATCTTAATACTTAAGCAATATAATCATAATGGATTATCATATGCCATTATCAATTCACAAGTTGTCAACACAATTTTCCAATCTAACAAATCAATACCAATTTATATATATCATGTCACTAGCCATTTCTCAATAAAAATAAGTCCCACAAGACAATTTCATAAAAAACTACTCACAAACATCATACAAGCATGCACAATGTTACTGGTACAAATGGTTTATTAAAAAGTATAAGTGTACACTGTTGTAAACAAGTAATATAGAGTGGATAGAGTATCATTCCCATGAGGATTGATCACTAAGTACCAAAATTGATAATCTTAATTCTATTTAGTTGATCGATTAGTTGGTGATTGAGATTACAAAATAAAAATGATTAAATATTCATGCAATTTATATAAAAAATTTATATGAAAACAACTATGAGAAAAAGCCCTAGGGATCATATTTCACTTAATAAATTTTGGATTGAATTACGTATCTATTCTAGTCCAATTTATTCCATATTATTGATAGTTGAACTTCTCTAATTTAATTACTAGCCTCTTCCAAGGTCCAGCAATTCTATAATTAATTGCTAATCCAATATATCCCTATATGAATTAAAACAATTAATCATGCATTAAGATTTATAGAACTCATTAAGACTACACAACACATAAGAATATATTCCTATTTCATATGCAAGTTATGATTTTAATTATAGGATCTACACATATGCATCTCCTTCCGGTCTCAACAAAAATATTAAAATCATTCAAAAGATGGCCAATCAATTAAAAGCATTAAGAACAATAATCAAAACTCAATCATGAAGGAAAAATTAAAACTAGATTTAATTAGTTAAGAGTCAATCCGTCATTAGTAAGCTATATCTTCACCTTAGGAAAATGAAAATTTAGCTTATGATAGAATTAAAAACAAAGCCAAAATAAATTGAAAACTTCATAAACATTGCATAAAACTTAATTATTAAATTCTAAAATATAAAGATACAACTACAAGATGTATGAAAATGGAAAAATCTAGCTTTCCTTATCGGAGGTAAAACTTTCCATATAGGTGGCAACCTATACCATCCACGAAGGAGGCCTACCTAAGTCTTCCAGGAAGGAAGCATATAAGAAACAATACAATGCATGAAATTAAACTCTAAGATTCTATCTCTCCTTGTGTCTTCCACTACTCTATTTATAGATGAATGTGGCGTAAAGATTTCTACTTGTTAGGTATGAATCTTGACTTTAAGCCACCAATGTTGACCTTGTGGCAACCTTGTTTCTCGATTTCAGCCAAATTTTGATAGTCAAAACGGTGGATTCTCACATTTTTATCTTCATGAAAATTGTAGATCTGGATCTTAGCTAGAAAACGCATGAGAGCTCCTCATTTCAATATTTGTAGCTCAAGTTATGGTCAAATTAGTGGGCAAAGGTCAAACTTGGACAACCCCATATTCTCAACTTCTAAGCAAAATTTGAAACTCTTAAAGACAGAACTGGGTTTTTCTTATCTTTTTATCTATATAAAGAACGTCAAATCCGACATCAAGAGCTCCAGATATTACCTGAAAACTAAAACAATGTTAAAATTAAGTATTTTTTGATAAATTCTATTTTATGCCAAAATCATTATTTATTTATCAATTACACCCAATTCATTAAATTAAACTCAAATATCATCCAAAAATCATCATATAAGGGAAAATAAATATGCAAAATATTTTACTTATCAAATTTCCCCACACTTAGCTTTTGGACGTCCTCAGACAACAAGGAGTGACTAATAAGTTCTTACTATGCTTCCAACAAACTCAAAAGTGTCAAGTCATAAGCAAGAACGTAATTAAAGAATAAAGAGATCATATCATTCATGAATCAACAAAAATATAAACTGGTAGCTTTATTTGAAAATGAATGAACCGAATTCGTAATTGTGACTCATTCTCTCAATCTCTCAAGTGTTTAAGAGTAAGTGTTTCGCTTAAATTCAACTGAAAAAATTGCACTACCATAGGCTTGTTAAAAATTTCAATCTCCACTACCTAATTCACATCCATAATTCAAATCAAAAGGATTTATGAGGGCTGTAATGGGGTTAAGGTAAAAGAAATGTAAAACGTGATATAAAGGGCTATATTTAAGAAATTAATAGAGCAATTGAAAAATGAGACCAACTTATGAATAAATCTATCTCCTCACAACAACCTACAGTTTAAATTCGAATACTAAATATCTTTTCTTTTATTTTTTTTTTCATTTTCCTTTTTTTTGCAACTCTAAAGTTGATGATATATACACCCCCACTGTAATAACCCAAAAATGGGATTAAGGGTTAATGACTCCAAAAGTGATGTAATTATTGTAAATGAACACTTTTGAAGTATATGATGTGGATTTTGATCCGAATGTGTTGTAATCAGTGCCTAAACCCTATAGTTAAGCTTAATTGTGGGATAAAACTTAAAATGAAGGATCAAGATTGACCAATGGGAAAACAAATTAATACCCTTCCTCATATTGTTAAAAACGTCCAAAAAGGGTAAAGGAGAAGGAAGGAGGAATTTGGTCAAAATTTCAACTCTTTTACAAGGGAACTTTGGTCATATGGGTCACATATGCCTTAAAGCAAGTGGTCAACATTCTTTTTGTGTTTCAAAGTGCAACATTTCGGTGGAGACAAAGGAAAGGGAAGAGGAATTAAATTAAAACAAGTTGAGACATTGACCAAGATGAAAAGCAAAGAAAAAAAAAAGAAGAAAAGTCAAAAATTGCAACTAGAAAATTTGTGTAACCAATGGCTATGCAAGTTCATGCAATTGGTCAATCTTTCTTCCTCCTTTTGAAGAACATGTTGGTCAATAATAATTCTCCATTTGTGCAGCCCATATCACGTCCAAAAGCAAGAAGAGAAGAGGCAAGGAAAACCTTAATCAAATGACCAAAGTCAATATGGCATAAGCTTGTGTAAAAAGAATTATTTTCCACCACAACTTTTCTTTCTCTTTGGGCCACATTTTTTGTCAGATATTAAGACGATAAAGGAAGAGAAAAACTGATCATAAATCACACTCTCACCTCTTCTCAAGGTCAGCCAAGTTCAGCAAGCTAAGAGAAAGTGAAGAACAAAGTTGAGGTAAGAACTTCTACATGGATTTTCACCTCCTTAACCTCATCTATGGCTCAAGTGACCTTCATGAAACTTGTTCCTCTCTTCCTTAGCTTCATTTCTATGGTTTTTATTTTTGAATAAGATGAGTTTTTAGCCACCTTGCAAGAACAAAAGTTGAGGAATCAAGAAAAGAACACAAGAAGAAGCAAGAGGTGAGTAAGAGCATTATGTTGATGTATATGATGCTTTAATTGGCTGGGTTGTGGTGGGCTATTGTGACAGCCCTAATTTCTTTTTTTAGGGTATATTAGGGATCATGAAGCTTTCATCCTATATATGTGCTTATATGTTGGTTTGGAGGCAAATGAGCTAAGCTTAGTGATTAGATAGTGAAGTGGTTGTTTGTTGTGAAATACCCTAAAATTCTGCCAAAACAGGACATGGGGAATGAGTGGAAATTTGTTCATTTTGATGTTACCATTGTGTTCTACATGAAAAATTATGTGGGAATAGGTTTGGTTGTTGATTTTGAAGCCATTGGACACATTGGTTGAAAATTGGAAAAAACTGTCAAGTGTAACTTTGTGCAGGGCAGTCAGTTTGTAGGGACATTTTGAATGGGCAATTGGTGTCTAAAAATTCTGAAACTTTCCAGTCTTAAATTTCACATTCCAAGCTTCAAAATGGACATATTATTTGTGTCATTTCAGCTTTTGATCTGGGATTTCTAGTTGCCCAAAGTTTGATGTCGAAACTGGACCTAATTCTGGAGCAGTGTGGAATGTTGTGTAATTCTGGAATTGTGTGGTGATTTCTGGTAATGGTTCATATTTTTCCTATGAAGAGGACTTCAAGAGATTTCAATAGGCTTTGGGATCACCTCATTTTGAGTTTTCTAGAATTAGTTATGATTTTTCAAAGATGTTGGAAAATTCTGGTAGATTGGTCACCTATGCGAAAATTGAAGATTTTATGGCATAATGTAATATTGTGGAACTTTGAGGTTAGAAATTAGCCTTTTAGGTTAATTGACCACTTTAGCTCCTTAGTTGACTTGATTAAATGACCATAGTGATAATCAACTTAAGTATTATGAGTTATTAAAGCATTGGAATAGGTAATAATTCGTCGTCCTTAATTTTGGTTTATAGGCTTTGATATTTGCCGCCCTCGTGAGCCAACTGCGACGAAGGACGTCAGGAAAAGACAAGGTAGTGACTCTCTCTCTTATACTATGTGTAATGCTCTGTATGTGTGTGTTATCACTGTTCTGTGATGAATCTTTGATTCTGCTGTGGTTACAGCTGGTGATAGCTGTCGTTTACAGTGCAAGCTGTCGGTTACAACGCAAGCTGTCGTTTACAGCGTAAGCTGTCGTTATTGTGATTACAGCGTAAGCTGTCGTGATGTTGATTACAGCAAGAGCTGTCGTATTGTGTATACAGCTGTGAGTGCTGTCGTTTGTGGTGAAAACCACATATCTTTGAGATTGTTGCTGCTGTTGCTGTTTGTGATTTATGTACATGCTTTGTGTTTATGCATTGTGTGAGTGGTTTGTTACTACTGAGATTCTCTCGAATCTCATTCTTTCCTATGACTAACATTTCAGAGAGGGCATGTGGCTCAAAGGAGAAGCGGCCAACCCGGAGCAATTAAGACCCTTGGGGGTATATAGTTGAATTGGAAACGTTGGTTATGTATTTTGAACTCGGGATTACTGTATATTTTGAATCAGGAACACTACATTCGATTTTGGTTGTGTAATCCCCTAGTGTATACTTATAAACCTTCAGGTTTTTATGTATAGAACCCAAGAGTTGCCGGGGATGCGGTTATACAGTCTGATATGATTGAATATATATTAACTGCACAGGTAATTAAATTCGAATATTGAAATTGAGACCAGGATGGGAAAAAGAGTTTTGAAAGTTTTGTAAAAATTTTACTGTGAGACAGAAAGTTTAAAACGAGGTTAAAGCATCCAATGGTCTCTAAACCAATTTAAATGTGTTGTCGAATTATAATTACGTGCTTAAAGTCAGGGGGTTACACCCACACTTATCAAAAGCATATTTCACAAAATTTTCAAATGCTCTATTAATATTCCGAAATAGGTAAAAGTACTTAATATATCATTAAAACATATGTTAATGGGTTGAAAACAAAGAAACAATTAATTAGGCTCAAAGGGGCTTATCGACGATATAATTGCAAGGTTGGCTATTTGGCTCTCGCTAAAGGAAGTAAATGAATGCCTTTATCATTTTGAATGTGCATGTGAAATGCAGTCTCAACCATATTTAAAGCAAGTTATAGAGTGACAACTTAATAGGTGAATATTACACACAAGAAAAATAATCATTATTGATCAAATAGGCTTAAAAGGTCACGGTCATGGGCTTTCAAACTCAGCTTATTTAATCTCAAAACTCTCACCAATCCCAACAATCAGTTGTTTAATCATACTATGAAATCTCTAAATTCAATTAATCCATACTTAAAAATTATATACTTAAAATCATTCAAAAGCACCTAAACAGGATTTTTTTCGTTGCATAATATGAACAAAACCATGCAACTAATAAAATGTGTCTCAAGAGTTAAGAATAACTCTTTACTTTCCCATATTTGCACACCCTATGAATATAATGGTTTTGCTAACTAACTAATTTTTTTTACTCCTCCCCCAACTTAAATCAAACATTGTCCTCAATGTCTTCTAGAGCTTAGAGAAAGTTTTTATTTAAAAACCCAAACACACAATAAAGTAAACCAAAATGCTAAGAATAAAACCATAAGATTAAAGAAAGTTACAACCGAAGAGTGGTATCTAGATTCTACTTCTGACTATTGTTTGAAGATTGCCAACCTATTTGCTTGACTAATAGATCTGGTTTGGGTTCATAGATTTATAATTGATCAATTAGCTAATCAGCAGTTGGTGCAGAAATTATGGTATAGCGAGTTGCTTAGGGTATGAATCCCATTTCCACAGCATTATCAAAAAAAGACATCAGATCATCATAAAAACCATTAACATTTAACAATCCTAATGACTTTTTGTGAAAGTTTAGTTTAGCCCAATATCCAACGCTAGAAATTCCTTCCAACGTTTCCAAACCATCGGGTAGAGCAATAAAAGCTTCAGCATGGTATAACATATATCCCATACGTTCAGGTAAGCTTGAAACTTGTAACTCTTGTCTTATGGAAAAGATATGACCATCCAACTCCTTCATACTTATACTCAAACCCTTGCTTCCTTTAATGCTTGCAAAAATGGCCACACGTCCCCTTACACCCTGTATGCCTCCCTCGTATACAAAGTTGATCTTTCTAGTAGCTAATGCACTTCCAAGTTCTTTTGATGCAATTATAAACTCTCCATCCTTTCCCAAATAGTTTCACTAAAAATGCAGATAGATTTAAATCTACATTTTAGTGTGATACCCTTTTTCCCTTCTGTTAGAGCAAGCGTTTCACCCAAGAGGGGGGTGAATTGGGTGATACTAAAATTTCGTTGCAAATATAAAAACTTGACGGTGAATATAAAGCAGTAAAGAGTAAGGAGAAATATCACCAAAGTGTACACCAGGAGTTATACTGGTTCGGCCACAACCACTTTGACCTACGTCCAGTCCTCAGAGCTTCTCTGAGAGTTTCACTATAACTTCCAAGATTCAGTGGGTTCTTGGCACCTCAGTACAAGCAAGTTCCTTCGCCTGGACACTCGCTCCCCCTTACAAGTTGAAATCCAATCCCAACTCAAGGTTCCACAACCTTAAGTTACCTCAATAACAAATATTGAGTTTGAATGAAATATCTCTCTCACAGAGTGAATAAGAATCACTAAAGTACAGAATTACAAATATGTGTAAAACAGAGTAATAAACTTGATACTACGTTCGTGTGTGTGTTCTTGTTGTAATCTCTGTTTGGATGTTCCCATATATATATATATATGTTGGCAGCAACTGTTGGAACATTTTCTTCTTGCCCGTTAGAGCGTGCGCAGCCAATGTTGACTTTTCCAGTATTTGAAAAATGTCTATTTGCGGTAGGTGGTGGTAGGTGGCGTTTGAACATTGCTTTTGACTTTCCTTATTTGGTAAGATCTCCTCATTGTTTATCTGTGGATATGCTGATAATACTAATACAATGAAGGGTTAATTATATAGGAAACAAATCAATGAGCGTTTGGAATGATTTCTCAAATTTTGAACTTGCATACTCGAGTAGTTACTCGAGTATTCATTAAGTTTACTCGAGTACTTACTCGAGTATCATCGTGAAAATATTGATAAATCAGGTATGGCACACTTTTCTTCATAGGTTACTCGAGTAGCAACTCGAGTAAACTCTCAAATAAAATTTATGTTACTCGATGCTTCACTCCAGTAATGTTGGCAGGATTTCAAGGCCGAGAGCACTTCAAGTTTGATTACCTTGTTACTCGAGTACTTACTCGAGTAAACATAAGTTTTCTGCATAGCTTACTCGGGTAGTGACTTGAAGTTTTGTGTAAATAAATCTGCATATTACTCGATTACTTACTCGGGTAATCCAGTTTAAATAAATGATTGAATACCTACATACTTGAGTAGTGCCTCGAGTGAAGTGTAACAAAAGTAGATCAAGTTATTTGAGTATTACCTGCAAGTTTTGCTTACCACAGTGAGTTACTCGAGTAGCTCCTCGAGTAACATTGGCAGGATTGAAAATGCCGAGAGCAACATATTTCTTGAAGCAGGGGACTCGAGTACATACTCGAGTATCATTGGCAGGGCGAAAATAACTGGAAGTCTTTTACATGGTTACTCGAGTACTTACTCGAGTAATGTTGGTAGGTCGAGAGCAACTGCAAGTAATTTACCTGGTTACTCGAGTAGCTACTCGAGTAATGTTGGCAGGCCGAGAGCAAGTGGAAGTCATTTACCTTATTACTCGAGTGCTTACTCGAGTAACGTTGGCAGGTTACTTGAAGGTTGACTCTGTTTACTTCAAGTTTTTGTCCATTACTCGAGTACCTACTCGAGTAACCCTTTAGAAAACTTGCCAGTAATGAAGTTTCTCAGCTTTTTCTCTTGGTCTTTCTTCATTACTCCAATGCTTACTTCAAGTGATGATTTGCCCTGTTATTATTTATTCAAACTTATTTGTTTATCAAATCTTTTTTATACCATCATTTGTTATCATCAAAACATGAGAGATCTAACACCTTCTTTACTCTCAGACATTTTGTGTTTACAAGGGGAAGAGTACAAATTTATACTACTAAAACAGCAACAACAAGATCATGCAAATCATGCATTTTTCAAATAATTTTGAAAAACTTTTCTGACATGAATGACCGGTATAATGTTTCGTGAAGAAATTACACAAAATAAGTAAAGAAAGTCAAGAATTACTGAAAAGATAAGACAAATTAGACAAAAGTATGATTATGAATAGCATTTATGATTATGGCTCGCATCTTCCTCTAGTTTTACATCTGGTAACGGCTTAAAGCTTTATATGAAGCTAGGATTTGCTTCGCATCTAATTTTCTTATAAATGGGAAAATATGGTCTTTTAATGTCAGATTTCCAAGATAGTAGCGCTCTTTTTCTTTTTAAATAAGTTCATTAAATCAAGAAGAATACCATCAACATCACCACTAGAATGCGTCTTAAGAGTTTAAATAATATTATCAATGACTCCTTACTCAGTCCATCTTTTATGAATTGAATTTTATCTTCTCGATTTATAGAAACCATTCCTTTACTCTTACAACGCTTATCATATGTCCAACTTGCACATATATGGCAAACCTTCATTCTTTTAGCTCTTCTTTTTTTGAAGTGACAACTTCTTCCCATTCCTAGCATAGGTTTAATAAATGACTCATGAATCTTACTTGCTAAATGTACCTTAGCTTCAATGATCCAACGTACATCCTCAGGAAGGCCTAAACACTTGAATATCTTCATTCTTTCAAGTTGACAGCTATAGATATTCCTGAGAACGTCTTTAGGAAGTGTGGGGAACCTATTTTTAAGCTTTATAAGAGATTCCTCCGTGTTAACTAAAAATGAAAATGATGAAAACTAAAAATCTTTAACACAGTGTAGTGTGCTTCAATGATTAGGAAAGAAAAATTAATGAGTAAGGAAAAGAAGTTTTAGGTTGCCTCACAAATAGTCACCCTTCTTTAATGTCTTCAGCTCAACAAAAACTAAACCAATTGAATTTTTTTTAGAGCTTACCTGTTGGTTCCTCAAACATGATGACGGTTTTCAAAGTGTTGAGTGTATTGTCATTATACTCTTTTAGCCTTTGCCCATTCACTTTGAATTTTCAATCACCATCTTAAATCTCCATAGTTTCATATAGCCATACTTGAATCACAGTAAAAGGTCCTAACCACCTTAATCTCATCTTTCTTGGAAAGAGCTTTAACTTTACGTTATATCAAAGCACATTTTGTCCCGATGTGAACTCTCTCCCCAAAATTCTTTTGTCATGCCATATTTTTGTCTTCTCCTTATGTAACTTAGCATTCTTATAAGCTTATTGTCTAAATTCTTCAAGCTCATTGACTTGGAGAAGTCTCTTCTCACCAGCTGCCTTTAAGTCAAAATTTAAGGCTTTTATTGCCCAATATGCTTTATGCTCCATTTCCACTAGAAGATGGCATGCTTTTCCATTGACCAATTGATATGGGGATGTATCAATTGGTATCTAGAAGGAAGTTCTATAAGCCTAAAGTACATCATCTAATTTCCTTGCCCAGTCCTTTTGATTGAAATTCAACGTCTTCTCTAAGATCCATTTTAGTTCTCTGTCTGAGACTTCCACTTGTCTGCTAGTTTATGGATGATATGGAGTTGCAACCTTATGAGTTACTCTATATTTAGCTAACACTTATTGAAGTTGTTGATTACAAAAATGCCTTCCTCTATAATTGATAATAGCTCTAGGCACTACAAATCTCATAAAAATATTTTTCCTCAAAAACTTCACAACCACTCGAGAATAATTTGTAGGAAAAGCAGCTGCTTCAACCCACTTGGAGACATAACCAACAACTACTAAAATAAACTAATTCCTAATTAAGGATGGAAAAGGCCCCATAATGTGGATCCCTCATATATCAAAAAGCTCAACTTCTGAGATGTTAGTTAAAGGGGCTTTATGTCTCTTTGAGATATTTCCTGTTCTTTGACATTTGTCACAGGTTGTCACAATTCTGTGGGCATCTTTGAAGAGTGTAGGCTAGTAAAACCTTGATTGAAGGACTTTAGAAGCTGTTCTATTTGCTCCAAAATGACCACTATAATACCCTGAATTTTGGGCCTAAAGACTTAAGGATAAGCTGTTATCAAGCAGACGACTAAGCCTAATTTGAGGAGAATCCCAAGAATATCGAGAGATAGAAAAACTCTTAGGGACTATATGATCCGGCCTTACTAGGAAGAGGGCCCAATCTGTGTAAGCAGTAGGATCAAAGTGTTAGTGCAGATGTGCACATAATACATATACGGTGCCATTAGGTTAGTAGAAAGACACCACCCAGATATGTCATAAGGTATGGGACTAATTGATTGAGCAAAATACGCCAGTCTAGGTGTGCACATAGCATTTTCAGGGTAGACATGTGTACCTACTTTTTTGGGAATACACATTAGGTGTGGCACCATGTAAGGCCCACTGACATATACTCTGACCTAGCATCATTTGGCAAACCTCGGTATATGTGAGGAAATCTCGAGTAAGTCCCGTGTAGACATCGATAAGGTAACTTTATTAAAGTAGCTTTAATAAAGTAAGTAATGATGACATAACTTTTGTGTTGGCGCCACAGGAAATTGACAAGTGTCCCCTCATCTTGATAGAGTACAAGAGCAATTTTGTGTTGGATGAATGAGAAGATGACAAGTGTCCCTCATGATAACCCTCACTTTTTGCTTTTTGTGTTGGCATCCCTGAGACACGCCACCTAGCACCTGAGTTGGGGAATCCACCGGTGCCCTGCCCGGTCATGTACTGGACTTCCCAAACACTGAACAAGGGAGTCTGGGAAAATTGTCAGGCCTCTCCTTTCCCTGACAAAAGGATGGCTAAAAACCCGAGAAAAGAAGCAAGACCCACTTTATTAAAGCAAGTAACGCATGTCATCGAACCATTGGATTACCGGATAAATGGCACCATAGGAATTCGACACGTGGCATAACTTTTCAAGAGTCTATCTTGGCCATATATTTTGGCTAGCTACCCCAAAAATCAAATAAAAATCATGGATAAAGGAGAGATAGAAGGTGAATAGTAACTTTTCAAAGCTTCAATATGCCAAAACACCACCGAATCAGCGTTTTCTCTCAAAATACCCATTTACAACCTTCTACTAATCCTAAGCTTCATTTCTATGGTTTTAGATTTTCATTTGGAGGTTTTTGGTACGGTCTCACTTGCCGGAATACTATCAAATTTTTGAACCGGTTGCGAAAATGCGTAAAGGTAAGCGTAAGCTTCCTTTTAAACTGATTGGTTTGTTATTTAGATAAGTTTTCATGAGGGTAGGATACATTCATGTTTATGCCAATGGGTATCTTTGAGGTTAAATCATGTATTTATGATTAGATGATGATCTATGATTATTTTTAGAAGTCTGTGTCTAAATTTGCCTGAATTATTTTTCTGGAGGTAGAGAACTTGTAACGCGTTTTTGATCTCCCAAACTTGGTTCAAATGCTAAAAAATTGTATAAGATTAATCTTAGAGTTTAATTTGATAAGTAATAAAGCCATTTGGACTAGTGGATTGAAAGTTATGATTTCTCAAAGTTTAACCTTTGTTCTGGAATAAAATCTATAATAGTCTGAGTTTGATGAATTTTTGGGAAATGTGTGGCTGTAATTGGGACTCTGATATTTTTTGTTGAAAGTAGACTTAAAGAGGGTCACATAGAACTTTAAACCACTCTATTTGGATTTTTCTATATTAAGTTATGATTTTTAGAAGTTCAACCAAGAAACTGGGGAAAATTGAGAGGTGCAATTTCTTAAGTATAGCCAGATGATTTCTTGGTCGCAGCCTAAAGGTTTATGGAAATTTTGGCTATGGCTAAAGGATTCCTTGGCCGTAGCCAAGACCCCAACTTCCCACATTTCATATTTTTCTGATAAATGTCGAATTGTTTAGCCTTCCTAACTTCTTGGACATTAATATGCACTTTCAATAACTCTATCATATCTCTAATGATGTGATTAGGTATTTAGGGCCATGAGAGTTCAAAGAAGAAGAAATGGAAGAATTTCTAAGAAGTTACAATAGTTGGAAGAAGAGGTCTAGGAGGAGGACAGGAAGACAAGAGGTAGTTAAACTTTCTTGACTTGCGTGTATTTGATATGTGTATGCTTGTGTGATGATATGTGTTATTACTTTGATGAATTGTATAGAACATATATGAACAATTGAAGCTCTATTTATACTTATGCTATGGCCACGAGCGTATTGAAAGCATTGAGCATGCATATGTCATTATGTTGGCATAAATTTATACAGCAAGTATATCATACACTAAGCATTATCTTGCATGCATAGTTGGCATTGTTTACTACTGAGATTCCCCAAATATCACCCTCCCCCACCAATCATATAGGTACGGGAATACGACAGAGAAGAATACTTGAAGAAGAATTAGAAAGAAAGAAGTCAAAGAATTGAAGTCTTCAAGTGTATTTATTTTTACTGTTTGTAAAGTATTTACACTTGACGAATATATATGAATAAGAAAGTATGAAAATACATATTAGAATTGAACGGTAATCAGAATCACCGAAACTAAAAGTAAGAGTGGGGAAATAGAACTAACTATAATATATGAATATGGTAAGAATAATGGCTAACGAGTTGTGTATAAGTAATTAACCCCTAAGTAATTAAAGAGTAATACTTCTGTGTACATAATAAAGGGGTATCTATGATGGGTGTTACAACCACCATATGTGGATGAATGGCAGTGATTTAAGAAGCTGGCTATTTCTTCTTCAGGAACACATTACCTGATAATTCGATTTGGGCATTGTTTATATAAGAAAGGATCCTCGCAAAGGCAATGCCTTACATCAGTTAGAAACTTCTTTTGCACTTTAGAAGGTTTATAAGGCATTACTCCGCTTGCCAAATAATTTACAAAATCAACATACCAAGGGGTGGGTTTTGATTGCATGACAAAAAGTTGCTTACCTGGGAAATTCTCCTTGATTGGTGATTCTCTCTTTTCTTCAGATGGCTCTAACCGAGAAAGATGATATGCAATGAAATTCTCAGACCCTTTTTTGTCTTTGATTTCCAAGTCAAATTCTTATAGCAGAAGCACCCATCTAATCAATTTAGGCTTAGCATCTTTCTTCTCAATCAAGTATTTGATTGCTGAGTGGTCCGTCCTAACAATGACTTTGACCCTACCAAGTAGGATTTGAATTTGTGGAATGCAAACACTACTACTAAAGGATTCTTTTCTATTATTACATAATTCAACTTTGTCTGACAGTGTCCTATTAGCATAATAGTTGGCATGAAAAACCTTGCTTCTTCTTTGGCTTAAAACAGCTCCAACTACATAATTACTTGCATCACACATCATTTTGAATGGAAGGTTCCAATCTGGAGCTATGATAACTAGTGCAAAGGTCAAGGTACTTTTTAGAGTTTGGAAGGCTGAAAAAATTCCTCATTAAACACAAAGGGAGTGTCTTTCTCCAATAGCATGCAAAGTGGCTTTATGATTTTTGAGAAGTCCTTGATGAATCTTCTATAGAAGCCCGCATGTCTTAAAAACCTCTAAATGCCCCTGATTGAGGAGCAAGGTGGTAGCTTTTCAGTTGTTTCAATCTTGGCTCGATCCACTTCAATGCCTCGATCAGATACCTTATGACCCAGCACAATTCCTTCTTTCACCATGAAATGACATTTCTCTTAATTTAAAACCAAATTTGTCTTCACACAATGTTGTAAGACTTTTGCCAAATTTGAAAGACAATGATCATATGATTCTTCAAAAATTGAGAAATCATCTATAAACACCTCAATGAACTTTTCCACCTTATCTGAAAAGATCGCCATCATACTCCTTTGAAATGTTGTTGGTGCATTAAATAAACCAAATGGCATCTTTCTGAAGGCAAATGTTGTATATGGATATGTAAAAGTTGTTTTCTCTTGATCCTTCAGTGCAATTATAACTTGATTATTTGCTCTGTACCCATCTAGAAAACAATAATAGGCTTTCCCAGCTAATATGTCAAGCATCTGGTCTATAAATGGCAAAGACAAGTGATCTTTTCTAGTAGCTTTATTGAGCTTTCTATAGTCAATTCACACTCTCCAGCTAGTCACCGTTCATTGTGGAATCAATTCATTTTTCTCATTAGGCACCATTGTCATTCCACCTTTCTTTAGCACAACTTAAACTGGACTTACCCATTGACTATCAGAGATTGGGTAGATTATACAAGTATCCAGCCACTTTATTACCTTCTTTCTCACCACCTCCTTCAATTCGGGTTCAGTTTCCTTTGATGCTCGACTGATAGGTTATAGTTATCTTCCATTAGGATCTTATGCATACAAATTGAAGGACTAATCCTCTTATATAAGCTATTAACCATCTAAATGTTGTTTTATACTCCCTTAGAACTCTTAATAACTTTTCTTCTTTATCGATAGTAAGAGCTGCAGAGATGATCACTAGTAATGTTGAATTTCCTCCCAGATAAGCATACTTTAAGTGGGATGGTAGTATTTTTAACTCCAATACTGGTGGTTTTTCTATTGTGGGTACTGGCTTACTTGGCCTTTCTCCTAAATCTTCAAATGGTTTCTTGGTAAAAATTGGAGAATTTGCTTTAAGATACCTAATCTGCTCCAAGACTTCGGGATTAGTAAATTTGATACATCTCTCATTCCTATTGCTAATAGTTGATTCATGTATATTTTGTTCGTCACATCTTTTGTGAAGCTGGCCATTATATCTACTCTATAACAGGTGTCACCTTCATTTAGAAAGGATAAAGCCTTAAAAATGTTGAAAGGTACTTAATTATCTTGAACTTTCAAGGTTAACTTTTCCTATTGCACATCTATTAAAGTTCTCCTAGTTGCTAGGAATGGCCTCCTAAGAATGATAGGAATTTCTTGGTCTTCTTCCATGTCGAGTATTATGAATTCAACTGGAAATATGTGTTTGTCCACCTTCACCAGAACATCTTTTAAGACACCCCTTGGATGTTTTATTGATCGATCAGCTAGAAGTAATGAAAATGTGGTAGGCTTCACCTCTCCAAGACCAAGTTTTCTATAGACAGATAGAGGCATGAGATTTACACTTGCTCCTAGGTCACAAAGTCCTAGATCTTTTCAACTATGGTGGTTAATTCTTTTGTAGAATAGCACTGCACTCCTCAGTAAGTGGAACTATCTCAAATTCCTCAAGTTTACCATTATTTGAGAGAATATCCTTCATGAATTTTGCATAACTAGGTATTTGGGCAAGAGTGTTTGCGAAAGTGATGTTGATATGTAACTTTTTAAAAACCTCTAGAAACTTTCCAAACTGCTTGTCTGGCCTTGCCTTTACAATACTTTAAGGGTATGGAAGTGGTGGTACATATGGAGGAGGGTTATCTGGAAAGCTAATTCTTCCCAGTAGCATATCATCCACTTTAGGTTTATGTGCTTCCTCCTTTTGTTCTTAGGAAAAATTCATGGGAAAATAGGGAAATAATATTGCTCCACATTGTCCACAATCTCTCCCTAATTACTTGGTGTACAAGTTCTCCTTTGACTTTTCAAACCTTATATACTTAGCCACAATTGCTCTAAAGTTGGGGTGTTTATCCACAAATATTTATTTTCCTATTCTTTTCTTCATTTGGTCGAAAATGGCCCCAAATTATTGGAAAAATAGTTAGCTCTTAGCTTACTTAGAAAATTACCATTTTGACCTTACATTTTTACATTTAATTGGGTCAAAGTGTTTCTTCCTCCTTTTGGGCCAAAATTAACCCTTAATATTGGGCTAAGAGTAGTGCTCTGTTCTGCTCCAATTTGGGCTTTAACAATGGGCTTTAGTGATGCCCTTTTTAGAAGACAATAACTTAGTTTATGTCTTACTTTAGCCTGATTCCGTGTGACTTCAACTAAGAATGTTGTTATCATTTCAATTGCATCAAAATCCACCATCTTATTTCATTGAATGCCACAAGCATTTACAAGGCATATTAGGGAATAAAAAATTGTGGTGTTACAATTCTCCCTCTCTTAAATAAATTTCGTCCCTGAAATTTACTGCATATACATAGCCATAAATTTTGGGTAATACTTCTACATATGTTCCATTGACATTACTACCGCTGATCAAAATCTGTTTAGACAGACTCAAATCTCTAAAATTCTCGGTCAGTTTCTGCCCACGAATCATCATGGCTTCCACTTGCACTATTTACGGCTCAATGTGTTAGTAATGACATTAGCCTTTCCTGGGGGATATTTTATCTCTAGATTGTAATATTTAAGTAGCTCTATCCATCCGTGATATTTCACATTTAGCTTTTTTTAATCATACAAATATTTTAAACCTTGCAGTCGCAGTACAATTTTACGATCGCATCATAGAGATAGTGTCTCCAGATTTTTAGTACTAGCACAATTGCTGCTAACGCTAACTAAGATCATATGTGGAATAATAATTAAATTTTGGTGAGGCTTTCATTTCTAGTTGTATAAGCCAATACATGGCCATGCTACATTAAAACACTTCTCAGTCCATGCCTAATTGCATCAGTAAAGACAACGAAGGTCCACAGTGGATATGGGATTATCAGTATCGGTGCTAACGTTAATTTCAATCTCATTTTTAGTTTCAATTCCAGTTTCAGCTTCAGTGAAGCTTCTCTCACAATTATGGTCCCACAGATAATGTTGAGCTTTCTTTTTTAGTTTAACTTTATCAAAGGCAAAGCTATTCTAGAGGAATTCGGTATGAATCTTCGTTAATATTCAAAAAAACCCAGAAAACTGCGTATTTCTGAAATAGTCTCTGACCTCTTCTAGTTTAGTACTGCTTCCACCTTACAAGGACCCTCCAAGACTCCTTGCTGTGAGACTATATGGGCCATAAATCTAACTTTTGAAAGCCAGAACTCACATTTTCTTAGATTGGCATGGAGTTGCTTAGATTTAAGTATATTCAACATAATTCTCAATAGTCACCTTATGCAACTTTATGTAATCAATATAGATTCGTAAACTTTCGCTGTGCACTCTGATATTTATCTCCTTATATGAGCTTTAATATTGTCAGGATGATTTAGCAGGAATCCCACAGGAACCTCCAATAACCCCTGACAACACACAAAATCTGTGTTTCTGTGTGCTAGTTCCTGGCCCGATTCAACTCAAATCATTCTGGGCCATTTCAAATTCCTATGGAATCAAAACTTAACAATTGATTCATGGGTTACGGTTTACTTGGTAACCCTTTTCTACTATACCTTTCAACACATTATTTGCCATCCACCAATCGACCCTTAGTATAGCCTCAAGTTAGTGGAATAGCAGGCAGATCAATTCTTTCTCTCATTTTATTAGAGAGTTATCACCTCAATCAATCCATTAAGGAAATATTTTATAATTATAATATTTTCCTATTCTAGACTTAGCAGCTAACAACCTTTCAAAATCCCTCTCTGTAAGGATTCGTATCCGTAAGAATCTTATTCCTTGATTCCACAGATCATCACAAGCCCAACACAATTCTGAATACATCTGCCAGCCTAAGGACACACTGGTCTACTAGGTCTTAGGGCCTCTGGACCCACTACAACATATCTGACATGTAGGATTTTACAACCTAGGGTCTTTAACCCAACTTTTAGGCTCATCATGAAATCTATAACCTCAATGTCACACAAATTGGAATCCATGGGAAAATAGGGAAATAATAATTGCTTCACATTTTCCACAATCTCTCTCTAATTACTTGGAGTACAAGTTCTCCTTTGCCTTTTCAAACCTTATATACTTAGCCACAATTGCTCTAAAATTGGAATGTTTATCCACAAATATTTATTTTCTCCTTCTTTTCTTCATTTAGTCAAAAATGACCCCAAATTATTGGGAAAATAGTTAGCTCTTGGCTTAATTGACAAATTACCATTTTATGCTTACATTTTGATATTTAATTGGGCCAAAGTGTTTCTTCCTCCTCTTAGGCCGAAATTAACCCTTAATATTGGGCTAAGTGTTGTGATCTTTTATTTTCCAATTTAGGCTTTAACAATGGGCTTTATAGATGCCCTTTTTGGAAGATAATAACTTAGTTTATCTCTTGCTTTAGCCTGATTCTGTATGACTTCAACTAAGAATGTTGTTATCATTTCAATTGCATCAAAATCCACTATCTTATTTCATTGAATGCTAGAAGAATTTATAAGGAATATTGGGGAATAAAAATTTAGGGTGTTACAGGGAACATGACATAAGTGTCATCTTGTGATATTTGATGAGATGAGACGCAGAACAGGGTGTCTCTGTCTTGTATTGTCTCGTGAACACCCCTAACGGCAATAAGATTGCTTTTCCATTTACCATAACTAACAATGTATTTAATTTGTCTAAAAAGATTCTACCAACTGCTCAATAAGAGTTCCTTTAAGGAATCTTTTACACCTCATCCATTGAACCAAAAACGCCAGTAATACATACCTTCGTGGGTCAACTCCCTTACTCTAGGTTGGCAAACGAATGATAAGCAAAGCAACTAGAGATGGTTGGTCGTAGTCAAACCTAAAATATTCTAATTTTGAGTTATAACTAGTTGTTGAATCATTTTTTTCATTTGAATGTTGATGACCTAAAAACATTATGGTAATAGAAAGGTCAAGATTTGAATTTCTCATTTAGACAAATTTTTTAGGTAAAATTTCCCTTTAATCCTTAGAATTGTTCAACTAATAGTTCATACACATTAGTTAAACATTCTTATAGGATGATAGATAATGCATTGTTTTTGAAACTTCTATGGAAACATTACACCAGTAAAAAATTAAGGATACTGGTTATACTTAGCAAAAGACTTCTTTTAGGACAAATTTTCCATTTAACCCTATAGTTTAGCCTAAGTTAGACAATATATTAGGTAACAACTTCCTAAATTTTGAATTTTAGATGTAGTAAAATTTACTAATTCTCTTTATCTCTTTAAATTAAATTATTTATTATATGATTCAATGTTTATTTTGTTGGGAAAATTCAAAATAAATGCTATTAAAATTTGCATATTCTAAATCAATGATTCCAATGTCAAAAATCCCAAATTAGTGATGGATGACCAATTTGGAATGTGCAAATGTTGATAATTTACCTATAAACCCTTTCTCCCTATTCACTACTCTCTCCCTCTTCTCCCTTAAAAGCAATCTATTCCTTGCTATTTCATAGCATTCCTTCTACCTCAGTGGAACCCTAAAAGCTCTTAATTCACCTTTGGAATATTCTCCAATATAGGCCCCCATGGTCATTGATGCTGATACACCTCATATCCATGGTAGCCTTTGGGGCTCATTAAAAGTGTTATCATCACAAACATGCACATTGGATAGACTTTGTTTCACATTTTTTTGTGGGTATTATATTTTTTGTGCAATGCATGATTGTTTTTTCTTCTTTATATCATTATTGTTGATAATTTTTGTAGTGCCATTTGCTCTTGGTCACCATTGCAATGGATTCAAATAGCTACTTGAGAATGGTTTAAAGCTTTTATTAGTTTGTATTTGTCTAAGCATGGTTTTCATCGATTTTCATTATTGAGGTCTAAAAATGGTTGTAAATGTCTTCTAAAGATGAAGAGGATGAATTGGTTTTCCTTGATTACTGATAGAAATTCTTTTGGGAATGTTAAAATTTGTGAATGAAGTGAGAACTTATTAATACCTTAACTGTTATTGTTAATAAACCATCTATTGTAGAGAGTACTAAAATAGCTGTCGTTATTAACCTCAACTTTAGGGATGTTAAATATTGTGACAAAAGGGAGAGCTTGCTAATGCCTTGATTATTATTGTCAATAACCCTAATATTGTAGCAAATAAAAAATTATTACTGTTATTCAAATCAACTTCGTAAATGTTAACTTTTGTGAATGAAGTGAGAACTTATTGATGTTTTAATTGTTTTTGTTGATAGACATCACATTACAGTGATACCAAAAGAGTTGTTATTATTAACCTCAATTTTAGGAATGTTAAATTTTGTGACAACAAGGAGTGTTAGTGCAAGCATTTCACCCAAGAGAGGGGTGAATTGGGTGTTCACAGAATAATCGAACCATAAATAAAAGCTTGAATTTAAAGCCTAGTTAAGAGCTAAAAGATATCACCAAAGTGTACATCGAGAGTTATACTGGTTTGGCTACAACCTCTTTGAGCTACGTCCAATCCTTAGAGTTCCTTTAACAGTTTCACTATATCTTCCAAGATTTAGTGGGTTCTTGATACCTCAGTATAAAGCAAGTTCAACTCCTAGATACTCGCTCCCCCTTACACTATGTAAACTAATCCCCAACTCAAGCTTCCATAACATTAACTTGTCTCAATAACAAATATTGAGTTTGTAATGAAAATCTCTCTCACAGAGTAAATATATGAACATTGAAGTACAAAGAATAAATATGAGAAAACAGAGTACTATGAATGTATTAATTGATGTATGTTCGTTTGTTTTCAGTGTTTGCGTTCTTTGTTGAATGTTCCCATATTTATAGCTGAGTTGAGATGGCTGTTGGTGGCATTTCAACATATCCATTAGAGTTACGTAGCTTATGTTGACCATTCTTCATATTTGAAAAATAGCTGTTGCAGTCGGTGGATGTTATGCTCTATAACTTGACTTTTCTTTCTCTTGCATGAACAATTCATTGTATCCTTAAAAATATACTTATAACACTAATACAAGAAAGGTTAATTATATAGATAACAAATCAATAAGCAACAGATGATTATCATGCAATTTGGACTTTTATCAGGCACATATAAAGGAATGTGCTGTAGTGGAGCTGATGAAGGTTGTTGTGAAGTAACTACTATCTCCTCAGTAGGGGTGGGTAAATGATGTGAATGTTCACTAGAGAGGTGGTGTGAAGGGGACTAAGAGAGAGGCTTAGTACCAGCAGGTGAGGCAATAGGTGTGGGCACTGTCTGTGGCTGGACTAACTTATTAAGAGTAATGGGGACTGGGTCAAATGAGGATAGGTCAGTCATGGTGAATAAAAGGTTGCTCGGGATGGTACTAGGTATGATGGAAGGAGGGATAGTAGTAGGAATAGGCTCAATGACAGGGATAG
The DNA here is from genome assembly GCA_963242795.1 of Inga leiocalycina. Taxonomy (NCBI): domain Eukaryota; kingdom Viridiplantae; phylum Streptophyta; class Magnoliopsida; order Fabales; family Fabaceae; genus Inga; species Inga leiocalycina. The sequence continues at coordinate 48,593,301 of OY725324.1, forward strand.
AACTAGAGGCTGGGACAGAGGTAGGTATGGATGGACCAGGAGTAGAGGTACCATAAGTTAGAGCATCCACCTTCTCATACAGAGACCTCAGAAGATTCTCTATCTCTTGTATAGTACTAGTCTGGGCCTACTGCTGTTGCCAATATAGCCTGATTATGCTCATAAAGGGCACGTGTCTGATCTAATACAGCCTCATTTTGCCTGTTCACATGTTTGACCAAATCTCCTATCTTTAGGTTCAAGTAGGTTATCAGTTCAGCATTGGTGATTGCTATGCCCACATGGAACTCCTGAAGTACTCCCTTTCGGTAGTTTTGGATGGTAGCTCTAAGGAAGGTTGGTGATAAAGTAACGGTGGAGCAGAGGACTGAGTGTCTTCTATCTTGCTAGTCTCAGCCTCTGAAGCCTTCTTCTTCTTAGGAGTAGACTCTATAGGCTTCTTTAGTGGAAGCTCAATCCCAAGTTTTCTTATTTGATTTCTCCAAACTGGCAAAAGTCTCTCAACTAGCTCATTTGGCTCTAGGTACCAAATCTTGTTGTTTTTTAGGAATATGGATACCAACTAAGGAAATGGCATTGGTGTGGTCCAAGTACTTAAGAATCTATACCTCTTGATCTTAGAGTATATTAGCTCACCCAAGTTCCTCTCTTCCTTTAGTAATATAGAGGCCATGTTCTGTAACCGCGATCAATGAAATGTGTGAAGTTGTTGGACTTGTTGGCTATTGCATGAGAGTAGATGTACCAAAGTACTATATGCAAGTCACACATTTCACTGGGATTAAAGGTTAAGGGTCCAACTCTCTCACCGGGCCTAAGGATGTTGAAGATCTTATTAAGGCTGATATTGTCTAGATTATCTATAGGTGGATCCTCAATCCCTAACCACTTATTGATCTTGGAGGCAGAGATAGTGAACTTTTTTATAGTGAACCTTTTTCCTCTTACTCGGGTTTCCAATTCCCCCTCTACAGCTTTATCTAAGACGTCCTCTACTGGTTCCAAATTATAGTAAAAGTCTTTGCCAATCTTAATGCAATATGGAAGATTTATAGATAACCATGGCATGTATCCCTCTAGGTAATTACTCAAGTCAAGCTTAATTGCCTAAAAAATTACTTGAAGATTAATGAAGTACATCTTACATATTTTCCACTAGGAGAAGAATTCATTATACTTCTTTGATTCCTCGAGTTTGTGGGTATTGAAGCCTTTAGGAGGGATAGTGTCATCTTCTTCTTCAATTTCTCCTTCTATGGTTTTTGGATGTGCCTTGGTGGATTTGGAGAAGGATCATGGCTTAGCTCCCTTGGACTGAAAAGCTTTATCCAACATAATTGCCATAGCCTTGGCAAGCTTCTTATCATATTTTGTCCTTTTGATCCTTTCTCCAACCAAGTTGGAGTGTCAGAGGAATCTATAAAGGGAGGAGTAGGAGTGGCTGTAGATTTCTTTCCTCTTCCTGTAGGTAGTGACTTGGATTTAGCCCTTGTAGTCACAGGCTCTTTAATTTCAATCCCTTTAGCCTTCGGTTTGGATTTTAGAGTTACCGATGTCTTTTGTTTCTTTAGAGGTAGAGTAGATTCAAAGGACTTTGTAGGATTAGATACTTCTAGGGACTCAGGAGAGTCTAAAGAAATGATTTGAGGCACCTTGGTCCTTACCATTATGATTGAAGCATAAAATCTGAGTTTTCCCTTTTGTTGAGAGCTGACTATTACAGGCTAGAGCAAGGAAATGTAGAAGATTTAGGAAGTTTTTTAGAGTGAAATTGAATGGGTTTTAATCAGTTTTGAGTGGATAAGCTTTTATGATAAATTTTTGGTAGAGGTCAGAGAGAATCATTAGGAGTGAAATAGTGAAAATGATAGAGTGATGACACTTAAAAGCCACTGTGCCTGACATCACTCGAGTGGTCACTCAAGTGATCATACCAAAAAAATGAAATTAATGTATTTTAAAAGCGTACCTGGCTTTAGTAATATTATAATTACCCATGTATATTCCCTTTGTGATTTAAAGTTACTTGATTGTAGATTTTAGTGAAAACTTGATTAATTTATGGCATGTTTTAATGATCAATATAGTGCTCACTCGAGTGAGCAGTCTCTTCAACTTCTGACTATTCAGATTCAACCATTATGCTATTTTAATTTCAATAAATTTGAATTAATGCTTACTGCCTTGATTTTCATGTCATCACTTGAGTGGTCACTCAAGTGATGCTTACCATCACTTCTAGTTATCACTTGAGTGATCTGTTGATCACTTGAAGTTGTCACTTGAGTGATTAGCATCTCTATTTACCTCTGCTTTACTTACCACATAATAGAGTATCAAGGTCTTGCAAAATCAAATAACTAGATACTCCGATACTTAAGTTAGTAATCATTAAAACATAATTAGATTACATTTTCTAACATATAACTACTTACAATTCATTTGGATTTACCATTCCTAATTCTCTTCTTATGAACAAAAATTGATCTTTAGTAAGGGGTTTTATGAAGATATATGTTTTTTGAAGATAAGTTGGATGAATATCACTTTAACATCCTTCTTTTGAACATGGTCTCTGATAAAGTAATGTCTGACATCGATATGCTTGGTTCTGAAGTATGGATAGGATTCTTTCCCAAGCTTATCATTTTGGTGTTGTCGCAGTATATAGGTATCTCTTTCAAGTGTATACCAAGGTCTTATAGTTGTTGCTTTAGTTATAATACTTGTGCACAACAACTTGACACTACAACATACTTAGCTTCCGTTGATGAAAGAGACACTGTATTTTGTTTCTTACTAAACTATGATACTAGTGAGCCTCCAAGAAACTGGCATTGCCCACTAGTACTCTTTTTGTCAGTCTTATAACCTCCATGATCAAAGTTTGAGTATGCAACTATGTATTCATTTCCTCCTTTAGGATACTAGATACCTAATTCTGTTGTGTCAGCAAGATATCTAAAGATTCATTTGACAGTTTCAGCATTTGATTCCTTTAGTGCTGATTGAAATCTTGCACATATACCAACACTGAATTGGATGTGAGGTCTGCTTGCAATGAGATAGAGTAATGATCTAATCATTCCTCTATATTTTATGATGTTATAATCTTTTCCTTTAACATCAACATCAAGCAACATAGTTGAGCTCATAGGCATGTTGACTCTATTTTCTTCATCCATCCCGTATTTCTTCAATGGCTCCTTTAAATATTTCATTTGAGATACGAAAATTCCATTATTTCTTTGTTTGATTTGCAAACCAAGAAAGAAATTCAATTCTCCCATCATTGACATCTCAAACTCCCCCTTCATTATCTCAAAAAATTCTTTGCACAGACTTTCATGTGTAGCACCGAAAACAATATCATCAATGTATATTTGAGCTATTAAAATATCATTTTGTTTTCATTTAATAAAAAGCGTTGTATCAACTTTTCCTCATACAAAACCTTGATCGATGAGTAATTTACTAAGTCTTTCATACCATGCTTTATAAGCCTGTTTTAAACCGTATAATGCTTTTCTTAGTTTGAAAACATGGTCAGGTTTAGTTACATCTTCAAAACCTGGAGGTTGTTCTTTATATACTTCTTCCATGATATATCCATTTAAAAATGCACTCTTTACATCCAATGATGTAGTTTGAATCCCTTGATGCACGCAAAGGCTAAGAGTACTCGTATAGCTTCCAATCTAGCTATTGGAGCATACATTTCCTTATAATCAATACCTTTTTCTTGACTATAACCTTTGGCCACCAATCTTGCCTTATTTTTTGACAATGATTGTGTATTCATCAAGTTTATTCTTGAATACTCATTTTGTGCCAATGATCGGATGATCCTTAGGTCGGGGCACCAAATCCCAAACTTGATTTCTTTTAAATTGATTGAGTTCTTCTTGCATTTCTATAACCTAATATTTGTCTAATAGAGCTTTGTCAATGTTAGAAGGTTCAATCTCAGAAATGAATACAGAGAAACTAACTTCATTAAAGATTTTGTTTCTAGTTTAACTCCCTCATTTACATCTCCTATAACTTGTTTTAGGGGGTGACTTTTGTTATATTTCCAGGCTCTAGTTTGTGGTTGTTCTTCTTTATCAGTTTGGTTAACCTCAGGATTGGAAGGTATATGAATAGGTTGCTTATTCTCTTGATTTAATACTATTTCCTGCTCATCATCAATAATTTTGTTAAAGGATTCAAATTCATCGAATACAACATGAATTAATTCTTCAACAACACAAGTTCGTTTATTGAAAACTTTGTATGCTTTGCTTCGGTTAGAATAGCCTCAAAATATTCCTTCATCAGTTTTAAAATCAAACTTTCCTAGGTTATCTTTACTATTATTATAAATGAAACACTTACAACCCAAGATGTGCAAATGAGCAAGGTTTGGCTTCCTTCCTTTATATAATTCATACGATGTCTTTCCAAATTTTGTTCTGATGTAGGCTCTGTTTGAAATGTAGCATGATGTGCTCATTGCATCGGCCCAAAAAACTTGAGATACATTCTTTTCATTCAGCATGGCTCTAGTCATTTCAATGAGTACTCTGTTCTTTTGCTCCATGACTCCATTTTGTTGAGGTGTCCTTGGAGTAGAGAAGTTGTGATTAATGCCATTGGTGTCACAGTATTCTCCAAAAGTTTGATTCTCAAAATCTCCATTGTGATATGTCCTGATACCGTGATGGACATACCTTTCTCATTTTGCACTTTCTTGGCAAAAACAATAAATTCACTAAGGTTTCATCCTTCAATGATAAGAAAATAGTCCATGTAAATCTAGAGAAATCATTAACAATGACCAATGAATATAAATTGCCACTAAGACTTTTAACTCTTGCTAGTCTAACTAAATCCATATGCAGCAGTTGAAGTAGTCTGTTAGTTGTGATTTCATTTTTTGATTTGAAAGAAGATTTTGTTTATTTACCCTTCTGACATGCTCCACAGATCAAATCGTTTTTTAATTTACTTTAGGTAAACCAATTACTAAATCCTTTTTGAGTAACTTGCCGAGTTGGTAAATATTGACATAAACTAGTCTCTTATGTCATAACCAACTTTCATCAGCGTTACTTAGAAAACAATTCTCAGAAAGTACATATTGACATAAATTAGTCTCTTATGTCATAACCAACTTTCATCAGCATTACTTAGAAAACAATTCTCAGAAACATTTTTACTTACATCAAGGTATAGCAGTTACCTTTCCTTTTTGCTCTAAGCTTTGCTTTAAGATTTTTCTTCTTTAATTGTAAGTCCTTCTTGCTTACAATTAGACATTCTTCTAAGTCAAATATCACCTAATTGACTTTATCTGTACTTTGACTCACGCTTAGCAGATTGTGGCATAAGCCTTCAACATAATATACATCTTTGACTTGTATGCCTTTATCATTTTTTATTTCAACAATTCCTGCTATCTTTCTGGATTGATTTTCTTCAAATTTTACCTTTCCACCTTCCTTTGTTTGTAATGTGATAAAACTTTTGGAATCACCGGTCATATATCGAGAGCATATACTATCTATATACCATTTAATGCCTCTAGATGCTTTGAGGCATATATGTAATTAGAGATAATGAAGTCTTAGGTACTCATATCTTTTTGGGTTCTTTTAGGTTAATACAAAATATTTTTTTGAACATATGATCCTTTAGGTACCCATTTATAGGTTCCTATTTTTCCTTTCTTTTTATGAATGCATGATGAGGTGTAGTGACCTTTTCTATTACAGTAACTACAATGTGCAAAAGGATTCAATATATGTGCAATGATTTGCCACCTATTTTCTTTCTTTCTTTCCTTTTATCTGATTTTGGATTGTATCCAATACCATATCGATCATTTACAAAACGTTGAGCTTTTAGAATGACATTTAACATCTCACTACCTTTGGTGAATTTTTTAAGAGTATAGTCAGATCAGAATTTTTCTTTTTCAAAGAAGAATAATTTTTTCAATCTTTTTCTAAAACTTCTGAGTTTTTCTTCAAGATTTTTGTTTTTCTTTTTGAAAACAACTAATTCTTTAACTACTTTGATGAATTCAAAATGTAAAGCATTATATTCAGAAAGTGTTAAGTAAAATATTTTCATATTTATTTTCCCTGATATGATGATCTTATGGACGATATTTGAGATTAATGTAATAAATTTATGTATAATTGATAAATACAGGATGATTTTGGCATAAATATTTTTATTACCATTATAATATTTACTTGTTTTCTCTTTTGATAGCCACACAATAAGAGGAGAAAGGAGACAAAAATTAAACTGATGGGATTGAAAAAGGTCAATTACTGTAGCATCAGGAGACTATTCATTATGGTCACTATTCATGACAGAATCACTATAGCATACAGTTATTGTAGCAAACAGAGGTGACTGTAACGGATAGAAGAACTATAGCAGGCGACAAAACACTATAGCAGTCATGGAAAAATGTGTAAGTCTGCCGACAGGATATTGTTCACTCCGTTAAAAAATGACATGGCACTGTAGCATCATGGAAAAAAATGGCATGCAATTGTTCGCTCACTGCCTATAAATATGAGCATCAATCGTAAAGACTGAGGGCATGGATATATTTCTCTGACAGTTTTCAATCCTTTGTCCAAGAATTCTAAATACTTTATTTCATATTTTAGATATAATTTTATACATTGTATTACATTTTACATGCCTCCATCTTGGAAGGCTTAGGATTATATTACATTTTGCATACCGCCTACATGGAAGGTTTTACCTCCTAAATAGACGGCTAGATTTCTCCATTTTTCATGCATCTTTTGGTTTTATATTTATATTTCAGAATTTAATATTCAAGTTTTATGCAGTATTTATGAGGTTTTCATTCTAGTTTTATGTAATGTTAATTTATTTTTATTTTGTTTTTAATTTCATTATGAGCTAAATTTCTATTTTCCTAGGGTGATGACATAGCTTACTAATAACAGATTGAATCTTAACTTATTAAATCTAGTTTTAATTTTTTCTTTATGATTGAGTTTTAATTATTGTTCTTAATGCTTTCATTTGATTGGTCATCTTTTGAATGATCTCAATATGTATGTTGAAACGGGAAGAAGATGCATGTATATAGACCCTATAATTAAAACCATAATTTGCATATGAAATAGGAATATATTCATATGAGTTGTGTGGTTTTAATGAGTTCCATAAATCTTAATGCATGATTAATTGCTTAAACTCATAGGAATATATTGGATTAGCAATTAATTATATAATTACTTGACCTTAGAAGAAGCCAGTAATTAAATGAAGGAAACTCGACTATTAATCATGTGGAATAAATTGGGCTAGAATAGATAAGTGATTTAATCCAAAATTTGTTAAGTGAAATCTGACCCCAAGAACTTTTTCTTGTAGTTGCTTTCATATTATCTGCACTTATATATGATCATTTTATTTTGTTTTCTCAATCACCAACTAATCGATTGACTAAATAGAATTAAAATTACCCATTTTGGTACTTAGTGATCAATCCTCATGGGAACAATACTCTACTCACTTCTATATTACTTGATTACGACAGTGTACACTTGCACTATTTAATATATCATCTGCACATATAACAAGTTTTTGGCGCCGTTACTGGGGATTGTTGTCATTAATATCAATACCAAGTAATTTTAATACTAATTTAGTCTTCATGTAAAAATTTCAAAAAAAAAAAGTAAACTTTTTTTAAAAAAAAATGGATTATTCACGGCATTCACTTGGTTTAATCAGTGATAAATTATCATATCTTGGTTCTTTTTCTAGAATTCATGTGGATGGAATGAGACAAGAAATATAAATGCTAGTTGGATAGAAAATTCTTCTCCTTATAATTGTTTTTCTTGTGCTTATTGTGGAGAGTGTCATTCTTATGAACATTGTCTATGTAGCAATACCAGTCATTATGTGAGAGATGATTTCAATATGAACCAACTTTGTTTTGATCATTTCTTTTATCCTAGTGGAATTTTAGAGCAACAAGAGTCTTTGGATCCATATGTCAGATATTGTCCTAATCCTCCTTTCTACTCTTATGCATTTATTGAAGAACACACCCTTAAGTATAAGGAAAAATGTGATTTAGAAAGATTAGATGAGGAGTTTATGGAATCAACAAAGAGATTTATTAGAGAGAAAAAGGAAATTGTCACTAGTGTTGAGTCAAGTGTTAAAAATATTAGAATATATGAGTCAAATTGTTTTGTCACTCGAGACTATGAGGCAAAATAATTCTTTGAGTCTGATGACCACTTCTTGTGTTTATGATGATTATTGTGAGGAAGTTGAGGAAGTGGAATTGAATGAAACTTTAGCTCTTGTAGTATGTGATAAGGAACTTGAAATCACTTTTGGAGAGAACAGTGAATGTCCAATTGAGGTTCCGGATGTGTAGCCTAATCTTTGTGACTTTGATGTTGAAACTAATTGGATGTTCCAAAAGTTGTTGTTCATGTCTCTCCTATTGAAGTGTTAACTCTTACTGATGAGAGTCAAGTGGATTTTGTGGGATGCTCTAAAATTTTGGAAACTCCTAAATTTATTTGCAAATACATGCATGTTGTGCTTTATTTGATTCAATAAATAATTGTACTCTAAAATTGTCTATGATTGAAGAAGTGCAATTAATTACTTTGAATGATTATTTCCTGTGTCTAAAACCTTGTTACTTGAAAAGAAATGAAGATAAGGTAATCATGGTGTTTGATACTTTTGATTAGTAGTTTGTTTAGGAAGTCTGGCTGAAGACTATAAATTTAGCGCTGCTTGGGAGGCAACCCAAGGTTTGGTTTGATGTTTTGTTGTGATTTTGCAGGACTTCTGGTAGCCCCTGATGATGTATTCCGCTTTGGTATCTACATTTAAAACAATTTTAAAAATATAAAAAAAATTTGGTTTGATCTTTGTCTAGCTAAAGACATTAAAGAAGGGCAGCTATTTGGGAGGCAACCCAAAACTTCTTTCCTACTCACTCATTTCTTTCCTACTCTCTCATTTTCCTTTCCTACTCACTGGAACACACTGCATTGCGTTGAGATTTTAGTTTTCGCCAATTTCATTTTAAGTTACCATGGAGGAATCTCTTGTAAAGCTTAAGAACAGGTTCCCCACTCTTCCCAAAGATGTACTCAGGAAGATTGATAACAGTCGACTTGAAAAGGATGATGATATTCAATCGTTTGGGCCTTTTTGTGGATATACGCTAGATCATTAAAGCTAAGGTACGTTTAGCAGGTGAGATTCATAAATCATTTGTTAAACCTTTGTCCGGAATGGGAAGAAGTTCTTACTACAAAAAGAGAAGAACTAAAAGGATGAATGTCTGCCATAAATGTGCAAGGTGGACATGTGATCAGTGCTGTAGGAATAAAGGTATGGTTTTTATAAATCGAGAAGATAAATTAAATTCATAAAGGATGGACTGAGTAAGGAGTCACTGATGATATCATTCAAACTTTTGAGACGCATTCGAGTGGTGATGTTTATCGTATTCTTCTTAATTTAGTGGATGTATTCAATAAAGAAAAACAGTGCTATTGTCTTGGGAATCTGAAGTCAAAAGACCCTGTTTTCCAGTTTATAAGAAAACTGGATGGGAAGCAAATTCTCAATTCATAGAAAGCATTCAAGCCATTATTGGATGTAAAACCAGAGGAAGATATGAGCCAAAATCACAACTATTGTACATAATCACGCTTTTGTTTAATTTGTCTTATCTTTTCCGTAACTTTTATCTAATCTGTCTTTTCTTTTCAGCAGCTTTTTGTCTAATATGTCTTTTCTTTTCAGTAAATTTTGACTTCCTTTCTTCTTTTTCTTCTTGCAAATTACGTCGGTCATTCGTGTCGGAAGTTTTTCAAAATTTTTTGAAAAATGCGTGATTTGTATGATTTTATTGTCGCTATTTTAGTGTTATATATATGCATCTTCCACTTGTAAATATGCATTCTTCTATTTGTGAACATAAACGGTCTGAGAGAAAAGAAAAGAAAAAGGGTATCATACAAAAATGTAGATTTACATCTATCTGCGTTTTTGGTGAAACTAATACGGGTAAGGATGGAGAGTTTATAAGGCAGCAAATGAACTTGGAAGTGCATTAGCCACTAGAAAGATTAACTTTGTATACAGGGGAGGCATCCAAGGAGTAAGGGGAAGTGTGTCCATTTCTGCATCCATGAATGGAAGCAAAGGTTTGAATGTAAGGGTGAAGGAGTTGGAAGATCACATCTTTTCCTTAGGACAAGAGTTGCAGGTTTCAAGCTTGCCTGAATGAATGGGACAAATGTTCTACCATGCTCAAGCTTTTATTGCTCTGCCCGATGATTTGGAGACGTTGGATGGAATTTCTAGCGTTGCATATTGGGATAAGTTAAAATATCGCAAAAAGCCATTAGGATTGCTAAATGTTAATGGTTTTTATGATAATTTGTTGTTTTTTTTATCATGCTATGGAAATATGATTTATACCCCAAGCGACTCGTCATTCCATAATTTTTGCATCAATTGTTGATCAGCTGCTCAATCAACTGTAAACCTATAAACCTAAACCAAATCTACTAGTTAAGCAAATAGGTGGGCAAACTTCAGATAGCAATCAGAAGCAAAACCTAGATACCACTCTTCGGTTGTAACTTTCTTTAATCTCTTGGTTTTACTCTTAACATTTTGGTTTTGCTTTATTGTGTGTTTCTGTTTCAAAAAAAACTTTCTCTGAGCTCTAGAAGACATTAGAGACAATGTCTGATTTAGGTTGGGGGAGGAGGAGGAAAAATTTATATATTTAGTTAGTTAGTAAAACCATTAGATGCATGGGATGTGGAAAAAAATGGCAGAGTAAGGAGTTATTCTTAACTCTTGAGACGCATTTTATTAGTTACATGTTTTTGTTCCTTCTTATGGAAAAAAAAAGAGTAAAAGTAACAAAAAAAGCATCATGTTCAAGTGCTTTGTAATGATTTTAAGAAGTATATAAGTTTTAAGTATAAATCAATTGAATTTAGAGATTTTATAGCATGAATGAATAACTGATTGTTGCAATTGGTGATGAATTTTGAGATTGAATGAGCTGAGTTTGAAAGCCCTTAACTGTGAGCTTTTGAGCCTATAATGATTATGTTTCTTATGTGTGATATTCACCTATTAAGTTGTCACTCTAGAACTTGCTGTAAATCTGGTTGAAATTACATCTCACATGCACATTCAAAAATGATAAAGCCATTCATTTTCTTTAGCCAGAGCCAAATAGCCAACCTTGCAATTATATCATTGCTAAGCCCATTTGAGCCTAATTGATTGTTTCTTTGTTTTCACCCATTAACATATGTAGTAATGATATATCATGTGCTCTTACCTGATTCGGAAGATTAGCAGAGCATTTGAAATTTTTGTGAAATGGGCTTTTGACAAGTATGGGGGTATATATAACTTCAACTTTAGAGTTGCAGAGTTTTATGTAAAAAGGAAAAAAAACAAAAAGAAAAAGAAAAAAAATATGAAAAAAAAAGAAAGATAATAAGTATTTGAATTGTGGGTTGTTGTGATGAGAGAAATTTATAACTAGCTCATTTTTCAATTGCTATATTTCTTTAGCTCTTCATACCATGTTTTACATTCCTTTTACCTTAACCTCATTCTAACCCTTAATAAGTCCTTTTGATTTGAATTATGCATGTGAATTAATAGTGGAGATTGAGATTTTTAGCAAGCCTATAGTAGTGCAATTTTTTCGGTTGAATTTGAGCGAAATACTTACCTCTAAACACTTGAGAGATTGAGAGAATGAGTTACACTTACGAATTCGGTTTATTCATTTTCAATTAAAGTTACCAGTTTATATTTTTGTTGATTCAGGAATACTATGATCTCTTTATTTTTCAATTGTGTTTTTGCTTATGACTTGACACTTTTGATTTTGTTCAAAGCACTTACTAGTCACTCATTGTCCGAAGACGTCCAAGACCTAAGTGTGGGAGAATTTGATAAGTAAAATATTTTCATATTTATTTTCCTTGATATGATAATCTTATGGATGATATTTGAGATTAATGTAATAAATTTATGTGTAATTGATAAATACAGGATGATTTTGGCATAAATATTTTTATTACCATTATAATATTTACTTGTTTTCTCTTTTGATAGCCACACAATAAGAGGAGAGGAGAAAGGAGACAAAAATTGGACTAATGGGATTGAAAAAGGTCAATTGCTATAGCATCGGGGGTACTATTCATTGTTGTCACTATTCATGATGGAATCACTATAGCAGGCCGTTACTGTAGCAAACAAAGGTGACTATAGCAGATGGAAGAACTGTAGCAGGCGACAAAACACTATAGCATTCATGGAAAAATGCGCAAGTTTGCCAACAGGATACTGTTCACTTCGTGAAAAAAATGACATGGCACTGTAGCATCATGGAAAAAAATGGCATACAACTGTTCGCTCGCTGCTTATAAATATGAGCATCAGGCGCAAAGACTGGGGGTATGGAGATATTTCTCTGACAATTTTGAATCCTTTGTCCGAGAATTCTAAATACTTTATTTCGTATTTTAGATATAATTTTATGCATTGTATTATATTTTGCATGCCTCCATCTTGGAAGGCTTATAATTATATTACATTTTGCATACCGCCTACATGGAAGATTTTACCTCCTAAATGGATAGCTAGATTTCTCCATTTTTCTTGCATCTTTTGGTTGTATATTTATATTTCAGAATTTAATATTCAAGTTTTATGCAGTATTTATGAGGTTTTCATTCTAGTTTTATGTATTTTAATTTATTTTTAATTTCATTATGAGATAAATTTCTATTTTCCTGGGGTGATGACGTAGCTTACTAATGACGGATTGAATTTTAACTTATTAAATCTAATTTTAATTTCTCTTTTTATGATTGAATTTTAATTATTGTTCTTAATGTTTTCATTTGATTGGCCATCTTTTGAATGATTTCAATATGTATGTTGAGACCGGAAGGAGATGCATGTATATAGACCCTATAATTAAAACTATAATTTGCATATGAAATATGAATATATTCATATGAGATGTGTAGTCTTAATGAGTTCCATAAATCTTAATGCATAATTAATTACTTAAATTCATATAGGAATATATTGGATTAACAATTAATTATAGAATTGCTTGACTTTAGAAGATGTTAGTAATTAAATGAGAGAAACTCGACTATTAATCATGTGGAATAAATTGGGCTAGAATAAATAAGTGATTCAATCTGAAATTTGTTAAATGAAATCTGACCCCTAGAACTTTTTCTTGTAGTTGCTTTCATATTATCTGCACTCATATCTAATCATTTTATTTTGTTTTCTCAATCACCAACTAATCGATTGACTAAATAGAATTAAAATTACCCATTTTGGTACTTAGTGATCAATCCTCGTGGGAACGATACTCTAATCACTTCTGTATTACTTGATTACGACAGTGTACTCTTGCACTATTTAATATATCATCTGCACAAGTAACAAAAAGTAATTCATCAAAGGTAGGATCATAATCAGTTACCTCATCCTCTTCCGTTTCTTCTTGAGCAATCAGACAGATATTAGCTACTTCTTCTTCATCACTCTCTTCGTCAAAGAAGCTGTCTCCTAATATAGTAGATACAAAAGCTTTCTTTTTGTTGAAGAATTTTTCTTTTCTCTTTTCTTTATTCTTCTAATCATTTCTGGACACTCTGTTTTGATATGTCCTGGCTTTTTACATTCATAGCAAATAATGTGTTCTTTGGTTTCCCTTCTGCTACTCGTGTGATACCTCTCAAAATCTGGTTGAGAGTTTAAAGACATTTTCAGCACACATCACTCGAGTGCTCACTCGAATGATGAAGGGTCATCACTCGAGTGATCCCTTCCAAAATCAATCAGAGACTTCATTCCCTGTTCTGTGACTTATTTCTCCTTTTCATCACTCGAGTGAGTGATGGCTTTGCATGCTTCAAAAAGTCCTGTTTCTTTGTTCAAAAACCTTTGTTTAATCAAACCATTATGAAACCATTTATTCACCATTTGTTATCATCAAAACATAGAATCTAACAAGGAAAACTTATTAATGCCTTAATGGTTATTGTTAATAGTTGTTGGGTTGTAATGAATACCAAAGCAATTATTGTCATTATTTTAGACCAACTTTTTCTAGAAAATATTTGCCGATGTCAAAGCTCTGATTGCCGACGATAATGCCTTAGCTCCAGTGCCCGATTGGGGTGGCTACTAGTGGGGGGCAAATTTTTTTTAAAAAAAGTAAGGGGCAAAGTGGTTAAAGCACAACATTGGCAAGTTTCAAAAAAGCAAGGGGCACTTTAGTCATTTGAGCCAAATGTTCAAATTTCATATTGATGCCCCATCAATTAGAGGGCATTGTACTGTCTTTTCCCTGTTTAATTTTGTTTTTTGTTTTTGTTTTTGTTTTTTTGCTTTTTTTTTTTATTAGCTTTCCACTCCTTGAAAAATTGGTTACTCGCAAGATCGTCGCTTCAGCCTTCAAGCGAACTGTTCCTTGTTCTCCTATCCCTATTCATCGTTTCCATCCTTCTCTTCTGAAACTGTATAGAAGCACACAAGAACGATGAATGATGGAAACACGGAAGAAGAGATGAAGTATTGCTGCATTTCTCACGAGTTCTTCCGAGTAGCTTCAGCAAACCCTGACAAAATCGCCGTAATTCATGCTTCCAGTTTGGCCCAAGTTTCCAAGGAACTTCGTGAAAATTCTACTTCATCCAATTTCGGAGGAGACATTGTTAAGTCCTTAGACAAGCTTGTGAAATTGATTTCTCCGCCTATGTACGCCGGGGACTCCTGCTACACATACTCTGATATGTTGAAGGCCGTTCACTCCCTTAGCTCTCGCCTCCGCTCCATCCTGCTTGGCTGGGATGACCCTCATTTGGTCAGACCCAAAGCTCAAGGTTCACTATGTTTTCTTCTTGCTCTTCTTTTATTTTCTGTACCTGAAGAATAATCCATGCTTGGTCATTTGTTATACTGGAAAAAAGTTCAATCATATTTCTTCAGCGAAGCAGTTGAAAGGAATGTGAATCATTTTAAGTTACTTAGGTTATTGGCAAATTCTCTCTTTAGAAGTTTTTGGCAAACGCTCAGGAAAGCTACGTTTGATTCGTAATGCTACTAACCACTAAGCATTTACGTACCTCAGCACAATCAGCGCGCAACGACTAATTTGGGTGGATACTAGTAACGCTTCTAATCTGGGCTATCACCATTTGGATGCACATGCCACCAAGGATTGTGCTAGATTTTTAAGTACTATTTCTTTTGTCTGAGTATATTAGTTGTTAAATATAATCTTCTTATATACCAGATTTGGTAAAGGTGATATCTAATATCGCATTGATTTCCCATGCCTTTTTCCAGGCAACAATGATGTCAACAGTAGAGAAGGAAAAATTGTTCAAACACCCGAGTCCTTTGTCATGCCTAATGCAAAAACAGTGTCTGCTCCAGAAACAGATTATAGACCAAAGATAGTGGGAATATATATGCCACCTTCTGTAGAATATATTGTTGCTGTGCTTTCTGTTTTGAGGTGTGGAGAAGCTTTCTTGCCTGTGGATCCTTTTTGGCCTGCCAGAAAGATACAATCGGTTATTTCTTCTACAAAAGCTGATCTCATAATAAAGTCCCGATCTTCATTTGGTAAACGTAACTCAGATCAACTTGATGAATCACATTGGGCTGTACATTCAAGCAGTTGTCCTATTTTAAACTTCTCTATGGAAGAAAACCTTCCAGAGTGCACAGAAGATTTGGCATGGCCTTGTGAAAATGATAAAAAGAGATCCTTCTGTTACCTTATGTACACTTCAGGGTCAACTGGAAAGCCTAAAGGAGTATGTGGCACTGAACAGGGTAATGGGTTACTAGGTTCAGTAATTGCAATCATTGTTTGATTTTACGTGGGTGAAATAAAATGTGGTTTTTACATCTATCAGTTTACTTTATTCTGTTCTACATATGGAAAGAAACCTGTTGTGCCCTTTACAACTATGAGCAGTTTTCTTTGATGATATTTTCTATTTGTTGGAATTAAACAAGGGTTATTACTGGCCATTTTAGGATATTGAGGATGACTGTTCTGGACACTAATTCTTTTAAAGAGAAAATATGGTTACTGACATAAGAGAAAAGGGATGGGAGTGATGATGAGAGAATAATGGATGACTTTCCTTCTTCCTTTTCTGCACAAGTGAAATTATGGGAAATTAAATGACTTATTTTTCTCAATTCTGTTCTTTCATTAAGCCCCTTGGGAAAACTTAACAGAATGGAGTTAAGGAGACTTCAAAAAAGAAAATCTCAAACAAGGGAGAACTAATAACCTAGCTGTCTTTATCTTTCCCTTTTTCATTCATTTTCTCCATTCCCCTTAATTTGAAGTCCCATTGCCTCAGCATGTTTGGCAACTGTCAAAATCTCTTTTTGACTCTATGGGATTTGTTCTTCATTTGCCACTATCCAGATAATATAACTCTTTCTACTATTCTTCTTCATTGCTTTTCCTTTGCAGCTGTTTATTGTTCGATGGATGATTTCTATAACGTTTTTCCAACATGAATAATATTTCTATATGTATATGGCGTCACAATTTCTTACGCTCTTTTTAGGTCTTTTAAATCGATTTTTTTGGATGCAAGGAATGTATCCACTGGAAGGGCAAGATTTACTGTTGTTTAAGTCATCAATTAGCTTTGTTGACCATTTGCAAGAATTTCTCAGCGCTATTTTGACTGCTTGTGTGCTGGTCATTCCTCCCTTCTGTGAGATGAAAGACAATGCATATTCTCTGATAGATTTTCTGCAGGTATGATGCTATCTGAGCTTTTGTGACTACATTTTGCCATTATTGACCTTATATCATTTCTTGACTTTGTCACACAATTTGTAAATAATGCTGCTGCTGTTAATTTCCTTCCTTATAACCCAATACTTACGAGTGTTGCCCCTAGTGTGTTTGGCCATTCTTTTTATAATTTGTTGACCTGTTGCTCATTCTGTGAGAAATGTTGCAACTATGATCTTCCTACTAATCCAGTATTGAGTATTGTCTTTGGAACTTTGTGAAAATAGGGAGCAAATGTTTGGAAGATTAGAAAGAGACCATACAATATACTATTGAATTATGGTTTATATAACATTGACTTCTCATAGACCCTTCCACCTTTTAACTTTGGTACACTACAATTACCATTTTTCTTTACTTATGAGACTTGAATAATTGACATCACTTCCAAGGGTGACTCTTTCCTTAACCTGTAACCCTCTCCTAAGTGCCTGTTTGTTTTAGCTTCTGAGAAGTGCTTTTACGATTTACGAGGTAAGTATGTGAGAGGAATTTTGTCTCGGCTTGTGGAAAAGGGCTTTTGAAACATGGTTTGGTTGTTTCCCAAACAAGCACTAAATTCTAAATGTCTTTTTACACTCCCTGACTTGTTACAAATGTAACTCAATTGAAGAGAAAAACAAAATCAAGCAAATAAAACCTCAATCCTCAATTGTTGAGTCAAGAGATGAGAAGTAACTAGCATTTACCTAAACAATGTTGTCAGAAGATATAATGATGGATGGTGGTAGAGAGAAAGAAGAAAGAGGGAAGAGAGAGAGAGAGAGAAATGAATAATGCACTGAGATTACTCACAAGAAATATAACATCTGATTTACAATTAATCCCCTTTATATAGGTGCTAACTCCTTTTAATTTATAATGACTATATTCCCTTAATGACTAAACTACTTCTAACTATTAATAACTACCTTATCCTTTATTAATTACAATTCACACATCATATAATGACACTGGTCCCTGGAATTTTTTCCCTACTCTCCTTGAGTGACCTTCTCCTACCTGGTTTTTAGCATGTTTACTCTCTAGGGCTTCCATTTCCAAACAATCACCCACTCTTTTACCAGTGTTAAAGTCTTAAACGTACAACTGTTGTCCACTCTATACAACCTCCCAAGTTACACTTAATGATTTGACTGCAACTTCCTTCAAAACCAAAATGGGCAAACCAACACCAAACACTTGCATGTAGTAGCACACTACCACAAGTGCCATGGTAATAGGCAGCATCAGCAACTCAATAACCTAAAAACTGTGTCTTTGTGGACCTAAGTTTGTAGCCATAATTTTAAGTACAGAAAAGATCTCAGTTTGTGAACTATTACTCTATTTAGCTCTACAAGTTTGTCATGATATTATTATCCTTTTTTTTTTCCGATAAACCATGATATTATATTCTTATGATCGTATCTTCTTGCTTATCTTGGACCATAGTATTAAATGCTTCTATAGGCTTATTTTATTAACAGGCTTATAGCTGTTCCATCACTAATGAGAACAATTCTTCCTGGGTTGCAAAATCATGCTGGCATGCGGGTTCAAAGTTCATTGAAATTGCTTGTGCTCAGTGGTGAAAGTTTTCCTTTAACCTTATGGGAGATGATTTCTACTGCCTTACCAAATACATTGATCTTGAATTTATATGGAAGTACTGAGGTGAGAACGTGTAGAAATCTTTCTATAAGAAAAATTATAATGAGTTTTCTGTTTGTCTCTGATGATTCTGATACTCTCATGCAATGCACACTTAACTTTGTAATAAATATTATTGTTCCATGCTTGAGGTTTCTCATAAATTACCAGTTGTGCTGTTTTCATTGATGATTTTACATGCAAAAATGGCTAGATGCTTGCTATTTTCCTTCTGCATCACTTTTGATTACCAGAGTTAATTTTTAATAATTATTATCAATGATATCTTCCCAAGTTATATCTTTTTGCATCATTATCATATTTTAATGTATTTCTGTTTTTTTTTCCTTATTCTGTTTTGATGTCAAGGTCTCTGGCGATTGTACATATTTTGATTGCAAGAGGATGCCATTAATCTTGAAGTCAGAGATGCTATCAAGTGTGCCAATAGGTACGCCTATTTCCAACTGTGATGTGCTGCTTCTTAGTGAAAATGATGCATCAAATGAGGGAGAACTATATGTTGGTGGTTCCTGCATTTCTAGAGGTTACTATGCTGCGCCTAATGTTATGTCTGATGACTTTGTGGAATTGCCCCAAAATTATGCCTGCGGAGATTCTATTGGTAGTCATCCAAAGCAATTATACTTTAGAACTGGTGATTTAGCCAAAAAGTTACCAAGTGGCGACTTTATATTTTTGGGAAGAAAGGACCGCATTATAAAAGTCAATGGAAATCGTATTGCTCTGGAAGAAATTGAAAATTTACTCAGGAAACATCCAGATATAAATGATGCTGCTGTAATTTGTCAAAGTAATCAAGGTGAACTTGTGCTTCTGAAAGCATTTATAATACTAAAAGAAGCAGAAAGGCCTGGTGAATTATTAATACCTTCAATCAGAAGTTGGATGCTCAATAACCTTGCATCTGTTGTGGTTCCAAATCATTTCACCTTTACGGAATCATTTCCTTTGACTGCCGGTGGTAAGGTTAATTATGAGTTGTTGACGGGTTCAACTTTATTTACTAAGCATGTTGAGAATCAGGTTGGTAGCATAGGCTGCAACAACCTTCTACAACTTGTCAAGAAGGTATGCTTTTATAGTTTTGCATGACATTCCATCTATGATCTTTATCCTCTGGACTTTTTCTTCCATGGCACTGATGGAAGCATGGAAGTAAGGACTAGACATAATATTGAAGCAAGCCTGCCATTCACAAAAAATGACAAAAAAGGGAACACAGAGGATAGAGCAGGCAAAAAGATGGACTTGATAGAAAAATTATCATAACAGTAGGATTTTCCAGAAATTTACAAGCTAATAATGATAGCAAAAGGGAAAAGATTTCTGCTACCACACGGGACAAAAAACCAAAATAATGCTTTGCCTCCTTTGACTTAACAATTCTCCCTCTTTCCCGCCCTAGCCTCCTTCATCAAGATCAAATTGACCCTAACACTTCCCTTGACAATGGAAGGCCAAATTATTGAAGTGTAGGTGTACAAGCACTACATAGGGCATGTTTTGTAGAGGCTCATGAAGAGGGTGGAGGATCAATGCAAATTGGTCCTCCTCATGTGATTCTTGTCAACCTGGTCAAAAACCCGTTGTAGCGGCATTTCATTTACCATCACTTTGGCCTTCTATCCTTAGACAAAAACATGACAGATGATTCCTTTTCTGTCTCAATCTGTAAAGTTCCCTCCCTCCCATAATTAAAATGCTTGTTTTACTTCATGGAATTATGGCAATTTCTGACAAAGTCAAGAACATTAACTTGGCAATTTCTAATCTACTACACTAGTTTTGCCCAGTACCCCATGTGTTGAATTCCTTACTTTTCCTTCCTTTAATTTTTTCCCTTTGATTACATTTTTTCTTTCTTTGATGAGTTTCTCTGATTAACTCATATATCATATTTATTATAAAATCATGATCCTCCTTTATTATTCAGAATGATTGTCGGCTAAAATGTTGTTGTTCAGTAGTTTGTACTCATCATATCATATAAAAAAAATAAATTATATCAATTTGTTATTATTTATTTTTGAAAAAACATGTTTAAAGATGTACACATACACATACACATATGTATATGCATACATACATGTGTGTGTGTGTGTGTGTGTGTGTGTCATTCTCCTGTGCATATGCACTATTGAAACAACACTAGTATGGTTATATAATCCTAGACTAAAATAAAATGATATATAGTCTTGTACAGTTACCCACATTAAATGGTATGGCTATGAATATGACTTGTAGACCCCTAAGCTATATACTGTGATAGATCATCGTGTCCAACACAAGTTTGTTTCCTTTTGTTAATTTCAAATCCATTTTTCCTACTTTAAAGCAATAGTTCTCTCTGCAGAAATGAAGGAATTGATTTGCAGTTGCTTTAACAGGTATTTTGTGCTGCTTTAATGGTAGAAGAGCTTTGCAATGATGATGATTTCTTTAAGATGGGTGGGAATTCGCTTATTGCTGCACATGTTGCTCACAGTTTGGGGATTGATATGAGACTCCTTTATTACCATCCAAGTCCTTTTAAGTTATGCATGGCTCTACTGCAGAAAAGGGGTTCATGCGCTTTGCATAAAGACCTGGATACTTGTTCAAAATTTAACGTA
Organism: Inga leiocalycina; assembly: GCA_963242795.1. Lineage (NCBI taxonomy): Eukaryota > Viridiplantae > Streptophyta > Magnoliopsida > Fabales > Fabaceae > Inga > Inga leiocalycina. The sequence goes on from OY725324.1 coordinate 48,614,508, forward strand.
GACACACAAAATCCTTTTTCTTCCAATCTGTCTGAAAATGCTGATTCTTTTCTTGAACCAATGGGTATTTCAGATGGTGATGGCATTAGTTCTTTTCCTTTGAAACGTATGAAGAGGGATCTTACCATAGACTTCATTACATCAAGTGGTGATGTGTCCATCCCGTGGTGTTCTTCCTCAATGTTTTTATCATGTTCAGTTAGCCGATGCAACAAGATCTTGTTTAAAGAGCAACCTGGAGTAATAGATTCACATCAAACAACTTGGTCTCTGAAAGTACCTCAAGGTGGAAGAGGTCATTTGAAGGACTTATGGAAAATTTATATGGAATCTTGTGTTGATGCATCACCGATGGTTGTGTTCAGAAGCTCAGAAATTTATTTATTCATTGGATCTCACTCATATAAATTTCTTTGTATAAACGCCAGAAGGTAAAAAAAACATAGTATGTTACCTTGATTTTGTCAATCATTGCTATTTTGGTCGTTGATCATAATTAGTTTTGATGCATTGATTTAATCTCTAGCCTCTGATGCGTTTATAAGATACTTGCAAATACTTGTTCCCTTAAATTTTCTCCCATCAGTACACGTTGAAAGATCATGATGCCTTGTGAACTTGATATTTTATGTTGTTCCTTAATGGATTGGAAAATGTGAATCTCAGATAACATCTGCACAACCTGATGACGTAACTTTTGTTACTAGCTTGAGAATGTTGCTGAATTATTTTTACCTGAAAAGATCAAGGAAACTAATTGGAAGCTGGAAAAAAGAAAAGAAAAGAAAAAGATTTAGTCATGTCCTGTTCTCTTACAATTTTTTAAATATCCCTATAGATTGGAATATTCAACTGCTACTCTTGTGATCTCATCCAAAATTTAATTTGTACAATCTAAATGGTTATATCTTATTGAGAATATCCAGTTTAGAAATATTAATTAATTATTATTATTATTAAGGATATTGTTTAGTATTTATTAGGATTAGATATAAATACTGTAGAATCCCATAATTATAGGGATCCCATAGGGATTGATAATTAGGATTATCATTTTCAGATTCTTTCCTATTGTATAGTGATTGTATAGCATCAAATCAAGATCTCAATAAATGATCCGATTCTCTCTGTGTATAAATGTAATCGTTACCTCATTGAATAGACATACAACAATTATCCTCTCATTTGATTCTCTTCATGGTATCAGAGCGATAGGAGAGAATAGTTGAGAGAAATTAGGAACCGAAACTTGTACCCGGTTTCTTCAGCGCATCCTCTGCGTTCTCGGTTTGTTAGGACCAGTATCGTCGGCGCAATCCGTTTCTGCAAGAACCAGTTCCAGTGCCCTCTGCGTTCTCCGTCTCTGTCATAACCAGTATCGGTGTCCTCCATCATCTCTGCCAAAGCCCATTCGTCGTCGCTGAAGCAGTGAAGTCTTGTCCAGTTGTCTTGGTCTTCACTCATCGCCGTCGACCTACTCTCACATCGATGTCTCCGACGTTCCCGTTCTCCATCTCAGCGTATCTCGGTCTCTCGCCTCTGCACGTGGTATTTCCGAACACTATTGGCTCAGCTTTTGAAATTTGAAGGATTGAATAGGTATTTCCGGAATTCGAAGAACCAATCTGTCATTTTCAAAACTCGGCGGACTGAATTGGTATTTCAGAATTTGAAGAACCAATCTGTCATTTTCTTTTGGTACCAATCATTTGAAGGATCTTCCTCTGCTTCATGGTCTAATGATATCTCTACTGTCCTTATTGTCTTTGAGAAACTCACTAGTGAAAATTATCGGGAGTGGTCTCAATCCATGATCCTCGCTCTTGATGGAAGGGATAAACTTAAATATATCACTGGTGATGCAAAAAAGCCGCCTGAATCAGAAACAAAGGCATTTCAAGTTTGGAAGTCTGAGAATGCATTAGTCTCATCCTGGCTGATTAATGTGATGTCATCATCAATTAAGAAGAGTTTTATGTATCTTCCTTCAGCCCGCGAGATTTGGGAGGCTCTCCGAGTGACATACAGTGCTGTTGGGAATAGGTCCCGCATCTTTGATGTTAAGAAAAAGTTGTGGCGGTTGAAACAAGACCTCATGTCACTTGATGATTACTATCTCGAAAAATCTGCTCTTTGGCAAGAGTTTGATGCCCTAACGAATAAAACTCATCATTGCCGAGCTGATGCTTCAAAAGATCGCAAAGAGAAAGAAGAGGAGAGAGTATATGAGCTGTTGGATGGTCTTAATGTGATTTATGACGATGTTCGGGCTCGGATTCTTAGTCAAGAACCCTTGCCTTCTGTGCATGAAGTCTACTCCATTCTACGTAATGAAGAAGATAGGTGCAAATCAATGCTTCAGAATAATTCCGCTGCTACTCCCGCACCTCATGAGGCCTCGGCTCTTGCTACTCGATCCACGGAAACAAAAGGCTCCAAAGGTTGACCATTTTGTGATCATTGTAAGAAATAGAGGCATACGAAAGACACTTGTTGGGATCTCCATGGTAAACCTGCTAACTGGAAGCCCAAAAAAGGGAAAGGAAGAGGCCATGTGGCTGAAGCTTCAAAAGGAGGTGAGACATCTCAAAGTGATCAACTGAGTAAAATCATGGAAATGCTTGCAGCCTTTCAGACTACAAAACAACCTATTGCCATAGTTGTAAGAAGAGGTAATTTTTTGCAAGCCTTGGCTATAATAAGTGGTCTGTGTACAGGTAATTGCTGGATTGTTGACTCAGGTGCCTCAAATCACATGACTGACAATAAGACTCTCTTCTCATCCTATACTCCTATTTCAAATGGAATGACTGTACAGATTGCTGATGACTCCGAATCTATTGTGACTGGAATTGGATCTATTAAAATCTCTGCTACACTTTGCACTCTGTATTACATGTTCCAAAGTTAAAGTGTAACTTACTATCAGTGAGTTAATTAGCACGTGATGAACGATGCCATGCTAACTTCTTTGCTACTTACTGTCTTTTTCAGGATCTGCTGACGGGGACGACGATTGGGAGTGCCAAAGAGCATGATGGTCTCTATTATCTTGATGAAAGTGATAGTCGTAGACTTAAGTCTTGCAATAATGTGTCTCTCCCTAGGACTAGTGACTTAGAGTTATGGCACAAACGTTTAGGTCATCCAAATTGCAATTATATGTCTCAAATGTTTCCAACTTTCGTTTCTAATAAAAAAGCCTCTGATTTTCATTGTGATTCATGTGAAAAAGCTAAGCATCATCGAACTTCATTTCCAAAACATCCATACCAAGCATCTAAACCCTTTTCCTTAATTCACACGCACACCAAACAGATCAAACTCCAAATGGTTCATCACATTTATCGACGATCATACACGTGTCAGTTGGGTTTACTTGTTAAAAGATAAAACAGAGGTGTATCAAACCTTTCTTCACTTCTACAATATGATCCAGACTTAGTTCCAAACCCAAATCCAGATCCTCCACACTTACAATGGGACTGAATACTTCAATCAAGCCTTGTCCACGTTCCTAACTGACAATGACATTGTTCATAAAAGAACTTATCCCAATACACCCCAGCAAAATGGCATTGCTGAATGAAAGAATTGTCATATTCTTGAGACAGCCAGAGCTATTATGTTTAGTAGCAATGTTCCTAAATATCATTGGGATGATGCTGTCCTCACTGCCACCTTCCTCATTAATCGAATGCCCAGCCGACCACTGTCTTATAAAACGCCACTTCAACTCCTACATAAATATTATAACGTCTCGTACCTCGAAGACACCCTGCCACTCAGGGTGTTTGGATGCACATCCTATGTACATCTCCATCACACCAACAAACTTGATCCCAAAGCCCTTCGTTGTATCTTTCTTAGCTACTCCAATTCTCAAAAGGGATATAGGTGTTATGACCCGGTCTCCAAACGTCTCTTCATTACCTGTGATGTCACATTTCATGAGAATACTCCCTATTATTCCCTGTCTACAATTCAGGGGGAGAGAGATGGTGAATTCCAGATACGAGACACCAGAAGATGACCTGATCTTTACAGTTTATACGCCTACCCATATAGAACCCAATCCTAATACCTTCGATAATCCTGATACCTTGGGTGATCTGGTTCCAGGGGGAAACAAACAAGTGGAGAAAAACCTACATACGACGTCACAAAAGCGGTAATGAGCCACAAACTTTTAGCACTCAACAAGAGTCAGAACCGGAGGCAGGTCAAGAGGAAACAGTGGTAACGGAGAGGTTTGACCTTGATCTTCCCATTACAATAAGAAAGAAGCCCAGATCATTCACCCGACACCCCATTGAAAGGTTTGTTTCCTATAAGGCCCTTTCATCTAAATACAAGGCATTTGTCTCTCATCTTGACAATATCAGGGTACCAGACACAATTGATGAGGCCATGGCTATACCGGATCCTTCGTTATTTGAAGGGATCTCCAGGATGCGGCTTACTGTTCAAGAAGTCTGATAAACGGAATGTAGAATTGTTTATGGATGTTGATTGGGCAGATGATCAAGATGACAGGAATCCACATCTGGATATTGTACGTATGTGTGGGGTAACTTGGTTACATGGAGAAGCAAAAAGAAAGTGTAGTTGCACGAAGCAGTGCTGAATACCGAGCTGTAGCACTTGGAATCTGTGAAGGTATATGGATAAAACTTGTTCTTAAAGACTTCAAGAAATGTATAAATATGCCAATTAATGTCTATTGTGATAACATGGCTGCAATCAATATTGCCCACTATCTGGTACAACATGACAAGACCAAACATGTTGAGATAGATAGACATTTCATAAGAGAGAAGGTTGATGAAGGTATCATTGATCTATGATATATACCATCCAAGGAACAGGACGCAGACATCCTCACTAAAGGACTACCCAGGGACAAGTTTGAATATCTTATTGGCAAGTTGAACATGATTGATATCTATAGTCCAACTTGAGGGGGAGTGTAGAATCCCATAATTATAGGGATTGATAATTAGGATTATTATTTTCAGATTCTTTCCTATTGCATAGTGATTGTATAGCATCAAATCAGGATCTCATTAAATGATCTAATTCTCTCTTTGTGTATAAATGTAATCGTTGCCTCACTGAATAGACACACAACAATTATCCTCTCATCTGATTCTCTTCAATACTATATTTTAGAAATATATTTTTAAGATATTATGATTTGATTTGATGGGATTATGATAGATTTTAGGGTTAGAGTATCATATATGAATACTATATTTTAGAAATATATTTTTAAGATATTATGATTTGATTAGATTGTATTATAATAAATTTTAGGGTTATAATTAGTCTATTCTTACCTATATTATAAAGGCCTCCTTGTACTCTATTTATTCTCAAGGATCAATAATAGAGTATTTCTCCTATGCTTCAATGTAATCCTTCAATCTCAACATGGTATAGGAGTCTTAAGGTCCTTTCTTTAATCCCTGGTGGTTTCGTTCTCGTATCTCATGGTTTCAAATTTGGATATGTGAGTTTTGTCTTCTGGACCATTTGGTGTTAATCCTTGGTAAGACATTCGTAGTTGTTTTGGTCCCTTGTGAGACTGTTCGTTGTTGGTTTGGTCCCTGGTGAAACCGTTTGATGCAGCTTCTACTCTGGTTTGGTACTCTTTGTTGTTTGAGCTCCTGGTGAAGCTGGTGGATTATTGCCTCAACCTTTGTTGTTCAAGTTCTAGGCTATGGATCATTATTTTCTTGAAGATCAGTTGTTGCATGTGCAAACTGCTTCCAACTTGAGGGGAAGCATTGAGAATATCAAGTTTAAAAATATTAATTAATTATTATTATTTGGGATATTGTTTAGTATTTATTAGGATTAGATATGAATATTATATTTGTAGTTCGATATATCAGAAACTATACAAGGTATTCATTAATCTATATCACTTAAGAGGATTTACAATGTATTTATAGGAGAAAAACAGAGACAAACACTGAGCCATTCACGGAGAGTAGTTGAATGAGAAGTCAACCAACTCATGCTAAGAATAGCTTCTTCAACAATATCATGCCACCAATCTATTCTATGTTCACAACAATATTTTAGAAATATATTTTTAAGATATTATGATTTGATTAGATTGGATTATGATAGATTTTAGAGTTAGTCTATTATTGCCTACATAAAGGCCTCCTTGTAGTCTCTTTTATTCTCAAGGATCAATAATAGAGTTTCTGTCCTGTGCTTCAATATGATCCTTCAATCTCAACATATCTAAACTAGATTAGACAAGAATTGACATATTCAGTAGAATGGGATGCTCAATGGGTATTTAAGTGGGTTAATTCTCCCATCTCAACAGCTAGATTTTAGGGTAGAATTTTCCTTAATCTACTCTATTTGTTAAGTAACTCTTATATTAAGAACCGGAGGGGTAGTTTTTATTGTAATTGGGCAGAATTGTTGGGAGCAAATATCAGGTAGATATTAGACATCTCTTGTAATCTTTTCCTTTTGTTCGTGTGATTACCTCTCCTTTCTTCTATATATGTTGTACATACTACATACTCCTTCGATCAATAGATGAAGATTTTCATTGCTTGTCTACATGCCTTGTATCATTACTGCTACGTACTTGATGCTTGAACACTTTAGTGAAATTATAAAGAATTTGTGCTAACAATGTCAATGTCTTGTATTCTCTTCCAATCTCGTAAAACATTAGTATAGATTGGAAGATTCAACTACTTTTCTCATGCCATCTAAAATTTAATTTACTTAATCTGAAAGTGTTGAATCTAGACTGGACCAGAGAAGATTTGGCATCTCTGTTTGTTTTTCTCCATTTCCATCGCCTGATTCTTATTGCTGCTTGAATTGTTTGTAAATTTTGTACCTTCTGTTTCACCTTCTTTGGCTGATTAATAGGAACGTTGGGATTTTTTTTATGGTAATTATGAAATCTATCCTCTACATAGCCAAATACCTTTTTTGAGTTGTTTGTAGTTGGTGTATATTCACTGGTGCTAACAATGTCAATTCCTTCAGTCATGTCATTGTGACTACATACTTATGCTTTAACTATATAGCAAAATTATAAAGAATTTGTGTTCCAGCACTACTTAAGTTATACTAAATAATTGGTTTAGTGGTTCTGTTCAATGGGAGGTCAAACTGGAAGGACGGGTTGAATGTTCTGCAGCAATTGTCTGTGACTTTTCTCAGGTTGGTATTCATGTATGAACATATCAGGTTACTTTATTGGATGCAATTTATAGATTCTATCCATTTGTTCTAACATGGTGCATCTCTCTAGGTGGTGGTTGGATGTTACAGAGGGAAAATATACTTTCTTGATTTTTCCAATGGAAACATTTGTTGGAGTTTTCAAACATCTGGAGAGGTATCTGATTTTAATGCTGGATCAAATTGCCTTTTCTTTCTTGTTTGAGGTTTCCTAGTGTGTCTTTCATATTTCTAGTATATCACAGGCATGATTTCTATTTGGAATGTAGACCCGTGAGGATATGAATTTCATGCTAAATCACTGCAAAGACAAACTATGCCTAGAATTTCAGTAAAGAATAGGACAAAGAAAGTATGTTATATTGTTTTTAGACCGTGGTACAAGTAAATGAACTGACAAAATGCATACATATATAGACACAACACTTATATAATGATAATATTGTAAAAAGTAAAACCAAGATGATCCACCTTGTTATGTTTTTTCTTCTTGATTCTCTAGTAGATGATTTAATGGAATCTCTCTTTGTTCACTCTCCCAAATTTCTTTTTCTTCTTGGTCATCACCTTTCACCTAATAAGTTCCCATCATTCCAAATTAAAATTAGATATTGATAATGCTTTAAACTTCTATATTGTTAAAGAATATAGAAGTCGGATGAAAAATTTATGAGAAGGAGGGCGAGAGAGAGATAGGAAACAGAGAGAACTAGAGAAATCAGAATTGCATTATTCTGAGCATAAGCAGCAGCATAACATATTCTGAATCCTTAGTCCTATGTTCATTATTATATACGTAAGCAGCAACCTATAGCTAACATAACTAATTCTTGTGTTCATTATAATTTAGGTAATAAATAGTCCCTAGTGTGAGTGGCCTTTTGGCAATGATCATACCAACTTTTACTGCTTTTCTGGCTATATTATTATTGTAGGTGTTTCTGGAAGTTCCACAAGAAGTTAGCCCAGCATCTTCATAGGTCTTGCCATTACTGCTAGGCGTTCTTTGCTAGGTCTCATTCCTACTTTCTTTTCTCCTGACTACAGAAAAAAATAGCTTTCAATGTTGGAAGAGGTCTAATGAGAAGAATAATTACCTGAACATCATCTAAACTCATACTTAGATCCATCAAGAATTTGCATATGTGCCTCTTTTCTCCAATCTTTTTCCTTCATTCGGCATCTTCAGCTCAGGTCCAGGTGTGTGTCTCTAATTGGTCCAGTTGTTGCCAAAATTAGACAATTTATTAAAATACTGATTCACTGTCCTTTTTCCTTGTTTTACCTCAAATAGCACATTTGACCTCAAATATCTGTACTGCACTGCAGTCTCTTGGGTTGGATGTGCTGCTTCTGCAGCTTCCCAAATTTCAGCAATTGTTTCTTTGTACATGGTTGTCTCACCAGTGTTCAGCTTCATAGAGTTGGTGAGCCATGCCATTACTTGATTATTCTTAGCCTATATTTCTGATCAGTTGAGCCTAGCATTTTTACTTCACCAGTCAAGTACCCTTCTTTCCCACACTCCAGTGCCCTTCTTTCCCACACAAATGTACCTGATCACATACCTACTCCTAAGTGGGTAGTTGTCCCCAGTGATTTTGTGGCCTGTGATGTTGCCCTTTGATTTTCATGAGTTGTTAGCATTGCAATTTTGGATGTGCCGTTGGCAGGATCATGGTTGTTCAAAATCTAAAATCTATATTTAGGCGTAGTTAAGGTTTTGGAAGAACAGCTTTGTTACCATTAAAAATTTCTTGGATAATTTTATTAATTTGGGTAGATTCTGCTTACAAGAACAGAAGTTTTGGTTGAAAAATAGAGGAAGGAGAGACTCTCAGAAGCAACAATACCACCGATTAATTGTACTGGAAAAGTCACATTCTTCATATATGCATTGTGGCAGAAATGCTCTAGTGTGATTGAGACGAGAAACTATTGAGAACTGTTGAGATTGAAGGATCACATTGAAACACAATGAACACTAATATTATTGATCATTAAGATAAATGAGAGTACAATGAGGCCTTTATATAGGCAAGAATAGATTAACCCTGACCCTAAAATCTATCATAATCTAATCAAATCAAATCATAATATCTTAAAGATATATTCCTTAAATATAATATTCATATTTAATTCTAATAAATAGTAAACGATATTGCTAATAATAATAATAATGATAATAAATACTAAATTTAATAATAAACTTTCTATTCTTCAACACTCCCCCTCAACCTGGAAGCAGCTTGAATGTGCACCTGATCACCAATAATCCGCTTCTTCATGAGATCCTGTCCTTTGATCAGTGGCACCTGAATCTATGGTCCTCTTAGAGGAAGAAGCAGAAAGACAAGATTCATTCTTTGTAGCATAAGTACTTATAGATGGCATGACGACTTCCATGACTCCTGATACTTAGTAAACCGGGCATACTTAGCAGCGGAAACTTTAATAGTGTCATCATTCAGCGATGTCATATGTGCATTGGCATTTCTCTACAGTTTGTCTTGCAACTTGCGACAAGCACATTTGGTGTGGCTTGGTTCCTTACAATAGTAGCACACAATCCCTCCAAAGTCTTGGGTAACTCCCCCTTGCCGTGGAACACCCTGATTATAGGAATTCAGCTTATCAATAGAGCCACGACTAGCTAAAGCACTGGCAGTGATGCTAGAAGGCGGTCGAGAGATACTCTCATCGCGTAGTACACGAGAAAACACATCCTGCAATGTAGTAATCTCAGAACTAGACAAAATCTAAGAACGAACCATCTCATATTCTGATGGAAGGCTAATAAGAAAGCTCAAAATTCCTTGTTTCTCCAAATTATCCACCTGTTCCTGAAGATCAATGGTAGGTGGCATTAATAGCTTCATTTCTTCATACATGTGCCTGCAATCCATAAAGTAAGTCTTCAGAGGACGATCTTGTTTTTCAACACGATAAAAGCCTTTACAAATCTCGTAAATATGAGTGATGTTTCCCTTACCAGAGTACAAGAACTCTAAATAGTCCATAATTTCCTTTACCGTATTGCAGTGATTGATGGAAGGAAGAATTTCAGTCTCAATAGAATTCTTAATCTACAAGAATAACCAGGCATTTGCCCTTTCCCAAGCCTTGCGAGAATCACCCGTATGAGGAGCCTCGGTCAAATGATCCTCCTTTTCAATACTCAACAAGTACATACGAACAATTTTACTCCAATCCGTATAGTTTGTCCAATTTAACATGTGATCAATAATTTTGTTAGCAACAGGAATGATCTCAGTAGTAATACTAGTCTTAGAATCAGCCATCACTACCATTTAAAAATGGAGATTATAACACAAAGAAGTAACCTAAGGTCTCACTGGGGACCTATAATAATAATCCAACAGCTTCACCGGGAGTTGAACAACAGTCTCACAAAGGACCAAAGCAATGACAAACGGTCTGGTCTCACTAGGACCAAAGCAACAATAAATAGTCTCACCAGAGACCAAATTATAATCCAACAGCTTCACCAGGAGCTAAATAACGGTCTCACAAGGGACCAAAGCAACGACGAACAGTCTCACCAGGGACAAACACTAAAGGTCTTACTGGGGATCCATAATAATAATCCAACAGCTTCATCAGGAGCTGAACAACGGTCTCACAAGAGACCAAAGCAACGACAAACAGTTTTACCAGGGACCAAAGCAACAACCAATGGTCTTACCAAGGACCAAATAATAATCCACCTAGGTTTGACCGATCAGAGGGCTAGGAATCAATCCACCTATGTAGCGCGTGTCTCTGTGTACAGTGACAGTATGAATAGTAACAGCAGTAGAGTACTGAACCAAAAAAAGAAAAAGAAACCCTAGAAGGCCTAAAGCTCTGATACCATGTTGAGATTGAAGGATCATGTTGAAACACAATGAAAATATTAACATATTGATCCTTAAGATAAATGAGAGTACAAGGAGGCCTTTATATAGGCAAGAATAGATTAACCCTAACCCTAAAATCTATCATAATCTAATCTAATCAAATCATAATATCTTAAAAATATATTCCTAAAATATAATATTCATATCTAATTCTAATAAATACTAAACGATATCTCTAATAATAATAATAATGATAATAAATACTTAATTTAATAATAGACTTTCTATTCTTCAACAAGAACAACTGGGAATCACCATCTGAAATGATAAAAACTCAATTTCTCTTCTCCCTTGTGATTGAAACACCCAAATCGGATGGCCCCACTGCCATGTAGAATGCAGGACTGAATTTTAAACAAAAACAATTACAAGAACTTTGATCAGCAAGCGGTGCAGTTATAACATGATATTTTAATCCCTTGAAATCAGAATCTAATTAATATTAATTAATAACAGAAAGCTATAACAATAATCATATAATATGTTGATTGTAGAGCCAATAAATCAGGGATCAATTATATATTAAATTTTTAGCCCTATATATTCAATTTTTAAATTTTGTACATTTTGCTATATCAAATATTCAGTTCAATCAAAGAAATTCTTAATAGCGAAATGATGAAAAATATGTGACTATGAAAACACTGAAAATATTTTTCTGAAATCATATTCGATTTTGTTTGTTTCTTCATTCTATTTCATACTTTTGTTCATTATATTACATTGTTATGGCAATATTTAAATAGTCACTTCGCATTTATCTGAACGCTTTCAATTATTTTTATTCAATTCCTAATCCTAATTATGTTTGAAATTATGAAGGTAAAATCACAACCAGTTGTAGATACAAGCAGACAACTGATATGGTAATTTTCTTTCACTTCTCAATTATAATCCAGTGATCGCATATGTTGCTTTGCATAATGCTTTGTATATGATTTGTTTCATGGTTGTGTTGCTTTATTGTGTACATTTGACCAAAAAATTTACAAACTTTGCTAAATCCAGAAACAATAATGGTGAAACTGAAATTTTTCCAGTATAAGAAATAGAATCCAAAGTTTATGAATAAAATTGAGAAAAGATTTGAAGCTGAATAAGAAGTATAAGGCTGAATCAAACAATTGCAAAAGATTCTTTGAAATTAAGAGGTGATTTGGCTTGGGTTCATATAGGAAAAGATCATTTTCCTCTTGGAAAGCATGCTGAACTTCAACCCAGAGAAGTGGGCCCTTTCAAAATTTGAAGTGCATGTGGTTGAGCTACCAAGAGATTTTGTAGTTTGTACACTTTCAACATTGATGATGTCTCCTTTCTATGGGGAAAGTACAATTCAGAGGCAAATTTTTTCCAACCTGGAGAAAATGATACAGGGATATCTCATTTGAGCATGATAAACTTTGAACTTGGTGTTGATAATAGACCTTAATCAAGCCCACAACCAGAAGGTGAAAAGTTGTGTTCTTGGAAGGTTGTTCCAAGGCTATTATTTAAAACTTATATGTGAAATAACTTGAGATTCATTTTGGATCTTACTTTTACAGAACTTTGTGTTTTTGTTCTTCCATGCAACTCTAGGATTTCATTCTGAGTGATTAGGTCTCTTGCATACAACTATCTCAAAGGTGATGGATTGTTTCCTATAACCACAGGATGATGTGCTGATTATCTTTATCCTAATGTTAGCCCCAATTTTGCTAATGTTTGTTGAGAGATTTCTGGTCCAAAATGTCATTTTTTGTATGATTGTTTTGGAGTTTTTTTCCCCCCAAGTTATTGGACATTTATGTAGTCATTCTCACCCTCATAATCTCATTTTTCTTTCCGTTTTGGAGTCTTTTAAATAATAGCTTTCATAGCGAGACTCATTTGCTTTGAGTTGGTGGCATTTTCAAACTCTACTATCTGTTTTTTTTCTTATCTAAGTATTTTTTTGAGGATTCTTTCCCTCTCCTTTTTCTGTCACATGAAACTTAATATAAACATATTGATCGTTTTAATTCTTTGGTTGACATTTCAAATGGGATCTGCAGGTGTGGCACGCATGACCACAACTTATATGCTCTTGATTACAAAAAGCATTGCTGTGTCTATAAGCTACCCGTTGGAGGCAGTATATATGGGTCGCCTGCAATTGATGAGGTACTGACTTGCCTATGGAATTGGTATTGCACCATCAGTTTCTGTGATGAATTTTATTTCAGCTTCCGTATCTTGTATTTTAATGGTAAGGCAGCACTGTTAGCTTTCTAGATGCAATCTTATTACCAGGTTTAAAAATTATTATTTGACTATTTGATGAGGAATGGGATAAGAATATTCCAGGTTTATGGATGATTATTATTTGGTGGTGAGTTAGTGATTTATGATATTAATAGTAGTTCATTAACTAGCGATATTGAGTATTTTAATGAATTTTGATTATTACGGTTCATCATTGGTTTAGAGTTACTATCATCCACAAGGTTTGGTTTGACTATGTATTGGTTGCTTTGTAGTTTGATTCAAAAGACCTGTGATTTAAGACACTGATTTTTCCTGAGTTCCCCTTTTCTCTCCTTTCTTGTTCTGCACTTCCCTGCCCCTAAAAAAACGTATCTGATCCCAATACCATTTTTTAAATAGTGTTATGACCTATAAAAAGCTTGTATCATCTTTTAAATATGCATAACGAGTGCTTTTTTCCTCTTCCTTTTAACTGTAATACATAGTATTTTTGTAGGTCGCTTGAGAACAACTCAGAACCTGTTATTCATCTTAAGATATCGAGTACATGAAGGAGATATATAACAGAATACATGCGAGTAGGGAAACCTAGTATCTGGCCGAAAATAAAGAATCTAAGAAACAGAATAATAACAACCTCCTAAATATGAGATCTTGATCTAGATCTAAGATATTAACTTAGGTTAGATCAGATATTATTGATTAATCTAATGGGTTAAGGCCCAAGTCGCTAACTAACACTCCCTCTCAAGCTGGCGAGTAAATATCTATCATTCCCAGCTTGCCTACTAACTCATCAAACAGTTTCTTGTCCAGAGGCTTGGTGAGAAGGACAGCTGCTTGTTCATGAGACCTTATATGAGTTAACTTGACAATTCCTCCTTCAATTTTTTCTCTAATGAAGTGCTTGTCAATTTCAATGTGCTTTGTCCTATCATGTTGAACCGGATAGTTGCCAATTCCATTGCTGCTTTGCTGTCACACCATGTATGGATTGGTGCTTGTAGCTTCAATTTAAACTCCTTGAAGAGAAGTATCAACCATATTCTGTTAGAACCCCATTTGAAAACCTAGGTAATTACATGTTAAGGGAATGGTACCTTTTGCTGGGCAGAAGTTGACTTGCTATTTTGAAGAAAAAACTTAAGAGTGGGTGGCTATAGGACTGCCATAGTCAAAGCCTATGAGTTGGGGGTGGAGAAAGTTACTTTTTGGAGTCTATAAGTCTGCACTTTAGTTCAGCAAGAAGAGAAGAGGATTTTGGAACTGGTCTTGCCAACCTCTCAAAAGATTGGCAAGGTTGTTCTGGTTTAGAGTTGTAGTGTCTGTGTGTGACTTGTACCCCATTGTGTTCTTTTATGCCATGTGCTAATTTGAGGTTGTATTTTCACTTCTTTGTCTGTATATGTACCAAAATAGTGTTTTATTTCAGGTTGTAATGTGTTTCAGTTCTTATTTTCATCTTCAAGTGTATTTTTGTTCTTATTAGTGTTAAGAGTTTGGTAGTTTCTATCTTGGGTCTTAACATATTCCTTCACAAATGCCAAGAGCTAGTGCTCAATACTTTGCTTCAGCACTACTTTGTGATGATATTGGCTGTTTTCTGCCCTTCCATGTCACTTAAGTTACCCCATACAAAGGTGAAGTAACCAGTTTGGGGTCTTCTGTCATGCACTGATCTTGCCCAATCAACATCCGTATAGAGGTCTATTCCACGTGAGTTATGTTTCTTGAAAAGAATCCCCTTGCCAATGTAGGTATCTCAGAATTTCATTGACAGTTTCCATCTCCTGGGATTGCTTGAAAATTGACTTACTACACTCACGGGATATGCAATGTCTAGTCTCATGTTAGTGAGATAAATTAACTTCCCCACCAACCATTGATACCTTTTCTTGTTCACGGGCACACCATCTTCCTTGAATTCTAGATTTGTTGCAATATCCATAGGAGTCATAGAAGGGCTTGCCCCAAGCATCCCTGTTTCCTTTAGAAGGTCTGAGGTATACCTTCTTTTTGAGTGGCCACTTCCCTTCTAAGGAAGTATCATAGTTTCCCCAAGTCTTTAACTTAAAATTCTCGTGCAAGTGACTTCTTCGGCCCTGTTGTGCCTTCTTCATCATTACCTGTCACAATTATATCATCTACATATACAATTAGCACTATTATCTTCTTGTTGACATGTTTTACAAACAATGTATGGTCAGTTTGACATTGAACAAGTCCAAGTTTCTTCCCACAGCCGATAAATCGTTTGAACCATGCTCGAGGTGATTGTTTAAAGCCATATAAAGACTTGTAGAGCCTACATATAACATTTGGAACATCAAGTCATTTTAATCCCTTAGGGACAGCCATATATACTTCCTCCTTGTGATCATCATTGAGGAAGACATTTTTCATGTCTAACTGGTGTAATGGCCAATCTGAGTTAGCTGTAATAGATAGTACTACTTTAATGGTATCCAGCTTTGCAACCGGTGAGAATGTTTCTTCATAATCATTTCCCTCAGTTTGAGTAAACCCTCGGGCCACTAGTCTCGCTTTATACTTATCTTCCATTCGGGTTGTACGTCTTAGTAAACACCCATTTTGAGCTTTCTATCATCTTTCCTTCAGGCAGTTTCACCAATGTCCAGGTTCCTTTTTTCTCAAGAGCCCTGAGTTCATCTTCTGTTGCTGCTTTTCAACCAAGATGTACCACAGCTTCTTGATATGTATTGGGCAACCTTTCACTATCCAGGTTAGCAATAAAAGCTTTAAGTAGTAGATAGGTTGTTGTATGACACAAACCTTTGAATTGGGTGCTGAGTGCATGTATGCACCCCCTTCTTGATTGCAATGGGCTAGCCTAGATCATCAGGGATTGAGTTAGATTCAGATTCTTGGATTTGCCTTGGAACATTTGAGGTTATACTTGCCTGTCCATCTTGCTGTTTTGAATTTGTCATCTCCCGTGTGCTTGAATCATTTTTTGGTTCAGTCACATTTGGGTCTGTTTCTGGTTGTGGAGTTGCAGATTCAAGTTCAGGTGCCTAGTTGATATGTGGCTCGGTTTCAGGCTCTGGGTTGGTATGTGGCTCGGTTTCAGGCTCTTGTAAGTTTGGATAGGTATCTAACTGGGTTGAGATAATAGGTGCTGTTTGTGGAGTTGGGTAAAGGAAATCCAATTCCTTACCACTCTCCCCCTGAATTGGAGTTTTCTGGTAATAGGGACTGTTTTCAACAAAGGTAACATCCATAGAGATAAACATCTTTCTTAGAGTGGGTGAATAATATTTATAACCTTCTTGCTATGATGAATACCCGAGAACCTTTTTGCTATGATGAATACCCGAGAAAGATACATTTAAACGACCTAGGGTCAAGTTTTCCTCCATGATGATTATGAACGTAGGCTATACAAGCAAAAACTTTATGATATATAGATGGCACAAGGTGTGTTTGGATATGTTTTGGAGAGTATGTGAACTGGAGTATTAAAGTCTAGTGTTTTGGATGGTAGTTTATTCGCAAGATAATTGGCTGAGGACAACTTCCCCCAAAACAAGTGAAGGCACATTGTGTGTTATAATAGGGACCCTAGCAATTCCTAAGAGTTGTTTGTTTTTTCTTTCAGCGACACCGTATTGTTGGGGTGTGTAACGCAACTGGTTTGGTGAATTATTCCCTCTTCATTTAGATATTGTGTGAATTGAGAACTAAGGTACTCTCTTCCATTGTCACTTAGTAGGATTTGTATGGAAGTATGGAATTGGGTTTTAATCATATGTTGCAAGTGTTTACAAATAGAGAATAGGTCAGAACGTTTTTTCATTAGGTATAGCCAGGTTACGCATGTATGGTCATCAATGAATATTGCAAACCATCTTGCTTTGGATAGTGTAGGGATTCATGAAGGGCCCCATATGTCACTGTGTACTAGAGAGAATGGATGAGTAGGTTTAAATTTTTGTGATGGATAGGAAGTTCGTGTATGCTTTGCAAGTTGGCATGTATCACAATGGAATGAATATCTCTTTTATTCATGAAATTTGGAAACAACCTCAACATATAGTCAAAACTTGGATGTCCTAGTCTACAATGCAGTAACATTAATTCTTTATTTGGAATAGAACTACTTGCATTGCACACGGTCTTCTTGCCTTGATTTAGTTGTCTTGCCTTGTTTCGGTTGACCATTGAGATAATATAACCCCTCATGCTCCGTAGCTTTCCAATCCTCCTCTTCAAACCCAGTTCTTGAAAGATACAACAAGTAATAGACATATTAACTTCACATTCACTGTCTCTTGTAATCTTTGTCACAAATAATAGGTTAGGCTTAAGACAAGGGGCATAAAGAACATCAAAAAGAGTAATTTCTGGAGTGACATTCATAATCCCTGCGCCTAGAGCCTTTGTAGTATTCCTATCAGCTATGTTAATAGTTATTCGACTATAGGATTTAATTTCACTAAACAATGATAAGTCATCAGTCATATGATCTGAAGCCCTTGAATCCATGATCCAAGAATTAGGTCTCAGCAATCTATCCTTTAAAGCTTGAGAATATTTACCTATCTGGGCCAATTCCCTATAGTTACCGTTTTCTCAGGAAGAATGTTACCACCATTGATCTTTTCTAATAACTTTCTTAGGCTTTCGACATCTACAGCATTTATGTTGCCAAATTCTTGAACCTCGTGCTCATGGGTGTTGTAGAGTAACCTCTAGCATTCGGCTGTGCTTGACCTCGACCATTCTAAAGCTTTCCATGGAGTTTCCAGCAAATATATTTTGTATGCCCACTTTTATTGCAATAGTCACATTGGCCTTTGCCTTGTCGTTTACCATGTCCTCCTGAAACTTGATGCCTGGCCATTAATCCGGAGGATTCTGCGTTAGCGGGGCCTCCCTTGGTTAAGGATGTTCTACTTTCTTCAAATTTCACCATATTCAATACTTCTTACAACTGTGGTAATGGTTTGGTTGCCATGATTTTACCACGAGCATCTTCAAAATTTGGGATGTAAACTGAGTAGGAACTCATAAGTATGTTCTCTTTCGTCGTTTTTTTGTATAATGACGATTTGTTGCACATACTAGGTCTAGTGTGTCATACAGGTCCACTTATTGCCAAATTTTCAAGGTTGAGTGGTTTGTAATCACTCATTGATCACCTTGTTTTAAATCCTTGATCATCCCTTTGAGTTGAAGTAAGGCAGCTGTATTTTCAACTATAGAATATGATTCCCGTGCAGTGTCCCATATCTTTTGTGATGTGGTTGGAAGCAAGTATTCTTCACTAATGTCCAGATTTATGGAATTAATGAGCCATGACATAACCATGGAATTTTCGACATACCTAGTATCAAACTTTGGTCGTTTTCCGGTGGTTGAATGGCTTCTCCTGTGAGATATTTCTCCTTCCCCTTCCCTCTGATGAAAATAAGGACACTTTAAGACCATTGTGGATAATTATCCCCATTCAGTTTGTTCCTTACGATGAAAAGCGGAGGAGCATCAGCTGCTAGGTTAGTAGGGAGATTCAAGTTTGGCCTCAGATTCGTCGCATCAGGTTGTTCACCTCCATGTGACTATGAACCAGTGGCATTGGCGCCACTTTGGAAGGCACTATGTGTGCCAAATTGAATCAGGTTCTGATTCATCGCTCTGTTACCATGAAAGTAACTTGTACATGGAGGAGATATATAAAAGAATACATGCGAGTAGGGAAACGTAGTATCTGGCCAAAAATAAAGGATCTAAGAAACAAAATAATAACAACCTCTTAAATTTGATCTAGATCGAAGATATTAACCTAGATTGGATCAGATATTATTGATTAACCTAATGGGCAGAGGCCCAAGTCGCTAACTAACATAGCTTTATTAATGGAGTAGATTCTTTAACATCAATAACGTGATACTCTTGCTTCTAAAAGGATAATATTGATAAATAATAAAGATAATTCCAGCTAGACTGTTCCAAATTATAGAACAATAATCTTTCAAATTTAGATATTTGGGATCAATTATACAACAAGATGGTGAAATTGATGGAGATGTCAATCACATAATTGAAGCTGGATGGTATAAATGGAGAAAAGCTACTGGAGTTATTTGTGATCAGAGAGTACCTAATAAGGTAAAAGGGAAGTTCTATCGCATTGCTATAAAACCAGCAATGCTATATGGTAATGAGTGTTGGGCATTAAAAGGACAACATGAACATAAAATGGGGGTAGCCGAGATGAGGATGTTGAGATGGATGTGTGGTCATACAAGAAAAGACGAGATTCGTAATACTCATATACGTGAATAAGTTGGAGTGGCCTCTATTGAAGGAAAAATGGTAGAAATTCGTTTGAGGTGGTTTAGACATGTTCAACAAAGGCCATTGAATGTTCAGATAAGGAGGGTTGATCAAACAGTATGGAGTCCTGTAAAATAAGGTCAAGGAAAGCCAAAGTGAACGCTCAATGAGGTCATAGAGAGCGATCTTTTGATTAATAATATACTTAAAGATATGGTTTTCGACAGAGTACAATGGCATCATACGATCCATGTAGCCGACCCCACCTAGTGGAAAAAAGGCTTTGTTGTTTGTTGCTAGCTTTTGTTGCACGGTATTTCTTCAGTTTTAGCACTGGTCACAGGATCTGATATTTAGTGACTTGCCATGACTTCTGTTTTAGGCGACATACAATGATATTAGTTCAGCAAAATTTGCTTACCTATTGTTATGCTACTTTTCATGTAGCTTCGGGGTACACTTTATGTTGCTTCAACTGGTGGCCGAGTGACAGCTATATCAATTGCGGTACGATGAATTGAGAAATTCTTAAAACATTAGATCATCTAGGGTTGAAGTTCTGTACTGAATTGTGCAATTGAGATAGTCAAACTGAAAAGCTCATCTATAATTTTTCAGGACTTTCCATTTAATACTTTGTGGCTTCATGAGCTAGAGGTCCCAGTTTTTGGTTCTATAGCTGTCGCTACGAATGGAACAAGTATGTACTGCTCCTTCTTTTGTTAATGTTGTCAGTTTAGGCATTAAGCATCGTAAAAATACTTTCTTCTTTTGCCAATCTGATTTTCTACCTCTCCATTGCAGTTATATGTTGCTTGGTAGATGGCCATGTTCTTGCATTGAATCCAGATGGGTCCATACTTTGGAAGGTATACTCTCAGTACTTTAGCAATCCTTATTTATGCTACTTGATTTATCTAATTTGAAGCTACATGTATTGGGCGAATCTTCATCAGAAAACAACTAATGGTCCTATATTTGCTGGAGCATGTGTATCCTCGGCTCTTCTTTTTGAGGTATGTCATTTTCTTCTTGGATTTTGCCAACCTAATTCTTTATCTGTTTTAAAGAAATCAATCTCTTCCCTTTCACCACTGTTTTCTGTTTGGTATTTACCTGTTATCTGCCACCCCCCCCCCCCCCCCAAAAAAAACAAACACAGAAAACCTTATATTTTCCTTTTGTAAAAGTTCTATAAAATGTTGCGGAGAAGGTTATGGTTATAATCTGATGATATGGGATCAGTGACAACTATGGTGGTGAATATGTAAGGTATAATAATTCTTCCACAAGTACAAAACGTATGTATCATATTGTTTATCTAATACAAGCATTTCTATACAACCTCTAGTCCTTAATATATGAGCTAGTTCACTAATTTGGGTCAATTAAGAAAATTAGTTATGTTATTTATTTGTAACAAATATGGGCTGCTTTTCGTAAAATATCATCTTTTATCGTGACTACCTTGGATAGAAACCCTTTAATGTATACAATCAATAGATATACTTTGGGAAAAAATTATAAATTTGGGAGACAAAGTGGATTGAGATTTAGGACCAAATCCAACCCACAACTAACTCTTATATTAAGGATTGGAGGTAGTATTTTGAAGCATCGATGATTTATTAGCAAGATAAATGGAAAGATATGAAACTTTTATCTCGTCACTAAATATGAAGTCTTGACTATTGGCAATGCAATGCCAATACATTGTTATTTATTTCAAAACTTTCTTGAGACCATAGTTGGCAGTGTTGTTTTTCCTGTTGAAAGTATTCCCTATTTTCTTTATGCCTTCACTTGCAAATAGAATAATTGTCTACTTCACAATGACGAAGTCAATTGTTATTGTTTTTTTTTTTTTTTTTGTTCATTCTGCCACAGGTTCTTGTTTGCTCCAGAGATGGAAGCGTGTACTCATTTGAACTGGTAAGAGTAGTGGATAATTTTAACTCTATTATGCTTTTTAATCTTCTAACTAAAGCAAAGCTTAGTGAAGTCTCATTGTCAAAAAGTAAACAACTGTCAATTTCCTAAGCTGAAGAGTTTTGCCTCTTTTTGTTGGCACATCGTACCATCTAGGAAATTACACTATAAAAATGACAACTTCGATTCATTTTAGCCGCATTTGTTGAACTAATCCAGGATAAGGGCGATCTACAATGGCAATACAATGTTGGAAATCCCATTACTGCATCCGCCTTTGTTGATGAACACTTGTTGCTGAAGTCTGATTCCTCTCGCCATTCAGACAGGTAACTTGAAAGTAATCCACGGCCATTGCTGGTTTATACCAGAAGGAACCGTGTGGGTTAAGTGTGGTTTCTGTCTTATGTTCTGTCTTATGTTTTGTTTAGGAATAGAAGGGGTAGTTAATTATGGTTACATGTTTATGTTTGCAGTTTATTTCAGCTAGTATGTTGTCCTTATCCTATCCTAGTTAGTTACTCTATGTTAGTCTATTTAAGGTTGATGTAAGACTTGTTATGATATGAGAATTATTCAGAAAAGTCTTGTCTTGTCCTAGAGTTACAGATTCTGGCTCTAGTTTAATCTTCTCTCTCTTTGTTTCCTTGTTTCTATCATTTTGGTATCAGAGCCAAAAAAAAAGTTTGGACCTTTGTGGTGAAATGGGCAACAATCGAAAGAAACAACAATCAAATGACTCTGTGATCCCTACTTATGAGGGAGAATCCTCAAAACCTAATGACCCTGAAACATCAACGGCCACAGATGAAATGTCACAACAATTGACTTTCATTGTGAACAAACGCCTTGATGCAGAATTCAAGGAAATGAAGAAAAAGATGCAACCAGCAATTGTGATCGATTAGGAGGAGAAGGAACATGAGGAATATGATTATTATGACACAAGTTCCCTGGTGGGGTAGGACTTCATACAAAAGGCCGCATACTAAAGTTGATTTCCCAAAGTTTGAGGGAGGAGACCCTAAGGGGCGGGCTATGAAGGTGGAAAAATACTTTTGCTATTATCAAACTCCTGAAGAATTGAAGGTAGAAGTCGCTTCTATGAATTTAGAAGGAGAAGCATTTGATGTATTTACCTGGGTGTCGACAAGAAGAACTATTCGTTATTGGGAGGAGCTGATTCAGATCTTTCAAGAACAGTTTGGACCCACTGAATTCCAGAACCCTGACATTTTTCTATTCGAAATCAAGCAATCTGGGACCGTGGACAAATACAGGAAGGAATTTCAAATCAGCACAATATCGGGGTCCTGAAAATATTCCAAATTTGTGAGAAAATATTCTTGGGAGGTCTTCAGCTACCACTATGAAGGTTAAAGGAACTCTTCAATCCAAGTCGGTACTAATACTAATCGATAGTGGATCGACACATAATTTTGTGTCCAGTAAGGTGGTTGCAGATTTGGGTTTAATGGCAGAAAAACTCGCCCCATTCGGTGTTCAAGTTGGGGCCAGTTCAATGGTTTCTTATGACTCCATCTGCAGGCAACTCAAGGTAAAAGTACAGAATTTGACAATTCGGGATGATTTCTACCCTTTCACGCTAGGAAGTGTTGATATGGTGCTCAAAATTAAATGGTTGGCTTCCTTGAAGCGAACTGGCAACAAATGTTCATGATTTTCTGGGTAGATGGACTCGGATACAAACTCCAAGGGACCCCATTCTAATCATACACTTTGCAATACATACATTGTTAATCAAGTGCCTGAGCATGATTCTTCTATTTCTTCTCGCAGTGACTACATGATTTACCACTTTGAGAGTTTGGAATAGCTACTGCATGACTACCAAGGAGTATTTGAGGAACCACAAACTCTTCCTCCTTTCAAAAGCCACTCATGCAATTCCACTTTTTCCTAAAGCCACGCCGCCCAATATTTGTCCTTACCATTATCTCCATTCTCAGAAGGATGAAATAGAGCCCCAGGTTGCTGACTTGTTAAATAAAGGATTTATCCGACCAAGTGTCAGTCCCTTTGCTAGTTTGGTGCTTCTTGTGCCCAAGAAAGATTCATCATGGCGATTATATGTAGATTACGGGGAGCTGAACTACATCACTATCCCAGATACGTACCCAATTCCAAATATTGATGAGTTGATTGATGAATTACATGGAGCCAAATATTTTTCAAAGATTGATTTACGGTCTGGTTACCATCAAATTCGAGTTCAACCAGAAGATGTGCCAAAAACTGCCTTTAGAACTCATTCCGGACATTATGAATTTGTTGTAATGCCTTTTAGACTTACTTTTGGACTTACAAATGCTCCTGCAACTTTTCAAGCTGCCATGAATGATATGTTCTGTCCTTTTCTCAGAAAATTCATCTTGATAGTTTTTGATGATATATTGGTGTACAGTAAAAGCTATGAGGATCATATGTCACACCTCCACACAGTTCTTTCTCTTATGCATCAACAACAGTTCGTTGCCAACCCCAAGAAATGCAATTTCTTGCAACTTGAAGTCTCCTTTTTGGGTCCATATCATTTCAGCAAAAGGAGTGGCAGTAGATCCAAAGTCACCGCTATAACAGATTGGCCGCTTCGTCAAAATATCACAGAATTGCGTGGCTTCCTTGGACTCACTGGTTATTACTGAAGGTTTGTTCGGAATTATGGGCAATTGGCAAAACCTCTCACTGATATGTCACAGAGGGATGCATTTTGTTGGACGGATGTATCAAAACAGGCCAAACCTCTCACTGATATGTCAAAGAGGGATGCATTTTGTTGGACGGATGTATCAAAACAGGCCTTCCTATTCTTGAAAGAGGCTCCCATCAATGTTCCCATCTTGCAGCTTCCTAACTTTTCCAAGCCATTTATTGTGGAATGTGATGCATCATCTACAGGAATTGCAGCTATTTTAGGGCAAGAAGGCCACCCTATGGCTTTCTACAGCAAGGGGTTATCTCTTTCTAAAAGACACAGATCAGTATATGACCAAGAGCTACTTGCTTTGGTTTCAACATTGCAGAATTGGAAACACTACCTCTTGGGGCATAAATTTGAGGTTCTTACAGACCATAATAGCTTAAAATACTTGCTGGAACAGCCAGTAACAACCCCTGAGCAGCAGCGCTTATTGATGAAATTACTTACCTTTGATTTCACAATCAAATACCGGGCTCGAACATCTAACCAGGGCGCTGATGCATTATCCCGGTATCCACACTCGGCTGAATTATTTGTCCTGGCAGTACCACAAGCAGCTAAATCTTGCAAATTTGCCACAATTATTAATGCAGGATTCTTACACTTCTTCAATCATCACTTCTCTCCAAGCAGATCCATCATCCGTGCTTCATTTTTCCTTATCTTCAGGACGGTTTTACTATAACGACAGGTTGGTTGTTCCTGCCTCATCTGATCTTACACAATTACTAATGGCTGAAGCTCATTCCTCACCATTAGGCGGCCATGGAGAGGTAGTAAAGACTCTTAAGAGGCTGCAACTACAGTTTTATTGGAAGAACATGAAGGATGAGGTAAAGGTTTTTGTGACAAACTGCATTATATGTCAGAAAAATAAGTACCTTCCCTAGGCTCCTGCAGGTCTTCTTGAACCTTTGGACATTCCACAATAGATTTCCCTCGATTTCATCATTGGCTTGCCTAAATCCAACAATTTGGAAGCCATCTTACTGGTGGTTGACCATCTAAGCAAGTACGCTCACTTTCTTGGATTGCCACACCATTTTACAGCCAAGTCAGGTGCTGCAATTTTCTGCAAAGAGATTGTTCAGCTTCATGGGTTCCCAAAGTCTATAATCTCTGATCAGGATACTATCTTTTTAAGTGCACTTTGGCAAGAGCTATTCAGGCTTAGTGGCACAAGACTGAGAATGAGTTCAGCCTATCATCCTCAAACTGACAAGCAAACTGAAGTTGTGAAACGCTGCTTGGAGGCTTATCTCCGATGTTTCTCTCAAGACCATACCAAGAAGTGGAGTCATTATCTTCATTGGGCAGAATTGGCTTATAACACAGGCTTTCATACTTCTTCTGGTTCGACTCCTTTTAAAATTGTTTATGGCAGAGAGCCAGAGACTCTCCTGTCTTGCCTATCCAAAAAGGTGCCACCAATTTAGTTGAGTTGGAGAATTACTTTGAAGAACGGGGTGCTGTGCTTTCCACTATTCGTGACAACCTTTCCATGGCACAAGAAAGTATGAAACATTATGCTGATTCAAGTCGACAAGAAGTTGAGTTTCAGCATGGAGACTTGGTTTTCTTGAAAAATCAGCCTCATAGGCAATGCTCCTTGGCTAAACAATGATTTGAAAAATTTGCACCACGGTTTTGTGGCCCTTATCCAATGCTGCGAAGGATTGGATCAGTAGGTTATGAACTCCAGCTTCCTCAAGATGCTCGAATTCATCCGATCTTCCATGTTTCTTGACTCAAGAAAGCACACAGTTGTCATGCGGATCCTCTTCCTCCTTTACCAATTTCTGCAGATTGGGAATATCAACTGGAACCTGAATTAGTTCTATCTTCATGGGTTTCACCACACACCAACTCTTCCAACCAACCAGAAGTCAAGCTACTTGTTCAATGGCAGAGGCACCCACCAGAAGATAGTAGCTGGGAGCCATATGACTTGATCTCCAATCAGTTTCCATCATTTCACCTTGAGGACAAGGCGTCTCTCCTGGGGGGTCTGGTAATGATAGGAATCCACGGCCATTGCTTGTATATACCAGAAGGAACCGTGTGGGTTAAGTGTGGTTTCTGTCTTATGTTCTGTTTAGGAATAGAAGGGGTAGTTAATTATGGTTACAGGTTTGTGTTTGCAGTTTATTTCAGTTATTATGTTGTCCTTATCCTATCCTAGTTAGTTACTCTGTGTTAGTCTATTTAAGGTTGATGTAAAACTTACGATGATATGAGAATTATTCAGAAAAGTCTTGTCTTGTCCTAGAGTTCCAGATTCTGGCTCTAGTTTAATCTTTTCTTTCCTTGTTTCCCTTTTTCTATCATAACTATGAAGCACTGACATTTAGAAAGGAATAAACATAGGTACTTAAACATGTATTCTTAAGGAATGATTTTCCAATTAAGATGGGTAATTTTATTCATGATTTACCCTTCTCATATTAATAACATTTTTAAAGATTAAAACCCTCTTTCTATAAAATTTGATTGGAATGTGTTGGGGGAAAAAAATTGATTGGAGTGTATATTAAATATATAAGCTTGAGCATTTAAATTTTCTCTGTTTAGAAATTGAAGCCATATATTGTCCAATCCCTGGTCAACACTTGGATGCAAAGGATCACATCAAACTGCACAAAACACTACTCTAGTCCTAAATGTAGGACTTAGTTTGGGGCTGAATTTTAGTCATAAATGTAAGACCTTTTTCTATTTTTTCTCTTATAAGTAAGTAATTTACTTGACTTCCTTAATCTCCCCAAATTAGATAAACAAGTCTTACATTAAGGATCAGATAAGTATTATGTTTTTGCATTGCAATATAATGTGCTAAGCTAAATATCCATGTTGTGTCTGATGTTTGTGTCAGCATACATACCCATTTCTGTTAAATATTTGTTTTTCAGGTTAATTTGCATTTGTTCCAGTTCTGGATGTGTGCACGTTCTTAGAGTGAACTTGAAGGATGTTGAAGTTACTGATCAACCAATAACCAGTGTGGAGGAATTTGCAAGGCTAAACTTGGAGGGAGATATATTCTCTTCACCTGTAATGATTGGTGGCAGGATTTTTGTGGGATGTAGGGATGATTACTTGCACTGCATTTCTCTTGAAATTCCATCTGAAACTTGAATGATAAAAGCATACTACTAGGTATATAATGATTCATTCTTGTTGATATTTAATTGTTGCTGATGATAAAATGCTTGGTGGCGTGCTGATAAGGATCTCCCCCCCCCCCCACTCTTTTTTGGTGTCCAATTCTATGTTTTGAAATCCTAAATGGGCATTCGCTTGTGTTGCTTAAACCTAGCTTGACCTTGTGAACTCTATCATGTGCTCTCGCATTACCTGCAGAAAAAGAATATATGCGGAATTGGGCAAATTATAATTACAGTTTCTTTCAATTCTTTATATAGTACCGATGTGTTTTTCCTTTTTGATAAATCCTTTAATCTTACTCTGTTAGCACTTAGCACAATTAGCCTCTGTACAAGAGCTAAAATACTAATAGAGCAAATCTACAATGGCTAACAGATTAAAAGATGTGTTATTTACAATAGCAAATTTTCCTCTGTATGTTTTTTTATTTTTATTGAATCTTTTAATTTACAATGGGAAGATGTGTCTGATATTTGTGTCAGCATACATACCTGTAATAAAATTAAAAGATTCAATAAAAAAATAAAAAAAAAACATACATATGTCAAATTAAAAAAGGAAAATCTCACTCAATTTCTAAAAACCAGAAAAAATATCAAAAAAGTCCCATTATAAATTATTCTATCAAAAAAGTCTTTAGAGACCTCAGTAATATAGATTGCTAATGTGAACTTACCTTTTTGATAAGTGTATGTAACTATATTGATAAATTAAATAGAAGTCAGTGACAAACTTATATATGTAAACTAAAGTAGCTCTTTTTGACAAATGTTTATGATGATATTGACAAGTCATAGTGGCCATTGACAAGTCTATCTATGTTAACCAAATCATTTCCCATTGACAAGTGTTTATCATTATATTGATAAGTCATAAAGTGATCATGGACAAGTTCAACTATATTAACTAAAACAACTTTTGTTGAAAAGTGAATGGCTATATTTACAAGTCATAAAGTGGTCATTGACAAGTCCATCTATGTCAATAAGATAATTAGGTATATTTTTTATAGAGGATTCTACATTGAGACTTTTTTTATATTTGTTTAGCCTTGGGACCTGAGTGAGATTTTCTCAATTAAAAAATCAACTATAGGTAACATCAAGTATAGTTCTTCCAACAGAATTTCCAAAAATGTTCCCATCCAAATAAAAATATTATTTACTATCTACTATCAATATTACACTACCAATGATGACTATCACCAAGTCACCACCAATGATCGCATTGGCACGTCATTTTAAAAACAGATTTTTCTAAATAATTATCCAAACATTTTTTTTTTAAATTTGTTTCCAAACACTGTTTTATAAAACTATTTCTGAGAACAAAAAAGCCCATTATTTCCCATTTTTTTCTTTGTGCATAGGATTTAGTCCCTCGATCTGAGTCCCAGTCTCCTCCATTATTCAATTAGAGGCCTCCCTAATCCTACCACCCAAAAACTGTTTTTCAAACTATTTTATTTAAACAATTTAAGTGCATGCGCGCGCGCAGGGGTTAAGCTCTCTAAAATCTTTAAACAAATATCTTACATTTAACTTAATTAAAAGGGAAAATTATCTATAGACCCCAAGTCAGGAAATTAAATGTAGAGTTGTCAAGAAATCCAATTTTTTACAATTTTGATTTGAAAATAATGCAATTCGATTGTAAATATTGAAGTTTGACTTGTTTACATAAATTTTTAAATTTGATTTGTCAATATGCAAGTTTAACTAGTAAATATGAATTTTTTTAATCATTCATTATGTAGATAAGTTTTTTACTTGGGAATCGTGAGTAATGTTCCCTAATCAGGATCACTGGTTTATAAAGCTTAAACAAGTGGGCCCAAATAGGAATAAACAATTAAGAATTGATTATATGAAATGTCTTTCTAGACATTTTTGTGTACTGTATCTAGTTTAACAAATCAATCATAATGTTTATTATTTATAAATTATGCAATTTTTATGAGAGAAGAACATGATTGAACATGCTATAGCAATTTGGGAATGTTTTTAAGGTATTTAGATCAAGGTAATTAAATCCGAATAGGCCACTGAACTAGTCAGAGTACTAGATCAAGGGTCAATGAATCAAACTGGAGTCAAACCGGAGCTAACCCGAGGCTAAACCGATGAGAAATTGAGGATTTTAAGATTATTAATAAGATTTTAAAGAAAAATTAAAAAAAATCGATTTTTTAAAATAAAAAATAAAAAAACTGGACCCGGTGGTCTAGGAACGTGGATTTAGATTCATGTACGTGGTAATCGTGGTTTGGGATTGACATGAAGAACTGAGGTGAAATCATATTCCAACAATCAACTCGTTCATAGGTTGAATTCAAATTATTTGTTCAAAAGGGAAATTTAAATCAAATTATACACCTCCCATTTTATATGCATGACACTGTTTATTTTACAAAGTCGTTTTATTGGAGGAGTCATACGAGAATCTGACACCGTACGAAATCATTACTCATTATTACTTATTACTTGCGTAATACTAATATTCACTTTTTATTTAAGAACTTGGAAAATCCTTAGCCTGCAAACTTACCTTGGCCAGGAGCTTCTTTCCTTTACCCATTCCTTACCTCTTCATTACATCCTTCATCGCCATTGAATTGAATCAAGATCTAATGATCCAGATTTAATATTTCATAAATATGTTATTATAATTCTTGCGCAGTGAAGTGTGACATGGTCGTTACCAAAGCAATCATCGTTGCCAACGATTGTTGATGAAGATCACAGTCACATTATGGTCAATTTTCTCTCCCTTCAAAGGTAAGAAACTTCTTTGTTTCAACATTGTGGTTAACTCATTGTCTTAGATGAGTAGAGTAGTCTACTGGAGAAGTGGAATAATGGGAATGCTAAATTTGTTTAATTTATTGTTTGCTTTGAACCCGTTGGTCGTTAGCTCTAGTTAATACCATAGCTGTAGTTTATTTTGATGTTTGTGTTTATCGTTCTTCCATAATTATTCTTCCTCCGTGGTGTGCATTCTTCATTGTTTTGTTTTTCTTAATGCAATTTTCTAGATTGTTTCTTGACACACAGTGGAGTTTTTTTTTTTTTCCCCTTCCTTTGTGTCCTTTGTGGAGTTTTCATTTTTCTTCTGTGTTGTGAAATACCTGAGTAATTTATGTTTTTCTCCTTTATCTTGTATAATGGTATAATGTGCTATATTTTTTTCCATGTATTGTGTTTTTTGTGATTCATTATTTATTACTGTGGAGAATGATGTTGTTATTAGTTACTTTTGTTGCTAGATGAATTAATGATTTGGAGAAAGAGAATAGTGACGGTAGTGGCTTGGAGAGTGATAATCGTTCAAAGGGATCATCTGCTTTTTCCCCTGATGCAGCTGATGCAATGCGTCAAAATTTGATTCTTTTATCTTTCCTTTATTATTTAAATTTTTACATACATAATTTTTTATTTTATAATTCTATTTTCCAGGTTAGCTCTCATAATCAACATGCCACATAAGTAAACTGAACAAAATTACTGCCATGCAGGCAAAATTAACAGTGTCGAATGTTCTTTTCAAACGACAAATACCAATGGTTTTAAATAGAACAAACTTAAAAGATCAAAACTACAATTTGATAAGATTTTGAGCTCTACAAGTAGTATTCACCCTAAAAATAGTCTCTCTAATTGATAAATCATTAAGCACAAAAGTAAATATGGAATATCAGCGAGTCCAGAAAGCACATTTCAACTGAGAGAATTTCTGCTTTAATTATACACAAAAATAAGTTTATTGCACGTATGGCATTATATACAAAAAGGAGCCTATGAAATAAGAAAAAGAAACGCGCAAATATTTGCATTTTATATACATTACACCCTTGTTGGCAAAAAATATATATATATACACATTACACCCTGAGGGCAAAACCAAAACAAACAAACAAAATCGCACTTATATACCTAAAGGCACTTTTTCCTAATCAAATTAGAACATGTGAATTGTTATTAGGGTAAAAATAATGGGGCATCTCTTTCCCCCCACCATTCTTGCTCCTTGTAAGCTGCTCCTTGTAAGAAAATCAGTTCTAGAACCGCTCAAACAGATTATTGACGCCTGGAAATAAAAAGAAAAAAAAGGAGAATTAGATTGGATTTGAAGTGCATGCGAATCAATGAAGTGATTATACATATTATGGAAATTTTAGAATAATTAATTCCATGAAGTTTTAGCACTAACACTGATTAGTTAGACTAGAACCATACCTGGTGAAACACTACCGATTCCAATGATAAACCTGGAGGAATCAAACGAAAATTATAACCGCAAGAGTGTTGATTATTCAGATGCATAAACAAAGACGAGCTAATAGTTATGACAAGTTTCATAACCATAAACTTCTAAGTTATTTTTAATGTTTTTGTTTAATTACTCAAGAGTTCAATGCAAAAATGTTTGTGGCACCTTTACGATGCTTGCAACAAACATTTAATAAAAGGTAACTTCAAAATTAATTGAAGGGATCAAATATCGATGTTACAAATCGACAGTGAAGTTGACGAAGATGTTACAAATAGGATACAACATAGTTGGTCAAGATGGAGAAAGGCATCAGAAGTTATTTGCGATCCTAAAGTACCTATGAAACTAAAAAGAAAATTTTATCATCAATATTTGAATGTCATGTTGGTGGAGACTGAAAATTTCTCCTACATGTCAGGTGTTCAATCCTGACATGTCTTACCAAGAAGAAAATTTTATCGAACTATTATAATACTAACAATATTATATGGTAGTAAATGTTAAGTATTAGAGGGGCAATGAAAATGATTTGGGGTGACAGATATGAATTTTAAAATAGATGTGTGCTTTTATAAGAAAAAATAAGATTTGTAATAATTATATATGAGGAAAAGTTAATTTAACATCTATCAAGGGGATAAAATTGTATAAAGTCAAATTAATATAGTTCGGAAGTGTGCCCGGAAAATCAAATGAGAGAATTATAACATGAAATATCTGATATCACATCACATGGCACTCACTTTACAGCAATAACATAGGTTCAGGCTGCTTGCCTTGAACAAGTAGCAAGTCTCTTTATTGGTGAGGAAAGACTTCTGTAAATTATAAACTTCAAGATAACCAATGTTCAATTTATGCATAATGCATCACCCAAAAGCATCGTGTCTCATTAAAAAAATGAAATGAAAATGCTGAGGCCAGATAACAAATAATTGAAGTAGATGATGTGACTTACCTTGATAGACTTATCAGCAAACCCAACAAAAAGTTTTCCTTGCCTGTATAATATAGCTGTTACAACAGAACTGCAAGGAATATATCCAATTGAATTGACAACCAACTGAAACTCATCTCCTGCCAATTCCTACAGTTCAACAACTTCGCCAATGAGCTTATATGCTAATTGGAAAAAACTTACAAAAAAAATATATAAATGAAATAATACTTAATTAATTTTTTAAAGCAATGAAATATTGAACAGAGCAAATGGACTTCACATACATTTCGATGCAAAGAACAGAACACAATAGCACATGATTTGCACTTGTACCTGTATATTAACTTTTTTGTCCCAACCTCCGGTATAAAGGAATTTCCCCTGAACACTAATAGCAAAAATGGCACCGCTATGCAATGTCTTGGAGCTCATGAAGATGTCATTTCTCCAGACCTACACTAGCAGAGGATAAAACCAATATTACCCAGCAATGGCAGCCATGAGTTATGCAAAATGAGTCCCTATATTATTTTCAAGTGGTACACAATTCATCAATTCCAGGAAGTAAATACCTTTATGCGTCCACTATCATGAGATGCGACAAGAAGATGTCTATCGACTGCAATAGACAAGACGGCTTTCATCTCTCGAGGCACATCTTCCCCCAGCACGGTCAACGGGCTGTGATCATTAAGATTCCACAACCTAATGGTACCATCCCAACTACCACTGTAAAGAACATCATCACATATTGCGAGTGTGGAGACAACAGATGTATGACCATTCATTGTGCACATTAGAGTTCCATCCTGGGAGAACGCATAAAAATCCATACAATTCATTTCAAACAAATTTTTTCTTCCCAATTAACAAAGCAAATCTCGTACTCACCTTCAATGACCAAGCTTTTATTGATCTATCACCACTACCAGTGTAAAGACAAAGATTTCTTGAAACAACCATAGAATGAATCCCACTAAAACGCCAATCCTTCTGCTCATACCACTTTCTCAATGGGTGTTGCCCAAAAGGGGAAGTTATTCCCCAGATAAATATACCCCCTCCACTGTCACCACTTATGCACCAGGGTTCTTCTCCATCCAGATAAATCAGAGCCATGACTTTATTCTCATGACCTCTAAAGGTGTGTAAAAGAGAAAAGTCCTACATAATACACAGGAGCCTCATTGGGAGAATAAAAGATAAAGAGCTTGGATCACGATTAACTTTTTAATCCATGGCTACAACCACATAGCCCTTACAACCTTGTCATATTTATAAACCAATTAATATTCCAAATTGCATAACAAGCATTCAAGTCAGTTATTGCAAGTTATCCCAGTGAATTAAGAAATTTAATAACCCAATATAGCTCAAGGAGTTGTAAAGTTGCTTATATCACTGAATCTTCATTACCAACAACAGCAATAATGGCATCCGCAGAACAATATATATAAATGAGATTATTCCTCCAGTAAAAACTCACACACACTTCGATCTAATGCTGAACAGAGGTGAGGGAGGGGGAAAATAGATCTGAAACTGAGAAGAAAGGGGGGAAATGATGCTGAAACAGAGGCGAGTTGGAGGGGGGAATGAATCAGAATTCAAGGGGGGCAGAGAGAACTCACATAGCAACACTAGTTTTTTCATTCATCAAAGTCTGCCAATACATGTGTTACTGTTATGGTATTAACCAGAAATCAAGATAGGATAGAGGAAAGAAACAGAGAAGATAAGTAGAGAGATGAGACTGAAATGCGCAAAATCTTAATGACAATGAATCAGGTAATCAGTGACTCCTAATGGGACTTAAGGGGGTATTTATACAATTCCTATATCCCACCTCTACTAACCACCGTCCTTATTCCTACAGCTACTTATAACATCCGCCATCAACTAATGGTATTTATGTAACCGTTATCTTATTTATATAACAATTGCCTCCTTGAGGATTGGTATGAAGCCATTCCAGAACCTTTTTCTTCAAATCAGAAGTATTCCCAATTACCAACCGATTGTTCTTCCTCAAATATGTACCATCCCACGTAAATTTACCAACACAACCCCCTTTAGCCTTTAGTTCATTTACTATAGCTACAAACTCAACATCCACGGTCCAACTATCCTTAATCTGATCAACTAATTCAGGGGAGGCCGTTTCCAAGGTAATTTGCAGCAACTGTGAACCAGGCAGCCTTGATAAAGCATCAGCAACAGTATTATCATTACCCTTTTTATAATGAATCTCATAGTTATAGCCTAGTAGCTTAGCTATCCAATACATTTGAAAGGGTGTCTCTAACTTTTACCCCAATAGATACTTGAGGCTCTGCTGATCCATGCGAATAATAAGCCTACTCCTCTCAAGATATTGATGCCAATACTCTACTGCTTGCACAACAGCCATTAACTCCTCATAGATTGAAAGGTTCAGATGTCTTGGGGCTAATGCTTTGCTGAAAAATGCTAGTGGCTGCCCTTGTTGCATTAACACAGCCCCAATTCCATTACCACATGCATCTGTTTCAACCACAAATTCCTAAGTAAAGTCAGGTAGAGCCAAAACAGGAATCAGTGTTTCCTTCCACCGTTGGAAGGCTGCAGTGGCTGACTCAGACCATTTAAAAGCATCTTTGCGAAGTAACAATGTCAGGGGTCATGCTAGCTCTCCATAACCTCTAATGAAGTGCCTATAGTACCCAGCTAGCCCCAAAAAAGCCCTAAGCTGCTTAACTGAAGTGGGAGTAGGCCATTCTGCTAGTACTTGTACCTTGTTAGGGTCTGTGGCCTCCGTTCCTTGGTGTATGATATGTCCAAGGTATTCCACAGTTTGGGCAGCAAATGAGCACTTTGATTTCTTGACAAAGTAATGGTTGGCACGCAAAATTCCAAGGGCCTCCGTAAGATGCAACACATGATCTGCCAAGGAAGATCAAAAAATACTAATATAAACTTCCTGAGGAAAGGACAAAAGATGCTGTTCATAGCTCCCTGAAATGTGACTGGGCATTAGTGAGCCCAAAGGGCATCACAAGCCACTCATAATGGCCAGCATGTGTCTTGAATGCTGTCTTATGAACATCTTCCGATACCATCCTAATTTGATGATACCCTGCCCGCAAATCCAGCTTAGTGAACCACCTAGATGCCCTCAATTCATCAAATAGATCTTCAATCAAAGGTATAGGATACTGATTCTTAACAATTTTCTTATTTAACTCGCGATAATCGATGTACATACGCCAAGAGCCATCCTTCTTCTTAACCAAAACAATAGGAGCACAAAAAAGAGATGCACTCTCTTGGAGAACCCCAGTACTAAGTAATTCAGCAACTTGTTTTTCAATAACATTTTTTTAAGCTGCGGAATATCGGTAAGGCTTCAAACTGATGGGGTTAGTTCCTTCTTGAAGAATTATGGGGTGGTTATGACCTGGTCTCAATGGGGGCAGCCCCTTTGGTTCTTCAAACACATCAGCAAATGCCTTCAGCGTGTCCTGAACTTCTTGAGATCCGCTTTCAGGACAATCCTAGATAAAGAAACAGTATTGATTGCCAGGATTGGGAGGCTGCAATAACTGAATCAGATAGGCTTGGTGTTGCTGTAAGATGTCTGATTCAATCCTCCTGGCGTGTGCCATAGGCATAGCTTGTAATTTACTCAAATCCCCATTATGATAGAAGAACATGGTGAGGTTCTCATAATCCCAGAAAGCTTTCTTGATGGTCCTAAGCCACTTAAGCCCCAAGACCATATCGAATGTCTTGAGATCAATGATTCGAAAGTCACAAGAAAAATCCAGCCCCTGCATACGCCACCTGAAACCATTCCAAACTCCATAAACTTTGAGGTTTCGACCTCTTGCCACTTGCATCGAAGATGCATCAGAATTGCTTTCACGCCAACCCAGCTTGGTAGCCAAATGGTAATCCATGAAATCATGAGTGCTCCCGTTATCAATTAAAATCTGTTCCATCCACTTCCCCACATAACCCTGAATTCGCATGGAATTGTTGCCATCCATTCCGTTTATAGCATGTAGGGAAATAAGGGGAGGGGAATCATCTTCATGTTCTTCATCACGACCCAACTCAACCACTTCCTAGCCATCTTCCAGGTCGAAGAAGTGCAGCTGCATTCTCTATCGTTGTGGGCAGCGATGGTCTCTTGAGAAAGGTTCATGGTAGTAAAAACAACGGTTCTTTGCCCCATGCTCTGCTTCGTCTTCAGCCAAGAGTATCCTTGGATTCCTACCGATGTTATTGCTATAAAAAGAACTGTTCTTGGGTTGAAATTTGGCCTTTGACTGACCTGTGTTACTTGTTGAGGCCTTCGTGTATGAATTTGACTGGGTTGTTGAGGTGGGGGCCACCGAAGGGGTTGAGGTGGCGATTGTGGGGATGGCCACCGATGAAGTTGACGACACTTGTTTGTTGCTCCTATCACCGAGTTTCTTTTCATTAGCTGTTTCGATCGTAATTTCTTGCATTCTTGCAAGAGACTTTGCTTCACGCAGCATAGCAGGCCGAAACATACGAATAGGGCCTGAAAGCTCTTCTTTAACCAAGGATAAGTAGGCATCGACGAGAATTTCCTCTGAAAAATCTGTTTTCGACGAGCACAAGTCAAATTGGAAATTAAAATCTCACAGTGTACCTTGGTGCCGAAGTTGGAGGAGATCGCCAATCGGAGATTCATAAGAGGGGCCAAAACAATCTTTAATTTCTTCTCTATATTGTTCCCAATTCGATGGGTTGTTACCCCAACATTGCTCCTTCACCATCTACCATCGGAATGCCTCAGCGTCAAGGTGAAGGCTCGCAATTTTCACCTTCGATTCTTCTAGGGTTGCATCAAGTTCGAAATACCATTCACACCAGAGCAGCCATGCAACAACATCTCCGTTCGAGAATCTTGGGAAGTCCATCTT
Source organism: Inga leiocalycina (assembly GCA_963242795.1). NCBI lineage: Eukaryota > Viridiplantae > Streptophyta > Magnoliopsida > Fabales > Fabaceae > Inga > Inga leiocalycina. Next base: position 48,652,143 of record OY725324.1, read on the forward strand.
TGTGTACTGGAATTGCCGATGACAACCCTGATCATTGGGATAAGGAACATGATGCCTATTACGTTCTTGATTTGTTATCACCACTTAGAGGTGCTCAATGCCATTAGCCAATACCTAGACCTGATTTGTCAGCCCATCAACACATTCTTGCAACAAATCCACCATGCCCAAGCAACCTTCAATGAGTTGAAATCGATCGTCCATGGCCCGGGTAAGTACCATAAACGGTTTCTTTATTTGTGTGAGATTAAAGGAACGAGAACGTAGAAGAGAAACAGCCGAGGAGGGATTGCTCTGATACCACTGCTATGGTATTAACCAGAAATCAAGATTAGGATAGAGGAAAGAAACATAGAAGAGAAGTAGAGAGATGAGAGACTGAAATGCACAAAATCTTATTGACAATGAATCAAATAATCAGTGTCTCCTAAAGGGACTTAAGGGGGTATTTATACAATTCCTATATCCCGCCTCTATTAACCACCGTCCTTATTTCTACGACTACTTATAACAGCCGCCATCAACTAACGGTATTTATCTAACCGTTATCTTATTTATATTTATATAACCATTACTTAGTGACTATTTATAGAAGCCACTTGCAAGTTTCCTTCCTAAGAAGGAAATCAAAAAAATAATAAAATAAGGTTTCTTCCTAATGAGGAAATCTATAAAATAACAAAATATCTTCCACTAGCATCTACCTTTTCTCTCCTATTAAGAAAACCATCAACTTGCTTGTTAAAATATTAATAAAACATCCACTTGCAGCCTACTAAAACAAAAATTAATAAAAAATATAAAATCAGGTAGGTTTCCTTCTATAGAAGGATTCTTCAAAATATCTCATTCTCATATTCCATCATTTCTCCCCTGCTTGACGAAGTTGGCTCTTGAAGAGTTTAAGAAAAAGCACAGATTTGGGGAGAGAATTGTAGAATTCAACATGGCACTTCAATCTGGAAATCCTTTCCAACGAACAAGGTAGTGAAAAATGAGACATTGAGAAGAGCGAGCAATCTGCTGGTGCTAATTTGGAAAACCTTTCCAATGAACAAGGTAGTTGTAGAAGTTATCATTGAATAGGAAAACAATAGCCTCAACAACTTCAGGATAATATGTAACAAGAATTTGATATGTTTGAAGAACAGGAGGGCATTGTGCAGTAGAAACCTACTGAATTGGAACACTTGTCTTGTCAAGATTTCCAATATGATAAATCTCTATAGCCTGTGATTCATGACATATGGCCATCAACTCAAATTCATTCAATTCAAGACTCTTGCCTTCATTTTGCATGGACATTTCTTCTGGCCCAGCCTCCTTCTCTTGCTTCTTAATGACCTCTTTACCAGCTTCATTGGTAAACACCTGAATAGCCTTTCCAACAAACAAGATACTCATAAAGACACCCGTTAGATAATGGAACGGCCCTGGAGTGGATGCATGAAGTTGATCCTCGATGGTCACAATGTGAGATGGTGGCACTTTCACTGGGGTAGTTGGAACAACCTGATCGTTGCTTGGAGAATCTTTCTTGTGATTGACAAGATGTCAAGAATCCTCTTTTGCCTTAACTACCAGAGTGTCTGTGGGACCCTTTGTTGTCTCACCTGATGCCTTTTTGTCTATTTGATAAGATCCTTGCTCTGTTGTCATTGTATTGCCAATAGTCTTCATCGGCTGCTGAAGGGCATTTACTGAAGCATCCCATCGACATTTCCTTTCATCATCTTCTTGCTTCCATCTTTGTTGCATTTGATCTAGCATTGCCATGAATTGTTCTTCCCACGAATCATTTGAGTTGCTCATGAACTTCTTCCTCATGTTGACAGGATTCAACATATTTATACTGATGATGGCTAACATATCCATGTTGATCAACATACTTATAGTGACAGCGATTTGTATGCTCAAAATGTTGATGCTCAGTGTACTCAATCGGTCAGAATATTCATATGTTCCATAATAATCAGAGGCATTTGAAACTTGCTTTGAATTAACGAGCTTGTCAAACAATTAACTCCTATAATGAGCTAGGACATACTTCTCCTTTAACTTTCCCTTCATCTCATCCCATCTCATGATTGGAGATCGATCTAGCCATTCAAGGTTTCTTTCTACATTATGCCCATACTTTCTTGCAGATCCCACAAGCATCAACTTTGTGAATCGGACTCTTTCAACATCATTCATGTCATAGCATTCAAAGTAGTCTTCCACATTAGCCAACCAATCTAGGAAAGCACTAAGATCTAGTCTCCCATCAAATTATGGGACCGCCTTAACATTCTTGGAGGTGGTACCAGTAGGATTGCTTCTGAAGTTTTCTCAACCATTCCTATGAGATGTTTCATGTGATCTATAATGATTCTCTCTTGGGTATTGATCGTACCAAATGTTACCTACATGCTAAAACTCATTATGATTGATAAACTCATGAGGAGGTAGTTTACTAGCCCTATAACCATTGATTCCAGCAGTGTGACTAACCCCTAGGAGAGGTACTTGTAGGTTGATCAAAGATAGGGGATCTCTCATAGTAATAACTTTGCTCTATTGCCTTCCTAGGACTTTCAAAACTCATCGTGCCATATTTCCACTTTCTTGACTCTTCAAGCATCACAGCAAAGCTTAAAAAGCAAAAATTTTAAACTTTTACCTCAAAAGAAGCCATTAAATGATGATTCCTTCATCTAAGGTTGACTAGAATGAAGAAAAACCCACGAAAAAAGCTTAGAAAACGCAGGAAAACAAGTTCTCGATGATTCTGCACGACAGCACATGGAACAGAGCACTGGCATGTGGGGTGAGTGAAGCCCACACGTAGAGGGCTTCGCTGGCGCGTGTGGCGTCAAATGGCGGTGGTATTGCGGGATTATCCACTCCGAACACGATGGTGGTGGATTATTGGTATTCTGACATCGGGAAGTGGTTGTTTTGGTTTGGACAGTAACTAAAACAGAGGATTAGGGCTTCTTGTTGTGAGTGTTCTGCAATTTTCCAGCAACAGAAGCAACCTATGAGCGTAGGAACCAAAGCTCTAATACCAAATTGATGTAAAACACCCACACACACTCAGATCTAATGCTGAACAGAGGTGAGGGAGAGGGAAAATAGATCTGAAACTGATAAGGAAGGGGGGAAATGATGCTGAAACAGGAGAGTTGGAGGGGGGAATGAATGAGAATTTGAGGGGGAGAGAAAACAGACAAAGGGGGAAAAGAGAACTCACATAGCAACAATATTTTTTTCATTCCTTAAAGTCTGCCAATACATGTGTTACTTAGTGGCTATTTATGGAAGCCACTTGCAAGTTTCCTTCCTAAGAAGGAAATCAAAACAATAATAAAATAAGGTTTCTTCCTAATGAGGAAACCTATAAAATAACCAAACATCTTCCACTTGCATCTACCTTTTCTTTCTTATTAAGAAAACCATCAACTTGCTTGATAAAATATTAATAAAACATCAACTTGCAGCCTACTAAAACAGAAATTAATAAAATATATAAAATCAGCTAGATTTCCTTCTATAGAAGGATTCTTCAAAATATCACATTCTCATATTTCATCAAAAATGTTAATATCAGACAGTTGTGTTTTGAAGTGTTACCTGCAATGACCATACATTGACAGTTTTATCAAATGAGGAGCTAAACAGAAATCCCCCTGCAAAACCAAAGAAAAAAGCCATTCAAATACAAATATGCATAATGATTATGATCCACTCACAATCACAAGAAACCAAGACAGATCAGGTGCCACTGAAGTGAAGCTCCAGCCTTGGCATAGGTAAATCAGTCGTGATGCTGATAAAAAACTAAGTTTTTAATATACTCCCTCTGGTCTCAAACATAGGCAAAAACTATCAAAATTCTTTGGACTTTTAAGATAAGCAAATTCTCATGTTTTGAGGTGCATTTAATGAAGATTTCCAGCTCTACCCATAGATGAGAATGCACATAAATGTAATGGTGTATTTTAATTAAACAATAATAACAGGGGTATTTTAGGGGGAAAAAATAATCTCAGACATAATTAAGAAACATAAATAACTTCCTTAAACCTTATGAAAGGGTTATATTTGCTTATATTTGAGACCAGAGCGAGTAGTTTTCAATGTTGCAACATATCATACAATGCCAACACGCATAAGCACTTTCTAAGATTTCAAAAACAGTTAAGGCATGAGAAACTATGACCAAATCAATTCAGAAGCCTCAGGTTCATTTGGCACTCCAATCAACAGCATATTTAAAATGCATTGTCTATCAAATGGTGGAGGACCTTGAGCTGACTTCCACTTCAATGCCCAAACTAAAATAAACTTTCTTCTGTTATATCCAAAATTATAGTCTTAACTTTTGGGTCATCAAGTCAAAACAAATTAACAAAACCAAGGAGGATAACTGAGAGTGATAAATATGTAATAAAATAAAATTAGGATTTACACCTCCAACAACCAATCCAGTGATACAATCAAGATGGCCTCTTAGATCTTTAACTTCAGTCATTTCCTTCGAGAGGCCCCCAACATAATCTCCAGGCTTCTCCTTCCTGTCGTGAACAAAATTTGGTGCGTCACCACCTTCTTTGTCCTGCAACTCACATTCTCTCTGTGGTTTTGAGGGAACCTGGGGAAACTGACACAACTCCCCCAGAATCAAACAGCAACATGCACTGTTTCTATCTATTGCAACCTCCAAGTTGCCTAGAACATCAAATGGAGGCTTGATGAGCATATCCCAAATGCATTTTCTCACACCTGCCACATCTGGGCGATTTCCTGGATCTATTTCCAAACATTTTCTAAGAGTCTGCCTCAACAGCAAATACTCTGATCCCAATTCATCTTCCAACAAGGAGTCAACTCTTTCCACCCAACAAATATAATTAGCTAAAAGGTCAAAACCTTTCTTCTCCTCATTCATTTCCAATGCATACTGGGGGAGAGCATCTCCCAAAAGAACGTGCAGCAGCACACAGCCCAATGACCATACATCAGAGCTATATCCAACGGGGTATCTTGAGAACTCACTCTCTAGAGTAATAGTCTCCTTCGGCAATAATTCAAACAAACCCTCTGGGCTTAAGAAATTCTCATGTTTAAAGACATACTCACAAATTGCTTCTTGCTTATCTATATTACAAGTGCCATTAGAGATGGCATCCATTACATCCAAACGAGCCTTCCTGCCCTTCGCTAATGCCTCATTAAAATTGAAATAAATGCCACCGAGCTCATCAAAACAGAAGCACGAAAGTTCAACATAGCCGGCAGCCAAACCTTCAGTGTGCAGAGCAAACAAGGCTTCACAAATACTCAAACCTATCATTGAAAAACTAACAAATCCGTCTCTATTCAAAGGATCTCCAGCGAGGCTGACAAACCCACTTCTCAACTCAACAGACTTCTCAGCAAGGCTACCATTGTGTCTCGCGCACACTAAATATAAATGACCATCTACTAAGTCACTCCACAAGCCATAAGTATCACATATCCTATTCTGTTTCATGGACGCTTTGAGAAACAATGCTAATTCTTGCCTCTGCACCTCTTTCATCTCCTCCAAACAAATCATAATTCGAGACTCATAACTAAGTCTTAACTTGGAATGATTGAAGGGTGGTAAAGAAGCAATCGGAGCAAGGCTCAGGCTCTGGTTTTCTTTCATGCAAACTCTACCGTTCAAAGAAGAAGATGAAATAAAACGCCCACGTAGAAGAGGGCCAAGAGCGAGGCCTTCGTGGCCAGGAGGTCCAGACTCAATTGAAACAACGTCGTGTGGGAGAATCCAAACCTTCCAAGCGGCATATAAATCGTCCGACCAGAACCGAGGAAAAAATTCATGTTGATCGTCACCATTCTTTGCGGAATGATGCTTCGAATTCTGCGAGACATCGGAAGAAGATGGGTGTTCGAGACAGAGTCTGAGGAGGTCGATATTCTTCGGAAGGGAAGAGAGGCCTTGCTGAGCAGAGTACTTGACGAGTTGGGTACACGCAGGGCAGCGAATGGTGGTGGGGTATCGCTGTGGGAGTTCAACAAGGCAAGATTCACAAATCGAGTGACCACAGGCAAGAACCCTAGGAATTGTACTCTCTTCGTTGTAGGTTTGGAGGCACACCGGGCACTCCGGTAACTCCATCGGAGCTTAGACTATCCGCCTTCGTGAAGACTCAATCCTAACTTCTAAGCTATTGCCGCCAGCGACGCTTTCTGCCCGCGGGTTTACTCAACGGCCGTTGGCGGTTTAACTTAAACAGGAGTCCTCAGCGTATCTATGAGCACCAAAAGCTCATCTCCCAAGACGCACCGTATGGTCAGTGGAAGAAGAGAGGACGTTTTGGTCCTCCGCATGTCAACAGAGATCGACAAGTGGAGGGGGCGGGTTTGCATATTCCATTCATCATATTTTCCGGCATCTTCGAACCTGCAAAACAAAACAAGATGAAGAAAGAACTGAACAGAAAAATAACAGAGGAAGGGCAGGGAATTGAAAAGAGTAACAGGGGGAGGAGGAGAATCAGTGCATCGTCTCATTCAAAACAAATGCAGGAACTGAAAAGGTGAAATATATGATGAACATATATGGACAAATAGAAGACCATCTTTAAGATAATTTGATCTTGGTGGGAAATTCGAACCATGCTCATGTTGGGCAAATAGTAGAACATCTTTGAAGAACCAAAATACTTTAGTGTCATCTAGAAATGACCTTAATTAAAAGTATCTGACTTTTCTCCGGTGAAAAGAAAATTCAATAATTTTTGGTTTATCGCATAATTCAAGATTCTATCTGAAAACTCTGACAAACGAACAAAAAAAGGATTCTACACAAAAACTACTTTCCTATGTAGTCAGCGATCAAGATGCTTTCTTAAAGCCTGTATCTTATTGTTTTCTATTTTTCTACCCTCAATGACTGTGAGAATTAATGTAGAAGTCAAAAATAAAACAGCAAAATATTCAAGCAGCTAATAAAACATGCTTGAAGAATTCTGGTGCTATACTTACTCAGAAGGTTAGCAAAAGCAGGACTATAGAGAAAAGAGAAAGGAGAAATCCCCTGACGTCAAACGCCGATCATCTGAGGCCACCGTGCAGCAATCGCGGGAGCTCAATCACCTTTTCCACCTCTCCCCTTTCGCTGTAGCGTGTCTGGTCTCAGATTGAAGCATTGAAGTTGAGTTTTGGATCATCGGAGTTTTGGGTGACTTTACCCAATTTTCCTAATAAACAAATGCTTTTCATATATTATTTATATTTTTAGAACAATTTTACCCTTATCATTGTTAGACTATTAGTAGAGATAAATTTACTTCTAAATTAAAACTTTCAGAATATTTTATTATACATATCATTTTTATTAAGTTGTAAATTTATTTAAAAAATTTTCAGTTATAAACAAATTTATTCGGACTAATTATCAACTAACGGTAAGAATAAAATTATTTCAAATTTATTATTTTCAGAATAAAACTGTGTGTCCAAAATCTTCCAAAGTAAAATTAGTTTAAATGAATACCTCCAAAACAAAAATAGCCTTTCACCCTTTCATTAATCTTTAAATTTTCAATGAGTTTTGTAGATAGCAATTGGCCTTTATTCGATTTGTAAAGCACAATTATCTTTCCTTATTATTAATGAAATCAAAAACTTCAAAGATACACAGATACTATCTCCGGTCTTCAAAGTTGGCTGCGCGTCGATGGCCAGAGCCATCATCGACTTTCCCTCCATTTGCCCCTTCCCTGTTTGATCGATTCAACCTTGTCACGAAACTTTCCCTGCGATGCGACCGCAGGTCTGCCAACATAAGCGACGACGTTTTGATACTGATCTCGCTTCGATGCAAGAGCCTCTTGCGTCTGAAGCTTCGGAGATCTCCGAAATTGGAATGACCGGCCTCGCTAAGAACTGCAAGGCCTGAGGAAGATCTCGTATGGGTCTTGTATGTTTGGTACAAAGGGCATAAACTCCGTTATCGATCGTTGCGAGACTCTTGAGAAGATCTTCGTAAAGGGGCTTTGCGGTGTTCACGATAGCATGGCTGTTATAGGCCCCGGTGCTGCAGCCACCTCGTTGAAATCTATATGCTTGAAGGAGCTTGTGAATGGCCAAAGCTTCACACCACTAGTAATGGGTTCGAAAAAACTTCGAAGTTTGAAGCGAATTGGGTGTTTGGGCGAATGGGATAGTACTCTGGAAACGGTAGGAAACTTAAACAGTGATTTAACTGAATGCTCCTCTAGAAGATTCAGGTTAGCGATGTCGGTCTTTCATGGATATCCAACTGTTTGAACTTGGAGACGCTATACATTGTGAAAACTCCCGAGGGCTCGAATCTGGGGCACGGGTGTTGGTGCGTGAGCGATGCAGGTTATTGAGAAAGGAATGAATTTTTCAAGACGGAAGAAAAGGACAAAAAAGATCCATACACTTTTTAAATCGAAATAAAAAATATAAATAGTGTCAGGTGTTTTCTTAAAATGGCGTGGAATATGATAAAAATTACAAAAATTATAACATGGCATATTCTGTTGACTTGAACTCCAATTTTAACAGGGGAGTTTATGGTCAAAATATGAAAAGTTAGATCCTAAATTTAAACTTCCAAAACTTAGAGGGGTTATGTGCAATTAGTTTAAAGTTCAGGGGTCCCATAGGTTTTAGCCATATAATACTCAGTCAATTAATTTAAGAAAATTAGATAAATTATTTAATTAATTAAATCATACATTATATGATCTCTCTAAAATATTTATATATATCATTAGATTATATATTAGTTTTAGCAAATTAGTTTGAAGAAAACCAATAAATATAAATACTTTAAAATAATTTATTTAATTTTCTTAATTTCTTCAAATTAGTCAATTGACTTTTATATTAAAGATAAATATAGTTCTTTTATCAATATGATAGAAGGTTGTAATATGAATGTCTTTAGGAATTGGGAATTAGGGTAGAGAAGAAGAAATTAGAAGATTGAAGAAGAGACTTGGAGGAATTAGAGGTAGAAGATAGAGAACATAGGATAGGCTGAATAATACTCTGATTTTCATTAACTTGCAAAAACTCCCTAACAGTAATACAAGTGACATATATATATAGGTAGCAAACAAAACGAACAATACCAACGCCTAAGAGTCACTAATCAAGCCTATTAGTTAATTAAACATAGGTAAGGATATGTTTGGCTAATGCCGCTCCTAAACGGCTAGTGCCACTAATGATTAGTCCTGTTCGTCTAATTAACTAACCTAACTAACTTCCAAAATTGTCTTATTACAACATCATATCACAATATATAAATACACACACAATTACGTGCAGGCGCAAAGGAATTAGGGTGAACCGGACGTAGTTTGATGGACACAGAGACTCCTATTATTTCTAGTATTAAAATAGTCCGATTCATTAATGTTTTTACACTATGCAGAAATCCTTCTTATTAATGAAAAAATAAAAATAAAAAAGTCGTGCAAGATTGAGGTCTGGCAGGCTAAAAAAGCCTGACTGCCTGACACAAACGTGAACTTCATGCATTAGAGAAGAATGCACTAAAGGTTCGAAGTTACAATCAAAATTGAGCCTACAAACTCTTATACGGAAGTTTCATGCCACTAGACTACAAAATCATCATATGTGAACTTTTATATCTGAATTGGTTGGTCATGGGTTGTAGTTAAAAAATGTAGATTGTGGCTATTGACAAATGACAACTGATTGATTTGGTTTAGATGAACCCGTAAAAAGGCTGAACCCAGGATGAAGTACAATATATTAAGCAGTAAATATGTAAACAAAAACACCCCTGCATTAAAATTTTGAAATGACTGTTGCTCCAAAACGTAAGCGAACTCATCTCACAGATTAAAAGCCTAACAAGGTTAATTTCTTTTATACAGCTTGAGATTCTTGTCATCAAAGAAGTTACAAGTCGCCGGAGTAACCCAAACGTCCCTAACCAGGAACGTAAAAAGCAATACCGCTCTAAACATTAGAAGCAAGTTAACTAGCGGCCGCAACCAGTGCAGATCTAGCACGTGCGAAAGAAGCAATAACCGATCCCAGCTGCAGCTTATCATTGCACCCAAAACTCAATCTGTACCTGCATGAACAGACAAGTTCATTTTCATTATCATAAGCCATAACTCCAGTCTCCAACAACCCCAAAAGAATATACTCCTCTTATCCTTAGGGTGTGTTTGATTTGAGGGGAGGGGAGCAGTACTCATTCTCTCATTTAGTTTGAATTTTTGAGTGGAATGGAAACCAAAATTTTGGCTCTCATTCCCTTCCCTCCCTTTATTTTTTTGGCTTTCATTACAAAATATCTCATCTCCGCCCCTCTAACAAACCAAATAAGGTAATATAACCCCCTCCCCTCCCCTCAAACCAAACACACCCTTAATGTAAGACCTAATTAACTAATTTGATTAGATTAAAGAAGTTAGTTCATATGACATTTTTCCCCCCTAAAACACCCTAATTATCTTTCTCAATTTCCTGTACTCTCTCTCCTACTTGATTGTTATTGAGGGAATATCAATAAAGCTTATTTGGGCAAAAATTGATAAATATATAAAACAAGCCTTACTTTTAAAACCAATATCAACTTCCTACTTAGGTCCTACGTTAAAAACCAGAGTACTAGTATAATTCAACCATTCACTTCGTAACTGCACTAGAGGCAAGGGGGAAGAAAAGGATAGTCTAGATGTTTAAAAGAATGGGGGTCCCGCGAAGGCTAGCCCATTTCAAGTTCAAGGCACTTCTCTGTGTATCCGTCACTAGAGGCAAGGCGGAAGAAAAGGATGTAAGTCATAGATGTTAAAAAGAATGGGGGTCTTGCGAAGGCTGGCCCACCATAAGTTCAAGGCACTTCTTTGTGTTATAAACTACCACCTATCACATACCCAGCGCATCTAAAAGATAGATCATCTTAGGCATAAAAATAATCAATGGTCAATATAAATTAATCCAGGGAATGCAAGGGAGGGATTACAGTATCACAATACAAGTGGTTCAGATATCAGTAACCTTTAGTGTTGCCATCTATCTGTCAAATTTGGGAGAAGGAAGATGATATGCAGAAAAAATAGGACAGGAATACATACTCTATGTCAGCCAAATCATTCATCAACTGTACTCGAACGTTTGAAGGCATCTTAATCTTAAAAACAAACCTGTGATAACAATACAGAGAAATCAAGGTCAAGAAAAAGAATTTGACAAGACGTTAAAAAGTTAGCTTGATGCATAAGGCTTACATTGTGATTTCTCTCACAATATCCACCAGAGCCAATCCTTTTCTTGTCTTGATTTCATATATTCCTATGGGAAATTATGCAAACAAAATACAAGTAAATTGCTTAGTGAAATTATCTGAACAAAATAACATCAAAAGGAGTAACAAACCAGCTTCATACTTTTAAAACCATCTGCAAATTGTTCATTCAGAAGCCAATAAGATATTTGCTCAATGTCTTTGGGTAATGGATTTCCAGTACAAAGATAAACAGCTTCTTCTGTTATCTGCTGAGAAGCCATATGCGTTGACTGCAAACATGAAGCAACAAAATATATCATCAAGTATCCATTGGCACAAATAATCCAGAACATACCCTTTGATAACACCATTTCCACAGTAGCATGCTGATAGGAGTCCCAAGCATTTGGATAGACATTTGGAATTTTGGATACCTTAAATTTTGTCATGTTACTGTGTTTTCAAATCCATGTCCCTATCAATGTTGGTGCTTTTCAATTATATGCAGGTTTTCAACATTTCCTTTATACATTCCAAAGTCCAAATACAAATATTCTATAGAAGCATGTCTAAATATCAAATATGGAGAAATTGCGAACTAAGTATGAGGTTGAGGATGTTCAAGAATTTATAGTGTAGATTGCTGAAATACTCCCAAAATGAAACTCAACCAAATATAACAGGTATAGTTGCTTTTTAAATGCAACCTGCAAAATGTTCAAAGCCTTTCTCATATCTCCATTACAAAGCCGAACAAGTGCTGCTAAGCCGCTTTCTGTAACATCAAGCCTAGCCAAATTACAAAATTGAAGTCATCATACTGGAAGTTATTGAGTTTAACAGTTGAATCACAATGTTACAGCTGAAATAACAAGATCCTAGAGTCACTGCAGGGTAGCGATATTGGACTAAAGAAAATAAATAGTCTGCTCCAAAAGAAAATTCTTTTGAAAAACATCTACATGACTGTATTGTCCAACAAATAAATCACAGTTGTCAACTAAAAAATGGTTCACAATTGAATAATCAATAAGTACTATATGAAAGACGTAACAAGAAAGTATAATATCCATTTGAACAGAGCAGTTCTGCATTTATGTGCAAATGAATACAAGGATAATTTATGAATATTTTGCATACACAGACATCCAACACAAAATGATGTACATGAAACACTGAAATTTCTCTTTCATAAAATTTAAAATTTAAGTTATTTCAATCTTGGTTTTATTTTCATTTGGAAAAATTTGAATTTTTCCTTTAGGATGCCAAATGTAAAAAATATGAAAGTAAAAATGGGATAACTCTTCCTAAAAAAAAGCTCTTTCCGATCAGGTAATCACTTCAATCATGTACGGACAAGTTATATAACCACTTCAAATGAAATGGCAGTAGCAGCGTATGCTATAATAATGAAAGTAAGAAAGTAGATTTTCCCACACAGCCCACCCAGTGCCCTACCCTCCAAGATAGTTATCAAAGAAGAAACATAATATCGGTCAAAAAAGTTCCTCAAAATGAACTGGCAGCCCAGAAGAGCAGTGAGTTTCCTTTCTCATGAGAGCTTTAGCCAGTTGTAAACAAGCATGCATATGTGGTAGATTATGGTACTTACCCTTCAGCCTTAATAATATGCTTCAATCTCTCAGTAATATGGACAGCATCAAGTGGGGCAAACCGAAATCGAGTGCATCTTGATTGCAGTGCTGGGATAATCTTGTTTACATGGTTACAGATAAGTGCAAACCTAGTACTTTTTGTATATTTCTCAATCACTGCAAAAGAAGATTAAGGGCATTAAAACACAACAAAATGGCTTTAGCTCTGCTATAGAGCATAGTAATACCTCTACGCAATGCAAACTGTGCATCCTTTGTCATTGCATCTGCCTCATCTAACAGGACCAACTTTACAGAGGACTTGACTCTGTAAAACAAGGACCTTCTTCATCAGCTAAGATCAAAACTGGCAATTTCAGTATAATTTTCATGCCTTGACATTGACACCAAAATACAATTCCCCTCTTAAACAATCAGAAGCATCATGACTGAAAAATGATACAAACAAAAAAATGATAATTTTTTTCAATCATGAATGAGAGTCTAAGCGCTCACATCAGTGTAAAAGAAGATAACATTAATATTATAACTGCCATAGTTGCCAGTTAAAAAATTTTCTGGGGAAAAATGCTTTATCATTAACTCCTTAAAGGCTTAGAAAAATAATGTTACAGAAGATGAGCAAGGATCAAAGAACGTCAGATTAAAAATAATCCAAAACCAAATTTGGAATTGTTGGAGGAAGAAATTTCCAGGGCAAAGACACAAACACAGACAATTATATGAAACCAATGTAGAACCTCTGGATTGACCAATATGACTGATTAGAAGCTCACAAACCAGTACAAGAACCGGAAAGTACAGAAATGCAAGATATAGGGAGACCAATACTTAATCATAATATTTATTAGCTTGCATATACAACCCAAAATATTTCGCACTATGGCAGCAGATTCTATATGTTTACACTCTGGATCAGGGCATTTACCACACTATGAAGAAATTATAAACTACAAAGAAATAATTTCTGCTCCAAAAACAAAATAGAAATCAAAACTATACAAAACCAAATTTAAGTAAGAAAGTAAAATGCAAATAATGAAAACAACCCAAATGAGAAACTCTGGGTGCTAGCAAAATTTTGTATCTGATCGCGTACGATATCAATCCCCCTGTCATCTGATGCATTGAGCTCCAAAATCATCTTACGATATTGCGCTCCATATAGTTTTTGGGCCACAGCGAGAATTGTTGATGTTTTGCCGGTGCCTGGAGGACCGTACAGTAGAAGATGGGGTAATCTGTTCTCAGAGGTCAGCCTGTCAACTATCCAACAACGAACAAATAATGAGTAAGAAACAAAGAGTCAGTATTTAATTAAACACTAATGAAGCCATGATAAGCGTAAGAATCAAATGATAGATAGGGACTCCAACCAGACAATGGTAATAATAGTATATTACAAATCCTCTTTCTTTTTCTATGACCAAAATAAAGACACAACGGAAAATACCTGAGTAATACAGTCTACTATAAAGGATATAATACAGAGTTACTCCTATAGAAATCATACAAGTAACTTAATACAAGCAGTTAGGTAGTTGTGCTCTAGTCCCTTCCTCCCTTCGCATGTGGTAGCAACCGACAAAAAATTCCAGAGAGGGTTTAAATATATGTTTCGAAGTGATAATAACACAATGCAAACAAAAACCTAGAAACAAAATAGACGGGACGAATTTTTCTCAGACTAGGAAATGCAATCCCATAAATCATAAAAAATTTCAGATTGGGCCGGTAAAGGAAGAAATTTTCTTTGCAACTGTTTTGGGGGTGAAACAGAAAAAAGACGATAAATTTCACAATCAGTATCATAAACCCTAGAACTTGAAGGAGAACGAGAAAGGAAGCATTGAGTCATACTGGTATCGACAATGTCACGATGCGCAGCGACGTCGTCAAGAGATTTAGGGCGGTACTTTTCAACCCACGGAATATCCTTGCTATCGGATGGATTGCCGGCAACGACCACGCTTTTGCCCTTGTCGGGCATGGCAGAGTAGATGTTATCATCGTCGTCAATGAGCATGGGAGAGGTTGTGTCCGCCATATTTAGTGCTGAACTTCGCTTTTCCTTAGGTAGGAGCTGAAGTGAAATTCACAGCGACGAAGCTCAATTTTTTTTTTGGTGGCCAAAGCCAATGCTTAAGGCCGCGCCAAATAGCGATTCCAAAAAGGGCGCGCGGGCTGCTCAGTGCAGTTCACAACATTACGGTTCATAAGGTTGCTTCTATTATTTTCCGCTATAGAAAAAGTGGCTTCCTTTTTTCTTTCTTTTGGTGAAAAAATTTTTTGAAAAGAGGTAGGGACTCACGAATCAAAGGCAGGTTCAAATCTTCATCTCTCCTAAATCATACCAAATGTCGGGTTAGATGAGCCGTCAATTATCCTCATGATATTTACCTAGATATCCACCGCAAGGTTGGTTAGGAACTAAAATGTCTCCCTCAATACCTTGACTAACTCTAGGTAGGAGTGGAAACAGGTCAAAGGGCCTATCAGGGGCCTGCCGTCTAACCTGTTTTGAGATTGTCCAGGCCTAGCCTACAAGACTAAAAGACCAAATCAAGGTCTGTTTCAAAATCTGTTTTATTTATAAAGCTAGGTCAAGACCTATGAGTAGGTCTTTTAGACCTATCAAACCGGCCAATTAATATATAAAAAAAATAGACGGTGAAATTGTAATTACACAAGCACTCAATGACTTAGCTGTATTTTTTGGCCCACAGTACCACACCGACAAGCGACATATCTGTTTCTTCAATCTTCACAGCTCACAAGCACTCAAAGCTCACGTCGATCAAAAAAAACAAAAGCAGTCAAAGCTCTCAACTCACAAGCACTACTCTATATAGTGTCTACTCACAACGCACAAGCACTCACCGTCATCTGTCTCACCGAGTCACCGTCGTCATTGTTGTAAAGTGGAATTATTATGTGTTCTGGCGGCAATATTAATTAATATGTCATGATTAGTGGAAATTGAAAGAATGAATTGTTGGATAATTAGTTAGTGATTAATAGTGAAATTAATTACTAGCTAAGAGGAAAAATGAGAAGTGTGACTAAATGGTTAAAGGAGGGATTAAAGTGGCTAATTGATCACTTAATCTGTGAGAGCCAATAGAAATGAGACATGTGGCAAAAGTGGGTATGATGAGAGAAAAGAGGAGAAAGTCAAATGGAGAATATTTTATTCAATTTCTCTCTCTTCCTCTCCCTCATTTTCGCTGGACAAGGCATGGAGGGAGTATCATTATTACTTCCTCTCCTCCATCCCTCTCTTCTCTCTCTTTCTTCCTTTATTTTCGGTGCTATTGGAGCTTAGGAGAGAGAAAGGAAAAGCTGGATTTTGAGGTAAGAAAATGGCCTCAAATGCCAAAATGCTCTTCATTAATATTGTCCCTTGAGTTAAGAGCTTCAATTTGATGGTTGTAACTTCTTCATTGGTGGTGATTTGAGGAATCATGAAAATCTGAAGTTTGAAGAATCAAAAAGTGTCTTTAAGAAAGTTGTTAGGGTAAGTGAACCAAATCTTTCTATCTATGTTTCATGCCATTGTATGAAGTTTGGAATTTTTGGTAAGTATGGCCTTAAATTTGAAAATAAGTATCATTGGGTATTTGGTATGGTATTGGCATGAAAATAGTACTTTGTGATGAGTTTGAGATAGATAGATTGATTTGGGGATTGAAATGTTTTGTTTGGATGATTTTGGAAATTTGATGATTATATTGCCCAAAACCAAAGCATGATAATGGAATAGGATTTTAGTAATTCTGTTGATTCCATTGAATTTCTTGGATGTTTATGTGTGAGAGTAGCTTTGGTAGAGGTTTTGGGTTCATTTGGAACACTTGGGGAAAAGTTGGAAAGAGTGGTCTGTTTTTCTGCATTTCTGGTTTCTGATAGGATCACTCGAGTGATTTAGGGTTCACTCGAGCGTGGGA
This sequence comes from Inga leiocalycina, assembly GCA_963242795.1. NCBI lineage: Eukaryota > Viridiplantae > Streptophyta > Magnoliopsida > Fabales > Fabaceae > Inga > Inga leiocalycina. Next base: position 48,668,990 of record OY725324.1, read on the forward strand.
TGAACATCACTCGGGTGAGGTTGAGTGTCACTCGAGTGCTGTGTATATATTCATTATTCTCTTCAGTTTTTCTGTTGTACTTTCTAGAAAATCTCTAGAGTGTATAGTCTCAATTGCGAGTGTTGATCCATCACTCGAGTGCAATGTCCTGTGCTCAAGTACTCCTCTTCATTGAAAAACTCTGGTGCTCTCGGGTCCTCACTTTCTAGACTTCACTCTCTAGTGCTCGGGTGAGTCATTTGGCTATCACTAGAGTGAGGTCTAGTATGCTCGAGTGTTATAGTCTCTGAAAAGTCCTTGTGCTCTCGGGTGTTTACTCGCTATCCTTCACTCTCTAGTACCCGAGTGCAGGCCGTACCTTCACCCTAGTGAGGCCTTCTTCACTCAAGTGAGGTCATCTTCACTCGAGTGTCGCAGTGAAAAATGTCAGTTTGAAGCTTCCAAAAAGGGGATCTTTGGGGATAGTCCTCCAACCCCTTAGAGCTATTGTTGGTGGGTACTCAAAGAACAATAATGATAACCAATTAAGTATGAGAAGTCATTAAGAATTGGAATAGAGAATTGATAATTCGTCACTCATTATGAATTATAGGATACGTCATTTGCCCTACTTGGGAGGGACTAGTTCCAGAGTGTGCACAAAAGGAACGAGCATGTAGTGATTTCTCTCTCATATTGTGTATGATATCTGGTATGCATGATTTATCATAGTGTTTGTGAAATGTGATTTTATACTTAGTGAAATGTGAAGGAAAATGTGACATGGTCCATTACAGTGTGAGCACTTCAGCAGGAGCTGTCGTAGGGGGTTGATGCTTATCACACCTACCCTCGTCGTTGAATTACTTTTGTAATCGACATGGATCTATTGTGAACTGTAAACCGGCCAGTATGGCTGTGCATTGTGAACTGTTATATGAACCCAGCTGTGGAGAAATATATACATTATGGTGAACTATGATGTGTGCGATACAGCGTGAGCAAACGTAAGGATGGCGTTCGTCATACTTGCCTTTGCCGCTGTAACTGCCGTTGTAATGCGATGTGTGTGATATGATTGCTTTCATGCCTTATTGTTGTGCACATTATGAGTGATTTGACACTACGAGGATTCTTTAGAATCTCACTCTCCCAAAACAATTTTAGACAGGGCTGAAGGATCCAAAGGAAAGCGGGTGACGAAGAGCGGTTGAGCTCCGGATCTGGAGTTTATTTTTGGTTAATGGTTATCATATATAATATCATTTGGACATTTTGGGAACAAGTGTATGTATATTGAGATGTGTGGCTAGTTTTGTGTAATCCCCAAGTTAAGGGTATGAATTATGGGCTTTGTGCCTTTGTATAAACTCTTGTTTAATTAATGGAACTCGAGTGTGTCGAGAATTTATGCTGTACTCTTATATGTATGAATGGAATCAACCTGTATAGGCCATTTTGTATTTGTAATATGAATATGAGACCTTGTGAACAGGCTTTGTAAAGGTTTTTATAAACCCTGATTTTGGGAAGTTTGATTTTGCTTAAGTCCCAAATCAGTTAAGGTCTCTAATTTCAAACTTAATTTCGTTTTTACGAACTAATCTCGGCCTATGGTTGGAAGGGGGTTACAAGTGTCATCTTTCTCACCATCGTCGTCCCTTTTCAGTTCTTCGTCAGGCGTCTATCTCATCGTCATCTATCTCACTATTATCGTCATCTATTGTTCCTTCTCAGTTCTCCGTCAGGCGTCTTGTTTCTGCTACTCCCCTCCCTGTCTCATCGTCATCTGTCGCCCCTTCTCCGTCATCGTCGTTGCCTTCTTCGTCTGTCATCCCTTCTTCGTCATCTATCACCATCATCATAGCCTTCTCTGTTTTCATCCCTTTTCCGTCATCTATCATCATCGTCCTCCCATCTCTATCATCTGTCGTCATCGTGGTAGGATCCGATTACTCAATTAGCATATTTGGGTGGGGACTAAAGCCTTGATTTTGCTTTGGTATGTGATTAAACTCAGTTCAGGTTTAAACGCTCTGATTTAAACTCTGTTCTGTTTATTTATTTTGATTTATTTATTTTTCCAAGATCTATTTTGATTTTTCCATGTTCTATTTATACAAATTCTATATCGTTTAAACTCTATTTAGGATTTATTATTCTGGATATAGCTACTTTTAAACTTTGTTCTTGGTGCTATATGGTTTATATGATGTTTTTGGATAAGTTGCAAAGGATGTGGTTAGCTGCTGTCTAAATGAAATTGTAATAGCATAAATTATCTATAACTTGGTAGTTGCTGTTTAAATCTGATGAGAAAGTGGATATTCAGTATTGGATTTATTTATTTCTCTTGTTGATTTTATATTACTCTTTTCATTTAAACTACACTACATTACTTTTATGTTTCACTTGTAGTTAATGTCATCCCCATTTGAGAGTGAAACAATGTCATTTAGCTCAATTTCTTCTAATGTTGTTGAGGTCTATGAACAAGAACCAACAAATTCAAGTGATTCCGTCTTGATTAGTGAAATTATAATGAAAATTGTTATGTTGTTGTATTTGGTTTCATATTTTATGATGTATGTTGGATTATTAGTGTAATTGAGCTTATTTTTGACCTGTTTGAAGTAGGCTTGTTTTTTGCTTGTTTGTTCATTCATAGACCTGTTGTGAGGCCTAGGGCCTATTAGCCTATTTAAAATCTTTTAAAATTCAAGGCCCCTTAACAGGCCACAGGTCAAGCTAGACCTTTGTACAGGCCAGACTTAGGCCCAAGAAATGGCCTCTTACAGGCCACAAGTTAGAATCAGACAATCTTGATACAAAACAGTGCCTGTTATGGGCAAACGTCTGACCTGTTTCCACCTCCAACTCTAGTATCAAACCCTCTCCATTTTATGAGAGAGTCCGACCGTTCGCCAGCTAAACCCAAAGACAAGGGGTTATAAAAAAAAGGTGGCTTCTATTACTTAATGTGGTACTAATAAAAACATAGGCACCACCAAAAGAATTAAATAAAAACATAGGCAGCAAAAAAACGATTTCAACCTTATACAAAACTCATTCACCCCACATGTTTTGGTTAACTAAATTTACATCAAATTTCAATTTGTTCCCTTACATTTAAAATTAAAAATGTACTTTTAGTTTTTTAATCTTAACACCGTTAACTTTATTTAATGAAAAATGCTGACTCACCAAATTTAAATTATGATTTTGTAATTAAATGCTGACAAAATATGTTCAAATTTTAATTCTTTAATACAATCATTTTTATATATGAAAATTCAAGCATGATGTCTCAGCATTTAATTGGAAAATCATCATTTAAATGCGTTGAATCAACATTTTTCATTAAATAAAAATAATAAGATTAAAGGATTAAAAGTATAATTTTTAAACTTAAAAGACCGAATTGAAATTCCATCTAAACTTAGATAATCAAACGTTTACTTAAACCTGTATGATTTATATGTTGTACTTTTTTTAATGATTTTTTAGGGAGAAGATGGCTGATGACCCTCACTTTTAATATATTTGAAGTATGTTTTGAGAATATTTGTGGGGTCATCAATACAAAATTGGAAGCATTTTTATGAGTTCATGATGAGAAATTAACCAAATATATCAAGGGGCTATAATGTTAATATTATTAAGAAAGTGATGTAAAACTAGTAGTAATTGAAGTAAGAAGTTTTTCACCCATAAGTGTTTATTTTGATAGGTAAGCATATATATTATATTCTAAGCAAAAAAGAAAGGAGTTCATGAATGTGAAAATCAAGATGTATGGATGTCATGACATATGTGCTTAGTGCCCTGGCACTTTTTGTAAAAAGATACAATGTCTCAGGTGCCACAACACTATAATAGAAGCATCATGGTACTCTGTGCAAAGAAAAAAAAAATAGGGAGATTTACGTTCAAGCCCGCCCAAAATAAAAAATGAAAAATTGGTTCTATGGAAATGTCAATCACTCCCTTAAAGTTGTCAATTTACATTCCTGGAGTTGTTAATGGAACTATTTTTTTATTTTTCTCTTAGACGGGACCTGAATGTAATTCTCCAAAAAAAAATATAAGGAAAAATCACTCCTAAGTCTTAAGGACCAAAGATATTATCAGAAAAGTCCCTGGGAAAAGTCAAATATAAAAAAAGAAAAAGTTCCTAGGGACTTTTCTGATATTATTTCCCAAAATCAAATGACAAAAATGCCTCCATCGAAATTGCAAAACGAAATTTTTTGCTTACAACTCGTGAAGCGTATATTCATAACATGTTGAGTTATGTTAACCACTTCTACCTCATGTCTTGTAGAAACAATTTTTTTCTCACATTAACTATGCGAAATGCTTTGTTTACAACTTGTGAAGCGTGTATTCACAACATGTTGAGTTATGTTAACAACTTTTAATTCGTGTCTTCCTAGAACAATCTTTTCTCACATTAACTATAAGAAATGCTTTGTTTACAACTTGTGAAGCGTGTATTTACAACATGTTGAGTTATGTTAACAACTTTTACCTCATATCTGCCTGAAACAATCTTTTCTCACATTAACTATATAAAATGCTTTGTTTACAACTTGTGAAGTATGTATTTATAACATATTGAGTCATGTTAACAGCTTTTACCTTATGTTTGCCTGAAACAATCTTGTCTCATATTAACTATGCGAAATACTTTGTTTACAACTCGTGAAGTTTGTATTTATAACATATTGAGTCATATTAACAACTTCTAGACTCAACTTCTGTACCTTCCGTCTTACAATTTTGTATGGGGGTATCTTTATCATTTGACTTTGGGAAATAGGGACTTTTCTGATATTTGATTTTTTTCAGGAATTTTTTTGATATTATCTTTGGTCTTTGAGACCTTAGAGTGGTTTTCCCAAATACAATGCCTTGGGTGCCATGACAAAGTAGTGAACATGCATGGCACCTTGACGGAACAGGAAAACTCAAAGTTGCGTCTTTTTGTTGATAAATAACCTAGAGAGCGCAATTTTTCTCACCATTTTAGACAGTCTCCAACTCATAAATATAGAAAGCGGTCAAAAAGACGTTCTTGTTGTGAAGTGGTGTTGGGGTTTGAGATTTTGAAGATATTGGAGCTTGAGAATATCTAAAAAATTGAAGAGATTAAAGCCTTTTTCGTTGGTCTTCCAATCTTCCTTTTCTTTCCTTATTTTCTAATATGAACATAAAAATTTTATGTTTTTCTTTTTTTTTTTCAATTATAAGTAACTAAACCTCCTGTTCTTCGATTATTTCTAACCTTTGTATCAATTGAAACTTAATTTTTTCTCTCTTTCAGAATTTAATGATTTTCGCTCACATGGTTCATTTTTTGTTGGCCGGGCCTTTTTTCATACAAAGAAAAATAAACACTTACAGGAAAATTAAGCTTAAGCAAGAGAAACAAGCTAGAGGATTGTTAGGCCACTTGTTGCTTGGACCAACTTAGAATTTTTTACATTTTTTGGGATAAAACTCATTTCGTAAATATATCTCATTCCACCTAAAATCACTTGACATAAATCATCAATATATTATAAAAAACTGTTCCCCCAAGCTAATCCATCCACGGCTTATTCACGGCTTTAGACACAAATCATTGTTCACAAGCCGATTAATATTTTTTCACAATATAATATTCATACCTTGGGCCACGCATAAGCCATTAAGGGCTAAAGAGAAAAGAAGGATGTTGACCCCTTTGATATACCTTGAAGAACCGAGTCACGGGTGTATCTAAGGCTTAAGAGTATGGTTGAATATAATTAGTAAATAAGGCTCAAGAGAATAAAAAAATAATTCCCTTCTGACATATCTTGACGTCTCAAGTCACGGGTCTAGAAAAGTATGGCTAAATATAATTAAAAAAAGTTCCCCATATTCTTCCAAGTTACCCATCAGAACTCTTTTCTTCACCTTGTTGGCTCCTCGATTCAGCAGCCTCTTTGATGCTCCCTTCTTTTTTCCCCTCCCTAAGCCTTTTCTCTCTTAATTGTCACAATCGTGTCTATCCCCTTTTCCTCACCTTAGATTCAAAATTCAAAATCTTCCTCCTCAAGCGTCAAAAGAAGGGTTATAAATTGCTACCCTAAAAGTGAATCGGCAGTATGGAAATATAACGATGGCGAAGAAGCACCCTCAAGGTGTGTAGGTAGTGTGGATGTATGACGATGGGAAGAAACATCGAAGAGGGTGTAAAGGTAAAGGTTTCTGTTCTTTTCTACTTGTCACTCTCCTCCCTATTGCACCAAAAGTTTTTATAAAATTGATATATCTCATGAGTTTGGCATGCGAAAAGTGTGAGGACGGTGGGGAAATGCTTTCACCCTATTTTTTGATCCATCTTCTCATCCTTTTTTCTGACCATGCTCTAGCCCCTTTCTCTGTGGCCGTATCTCTCCCTGCCTCACGTCTAGCTCAGCTGATTTTGGTTTATGGGTCATTCGATTTTTTTTAATCTCATATAGTTTTTTTATCATTATTAGTTCATCATTCTTACAAAAGTTCAGTTCTAAGGAAAAATAGGTTGCTCCTTTGACTGAATCATTGAAGAAATTGTGAAAGGAGGTAGCACGATTAATTTTGGAGAATGAAAGGAAAATAAAGGGATGCAGCTAAAGCCCTATTACCCAATTTATCTTTCCCAAATGCCCTTATTTTTTATTTACCTTTATTGATTTCTCTTATCTGTTTAAATTGTTTTTTTTTTGTGGTTGATCAGGTAGGGGGATATATCACTTTCAACCCATTTATAAAAAGAGAAAGGGGTGGGGAAGGGCTAATCATTGGGGTGTTTTTTTAATCTTTAAAAGGTTATTGATAATTCTTTGTTTTTGTTAGTGGTAGCAAGTCTGGTGATGAGGTAGCAAAGATGTTTGTGATTTTTGTTATTGGCAACTGTGAGTACAGTTTTTATCTGTTATCAAGGGATATGAGCATTAAGAACAACTATGAATAGAAGAGAGAAGGGAAATTGGGAAGGAATAAAAACTATATAGCTTTTATCTCTTTTGTTCAGTTATTAGGAAACTAGAACAGGATAAAAAATTGTGAACTCAAGAACAATTTTTAACAAAAGAGAGAAGGGCTGATGGAATGGCTTTTGGCATATGAAAGTGAATGTGAAATTATTGATATTGTCTCATTTTTCTTTACCTCTATATTTATGTATGATAACACAAGATAATTGTGAAATATTGCATAGTAGATAATTGCATTGCTCATATGTCACATATTAAGCTTGCTTTTTTTACCCCCATAAGTGAAGCAGATTCCATCTTACACCAATATAGGAAATATAGTTGAACCTAAAGGTACAACTATTTTAACTATTATGTGATTATTTGATCATCTTGTTCAGAAGCAATAGAAAAGTCTTCATGTCAGGAAGAGAACATGGTAAGGATGCATGAGAAAAATCAATTTCTTATGGAATTTATATAGTGTGCTGGAATAACATATGAATTTGTATAGCTTTTTAGGCCTGAAATAAAATCTCTTTTGTTATGGAATAAGAAACAAGAAAAAGATAGTGCTGGTATTTGAAGAGCAATCTCTCCACTACTTGCCTTCCTCTATCCTTATTTTATGATCTCTCTACTACTTGCCTTCCTCTGTCCTTATTTTATGATGTTTTGATGATATATTTGAAGACTAAGATAACTTCTATGCTTCCATATGGTGTAGTCTAGAAGAAGTTGGTAGATTTGGACAATGAATAATATAGTTTCTCGTATGAAAATGGTTTCACATAAAAATTGTTCTGACTATTTTCAAATTACTATGAAAGAATATAATGAAAAGATTCATACTATTGAATATATCAAAATATGTTAAAAAAGTACTGCTATCCTCGTTGACTATATGAACAAATGAGATAATATATTTATATGGAATGAAAGAATAATGGTTCCAGTAGGCAAGGATATCATTGCTACACAGCATGAACCATTTTCTAAGCAATAGCATTCTTAAAGTAAAATGTTCTCATTGAAAATTTGAAATGGAGTAAAATTATTACCTGGTCATTGTATAACTGTTGTGAATCTAAATTACATACAATCTCTTCCTTTAAGCAATATGGAAGTGTAACTAAGTTGTTGGAAATTTTGAAGTCATGTGGAGGATGTGAAGTGTAGCATTGACACTTGAGGGAGAGGCAAGATGATGGGATTAGTTAGTAAAATAAGGGCAAAAGCACTGCATTATTTCCATATTGGATCTTGTTGCTACCTAACAATAATAAAGTGAACTTCTTCACTTTGTGCATAATATCAAATCCTAATTAATGAGATGATAAAGAAAGGTCGCAATGAGTAGGCTGAAGACATATTCCATACCTTAAACATGTTAAAACACTGATAATGATAGCTAGGATAAGAAGTTTGTTAGTTTGTGTCTGCTGACCTCCCATGCTTACCTAATTTTGGACTTCCATATATGTCTTTTGTTCTTTAAAGTTGACTTATGTGGGGCTTTTTTAGTGTTTTCCTTAATAATAACAACTGCATAGGTCTCTCTCATTTGTTAGTTAATTAATGTATATTATAAATTTGAATCAAATGAAAATGAAATAAGCTAATTCACATATATACTTGACAGACTCGTATTGGAATGTGAGAATGTGAAATGATGATCTTGTGTGTGTATGATATATTCTAATGTAGTAGCAACATTGAAAAGTAATCTATAAATTTTGCCAACTTAGGTCAATAGGTTCTAATAATCATTCTATATAGTTATCAAAGGATGACATCAATGTCAACATGATTTAATAATCCGATTAGCTTTAAGCATCATAAGGCTATATGTCAACCTTCATGTGTATTCACAGGCTATGGAAGTTAGAACATTTTAATTTTATTCAGTATTATGTGTGGCTTGAAGCTGGTCCTCAAGCATTGTGTCCTTGAAATGATTTTGTCTTTTTAATCCTACTGTGCAAGTCCATGCATACTGCTATGGTCAATATTTTTGTATCGTGTATTGAAGAAATGTTGTTCACCTAATAGGTTGGAAGTAATCACAAAGCTCATTTTCAAACAGTAGCAACTTGTCATCAACTGAGACAAAGAAACGATCGCAATGCATTAACACATAAGTTGCTCCCCAATCTCTTTTTTGGCATGATGTAGGGTTTCTAAACTGCAAATTGTTAATTATCTTTCTAAAGTAGGACAAGATCCAAAAATATTATCCATATTATCAAGTTTGTAATGCTTCTCAAGTTATTTCTGATGTATGATTCAAGTATGTTAATACTTAATTGTCTTTTGAATTGCTGCTCAAATATGTTCTCTAGAAGTTCATTTCGTGCAATTGTGTTCCGTCATATTATTACAATATTGCTTCTTTAGTATAGAAGACAATGGTATATATTCCTTCCAATCCTAAATATAAGACAAAATTGAATTTTTTTGAGAGTATAAGGAAGTTAATTAAATTACTTTAGAGCATTTATTTTTTTATTTTTTTCTCCAAGATAATTAGTTTGACTAATAAACTAATATATAATTTAAGGATACACAACATATGATATGATTAAGTATCTTATTAGCTTATTTAATCTCTCTAAAAAAAGTCAACTATGTCTTATATTTAGGATTGAAAGTAGTATTAATTAGGCAGCTACATGATACATTATTCTAGGGAATAACATGCATGTTTATAGGATTATAATGTCTATACGTGTGTGGGAATCTGATACGAACTCAAAGCTCATATAAATGTTTCCTAATAGTATTGATGCTATCCGCGTGTTTGTGAGATTGTTATCAAAGAGTAAAGGTTATTTCTACTTATGTTCTATCTAATGTATGCTCCAACTATACGCAAACTCCAATAAGTTCTAAGTTTTTTGATTAATAGCAAAAAGCCCAATCTCTCAATCTACTTAAAACAATTGGACAATATGAGGATGTATAAAAAAAAAAGGACAATATGATGCAGAGAAGACATAGTTTGGGTAACAAAGATATAATAATTCCATTTTTACAAGCTCCCCTCCAAAACAAAGGGAGCACATGCTATGATTATCCATAAAAGTCAGGGCATCTCTTCACCATGTTGGCTTTTATAAACTCATCTTTACTCATAATCAATTCTATATTGGATTGTTTATAGTTAAAAGAATAAAAGTTTTGAAGATAGTTGTGTGTGATAATGAAAGTGACAACAAGAAATGATGTATACAAAAGAGTATTCAAAAATGTTAATAAGTGGTAATAAATATTATCGATGTTGCTTTTTCATTCTGTCTCATGTATGTGTAATGCTTGCTTTATTTTCTTAGGTAAGTTTGCACAAAACAAATTCAATTATTCAAAACAATCATTTCACTTGAAGTGCATGTATTCGTATTACAATTTACTATTGCATTAATTATGAAATTGTTCAACATATACAAGCATCACGTGCAACGCACGGGGGAGGACAAGCTAGTTTAATTAAAGCATACTTATACTGATTTTCATCTCTTACTACAAAGCTGGGAGTGTATAGTTCTACCTCTACCAAATGTACAATGAGCAACAGCAGGTGATTATAACTTGAAAACATAAACCAATAAGATAATAATTATATTATTATACTAATAGAATAGTCAATTGTTCAAATATCTAGTAATATGATTCAAAAATAACATCAAATACCTATTAACATTATAAAAAAAGAATAGTTTTCATCACATTCACTGATTTTGCTGAAAGTGGAATGCAATGCAGGTTAGCTCCAATATATAATTAATAATTAATAATGATAACAATATATTATTATTTTAATTTCAGTATTATTCATAGTAAAACTCATAAAGAGAATAATTTAATTAACTAAATTTAGGCCCTAGCTCCATTCATGACCTTGTGGATATCGTCACTCTCTTCTCTATGCGCCCATTTGGGTTAGCGATAGAAGCTACTTTTATAACGTAAGTTGCGATATATAAAATAAGTATGTAAGAATAATTTTATTTTGACTTATGTGAATGTGCTTCTCAAACAGGCCCTAGTAGTGATATCAATATAACATATAAATGTGTTCCAGCAAGCCATCTCCTTCCACGGCTTATCCATCAGCTTTAGACACATTTCACTGTTCATAAGCTGAATTCCAAACATGTTGGGCTACGTGTAAGCTGGTGGCTCATGACAATGACTTCGCCTTTAGCTGGAGACCTAACTCATTTTAAATTCAAACTTTCAAACTCCCCGCCCAAAACATTTATTTCCTCTGCTATATAATCCAAGATCTATATTCTCTTCAGTTTCAGTCGGTTGGCCGCTGTTTCTCTCCACTGCATACGGCGCAAATTTGGTCCAGACACAAAACCTCTTTAGGTAGGTACATGCTGCTTTTGTTTTATGTATTTCACGCAAACCTCTGTTTTTCGTCCATCTGTGTTTAACTAACTATTCATGTCTTTCAAACCCGTTTCCACTCACCTTACATCCTCCTTATTCTATCCATGGCCAACTGCAGAAAAGAGTTAGGTGTGCGTCGTGCATGCAAAGAAGAATCTCAGTTCATGTATGTATGTCAACCGACCGAAGCCATCTGCACTGCTGCGTTGGGCTGCTGTTTCTCTTCACTTCATATAAGCCATGGTCGCCAGTCTCTTCACTGCCATATATGCGCTGCTACTGGTTTGGCATTGATAGAGAAATGGTTACTTCTATGCAGGAATGTTAAACGCTTTCTTTTGTATATGATGATGTTCTGGAAATTCAAGCGTTTAGTTCCTTACCATGTGTGTAATAAGTTCTGTTCAATGCCCATGTGGAAAGATGCTTCTGTTTTAAAATTTTTGGTTCAATAAGTTCCTTACTCCATTGTTCAATAAGTTCTGTACAAATCTGATAAATTCGTTCTGTTCCTTACCCCCATGTGGAAAGATGCTTCTGTTTTTTGAACCCTTTAGTTATCTTAGCCGATATCTTAGATGCAGCCTTCTCAACATTAGTTTTGATTATTCTACACAATGTGATCTATTATTTCCAAGCGTACAACCTCTGATTTATTCGGCCCACATGCAGATAACCAGAATGGAATCGTTTTACATTCTAACTGGGTTGGTCCATTGGGTTGGCCCACGTGGGGATAACCAAAAGGGTTTTCTTCACAAAACATATTCAGAATTTATTTATCCCATCACGTCATATTATTTTTGTTATTGTTATTATTATTAATTATTAATTATTAATTATTAATTATTTATATTAATTCATATCCAAGTGAAGAGATGAAGTCTAAGTTGGAAGTTCTAAGTGGCTATCCCCCTAATATCTAGCATATATATTTATATAAACACCAGATGATATCTAAGCATCCCAATGAAAAAATTCATAGTAACTTCCATCCTTCAACTCCGCAAGCACTGAACAGCACGAAGATTAATTGGTATAACCAATGCCGTAAAGACTCATTTTTACGTCAACAACACAGAAGCCCAGATCGAACTCTAAAACCTGAGAACAATTTCCTATTTTTAGCATCACATTAAACTGAGAACAACATAACCAAGTTAAAAGGGAAAAAAACGAAGCATGCGAGAACATGCCAGCAAAAAAAAAAGTCCTAACTGCGCCTACACGTTAGCCGATCTGACTACTGCCTTGAGTCACTGCTAATGTTACTTTTACTGCATCTGTTCTGTTCTTATTCTCATTTCCATGTTACGGCTTGCGTCTGTATATTTCTGATTACCATTCCTATGTTTTGTTCCTTACCCAATTTAATGTTCACTGCTTATGTTGCTTTTACTGCCTCTGTTTTGTTCTTATGCTCATTTCCATGTTATAGCCTAAAGTTTCGTTCGAAGCACTGGCATAAAAAAAATTCAGGGTGTCATTCATAAGTCACGCCAGCCTTCATATGTGCTCATACATGTGGTTATAACTGGATATACACCTCACTTTTCCTTGGCATGCAGAATCAGGTCCTAAAATAATGAAATTTACCTGCAAGGGTTGCTCTACAGCTTTTCAAACCTGACATCTAGCATGATTACCTTTATTGACCAGCCCTTAACAGATCTGACACGTCACCTATTTTTTATGTGTTCTCAATGTTCTGGAAAGATGTTTCTTTTTTTTAGACCCTTTTGTCCTAGAAAAATTAAATTTACCTGCAAGGGTTATCCTAAACCCAGCTTCAAACTTTGCCTCTAGCACGATAGCTATTATTGACCATCCCTCAACAGCTCATCCACGTCACCTCCTTTTTATGTGTACTCAATGTCATTTTAATTGTCCATCGGTTATGATAGATAAAAGATCCCTTACACACATTTCTCCATTAGTTTAATTTGTTCAAGATGCCAAGTGTCATCAACGCAGTGCACATTAGGATTGATGGACCATCCCTTCTATCTTTTCTAGCAAAAGGTATGCTACCTCCTTTACTTAGAATTTGTTAGTTTGTTGTCCACATCACCTTATTTGTTCTTTTCACGTTAGGCCCAGCTATGTTAAGAATCCTGGCTCTACAAGGCCCTTTTTGTTGACCGTCCCTTCATACCTCATGAACTTTGACAACTATTATGTGTATTCAATTTAGGCTTGATGGACCCTCTCTTTCATCTTCATTCCAAAAGGTATGATGACTCTTCTACTTAAGGCTGTTTCCACTGTAATCCGTATCAGCTTATTTATCTTTTCACGTTATGCTTAGATACTTTAAGACTAATGGTTATACAAGTAACTTTCCATGGGCGAGCAAAATTACAAATTTATTTGCAGTGTGCATTGTTGTTAATTTCTAAAATGTGATATGTGTTAAGGTTCCACGAGTTAGCTCTCCCCGTGCAACGCACGGGTAGCACATGCTTGTTCAGAGAAAAACAGGAACTACAGGACAAAAGGAACACAGGAAAAGAGAAGGGGAACCAACAGTCATAACGAGTTTAATGACTAAGCATTCTTGAATTCAAGGGCAATACAGAAGGGTTATTACACTGTTCCAATATACTCCTTTGATCCTTATTATAAGGCACCAACTACCAATTCTCACAAGCCAATAAAAGTAGTTAAAAGCATTAAAGTTGTCCTAAAATTCAAGTAATTTCCCATATTACCCTTACCAATTATACTAAACTCAAATATCTATTACTTATTGCTCTCTTCTACTGCCCATATTAAATATGGGCATTCATGGAAAAACAAATTAAATGCTATTTGGAAACTTACAAGTGCCTTATAAAAAAGAAAAAAAATACTTGTTAGTTGGTGTTTTATAATAAGTACCAGAGGGAGTATAATATCATGCAGCCTATACAACATGCACACGTGTTAAAGTAAGAAGTGCCTAGAGTGTGAGAATGCTATTGGGCTTCTTCATGGGCTACGGCCTTTGGGTCTGTGTATTTGTTATGAGATTCACTATGCTTAACAGAAGCTCCATCCACAACCTTTCCAAAGGCATTATTACCAGAATAGTTTTGCAGGAAATACCAATTTTCATTTTCCACTCTTAATATTAGAAATTAATTCTTTTAGTTCAGTGCATGAAATAAAAAAATAGTAATTTTGGTTACAAAAATCTGGCCAATTGGTTGCGGTAAATCACCGTCCATCCTTCATTGATAACGTGTGCTTATAATTTGTAAAGAGTCCTTACTTGGATTTCAAACGTGCTTGCCATTCAACTAAGGATTTTTTTTCCATCTTTGGATTAATCTTTCACTTTCAGGACTCTGTCGAAGAATATTGAAAACGGGGGACAAACATGGAGTCCGTGGCATTAGATTTTTGTGGTGGTGATCCTCAAAAGCCTAGTTATATCATAATCATAATGCAAATCATGGTTCTCCAGATTCTATATAGATAAATTCCGGCCAAAGTAGTAAAAGCGGGTATTCAAATATTGATTCGTCATTATGAGGGCTTGTTGGTTAGTCCAAAGGGAAGAACAAGGCAAAATACAATTCCATAGCTCTTGTTCAAGAAAAAGTGGTGGCCGCACTAGCAGCGGCTTAAGAATGCCGCCACAAACAGAAGCTATGTTATGGATGCGAGAAAAAAGATTAAGATCATCAGGGATGTTCTAACTAATACTGAGTGTGATTCCATCATTAGTTTCTTCTTCCCAAGAGTTATGCTCTCTCCGGTCTTTAATATGTTGTGTATCATTTAATTATACATTAATATATATGTCAGGATAATTAATTTAGAGAAAAATGATAAATATAAATACTTTAAAATAATTTATTTAATTTTCTTAATATCTCTATAAAAAAGTCAACTATATTTTGTACTAAGCAACTGATGTAGTAACATATTAGAACTTAGAAATTTTACTATTTTTTTTTTTTTTTGAAGCATGGAAAATGGGAATAGTCCAACAGGAGGAAATGTTGACAATAAATGTGAAACCTAGGCCTTGGGGCTGTGTGGTATGAGGAGAGGGGAGGGAAGAGGAGAGGAGCGAAAGTCTTTTGAGTTGTGTTTAAAAAAAATTAGAGAAGTGTGATTAAAAAACATTAATCAATTTTTCTTACTCTTACTCTCTTATTTTATATATTCTCTTTATTAGAATTTTATAACCCCACTTTTTCAATTTTTTTAAAACCCAATTCAAAATTTTTTTCCCTCCACTCCAAATTCTCATACCAAACAGCCCATAAGGGAGGGAAGAACCAAGAAAGAGAGGAAACTCAAGAATTACATTTCTAGTTACTTTTCCTAAACAACTTACAGATGATCAAAGATCTGAAATTATGAGCATCTTGAAGGATTCTTGATCAACAGCTCTCAGAACAACCCCCTGTAAGCACTAAACTTTATGGTGCTAAATATACTTCCATTTACAATCTTACTATAATGATCTTTCATAAATTTCACAGATAAATGCATATACATGCACAAAAATAATGAATGGAGTTCAATTTACTCCCACGAACACAAGCTCAAATAAAGATAAACTACACATTAAATTACGAATGAAAGGTATATAACTGTATATCATTGGCAGCCAAGTGTGAAGGCAATTTGAACCTGAAGACCATCAAAAAATGGCACGAATTATATCGAGAATGCTACCGCCGATCAAAGCCTTGAACAATCTGAGCTTTGTGTTTGTGTATGGAGGGTATCTCACCGATACATCTCCGATGAAGCCGCGATACAGAACTGCTTTCTTGTGGCTAAAAGCTTCAAATGAGAATTTCCCATGGTATGAACCCATTCCACTCTCCCCAACTCCTCCAAATGGTAAAGTATGAGTGGCAAGCTGCATCAAGCCACAAATGCCAAAAACGAAAAAAAAAAAACAGAGAAAATGTGATTAGATTCTAAAGTATTTAGAAATTGACTCAGTCCATATGAATAACAAGAAGGTCAAGGTCCATCCAGCAGCATCTGAAAGGCTGAAAGTATTTTTCCAGGTACATTCAGTGTCGTACAATGTTTTGTGGTGCATAGCATTTTAAAGTATTTTCCAAGTGCGTCCATTGCCCTAAAATATTTTTTTATACAACTTTGCACTAAAAAATTTGGGTAATTTAGGGTGCTAGGTACATCTAAAAAAATATTTTAAGGTATTTGATACACCAAAAAAATAATTTAGGATGTTGATGCTCTTGAAAAAAATACTTTAAGGTACTGGATACACCTAAAATAATAATTTAAAGTACTGGATGCGCCACAAAATACTTTCAGATATTGAATGCATTGGAAAAATACTCCAGGGTGGTGAATGCACGTTAATCCTAACAAGAATCACTGAAATAGTTGGGAGAAGAGATATGATATTATTACATGTAAGGTAGTGTCATTAACAACCACACCCCCTGCAGATACTGTCATCACAAACTGCTCTTTGAGCTTCTTGTTGTTGGTAAATAAATACGCAGCGAGGGGTTTTGTTCCTGAATTAATCACATCGAAACTTTCTTCCAATTTATTGACCTGTTCCAAGTAATACAAGAAAGGCGTTATAATAGAGCAAGTTTACTTCTAAATTTGCTCCAAGCTCTGATCATGCTTATAGAAGAGTATGGTTACATGAATCATTTTATTACAATCCCTAACAATTGTCAACTGCTCCTATGGTCCTATTTATAGTCACTTCCTGAATATTTCACAACGAAAAATTAACCTTAAACTACGTTAACTTTATGACTTGATTATTACCGTGATAATGGGAAGTAAAGGACCAAATATCTCCTCCTTCATTATTAGAGAATTTTGAGGAACGTCCAATAAAATAGTGGGAGCAATCCGCCTAACATTTAAAGGAAACAAGTGTTGACATCAAAATCCGTAAGGCATTTTAATTCACAAAACCAGAACTTTTCAATAAGATGATAGAAAGCAAAGAAAGCTTACAATTTGCTCTCATCCTTTTCTCCTCCATAAACAATCTTTCCGGCGACCTTATCATCCTCCAATAGCTTTATCAAGCGACCAAAGTGATTTGAACTCACAATGCGGGATAAATCCTTTGATTCTAATGGATTTTCTCCGTAAAATTTCTCCAATTCAGTCTTCAGGGCCTCAATCTAGAAAAAAGAGCAACAAACAAATAAACAAAAACAGAGATTCGAATTCTAACTCTGCATTGTGGAAGCTTCTTACCAACTTAGGGGCAAAGTCTTTTGTTGTTAGAATATAATCTGGAGAAACGCAGGTTTGTCCATTGTTGCCACCCCACTTGCCTGCAATTATCCGCCTAGCAGCTACCTAATAGATACAAATTAATGAAAGTCACATGCTTCTTCCTTCTGGTTTTTAATATAAGAGCCAGTCACATACTTTTATTTAGCTTCTTTAATCTCTCTAGAAAAAAAGCCAATAGGAGTATAACATGGAAGGGAGTTCAGACAAAAGAAAATGAAAACAAAAATGGCTCATGCTGTACTTGTAAATTGATATCTGAATCAACAACAACTGGAGATTTCCCTCCAAGCTCCAGAACGACTGGCGTAAGGTGTTTTGCAGCAGCAGCCATCAGTATGCGTCCTACTCTTCCGTTACCTACAAATCAAAGGATTATGCAATATTTCAGGTTGTTTATCACAGATGTCTTCCGTCATAAATTAATGGGCTAAGGTGCACTCTGAAGTATTTTCTCAAGTGCATCCAATATTCTAAAGTAATTTGTGGTGTGTCCAACACCCTAAACTATTTTTTTAGGTATGTCCAGTATTCTAAAATATTTTGTGGCTTATCTAGCATCTTAACGTATTTTTTCAGGTGCATCTAATACCCTAAAATTACCACTGAAAAAATATTTTAAGATGTCAGATGTACTTTCACTTAAAAAACTTTTTGGAGTTATGGGCAATATTAATATTTTTAAGAGTGAAATTGCATCACAAAATGCTTCAAGGTGTTGGATGCATCTAAAAGAAATATTTTAGGGTGCTAAATATACCACAAATTACTTGTAAATACTCGACGTACATTGAAAAAATACTTCAGGGTGCTTAGCACACCTTAATCCTAAATAAATAAAATAGAGCGTAGGATAAAATGCAGTGCTCAAAGCACCAAAGTGAAGTTGTATGCTTATTTTCTAAGGAGGAGACTTGGTGAATGTTTTAATGGAGAATAAGAAATAAGAAAGAAAGTGAAAATGATGATTCACTGAAATTGAATTTATTTCAAATCAAGAGCTTTTTATAACAAGGAATTTTCAACAATCCTCCCAAATCCACCAATAAAGTCCTCCAACCTGTGTTTTTAAGCTCTATATTTTGTCAAATCTTAATGTCAATTAACTAAGGGCTTGTTTGGAATGATAATTAGAGTCTTCAAAAGCAGCTTTTAAATTGTGATTTATTGAGTATGAAATAAATATGTGAGAAGAGTTTCATCTTGCATTGCTTGAACATATTTATGATAAGTAGCTCTAAACAAGCAATAAGTAATTATACAAGTAGACACTTATTATTACCACAGGTAACAGTGTACAACTAACAAATTTCTTTCATTTCATCATCCCTTTTGTTTTGGTAACAACCACCCTTGTTTCTCTTGTTAATTAATGTTAAACATTCAAATGACGGCAAAAAACAAAAAACCAATTCAAACGAGGGAAAGGAAATTATCATTCAACGATCCATAATCCATTGCCCTAGATTGTTAGTAGAGCTGCATGTACTAACATAAAGGGTCTGTTTGGTGTGAGGGATTTGGAGGGGCGGAAGGAAGAGGAGGGAAAATTTTTATGAGTTGAATTTTAAAAGATTGAAGAAGTGGGGTAATAAAATTTTAATAAAGAGAATATATAAGATAAAAAAGTAAGAAAAAATAATTAAAAGTTTTTAACCCCACTTTTCCAATTTTTTTAAATTTAACTCAAAAAAATTTTCCCTCAGCCCACTTTCCCTCCCCTCCCCTCAGACCAAACAAGCCCTAAAGGAACTAATTGAAAAGCAGTTTTACTAGTAAATCATTTCAAAATTCTAAAATCACCAAGGAATCAAAATAATGGCAATAAGATAAACCTGTATAGAAAATTTTGTCCCACTTTTGCTGCAGCAGAGCAGATGTTTCATCAACTTCCCCCTCAACAACCTTTATAGATGTGTTATCCATGTACTCCTCTGACAATTTTGCCAGCAGAGATGATGCGGCCGGAGCAACTTCAGATGGTTTGAGCACCACCGCATTACCAGCTGCAATTGCTCCGATGACAGGATCTAGTGATAACACTAAAAAGACAGATATAGCAGTCAAAAATATCAACAAGAAAGATTTTTTGGGGAGTTACATTGGAGTCCTAAGGAAGACAAATTATCACATAACCAGGTTCTATGAAATCATCAAACTACTATGATGTCCCAAGGGACTTGTGAGAGATTCATTTGAATTTTGAAAAGACAAGTTTACCCTAACTTATCATAAGTGGCACGTAGACTTGTCAATTGAGGCGCCTTAACTTGTTATTAATGCATTATGACTTGTCATTAGTGGTACATTGACTTGTCATTTAAGATGCCTTGACTTATCATTGGTAGCATGTTACTTGTCATACTCTAACTTATTAATTAGCATCATGACTTGTCATTAGTGACACGTTAACTTGTTAATTGATGCACTCTAACTTGTCAATGTGCCACCAATGACAAATCAAAGTAAATTTGTCTTTTCATAATTCCAATAAATCACTCACTGGTCCTTTAGAACTTCATTTGATGATTTTTAAGAAACTTGGTTATGATAATTTGTCTTCCTCTAGACTTCGATGTAATTCTCCCTATATTTTCTCAAAGAAGAGAAAGCAAAATTTCGATAAAAAAATGTAAAAAGTAAAATTTGAAATGTCATATAAGAAATATATATAAAAAAAAGAAAATAAATGGAAAACAAATTCACATATATCAACATACAAAATGGATAATTCCATGTCGAGATGACTAACACAACCCCAAGAGGTTCAGACACTATTTCCGCTGAAGAAGGAAAAGTAGTGATTGAAGTTTTGACCTGCATTTAAATAAAAAATAGTGTAATAAATAAAAAAATCATGTCATACAACCACAAAGCTAAACATCTGACTGGTCCTAATCTATGAAAGAACCACAGAAAATTACCTTTTGCGGCTTCATCCAATGTTTCAGTTCTTTAAGTGAAACTTTACATGAATTTTTCAGCATAGCAATCTACATGACACGTCAAATTCTCAGTTAGAAAAGGACAAATATAATTTTTGTATACATCATATGCTGATTACATACAAGACCTTTCATTCAACAAGTGAATATAAACAAATTATTAGCCAAAGTTATTAAATATTTTCAGTTTCATGTGGTTGTTGAAAGCTCAAACATGGACCTCGTAGCCAACGGTTTCAAGCGGCGGCTTGGAGAGATCGGAGTGGAGAGCTTCGATAATCTGTTGCTCACAATCATCGAGCAGCTTAGACATTGCCTTCAACTGTGAAACTCTCCACCCGTAACTTTGCGTCCGGCCCAAAGCGAAGGTTCCCCTCAGCTCCTCCACGAGCAAAAGTGCTGCTTCTGCATCGAACACTTTCTTTGACTCATCAGACGACGACATCGTTACGGATCAGCAAACACAGTCGCCCAGAATCACAGTATAAAAGAGAAATAGATAAAGAGGATTGCTTCGTTCTCCGGCAATGCTAGAAAATTGAACTGATGGCGCTATATATTAATATGTGTCTCTATAGGTTGGATTGGATTGGCTTCTTAACTACGACGGTTAACGAAGGCGTCGTGCCGTATATGACAAGTAGAGTGTTTTATCACGCGACATTGGGAGAGAGAAGGTTGAGGAGGAGATTTGCTTGCTTGAGTGTTGGAAATCTTTCCCAAATCAAAGTTTGCCTTCTTGTTTGTACGTAAGTTCTAACGTCTATTCGGGTGCTTTGATCTTTTCTTCCTATGCCTCAATTGCATAAAGTCTCTATTTAGTTTTTTTTTTTGAATAAGATATTGCGATACAGTAAACCTTCAGAAGGTTACTACAAAACAATGATTAAAACCGTAGACTCCTTCAACCCTTATCAACGACCGCCTCACCATAGAAAGGAGGTGGGTGATCAAGAAGAACAAAATTTCCTGAGATACTGTGAGCTAAACTCGCTAAGTGATCCGCAAGGATATTCTGCTCCCTTATTTAGTTCTTAATGTCAATCATTATAAGCACAATTTCATTCTTGTATCCATGTTCATAAAAAAATTCAACGAAGTTTTAACTTTTATGTTAGTTGACAAAAGGCCTAACATAACCTTCCTTTTTTGTTTGGGACCAGCTATAAAATATAAAATATAGGCACGCGGAGTAAATTCCCATCATTATTACCTTTGGCATATTGACATTCATGTGAGTAATTTTATATTTTCGTAAGGACAGTTTTTTCAAATAAATGAACATATCCTTTGGTTGACCAAGATAGTAGTAAGATACCGCAAGAGAAATACTTACATACGTGTGTCATCAATATAACAATTTATCTTATTTTAATTCTATATGGTAAATGAGTTATATGGAGAAATTCAAATTTTATGATTTTTAAAAATATAAACTTCATAATTTAGAAAAATAAAAGACACAATTCCCTCCCATGAGTTGTTGTTTTTAAAAATCATAAAATTTGAATTTCTCCAAATGACTCATCTGTCATATAGGATTAAAATAAGATGAATTGTTGTATTTTAATTAGTTAGAGCATAGATAAAGTGACATTCCTGGAGTATATAAGTATTTCTCGACATTGGAATGGTAATAGATAACTAGCATAAGTTAAACAGAGAAATACTTACATACTCTAGGAGCGTCATCTCATCTGTACTTTGACTACTTAAAATATAACAAATAATTTCATTTTAATTCCACATGACTGATGAGTCATCTGGATAAATTCAAATTTTATGATTCTAAAAAACATAAGCCTCATAATTTAGAGAACAAAGAAACTCAATTCCCTCCCTTGAGTTATTATTTTTCAAAATCATAAAATTTGAATTTCTCCAGATGACTCATCAACCATGTGGGATTAAAATGAGATGAGTTGTTGTATTTTAATCAATGTTGTAAAAGCTGGACTCGACGTTGAACCGGAGAGGCTATCGGGTCATGGGTCACATGGTCGGACTGGTTGTCAGACCGATAACATAATAATAGAATAAAAATAATATTATACGTATATATAATTATATAAATATAAAAAATATGAAATTTTAACACTACTTAAAAATAAACACATACAAAAGCTTATATGTATCATCTTTCCTAAATCTTAAGTTTTAATACATTGAAATCATTAAACATAACACAATAACATGTCAATAATATTAATAAACGGTTTCCGATTCAACCACTTCGGTTCCTGATTCAACCCCGGTTCCCTGCCCAACAACAGGTATGAAGTGGCCTGAAACGGTGCAAATGCTGAAATGGTTGAACCATGTTGAACAAGCCGAAAGCCCTCCCGGGCACCTGTCCGACCTTCCGGTCCAGTCCGGTTTTCACAACATTGATTTTAATTAGTAAAAATATATATGAGGTGACGCTCTTAGAATATGTAAGTATTTCTCAAATTAAACGTCCCTACACCCCCCCCCCCCCCCACAAATCAGCATTCTAGTCAATGATGAAGAAGCAAGTTTTCCGGATCTATTGTTTTTATTTTTTATTATAGTTTTGCATAATTAGTATTCTTATAAAATTGAGCCTTGGGAAGTAGCATTGCGTGGCTCCTTTAAAAGTTTCCATGATTCTTTTTTGAATATATTTTTTTAAGAAAAAAAGCGGTTAAATTGTAAATCTATTTATGAAGTATTTTGTCATGAGCATCTAACACCATAAAGTTTTTGAGAAAATTAAGGAGAAGGACTAAGAAAAGAAAATATTTATTGGTAAGGATATGAAAAAGTAAAATTATTTTCAAGGACAAAAAATTAAAATACAAATTTTCAACTATGAAATTAACCTTCTCTGACCCCATCTTAAAATTTGACTTTTAGGTTATCAAATTTGATGATATCTTCATATATTTTTTATTAAAAAAAAAAGAATTTATATGCAATTCAATATTTGTATGATATTTTGTTTGGTACACATCAAATTATCTTAAAATTTATCCAAATTGAAATTGCCACTAAAATCTATAGATAATTAGATATCTCTCTCTTTTTAGGTTTTTATTATTTTTAAAAAATCACAGAAAACATATTCTAATATATTTATTTTAGAAATATGTGATTTTTCAGGGAAAAAGTTAAACAGACAGGATGCAATTTAAAATTCTTAAATAAACTGTCAATATCACATAATATCAATTTCTAAATAAAAGCAAATCCAATTTAAGGATGCACAACATCAATTGATAACTAATCGTTAAATAGTTGAGATGAGATTATAGAAAATGTAGGGAGTTTGTTGGGGGTTAATTTTGGAACTGATGATTTAAATTTTAATATTCAGTTCTTTAAAGTAATTAAAATTTTTAAGGTCTTTATTAATAAATATTTTTTTCCTTAGTCATTCTCCCTAATTTTTTCAAACTTTTTTGTGTAAAAATATACAAAATTTTTTTAAAATAATGTGAAAACGTCACGACATCAACTAACTTTGACCATTTAACAAACACGTAGGTCAAAAAAATGGTGTAAAAATAATAATGAAATTTTCAAAATGGTGCAAAAATGCTTCCACCACTGTAATGTTTGTTAAATGGTGAACATTAGTTGATTTAACAGTTGTGACATTTTCTTGGTTAATATTTTAATAAAAAAATTATGTAAATTTAAAGAGTGAGAGAAATTAATTACATTTTTTTTAACTTTACTTCTTTAATTTTTTTAAGGCAGAGTCCCATTAAAAGTCTTTTGAAATACTCAAATCTTGAATTGGGCCTCTAAATTTAACAAATTATAAATCACATCAAGTAACCCAATTTATAATTTTAGAATTAAAAGATTTTACTTATATATCCTCTTCTCCCCCCTCACTCTCTCTCTCCATTTATGGAGTCTCCTCTTACTAAGGAGTTTGAGTGCTGGATTTACCGTTGCTAAGTACTCTTATAAGCCTAAGAATAGCGAGCATATGAAGATGCATGGGCTATCTTGCAATTCTTCTTGGTGCAGTTTGCTTAATGCTAGGCTGAACATTAATGACAATATTTTTGTAAATGGGCAATATCTTTTTTTATCTGAAAGGATATTTATTGATGACAAGAATCAATAAAATTGTAGATAAATTTGAAATTTCAAGTCTATTGTGCTCCTTTAAAATCTATGTTGTCGTTGTTCCAACCGTTGAATACGAAAATAGAGGAAGTCCTCCCATAACTTTGCTACAGGATAGTCTCTGTTTCACCTAATTCCAGATAATTGATATGTGTCAATCTTCCAGTAGATACAAGTAACCTTTTTTGGGTGAAATATATAAAACTGAACTTCATTATTTTTAGTCTAAAATGGACCCAGTGCACTTCGTTACTGCGTAATAATTGCAGTTAGAATTCTCTTCATTTTGGCGTGGTGTTCTGCGATCCCCAATCAAATATTCCAGAATCAAAACTAGGTTTCTCATGGGAGTAAAACTCACATGGAAGCTCACACCATACAGATGACCAATGTATGCATCCGTGTTGCTATAAGAAAAAACAAAAAGAATTTTCATATCTAGCATTTAGCAAGAGTAATTGAATAGAAGAAAAATAAAGTTATTGAAATGAATACTGGCGTTGTGCGAGAGAGGATGATGATATAAAAAAAAAAGAAAAAGCATCAGATGATTTTTAATTTGCAACAAACATTGTTTCTTTTTCATATCAATGAATAACTGACAATTCAATTTCAATGAAGAATTCGTGGTCAATTTAGAAACGAAGAGTCAGTGCAATTGTATCGACAATCTATCCTCCATGTTCAAGAGATTAGCGTCGAGTTTTCTCTTTTTCTAATATTTTAGAGGCATTGACGTAAATTGACAAAATTTGTAAATCCAACTTGGAGTCATATAACTTGATTAATAATTTCTTAAATTTAGCAACCCAAATTAGGATTTGGGTATTTCAAAAAGGCTTTTAAAAAGATTTTCCCTTTTTTCTTAAAATAAGGGAAAATTAAAATAAAGAACCTAAAAATAATAATATTTATTGTAAAGCACCATAAAAATGTAATTATTTTAAAGGACTAAACATTAAATTTAAAATTATTAAATTGCCCTTATCAAACCACCTACATTATCTCTTGTATTCATAATTTAAAAATTAATTAAAATTGAAACTGAAACTGCCCATCATTCACATATGACATGATTGTATATACTTTTTTTTTTTTTTCAATAAGTTTTATATTTATGTAATCAATATATTATTTAATTAATTAACAATGGTCCAACTTATATATTTTTTAATTTTTATTCCCCAAGTTCCATATCATTATAATTAATATGTCATTTAATTAATCAATATAGCATGGAGTTGACCGATTTATATTATCAAAATTAATATAAATTAAGCTCTTTTTATTAAAATAAAAAATAAAAAATAAACTCATTTCATATTTTTGCATGATGTAACAGATTATTTAAATTTTTTATTTTATTAACATTAAATGAATTTTTTAACCCACATAAATTTCTTCTAAAAAAAAAAAAAATCATATGAAGATGCTTGGCTTGACATATATAATAAATTATAAAAGGCCTTGAGTTTTATTAAATTTATATAATTTAATTTTTAATTAAAATATTTGTTGATTCAAAAAAAATATAATTTTGACAAAATTGAAGAATGTGTAATTTTTTCTATAGATATCATGCAAGTTGTAAAAAATGAAAATTGAGAAATCTTTTGTTTAATTTAATTATATTTAGAATTTTGTATTAGTTTTAAAAATAGAATGTGGGAGAGCACATAGAAGGAAATGCAGAAGATTTTGTTAGAGGCATTTTAATGTTTTTAATTTTATATTTATATATTTGATCCTTATAAATAATTACAATTTTTATGATTCTTCTCAATAAATATCTTTTGCTTTAATTCTTTCAATCTAACTTTCCCTGAAACTAAACCACTTAAATTTTGCCCTCCACTCCCCTCCTACCCAATAGAATTGAAAGTTAAGAAGAGAGGAGGGACTTTAATATAAATCACCTAATTTAATAAGATGTTAATAACGTACACATGAACATATTTTTGTTTTCTTTGCGCCGAAATAAATGAACATCAATTAGCGGGGTTGGCCAGTCACCAATGGATGTCATTAATTACTGTGACTTTCTTTCATATTCAAGAAAAATGGGCACCGCCAAGGACCAATATTCTGCAAGAATTAGGGGCTTGTTTGATTTTATTTTTAAAAATAAAAAAATTATAAAACTTATTTAGAAAGTTGTTTTCAATAAGTTTTTCTTAAAAAAACAAAAAACAAAAAGTTGTTTTTGAAATTAAAATACAAAAACAGTTTTTAGATATTTTTTATTTTTTTTTTCTATTTTTTCAGACCTCCACCTATTTACTACTGACACCACATGATCGGCATTAACAATTTCCACATGACCGTTGATGATGATTTCCCACATCACTTCAAAAAAAGATTTTTTTTTTTAAAAAAACAACTGGCCAAACAAATTTAACAATGGATCTCCAAACTTAAGAGTTGATGGCCCAATCTCGGAAGTTATCAATAGATTTAATGATTGTTTAGATTAGTAATTGGAATGTTTAAAAGTAACTTTTCAATTACTCCCTCCGGTCCTAATTATAAGATAAAGTTGATTTTTTTGGAGAAATTAAGGAAGCCAATTAAATCACTTTAGAGTATTTATATTTTTAGTATCTTTAGATTATATATTAGTTTATTAATCAAATTACTTAGTTTGAAGAAAAAAATATAAATATAAATATTCTAAATTGATTTAATTGGCTTCCTTAATTTCTCCAAAAAAGTCAACTTTGTCTTATAATTAGGACCGGAGGGAGTATGATTTATGGTATATAAAGTAAATATGTGAGATGAGTTGTGTTTTGATTTACGTGAAAAACAGCTTATAAACAATCTGATAACTATGATTTTTTTTTAAAAAAATATAAGGACATGTATTAATGGCTTGAAGATTATAAGTAAAATTGAACCCACGACCTTTCATTTGGGGGGAGTATCCCCTAGACTGCAATGCCATTGGTGGTCGGGATTTTTTTTAAAAAAAAATTGAATGAAGTTCAATTAATGATTTTATTAGATACATTTAATGGTCCTAATTTGCTTTTATTCTATGAACAGAGTTAGTGAATATATAATAAAGGGTATTGTGTGACAGATAGCAATTCATGTAATTTTAAACTTTTAAAATGACAGTTAGCTTTTTCTCATAAAAAAATGGCAATTGAAGTCGGGGAAGCATAAGAATAGCTATATTAAGTTACTAGCTCCCCATCCTTAACTCCAAACCGGATCTTATATTTAATAAGCGGAGCCTGTGGAGGGAGTATATTCTCTAGGGTCTGTTTGATGTGAGGGATTTGAAGGGAAAGGGAGGGGAGGGAAAATTTTTATGAGTTAAATTTTAAAAGATTGAAGAAGTGGGGTAATAAAATTTTAATAAAGAGAATATATAAGATAAAAGAGTAAGAAAAATTAATTAAAAATTTTTAACCCCACTTCTCTAATTTTTTTAAATTCAACTCAAAAAAATTTTCCTTCCGCCCACTTTCCCACCCCTCCCCTCAGACCAAAAGTTTCGTGCAGGGGTTTATTCAATAAAATTTATAGTAGATCGCACTTTTCAAAAGTCTAAATATTAATATGTCCATTCTTCAAATTAAACTCTATTTGGTTAATAAAAGAATGTCTAGTTTTATATGAATATAATTGGTATAAAATATAAAATGCTATACTATTTTCCATACGAGTATGAAAAATATATTTAGATTTTTTTATTTATAGCCGATGAAAAACATACCTAATAGTTTCATTTATACAGAGGATAAAATTTAAGTACTCAAAATGAATTTATTTTTTCAAAAAGTTTAAAATTTTATTTTAAATTTGAAATAATGGAATGAATAATTACACACGTGTCCTGATCTAAATAAAAAGTACTCTGAACAGATAAAGAGAAAATGACACCTAGGTCCCAAGCAACAGAAAAAATACCACAAAAGTTCCTTTGAAAAGTCAATGGTCAGAAAAGTCCCTTCTGACATGAATTCCCAATGTCCATTTACACAATTACCCTAAATAACTACAGAAAAGTCACAGTAGGAGAGGAGGGAAGGCACGTTTCTGTGATTACGGAGAAAGATGCACAAACCATGCACGGTGGAGATGCAACATCGAAGGGATACAACGTGCTGTTAAGGTCGTTGGGAACGTCTTCTTCTTCTTCATCATCCATCTACGGGTAGCAAGGTACAGAAGCAAATTGGAATTTTTTTTCCTGTGTGAAAGTTGGTTGGATTGAGATTGGCGGGTTGGTCAAAGGTTGGAGTTTGGACTCAATAATAGAGTAAGTGGTAGGTGGTAAACAAGAAATGCTAAGAATTTGTACACATATGATCTTAACTATTGAAGTTGGGGTTTCACCATGGATGGGTTGAGTTTATATCAGAGTGCTCTGTTTTAGGGCAAGAAAATAGAGGAGTTGTTATGTTTTAAGTGGGAATGGTAAATATAATTATGGTTATTTGTTATGAAAATGTGGAAGTGAAACCAGAAAATTGTTGTAAATTTGTGCAGATGTAGTTGTTAATATGGCAGTTGTAGTTGTTAGTACAGAACCTTTGTTGTGCTCTATTTTTGGGCAAGCAAATAGAGTAAATGTTGTGTTTAAGTGGAATGAGCATGTAAAGTATGTGAAAAAAAGATACTTATTCATAACACTTAATATTTTAATGTCATAGTATATATGAAAATGATAAACTATTTAGTTGTGATAATACATGTATTAAGTTGCAAAAATAGGGGAAGGCCTCTCATAACTTTGCTATAGGATAGCTTCTGTTTCACCTAATTCCAGATAATTGATATATGCCAATCTTCCAGTAGATACAACTAAACTTTTTTAGGTGAAATATATAAAACTGAACTTCATTATTTTTAGTCTAAAATGGACTCAATTCACTTCGTAATTGCGTAACAGTTGCAGTTAGAATTCTCTTCATTTTATCGTGGTGTTCTGCGATTCCCAATCAAATATTCCAGAATCAAAACTAGCTTTCTCAGTGGAGTAAAACTCACACTGAAGCTCGCGCCATACAGATGCCCAATGCTTGCATCCGTGTTGCTATATGAAAAAAAAAGAATTTTCATATCTGGCATTTAGCAGGAGTAATGGAGTAGAAGAAAAATAAAGTTATAGGAATGAGTAGTGGTGTAGAGCGCGAGAGGATGAGGATATCAAAAAAATAAAGTATCAGTTGATTTTTAATTTGCAACAAACATATTGTTTCTTTTCATATCAAAGAATAATTGAGAATACAATTTCAATAAAAATTAGCGGTCAATTTAGATATGGAAGAGTCAGTACAATTATATCGACAATCTATCCTCTATATTTAAGATATTAGCGTCGAGTCTTCTCTTTTTCTAATATTTTAGAGGCATTGACATAAATTGACAAAATTTGTAAATCCAACTTTGGATCATATAACTTGATTAATAATTTCTTAAATTTAGCCCCCCAAATTTGGATTTGGGTATTTCAAAATGTTTTTAAAGGGATTTTTCCTTTTTGTTTTTTTTTTAAAAATCAAACTCATTAAATTTTACCCTCCACTCCCCTCCTACAAAACAAAATAGAGTTAAGAGGGGAGGAGGTACTTTAATACTCCCTATGTTCATTATTATGAGGTACCAACTAATAAGTATTTTTTATCCTTTTTATAAGACATTTGCAAGTTTTCAAGGAGCATTTAATTTATTTTTCCATATATGCTCATATTTAATAAGGGTGGCAGGAGAGAGTAATAATTAATTGATATTTGAGTTTAGTGTAGTTGGTAAGGGTAATATTGTAAATTACTTAAATTTTGGGACAATTTTAATACTTTTAACTACCTTTATTGATTTGTGAAAATTGATAGTTGGTGTCTTATAATAAATATCAGAAGGAGTATAAATTAACTAATTTAATAAGGAGTTAATAATGTGCACATGAACATATATTTGTTTTCTTTGGGCCGAAATAAATGAACATCAGTTAGTGGGGTTGGGCAGTCAACAATGCATGTCAGTAATTACTATATGCATGCTTGTTTGTAATAATGATTGGAGTCTTTAAAAATAATTTTTTAATAATGATTTATGATATATAAGGTAAGTGTGTGAAATGTGTAACATCCCAAAATTTATATTCATCAAAAGTATTGTAAATATTTGAGAAATTCAATAAAATAGTGAATATTCATGAATTTGGAATTTATGAATTTATAAATGTTCAATTTCATGAGAAATTGGGCAAAAATAATTAAGGAATTAAATTGGGTGATTTAAAAATCCCAATATTAAGGTTCAAAAATGAAGGAATATTAGAGAAAATATTTGGTCCAAAAATAGATGGGAATTGGCCAAAGAAAAATAAGAAAAGAAAGGTAATGGCAAAATCGTAATTTTGCCAAAATAGCACAAAATAAATTATTTTTCAATTAATTGAAGTTAATTTCAATTAATTAAGGAAAATAAGGTTAAAAATATATTTAGAATATTTTGCTCAATTTGATATGAATTTATGGAAAATTTGAGCAAAAACTGCAATTTTGACCAAAATTGAGACTTTACATGTATACGCAACCTGGACAAGTTGTGAAACCAATTGAGACTATAGGGAGGGACCCCTAGGTGTCTCCTACATGTGGCATAAATAAGGAAATATTAGTTGGGCTAAATGAGCATGGTTACATGTACATAAGGTTTATGTACATAAAACTTCATTTTTGGAATTTTGGAAAAATTGTTAAACAATTAAAGCATAATGTTATATATTATAAAATATATGTTGCATCTTCATCTTCAGCTCATTCACGCACAGAACAGACCTGAAGTTGAGAGAGAAAGTTGAGAGAGTTTAGAGAGAGAAAGAGAAGAAAAATCACAAGGTAAGCCGATTTCTCCAATGATTTCGCTCCTAACGCGTATAACTCCGACTCTAAGATACTCCTCTTTGTTCTTTAAGGTTTGGAAAGCTCAAATTTGGTGTTCTAAAAGTTAGGGTTTTCAGCCATTTTTGGGAAAAGCTTGTGGGAGCTTGAGGTAACTTCCAAACCTTCGTATATTGACTATTCTGGTTGCTGTAGACAATTTAATCGGTGAAATTTCGCCGGATTGTCTTTGTTTGTAAATTTTGGAAATGTGACATTAGAAGGGTTATGCTGCCCAATTTTAGTTCAAATGGTTGTTATAACTCAATTAGATTGTTAATAAAGTGGTCATGAGTAGAAAGGAACGTGTTTACGTAGCCGAAATCGTAAAACCCCGATTTTTCCCGGAGAACACCATTATTTCGGCTAGGGATGTTTGAGGGCCTAGAGTTGGATTTTCAATGATTTGATGGTTCCATTGGGTTCAGGAGGGAAAATTAGGTGGGGTTACAGTTGGGCACTTTTTCAAAAAAGGCTGAGAAAGCATAATTACAGAAATGCCTCTAAAACCCTAAAAGTAGGGCTGCCAAGGGTAATTTCATAATTTGACATTGAATTTGGTAATTTTGAATCTTTAAATGGATTTCTTGGACGAAAATATGTCAGGGTAGCCCTAGTCAAAAATTTGGAAAAACGTGCCATCGGGCAGGGTACGGCGGGCCGGGGTCCCGGGGGCATTTTGGTAAATTTTCACCATAGGCTAATATAACCACAAGAAACACTATGGAAGTGTCTAAAATGATACTTGGATAGGTTATGACCTATTTCTTGTACATTTGATGTTTTAGGACCGAGTTGGACGCTTATAGTTGACACATTTTACGAGGCGGACCCTTTGAGCAGGAAAGAGGTTAAGGTAGGAACTACTGTCTCTCATATACTATGTGACTATTTGTATGATGCATGTTACTGTATTTTGTGACTTAAACACGTGCTGAAGGCACATTACCTAGCTGTGGTCTAGGACCTAGCTGAGGTACACTAATCTTGCCTAGCTGTAGTTAAGGACTCAGTTGAGGTACATGTAGGAGTTCCAACGGGTTAGTTGGCCCTGAATTTTGTGTACACACATGGATGATATGATTTTTCATTTTACTTGATACGGTGCATGGCATATTTAATTTTCGCATTTTATATGTTAATCGTATGTTTCTACTGAGATTCATTGGAATCTCACCCTTTTTTCTAATCAAAATGTCTCAGCGGGTGACAGCGGCTCGAAAGCCAAGGATGCAGAGAAGGGAAACTGACAGGCACGTTTCCCAAGATAAATACAGTGGTTGTATATAGTCTGTATGTGAAATAGTTTTGGGACATTCTGTACATATTTATCATTATTATCGACTTCTGCTCTGTTAATGACTGTCTGTAAACAAATACTTATTATCAGTATAACTGTACTTTTCTATTTGCCTATGAAACTTGTTCATTATTGCCCTGCGTATATCAAAATGGAAACGGGTGTTGACAAAATGAGTGTTGTCTCAGTGCGTGTTTGGATTAGCGGCGGAGAAGGAGTGTTTTTCGCAGATGGGCTTTTGGAAAAGTTAAATAGAAAAAAAGTTAGATTGTAGATGTGATTTGTGTTTGGATTGGCGGTGGCAGAAGTGACTTTTTTCTAACCTGAAACCTGTTTGGATTAGCGTTTGAAAAGCCCGTTTAGATAAAAAATGACTGAAAATAGCATGAATTTTATTGAATACTATATATATATATATATTAGTTGTATATATTGTGATAATTGAAATGAAAAATTTTTTAAAAAAATTGATAAAATAAAAAAGGAGCAATTATTATTAAAAAAAAATACATGAATGGGCTTTTGGAGTATGAGAAGCTATTTGGATCAGCTTCTCCCAAAAGCTCCATTTTTTCCATAAGCCCAGCCAACCAAAAAACTTTCCCAAACACCCTAAATGGGCTTTTGGAGCTTTTGGTGGTTAGATGGGCTTTTTTTGTACCCAAAAGCTTTCCCAAACAGACCCTTAATTTACATGAAAAGCACTTATAAGCTCTTCAAATGCCAATCCAAACGAAGCCAATACTTTCTTTTATACCACTCTGGTCTTATTTATAAGACCTTTTTGACAAAAAATTTTGGTCCTATTTATAAGTCTAGTTTCAGGATAGTAAATGCATTTTGTATTTTTTTACTCCTATTAATTGCAATAAGCAAAAAAAATTTATTCATGTTTACTTTTGGAACCAATCAAAGATAAGGGCGAAATTGAAAATTTAGCCCATAGTTAATAAGTAAACTAACTCTCCTTAATATGTGAAAATAAGTTAAAAAGGACTTATAAATAAGATCAGAGTGGTATCTAAGAAAAATAGGCACTACCAAGTGCCAATATTATGCATGAATTAGGGGCTTGTTTGATTTTATTTTTAAAAACATTTTTTTATTTTTAAAAACAAAAAAAATTATAAAACTTATTTAGAAAGTTGTTTTCAATAAGTTTTTCTTAAAAATAAAAAATAAAAAGTTGTTTTTGAAACTAAAATATAAAAATAGTTTTTAGATATTTTCTTATTTTTATTTTTCTATTTTTTTAGACCACCACCCATCTATTATTGACACCACATGACTGGCGATGACTTCCCACGTCACTTTAAAAATAGATTTTATAATGGATCTCCAGACTTGATGAGTTGATGGCCCAATCTCGGAAGTTATCAAGAAGTCTTAGCCGTGAACGTTTTTTTTTTGAAAAAAAAAAAATCAAAGGGCCAGTATTAAATGGTTTGAGGGTTATAAATATATGACTTTCCATTTAGGGGAGCATCCCCTAGGCCACAAGTAGAACTGGTAAAATGGGGCAGGCTGGCGGGTTGGGCCCGTCATCCAGCCAAAATTATCGGGCTCGGGTTGGGGAAAATTCGGCCCGTTTCATAAACGGGCTAAACGGGTTAAACTCGTTTAACCCGCAGGTTAGACGGGTTAACCCGCGGGCTAAACGGGTTGGCCTGTTTAGCCAATTAAAAAAAAAATTCACTGTCACTCTTTCAGTCTTTCTCACCATGTCTCAGATCATATCTCAGATTTTTAGTCCTCACTCCTCACTCAAGCTCTCTCATCTTGACTGAACCCTAGCTCTCTCGCTTCTCGCCTTCTTCGTCTTCGTCTCCTTCTTCGCCGGCGACTGCCTTGCTGGCGGACGGTGGTGCACTGGTACGGTGGTGGTGGCCCATCTTGTCTCTTCGGCTGTGGAGTCTCCTCATGGCGGATTGTAATCCTCCTCGTCTCTTGATCTGTCTGTCTCGTCTCCCTCTTCGCCTCTTCCTCTTGTGTCTGTCCGGTGACTACCTCCATCTTCCTCATTCGACGTGTGACTGTGCGAGGCAGTGAGGTAATTTTTTTTATTTTGCTCTTAGATATGTAATATGTTTCCTATTTCTTCTGAGTGGATTGGCGACAGTAATTTCGAATTCCCCTTATCTAATACTCCAAATCGTCTGTAATGGTTCCAAATTCCAATCAACCTGTCATGGTCTATGTAATCGTCTTCGTCTCCCATTTCTTCCTCTCGTGTTTGTCCGGCGTGCGAGGTAGTGAGAGTGTGAGATTCTGCGCGAAAATTATGAATGATGAAATACGTTGATTTTGCCTCTTTTTTAACAAGCTTTCTTCAGGTCATAGGGAATGAGCAGAACCTGACTTGTATGAGCCCACTCCATGCGAAAAATTGTGTGTTTCATGAGGAAGATTTTTTAAAAAAAAACTCAGTGTTTAATCGGGTTAACGGGCTAGGCCGCCAGCCAAATTAAACGGGCTCGAGCAGCGAAATTGCAGCCCGTTAGGGGATCGGGCAAAATCAGCTCGACTAGTTGGGTTACTAACCCGTGTTGGGCCAGCCCATCGGGCTCGGGCTGGCCCGAATTCCCAGTGCTAGCCACAAGGCCCTTGGTAGTCGGGAAATTTTTTTCTTAAAAAAATTGAATGAAGTTCAATTAATGATTTTATTAGATACATTTAATAGTCCTAATTTTCTTTTATTCTATGAACAGAGTTAGTGAATACTCTCTCCGGTCCTAAATATAAGATAGAATTGACTTTTTTTAGATTTTTTTGAAGAAATTTAAAAAGTTAAATAAGTTACTTAATCATATCATATGTTGTGTTATTAGATTATATGTTAATTTATTAATCAAACTATTAGTTTAAAGAAAAAATAAAAATAAAAATACATTAAAATAATTTAATTAGTTTTCTTAATCATTCCAAAAAAATCAATTTTATTTTATATTTAGGACTGGAGGGAGTATATAATAAGGGGTATTGTGTGACAGCTAGCAATTCACGTAATTTTAAACTTTGAAAATGACAGATAAGCTTTTTCTCATAAAAAATGGCAACTAAAGTTGGGGAAGCATATTAATATCTAGAGTAAAATACCCTGACCACCCCTCTGTTTTGCCTTAATTACACAAACATCCCCTTTATTTTAAAAACTCATATAAACATCCTTTAGAATTAAAATATATGTTATGCAAACCTCCCTCCTGTTTTAAAGATTTTTTTTCCAACCATCCAACTGTTAGTGGACCGTTAAGTTTGACTCCCAAACTTTTTTGTACCAAAATACCCCTATTTGACAAAAAAAGAATTGTTTAAACATTTATATTTGCCAAGAAAAAAATTATGCAATCAACAAAATAAATCCAATATATATTTTCAAAATTATGATATTTTTAAAAATTATTAATTTTTATTATATTGTAAAATTTTATAATTTTAATTTTTATCATATTTCTTGAAAAGTATTTATTTTGGATTTTTAAAATACATAAAAACATATTTCAAACACATTTTTGTTATCATATAGCATAAATAACATAAGTTAAATATATTATATAAATAATTTAAATTTATAATTTACAATTTTTAAACACATCTTTTTTCTTTAAACATTTATAAACATTAACCAAATAACTTTTTGTATAAAAACTAAAATTAAGAAAAATAAAAAGAAAGCTCTTGATCATACAAAACAATTTAAAAGAAAGTTTTAAACATGTTGATATGATAAACAGTATTTACAGGATTTAAAGGAAAAAAAATAACAAACTTTGTACTTTTTGGCTATTATAATTCTCCAGGGTGGTATTTCTCTTCATGGCTGAGGCCATGGAATTAGGGATTTGATAGGGTAAAGGGTAAATTTGTGAATAAAATTTTATTTTCATATAAATTTTAATTAAAAATATATTTTTTAGAATTTTTTTAGAATATTCCTAACGAAGTTAATGATTTGGACCTAGATGTATATTTTTAAAATAGGGGGGAGGTCCACGTAATTAAGGTAAAATAGGAGGGTGGTCAGAGTATTTTACTCTAATATCTATATTAAGTTAGTATCTCCCCGTACTTTGCTCCAAACTGGATCTTATATTTATTAGGCGGAGCCTGCGGAGATATTATATTCTCTGACAGTTTTGTGTAGGGGTTTATTTAAAGGAGAATGACATAAAAATATCATTTAAATTTTAAAATTCCAAATTAGTCTTTTGATAAAGATTTACGTTGTCAATCTTATTACTATTCTTGTCAATCCTATTAATCTTTTTATCAGTGGCATTTTAAAATTCAAATGGTATTTTTCTGTTATTCTTTCTTTATTCAATAAAATTTATTGTAGATCTCACTTTTCAAAAGTGTAGATGTTAATATAGCCATTCTTCAAATTAAACTCTTTTTTGTTAATAAAAGAATGTCTAGTTTTATATGAATATAATTGGTATAAAACATTTTGTCAATGATGACGGCTCTTGGAATATAGACAAGTGGAAAATGTTTCTCCCAAATTGGGTGGTGCATAAGATCCTATTGGTGAATCCACCAACTGGAAATGGGACAGATGCACACTATTGGAGAGCCTCCTCATATGGGAATTTCAGTGTGAACTCAGCTTATAGAATGGTATATAATCAACACTTGTAGGTGGCAGGTGCAAGGTGGAAAAATCTATGGAAGTGGCCAATTCCAGAGAAAGTGAAATATTTCATGTGGCAAGTATTCCATGAGAGAATCCCAACAAATTCACTTAGAGCACAGAGAGGATTTTGTGAGAGTAGTAAATGTCCATTTGAGTGTCAAAGGGAGGAAACAATTTTACACACTCTGAGAGATTGTGAGAGAGCTAGTACTTTATGGATGTCATTGATTAACCTAGTATATTATAGTACTTTATTTTCTAGTGATTTGCAGGGGTGGCTACGATGGAATGAAACTCATGAACCAGGTAGTCGGAGAGTTGGTAAGTGGTCATGACTAAAAGTTTTTGGCATAGTATGCTGGTCAATATGGAAGAACAGGTGCAGGAAATGCTTTTAATGGAGATTGGGACCTACCACAAAGGCTGTTACATAGGTGTTTACATCAACTTATGGAGGAAGTGGAAAATGGCAATCTTCAACATTAATTGTTTAATCTTCCAAGGAAACCGGAGGAGCGCTGGAGCAAGCCACCAGCAGGATATGTCAGAGTCGATGTCGATGGAGCTCGCACAAAACATAGACAGGCAGCTTGTGGAGGTCTGGTGAGAGATTGTGATGGTAAATGGCTCATGGGTTTCCAAAAGAAATTGAGTTGTATCCCAATAGTTATGGCTGAACTACGGGCAATTAAAATAGGAATACAAATTTGTCATGAAATGGGCTTAAGGAAAATCAAGCTTTACTCGGATTCTCTGGAAGCTGTACAACGACTTTATACTGCTAGTAACCTCTTGCATCCGCATGCCTCTAAAATAGAGGAAGTTCGATAGTGGGTGTTCACGTTCCGGGACCTCGAGATTATCCATGCTAAAAGGGAGGCTTTGAGGTGTACAGATTTAATGGCAAAACAAGCTTTAAGTATGGAAGAAGAATGGCTTTATCTGGGGGAAGCACCAGAATATTGTGCCCAACAGTTGATTGATGATACTGGCTGATACTGTTTGCTCCTTTTGTGTGTTGGGGCGTTAAGTTAATATGTAATCAGTAAGGTAACTTCATCAAGAATGTATCTTGTCTTGTGTATTAAAAAAAAAAAAAACAAGAATGAAATATATAACAATCCGCATGATTTATAAATTATAAATAGTATATCTCAGTTACTAATTTCTATACAAGTATGAAAAATATATTTATTTTTTTTATTTATAGCGAATGAAAAACATGCCTAGTAGTTTCATTTATACAGAGGATAAAATTGAAGTACTCAAAATGAATGTATTTTTTTCAAAAAGTTTAAACTTTTATTTTAAATTTGAAATAATGGAATGAATAATTACACACGTGTCCTGATCTGAATAAAAGTACTCTGAATAGATAAACATGAGTCCATGAGGTTTCTTCCCTGTTGAAGGAAGAGATCCGAAAGACTGGCAATGTCAGTCAAATAAAACAATAATTGAAAATACAAATGCAAAAGACGTGCCCCACTGAAAAACAATACGGAACACTGACTGTTGGTTGAGAGAATCATTATTATAGATTTCCAATTCTAATCTTGTTGGACTTGAATCTCATCTCGCTTTGTCAATTGTCAGTCATGTGTTGGAAAATGTTTCATCATAGATCATCAATTTTAATCTTCTGATGCATCACATGACGAGAAATACTTGCTCTTTTATATAATTTTACCGTATCTCGAATTCAAGCTATTTCTTATTAGTTTTTTTCTGAGTATTTTGATATGTATGTTCATTTTTTTTGGGGCCAAGATCTGTATGTTCACTATGCTTTGGAGCTTTGTAGGACATCATTATTATTTATTAATATCATTTTGTCTTTAAAAAAAAAGAATACAAAACACAAGCGCCTTTAAATTAAGTATTTTAAAAAAATGAATCTCATTTATTTAGTAAATATTGAGGAATCTTATAATATCATAAATTATCTTATAGGATTATCTAGGAGACCTATTTAAACAACAATAAATTTTCAAATTTAAATTTCTATAAAGCTCTAGATTTTTATAACCTCCTCCTCCATTCCAATATCCGGAATGGTCATCAATCTCAATAACCTCCTTCCATCCAACAATTTACTGTCACCACATTACCACATCAACATCTTCTCTTCTCCAAATTCAACATCCAAATATACAATGAGGGGTCGTCTCTTGCCAATTACATTGGTGTTGAGAAAGTATTCTCCATCTATCCTTAATTAATATATAATCAATATAAAAAAATATTAAATTTCCAATAGAATTTACCATGGAAATTGTTTACATGGCAAATTCCTTTCGAATTTTTGACAGAATTTTTTCCGTTTTTCGAGGTTAATTTTGCCACAGAAATTTCAGTGGCTAATTTTTCCATAGAATTTCTAATGGAATATTTCGTGGCAAAAAATTCCATGGCTAATTTCGTCGGAAAAATAAAAAAAATATTATTATTTAATTAATTATTATTTTTAATTAAATTAAATTTTTAAAAAATATATTTATAAAAATTAAAATTATGATATTATTAGCCATATAAATATTTAAAAATACATCTTTGATCCCTCAAGGTTTTCCTCATTTTGGTTTTGACTCCTCAAATTTCCAACCATAAGTTTTGGTCCCTGTAGGGGCAAAATGATCATATAAAAATTTATTTATAAAAAAATAAATTTTATTAGTTATCAAATAATATTAATAAAAATATATTAGTTAGTAATTATTTATTATTTATTAATTAATGTTAAAAAAATTAATTTTAGAAATTAGACAAAAATATAGTCATATGAAATTTATTTAAGATGTGAAATTTTTAATTTGAAGTTGATTTCTATTAAAAATTATAAGAATATATAAAATTATTTTATATATTATTACATTTATATATAAGAAACAAATATATATTTATAAATAATTGATTATATGTAATAAGATTATATATATATATATATATATATAATTGTGTAATAATAAAACGTTAAAGCAGTTAAGCCAATCCGGTAAAGCATCATGCGCGTGTGGACGAGGTTGTGGGTTCGAACCAAAGGAAGGTAAGTTGAGTTGCATTTTCAAGAAAAAAGAGGTTGTGACACTTGGCGGAGGGAGGTTGCGACATATGGCGGAGCCAAGCTGCACCATTTGGCGGATCTGGGTGCTGGCGACAAGGTGGAGGCCAGCGCCCATCGGAGTTGCCATGTGAATTTTTAAAATTTAAAAAATAAAAAATAAGTTTGCGAGGGAATTTCCGACGGAATTGAATTCCGTCGGAAATTGTGACGGGATTCTGTCTAGAATTCTATTCAATTCCATCGGAAATTTCCTCTCAAATTTTGTCACAAATTTCTAATGGAATTCCGTCAGAAATTTGTGATGGAATTAATTCCATCGGAAGTTCTGTCAGAAATTTGTTACGGAATAAATTGGTCTATCGCGCTATTATCAGCAAAGGAATCCATTTCGTCAGAAATCCTTTAGAAATTCCATTGGAAACTTTGAATTCCGTAGCAAATTTCATCGGAAATTTAGTGTTTTTTGGTAGTGAAGCCTAGTTGGGAATAATGGGAATCTATAAGTTTTTATTAATTAGACATTAAGAGGGGTATTAATAGATATATAAGCCATTGTTAAATTAGATAATCGCATAAATTTAACTACAATAATGATTTTTTGCTTAAATAAACTATAGGTGATACTAGTGAGGACTCCTTAGTGGGTGTTCAATCCTAGTGTGACTAAAGGGGGACTTTACAATCGTTCATATCAGGTGAGAGCATGAATAGCAATGTGACATGTAATACCCTAAATTTTATTCCCCAATATGCCTTGTAAGTAATTGTGGCATTTTTTTTTGTTGCCCACCTGGTTCATCGGAGCTTTGCCTCAACTACATCCGAATCCAACTCGTGTCGTGCACCTGGTTATGGTGGGAGAGTCTCCCAATGGGAGTTTTCTGCATACATAAGGCTCGAACCTGAGACCTTGCTTAAGCGGAACTAAGCCGCTTACCACTTGGACCAACTCCCATTGGTGTAATTGTGGCATTTAATGAAATGGAAGGGTGAATATTAATGTGCTTGGAATTTAAGAAGCCAATAAGTTTTCATTTTCATGAGAATTGGGCTAGAGTAA
Source organism: Inga leiocalycina (assembly GCA_963242795.1). Taxonomy (NCBI): domain Eukaryota; kingdom Viridiplantae; phylum Streptophyta; class Magnoliopsida; order Fabales; family Fabaceae; genus Inga; species Inga leiocalycina. The sequence goes on from OY725324.1 coordinate 48,710,610, forward strand.
ATCATGAAAATTAATCTTGAGTGTTCCAAAAATCCCATTAGTGTAGCCCAACATAATGAATAGAAAAACACAAGTCTTGGGCCCAATTAATTGTGATTTCAACCCAAAAGAAAAGGAAAAGGAGGAAGAAAAACTTTGGCTCAATTAAATGCAAAAATGCAAGGGCAAAATGATAATTTATCAATTAAGCCAAGAGCTAATTATTTTCTTGATTAATTGGAGTTAATTTCAATTAATTAAGAAAAATAAAGGGTAAATATATATATTTGGAGCATTCTTGGTCAAGAAAAATCAAAGTTTGAAAAGTCAAAGTTGGACTTGTATACAAATTAAGTAAAGAGATTTTGGGAAATGTATTAGACAAATATTATTTCCCTTTTCCCATGATATTTTCGTCCAAATAAGGAAATAAGAGGGAAAAATATTTGCTTGGGTATTAATCTTGCCAAGTGTCATCATTCAAAGCCAAGGGATTAAATAAGAATATATTAAGGATATGAGCACATGTTGGAATTTCAATAAAATATTATATTTTGTGCAATTGGTTAAGGTAATTAAATGAAGCCCAATTGGTTTAATTAGGACCAAAGTGGCATCATTTTTGGGCTAAAGAGAAGGGATGAGAATTAGTCCAAAACCAATGGAAAGGTTTATGACAATTAAGAAGGGATAAGGCTAAAGCAAAAATACATGTTATAAACTAATAGAATATTATTTCTTAAAGGAGAATGTAAGAGATATTTTTAAGTCATCATCATCTCTTTTTTCATCCTCATTCATGCCATTCATCACCAAAATAGAGAGAGAAGAGAGCTTGAAGACATAGAGAAAAGAGAGCACAAGGAAGACAAGATCTAAGGTAAGTCTTGTGATTTCAAGAGCTTGTGTTTACTAGCTTGTGTAGATCCTCTTCTAAGCTCTTGTTCCTCTATGGAAATAATGTGTAGCAAGCAAATCTTCAAGGTTGAAAAGAAAGTGATGCCTAGAGAGAGAAAGTTTGAGGATCAAGAGGTAACTTCAAGAACTTTAATTCCTTTGGTATATTGTTGTTGTTGTTGTGGTTCTTGTCATTGTTTGTGGTTTGGTTGTTGATTGTGTAAGTTTGGGATGTAGAAACCCTAAGAGGTTATGCTGCCCAAATTTCCTCAAATCATGTCAAATAGGTATTCAAGAAGTTCAATAAGGGATTAGGAGTAAAAAGGAAGGAGCTTTAAGGGTTAGATCACAAAAATCACATTTTCCCTTTTTAAACCAAAGTTTTGGCCAACTGAAGAAATAGAGGAAGGAGTTGTAATTTCACTGATCTGATGGTTTCATTGTGTTCAAGAGGAAAAATTGTGTAGGGTTGATGTTGATCATGTGGTGAGAAAAGCCTTAGAAAGTGAAATGACGAAAATACCCCTAAAACCTTAAGTAGGGGCTGTTAAGGGTAAAAATGTAATTTGACAGTGATTTTGAGAAAAATGAGGTAAAAAATGAATTCTTTGGGCGAAATTGTGTAGGAATGGCCCACATCATAATTTTTGGAAAAGTACAATTGGACCGAGTACAAAGGGGCTTAGACCGGGTCCCTAGGGGTATTTTGGTAATTTTACAGTTTTGAACAAAGATAACCAAAAAAATAATTTAAAATACTTTAGAGTAGTACATGAATGAGTATTAACCTAATTCTTGTAAACTTAGAATTTTAGGACCTGACAATTGTGGTTGAGCCGGATGAAGACAGTTAGACGATTAGGCGAGAAAGGGCTATTTCAGATAGTAACTCTATCTTTCATACATTATGTGCATGTTTATATGTTTTGTGTACACCATCTTTTGTAATATGTATGATACACAGTGCCTACGGGTACAGTAAATCTAGTGCCTACGGGTATACTGAACATAGTGTCTATGGGTACACTGATATGCCCAGTTGGTGGTCTCAAGCCTAGCCGAGGTACGAAACAAGTAGGAGTTGCAACTGTGGTTAGCTCTAAATGTTTCCGACTGAACTGAATTATGTGTTATTATAATATTGTTGTATGTGTTATTCGGCATATTTATTATTGCATTTTCTATGATCGATCGTCTGTTACTACTAAGATTCTCTCGAATCTCACCCTTTTCCATAAATGTATATAGTTTGCAGCAGCAAAAAATGGCTTCAAGGGCAAAATGGTATTTATCGGTAATTGAAGGTTCTAGTTAATATCAAGAGAAGACGTTGGTTATCTGAAGACCTTTTACTATTTCCAGATTTGTAAGTATTATGTACGAACCGTGGTGGGGAAAACCTGTAATGTAATCAAGTAATATTGTTTCAATAATATCAATATATTTTTTATAGTTCTGTGTTGCTCACAGAACCGCGCTCAAGTACTCTAAAAATATGGAAATAAGATCAAGGCGTTATATGACGCACCATTCGTTTCACTTTTGATATGCTTTTAGCCTTAAATATATTTTCTTTGCTTTTATTCCAATTTCTTATTAGGAAGTAAATTCCAAATCATTTATCACTCCTAAATATTTTTAAGGGTTAAGGTGCAAAAATAGCAAAGAACTATTTCGCGAAATGCGCTTAGCACAATTAACTATTTTTGGGTGCAAAACTAGACATCAACAATATTTTTGGGTGCAAAAGTAGACATAAACAATATTTTTGGGTGCAAAAGTAGCAACTCCGTTAACTTAGGATAACTTCCGTTACTTTAATATAATTTTAGAATGGGTAAAGTGCAAATTTAGCAACAAACTATTTTCTTATAAACACCAAACACAATAATTTTTCACACGAGCATTTACAAGACAAATATGAGCATTTACACAGGAGCATTTACATCAATGATCTTACTTTATTTTTTTCATAAGAGCATTTATAAGACAGATAAAGGGATTTCAAAGAATCCGGGGAATTAAAAAATTTTGGTCTTTCATATATTTATCTTGTAAATGCCTATATTTATCTTTCCACTGACAAAACCTAACTTTAACTTTTACTTGGCCGAATGGGGTGCAGCAAAATTTTGTTAACTCACTGTATTCTTTTAAATCTCTTTATTTGTCTTGTAAATGCTCTTAAGAAAAATAATTGCGTTAGTGCCCATAGGGAAATAATTCATTGCTAAATTTTCAACTTAACCCTTTTAGAAAATATGGGTGCCACCAATTTTCTAATAAGAGAATTTACAAGACAAAATAAAGAGATTTAAAAGAATACAGTGAGTTAACAAAATTTTATTGCACCCCATTTAGTCAAGTAAAAGTTAGGTTTTGTCAGTGGAAAGATAAATATAGGCATTTATAAGATAAATATATGAAAGACCAAAATTTTTTAATTCCCAAATTCTTTGAAATCCCTTTATCTGTCTTATAAAAAAAATAAAGTAAGATCATTAATATAAATGCTCCTGTGTAAATACTCATATTTGTCTTGTAAATGCTCGTGTGAAAAATTATTGTGTTTGGTGTTCATAAGAAAATAGTTTGTTGCTAAATTTGCACCTTAACCATTCTAAAATTATATTAAAGTAACGGAAGTTATCTTGAATTAACGGCGTTGCTACTTTTGCACCCAAAAATATTGTTGATGTAACCCCCTGCCGTAATTAATATCCGGATTATTCGATAAACGTGAAATAGAGATCAATAAGTCCTCAACAACCTTTATAAACCATCAACCAGACGGGGTTTTCCCAATCACATTTCGAAATCATTTAAAACACGGTCTCATATTTACACTCCGAATATAATTACTATGCGAAGATAAATTACATTTATACAATTATCAGAGTACGCAAAATAAATTCCCGACAATTCCGGGATCATATCTTCGCTCAATAATCATAGGGCACACTAGCCCATAAAACTCAAATATCAGGGATTACACAACTTATCCGAATACATGCATTGATAACCACCTATCACAAGATTACAACCCGAACGAGTCCCGTCGGCTTTGATTGCTTACTCCATCCTCGATCCACCTACCCTGTCTAAATTGTTGGTAGGGGAGGGTGAGATTCGAGAGAATCTCAGTAGGAAACAGATACCATAATGCATGCATGATAGATGCTATGTGTATGACATGTTAGCTTTATCTAGATGCATGCCCCATAATGACATTTTTGCATACTCAATGTTTCATGTAACAAAACTATGGCCACAGCAAAACAGAAACAAAGCTTCATTTATTCAAATATGCTCTACACAATCAAGTAAAGCAATCACATACATCACTACACAAGCAAAGATATCAAATACATGCAAGTAAGGTAAGTCCCCTACCTCCAGTCTTTTCTCCTCGATTTGCGTGCCAGCAACTCGGGGCTTCACATTCGATCCTACAATGTCAAATGTACCATTTAGACACTTCCATAGTGTTTCTGGGGGTTATATGAGGCTATATTGAAATTTTACTAAAATACCCCCGGGGACCCGGCCCGGCCCCGCCGTACCCGGTCCAGCTGTACTTTTCTTGAAACTTTGACATGGGCTATTCTTACATATTTTCGCCCAAGGAATCCATTTCCCGACTCAGAATTATCAAATTCAATGTCAAATTACGAAATTGCCCTTGGCAGCCCTACTTTTAGGGTTTTAGGGGCGTTTCCGTAATTATGCTTTCTCGGCCTTTTCCGAAAAAGTGCCCAACTGTAACCCCACCTATTTTCGCCCACTGAATCCAATGGAATCATCAAATCATTGAAAATCCAACTCTAAGATCCATTTACAATGCTGGCCGAAATATATGGGTTTTAAGGGGAAAATTGGGGTTTTTCGGTTTCGGCTCCGTAAACGCGTTCCTTTCTACTCCTAACCACTTTATTGACTATTCTATTAGGTTACAACTACCATTTAGTACCAATTTGGGCAGCATAACAGCCCCACATACCCATTTCCAAAAATTAAAACCAATGGCAATCCGGCGAAATTTCACCGATTAAATTGCCCACAGCAGCTAGAATAGTCAATACACAAGAGTTTGGAAGTTACCTCAAGCTCCCTCTGGCTTTTCCCTTATCTTGGCTGAAAGCCTAGCTGTTTTAACACCAAAGAAAGAGCTTCCAAACCTTAAAGAACATAAAGGAGTAGCTTAGGATCGGAGTTATACGCGTTAGGAGCTAGATCATCGGAGAAATCGGCTTACCTTGCGAGTTCTCTTCTCCTTTTCTCCCAAAACCCTCTCAACCCTTTTTCTTTATTTCTGTTGCAGAATGGCGTCGGTTTGGAGGAAGGAAGATGAAGAAAAGGTGCTTTAATATTAGGATGATGTCATGTTTTATTATGCTGATGTCATAATTCCCAAAATTGGCATTTTCGGATTTTCTGGCAGATTTTCTGCCCAATCTTTGCAAAATCATAACTAATTCTAGAAAAATCAAAATGAGGTGATCCCAAAGCCAAATGAAAGGTATTTAAGTCCTATTCATTGGAAAAATATGATCCATTACTAGAAATCACCAAAAAATTCCAGAATTACACAAATTTCATCACTGCCCCAAAACAGAGTCCATTTTCGACCTCAAACTTTGGACAGTCATATCTCCCAGTTCCCAAAACGAAATGGCACAAAATATATGTCCATTTTGAAGCTTGGGATGTGAACTTCAAGACTGGAAAGTTTCATAATTTTCTGACATCATTTGCCTAGTCAAAACATCCACACGAGAAGACTGCCCAGACAGAATTCACACTGGACAGCATTTCCAATTTTTTGCAACCAATGTGTCCAATCCAATTTAAATCAATTCCAATGATTAAATACCACAACATGACACCATTTCCATCACAATATCCCATTCAATTCCTCCCTCTATTCTAAGTCAATTTGGATGTTAATCCACAATTGAACTCAAATACAGGGTTTTGGCGTTGCTCATAACACAAGCGACTACAATCCACTTTATATTCTCTAAAAGGGTTCATTAATCACTAACCACGTCCACTTTTGTAGTCATTAAACCCTAATCACAATTTAGGATCTTGCTAAACCGGGGCTTAGCAATCCACTAATCTCAGGCTTATTCTCTAGCCTCGAGTCTCAAAATTCGGGGTGTTACAGTTGATGTCTAGTTTTGCACCCAAAAATAGTTAATTGTGCTGAGTGCACTTCGCGAAATAGTTCTTTGCTATTTTTGCACCTTAACCTTATTTTTAAATACATTTTTTGTATTCGTTTTGTTTGAGAACTTTATAATTTCTTGGAGAAAATTATTGTGATGGCATTTGTTAGTGTGGATATTTCAATTCATACATTTATGGACCACTTTTCTATTCATTTTATAATAAATTTATGTTGAAATATATTTTCTTACTTTTGTCTTGTTTATTAGCGTTGTTTTCAAATCCTCTTTCATGTTTTCAAAATATTAGATTGATATTTCAATTCATACATTTATGGACCACTTTTCTATACTTTTTATAATAAATTTATGTTGAAATATATTTTCTTACTTTTGTCTTGTTTATTAGCGTTGTTTTCAAATCCTCTTTCCTGTTTTCAAAATATTAGATTGATTTATTTTTTAAAAAAATTTTCCAATTATTTATTTATTTTCATTTACCTTCTTCCAACATCTCTTTTTGATTAATTAATTTGATTTCAAACCTTCTTTATGTTTTCAAAAATTTGACTAATTTATTTTTATGAAGAAAAAATATTTTTGGGAGGTATATGATACACACACACATATGTATGGAATGTATATATATTGAGAATGTTTATGTCATTATGTATGTGTGTGTTTGGGGGGGGGATATGTATGGGTGAGACTGTTATTACTCACCACAATTTATGTTGATAATTGGTATATGAGATAGATGGATATATAAATATAAGTGGGATGATTATTCACTACTATAAAAAATACTTTTAACATCACTAATTAACTACTGTTTTTAAAAAACAAAAGTTAAAAAGGAGACGGTGACATTTTTGAAATTTTGACTTGCCTTTCAATGACTGTTTTAAAGAAAACAGTCGTTGAAAGTATTCAAAACAGTCGTTGAAAAGTATACACTAATATTCCCAGCCCATATCTATTTCAATCCCAATCGTATCTCCTCTCCTAGTCGCAACTCTCCCTCTTAGATCCACCCCTGAGCCTTAGTCCAACTTTCAATCACATTGTCTGGCCCCCTCTCTGACCCTAGACACAACCTCCGGCCTATTCTCCGACACCAATTGCGACCTTCACCCTCCTCTCCGCCAAAGTTATCGCGACCCCTCTCCTCGTCAGCCTCACTTTGATAATCAGGTTTCTCCTCCTCCTCCATTCTCTGCCTTCACCAATTTTTCCCTTGGCTTTCAGGAATCTTCACTTTCTGTTCTGTTAAATTGATAACTTATACTTATGCTCTACTTTTGATTTGTTGTTTCTTATTTTAGGGTAAACGATTCCTCTATAAGTTATGTATGCTATAATAAAATCAAATCTATAGTTTCATGATATGTGTTTCAGCGTGTTGAACTTATCTAGATTTAGAAAATTATACCAGTGTATTCCCATTTACCGCTTGCCCATCGTCATAACTTATTGCTTTGAAAGCTCAAGTAACTGGAGGTTCAATGACTGCAAGGATTTTATAAATTTTGTTTTTGTTCTGTTAGTCTCTGGTTGAGATCCTAAGTTCTTCTTTGTTTCATGATCTTTGTTAAATATTGATTTTATTGATTCTCTCTTATATTTTCTGGTAGTCTGAGTTTCACATACTATTACTATTTTTAAAAACATTATTTGTATTCGTGAAAATTTCACTGTAATGTTCAACTTGCTATTTGCAATCAATAATTTACAATACAAATACTTATCTATGTTCATAAATGACAATAAGAGTAGAAGGCATAATAAGAGAATAACTTAGCAAGTTACTGGCAGACTACATGAGGCAAAGAATTTGGGAGCTTATTAGCCGAAAGAATTTACCCAATATGTAGTGTGATTCAGCTTGAAATGCATGATAATGTGATTATGAACAGCCCAGAAATGCAATGGATCTTTTAGAGAGTGGTTGGATTAGTCTCTGCATAAAACTAAGGTGTATATGCCTAGTTCTTGGAAATAGCCAGCAAGCCAAGTATTTAAATCAAGGGCAACATTAATTTCCTTTTGTTTTTCCTTGAAAAATAATTGCCATAAGCTTGCACATTAGTTATTGCTTGTTTTATTATTGGGGTGTTCACGCACCAATGTGTTTGTGAAGATGCGTAGGAAGATGAATTTTGTTGGATTAAAATTGTTCACCTCAATGTTGAAACTTAGACAGGTTTGGATATAGTTTGAACATTATTCATTAAATGATTGAACTTATGAGCAAGGTTATCTAACCCGGACCAGGCCGGCCGAACCGGACCGGAAACCGGCGACCCGGCCTCTAAACCGGTCCGGTCCGGGTCAGATTTTTTATTTTAAAATTTTTTTAAAAACATTTTTTCTTTAGAATTTCATACTATAAGTCTAAAATATTTCATTTCTCACTGGTTTGGTCCCGGTTTAGCTCCGGTTTGACTCCGGTCTGACCCACTGATCCTTGACCCAGTACCCCGACCAGTTCACTAACCGGTCCGGGTTTAATTACCTTGCTTATGAGTATAATCTTCATGAAAAGGACTAAAGCTTAAGCTTTCCTTTCTCTTTTTAATTGAGGGTTGACATGCTGTGTTTGGGTTGTTAAAGATCCTTATGTAAACTGTTTAAGGAATGGGAACTTATGTTTGAAATTTATTAATTAACATATGAAATAGTTAATATGAATAAGAAGAAAGTGGTAGTATTTTATAAAATGGAAGATTATGGCTTGTCTTATAAAACATGGGGAAGGAATAACAATGATCTTGTTTTGGATATTAGGGGACAAAGTATGCTAACTAACAAAACTTCTACAACAGATAGATGATGATGTGTAGAGGTTTCTTTTATATAGTTTAGTGGTTTAAAGAGCTTTTAGACACTTGATTATATTTGTTTAAGTTGATCCATGTTTTAGTTTTGGAGTACTTGATTTTATTTATGAACTACTAGATGTATATATACTGGCTAGTAGTGTTATGTTTTGGGTATATACATGCATATTTTCTGGTAATGGGTGGTTTTTCAAAGGCTATGGAAAGAAAATGTAAATAATATGTTAAAAAAATGACTTACAATGATTGTTTTCTTAAAACAGTCGTTGTAAGTCACACAGTGACTATTTTTAGATTTACAACGACTGTTTTCAGAAAATAGTCGTTGTATGTTTCAGACTTACAACGACTGTTTTGAAACAATCGCGTATTTCAAAACTTTCAATGACACTCACATACATGTTCTGCTGGAAACGGTTGTCTAAATGGCATAAAAATGAATGTTAAAAGTGCATTCTATAGTAGTGATTCCTCATCAAAGGTTATACATGTTATATATATATAACATCCCAAATTTTATATTAACAAAAAATATAGTGTAATTATTTGAGTAATTCAATAAAATGGTGCATATTTAAGGTCAAAGGAATTAAATATTGAAAATTGAAAGTTGAATAGTGTTTTCAATAAAGTGGCCTGCGAGGCAGTGAGTTTGTCATGTGGTTTTGGAAGACCAAATGATGAGCAAAAATTATAAAATTTTACAGGATGAGAGTAGACATCCTAAGCTTTAATTTGATAGGTCATACAAATCAATTGAAGCTTTGATACCAAAATGTCACACCCTTATCCTATTTTCACCTATTTCAGAGTATTTGCGGAAAACGATATACAGTTCATTGGGTAACACGAGAATAGCATAAATATACTGATATTATGTACATGATTACAGAAATTCCCCATAGGGGTTCATACATGATAATTACAATTAACATAGCCTCACAGCACTACGTGGGTGTCTAAATCTATCTCAATGAAATGGAGACATCTTCCCCTCTTTGTTCTACTATTGCAATCCCCTCATACGGTTCTCTTTATTGTTGTCAGCATATCTTTTGTCTTCTCCTGCCTAAATTGTTGGTAGGGGAGGGTGAGATTCTGGAGAATCTCAGTAGGAAAGCAACACCAATATTCATACAAGATAAGTGCTTAATGCATGATATGCTTGTATTACATAACTCATGCTCACACAATAACATATCTGCGTGCTCAATGTTTCAATCAACATACATATGTCCATAGCATAAACAGAAATAGAGCTTTAATTATTCATATATGTTTCACAAAATCAAGCAAAGCAATAACATGTATCAATACAATAGCATAAATATCAAATACATGCAGGAGAGGTAAGTTCCCTACCTTAATCGCCCTTCCTTGATCTTCGAATAACGTGCTTTGATTTGCATGCCAATCTCTTGGGCTTTCTACTCGGTCCTAGAACGTCAAATGTATAGTTTAGACACTTCTATAGTGTTTCTGGTGGTTATATTAGTCTATGGTAAAAATTTACTAAAATGCCCTTGGGATCCTGGACCCGCCTTGCCGTACCCGCCCAATAGCACGTTTTCCCAAAATTTTGATTAAGGCTATTCTGATGTATTTTCGCCTAAGGAATCCATTTCCGGGATCAAAATCACCAAATTTAGTGTCAAATTATGAAAATACCCTTGACAGCCCCTATTTAGGGATTTCAATGGCGTTTTCATAATTATGTTTTTTCGGCCTCTACTGAAAAAGTGCCCAACTGTAACTTCACCTATTTTTACCCACTGAATCCAATAGAAACATTTATTTCATGAAAATCCAACTCCTACCCCTGAAACAGTGCTGGGCAAAATATTTCAAGAAAAATGGAAAAATGAAGTTCTGTGTTTTAGCTTCCAAAACTTGTACTTTTCCACTTCTAATCCTTGGTTAACTCATTTAAACATTTCTTAATCATGATTTAAAGGATTTTGGGCAGCATAACCCCTTAGGGTTATTATAGCTTTTCAAATTTCACAACTCAACCAAGAAACTTGAAAAGTCAAGAAATGTCACTAACAACAACACCATAACCACCAGAGAGCAAGTTTATGAAATTACCCTCTTGCTTCCAAGCTCTTCTCTTACTTGGAGTCTTGTCTTGCTAAACACATGAATACATAAAGAAAATAATCTTAGAGGAAGTGTTATACAAGAATATGTAACCAAATCACCAAGTCAACACCTACTTACCTTAATCTTCTTCCTCCTTCTCTCTAAGTCTTCAAGAACTCTTAAAACTCTCTCCCTCTCTTCTTTTGGTGTGAATGATGAAAATGAAGGTAAGAGGAAGAGGATGAGGCTTCATAGATTTTCTCCATGCATTCTACTCCATTGATCTCATCAATGGTTGAGATCACACCACCTAACATACACACCATACCTCCAACCATACTCTCTACTTTATGCCATACTTTTTTAACTTTATGCCATGCCTTCTCATCACTTGTCTTCAATTGGGTGTGACTAAATTTTCCCTTATTTAGCCTAAAAAAAATGTGCTCCCCTTCTCATGATTCAACCAAACCAATTTCTCTCCCAACTAACCAAACTAGTACATACCATTTCATTATTATTTGTCCAAGTAGCATTATTTTAATGCAATTTGACATGTGCTCATACAAATCCATTATAATTTAATCCCCTCCTTATATGTTCATGACACTTGGCATTTTAATTACATTAATCAATCTCTAACACATTTTATTTTCAATTTTCAGAATAATGCCAATTTTGTCAGATTTTCTGCCCTAACTTTGAAAAATTATAACTAACTTTGTAGACATCGTTTTGGAGCGATTCCAAAGGCTATGGAACCCTTGTTGAGTCTAGTTTCAAGGAAAAATATGGAATTTAACTAACTCAGATCATATTATTCCCAGATATTCAATCTTTGACAGCTGCTCCAGAAACTTTCCAGATTTTCTGGGCTAAACGCAAAAATTCGTATCTTTTTGTATAAAGCTTCAATTGATTGGTATGACCTATCAAATTAAAGCTTCGGATGTCTAATTTCAGCCTGTAAAATTTTATAATTTTTACTTATCATTTGGTCTTCCAAAACCACATGACAAACTCATTGCCTCATAGGTGATTTCATTGAAAACACTATTCAACTTTCAATCTTCAATATTTAATTCCTTTGGCCTTAAATATTCACCATTTTATTGAATTACTCAAATAATTACACTATATTTTTTGTAAATATAAAATTTGGGATGATACAATGTGTGTGTGTGTGTGTGTGTGTGTGTGAAACGGATATTCCTCACCAAGCGTATATGGTATATGAAATAGAAAATAGGTGGGACGATTATTCTTCATCATGAGTTATATAATTATAACATACAATATATGGAATAGTATATAGGTGGGACGTTATTCCACACTATGATTGATATTGAGTGATTATGTTGATTGAAAGATTGTGGTTGAATATTTGATTTGAATTTGCCTTTTCTATTTATTGAGATAAGGATTTAGTGAACCTTTACCCTCATATTTTGGTTTTCAACTAAACGTTTGAATTTTGTTACATTTATTTATTTGGCTTAGCCTATGTGTCAATCACGACTTGGATTTTGGGTTATGACATCTAAGCTGCGCACACACTCATTAAGATAGAGAGGCAACTCAAAAGTTTATGTAAGTTTACTTGCAAGGTTGAGTCTAGTCTAAGTCTCTCACAACATGACAAACTAATGTTAAGTATAGGTGTCTACATAATACATTTAGCAACCAACAGTATCTCAAATAAGATTGCTTCCAATAGAAGAATACCTATACTTGTATTAAAAAAAGTTTGCGCAGTTTTACTGTACATGCCAACGAAGTTTCTCAATTTGTGAATTGCACTAACATGTTTTTTCAAGAGAAAAAGATACTTAAACACCACTTGAATTTCAAAATCTCAAATTGGGTTGTTGATAACAAGAGTAATAGAATTGATAAAAAGAGTATAGCAATTAACAACTCACGTTTTTGGAAAATCACTAATTTAAAATTTTGAAGTTCAAGTGATATTTAAGTGTCTTTTTCCCTTTTTTCAATCATGCATGCCTGTTGTGAATGGAGAATATCTTTATCACCGTCTGTGATATAGTTTGTAAATTCATCTCTCGCCAGAGTACATTTATCGACTTAATTTTCAAGGCTAAAAATTGCTATCAATCAGACTACGTGGCTTATAAAGAACCCGAACTTGGACTAATAAGGGAAGACAATTTATCAATAGAGGGGAAAAGAACCATGGAAAGCAAAACGACAGAGGTAAAACAAAACCTCTCGTGGATGAATGCTTCAGTTAAGAGTAAGAGAACATTAAAAAAATTTTCCAAAATAGTAAAAAGAAATTATTATTTTTAGGAGTTTTCCTTGCTAATATTCTCTCCTTCCTAATTTTCTTTTGATCCAAACATTGTTTACTAAAATTATTGATGGATTTCTGATGGAAAAATTTTGTTGGTAAATTTCGTCTACAAAAATTCCATTGAAAAATAAATTTTCCGACAGAATTACTAATGGAAAAAGATTCCTTCAGTAATTATCGAAGCAAAAAATTCCATTCGTATTACCCATGGAATTTTCCCCATTGTTTTGCTATAAAGTAAACTTGTTGTTTCCAAATCAGGTAGTTGGAATCATCGAGTTTCACATTGATTTTCTTGTTGGTGAAAGCACGATTGTTCAAGCCCTGATCGGTTGACACTAGAAAAGCTACAACATAGGACATTGTTTTAGCAATCTATCAATCTGTGAATCGGAGACTAATCACTGCCAATGTCAAAGGATTTGTTATTAGCCGGAAGAACAAAGCTTCGCCAATATGGCGAGGAGCTCTGATACCATGCCAATATTTCATATTAGAAAATATAATTCTAAAGAAGATTATCTCATTTCATTAGTGAAGTAAGCTTATATTATATATAGAGAGCCTTTGACTACTGGAGTCAGTTGCAACTGACTGATATGTGTAAGCTATTACAACTAAATGATGCAACTGTCAACATTAAACCATCAATAATTAAGTAACTAACATATAACTAATTGCATTCACTAATAGTGTCGTGGTCAAGGCTTGCCAACATTTGCATTAGAGCCTCTATTTTAGGAGGATATAGAGGAAGAGGTGGAGGATGTGGTGGTGGTAGTGGAGGAGGAAGGGACGGCAGTGAAGGAGCTCCCTGTGACCTTAACATCATGAAGGAGAAGGAGGAGGCCGATAAAGAAAAGTAGTAAAAATCACAAAAAATAGGTGAGTTTAAATAGAGGTCTAATATATTATGAAGGGTTATGACTTATGAGGTGGTAGTAGGGTGTTAGATGATTATTATTTTTGAAGACCGTTATGTTTTGTCTTTATTGATATAATGGTTGGAAGATGAATCGTTTGTAAGCGTTACATGACAGTTGTTTCAAAAGAACCCTCACTTTTGTCACTAAATAATTGACGGCTATTAACTACTACTGTTATTTTTGTGTTTTGCTAATTCTGGCTCACAATTCATGACGGTGCCCATAATTAACCGGTACTTTCAAGCGTTATATATCTTTTCACAACCTCTACCTCGACATACGTGATGTTTATTAGCTGTAACCATTATGTATTAAGCATTATAAATGCACAAATCTGTAGTAGTGGCCTCCATCTCAGAAGATCTCTGGCCATAGCTCTGAGTTTTGCCATAATTGAAGGTAGCTCTTGGTTGCCTCACCATCGCCGACGCCTCTTCTAAATCCAAAGCATAGTCACTCCTCCTCTTAGCCATCCTTACTTAACTCTTGTGCTTGATCATCTAATTAAGAAATTGGCGTAAACAAGGACCTATGGAATGAAGATATTTATGGCCAAGCTATGGCTATTATACGCTCATGTTTAGATACGAGTGGGAAGTTACATGGTACTCGTATGCAGAACTCCTCTGATGTGGTTCTGTCTCAACGTTGGACGGCTCCCGAACTTGGTTATTGCAAGGTAAATTTGGATAGTGCCTTCTTGGAAATGGTTGGATGTGCAGCATGTGGAGGAATTATCAGATCCGATGCGGGTGTATGTTTGGGAGGCTTTATGCACCGGCAGAACCATGGAGATTTCCTAATAGCGAAACTGTAGGCTTGTCTACTGGGTCTCAAGCTCGCCTGGGATCATGGTGAAAGGAGGGTTGAGTTGGAAACAGACTCTTCTAACGTGGTCGAACTCATCACGAAGGGGTGCCCAGATGCGCATGAGGAGAGCGACATCATCTTAGAAATTAAAAGCTGGATGGAGCGTGATTGGCATGTGAAGGTTCAACAAGTGGCGAGGGAGGCGAATGAAACAGCTGACTTCTTAGCTAAACGAGCATTGTCATTTGTGCCGGGGCTCCACTCCTTCTCGGGAAGCTTTGCGGATTTGGACTGGTATCTACAGTGGGATCACCGATCACTAGATCCGGGTCGAGGTTAATTGTAATGATGGCGTCTTTTATCAAAAAAAAATAAAGAAATTGGTGTAACGGAGCACTGCATTGAGTTTTTAATCCTTTATAATATTGTTATTATATTTCGATGGTCTTGCCGTGTCTTTATCTCTCTCTCTTATAAGAAATTCAGCATTTTTGTACTAAACAACGTGGGCTAATGATATAGATCCTAGTTATCAGTTACTTATGTGTTTGTATAATTGATGATTGTGACATACTTTTTTGTCCTTAATATAAGACATATTTACTTAATTTGATTAGATTAAGGAAGTTAGTTAAGTTAATTGATATGACATTTTTTTAAAACCCTCTAATCATTTTCCTTAATTCCCTTCACCTCTATTTTCCTTGATTATTGTTAATGAAACACCTATAAGGGTTACTACAAGAAAATTAACTTTCAACGACCACTTGCTGCTAAAAGGAAAAACTTTCAGTGGCAATAGCATTTGCACTGCTGAAAGTTATATCTTTAGCGGCGACTATCTTTTATCACAATTGAAAGTTATAGTTTCAATAAGGACTTTTGTTTTTTTTATTATTGCTGCAGAAAGTCATTTTCAAATTTTTTTAATGATTTTGAATTTTTTAATTGCTATCAAATTTATATAATAATATTGTTCTTTAATATAATTTGTTGCAAAGAAATAAAGTTTATACATTGTTGTATATAAGATAATTAGAGAGATAATAAGTTATAAATATAAAATTTTTTTAAATATATATAACATTAAAGGTTATCTAAATTAACATATCTTTTTTATCAATTGAAGTATCTTGTAGTGTTTTCTTCTGAAATGTTACTACTATATAATTGAAAATTTCATAACTTATTCTTATAAGATGTGTTTATTTTTAGTCATTTGAGATATAATTGTATCTGTTTATCACTATAATTAACTAATAAATCCAAGTCATATAATTTAAATGTTTTAGTATATACTTTAAAAAATTAAAGTAAATATATTTAATGAGTTAAGAAGTACGTACAAGAATTAGAACCCTATTCAAATAAAGAAAATAAATATCAAAATAGCTGCTTCTTCTTCTTCGTTTTTTTTAAGTTAGTCCAAGGTATAGTTAGCATCCAATGCAAATTTTAAAGAAAACAAGGCAATATTATTATTGAATTAAGGGTTAAGGAGCAGATTTGCCAACAAAGTTTTAAAGAAGGAGCGCCTGGTACAATTATGTTTTCAAAGGATAAAATTGCACCTAAGGAAGGAGCGCCTAGTACAAAAGTAGAGCATCCAGCACAAAACCGTTAAATTTGAACTAACGTTGTTAGGGGGTTTTTTCTCTTATAATTTAACGCCGTTAGGGCAAGTTTAATGTTTTGTGCTGGATGCTTCACTTTTAATTTCTTATATGTATTTTTGCCCCCTTTAAAACATAATTGTGCCAAACGCTCTTTCTTTAAAACTTCGTTGGTAAATCTACTCCCTAACCCTTGAATTAATGGTTTTTTACTTATATGTGTGTGTATAATATTATTTTTATTTATATTATAAAAATGATAAAAACATAAATGAATAAAAATGAAGTATATAAGTTCGAATTACAACCAAACAAATTCAAACTTGATTTCTTGTTCTTGTTTAAGAATGTGATGTTATCCACATTTATAAAAATTTGAAAAATAATTTAAAAACAATATTTTAAATGCATGAATCTATTTAAATATATGAATGAATTTAAATAAAGCATTCGTTTTTGTCTTTTCAGTATTATAACTTGTTGATTGATTGTGATTAACTCTAGTTAATTGAATATGAAAGAAGAGGGGTATAAAGAATAAATAAGTTTGAGGTAAGATTGAATATTGGGGAAAAAGACATAAAAAGAACTTTGAATTTGTAAAGTTTTAAATAAGTTATTTCTCAAAAAATAAGTTGTAAATTGTTTATAAAGTTTCGTCATTCATTTATGGTAACAAACATAATTTGGGATTTTGCAATTTCAAAATTCTTTTTTTCTATCTTTTTCCTTGAATACTATTGAGAAGATTCTGAAAAAAAAAGAAAGAATATTATTGAGAAGATATATAAGAAGACCAATGAATAAATGTGAGGCCAAGAACAATATAATAAATAAATTTGGATCTGTTGGAATATACTAGTCTATCTTTGGTGGATTAGGGCCCAAACCCAATGCAAGAGGGGCTTCATGGAGAGACACGGTTTATAAAGATTGATACCCTTTGTGTTTTAAAGGTTACATCTATTTCAATGTAACCGTACGTTTAAAGGTCGCATCTATTTCTATGTAACCGAACGTACACTATATATATAAGGTATGAGATTAAGGGATAAGGCTAATGATGACATAATACACAATTCTCCCTCTAAAAGATTTTCTTCTATAAGAATGTTCTCTTCTCTTCCTCTCTTTTGATGTATTTGCTGTGTAACGTAATTATGGTCAGCATCGGTGCTCCAGTTTTGTGTGGGTACTTCAGCGAGTCTATCGGATTCCAGGTACGTCCAAAATTTTTATAGGATCGAATTGGGTAAGTCCATAAAAACATCAAAATAATCTTACACAATACTCCTTCCGGTCCTTAATATAAGACATATTTGAGATTTGATCTTAGCTCTAAAAATAAGATATAGTTTTTATATTTGTCAATATTTTTCCAATTTACCTCTATTAATTGATATTCTCTCAACAATAATTAAAGAGAAGAGAAGAGAGAATAAGGGAATTAAGGAAGATAACTAGGGTAATTTAAAAAATAAATGTTATATTAACTAACTTAACTAACTTCATTAATCGAATCAAATTAGATAAATATATATGTCTTATATTGAAGACTAAATGGAGTAATTGGTTGTATTCCCAAGATTTGAAGTCAAACACTTTAATTAAAGTGGTATAAAACTCTGTAAGTTGAATCAGATATTTGATAGTGTCATTGCGCCAGGTCTTTTAGTATTCATAGCAATCCTGCTGTTTCATAAATGAATGAATCATGATTACCATCTCTTATAATTTTTTTGTGACTACTACCAGAATCGTTGATATATAACAAATATTATTGGATATAAATTACGGTTCCAAATCGTCATATACGTGAGTGTTATATATGCTCAGTGCAAGATACATAATGGTTTTGAACTGTAATATATTGAAAGCATATATAATAATTATTTGCTAATAACTGCAATGTATTGACTTTGTTTTTGTATTGTATATAGTTATTTATTATTATTATTATTATTTATTTAGTTTTATTGTTAATATTTATAATATGAAACACAATATAATCATTGATAATAATAAGATAATAATATTAAATACAAAAATTATTTGTAATATTCACAATTCAATACATTATAAAAAAAATGCAATGCAATAAACATCATACAATTTAAAAGAAATTAATCACTTGAACACTCTAGAACATTATCTTATAATTTTTTGATTTTTTTAAAAAAATCTATTAAAAAATTATACAATATTCTCTCATGCCTTTGTTGTAGATTGTGGATCACGTGTCAATCTAAGTGCAAAAGGATAATATAAATATGAAAATCAAAATATATATGGTAAAAATTGGAAAATATTAAAACTTGAGCAAATTTCGAATTTGATTTCAATATACATCCTAAAGTTTAGGAACGTGAGAGGGTGAGCTTTCAAGTAAATCATGATTCAATAAGCTACTAAAAATTAGGAGAAAAAATTATATTAATTTTAGTCTATATAATCTAATATAATCAGAATTATTTTTATTGCAATAAAACAATAATAAAAAATTCAATATTTTACCTCATCATTTTTTCGTGTTCTCTACTATTCTCGAGTGGTTTTCTTTATTTTTATTTGAAACCAACGGCTATAATCATAAATTAGATATCGCTTTTTGTCTACAATTCTTTTTCCTAGATAATCCGGCAACTTTGAACTTCAACTAATGAACTCTCGTTATATTAAAACATCAAATGAAACTAAAAATGTTAATTGAAAATTGAAAGCTTACCTGAGGAAGAATCATAAAGTGAAGATCCATAAAGTTGTGGAGGATGGAACCTGCAGCTACTTAGCAAAACCCATGGAAAGAAGAGTGTAAGGCCCACTAGGGAAGCTAAAAAATGTTTAAGAACAAATTGAAAGAGTTGTGTCAAATAAATTTTTTTTCAGAATCCCGTTTTCTTATATTTGATATTTTTCAGAATCCCGTCTTTTTAGATAAAAGAATATTTAATGGTTCTTTGTGAAGAATTACAATGTATTGTTCATAATATTAATTAATATATCAATAAAAAATATTAATATATTATTAAATTAATTAACAATTCTTTGTAAAGAACCGTAATGTATTGTCAAATAATTTTTTTAATATTATAGGATAATTAATGGCATAATATATTGTCAAATAGATTTTTTCTCAGGATCCTACCTTTTTATATTAAACAATATTTAACGGTTTTCTGTGAAGAACCATAACATATTATTAAATAATTTTTTTATAAAATCTCACCTCCTTATATTTAATATTTTTTAGAATCACGCCTTCTTATATATGAAGGGTATCTTTTTAATCGTGAAGTAATCTTAAATAATATATAACGGCTCTCTATGAAGAATTGTCAAGTATGATAAAATATTTTTTTTTTAAATTTCACATTATTATATATGACAGCTTTTATTAATAATTGTTATGTATTCTTAAAGAATACATGTTGGTTCTTTAAAAAATAGTCAAGTATTGTCAAATAAAATTTTTTCTGAATTCCACATTTCCCACTTTCTTAAGATATTAATAGATATTATATATTTGACTAATATCTTCATATATTATATTTATCTTAAAAGTATAAATATGAGATATTGTTATATATAATTGTATAAATCTATCTTAACATATGGTATTTATCTTAGAAGTATAAATTTGAGATATTATTAGATATTATATCTAATAATATATCAGATTTATAATTATATTTTACGGTTAATTATTATAACCATTATGTATTTGTTTTTACTGATACAATATTGGAAAACGAATTATTTATAAGTACTAAAGGACAATTATTTTATAAGAACTGTCATATTTGTCATTAAATAAATTATAATTACTTACTACAACCGTTACTTTTGTGTTTTTACGAATTTCATTCTTCAATACATGATGGTGCGCATTTTTAGCCGTTATATTTTAGTATTATATATTCTTTCGTGATATTTAACTCAATAAACTTGACGTTTATCGTTTATTCATTTTAATCATTATTTATTAAGCGTTATTTTTACCTAAATTTATAGTAGTAGACCACATTATCTTTTCCTCGCATTTCACATCTTCAGTTAGGAATTGACTTCGTTAGGCTTGATACCCCTGAAATGTATCATCACCTTAATTACAAGGTAGCGTAAGAAAGTGAAAATTTCTGCAATCCCCCGTTCTTTCCCTTTGCATGGCCTTGTCCCTCCTCCAATTATCATAAAGTGGCTTTGTGATTCTTGACTCTTATACTATATTTTGCCATCTTAGACTTCTTAATTAATAAATTAATATGTTGGTATGAAACTTTTTTGTGAACAAGCACGAACAGAGTAACAAGTTAGCCTAAAAAGTTGATTCTGTATTTGCTTTCGTCACTGATTGCCCTAGTTGTTCTTGGTTATTTTTCTGAAATTACTGAACAATATAGCTTCATATATTAAAATTATTTTTTCATTGAAAAAAATCTGTACGCAGTTGTAGTTGACTAAGATGACCAAGACCATAAGCTTTTTTCAGGGACCTACGCGTTTTTTCTTATCTTATTAAAAAAATGCGTTGTTTATCAGTTTAAAAAGACTACTCCCTCTCTCTTGTCCTAATTATAAGATAAATTTGACTTTTTTGGAGAATTAAGAAACCTAATTAAATTACTTGAGAGTATTTGTATTTGTATTTTTTTCTCTAAACTAATTAGTTTGACTAATAAATTAATATATAATCTAAGGATATATAACATATAATATGATTAAGTAACTTATTTAGCTTCCTTAATCTCTCTAAAAAAAATCAACTTTACCTTATAATTAGAACCGGAGTTAGTATTACCTATGTGGTGTAAATTAATTTCCTTGCTTCAAATTGGCGCGAGAGTGATTGAGTTTTTGGGTTTGTTAAATTTGTTCCGGCTTAGAATCTTAGGGTCTGTTTGTTTCTGTTTTTCTTTTTTTTGTTTTTAAAATAGTTTTATAAAATAGTTTTTAAAAACAAGTTTTGAAAATTAAAAAAAAACATTTTTGTGGCCGTCACCGACAGTGACGTATCGGTGGTTAGCGCTGATAGTGTAGTGTTGATAGTGGACAAATGACAGCTTTAAAAAATAAGAAGTAAAAAAATAAAAAATAAAATACATAAAAACTGTTTTGATTTTTAGTTTTTTAAAAACAATTTTCTGCTCTTTTGTTTTTAGAAAACAATTTATTGACCAAACAAGTTTTATTTTTTTTTTTTGTTTTCTTTAAAAAAAAGTTTTTAAAAACAGAAACAAACATGCCACTAATTTCAAGAATGCAAGAAATACATCTATAGTTGATTCTTGATGAATTTTATCTATTAACTCTGTATATTCCACTTGTTAATAAAGTTTTTTGTTGTTTCCCTCCCACCAACTAAAAATAGAGAAAAAGTGAATTATCAAGAGTTGTGTTTTGGGCATAGCACTTTGATACTACTGATTTCTGAACTTGTCTTGAACAATCTTGATATTGGCTACGAAAGTTTAGATTGCGTGGTATAGAAAAGTGACAATTGCTGGCTCATATTGTGTGGGTGTAGAAAATGTGAAGATAAAGCAAGTGAAGCAGGTGGATTGTGAATTTTGCAGATAACTGTGTTTACCGTATTATTTTTATGTTCTTTTCTCTAGATCTTCTCTTTGGCTAAGAATATTATTTTGTCATGCCCGCCGTGAGTGCTTTATGGTCACATTGCCTTCTAGTGTGCTTTGAGAAATAATAAAAAGCCCGTAAAAAAGTTATTGCAAGTTGATGTCAGATAATATTATTAAGGGTAATGATGTTAAAATGACCATAAACTTTTGTGAAAAGAGCGACTATAACCATAAACTAATTTTTAGAGTAAAAGTAACAATAAACATTATAAAAGAGGGTAAAAGTAACCACGACGTTAATAGATATTAATGTCCGTTAATATGAACTTTTTAGCAAAATGTTAATGTGCTAAAATAACCATTAACTAATACTAAAAGTGCAAAAAGTAACCATAAACTTTTTCTTGGATGCAAAAGTAACTTTTTGAACATTAATTCATAATTTTTTTTTCTTTTGTATTATGAGTGTTTTATCAATTTGAGGATTAAAATGACAAAACTTATGAATTAATATTATTCAAGAAGTCAACTTTTTTTTTTTTATTTTGGCGAGAATGACGAAACGAAAGAAAATTATCACCTAACTCCAAAAGATAAAATCCAAGGTAATTAAACCTGGACCTGTCAGTGAACCGGCCGGTGTACTGGGTCAAGGATCAGCGGGTCAGACCGGAGTTAAATCGGGACCAAACCAGTGAGAAATGGAAAATTTTAAGCTTATAGTATGAAATTCTAAAGAAAAAAATTTTTAAAAAAATGCTTTTTTTAAACAAAAAATAAAAACTTGACTCGGATCTATTGACCGGTTGGTTGGTTTTTGGTCTGCTTCGGGTTAGATAACCATGATAAAATCCCTAACCACAATTCAACTTATAAATTAATGTTTAAAAAGTCACCTATTTTATAATTAATATTCAAAAATCCCTAAGATTCTCTTTTTCTTGCACGAGGATGTAGAAATAGTACTGGAGCTAGGAAAGGGTCACTACAGTTAATGAGATGACAAAGAACCAGCTAAATTGCAAAGAGAACAATTGTGCAGGATGCCTCGGCTACTAACATGGTTGCCGAGGTGAGCGAGAATCAAAGTTTCTATGGCCCTTACTTTGGCAACTAACATGATTGCCGAGGCGAACATGGGACCTAAAGGAAGTCAAAGTTTTTCTTGCATTTGCCTCGGAATCTAACATGGTCGCTAAGGCAACTGAGGAAAATCAAAGTTTTTGTGGCACATGCCTCCCAACTAACATGGTTGCCAAGGCAACTAGGCAAAAAAAAAAAAAAAGTTGCTATATCAATTTCTTTGGAGACTAACATGGTCACCAAGGTGAATGCAGAAAATATATAGTTGTGTGTTTTGAAAACTGTCGCATCAAAAGGTCATAAAACCTAGGGAAACTTGCCAAAAGAGCTCATTCTGCACTTTGAGAAGTTCGAGCACGAAAGTTCTCACCTTAGAAGAGGGTGTTGAAGAGTTTGAAGGCTTGAGTGATCATCCTAAAAGAAATTTTAGGAGTTCTACCTTAGTTTTGTCACTTTTCTCTTCTCTTCTACTTAACTTATCATGTATTTAGCTGTTTTGTTTGGATTTTCTTTACATTTGGATACGAGTAGCAAAATTTTTCATTCTAGGGTTACTTTGAATTTCTATATGGATTGAGACTATGTTATATATTCTCTCTTTTCTAGCATTTAATGAAGTATTATGTGTTGATTTTATTTTAAGCTTCATGCTTCTTAGTGTTTGGCCACCACTTGGATTGATTTGTTGAATGAAATAATGCTTGAGAGAGATTATCTTGTTTAAAGAACTTGAATAAGTCATACTAGTCTTAAAATTCTTATTTGAATGGATAGTTTGTTAGTAGGAAAGATATTTACCTATTAATCAAGTATTGTCATTATAAGATTGGGTCTTAATGACCATTTTCATTGGTTTGTTGCAAGATATTGAATGATTTTTTTGAAAATAGATGTTGATTTTGATTTGAGAAAGTTTTTCCAATATTTATGAATCTTAGACAAACACTTAATTTTTCATTAAAGCTAGTTAAGAGGAAATTAATTGGTTTCATGAAGTATAAAAGGGGTAAGTGATCCTAGAGCCCCAGTTCTTTGAAGTCAGGATCAACTTTTATCTTGCTTAGTTTAATTTACCTTGTTTTGAACCATACATTGTTTTCACAAATTGAAATATTCAAAATGACTTTGTCCAACCTAATTAACAAGTATAATTGTATTAGTTAGCCTATATTTGCTTTAACCCTTGTAGGAACGACAACTTTTTATAATATTTGCGACTTATATATTTGTGATAAACTAAACGACGAACACTAGGGCAGCCACCTAATGTTGCTGCTGAAAATGAAATTGTTTTTGTAGTGGGTAAATTAGGAAAAAATTAACAAATATGTTAAATAAGTCTTATATATATTTAGAATCAAGATGAACTCCTTAATTAGGCTTTATATTAATGACTAAAGGGAGTAATTAATATTTAATTCATATATATGAACCAAAAGCAACCACCAATTTTGCAAGTGTCGAGCTTAAATTTGAATCACAAACACTCGATCTTTTAGAATACTTGACTTACTAAAAAACTGTTTAGTTTTCACGTTTAGCAAATTATTAAGTGCTTATTTGGATTAGTGGTGGAGAATGAGTTTTTTTTTTGCATATGGGCTTTTGAAAAAGTCAGATAAAAAAAAGTCAAATTGTAGATGCGATTTGTGTTTGGATTGATGGTGGCAGAAGTGACTTTTTTCTAACCTTAAACTTGTTTAGATTAGCGTTTGAAAAATATGTTTAGATGAAAATGACTGAAAAGGGCATGAATCTTATTGAATACTCTGTCCAGTCCTAATTATAAGATAAAGTTGACTTTTTTGGAGAAACAAGCATGGCCTACCCGTGCGTTGCACGGGAGCTCTTACTTAATCAAGACCACTCAAGGAAATTATTGAGACAACACCCATTTTCCAATCATCAAATTCAAATCTATTGTGATGTTGGAAAATAAATGTGTTAAATTCACTCAGCAAATATGCCAAAGTAAATTAGGTCATCCAAACAGCTAACAATTATTTAAAAGTAACTTAGTAACATTAAGTATATAACAATGGTCTTCATCGACATTAACAAATAAAATTACTAAACAGAATAAAGGAAACATTAAATGCAGAGCATCCTAAGAGAGTGCATCTACATTCCAGAAAACCTCCTTGTAAACGACGTTCTTGGTTGTTGGTTTGCCTCCAGACGGTTGCTCTTCCAGTACAATCTTCAAACCTTCCATGCTTCTTACTCTGGACAGTGCCACATAGAGTTGTCCGTGTGTGAAGATGGGCTTTGAAAGATATAATCCAACATGTCGTAATGATTGCCCTTGACTTTTGTTAATTGTCATGGCAAATGAGAGTGCTATTGGAAATTGTCTTCTCTGCATGCGAAATGGCCATCTAGATTCAGAAGGGTTCATGTCCATTCTATGAATGAGTACTTTCTCATTTGGCTTTGATCCATTCAAAGTGATTGCTTTAATGACTTTCTTCCCTATCATAGAAACTCTTAGACGTGTTTCGTTGCATAATCCAGCTGCTTGGTCTATGTTCCTGAGCAACATAATAGGGGCTCCTACTTTGAGAATAAGCCGATGCGGTGGTAAACCGGAGGAATTGATTGTGTTCAAAAATTCTGTTGTGTACAGGTTGTCAAAACTGTCTGGATCGGTTATTGACTTGCATACAGTATCACAACTAAGAAATTCATATTCTTTACCCGGAAGCATGGAACATATATGATCTTGATTTTTCTGACCATCTCAATGGTTGGTGCGAGAATAGCCTTGTCATTAAAGTATTCATTCACTGGAAAATTGCCCATTAGGTTGGGATATGTTGCATGCACGATGGAATTAATTGCATCAGTTGAGTAAGGTATCAAAACATTGTTGGGTATTTCAATATCAGCCACCCCATCAATAGAGTCTCCTAAATTCCCATCTCCAACATCTAACAACCACTTTGAAAACCATTCAATTCTCTTATTGATATTGGGGTCATTAGAAGAGTTAAGCCTCATGTTTCGAGTCAGACGGAAAACTGTGCAATGATGCCATAAGTGGGAGGAACTTATACAAGCATTGACTATAGCTGCTCTAGTTCCTTTAGGAATCACGGGAAGAATTTGCCTGAAATCACCACCCATTAGAATACATTTACCTCCAAAAGGTGCACAACATTGCATGATATCCCTCAAACTTCTATCAAATGCTTCAATGCAATACCGTTGCACCATTGGTGCCTCATCCCAAATAATCAACTTAGTTTGTTTTATGAGGTTTGCTAAAGGTGAATTTTGCCAAATTGAATATGTAGAAGATTCAGTAATTTGTATAGGGTTGCAAACCTAGAATGAGCTGTCCTTCCAGAGGGTAATAATGTTGCAGCAATACCGCTCGATGCAACTGTAAGAACAATATCTCCCTTAGAGCGCAATGCCGATGCTAATGCATTCCACAAGAAAGTTTTTCCAATGCCTCCATATCCATAAACAAAGAAGAAACCACCAACATCCAATTGCAATGCAGCCATGACAATGTCAAACACATTCCTCTGGTCCTGATTAAGATCATTAAAAAGCTGAGTTGCATGTATCTTTAGAGCATCACGATCATAACTTAACTCTTGTAGTATCATGTGATTTGATACATCAATTGATGGCACTTCCTTCGGTATTGGTAGTCCAGGAAAATCATGCAAACTTTTCCCATTTTGTTTGAGTAGGGCATCAATTTCGTTGAGAGCAGCTTCCTCTTTTGCCCATATCGGTACTTGAACACCTGTAAATGATGACAATAAAAAAATTAAGTTATATGTTTTGGCATCATAACGTGCTGGCATAAAGTTGAAATTAATGGAGAACAACACATATATTAAAGTAAACGAACCTGAAAGTGTTGTATCATTTTGGGGGATGTGAAGTAGATCCTCAGAAAGTAATTTAGAAACTTCTTTCCAAACGTAATGAGGTCGTTGAATAGAACCACACATCAACATTGAGATGAATAACTTCCGCAAGGCGTGACCTGTGGCCCAAAAGGAAGCTTCTTTGATTGCAGCAATGTACTCTTTGTCATCATCCAAAAGTCCTCGTGCAAAGCATGCTTCTTTGAAGGTGTTATGGTAGACACCATTAATAGTTCTAATTTCTTCATAAGATGAGGGTCCTCGCACCTGTGTTAGTAGAACTCGTAAGTAATACAACTCCCCAGCTGATGGTGAGACATGTGCCATTATACCTACAGAACCTCCTCTTTTCCTCTGCTTCCATTCACGCTTGTCTTTCTGGTACACATAATAGTTTGGGAACTCTGAGTAGGTTAGTGTTCTGGCAAAAGTGTCCAATGAATTTAACTTCATCTATGATAAGAATTGTGATTCAGAGACTCGAGGTTTTTCAAGCAATTCAGAGACATCGTCTGTATTGGAGTATATGACAAATTGCTTATTTGGAAGGTGAAAACTTAGCCTCTTAACAGTAGGATACCCGTGATGGATAGGAAAGCCAAAAATTCTCCAAGAAGCTTCACATGCAAAAATATAACGGCAGTTATAGTATTGTTGAATCTCATCGATCACACCATTTCTTGATCTATGATTGCTACTATCAAATATCCCAAGGACAACTCTATCATTCCCTTTGCTAATATACTTAAATAAGTATTTTATAGCGGTTGAATGGTTACACTTCTCAACATTAATATGTGCTTGGAACATGTGTAGTAGTTGTGGATTATAAGGTACAACATAACGATTGTCCCATGGAACCCCCTTTAACTCAACTGACCTTCCATCATCTCTGCGTCTGTATGTCGGGTAACCATCTTCATCAATTGTTGTGTTGTTGTTGAACTTCTTTGGAAAGTACTTGCTGCATTTTTTGTCTTTCATACAAGGAGCAGTATGCCTACTATTTCCACATGGCCCATGAATCATGAATTTCTTGACTAACTCATGTAGCAAGGGTGATGCTACTTTATCTGGGATTTCTGCTGAGATGACCCTATCAATAGCTTCTGCATCTGTGAGCTTATCTTTCGGATCCAAGAATAAAAGTATATGTGTATGGGGAAGCCCTCTCTTTTGGAACTCAATCGTGTATACCTCTGTGACATATAAGAGGAAAAGGGATGATAAGTGGGTATTATTAAATGTGCCATTACTAACAGTTTAAAAAGAAATGCTTAGAAATTTATAAATTCTGTAAGAATTACCTGCACGTATTGTTCCAAATATCTTCTATGTCTTCAAAATCTTAAGCAATGCTCGCAACTTCATCGTAAAAATTCTTGACAATGCTATCTGACAATCAGAAGGATTTAAATGGTACTTCTCACAAAATCTGGTATCTTCAGGCCATGCTGGATCGTAGGTAAATGTTATGAACAAATCAGGGTAGCCAACGGTTCTGCAAATCGCCATTGCATCTTGATAGTTTTGAATCATGTACCTTGCTCCTCCAGTAAATGAAGAAGGGAGGACAATTCTTTTTCTTGTTGCAGCAGCATTTGTCTCTCCACTAATCACTGCATCAGATAATCCCTGGTACAAATCAGCCCTTAGCTCCTTCTGATGAGTCCTAACCCATAATAATCGTTGTGATTCAATCATTGTATATCCATCAACAATAAATTGTTGGAGCAACCGAGAGGCATGGTGTAGTGTGCATATCTTATGTTCTCTTAACATCAATCTGTAACTAAAAAATTCACGGATACTCACTCTTTTCCTTGTCTTAGTTATGATTAATGTCTCCTCCCTATGTTGAACATCATCTCTATATCCATCTTCACCGTAAGGGAAAAGAATAGGATATTGTAGAGGCAAATAAGATGCATGTAGTTCATTTATTCGTTGTAGGGTACCTTCTTGAGTCTCTAGGATGATATCCCTCACATTAAAATTCATGTCTAAGTCCCCAACAATTAATGCAGCAACTTCTGAAGTTGTTGGCAAATTGTAAGTCTGTCTATCATGTTGTCTGTTTCCAATCAAACACATCTTCAATGAACTATGGTTTGCACTTGAAAGGATTTCACTTGCCACTCGAAATTGCTTCACAAAAGGATTTATCTCATCTAATTGGTCCTTAACCTTCTGAACAATAACCGGGTCAATGTTATGATCTCTTTGATGCCCACTGGAAAATGCAATGAATTGAGTGTTAGCTTATGGTGTTGCTGACACAATAATGTATTGCAATGTATAATAGTTACCTGACTGCATCAATTCTATTTGACACTTCATTTTCAGTGTCATGAATGTATAGTTGAGAGTAGACTGGTCGTGCACCTTCTGGTGGAATTAATGTGCCAATAGTATGATAATTTACTCCTGATAAGACATAAGGGTAAGGCCCGCTGCCACGATTGATTGAATGGTCTATTCTCCCTCCCATTAATGTGAAGGAAAACATGTTGTTGTACTGTTTAATGTTTGAATGGAAATTCTTTGACTCTGCCCTTTGCTTATTAAAGAACAAATCCTGTAATAGGGGAGGAGGCATTTTCACAGGAGGTAAGACCCCCTTGCCTTTCAAGCAGCATAAGGAAAATAAGTCGACACTTCGTTGATTCCTATCTTTCTTCACTCTTTCATTAAACCACAGATTGGCTTGACAGAATTTACATATGTATGTTGGATCCCCTTCATCTGTATGTATTTCAATATAATGAGTATACTTTCAATTACAATTAAGGTCGTTGTTATGTATAAAAAAAATGAAACTTAACAATCAAGTTTATTTTCTGACCTTGATAATGTACATCTTCAAGGGTAGATTGGTTGGGATTCTTAGTCCCTGTGTGTTGATTGTCCTCTGCGTCATATCATGCAATTAAGGTTAGAAAATGTAAATATTATATCAGCAAGCTGACATTAATTCATGTTCTAACCTTGAAAATGTTCTGGTTCAGATCCGCCTGAGAGGTTTTCCTCATCCTCTTCCAATTCAAAGTTAAACTCTATGTTTTGGTAATTCTTCGCTTGGGTGACATCTGAAATTTAGTTATATGTATAAGGTCTTAGCTAATGGTCTTAGTGATTCTTGTTGTAATTGTTGAACATGGTTTGACTAAAACATAAGAGGAAGCCAGAAAAACAAAAGTTGTGGGACCCACCATCGGTAAACATACAAAAACTTGATGGACGGCATGTAAACTAAAACAATGTTAACGGTAGAATTGAACTTGGGACCTTGAAATTGATAAGCATGCAAGTTGTGGTAAACAAATAACGGTGAGGCAGAATGAAGGAAGAGAAATATGTACAATGCAGTAATTGAGGTGAACAGCTAATCATGTAAGATAGGAAATGAGAGACATATTAATAACATGTTAGAGTAAAATTTTGCACTCGCAAAAGCAAACCTGGAAACTCAGCAATATTGGAATAACGTGCAGATTCATTTGAGCTTAGTGTACTTTGACCAGCCTTCACAGTTGGATTCCTCTTCCTCTTAGTTGGAGGTACACGTTCAGGCATCTGTTCAAGGCCTCGAGATCTTGCACTTTTACGGTGGAAAACATGATTTAAAGGGTTGTTGGTGCTATCTTCTGCAATGACATTAAGGTTTCAGCATTAGAAATCAGAACTGATGTATGATTAAGGTGGTTATTGTTATTATACATGCAGGAGACAACAGCTGTGGCGCTATAACCTTCAAAGCGAGTAGACAGATTTGATTGCAGGTTGGTGATGTCCTGCAGAACGGTTGACCTCCTCTGCCTTGTTCGATTCTTTTTCCCTCCATTAGATGGGGGTGACCACTTAAAATAGAGCCCGGTTGTGTGAAGGTAGTAGTTTCAGGCGGGGGTGTTTCTTGATTGGAAGCAGGCATACTCACATTAACTGTAACATGCATGAAAGAACCTGTGTGTTAAATGATGATACTTCTATGAAAATAAACTACCAGAACTGCAACTATTTAGGGGTCAATGGAATTGAACAAACAAAGGACACCTATAGTCAGTAATACCTCGGAACATTCTATTTGTTAGGCATGGTTTCTTCTTTTCTCCAGGATGAAGATGAAACCATAATGGACTTGACATTCCTGTTACATGACCAGAAAAATTATTTCGTGCCCGCCTCTGATTTTACTTGGCAGATAGAGAACCTAGCATCTGTTGAAAAACAACGAGCAGAAGGATATATTGGACAAAGATCATTGTGGACAGATCACGTAATGCAGCAGAAATCACAATATAAGACAAAAGAAGCATTAATTGTCAACATGGCATCACCTGCGGTTGGACATATTGATAAAGACAGGACATATACAATGTAATTATTTGGGTGTGATGACAAAGTGTTGACCGAATATTTATCATTCATGTACTTTAAGTGAATATCCTTTTTTACTGACGTAAAGCATATTTTTGTTTGCATAACATAATTAATGTTGCTAAATGCAATTCTAATGTCTACTACGAACGTTTGTGAAGACAATGGAAATCTCATGCTTATTTAAATTATTAGACTCTATTATATCAACTTTAACATTACATTCTTCTTAATTTTAAAAAATTGATTTTTTAAATGAAAAAATGAGACCCCAAATTGCTTTTGTAACAAACAGATTTTCACCAAGTTGGTAAGCCAAATGGAATATTTGAAGAGATTTTTTATTAATTTTTTCCTCAAACATAATATAGGATAAAAGTGATATTGTAAGTGTGATTTATATTTAGATTGATAGTAGTTGACGTAACATTATGGCAAATAAAGCTGGAACTTGTTTGAATTATTATTTGAGAGGCCAAGTTATATGACGAATAATTGAGAATGACATGAATTTTGATATCCTAATATGTTATGGTAATTTTAAGACTTGAAATTAAATTAAATGCTTCATCGTGTTATTATTAAATTTGAAACCATAAATTCATCATTTTAAGGCCTAATTAATTTTTGAAAACAAAATTTAAAAAAATCATACCATAGCTACTGGGATAAATTTACTGGAGAAAATGAAGTGGGAACATAGCGACATGATAACAATTGATATGAAGGAACTTAAACATAGATTAAACACGCTAATACATGAAAACAAAGTTAGAGTTCAAATTCAGAACACAATTGGTACATGGTGATGAACATAGAAATAAAAACACGATGAGCACAAATGAAAACAAAGTGGAATTGTGTGAAGAACGGTTCATGAAAATGAAGGCACATCCTAAGTTACATTGATAGAAGCTAATACTCTATGAAGATGATGGAATCTTTCTACTTCTCTTGCTTAATAGCCTTCAGGATCCTTTCATCAGTACATGGCTGAGATGATGCTTGGATGACAGACGATGATTCAGCTTTATTGACACTCCTTTTAATACTTGTCTTCCTTTTCCCTCTTAAAAATGGTTGTGTTAAATGCTTGGAGAGGTCAATAACTGCCATATCTTGATCATCAGAAGGATCAGGATCCTGTGGAAGCTCGGCACTAACTTCATCCGAAATAGGTGCCACAACTGGAGCTTCTTGTGTGGTAGATTGTTCCCCATCCTGACATTTTTTGAATGAAACAATGTAAGAGTTTTTTAAAAATAAGGGAATAAGATTGATGGACTGTACAAATCCTTGCTTCACTTGTATAAAATGTAATAGTAGAAGCCAATGATTGTAGAAATTATAACCTCAGCAGAAGCTGCATCAAACTTGTTAATGAGGTCCTCACAAACTGAGAACTCAATGGCACTTAAGCTGGATCCAGGGTGTTCCTTTGTGAACTAATTCATTTTGAGCTTAATTAATAGCTTCTTACCAACGGGCTCTTCCAATTCCTTTGGGAATCCATTTTTTTTGTCCTTCAACAAAACATAAAGTTAATATATCCTACTAGAAATAAAGGTATAAGAGTAAATTTTGGACTTAGTAAAACCTCACGCAGCGTTAGCTTCAGGTTTAAGGCAGTCATGTTCAGTAATTGAACAGCAAGTTTATCCCAGAAAAGCACTGAATAAGAGCCGGAGTCATCTTTGACAATGTAATGGAGTTTCATCCTACAACATTAAATAAAGCTACTGTTAGTTTCATAAATTTGTTACAATGACGTCTTGGAGAAGTGGTTACAATAGGAAATCATATATTAATCAGTGGTACTTTGGCTCAGTAGAGGCTGGTGTTCTTTTACAACCAGGACATAGCAGAGGACTGTTAGGATCATTCTGCACTGTGTGTTTTGGTTTTGATGAACATTTGGTACACCCATCATAAATCCAACCATGTTTAGTCTCAAACTTTTGAACTTGACAGTTGATAACAAAAAGGCTTCCCTGGAATGAAAGTATTATTAGATGACACATAATGAATAGTTGAACAAAGCAAAATGAGATAATGTAACACACGGTTGTTTGTTCCTGAATCTGAGAAATATTAATTTTGTTCTGGTTGTGCAACGATCCTCGTCCAGAAAGTTGACTCATTTGTGATGGCATAGGCTGACTGAAGGTGGTTGTGATTGGAGTGGCAAGATCATTGGCACTACAAATAAGACAATGAAAAATAAGTAGAATAACAAAATAAGTATAAGTAGCCTAAGTATAATTGAAAATTTCCAAGGGAAACCACTAAAAGAAATGTGTCAGATGTGTTGTGTTTCACCTTGCAATCAATGCTTGAACCTCTTTTATGGGAGGATTAAATAAGACCCTAGTAGCATTGAAAGAACTACAAAGTTGGCGCCTATCTACAAACATCGTTATTACACCATGCAAAAAAAAATTCAGAAGATGGATTTATATGGCACGATAACTATTGCATGAAAAAAGGGGTGTAGAGCAGATAATTACTACTGTCAGTTGAACCAAGTCTAGCAAGATTTAGAAGGGCAACAACTGGTGTGTCATTATTTTGCAACTGAGCAAGGTATGCATCTGAGGCACATGTATCCCACAAGACACATTCAATATCATTTCCCCTGCACAAAAGAATGTGGAAATGAAAAGAACTGGTCATGTAATTAAAAGAGACATAGTGAGCAGCATAATAGTAGATGTGACTTACTGTACATCCCGCAAGACCATGCACATCCTATACTTGGTCTTGTGGTCCTTTTGATCTTCCTCCAAGGTACCAATGGAGCTAACAAATGCAATATGGTGTTTTCAAATATTATTGAGCTTGGATGAAGTTATATTATGTATTACATGTGATTGTAATGAAAAAATGGAACATTAAAGGTTGAGTAGCATGAAGCAAAATGTAGATATACCAAACAGATATTCAATTTGGTCATTCTTAGCAAGGCCTATGATATCTGATATGCTAATAAAAGAGTATGAGTACGGAGGTATTGTAGCTTCCACTTGTGAGACAGATGTATATGGCGT
This sequence comes from Inga leiocalycina, assembly GCA_963242795.1. Taxonomy (NCBI): domain Eukaryota; kingdom Viridiplantae; phylum Streptophyta; class Magnoliopsida; order Fabales; family Fabaceae; genus Inga; species Inga leiocalycina. Next base: position 48,745,215 of record OY725324.1, read on the forward strand.
GAGAGTAAGCTTAAATGGATGAGTGGTAGGTCTGTACTTATAAGTATTTAGAGAAAAAATGAAGTTTGATAGTTCATAAGTGATTCCTTCCTTTATGTCATGACAGAATGTTTTGTGTAGTGATTTGTTGAGAATACTTGTTTGGATCTTAGAACCCTTGAAACAATATGAGAACATAGTTAGGAGATAAAAGTGAAAAAAGGAATGGAATGGGAAAAAATAGCAAGCATCTAAATGAAACCTCAGCATCAACCAGAAGCAATGAAACACAGAAAAGCTCAGTGGGTGAAGACTTTTGGTAAACATTCCATTTCCGCAAAACTCTAATGACAATAGTCCATATGTCGGAGCCATCATGCAAGTCCTTGATCAAAAAGGGAGCCATTGGGGGGATGTTATATGAGATTACTGCTTGAAATGAAGAAATGATAGGAAGAACAGAAATGAAACAGAAGCAGTATATGAAAGAACGAAAGGGAAGATGAGAGGCAAGAAATAGGCGGGAAAGAGGGTGGAATTCAAAATTGGTTGCTTGACAATTGACCAGACAGAATGTAGGGAGTGTACCGGAAAGGGTTATTCTGCTCTTGAGTATGGAATGTGAGGTAAGGGGGAGTATGAATGACAGGGCCGTAAGTATAGATCGCAGTGTGCATAGGCTGACAGTTATGCATGTATATTGTTAAGAACTCTGCCCAATATATGCAGCAGGCACAAATGGGCAGAAGAGAACAATAGAAATAGAAAGGATCAGCAATAAGAGCCTATTAGGTATTAGTGAGGAAGAAATATGGAAAGCAAGCTGAGGAAAAAAAAGAAGGCATTGAGCAGATGGTAAATGGCAGAAGATTTTTTGGGGAAAAAATGGCAGAGGATTTAGTCAACAATGGCATGCTATAAAGTCCTATGACGTATGCTTGGTATAGTAGCAAAATAATGGATAGCCAGAGTCAACAATAGCTGCAGAAAGCATAGAACAAAAAACCGGACCGGACCGGCCGGTTCGACAGGTTGAACCGGGAACCGGTCCTTGATCCGGTCCGGTTTGATCAAAAACCGGTCAGACCGGTTGAACCGGTCAAAACCGGTTGGACTGGTCAGAACCGATTAAAATCGGTAAAACCGGTGGTCCAACCGGTTGACCCGGTTTTTTCCTTTTTTTTTTTTAAATTTTCCAAATTTTTATTTTGTGTTTTTTGAGGGAAAAATGAAAAGTTGAAGACTAAAATGAAGAGAAAAATAGATAAAGAAAGAACAAATCTAAAAAAATGAAGAAAATAATGAAAAAATTTATTTAAAAAGATATAATAATTATAGAAAATGAGATATCTTTGCATAAGTATAGGTATTATAACTAATACTAATAGATTTTAAACATTTTTTTTCTAAAAATCTTTATTTTTATCTATAGAAGTTTAAAAATATATTAATATATATTATTATTAATAAATTATAATATTTTAATATGACCGGTTCAACTACCGGTTAGACCCCGGTTGACCCATTAACCCTTGAACCTGTGCTGTGATTTTCGTTCCTTGGCAGAAAGTAATCAAGTGCATGAAAGTAGCTTTTTTAAAAAGTATGGCAGCATGAGTAAGCATGGAGTCAACATAAATTTAATGAAGTGAGGAGAAAGGATCTTGGTCAGATGATACTACGCTCATAAATGGACGATAAGCAAACTTGCCAGGTAAGATTACTGAAGTCAACATAAATATATGAATTTAACATGGAATAAACACGTCAGTTGGTATCACACTAATAAAGGGAAGAAAATAAAACCTGATAAGCATAAACATCTGAGGTTAACATAAATGTAAGTGAGGAGATCCGAGCTAGGAGAACATAGGCAGATACTACCTCAGTCTATGGATACAGGTAGAGGAATGGGGGGAAAGATGGACACCTGCAAAGTAAAAGCAAAAGCAGAGTATGAACGGGAAAAATATGGCTATATAGAAGTAGACAATTACTACTTATGTGTATAGAAGCATAAGGCAGCAATACAACATTGCCTTTAGCGACAAATGAATAATCATTACCATTCTCATGTAGGGAAGGATTGAAATCAAACAAACAGCAATGACAAAGGGGAAAAGTATCAGATCATGGGGGAGAGAAAAATATATATATCATGGGGGAAAAAGTGAAGGGTAGCAATAAGACAGGGGAAACGTATCAGATCATAGGGAAGAGAGAAAATATATGTCATGGGTAAAAAGGTGAAGGATAGGAGAGATGTAATGAAAAACATCCCAGCTTTCTTTCATAATATTAGGAAAAAAACAAAAGGAAAAAAGAAAAAGAAAAGTAATCAGTGACAACAAAATAGTGTTAGTATATCAAGGATGAGTATTTGAACAACGTTGAGATATGTGCAATTTGACAATGGCAACAGAATGAGCTCCTTAAGTTATTCCATTTTAATGAAAGTAGCATAAAAAACAAAGGTAAATAAAAGTAAGCAGTGACAACACAATAGTATTAGAAAACCAAGGATAATTGTATAAATGAGATTTGAATGACGTTGAGATATGTGTCAATAGGCTATGGCAACCGAATTAGTTGCTCTAGCTTTGAGGGTCTAATTATATCGACTAAATGAGTTGTTATTTATATGGGGATAATGTGGCTAGAGTTTGTGTAGAACCTTTTCATTCAACTCCAATGAGCACACAAATGCCCCGTTTCCATGACTGGGTTACTTCAGAAATTTCGACTGTCTGCCAACGGTGGAAAGATATGAGCATTTGAAAAGTTAGACTAAGGTGCGGACCATTCGATCTAATTGAAGAGACTGAGGTGATTGATGAGTTCAAAACAATGTTAATGTATTCACCTGAGTTGAATGGCTGTATAGAGGTGGAAGTTGTGCTGACACATTTGGAGTCCAAGCTAATAACGAATGCAAAGAGGCCCGTCTATGTAGGATCGCATCAATGGCATGGACGACGGTATTTTTTATTCAAATGCATTTACAGCCTCTTGAAGGACCAAGGATTCTTTAACCATGACTGGGATGGCTTGCATATCCCAGTGGCCAAAAGACAGTATATGAATGTTATTAAGGCACGTTCAAAATTTCTCCGAGTGCTAAGTCCTGAAGATGGATATCAACCAATGTTAATTGAAGACTTCACCACCTTCACGTACTTAAAAGTGACGCCGACACACAGGAGTAGCTTTAACGAAGGAATTCCGATTGACATCCTACCAGATACTCCTCTGCTGCCGAACTTGACCCATGGGGAAAGGGAAAATCCAGATTACGATCTTCTGTACGACGATGATGGACGGCTGCCGACAGCAAGTGAATTAGGGTCAGACTTAGGCTTCGTGACTGAGTAATTGTGCTGTTTCTGTTACCTCTCTAGATGTTTTCGTAACCATCAATTCCATCTTGAATTAGTAATTATCGTTAGGGTTCTTAGATTAGTCTTTGTTTTATCATTCCGTCAAGTCCAGATGTTCGTCTATTGTCTGGTGGACTCTTGTTATAATCTGCAATCAAACCTACTTATTTTCCTTTAAAGTCTTTGCTGATACATCATGAGAAACAGGCCAGCGGTTAATTTTTCTTTGGTACATAAGAGGGCAAAGCCCATCTAAAATAAAAAAAACTACTGGGGACAAAAGAATAAAGCATGAACCATGAGGATTATGGGCCTGCGCTTGGGCCACAAACATGGATGGATTTTTGAAAATATAAATCAGAATGCAACAACTTGGACGTGAGGCAGAGCAATCGAGAATTGGCAGAGATGAATGGATGCATATAGGTGTACCTGGACGTGAGGTATTGTAGCTTTCGAAAAAGCCAGGGAAGAAGAGATTTAAAGAGGTGAAGGCACAATTTAAAAAGCTGTGGGCAGAGCGTTGGAAGGAGCAAATAAGTTGAAACACTGCATCAGATAGTTAGCCATTGGGGGTATCAGTTTTGTGGGTGATGATGTATCTGATGAGCCTCTGCCATCAATATATTAAATAAAATAAGAAGGAAAGTATCGTATCTTCTAGACTTATAATAAATTTTCGATATTTTATATATCTTGACTGACTTTATAATTTGTTCACGTTTGGGGGCTTTCTTGTTTCCAGATGCAGAAGCTTAAGCTACCTAATCCATATGGGTTCAAAGTCGTCTCAATCTGGAGTCAAAGTGGGGAAATGTGATTTACGTGAAGTTTAGATAACACAATATTGGCTGTTTATTTAATTATTTAGAGGCATAAACGCTTGATACTAATAGAGATAGTAACAAAATGGGAAATTATGATTTTAATCATATTGATAATTGAATAATCAATTTGCGTCAAAGGTTAACAGCTTCAGAAATACGACAACTTTTCAAATAAATCAGACAACGCGGAGCTTTAACGCTCAAATAGTTTGCCATCAAATAGTTTGCCATTAATACACCTACGCAGCAAAGTTTGCAGCCAACAATTATGTTTTCAGCCGACACATCAAAAACTGCAACAATTCTGTTTTAACGCTCAAATAGTTTGCCATTAATTGATCACACACACACTCGTTAAATATGACAAGCGAAATCAATTTTTAAACACGACTATCCTCAAATACAGAATCACCCAGCTGCGTTTAAAGAGAAGGTAGTTAGCTGTTGGGGGTATCAGTTTTGTGGGTGATGATGTATCTGATGAGCCTCTGCCATCAATATATTATCATGGGACTGACTTATCATTTCATCTTTCTCTTGCGCGTACACCTACGCAGCAAAGTTTGCAGCCAACAATTCTGTTTTCAGCCGACACATTAAACACTGCAAAATCAAATGATAGATGGACATTAATTTCAGAAATATGGAAATAGCAAGAAACAGAGGTGGAGATTAGCAAAACAGAGGACCTTAGCAAGATGATATGCGTTGCCTCTGAACATAGACGACATGACCCGAGAAGCAACCAAATGTCAATGGCTTTGCGGAAACGAATAGGGCTGGAGGGAAATTTAGGTCTCGAGCAAAAACTGGTGGTTTGAGGAGGAATATAGAACCAAATGTCAATGGGAGAAGGCCTTATAAAAGGAGTTCGACTTAGCGGGAAAATTCAAACCATGGGGAATTCAAATGGGACATGCACGGGTTTCATTTGTAGCCAAACATCACTGTCATTAAGGATTTTTTGTCACGGATCATAGATACAATGAAGTGCCTTCTCCCGTGTGCTTTGCTTATGGACATGCACGGGTTACTTTGACTCGAGTGCTATGCTTATGGCGGGTCATTTGAAAGTTTGAATTCATCACTTCAGCGAAGTGCCAGCGAGGTAGGCTTATGCAGTGGTCGCTTTCAGGTGGGATCGGCTCGCACGGAGCCATGCGCAGGAGGTTATCAGCTTGTGAACAATAACTTTGAGTGTAGAGCCGATGGATACGCCGAAGGGGTGGTGGCTTCGTGGAAGAGAACTTAATAATATATTGATTAAGTAAGTTAATTAAATTACTTTAGAGTATTTATATTTTTTTTCTTCAAATTAATTAGTTTATATAATAAATTAATATATATAATCTAAAGATACATAACATATGATATGATTAAGAAACTTATTTAGCTTCCTTAATCTCTTAAAAAAAGTTAACTTTATTCTATATTTAGGATCAGAGGTAATACTATATAATATATATATATATATATATATTAGCTGTATATATTTATATATATTATTCACGCTAATAATAATAATGCTCCTAATAATTTAGAATACACAATAAAATAATTAAATGAATACTCGTCAGAACTCTCTGTATTATTGTAAGATTGAAAAAAAAACCTCAGGTTCAACAAAGACTCCAAAATCTCTCTACACTAGCAAAGCGGCTATGAGAATCATAACGGCGGCAGATTCGGCGGCGCTGAATCTGTTCAAAACAGCACCACTTGCAACTTGACCAAGTGCTTGAGATGCCGATGGTGTGGCGGCAATAGACGTAGTAGGAGAGTTGGCCGGAGTAGATTCAGGTAACTCAGATGGAGAAGACATGGGAGGAGAAGGAGGAGAGTCGACGGTGCCGGAGTAGGAGCAGTAGCAGATCAGCTCTCAATAGGAAGAGAAGCCATCGGTGAGTTTGAAGAAGGCATCGCTGCCAGGGGATTCGGAGCCATCGCCTTCCGTGGTGAAGCAGCCATTGGCGAATTTGACGATGAAGAAGCTGGAGATTGTTGAGCCATTGTCGAGCTCACCAACAAAGCAGCAAGTATTAACATAATTCTAGAGCTCGCCATTGTAGAGAAAGAGAAATAGGAAAATTTTCTAAGAACAGAGATTGTATAGAAAGAGAAGAATGTGCCTCAAAGTTGTGAACGAAAGATCAGCCAACACAATCTAGAGCTCGGAGAAGCTAGAGCTTGGAAAACAACCTCTTCCTACCGGTGAACCACCCACGGCAACAACATCAACCAGCACAGCGACAACAACGGACAAGCAGGACGCGTGAAGAATTCGGGTGAGAAGAGATGAGAAGCTTCAACGAGTACACAAGCCAAAATGCTCTAACGGTCTAAATCCACCATCGCGATTGTCACCGCTAGAAGCTCCAAACTGGGGCTTCTGTGTAGAAGCTACTTTTCAGCCATAAGCTCAGTCATCCTAGATGCCAACCCAAACAGGGGAGCCTCTGCCCACTGCGCTTTTCAGCCTCCACCGCGCGGTTTCATCCTCCAAACGCTTTGTCAAATAGGCCCTAAGTCATTTTACCAAAAAGCATGTTATGAAGGTCATGTAACCATCAAATACTACTGCATAAGCATTTTGCAGAATTAAAATGCACTTTCAAAGAGTTTCAAATGCAGGGTTAGAGTATGGAATAAACCACACAAATTGCTGGCATTTTTCTGGACACTAACTGGATTAGTGAGGGTAAATCAAAGAGTTAAAGTCATTACTCCATCATCAGAGCCTAGGTGAAAATGAAAGCTACTTATATATGGGCGCTCTTATGCAAATAAAGACGTGAAGTGATGCCATTATAAGAACTAACATACTGAAGGATTATTTGGAATAACTATCAGAACCTTCAAAATCAGTTTTCCATATATAATTTACGGTATACTGGTAGGTACGTAAGATAAGTTTGGTCTTGACTTATATGGATATATTTATGATAAACAGATAAGTTCTATCTAGACTTATATGAATGTAGTTATGTTAAACAACTCCAAATAATCAAATTTATAAATCACGTTTCTTTGCCTTCAGCTCTTCACCCCTTCACCCATCCCCTTAAACCAATGCCAGAGGGTAGAGCCAGTAATTTGGGCCGGGCTGGCGGGGTGGCCCCCCAGCTTGCCCAAAATAAACTTAAATGGCAGCCTATTTAAATTCGGGCTAGCTCGGGCTGATGCGAGACAGCCCGCTTTTTTTTTTTTTTTAGTTTTTTGATTTTTTAAATAAAATAAATTCAAATACCCTTATTACCTTTCATTTGATGCCGTGTTTAATGAATTCCTCATATTTTTTATTTGACATTTTATTTTCATATTATATTTATTTATTCTACTATTATTAAATTTAAAAGAGATATGTTTATATGTTTTTGTTATGTGAGTAGATGAAAAAAGGGAAAGTAAGAATGAAATTGATTTCATAACACAAATGTATAAAAAAAAAATGTAATATAAGCGGGTGAAAGAGAAAGAGAATAAATTTTTTTTAAAAAAAAATTTAAAAAAATAATAATAAGAATGGTGGGCTAGCGGGCCAGCTCACCTAAACAGGAAGCCAACCCGCAAAGGGGGCTGGCTACACCAGCCTGCCCCGTCAAAGATCCCAACCCAGAGGCCGGCTTGCATTACCAGCACTATTCAGTGCAGGCTTTAATGAGTATCTCATACATACAGGCCTTGGCCTAAACCATATTAGACAAAGAAATTTAAGCCCAGGCATGTCAAATTCGTTTTCGTTAAAAAACAGAAAAACTTTTTGTAGCCCAAGAAGAAGCAGATATTGCCACGTCACTTCGGGATAGGAGGGCAGCGCGAAACCGAAATATGCAGAGACGTGGCAGGCTGGCAGGGCGCGCTCTTTAGCAGCAGAAGAAGGAAGGAAGGACATCATCCAAAAAAATGAGGAGGAGCAACCAGTAAAAACTAAACAGCTTCAGCGATCCACCCAAAAATGGCTGAGCGTGTGTCCCTCACGCGTTCACCCTCCTTAGCTTCTCCAACTAAAATGGCTGCTCTTGCTTCTTCTCCTTTCATTTTGCCCTCCCGCACCACTCCCTCCTTCTCACTTGCTTCTTCCTCTTCTACCCCTCTCTCTTCCCTCAAATGCTTAACTTCCTCTTCTCCCATTTCTCACCTATTTTTCAATCAGGTTTCCATCTCTTTGATTCTCTGTTCCCATTGTGTGTGTGTGTGTGTTTTTTTTTTTTTATAACTAAGTATGAATTTGCAGTTGATTCTCTTGCGATTTTCAGGCTCAGCGAAGAACACTGGTCCGTTTATCAAATGGAGGATATAGCACAGTGAGCGCGCCCAAGTCATTCGCCTCTATTCCTGATCAATTGAAGAGTGCAAGAGAAGACATCAGACAGCTGCTCAAGACTAAGTTCTGCCATCCAATTCTGGTACTGTTCAGTCCAATTCGTGTAGGGATCATACACGAATCGATTTCCATTTTAAAATTTGAATTCATATTTTGATCTCGATGATATTTTGCAAAGTAGTTTTACGGTCACGGAAGTTTTAATCAAATTTGCCTCTGCACTGCCACTTACATTTTCTCCTTAAGGAGACATTCTAAAAGATAAAGAGAAAACGTTCAAATAGGCATTCATAGCTTATTTAGTTTCTGGATTTTTATCATCACATTTTCCCCTCAAGTGTTATCACTAAATTCTTTAGAATTCGACAGAGTAAGCTAATAAGTTTGGCTGCATAGTTACTAGAACTTAGAAACTTATTTGTTTAATTTATGATGTAATGCTCTGTTATGACTTCAACACAGGTTCTACTTGTTTAAAACTGTCCTTCGTTTTTAGTATCTATAAGATTCAATGTCATGGATGCCTAGCCTGTAGCATGGGGAGATGGACCTTTTACCTGTAACTCTGATGCTTCTTGTTACAGTTCAATGCTTCCTTCGCATTTAATTAGAAGTTCCTACTCCTTTTATTCTCGATGGAGACTTTTGAGATCAAGTCGTCAATATCTTCACTGTGAAACTTCTAAAAAACAGACACAAAAAAAATATATCAAAGGATTTAGCTGTTGGTCATGATGATATGATGATGTGTGATATTTATGCATAACGATGGCCATAAGACAGCTGGTGCATCTGGGGAGATGTTTTCAAAAAAAAATCTATCAATTGCTTGTCATTTCTCACTTAAGTCTCTTACAATTGAGAATAAGCGTCAAAAGAGATTAACTTGATTTCGTAGGTCAAGATGTCACGCTCATTTCCACAAGATATTTTGGATGGACTATATATATTTCCTTGCTGCATGTAACTGGGTCTTTGTCATGTATAAGTTTTGGAGCATGGATTGAAGATTTTCATTCATTTCAATAACTACTGTATGTTTTTATCTGATAGATCCGCTTGGGATCGCATGATGCTGGTACTTACAATAAAAGTATTGAGGAGTGGCCACAAAGAGGTGGAGCTAATGGGAGCTTAAGATTTGAAGTTGAACTGAAACATGCAGCCAATGCTGGTATGATCATTTAACAGTGACTGTTTATCCATTTGTTTGATAGTTATATTGCCTGATGAACTACTATTTCAGGGCTTGTTAATGCATTGAAACTTCTCCAGCCAATCAAAGACAAGTACTCTGGTTTGACATATGCAGATTTATTTCAGCTAGCTGCTGCTGCTGCTGTGGAGGTTGCCTTCAGTCGTTTTAATGTTTAAGGATTGACTATATAGGCTATTATTTATCAAAACATAATGTCATTGACCGCTTCCTTGGAAATTTCAGGAGGCTGGTGGACCGAAAATTCCTATGAAGTATGGAAGACTTGATGTCTCAGGACCAGATCAGTGTCCTGAAGAAGGAAGACTTCCTGGTAGGTTGACCATGTACCCATTGGGTGGTTTTCTGGAAGAGAACTTTCTCCTTTGCTTTTCTACAAGTTCTAGTTAGAATATGATTTTGGAAATTTAATCAAAAACTCTAGTAAATAATGGAAAACATTGCCATTCATTCACAAAGTAACGAATAACAAAATGAAATTGGCTTTTTTTTTTGTGTAAGTTTAATCTTGTTTGTGTTCCATGGGCTCTTCAGACTGGTTTTTTCTTTCTTTCTTTCTTTTTTTTGGTTGTTTTTGGGGGGGTGGGGGGGGGGATATTCGAGCAGATACTACCATCCGTCCTTTCTTCTTTTTTCTGCTTTTCAAAGGTTTACATTTCTCTGTACATATAATTGGTTTGGTAACATCCATTTGCATGGAGATTATCAAATAATGTATCCTTTATGATCATGCCTCTTATTTCACTAGGATCCTCGGGGCTAAATAGTCCGCAGATTGTTTCCTATGGGGAATTATTCCTTATTTTTCCAACATGATAAACCACCTTTACTTTAAGAATTATTCTGTGTCTAGATGCTGGCCCCCCTTCACCTGCTGATCATTTACGTCAAGTTTTTTACAGAATGGGTTTGAATGACAAGGTAACTTCAATTCTATCTGGTACTTTTGGATGCAAGCAATATGGTTGTGATCTTGATTTTCAAGTTGCTGGATCTACAGGAAATAGTTGCACTATCTGGTGCTCACACACTGGGGCGGTCTCGACCAGAACGCAGTGGCTGGGGCAAGCCAGAGACCAAGTATACAGTATATTATCAATCGTTTTACTCCACAAGAATTAGGAATTATATCGTAGTAAATTCCTTTCTAATTTGTTGCAGCATTTTCAGATTCTAATATTTAATGGTGTGAGGTGTAATAAACAATAAAGGTCAATGATGTTGGCACTAAAAATTGGTAACAGTAGGTGATAATGAGAGGCAGGGATACTGTCTCCTACCTTGGAACTTCTGATACTTATTATTCATTCAGAACATCACCCATTATTTCATGGTTCTTTTATGCCTGTGTATCATTTTCAAAACACATGATTGGTTATCATGTTCAGAACGAATATTCCCATCAAATTCATGATGTTCTTATAATGGCTTTTTCTCCTCTTTAAACGTTCAGATGTGTTTCGTTGAGAGTTCTCTATCTATATGGATTCCATATATGAATATATGAATTTCATATACTACCTTCGGTCCTTAATACAAGAGCCAGTTGACTTTTTTTAGAGAGATTAAGAAAGTTAAATAAGTTACTTAATCATATCATATGTTGTGTATTATTAGATTATATATTAGTTTATAAGTTAAACATATTAGTTAAGAGAAAAACGATAAATATAAATACTTTAATGTAACTTATTTAACTTCTTTAATCTCTCCAAAAAAAAAAGTCAACTAGCCGGAGGTAGTATGTATATGGAACACTAAACCCATATAATCATATACTATATACATATATATATTGGGCAGAGTAAGCATTTCAATTCTTAAATGGTCTGCTATGAAGACATGGAGTCTTATGCTTGCTGTACATATAGATCTTTCTTGTTTGTCATTTTGCTTCACTTGGGGTGGTTTATATATTTATTCTGTTTATTAATGTGATTGGAATTAAAGTTAAAATCAAAATTAAAATTTACTTTCTAGTCTGGATTTGAACTGTTATAGCTTTGCTGCATCAACAAAATATCTCTCACTGAGTATCTTGATCTAGGATGATAACTGGGTCTTTTCATTATTTTGTATGCACCCATGCTTGAAGTCTTGCTTCACTTTCTTGTTGCATAAGGAATCTTAGTTTATGTTTCAACTTTGTTCTCTCTGCCCTTGTATAAATGGAGTCTGTCTCTAATGTTTATTAGAACTGACAACAGTTTTGAAGTCCTTGTTCATTTTCTTAACAGAAAGATGGACCAGGAGAACCTGGGGGGCAATCCTGGACAGTGCAATGGTTGAAGTTTGATAATTCTTACTTCAAGGTCAGGGACCTGTATTCCGTTTTGTTTCAATGAGTGAGAGTGTTGGAAGGGAGGAAGATAATTGGGATACTCAATTTCCATTTTTTAACTGTTGTTTCTTCATATAGGACATCAAAGAAAGAAAGGATGAAGAACTACTGGTCTTGCCAACTGATGCTGTTCTTTTCGAGGATCCATCTTTTAAGGTGAAGTGATTGCTTTTTTATTTTATCATGGCTGTTATGATTCAGTATTTAACTCTGAAAAATTTGCAGGTCTACACTGAGAAATATGCCGAAGATCAGGAAGCCTTTTTTAAAGATTATGCTGAAGCCCACGCCAAACTTAGCAATCTTGGAGCCAAATTTGATCCCCCAGAGGTCTGTTCATTTTAGGTTATTTTTTAGTGAGTATTACTTGAACGTTAGATGAATGGGCTTGTGTATCCTACAACTGTTTCCCAAGCCTCGCTGAGGCCAAGATATCACTTAACTGTTGGTTCCTTTTTCTGCTTGCTATCTGAGTCCAAATAACGACACGAATGATCAAGTTAGATGCCATAATAATAGCATCATGTGTCTATAGGGTATTGTCATAGATGACGGTTCTCCAAAACCTCAGCCAGAGAAGTTTGAAGCAGCCAAATACTCGACTGGAAAGGTTGTAATCTTGCAAAACTCATCAAATTTGAATATTCATTTTATTGATAGTTGTAGAAGGTCTAGGACTTACTGTTGCAGGTAGAAGATTTAGAACTTTTCTTAATGTAAGATTCTTAAAGTGGAAATTTTATATTTACCTATTACTCCTCTGCTCGTTAATGTAAAACCTGTTTAACTAATTTGATTAAATAAAAGAAGTTAGTTAAATTAGTTAATATGACGTGTTTTTTCTAAAACACCATACTCATCTTCCTTAATCCCCTATACTTGATTATTGCTGAGAGAGTATAAATAGGGGTAATTTAGGACCAAGATCAACTCTTAATTAGATCTTACATTAAGAACCGGAGAAGTATATAGTTTTACTCTTCCTTATTTGTTGTGAGAGTAAAAACAAGACTAATTTCTTTTGGTGAAGCAATTGGAAGAAGCTATTTTCAAATACAGTGATCTCAAATGTAAAATTTGGAAGTCTTGAGGAAGGATTAAGGAATAAATTCAATAGTTTGCCTATTTTGTATTGCAGAGAGAGCTGTCAGATGCTATGAAACAGAAGATTCGGGCCGAGTACGAGGCAATTGGTGGGAGCCCAGATAAGCCTCTACAATCTAACTATTTTCTAAATATCATCATTATCATTGCCGTTTTGGCATTTTTGACCTCGCTGCTTGGAAACTAGTTATAATGAATTGCATGTGTACAATCTTCTAACTTTTGCCCGTGTAAGAAATCACCTTAAAATAGTTGGGTGTTTAAGGCATTGATAAATAATATATATAGCAAAATACTGTATATATTTGTTGAAACTGTGTTTGATCGCTAGGTTGGCGAATATGAAAAAGACACAAAACGGTGTCGTCGGGCCTTTGATCTACCATCCATGGATCTCAAATATCTGTAGTTTCTCCACTCAAAAAAAAAAAATTATAGTTTGAAATAGTCTTACGCCAACATGAATTGTTTGGTTCGATTGACCAGCGGAGTACGGATTTAGTCTCTATTAAAAGTTTAATAAATCGAATATCTCTTCGACAGGTAAATCCCACAAAGTGCTTAACATTCCCTAAGGGCTTATTTGGTATGAGTGGAGGGACAGTGGGCGGAAAGAAAATTTTTTTAAGATGAATTTGAAAAAATGAAAGACGTGAGGTATGAAGTTTTTAATTAAATATTCTTACTATCTAATCTTACATGTTATCTATATTAAAATTTTGTAATCCCACTTCTTCAATTTTTTTAAATCCAACTCATAAAAATTTTTTCTCCCGTCCCTTCCCCTCCAAATCTCTCATACCAAACATACCCTGAAAAGATTCTTGAGGTTAGTTGAGTAGGGTGGAGGTGTTTTTCCATTAGAATTTTGTCATCGATTGTAGTAAATGATTTAAGAATTGGGCTAGACTGGATGGTCCAACCAGTTGAGACGTCACCCAGGCTTCTTAACGACTCGATTTGGACCAAAAAAGTGTCCTATGTCTAGCAGGATTGGTACTATTTACTATTTAACATGATATTGTAAAACTTTATGGCTGTGAAGTCTCTGATTTGAAAGAACGTTAGATATGTGGGATGGGTTTTGAATTTGTTATATCCCTTGATAAATAAGTGCATGAGCAGATTTGAGGGAAGATTGTGAAGCAGAATAAGAAGTATAAGGTTGAATCAAACAATTGCAAAAGCTTCTTTGAAATCAAGAGGTGATTTGGCTTGGGTTCATTTAGATAAAGGTCATTTTCCCCTTGGAAATCATGCCGAACTTCAACCTAGATAAGTGTGTCCATTTAAAATTTGAAGAAATGCATGTATGGTTGAGCTACCAAGAGATTTTGAAGTTTTGTACACTTTCAAGTTTCAACATAATATTATTTATTTATTATTTATGCGTTCAACGATTAAGAATTGATTATATGAAGTGCCTTTACTAGACATTTTTGTGTACTCTGTCAAGTTTAAGAAATCAATCATAATATTCATTATTTATGAATAATGCAATTTTTTTATCAAACCAAAAAAATAATAATAATGCAATTTTCATTAGAGTAGCATAGAAACAAAATATGAGTGAATTCCCTACTACCTTCTATGGATATGTTTTCAAGACTACCTAAGCAACGTTTCTTTAGGAAAATAATGCATCATGGTGATTCCTCTTTCTTTGTCAAAGGCCTAATAGCTGGATTACAGTGGACTATTCGAACACCATTGTTCACATCAGAATCAGCCAACAGTGATCTCTATATGTCCAAAAAACTATTCATGAAATACAAGAAAGTTCTGATTGAATCAAGCAACATTATCAAACAAGATTTTGCTCATCTTTTGCGGTCATTTGATAACTACCTACAAGACTACTTTATTTTCTTAGTTCTTGCTCATCATTACAAACTGTTATGTAATCTTAAAACTTCTTTATTAAAGGCATTTTGATCTTTGCATTAAAAAACACGTGAAAGTAATTTGGGAATGCTGTTAAGGTATTTAGATTCATGTAATCCTGGTTTGGGATTGACTTAAAGAATTGAGGTGAAATCATATTCCAACAATCGATTTGTTCATAGGTTGAATTTAAATTATTTGTTCTAATGGGAAATCTATAAAAAGCGATACCTTTTTATGCATGATACTATTATTTGATCTAATGTACAATCCATTCAACACAAGATTTTTGTCTATCCCAACAAATGCATTCCCTAGATTTAAACTTGTATTCTCTTTACAAGGTACAGTTGTTGATCACCTCAACCAAATAGCTTGTACTTGTTGGTAAAGTGACACTAAGCATACTAGAAATGGACACCCCAATCGAATTGTGTTTGTTTGGAATAGCTTATTTTTTTGGCATTAAGTGCTTATAAATCATGATTCACGGTATACGAGGTAAGTATGTGAGAGGAGTTTTATCTCGGTTTGCGTAATAAGGACTTATTGTCTAAAATTAAGTGATACCAAACTTAAGTAATATTCACTTTTTATTTAAGAACTTGAAAAATCCTCAACCCTACAATCCTACCTTGTAGATTATTCACATCCCAGAAGTAACCCACATAACTTGATTCGTAATAGAATTATATAAATGATAATATGGCTTTTTCAACCATAAATGACTTTTTATTATATGCATAAAACACGATCAATCCATAAACAACTTTTTGATGCAAACCTATTTTGAACATTCAAGAG
This sequence comes from Inga leiocalycina, assembly GCA_963242795.1. Classification (NCBI taxonomy): domain Eukaryota; kingdom Viridiplantae; phylum Streptophyta; class Magnoliopsida; order Fabales; family Fabaceae; genus Inga; species Inga leiocalycina. The sequence goes on from OY725324.1 coordinate 48,761,071, forward strand.
TAAACACTTTCAATCATCATATAAACTCATGTCTATTTTTTCAATCCTTTGAAGATGAAGATGAAGATGGTGAATTTGGACAAAATTTGGGTGAATTTGAGGCCCAAAAGAATTTAAAAAAGGCAAAAAGGGAAGGGAAAAAAAAAAAGAACATTAGTTCCTCAAGTAAAATTAACATTTAATCATATAACTTGACATACAATTTCATTTTGACCCCTTAATCTTAGTGTTTCAATTCTTTAACCCTAATATGGTTAACAGAAAAACTAATATCAAAATTTTAAATGTTGACAGAACAATACCAAATGATAATATATCGAATTTAATTTTTAAAATAACAATAATTGTTATAAGGGGAAAAACATCATTTGAGACTACCGGCAATCCGGCATTAGGATTCTATGACTAAAAAAATGCTTTCTAAAATTTAAAGACTATTAAAAACTTGTATAAAGTTAAAGGAATGTGAACTTTTTGCCACCTACAAAGTTTTCCAATTTATTTAGCTACTCCTTTCTTGTCCAAATAATTTTTTTTTTTGTTACAATTGTCCAAATAAATTTAATTATCTTGAATGAAGTTTCAATATTATTCACATTGTGTTATAGCCACTTAGGCCTAAGCCCTCACAACTCCTTCTAAAGTCAACCCAAAATTATCATAAACGTACAAGCAAATGTGGCCCCCTCATGAGCCCTTGATTGTTAAACTAAGTATTTTAATATCAAATGCTGGTACCAAGAAGAAGAGAGAAATATCATGAACACGTACAGCTGCATGTCAACATGTGTGTGTATTTTATTTGGTTAAGGGGCATTTCCAAGTGGCTTTAGATTTTAGACTAGTCTCTTTCCTTTTTTTTTTTGGGTCAGAAAGACTAATCTTTTTTAAAACTTAGACTACAAAGAGTTTAATCCTTCTCAATAAATATGCTTCTTGATATTCGAACTTATATTCTTCTCTTTAAAAAGTAAGGAGGCTTACCACATCAACCAACAACTTATTAGTCCTACATATGTGTATTGCAGTTGAATCCGCTAAAGAATAGCTGAATAGGTTGGACTGCATATGATGGGTTAATATACAAAACCAAACTATTAATAACATATTAATGCTAAATAAATATAAAGAAAACAATTCTCAATATTCCACAACACAAGCCTGACACAGTACTTGCGCAGTATGAGACTCTAAGAATTAATCATATTGTTTCTAAATTAAATACAACTCAGGTCTCTAGTGGTATACATATATTGTACCCATAATTTACATGATATTGGCTTATAACTTGTCACATGTCAACCCAAATATACACCCCCAACTGAATGCTCCACCTCCTGAAAATAAGAAGGATGAGAAAAATCACATAAAAGAAAAGAGACTAGTGTAAGTGCTCGTTTGGAATGGTTTATTTTTGGGTAATAAGTGCTTATAAATCGTGATTCACGGTATATGAGGTAAGTATGTGAAAGGAGTTTTATTTCGGCTTGCGTAATAAAGACTTATTGTCCAAAAATAAGCCCAACCAAACACACACTAAAGCAAATAATAATACTCCTCTCTAGCCCTATTTATAGGACAGAGAGAGAGAGAGAGAGAAAATTTTTGTCCTACTTATAAGATAGATAGAGAAATTTTTCATATGAATATACAATTTTATCTTTTATTTATTATTGTATTGACCTTGTTCTTATGGGGTATAATGTATATTAAATAGGGGTAAAATTAAAAAGTTGTTGAATTTTAATTTAGAGCGGAGTTGATGAAATTTAAGGTTTTTATTAGATTGTGTAAAGGGTTAAGGAGCAAATTTACCAAAAAAAATTTTGTCCAAGGTGCGTCTAATACAAATATGTTTTAAAATGGGCAAAAATACCAATGAACAATTAAAAAAATGGGCATTTGGCACAAAAACTGTTAAATTCGTACTAACGCCGTTAGGAGTTTTCTTCTCTTATAATTGAATGGCGTTAGTACGGATTTAACGGTTTTTGTGTTGGATGCCTCTTTTTAATTGTTCATGGATATTTTTGGCCCTTCTAAAGCATATTTGTGTCAGACGTTCATCGGACAAAACTTCGTTGGTAAATTTGCTCCTTAACCCTTGTGTAAAACATACTGGAAGAGACATACAAATAGGACCAGAAGATTAGACACTAATATCAATTATTATGTCTGAATCAAGAACGCTAGTTCAAATAACTAGCAACAAAGGAGCGCTTTCGTGCACATAGCTATCTCTGTCCTAACTAGAATCTTGCTTCCGTATTGATAACCACTATACGGTTCTTCAGTACTCTATATAGCTTATAAAATCCTTCTATTACTAATATACTAACACCACATAATCTCTTATATAAACATATTATCTTGCTAAAAAACCAGTTGCAGTTTTATTTCAATATAGGACCAATGATTTTGTTTTATATCTGTACTACTGATAAGCAAGCAACTCCAAATGTACAATTATCCAACATGTACCAGCAGTTAAAACTTTATTTACTCAGTATATTTCAATGTGTCAGGAAAACCGAGATGCTAAACTTACTAAAGAAAAAATACATTAACATGTACTGGCACCAAAAACAAAAACTTATAAATTTAAGTATAGATGAGACTCATAACAAAAGTTTGGTAGATTTAAGAACTAGAAATAATAATGCCGTAGGAAATTAAGGATATAGATTATAGTGTGTCACCAAGATCATGGAGACTACTCCAAATTCGCTTAATCAAGGTAAAAGTGAAGAAATGTTAAGAATAGAAATTATTTCTGGACAAGACATATGGATCAATGAATTGAAGAGCTACTTGAAAATAAGTTTGACCAGAGGAAATTCTAGGGAAATGCGCTGTATTATTGAAAAGATATACAGTATTACTGAAGTTCATTATCTTGTTAATAATGCAATGAGATTTTTACCATTACAACTCAACAAATGGATACAGAGGGGGGGAAACTAGAGCTAAATCTCAAAGTTAAAAAATAAGTATTGAAGTCATCTAACAACAACAATAATAATGTTTTGGGGAAATCTAGAGCTTCTAGCAGACATTTCAAGTTTTTTTCATAATCATATCACCTTTCAGCTAGAAAGAAACTGTTCCTAAAAATTGTGAAACCCTTGGCAAAAAGTAATGTGTAGTTAACTTTCTTGAAAACGGGTCCTACCTGAGCCGGTGGTAAGGATGAGACCCAGTCTGACACATGTGTAGGAAGAAGCCCCAAAGTGTTAAGCTGCAAGAGAGGATATTCAGATGCAACTTATGAACTACTACAAAGATGTCATTGCACATTCACACTTTGACGTTATGATTCTGTGTAAGGACATAGAAACCATAAAGTGATAATAATTGGTGATGAACAAGATGACCGACCAAACATCATGTTACCTAGCATCAAAACAAAAAAAATCATGTTACCTTCCAAATACCTAATGCCAAGCCCCCCAAATTGAGGGCTATGTAGAGCAGCTTAGGCCCAAGAAGCTCCACCTTCTTGTCTTTGTAAGGTTCAAAAACTGCATTATTTCAGAGCGAAAAGTATCATCGCGAGAACATGCTATAGTCCTCCAGTAGAAATTATGCAACATTAAAGCAAGAATTATAAGAAGCTCACATATTACTAAACAAAAAATTCAAAATAAATTACAAAGCAACAGATGATAAAATCTAACATAGAAAAATAGAAAAGTAATTATCTCAGTGGAAACAAATGCTGTGACAACACCTGTCTTGCCACAGATAGTCCAAGAAGTAGCAAGAAAAAAAAATCAGAAACATGTAAGAATGGAGAAGATCATAAGTTACTTAGGTACTAAGCCATCAGTACCATATCACCACAATTAATAATAATCAAAAGCCAGAAAAGGAGGATCGGTCACTAAAATCTTTCATATAAAAATTAGCATGGTTTCAAAGTTGAATAAATAAAGAATTTATAACCATAACTAGACTCCCAAGCTGTAGAGACTTCAACTTTTATGGAGTTTAGCAATAATGATATTGGCAGCATGATAATAACAATCTTACCTTTTCCAACCCCTTGTAATGCGCTTATCGGTTGCCAAAGTGCTGAAAAAGTGATACCGATGCTAAACAAGTGAACAGTACTTCCAGCCATCCACATCATGAAGCCCATCATCAGCAAGTTTTTGAAAGGGGCCTGTGCCGCTTCCCAAGCTTTCTGTTTGTGGCATATAGAAGCTTTGCATGTTATGAGACTGTTGATCCATTAGATAGGAATGAAAATATAAACACAACAGATGAATATGCATGATGATGCTTTTGGCACAAAACGACAGGGAATTAGTATGAACATCTCAAATCATACAAATCATTCACTCTCACCTATTTCAATCACCCACTTCCTCCATCAGTTCAAGTCCTTTATAATCTTAAACAGAACAGATCATTCTTATGATACCACTGTAGTATGTGACACAGTGTACATGGCATAAGATGTAGAGTAAAACCCATAGAATATGCAATACCATAGAGTTGTCCATCTATAACATTAGCAAACCCAAACCTTGGATGACAGATGCTGAAGGCAATTCAATATTTCGCAGATGCAGCCATATTCAATTTTATAACATTGGTAAGTTCCTTTCTTGGCACTATTCTCACATGTCACCAAAATGAAAGGAAAATAACCTTCCTTCTAAAATAAACACGAATCAATTTTCTCCTATATTAGTAGTCCAACCCTAAAAAAACAAATAATTTTCAATAAAGAAACAGAAGGCACATATATTGCCCAAAAATATATACAGTAACTATGTCTTTGGCAGTCTAGCCACAAAGGGGAAAAGGGGCGCGGGGGGGGGGGGGGGGGGGAGTCCATGGCAGTGAAACACAGTGAATTACTGGCCCTCAAATAAGCTATTACTAGTTAATTCATGTGTGTGATTCCTTAAAAGTATATAGTATCCGAACAATATCCTAACCAAGATATAGAATTTAGGGAAAAATTGGCACAAAAAATAAGAGGGATTCAATTCACTATGAAACGAAAGCGACGATATCTACGAAGGTGAAAATAATCACAACATAAATTTACCTGGGCTTTCCAGTTAGATTCTGCATCCTTCTTTTGGCGAGTCACAGACGAATCTTCCTACAAAAGATACAACTTAAGAAGCAGGAGAAGAAGGAAGGAAGGAAGGACAATCGAATTGAATACAGCATAGGAGGAAAAGGAATACAGAGTGAGGAAAGGATGTGTAGAACCTGATCGTGGGAAGGGCGAGAGAAACCAGGAGGATCAAGATTGTCCCGAAAGGAATGAGAAGTTGAATGGTAGGTGAAATCAACGGCCCATCTTCGTCCCGGCCCTCCCATCACGCCCTTTCCCTTCTCCATGTGTGCTGCTTCTTGCTCAGTTGCTCTCACTCGCAACTTGTTAAGTGACTGAAAGTTGCAGGGATCGCTGTGAGATCAGAGAACAAATACTTATTTAATTAAGGGTCAAGGGCTGACGGCCGGAAATTTTCACGGACACAGGTAATTTTGCGGCGAGAAGTTTATAAAATGGAGTAATCTTGCCGTGACATCAAATATGTTCAGTGAGATGCCTATATATCATCCTCGTTATTTTCATGAAATGTGCAAATTTGCTACAGAAATTCTAAATATAACTTCAAGAAAAGATGGAGTAGATGACACATGAATTTCCGACGTAAATGTATATTTTAATGAAAATGAAGTGGATAATATGTGAATTGTCAGCTTATCATATTTAGTTAACTATCAACACCCGTTTCCATTTCAATATACACAGAGTAATAGAGTTCAAGTTCCATAGGCATACAGAAAAGTATATATATACTGATAAAATTATTTGTTTACAGTCCCAAGTCAAGATACAAAAGGCGACAATATTTACAATATAAACTATTTATAACCACGAGTTTTAACTTCGCCTTGAGACACGTGCCAGTCACTTTCCTTTATCTACGTCTTTGCCTTTTGATCTACTAGCACCTGCTGAGATATTTAGTTTAGAAAAAAGGGGTGAGATTCCGAAGAATCCCGGTAAAAACATACTATCGACATATAAAATGTGAAAATTAAATATGAAATGCACCATATTAAGTAAAATGAAAGTTCGATTCGATTCATATGTGTACACACGTTTCAGGGCCAAACATCGAGTTAGAACCCCTACATGTACCTCAGCCGAGTCACCGACCACAGCTAGGATTTTCGATATACCTTGGCTGGGCACCGAACCACAATTAGTTATTGTGCCTCTAGCAAGCATTCATATCACAAAATACAGTAACACATAACATACAATAGTCACATAGTATATAAGAGATAGTAGTCCCTACCTCAACCCTTTTTAACCTCGAGATGCTCGCCTAGTGGAACGTGCCAACTCCAAGCTCCTAACTCAGTCATAAAATACCAAATGTACAAGAAATAGGTTATGACCTATCCATATATCATTTTAGACACTTTCATAGTGTTTATTGTAGTTATATTAGCCTATGGTGAAAATTTACCAAAATACACACCAAAATAAAGCCCATGATTCAAGGATCAACATTTAAGAATGATGTTTGAGCAAAGAAGATCGTTTACTTACCCAAAGATCAATCTTTTCTTCCTTCCTTTGGCCACAAAACTGACGAGAGAGAGAGAGAGCACGAGAGAGAGAGATGGGATGAAGAGATGGAGTGAGAGAGAGGAAAAGTGGACCTTTGTCCTCTTGTGTCTTCATCCGATGGCCACCACAGTGCCACATGTCAGCATCTCCTTCATTCCCTCAATAAGCTCACACAAGCTAGGCACACTGGATCCCGACCCACGGTCAAGGAATCACAACCCTTGATCTTAAATACCATATATATGCAATAATATTTCCAATTTCCACTAATTATGATATAAATTAATATTGTCATAATATACATGATAATCCCAAATAAACCCATAATTATCCATAATAATCATGATTATTCCTTAATCAAAAATTGGGATATTACAATTCTCCCTCCGTTCAACAAATTTCGCCCTCGAAGTTTGTTACACATCATGGGGCATAAACTCAGGAAATCTTTTCCTCAAGTCCGCTTCCGCCTCCCAAGTGGCTTCCCTTGGAGACATTCCCTTCCAGACCACCTTCACGAACGGTAAGCTTCGATGCCTGAGCCTCCGCTCTTCTCGATCAATGATACGCTCTGGCTCTACCGCATAAGTGAAGTTATCTTGTAATTCTACTTCTTCATACTCAATGATATGCTCAGGGTCTGGTTGGTACTTCTTGAGCTGCGAGACATGAAACACGTCATGCAATCGACTCAAACTCGGGGGTAGTGCTATCCGGTACGCCACCGGCCCAATCCTTGCCAGAATCTCAAATGGACCAATGTATCTCGGACTCAGCTTCTTCCGCTTGATTGCTCTCCCGATGCCTGTGACCGGAGACACTCTCAAGAAAACATGATCCCCCACTTCAAACTCAAGAGGTCTTCTCCTCTTATCAGCATAGCTCTTCTGACGACTCTGTGCTGTAAGGAGCCTCTTCCTGATAACTCGGATTTGCTCAGCGGTTTGGTCAACAAGATCCGGCCCATACAACTTCCTCTCAGACAACTCTGACCAGCATAACGGTGACTAGCATTTCCTCCCATACAGTGCTTCATACGGAGCCATTTGAATGCTCGTATGGTAACTGTTGTTGTACGCAAACTCAGCCAATGGAAGATAGTAGTCCCACTTTCCTTTGAAGTCAAGGACACATGCTCTCAGCATATCTTCTAGAGTCTGGATAGTCCTCTCTGACTGTCCGTCTGTCTGAGGATGGTAGGCCGTGCTAAACCTCAACTGAGTACCCATAACTTCGTGCAGAGCCTTCCAGAATCTCGAAGTAAACCGAGGATCTCTATCGGAGATTATATTCTTCGGTGTACCATGGAGTCTCACAATCTCTTTGATATAAATCTCAGCCAGCCTATCCGGAGAATAGCTAGCATTGATAGGTATGAAGTGCGCAGACTTCGTGAGTCGATCAACAATCACCCAAATCACATCATAGTTCTTGATCTTGGGCAGACCCATCACTAGATCCATGGTCACACTCTCCCACTTCCATTCTGGAATTTCTGGACTCTGAAGCAAACCTGGCGGTCTCTGGTGTTCAATCTTAACCTTTTGACAGGTAAGACACCGTGCCACATACTTCGTCACATCACTCTTCAACCCTGGCCACCAATACATAGACTTCAAATTGTGATACATCTTGGTCATACCGGGGTGAAGAGTATATTGACTCTTATGAGCCTCATCAAGAATTCTCAATCTCAACTCCGCCTTCAGTGGTACATATATCCTCTTCTGATAACGCACCAACCCACTAGGTGACAAGTCATAATCTCGAGTCTCCCCTCGCTCAATCGTAGCTCGAATCGACTGGGCTAGCTCATCATGCATTTGAGCTTCTTCAATCTCAGTCCTCAGGTCATTCTCCCCTTGGACCACACCATAACTAGCACACAGGATTTCCTTCGAGATATTCAAATCCCGAAAATCCTCTATCAGTTTCCATTCCTGGATCATCATTGTTGCCACTAGCACCGCCTTCCGACTCAAAGCATCCGCGACGACATTTGCCTTACCCGGATGGTATTTGATCTCCAGGTTATAATCTTTCAGCAACTCCATCCACCGACGTTGTCTCATGTTCAACTCTTTCTGATCATACAGATATTTGAAACTTTTGTGGTCGCAGTACAGTTCCACTGTCACACCATACAGGTAATGACGCCAAATTTTCAATGCAAACACAATTGCCGCAAGCTCCAGATCATGAGTGGGGTAGTTCATCTCATGCGGTTTCAGCTGTCGAGAGGCATAGGCCACCACACGTCCCTGCTGCATCAGGACACACCCTAACCCCTGCTTACTCGCATCACTGTACACGACGTAAGCCTCACTGGGATCAGGTATAATCAACACTGGTGCCGTAGTCAATCTCTCCTTCAGCTCAGTGAAACTCCGCTCACAACGTTCATCCCACAAAAACGGTTGATCCTTCCTCGTGAGCTTGGTCATCGGCAAGGCAATACGCGAGAAGTTCTGAATGAACCTCCGGTAATAACCAGCAAGACCCAGAAAGCTGCGAATCTCAGAAACAGTTTCTGGCCTTTTCCATTCAAGTACTGCTTCCACCTTACTGGGATCCACTGATACCCCGTCTCGAGAGATCACATGGCCAAGGAACTTCACTTCCGTAAGCCAAAACTCACATTTGCTCAGTTTGGCATAGAGTTGCTTTTCTCGCAAAATTCTCAACACAATTCTCAGGTGTTGCTCATGATCCTCCCTACTCCTGGAATAGATCAAGATGTCGTCGATAAATACAACCACAAACTGGTCAAGATACTGTCGGAAGATGCGATTCATATAATCCATGAATACTGCCGGTGCATTCGTCAAACCGAAGGGCATCACAAGGAACTCATAGTGCCCATATCTCGTTCTGAAAGCAGTCTTCGGAATGTCCGCCGCCTTCACACGTAATTGATGATATCCCGACCTTAGATCAATTTTGGAGAATACACACGAGCCAGCCAATTGATCTAACAGGTCATCAATTCTTGGGAGAGGGTACTTGTTCTTAACAGTTACCTTGTTAAGTTCTCTGTAATCGAAGCAAAGCCTCAAGCTTCCATCTTTCTTTTTCACAAATAACACCGGGGCTCCCCACGGCGATACGCTGGGTCGGATGATTACTTTCTCAAGCAATTCTTCAATTTGCTTTTTCAACTCTGCCATTTCATTCGGGGCCATACGATATGGGGCTTTCGATATCGAACCAGCTCCAGGCATAATTTCAATTGGAAATTCTACTTCCCTTTCTGGAGGCAATCCGCTAAGATCGTCTGGAAATACCTCAGGGAATTCATTCACAACAGGTATACTCTCTAGAGCTTCACCTGACTCTACCTGAACGGAGAAAAACACCATATACCCTTGGCATCCTTTTTCAAGATATCTCTCTGCTTTAGCCGTTGAAAGTAAGTTCAAACTGGCATTTACATTGTTTTCTTGCCGTACATCACGGAAGGTTATCCTCTTATTACCACAATCAAGCAGTACATCATTTGCTCTTAACCAATCAAAACCCAAAATGACTTCTAATTGTTGGAGTGGCAAACAGATCAAATCAACTGTAGACTCCCGACCCTCTACAACTATTACACAATTTAAGCAGGCTTCGGCCGTTATAGCCTTAACACCCATCGGCGTCGACACAACCAAATCAAATGGCAGTCTATGCACATGCAATCCCAGGTGCTTTACACAATCATAAGCTATAAAAGAGTGACTTGCACCCGAATCAAACAAAGTATCTAACTCATTACCACCGAGAAGAATTTTACCTTGGATCAACTCAGGCGACTTCCGAGCTTCCTCATGCGTCATGGCGAACACTCGACCCTGATTCCTGGGCCTTTGCTCTGCCGTCTGTCATGGGCACTTAAAAGATACATGACCCACTTGCTTGCAGTTGAAGCAAATCATCTCCCCAGCACAAGTTTTTCCCGGATGGTACTTTCTGCACTGGTTGCACACCGGTCCCGCTGGAGGTCTCTGGTCATTACGACCCCCAGATTGATAGGGCTTCTTGTTACCACCCCCATATGAGGATCCTTGCCCCTTCCGCTTCTAGGAAGTGTTAGCCTTACTAGGATCACTGCGACTGTCTTTACCCTTAGTTGGGTACTAATCCCTCATATTGTTCTCAACAATCCTACACTGCTCCACCGCCTTGTTGAAGTCAGTAAATAGGTGAGAGGCTAATCTCTTCTTCAGTTCACGCCTCAAGCCCCTGATAAGCATATCAGAGCTCCACTCCTCATCATCCTTTTCCCGGAGATGCGTAGAATACCGAGATAGTCGGACAAAACGGGAAAGATACTCGTCAAAACTCTCTGTATCTCCCTGCCTGATAGCCAAGAACTCAGACTCTTTCTCCAACCTCACCGACTTGGGGAAGTATTTCTCATTAAACTTCTCTTGGAACAACTCCCAAGTCAATGGCACATTCCAGCTTCGAAGTGTCATGGCGATATTCCGCCACCACCGGTCGGCATCCCCTTCTAGCTTATACACGGCTAGTTTCGCCTTAACCTCCGTAGAACACTCGAGGACCTCAAAGATCTTCTCTAGACGAGTCAACCAGTCCTCAGCAACTTGGGGCTCAAACCTCCCTCTGAACACTGGAGGTAGATGCTTGCAAAATTCAGAGACCCAGTATTGTAAGCCTCTTCCCTCATGAACCAGTGCCCCTTGTGACTCTTGGTTAGGCACCGTGTGAGGTAGGGATTCATGGGACCGATTGGACCCCTCAGCTGTCTCCTCATGATGAGTCTCTGCTTGAGTCTCCTCACGAGTCGACTGGGCCCTTTCTTCATTACGTTTGGCCCTTTCCTCCCGGAGCTCTTCTCTCAGCTCACGGATCATATCTCTTTGTTCCCGCACGAGATCCATCATCTCTTGCATTGGATCAGGAGGATTGTCATTCAACTCCTCCATATCTGGATCCCCTTGTCTGCCTCTAGGGCGAACCATGTTGTCCTTTACTCTACAATGATTCACCATATCAGTTTCAGAGCAAAGGTATACACATAATCCATAAGACTTAGATATATCTACAACTTAGCAGAGATATCCATGTGTATACACAACAAGTACTTAGCAATCATTACGCTAACCTAAACCCAAAGGATTAAGGTCAACTAAGGAGCTATCCTAGCAAATCCTCACCTTGCCAGGAACTACAGCTCTGATACCACAAATGTAACCCCCTTCCCACCTGAGGCCGAGATTAAGTTCTTAAACCCATAATTAAGTTGTAATTAGAGACCATAATTCAAGTTGGGACTTATCAAAGAAATCTTTTTCCCAAAAATTGGATTTGCAAAAACTTTTCTAAACTCAATTACAATGGTCTCCTATTCACATTTTAATACAATATGGCCTGAACAGGTAGATTCCATTTACAATTATCAGAGTGCAAATAAGTTCCCGACTCACTCGGGTTCCATTCATAATAAAAGGGATTTACACAAGGCACAAAGCCTACAATTCATACCCTTTTACTTGGGGATTACACAAAATCCACTATATACAATTCCAAAATATACAATGATAACCATAAACTCCAAAATATACTCCTAAACAGGAGCTCTAACTACTCTTCGTCGCTCGCTTGCCTTTCGATCCTTCAGCCCTGTCTAAAATGGTTAATTTTGGGAGAGTGAGATTCTAAGGAATCCCCGTAGTAACAAGACAATCATATAATGTACAATAGTAATGCATGTAATCAAATCACTATCCACACAAGCAACTACAACGGCAGTTACAACGGCAATGGTTAGTATGACACATGTCATCCCTGACGATTGCTCACGCTGAATTGCTCACATTGTATTGCATCACAACATCAACACAGTATAATTCACCACAGCTGGGATCCATATAAAGCATATCATATTCACAAGCCACATAGGCAAGATACACACACAGCCCACGGCTGGTTTTCACATACGCCGCCCCCACGGGTCGGATTCACAAAGATCCATGTCGATTACGACGGCAGTCCAACGGCCGACTAGAGATGACCACTGTCACTCCCTATACGGCTCACGCTGACCTGCTCGCGCCGTAATGGACCATGGCACACATTTCACAATTTCAATGATAAGATATGCATACCAAAACATCATACAAGATATGAGAGAAAAGTCACTACCTTGATCCTTCCGTGCGTGTCCTAACGCCGGTCTCTCCCGAGGAAGGCAAATGTCAAATCCTATGTTCACAATTAGGGACGAAGAGTTATTCTCTATTCCAAGACTTAATCCACTTTATAATACTTAATTGGTTATCATTATTGCTCTTTTAGAGTCCTTAAATACCCCTAACAAAACTCCTAAAAGGGTAGGAAGAACTATCCCAAAGATCCCCTTTTGGAAGCACAAAACTGAGATTTTACACCGTTTCACTCGAGCACAGATGACCATGCTCGAGAACAAGTACGGACATCACTCGAGCACAAATGCTCTCACTCGAGCATTGGTACGGACAGCACTCGAGCACAAAAGAAAGTGAGACCGCGAGTGAGCACCCGAGAGCACAAAGAAACCTTCAGGAACTGGCTCACTCGAGCACAAAATCCTCACTCGAGCACAAGGCCAAATGCCTCACTCGAGCACCCACGAGAGAAGTTCAGGAAGTGAGGACCCGAGAGCACACAAAGCTCTCCAAGCACAAGATCACTCGAGCACAGCCATATGTGCTCGAGCACACAACTCACACCCACGAGTGAGAAGGCACACTCGCGCACCTTACTCGCGAGTGACCACCCGAGAGCACCACCCCTCACCTGAGGCACAAGCTCACTCGAGCAAACACCCAGTGCTCGAGTGAGAAGGCTATGCTCGCGAGTGTCAGAGCACACTCTTGGCATCCACCCGCAAGTGAAGACCCGAAAACAAACCTTCACTCTGAACTCACACCATCACTCGAGCAGCCCCAAGCTCACTCGAGCATGTTCTTTCCTCACTCGAGCACAAAGCGATGTGCTCGAGCATTGCTCATAAAAACCCAGACAAACTCGAAGCACAAAAGGGAAAAACCACTCAGCACTCGAGCAGAGTTCATCCCTGCTCGGGTGATCTTCATCCCTCACTCGAGCAGACCCCTTCTGCTCGGGTGATGCTCATACTTCACTCGAGCACACCCCTGTCTGCTCGAGTGAATACCTCAGATAGCAGAAAACGCAGAAAACAGAGGCACTCTCCTTAACCTTTGCCCAATTGATTCCTATGGACACAAAACTTAACCCAAAGCCATTACCACACAGAAACACCCAACAAACTCAATGGAATACTCAAAATCATCAAAATCCTATTCCATTATCATGCTTTGGGTTTTGGGCAACAATTTCAACAAAACACCAATCTTAACCAAACTTCACATTTCATTTACCAATCAATCTATCTATCATAAACTCATTCCAAAACACCATTCTCATGCCAAAAACATACCAAATGAACAGTGGCATCCAATTTTCGGATTCAAGCCAAAATTTCCAGAATTTATAAACTACTTCAAATGGTATGAAACATAGATAGATAGATTGAGTTCCCTTACCTCTTTCACTTTTCCAAAGACACTCTTTGATTCACCACTTTCCAAATTTTCGTGTAGCACAAATCAGCACCAAATGGCCACACTATACACACCAAAATAAAGCCCATGATTCAAGGATCAACATTTAAGAATGATGTTTGAGCAAAGAAGATCGTTTACTTACCCAAAGATCAATCTTTTCTTCCTTCCTTTGGCCACAAAACTGACGAGAGAGAGAGAGAGCACGAGAGAGAGAGAGATGGGATGAAGAGATGGAGTGAGAGAGAGGAAAAGTGGACCTTTGTCCTCTTGTGTCTTCATCCGATGGCCACCACAGTGCCACATGTCAGCATCTCCTTCATTCCCTCAATAAGCTCACACAAGCTAAGCACACTGGATCCTGACCCACGGTCAAGGAATCACAACCCTTGATCTTAAATACCATATATATGCAATAATATTTCCAATTTCCACTAATTATGACATAAATTAATATTGTCATAATATACATGATAATCCCAAATAAACCCATAATTATCCATAATAATCATGATTATTCCTTAATCAAAAATTGGGATATTACAATATGATCCAACAATCAGTTATTGAAGCCTCTATAAATTGTTAGATCAATGCTTAGGAGAATAGAATTTCTAATTCAATGTTGGCGTATTTGATCTTTTGCAGCACTTATACAAAATTCTCCCAATAAAATTGGCTTTTAGTCAGAAGCTGTATACTTTTCATCTTAAATGTTTGAATATGCAACACTTATTCCTATTAATTTACCACAAAAGCACATATATGGATATTTAAAGAAAGTTATGATAAATTGTTGGGTAAGGACCTCTTCCTTCTTGTTTGTCTCTGAATGAAACAAATGGATTTAGGAGACTTATATTGCATAATTAGTCGATTATTATTTGACAGAGTTTTTCTAATATGAGGGGGAGAAATTGAATAGCTAGAAAAGACAACACACGAAATTCATTATTACTACTAAGGATAGATCCTTGAATATAGCACTATGAATAAGAAGTTCATCAGGCTTTGCATTCATGAAATATTTCAAAATATCTGCCAGATGCAAGTACTGACATAAATGAGAGAATTACTAAATCTCATATTCTAGTTGAAAATACTCCAATCAGTATAAATGAAAGCAAGGCATGCCCCAAGCATGAGAAACCATTTGGTTCCAAATATAAATATTTTGGATAAAGAGGAGCATGTAATTGAGATGATCATATTGATGAGGCAAGTACGCCAGAAGAGTGCTAATACATAACTAATTGCAAAAACTTCAAGAGATATTTAGGTACGTGAACATGCTAAGTGTCCTCATCCAAACCAAGGGATTAAATAATAATTGATTAAGGATTTAGCATATAAGCAATTAGCATAAAATAATATATACTTGTGCATTTACCTCATTCTTAAAACCTATATACTTAATATACAAGTCCAAAAGATACTTTCCAAATAGCTCCAAATATTATTTGCAATGTTTAGTATAAAAAAAAAATTTTATTAGTCAAAGGATTTATAATAAAATAATCTTAGTGTCATGGAAATTAAATATAAAGTGGCATAAAGATGCACAAGGAGCCTAATAGAGCCTTCAAGGCTCGCTCCATAGGTGCCTTCCTTGCTTCCTATTAGAATATTCACCTGAAAAATGTTAATATAATAGGATGAGATTCAACATCTCAGTAACTACTGAAAGTTTCTACCGTACACAAGTAAATTACATATAATGAAAAGAAGGAACCGATTACGTATATATTTGTATGTACCATAATCCTCATACAAGACAATTACAAATTTAATCATCATTATGTCAACATGTATTTTTATCACAACATATAATATACAATTATACAATATGCAAGATGCAGCCTTCCTTATATCACCATCCATCATTATATCGCTGACTGGAGCCATAGGCTAACATATAGTCCAACAGAAACCCATTCATTTGACTGGATTGTCCCAAGCTCATCAGTTCTTAAGATACACCCGGCCAAAGGTGCAGAGTTTAAGTCTGCACTATGGCTCCCCTCCTTAAAAGAACACAACTAAGGAGGTGTCACATGTCCCATAGCTCCAATGCAATCCCGGCTAAAGGAAAACATGGAAGAAGGGGCCCTGACAAGTGCCATCCACTGTGCACCGAGTGATGGCATACCACGTGGTAAAAGATCTCAGCATACAAATTCCTTTTTACTTCAGCCCATCACAAATGCAACCGCCATGATAGTAATAAATATAATATCATTAAAAGACAATGTATAATAAATTATGCTTCCATTCTTATCAAATATCATCATATATTCAAACATGCTAAAAAGGAAATAATAATCCAATAATACATCAATTATCATTAAATTATGAATTATTCAAGTAAAATGAGTTATAGAGAAATTTACTTGTAACACTACTTATTTGAGAATTAACAATACATACACATACACATATAATTCAATCCCTTTTCTTTTAAAAAATAGTCATTCACAATCATACACAATTCATAAGTATATGGAAGAATATTCAGAGTTACCTGTATTCCTAATTAATATCTATTAATATGTTTTCTCAAAATTACTCTAGAATTGCACTAAAATACTCTAAACACTTAAGACTAAGTCTTTGCGACTAATATCATACACACCCCTAAGTCTACACATATTCCACTATTTTATTTAAATACAGTATTATTTGAAAATATTTTATCTTTTTTTTATAGAAAGAAACAACTTTTACATATATAAGGTACATATATATACATGTATTTAAAGATATATTGTGACACAGGATGTAAAGAAGGGATTGGCCGGTTGTGTGGATCCCACATGCGTGTGTGTTTTGTTTAAAAAAACATGAATTTGTCATTCCTTGAGCAGCAACCCAAACAATAAAAATAATAATAAAAGAAAAATTGAAAAAGGAGAGAAGTAACTAGACTAGACCACAGTACACAGACATTTATGCTGATATCGATACGAGAGTTGTTGGGTTTATGTGGAAAATAAAATAAAACTATATAAAATAGTGCTATATATTTAGTATAATATAAAGCTATATAGATGTTCATACACCCATGCATTCTGTTGGTTTGAAAAGGTGGGTGGTGAAGAAATAATTAGAAAAATCAAATTCACACACCAACACAGCAAAAGATGAAAGAGAAGAAGAAGAAAAAGAGGAAAGGCTCAAGGAAAATATACACCTATAAAGATAGATAGATATATATATACATAGGAACAATAGGGAGAAGGGGGGAGTTGGTACAAAAATGGAGATGTACCCACGCACAGTAAAAAAAAAAAGATTGATAGGACAAGACATATCACAGTCTAAAATATTAAAGGATTGATGAAGCAGAGCAAGAAAAGAAAAACTTGAAAATACATTTTCTCAGTATATTGAAGGAACAGTAGTAGGACGGAGTAGATCAATAGACAAATGAAAGATAAAAAAAATGCACCTTAAAGTCTGTGTTGAGAGTCATGCGGCGCTAGAAGTGAGGAGTGGGGGTGGGAAGAAGGAGATCTTATATAAGGGTAGATCTAGGGTTTAACTCCTCTTATTAAAATAATATTTCTAAATAATAATAATAATAATAAAAATAATATTCAAAATGCTGGAAGCATTTTTTTTATATTATTTATTCCAATGGTAATATATATCCCCACACACATGCCCATAAACTTAAAATATTTATTTTAAGGAGGTATTTCATTTATATATATATATATATATATATTTATATATATATATTTAATACATGTTTAGACCTTGATATTTTTTTATTAATTATTTTAACCCTTTGATTAAATAAAATCTAAACAACTAACTTCTAAGTGCTAAAAAAATAAGGATGTTACACCAAGGTATTAAAACTCGGACCAAGCATTGAACCGATCGGGATACTAAGTTAAGGGTCAGTGGGTCAGACCGGGGCTAAACCAGAGCTAAATCGGGACCAAATCGGTGAGAAATTGAAAATTTTAGACTTACAGTATGAGATTCTAAAGAAAAAATTTAATTTTTTTTTAAAAATATGAACCCAAACCGGACCAGGAAATTGGCCGGTTTGCCGGTTTCCGGGCCGAACCAGCCGGTCCGATCCAGGTTCAAGAACCTGGTGTTAGACCCTATATGGCGTCTTGTTGGGCTAAGGAGAAGGGAAGGAAAAGTAGTCCAAAGCTAATGAGAAGGTTTATGATTTAATTAGTTAGAGATAAGCCCAAGTGCAAGCTTATGTCATAAACCAAATAAACTAATATTTATTAAAGAAAAATAATGAAGATATTCTAAGCCTTGTCTTCATCTTTTCTCTTCTCATTTCACGCCTAAATCACAAAAATAGAGAGATAGAGGAGAGCTTGAAGACTTAGAAAAGAGAGCTTAAGGAAGGCAAAAATCCAAGATAAGTCTTATGATTCTAAGAGTTTATGCCTTCTAGCTTGTGTAGGTCCTCTCCTAAGCTCTTTTCTCATCATGAATATCGTGTAGCAAACAAAATCTCAAGGGTGAAGAGAGAGAAAGTGACATCCTAGAGAGAGGAAGCTTGAGAAATCAAAAGTAACTTCAAGAACCTCAATCCTTTTGGTGTTATGGTGTTGTTGTTGTGGTTCTTGACTCGATTTGTGGTTGGTTGGTGATTTTGTAAACTTGGGATGTTGAAACCCTAAAGGGTTATGCTGCCCAAATTTTCTCAAATCATTTCAAATAAGTGTTTAAGAGGTTCAATAAGGGATTAGGGGTAAAAAGGAAGGAGCTTTAAGAGTTAGATCACAAAAATCACATTTTCCCTTTTTTTAAATGTAAGTTTTGGCCAGCTCAAGAAATAGGAGAAAGAGCTGGAATTTTACTAATCTAATGGTTCCATTGTATTCAGGAGGGAAAATTGTGTAGGGTTAATGTTGGTCATGTAGTGAGAAAAGCCCTACAAAGTAAAATGATGAAAATACCCCTAAAACCCTAAGTAGGGGCTGTCAAAAGCAAAACTGTCATTTGACAGTGATTTTGAGAGAATCGAGGTCAAACATGGATTCTACACTCAAAACTGTGTAGGAATAGCCTAGACCAAAATTTTTGAAAAAGTACAGTCGGATTGGGTAAAAAGGGACTTAGACCGGATCCCTAGGGGTATTTTGGTAATTTTGTAGTTTTAGACTAATACAATCAACAAAATTAATTTATGTGCAAGTCCAACTTTAACTTTTCAAACTTTGCTTTATTTGACCAAGAATATTCCAAATATATATTTACCCTTTATTTTCCGTAATTAACTGAAATTACTTCAATTAATTGAAAAAAGTAATTAAGCTTGTGCTTTATTGGCAAATTACAATTTTACTACTACATTCTTGGATTTAATTGAAGCTTATTCCTTTTCTTATTTGTTTGGCCGAAATTATGACTAATAATGGGCCAAATATTGTACCCTTGTATTTTTCTACTTTGGGCTTTGATAATGGGCTTTTTGGAACACCCAAAAGTTTATTTCATAACTTGTTCAAACCCAATTCTCATGAAAATGGAAATTTGCTAGCTTCTTAAATTCCAAGTTCATTAATATTCACCCTTCCACTTCATTAAATGCCACAAATAATTATAAGGCATATTGGTAAATAAAATTTGGGATGTTACATATTTTACAATTATGTAGATTCATTCTTTATGTAACTCTTGGCATGTAATTTAAGGGTGTGTTTGGTTTGATGGGACGGGAGGGAGGGGAAGGGGCGGAAAATTACGATTTTGGACAGGAGAAACTTAAAATTTATCTTCTCATTCTTTTCAATTTTGAATTTTCGCTCAAAATTTACCCTCTTATCCCTTTTAAATATCTTCAACCACCCTAAGGGCTTGTGGCTTATAGATAATGTAAATACACCAAGTGATTGTAAGTCTTAAGATATCATCCCCATTTCTCCTCCTATTTTCTTTTGTCTTCTCCATCTCTCTCACCTTCAATCTCTTGTTTGTTTTTTCATTTTTCATTACACTGACGAATTATTTGCAAAAAAACTATTCATTGATATAAACTTCTTTAACAAGCAGCGAGGATAGTTTTTAAAAATAACACATATGGGGGACATATGACATATCTACTCCTTGATGCTTAAATCCGGCTCTTTATGTTTTAATCTCTCATTCAAAATCTCATTAATAAAGGGTAAAGTTGAAAATTTTTATTAATTTAAGAAAAATTTAATAAATTAATTGTTATCCCATGATTCATATGAATTAACTGATGGTCACATTAAAAGTACCGTATAATAGGAATTAGAGGGAGTGGTGGCTCCGCAAAAGTTTGTTGAAGGATTTATGACGATTTTAAATGTAAGACTCTAATTTATTTTATTTCTCAAATTAATTAAAAAAAAATTCAATACAAATGATTAAATAACATAGTTTAAGAAAATTAACACACATTTCTTATAAATAACTAATTTGACTTAATATTTATAAATTTGGCCCCCAAAAAAACTTTGTCCAAACTCCTGGAATGCTATTAAATGAAACTCATCTCTAGTACGTTCATTGTATTCTTTAAACGTTGCCAATTCGAATCTTGAGATCCCACTATCCATTTTAAACTCTCCTGACATGAAAAGGTGATGCTGCTGGACTATATAACGTCACCCAATCTTTTAATCAGGTTGGCTTGGGTTTTAATGATTTTTAGAGATTTCTTTGGAAAATTCATCTTCCATTTAGACCGCTTCTCTTCGTATTGGACACTTCTCAACAATGCCTTACCTTATGATATTCTGAGGAGCCATCACCTAAACACCTCTTGGCAATATTTATTTGGTTGTAATGCTGAGGAATCTCTGAAACATTTGTTAATCTCTGGTCCCCATAGTCCTTTTGATTTGGTTGCTTACTCATCGGGATTCAATAGATGAATTTACAGGACTTCAAGTAGTGGTTAAAGCAGACTTTGCTCCACCTTCACATGGATATAGCTTTTCAAGATCCATCACCTGCCTGTAGCATTCATTGCTCCAATTCACTCTTTGCCTCGTCAATTTCTCTAAATACAAATGGATGTGATATTCTCCTTTACAAGTACAAGAGGCTGAGACACCACTATTAACATGGTATCTGTAGGAAAAAATATTAACTAAAAGGGAGATTAGGTGTACCTGGACGAATCCATGTTCGGATCCGGGTCAAGGCTTCAATACTCCATACTTGTGTCCACACAATTATTAGACTACTAGAGCCTAATTGTGATTTGCACAACAGATCACCAGAACTAGAAAGATGGTAGGAGAGAAGGGAATTGCCAAAAAACTCAATGGCGGGCTGAATTGCAATTGAGGAGGCACACCCTATTTATAATGGATTATGGAGGCCACTAATTAGGAAACGTGTGTACTCCTTCTTGTCCTCCAAGACAGCAATTAATTGTCTCTCAATTAATTCCCTAATTATGGTGATTTGTTCCTCTTTTAACAAATCTATAATTATTGCTTAAATATTCCCAAATCTGCATTTTATGCTGATTTTATTCTTATTTGATTAGGCTACTTATTTCCTAATCAAATAGTCCAGCTCATCAAGAACGGACTTGGACCCAAAGTCCAACAGTATCACTTGCTACAATGGTTCCCCATAAAAGTAATTTTTATGGAAGAATCAAGTTAAGGTATGTCCCTCTTTTCTATACGAGTGTTTAAGAGTCTCACTGTACTGGATATAACAATCTAAGCCAATACAAGGTGATCTAAAGCCATCTCCACCGTGTCCAAAAGGCTTTCAATCATTTTCTTGCTGCATCTTTAGCTTGACGTGGAATCTTCTCTTTAATTCATGCAATTTCATTTATTCATGTCAATGTTGTTACTCCATATGCTTTACTTAGCTGTATTAGCAGTATTTCTTTGTAAACATCTTGTTTTCTAACATCATTTTGTCTTGTTAAAAAAAGTCAAGTGTAAACTTTGACCAAATCAAAAGTGCAAACAATCGATGCAAGAACCCTAACAGTTTATGACAGCAAATTTGATAAACAAATGTGAACATGTTTGATGCCACAGTTCATCATGTGACCCATGAACCTTACTAAGACTTAAAAAATCCTAAAAATGTCTTCTTAGTTCTTACCTCCTAGTGCCTATGACCAAGTCCCCTCCAATCCCTATATCAGAACTACAATTTCTCTCACTCAACCCCACAACTCATCTTATAGAATCATCCTATCCTCATCCACGCCGTCCATGGCGTCACCGGCGACCGCAGCCGTCATCACCGTCTTTGCCCTCTTCACCTCCGCCACCGCAGCTGCAACCGTTTACACCAACCATACCGTCGGCGCCACCAATGGCTGGTTCTTCAACGCCACCACCAACACTTCCGCAGCTAACTACTCTGATTGGGCTGCCAAGCAAACCTTCAACCTCGGCGATTATCTCAGTAGGCTCAAATCTCAATTCCTTCATTTTTCAGTGTGAACATTTTTCAGTCTTTGTCGTTTTATCCGGTAAAATGCTCTGTTTGGTTGTATTGAAAATGGAGGTAAATGATACCATAACACGAAATAGTTACCAGCTTTACTCGTTCTTAACTGAAAAATTTTCAAACCAGATGAAATATTTGTGGGTAGATGTACACTAAATTCAGCTTTCGATTTCTCTGAGACTAAACAGAACAGTTTCATTTTCCTTTTCCATTTCTAATTTTCTCGTTATATATATTTTTTCTTTTCTGATCCTCTCAGTCTTCAACACAAATTCCAATCAGACTGTGATTCAGACTTACAACTTGACAACGTACCAGAATTGCTCCGCCGACGAGTCCGACAATGGCACCTTCGTGTACAACAGCGGCAATCCTCCTTTTGGCGAGGCCTTGACCATAGCTGTACCGTTGACTTTAGAGGGTCCCAATTACTATTTCTCCGACGCCGGCGACGGCGTCCAATGCCAACACGGAATGGCCTTCGAAATCAATGTCAAGCACGGCCTCGGTTTGCCTCCGAGTCTCAACCAGCCGCCGCCGCCGCCGTATATTGAACCTCCGGGTCCCGATACGGCAGATTCGCCGCCGGTTACGGTGGCGCAGCCTTCAAGCAACGCGTTCACTGCCCGAGCTAACGTGCGCCAGGTGCTTTATTGTCTTTGCGCTTCACTGCTATATTTCCGATTCCATTGACCGAGATGATAGGGGCAAAAGCGGTATTATGGTTTGTTGTTCTGGGTGACTTGGAAAAATAAAAATTAAATAAACATTTTACAATGAAAAACCACTATTTATTTGATGGGTTAGCGAGTTCCTGGCTACTTGAAGTTGGCATGTCTTTGGACCCATTGATATTTATGAAGGTCCAATATTCAACAAAGTGGGCCTATGATATTTTTTATCATAAAGCTCAAAATTAGTTGTATTACTCACAAATCACAATTCATGAAAAATATGACTTTTATATAGCCTCTGACTTTTAATTTATGAAATATATATATGTTCAGGTAAAAAGATATCTATATATATTGATAATTTGATATGGAAATGATTTTTTATATAGCCTCTGATAATTTTAGTTTGTTTAACAATGGAATAGACAAGTTCATTCTTGATCAATATAAATTAGAAAAGTTCAAGGAGTCACATGATTCACAATGCAAATTAGTTGTATTGATGTTGGTAATTTATAAACGATGTCTATTATAGCTTGTTGCTAATTGATAAAAATGATTTTGTATGAAAGTGAATATTCAAATTTTGAATCATGTTGCTGATAATTTTAATAAATATATAAACTATTTTATGATCTAAAAAACAAGGATACAATCCTGTCAAAAAAATGAAACAATAACGCAACAATTTTCAAAATTTTAAGACATGAGTACACATATTTTTATATTTTAATATCTTAGGATGTGAGTATGAGTACACATTTTTTTGCCAGCAGGACACACACACACAATATATATATTTTAAATACACGATATGCATTTATTTCATTTATCGATCAAGTCCCTCTCTCCCATCAAACGCATACTTCCATATGGCTTTGAGATTTGACTTATATTTGATGGAAGAATCGAATATTCTTTTCTTTTGGCAACAAAACGTGATTTAAAATTTTCAACCAATTATTTTTTCTATTTTTTACTTTTTGAAAAACTAAAAGTTAAGAGATGGGATAATAAAAATGTAACTGCATTTTTGGAGCCTACATCTTGTCGTCTTTTTTTCTTTTATCTCTCTTTACATGCACTGTATAAGTTTATTGATGTCAATTCATGATGAAAAGATTTGGTTTGCATGACACCTTACTATAAGGTCACTAATCTAAATTGTTTAGCCATTTAAGAAATAAGAATCACATGCTACTGTTAGAATTGCAAAAAGAAAAACTTTTAAAAAACATAATTAATTCAAATTAGTTTCAAAATGGGCGATTGAAAGCCCTATTTATGGCTCTTGAAAAGTTTTAAAAAACCTTGCCTCATTTAGTTCCAAACCCAAGCTTCTCAAAACTATGGCCTATTTGGAATCACGTTTCCCCACCTAAACCACGCATCTAGAGCTAAAAAAAGCCACTTTTGGCTTGTAAATGATGTTTGGGAAGGCGTCGGTGACATCTTGCTTTTTTCATAAAAGCCGCGTTAACTCTGAAACTTAAATTTGTGGCTTTTATGGTTGATATATCATAGTGAAGTTAAAAATGGTTGAGAGCCCCACATTATGTTATTCTATCACCCCATCATGTCCCCACCATCTTTCGTCTTATTTAGAGTCATGAATTCGATTAGTGTTAAAAAGCAAGAGACATATATTTACTTAAAGAAAAAGCATGAGACATATAATATTTTTTACATGAAACATATAATGTTAAATTTTAGGCTAGTAAAAAAAATATTTCCTAGCAAAAGATTTCGGTAAAAATTTATTTCTAATTTTAGTAATATAATATTATTTAGTTAAAAATAAATTAACTATTTGTGTTTTATGTAATTTTAATTTCAATTTTTCTGTTAAATTATCACAATATATACATAATTTATATGTATGTATTATTTAATAGGATTCATGCAACTTGTAATAATTTTCCATTTAAATTTGCTTTTCAAATAATCATTCTAAGAAGTTTCAATTTGAAAAAAAGATATTTCTACAACCATTAATCCAAACATAAATCACATTTACAATATGATTTTTATTATATCTCAAGTTTGCAAAAGTCATATTGGAAAAAAGTCATTTTTGTTACCGCTAATCCAAATATCCGCCTAGTTAGTGTCACCTCAGTTGAATTTTTCAGAAATTAACACTACTTTTAAAATTCATACTCCCTCCCTCCGATCCTTAAGATAAGACCTAGTTAACTTTTTTTTTTTGAAGAGATTAAGGAGTCTAAATAAATCAATTTAAAGTATTTATATTTATCATGTTTATACTAAATTAATTTGCTTGATTTATAAACTAATATATAATATAAAAATACACAACATATGATATGATTAAATAACTTATTTAGCTTTCTTAATCTCTCCAAAAAAATAACCAACTAGGTCTTATATTAAGGACCAGAGGTAATATCATTGAGTCAAACATCCAAAAATTATAAACTAAGACTAGATTTAAAGCTCAGGATGTATTAACCTGTAAAATTTCAGACCTTAACTCATAGATTTGGCTTGCTTTCAGCCATTCACAAAATGGAAGCACAAACATAATAATACAACTCATCATCCATCTCTACATAAGCATCCATGCCATTCTAACCATAGCACTTGCCTTCAGCTGCATCAGCTTCTCCTTACCTCCTTATGGGTGATATTTACATACCAAAATTCTCAAATTACATGCTTAACTTCATGGACAACATAACTAATAATATGACTGAAAACTAAACAATTTAACATCAACATTGCATAAATTATTTTAGTAAGAAAAATAGATTAACTGGAGACTTTGTGCAGTCTTAACCTTAGCTATTCTTCCACAAGCTTGCCCTTTCCCTTTAAAGAATTTATCCCACGGGTTGTATATGGAAGAAAGAAAGAGGTCGAATTTCAGTAATAAAAATGACAGTTCAATATATAAATACACTGTTAGAACTGAGCATGCAAAATAAACCACAAAGAACAATACCTCACAACTGAATGCACCAACTAATCTGAATAATGCACATGACCATGGCAAAAACTTGGGCAAGGAATTTACATGTTCTTATGCTAAACTACAGAAACTAATCCGACTGCATAGCTAATGTTTGGACGGGTGTGGGTTAAGTATATGAGTTTCCAGACCAATCTTCTATATTGTTCTGAGTTGATTAGAACACCATTCAGTTTGATCTCCAGATGACAACCTTCTTCCATAGGTGTTCCTTTAGGTTGTGCTCCTAACATACCTGTTTCATGTAGCAGACTAAAAGTATACTTTCACTGGGACATGTTGATGCCATTTTTGGATCTTGCCACTTCCATAGCCAAGAAATATCTCATTTGGCTGAGATCTTTCACTTGGAACTCATGAGACAGGTCCCTCTTAAGCCGAACAATGGAATTTTCATCACTCCCTGTAATGACTATGTCATCTACATAGATAATCAAAATGGTTATTTTCCCATTATCTCGTTTGATAAACAGTGTGTCATCTACTTGCCCCTGTGTATATCCCAGTTTCCTTATTGCCTTAGAGAATTGTCCGAACCATACCCTTAGAGATTGTTTTAGCCCATATAAAGACTTGTTAAGTTTGCAAACAGAGTTACTTGAAGCTAGAACTCTATTGGTAACCACCATGTATACTTCTTCCTCCAGGCCACTGTTTAGGAATGTGTTCTTGACATCTAACTGGTGTAGTGACCAATCTAAGTTTACTACAATCGACAACAATACTTGGATTGCATTGAATTTAGCCACCGGAGCAAATGTTTCCTGGTAATCGACCCTATAAGCTTGAGAATACCCTTTTGCTACTAGTCTTGCTTTGTATTTTATTGATACTTCCATTTGGATTGAACTTTGGGGTGAAGATCCACCTACCCCCTATTGGTTTCTTTCCTATGGGGCGAGCTATGATTTCCCAAGTTTTACTAGTGCCTTTAACTCTTCTTGTGCAGCTTGCTTCCAATGAGGTTCAACCATAGCTTCGCTCTATTTCGGATAGGGGAAAAAACCCAAGTATATATATATGTGAATCCAGCGAGGTATATATGTAGGAGCTGAGCATACAAGGCCAATATGCGGCCACGCAATGCCACTATCGCCTCGCACATTATTTTTTTAGAAAAAAATATGCAGCCTCCAAGGCAAAACAATTTAAAAAGAAAAGCCTTGGAAGGCACTTCACAAGCAAGCGCCTTCCAAGGTGTTTTAATTTTAAGAAAAAAAACTTAGTGAAGCATATATCCTACATTTGTGAAGAATATTCATAGCACAAACGAATTCCATAGTGTGGGTTTTATTAATTCATTTAGATTGAATAAAATGAATAGAAAGAACTTGTACATTCATCATGTCATGCCCATCAAAACTGCTCCATTTATTCTCCAAAACTTGCAATGCTCTGACATATACATATAGGTTCTATTTTCTTTCTTGAATTTACATATCTCCTTAAATAAGAAAATCACTAGACTAAGCTACATAGCATAGGTGCTAACTTGCAATGCTGTGACATAGACATAATAGGTTACAAGGCAACAACTTTTTTTCAAAAAAAAACAATACAGCCGTGGAAGGCGCTTGACAAGCAATTGCCTTCCAAGGTGCTTTGTTTAAACAAAATTAAACATTGGAAGCAAGCGCCTTCCAAAGTGGTTTTAATTAAAAAAAATTAAACCCTTGGAAGGCACTTTCCTAGCAAGGGCCTTCTAAGTCATAGTTTTTCTTAAAAAAAAGTCCAGCTATGGTGTTTACCTAAAAAGCGCCATAACTGTCACTATCATTTTTCTCCCGACGGAATTAAATGTCTTCTGTGGCGCTTGTGTAGGAAAGTACCGCACAAGATTAACACTAACTATGACACTTATAATAGGAAGCATGATAGCTTCTAAACATTTTTTTAACAAGTATCTATGGCGCTTCTTTACAAAAGTGCCATCAAAGGGGCACCACTAAATCCATCTTTTGTAGTAGCGATGTATATTTGCATATATCACAATCCTCATATAAAACGATTTCAAGTTAATCATAATTAAATAACCTCTATTCTTATTTATAACATGTAATATATAATTATGCAATATGTAATATGCAACTACCCTTATATCACCGTCCCTCCTTATACTGCTGACTAGAGCCATAGACTAACACATAGTCTAATAGAAACACATCCATTTAACTGGATTGTCCCAAACTCATTAGTGCTTAAGATGCACCCGGCCAAAGGTGTAGAGTTCAAGTTTGGACTATGGCTCCCCTTCTTAAAAGAACACAACTAAGGAAATGTCACATGTCCCACAGCTCCAATGCAATCCTGACCAAAGGAAAATATGGAAGAAGGGGCCCCGAAAAGTGTCATCCACTGTGCACTAAGTGATGGCATACCACATGGTAAGAGATCTCATCATACAATTCCTCCTTACTCTAACCCATCACAAATGCAATCTCCATGACACTTGTATTCAATCACCAATAAATATAATTATCATTAAAAGATAAAGTACAATAAATCATGCTTCTATTTGTATCAAGTATTATCACATATTCAAACATGCCTAAAAGGAAATAATAATCTAACAATACATTAAGTATAATTAAATTATTAACTATGTGAATAAAGTGAGTTATAATGAAATTTACTTGTAATATTACTTATCTGAAATTTACAATACATACACATACATATAATTCAGTCAATTTTTTTTATAAAAGATAATCATTCACAATCATACATAATTCACAAGTATATGTAAGAATATTCAGAGTTACTTGCTACTTCTTAACTCACAGGTAATCACACAAAGAGCTATTCCAAAGCTCTCAATGAGAGTGTATAAAGTCACAAACATAAATATCTATTAATATATATATTTTAAGCACTCTAGAGTTACTCTCATACTATTCTAAAGCCAAAATCTACCCTTCAAAAAAATTATATTCTATAAATATATACTCATAAGTTACGAAAGATTCACTCTTATATATGTATATATATATATATCATTATATAGATGCATAAAATCTAAAAGTGTGAAAACAACATAAAATGTGTATATTATTCTGAACCATTGAAATTAAGAGAAGCCACACACGCAAAAGAGACAAAAATTAGTTTGACTAGAAAATATTAGGGAACATTTTAATTACTCTAATAACAAGTCAAAACTTAAAAAAAAGGAATAGATTGGCATTAAATAAACTGATAGTGAAATGAATAAAAGAAAGAGGGGGATGGCATTTAATGGGCGAGAAACACGATTTTCATTTTTTTTAAATTACATGAGTCTGAATCGATGTTTTAAAAGCCGGATCGGATGTTGAACCGAAAATATTAGCGGGTCATGGTTCAAATGGTTGAAATGGTCGAACCATTTGGTCGAACCGGTGATGTAATAATTAAATTAAAATAATAGTATATATGTAATATGAGGTGGATATAAGTAAAAGTAAAAAATAAATTCATAATAAGTCTAATTATTAACATAATAACACCTTCATATGTAAGAGTTCTAAAAAAATAACACTATATAGCATTAGCAATATCATAATTTTTATACATTTTTTAAAATTAATATTATAAAATTTAAGATAAAAAATCATTAAATTAAATATGGAAGAAATTAATTTTAAGTATATAAATATGGTGGTGTTTTTATTTCTAAGAGGTAAAAGTAAGATGAATTGGCAAGAAATAATAATTCTTTTTATGTCCAGCTTAAGTAGTACACACAAAGTCACAAGACACAAGACACGATAAAGTTGAAAGCTTGAAACAAATCAATGCAATCTACTAATCTAGCAACTAGAATCTTTCATCTTTAAGTTTTTTAGTAATTTTTTATTTATTTTAATAGCTTTTCACCCTTCAGACTAGAGGATAATAGTGTCTCACTTGTATGTATTTGTGCTCACCCTTCGTACTATAGGACAATAGCTTTTCACCTTGCATTACTTTTTTGGTTTCTCGCCCCCTATGTGTTTCTTTTCTCTTTGCTTTTCAAAAACATCTCCTCCCTTCTCTGCAACTCGTGTTTTTGCTCTTGATAAAGACGGAGAAAACACAATATGTTGTTAAGCTCTCTCTTTCTCTTTGTGTCTCCTTTCTACATCTTCTCAAGGATTTGATCTCTCTTCTTCTTGATTTTTCTCTCTCCTTGCACTACGAGACACTCATTCATACATCATTTTTGTTTTTCAAACCCATTTCTTACCACAAACTTAGCCGTCCGGTTATTGCGTAGTCGTTTCGGTTGAAAAGCGGGTTTCAGCTAAAAAACGACTTATCTCCGGTCTAAAATAGCCGAACATGGAAAATGGCCCTTATGATATAAACGAGCTGTTGCTGACTCTGGGTGACGGTCCAGCCGACTGGACTGTTCGGTCCGGTTCGGCTTTAAAAAGCATGGTATGAATGTGAAGCGATTAACAATATAGATATGTATATATGTAAGTGTGAGTAGTACACACACAATTCGAATAAAAAAAATATTGTACATACGCACAGTGATTTGGTTAGGAGTTTGTGGGCTTATGAAAGAGAGATAAAATACATGTGTGTGTACCCACATGAAACGGAATGGAGAATATGGGTTAAAGGAAGTAAAGGAAAAAATATAAATCTCATACTCAACACACACAGAGTAGAAAGAGTTGGTTTAAGAATTATAAATAAAGTTCATATACAAGATGGAAGAAAAGATAATGAGAGAGAGTAAAATATGCAACTGTCAGGAAAAGATTAAGGGAAAAACAGAACATCGTGGGTGGTGAAGCATTGGAGATACACAACAATGGAGTAAGAAATGTGGGGTCATGAAGATACAAATAAATAATAAAATAAACAAAAAAAACCCACATACTCTTATGGTAAAGAAGAAATGGTATTCATGACAAGACAAGAGAAGATAAAATATTGAAGAAATGGAAAGAGAAAAACAAGGAATAAATAGTTGAAAAGACATAGTTAAGAACTTGGAAGCTATGCAATTATGCAAGTATGGAATTTGAAAAGGGAAGGAGAGAAGAAAATCAACATGTAGATTCGGTACCTACAGTTATGCACCGAGTAGGGGAAAATAGGGTATTCATACGAGAAAGAATTTAAGTTTGGGTTGGTTTTTGAATAAAGTAATATTTTTTAAAATAATAAAATAATAATGGGTATAAAATTCAGACAACACATTTTTTTTTAATGTTACTTTCTAATAATAGGATAAGTTTACACATACACGCATAGCTATATATTTAAAATAATTATTTTAAGGAGGTATTTCATTTTTTTATTTTATTTCATAGATTTTTTTTAGCTTTTACTTCTTTTTAAAGTATTAATTTATTCTAACATTTTGACTAAATACAACTCAAACTACAATTAACTCAAAGTGCTAAAATAAGGATGTTAAATAGTGAGAATGTGAGTGTGTAAGCCACTGTACATGTGCCGACCATTAATTTAAAGTCATCCCAAACATCCTCAAGCAAAGTGAGTAGGGAGAAGAGAAATAAGGATAGTGCGGGTGGAACAAACAAAAAGAAAGCAAAAGGCCTTACCTTAGCAAGAAAAGCTGATGCCACAACCTCTATTACATAATCATGTTGCACATGTGTTGATGTTGTTCCGAGTTCTTCTATTAGTGAAGGATGGCTGAGCTACTTACTATTGAAGCTCTTGCTAATAATCCTGCCTTGCATGCAAAATGTTGACAGCTAATGATCCTCAAACCTGCAAGGGAAAGCCTTAGGGCCTATTTGGTACAAGGAACATTATATGAGGGAAAGGAAAGGAAGGAAAGTGAATAGAAGGGAAGATTGTGAGGGAACTTTAAAAATTGGTCTGTTTGGTAGACATGGGAAGGAACCTAGGTTGAGGGAAGATGAGATGTTTGGTTGGAAGAAAAAGGAGTGGTTTAAATTGGAAGATTGTGTGAAAAACCTAAAATACCCCTGACTTCACCAGAAGTTCAAATTCAAACTTAATATTCCAGTTCAAACTTAACAGCCTAGATCAAACTTAACAACCCCAGTTCGAACTCGACCTCGACCTCATCTTCATTATTCATTGTCTTCCTCGTGGTACTGTTCATCGTTTTCCTTGTCAAGCTTTGAGATTAAAAGAACTCATCTTTGTGTTATGAGCGAAGGGGTTGGCAGACAAAGGCGATGCCTTTAATAGAGAAGATCAGAAACTTTGCTCCACCGGAGGTCAATCCTCGTCTTCTTTAAGCTATCA
Source organism: Inga leiocalycina (assembly GCA_963242795.1). Classification (NCBI taxonomy): domain Eukaryota; kingdom Viridiplantae; phylum Streptophyta; class Magnoliopsida; order Fabales; family Fabaceae; genus Inga; species Inga leiocalycina. The sequence continues at coordinate 48,793,585 of OY725324.1, forward strand.
AGTCCATAGTTCAAAACTCGGATTTGGAGCTTCGAATCACTGTCAAAACTCATGAATTGAGACCACTATCAGATTCAAACCAAAAATTACCTTCAGCTCGAATTTCTAGCCTTCAGCTCACAAATGCTCTGCCTTTCAGGGGCATTTTCGTCCCATGATTTCACTCTCCCGGGAACAACTTAAGATCTCACCATTTTTGGAAGGATCTAAAGATCCCATGTTTAAGGGAATATGGCAAGAGGCAGGAGCTGATCTTCCAATACTGTTGCAGCGCCAAACGTGTTTTGAACCAGGGAAGTGTGGCATCTTCCTTTCTCTCACCTTTAGTTTTGTGTACCAAATAGGTCCTTACCTGATGCAGAAAACAAAAGGTTGAATTGGCTCTAACATGCAGCAAATAACCCATTGCCTTACAAGGACATGTAATTGGAGAGTGCTAATAAAAATATGGTTTTAAGTAATCCAGCTAATCGAATAATGAGGCTACAAGTTTTTTTTTTGCTTATTTGAATATTTCATTATGTTTTGGTGAAATAATCTGCATTTATATTTCCAACTGTTACCATATGCTTCATTTTCTATTTTTTAAGTAATTAATGAAACAATATTTTGCTTGATATTTCTTTATTTTTTTTGCTTCTTATCTTATAGGCGCGTTAAAGAATATAGAGAATTGGAAGGGAGACTTAGAAAATAATTGGAGAGTGGATGATGTTTTAGATGATGCAATCAATGTGTGTGCATTGATTAGTGAGTATGCGTGGCTTATTTATGTAAGGAGGAATGCAGAACAAGTAAACAAACTGGTCATGCTTGGGTATAAGAATTATTGCGAGGTAATCCTACTCGAATCTATGAGAACTTTCAGATGGAAAAACATGTATTCCATCAATTGTGTCCTGATTTGATTGGATGTGGTCTACAAGCCACTAAAAAAATGAGGATTAAAGAAATGGTGGAAATGTTCTTATATGGGGTAGGGCATAGGGTAGGCAATAGGGTGCTATAAGAGAGATTTCAACACTCAAGAAAGACAGTTAGTAGACATTTTCATAATGTCTTGCTTGGTTGTTTGCAATTGTGCTTCAATTATATCGAGCCACAAGATCCTACATTTTGTGAGATCCCATCAAAAATTCAAAATGATCGACGATATTAGCCACTTTTCAAGAATACTATAGGAGCAATAGATGCAACTCATATCCCATGTGTGGTTAGCTTGTCAGAACAACCGAAATTTATTGGAAGAAAAAGATATCCAACGCAAAATGTAACACCCTAATTTTTATATTAAGATTTAATTACAATTAAGAAAGAATTAATCATGATAAATGAATTTATCATATAATTATCGAAATAAAGATTTTGATTTGAATTATGATTTATGATAGTAAAAGAAATTAGTGGAATAAAGATGTAGAAATAATAAAATTTTATTATTATTGTTATTTTTAAAATTATAAAAAAATAAATAATGGGAAGTAAAAAAAAGGAAAGAATTTGGAAGTAAAAAAAGTATATATAAAATAAAATAAAATAAAAAATACATAAAAAAGATTAAAGTAATATTATATATATGGTAGTTAACGGGCCATGTAGCCCCTTTAGCTGCCATATGGGTGAAGGGGTAGAATAAATACCCCAATCCATCCCCCTTTTTTATTGCAATTTAGAGAAGCAGAGAGCACACAGTCGCCATTTTCAGTCTCTCAGCCTGAGCTCAAACTTTGGAGATCAATAAGGTACTTAAAATCACTTACAATCATGAAACTCCCTTCATGAAAACTGTTCTAGATAATATTCTCTTTCGTATGATAGTAATTTTTTTCTAGTTAGAGAATATTTTAGGGATAGGGTTTTAGGCAAGTTTTCAGTTTTGTCAATATATAATAATAAGAATACAGAGAATAATTAATAGTTGATTTTAATATATAGGCATGCAGGGAAGTGCTAGGAGTGCTTTAAGTGCCATAAGTATGGGCACATTGCTCGTTTTTGCCCTGAGTTTCAATAGGCCCCGTAAAGAAAGCTTTTAAGAACCGATCAGTTAGATTAAACTTTCCAACCGGTCTGACCATCGGCCAGTCCTTGAGGTGGTCTGATTAGAGGGATTGGGCCTCTTTTGTGTGAGGGCTATTTTGGGCTGGCTTTTAGCCTCTTTTAGGCCTTTAAATGGGTTTAGGCCAGAACCCAGAATGGTTTATCAATAACTATCTAGCCCACAAAACCTGTCCAAACCCAAAAAAAAACGTGTAGAATTTTTTTAATGGATGCTATAATCTAGAAAAAAACAAAAAAAAAGAGTGATATCTACCACGACAACTAACCCCCAAGCCCCAACTTTGTGCCTTAGGTCCGATATCCACCGTCAAATATGAACTCGCCAGCTGCCCGTCGTCTTCCGTCGCATCGGTCATCGTCCTTTGTCGCCATTGCATCTTGGTGTTGCTGCTGTTGGTGGTTGTCCCTGAACCTGTTTGCATCATTGCATGAAAAACTTTGTGTAGCCATCGTCTTGCACCATTTACACTATCATCCTCCTCCATTTGTGCCATCGTCCTTCACCATGTGTGGCTGATTGTGTGATGCTGCGATTTTGGCCATCTCCATCACATCCAAACCCCCGAAACTCCTCCCTTACAGTGTCACCATTGAAGCTTCTATATGGTCTAATATGTCTCTTTGCTATATTCTTTTCAATGCTTTGTTTTTTTTTCAACTTAAGAAAGAATATATTGAAAGTATGAAACTGATGAAGTTTTGGCACCGCAAATTTTCTATTGTTACTAGTTTTTAGACATATTTGATATTGGCAAAGGGTAAGGTCTGATTTTTAGCTAAATTGGGTTATGGAGGTTCAAACATGAAGGGAGGGAAAGTAATATGAAGAGAGGTTCAAAACCTTTTCCTTTTTCCTATTCAGTTCCTGTTTTTTAATAATGACATCTTATTTTCCTCATATATGGTGTCATCATGTGCATTAAAATATTAACCATGTGACTGTTTGAACTTGTTCTCCTTGGCATTAACCAAATTTAAAGTAGATTGGTGCTTATATTTATATTTAGGATTAAAGGAAGCCATTTATTGTAATGACCCAATTTGAGATTAACATCTAATGACTTTGAAATTGATTATAATTAGTGTAATTAAACGCTTTTGGAGAAATGTGATGTGAATTTGATATAAATGTATATGGTGACGATTTAGTAACCATAGTGAAAACCAAGGGCAAAATGGTAAAATTGAAAATTTACCGACCAATTGGTCAATTACCAAAGAGGAAACTCATTGGTGATTAAAGATCAATGGTTGAGATTCATTGTCAATGGGTTGGAATTGTATGCTTTACATTTATGTGAGCTCATGGAGGAAGTGAGCAAGATTATGCCAAGTGGCATTTTGGGGACCAAAGGATCATGCTCATTGTCAACCACTCACTTTTATCTCTCTTCTCTCTCATATTCCATTTTTTAGTATAGGCCAAGAGAGAAAATTCTTCTTGCTTCATCATCTCATCATCTCTCTCTCTCCTCACTTCCATTTTTGGTGATTTCAAGAAGGAAAGAGAAAGAGAAATCTCGATTTTTGGTGAGTAATGGTTCTCATATGCTCAAACACTCTTCATTAATCTTGTTCATAGTGTTAAGAGCTTCATCTTGATGGTTTCAGAATTTTGAAAGGTGGTGATTTGGGTGTTGGAATAAATTTGAAAGTTGGAGAATCAGGGATTTGGCTTTAGCAAATTAAAGAGGTGAGCATTTGGATTATTTTGGTATATTTATTGTGATTTTTGGTCAAGTCTTGTAAATTTTGGAAGTTGCCCTGGTTTTATGTCAATTTTTGAATGCATGAATTCATTATGAATGATGTTGGAACTAGTTTATTATCAAGTTATTTGAGTGCTGGATATGGTTTTGGATTTTGGAAGTGAGTTGAATGAAATTGGGTATTGTGTGTGTTATAGAGACCCAAGAGTAAGATTGTGGTTAGGATGGGTTTTTGAGTGTTTTGAGGCTATCAATGGGTTCCTTATGGGATTTTAAGTGGGAATGAGCTTTGTGTTGAGTTTGGGAACCATTGGGATCAATTTTGGTAAATCTGGGAATTTATGTCAGTTGCTGCAATCTGGAAATCTGATAAGCATCACTTGAGTGAGAGGGGTCTCACTCGAGTACTGCAGTACAATCTCACTCAAGTACTGTAATACAATTTCCCTTTTTCCTTCTGCATTTTGTCTTGTTTTCTGATAAAAGCAAGAGTGCACTTCTTAATCCACGAGTGATATTGGTGATCACTTGAGTGAAGGTGTAAGTTCATGTTAAGGGTTGCTCTCGAGTTGTCACTCGCAGGGCAATTTTCAAGAGTGTATTCTGACACTCGCAAGTGTAGTCTTCTTACCCGAGTGCCAAGGGTTGTGCCCGAGTGATCTTCCTCCTCTAAAGTGTTTGTGATCTTGGGCAAACACTCTCTGTGTCTCACTCTTGGGGACTCGAGTACACTTCCAGTTCCAAAGTTTCTCATTGCTCTCGGGTTGTCACTTCCTGTGTTATACTTTTGGGGACTTGAGTGAATGTGGAGTCATCAGTCGAGTGCAAAACCTCATGCTCCAGTGTTGTGAGCACTTTCTGGCTATGGTTGTTGCTCACTGTTAAACACTCGCCAGTAAGAACCATTCTCACTCGAGTGCAAGTCTCTCATCACTCGAGTGAGGTTATCTTCACTCGAGTGAGTCAGCCAAAAATCAGTGTTCTGCTTTTGAAAATGGGTCTTCAGGGTAGTTTCCCCAACCCTTTTGGCATATGTGTAGGCCTCTAATTGCCACCTAAAGAGTTTGAATAATAACCAACCTAATGTATTATGGAAATATGTATTTGGAAAAGAGATTGATCGGTTGTCCCTAATTTGATTATAGGATTTGACATTTGTCAGACTCATGACCCACTGTGCCAAGGAACTTTAGGAAAAAACATGGTAGTGACTCTTTCTCTTATACTGTGTATAAATCATTGTCTGTATGTCTATCATGCATTGTGTTGTTGTTGCTGCTGCTTTGTGCCTTGTGATGCTGCTGCATAGTGTTTACTGTGAAACCAGCATAGTGATTACATCGAAAGCTGGCATAGTGTTTACTGCGAAAGCGGGCATAGTGATTACAGTAAAAGCTGTCGCATTTGTGATTACAGTCGTGAGTGCTGTCGTTTGTGGCATGAGCCATGAATCATTGTATTGCTGCTGAACATATTCTTACATGCTATGTGTTTACATACTGTATGAGTGATTTGTTACTACTGGGATTCTTTTGAATCTCATTCTTTCCTTTGACTAATCATCAGATAGGGTAAGTGGCTCCAAGGAGAAGCGGGCAACTAGGAGTGGTTAGGACCTTGTAGAGATGTTTTTCATTTTGGATTGTTGATTATCTATTTTAGTTTGAGATTACTGTATATATATGGAATGTGAATATTATTTTGGATATGTAATCCCTTATGTTGAGAAACTTTACACCCATTTTATATATATAGGTAACCAGGGGTTGTCGAGATTTTATTGGGCACTCTGATATTTATGAATGTGATTTAACTGCACAGGTAATTGTATTCGATATGAATGTGAGACCAGATTAATTAGATTTTTGAACTGCTTTTTTGGACATCCCATCTTGAAGATGAGGAATTATAAATGTTTTTGTCTTATTGGTCTCTATTTCACTTAAATTTCATAACCCAGATATAATTACGGTGAGGTGGTTACATTTATCTAGTTTTTTCATTTAGTACCAAGGTAGTGTCAATGATTACATATACTCTCACTCGGTGCTACATTTCGAACAGGTGATGTTGCGGCTGAGATTATTTCTCCACGCTAGCAAGCCTCTCGAGACGCAAGCAATGATTACATATACTCTTATAGTATCATTTTGATCCTTTCTTTGAATGTTTATTGCAAATGAGAACAAGTAACTTTGCTTTTTATTTCCCCCATAAAGAAGAAATGTTTTCAATTTGAATTTGAAACTTAGCAAGAAACTTGATTTTATATTAAAGATATCAAACATAATTTGTCATGAAAATGCAATTCGCTATGCATATTCAAGTTGTACGATTCAAATGTGCCTTAAAGACTTGCATGAAGACTTGCATATTCAAGTTGCACGATTCAGCATTTAATGGCATAATTGATATATGATTAGGCAAATGCATATCTGACAGTTCAAACTTCCAATTTGAAGCATAAAGGAGGTATAGTTCTTGACTGAGCAATGTGTGGCATAGACTTTTCTGGTTTCAAGTTTTATTTTCAACAAGCCTCTTCAAAAACAATTTCTATATATGGCTCTCAAGTTCACTTATTATTATACCCAATATCATATTATTGATCATTCACTGAATTTTGTGCAAAATGTTGGGTGCTTTGTTTCTGCAACAATAATTCTTGATTTCTAGTATTACAATGTTTGACTTTGAAGATATTTATGTCCTAAAATGATAATAATTGATTTTTAATGTATTGTAGGAACTAGAAAATGTCATCCTAAGAAAAACAAGTATCTACTACTATTCCCTCCACCCCATCTATTAGATCAAAGGCCGATCCATCATGGGAGCATTGTGTTCAAGTGCCCAACAAAACCCCAGGTGGCATACCTCACTTGAAATGCATGTATTTTGGAAAGGAATTTGTTGGGGGAAGAATACACATAATGAAACAACATCTTACCGGAATAAAAGGGGACATCATAAGTTGTAAAAAGGTTCTGGGAGATGTTCGCTACCGGTTGAACAAAAATTTGAAAGAAATTGAAGAGAAAAAGGAAGAGAAGCAAGATACATTTGAAGAAGATAATCCTTATGGATCTAATGTCACACCATCAGAAGAGGATGCTCCAAATTTAGAAGAAGTACCTCCTTCACATACTTAAAATCCTTCTTCAAGATCATCTAGAGTTTTGAAACGAAAGGCACCTGTTGCAACTACAAGATCCTTCTTTGCCCCAAGGACAACTCCAGGTGCACAACCAAGAATAAGAAGTGCATTTGTAGGTAAAGAAGCTATGCATAGAGCAAACATGGCTATGGCTAGGTGGTTGTATGATTGTTGCATTCCAATTAATGTTGTTAATTCAATGTACTTCCAACCTATGATAAATGTTATTGCAGCTATTGGCCCTAGTTATAAAGCGCCATCTTACCATGGCTTCAGAACAAAATTATTACAAGAAATGAAAAAAGGAAGTTCAATTGTTAGTTGATGAGAGTAGGAATTTTTGGTCAGAAACTGGTTACACGATAATGGTGGATGGTTGACAAGATGATTACTTTCCTGGTTTATTGTCCTAAAGGAATTGTCTTCATCAAATCTATAGATGCATCAGACATTGTCAAAGATGCCCAAACTTTGCGTAATCTATTCGTGGACATGGTTTTGTTTGCTTGTGTGGATAATGGTGTCCACCTTATCACTGATAATGTAGCTAATTATAAAGCTGCTGTGAAATTATTGGCTAAAAAGTATCCTTCTATCTATTGGTCTCTATATGCTGCACATTGCTTAAACTTGATTTTGTCAGACATTGGCAAAATGGAGATTGTCACATGTTTATCTACACACGCATCTTTGATTTCAAAATTCATTTACAACCATGGATTTTTGTTAGCTTGGTTAAGAAAAAGAGAAGGGTGGACAGAAATCATCCGGCCAAGACCAACCACTACTTTTATTGCCTTGAAGAGTATTCTTGAGCACAAGCATGATTTACAAGCCTTGGTAACTAGCAAGACATTTATTAACTCTAGATACTCAAGAGACTATAAGGGAAGAGATGTAATTGCAGTTGTACGTATTGGACAATACATTTTGGAATGATTGTCTAGCCATTATTGAAGTTGTTAAACCTCTTATAAGACTCTTGAGAATTGTAGATTCTGATGATAGGCCTTCACTTGGATATATTTATGAAAGGATGCACAAGGCACATAATGCTATCAAACGTACTTTCAATCACAAAAAAAAATTGTACAACCCATTCACGAGTATTATTAAGAGTAGGTGGGATTCTCAGCTTCACCAAGATCTTCATGCAGCAGCTTATATCTTAAATTCTGCTTTTCTTCATGATAAGACTAACTTCCCTCAAAAGCCAGAGGTCATGCAAGGATATCTATCTGTCATCAATAGGAAAATTACATCTAATAGGACCAAGTTTTTGCAAGAAGGCATATTATACCAAGATAAAAGTGGCACCTTTAATAGTCCCATAGCTCTTAAATCTACGAAATCAATACGACATGGTAAAATGCCTTACTTTTTAATTCTTATACAGTTATATTATACTATATGAACTTGGTTTTAATTGTTTTTTCCTATTTGATGATGTTCATTTTAACATGATAGATGAATGGTGGAGGTATTTTGGAGGTAGTTGTCCTAAAGTTAAAAAGTTGGCTATTCAATTGTTGAGCCAAACTGCTTCTTCTTTTGGTTGCAAAAGGAATTGGAGTGTATTTGAAAGGATACACTCCAAGAAAAGAAATAGATTAAAACATAAAAGGCTAAATGATCTTATTTTTATTCATTACAATATTCGTTTGAGAAATAGGCATATTCTTCTAAGCTTTTCACCTTACAATAACACTTTACTTAATTTTGTATTGGTACAAAAATTAATCAAATGACTTCTAGTAATTATACTAATATTTTGTTTTCATGTGTTTTTTAGGGTTCTTAACAAGAAAAAAGATTTTGATCCTATTGATTATAAAAGTATTGATAAGATTGAATATTGGATAATGGAAGAAGTTGATTCTCCTCTATTTTCAACACTTTCAGCTGAAGAAATAGAAGAAGATATCATTTATGATGATACCATACTTCCAATACCAAAAACTACTATCAATGATGAAGGTTAGATATTTTTAAATTTAGACATGTTACTTTATTTTGTTTATATTATATGTTAGTAATTTTTATAATTTGGTTTGTTGTACACTATTTTATAAAGATGCTTTTGAAGAGCAAGCCAATGAGCCTCATCCTCAAGCTAAGGATGGAATTGAAAGCTCTAGGATTCAAGTTGGAGGTCTTAATTTTGGGTTATTTCCTCAAGAAGATGATGACATTTTATGGTCTAAATGCCTTTCAAGAAACTCATGTTTGGATCAATCAAGAGCTACCAATATTTGATAGATCATGAAATAATTGTTAGTGCATTTTGTTAGGTTGATAGTTTACTTAATGTTCTTTCTTAAATAGTATTTTGTGACCTTGTTAATTTCCTATGAAATTACACTAAAGGCTAATTGTAATATATATATATATATATATATATATATATATATATAATATTTTTAAATTTAATTATTACGTCACCGGTTCGGCTAAACAGCTCAACTGTTCCAACCTTTTGAACAATGACTCATTGACGTTTCCAGCTCAAGGGTTTCGAATTTTTCTTGGAAGTTGAGAGCATGAATCATCTGCCATTCCACCAACCATTTCATCTACCACTTCATCTTCCTTTTCACCTACTACTTCATCTACCATATTATCTACCACTTCATATACCCTATTCCATTCTTCTCTATATATAGCCATCCTCTCCTTCACATTGGAGACATCAGTTCATATCCATTACTTTCCTCTCTTCTCCACTTACACCATTATCTTAGAATTAATTTCATGCATTGTATTTGTTTCTTGCATGGCTCCTACATGAAAGGTTTTACCTCCTACATGGAAGGCTAGATTTTTCTATTTTCATGCATCTTGTGGTTATATTTTTATTGAATAATTCAGTTTATTGTAATGTTTATGAAGTTTTCAATTTATTTTATTGTTGTTTTTAATTTCATCATGAGCTAAATTTCCATTTTCCTAGAGTGATTATATAGCTTATTAATGACGGATTGAATATTAACTTATTAAATCTAGTTTGAATTTCTCCTTCATGATTGAGTTTTAATTATTATTCTTAATGCTTTTGATTGACTGGCCATCTTTTGAATGATTTCAATATGCATGTTGAAAACGGAGGGAGATGCATGTATATAGATCTTATAATTAAAACCATGACTTGCATATGAAATAGGAATATACCATATGAGTTGTGTAGTCTTACTGAGTTTCATAAATCTTAATGCATAATTAATTGCTTAAATTCATATAGGAATATATTGGATTAGCAATTAATTATAGAATAGCTTGACCTTTGAAGAGGCTTGTAAATAAATTAGGGAAACTCACTGTCAATCATGTGGAATACATTGGGTTAGAATAGATAGGTGATTTAATTCAAAATTTGTTAAGTGAAATCTGACCCATAGAACTTTTTCTCATAGTTGTTTCATTTCATTTGCATTCATATTTAATCATCTTTTATTTCGTACTCTCAATCATCAACTAATCGACCAACTAAATAGAGTTAAAATTACCCATTTTGGTACTTAGTGATCAATCCTCGTGGGAACGATACTTTACTCACTTCTGTATTACTTGATTATGACAATGTACACTTGCACAATTTAATAGACCATTTACACTCATAACAGCTGGCTACTGCAGGATATTCATTAAAGGTTTCTCTCAAAATGCTATGCCTTTGACCAAGTTGACAAGAAAGATCAACCATTCATATGGACTAATAAGTGTGAAGCTGCTTTTCAAGAGTTAAAGGCAAAGTTGACTACAACACTTGTGCTTACTCTTCTTGATCCCTGTCGTCCATACACAGTGTATACAGACGCTTCCCTCAAGGGTTTGGGTTGTGTGTTTATGTAAGAAGGCAATGTTTTTGCATATGCTTTGAGATAGTTGAAGTATTATGAAGAGAATTATTCGACTAATGACTTGGATCTTGCCGTTATAGTGTTTGCATTGAAAATTTGAAGGCATTATCTGTATGGAGCTCAGTTTGAAGTTTTAATTAATTATAAGAGCTTGAAGTATTTGGTTGACTAGAAAGAACTGAATAATAGGCAATGTAGATGAATGGATTTCCTGAAGGATTATGATTTCAAAATAAAGTATCAACCTAGAAAGGCCAATGTTATGGCCGATGCTTTAAGTCAGAAATCTATTCATGTTTTCTGTATGAGCTTGAATGAGCACTATTGGCTGAAAGCAATGATTTGAAAGCTGGACTGGACAGTCCAACCGGTTCGGCCGTCGCTCGTTGAGCTCAATGGCTCATTCTACAAGGTTAGGCCGTTCCCGAGGTTAGGCCGTTTTGAGCCGCTCAAAACCGACGTTTAAGCCAGAAATCGGAGTTAAGCCGGGAGCCGGAACGGATCTTACAAAGCCGGATAGTCTTAAAAATGAAAGAGGTAGAAGAAGAAGATGAAGAAAGAGAAGTCATAGGAGGTCAAAAAAATCTAGAAAGAAATATAAGAAAATCAATATTATTTCATGGAAAATAACTAACCTAGATCTACTTCGGTTATAGACCAAAATCGATTCTTGAAGTCTTTTGCTAGTAGAAATGTGAAACAGCGGCAAAGAAAACATAGAGTCACGGAGGTTGCAGAAAGACTGGAAGAGTGAAGATGAAAGATGAAAATAGGGTGACTTTTGGTTTTTGGGCCCCACTTATCTCTTGCCACATGTCCCTTTGGATTTAATTTTAAAATTAAATGAAAATTAGGTTGGGAAGATATTAAAGATGTCCCGCTTTTATCTGGTCAAACAAATTGGGCATAAAATCAATTTTTTATTGTGATATTCTTGTTACAAATTAAAAAGCGAATTTAATATTAGTAAATATCATTTAGTGTTGATTATATACGTATATATGTTTCTTTTCCAAACAAATTAAGGAATAAATATTAAATGTTTTATCAATTTTTCTTAATAAAAGCTTACACAACAATTTAAAATATTTAAAATTAATTTCTTAGGTGTTTTATTTTATTTTTTATCTAAATTTTAAAAGATTAATTTATTACTTAATAATAATATGTTGATAATTTGACATATTGTGATATTTTCTTTTGACTTTGATATTGTAATTCTTTATCATATATCACTATACATGTAAATAATATTATTTTATTTAATTACTGTATCACCGGTTCGACCAAACGGCCCAATTGATTTGACCGTTCCAGCCATGACCCGTTAGCCTCTCCTGTTCAATATCTGGTTTGGCTTTTAAAACATTACTATAACCCTTAAGTGGTGGATATTTTAGGCACTTATCCTGATGAGTGATAATTGATGAGGTTTTTAAATGGTGTTTTGTGACTTTACTAACTTTATATGAAATTAGGCTAATGACTAATTATTGTTATATATATACTATTTTTAAATTTAATTATTACATCACCACTCTAGCTAAACGGCTCAATCAGTTCAACCGGTTGAACCTTGACCCGCTGATCTTTCTGGCTTGATGTCCGGTCCAACTTTTAAATCATTGGCTGAAAGCCTTGAGGGATATCCATATTGCTCCATATCAAAAGAAGATAGTTACTTTGAGTGCGGTATTGGGTTAATACGGCTTTTATTAGAAAGATGTGAAATCACCAAGATGTATAATGATTTGAATCGACAGTATTGGTGGCTGAAGATGAAGAAAGATGTGACTAACTTTGTCTTTAAATGTTTGGTATGCCAGAATGTCAAGATTGAGCACTAAAGACCACCAGGGCTACTTAAGAATATGGATATCCCTAAATGGAAATGAGATAGTATTTCTATAGATTTTTTCATGGGTTTACCGTCAATCTAAGCCATTTATGATGCTATTTGGGTGATCGTGGACAAATTGACCAAGCTAGCACACTTTTTAGCAATTAAAGCAGACTACTATTTAGAGAAATTAGTCAAGTTGTACATTAAAGAGATTGTTCATATGCAGGGGTGCCAGAGAGTGTGATATTGGATCATGATCCAAGGTTTACTTCAAACTTTTGGAAATCTTTACAAGAAGCTATGGGTAGAAAGTTGAAATACAGTATTGCCTATCACCCTTAGATAGATGATCAAACTGAGAGGATATTCAAACACTCGAGGACATATTAAGGGCCTGCGCCATCAAGTTCCCAGGTAGCTAGGATAAGTACTTGCCATTGGCAGAATTCACGTACAATAATAGCTACCATTCCAGTATTCAGATGGCACCTTTTGAGGCTTTATATGGTTGGAAGCAAGGTACTAAAACTCGGACCGGTCATTGAACCGGTCGGGGTACTGGGTTAAGGGTCAGTGGGTCAAACCGGGACTAAACCGGAGCTAAACCGGGACCAAACCGGTGAAAAATTGAAAATTTTAGACTTATAGTATGAAATTCTAAAGGAAATTTTTTTTTTTTTTTTTTTTTTTAGTAAAAACCCCAACCCGGACCGGACCGGTTTTCCGGCCGGTTCGCCGGTTACCGGGCCGGACCGGCCGGTCCGGTCCGGGTTTCACAACATGGGTTGGAAGTGTATATCGCTATTATATTGGACCAAATTGAGTGAAAGGAACATAATTGGACTAGATTTGGTAGATCAAACATCGAGGAAGATCAAAATGATACGGTAGATATTGTTGACCGCTTAGAGCCGACAAAAAAGTTATGCGGATCGCCAAAGGAGATCGATGGAGTTTTGTGCGGGAGATCACATTTTTCTGACAGTTTCACCTGTTACAAGCATTGGGAAGTCCATTAAGGCAAAGAAGTTGACTCCTTGATTCATTGGGCCGTATGAGATTTTGGACCAGATTGGGACTGTTGCCTATCGGATCGCCTTGTCTCCGCACTTGTCTAATATGCACGACGTGTTCCACATGTCACAATTAAAGAAGTATCATCCGGACCCATCTCATATCATGAAGCCTGAGGAAGTCGAGTTGAGAGAAAACTTGACTTATGTAGCAAAACCAGAGAGAATTTTGGATGTCCAGGACAAGCAACAAAGAACCATTCGACGTGTGAAAGTCTTTTGGAAGGGTATGACACCTGGAGAAGCAACTTGGGAGACTAAGGAAAGGATGCGTCATGATTTTCTTAACTTTTTTGCTTAGGTTGGTAGTTGTATTTGCCTTGATTGGATTATTGTGTTCTGGTTGTATTTTTGTTCCTTACTTGAATCGAATTTTGGAGACAAAATTCTATTTAGGTGAGGAGAGTTGTAACATCCTAATTTTTATATTAGGATTTAATTACAATTAAGAAATAATTAATCATGATAAATGCATTTATCATATAATTATCAAAATAAAGGTTTTGATTTAAATTGTAATTTATGATAGTAAAAGAAATTAGTGGAATGAAGATGTAAAAATAATAATATTTTATTATTATTGTTATTGTTAATATTATAAAAATAAATAAATAATGGGAAGCAAAAAAGGGAAGAATTTGGAAGAAAAAAAGTGTATATATATATATATAAAATAAAAATAAAAAAATATTAAAATAATATTATATGTATGGTAGCTAAAGGGGCCACCATATATGGGAGGGGGTAGTATAAATACCCCCAAACCCATCCCTCTTTTTTATTGCAATTCAGAGAGGCAGAGAGCATGTAGTCACCGTTTTCAGTTTCTCAGCCTGGGCTCAAACTTTGGAGATCAATAAGTTACTTAAAATTACTTTTTATTACAAAACTCCCTTCATGAAAACTGTTAGAAATAATTTCTCTTTCTTTTGATTGTCATTTTTTGCTAGTTATAGAATATTTTGGGGATAGGGTTTTAGGCAAGTTTTAAGTTTTGTCATTATATGTCTATAGGAATATAGAGGATAATTAATAGTTGATTTTAATCGATGTATTTTTGTTATTTAGTAGGTGTAAGATTTTGTAATGAATTTTCTATATAATCAGCCTATAAATAATTCTATATTTGACTTTTTAACCAATTAAATTTGGGTTAAATGATTTATTTGGATTATTGGAGGTATTATTAAAGTTTTAATCGGTTTAGATTTTTTTTTATTAAAGTGAAGATTATAATTTAGCTATTTTATGCTCTAAAGTTAAAATTGAGAATTTTATGTAATTGGATAAAATTGATGATAATCAATGACTTAAATGGGTTATTTGATTTAAGAAAAATATTTGAATTAATGTTAAAATAAATAATTGGAATTTTAGTGTGAAATTGGAATTTTTGGAGTAATTAATTCAAAACTTTAAAATTATAGAATTAATTTAAGTAAGTTAATTGTTCTAATAACCCAAAGAGTTATTAATGTGTAGTAAATTAATTGTTGTAGATTGATTTTGGTGGTGCGTTTGAGCTCTTGGATTAGGGGTAGTGTGGTTATAATTTACTTTGGCGAAAGGTAACCACTTTTCTCTTATTGTGCATGCTTGTATGATGCTTGTGAGTGATTTTTAACTATCTAGAATTGTAATTTTTGTTATTGGTATGTGATGTGGACTTTGAAACTATGTT
Source organism: Inga leiocalycina (assembly GCA_963242795.1). Lineage (NCBI taxonomy): Eukaryota > Viridiplantae > Streptophyta > Magnoliopsida > Fabales > Fabaceae > Inga > Inga leiocalycina. The sequence goes on from OY725324.1 coordinate 48,808,966, forward strand.
GTTAATAAAATTGTCTTGTGGGGCTTATTTTCATTGAGAAATGACTAATGATATTATATTATATGAATTGGTATTTATTTATGAGATTGGAAAGATTCTTTTGATAATTTGTGAATTGATAATGGCAAGTAATAATGCAGTGTGATTATATCCCTTAAGAATTGATATGGGAGGAGATAGTGTGTAACCCCCCTTCACAGTAATTATATCCGAATTAAGAAATTTAAGTGAAATAGAAACTAATAATACAAAAATCACATTTAGGATCACTCATCTCCAAGAGATAGGGTGTTCAAACAAAACGTTTGAAACAGAATTCATCTAATCTCACATTCACTTTCGAATACAATTACCCATGCCGATGAATCACATAATAATATCAGAGTGCGTAATCAAAATCATGGCAACCCCGGGTTACTTATATATAGAATGGGTTTAAAGGTTTCCCAAGATAAGGATTACATATCCAAAATTTACTATATACATACAGTAATCCCAAAAGATAACTAGATAACCAACATCCAAAATTCAAAATGTCCCTAAAGCCCTAACCACTCCTGGTTGGCTGCTTCCCTTTCAAGTCACATGCCCTGTTTGAAATGTTAGTCATTTGGAAAGAGTAAGATTCAAAAGAATCCCAGTAATAACAAATCACTCATACAATATATAAACACAAGGTATGTAATGTATCATGTTCACCAGCATCATCTACAACACAATGATCCATGGCTCACGCCACAGACAATAGCACTCACGGCTGTATCACAATGCACTATGCCTGCTTTCGCAGTAATCACAATGACAGCTTTCGATGCAAACACTATGCCTGCTTTTGCGGTAATCACAATGACAGCTTTCGTTGCAATCACTATACCCGCTCACGCGGTAATCACTATGCCAGCAGCATCACAAAGCACAAGATATCTCAATGCATAATGTATCACAAGGCACAATGCTCCACAATGCACAAAGCTCCATAAGGCACAATGCTCCATAATGTATCTCAATTCATCTCAAAGCAGCAGCAGCACACAATGCATGATAGGCAAACATACAATACATTTATACAAAAGTATAAGAGAGAAGTCACTACATGAATCTTTCCTGACGTTATTTGGCGCAGTGGGCTCACGCGTCTGACAGATGTCAAATCCTATACCAATTTAGGGACAATTGATTAATCTCTTTTCCAAACACTTATTCCATAATACTCTAAGTTGGTTATCATTTAGGACTCTTTAGATAGCTAATAGAGGCCTAAACATATGCCTAAAAGGTTAGGAGAAACTACCCTGAAGACCCCTTTTTCAAAAGGTAAAACAGTGATTTTAGACTGGCTCACTCGAGTGAAGATGACCTCACTTGAGTGATGAGATACTTGTGCCTGAGTGAGAACGGCTCTCACTCATGAGTGTTTGACAGTGAGCAACCATCATGGCCAGAAAGTGCTCACTGCACTCGAGCACATAGCTTTGCACTAGGGTAATGACTCCAAACTCACTCGAGTCACCGAAAGTGCAAGACAAGAAGTGAGAACCCGAGAGCACAAGCAACATCAAAAGGACAAGCTCACTCGAGCGTACCCTCCAGTGCTCGGGTGAGACGGTCGTGCTTGTGAGTGTCAAAACACACTCTTGAACAATGGCCAGTGAGTGACAACCCGATAACAGCCCTAACTTTGGACTCACACCAACACTCGAGCAAGCACCAACATCACTCGCGGATAAGAAGTGCACTCGAGCTCATTTCATACAAACCCAGGGAAAACACAACGCAGAAAAGGGAAAACACACGCAGCACTCGAGCATGATCTTCCCTCACTCGAGTGTTGCGCATCAGAGACCATAAACGCAGCACATGATAGAAATTTCCCAGATGGTCAAAACCCATCCCAATAGTTTCTAAACTTCTCACAAAGCTCATACACACTTACTCATGCCTAAGGAATACATTGGCAACTTCTAAAACACCCCAAAAACCATTTTGACCACAATCAAACACTTAGGTCTCTATGATACACATAATGTTGCAATTCCTCTTAACACATTTCCAACATTCCAAATTAAATCCAATACTTAAATATCTTCACAATGAACCAATTCCAACATTAATCACAATGAGATTCCTATATTCAACATTTACACAAACTCAAGGCTAATTTCCAGATTTTCCCAAACTTATCCAAAAATCACAAATAATATATCAAAAATCACTAAATGCTTACCTCTTCACTTTGCTAAATCCAGAATCTTGATCTCAAACTTTCAAAATTCTTCAACACACAAACCACCACCTTTCAAGATTCTGAAACCATCACAATGGAACTCTCAATAGGATACACAATATTAGAGAAGAGGATTTGAGCTTAAGAAGATCATTGCTTACCCAAAATCAAAGCTTTCCTTTCTCTTTCTTATCTTGGTTGACAGAAATGGAAGGAAGAAGAGAGAGAAGATGATGAGATGAAGCAAATGATGATGAAGTGCAATTCTTCCCTCCTTGCCCATACCCAACCGAATAGGAGAGAGATAATGAGAGAAAAAGTAGAATTTTGTCCTCTTGTGCCACATCCAATGGTTCATACTATGCCACATGTCACCATCTTGTTACTTCCACAATGAGCTCACACAAGCTTAATGTACAAGATCCTACCCATATACAACAAATCTCAACCATTGATATCTAATCACCAAATGCACCTATATCAAATTCACATCATATTTCTCTAAAGGTGTTTAATTACACTAATTACAATCAATATTAGAGTCATTAACCCTTATTTCCAAATTGGGATATTACATTGTGGATGTGGATTTGATGGGAGGTTATTCAAAGAGGACATAAGGGGTTGAATTCTTATACAAAAGGAGGAAATATGGTGGTGGGTTTTCAAGTGCACATTGGTTAGTCCTTTGGCCCATTTGTGTTTAATAGAGCCTTGACACCCCACTAGTACGTTAGAGGGGGAACCCATGGTCTGGTCTTGTGCTTTGTCAACTTTGGCCAGTCCATATCACTTGATCGGTGAGCTTGTTGAGTTGAACTACCAGTCATATGGGTGAGTACTAGCCCATGGGTTCAGTCAGAGGAATAAGGCGGGGAGGAAATAAGGGAGGATAGAGAATAAGTTCTTAAGTATTGATCCTTGTGAACTTATGTGATAAATATAAGAATTAGCTTATGATATTGTGAATTAATACACACACACATGTAGCCATGTGACATTTTTAATAAAGCTATGATTTTATAATGTCCCACTTGACACCTCAAAAGCACTTACTCATATGCCCAATGAGATAATTATTGGTAGCTGAGGCTTTTGTTTCACCCCATTAATTTAACAATCTTCCATGTGATAGTTCTCATATGAGTCTATCAGGGAAGACTTTGGAAACTTAAGCTACTTCTGCTAACAGTAGTGCTTCCATCTTTTTGGTAAATATTGAATTATTGTATATTTCCATGTTAGGACTCATCTTTCATACTCTAATTTATTTTGGAGATTTGAGGCATTAACTATATACTTTTAATTACTCTTGATAATTTTGGATGGCCTAGAGACCTTATGACTTATTTTGCACTTGTGGATCTCCAATTGATCTGATATGGATACATGATGAAGTATTATTCAGTTAAGGAGTTTGAGCTTGGTAGTGCATAGTTATTTTGGGCCTTGTGAAGTCCAAAGCCTAATTGCATGTTTGATAATGTTTTAATAAATGGTTTGATCAAACCTTTAAGTACTTATCGTTTTAAAGAAAGAATTTTACACAAAACATAATGGTTGCATGTGATTGGGACATGCATTTTACTTTTGTGTTAATTGGATGGGAAGGCATAGCTCATGACGCTCATGTATTTTATAATGCTCTTGCAACTCCTGGTATGAATTTCCCACATCCACCTCAAGGTTTGTTTCCTCCTCTTATCTTAATATGGATATGTTTGATACAATTATCTTACAAATTGGGTTACTAACATTATAATTTTTTATTCGATAAGTACTATTTGGTCGATGTTGGTTACCTTACACCAGTTGGATACATTGGTCTATTTAAATGTGAACGATACCACCTACTAGAATTTAGGTGCTTGGCTGGTTTCAGAAATGACAATGAGAGATTCAACTTTACTTACTCAAGTTTGATGTGTACTATTAAAAAAACTTTAGGTGTTTGGAAGAACATGTTTGCAATTTTACGCCACATGCCTCCATGCAAAATTCATATGCAAGTTCAAAGTGTTGCTGCAACCATGGCTATCCATAATTTTTTTAGAAGGCATACTACGACCAATATTAGATTCATTCGGTATGAAGATGAAAGCACCCTCGAGGGAAATTATGATGATCAAGTTGTTTTAGATCCACCACCAAGAGTCAACATAGCTTCTTCACCAGAAATGGATCACAATAGAAGCTCTATCCGAGATCAAATTATTCAATCCATGCTAAATAATTAGCTATCCTATTTATCAATTTTTTTCCTATTTAAATATTATTTATAACTTTGATCAAACATTTTGTTTCCATACTTATGTTGTTAAATTTCTAATAAATTTCAATAATAATATTCATTTTCATTCTTTCCTTATTTAATATAAAGTGTCTTTTATTTTATTTTTTTGAATATTTGTATTTCTACTTCATATAAATTCTTAAATTATTTACTATAATAATAATAATTATAACTTGAAAATAATATTTGTATATTCAGGTTATTTATTAAATTATATTTCATAATGTATATTATTAAATGTAATTATGAAACTATAAACATCTTTATTAAATTCATACTCTTTTTGTTATTTTTACATTTATAAGTAGTTTTACTAAATGAAATCTAAATATAATCACGATTGTTAAAGTCACTTGTGAAAAAAATTATTCAAACAGAAATCATGATTGACCAACGGCACTTTTAACCAATGGCGTTTATTGGTCTTGTGAATTCTTTTATTTCTTTTGTGAATTGCAAAAATATTCTTGTTACCTCCTTGATTTCATTTAAATATTTTTATTTGTCTTGTAAATATTTTTATTTGTCTTGTAAATGCTCTTATGAAAAAAATAAATTAAGGGCATTACTATTTTTTTACCCACAAAACTTAATTTTATTTCGACTCAAAGCGAGTGCAGTGAAATTTCAAAATCTTTTGGGGTTGACTAAAATAATTTTTTTCATGGTTCAAGTGATATTTTTCTATTAAAAAAATATTATTTATATAAGATCTCGTTGATTTTTTTAGAGAAATTAAAGAAACTGAATAAATTCCTTTAAAGTATTTATATTATTATTTTTATATTAAACTAGTTTGTCAACTTATAAACAAATATTATATAATAATATACAATATATGCTGTGATTAATTAGTGATTTAGCTTTATTAATCTTTCTAAAAAATTAACTGAATCTTATATTAAAGACTAGAAGAAATATTTTAAAATGGTGAATACAAATAAAATTATTTTCTGATTTTTTCTAAATTATGATTTGGAAATCTTGGACTTTGATATAATTTAATATGTATTTGGATTAGTTTTTGAAGAATAGCTTTTACGATTTATGAGATAAATATGTGAGAAGAATTACAAGATAAATATATGAGAGGAGTTTTATCTCAATTTACAAAAAAAAAAAAACTTTTACAACGGTTTGGAGGTTATCCGTACACAACCTGCTTGCAATCGCCTGCCCCTGCCCTGCGGGAAACAAAACGAAAATCGTATTAAATGATCGTAAACATTTTTTTTTTTTCCACCAACGAATGTGCGTAAAATCTAAAAAAATAAAAACAAATTTTTCTGGGAGAAAAAGAGAGAGGATTAAAGGAAAACTGAAAAATAAAAAACAAGAAATTCAAACTTCGAAAGGAAAGAGAAATTTAAGACGAGGGGTATGAGGGAGTCCCTACAAGGCATTAATGTTCTGTTTCCAATCTTGTGGAGGAAGAGGAAAAGGAAGAACCCATGAGGCTGAAAGTGACGTTATGATCAAGAAAGATTATACGTTTTTACACTTCTGAGAACGAGCACTAACCCACCATTTACGGAGATTCGGAGTTTAGGTTTCTTTTAGTTTCTCTCATTGGTCTTTGCAGGGTCTCTCATTTGACTTTCCTACAGTTCCTGATTTTTCTGTGAGTTTCTGATTGGGCTTGATTCCTTTGTGATTTTGGAAGTTTCTGTCCTGAATCCGTTATTTTCTCTGCTTGCGTCGTTGAATTTTCTCGTTGATTCCTTGGTTTGCCCTTTGAAATTTTGTTGAATCTTCGTTTTGAAAGGGACGCGGGGCTTGAAGTCTGGGAAAATGGGTTTGATTTCTGGGCTCTTTTTGGGGATAGCACTCGGCATCGCTTTGATGTATGGATGGCAATATATGACGAAGTACCGAAGCGCCAAGCGGATTGCGAAGGTATGCCGAGTTGTTCTTGTTTCCTTCGCACATGAATTTTTCATAGACAATTTTATTCCTTTTCTGTTAAAACACTTTTTGGGGAGCAATATACTGGCCAATGTTGAAGGAGCGAATGAATTGATATATAATCAGTGTTTGTTTGTCGAAATGGGGGAGATCATTCGATTTATGAAACTTCACCGGGGGAGTTTAATTTAGCAAATCAAATTGGAGAATCACTAAACAATTTGGTTTTGCTAAACAGTTTGAGACGATGCTGTGTCAAATAAGAAAACTGACTGTTCCTCGGTATAATGCAGAAGCGCCCTTTTCAAAGCAATACATCAATCTGACTTGGTTCCTTCGAACTTATTTTCAGCTGCAGTACGATTACCAACTGTTTTCTTCTCAGTGAAGGCAACTGTTGTGGGAAATTGAGTCCTCGGTTCAAGCCTCTAGGAAACTCTTTATAGCACCCCTACACTATTTATGTTAATAACTCTGAAAGGTTTTAGTAACGGAAAAGTAATTGTATGCTTATCCATGGGCATCGTCGTTTCAATTGTAATCCCTTTACTGGATGATAATATTCACTGATTCATTCCATAAATAATTCCACTGAGGTTTTCTGTATAGCTGCTTACAAAAAGCTCAAATGAGACTGATGGAAAAGTTGTTGGTCAAATAAATAATTTTTCCTGTTGAAACCAATTTACCTCATTTTGAGATAGGAAAAGTTGCCCCCAACCTGTATAATCAAAATCTGTTCTTCCTTGAATAAGCACATTTAAAGTTTGAGTGGTCTTTAATGAAGATTCTAGGGAAGGTAACATTGAGGTTATGGAGGATGACAAAACTCGTATTTCAAAGCATTTAATGCTCCTCAATTTCATTTAACTGCACGCTGCAGACATTTACATTTAGGCTTCCATGAGTCGATTTCTTAGTTCTAAATGATTTGAAAATCGGCCAAAATGAAGTAGGATTGATCAAAAGACCTTAATGATGTTGATGCCTAGCTTTGCTTTAGCTTGATTGAGGAAGTCTCAGTCACTTAGGATCATGGACTAGGTAAGAACAAGTTCTTGGATGCTTAAAAGCAGGCACTGAATATAGTGTGCTTGCTGAAATATTCTGGTGTCACAAAATTAAGTCATTTTAGGTTGCTTGGGTTATTGTTTTGTGTGATAGAGGACAATTGGATATGGTTGAAATGAAGGCTTTCTATTGGGTTAAAGAAGGGGATAGTGATAGGGCATGCAAGAGGAAGAAATGCTCTGCAGTTCTTATTTGCAGTGTTAATTAATAAATATGTTACATGCACTTATGAAGGAGAAGCAAAAATGGTTGAAAGTTTAGCTTGCAAACTGTGTACAATTTTTCATGAACTTCAAATATAATATGTTGTTTATCTGACAGTATCATGCAAATGCTTGCATGTGTACTTCAATCTGTATTCTCATACAAAGATGTCCACACACATTGCCTCATGTGTCCTTTAGCTATTTTTATCCTCCGTTAAGGTAAGCAGAAGAAAATTTTTGGATTATCAGCATCATTGTTGGTTGGTCTTTCCTTATAAACCAAAAAGTGTTTCTGGTTTTGCAATGACCATTTTTCATGGTTTTATAGATTGTAAGTGTGTGATGGTAACCCTTTCAAAACTGTACAGTGGTCTGTTACTTAAATATTACAGGCCTGAGAAAATCTTAAATGTAAATCTTTGCCGGTGGAATAACATCTAGTGCGGTTTTTCTCTGTATGATGACTTGACAGCGAATGAACATTGTGTTTATTCATATCATAAGCCATTGGCTTTTATCCTTGAGTAACCTGTTTTCTCTTGGACTTTAGTTGAGTCTGAATCCTGGGATCCATATTCTGATAGAAGCCCAAATCGTTATGGGCTGATTTACTCCAAGAAAAATAAACGTATTAGGAGGAATTAGCAATTAATTATTAGAATTTGATTATTTTAGTTATTATTGTTATCTTTTTATTATTTGAGAAATAACTGGAATATCCACAAGTAGGATTTAGTTTCTAGATTTTAGATATTATTTCAGATATTATTTTATTTTAGATATTATTTGGATTTCATAGTTTGAATTTTGAGTTTGATTTTATCTCTCTGTACTCCTATAAATTGGCTTCTTTTCTACTCAATAAAGCATTGAATATTCAGAGAGTTAATTAAGTGTGGAGATCCTCCTGGGTTGTTTTAGAGAGATTAGTGAGATACTTGCTATCCCTTTATCACAGAGTATTTTAATTTTCGTTTTCATTTCCTACAATTCTTCTTTTCCTTTCGGTATCTAACATACTCCATACTGATTTAGTTACAGGCCTCAAATGAGGCAACATGATTTAGAAGGATTTGTATTATGATGAATATTATTATGGCGCTGACAAGGATGTCTTTTGAGCTTCTTGAATTAGTTTACATTTTAGATTTTTTTAATCTGTTGAAACATAATTTCCTTGTTTTGACAGCTGATATTGATTCTTTTGTACAGGCAGTTGATATCAAACTCCTTGGATCCCTTGACAGAGATGATATAAGAAAAATCTGTGGTGATAATTCTCCTGAGTGGATATCTTTTCCTGTATATGAACAGGTGCGGAATTTCCTCCTAATATTTTAGCTTTCTAATGAGGTGATTTAATATAATGTCCCTATAGTTCCAGTGCTTTACGAATGAAGATGAGAAATGGGTATACTTTCAAATATTTATTGACATTTGGTTAGCATCAATTAACTTTGTTGAGCACTGAGCTTTCTTGAGAGTTTTGAAGAGAGTTCTGTGGGGTGGAGAGAATTCCTGCTCTATCTTCTGAGAATTAAATGCAAAAGGGGATGTTGACTTACTTCCCATTGTTTTGAAGTTACAGTTTCATTCATGGAGTAAACATGCAAGTATGAAATGAAAGTGAACTCAACCATCTCAAACCTTCAAATTTTGAAGGATTATCGATTGTGATGCATGGTGGTTTACAACAAGTTAGCAACTCATCATAGCCTTCTCTGCTCCTATATAAAATTCCTGCAATTGTGATATTATACCCACCTCACCCACAACCTGTCCTTCCAAACAGGTTTCTAACTTGATGTTTATAATGCTACCTTAATAATGACTCACAAGTTGTAGCACTACTTAGATGCGGTTGTAAAGTTGAATGCTAGAAACCCTGTTATTTGTTTCTCTGCTTGAATATGGAACTCTATTTGTGTATGACCTTTTTCATGGGGCTTTTTAGGTGAAATGGCTAAACAAGCAGCTGAGCAAACTGTGGCCATCTGTGGCAGAAGTGAGTATAACTGTGCCTCATTATATGTTTGAATAATATCAATTGTTGGTTTCTGCCAAGACTTAGTGCACTGGTTAGAATTTGATTTCCTCATATTCTGATGTTGGACATGGCATTTTGCACATTATATATGGCATCTAATGATCAGTGGATTTTTTTTGTTGATTATTGGTGTCTTAGAATATTGCTTGTAACATCTCATTTGTTTGTTATGACTGGAAAGCTTTCTTGTGTTTTAATGACCTAGTAGCTATTAGTAACATAATATGATAACTGTTGTCACAAGGTAATTGACATAATTCATGTTATATCTTGTAGTTGTATCGTTCTATCTAAAAGTTCAATGCAGGTGATAGATTCTAGGAAATTAGATGAAATTATATGAAAAGTGGACTTAGGAAGAGAGAGAAATAGAGGAAGAAGAAACTGTAGGATCAGCATCTAGGCCTAGGAGTAGGGAAAATCTCAAGGTTATCTGAACAGTACTTCATTCTGTAGGAAATCAACTCATGATTGTAATCCCATGATTCTAGCATGGTGGTAATCTTGTGATATTAGCCTTTTCATATCCCCTGATTACTGTCTAGCTAGTTTAGTGTAATCTCCTCATTTAGGACTCACCGATGATTGCTCTGGTTGAGTCCTATAAATAGCGTAGTAGATATCTAATGAATAATACAAGTGACAGAGAGTTATTCAGTGTTCTCTGACTCCAATATAGCATCAAAGCACGGCAAGAGCTGGCCTTTCATCCATGGCCAGAAGTAGCAGCCACCATAGTGAGGGGGAGAGAGAGACAAGAGAGAGAGAGAGAGAAGGGTTGGTAACTGAAAACCTAGGTTATCTAACCCGAACCGGAAACCGGCGACCCAGCCATTAAACCGGTCCGGTCCAGTGACTTGGTCCGGGTCAAGTTTTTTTTTTATATATATTTTTTATTTTTCCTTTAGAATTTCATATTATAAACCTAAAATATTCCATTTCTCACTTGTTTGGTCTCGGTTTAGCTCCGATTTGACTCCGGTATGACCCATTGACTCTTGACCAAGTACCCCGACCGGTTCACTAATCGGTTTGGGTTTAATTACCTTGCTGAAAATTGGTGAAGGGCGGCGAGTGAGACTACACCACCAGCATAGGGAGGATCGCACACCGCCGATCGGCAGAACCCATAAGCATGACGGCGATTGGAGTAGTGCGTGGCCCTCAAGTGCCACCACAGCACTGGTGCGTGAGCCCCACGCGCCATTATCTACAGTAACTTTTTCGACGAGTTTTTCCAGAACCATGAATCCTTCATAATTCCCTCCTCTTTTCGGCTCTATCCCTGAAAATCCAACCAAAACCGGGGCTACTCCAACACCACTCATGTCTGGTACAAATCCTACAACCCAAAACATATCTTCTTCGTCTAGCTCCTCCTCCGCCAGCAGTACTGTAATGGCACTATAATTCTTAAAGAGTCAGATTATGGCCATTAATCATAGGTTTAATGGAAGAAACTACCTCCAGTAGTCCCAAACCGTGCTGAGGAATATTCATGGCAAGCAAAAGGAGAAATATATCAATGGGGCAGCACCTCAGCCAGCCCCAAATGACCCGACTTTCAATACACGGTTTGTTGAGAATAATCAAGTTATGACTTGGTAATGTAATTCTATAACTGTTGACATCAGTGAATGTTACCTCCTAGCGAATACTACAAAAGAGATATGGAATGCGGCAAGAAGAACCCACTTGTCTCTTGAGAACACCGCTGCCTTAATTCACTTGAAACGACAACTTCAAGATTTGAGACAAGGAACCATGAGTGTGACTGACTATTATGATGCCCTGTTGAAGCTTTGCTAACAACAGGACCTATTTGAAGTACATCCATGGAAGAATGTGGAGGATGCTCAGTTTTACAGGATGATAGTGGAAGAAGGAAGAGTATATGATATTCTCATGGGACCCCGTGATTCCTTTAAAGAGATAAGGGGCAGAATCATGGGGATAAAACCTTTGCCACACCTGTTTGATGTTGTCAACCATGTACAGTTTGAGGAAAGCAGGAAACTCTTAAATCGAAGCAGCCCAAGTCCAATTGAGAGTTTAGCTTTTGCAGTAAAAGGACCATAAGACAAACGAAGAAATAACAAATGGTGCAATTATTGTAAGAAGAAGGGCCACATCAAAGAGGAATGCTGAACAAGCCATCGACTGGCAAACAACACCACCCGACTCCTAGTGTCAACATCACTACAGCCAAGCAAAAAGCTGAAGACACTGATTCCCTAAGCCAGGAAGAGCTGCAGATGCTCCACAAGATACTAGACAAACAGAACAAGTCCCATTCTATACCTAGTGTCAACCTGGTGCAATCAGATAATTCTATTATAGCTCTCAATGCTGTACAAGCTAGTGAGAATACATGGATTGTGGATTCATGAGCAACAGGTCACATGATGGGTAACCACACGTTATTTACAACTCTCAAATTGTGCCTTGAGAATCTTCGAGTCAAAGTTGCTAATGGCGTGTACACCAAAGTTGAAGGAATTGGCATAGTCATGCTATCTCAATCTCTGAGTATTCACAATGTTCAATTTGTGTTCGCACTTACCTGTAATCTAATATCTGTGAGTAAATTAACCAAAGGTCATATATGCTGAGTGATATTTGATGATGATTGTTGTCTCTTTCAGGATTTAAATTTGGGAAAGATGATTGGGACTTCTAGAGAGTGAGGTGGACTGTTCTACCTAGAAAGATCAAGGTTGCAGAATAAAAATATGTGGAATGCACGTAAGGTACTAGTTAGCTCAAATTATAAGGAAAAAGATGTACTTTTATGGCATTATCGCTCAGGCCATCCTAGTTTTGATTATATGAAATGTGTTTCCAAGTTTATTCAATAAAAATTCTGTTCCTTTTCAATGTGTGACATGTCAATACGCTAAACAAACCCGAGCCTCCTACTCAAGATAGCCATACAAACCCTCTATTCCCTTCCAACTCATACACAACGACATTTGGGGTTTACTTAATGAAAAATGGTTTGTCACCTTCATTGTTGATCATACCAGAATCACATGGGTTTACTTAATGAAGGACAAATCTGAAGTAGCCCAAGTTTTCCAATGTTTCTTTGCCTTTGTGAAAAGCCAATTTCAAACTTCCATCAAAGTCCTCCGAAGTGACAATGTTAGAGAAAATCTAAGTGGTACCTTTAAAGAGTTTCTTGCTTAACAAGGAATCCATCATCAAACTTTCTGTCCTTACACACCTCAATAGAATGGGGTTGTTGAAAGAAAGAGCCGCCACTTATTGGAGGTAACTAGAACGTTACTAATGGAACGAAATGTGCCCACGGTGTTTTGGGGCATTGCAGCCCTAACTGCCACCTATCTCATCAATTGAATGCCCTCCAAAGTCCTCAAATATACCACTCCCATCCAAACACTCCTTGCTACCTTTCCTAATTGTCCTCGCATCAATCCATTACCTCAACGATTGTTCGGATGCATTGTCTTTGGCCATACACATGATGGAAGCAAATTTGATGCCTATGCCTAGAAGTGTATCTTCCTCGGCTACTTCTCCACCCAGAAAGGATACATGTGCTATTGTCTTGCCTCAAAGAAATTGTTTGTCTCCCAAGATACCGTATTCTATGAGGAAGATGCCTATTATCCCAAATTACCCATTCAGGGAGAGTACTTAGATATTGAATGGCTAATTTCACGTGAACCATCACTCACTTCTCCTACTCCTAACATCTTACCAGTTCTTGATACATTATCCTCATCCCCACCTAATGAACCTACACCTAATGAGACTAACCAACCTGAACCTACATCTAATGAACTGAAAACATAGGTTGAAATCAATTCTGGGGTGGATAGAGGAGATGGGTCAGAAGGAGAGACTAAACAAGATAACGGTAGAAACATCCCTTCTACTCAAAGAAATGACCATGACTCTGACCCAGGATTAGATCCTGAATAGACGGGATGGCCTATTGCACTGAAAAAGGGTTAGATCTTGTACTTAGCATTCAATTCAACTGTTTGTCTTATATGGTAATCTGTCTGCAAAGATGCAGAGCTTTGTTGTAAACAGTGCTCAACTAAAGATTCCAACTATCTTCCAACAAGCTATGGCTGATCCAAATTGGAAGTGAGCTGCACAAGAAGAGTTAAAGGCACTTGGGGAAAGTAAAACTTGGGAAATCATAGCTCATCCCATAGGAAAGAAGCCGGTAGGATGCAAATGGATCTTCACCCCAAAGTTCAATCTGGATGGAAGCATCTTGCAAGAGGGTATACTCGAACTTATGGGATCGATTACCAGGAGACATTTGCTCCGGTAGCTATATTCAACACAATCCAAGTGTTGTTATCGATTGCAACCAACTTAGATTGGTCACTACACCAGTTAGATGTCAAGAACGCATTTCTGAATGGTGACTTGGAGGAAGAGGTTTACATAGAGGTCCTTGATGGAGTTCTAGCTCCAAGTGATGTGTATGCAAACTCAACAAGTCTTTGTATATGCTAAAACAATCTCTGAGGGCATGGTTCGGATGGTTTGCCAAAGCAGTAAAGAAACTTGGGTATACACAAGGACAAGCCGATGACACTGTTTATCAAACGAGATAATGGAAAAATCACTATCCTAATTGTCTTTGTAGATGACATAGTCGTTACAGGGGATGATGAAGATTCCATTGTCCGACTTAAGAAGGACCTGTCATGTGAGTTCCAAGTGAAAGATTTCGACCAAATGAGATACTTCTTGGGCATGGAAGTGGCAAGATCCAAAAATGGCATCAATGTGTCCCAATGAAAGTATACGCTATCTACTACATGAAACATTGTAGGGGCATAACTTGAAGGAATACTGATGTAAGAAGGTTGTCACCTGGAGATAAGACCAAATGGTATCCCAGTCAATTTAGAACGATACAGAAGACTTGTCGGGAAACTCATATACTTAACCCACACACGCCCATACATTAGCTATGCAGTCGGAATAGTAAGTCAGTTCATGCACTAGCCATAGGAAGAGCACATGACAGTTGTGTAGAGAATCTTGAGCTATTTGAAACTTAATCCTGGAAGAGGAATCTTCTTTAAGAAAGGCAATACCAGAAATATCGAAATCTACACTGATGCAGATCATGCAAGAGATAGGGAAACCAGGAGGTCAACCTTAGGATACTGCACGTATGTGTAGGGAAATCTAGTTACATGGAGAAGCAAGAAACAAACTGTGGTTTCAAGAGGTTGTGCAGAAGCAGAGCTAAGAGTTGTTAATAAAGGAGTGAGTGAGGGACTCTAGGTTATTAGGTTATTAACTGAACTGGGAATTCCATATGAAGGACCCATGCAACTCTGGTGTGACAACAAGGCCAGCATTGAAATGACGAAGAATCCTGTTTATCATGATCGAACGAAACATGTTGAGATAGACAGGCACTTTATTAAAGAGAAGGTCGAAGCAGGCATTATGAACCTATCCTACATATGATCTGCGAATCAGATTGCAGATGTTATGACAAAACCACTAGGCAAGGTTAAATTTGAAGGATTTCAGTACAAGCTGGGAATGATTGACATATACTCTCTAGCTTGATGGGGGGAGTGTAGGAAATGAACTCATGATTGTAATCCCATGATATTAGCCTTATCATATCCCCTGATTACTGTCTAGCTAGTTTAGGAAATGATTTTATTTTGTAATCTCCTCATTTAGGACTCACCAATGATTGCTCTGTTTGAGTCCTATAAATAGTGTAGTTGATATCTAATGAATAATACCAGTGACAGAGAGTTGTCTAGTGTTCTCTGACTCCAAGACATTCAACCAACCAAATAAGCCTTGCAACCTTGCATAAGTTTCACTTAACACATACATCACGAAATACAACAATAACTATCAATAACTGAGTATGAAATTAATCATACAGTTATTTAGGATAATCCCAAGTCAGTTATAGCATGTCTAATCTGTCCAAGTGCCCTACTGGCACATTAGCCTGCCTTATTGTTTATTGCCACATTTCTGCCGCTTGAATGTCTTTTTCAGCCTTGTTGCCATGTTTCCTTCTTTTATGAACGAGAGGCCCTGGAATTGTATTTTGGACATAACTACCTATATTGTCATTTATACATCATTCCCTATACTGTGACAAAGTTTATATGTGATAATTGGATAATGGAAGCGCCCTCAATCATCAAATTTTAAATTTTATGTCTCACAAAAGCTGTGGTTCTCATCTTATTTTTAAGAGTTGCCTTTCTGCTTCAAGTTGTCCGGGAAATCTTACTGGCACATGTATGCCTGCTTTGCTGAAATAGCTGAGCAATCATAATATTGTTGGATTTTCTTTTCTTTCAGGCTGGATCAATGGTGATCAAAGAATCTGTTGAACCACTACTTGAACAGTACAGACCTCCGGGAATTACTTCATTGAAATTCAGCAAGCTGTCCCTCGGAAATGTTGCTCCAAAGATTGAAGGTACCTTTTCTCAATATAAGTGCCCCCTCCATTGTTATATAAGCAAAACTTCCATATGGTTCCTTGTTTTTTTTCCGGTTATAAGCAGAAAAACATAACCACAGTTTATGCATGGATGAATGTATTATATTTATTAAATGGAATCCGAAGTGCATTTTAGTCCAAAAAAAATTGAGACATAATTATTGAGATAAACTATCTTCCTTAAACCGTGCAAGGCATTTTTTTTGGTTATATTTGAATACAGACGAAGCATATTTAAAAAAGACAGATACTTGATTGAACGGTAGAGGGAACTCATAACAGAGGACAAATGCAAGATTTTGTGAAATGTTTATCATCAAGTCTTCCACATTTTGGGATGTCAGTTTATGGTTTTAATTTCTCCTCCTTTTTGCCATTTTCTGAGCCCAATGTTTTTAGGAGCAATAAGGCTGGCTTTCAAGATTTAGCTAAAAAATGTTGCTGCTTTATTGCCTGACAACAACTTTCTGGGGAATGAATCTATTTCCACAATATTAAGATTCTTCCAATCCTGTTCCAATTTTTCTTCTTGCTTTTTATTCCTCTTTGTCTTGCAGAATTATGAGAGATGAGAGTAAAGAATGTTATTTCTTCTTTAAAAGGTTTTGTGTATATCTTCCTAGAAATTGTTATTATTCTGCCGAGGAAAAGCAATTGGTGAGAGTCTAGATTGGCTTCTTGGTTTGAGACTTGTGAATAAAATTTGATTTAACTTTTGGCTTACCTAA
Source organism: Inga leiocalycina (assembly GCA_963242795.1). Lineage (NCBI taxonomy): Eukaryota > Viridiplantae > Streptophyta > Magnoliopsida > Fabales > Fabaceae > Inga > Inga leiocalycina. The sequence goes on from OY725324.1 coordinate 48,825,927, forward strand.
TTGGTCTCAAATTTTGATGTTAATACTCGCTAACAGTTGCTCAAGTTTCTGTTTGATTGTGAAGAGGTTTCCATTTTTTTGTAGAATTTGGTTGCTATTTTTTTTTTTTTTTGTTAAAGCAAATAATTGATTGAACAGGAGAGGGCATTTTTAACAGAGGACAAGTGAAAATGAGTTTTTGAAATGTTTAGCATCAAGTCTTCCATATTTCTGATGTCAATTTGTAATTTCTTTTTCTTTACCATTTGCTGAACTAATGTTTTAAGGAGCAGTAAGGCTTGCTTTGAATGGAAATACAGTACAAATTTACAAAATATGTGTTGTTTTTAACTTATTTATAGATTTAGCGATAATTATAGATAATAATTTAATTTCAAGGGAAATGTTCATGTTAAATATATATTAATAACTACAAGTATTTCTGTAAATGTAAAGCTTTTTAGGATAAAATTAGCTTTCTATTTTGTAACCCTCAATAAATAGAAGGGAAATACATAGTATTGTAGTTTGAACATAATACTTTTATTTGGGAAATCTTGGTTTAAAGATTAAGTTTATAGTTCTTAGAGGGAAGGGCTATCAAATTGGTGCATCTTTTAGATCGGGGGAGAGCAATTTACCAAATATTATGCAAATGCAGTTTTATATCCTGCTCCTTCTTGTGCACCTTCCCATAGGCATTATTTTCTGTTGAGTTTTTCTTTAGTTCATGAACTAATTGTATTATAAATTCCTAATTCTTGTAGGTATTCGTGTTCAGAGTCTTAAGAAAGGCCAAATCATAATGGACATTGATTTCCGATGGGGTGGTGATCCCAGCATTATTTTGGCTGTTGAAGCGGCACTTGTTGCTTCAATCCCCATTCAGGTTTGACTCAAATGAGTCGTCTTTCCGCCTGTCTCTTATACTTGTTTGTAATAAAGTCTTGTTCCCTTGCAAAATTTCAAATAGTGATTATCTTTATTTTCTTGAATCAGTTGAAAGATCTCCAAGTTTTCACGATTATCCGTGTAATCTTCCAACTTGCTGAAGAGATACCCTGTATTTCTGCTGTTGTTGTTGCCCTGCTTGCTGAGGTAATCCAAGGGCGGAAAAGAGAATAATTGCTGTTCTATATTTTTTCGGCCAGCATTCTGAATATATGGACCATTTCATTAGTGTTAAAAATAAAGATAAACATGAAAGGATTCTATTTAGTTTGCATTTATCTTATATGAGGCAAATCAACGAAAAGTGGGTAGCAAACGTTTTTTCATTGAAAACAGAATAAGGGGTGTGCTTAATTTTTCCGCCAGCATTCTGAATCTTTTGGCTATTTTGTTGAAGTAGAAAATAAAGATGGTTTGCATTTATCTTATATGCGGCAAGACAAAGAAAAGGGGTATCAAACACTTCTTCCTTGAATTAAATAAGCATTGCCTCAACTACTGTTCCCTTTAGTCTCAATAGTATTCGCTTCCTGTGGTTCTGAGGGTATTAATGTGTAAGATTGGAGCAAATTATTACGGTTTTTTGGTTATTCCTGCAAATCTAGTTTGATGCCTTATGTTGAGCATTATCTGGTTTTGAAAAACTTGTGGGGTGAATGTTTTACTATAGTAGTTAATATTGTCTACAAAATACCTACAATTATTTTTTTTCCTTATCGGCTGTTTTAATTATTTTTTATTTCATTTCTTTTCTTTTGGCTCAAGTTCACTGGTAGGCCTACTAGGCAAGAATTTGTAGGATTGTTAGTTTACATTGCTTCACAAACTACAATCATTTCAATCTTGAGGGTATTGTGATATGTAATTGTAATAACTAAAAGAAGGTTAGTTAGGGTAGTTAAAAATGATGGCCATTAGTGGCTAAAGCCTATAAATACTTAAATGGATGGATTAGGGACTGATGGTATTAGACTTTGGATAATGGAAAGTAATTCCCAGTTTCTCCAGTTCTCTCTCTCCCCCCTCCCTCCCTCTCTCATTGTTTCTCTCTGTTCACCCTATTCTCTCCCTTTTCCTCCCCCCCCCCCCCCCTATCTTTCTTATGCATCATATTGGTTCTGCAATTTTTCTCCAATAACCTAGTTCGATGACTCTTAAGCGTTATGCTTTCAGTATACTCCATTCTTCCCCCCACCCGTTAAGGCCACATGTTTACATGAGCCTATTGGTGAACGAGGCTTTTATGGTGTACTGGTTTGCTTGATATGTTTGAGTTTTGTTGTTCTTAGAGATTTTGGATATGGTATTAAGAATTTCAGGAAGTCCTGCAGTTGAAGAATGGAGTTACGTGGAGTACACTGTACGCTCAAAGTAAAGGGATGAGCGTCTATGTTTGTGCGGTCAAATGACCATAGTTTAAGTATAAAAATTATAGTTTGAAAGTTAAATGTTGTTTTCTGTCTGTTAGGAATATAGATTCGGTGGCATACTAATATTGACTTCTCTCTTCAACAACTCTTGTCTTATTTCTCTGTCTCTCCGTCAATTACTCTGCTTTGGTCTCTACGTCTTGTATAAATGCCTTGTAACAATCTCATTTCATTGTATGAAGTAAATATACTTTACTAGTCTATTTTGCTTACATGGTATCAGAGCTTAACTTAAGTTGAGGACCAGTTTTGGCTGAGAACTCATTTTCGGTCACCACAGAGCGTTTTATAGTTCAAAACAGAGAGAGAGAGGGAGAGAGGGAGTTAAGCTTCTGTTGTGAGAAGTTTCTTTTGCACACGCGCCCCACCAGCGCTCTACCCACTCTTAGACCGGCGCTCGCCGTGAATTTGGTGGCCATCCGACACTCCGGTGATGGCGTGTGGACTACACGTGCTTAGCGAGCAGCAATTCTGGCCGGCGCGTGACCGCGCGTATGGTGAAATTTTCCCGGTGGCTTCTTCTTCCCAGTGTCGGTAGGTGGAATCCGGCCTATCCATTTGTTTTTGGGCTCCTTCGATCAAGTTTATCAAAAAAGAGGTGCTTCTACTTGCTTCTACCTTCATTTTCTGTGCGGTGTCTCTGCTTATAATTGAGTTGAGGATTCATTTGTCATTCTTAAATTTTGGAGAACCATTCTGTCATTTTTCAAATTAGGAAGACCAACCTGTCATTTTGCAAATTTGGAGAACCATTCTGTCATTTTCAAATTTGAAGGACCATTCTGTCATTTCCAAATTTGGAGGATCAACCTGTCATTTTTAAATTTGGAGGACCATTTTGTTATTTTCTTTGAAATTCGAAGAACTAAATTGGTGTTGCCGTGATCATTTTCTTTAAGCAACTCTACTGGTTATTTGAGCTTTGTTTGGACATCGGCTTTGCTGTCTTCAACAAGTTTTATGCTCGTGATTTTACCACTGAACCCTTCTTGAGAGTTTGTTGTGGTTGCATCCTTGCTTATTTACTGTTTGGTACATCTTGTTTGATTTCTTAAACAACTTTACTGTTTGTTGTGGAGCTTAATTTGCTTTTGGCAAACATCGATGACTGAATCTAAGACTAGACCTTCAGGTGCCCTTGCTACAGGTAACATTACTTCTAGTCTTGCCACTTCTTCCTCAAAGTGGATCATCGATTCTGGTGCCCTTGCTACAGGTAACATTACTTCTAGTCTTGCCACTTCTTCCTCAAAGTGGATCATCGATTCTGGTGCCATTGACCATATGACAAGTAACCATCATTTGTTCTCCTCGTATACGCCTTATGCCAATCCTTCTAGTATAACCATTGCAAATGGTTCTTACTCTTGTGTTCTTGGATCTGGTACTATCAGACCTACCCCGTCTGTTCCTTTATCCTCTGTTCTTCATGTTCCTGATCTTGCCTTTAATTTTTTGTCTACTAGCAAGCTTACTCGACAATTAAACTGTTTTATCACACTCTTTCCTGATCATTGTCTGATTCAGGATCTTACGACGAAGCAAGTTATTGGTAAGGGCTATGAATCTGGTGGCCATTACCACCTTGATGATCAGGAACCGCGTTCAGTTGCTTGCTCTAGTGGTTCATCTCTTTTTGACATTCATTGTCGTTTGGGTCACATGTCTCTGTCCTCTTTAAAGCGGATGTATCCTCAGTTCCATCATTTGTCATCATTAAACTGTGAGTCATGTCAGTTTGCTAAACATCATCGTGTTTATTTGGCACCTCGGGTCAATAAACGGGCTACGTCTCCCTTTGATTTAGTCCATTCTGATGTCTGGGGTCCATGTCCTGTCGAGTCAAAACATGGTTTTAAGTACTTTGTTACTTTTGTTGATGATTTTTCTCGTACAACCTGGCTCTATTTAATGAAAAGTCGTTCTGAGTTGTTTTCTCATTTTTGCAACTTTTGTATGGAAATTCAAACTCAGTTTGGTGTATCTGTGAAAACCTTAAGAAGTGACAATGCTAAAGAATATTTCTCTGCCCAATTTCAAAACTATATGATGCAACATGGTATGCTTCATCAGTCCTCTTGTGTAGATACACCAACTCAAAATGGTGTTGCAGAACGTAAGAACCGACACTTATTAGAAGTTGCTCGGGCTCTAATGTTTCAAATGAATGTTCCTAAGCCTTTTTGGGTTGATGCTGTGTCTACTGCTTGTTTTCTTATTAATCGTATGACATCTCTTGTCCTCAATGGTGACACTCCGTACACAACTTTGTTTCCTTCCAACCCTTTGTTTTCTATTAATCCAAAAATCTTTGGTTGTGTATGTTTCGTTAGAGATGTTCGTCCTACTGTTACAAAACTTGATCCCAAGTCTCTCAAGTGTGTCTTTCTTGGGTATTCTAGAGTTCAGAAGGGTTATCGGTGCTATTCTCCTACTCTTCGTCGTTTTCTTGTGTCTACAGATGTCACCTTCCATGGGTCGACTCCATTCTTCCCTGTCTCTACTCCATCTACATCTCCTGACACGTCCGAGGGTCTTGATATATTGGTCTATGAGTTTCAGTTACCACCAGTGCAAGCGTCTGTTCCGGCACCTGATAAACCTCATATCCATCATGTTTATAAAAAACGTCCCAAGGAAAGTGATGTAGTCGATCATGTTCATGGTCCACCAGTACCCATTTCGGTGTCTGATCAGGAATTAGTTCACCCCGCTCCTACCTCTCAACCAGAAATAGTGCCTGATCCGGAATTAGTTCACCCTGCTCCTACCTCTCAACCAGAAATAGTGCCTGATACTCCTGACAGTACTCCTGACAATTCTGATACTCCTGATACTTCTGATGACCTGCCTATTGCCTTACGCAAAGGAAAACGTACTTGTACCTATCCTATTTCTTCTTTTGTTTCCTATAATTACCTGTCTCCTCCATCTTGCTCCTTTATAGCTTCCTTAGATTCTATCACTGTTCCCACTACTCTCCATCAAGCCCTAACCCATCCCGGTTGGCGTGTTGCAATGAACGAAGAAATGATGGCTCTTGATAAGGTTGGTACTTGGATTCTTGTTGATTTACCTCTTGGAAAGAAGGCAATTGAGTGTAAATGGGTGTTCACTGTTAAGACAAAAGTTGATGGCACCTTGGAACGGTTGAAAGCTCGATTGGTTGCCAAAGGTTAAGCTCAGACATATGGTGTTGATTATTCTGAAACCTTCTCTCCTGTTGCCAAGTAGTCCTCTGTTCGTCTCTTCATCTCTATGGCAGCTACCTATGGTTGGAATCTTCATCAGCTGGATGTTAAGAATGCTTTTTTGAATGGTGATCTTCTTGAGGAAGTATACATGAAGCAACCGCCTGGCTTTGTTACTCAGGGGGAGCGTGGGAAGGTATGTCGTCTTCAGAAATCTTTATATGGTTTGAAATAGAGCCCTCGTGCTTGGTTTGATAGATTCAGTTCTGTGGTTAAGAAGTTTGGCCTAAATCAAAATAAGTGTGATCAGTCTGTGTTTTATCAACGAACTGAGGCTGGCATAATCCTCTTAGTGGTATATGTTGACGATATTGTTGTTACGGGGAGCAACACTTCGGGAATCTCATCACTAAAGACTTTCTTGAATTCTCACTTCCAAACAAAGGATTTGGGTCAGTTAAAATACTTTCTTGGGATCGAGGTTATGAGAAGCAAGAAAGGCATTCTCTTGACACAGCGAAAATATATTCTGGATCTGCTAAAGGAGACTGGGAAACTTAGGGCAAGCCCAAGTAGTTTTCCTATGATTCACAATCCTTTTTTGGACATTGATGATAGCATACCGTTTGATGAACTACCTGAGGATGTAAGAAAAAAGGTTGATCTTGAGAAGATTAAACCGTTTGCCTACCCTGAGAGATATCGAAGATTGATTGGGAAGCTGAACTATCTCACGGTGACTCGTCCTGATGTGACCTTTCCAGTGAGTGTACTTAGCCAATTTATGATAGCACCAACCGTTGCTCAGTGGGAAGCCTTAGAGCATGTATTACACTACCTGAAGAGCTCACCTGGTCGTGGTATACTCTATACCAATCATTGCCATACTGAAATTGAATGTTTTTGTGATGCGGATTTTGCTGGGTCAAAGTCTACCAGGTGATCCGTCACGGGATACTGTGTGTTTGTGGGTGGAAACTTGGTATCTTGGAGAAGCAAGAAGCAGGATGTGGTATCTAAGTCAAGTGTAGAGGCTGAGTATAGAGCCATGGCTCAGTCAGTACAGGAGATTGTGTGGATTCACCAGTTAATGAAGGAGGTCGGTCTTACCACGTCATTGCCTGCAAAATTGTGGTGTGATAATAAAGCTGCTTTACACATAGCGTCTAATTCTGTGTTTCATGAACTTACAAAACACATTGAGATCAACTGTCACTTTATACGCGACAAGATTAAGGAGAACTTTATTTCTATAGGGCATGTGCAATCTACTGACCAGTTGGGAGATTTTCTAACCAAGGCCTTAAATGGGATTCGTGTTGATTATCTTTGTAACAAGTTGGGCTTAATAAATATATACGCTCCAACTTGAGGGGGAGTGTTAGGAATATAGATTCGGTGGCATACTAATATTGACTTCTCTCTTCAACAACTCTTGTCTTATTTCTCTGTCTCTCCGTCAAATACTCTGCTTTGGCCTCTACGTCTTGTATAAATGCCTTGTAACAATCTCATTTCATTGTATGAAGTAAATATACTTTACTAGTCTATTTTGCTTACACTGTCCTAGAGATTTTTCGTGGTACATTTTGAAAGATTTACTTTTCTTTTGTCTTGGCTCTTCATATTATCAGCATGAATGTTGTCACTGCTAAATATAATTGGTTTGGCCCACTATTGGAATTACTAACTTTTTCGTTAAATGTATAATCAGCCAAAACCTCGGATTGATTACACTCTTAAAGCCGTTGGAGGAAGTTTGACAGCTATTCCTGGATTATCAGATATGATTGATGTGAGTTCTGTCTGTTATCTGCACTTGTGACTTGATTCCCTCCGCATTTGATTTTGAATAAATACTCATGACTCATTCTGCTTTTTGCCCAACATTTCAAAGGATACTGTGAACTCAATCGTTACTGATATGCTTCAATGGCCTCATAGGATCGTTGTTCCACTTGGTGGTGTGCCTGTTGATACCAGGTAATTATGAATCATATGGGACCCTTCCGCCTTTTTTATTAGAGTTGTGTTGTTTGGTTCAATGTTATTTCTTGAGTATATATACATACCAAAGCACATAATAAGTCCGTTGTCATTTGCAGTGAACTGGAGCTTAAACCTCAGGGAAATCTCACAGTGAATGTTCTGAGAGCCACTGATTTGAAGAATATGGAAATGATTGGGAAATCTGATCCATATGTAGTTGTTCATATTCGACCTTTATTTAAGGTTAAAACCAAGGTTATTGACAACAACCTGAATCCTGTTTGGGATGAGACGTTCAACTTGATTGTTGAAGACAAGGAGACTCAGTCAGTCATTCTAGAGGTTTTGCACTCCAGTTATTCAACCTTATTCACTAATACTACTCTCTTCTGTCTCCTTTCTTATGGACGTGCTTTGACGTTTAGCTTTCTCCAATTTTAGCCTTTTATAAAAGTAGAAGATCGATCTTATTCACCACCTTAATTAATGCTTACTTTTATGGATTTGTCCAGTACCTCGTATTAAGATTGAAGTTTAGTTAATTACTTGCCTATTGTTCTGTCATTAGGATGTAATTAGAGGCATATTACATGTTTTGTTCCCAGGCATGGTTACTGAAGAATATCTAAGAGGGAGAAAACCCTGCGTTCAACTACTTCTCTGGTTCATGTTATTGTCAAAGCAGTAGCTAAGTCACATATCTGTGTCTGACGGCTTAGGGAATCTGAGATTCAGGGGATTCTATTGGATCAGAACCGTAAATATAACTACTTAAATTCAAACCTGGTAATGCTAGATGCAGGATAAAGGAACTAAACAAAAAAAACATAAAGGAACAAAATAGATAGGTGTTAGGACATGTTTGTCATTCTCAACAGTTGCTTTTGTTTTTAATGGATAAGTTGTTCTGAAGATTTTAATTTTGATCTGTTAAGCCATTCTTCTGTTTGTTTTTTTAGCTTTAGTAATGAAGTGCCTCTTTCTCAGTGGGTTCTATTTAATCAGTTTTTCATTCAGTTGAGGACACTTTTGCATGTACCTATGCGGCATTCTGAATTAATGTTTTAGTATAAATCTAACATGTTAAAGAGACTATTATAGACAGGCTGGATATTACCCAAAATCGATAACACCGAAATAGAATCTGATGGGTTATTTAATTGATTTATGTTTCAAAATGCTAGCTTTTTATTTAAAACTGGATTATTACATGTAGAGATGACAGAGTTTGAGATTGCTGATTAGTTCATGGGCCTATATAGATGAAGTTAATTATATTTGAAAACAGAAAACTTGAAATTCTGGCCATTCTATGTGCATCACGGTTGTTTCGTGCAAAATTGTGTTAGATTCCTCTCTGGAGTCTGGACTCTAGTTTTTCTGTTCTTTATGGCATTGGAAACAAGATTCTCTTCTCTTTTTCCTCTTCTTCACTATCCACGAAGTTATTAATATGTTGGTCTATCCTCATTTCCCCCATTGCAACGTCAGTTTTGATCCCGTATTAACCTTATTGTTTTTTGGGGCCAAGGAACCTTATTGTTCTTATATCATGTTTCTGCTATTAGGTTCTTGATTTGTTTTTTTGCCATTGCAATTAGGTTTTTGATAAAGATATTGGGCAAGATAAGAGATTGGGAATAGTAAAATTCCCCCTTATTGATATCGAGTCAGAAACTGAAAAGGAAATAGAGTTGAGGCTGTTGCCTTCGCTGGACACACTTAAGGTAAAAGATAAGAAGGACCGAGGATCATTGACAATTAAGGTATGAATATGTCGGTAATTATTTATTTTAGTGAGAAATATGCTGTTTTATTTGACTTTGATTGTGACATTATTATATGCATATATTAATTTGAGGCCTTGAACAGTTCATAATTGATATTGATGAGAAGTGAGAATGGAGTGAGGTTTCTTTGTTTGTGTTTGGATTTTGCAATTAGACTTGTAATTTCAAATGCAATGATTTTGAATTACAGCAATTTAGATTGCTTGCATTTGAAATGTGTTCTTTGGATAATCCTAACATTTGTAAAATTCATATTCATAGTATATATAAATATATAACAATGTGAGAAGAAACAAACCCTTAAATGATAGAGGAAAGGAGGAAATTATCTTGTTTCACCAAGTTTGACAGTAGGTCAAATTCTTAAAAAATTATTTGATTATTCTACTTTTGTTTTAATATTTTATCTTGTCCAAATTATGATACAGGTTATTATTAGTTATGTCATTCACAGACACTTTTAGTTTATTTTTAAAATATAATTCTTTTGGAATTCCAGGTCTTATACCATCAATATAATAAAGAAGAGCAGTTGGAGGCTCTTGAAGCAGAGAAGAAGATACTAGAAGAAAGGAAGAAGCTGAAAGAGGAAGGAGTTATAGGAAGCACCATGGATGCTATAGATGGAGCAGCATCGCTTGTTGGTTCTGGTGTAGGAATGGTTGGTACCGGTGTTCTTACTGGTGCTGGCTTTGTCGGAAGTGGCGTTGGTGCTGGGGTGGGGCTTGTAGGTAGTGGTCTTGGAGCTGTTGGCAGCGGGTTGAGCAGGGCAGGTAAGTTCATGGGCCGGACTATCACGGGAGGACATAGCAGTGCGAGGAGGAGTGGCGCAACTACTCCGGTCAATAATGCTCAGGAAAGTGGTGGCGGTGCAAAGCCCCTGTGATTTTCGCTTGGCATCTGTGAGAAGCTGGATAGAACTTGAATTTGTAAACTTGGTGATAGATTTACTAGTTGATTGTTCTGTTATAGGATGTTTTCTCAAAATTGATTGAAAGTTGGTTTAGTTTTAGCTGTACCTCCTTTATCTGTGATCTTATCAATCCTGGATGTGTAATAAACCATGATTGTACAAATTCCAGGTACATTGGAACCCAAGAGGTACAATAGTAATTTATACCACTTGCCGGTTCTTATTATAAAATCTCTTTTGTAGTTTAATTGGCGCTCTGAACAAGATCTTATATTAAGAATTAATAATAGTATTATGCCAGTTATTATACGTGACTATGGGTTTATGAAAGCGAATAGAAAATGGCATGTTCTTTTTACCATGGCCATTATTTAGCTATTGCATGTTTGTATCAAAGCCAATTTATCAGCCCCCTTGTCTCTGTTGCTGGAAATACCCCCACCATCTCCAAACATGAAAAAACTAACTACTATTCTTGATATCAAGAAAACTTTAGGGCTTGTGTGATTTTATTTTCTGTTTTTATGTTTCTAAAACAGTTTTGTAGAATAATGTTAGATCAACTTTCAGAAGCAAATTTTGTCAAGTTAACTATATAGTAATTAGAGAGATAAAGAATCATAAGTATTACTCATGGAAGAGCAACAAGCTCATACAACAATAGTAACCACATATTTACCTGAAAGGGATCAATATCGCTTTACATTCCTAAATCACATACAAAGGCCCTTATTTATATAGCCCAATGATTAACCACCTATGAATCAAGGGTTATTAAACCTGGACCGGATGTTAAACCGGTCAGGTTATTGAGTCAAGGGTCAGTGGGTCGGATCAGAGTCAAATTAGGTGAGGAAGTGAAGATTCTAAGGTTATTAATATAAAATTCTGAAGAAAAATATTGTATTAAGTTATTTTTTAAAATAAAAATTATTGAACCTGTTAAACTGATTATGTGGCTAGACTAGACCTGTTATGTGATCGGTTTGCTAATTTTAGAGAGTCCAGTCTGATTTTAATAATGTTGTTATTAACTCTTTACACTACAAAAAAACTGTGGTTTAATAGTGGTTAAAAGTGTGTAAAACCGCTACAAACATAATTAATAGCGGTTCTTTGAACCGCTACTAAATCCACTGTTGCAAGTGTATTTGTAGTGGTTATTTTTAATTGCTACTCAAGCGAAAAAACCGCTACTATATTTGTAGCGGTTAATTAGCACTGCTACAACATTCTCAATCAAGACAATCCTTTTCTGGGTAATTTGTAGCGGTTATATGGCAAACCATGAATTTTGGACGGTGGAAAATGAAAATGAAAATTTGGCTTGATTTTTGTAGCAGTTAGAAAACCACTACTAAATTGTAGGGGTGTTCAAAGTATCCCGGTCCTGGTTATCCCGGCCCGGTCCCGGATATTTTATCCCGGGAATTTCCCGTCCCGGCCGGGACCGGGACCGGGAAAACCCGGGACCGGGATGTAAAAACCCGGGACCGGGACCGGGATCACACCTTGTGATCCCGGGAATTCCCGGTCCCGTTTTTTTTTCTTTTTTTTTTCTTTTTTCCTTAAAAAATAGGTTATTATTTTATTTTTGTATTTTTTACCCCATAAATTAAGTTATCATTTGATAAAATGTATATCACATATTTAGTTAGAGTTAAATTGTATATATCGTGATACAAATCCTAACTATATAATGTATAAAGATAATAACAAAAATGATGAATGTGATAATAATATGTTATTTTTCAATTCTAACTCAATTTATGTGATTTTTATGACCTTATTAGTTGTTAAATAATTACTTTAAACACTAGATTATAAAAAAATTTAACTAATATAATTATATTATTAAGACCGGGAATGAGATCCCAGTCCCGGGAAATCCCGGGACGGGAACCGGGAATGGGTATTCCCGGTCCCGTCCCGGGATTTGAACACCCCTACTAAATTGAATTTCAAAAGGGCGGCAAATATTAGTAGTGGTTATATAACCGCTACTAATTTCAATAGTAATTCAAATTTTGTGTCAAAAATTTAATTTGTCTTTTAAAAAGTATATTAGTAGCGGTTATAAAACTATTACAAATGTCAATAAAATTGAAAAAAATACAATTATCTGTTTCCGTTTTTTTAATATTAAATTAAATAGTTTATTATTCTAGTAGTTTAGCTAATTTAATTAGCTTATTATTCATTAGTTTAGGTCATTTATAATTTAAAAGGAATGATTTAATTAAATTAGATAAGTTTGAAGATTGTATTGATAATATTATTGGGGATATGTAGATAATAAGGAACTATTATGTTGTCTGTTACAATGTGATTAAGATTATGTAAGGAAAATAGGAAACAATGAGAAAATATTCTTAAATATTTGAAAAAAATAGTGAGAACAAATATTATGCGAAAGAAAAAAGTATTGAAATAAAAAATTTAAAAATTTATTACCATATTTGATTACCTTGTTAAGCTCCTCGGCTCATAGAAAAAAAAAGTGAAAATGAGAGAAGATGAAAGAGAGGTAAGGTGGAAAGAAATGGGGGAGTGTTTGAAATGAGATGTGGTTGGGGTATTTATAGGGATTTGTGTGGAACTTGTAGCGGTTAGTGTCATTGTTTTGTAGCGGTTTTAAGTTGTAGCAGTTTTAGGTTGTAGCGGTTATTGTATGGTTTTGTAACTGCTGCAAATATTTTATTAATATTTTTTTAAAAAAATATTTTTTAAAAAAACAAAAACATAATGTGTTTTAAACAAAACATAATTTGTTTTAAAACAAAAACATAATTTGTTTGATCAGTCAACCTCGCCATCCCTATAGAAATTGTATAGAAAAATTGTTAGCTTTGTATTTTTTTGTTAAAAAAATTTAATACATCGATGCCTAAGTCGTTAGTTGTGAGTCCCCAGGAGGTAGTGGTATTTGCCCACAAATACTTGAATAGTGTAACGGTGAAATAGCCTTGGTAATTATGTTCCACAACATCAAGAAGCTTTTTATAGTAAAGGACGCCTCCGAATTGCATGTTGGTGTCACTGCTGCTCGCATAACTCCTTGTCCCAAAGGTGTCATAAACACCCGAATTTTGAGTTTACAATCCTTGATCTCGTGAAACCGTGTAAAACTTGAAACCATTGACATTGTAAACTGTAAACCTTTTTGCATGGTCAAGAGGGCCGATTGCGAGAGCTCTGAAATTTGGTGAGTGTAGATCGTGGTCATTTAGTATTTTATGCGAAAATTAGCTTGGGAATTTTCTGTGGACCTTTTTGTCAACTTCGGATGCTGTTTGTGTACGGATCCTGAGTTAACGTTTCACATGACTTCTGAATTCCCTACAATTAATCATGGAAAGCCGCCGATCAGAAAATATAAGTACAAAATGTTACGAAAGATATAGAATAAAATATGCCTGTATAATTCTTACTGAAGGAAGGGTTCAACTTGAGTGTAGTTAATCAAGACATGTCTATGTGCTTGCAACTTCTTAGTTGCCGTTAGTTTGAAGTTCTTAGTTCCTCCAACTAGTTTACCAACACGAGGGATAAATTCTCTTGATATTGGCGCAGATTCAGGGCAATCTTCTACACGAGGCGGTTGGTTGAAGGCAGTCTCAATGTCATTAAAGTACCTTGAACAGAAATACAGGACCTCATCCCATATATAACCTATAGCTATAGAACCTTCTGGCCAAGCCTTATTCCTTATGTAAGATTTCATTTTCCCAAGAAACCTACAAAGTGAAGAAGAGAAAAATGATACAAAATGCTCCAAAGGGTGACTAACAAACATAAGAACTAATAATGACTCACATATATAAAATGAGTACCTCTCAATAGGATACATCTATCGATATTGAATTGGGCCAACAAGCTTTGTTTCATGAACAAGGTGGACTATAAGGTGAACCATCACAGTGAATAAGGACGGAGGAAAGATCATCTCTAAATGACAAAGCATAAGAATGAGTTTGGACTGTAGCTGATCAAGCTCTTTAACGATCAAAACCTTGGAACACAACTTCCGAAAGAAAGAACAAAGCTCCACCAAAATGATTAACACATCGGGAAGAAATGCATTCTTTATAGCTAGCGGAAGTAATTGTTGCATAAGCACATGTGAGTCATAACTCTTCAGGCTAGCAACCTTTCAAGCATGCATGTCAATACATCGTGAAATGTTGCTTGAATACCCATTTGGAACTTTTATTTTCTTCAATGTCGCGAGGAAGACTTCCTTGTTTGGTTTTGTGAGGGTGAACTTTGTCGGCTGAAATTTGTCATGCTCATCTGGTCACACGTCTTCACGAACTCCCATGGCACGTAAATATTTCCTTGTTTGAAGATGATCTTTTAACTTTCCCGGTTCGTTAAGCAGAGTATATAGCACATTGTCGCATATATTTTTTTCAATGCGCATGACGTCAAGACTATTGCAAAGTAAATTAGAATTCTAATATGGAATAGTGAAAAAATGCTTATCTTCCTCCATTGTTGAGGCGCAGAAGTCTTGCCCTTCTTTCGGCCTGCTTGTGCTGCATCATTGCTTTTTTCGAACTCGAATTCAACATGCTCAAGTTGCTGTAAGATGTCTGTGACAGATAAAGTTTGAGGTGGCCCTCTTGTTTATGGTTTTCCATTGAAGCGATTCCGTTGCAATCTAAACTTGTGCCTTCCATTGAAAAACCTCTGATGCCCCATAAAGCTCCACTTCCAACTGTGGGGAAGGCGCACTGCATCAGAGTCAAAATTGCAAGCTGGACATGCCGAGCCAGTATGCACATTCCACCCAGATAATGTTCCAAGGCCAGGAAAGTCACTAATTGTCCACATCAAGTCTGCACTCAAGTTGAACAATGTCTTCCTGTAGGTGTCATATTGTAATATCCCAATTTGGGATTAAGGGCCTAATGACTCTGATAATTATTGTAATTAGTGTAATTAATCACTTTTGGGATTAATGTAATGTGAATTTGGTAAAATATGTGTGGTATTAGAGATCAAGGGTTGAGATTCATTGATCATGGGTCGGAAACCTATGTTTTGGCATTATGTGAGCTCATGGTGGAAGTGATTAAGATATTGACAAGTGGCATGGTGATGGCCATAGGATGGGCACAAGAGGGAAAATAATCACTTTTCTCTCTTCCTCCTCTCTCTTTTTCGATTGTGTGTAGGAAGGGGAAAAGAGACATTGCATCATCATCATCATCTCACCATCTCTCATATTCTCTCTCTTCTCTCCATATGTTTCCGGCGCTCAAGTAAGGGAAAAGGAAGAAGAAAAGCTTGAATCTTGGTGAGTTATGATCCTCTTAAGCTAAAAACCTCTTCTCTAATGTTTTGCACCTCATTGAGAGTTTCATTGTGGTGATTTTAGAATCTTGAATAGTGGAGGTTGTGTGTGGATCGAAATTTGAAAGTTGAAGAATCAAGATTCTGGATTTGGTAAAGTGAAGAGGTAGGTATTTGGTGCATTTTGCTATGTTGCTTGTGATTTTTGGACAAGTTTGGTAAAATCTGGAATTTTGCCCTAATTTATGCGTATTTTGGATATATGAATTTTATTATGATTGATGTTGGAAATGGTCTATTGTGGGGCCATTTGAGTAGTTAATATGGTTTTGAAGTTTGGATTTAAGTTGAATAAGATTTGAGATAATGAGTGTCATAGAGACCCAAAGGCATAAATTGTGGTAGAAAGGGTTTTTGGAGTGTTTGAGAGGTTACCAATGTGTTCCCTAGTTTTCTGATATTTTATGCGTTTTCGGTCTCTGATGCACATTACTCGAGCAGAGGAAGATCATGCTCGAGTGCTGTGTGTATTTTTCCCTTTCTACTTTGAGTTTGGCTTGGACTCTTTGAATGAGGCTCGAGTGCATTCATGTGTTCTCGAGTGAGGGAACAACATGCTTGAGTGAGCTTGGGCTTGCTTAAGTGATGGAGTGAATCTAGAGTTAGGGTTGCTCTCGGGTTGTTACTTGCTGGCCATTGTTCAAGAGTGTGCTCTGACACTCGCGAGCATAGTCGTCTCACCCGAGCATAGACGTTATGCTCGAGTGAGCTTTTGCCTCTGGTGTGGTTGGTGCTCTTGGGTTGTCACTCATGGGGCAGCACTTTCGGGGACTTGAGCATAATTTGGGTCATCACCCGAGTGCAGAGCTTGGTGCTCGAGTGATGTGAGCACTTCCTAGCTGTGAAGGTTGCTCTCTTTCAAAGCACTCGCGGGTGAGAGTTGTCCTCACCCGAGCACAAATCTCTTATCACTCGAGTGAGGTCGTCAGAAATTAGTGTTGTGCCTTTGAAAAAGGGGTCTTTGGGGTAGTGTTTTCCAACCCTTTAGGCATATGTTTAGGCCTCTAGTAGTCACCTAAAGAGTCCTAAATGATAACCAACTAAGTGTATTATGAGATTAAGAACTTGGAAAAGAGATTGATTAGTTGTGCCTAATTTGGTATAGGATTTGATATCTATCGCCCTCGTGAGGCCGCGGTGCCGGAGCCAGTCAGGAAAGATACAGGTAGTGACTCTTTCTTTATACCTTATATGATACATGGCATGTGTGCTATATCATTGTGATGAGATGGATTTCATATGCTGCAAGTTTTGTGAAAATTGTGTGAACCACTGCTATACCAATAGTCCCTGAGTCGCTAACAACGGTTCGGGTAAGGGCTGTGTGCCTTCCCGACGGTAAAAAGGGATGAGGTTAGGGTGTGTTATGTGATTATGTGGGCCGAAAGGCTAATTTTGAGTCGAAAGGCTATTTGTGAAGGCCGACGGGCCAATTGTGAAAGCCGAAAGGCTATATGTGAGCCGTAAGGCTATTCTTATGCACTGCCACGCCAATAGTCTTTGAGTCGCTAACAACGGTTTGGGTTAGAACGGTGTGCCTTCCCGGCGGTAAAAGGGGATGAGGTGGAATGTGATTTGTGTTGCTACTGTTATGAGATGATTTGTTTACATATTATGTGATTGCGTGTGGTATGAACAAGTTGTTACTACTGGGATTCTTTAGAATCTCACTCTTTCCAAATGACTAACCTTTTCAGACAGGGCGAGTGGTTCGAAAGGGAAGTGGACAACCAGGAGTAGTTAGTATTACTCTAAGACTTTAGTGGTTGTTGGTTATCTTTGTTTTGGATTTGGGATTACCAAATGTATATGAGACGTAAATGAATATTTTGGACATGTAATCCCCATTTTGGGAACCCTTAAACCCATGATATATATGTAAGTAACCCGGGGTTTGCTGGGATTTTAGTTTCTGCACTCTAATATTTATTATGTGATTTGATTTCTCAAGTAATTATATCCGCACATGAAGGTGAGACCAAGATTATTATATTTTGAATTGATTTTTGAAATACCCCATCTTGTGATGCCATTAATAGTTGTTGATTTCATTTTATTGGTCTCTATTTCACTTAAATCTCGTAATCCGGATGTAATACGGTGAGGGGGGTTACACATATGTCTTGATGCTGACATTCCATAGGTCAAGCAATTCCGTAATAAGCGGTTGGAGATACACATCGATGTCATTACTTGGTGCCTTTTTGCCTAAAATGATCATAGACAAAATAAAGGAGCTTTGTTTCATACACATCTAGGGGGTAAATTGTAGGGAACTAAGACTACCGGCCAAATACTATAACTTGTACTAAGATTCCCAAATGGATTGAAACCGTCGGTTGCCAAAGCAAGTCTAACATTTATGGGGTCATTAGTGAAAGATGGAAAGTCATTGTCTAACGTTTTCTAGGTGCCTGCATCCCGAGAATGTCTTAATTTACCATCTTCATTCTTATCAACCTTATGCCACCTCATGTGCTCCATTGTTTTAGATGACAAACAATCTTTGTAAGCGTGGCTTCAAAGGGAAGTATCTAAGAATCTTTGCAGGTTTCTTCTTTTGCTTTTTTCCCTTCTGAATTGTCTTGTACCTCGATGTGTGACATCACTTCAAGTCTCCCTGCTATCATCGTCTCCCCAATACAGCATACAATCGTTCAGGCATGCATCAATTTTTTTGTAGTTCAAGCCCAATTTGTCAATAATCTTCTTGGCCTCATAGAACATTGTGGGAATCTACATGTCAGGGAGTGCATCTTGTAATAATTTCAGCAACATCGACATTCCCTTATCTTTGATTCCACATAAGCACTTGATATGATACAACTTGATCAAGAAAGATAATTTAGAGTATTTTTGACAACATTGATATAAAGGGTGATATGCTTCATCCATTAAGCTAAAAAAATCCTGAGTGGCTTCATTCCTTATGAACATGGGCTCTGAGCCCTGCACTTCTTCGTTGAAGTTGTCATCATAAAGCCAAATGCATCACGCACAACATCATTAACAGGATCATCTTTATCTAGTTGAACTCCTACTTGTGAACTTCGAGGAAGAGCATCATCATATCTCATACTGGGCTTCTCACCATGAATTGCCCAGAACATATAGTCTTCCAGGAAAGGCTTCAAAAGCAAATGTTCCTTAACAACTTGTCATGCATGCCACTTCTTGAACTTGCATCTCTGACACGGACATACGATCTTGCCGTTACAGCTGGCATGAGTGAATGCGAAATCCAAGAAATTGTTTAATCCGTACAAATATTCTAGAGAACTATGTGGCAACCTGATCTATGACTTATCCATGGCTACTAGTGAGAGAGAAGAAAGTATAGTGAAGAAGATGAGTGAATAGAGAATTATGAATGCCTGGAAGCTTATATTCTGATTTTCAACGTTTAATATTTTGTAGCGATTCAAAAACCGCTACTATTTTCCATATTTATAGCGGTTATATGAGTAAAACCGCTACCAATTTTCTACCCGTTGGAATAAATTAGAAAAATTTATTTTAACCTTGTAGTGGTTATACAATATAACCACTACTAATATATATGTGCAGCGGTTATAAGTTCTTAACCGCTACAAAGTTCTGGCGGAAGAAGAATTTCAAATTTCAAATATTTTAAATTTGTAGCGGTTATAAGAAAAAGACCGCTACAAATATTCATGACCATTGGACAATTTAAAAAAAAAGGGTTTTCAATTTATAGCGGTTATTGGCATAAACCGCTACAAATTTAGAACACAGTGGGGGGAAATTTAAAATTCAAATGTTGAATATTTGTAGCGGTTATTACTGTAACTGCTACAAAAAAAGCAACATTTGATTTTTGAAACTCCGTCCCTTAGTACTTTACATTTATAGCAGTTTATACTTATAACCGCTGCAAATTGAAAACCTAATTTGTAGTGGTTTTTGACACTAACCGCTACAAATGTTTCAAAAAGAAAAAATATAAATGTCCTAAACTAACTAGTAGGAGGCTGATCATCTGGTCCTCCCTCAGGTGGGGTTCCCTTAGGTGTAGCTGGATCGGGGCGCCAAGCAGAGTTAATAGCACCATCATCATCAGCAGGAGGAGGAGGCTGGACGACGAACCGAGGGACAGGGGGAACCTATGGATGCTGTTCTTCCAGGAACAGGTGACTCTACGACCACTCGAGCATGTAGTTCATGATATCTCGCCACTACGCATGTTGAGCATAGTAGAAATCAGCCTGTTGCTGTGTCTTCTACATCTGTTGCTGTTGCATCTGCTGAGCCACTGCAGCTTGTGCCTTGGCCAAATTTGAGCGCAGCTTCTCAACAGACTCATCCCTCGGACGTCTGACCTCGGATGTCTGTGCTCTAGAGCTACCAGCCTTAGAGGGGGCACTCCTACCGTAGACCATGCTAGGTATGGCACCTATCCCCATCCGTCGCATGCGTTCGAGGTGCTCAACCTGACACAGACCCTTGTGACTCCTTGGTTTGGGTCTCTCGTAGCTCAGCCTGTGACTGCTGCATCTACTCCTACCATTTTATAAAAAATTACTTATTATTATTTTTCATAATAAAGTTGGTTTTTATAAATAATATAATAATGAAATCACTTACAATGGCTACCTCTGCCTGCTAAGAGGTCAGAGTCCCATCACGGTGTCTATATGTGATAGCGAACAACTCCCCGTAGTTCGTCTGACGATTCTCCTACTGTGCCTTCCTCTCCTAAAATAATTACAAAATTAAATTAGTATTATCAAAAAAAAATACTAGATTTATAATATGAAATAACCAGCTAAAAGTAATTCATATTGTGAAAAGTTACTAGCTCGCTGTAAGTGACAGTAGAGGTCTTCGATCTTGTTGTGTGGTGGATCGTCTGTTGCCCACGGCACCTCGTGTTCCTTTGAGAAAGCGTTTGGAAAAAAAAATTAAAAGTACTAAAACAATATAAAAAATTTATAATTAATAAAATCATAAAATTAATTAAATTTAAATTGAAATTATAATTTAATAATTATAAATTTAAAAATAATATATAATTAATTATATAATTAATTAATATTTTATAATTCATATTAATATTATATAATCTAATCTAAATCTAATTTTTTATATAATTAATATTTATATAAACAATTAAATATAACTATTTAATTTTATATAATCTAATCTAAATCTAATAATTGAAATAATCTAATAAATACATTACCTGCCCCTCAACGCTCCTCTTGAACTGGACAAAACTTGCCTAGTCGTTCGGCGGGACGCCATCTGGGATGTTCTTGATTAGTTGCTGTAGAGGAATCGTCCTATCCTTATCCATACTGTAGAAGAGACGATTCCTCCTGTTACTCCAGCCATCGCCCATCTTTATTAGCGTGTACCTCTTCCGATTGTCCCGGATGACAAACCTAAGCTGTAACACCATTGAAAAAAATATTTAAATATGACTAATTACAAATAAGACAATTTAGAAATGTTAATTAAATAGAATTAATTACAAAAAAAATAATTAAATACTATTAATTACCTACATCACCTCATCCCACGTCAGGTCCTTCGGCCCCTTCAGAATGTTCCTCAACGGTCTGAAGTGAAGGGGGAACCGCATCCAATTCGATCCCAGCTCGTTCAGGAAGCGGTTGAACAAGTGACCCCCATTGTCGATGGGCTAGTCCGTGGCCTCATACCAAGGAACTACAACTCGTAGTGTCTGGTCCAAGTTGTTCAAACTAGCTACGTCCAGCCTCCTCATGGACACGTTCCCTTACTTATTTACACAATTTACCGCACGTTAGATAAATTGTAATTCAAATTTAACATTTCAAATTTAAATATATAATTTATTAAATAAAAAAATACATTTACCTTGGACCTACACCTCAAACCCAGTAGACTGAGAAGACGACCCTCGTGGGTTGTTTGGTCCTATGCCTCCTCCTCATCGATGAATTGCTCCATGTCTCTAATTGGAATCGGGATGTCGAAGTCCTCATTCGTGTCTTAGTCACTGACACTGATATCTACCTCTCCCAGATCCAGAACCTCTGGTGCGGTCGTTTCCTGTGGGACCGTTTGCGGTGGCTGTGGTAGGGCCGACTCTTGTGGCTGCTGTAGAGAGATGGGCTGAAATGGCGCGGTCGCTCTCCCTTCGTGCTGCCCCCTCCTCTACTGCTGCCACCCTGCAGAATCGGTCTTGGGACCTCAGGTTCCTTTCCGTTGCCCATCCCTGAAGCCATATCAACAATAAAAATTCAAAAAAAAAACCAATTAGTCACATTTATATGTAAAATTATAATGAAAATAAAAATAAAATATGTATTTTCCGTAACTCAACTGAGAATAATGAGAAATGCTACAACGAAAACTCTTCGACAGACGTTATAACGCTCAGATCTAAAGGAAAACTCTTAGAGAAATGTCAAAAAATAAAATGGCAAACGTGAAAAAGAAAGAAGCGGTGGGCTTTTATAGCTTTGGAATTTGTAGTGGTTCTTGAAAAAACCGTTGCATAAACCGCTACAAAAAAGCTAGGGCGACAAAACTTTATAGCGGTTATAAAATAATCGCTATAAATGTGTGAACCTTTGAAGTTCTGTAGCGGTTATGAAAACCTAACTGCTACAAATGTGTTGACCTTTGAAGTTCTGTAGTGGTTATGAATACCTAATCGCTACAAATAAGCGACCTTTGGCATTTTGTAGCGGTTCAGTTCGTTTTAACTGCTATACTATTGGCGCGGCTTGGTGGCGCCAAGTGGCGTGAACTTTGTAGCGGTTCATATGTTGTAACCGCTACAAGTTAACCGCAACAAATTTTGGTGGGAAACTTGCGCCATATTTGTAGCGGTTTCAGGTTTTTAACCGCTACAAAAAACGTTGTCAATCAGTCATACCACTTGGCGCATAGCTTACTGCTATAAATTAATGTACCGCTACGAAATCCCTTTTTGTTTTGTAGTGTTAGTACTTCTAAGATTAGTCAAACTATAGCTAGATTTTCCATATCTCTGGCTCTCATATAGATAACTGTTAGCCTAGAGTACTTTTTTCTTTTCTTTTTTAATACTCCTCTGGTATTTAATATAAGACATATTTACCTAATTTGATTAGATTAAGAAATTTAGTTAATATGACATGTATTTTCTAAAACACCCTAACCATCTACTTTAATTACCTTATTTCCTCTCTTTCTTGATTTTTGTTGATATAGCATCAAAAAAGTAAATTAGAAAAATATTGACCAATATGAAGCTACGTCTTACATTTAAGACTAAAATCAATTTTTTAAATATGTTTTATATTAAGGATCGGAGGGAGTACTACTCAAAGTATGCCATTGGGAGGGAAGCAATTGTTATAGGATTGCCTCTTCTTGGTTTAAGCTCAACAAGTTCTGACTCTAACCGTGCATCATTTCCAAACACTTGAGGAAGTCTCTCTGGACCAACTTGCCCATGATAGCATCACCAGCTACTTGCATGTTTTGCAGAAACCTTTGTTAAACTAGGAACACGTCTTGGCAGGAAATTCTGATGAAAACCTTCTACCAGCTTTTGCATTCAAATTTCCTTGGGAAGCACCTAAGCTATAAATAATAATAATTCACAACCCTAGTAATGTTTCCAACAATCACTAGATTTATACTACTCTCTCTGGTCCTTAATATATGACCGAATTGTGGAGTTGATCATAGTTTTAAATATAAGATCTATTTCTCATCTTTTCCCAATTTATCTATATTGATGCTTCCTCAACTATAATTAATTAAAATAAAAGATTAAAGGAATTAACAAAGATGATTATGGTGTTTTAGAAAAAAAATATCCGAGGGAACTGGGAAGCTTGCCGGAGAAGTAGAACTTCTGGAAGAAATCATAGATAATTTGTTTTAACCTTGTCGTGGAGGATTAAAAGGAGGCAAGACTGGAAGTAAGGACACAAGTCCGATCATCTCTCACTGATGATGATACACAGGTCGATATCTTCCAGTTTTTCCACATCATTAGTGATTCATTCATCTTAGAAATATCAAATTTTCTATTTTATAATTCACAAATAATCACTTTTGAGTTTATGGGTTTGTTTTTTTCAGTTTTATCTGTTTTTTTTTTCAATACAGTTTTATGAAGTTATTTTTAAAAACAATTTTAAAAACAAAAAAAAAATTCTGTGTGGATAGTTGTTTTTTAAAAAATCTATTTTGAAGTGATGATATGGCGGCTGTTGCCTATGGTGACGGATGGTAGCTAGTGCGGTGTTGTGGTGTCTATAATAAATAGATAACGGCCTCAAAAAATAAGAAATAAAAAAAGAAAAACAAAAAAATATCTAAAAACTGTTTTGAGTTTTTAGTTTCTAAAAACAACTTTCAGTTTTTTTTCGTTTTTAAAAATAACCTATTCAAAACAACTTTCCAAAGAAGTTTTATTGTTTAAAAAAAAATTTTTTTTACAAAACACCATCAAAAGAGCCCTATATTTTCTTTATTTTTTTTTCCCAGTCTCAATTGATTCAGATTCTTCCCCGCTCACTTTTATGAAGGGGGTTTTCCCGCTTGGCATCATCTTGACTTTGCATGTGCTCTCAAATGGACAGTATTAGAGTTTCTATGAAGCATCTCACACCATGACATGAGCCACCTGAAGATAATCTTGAGCTTTGAGGGAGGATGGTGTTAAATGTAATTAAATGTGAATGGATTTATGATCAATTAGTGATTTCTTACTACTCACGGCAGTTTCTTATTTGTTTGTTTAGGTTGATCATCACTTCTATTTTTTTGTGATTATTGTCATTCAATGCAGATTGATATATTTTATATTTATTAGGGTGTCTTATTATATTTTTTTGGTCCTATGTATAAGGCAGAGAGGGATAAAATGTTTATTTTGATCTTATTTATAAGTTACATTATTAAATTTTTCATATCAATGTACAATTATACAATTCATCTTTTTATTTATTGACTTTATTTTTAAGTGGCACGTTGTATATTAAAATTAGGGAGATGCGTGTCTCAACTAACCCCTCAAAATAACTTATAAGTAGGATTAGAGGAGTAATTCCATATAAACAAAGCACCATTAATTCATCTTTACCTTTTCTTTGACATGGTTTACATTTTTAAGCAGCTGCTCATAAAAAAAAAATCCGAACAACCATAGCCATAAAAACAAAGATATAAAATATTAATTGTCAAAATCCATTCCCTAAATCTAATCTGAATACAAAATTAAGTCTTTTTTTAATTATTTGCACTTTTCATTTGATCGTTTTAACCTATGATTACTCTATTCATATCTCACCCTATCTCTGTCCCCTACGGTGTCATGTGACTAAATAATTATTAATTAAGCCTCCTCGTAACAATATAAACGCTTTCGCTCTTATTTTAATTCATGAAGAGGAACACTTACTGTATGTAATATGTAAACATTTCTTATTTAATATCATTTTGTCTTGCATAAAATAATAATAATAATAATAAAGCCTCCTTGTAACAATATATATAATAGAGAAATCTTCCTAAAAAATATTTATTTAATTAGTTAATAACATGAATGAAATGACGAATATCAAAATTTTCTATTTCACACTGTGTACACCTACACCAGTGCCATCGGACAAGCAAACCTATCGGAATATTTCAACAACTAGCCAACGCAAATTACCTGAGCAATAGCACCCGATAAAATAAACAAAATAAATAAATAAATCAATCAATCACTTGCTCACAATATTACACATGTTAAAATCAGCTTCTAACTAGGTGCTTTCATAGAGGAAAATCCTCCTTAGCCACAAATATTTGTAAAAGAAAATTAGTTTTCAGTTTCATCACACATGCTCATCTTTACATGCATGCCATTTAACAACTAAAAAAAAACAAAGAAACCCTAATATCCATTGTCTCTTCTACAACCAAAAGAAAATGTCCAAATTTGATCCATACAACCATCTCAGTATAATTCTTAACTCTGACGGAACCCTCACCCGTAACTACAATGCTCCGACGGTCAATGCAAATCCTGAGCCCTTGCCCGGTGACTCCACGGTCTCCAAAGACATCACTCTCAACGTCGAAAAGAAAACATGGCTTCGTATTTATCGGCCGACCAAATTGCCATCCAACGACAACACCGTGGCTCGGCTTCCAATCATAGTCTACTTCCACCACGGCGGCTGGATTCTCTTGAGTGCGGCGGACGTCAACATTCACACAAACTGCTCGCAACTCGCCGGCGACATCCCTTCCATTGTTGTCTCCGTAAACTACCGCCTCGCGCCAGAGAGTCGCCTGCCGGAGCAATACTGCGATGCCAACGACACCGTATCGTGGGTTAAACAACAAATAACTGATCCAAAAGGTGAGGAATGGATAAGAGAATATGGAGATCCTTCAAGATGTTACCTTTATGGATGTGGGTGTGGTGGGAACATTGTGTTCAATTTGGGTATGAAAGTTTCAGAATTAAAATTAGAGCCATTGAGAATTCAAGGAATAATAATGAACCAACCTATGTTTGGAGGAGGGAAGAGGACCAAGTCGGAGCTGCAATTCGCTACGGACGAGCTCTTGCCACTACCTGTAGTGGACTTGATGTGGGACCTAGTGCTGCCAAAACATGCGGACAGGGACCACAGATATTGTAATCCTCTGTTGGAAGGTCCACACAAAGAGGCTATAGGGAGGCTTGCGAAATGCCTTCTGATTGGCTTTGGTGGCGACATTATGATTGATCGCCAACAAGAGCTTGTCACAATGCTGGTGAAGTGTGGGGTCCAGGTGGATGCGAGGTTTGATCCAGTGGGGTTCCACAATGTTGATATGGTGGACCCTCAGCGAGCAAGTGCGGTTTTGAACATTGTTAAGGAATTTATTGTTTGAGTTATATACAGTCCTACTAGCTTGTGTGGAACTCAAAACCCTCTAATGCGTAATTAGAGTAGACATTAATTTTCTAGCTGGAGTGTTTAGGGACCCCTTTAAGCCCAATTGACCACTATAAACTCAATTGCTAATTGAGAACTCGAATTTTGAGTGTTTGGAGAGGCCAATTGGTAATTGAGCTTTTGCCAAAACTCAATTGGTGAAAGCTCAATTGGGAGAAGCTAGAAAATGGAGTTTTTGTTAAAATCTAATGACATTTTATGCTAGATTAGGTTGTCTAGAAATTAATTATATGATATTGGTTTTTCCCATAAAATATTTTTTAAATAGTATGTAGTATCAAAAAATATTTTTTGAGTGTTTTTAACCTCTTAAAATATTTTTCTAGTTATACTCAGTACCTAGTGTGCTATCAGAATGATTGTAATTTTACCCACTTTCAAGTTGTAACCACTCAAAAAATATTTTTTGAGTGTTTTTTACCACTTAAAATATTTTTTTGGTGTTTTTAACCTCTTAAAATATTTTTTCAACTGTACCCAGTGTGTTATCAGACTGATTGCAATTTTACCTTTAATGTATTTTTTTAGCTCCAAAAATTACTTTAAAATATTTTTTTGATGTTTTTAAACCCTTGAAATATTTTTTTAGTTGTACTTAGTGTATTATCATACTTATTATAATTTTACCCTTAATGTACTTTTTCAGCTCCAAAAATTACTTTAAAATATTTTTTTGTGCTTTTAACTCTTTAAAATAATTTTTCAGTTATACCCAGTCTTAGGAGACTGACTACAATTTTACCTTTAATGTATTTTTGTTAGTAGCAAAGAGCACCCAAAACTTAGAATATTGATTTATTGATTTTCACCCACTCTAAAATATTTTTCAAGTAGCACCTAATATTTTAAAGTAATTTTTAAATATTTACTTGATTTTTTAAATATTTTTCCACCCACTCTTTCTTACCATTATCACAAAAGCCCTTATGCTTAAACCAATCCAAACAATTTTTATTTTTGCAAAAGCCCAATTGACAATCATCAACCCAAATATAAATCACATTACATAATTTGGCTTTTATCAAAAGTATTAAGCATGTTTGTTTGAGCTTAAATTTGCTTATAAGTTGCTTTTTACGTAAATCGAGACACAACGCCTCTCACATACTTACTTCGTATACCGTAAATCACTATTAAAAAACAACTTATAAGCAATCGAATCGCTCAAACAAACATATCCAATATATCACAACAAACCCAATTATCAACTGTGAGAGCTTTCATTAATTTGATGGGTATAACCATTTCTGCATCTATCTCTCTTAATTGTACAAGTTATAGGTCAAATGCCAAATCAGAACTTGTTATATGATTATATTACGATTAGAAATTTCTATGCAGATCAAGAAGGGCTTTTATCTTTTAGTATCTGTTTGGTAGGAGGGATTGGGGGGAATGGGAGGGAAAGAAAAATCTTTATGAGTTTAATTTCAAAAAATTGGAAAAATTGAGTTACATGATTTTAATAAAAAAAATGTGTAAGATAAAATAACAAAAAAATTTAATTAAAAATTGTTAACCATGCTTTTCTCTTTTTTAAAAAAACATCCAACTTAGAAGAATTTTCCTCTCCCCTTCTCTCATATCAAATAAGCCCTTAATGTTTATATTATTATTATAGATTTAGGCATATATAACACTTAAATTGAGATGCTTGAAACCTGCTTTAGACATACCCAAATAATTTCTGGAACGCGTAAACCCTTTAGACGGCAAAAGTCCGGACTTTAACACTACGTTGGATGGGAAATGGGTGGACTTTATTGGGACGCCTATACACTTTGGAAACCGAAAGTCCGAAAGTACTCCGTGATCCCTGTCTAGTTTGAATTATTGGAGGCAACTGGTGGACCAATTTATTTTTTGTCTTTTTCTGTGTTTTTCAATTCCTATTTATTGACAGAGACGGCAGGCCCTTCTCTTCCATTCCCGCCCTTGCAAATGCTTTCATCGTTCTCAAAGCTAGACAATGCAGGAGTTAGGGTTTCAGGAACGAACCCCGTCTGGTCGACCTGGTTTCAGGCCTCGCGATAGTAGCCCTGACTCCATCATCTTCACGATTGACTCCAACTTCAGCCTCTTCTCTGCTTCTGCCAGTGTCGATCGCCGCTGCTTTGCGTCTGGCGCTCACGACCATGACTCCTTAGCCTCTGAAATCTCCCTAGTGCTTCTCACAATGATCACATTCTCATTTTCTTTCCTGTATTATTTATTTACTGATTACTGATTTGTCTACTTGTACTTTGTCATGTCATTTCCTTCTCATTTGGCAAAGGAGCTTCACGCAATTAATTTCCTGAACTACAGTTTCTTTCATGCAATGACATGTAATTAGTCATGTAATCTATGTGCTTCTTGCTAATTTGAACAAAAATTGTAAAAATGAAACTGACATTGAGTTTCTCTGTCATTCGGAAAGGAAGAAGAATGACGACAAGATCTAATTCTTTGTTTTCGGATATATAAATGGTATTTCTGTAACACCCCAATTTTCGATTAAAGGCTAATGGTAATTATTGAGGATAATTATCGAATTAAAGTGGAATAATTATGTGTTGTATGGCAATTTTAATTAATATGTCATAATTGTTAGGAAAATTGAAAGAATGGCTCTAAATTAGTGATTAATGGAAGTGATTAATTACTAATTAAAAGGGTATGAGATGGGAAATTAATTAGCTACTGGAGAGATTAAATTGGCTAATTGGTGATTTATTGTGTGTGAGCCAATGACCTTGTGACATGTGGCAAGAAGAGATGAAGCATGAGAGTGAGAAAAGTCTAATGTAGTATTTTAATAGTTTTTCACTCTCTCTTTTTCTCTCTTTGTTCAGCTGAATGGAGGGAGTGCTATCATCATCTTCTTCCTCCTCTCTCTCCATCTCTCTCTCTTCTCTCTTCATTTTCACCATTGTTGAAGGAAGAGGAAGAAGGAAAAGCTTGTAAAAAAGGTAAGATTTTGACCTCTAATGCCAAAACTTCCTTCTATAAAGTTGTTCCTTGGAGTGAGAGCTTCAATTTGATGGTTTTAGATTCTCCATTGGTAGTGATTTGAGGAATCACGAAAATGTACAAGTTGGAGAATCATGAAGTGCCTTTGGGAAAGTTGTTGAGGTAAGTGAAAGCTTCAATTTCATATAAATTTTGTGGCCATTGGTTATGTAACATCCCGAATTTTGATACTTGAGCTTAGAGATTAAGCCTGAGATTAGTGGACTGCTAAGCCCTGGTTTAGCAAGAGTCCAAATTGTGATTAAGAAATATGAAAATGAGTTGATGGTAATTCCAAGTGAATTTCCATAATCAGGGGCAAAACAGTAAAATTACTGACCATTCGATTGGTTGCCGAAGAGGGAACTCATTGGTAGCTTCAAGATCAATGGCTAGGATTGATTGTGAAGTTGAGCAAGGGGCATAATCAAGTGCATGTGAGCCCATGAGAGTTGGAGTGAGATGGTGACAAGTGGCAAAGTGTGGACCCTTGGATGGGTCATAAGTGTGACACATCATCATCATCTCCATCTCCTCTCTTCTCTCTCTCTCGGTTTCTCTCTCTTCTCTTCCTTCCTCCATTTTCGCTGAATATGCTTGGGAGAGAGAAAGGAGAATTTGGTTTTGAGGTAAGCAAATGGCCTCTTTAGCACAAACTCTCTTCTCTAATGTTAATCCTTGAGTTGAGAGCTTCATTGTGGTGGTTGTAGCTTCTCCATTGGTGGTGATTTGAGGATCACGAAAATATGAAGTTTGGAGAATCAAAGAGTGTCTTTGAGAAAGTGGATAAGGTATGTGAAACCAATCCTTCTATCTATATTTCATTGCCAAATGATTAAGTTGGGAATTTCTGGAATTATTGCCCTAATTGTGAAAATATGGGTAATGGGTAGTTTGGCATGTTATGGTTATGGAAATGGTATATTGGTGTGAGTTTGGAATAGATAGATTGATTGGGATTGAAATGTGTGAGGTTAATGATTTTGGAAAATGGATGATTATATTGCCCTAGACCAAAGCTTGTTAATGGAATGGGATTTTGGTAATTCTATTGATTCCATTGAATTCAATGAGTGATTTTGTGTGGGAGTAGCTTTGGTAGAAGTTTTGGATCCCTTTGGATCAATTGGGCAAGAGTTAGGAGAATGTGGTATGTTTGCTGCGTTTTCCTGGAATCTGATAGATTCACTCGAGCAGACAGGGGTGTGCTCGAGTGAGGGATGAATGTTGTTCAAGTGAGGAAGAACCTGCTCGAGTGATATGTGAGTTTTCCCTTGTTTTGCTGCGAGTGCGCCTGGGTTTTCATGAACGCTGCTCGAGCACATCGCTTTGTGCTCGAGTGAGCGAAGAACATGCTCGAGTGAGCATGGTCTGCTCGAGTGATGGTGGGAGTCCAGAGTGAAAGGTTGCTTTCTGGTCTTCACTCGCGGGCAAGGTGCAAGAAGTGTGCCTTCTCACTCGCGGGTGGAGGGCATCTGCTTGAGTGAGCCGTGTGTGCTCGCGGGTGAGAGGTGTGTGCTCGCGGGTGTGCTCGCGGGTGAGAGGTGTGTGCTCGCGGGTGAGAGTGGTGTGCTCGAGTGATCCAGTGCTTGGAGAGCGTTGGGGGCTCTCGGGTCCTCACTTCCTGGATTTCTCTCGCGGGTGCTCGAGTGAGGCTTTTGGCCTTGTGCTCGAGTGAGGATCTGTGCTCGAGTGAGCTTGTGCCTCAGGTGAGAGTTGTGTTCTCGGGCATGTGCTTTCTGTCTCACTTTCTCTTGTGCTCGGGTGTTGTCCGTACCAATGCTCGAGTGAGAGCATTTGTGCTCGAGTGATGTCCGTACTTGTGCTCGAGTGAGAGCTTCTGTGCTCGAGTGAGGCAGTGAAAAATATCAAGTTTGAGTGTTCAAAAGGGGATCTTTGGGGATAGTCTTCCAACCCTTTAGAGCTATGGATTGAGGTGTTTGAGGGCACTTAAAGGGCAATAATGATAACCAACTTGAGTGTCTAAGGATTATGGAATTGGAAAAGGGATTAATCCTATGTCCTTGATCTTGGTTATAGGATTTGATGATTGTCCAGAACGTGAGCAGCCGGAGCTGGAGCTTACGTGGAAAGAGTGTAGGGAACTTACCTCTTCTGCATGTATTGATAATTGTATTAGTGTATTGATGGATGTTACTGCTTTGCGTGATTATGTGAGACATATGAGAATGATTGTAGCTCTGTTCTATTTATACTATGGCCATGAGTATGTTGTGTGAACATTGAGCATGCGGATATATCATTATGTGAACATGAGTTATTGTGATGCAAGCATGTCATGCATTAAATACTTATCTTGCATGCATATTGGTATCTGTTTCCTACTGAGATTCCCCAGAATCTCACCCTCCCCTATCAACATTGTAGACAGGGAAGGAAGATTGAGGATGAAGCAGGCATCCAAGGACGAAGAGGACTCGTTTTTGGTGAGAGCTTAGTAGTTGGTTATCAATGCGTAATTGGGATTATGTATCTGATTGTTTGGACCAGTATTTGAGAATGTATTCGGATAAGTCGTGTAATCCCTAAACGATGAGTTGTATGGGCTAATGTACCCTATGTTTATTGAGCGAAGATATGATCCCGGAATTGTCGGGAATTTATATTGCGTACTCTGATAATTGTATAAATGTAATTTATCTTCGCATAGTAATTATATTCGGAGTGTAAATATGAGACCGTGTTTTTAATGATTTCGAAATGTGATTGTGAAAACCCCGTCTGGTTGATGGGTTTATAAATGTTGTTTTGTCTTATTGGTCTCTATTTCACCTTAATCGCGAAATCCGGATATTAATTACGGCAGGGGGTTACAGGTTAGGCCTTGAATTTCTGGAATTTTAACCCTAATTTTCGTGATTTAGGGTCTTGGGGAGTATGGTATGTTGTTGTTATGGAAATGGTGCCTTGTTTAGTGTTTTAAATTGATAGAATTGCATTGAAGTTTAAATGTGAAGTTTGGCACCTTTTGTGTTGGTTTTGTGCTTTGGTCAAAACAGGGCATGTTGATAGGTTGTGATTTTGGTCTTTTTGAGGTTAACATTGTGTTCCTTGTGAAAATTTATGTGGGAATAGGCTTGATTGTTAATTTTGGAGCCATGGGACACTTTGGTAGAAAATTGGAAAATCTGTCCCTTGGAACTCTGTTCTGGGCAGTTTATTTGTGTGGACGTTTTGAATGACCAAATGATTTCATAAAAATGTGAAACTTTCCAGTCTTAAAGTTCACATACCAAGCTTCAAAATGGACATATATTTTGTGTCATTTAGTTTAGTATTCTGTGAGTTATGGTTGTCCAAAGTTTGGGATTGAAACAGAACTCTGTTTTGGCGTAGTGATGCGTTTTGTGTAATTCTGGGATTTTTATGGTGATTTCCAGTAATGGTTCATATTTTTCCTATGAAGAGAACTTAAATAGCTTTCAATGGGCTTTGGGATCACCTCATTTTGATTTTTCTAGAATTAGTTATGAATTTCTGAAGTTGCCTTGCCTGCAGCTGAAAAGTCTTGGCTGCAGCACAAAAGTTTCTGTGTGCGTTTTGGCCGCAGCTAGAAACCTTCTATGCGTGTTTTGGCCGCAGCCAGAGGATTCTTGGCTGCAGCCAACCCCCATTTTCATCATTTTGGGATTTTTAAAGGTGATTTCCAACCTAGTACTTCCCAATCCTTTAGGCTTTCATTGACCTTATTATAGCCACCTAAAGGGTGTGAATGGTAACCAACTTTAAGTGTTATGAAAATGAGAATTTGGAAAAGAGAATGATCCTATGTCCTTGATTTGGTTATAAGGTTGGGTATTCGCCCTAATCATGGTTTGATATCCGCTCGGATCGTGAGTAGCCGATACTGGAGCATACGTGGAAAGAAAAAGTGTAGGGAACTTAATTACCTCTCCTGCATGTATTGATATTTGTGTTTGTGTATTGATGCATGTTATTGCTTTGCTTGATTATATGAAACATATATGAATGATTGAAGCTTTGTTTCTATTTATGCTATGGCCATGAGTATGTTGTTGAAACATTGAGCATGCGGATATATCATTATGTGAGCACAAGTTATTGTGATGCAAGCATGTCATGCATTAAACACTTATCTTGCATGCATATTGGTATCTGTTTCCTACTGGGATTCTCTAGAATCTCACCCTCCCCTACCAACATTTTAGACAGGACAAGTGGCTCGAGGAGGGAGCAAGCGACTAGGGGCGGCGAGAATCCCTTATGGGCATTTGGATTTGGTAGTTGGTTATCGTTATATGCTGGGATAATTGTATATGTTCGGATGATAGATTAGAATGTATAATTGGATATTGGATGTATATGTGCTTGGATATCTATAGGGTTATTTGGTTATATATTGGAGATGGATTTGTGTAATCCCCGTTGAGGAATTGTAAAGGGCGTATTGCCCTATAAATCTTTAGTGAAGGTATGAATCCGGGTTTGCCGGTATTATTATTGTGCACTCTGATATTTATATAAATGTGATTTATCTTCACGAAGTAATTGTATTCGAAATATGAATGTGAGACCAGGTTAAAGTGTTTGATAAATGTATTTGTGAAAATCCTATCTTAAGGATGGGAATGTAAATGAATTTTGATTATTATTGGTCTCTATTTCATTTTTAATCACATGTTTCGGATATAATTACGGAGGGCGTTACAATTTCACCGTACGAATTGCGATGGTGCATGTGTAAATTGATTAAATCTTAGCTCATACTTTGAGATTCGCCCAGTTTTTGGTGTTGATTTCTTGGATCCTTGTAGCATTTGGCAGGCCATGAATATGAGATTTTTCATGAGAGTTGGAGTGAAATAAATAAATAAATATTTTTTTTAAAAAAAACTTTCAACACCATGAAAAAAAGGGGATGTCTTAAGTGACTTTAGGCATCCCTTTTTTGAGAAGGGACACCTAGTCACTTAAGTCATCCCTTTTTCAATGGACGTTATTGGCATATTTTATTATGTCACTCATATAGGTGTTCCTCTATAAAAAGACATAGAAATGGCCTAAAACCGAACGTTAAAAGTGCTTTCTATAGTAGTGGTAGGTCATAACCCTTCGTAATATTGTCGGACCTTTATAAGTCATAACTCTTCTTAATATCTGTTGTACCTCTATTTAAACTCACCTATTCTTTATGATTCTTATTACTTTTCTTTATTGGTCTCCTCTTTCTCTCCTTTATCATGTTAAGATCCTAAAGAGCTCCTTCGCCATCACCACCCCCTCTTTCACCACCTCCTCCACCTCTGCCTCCTCCTAAAATGGAGGCTCTGATGTAGATGCTAGCAAGTCTTGACCACCATACAAGGCATCTTACGGCAGACACCAACAAGTTGAACAAGAAGTTGAACCTCATACTTCATCATAATGACATTCAATATGACTTGCAGTCAAACTCTTTATCTCCTTCCTCTGATGATAAGAATAAGGAGGAGAAGGATGGCAGTGGTAGTGATGGCTGAATGCCACTATTGTTTCCTTAAAATATTTTTTTAAAAAAAAGGTTAACAAAAAAAAGCTTTATAATTCATGGTTATTAATTAAAAACCGTAACGTATTCGATAACACCAATATACTTAATAGTTCTAACTTAATAAACATTAATGAAAGCTTTTGAAACATTTCCTCTTCCCCATGCTGACTCTGAGTACCTCCTTGTTATTCAATGATCATCATGAAGGCAAAGATAAATAATGGTTTTTTTTAAACAACCATCATGTAACTCATGGTGTGGGAAAAAGAACATAATTGTGTGCAAACTGGTCCTCTTCAACTTCTAATGTACGCGTCACTTCCAATATATTTAAACTCCCTATTTTCGTACTTTTTCTTTATCCTCTTCATCTGTTCTCCTCATCATCATGGTGAAGCGATGCGCTGACGAAATGTTGGAGAATCGTCCTCTTTCCCAACTTCACCTCCGCCTACTTCTCTTCCTCCTCCTCCTCCCCAACGTCTACTCGCTCCTCATGCTCCTCCTTCCTAACCTGCTCCTTTGCCTACTTCTCTGTCTCCTCCTTCCCAACCTCCACACCCCTCTTCATGCTCCTTCTTCCTAACTTGTTCCTTCGCCTACTTCTCTTCCTCATCCCCCAACCTCCACCCTTACTTGCTTCCCTTTGTCCTCTTGGCCAACCTCTACCTCCTTCTCCTCCTCGTGGTCCTCCTTCCCATCATCCACTTCGGCCTCCAACCTGTGGTCGGCGCTACTACAGCGTCCACTACAGGCTTGTCCTCATCTTCTCAAATGATTCAGATCACTCCTTTGAGGATAATGGGCAGGTTTTATTTATTTACACTTTTTAGTTTTATTTATAAAAAATATTAATTTAATTGTGGCTCTAATATATAGAAAAATAATAACATATCTCACGGTTGTTATTAAAGAACTTTGATAATCAAATAAATAATATACCGCACGGTTAACTAAAAATAATCATGATAAAAGTAAAACAATAATTAGTGGTCCTTACCAACCAACCGTTATGTAAGACCTTAATTTGTTAATAGCATACTTCACGATTATTTGAACATAACTGTGATAAAGCTAAAACAATTAGCGGTTCTTACCAACTAACCGTTATATAAAACCTTAAGACTACTTAGCTAGGGTTTGTTTGTAAAACATTTAATCAGTATGATATGAAAAAACTTTCGCACTCAATTAAAAGCTCTAGCTCTTTCAGCTCTGTCAAAGACGTCCATTCAAACTCAAAGTTTTCTTTCTTTAACTTTCGGGTTGACATAAGGTTCATGGTTTTTCTTTTATTATACATTTTTGTGAATTTATTATGGCGGATGATTATTGGGTCTTGATTGAGGTTGTTGTTTCTAAATGATTTATGCTAGATGGGGACTTTGAAATAAGCAGTGGATGTATGCCAATCAGCTAACAAAAGAATACTGGGTAGGGCAATCAAGTGACATCTTACATAAGCTACATCATCAATGGGTTCACCTTTTGCACCAAAGAGTAAGACAATCGAAGAAAAATGCAAAATAACGGTGTAACTCTTATAGCTAACACCATGCATGTATCAAGTTCCAAAGATAGAAATCATATCTATGTGAAGATGTCATACTTTGGGGTGATTAAGCACATCTAGGAGTTGGATTATATTGGCTTCCGAGTTCCCATATTCATTTACAAGTTGGTTGACAATAATCATGACATGGGAATTGATGAGTTAACTTGATACAATAATTTGAACAAAGAAGGGTATAAAGATGAGGTTTTCATTTTGGCTTTTTAGGATAAACAAGTGTTCTACGTCCGTGATCTTTATAAATATGGATGGTCTATTGTTTTGTTGACAAATAAAGTGACTGTTAAGGAGATGGGTGGTGGAGTTGACGATGAATCATTCAATGGGAGGTCACTTGAACCATTAAATTTGGATGAAAAAGATACTTTGTACGTAAGGCATGATCACAATGAAGGCATTTGGGTTTCGAAGAAGTGAAAATTATTACTTGACAAGAAGAGTAGAATTCAAGCTAAGAACAGTAACTTACAAAATGCTAAGACTTGGAAAAGAAAAAGAGACACTTAATTTATATGTTTTTGACTATGTATGATTGTTTTAATGATGCTGTAGCTTTGTGTTTAATTTGGACTATTTTCCTGAAGCTTATGTGTTATATATGAAAATAGGGGAGATTGATTGCAGAACCCCCTATTTCAAAATTTTTTGTAGATAATTAACAGTTATTAGCTAGAAACCGTAATATATGATTCCAAAATACCTAACAAGTATCTTATAATAGCCCCTCAATACGGTTGTTGTATTTGAACCGTTATAAAGTTAAACTTTCATACCTCTATTTAAATGTCTGTTCACTTCTCCATTTCATTCATTAGCATACTTGCATTAGGTTGAATGTAAACCCACCATCCTTGAAACCTCACTACTCAATTGTCTTTTCTGATCATTGACAGTTGCATGAGTTTTTGCTTGAGTTTGCCCTAACACACGTTTTTGTTTATTACCACACTTGTCTTAGGGTTTATTGTAACCAATCAACCTCAGAACCCCACTTCTACAGTTGAATTTTTTGGCATTTGTCAGTCATTTTCAGTGAAGCCACACAATCCAAAGTGTTCGTTATACTTGTTAGCAACATTTGCGCAATCAATACTACAAAAATTATGATATATTATGGTTATTAACTACCATACATAATGGTTCTGAACAGTCATATATGTGGGCACTATAAAAGCTTCGTGCAAACATTATGGTTTAGAACCATTATTTATTTTGGACCTATTATAATAGTTATAATATAACACCTGTTATATATTGAGGCTCGGTGAGGCCATGATATACCCTTTGCTATGATAATAACTGACAAGCACAAGTAAACAACCGCCACAATATATGATAATGCTTACATAATATATAATGGTTCCAATTTAACAACTGTTATATATCTATTAACATAAATAATAGTTCTTTTCAAACAACCATTATTTATAACAACCGTTATTTATCAGTTGCTGAGGCCAAACAAGCTTGAATTTTTGCCTTCTGGTTGAGGAAAACATTGGATTTATGATCTCTTGCCATATGGAATTTGGCATTTTGCCTGAACCATTTCTTGAGATTCGTTTCATACACATTTTGGAAACTTTGCCCACCATTTGACTGAGGAAGTTCTCTACAACATGGGGAACATTTTTTGGTACTTGGAAACTCCATATTTGAAGCTCTATTTGAATACAAAGGCTAAACCAAATTTTGACAAATATGCTGGGAACGAATCTTCACTAAGATTGACACAACTTTTGAAATAGTCAAAATCAATTTTCATTGTGGTAGGAAGAATTTCTTGGATAAGACCAAAATAATCCCACCATTGATTGAACCATAATGGAAATTGGTACTTTGTGTCATACATGAACATGAATAGCCAAGTATGGCTTAATTTTGGATTTTGGTACCAAAAGGTACAATACCATGCATCAAGATAGTCCCAATAATTGAAACCAATTGGATCCACGTTTTTTATGGAAAATTTTTTCCTTTTATTTAAATATTGTCCCCAATCTTGAGGAGATAAAAATTTCCATATTCGAAATGTCGAATAGTCATAGATACTTTTATCATTTGGATGATCACGGTCTGGAAAATGTCTTATTTCTGTAGACTTTGTATCTACAAGAATAAGCTCATAAAAGTTTTGAGTTTTTTCTTAAGATTTTGGGCCAAAAAAGAATCCTTTTGGAAATATTTTGGTTGCCAGAGCAACTGGATTTTTGTCACAAAAACCTGCTTCTGTGTGGAAAAGATTTAAGACCATTTCTGGTTTTAACACAAATGTGGTTTGTATTGGTTGAG
Source organism: Inga leiocalycina (assembly GCA_963242795.1). Lineage (NCBI taxonomy): Eukaryota > Viridiplantae > Streptophyta > Magnoliopsida > Fabales > Fabaceae > Inga > Inga leiocalycina. The sequence goes on from OY725324.1 coordinate 48,864,845, forward strand.
AGTATAAGGCTAATTCTTTTGATGATGAACCAGCTTTAGTGACTTCTTTTGATTTGGCTTTGATTGCTAAGTCAAGAGCCTTAGGATTTAAAGTACATGGGGCAAGAGCTTTAAAATCTTCTTCTTCGCCAATATCGGCCCATCTTTTGGATGGCAATTTAGCCAATTTTTGATTATCTTGGAAGGCTAAAAGTGTTTCAAATGGGAATTCATAATGGAAAGGATCCATTATGATTCTAGAAGTTTTTTGAATAGGCTGTTCAGAAATTTTAGACCTTGAAGAGGATCCTTTTTGGTGGATCGATGATCCTTGGGTCAATTACCCTTTTGATAATTCAATTGTAGCTTTGAGCTGCTTTATTTCTTCTTTTGTGATCCTTTATGGACGATCATCGATCCACCAAAAAGGATCTTCTTCAAGGTCTAAAATTTCTGAGCAGCCTATTCAAAAAACTTATAGAATCATAATGGATCCTTCCCATTATGAATTCCCATTTGAAACACTTTTAGCCTTCTAAGATAATCAAAAATTGGCCAAATTGCCATCCAAAAGATGGGCCGATATTGGCGAAGAAGAAGATTCTAAGGCTCTTGCCCCATGTACTTTAAATCCTAAGGCTCTTGACTTAGCAATCAAAGCCAAATCAAAAGAAGTCACTAAGGTTGGTTCATCATCAAAAGAATTAGCCTTATACTCTCAACCAATACAAACCACATTTGTGTTAAAACCAGAAATGGTCTTAAATCTTTTCCACATAGAACCAGGTTTTTGTGACAAAAATCCAGTTGCTCTGGCAACCAAAATATTTCCAAAAGGGTTCCTTTTTGGCCCAAAATCTTAAGAAAAAACTCAAAAATTTTATGAGCTTATTCTTGTAGATACAAAGTCTACAGAAATAAGACATTTTCTAGACCGTGATCATCCAAATGATAAAAGTATCCATGGCTATTCGACATTTCGAATATGGAAATTTTTATCTCCTCAAGATTGGGGACAAGATTTAAATAAAAGGAAACAAATTTTCATAAAAAACATATATCTAATTGGTTTCTATTATTGGGACTATTTGGATGTATGGTATTGTACCTTTTGGTACCAAAATCCAAAATTAGCCATACTTGGCTATTCATGTTCACGTATGACACAGAGTACCAATTTCCATTGTGGTTCAATCAATGGTGGGATTATTTTGGTCCTATCCAGGAAATTCTTTCTACCACAGCGAAAATTGGTTTATGACTATTTTAAAAGTAGTGTCAATCTTCATGAAGATCCCTTCCTAGTAGATCTTCATTATTTTACAAAATTTGGTTTAGCCTGGGTATTCAAATGAAGCTTCAAATATGGAGTTTCCAAGTACCAAAAAATGTTCCCCATGTTGCAAAGAACTTCCTAAGTCTAATGGTGGGCAAATTTTACAAACATAAAAAATGTGTCTGAAAAGAATTTTAAGAAAAAGTTCAGGCAAAATACCAAATTCCTTATGGCAGGAGATAATGAATCCAGTGTTTTCCTCAACCAGAAGGTAAAAATTCAAGCTTGTTTGGCCACAGCAACTGATAAAGAAGTTTTGACCATACAACTTTATGAAATTTTTGGGCTTCTCCAAACCCAATCGGACGAGCCTTAAGGTAGCAAATTGGCCCAATCCTCAAATGGATTAGAAGCTGAAGACCTAACCTAATACTTTGGCCATGATTAGGATGACGAGATCATTAGCCTCGGCGAAGATTGATTCCGAAGAAAATCCATAGGCACAAGAGTCTAAGACTTGCTGACATAAATTTTCTGCTTTTAGTAGAGATTAGACGTAAATTTTAGGAATCTTTACTTTCTACAGACAAGATGATGTAATTTTTTTTACTTTATGTAAAAGCAAATGTAAAAACACTTTTACCTATGTAAAATGTTTTACTCTGAGTTAAAGTGATTTTACCCAAAGAAAATGCAAAAGTAAACACTTTTACCTAACTAAAATGTTTTTTACTCTGAGTTAAAGTGATTTTACCCAAAGGGAGAAAATAAATTACTGTGAATAGGAATTGATCTGAACGCCTATAAATTGGCAATTCATTTCAGTTGTTAGGCATCAATCCTTAGAGCTTTTAGGATCAATTCTCTCTCCCCTCCTCCTCTAGGTTGATAAGCCTTGTATGTTTTTCTTGGTTTCCTTTTATGTTTTGTAATCATTTTTGAATTTCAATAATATTGTGACAGTTTTTAATTTATGTTCTTTACTTTTCTTCTTTAAATTTATGTATATCATTTTGCATTTAATGAATTAACGACTTCGTGTTGGTCCTTACTTCTTAAGCTTTCTTTCGTCTCTCTTTCTCTTAGATCCTTTCGAGGTCAATGTAACGGTTGTTAGGTAGCAACCGTCATTAATAGAAGCTAATGGTTTTAAAAAAATGGGGGGGGGGGGGTTTGCTTTTAAGATCCCCCTACATATACATTTATAGAACGAATCATAATATATATTTACATTTTCATTCGTATATAGAACAATACAACAAATTAGAATATATTTATAGTCATTCATGTACATATATGCACTATTAAAAATAAATAATCAGTATCTATAAATTTACAAACATACTATGTATTATTTACGCTCCAAATGATGTTACATAGATGCCGCCAACTCTTTAGTTATTTCTTTTATTTGTGAGTTGCTAAACATCATGCATGAGGCATTAAAATACTTTGTGAAATGAAAACAATATATAGAAGTTATATATTGTATTATGTAGCTGACTGATTGTATATATGAACAAATTGAGTAAATAATATACCTTATTTGTATCAATATTTTTAGGACTGTTCGTGATTATGTCCTTCATGTACTGCATCACGCAGTACCTATAATCATTGCTCATATTCGGTTGCTTTGGGCACTATAAAGAAATGAGAAGAAAAATTTTTCTGTCAGTCGGATATATAAACTATATGTCTACTTCAATTTAATATTATAGTTATTGGTGAATAATATATATACATTTGGTCTAAGGGTGTTCAAATATCGAGTTGGGACCGGGATCACTTTGTCCCGGGTCCTGTCTAGGTATGAGGCCGTGATTGGGAAGATGTTCCCGGTCCAAGTTTAAAAACCTACAATTTTTTTGTTGCCTCAATGAACCCGAATATATATAGACAAGTTTAACTTTTGCTGCACATGCATAAACAAACCTAAATATATAAATGCTTAAAGGTTCAGTCAATAAATACAAACTGGAAATTGTCATAAACAAACTTGAATGCATTGGCCAAGTTTCTAGACGTTTTCACCATCTGTTAGTAAGTAAAGAAAAAACATTACAAAGATAAAAAGTAGTAGCTACCAGGAAATTGTCATAAAAGTAGTAGGAAAGTATTATAAACTCCAACTAAGGACAAATATAATACCTGTGAACAATATTTACTCTATAAGCATTAAGGACAAAAAATGTCATTGCCTAAAGAAAAAGAAAGAGATTTAAAAGGCAATGTTTTCTAAAAACAAGACAGAATCTACAAGTGAGATACAATAAATAAATAAAATTACAACAAGTCTAGCACATAGGGGCAAGGCTATGGAATGTCTAAGATAGTATCAAGACAAATGAATAAAAAATAATAAAAATAAAAAAAAAGATATCAGGACTGCGATTCTTGAAGCCTTGCCCGAATCCTGATCTTGGTCGTGGTCCCGGTATCTTGCCTCCTGATCCCGGATATTCCCGGTCTAGGTATGTGTAATACCCCGAATTTTGAGAATTGAGGCTAGAGAATAAGCCTGAGATTAGTGAACTTCTAAGCCCTGGTTTAGCAAGATCCAAATTTTGATTAAGGGTTAATGACTCTAAAAGTGGATGTGGTTAGTGATAAATAACCCTTTTGGAGAATCCGATGTGATTTGAGATTCGAATGTGATTTGTATGTGTTGTGATTCGTACCCAAACCCTGTATTTGAGTTCAATTATGGGTTAACATCTAAATTGAATGAAAATAAGGGGAAGGGTGTATTTATGGTATAAATGAATGAGAAAATGAATTTGGTGGTGATTCTGGAGGAACTGTCATAATCAAGGGCAAAACAGTAAAGTTACCGACCAATTGGTCAGTTACCGAAGAGGAAACTTATTGGTAACTTCAAGATCAATGGTTGAGATTGATTTGTGCAATAGATCAAGGGGTGGAATCGTGTGTGTGTGTGTGCGCCTATGTGAGCTCATGGAAGATGGAATGAGAGTGTGACACTTGGCACAATATGGACCCTTGGATTTGAGTCAAATGTTCAAACTCTTCATTCTTTTCTCTCTCCCTTATTTGGACCTTTTTGGGCTCTCCAAAATCTGCATTAACTTATCATCTCCATCTCATATTTCTCTCTTCAAAGCTTCTATGGTCGTCCAAAATCAAGGAAGAAAGAGAAAGCTTTAGGTAAGCTTTTGGCTTGCTTAATGGCCTCTAATGCTTAAATCCTTTTCATTAATCTTGTTGATAGTGATTAGAGCTTCATCTCTATGATTTTAGATTTGTGAAAGGAGGTGTTTGAGAGCTTGCGTAAAAGTGGAAAGATAAAGAATCAAGAAATTGGTTTGGGAAAGAAGAAGAGGTGAGTATATGCTATCTTTTAACTTAAGTTTTGTGGTTTTTGGTTGAGTTTTGAGAATTGTGAATTTTGCCCCAATTTTGTAAATGCATGAATTGTCATGTGTTTTGAGTTGTAATTGGTGTTTTTGTTGTGTTATACGACCATTGGAATTAGTTTGGTTTGGTTTGAAACCTTGAATATAAAGTTTGGCCATTTAATGGTTTTGTGTGACAATGGGGTTCAAGAATAGAATATGTGTAAATGTGATGTGAATTTGGTTGATTTGGTGTTTCTAATGGATTCCTTGCCAAAATTTATGTGGGAATAGTATTTGGTGTGAATTTGGGAACCATTGCAAGCATTGGTGGAAAACTAGGAATTCTGTCACGTGAAACTTTATACTGGGCAGTTAGTTGTATGAAAGTTTTGAATGGACAAATGGTCTCTAAAAATTCTGAAAACTTTCATTCTTAAAGTTCACATTCCAAGCTTCAAAATGGGCATATAATTTGTGTCATTTCGTTTTATGAGCTGGGAGTTATGGTGGTCCAAAGTTTGATGTCGAAAACTGGACTTAATTCTGGAGCAGTGTGGATATTTGTGTAATTCTGTATTTCTGTGGTTATGGACAACATTGATTCATATTTTTCCAGTGAAGAGGACTTAGATAGCTTTCATTTTGATTTGGGATCACCTCATTTCGATTTTTCTAGAATTAATTATGAATTTCTGAAGTTTCCTTGGCTGCAGCGCAAAACTTTCTGTGTGCGTTTTGGCCGCAGCCAGAAATTCTTGGCTGCAGCCAAAAACCTTCTGTGCACGTTTTGGCTGCAGCCAACCCCCATTTTCAGTATTTTGTGATTTTGAAAGGTGTTTTCCAACCTACTACTTCCCAATCCTTTAGGCTTTCATTGAGCTTATTATAGCCACCTAAAGGTTGTGAATGGTAACCAACTTTAAGTGTTATGAAAGTAAGGTTTTGGAATAGAGAATAACCCTATGTCCTTGCTTTGGTTATAGGGTTGGATATTCGCTCTGATCGTGAGTAGCCGGTGCTGGAGCACATGTGGAAAGAAGGGTAGGGAGCTTACCTCTCCTACATGTATTTGATATTAGTTTTGGTATGTTGATGCATGTTATTGCTTTGCTTGATTATGTGAAACATGTATGAATGATTTGAAGTTATGTTTCAATTTATGCTATGGTCATAAGTATGTTATTCGAAGCATTGAGTTTACAGATTTGTCATTGTGTGAACATGAGTTATGTAATACAAGCATGTCATGTATTAAACATTTATCATACATGCATAATGATATTACTTTCCTACTAAGATTCTCTCGAATCTCACCCTCCCCTACCAATATTTTAGACAGGGTAGGTGGATCGAGGATGGAGCAAGCAATCAAGGGTGACAAGGACTCCTTCGGGTTGTCATCTTGGTAGTTGGTTATCATTGCTAATTAGGATGACTATATATGTTTTGGGATGTATATTCGGATATGTATTTGAAGATGAGATTGTGTAATCCCCTGAATTGGATTTTGTATACCCTTTTAATAAAGGTATGAACCTGGGGTTGCCGGGAATTATGTTGTGTACTCTGATATTTGTAATGAATGTGATTTATCCGAAAAGTAATTGTATATGAAATATGAATATGAGACCGGGTGAATTAGCTCTTGAAGGGCATTTGTGAAAACCCTATAAAGAAGATGGAATTTTAAATGAGTTTTGAATACCATTGGTCCCTAATTCATTTTATTCACGTATTTTGGATATAATTACGAAGGGGGTTACAGTATGGCCGAGACTTTTTGGTCCCACTGTTATTGGGACTGGCATGGGACTACTAGGACCGAGACCCTATGAACACCTCTACTTCAGACGCTCTATCGGAAGGCATGTCTGAAGTGACTATTGGTGAGGTTGCAATATTGTAGTCGAGACCATTCTTCATACGGTACCTATACACCTCTGTGAGAAGATACAATAAAAAATTATAAATATAGAAACATGCAAGTTGAACTGAATTATAAGAGATGATGAATGGATAACTTACTAGATGAATGTCTCTTACATGTATGCTCTTCTTTCTAGATCCCTACCCATAAAGTCATAAAACCAAATATTTTTGTCTATTGGATTTACCGCTATAAGCATCCAGAGCTCCCAAAAGGATCAGAACAATTACAAAATAAATAAAAACTAATTTAAGCAGAGTTAATGATGTTCCCACCTATGAATGTAAGGTATAAAGAAGTAAGTGTCGCTTCTGTCTAGCACCCTCCTGATGAATTCATCCCCTAGAAACCTTGCATGATGTTGCTTGAGATCTTCCTTCATTCCATCACCTTGGTTATTTGATTTGGTCAAGGTGGATGAACTTGATCTTGTCTTAGTGGCAATGGGGGATACGGTAATTATGGTACAAGTACCTAAAATGTCAAAACCAATATATCAAAATGTAATCAAAGTTCTAAGCAGTAACTATTCAATCACAATTGAAGAAATACCTCATAAAAAAGTTGACAAAGCTTGAACTTGCCACGTTCTTGTTCATCAACTCATAAACAAGATCTTGGCTTACAACATCCTCTTTTCCTTCTTGATTGAAAACCTCTATCTCAAATTTGATATATGTAAACTGGTTTGAAGCCAAGATCTTGCCAAAGAACTCCTGGAGGGACTTTCGGGCAAATTGACCAAGGGACTTATTCTTTGAGGAAGACTTCTTCCGGGATTGATCATTGGTAGTGGGATGCTTCCTCCTTTTAGACTGATTGAGGGTTTTAGAAGCATCTGTAAGGGGCTTAGACTGATTAGGGGGCTTGGACTCATTGGTGGGCAGCTTCTTTTGAGTGAAGGGCTTTTATACTCTAAGTAGGCAGTAAGGCATGCAACGAAGCTACCTATAGCCCCTCCCACTATATTTGTGTCTTTGGTGGGCACAGGGAGAGGCTAACTGGGGTCAATGTTAGTGTTGATTTATACCTTCACATGCTCAGGAGGGATAAGCTAGTTATAAAGCGTGTTATCCTCTAGGAAGTTGAACATGTGGCCTATTGCAACTGTATAATGTCTAGGGCTATCGACAAAATACTCAACATCTACCTCTCCCTCAGGTAGATTATGGAAAGGAAATATGTAGCTGCCTCTAGTACTTGGGCTGCCATTTCCCCTTCATACTTCATAGTCTACTCCTTCATCAATTATTGTATGAGAAATTGTATTTATTCCTATATTTCATCACACTGTTTCTGGAGCTTTTCATCCCAGTTATTACTTTGAGATTGTTGGTAACCATAGTATTTTGTCTTGGTCAATCCAAAGCTGGCACCCCTAAGAAGACCAGGATGGTTAGGCCCCAATGTCTTTGCCAATACGTCCTCATCCTAAAAAAGGTAGCCCTATATTGTAACTTCTTGGGACATGGCTTATTGTGAACTTAACAATAATGCTCATATTGTTAGTTAATTCAAGACATTACTTCCATAAATCGGGGACTAATATTAATACTTACCATTTTATCAACAACTTCCTTCACCTAAGGATCATTATAAGAGTGATCTTTATTTTGCCTTTCCACTGACCCAAGTTTATGATGAGGAGGTCTATTACTATCCCCACTCTCGGTAGCCAACGTTTTAGCAATCCGAGCATACCCCTTTCACCCTCCCTTATAGGGATACTTATTGTCTTCACCCTCATCCTATTTACCTGGTTTAATTCCTGCAAAAACACACATCACTCAAGTTAATATTAAACAAAAACATGGAGGTCTTATGAATTATGAATAACAATTACCTGGAATGGCAGGTTGTAATGTGAGATGACAAATTTTTTTCAATCATCCAGTTTGATAGTGGACAAAAGATCCACAAGAATGACTATCTCATCAAACGCTTTAGGATTATGCAAATATGCCTTTATCAATGCATAACGGAATGTGTACAGTGAACAACAAATTCCATGATGTAATCTCCATCTACGTGATATGTGTAATACCACAAAATGTGATTAAGGGCTAAGGACTTCAAAAGTGAATGTACTTATTGATAAACAAACACTTTTGGAGAATGTGATTTGAATTGTGATCCGAATGCGTAATAAGTAGTGCCTAAACCTTATATTTAAGTTCAATTGTGGATTAACATCTAAATTGAATTAAATTAGAGGGAGGGTGCATATTAAGGTGAAATGGGATAATAAGATATGTTTGGTGGTGATTCAGAAAGAATTGCCATAATTAGGGACAAAATGGGAAAAAGGAAGTTACCAACCAATTGGTCACTTACTGAAAAGGAACCTTATTAGTAACTCAAATATCAATGGTTAGGATTAATTGTCAAGAGAGCATGAGGGTGGAATTACATGTGTGTGTGCTCATAGAAGAGGAAACAAGATGTTGACACATGTCAACATGTGAGCCATTTGGTGGTTTGTGTTGCATTGTGGTTCAAAACTGAATATGTGTAGATGTGATGAGAATTTGGTTGTTGTAGTGATTCCAATGGTGTCCTTGTTAAAAATTGTGCGGGAATAGGTTTGGTTGTTGATTTTAGAGCCATTGGACACATTGGTTGAAAATTGGAAAAACTGTCAAGTGTAGACTCTGTGCAGGGCAGTCAGTTTGGATGGACGTTTTGAATAAGCAAATGGCGTCTAAAAATTCTGAAACTTTCCTGTCTTAAACTTCACATTACAAGCTTCAAAATGGATATATAATTCATGTGATTTCGATTTGTGAGCTAGGAGTTATGATTTTCCAAAGTTTAGGGTTGAAACTGGAAGCTATTTTGAAGCAGTATGGGATTTTGTGTAATTCTGTATTTTTGTGAATATGGACAGCATTGATTCATATTTTTCTTATGTAGAGGACTTTAATAGATTTCCATAGGACTTGGGATTACCTCATTTCAATTTTTCTAGAATTAGTTATGATTTTTCAAAGTTGATGAAAATTCTGGCAGATTTGGTCACTTATGCGAAAATTGAAGATGTTATGGCATAATGTAATATTGTTGAACTCTGAGGTTAGAAATTGGTCTTTTAGGTTAATTGACCACTTTAGCTCCTTAGTTGACTTGATTAAATGACCATAGTGATAACCGACCCAAGTATTATGAGTTATTAAAGAATTGGAATAGGTAATAACTCGTTGTCCTTGATTTTGGTTTATAGGATTCGATAATTGGAATATGTGAATGCCGTGAAGAAAATGTGTATATTGTGACAACTATGTGTATGCCGTGTTTGTTGCTGCTGTGCTGCTTGATGATTTACTTGCATGCTATATGATTATATGTGGTATGAGTGATTTGTTACTACTGGGATTCTTTTGAATCTCATTGTTTCCATTGACTAGCCTACAGACAAGGCAAGTGGTTCAAAGGGGAAGCAAACGACCAAGGGTGGCTAAGACTCCTTTAAGGATATGTTTTTGTATTTGGTTATCGAATTTTGGTTGGGATTGTTGTATATATTCAGGATATAAATTTTTGGAATAGTTCATGTAATCCCCTGTATGGGAACTTGTAAACCCTTTAGTTAATGTATGAAACCCGGGGTTTGCCGAAACTTTTGTTTTACACTCTGATATCTATGAATGTGACTTAACTACTCAGAATAATTATATTCGAAATACGAATATGAGACCGGGTTAATTAGATTTTGAAAGAAATTTGTGAAAACCCTATCTCGAAGATGGGATTGAAATGGTGTCTTTTACCATCTGCTGGTCTCTAATTCATCTTAAGTACATATTTTCAAATCATAATTACTGATTATATGGTAGGGGTTACAATATGCAAAATACAAAGCATACAATTCAAGTTAATATTTTTTACAAGTACATATCAAGTAATTAGTTGGCATATATACCTTACCCTAATATTGTTCTAAATAACGCATACATAATCTCTTTGTACCCTATGCTAGTTACCCACTGTGATAGGAATGTTAGTAATTGCCATTAAGCCCATGTAGCTGTTGAAGTGTGACTACTCAAAAGGTTGACCGTCATTATTCCATGTCATATGAAATCTTCTCCCTAAAGACTTTGCTTGGTTCATAAAAGTATGGACGCAATAGCCTGTCTTTAAAATATCCCACAATTATTCTAACACCTTTGTTTGGGTCTCGTTTATGGATGGCATAGGGACGACATCAATACCATTGGGAACATTATTAGAAGTAGAGGCATTATTAGAACAAGGGGTACTATTAGTATTGCGTGAAGGAGAACTGGCCATTTAAATAGAAAACAAAACTCATTCAGTCAGCCACAGGGAACAAAGCAATGGGTTTTCTAGAAAAACATGATTCATGACTAAGGTCAAAACCTGCCTGGGCAAAGTGGAGTGAAAAATAAGGAAAATGTCAAATGTATAAGAGAAAGCATACCTTAAGATAAGAATAATAGAGCACAAGAATGAATGCGACCTAGCGAGGGATTCAAAACAAAAAATCAACTTAAGGCAATTGAAGCGACTTACGCCACTATTAGACTGAAGTTCAAAGAAAGCAGTGGAGGATGTGGTTCACCTAGATGTGACTATCAATGGCTAGAAAGTCAACCGGAGTGTTGGGGTTCTGAGGTTGGTGAGTAACATTCGACCAAAGACAAGCATGTTAAGTGTAATAACTTGGGAAAGTAAAGTGGTGCGAGATAGCGGGTATGTCTTTTAAAAGACTTGATGAAACTTGCTCACGGGCATAAGTTTAGAACCGTAATGAAAGGTGGCATTTTCTTATGGTTCTTAATTTACAACTATAATGAACCTCAGAATGAAAGTCCATGGTTTAGGTTTTGTAAATGGTAATGGTGATTTCTTAATAACTATTAGGTATTCTAAAAAGTTACGGGTTTTACATAATAACTGTTACTTATTTGACTTTTTTTAATAACTTTTAAAGTTAATTATTCAACCCTATAGTACAAACAAAAAATTAAAAAAAGAAAACGAAAGTTTGAATAACCGTGAAAGACAATTGTTTTTGTAATATTTTTGGGCTATATTGTCCTAACGATTATTTGTTTTAATATTCAAAAAATAAAAAAGCAGTATTGGATTTCAATCATCACCACTACTGCAGTCCTCTACCTCCTCCTGCTCCTCCCCTTCCCCTGCATATCATTAATGTCTAATGAAGAAAATGAAGGGTCTAACTGGAAGTGATCATATACAACCTAATTGTGATGAAGGATGAGGTCCAACTTCCTATTCAGATTGTGGCGTGTCTAGTGAGATGCCTTATAGAGCGGTCAAGGCTAACCCATAATGCCCCAAATTTTGATTAAGGGCTAATGATAATTGAGGATAATTTGTGATTTAAAGATTAAATTATTATTTGTTTTGTGGCAATTTCGGTAAATATGCCAAAATCAGTGGAAAATTTTTGATTAATTAGTTAGTGATTAATAAAGAAATTAATTGCCAACTAAAGAGAAATGAGATGTGTGATCAAATGGCTAATGGAGAGGTTAGAGTAACTAAATTAATTACTCACTTTATGAGGGCCAATGAGAGGTTGAAGGGGGTTACATAACCAACACATGCAGTAGAGTCTCCATTTCAGGAAGAGGTAAAAGATGAGGAGGAGGAGGAGGTGGTGGTGGTGGTAGTGGTGGTGAAGCTGGAGGGGGAGGAGCTTGTAGAGGTGATGGTAGTGGAGGAAGATATGGTAGTGGAAGATATAGGGCTTGTGGAGGAGGAGGGTGGGGATGATGATGAGGAGAAGGAGGAGGGCAAATAGAAAAAGCTCTTTGGCGTCTGACCATGATAAGGGAGAGAAGGATGAGGTTATGAAAAGGTACTTTTTAGAAAAGTACTATGAACAAAATGAATACTTCATTCTAAAGTATTTAACTTTAGGAGAACTGTTACTTGGTGTCAGACCGAACAAGGTTTTGAAAGGTGCATTTTAGATTTATACTTTACATGATGGTTGTTTATTATGAAATGTTGTTTTGACATTCATACTTTACGGTCAATTGACATAACTGTTATATTTGTGTTTTCGGTGATGTAAGGTTGGAAGACGAATCTTTTGTAAGTGTTACATAACGATTGTTTTAAAAGAACTGTCACTTTTGTCACTAAATAAATGATGGTCATTAAGGATAACAATTATTTTTGTATTTTCGTGAATTTTGCCTCGCAATACATAACGGTGGGCATAATAAACTGTTACTTTTAAGTGTTATATATCCTTGCATAATCTTTAACAGTTATGTATTAGGCATTATAATTGCCCAAATCTATAGTAGTGGATTTGCTTCGCTTGCCTTAACTCACGTTTTTGTTCTTCAGTCCTAGCTAGGTCACATTTCTTTGCATGATTTGTTCTACTCAATGGAGGTATGATTTCCCTCCCCCATTCTACATTCTTCATTATTATTCACTTCGTGTTTTGTAGTTAGTTTTTAACCTCAGCCGTGCTCATGTTTTTTTGGAAAAATTAATTGCTCTGATCGAAGCTTCCTCTTATATTATAGGAAGTTGTTAAAGATTTACAAAGATTTCACTATGTTGATTCAGTCTTATACTCTACTCTTTAATAGAAGAATTTACACATCCGCTATATGCTAAATTCTTTAGATGTAACAGCAAAATATTTTATGTAGAAAAGTCATTTTGTGTACTGCTTGATGATCCTTTGGATAAAGAAATAGAGTCTTATAATATATGCATGCAAAACTGCTACAAATGTAGAAACCCTACCTCAATCTATGTGACACTTTGTCTAAAATAGCTCGTGACCTTTTATCTTCTGTGGCTGCTATTACCTCCAACCGCTACAAATGTGGCACGAAGCTGGCACCACACATTGTAGGGGTTTATCTGATACAACCGCTACAAGTTACCCATTACAAATACGACGCCAAGATGGCACTACCATTTGTAGCAATTTATCTGACCCAACTGCTACAAATTACCGTGGCTTACTTACGCACCACTTGGCGTGAGTCATACTATTACAAATTTGTAGTGGTTTGCCCAAAAAACTACTATAAATACCTGTATTTATAGCATTTTTTTAGAATACTACTAAAAGTGGGTTTTTTTAGTAGCATGAGATAGAGTTTCTACTTTTCCTTTGCTTGTTGAACTTGACTATATAATAAAACAGAAACTTACCCATCGAGTATAGCCATGAAATTTAGGATAGATTAGGACAAGACTCAATCGAACTCCCTACCATAAAGGGCTTAAGGGGTATGCAGACTTGAGTAAGACTTTATGGAGAACGAGGGATCAAATATTACTATAAAACCCAATATGCTATGGGTAGTGGTAAGGCACTAGCCATAGCATATGGCATTCTATAGTCACATCATATCCCTCCTTCTCTATCAAGTCTTGTTCAAGGCCTGCATACCCCTTGAGCCCTTTATAGTAGGAAGTTCCATTAAGCCTAGCCATAAAGCCAAAAATATCTTGATTCATCCCAAATTGCATGACTATACTCAATGTGTGAGCTTCTACTCTATTATACGGTCAAGTCCAATAAGCAAAGTAGAAACTTTATCTCATGCATATATTATATATAGGTTTTAAAATTTTGGTTTTAATTATACACACACAGATAAATGACTGCATATATATATATATATATATATACAAATTTGTGTACAACTTCGTTCTATATGCATGTAGGGAGGATATTGAAAGGAGAATCCCCATTTTTTAAAAACAAATTGCCTAAAAAATTAACGGTTCTTACATAAAAACTGTTATTTATGTATAAATTATATATGACAATTGTTTCATTAAAACCATTAGCATTTATAGCGAATAAATAAACATTGCAATATAATGCCATTATGTATGTTTATTTATATAACAGTTATTGTGAAATTATCATTATATATGTTTCAGAGTTTATAACAGTTGTTTAATTAAGACCGTTATTTATTATGGTAGCAATATGGTATATATAACAGTTGTTTACGTCAGCTCATTTTATTATCATTACAATATTACACATGGCATAGCCTCACCACACCACAATACATAACGAGTTTTATATTAGAATCATTACAATATACACTGAATAAATCACGGTTTGGAACTATTATGCATATAAATCAAGCATATATAGCACCCACATAACCGTTATATATAGTAGATAATAACCATCATAAAGGAATTTTCTACAGTAGTGAATGAATGATCTAGCTAGTTTGTACTGCAATTTACATGAACTCATTTTTGTCTTTTGTTTCACCTTCGCAGCTAATCTGGTGGGAAAATTTATCATTGAAATAAGACAAAACAATTTACAAAAATCAATTCATAGTGGTTAGCCAAACCGCTAGCACACTACTACAAAGATATAAATTCTAATACCCCAAAGGATGTCCATTTTTCAAAAAGGAAAGTAAAAAATAAAGGTTGTGGCATTTTTATAAATTTGGGGGGGATTTGGTTAGCTTTAGGAGTCCCAAATAATTTTTGGGTCACCTAAATCCTTTGGGCAGCAAAAAGCTGGACTTTAACCCTGTGTTGGGCCGAAAATGGGTGGACTTTAGGCATCCTAAATTTTGAATTAATTACTTCCAAAAATTCCAATTTCATACTAAAATCCCAATAATTAATTTAAATATTTTTCTTAACTTAAATAGCCTATTCAAGTGATTGATTATGATCAATTTTATTCCCTCACATAAAATCCCCAATTTTAAGTTTAGGACATAAAATTACTAAATTATAGATCTTCATATTAAGAAAAATTTAAACCGATTAAAACCTCAAGAATACCCCCAATAATCCAAATAAATCATTTAACCCAAATTTAATCAGTTAAAAAGTCCAATATAAAATTATTTATAGATTGATTATAGAGAAAATTCATTATAAAATCTTATACCGACTTAATAACAAAAGTAAACTGGAACCCCCTCACTGTAATTATATATGGATTATGAAATTCCAGTGAAATAGAGACCAATAAGACAAAAACAACATTTATAATCCCTCATCTTCAAGATGGGGTATCCAGAAAAACAATTCAAAAACATAATTCATCTGGTCCCACATTCACTTTCGGATTCAATTACATGTGCAGTTAAATCACATTCATAAATATCAAAGTGCGTAATTAAAATGCCGGCAACCTCGGGTTACATGTATATATATAATGGTTTTAAAGTTTCCCAAAATAGGGGATTACATATCCAAAAATCATATTTACTTCCCATATACATACAGTAATCCCAAACCATAACAGATAACCAACAATCCAAAATTAAAATGTCCCTAAGAGATCCTAACCACTCTGGGTTGTTCGTTTCCCTTTTGAGCCACTTGCCTTGTCTAAAATGTTAGTCATTGGAAAGAATGAGATTCTAAAGAATCCCAGTAGTAACAAATCACTCATACAAAATATAAACACATAGCATGTAAGTTTATTATGTTCAGCATCAACACAATGATTCATGGCTCAAGCCACAAACGATAGCACTCACAGCTGTAATCACAATGTGACAGCTTTCGCTATAATCTCAATACCTGCTTTCGCGGTAAACACTATGCCAGCTTTTGCTGTAGTCACTATACCCGCTTGTGCGATAAACACTATGCAGCAGCATCACAAGGCACAAATTATCACAAAGCTCCATAAAGCGTCGCAAAGCAGCAGCAGCAACATAATGCATGACAATCATACATACAATACATTTATACAAAGTATAAGAAAAGAGTCACTACCTTGTTCTTTCCTGACATTCCTCGGCTTAATGGGCTAGCGTGTACAACAGATGTCAAATCCTATAAACCAAATTAGGGTCAACTGATCAATCTCTTTTCCAAATGCTTATTTCTATAATACTCTAAGTTGGTTATCATTTATACTCTTTAAGATGACCATTAGAGGCCTAAACACATGCTAAAAGAGTTGGAAGAACCTACCCTGAAGACCCCTTTTTGGAAGCACAACACTGATTTTTAGCTGACTCACTCAAGTGAAGATGACCTCACTCGAGTGATGTAAGACTTGCACTCGAGTAAGAATGGCTCTCACTCGCGAGTGTTTGACAGTAAGCAACAACAATGGCCAAAAAGCGCTCACCACACTCGAGCATGGGGATTCGCACTCGGGTGATGACTCCAAATTCACTCGAGTCCCCAAAAGTGCAACACAGGAAGTGACAACCCAAGAGCACAGCCAACTTTAAAGGAAAAGCTCACTCAAGCACAACCCTTGGCACTCGGGTGAGACGACTGCACTTTCGAGTGTCAGAACACACTCTTGACAAATGGCCTGCGAGTGCTTGGCCAAGAGCAACTCTTAACATGGCATCACACTTGCAATTGAGTGAACCCATGCTCACTCAAGTGATGGCCTGTATCACTCGTGAATCAGGAAGTGCACTCGAGCCTCCTTCATGAAAACTCAAACAACATACGAAGGAAAAGGAAAGATCAGACTGATGTACTCGAGTGAGATCCTCCTTACTCGAATGATGCTCATCAGATTGCCAGATCACAACAACTGACAAAAATTCCCAGATTTACCAAAATTGATCCCAATGGTTCCTAAACTCAACACAAAACTCATACCCACTTAAAATTGCATAAGAAACCCATTGGTAACCTCCAAAACACTCAAAACCCATCCTAACAACAATTCATACTCTTGGGTCTCTATAACACACATAATACCCAAATTCATTCAATTCACTTCCAAAATTTAAAACCACATCCAATACTCAAATAACTCTACACTAAACCAATTTCCACATCATTCATCATATAATCCATGCATTCAAAATTGGCATAAAACCAGGGAAAATTCCAGAATTTATCATCCTTAACCAAAAATCACAATAAATATACCAAAAAGCATCAAATCCTTACCTCTTCAACTATGTAAAACCAAACTTTGACTCTCCAACTTCCAAATTGCTCCAACACCCAAACTATCTCTGAAACCACCAAGATGAAGCTCTTTACACTATGAACAAGTTTAATGAAGAGTGTTTGAGCTTATAAGGACCATAACTCATCAAAGATCAAGCTTTTCTTTTCCTCCTTCCTTCTCAAAGTCACCGAAAATGGAGGGATAGAGAGAGATGGTGAGAAACGATGAAGCTGATGATGATGAGTGCATTTCTTTTCCCCTTGCCCATACCCTCCACCGAATAGGGGGAGAAAGAGAGTTTTTAACTTTTGTGCATGATCCTTTGGTCCACATTGAGCCACTTGGCTTAATCTTGCTTACTTCCCCCATGGGCTCACATAAACTCAAAGCACAGGATTCCGACCCATTGACAATGAATCTCAACCATTGATCTCTAATCACCAATGAGTTTCCTCTTTGGTGACTGACCAATTAGTCGGTAAATTTCCAATTTTACCATTTTGCCCTTGGTTTTCACTATACTGAATAAATTATCACCAAGAACATTTATTTCAATCCATATCACATTTATCAAAATGTGTTTAATTACACTAATTACAAGCAATCTCGAAGTCATTAGCCCTTAATCTCAAATTGGGTCATTACATAAACTAATTAAAATTCACTATTAATCATTTTCTTCATTCCTATAGTCATGCACTAATAAAACTTAAACTTGCCTAACATTCTAATCCAAAAATATTCTCTACTCAGTAAGAAATTAATATCATAAGAAAGAGAAAATTATTTAGATCATTTTTCATGAAGGAAGTTTTGTGATTATAAATGATTTTGAGTACTTTATTGATCCCTGAAGAACTGAAAATACTCCTACCAACGTCCCGTCCTCTTCCTTCTGGAAACCACTTTACTTGCATGCATAAAGTATTTATTAAGGGGGTATTTATAATACTCCTTCTCCCTTCTCGGTGCCATAATTATTTATTATTATTATATTAATGGATTTAGTTGCACTGAAAAGGTGCCACCTTTATTCCATTAGTAGCCACTTTTATTCAAGGTATTGAAAACCAGACCGAACATTAAACCGGTCAAGGCACTGGGTCAAGGGTCAGTAGTACATACCGGGGTCAACCCAGGGGTCAGACCAGGGTCAATTAAAAAATATATATATATATATATATATATATAATTTAAATGTTCATGCATACCATTCAAAAACTACATAAGAGTTTTTTCCAACCAATTATCCAATATAGCCTCTTGAACCTAATACCCACAAAAGTATCATTTAGTACATAAGGATTTCTCTCTAAGCAATGCAAAACAACAAAAGTATTCCACAATCCTTTTAAAACTCCTTGCAAATCAAAAAATTTCAAAGAAATAATTTTTAAAAAAGCCAAAATGACATCGTTTGGAGTATAAAAAGGTTTTCTTAAGAAAAAATAGGCAAACCGTGACTAGCCGTTCACCCTAATTTACCCCAGGTCAACCAGATCAGACTGGTTCGCTATAGTATAGTTCACTAAACTCCAATCAAACCAGTCCGAAGACCAGTTCACCAGTCTCCAGTTTGAACTAGCTCCGGTCCGGTTTTACATACTATGCTTTTATTCAGTTAGGCGCAACTAACATTTTTTTATATATATTAAAGACATTTATGATTATGCCTTTTTCCACCTGAAAAGTGGTTTATATATATGTGTGTGTATATGTATATATATTATTTTATTATTATTATTATTATTTTAATATATATATATATATTAATAATTTTTTAAAACGCATTTTAACTAGATTCCCCTATTCTTTTTATTCAAAAAATTACCTACTAAATTCATTGTTTTAATAAATAATTATTTCTTAATTATAATTATATACTAGAAATAAGAATAAGGATGTTACAACTCTCCCCACCTAATTAGAATTTTGTCTCCAAAATACAAGTCAAGTAAGGAAAAAAACACAATCAGAATACAATAATTCAATCAAGACAAGCACAACCACAAACGTAAACTTAAGCAAATAAGTTAGGAAAGTCACGATGCATTTTCTCCTCAATCTCCCAAGTTGCATCCCTGATAGAGCTCAATATTTATATATTTTTAGTAATTAATCTTGGGCTTTTGTGGGACTTAATTAAATATTTTAGGCATAATCAAGTGTTAAAGTGAGATTTTAGTGAAAGGATAATTTGGGAATTATATTAGTTAAATTGTTATATTTTTAATTCATATATGTTATTCCCATTATTCTTTAATTGTGAGCAAAAGATATTACCTTTGTGAATATAATTTTGTAGGTGATGATGTGGCACAACTTGAGTGGTCAAGGTTAAAGATGTCATATTGGAGCTTAATGAAGGAAAAGTGTGGAACATCACAAGTGCATAATTTATTTTCACATTTTTTCTAAGAGGAGGTTAAATGAGTAAGAGCCTTGTTTGGTGGTTAAAATTTTATGCCTAATGCTAAAACATATTCTCACCTCCTCATCCAACCATGGCACAACTTATTTAACCTAGTGAATTGAAGAAAGAAAAGGAAGTGGGAACCATTGGTAAATGAGAGTAGCAACTGTAAAGAATTAGAAAGAAAAACTGAATTGAAATGAAAAGGGAGGAGATCGAAACTGAGGAATGAATTGATCTAGCTAGACCGAGTTGACCGTGTGGATTGAAGAAAAAAAGAGTGATAATAGTGAATCGAGAGGGTTGAAGAAAAGAAGAAAAAGGAAGAAAGCCAGCTGTTTTTGTTGACTGATGGGGTGAGAAGAAGTTGGGAGCAATGGAAGAAGGCTAGACCAATTTCTAATAGTGAATCGAGAGGGTTGAAGAAAAAGGGGGCTGACCGAGTGTGAAAAGGAAAGGTAACCAAATGGGAAAGAATGGAAGAAAAAGGGTTAGGCGGTTGTCATAGAGAAAGAGGAGAGATATGACACAAAGAATAGAGTGCAAGCGGCGGTTGCAAGTATGGAAAGGGAGACGATGGAATAAAGAAAAAGAGAGCACCGATGACTTAGAGAAAAGGAGAATTGGAGATTGCGGCTGTGACAGTGTGAAAACAAGAAGCAAGCATTGAATGTGATGACAAAGATTGAAAGATTGGCGTTAGTACAGAATTGAAAAAGATACTCGATTCGGTGGTGCTCTATTTTCCACGGTTCATATCCTTTCCTTCCATCAAGCTTCATCCTCCTCTTCCATGAGTAGCTAAAGTGTTGGTGATTTCCTTGAATTAGGTAATGGTTTGAGCTTCTAAACTTCAATAGAATTCCTTAAGCTTTCTTTCTATTTCATAATTATATGGCTTGATTAAGTATGTGATTATGATCTAGATTGTTCTATGCCAAGTGAATAACTTGGTGGTTGAGCTAGGAGTTGATTAATTAAGCTCTGTATGATTCAAATTATGAGTAGGTTGAGTTGTTTATTCCAAGTTGGTTAAATGGATTGTAAATGACTAAATTGAATGCTTTGAACTTTTGTAATGGTAATTACAAGCTAGAATTGGAAGTTAATTATTCATCTCCTTGAGTCTGAATTATTTGGTGGTATTCATTTAATTGCTTCAGTAGAATGAGTTAAATGATTATTGCAAGTATGGAGGTCGTAGTAACTTAGTTCCATCCTCTTGACTCATATTATGGAATTTATATCATTAGCAAGCAAGGAAGACTAACACCTCAACTCAAAGGAAACCCATTTCATCATTATATTAGTTAATTGAATTTATCTTGTTGTTAGTGTGAATTTCAATTCCTTGTGCTTCTTTATTTTAAAAATTGAAAAATACAAAAATATTGCTTTAGCTTAGATTACTTTATTAGTTTAAAAATGCAATTTCTCAAATTGATTTCTCACAACGTTAAGATTTTTATCACTTATTATTTAGAAACTTGGAAATTAATCTCCTTACAAGAACGACCTAGGTTGAGCTCCTAGCTACATTTTCAAACCTGGTTTTATTTTGAGAACTCACACGACTTGGGTTTATCAAATTGGCGCTGTTGTCGGGGAGGATGATTGCCAAGGTTTTAAGTAGTTAAGTGTTCTTTTTAGTTGCCATAGTGTGTCTTAGCTTGGTTGTTAGTATGTTTTTGAGTTTGTCTTAGGTAGTTGCTAATTGTTGAAGTGTTAGCAAGTGGTTTAGGTTAATTTTCCTGTTCATAGTTGTTTTTCATTCCATTTGCATCTAGAAAAAAAAACAAAAAGAAATTTGCATTTTGTTGCTTTGCTATCATGTTCTTAGTGGCCATTGTATGGTTTACTATTGTTTTATGGTAAGCAACTTTGCATTCTTCATCCTTGGAAAGCTGTTGGTTGAAACTTGAGATTTCAGGTAGCTATCACATTCTGTAAGTTGTGCTTCCAGTGACTCTACTTACATACTTGCGGATTGAGGTACTACTTCACTGATATACCAACTTGTTCTACTAAAAGGTGACTTCTTACCTTGCAACTCCTATTTGCTTCTTCTCACATTGTGTTGCACTTGTCTTGTTATTGCTAGAACTGGTCTTCCTCTTTAAACACTTGAATTTTGTTGGTTTTGGTTAACTCTTTTAGTTGTCAAAGATTAATTAACTTGGTTTCCTATAATTTGCTAAGTTTTACTATATATAACCCTTCTTTAATTGACCATTTGGCCAATTACTTTGCTGTAATTTGTGTGCCTATGTGAGTCTCTTTACTATGCATGACTAGATCTCATAAAACTGAACTTGTGCCTCTAGATAAGGATATTAACAAGACAATTAGGTTGCTTAAGAAATGTAAGAACGCTGAATCATCGACTTGGACAAGTCATTAACACTGAAGTTGTTGCGCATACTTGTGATAATTCTTCTCATATTGGCTCTTCGTTCATTGTAGATCGCCATTTTGCCATGGATCTCGTTCCTCCTCTAGAAGGCATACCTCTACTCAATAGAGAGCGTAGAACTATCAAAGATCTTACCTCTTCTACTGATATTATTGATCCTTTCCTCTCTTTTCCTCAATTTAATATTAATTTTGAATTGAAACGTCCTTTATTGAGTCACTTACCAAAATTGAATGGTTTACCTGTAGAAGACCCTAACAGGCACTTAAGGAAGATGTACATTGTGTGCAACTCCATGAAACCAATAGGGGTTAATCTAGATGAGGTATACAGGACAGTCTTTCATTTTACACTGGAAAACAAAGCTAAGAAGTGGTTCTTGAGCTACCTCACCACAATCCCAATGCCTTAGCCTCTTGGGACACCTTGAAGAGTGCCTTCTTGGAAAGATGCTTCCCTTCTTCAAAGATAACATCTCTCACTAAGGAAATCTTCGGTACTAAACAAGGCCTCCATGAATCTTTTTAAGTATTATTGTCAATTTCAAGAACTCCTAGCCAAGTTCCCACATCATCAAATCCTAGAAGCTCGATTGGTGCAATATTTTCATAGTGGGTTGCTCCCTCAAGATAGGAAGAGTTTGGATTCTACTTCTGGCAGTACTATTCAATTACTTACATCTGAAGAAGCATGGGCTTTAACTAAGAAGATAGCTTGTAATGATCAATAATTTGAAGGATTGGATGCTAAACAAGTTAATAAGGTCTCATATACTTCAAGATCTTCAAGGGAGTATGATAATTTGTCATGCCAAACAACAGAAATGAGAACTGACCTCAATAAGCTCATGGCCCACCTAAACAATGTGAACATTCATGGGGCACATTCTCAAACTCTAGTGGCCCCTAGCTGTGACATATATAGCTCTCACATGCATATTGCTCCTAATTGCCCACACCAACTTGGAAAAGTCTCGACTATTTTTCAAGGGAGACAAGGGCAAAATCAAAGACCTTGGAATTCCTACTCCAACACATACAATTAGGGTTTGAGGTCTCATCGCAACTTTGGTTGGAGGAACCAGAATCAATTTCAAGAGAGTTATTCAAATCAAGCTCCAAATCAAGGACCTTCAAACCAATCTAATCCTCAATAAACAATGGTAGCTATACCTCAATCCCATGCTATTAAAGATGACATCTCTCAACTTCTTAAATGTATGAACAATATGTCATCTTCTACGGGTAAATTAGCCTCTAGATTTGATAAAAAGAGAGTTCAAACCAATTCTAAATTGTCTGACATTGAGACGAAGTTTGACATAATCTTCAACAAGTTAGAGTTGTTAGATTCTAAGAATGCTAACCTCACTTCATTCATCACTCAAATGTCTGATAGCCTCAATGAGCAACAAGCTAAAAGTGAACAAGGGTTGCCTTCCAATACTGTGATCAATCCTAAGGATGTCAATGCTATCTCCTTGAGAAGTGGTAAATAAGTGGGTAAACAAGTCCAATTTAAAGAAAATGTTGAGAGTTTCAAATTTGAAATGCATTATAGTGATAGACACAATGAAGAGGTTGAGGTTTGATTACAACCACAAGTGGAAGATATTGATGGTAGTGATGATTGTAATGACCCAATTTTAGATTAAGGGCTAATGACTTCGAAATTGATTGTAATTAGTGTAATTAAACACTTTTGGATAAATGTGATGTGAATTTGATATAAAAGTTCATAGTGATAATTTATTAATCATAGTGAAAACCAGGGGCAAAATATTGGAAATCTACCGACCAATTGGTCAGTTACCAAAGAAGAAACTCATTAGTGATTAGAGATCAATGGTTGAGATTCATTGTCAATGGGTTAGAATCCTATGCTTTAAGTTTATGTGAGCCCGTGAGAGAGTGAGCAAGATTAAGCCAAGTGGTTCAATACGGACCAAAGGATCATGCACATAAGACAAAAACTCACTTTTTCTCTCTTTTCTCTATCTTATTCGGTGGAGGGTATGGGCCAAAGGGAAAATATGCACACATCATCATCTTCTTCATCATCTCTTACCATCTCTCTCCTTCTTCTTCATTTTTCGGTGATCAATGTGGAAAGACAAAGAGAAAGCTTGAATTTTTGGTGAGTAATGATCCTCATATGCTCAAATCCTCTTCATTAACCTTGTTCATAGTGTTAAGAGCTCCATTTTGATGGTTTCAGAATTTTGAAAGTTGGTAGTTTGGGTGGTGGAGCAAATTAGAAGTTTGAGAATCAAGGTTCTGGTTTTGGCAAAGTGAAGAGGTAAGGATTTGATGTTTTTAGGTATATTTATTGTATTTTTGGTTAAGGTTGATAAATTCTGGAATTTGCCCTGGTTTTATGCCAATTTTGAATGTATGGATTATATGATGAATGATGTGAAAACTGGTTTAGTGTGGGGTTATTTGAGTATTGGTAATGGTTTTGAAGTTTGGAAGTGATTTAAATAAAGTTGGGTAATGTGTGTGTCATAGAAACCCAAGAGCATGAATTGTGGTTAGGATGGGTTTTGGGTGTTTTGGAGGTTACCAATGGATTCCTTATGTAATTTTAAGTGGATATGAGCTTTGTGTTGAGTTTGGGAACCATTAGAATCAGTTTTGGTAAATCTAGAAAACTCTATCAGTTGCTGCGTTTCTGGGTTCTGATGAATATCACTAGAGTGAGTGAGGGTCTCACTCGAGTGCAGCAACATAAATTCTCTTTTCCTTCATGTTTTGCCTGGGTTTTCATAAAAAAAGCTCGAGCTCACTTCTCAGCCCGTGAGTGATATTGGTGATCACTCGAGTGAGCAACGGTTTACTCAAGTGATGGAGTGAGTTTATGGTTAGGGTTGCTCTCGGGTCCTCACTCACTGGCCAATTTTCAAGAGTGTGCTTGACCCTCGCAAGTGCAGTCTTCTCACCGGGTTGCCAAGGGTTGTGCTTGAGTGAGTTTTTTTCCTCTGAAGTTGGATGTGCTCTTGGGTTGTCACTTTCTGTGTTGCACTTTTGGGATCTCGAGTGAATTTAGAGTCATCACCCTAGTGCGAATCCCCATGCTCGAGTGTGGTGAGCACTTTTTGACCGTTGTTGTTACTCACTATCAAACACTAGCGAGTGAGAGCCATTCTCACTCGAGTGCAAATCTCTTATCACTCGAGTAAGGTCATCTTCACTCGAGTGAGTCAGCTGAAAATCAGTGTTCTGCTTCCAAAAAAGGGGTCTTCAGGGTAGTTTCTTCCAACCCTTTTAGTATGTGTTTAGGCCTCTAATGGTCATCCTAAAGAGTTTAAATGATAACCAACTTAGAGTATTATAGAAATAAGCATTTGGAAAAGAGATTGATCGGTTGTCCCTAATTTGGTTATAGGATTTGACATCTGCCAGACTTGTGAACCCACTGAGCCAAAGAACGTCTGGAAGGAACAAGGTAGTGACTCTTCTCTTGTACTTGTGTAAATGTATTGTATGTGTATTGTCATTTATTGTGTTGCTACTGCTTTGTGATGCCTTGTGATGCTTTATGGAGCTTTATGATACATTATGCCTTGTGATGCTGCTGCATAGTATTTACCATGAAAGCAGGCATTGAGATTACAGCGAAAGCTGGCATAGTGATTACAGCGGAAGCTGGCATAGTGTTTACCGCGAAAGCGGGCATAATGCATTGTGATTACAGTCGTGAGTACTGTCATTTATGGCGCAAGCCATGAATCATTGAGTTGCTGCTAAACATGATAAACTTACATACTATGTGTTTATACCTGTATGAGTGATTTGTTACTACTGGGATTCTTTAGAATCACATTCTTTCCAATGACTAACATTTCAGATAGGGCATGTAGCTCAAAAGGGAAGCGAACAACCCAGAGTGGTTAGAATCTCTTAGAGACATTTTAAATTTTTGGACTGTTGGTTATCTGTTGTGGATTTGGGATTACTGTATGTATATGGGTTGTAAATATTATTTTGGATATGTAATTCCTTGTTTTGGGAAACTATACACCCATTTTATATATACATGTAACCCGGGGTTGCCGGGATTTTAGTTACGCACTCTGATATTTATGAATGTGATTTAACTGCACAGGTAATTGTATCCGAAAGTGAATGTGGGACCAGATTAATTAGGTTTTTGAACTATTTTTTTTCTGAACACCCCATCTTGAAAGTGAGGGATTATAAATGTTGATTTCGTCTTATTGGTCTCTATTTCACTTTAATTTCATAAACTGGATGTAATTACGGTGAGGGGGTTACAATGATTCTGATTAAAGCACTCACCTTGCTATTGGAAAATCTAAGATTATGGTTGAACAAGAGCTTCTATAAAGGCATTCTTCTCCAAATTCAAAACTGGATAGCAAGCAAGGGGTGTCAACATCAACAAATACTAGGGTACTTGACCCTTCAACTTCTTCTTCTTCAAGCAAAGGGGAAGGTAAAAAGGTAAATCTCTATGAAATTCCATTTCATAATTCATATGTGCTTAGCAAGAAGGTTTCAAATGAAAAACAAAATTTCTTGATATGATGGATATTTTCAATAAGATTGAAGTTAATTTGCCTTTGCTTGATGTGTTGAAAGGAATGCCTACTTGTGCTAAATTCTTGAAAGATTTGTGTACCCAAAAGCATAGGTGTAAACCCAATGAGTGTGTTCAATCGAGTCCTAGTGTGTCTGCTATGTTTAAACCTCATGTTCCAATTAAGTGTAAAGACCCTGGCTCATTAACTGTTCCATACACTATAGGTACCATGCCTTTTAATAATGCTCTTCTTGATCTAAGAGCCGCTATAAATATCATGCCCTACTCTGTTTACGCCTCTCTTGGCCTCACAAACATCAAATCCACTAGTGTCATCCTACAACTAGCTGATCGCACCACTAGGAAACCTCATGGATTATTGGAAGACATCTTAGTTAAGGTCAAAGACTTAGTATTTCCTGTTGGTTTTTGTCCTAGACATGTCTATTGAGGTCTCAGTTGAGAAACCCATTGATTTTGGGTAGGCCTTTCATGTGCACAGCTAATACTATCATTAGCATGAAGGATGGGTACATAACTATAGAAGTAGGTGATCATGTGATTAGATTCAATATTTATGAAGCTAAAAATCACCCATTTAAGGACTACTCCTTTCTTGGCTTGAATTTGATTGATTAGCCTTGGAAGAGGTAATTGATGAGTTTACTTTACCATTGTGTGCAAAAAATTATTGTCATGATTATGTATGTGCTACCATTGGTTCAAATTCTTCCCCTTCTATTGATTGTGATAATGATATGTGTAGTATTTATTGCATGTCAATTGATAGCTCACTTTCCACTTTCAATCCTTTTATTTTTTATTTTTCTAACCTTGGTAGTACTCTATCTTCATTTGATAGTTATCATAGTATTGGGAAAGAGTTATTGTGTAGCTTTGTAGAATTTGAGAATGTTAATGAAGTGGATTCCACTTTTGGAAGTGAAGCAACATCCATTAGCACTAAATCTGCTCCTATGGACACAAATGGAGTCATTATTGAACATGAGGAAAGCAAGCAATGTGCTACTGATGGCACAACTGCAATTCATGGGTTTAAGCTTCACATTCCTCTATCTTACAAGTTTCAAACTTCTCCTAACCTCAAGGATGATTGTATGGGTAACCTCACTTCTTTCCAATTATTGAAATACTTACATTCTCCCTTTGGAGATGAACTTAGCAGGTCAAAAGCCATAACTTTCCTTGCTGAAAATTTTGGAAACAATGGACAACCACATGTCAAGACTGTAACAAGGGAGAAACTTAGTTCTAATCAATTACTACACTGTTGCATACTATTTCATGATGCTACCTCCTATATATTTCACTCTCTGAATGATGTATGTAGTAGTCAAGGTTGCTTTGTAAATGAGCCATAATCTCAATCCACATTTGAACAAGGGGGACATACCTTCAATCCAACAATTATTGGGGATTCTCATCAAAAAGGGAAGTTTCTTGGTGCACTTGAGTTGAAAGAACTTTTACCTTCAATTGTGCAGCCCCCTGAACTTGATTTAAAACCCCTTCCCCCTAACTTGAAGTATGCTTTTCTTGCTGAACATGATCAATTACCTGTCATTATCTCTAGTTCCTTAAGTACATCTGAGGAGTTGAGTTTACTCCATGTGTTAAAGAAACACAAGAGGGCAATAGTGTAATATCCCAAAATGTACTTAAAGGCTAAATGTACAGAATAAATGGTGGGATTAATGATAGAATTATCTCTGAAAATTTTGTTATGACTTTAGTCAAGTTTCACATGCAAAATTGGCAATTAAATATTATATTGCAAGATGATATTTTAGAAGATCATCTTCTTCTTCAAAGGGCCATGACTTACATATGACAAGAGGAAACAATATAGGCTACTAAATATGACATGTGAAGGCAATTTGACCAAGTTGTAAAAGATGACGACTAAGTCAACAATTTCAACTTAAGAAATAACATTTGAAGAGTTGAAATTATGATTAGTTCAAGAAGCCCTTTTGGCTATTCCAAGGGCTACAATTCTTATGTCATGAAGAGGAAAGAAAACTATGTTGACTATGGTCAAATATTGCAACTAAAGTAAGGAGGTAAATATTGATAATTCAAGAAGCATTCTTTTGGTTACTTTAAGAGCTATATTCGTATGACATAAGGGAAAGAGAATTAATATGATACACTTCATCTTTTCCATATGAAAAGTCAATAAAAGTTTCTAAGGATATAAGAGAAAAAGAGAGAAAGTGTTATCAATATATTTCCTTATTCTTCTCAAACTCTTCGTCCAAGAATTCTAAAGATAAGAGAGGTGAGAGAAATAAAAGGGGAGTCATCTTGTATTTATCATCAACTTTTACCAAGAAGGAATAATTATTCACCACACATATTTATTTCTTTTGGGCCACTTTTGGTCAAATATTAAGGGCCAAGGGAAGACAATTCTAGAACGCATTCACTCCCTCTCATTTGTCTCAAAGTCGGCCAAGCAAGACTTAAGGAAAGAGAAAGAAGAGCAAGTGAAGGTGAGCATTTCTACTTGAATTTTGACATTGTAAATGGCTTCTTTGGCTCAAGTGACCCTCATGAAACTTGTTCCTTTCTTCCTTAGCTTTATTTCTATGGTTTTTGTTTTGGAAGAAGGGGAGTTTTCAGCCACCTTGCAAGAACAAAAGTTGAGGAATCAAGAAAAGAACACAAGAAGAAGCAAGAGGTGAGTAAGAGCATTATGTTGATGTATATGATGCTTTAATTGGCTGACTTATGATGGGCTATTGTGACAGCCCTAATTTTATTTTTTAGGGTACATTAGGGATCATGAAGCTTTCATCCTATGTATGTGCTTATATGTTGGTTTGGAGGCAAATGAGCTAAGCTTAGTGATTAGATAGTGAAGTGGTTGCTTGTTGTGAAATACCCTAAAATTCTGCCAAAACAGGACATGGGGAATAAGTGGGAATTTGTTCATTTTGATGTTACCATTGTGTTCTACAAGAAACATTGCGTGGGAATAGGTTTGGTTGTTGATTTTGGAGCCATTGGACACATTGGTTGAAAATTGGAAAAACTATCAAGTGAAACTCTGTACAGGGCAGTCAGGTTGTCTGGAAGTTTTAAATGGGAAAATGGTGTCTAAAAATTCAGAAATTTTTCAGTATTAAATTTCACATTCCAACCTTGAAAATGGACATATAATTTGTGTCATTTCGTCTTTTGTGCTGGGAGTAATGACTGTCCAAAGTTTGGGATTAAAACTGGAATCTGTTTTGGAGCAGTGGTGAATTTTTTGAAATTATGTAATTGCGTGGTGATTTCTGGTAATCATTCATATTTTTCCTATGAAGAGAACTTAAAGATCTTTCAATAAGCTTTGGGATCACCTAATTTTTATTTTTCTTTCAATAGGCTTTGGGATCACCTAATTTTTATTTTTCTAGTATTAGTTATGATTTTTCAAAGATGCTGAAAAATTCTGGCAAATTGGTCACCTATGTGAAAATTGAAGATTTTATGGCATAATGTAATATTGTGGCACTTTGAGGTTAGAAATTGGCCTTTTAGGTTAATTGACTACTTTAGCTCCTTAGTTGACTTGATTAAATGACCATAGTGATAATCAACCCAAGTATTATAAGTTATTAAAGAATTAGAATAGGTAATAATTCGTCGTCCTTAATTTTGGTTTATAGGATTCGATATTTGCCCTATTTGTGATCCACCTACGCCAAAGCACAATCGTAAAGAACAAAGTAGTGACTCTTTCTCTTATACTGTGTGTAAAGTGTTGTATGTATGTTGTCATGCATTATGATGCTTTATGATGCTTTGAGATACTGCTGCCATTACAGCGAAAGTTGTTGCATTGAGCATAGAGATTACAGCAAAAGTTGTCGCATTGTGTATACAACCGTGAGTACTGTCGTATATGGCGTGAGCCATGTATCATTGTGTTGTTACTAAACATGATCTTACATGCTGTGTGTTTTATATACTGTATAAGTGATTTGTTACTACTCAGATTCTCTTGAATCTCATTCTTTCCATTGACTAATCTTACAAACAGGGCAAGTGGCTCCAAAGAGAAACGGACGACCAGGAGAGTCTAGGACTTTATAGGGATATTTAGTTTTGGATTGTCAGTTATCCATTTTGGATTTGGGGTTATTGTATAGTTTTAGAATGTAAATATTATTTTGGGATATAGTTATGTAATCCCCAAAAAGGGAATCTTATAAACCCTTAGTACATGTATGACACCCGGGGGTTGTTGGGATTTTTGTTGTACACTCTGGTATATATTAATGTGATATAACTGAGCAGGGTAATTATATTCGAAACCTGAACTTGAGATCAAGATTGGGAAATGTTTTGAAAAAATTTGTGAAAATCCTACCATATGGAGGGATTTAAAATGAGTTATAAATTATCCGTTGGTCTCCAATCAATCTTAACCATGCGTTATCAAATTATAATTACACTTATTAAGGCAGGGGGTTACAAATAGAGTGGACTTTAGGTGATATTCTAGGTATTAACCCACTGTATGCACCCACAAAAGGGTTCTAAACCTGTAAGACAGCCCCAACGTAGACTCAACCCTCTCATCTTAGATATAGTTAAGAAGGAGGTCACCAAACTCTTGAGAGCAGGTATTATATATCCTATTCAGATAGCAAGTGGGTCAGTCCAGTCCAAGTTGTTCCAAAAAAGAGTGGAATAACAGTTGTGCGAAATGAGAAGAACGAACTCATTCCAACAAGAGTCCAAAACTCTTAGAGAGTTTGTATAAACTTTAGGAAGTTGAATGAAGCAACTAGAAAGGACCACTTTTCCCTCCCCTTTATAGAAATATTGGCATGCAAATCACATTATTGTTTCCTTGATGGTTTTTCTGGTTATTTTCAGGTTCCTATTGCACCAGAGGATCAGGAAAAGACAATATTTACTTTTCTTTTTGGGATGTTTGCATACAGAAGGATGCCTTTTAGATTATGTAATGCTCTTAGGACAATTCAAAGATACATGCTCTCTATCTTTCATGACTTACTTGAACAAGGTATTGAGGTATTCAAGGATGATTTTTCTATATATGGGAATTCTTTTAAAGAATGTTTGCTGAATTTGGAAAGAGCATTAGAAAAGTGTGTGCAATAGAACCTTGAGAAATGCCACTTTATGGTGGATCAAGGAACGGTCCTAGGCCACTTGATAAATCTAAAATTGAAGTAATTTTATATCTTCCTTATCCCTCTAACTTAAGAGAACTTAGATCTTTCTTAGGGCATGTTGGATTTTATAGAAGATTCATTAAGGATTTTAGTAAAATAGCTTGTCCCTTATCTAAGCTTCCCTAAAAAAATGTGGATTTCATCTTTGATGATGCATGCAAATTGGATTTTGATGAAATTAAGTCTAGACTCATTTCTCCACCTATACTCATTGCTCCTAATTGGGATATTGATTTTGAGCTTTGTTGTGATCTTCTAATAGTATTGTTGGTGCAGTTCTAGGTCAGAAAAATGGTAAGACCTCTTGTGTTATTGCTTATGCTTTTAAAACATTGGATAAGGCTCAAATCAATTACATTACCACTGAAAAAGAGCAATTTTCCATGGTTTTTACACTTGAGAAGTTTAGGTCTTATCTAGTGAATTCTAAAGTGATTATATATTCTGATAATTCTACTGTCAAGTTCTTATCTAGGAAAACTCATACTAAGCCTCGGTTTCTAAGGTAAATGCTACTACTTCAAGAATTTAACATAGAGTTTAGGGACAAGGCACGTGCAGAAAATCTTTTTGCTGATCATCTAAGCCACTTGCCCCTTACTACACAGGGAGTAGTTGATGCTGAAGTTACTTGTGATGGTTTTCCTGATGCCCATCTCCTTGCTATTACACTTCATGACCCATGGTTTGTTCATATTGTGAATTATCTTGCTACTGGAGTGTTACCTGATTCTTTATCTCATTTTCAGAAACAGAAGCTAAAACATGAAGCTCAATACTATTTATGGGATCCTCCTTACTTGTGGCAGCATTATAGTGACCAAGTCATTAGGAAATGTGTGTCAGATGATGAAATTTCTTCTGTTATAATCTCTTGTCATTCTCTGTTGTGTGGTGGTCACTTTGGGGCAAAGAGAACTGCTAAGAAAATCTTAGATTGTGGTTTATATTGGTATAACCTCTTTAAGGATTGTTATGCTTTTTGTAAAACTTGTGATGCATGCTAGCGTTTTAGGGGGTTATCTAGAAGGCATGAAATGCCACAACAACCCATGTTGTTTTGTCAAGTTTTTGATGTTTGGGGCATTGATTTTATGGTCCATTTCCTGCATCTCATGGATATTTGTACATTTTGTTGGCTGTTGATTACCTTTCAAGGTGGATTGAGGCCATTTCTACAAGGAAAGATAATGCCTCTACTATTATTAAATTCCTACATACTCATATTTTTTGTAGGTTTAGTGTGCCAAGAGCAATTGTGAGTGATCGTGGCTCACATTTTTGTAACAAATTGATGGACAACTTGCTATCCAAATATGGTGTTCTCCACAAGACTTCTACCCCATACCATCCACACACAAATGGGCAAGTTAAGGTCTCTAATAGTGAAATCAAGTACATCTTGGAGAGAATTGTCAAACCAAGTAGGAAATATTAGAGTCTTTGGTTGGATGATGCTCTTTAGGCATATCGTAAAGCTTTTAAAACTCCTATTGGCATGTCTCCTTTCCAGTTAGTCTTTGGTAAGGGCTGCTATCTACCTGTTGAGCTAGAACATATAGCTTACTGGGGGTTGAAAACTTGTAATATGGATCTTCAAGGTTTTGCTGAGGAAAGGATGCTTGAGATACAAGAACTAGAAGAGTTGCAGTTGGATGTATATGAAAATTCCTGCATCTATAAGGAAAAATGCAAATTGATTTATGAACAAGGCATCTTAAGAAAGTAGTTTCATGAAGGAGAGCAAGTTCTTATGTTCAAGGCAAGATTCAAGCTCAAAAATGGAAAGCTTAAAACCAAATGGCAGGGTCCCTACAAAGTGGTCAAGGTGCATAGCTTTGGGTTAATAGAGCTCGAAGATCTTGCAAGTGGTGCAAATTTTCAAGTGAATGGTCACTTGTTGAAGCATTACCATGCTAGTCATCAACCACCATAATGCACATGGTTGTCTCTTTCCTTACCTTGTTCCTAATATCCACGTGTGTCATACCCTTCCAAAAACTTTCACAAGTCGAATGGTCTTTCTTCACAGTTGCTTGTCCTAACATCCAAAATTCTCTCTAGCTCTACTATAGAAGTCACGTTTTCTCTCAACTCGACTTCCTCAGGCTTAATGACATAAGACGGATCTAGATGATACTTCTTCAACTGTGATAAATGGAACATATCATGCACATTAGATAAGTACAAAGGCAAGGCGATCTGATAGGCAACAGGGCCGTTCTATTCCAAAATCTCAAATGGTCCTATGAATCGTGGAGTCAACTTCTTTGCCTTAATAGACCTCCCAATACCCGTAATGGGCGAGACCTTTAAGAAAACATGATCTCCCTCACTAAATTCCAATGGTCTCCTCCAATGATCTGCATAACTCTTCTGTCAGCTTTGAGCTATCAACAATTTCTGCCGTATCATTTCAATCTTCTATAATGTCTGGTCTACCAAATCAGGTACAATAATAGTTCTTTCACTCAATTTGGTCTAACACAACGTTGATATGCACCTTCAGCCATATAAAGCCTCAAAATGTGTCATCTAAATACTAGAATGGTAGCTATTATTGTACGCAAATTTTGCCAATAGTAAGTGTTTATCCCAGATACTGGGAACTCAATGGCGTAGGCTCTCAACATGTCCTCGAGTGTCTGAATAGTCCTTAGTCTGACCATCTGTCTGAGGGTGATAAGTGGTACTGTACGTCAACTTTGTACCCATAGCCTCCTGTAGGGACTTCCAAAAGTTCAAAATGAACCTTGGATCATGATCCGATATGATACTCTTCGGCACCACATGTATATGAACAATCTCTTTAATGTACAACTCTGATAACTTCTCTAAAGAGTAGTCTGTTTTAATCAGTAAAAAGTATGCTGACTTGGTTAATCGGTCTACGATTACCCAAATAGCATCATAAACAGCCTGGATTGGCGGTAAACCCATGATAAAGTCCATAGAAATACTATCCTATTTCTGTTTAGGGATATTCAAATTCTGAAGTAGCTCTGGTGCTCGATCTTGACCTTCTGGCACATCAAACATTTCAAGACAAAGTCAATCATATCCCTCTTCATCTTTGGCTAATAGTAATATCGCTTCAAATAATTATACATCTTGGTGATTCCCAAGTGCATGGTGTCCTACTCCAATCTCTTGATCTCGTCGTTGTTAGGAACATAAATTCTCTTCTTATATCTCAAGATATCAGCATTCCCAATGTCATAATCTAGAACTTCACCATGTTTTAGTTCCACTCGAATTCTACCTAATTGAACATCTTTTATTTGGGCGTCTTTCAGGTTTTGATAAAACCCATATTCACCAAGGACCGCATTTAAAATAGCCCTTCGTTAATCTGGGACTACATGGATATCTCTTAATCCATTTAGCCAACTCTGCTCGTCCAAGCTCATGCAAAACAAGTGTACCGACTTTCAACTCAAAGCGTCTGCAACCACATTAGCCTTGTCGAGATGATACTTCAACTTGAAGTTATAATCTTTAAGAATTTCATCTAATAGCGTTGTCTACTATTTAACTCCTTCTGATCTACCAAATACTTCAAACTCTTATGGTTACTGAATACTTCAAATTGAGCCCATACAAGTAGTGCCTCTAAATCTTTAAGGCAAATACTATAGCTGGCAACTTTAGGTCATGAGTAGGATAATTCTCCTTGTGCTACCTCAATTGTTTTAAAGCATTTACAACAACCTTGCCTTCTTGCATCAACACACAACCCAAACCCTTAAAGGAAGTGTCTGTATACATTATGTACGGACGACAGGGATAGGGAAGGGTAAGCACAGGCTCTGTAGTCAACTTTGCCTTCAACTCTTAAAAACCAGCTTCATACTTGTCAGGCCATATAAACGATTGATCTTTCTTGGTCAACTTGGTCAAAGGCATAGCAACTTGAGATAACCCTTTAATGAATCTCTTGTAGTAGCCAGCCAATCCCATAAAGCTTCTTACTTTAGTCACTGACTTTAGGGATTCCCATTTCAAAACGGCATCTACTTTACTAAGATCAATAGCTATCCCCTCAGCAGACACCACATGGCTAAGAAAATTCACTTCTTTGAGCCAAAACTCACACTTATTTAACTTAACATACAACTAGTGATCCCTTAGTATACATAATGCAATGTGTAGATGCTCTTGGTGCTCTTCCTCATTCTTAGAATATATGAGAATGTCATCAATGAAGATAATGATAAATCAATCTAAATACAACCTAAAAATCTAGTTCATATAATCCATGAAGACTATTGGAGTATTTGTTAGCCCAAATGGCTAACCAAAAACTCATAATGCCCATAGCGAGTCCGGAAAGTAGTCTTTAGGATGTCCTCAACCCTAATTCTAAGCTAATGGTATCCCGATCTCAAACCGATTTTAGAGAACACTACAGCTTCCTTGAGCTAATCTAGCAAATCATCAATCCTAGGCAATAGATATTTATTGTTAATAGTGGCCTTATTCAACTGCCTGTAATTTGTGCACAATGGTATACTTCTATCCTTCTTTTTGACAAACAACACTGGCAAACCCCAGGGAGAGACACTTGGTCGAATGAAGACTTTCTCGAGCAACTCTTCTAGTTATTTCTTCAACTCTGCCAACTTTGATGGTGACATTCAGAAAAGGCTTTAGAAATTAGGGTTGTACCTAGTATCAACTCAATGCAGAACTCAACCCCCCGCTCTAGAGGCAACCCTGATATCTCTTCTAGAAAAACCTTTGAAAAATCCTTCACCACTTCAGTTTGATTGATCCCAACGTCCTTGTCAGCACTAATAAAAAGAACCGACCATATAGGCTTTACAACCTCGTCGAACGCACTTTTCCACTTTAGTGGCTGACAATAACAAGGGACCAAAAGCTGCCTTAACGAATGCAAGGCATAAGGTAAAATTCACTTTCTTTCCCTTACAGTCAAGGTAAGCATTATTGGCAGTCAACCAATCCATGCCAATGATCACATTGATACCTTTAAGTGGTAAACAAATTAAATCTATCTTTGAACTACAGATATTGTACTTAAGAGTAAGGTTTAAACAAGTACAGCTAGTCATAACAAAAGTTCTATTAGGAGTGGACACTTCCAAATATAAAGCAATTCACAAACATGCAATTCTAATCTTTGACCATAATTATCAGAGATAAACGAATGTGAAACACCAGAATCAAATAACATATGTACATCATGTCCTTGAAGATAATCAATACCTTGGATCATATTTAGAGACGTTTCGGCTTCTTCCTGGGTTAAAACAAACACTCAACCAGGAACGGTGGGGCAATCACTCTGTGGAGCCTGCTAAAGCTCTGGACAAAAAGAGCAATATGCCCATACTTGTGGCACTTAAAACACTCCTAGCATTTCCCTACATGTACTATCCCATAGTTCTGACACGGTCTACTCACGCTTTGTGTAAACATCATAGGATCTCGATAGGAAACCTAAATCCCACCATGATTGCTCCTCTGGGTCTAAAATCTCTGTTGTGTGTCCCTATTATCCTTAGACCCTCTCTGATTAGACCCTCCAGTCTTTTCTGAGCTCCTGTAGCTTCCTGAGCTAAAGCTTGACTTCTTCATCACATTAATAGTGGGTCTTGGAAAACTAGAGAATCTTCCAGCACTATCATGGCACTTGGAATCTTCCACCTCTCGTATTGTGTGTGCAGTAATGTGTAGCTTGGTATGGCATCCTCAAATTTTTTGGTATTAGAAAATATCATATATGACTTTAATTCCGGCCTAGCCTGATCTGCTAACAGTCGAATCTTCTAATTAGAGTTGTTATGTTCCTTCAAATATGTAAAACTCCAACTCCTTCTCATGTTGCAACTCCTATAGGAAGTAGTGCACATTAAACATGTCTTTGAATTCTGTCTACTTCAAATATGAAATGTCAGTTGGTCTACCACTCTTCCACTACTCATTCACCTCACCCTTAAGAAGAATGGTGACCACCTGTACCATTAGCTCACTAGTGCAGTCTACAGCCTAAAATAACGTCTCTATGTCCTTGATCCATGTCTCTGCCTTAACAGGATCTAGATTACCATTAAATATGGGAGGGTAATGTCGACCCAAATCTTATATACACTGGAAATAGAGCAAGGAGCTGGAACATGTGGCTGTCGAGGGAAATAATCACTATAGCCCTTTTTAGGAGTTTTATGCACTTTTTCAGAATTTTCCACGCTTTGGTGGTCATAGCCATCGTCCATAGGGATCTTGTCCCCTACTCTTTTTCCACTATCTTGCTTAAAATTCTTAAATCTCTCCTCTACAACATCCACCACAACTCCCTTCAATTGTTGCATAAAAGCGTCCTTATTGAATGGGAGTTGTTGTTGTTGCTGTGGTTGAACATATGGGTGTGGAGGCCTACCATCCCCAGACCAGTACGACGAGTCTGTACCATCTTCTCCCCACCTAATGATGCAACCCACCATAATAAGTGAGTCATCAAACAAAACACCACACAAACAACTAAATAAGGAAGATATGTGTGAATATTATATATTGCCACTATATGTAATACATTCAAGATAGTTAGCAGAATCATTAGGCTCTGATACCAAATTATAAAATCCTTTCCTTATACATAATAATTAACTATGGGTTTGACAAAACCATTTTACAAAACATTATCATGCCCACAATTGGGCTTTGGACTTCACTAAGCCCAAAATAGAATTTCACTATCAAGCCCAAACTCTTTAACTAAATAATATCTCATCATATCATAAAATTGTTAGATCCCATATGTTTTGATGATAATAAAGATTGGATCAATAATACAAAAGGTTTTGATAATAAGCAAAAAGGTTTAAACAAAGTAACTAAGTGTTTCATGGTAGGCAAAAAGCATTACTCGAGTAGGTACTCAAGTAATGAAGATGAACTGAGAAAGAGAGAACTGGAGAAAGAAGCACTATCAAATTTTCTAAAGGTTTACTCAAGTGAGCACTCAAGTAATGGACCTCATTACTCGAGGGAGAACTCGAGTAATGTAGGAGAAATTGTTCCACAAGAGCACTGTCAAAATTTGGATGAAGTTACTCAAGGGACCACTCGAGTATTCTATAAAGTTTTATGAACCATTACTCGAGGGACTACTCAAGTAACCTGAGCAGAAATCATCCAGTAGCTCTCGGCCAAGAAATGACAAACGTTACTCGAGGAACCATTCAAGTAACCAAGTGAGAAAAGGCCTTACTTAAGGGAGCACTCGAGTAATCTGTAGAGTTATTTAAAGCATTACTCAAGGGATCACTCAAGTAATTAGGTAAGCAAAGAACAGGAACTCTCGGACAAGATTTGAGTGTCATTACTTGAGGAATCACTCGAGTAATCTGCAAACTTATTAAAAAGCTTACTCAATAGATCACTTGAGTCACCAGTAAAGAAAAGACATGCTTACTCAAGGGACCACTCAAGTAACTAGGTATGCAGAATTTTTTTTAGAAGGATTACTCGATGGATTACCCGAGTAATATGGTTAATGAATGTTGCCTTACTCTCTGCCATATTTTTAATAAGATTGTTCAAGTGACTACTCGAGCAATGGACATAATCACTCGAGTAGCCACTCGAGTAAGGCAGTCCAGAAAGCATAATTTTAATCTTATGTTTATTGGTTTGTTATCTATATGATTAACCTTTCATTGCCTTCGTATTCTAAGTATATTTGCAGAGAAACAATGAAGAGATCATATAATGAGAGAAAAATCAAATAAAACGTTCGAGATCTCACCTACCGCTACCTACCGCAAAATGATAGTTTTCAAATTCGAATAACAGTTAACCGTAGTTGCGTGACTCTAACGAACATGTTTGAAATGCTTCCAACAGATACCACAAATCATCCATATATATGGAGCATTCAAAGAACAAACAATAACAACTGAGAACACACAAACTTACATCGATCATAATATTCTTTATGCTCTATTTTCTTATACTCATTCTTTGTACTTCAGTGATTATATATTTTTTCTGTGAGAGATATTTTTATTACAAAATCAATATTTGTTATTGAGGCAACTTAAGGTTGTGGAACCTTGAGTTGGGGATTGGTTTACAACGTGTAAGGGGGAGCGAGTGTCCAGTGAAGGAACTTGCTATATACTGAGGTGCCAAAATCCACTGAATCTTGGAAGATATAGTGAAACTCTCATAGAAGCTCTGAGGACTGGACGTAGGTCAAGGTGGTTGTGATTGAACCAGTATAACTCCTGGTGTACACTTCAGTGATATTTCTCCTAGCTCTTAATTGCTTTAAATTTCCAATCAACTTTTAAATACACAACGCAATTTCTAGTATCACACATTTCTCCTAGCTCTTGGGTGAAATGCTTGCACTAATATTTGGTGTCAGAGTGTAGGTCTTCTTGTTTAGGAATAACATCCTAAGAAGGATCCAATGGCAAGCATGAAGGAATTCTTCCCAACGGAGCTTCTATCACTAGACCTCCGGGTTTCAGTGGTGAACACTTCTCTTTCAAGAAAGCCAAGTTTAGAGTATTCGTAATGGCTATAGAATATGAACTATGGGACGTAATTGAGAGTGGAAACTACAAGCCTAAAAAGATTGTAGATTCACAAAGGATTCCTAAGAGACCAACAGAATATGATTAGAATGAAAAGAAACTCATTACACTCAACAACAAGGCAATTATAATGATTCAAAGTGCCTTGAGTCAAAATGAGTACTTCAGGATCTACACACTTGCAACGGCTAAAGAAATGTGGGAAACCCTGGAAATAGCTCACGAAGGAACTTTAGGAATAAAAGAAAATCGGATCAATACTCTGGTTACTGAGTTTGGTTTACTTCGAATGAAATCAGGTGAGTTGATAGCTGAATTCGAACTTAGATATACTCAACTTGTTAATCAACTTGCAGCAATTGGGAAAGTCTATGATCAACATACCCAAGTACGAAAGATTATTAATATTCTTTCTAAAGATTGGGAGGCCAAAGTCACCACAATTGATTGCTTCTCTATTTGGAAGTCTTTCTGAATATGAAAGTAAATTAAAGTTCAAACAAGAGCTAGATGATATTGGTGACAAAAAGAAGAGAGATCTAGCACTGAAAGAAAAAGAAGAAAATCAAGATGAAGAGTTTGACGATGATGAAATGGGCCTAATGATAAAACAATTCAGAAAGTTTTACAAGAAAGGCCAAGGATTCAAAAACTTTCAGAAAGGAGGAACAAACAGTAAAGAACACATCATCTACTATGAATATGGAAAGCAAGGACATATAAAATCAAAATGTCAAGAACTGACTTAGAAGAATAAAGAAAAGAGAAAAGGCAAGTTCTACAACAAGAAGAAAGCCTTTATATCGCCATATGGGGAGATAGTTCTTCTGATGAAACTAGAGATGATGAGGAAGTAGCCAATATCTGCCTAGTTGCTCAAGAAGAAATAGAAGAAGAGGTAACTGATTCTGATCCTACGTATGATGAATTACTTTCTGAATATAATGCTTCACATTCTAAATTTATCAAAGTAGTTAAAGAACTAGTTTGTTTCAAAAAGAAAAACAGAGTTTTTGAATTAGAACTTAAAGAAAATTTAGAAAAGGATTGTGAAAACTGCTCCTCTTTGAAAAAGAAAAACATTGATCTCATAAAAACTCTTGAAAAATTCACCAAAGGAAGTAATATGTTAAATGTGATTTTAAAAGCTCAACGATTTGTAAATGAATGATTTGGTATTGGATATGATCTAAAATCAGATAAAAGGAAAGGAAGAAAGAAAGCAAGACGTAAGACATATTTGAGTTGCTTTCAGCATTCTGTTCATACATCAAATCCTTTCTCATATTGTAATTATTGTAATAGAAAGGGTTATTATACTTCATCATGTATTCATAAAAAGAAAGGAAAAATAGGAACTTACAAATGGGTACCTAAAGGTTCATATATTCATAAGATATTCTGTACTAACCTAAAAGGACCCAAAAAGATGTGGGTACCTAAGACTTAATCGTATTTGAGTGTAGATATGTCTTAAAGCATCCAAAAACAACAAATGGTACATAGATAGTGGATGCTCGAGACATATGACCGATGATTTTGAAAATTTTACCACGTTACAACCAAAAGAAGGTGGAAAAGTAAAATTTGGAGGAAATCAATCCGGAAAGATAGTAGGAATTGGTGTAATCAAAAATGATAAAGGTATACAAGTCTAAGACGTATATTACGTTGAAGGATTGTGTCACAACTTGTTGAGCTTAAGTCAAAGTGCAGATAAAGACAACTGACTAATATTTGATTTAGAGGAATGTCTAATTGTAAACAAGAAATATTTACAATTAAATAAGAAGACTCTCAAAGCAAAGCTCAAAGCAAAAAGGGAAGGTAATTGTTATACTCTTGATATAAGCAGAAATATTTCTGAAAATTGTTTTCTAAGTAATGCCGATGAAAGTTGGTTATAGCATAAGAGGCTAGATCATGTCAATATGCACCAACTAGGCAAGTTACTTGAAAAGAATTTAGTAATTGGTTTACCCAAAGTAAATTTTAAAAATGATTTGATTTGTGACCCATGTCAGAAAGGTAAACAAACTAAATCATCTTTGAAATTAAAAAAATGAGATACAACCAACAGACCACTTCAATTATTACACATGGATTTAGTTGGACTGGTAAGGATTAAGAGTCTTGGTGGTAACTTATATTCATTGGTCATTGTTGATGATTTCTCTAGATTTACATGGACCATTTTCCTGTCATCAAAGGATGAAACCTTTGGAGAATTTATTGTTTTTGCCAAGAAAGTGCAAAATGAGAAAGGTATGTCCATTGCAGGTGTTAGGACAGATCATGGTGGAAAATTTGAAAGTCAAGCCTTTGAAGAATATTTATGATACTAATGGCATTAATCATAATTTCTCTGCTCCAAGGACACCTCAACAAAATAGAGTTGTGGAAAGAAAGAACAAAGTACTCACTGAAATGACTAGAGCAATGCTAAATGAAAAGAATGT
The DNA here is from genome assembly GCA_963242795.1 of Inga leiocalycina. Taxonomy (NCBI): domain Eukaryota; kingdom Viridiplantae; phylum Streptophyta; class Magnoliopsida; order Fabales; family Fabaceae; genus Inga; species Inga leiocalycina. Next base: position 48,907,905 of record OY725324.1, read on the forward strand.
GTCTCAAGTTTTCTGGACTGATGCAATGAGCATAGCATGCTACATTTCAAACAGAGCCTACATCAGAACAAAACTTGGAAAGACACCATTCAAACTGTACAAACAAAGGAAGCCAAACTTTGCTCATCTGCACATCTTCGGTTGTAAGTGTTTCATTCATAATAATGGTAAAGATAACTTAGGAAAATTTAATTCTAAATAGATAAAGGAATTTTCCTAGGCTATTCTAACCGAAGCAAACCATATAGAGTTTTCAATAAACGAATATGTGTTGTTGAAGAATCAATTCATATTGTATTCAAAGAATCAATTTATATTGTATTCGATGAATTTGAATCCTCTGACAAAACTATTGACGATGAGCAAGAAGTTGTTTTAAATCAAGAAAATAGTCAACCTATTTCTAAATTTCTCATCCCAAAAGTTAATCAAACCAAGGAAGAAGATTAGTCACTAAGACAGCCTAGAGCCTGGAAATACAATAAAAGTCATCCCCTAGACTAAGTCATAGGAGATGTGAATGAAGGAGTCAAAACTAGAAATAGAATTTTCAATGAAGTTAGTTTCTCTGCTTTTATTTCTGAGATTAAACCTTCTAACATTGATGAAGCCTTATCAGATAATGATTGGGTAATGCAATGCAAGAAGAGCTAAATCAATTTGAAAGAAATCGAGTTTGGGATTTGGTACCTCGACCTAAGGATCATTCGATCATTGGTATTAAATGGGTATTCAAGAACAAACTTAATGAATTCGCAATCATTGTCAAAAGCAAGGCAAGATTGGTAGCCAAATGCTATAATTAGGAAGAAGGAATTGATTATGAGGAAACGCATACTCCAGTGGCTAGATTAGAAGCCATACGAGTACTCTTAGCCTTTGCGTGCATCAAAAGATTCAAACTCTATCAAATGGATGTAAAAAATGCATTTCTAAATGGCTACATCATGGAAGAAGTGTATATAGATCAACCTCCAGGTTTTGAAGTTGTAACCAAACCTGACCATGTTTTCAAACTAAGAAAAGCTTTATACGGTTTAAAACAAGCTCCTAGAGCATGGTATGAAAGGCTCAATAAGTTTCTCATTGATCAAGGTTTTGTAAGAGGAAAAGTTGATACAACACTTTTTACAAAACGAAAATGAGATGATATTTTAATTGTGCAAATATATGTTGATGATATAGTTTTTGGTGCTACTAACGAAACATTGTGTAAGGAATTTTCTGAGATAATGCAGGAGGAGTTTGAGATGTCAATGATGGGAGAATTGAATTTATTTCTCGGTTTGCAAATCAAACAAAGAAAGAATGGAATTTTTATATCTCAAACAAAGTATTTAAAAGAGCTATTGAAGAAGTATGGAATGGATGAAGCAAATGGAATGGACACCCCTATGAGCTTAACTATGTTGCTCAATGCTGATATTAAGGGAAAAGATTACAACATCATAAAATATAGAGGAATGATTGGATCATTACTCTATCTCACTACAAGCAGACCTAACATTTAATTCAATGTAGGTATGTGTGTAAGATATCAATCAGCACCAAAGGAGTCACATGCTGAAACAGTCAAATGTATTTTTCGATATCTTGTTGACACGCAGAATTAGGTCTCTGGTATCCTAAAGGAAGAAGTGAATATCTAGTTGCATACTCAGACTCTGATCATAGAGGATACAAGACAGACAGAAAGAGTACCAGTGGACAAAGCTTGTTTCTTGGAGGCTCACTTGTATCATGGTTTAGCAAGACACAAAATACAGTGTCTCTTTCATTAATGGAAGCTGAGTATATTGTAGTATCAAGTTGTTGTGCACAAGCGTTATGGCTTAAGTAACAACTCCAAGATCTTGGTATTTATCTAAACGAGATACCAATATACTATGATAACACTAGCACAATAAGCTTGGCAAAGAATCCATTCAACATTCCAGAACCAAACATATTGATGTTAGATGTCACTTTATCAGAGATCATGTCCAAAAGAAAGATGTCAAAGTGATATTCATTCTAACTCATCTTCAATTAGCTGATATCTTCACAAAACCTCTTGCAAAAGATGAATTCTTATATATTAGAAGAGAATGGGAATGGTAAATCCCAATGAATTGTAAGTTATTTAGTGTTTACAAAATATTAGATAATGTTATTTATTGATGTTTTGATGATTACTAACTTAAGCATGGAAGTTTCTAGCAATTTTTTTGCAGGATCTTGATATTCTATTTTAGGGTATAAAAAGCAGAGGTTAACAGAGGACAATATTACTGGAGGGACAACTTCAAGTAAAACTTCATTACCCTAGTAATGCCTTGAAGTAATTGTAAAGATTACTCAAGTAACCACTCGAGTAATATAGCAGAGAAGGATTAATTCAAAGAGAATTCAAATGGAAACGGCATAACGGTTGGAAATAAATAGTTAGAATATGAAGAGACAGATTACCAGAGAGAACACTCGAGTAAACATCAAGATTACTTGAGTAAGGCCTCGAGTAACCGTGTATGCAGATCACAAATTTACTTGGAATCAACTCAAATCAGTCCTAAAGTGCCATCAAATGATCGAAGGAATATACATGGGTAATTACAATATTATTCATGCCATGTACGCACTTAAATTTTTTGTATTTTTGAATTTCTGGTATGATCACTCAAGTGAAGCTGATGATCACTTGAGTAAGCCCTTGAGTGATGTAGTGCTTTAGGTCTTTATCAGTCACAACTTGGTCATTTCTCACAAAATCGCCTCGAGTGATTCTCCTAGTGTTCTGCAAAAAAAATTTTCATAAACACGTTGTCTTCTCATTTCCATCAAAACCCTCTGATTTGTACCTTTAAAAACATCCTAGATTGCTCAGATTCAGCTGCCCTAAACAGCGACCGTCGACACTGAACTTCCAAAAAATCTCAGTTCTTTCAATCAAAATGGTCAGAACTAAATCTCCTAGTCCTAATACTCCTTCTGAGTCTTCTGAACCATAGCAACCCTCTGATTCACTTTCCTCTCCTCCTACCAAGAAACGAAAGCTTTCTCCTAAACCAAAAGCCAAAGTAAAGCCGCAAGCCAAAACCAAAGGAGTTATGATCAAAGAACCCGTTACTACATGAGCTCAATCTAAGAACAGTTCACTTTCAGGAAGAGGCAAAGGAACAAAAGAGCCATCTCCTCCTCCTTATGATTCATCCGACACACCTACCTTTTCTCCAAAACCTCCTCAAAGGCCTAAACTTGATAAGGACCTCACCAAAGTCATGGCAGACATGCTTGAAGAAGCCATCCAATCAAAGAAGCCAGAAGAAAGGGAAGAAGAAATCACATTCCCTCCAAAGGGATTCAATGTGAATAAGCTTGAGGAATCTCAGAAGTACTTGAGTCACTTTGCAAGCAGTGTGTGCAAGATGCACTATATTGACTCAAAAGTTCTTCAAGAGGTATTGAAATTCAACCTAAGTCCTTATCTTGATTCCTATATGCCTTGGTTATCTATTAAACTCCCATTTTGCACCGAAGTTGTGGGGCATTTTTATTACAATCTAGAGCCCATAAATTATCCCATTAGAAAATCTGTGGAAGAAAAGATAACCTCTAAGGTTAGAGGGCAAAGAATTCTAATCTCACCTTCTAGAATCAACACCTGGTTAGGAATAAAAGATCCTCCTGATGATAACTATCCTAACCTCGATTCAAACCAGTTGTTTTCTATCCTAAAACTTGGTGATATAGTGGGACCCCTCAATTTCAACCCAAGTGATATGAGTGATTTTCATAGAGTTCTATGGTATATCTATTCGAGAGCCATAGTCAACAAAGCCAACAACTACACTCATTTCATTGAGAGGGATTATAGAAAATTTGCCTCACTACTCCTCAAAGAGCAAAAGGACTTGGGAGAATATATCTTTACTGAGATCAAGAGATATAGATTTGAAGGAAAATCTACCACTCCAATGCCTTATCCTCAGCTCATATCTCTATTCTTGAAGAAGAATAAGGTTACTTGGAGACGAATGAGCCAATTGAGAGACTAACTCCAGTGGGACGTGATCAAATTGGAAAACTGAACATTGAAATTCCCCTGAAGACTCCTCTTGAGGCAAGTTCCAAGAAGAAGAAGAAGACTACAACTGAGACTAGTCTGATGGATGACACACAATCTTCTGCTTTAGCTAATACATCCTCTCCTTCATTCTTTAGTGCCTCAATTCAAACATTCATGGAGAACATTCTGAAGGGTTTCCATATTGACATTGCTAATACAAATGCTGAGCTGGTAACCCATATGAATGTGAAGATAGGAGAAACTTATGGAGAGATTGGATAAAAGGCACGAAGAGATGTTAGTAGAACAACGGGCTTAGGGTAAGCTTTTGAGATCACTACATGCCAAACTTGATGCTATGGCATCTGGCTCCTCTACCCCTGGTCCTTGTTTTGTGACAGAGCCAGATCACCTTCTCAGCCTGGACCTTCTCAACCTGAACCTTCTCAGCCTAGATGCTCATCCACTCCTCTTCCTCCATTACTTATCTCTATTTCAAAGAACTTCTTATTTTCTATGTCTGACCCGACTATATCCGAGCCTATTCACATCACCACTGATAATTCAGCCCAGCCAGTTTAGCCTGACTCAGTGCCTACTCCTGTTGCCTCACCTGCACATACTAAGGAAGTGCTTGTGTCTTCACCTACTGCTACAGAGGAGGTAGAAATTACTTCTCTGGTTCCTTTTCAACCTCAGAACCCTCCAGAAGATCTTAAGACACCCCCTGTGAATCTTCCTGAACCTAAACCATCATCTTCAGATTCATCCAGTTCAGATGACTCATATGAATCTTTGGCACTTCTTGTCACTCCTATCTCTGGAGCCAAGCCATATATTCCTCCTTCTAATCTTGATTAATCCTACCCTTGTGATGAAGACAACAAGGGGGAGAAGAGCTTGAGTGATTTTATGAACAATGGCTTGATAAGTGATTTTGTAAATCTATTGGGTGTATAGGGTTTAAAAGAGCTTTACTAGTTTAAGCTTGCTTATGTAATGAATGGGTTTAAGTAACCTTTACTAGTTTAAGCTTGCTTATGTAATGAACTTTATCCAATTTCAATTTTACTTGAGCTATTGAAGTTATATTACATTATGAACTAATGAGTATGTGATTATGTATGCAAGGTGAACATATTAGAACATAATTATTATGGGTTTTTTATTGGATTCAAAAAGGTTTCAAAAACTAAATTTCACAAGATCGTAAGATTTGAATTCAAAAAGATCTTTACCAAGTTATTTCAAAAGATTTTTCAAGTTTAAATTAAACAAAAAATTGAAAACTCGATTTCAAAACTTTGTTCAAAATCACCAAGTTTTGTCATCATCAAAAAAGGGGGAGAATGTTATATCCCTTGTGTTTTAATGATAACAAATATTGGATCAATAATACAAAAGGTTTTAATAATAAGCAAAACAGTTTGAACAAAGTAACTAAGTGTTTCATGGCAGGCAAAAAGCATTACTCGAGTAGGTACTCAAGTAATGAAGATGAACTGAGAAAGAGAGAACAGGTGAAAGAAGCACTGTCAAATTTTCTAAAGGTTGACTCAAGTGAGCACTCGAGTAATGGACCTCATTACTCGAGGGAGCACTCGAGTAATGTTGGAGAAATTGTTCCACAAGAGCACTGTCAAAATTTGGATGAAGTTACTCGATGGACCACTTGAGTATTCTGCAAAGTTATATGAACCATTACTCGAGGGACTACTCAAGTAACCTGAGTAGAAATCATCCAGTAGCTCTCAGCCAAGAAATGACAAACGTTACTCGAGGGACAATTCGAGTAACCAAGTGAGAAAAGGCCTTACTCGAGGGAACACTCGAGTAATCTGCAGAGTTATTTAAAGCATTACTCGAGGGATCACTCAAGTAATCAGGTAAGCAAAGAATAGGAACTCTCGGCCAAGATTTGAGTGTCATTACTTGAGGAATCACTCGAGTAATCTGCAAACTTATTAGAAAGCTTACTCGAGGGATCACTCGAGTTACCAATGAAGAAAAGACATGCTTACTCGAGGGACCACTTGAATAACCAGGTATACAAAATTTTTTGTAGAAGGATTACTCGATGGATTACTTAAGTAATATGGTTAATGAATGTTGACTTACTCTCTGCCATATTTTTAATAAGATTACTCAAGTGACTACTCGAGTAATGAACATAATCACTCGAGTAGCCATTCGAGTAAGGCAGTTCAAAAAGCATGATTTTAATCTTATATTTATTGGTTTGTTATCTATATGATTAATCAGAGCATGCAAAATGAGCCCTAATGTGGAAATATATAATAATCCAACATATACTAAACAGATAGAAGCACTACTTTTAGCAAAAGTAGTTTAAGCTTTCGGAGATGTTAAATCAACGGGGTGAGACAAAGGCCTCTGCAACCAACAATCTATCTCATCGGGCATATGAGTAAGTGCATATGAGGTGCCAAGTAGGACAGTTATAAAATAATAGCATTAATAAAAATGTCACATGTTTACATACACACACATACACATTAATCCACAATATCATAATCTCATTCTCATATTTATCACATAAGTGTACAAGAATTAATACACAAAACTTTATTCTTTGTCCTCCCTTATTTCCTCTCTACATTATTTCCTATGACTGAACCCATGGGTTGGTACTCACCTATATGACTAGTAGTTTAAGTGAACAAACTCATCGATCAAGTGATATGGATTGGCCAAAATCCACAGTGCACAAGACTGGACTATGGGTTCCCCCTATAAATACATTAGTAGGGTGTCAAAGCTCCACGAAACACAAATGGGTCAAAGAACTAACTAGTGTACACCTGGAAGTCCACCACCTTATTTTCTCTTTTTGTATAAGAATCCATCCCTTTATTTCCTCTTTGAGAAACCTCCCATCAAATCCACATCTACCATCCCCTCTAATATCAATATTGTGTGATTATAACATGCCATTATCAATTCACAATTATCAAAAGGATCTTTCCAATATCATAAATAAATACCAATTCATATAATATAATATCACTAGTCATTTTCTCAATGAAAATAATTCCCACAAGACAATTTCAATAACAACATATTTTCAAAGTCCATATCACATATCAATAGCCAAATTTATAATTCTATATAGTTAAAAATAACTCACAAACATCATACAAGCATGCACAACAAGAGAAAAGTGGTTACCTCTAGACAAAGCAAAATTATAACTACAAGCTCATAATCCAAAAGCTCAAATACACACCAAAAATCAATCTACAACAATCAATTTATTATACAGTAATAACTCTTTGAGTTACTAGAAAATTTTAATTTACTTAACTTAATTCTATAATTTTAAAGTTTTGAATTAATTACTCCCAAAAATTCCAATTTCACACTAAAATCCCAATCATTAATTTAAATATTTTTCTGAACTTAAATAACCTATTCAAGTCATTGATTATTATCAATTTCAATCCCTTACATAAAATCCCAAATTTTAAGTTTAGGACATAAAATAACTAAATTAAAAATCTTCATCTTGAAAAAAATCTAATTCGATTAAAACCTCAAGAATACCTCCAATAATTCAAATAAATCATTTAACCCAAATTTAATTGGTTAAAAAGTCCAATATAAAATTATTTATAGATTGATTATATAGAAAATTCATTATAAAATCTTATACCGACTGAATAACCAAAGTAAACCGATTAAAATTCACTATACTGGTAAAACTTAAAATTGCCCAAAATTCTAATCCAAAAATATTCTCAAATCAAATAAGAAATTACTATCATAAGAAAGAGAAAATTATTTAGAACAATATTCATGAAGGAAGTTTTGAGATTAGAAATGATTTTTAGTACTTGATTAATCCCCGAAGAACTGAAAATACTCCTACTAGCGTCTCATCCTCTTCCTTCAAGAAACCACTTCACTTGCATGCATGAAGTGTGTAATACCTTGTACTTTATAAGCTAGGATGAGTACAAAAGCGCAGTGTATTGAACCGTTAAACCAAGAGTTAGTCCTGGAATATTTACTCTTTCCAAAAATGTTTGTAGATCCCCACTTCTGACACAAGGCATGCCCCAGGTTTGAGTGGGTTTTTTAGAAGAAATTTAAAAATTTTCAAAACATTTTCACAAAGGCCCATTGATGCACTAAGTCTCATTGGCTCTTAGTTTCCTTTATCAGAGTATGTGAGCATTTCTCTTATCAAGACTTACATTCCATATTTCACTTGATATTCCCTTATCGTTTGGAAGCATCATTCGACTAAATTACTACTATACTATTGATAGGTCTAGCGAGTTATATACATTGAGTATATATCCAAAATAGACTGTATATCCATTTACAAAACCTAAATAGACAGCCAACAGGAAAAAAATCTCCCAACTTTGCCCTCTAGTTGCCAGGTTTACCTTCTTGCCCTTTGAGCTGCTAGCTTGTATTGTAGTTATTATATAAAAAGAGTGAGATTCAAAAGAATCTTAGTAGTAACAGATAGTCAATCATATAGATACTAAATCACAGAGCATGCCACATAGTCATCATATAACATAATTATCACAACAACATTTTGTGCACAACATGCAGTTTAACAAATCACCATAGCACTAGGTCTATTACATGGCCTTAAGTGTAATCCATGTAATAGGCCCTGGGCATCCACTTGTGCATCATAGAATATTATATTGTCTTGAGTGTCCACCCGTGCAATAGGCCCCGGGCGACCAACCCGCATAATTAGAATGTGTCAGACAATTCATGATGAATCCACAAAATATGTAATGTATCTCATAATATATGAAAGACAAGGTTACTACCTTGTCATTTCCCTTAAGCAATATCCAACCATTTCTCTGAGCTCGGGCAAGTCTTAAGCTCTGAACAACTGTTAAGTCCTATAATTAGAATTTACGAACGACATGTCATTACTTAGTCCAATATGTTTGGCATAATGTAAAATAAGTTAATCTTGACCTATCCCCATGTTTACCCTTTGTTTTGAACTTGGTGGTTATCATTTGAGTCAATTAGATAGCCATTGAAAGCCCAAACAAATGCCCATAAGGTTGGGAAAAGCTAGAACAATCAACATTTTTCAGAAATGTTGAAGTGCTGAAAAGGGGGTCTTGGCCGTAGCCAAGGGAGGTTAGCAACAGCAGTTAAGGAATAGTCCTGGCGCTTGGCCGTAGCCAAAAATGCTTGGTCATAGCTAAGAATTCATACTTCCAAAATTTCCTTGTTTCTTGGCTGAATTTCCAAAAATCATAACTTAATCATCCAAACAAAGTGGTTCAAAGGCCGAATTGAAGCTTTCTAAGTCCTCCACACAGGAAAAATATTAACCACTACTACTTGCAACCACAAAAGTACATAATTCCACTCATTATCACACTGTTCTAGAACCAATTCCAGTTTCAATCCTCAAACTTTAATAGTTAATATCTCCCAACGTACAAACCCAAATTGAGCATATTATATATCAAACTAAAGCTTATAACGTCTAGTATTGTTCTAGAAAATACCATAGCCATCATACATCATTTGGCTAATCAAATTCATCCTACAAGAAATTTGACCCAATACTGGCAACAACTAACCACAAGTAATTTCAAATTCAAATTTTGATTTTTCATACCTACCTATTAAAATTTACAATCAAGGCCTATTCCCATACAGTTCCGCATTCTAAACACAATGATAATATCAAAATCACAAAGCTTCCAGCCTAACCCTTCTGACCGAACAAATCCTTCATTAACCAAAATCACCAAAACAGAATTTTATCCAACAACTTGGTCCAATATCATAATAAATCATCATTTAACCATAAACACATGATTAAACCATTATTAAACCTTAAAAATCCTACTGGATGAGATTTGAACAGTGCCCCACCCTCATGAAAACTCATCCAAACAACAAACTAATCGATTCAAAGGAAAGCTTACGCTTACCTTTACGCGTTTCTGCAATCGGTTCAGAAATCCGGCAAATGAAACAGCAACAAAAACCTCTAAATGAAAATCCAAAACCGTAGAAATGAAGCTTAGAATGAGTAGAAAAATGTTATAGAAGGGTATTTTAAGAGAAAACGTTGATTCAATAGTGTTTCGGTGGATTGAAGCTCTGAAAAGTTACTATTCACCTTATATCTCTCCTCTAACAATTTTGTGATATTTTTGGCTATTTTTCTGATTTATTTGGGGCAGCTCGACGAAAATGAGAGGAGAGAGGGAGTATTAGATGATTATTTTCACCTAACAACAATTTACTTAGTCCTAATTATGCCACTTATCAAAAGCTTGTGGTTCCTAAAAAAGATAGGTAACTAATTAGTTACTATAATTAGTTCAGTTAGCTATTTAGTTCTCCCTCTTCTTCTTTGAATTGATTGATGACCAATTTCTTCTTCTAAGAAAAAAGGAAATTGTTGACTAATTGATCAATGATTCCTTTCTAATTTTACACCTTGATTAAAAACTCACAGAATTTTCATCAAACTTTAAAAATTCATATCTTTATTTATAGATGTCCAATTGATGTTGTTCTAAAGGTTATATGACCCTTATTGAGTCTATTTTTAAGGAAACATATTGTCTTTAGTCAACTGGACCCACAGTATTCCAGAACTGTCATTTATTTGACACTGCCACATAAACTTGCCATTTTTACTTGGCTAGCTTCAAAAATACATAACTCTCAATGTACAAGTCCAGATGACTTATATAACCAATCAAATTAAAGCTTAATATGTCTACTTTTATTCTGAAAAATTATACATTCATTGGACATCATTTGGTTATCCAAAAGCACTTGACAATCTCACTACCTCATAGAAAAGCACTCTAACAGTACAATTTACATTTTTGGGACACTTACTAAATCAAAATTTAGTAATCCACTTAATTTAAATTTATTCTTAAAACTCAAATCTCAAAATTCACGATATTACAAAATGTTTATTGTAGGGTATTTATAGCACTAACAAGGTGCCACCTTTATTCCATTAATGGCCACTTTTATTCAATTAGGCACCACTAACATTTTATATATATATATATATATATATATATATATATATATTAAAGACATAATCATAATGATTATGTCCTGGCCCTTTTTCCACCAAAAGATGGTTTATATATATATATATATATGCATATTATTTTATTATTATTATTTTAATATATATATATATATATATAATTTTTTAAACGTATTTTAACTAGATTCCCTTTTTTTTTATTCTAAAAAGTACCTACTAAATTTGTTTTTTAATAAATAATTATTTCTTAATTATAATTATATAATAGAAATAAGAATAACGATATTATATAGAAAAAATTTAAAAACGAATATTAAAAGTATTTTTTGTATAATGACACCTATGAGCGCATATATAAAGATATATACAAGTAATGGGTGTCTTATTGATTTTGTAATATCCCGATTTGTGATTAGGGCTAATAACTCTGATAATCATTGAGATTTGTGTAATTAAGCACTTTTGAGTTAATGTAATGTGAATTTTGGGAATAAATACATGTGGTATTTAAGATCAAGGGTTGTGATTCATTGTTAATGGGTCGGGATCCTACGCTTTGCGATTGTGTGAGCTCCTAGAGAGAGTGCTTGAGATCATGACATGTGGCATTGTGGTAGTGGTTGGATGATGCACTAGAGGACAAAAACCACCTTTTTACTCCCTTTCCTCTCTCCAATTCGGTGGAGTGTGTGTGTAGGCAAGGGAAGAAGTCTTCATCATCATCTCCTCCCATTTCTCTCTCCCATATTCTCTCTCTTTCCTCCATTGTTTCCGGCGATCAAAGGAAGAAGGAAGAAGAAAGGTGAGATTTTGATGCTTTGTTTGATCTCTAATGCCCTAAACCTCTTCTTTAATATTGTGTGTCTCATTGAGAACTACATTATGGTAATTTCAGAATCTTGAAATAGTATTGGTTTGTGATATGGTCGAAATTGGGAGTTGGAGAAACAAGATTCTGGATTGAGCAAAGGGAAGAGGTAGGCATTTAGAGCATTTGGATATATTGTTTATGAGTTTTGGCTAGGTTCGGTAAAATCTGGAAATTTTGCCCTAAGTATGCCAAATGTTGAAAATGTGGATTTTATGGTGTTTGATAGTAAAAATGGGTTAATGTTGAGTTATTTGATTATTGGATAAGATTCGGAATGTGGGAAATGTGTTAAGGGAAATCTGGAAAATGTGTGTCATAGAGACCTTAGTGGTTGATTGTGGTCAAAGTGGTTTTTGGGGTGTTTGTGGAGTTGCCATTGTGTTCCCTAGTTAGTGCTTAGAGTGTATGAGCATTGTGGGGAGTTTGGGAACCTTTGGGCATGATTTTGACCATCTGGTGTTTTTCTGGTTTTCTGCAATTCTGGGTTTCGGATGAGCATCACTCGAGCAGAGGAAGAACGTGCTCGAGTGATGGAAGAGTTTTCCCTGTTCTGCTTCGAGTGCGTCTGGGTTTCTTTGGGTGATGCTCGAGCACAGCGCTTTGTGCTCGAGTGAGCGAAGAACATGCTCGAGCAGGCATGGTCTGCTCGAGTGAAGGTGGGAGTTCAGAGTGAAGGGTTTCTTTCGGGTCTTCACTTGCTGGTGGATGCCACGAGTGTGCTCTGACACTCGCGAGCATAGCCTTCTCACTCGAGCACTGGGGGTCATGCTCGAGTGAGGTTGTGCTTCAGGAGGGAGTGGTGCTTTCGGGCTCTCACTTGCGAGTGAGGTGCTCGCGGGTGAGAGGTGTGTGCTCGCGGGTGAGAGGTGTGTGCTCGCGGGTGTGAGGTGTGCTTCTGGTGGGAGTGTGCTCGCGGGTGGGAGTGTGCTCGCGGGTGTGGTTTTGTGCTCGAGTGATCCTATGCTTGGAGAGCTTTGGGTGCTCTCGGGTCCTCACTTCCTGGTTTTCTCTCGCGTGTGCTCGAGTGAGGTATTTGGCCTTGTGCTCGAGTGAGGATTTGTGCTCGAGTGAGCCAGTTCCTGCAAGTGTCTTTGTGCTCTCGGGTGCTCACTCGCGGTCTCACTCGCACTTGTGCTCGAGTGATGTCCGTACTTGTGCTCGAGTGAGAGCATCTGTGCTCGAGTGAGAGGACCAAAAATCTGTGTTTTGCCTTCGAGTAAGGGGTCTTTTGGGTAGGTTCTTCCAACCCTTAGGGCATATGTTTAGGCCTATTTTAGTCACCTAAAGAGTCCTAAACGATAACCAACTTAGAGTATTGTTGAAATATGATTATGGAAAAGAAATTGATCAAGTGTCCCTAATTTGAATAGGATTTGACATCTGTCGAACGCGTGAGCCCACTGTGCCAAAGATTGTCAGGAAAGCTTCAGGTAGCGACCTCTCTCTTATACTTTGTGTAAATGTACTGTATGTTTGCCTATCATGCATTGTGTGCTGCTGCTGCCTTGAGATACATTGTGATACGTTGTGGAGCTTTGTGTACTGTGGAGCATAGTGCCTTGTGATACATTGTGTTTGGAGATGCTTAGTGATACATTGTGCTTTGAGTTGCTGCTACATAGTGTTCACCGCGAAAGCGGGCGTTGTGCATAGTGAATACCGCGCGAGCGGGCATAGTGTTTGCAGCGAAAGCTGTCATTGTGATCACCGCGTAAGCGGGCATAGTGCATTGTGATACAGCCGTGAGTGCTGTCGTCTGTGGCGCGAGCTATGGATCATTGTGTTGCGGATGATGTTGGTGAACATGATACATTACATGCTTTGTGTTTATATATTGTATGAGTGAGTTGTTGCTCTGGGATTCTCAAGAATCTCATTCCTCCATATGACTAACCTTTTCAGGCAGGGCAAGTGGCTCGAAGGAGAAGCGACCAACCCGTAGTGGTTAGGGTCTCTTAGGGACATTAGGGATTTTTGGGATAGTTGGTTATCCTTACTTTGGATTTGGGATTGCCAAAGTGTAAATTGATGTAAATGATTATTTTGATCGTGTAATCCCCGTTGTTGGGAAATATAAAACCCATATTATTTATGTAAGTAACCCGGGGTTGCCGGGATTTTGGTTTCCGCACTTTGATATTTATTATGTACTCTGATTTCTCAAGTAGTTATATCCGTACATGAATGTGAGACCAGGAATATATAAGTTTTGAAATGATTTTTCGAACGCCCCATCTCTTGGATGAGGGATTATAAATTGTTAAACCATCTTATTGGTCTCTATTTCATTTAAATTTCGTAATTCGGATGTAATTACGGTGAGGGGGTTACATTTTTGGTATCAGAGATGCAGTTCCTGGCAAGGGTAGAGTTGCTAGGATAGCTCCCATAGTGTGTCCTTAGTGGTAATGGATTGGTAGTGAATGTTTGTTCGTTTACACATCTTTGAGTTATAATTGTGGATATATGAGCTCTGTAGAGATGTGTATACCATAATTGTTGGATTAATGGGGTGAGTTCTTTGTAGAATGAAAAGAACAACAAAAGGTCGCCCCAGAGGACAACAAGAAAATCCCGATGTGGAGTTGGTCAATGACAATCCACCGGATCCTATGCAAGAGTTAATGGGCTTGATAAAGGATCAGAGGGATATGATTACGGAGCTTAGAGAAGAGCTCAGAGCTGAGAAAGCCAAGAACAATGAGGGTAGAGGCCAGTCTACTCAAGAAGGAACTCGAGGGGAAACCCGAGAGGAGACTAGAATAGAAGATACTGCTGAGGGGTCGGCACGACCACTTGAATCTCCTTCTCATGTGATTCCGAACCAAGGATCCCATGGAGTGCCAGTCAGGGAGGAACGAGACCTTGAGTATTGGGTCTCCAAATTCTGTAAACAACTACCTCCGGCATTTAAAGGGAAGTTTGATCCTCAGGCGGCTGAAGATTGGCTACACCGTCTTGAGAAAATTTTTGAAGTTTTAGTGTGTCCCTCAGAAGTGAAAGCCAAGTTGGCAGTGTACAAGCTTGAAGGCGATGCCGATCGTTGGTGGCGTAATATTGCCTTGGCACTGCGTTTAAAGAATGAGCCATTGACCTGGGAGGTGTTCCAACAACACTTCAACGAGAAATATTTTCCTAAGTCAGTGAGGCTTGAGAAAGAAACCGAATTCCTGAATATCAAGCAAGGGGACACGGAGTCTTTTGACGAATATTTGTCCCGATTTACCCGCCTATCCCGATATTCCTCCTATCTTCAGAAAATGGACGATGAGGAGTTGAGCTCAGATTTGCTGATTCGGGGCTTGAGGCGTGATATGAGAAAGAGAATAGCAACTCATCAGTTTTCCAAGTTCAACAAGGCCGTTGAAGAATGTTGGATTACTGAGAATAATCTTAGAGAGTTGTATCCGGCTAAGGCTGGTAGTGGTCATAGTGAGCCTAGTAAGGGCGGTGCTTCTCAGAAGCGGAAGGGCTCAGGATCATCCTCTTCATTTAGAGGGGGTAGTAAGAAGCCTTATCAATCTTGGAGTCGTGATCAGCAGAGAACTCCTAGTGTATGGACATGTCCTCGTTGCAACCAGCCACATCATGGCAAGACGTGTGATGGTCGGGTGATTTGCTTTAAGTGCAAGCAAGTGGGACATACATCTGTTGAGTGTGGACAGCCACGACCAGAGCAGAGACAGAGGACTCAGGGCCGAGTATTTGCTATGACTCATGAGGAAGCCCGGAAATCCCCAGAGCTGATACAAGGTAAAATCCTTATCCATGGCATTGAGTTACAAGCGTTATTTGATTCGGGTGCAAGTCACTCCTTTATTGCTTATGCTTGTGTGAAGCGTCTGGGAATGAATGTGCATAAGTTGCCATTCGATCTGATTGTGTCAACACCGATGGGTGTGAAGGCTGTAACTACAGAAGCCTGCTTAAATTGTGTTATAACCGTAGAGGGCCATGAGTCTGTAGTAGATTTGATTTGTTTGCCGCTCTGCCAGTTAGAAGTCATTTTGGGTTTCGATTGGTTGAGAGCTAACAATGTGTTGTTAGATTGTGGGAACAAGAGGATAGTGTATCCTGTTTCTCAGAGCATTGAGGGCGAAAATGCCGGTTTGAATTTCCTTTCGACAGCTAAGGCTGAGAAATATTTGAAAAAGGGTTGTCAAGGGTATATGGTTTTCTTTTCTGTACAAGGAGAGACCAGTGAAGCTGTGAGCAGTATACCCGTAGTGAATGAATTCCCTGAGGTTTTTCCGGATGATCTAAGCGGATTACCTCCGGAAAGGGAAGTTCAGTTTTCGATTGACATTGTGCCTGGAGCAGGTTCGATATCCAAAGCCCCATACCGTATGGCCCCAAATGAAATGGCTGAGTTGAAAAAGCAGATTGAGGATTTGCTTGAGAAAGGGTTTATTAGACCCAGTGTGTCGCCTTGGGGTGCTCCAGTTTTGTTTGTGAAAAAGAAAGACGGGAGTCTTCGGTTGTGCATCGACTATAGAGAGTTGAATAAGGTTACCGTCAAGAATAAGTACCCTCTCCCGAGAATTGATGACCTATTAGATCAACTATCTGGTTCATGTGTGTTTTCGAAAATCGATCTAAGGTCGGGGTATCATCAGCTGCGTGTGAAAGCGGAAGATGTTCCGAAGACTGCTTTCCGGACCAGATATGGTCATTATGAGTTCTTAGTGATGCCATTTGGGTTAACCAATGCGCCTGCGGTTTTCATGGATTACATGAACCGTATCTTTCGACAATATCTGGATCAATTCGTTGTGGTATTCATTGATGATATTTTGATATACTCTAAGAGTAGAGAAGAGCATGAGCATCATTTGAGAATTGTGTTGAATACATTGCGTGAGAAGCAACTCTATGCTAAATTGAGTAAATGCGAGTTTTGGCTATCAGAAGTGAAATTCTTAGGCCATGTTGTCTCGCAAGGTGGGGTCGCTGTGGATCCTAGTAAAGTGGAAGCAGTACTGGACTGGAAGAGGCCAGAAACTGTTGCTGAGGTACGCAGTTTTCTGGGTCTTGCTGGTTATTATCGGAGATTCATTCAGAATTTCTCCCGCATTGCGTTGCCGATGACCAAGCTCACGAGAAAAGATCAGCCGTTTGTATGGGATGAACATTGTGATAATTGCTTTGTGGAGCTGAAACAGAGGTTGACTACGGCACCTGTGTTGATCTTACCCGATCCCAGTACGACATATGTTGTGTACTCTGATGCCAGTGGGCAGGGATTAGGGTGTGTCCTTATGCAGCAGGGACGTGTGGTGGCCTATGCCTCTCGACAGCTCAAACCTCATGAATTGAACTATCCCACGCATGATCTAGAGCTTGCGGCCATAGTGTTTGCATTGAAGATTTGGCGTCATTACCTGTATGGTGTGACTGTGGAACTGTACTGCGACCACAAGAGTCTCAAATATCTGTATGATCAGAAAGAATTGAATATGAGACAACGACGCTGGATGGAATTGCTTAAGGACTACAACCTGGAAATTAAATATCATCCGGGTAAGGCAAATGTAGTCGCTGATGCTCTTAGTCGAAAAACTGTAGTTGTGGCGGCTATGATGATACACGAGGGGAAGTTGATTGCTGATTTTCGTGATATGAATCTGTCGAACCAGATCATCTGTGCCAACTATAATGTTTCCCAAGGGGAAAGTGATTTGAGAGCTGAGATTGAAGAAGCTCAGAGGCAAGATGACTGGATTCAGCGTAATCTAGCCAGAATAGAGCGTGGTGAAGCTCAGGGCTATGATGTGTCACCTAGTGGATTGATTCGTTATCAGAAGAGAATTTGTATTCCACTTAAGGCGGAGTTGAGACAGAAGATCTTAGATGAGGCGCATAAGAGCCGGTATACCCTTCATCCTGGTATGACCAAAATGTACCATGGGTTGAAATCTGTGTATTGGTGGCCAGGAATGAAGAGTGATGTGACAAAATATGTGGCGAGGTGTCTCACATGCCAGAAGGTGAAGATTGAACACCAAAGACCGCCTGGTTTGTTGCAAAGTCCTGAGATTCCGGAATGGAAATGGGAAAGTGTGACCATGGATCTTGTTGTGGGATTGCCCAAGATCAGGAATTATGATGCGATCTGGGTCATTGTGGACCGGTTAACGAAGTCGGCGCACTTCCTACCGATCAAGGCTAGTTACTCTCCGGACGAGCTAGCAGAGATTTATGTTCGTGAAATTGTGAAGCTCCATGGCATACCGAGGAATATCATCTCTGATCGAGATCCTCGTTTCACTTCGAGATTCTGGAAGGCGTTGCATGAGGCACTGGGTACTCAGTTGAGATTCAGTACAGCCTATCATCCTCAGACAGACGGTCAGTCAGAGAGGACTATTCAAACCTTAGAGGATATGTTGCGGGCATGTGTTCTTGACTTCAAAGGGAGTTGGGACCGTTTTCTTCCACTTGCGGAGTTTGCCTATAACAATAGCTATCATGCGAGCATTCAGATGGCGCCGTATGAAGCGTTGTACGGAAGAAAATGCCAATCACCGTTGTGTTGGAATGAGTTGTCCGAGAGGAAGCTCTATGGGCCGGATCTTGTTGATCAAACGTCAGCCCAGATTCGAATCATTCGTAAGAGGCTTCTTGCAGCTCAGAGTCGGCAGAAGAGTTATGCAGACAAGAGGAGAAGGCCTCTAGAGTTTGAAGTTGGTGATCATGTATTTATGAGAATATCACCTGTCACCGGTATTGGGAGAGCTATAAAGCGAAAGAAGTTGAGCCCGAGGTATATAGGTCCTTTTGAGATCCTTGATAGGATTGGGCCTGTTGCTTATCGTATAGCCCTACCTCCGAGTTTGAGCAGACTACATGATGTATTTCATGTTTCCCAATTGAAGAAGTACCAACCGGATCCATCTCATGTCGTTGAGTATGAGAATGTGGAGTTGCGAGATAACTTCACGTATGCGGTGGAGCCAGAGCAAATTATTGAACGAGAAGAACGTCGGCTCAGACACCGGAGTATCCCTTATGTGAAAGTGATCTGGAAGGGTATGACTCAGCGGGAAGCAACTTGGGAAACGGAAGAAGATATGCGAAGGCGATATCCGGAGTTTATGGCTCAAGGGGAGTAGAAATTTCGAGGACGAAATTTATTTGACAGGGGGAGAATTGTAATATCCCGATTTGTGATTAGGGCTAATAACTCTGATAATCATTGAGATTTGTGTAATTAAGCACTTTTGAGTTAATGTAATGTGAATTTTGGGAATAAATACATGTGGTATTTAAGATCAAGGGTTATGATTCATTGTTAATGGGTCGGGATCCTACGCTTTGCGATTGTGTGAGCTCCTAGAGAGAGTGCTTGAGATCATGACATGTGGCATTGTGGTAGTGGTTGGATGATGCACTAGAGGACAAAAACCACCTTTTTACTCCCTTTCCTCTCTCCAATTCGGTGGAGTGTGTGTGTAGGCAAGGGAAGAAGTCTTCATCATCATCTCCTCCCATTTCTCTCTCCCATATTCTCTCTCTTTCCTCCATTGTTTCCGGCGATCAAAGGAAGAAGGAAGAAGAAAGGTGAGATTTTGATGCTTTGTTTGATCTCTAATGCCCTAAACCTCTTCTTTAATATTGTGTGTCTCATTGAGAACTACATTATGGTAATTTCAGAATCTTGAAATAGTATTGGTTTGTGATATGGTCGAAATTGGGAGTTGGAGAAACAAGATTCTGGATTGAGCAAAGGGAAGAGGTAGGCATTTAGAGCATTTGGATATATTGTTTATGAGTTTTGGCTAGGTTCGGTAAAATCTGGAAATTTTGCCCTAAGTATGCCAAATGTTGAAAATGTGGATTTTATGGTGTTTGATAGTAAAAATGGGTTAATGTTGAGTTATTTGATTATTGGATAAGATTCGGAATGTGGGAAATGTGTTAAGGGAAATCTGGAAAATGTGTGTCATAGAGACCTTAGTGGTTGATTGTGGTCAAAGTGGTTTTTGGGGTGTTTGTGGAGTTGCCATTGTGTTCCCTAGTTAGTGCTTAGAGTGTATGAGCATTGTGGGGAGTTTGGGAACCTTTGGGCATGATTTTGACCATCTGGTGTTTTTCTGGTTTTCTGCAATTCTGGGTTTCGGATGAGCATCACTCGAGCAGAGGAAGAACGTGCTCGAGTGATGGAAGAGTTTTCCCTGTTCTGCTTCGAGTGCGTCTGGGTTTCTTTGGGTGATGCTCGAGCACAGCGCTTTGTGCTCGAGTGAGCGAAGAACATGCTCGAGCAGGCATGGTCTGCTCGAGTGAAGGTGGGAGTTCAGAGTGAAGGGTTTCTTTCGGGTCTTCACTTGCTGGTGGATGCCACGAGTGTGCTCTGACACTCGCGAGCATAGCCTTCTCACTCGAGCACTGGGGGTCATGCTCGAGTGAGGTTGTGCTTCAGGAGGGAGTGGTGCTTTCGGGCTCTCACTTGCGAGTGAGGTGCTCGCGGGTGAGAGGTGTGTGCTCGCGGGTGTGAGGTGTGTGCTCGCGGGTGTGCTCGCGGGTGAGAGGTGTGTGCTCGCGGGTGTGAGGTGTGCTTCTGGTGGGAGTGTGCTCGCGGGTGGGAGTGTGCTCGCGGGTGTGGTTTTGTGCTCGAGTGATCCTATGCTTGGAGAGCTTTGGGTGCTCTCGGGTCCTCACTTCCTGGTTTTCTCTCGCGTGTGCTCGAGTGAGGTATTTGGCCTTGTGCTCGAGTGAGGATTTGTGCTCGAGTGAGCCAGTTCCTGCAAGTGTCTTTGTGCTCTCGGGTGCTCACTCGCGGTCTCACTCGCACTTGTGCTCGAGTGATGTCCGTACTTGTGCTCGAGTGAGAGCATCTGTGCTCGAGTGAGAGGACCAAAAATCTGTGTTTTGCCTTCGAGTAAGGGGTCTTTTGGGTAGGTTCTTCCAACCCTTAGGGCATATGTTTAGGCCTATTTTAGTCACCTAAAGAGTCCTAAACGATAACCAACTTAGAGTATTGTTGAAATATGATTATGGAAAAGAAATTGATCAAGTGTCCCTAATTTGAATAGGATTTGACATCTGTCGAACGCGTGAGCCCACTGTGCCAAAGATTGTCAGGAAAGCTTCAGGTAGCGACCTCTCTCTTATACTTTGTGTAAATGTACTGTATGTTTGCCTATCATGCATTGTGTGCTGCTGCTGCCTTGAGATACATTGTGATACGTTGTGGAGCTTTGTGTACTGTGGAGCATAGTGCCTTGTGATACATTGTGTTTGGAGATGCTTAGTGATACATTGTGCTTTGAGTTGCTGCTACATAGTGTTCACCGCGAAAGCGGGCGTTGTGCATAGTGAATACCGCGCGAGCGGGCATAGTGTTTGCAGCGAAAGCTGTCATTGTGATCACCGCGTAAGCGGGCATAGTGCATTGTGATACAGCCGTGAGTGCTGTCGTCTGTGGCGCGAGCTATGGATCATTGTGTTGCGGATGATGTTGGTGAACATGATACATTACATGCTTTGTGTTTATATATTGTATGAGTGAGTTGTTGCTCTGGGATTCTCAAGAATCTCATTCCTCCATATGACTAACCTTTTCAGGCAGGGCAAGTGGCTCGAAGGAGAAGCGACCAACCCGTAGTGGTTAGGGTCTCTTAGGGACATTAGGGATTTTTGGGATAGTTGGTTATCCTTACTTTGGATTTGGGATTGCCAAAGTGTAAATTGATGTAAATGATTATTTTGATCGTGTAATCCCCGTTGTTGGGAAATATAAAACCCATATTATTTATGTAAGTAACCCGGGGTTGCCGGGATTTTGGTTTCCGCACTTTGATATTTATTATGTACTCTGATTTCTCAAGTAGTTATATCCGTACATGAATGTGAGACCAGGAATATATAAGTTTTGAAATGATTTTTCGAACGCCCCATCTCTTGGATGAGGGATTATAAATTGTTAAACCATCTTATTGGTCTCTATTTCATTTAAATTTCGTAATTCGGATGTAATTACGGTGAGGGGGTTACAGATTTCAAGGGCAAATAAATTAGATACACCCATTTAATTAGAGCCTTTGAATCTCATACCATTTACATTTACTTGCACACTTGTGCGCCCACGTGTATATGGATGAAAGCGTAAGGATGTAACAACTATAAAAAAGACGATAACTAAAAAAATTAAAAGCGAATGCTCAAAACATTTTAAAATGGCTATGAAAAAAACAAAATAAGAATAACAAAATTCAATTATTACCAAGACCTCTCTAGGGTTTTTTAAAATTTTTAATATCCTTAGCTTATTTATAATACATTTCTAATATTATTTTCCTGATAAATCTAATGCCTCATTATGTTATTTTTTAGTTACAATCAGTACCCTATTCTTATTTATAATTTAAAGTTCTTGATGTGTTATAAATAAAATTATGATAATAAAAATACACAAAACTAACATCAAGATACTAAATACACTATGAATAAGATTAGGTTCCTAGATATAATTAAAAAATAATATCAAATGTTGGTTACTACTTTATGCTTTTTAAAATGCGTAATTTTAAATTTCTTTTAAATCGAGGAATGCGTAATTTGAATTGCAATGAATGTTTTTATAAGATTATTAAAGGCCATTTCCCAGTTAGCCAAAAAAACAAAAAGTCATCTTCCCATCGTTCGATTCCGGCATCACCAACGGTGTCCATACATATTCTTCAGTAAATATCCACCTCATATTTTCTTATCACTTCTTACCTCTCACTTCTGAACCTAACAGCTTAACTATTTCTTCCTACTTTCTTCGAGAAATTACTAACAAAATCACCAATGGCGCCACATCAAGATCACCATTTCCAACAATCTCAAGATCTACCTAGCGTACTTGTATTTCGCGAACAAAATTTCTTCGATGATCTGCAACGATTCTACTCTCACAAGTTCCATTTCATATTACTTCCTTCTTCCGATACCACTTTAGACCAATTCCTCAATGCCCACAACTACGACTCTTCTTCTATATGTGCCGTAGTCTGCAGTCATGTCCCCGTTACGGCTGATGTCCTCCGCCACCTGCCGTCTCTTGGCCTCTTAGTCACTCCCAGCGCCGGAACTAACCATATAGACCTGCCGGAGTGCCGCCGCCGGGGAATTAAGGTGGCCAATGTTGGAACTGTGTTCTCGGAGGATGTAGCTGATATTGCGGTGGGTATGTTGATTGATCTGATGAGGAAAATTTCGGCCGGCGACCGCTTCATGAGGGGCCGCCGGAATTCGCTTGCTGCACCAGGCCATTTTCCTCTTGGTTCCAAGGTGAGTAGTATTCATATTGTGGGTGTGATTTATTTATTTGTTTTTTTCTTGCGGCATTTTTTAATTTTGGATTTAGAGTAAATATGTTTTTTTAAGGTAAAATTTGGAGTAAATCCCGTAATGGTTTCAGGGTAAAGTCGGGAAATCGGGTCGAGCTTGTTAGGCTGGCCTGTTTAAGTCTGAGTCTGTCAAGGGTTGAACTTATAATTTATGGCGAAAAAAAAGAAGCGGGCCTAAAAGGACCGGCCGTAAAGGACCGCAAGCCCTGTGGTCTGCAGGGCCAGCCCTTTTAAGCCCGTTTAACTTTTTTTTTTAACTAGGCACAAGGTAATAAGCAGTAGTCAGAGGGCAGAGTTAACCCAACGTAACCTTCAGATCAGAAACGCTCTCACACTTACTCATACCTCATTTGAAGCTTCTCTTCTTTGATTTTCTTTTTTCTTTTTTTGTATGTGTACGCCAAAATCCAAATCAAGTATTCTATTATTACTGATATTTGAAGCTTTTAGACTTGCTTAATTGTAATTGTGGACTTGTTTGGTTAGTTTTGGACATTAATTATAGTTTGAATTTAAGTCTTAGTGTTTGTGTTTTATTAAACTTGGATAATATTTATTTTTTAAATTAATTTTGATAATATTTATGTTTTAAATTAGATATTTTATTCTTTAGGAGAATAAGGAAGAAAAACAATTATGGCAAAAAAAAAGAAAAATGTTAAACGGGCCTAAAACCCGCGGGCTGGGCCTCACTTTTGGTGTAGTTTTTTAGTACTCGGGCTTAAACGGGCCGACCCGTTTTCCCAGTTGTATTTTAGGGTACTTTAAGCGTGTGTATGGGGAGGGCATTTAGGCTCCCAAACGCCCAATTGGGTGACCAAAGTTAATTGACAATTGAGAAAAAAAAAATATGAGTGTTTGGGAGCAATTTATTTCTATTGAGCTTATCACATTTTAATAACTGTTGGTCATAAGCTCCATTTCCCAGCTTTTATTGATTTAGCGTTTGGGGTGTGAATTATTAAAATATTTTTTCAGTTGTGTTCAGTGTACTATCAGACTGGTTGCAATTTTACCCTTAATGTACTTTTTCAACTACAAAAATTAATTTAAACTATTTTTTTGTGGTTTTAACCCTTAAAATACTTTTTCAACTGTACCCAGTGTGTTATCAGACTGATTGTAATTTTATGTATTTTTTCAGCTCCAAATATTATTTTAAAATTTTTTTTGATGCTTTTAACCCTTTAAAATATTTTTTCACCCACTCTCTCTTACTATTATCACAAAAGTCATTTGTATTTAAGTCAATCCAAACAAATTTTATTTTTGCAAAAGTCATTTATACAATCGTTAATCCAAACATAAATCACATTACATAATCTGGCTTTTACTAAAAATAAGATTACCAAAAGCTAAATTAAAAAACTTCATTGTTTCAATGTTCCAAACACACACTAAGTCATTTCCAGATTTTGAATTGGCATTTCCATGATGATAGTTTCAAGGGTTTGTCCGTAAATTATACTTGCCCTTTTGTTTTAAAAATTATTAATTATTAATTGGTCTCAAAAAATGTACTCTAAACTTTTTTATTTTCTTTTTCTTTTTAACCTGTAAATTTTTAATTGAATTAAATTTTTTGTAATGTATAAAAATGGAATCAATTTTTATTTTCTTAATGATTACTTATATACTTTTTTGTCTCGGTAACTGATATTTTCTCATGATGCGACCTTTTCCCCTTCAATATGATAGGGAACACATAGAATATGATTTTATTTTGATAAGGAAAGCCTAATAATAAAATAGCTAACATAAATCATAAAAAATATTATTTTTTTTATTTCTAAAAGTTTGGATGAGTTAAGTCACGAAATTTAACCAATGGTAGGGTATGCCTTCAGATTTAAAAAATTCTTAAAGTGTGTTAGGTGTGAGGGAAGGGGATAAATTATTTTTTTGGATGGGTTCCTTTCAAAATTTACCTTCTCAAAGAGTTTAGGTTTAAGGTTTAGGATAAATTTTGGAGGAGGTCCATCAAAAAAAATAATTTACCCTACCTCTTCTCTCCCATTCCTTCAAACCAAACACATTCTCATATATACATCAAGGTATTAAAACCCGGACCGGGTATTGAACCGGTCGGGGTACTGGGTTAAGGGTCAGTGGGTCAGACCGGGGCCAAACCGGAGCTAAACCGGGACCAAACCGGTGAGAAATTGAAAATTTTAGACTTATAGTATGAAATTCTAAAGGAAAAATAAATTTTTTTTTTTAAATAGGTAATTCGGACCGGACTGGGAACCGGACCGGTTTACCGGCCGGTTCGCCGGTTTCCGGGCCGGACCGTTCCGGGTTTCATTACCCTGATATACATGTAAAAATCACCAACAAATATATATTTGGTCTAGGAACCTGTTTTTTTCTCCCCTTTCCTTTTTGCTTCTTTTTCCTTCTATTATTAGTGGATTAAAATCTTAACCATTTAAATTCTATACTTTATAAATTGGTAATTATTATATTATAAAAATACATAAATACATTTAAATTGATAAACTTTCACATCAACAATTTATATCAAATTTTAATCGTTCGAATTTATTATGTTTTATGTAAAAATATAATAATAGTTTTATAAAATATTCATTAAATCATTAAAAGTTTGATTTGATAGAAGGAAAATGGACAGAAGTCCCACCTAAGGTGGGGCCCGCAGTAGCATTTATATGGCCCATCAGAGAAAAGGAGAGACGTGTCCACATATTATCCATTTGTCTTTCTCATTCTTCTATTTGGGATTCCATGGTCAATTCTTTTATATTCTGTGTCATTTTTTTTATTTAAATGCTGAAATTTATTAATTCACTAAAGATTAATACAAAAAACACCTCTAAAAGAGGCACAACTAAAACTCCCTCATCAGTCAACGCCTACCGGAAGAGAAGGTGGTGGATAATTAAAGATGACAAAATTATCAATACTATCATAAACTAGCCTAGCTAAATAATCAGTATGAATATTCAGATCTCTATTCTGTCATTTTTTTCCGACAAAAAGTGTAAACGTTAACCTGTTTCTCCACTTTTTTTTAACTTAGATTGCTTTCAGAAAATTAGGAGAGAAAGAATGTTATTATGCTAAAAGGAAGAACTTTTAAAAATAATAATTTTTTCGCTATTTTAAAAAATTTTCCTTTATAGTATTTTGGGAAAAGTCTAGAAAAATACCTCTGAAATAGGGAAATTCTGATTCAGTACTCCGAATTTCAAAATTTCAGATCAATATCGTGTCAGTACGGATGAACAGTGCAGGGGCGTCAAAAAACGATTTTACCCTTCAGTCCTCATTCTTGCCATTAAGAATAACAACACGAAGCTTTTAATTAATAACACAGAATTCTTGATTAACAACTCCGCTTTATTCTTTTACACATTCGCATCTCAAAAATATAGTGTTATTAATGTAAAATACGATGTTTTTAATAAAGAAAGAGGTGTTGTTATTGGCCCTGAAACTTAAATTACAAAGTTGTGAAACAAAAGATGGGAGTTGTTAATGTAGAATATGGTGTTATTAATAACAAGACCGGTGTTGTTATTATGAAAATAAAAAGATGAAACTTGAGTTGTTAATTAAGAATTCGGAGTTGTTAATTAAGAGCCTCATATTGTTATTCTGAAGTGGCGAGAATGAGGGCTAAAGGGCAAAATCGTCTTTTGGCGCCCCCGCACTGTTCATCCATACTGACACGGTACTGATCCGGGATTTTGGAATTCAAAGGAATGAATCGGTATTTCTCTATTTTAAAGGTATTTTTCTGAGATTTTCCCTAGTATTTTCTCATTCCTATTTTCCCATACTTTTCTTTTTATCCAAATATAGCTTTTAAAAGTCATCTTTTTACGCAAATTACCACAGCTGAGCAATGTGGTTACTTTCATTTCCTACGAATTCTCAACCACCTAATCATTATTTCCTGAGCAATGTGGCTATTATTATTGCATGTGTTTTCTAGAATGAGGTTATGGAAGATTGACCAGGTTTCATTAACTAAAGCGGTTTTACATTTTGAGAGAGTTTATCTGAGACATAACAAAGTCAAATTTAATTTTAAGAATTAAGTTATAATTGATGGGACTAAATAATTAATTTTTTCTGATGTTATATGCATAGATAGAACAAATAAATAAATAACTAGATTATCTTGATTTAATATAAACTGTTTATATGCCATCCAAAACAATATAAAACCATCTTTTCATTTTGTAATTTTAAGGAATTATTTTTTCATTTCCCTTTGTCCTTGGGACTTGAGTATAATTTTCCCTTAAAGAAAAGTTGCACCTGTTAAACACAATTAATTTATTTTTAGACAATAAATTTTATAATGGGAAACTAATCAACAAGTGTTCTTTAATTATATGTGGCAACAAATTATAATTTATAATTTTACAATAGTTATTTTCCTTGATTTTGATTATACGTTGCAGCAAATACATTACAATCTATTTGCTTCATCAGGTGAGAGGCAAGCGAGTTGGAATCGTTGGATTGGGAAGCATAGGGACAGAAATTTCCAAGAGAATCGAAGCTTTTGGGTGCATAATATCATACAACTCAAGGACAAAGAAGCCAACAGTTCCATACACTTATTATCCCAACGTGATTGATCTCGCAACTTCTTGTGATGCACTTATAATTTCTTGTCCTTTAAACGATCAAACAAGGCACATAATAAGTAGAGAAGTGATGTTGGCACTTGGAAAAGAAGGGGTAATAGTGAACGTTGGAAGAGGAGCTGTTATAGATGAAAAGGAATTGGTTAAGTGTTTGGTGAAAGGTGAGATTGGTGGGGCTGGTTTGGATGTGTTTGAGGATGAACCTAATGTTCCTAAAGAGCTGTTTGATTTGGATAATGTGGTATTGTCTCCACATTCAAGTGCAATTACTTCAGAGTCTATGAGGGGTGTTATTGAGGTTGTGGGTCAGAACCTTGAAGCCTTCTTCTCAGATAAACCTCTAATTACTCCAGTCTTGTAGTTTATTTTATTTTATACTAATTAGTAATATGTGTATTTTTTTATGGTAAATGTGTAATTTTGGCAATGAAGTTTTTCGTTATGAGTACCTAGCACAATTATGTTTTGTTGGATATAAAAACAGACATAATCATTTTAAGAGATAGTAAATTTGGCATTGCCATTAATCAAAGCTAGCGTCCGACCCTTTTTTGCATTGTGGGTCCACAATTCTTCCTGTTGAATATCATGTATGCTCTGAATAATAAATGCATGCCACGTCAATGAATTTGATATGATATGTAAGCTAATCTGTCAGCTTTAAATTTATTTGAGTTTTATTATTTTTAGGGTTAAGATGCAAATTTATTCAAGAAGTTTTCGCTAAGGAGCGATGTTACCCTGAAAATTTTTTTAAGTTCAATATTGCCCCAGAAGTGTTAAAATGACCCTTTTTATTTAAAAAGTGAACGATCAACATTAATTTTTTAATGATAAATATTATTTTTTTAACTATATGGGACAACATTACTATTAAAACTTCCGGGGTGACTTCAACCTGAAAAAATTTCGATGGCAACATTGATTCTTAACGAAAAGTTTCAAAACAAACATACATCTTAATTCTTGATTTATTTAAACATTATTTTGTTCAAAATATTTATACCCACCTTTTTCTCTCTCCTCCATCTCGTCATCCCTCTCTTCCAACCTCCTTCTTCACCTTTTTTGTCCTCCATCGCCTCCGACGCACTCATACACGCCCCTCAATGATTTTGGAGAAGGGATTTTAATATTGTTCTTCTCCATCACAAACTTACTGTCACAACACCCCGGCAAAAAAAATCCAAATACCCAACAAAAACCTAGCTTCTGCCTCACCTAGCCTTTTGTTGTAGTCTTCTTCCACAAATCTTTTTTGTAGAATCAAATAGATATTAAGGCTAGTATTATTTTTCCAGCGAAGCAAAAAAGAAAAAGGAACTTTAATCAAATCGCCTTAGGATTTGTTTAAGAATCCGTTTTGAGGTTAAAAAAGCCCATTTGGTGGCTAAAAGTCCCAAAAGCTCATTTGGTGTGTTTGGGAGAATGTTGGTGATGAATGAGCTTCTGCAGAAAATGGAGCTTTTATCAGATGGAGATCAAAACTATTTTTACTCAGATGGAGATAAAAAAAAAGTCACTTCTGTCACCGCCAATCTAAACACAAATCACATCTACAGTCTGACTTTTTCTATATGACTTTTTCAAAAGCTCATTTATAAAATAAATTCCTTCTCCATCATTAATCTAAACAGGTATTTAGATATTTCTAACTGCAGCACATGCTAACTTCTCTCTAGCACCTAACCTTGAGTTTTACGAGTGTTTCAATCACCAATGATGGCCCTACTTTTGAGTCATCTACTGGATATCTTGTACAACCCTCTGCCACATTCATCTTGAAAAAGTAAATGAGGGAAAGTTTGAAAGAAAAAGGTAAACAAGGTTGTTGGAGGAGATGGAATGAGAGGGTAGGAAGTAAGGTATTAAAATTCGAATTGGGTATTGAATCGGTCGGGATATTGAGTTAAGGGTAAGTAGGTTAGACCGGGGCCAAATCAGTGAGAAATTGAAGATATTAGATTTATAGTATAAAATTCTAAAAGAAAAATTTTTAAAAATAATTTTTTTTTGAATTGGAATCCGGACCGGACCGGTCTACCAGCCAATTCCCTAGTTTCCGGGCTAGACCGACCGGTCCGGTCCAGGTTCCACAACCCTTGCAGGAAGAGAAAAAGGTGGGTGCGAATCTTTAGAACAAAATAAATACACATCACATGCCAGTTGGAAGAACAATGGGACCCACAACATAAAAAAGAAATAGACGTTAGCTCCGATTAATGGGAGTGCTCAATTCGTTACCTCATAAAATGATTATATCTACTCTTACATCTCTAAAAATGATTATGTATATTTTTACACTCAACAAAACATAATTGTGCTGGGTATTCATAGTGAAAATTTCCAACAGTAAATTTGCACATTTACCCTTTTTTAACATTGATTTTTTAACTAGTGTAGATAAAGTTGATGTAGATGGTTTTAGATTTGGTAATTAGAAAAAGATTTTATACACTGGCTGAGATGAGACTAGTAAACTGTTTTATTTGAATCTGGATTCTCTCCTTGGCCACTCTCGTCCATTGCCTCTCCCATACTCAAAACAAGTATTTTTCTAGTAGCATTCCATATCTTAAACTAAATTTTAGCCAATCCAACACTTAGTATGCCAAATTTATAGTGTTCATTGCCATTAGAAAAACATTTTAGAGGCTTCTCATTGCAACTAGAAAAATAATATAGGGTATTGAATGCGATAAAAATCACTTTAAGATACAGAATGTCAGTGAAAAAATAGTTCAGGTTGCATCTTACCAGATACTGGGTGTTCCTGAAAAATTATTTTATGATACATATTGGATAAAAAAATATTTTAGAATATTGGGTACTATTGAAAAAAATACTTGAAGGGCTTCAATGTCACTTAGGGGGGAACCCTCCCACTCACACCCAAAACATCACCGTAGAATATAGGAGAGGCAATGGATGGAAGTGGCCAAAGGAGAGAATCCGGATTCGTTTTATCTGCTTCATTATTACATTCTTGAGATGGATTTTTCTCTTTTTCCTGCAAAACTGCGTCACATTTTTTTTCTTTCTTTAGCATCCAACTTCAATTGGATCCATTTTGCATCTAATAATATTGCAATTTTTTTTTTGCCAACACAGAAACTACATTGCATTAATAGCGAAATACAAGTCCAGGAGAGAATAACGAATACATAGCTGCATAATAACAGTCATCCATAATCCATACCAGATCCTAGCCTATCTTGCAATAATAACTTCTGCAATTCTACTGGGGTTCTAGTAATCCAATCTAATAAACATAACCCAGATAAGGAAGCTTTTGCCACCCAATTGGCTACCATATTGGCCTCCCTGGAAACCCATAGAAATGAATGGTTTCTGCTAAAATTCCTTATAGTAAGGATATTTTCCAACACTATATCACACCTCCAATTTGGAGATGAACGTCCCTCTGTTAAACACTTAACAAGGACCTGATTATCAGATTCAAATAATACATCCTCCAATTGGTTTTCAGCTGCATACTCTACTGCATCTAGCATAGCCAAACATTCTCCCATATATGCTGAATCAGCCCCTAGTATTCTAGTACCACCATCAAGAAGCCACCCATTAGAATCATGGACTACAAACGAGATGGCTGCTACTCCTTCCTCTGCATTATAGGCACAATCAGTGTTGATTTTGAGTTCATTGCCTTCAGGTTTACGCCATACCCCACCAGCTGGACGACTACCTCTTGAAGTTTGGGATGCTTGTATGGTGACATCTACCCATCCACGTGCATGCCAGAATTCCTGCAACAATGAATTAGCTTGAGAAAACGTGAATATGGGGTCCACCTCTACCATCTCATATATAAAACGATTCCTGCTCTTCTAGATTTGCCACATGATCATGGCCATAAGAGCTTTTTGCCAATCAGAGAGATGTAGCTCAAGCATACAATGAGATATCCAGAATTTAAAATCAAATTCCTGTTCATAGTCAAAAAGAAAAGAGAAAGCACTTCCAAACCACACTCGTTGAGCCCAAGAACAGAAACAAAACAAGTGGCTCATAGACTCCGGTCTGGTTTTACAAATAAGGCACAAGTCCGCCACACACACTCCTCTTTTATTTAAGTTTTCAAAAGTGGGAAGAGCATTTGACAACAATCTCCATATAAACAGCTTAACTTTATGAGGAACCTTTAATCTCCACACTTCCTTCCATAACCGGTGTTGTGAATTATTTGAGGACCCTGGATCACTTCTGTAAGAGGTACTCACTAAATGCTGAGCCACTCTGTACCCCTCCTTTACCGAGTATATCCCCTTACTACCCCCTATCCACATCCATCTATCCTCTCGATTTGACAATGCAAAAGGAGTGTTAATTATAGCCTTTTTCTCAAATTCAGACAACCAAACCTCAATTTGAAATAAATTCCATACACAACCCTGTCTGATGTCTGCCACTCTCAACTGTTTAAAGGATTTATGCGGGCATGGAGACAGTAGTTTTTTACCTGGGATATCAGCTAGCCAATGATCAATCCATACTCTCGTATTTCTACCATTACCGACACTTGCCAGAATATTCCCTTCAAGTACTCGTCTACCATCCAGAATACTGGACCAGATCCATGAAGCTCTCCTTCCCTTCTTGGCCTCGAGAAAACTAGATCTTGGAAAATATTTTGCTTTAAGAATCCGCACCCACATCTGGTTCGGTTCTTGCAAAATACGCCAGCTCAGTTTGGCAAGCAAAGCCAAATTAAATGCAGCAAAATCCTTAAAGCCTAACCTTCCTTCCATTTTATCCCTTTTAAGTTTATCCTTGGAAACCCAATGCATTTTCCTCTTTTCATCCGTGCTCTTCCACCAAAACCCAGAAATCATCTGATCTATATGTTTAAGAACATTTTTTGGAAAAAGAAAACAAGACATGGGATAGATTGGGATTGAGTTTGCAACTGATTTTACTAGTACCTCACGGCCTGCCTCTGAAAGAGAATCCAGATGCCATCCCTGCATTCTTCTCTTAAGCCTATCAAGAACAAAGCTAAGTACTTGTGATTTTGATCTTCCCCATGTAATAGGTAGACCAAGATAATTCCCAGGAATATCTACAGCATGGACCTGAAACACATGGCCAATTTCCTCTCTTATCAATTCAGGCGTATTCTTGGAGAAGAACAAACAAGATTTATTAGTATT
The DNA here is from genome assembly GCA_963242795.1 of Inga leiocalycina. Taxonomy (NCBI): domain Eukaryota; kingdom Viridiplantae; phylum Streptophyta; class Magnoliopsida; order Fabales; family Fabaceae; genus Inga; species Inga leiocalycina. Next base: position 48,940,998 of record OY725324.1, read on the forward strand.
AATCTTCTACCCTGAGACCTTGCAATAAGCATCAAGAATTGCTTGCAAATTTCTGCATTCCTCAACATTAGCTTGTAAAAATAGAACCATATCATCAGCAAAAAAACTGTGAATTAACGGCGGGCATCTTCTTGTTATACGAATGCCCTTAATTAACCCCTGGGTCACCGCCTTCTCAATTAATTGGGAAAGCACATTGCTAACAAGGATAAATAAATAGGGGGATAGAGGATCTCCTTGGCAAAGTCCTCTCATCGGGTTAACTGTGGAAATCCTTTTGCCAGACATCATAACTGAGAATGATACTGAATTCAGACACCAATAAATTCTATTAACCCATTCTTGACTAAACCCCATTCTAATTAACACAGCACACAAGAAATCCCATTCAACCCTATCATATGCTTTGTTCATATCAAGCTTCAAGGCCACTTCCATAGGACCTCTCTTTTTTAATTTCATATGATGGAATGCCTCATGAACCATAATAATATTGTCCTGTATCAATCGGCCCGGCACAAAAGCCCTCTGATTTTCAGAAATAATTCTTCCCAGCAAAGGCTTCATTCTATTAGATATGACTTTTGAAACAATTTTGTAAGAAAAATGACATAAACTAATTGGTCGGTAATCACTCACAGTTTCTGGGCAGTCCACTTTAGGAATGAGTACTAAATCCGTTTGATTAATATTATTGAGAGGAAAGCCAGATTGAAAATAAGACCGAACTAGAGAACATACTTGACCACCAACAACATCCCAAGCCTTATGATAGAAATGGCCTGTGAAACCATCTGGACCAGGAGCCTTAGACCCACCCAATTCAAAAGCTGCCCTCTTAACTTCATGATCTGTAATCTCAGCCATCAGACTCATATTATCCTCCTGTGTTATCACATGATCAACACCATTCAGAACCTCTTCAAACTCACGCCGTGGACTACAGGAAAATAAATTCCCATAAAACTCAGAGAAGCATTGTCCAATCTGTTCTGCTTGTTCCAGCCACTCATTGTTCTCGTTCTTCAGCCGTACAACTTTATTTCTTCTTCGTCTACGAATAGTGGCTATATGAACAAAACAAGAATTTTGGTCACCACATTGTAGCCACTGAATATGAGATTTTTAAGCCCAATATGTTTCCTCCTGTTCCCATAACAGACCTATTTGTCTTTTAAGCTCAGCAATCTCCTGAGCTATTTCTTCATTCCAGTCCTTGCTCAAACAACATTGCACTTTTGCCATCAACTGCTTTATCAACACAGCATTATTTCCAAATTCCTTCTTACTCCAGGCACTAAGGATTTGGCGTAAATGGTTCAGATTGACAACAAAATCTCCCAGCACACTACTGCCCTCCTCTCCTTTCCATTTTGTCCTGATAATCTCTAGCAAATCTGGGTGAGATAACCAGCGCATATCAAACTTAAACAATTTAGGAGATTTCTCCTCCCTATGAGCAAACTCCATCCACAGAGGGCAATGATCAGATCCTATGGCTTCTAACACATGACACTGCCCATTAGCAAAATTCTCACGCCATTTACAATTAATCACAGCTCGATCCAGCTTTTCACGAATAAACTCATCACCTTCTCTATTATTCAGCCAAGTAAACTTGCACCCCTTTGTCTCCAACTCCATCATATTACATTTAATCATAAAGTTTCTAAATCGTTGCAAATCACGTTGAGATCGATCTCTCCCCCTTCCTTATCTGAACTATAGAGTATATCATTAAAATCTCCAAGGACAATCTAAGGGGTATTCATATCAGGACACAATCGTTTTATATTACCCCACCAAGTAAGTTTCTGATGATATGCCTGGGGCCCATAAACAAAAGTCATTTTACCAAAATTCAATCCATCAATGCACACAGAGTCCACATGAATAATGAATCTGCTAATAACACTTGTCTGTAACTGTACACCATCACGCCACCATAATACAAGTCCCCCAGATCTACCAAGTGGCTCATAACAAATCCCATGATCATACTTCAATTTACGTCTAATCCTCTCAATCTTCTCCTTTTTCATTTTTGTTTCAGACAAGAAGACTAAGTCTGGCTTTAGTCTTCTACATTGGAACCTCAGATGACGGACTGTCAGGGTGGTTCCCAATCCCTGACAGTTCCAGACTAGGCAACTCATGGCGCTCTGGTGGCTGTAGAAGGCCAGCCACCACGCCCTTCAATCACTACATCAGACTTTGTCCCCCTGAGAAAAGCCCCTTTAGTTTTGCTTCTCTTGTATTTTAGAGTACGTACCTTCATCATACTCTGCCTATTAATGACAGTAACGTGCTCTGCCACATCAGTGTGAGTATCATCTGTCGACTTCATCACCAAATTGTTCTCAGCCAAAAATTGCTCATTGCCTACTCAACACTGTTCTTCATGTTCGAATACCATCTGCGCTGTTTCCTCCATTTCTCCAAAAATTCCATCCAACCCAGAAAAGTCAACTTCAGGCCCCTTCTTACGCTTAGCCAATGGAAGTTCCAGTTCTGATTCTGGACTTCGTTTCAGATTCACTCATTCCACTTGATGGGCTAAGTAATTAATGATTTCCTCCTTTCCTCGTACAAATAGGGCCTTGTCACTCTCCCTTATATCTAAATAGTCTTCATTATGTCGTGGCCCAATAACATCATGGGCTTCATTGTGCCGGTCCAGCCCATTTCCTCCCTTGTACAAGACTAGAGCCATATGTTGTCCTGATGAATCAGATCCACTCTGACCTTTTATTAGTGCACTTGATTGCTCGCTAGGTTGGTACTTGACATTTCCTTCAATTTCTGACACAGCACCCCCACCCCCCAAATTAATTGCTACACAATCCCCATCATTTCCTATTACCTCCATCTCACTAATTCCCCATGAGGTTGAGCCTTGAGTCCCACAATTCCCTGACCGACTCATTTCCCCAAACTGGTTGACGTCATGCTTCCTCTCTCCATGCTTCCTTTGTTGAGAAGAAGATCGGCCGAAATCACGCACCATCATCGACGACTGAGAGGTTCTCGCTGGCTGGGCGCACATACTAGCATCATACAATCTCCTAGAATCATTACTTGGATCCTCATCCTCTCTCACTATGCATGTTCTGTCATCGTGGCCTAATTTCCCACAAATAAAACAAAATTTCACCAACTTCTCATATTTAACTTTAACTTTTGCATCCTCTAAATTAAATGGCCGGGGAACTCTGAACACAGCAACCAGCGGTTTATCAATGTCAATCTCCACTCTGGCCCGAAAAAAATTTCTACCCATGAATCTCTTATCTTCAGGATTCTCAATCACAAGAACTCTTCCAAGACTACTTGCCATCACTCGAACATTCACCTCCAGTTTTCCTTCTGGTGGGATATCATGGAATTGTACCCAAAATCTGCATTTATCAATCTGTATTTCGCTATCACATAAAAACGGTTTCCTTTTCTCCAAGCTAAGAATATGTTGTCTCACCACCCACGGACTATCCTCCAGGACCCTTCTCGCTTCCTCTTCATCATCAAACGTAAAGGAGAATAGGTTAAAACCCAAAATATTTACTTCCATTTTGTTTTTTAATTTCCATGCAGCCATTACTTGCTCCCTGACAGCTCCAACGCTTATTTTTGCATCCGAGATGATCTGCCCAACTAGGAATTTATCATCCCCCTTATCTGACGTTCCTTCCTTCCATTGCATCTCAATCCGCAAGCCATCTGAAGCCATGACGTCCAAAACCTATCCTTTACCAATGAAAAGGATAGGAGACGAAGAAGAACAGTATTACGACCGAATCACCCACGAGGGAGAAGAAGACACACTACCGTGCACAAGGAGAGACCCTAAATCGCTCTCAGGATGAGAGAAAATTCTACTGTTTATCCCTTAAATTTTACAACCTTGTTATTACTAAATTTTTTTATATATTAATAATATTGCAATTGATAATATAATCAAGAGAAATATATAGTATTTAGGCTTTTTTTAGGAAGGCAGTAGGAATACTCTCTCTGGTTGGTTTTATAATATACAAATAACCTATTCAAAATTTAATACATTATCAAAAAAAATTCAATACATTATAGATAAATATCATTCAATTTAAAAGAAATTAATCACTTAAATATTCTAGAACATTGTCTTATAATTTTTTGAATTCTAAAAGAAAACTATGAAAAAATTCTACAATATTCTCTAATGCTTTTGTTGTAAATTGTCAATCACGTATGAGTACTCCAGAGTTTTAGTAACTGTAAAAGGATAATATAAATATGAAAATCAGAATATATATATATATATATAGTAAAAATTGGCAAATATTAAAACTTGAGCAAATCTCATATCAAATTGAACAAATTTAATTTCAACATACATGCTAAAGTTTAGAAGCATGTGAGGGTGAACATTCAAGTAGGTGGTGATTCAACAAGCTGCTAAAAATTAGAAGAAAAAATTATATTGATTTTAGTCTATATAATCTTGTATAATCAGAATTATTGTCATTGCAATTAAACAATAACAAAAAATTCGGCATTTTACTTTATCATTTTTTTCGTGCTTTCTACTTTTCTCCAGTGTTTTTTCTTTATCTTTATCTTCAAACCAATGGCCATCATCAGCAATTAGATATCGCTTTTTGTCTGTGATTCTTCTTCTTAGATAATTCGGTGACCTTGAGCCTCAATTAGTGAGTTCTCATTATATAAAAATAAAATGAAAATAAAAATGTTAATTCAGAAAAAAAAATGAAAGTTTACCTGTGAAAGAATCACAAAAGGAAGGAGTTACAGAGTGAAAATCCATGTTAGTGGTTGATGATAGAATTCGCAGCAGCAGAGCAAAACCCATGAAAAGAAGAGTATGAGTCCCACTAAGGAAATTAAAGAATGTTTAAGAAAGAGTTGGAAGAGTTGGGTTAGATAAAATTTTTTTCATAGTCCCACCTCCTAATATTTGATATTTTTCATAATCCCACCTTTTTTAGATGAAAGAATATTTAACATTCTTTACAAAAAATCATAATTTATTATCCATAATATTAATTAATATATCAATAAAGAATGTATTAATATGTTGTTAGATTACTTAACGTTTTTTTTATGAATAATCATAATGTATTGTCAAATAAATTTTTATGAAAGACCGTAATGTATTGTTAAATAACTTTTTTATAGAATCCCGCCTTCTTGTATATGACGGTTGTCATTTTTAACCATTAAGTAATCTTAAATAATATATAATGATTCTTTGTAAAGAACTGTCAATATTATGAAATAATTTTTTTTAGTATCTCACCTTCTTATATATGATAATTTTCATTGATAATTGTTAAATATTCTTAATGAATACATAATGGTTCTTTATGAAAAATTGTCAAATATTGTCAAATGAAATATTTTCTAGATACCGCCTTTCTCGTCTCCTTAAGATTTTAATAGATATTATATATTAGACTAATATCTTAACATATTATTTTTATCTTAAAAATATAAATCTAAGATATTATTAGATATTAATAATATCTCATATTTATAAAGGAGAATTACTAAAAAATATTTCATTGGCAACTTAATTACCAAATGATACCTGAAAAGATATTTGGACATGGAGGGAAGATTTTTACACCCGTAGGGAATATATTCTGCGCACAAGGAAAATATTCTGCACACAGAGGAAGATATTCTACACATCTAAAAGATATTTTGCACGCGAATATCCCATTTGACAAATAAGTTTTTAATGGGGTATTTTTTTACAATTTTTCCTATTTATAATCATACTTTACGGTTGATTATTATAACCGTTATATATATTTTTTACTGATATAATGTTAGAAGACGAATCATTTGTAAGTGTTACATGACACTTATTTCGTAAGAACAGTCGTATTTGTCATTAAATAAATAACGGTTATCAATTACAACAATTATTTTTATGTTTTCATCAATTCTATTTCTCAATATATAGCGGTATTCATATTTAACCGTTATATTTTAGCATTATATCTTGCACAATCTCTATGTTGATATATACGACATTTATTCCCTATAATACTTATTTATTAGGGAAAATTCCAAAAAACTACATTGGAAATATAAAAAGGAAAAATTAGTACATTGAAAATGAGAAAAGACAAATCAGGCGAGTGTCAGAAAAAGTGAGGAATCTGTCCTTTTGAAATTTTGGCCAAATTATGAAAATGTCCTTCAGCCCTCAGTCGCAATAACAACATAGGAGTTGTTAATGACGAATCCGGAGTTGTTAATGGCGAGGTAGGTGTTGTTATTGGCATGAAATTTGTTAATTATGAAAGAAGAAATTGGAGTTGTTAATTTCGAATCCCGAGTTGTTAATTAAGATATGAGTGTTGTTATTGGCCCTGAAATTTGTTAAATGTGAAAGAAGAAATTGGAGTTGTTAATATCGAATCCGGAGTTGTTAATGGCGAGATAAGTGTTGTTATTGGCCCTAAAACTTATAAAGTGTGAAAGAAGAAATTGGAGTTGTTAATATCGAATCCGGAGTTGTTAATTAAGAGATAGGTATTGTTATTGATCCTGAAATTTGTTAATTGTTAAAGAAGAATTGAAGTTGTTAATACCGAATCCGAAGTTGTTAATTACATTGATCATGTTGTTATTTTGAAGTGGGGATGAAGTGCTGAAGGGTATTTTCGTAATTTGGTCGAAATTTCAAAAGGACAGATTCCTCACTTTTTCTGACACTCACCTGATTCGTCTTTTCTCATTTTCAATGTACTGATTTATCATTTTTATATTTTCAATATAGTTTTTTAGAATTTTTCCTATTTATTAAGCATTATATATATCTAAATACGGAGCAGTGAAAGTCCCATAAGCTCTTCATTTAGGTGAATTCAAGTGGGAATTAGAAGATCCTCCTTCATCCACAGCCTCCTTCCTCATGCTCGCACGTCCCTTTGCTCTGTTTCTCATTTCTCCTGCTTCTTCTCCTTCCATTATCTCTTTTACTTCCTTCACAATCGCGATCTTTCTCTATATATAATCCCATACCAAAGGAACCCATTTCTTAACTCCCACTGCAACCCTAATTCTCAGCACTTGTGTGATGAACTTCTGATTGTAAAATTGTTCTGCAGATACAGAATCAACACTTGCGGGGCCCACCCTCTGATGATCCTTCTGGGAGTCTTGATCTTCCTCTTCTTCTTCTTCTTCTTCTTCTTCTTCTTCTTCTTCTTCTTCTTCTTCTTCTTCTTCGCTGTCCTTCTTGCTTTGCCTCACAACCCAGATGAAATTCCGTCCAGAAGCTTGTAATCCCATGGCTATTTCTCTGAGCTGACGTTCGGTGAAGTCTCAAAAGCTCCTCTGTTTTTCTTTTGCCTCAATGATTTACTTGCTTTCCAAATAAATTTTTTGTTTTTTTTTTCTTTTGATGTTTTTTTTTGGGATTATCAATATCGATTAGCTATGTTTTTAAACTTCTTTGTAGACTATGCGTTAAAATATAGAAGGCAGCTATAGAGAACAGAGTTTCTTGCATAATTGACCATGCACCCAGAGGCTTCACTCCATTTTATTTCCCTTGGACATTAAGGCATATCTTTAGATTGAATTTATTAAGCTATAATGATGCAGTTTTTCCCCAGAATGTTCGGAGCTAAATGTGTCAAACAGATATCATTAAAGCTTCGAAAATGAAACTGATGGATGATGAAAAAAAGTGAAAGCTTCTTCTGAGCTGTGTGATGGACACCATGTGGACAAATAAGCTCGTCAAATCTACACCGTCGAAATTTAATTTTTTTAATTAATAATTTTTAAATAAAATTCATCATTTTCTAAGGAGAAAAAGATAATTAAGAGATTATATTTGTTTTAAATTATATATCCATTAAAATAATTTTTTGAGAAAAAATAAAATAAAACAAAACTCAAATCTGAACCATCTAGATGAATTGGACAATTTAAATATGTGCTTATGAGGCCTTGAAAAAGACCTAACTTTTCTCATTTTCTTTTCCCGTTCGTTGCCATCCTTTTCCTCTTCATGACTATTAGATCAAAATATGATGATCCACATTTAATATTTTACAAAAATATTATTACAATGGAGAGAATGATGGGAAGGAAATGGCAAAAAGGATGAGAAAAAAACATTAAATATGGATCATCAGATTTTGATTCATTGGTCATAAAGTAGAAAAAGGATAGTAGCGGACGAAAAAAGAAAAAGAAACAAGCCAGATCCCCTTTAAAATGATGGACGGCTCCTCCTCAATCCAGTATTCCTCTACACTCAAGGAAAGAGGTATCAAGGGATCTTAAGTTGGGCCTCTCTTGGAGGTTTTTCTTGTATTGTTCGTCTGTTGGATGAATAAGTTCCAGTTTCAAGTCAAAAAAAAGGAAAGAGGTATCTCTATATTCAGACTTCAACTATCCCATCTACCTTATTGCATGCAGAATTATTTATTTCAAGCCGCATAAGAGCTATATATTGAGCTTGTTAAAAGAAAATAAAGTACAAGGAACTAATTCAAAATTGATCATAAGCGTAAGAATGAGAGGATTAGTTTTCCCTAAAAATTTTAAGTTATTTTTAGAAGGGAAAATCCTAAAAAAATACTACTAAAATAGGTTAAAAGACAAATAAGTGTGGCCAATTTGCAAAATTTCATATCAAATCAAAAGGAGGAATATGGGATAATAAAATGTTGTAAATTTGCTTGTATGTCCTTCTTCCTTTTGTCTCTCTCCTATTTTCCTCTTTCGTTAAGCCCCTGTCAAAACCTTCTCCTGCATCCATCTTCTCCACTCCTTCCTCAGCTTTCGTTGCCACCATTGACCTCACTGCGAATGAAGTGCCACCATGGACTGTGCATCATCATCGAAGCTATCGTCTCCTCCTCCTTTGTCCTTCCTCAAATTAGTGAGAATGAGGCTTTCTCCCTTTATTCAATGGTGATTCTTTTTAATTCGGTTCTTTGGTGGCAGTGGAGTAACAGTGAAATTGAGGAACAACAAAAACATTGTGTTGCCAGATTTTTGATGGCGACTGCATGCTCCATATGTTGTCGTGCGAGTTGTGGTCGTGATAGGCTTCGATGAGAAATAGTAATGGTCCACCTCAAATCTTGGACTTCATGCTCCACCTCAGATCTTTTGGGTTGCGATTTTGGTCGGAGTTGTGCATTTTGAGTACGATTTGAGTTTTTTTTTTAGGAATTTGAGTTCGGTGAGTTTGATTTCTAAATTGAAATGGAACTTTGACAATTTTTCATAGGAGTTGTGTATTTTCCATATCTGGTTAGACATAAACAACAAATCAATCTATTTTACTGTTATTTGATTTCTATGGACTGTGGATTTGTTGTTCTTATTCATGGTGGTTGTTCATTGAAACTGCATCATCTAATACTTTTATGACCAAATGTGGGTTTAACGACTTCATCATCCTTTTTCACAACTTCTTATCCACGTATAATTTTTAGAGGCATAAGTTTCATGAGTCAATAACAATATCTTTATATAGATTAACAACATGAGATTTTAAATTAACAACTCCATCCTTTTTCACAATTTCATATCCCCAAAAACCAACAACCCTGTAGGTATAATTTTTACGGCACAAGTTTTAGGAGTCAATAACAACATCAGTATATAGATTAACAACATGAGAATTTAAATTAATGACTTCATCATCCTTTTTCACAACTTCTTATCCATATATAATTTTCAGGGTATAAGTTTTAGGTTCATTAACAACATCTATATGTATATACATTATATTGCTACAAAAAAGTAAAACTGTGGTTCTTGGAAGCGTCACATCATTTAATTTTTTTTTAAAAAAAACCCTCATGTGGCGCTTGTTGGAGGAAGTGCCACAGGAGGGGGGGTCTCTTGTGGCACTTCCTCCAACAAGCGCCACAGGAGGGTATTTTTTTAAAAAAAAAAATTAAATCCTCCAACAAACCTTATACCTCTTATATACCTATAAATAAAATGTCAGTTCACATATTCTGTATTATTATATGCCAACAATAAATTATGCATTTCATAATAATACTTTTCTTTTGCTAAGTATAAATATCCTCCTACTAAAGATCATCCTTGAGGCAATGTCAGGCAATTTAATTTCATACCTCATCATATAGGAATATTAGAAATAGGAAATATATAAAACACGCACACACTTCTGAATAATATTTACAATTAATTTGAAATAAAAAATTATAGAAATTATATGCCAATTAAAAAAAAAGAAGCATGTTGAACTTAAAGTTTAATTAATCAGTGCAGTGGAGTGGGGGATCACGTTGCCCGTTGGTGACAGTTGGAACAAAACAAAGAAGTAGATTTGATGATGAAGGCGTATGTGCGTGTGGGTGTGTTTTTAAGTGGGAAGATGAAAGGAAATGGAGGGAGGGGGCGATGTTCACAGCAAGAAGATGAGAAAGGGAAAGTCAGAGAGGAGGGGAATAATTAGAGTGAGAGTCAAAATAAAAGAGAAGGAGAGGTCACATGTGGGAAAAGGAAAAAAAAGATAAGGGTGCGGTGGGGGCAATTGTGATTGGTGGGGAGTGGATTACGCTATCCACTTAAGAGGTTAAAAAAAATTTTTAATACAAGAACCAGCTGTGGCACTTGGTTGGTCAGGCGCCACAGCTAGTGTTAATTTTTTTATATATATATAGATTAGCTGGTGCGCCTGGTTTCCCAGGCGCCACAACTAGTTAAATTTTTTTATATTATAACTAGCTGTGGTGCCTAGGAAACCAGGCGCCACAGCTAGTGTAATTTTTTTTTTATAATAGCTCCCAAGACAGGCGCCACACTTGAGCCAACCAGCTGTGGCACCTGGTCCACAAGGCCAGGCGCCACTGCTGGTACCCAAAATTAAAAAAACATAAAATAGAAAAGGAAAAAAAACGCAGCTGTGACACTTCTTTAAAAAATGGCACAAAATGTGCGTCACCTTTCGACCTTTTTGTAGTAGTGTTAACAACATGAGATTTTAAATTAACAACTTCATCATCATTTTTCACAACTTCATACCCCAATATAATTTTTAAGTCACAAGTTTCAGGGTTCAATAACAATATCAGCATATAGATTAACAACATGAGAATTTAAATTAATAACTTTATCATCTTTTTTTCACAACTTCATATCCCAAAAACCAACAACCTTATAGGTATAATTTTTTGGTACAAGTTTCAGGGGGTCAATAACAATACCACTATATAGATTAACAACATGAGAACATAAATTAACACTAGTGGAAAAATCTCTTTTAAAACCGGTTAAAAATGACATTTTAGACTAGTTCTGGATGAGGTTTTGATATAACTAATCTAAAAAGTCTGCTACTTTTTAGACCGGTTAAGGAACCGGTCTTAAAAGAAAGTTTTAAGACCGGTTATTTATACAACCGGTCTAAAAATAATTACTTTTAGACCAGTTACTAAAAAAACCAGTCCCTTGCTGGTCTTCCTAGATCTCTAGGAGATAAGATCAGAGAAAAATTAAGAAACCAAACTGGTGATGGCCAAATCCATTATGAAAATTTAACATATGGACAGTTAATTGCAATTGTTCAAAAAACTGCTTTAAGAATTTGTTAAGAAGATAAACTTCAACATCAACTTGCTAAAGAGAAAGCTTCAAATCGGAAAGATTTAGGAACTTTCTGTGAACAATTTAATTTTCCTGCCTGTAAAAAGTCTAAAAGATCTTTTTTATTAGATATTAGGCACCTAATCCATTGGAGAGCTTGATTGAGGGGCTTGTAATTAATTACAAGTCTTGAAGTTCAGATTTTTTTATGGCTAAGGCAAGAGCCTCAGGGTCCAAGGTAAATGGGGTAAGGGCTTTGGAATCTTCCATTTTTGCAATATCAACCCATTTTTTGGTTGGCAATTTGGCCAAGTTTTGGTTAGCTAGTAAGACTAAGAGTGTTTCAATTGGGAATTTATAATGGGAAGGATCCATTATAATTCCAGAAGTTTTTTGAACTGGTTGTTCTGAAATTTTGGATCTCGAAGAGGATCCTTTTTGGTGGATCGATGATCATTAGGTCAATGATTCTTTTGATAATTTAATTGCAGCCTTGAGCTGCTTTGCTTCTTCTTTTGTGATCCTTTCTGGATCTTCTTTTAGTAGGGCTTTGCCCCTTCCTTTCTTCTTTACTCTTTGTCACTTATTTTTGGTTACCTTATTTCCCCTGCAAGAACTCTCTAGTTAGAAAGTCTAGGAGAGAATTTAAAGTACCTTTGATAAAATCAATTTCAAAATCAAAGACACTTAAAATTGTTTGCCAACGTACAAAAATATGATTTGATGCTAAATGTTTAACATCTTTTTGCAAAACATCTTTTGCAGCTTTACAATCAACTCTGATTAAAAATTTTTCACAAGCGTCAGGACCAAACGCTCTACCACTAAGCTAAAAGCTTAAGTTAGTAGCTAAGGCAAGAAACTTAATCCTTAAAGCCATGCGCACCAAGGCTAGTTTAGTCCACGTGTCCCATAAGGTAGGGTTGGCACGTGCCCCCACGAGAGAGCACCCATAATACTCTCACACCCCTTTGTTTTTCACCCACCCCTGGGATCAAACACGGGACCTTTGGCTCTGATACCATAAGCATCAGGACCAAGCGCTCTACCACTAAGCTAAAAGCTTAAACTAGTAGCTAAGGCGAGGAACTTAATCCTTAAACCCATGCGCACCAAGGCTAATTTAGTCCACGTGTCCCGTAAGGCAGGGGTGGCACGTGCCCCCACAAAAGAGCACCCATAATAATCTTACTAACCGGTCTAAAAGTAATAAGTTTTTAGATCAATTTTTTCTACAATTGGTCTAAAATCTCACTTTTTAGACCGGTTGTGAAAAAAATCGGTCTAAAAAGTTGCATTTTTTTTAAAAAAAATTGTTCTTGATAAAACATTTACCCAGCAAGCTATTTCCCCTGTTAAAACATTTCATCCAGCAAGCAGCCATTTCAACGACATCCAAATAAATTCTTCTCTTACATATTATAATAAACACCTTATACAGAAGCATTTTCAACAAGAATTTCAATTGGATGATGTAATACTTATATCATTCTTCCTATACCCCACATTCCACAAAAGCAACAACAATAAATCATTCTTCCTATACCCCAAATAAATTATTCTCTTACACATTCCCATTTCGTCAAGCATTTTAAATCATAATTTCAAATCGAATAACTTACATCATTCTTCCTACACCCCATATTTCCTAGAAGCAATAATAATAAATCATTGAAAATCAACACATTATCACACACAATATGAAAATTAAGGTATGTTGCTACACATTTTTATTCCCCTATTTTAATATTACAGTTTGACAAAAGAAATCAAAACTTTTAGCTAAGAATATAATCAAAACACTTTAATTAATGATAAAGGAATCTATCGAGAAAGAACATAGCAGACAGTAATCCATCGTTGATGATCACTAGTTGGCTTCGGAGCATCTACACTAAGATACCTCATATCTTTTATTTTCCTGTGACGACAAAAAAAAAGTTTTATATATACCAATAACAATATACATAATTCAAATATAGTTCATGATAATTATTTTAGCTAGCTAACCTTTAAAGTAATTTTATAAATGGAAATCCTTCTATATCCCTTCATGATAATCATTTCTTGTGCCGTGTTCATTGTCTACTTCATCTTCTTCGTTTAATTCTGGTAGATCCCTGGAAAAAGAAGGAGTCTCAAGATGATCATTCATTGAACGACTTTCCTGATTAATGTCAACGACCCTTTTTCCTTGGAAAGCTACAGACCACATTTTATTTGCCTGATCGATAATATAGAACACTTGTTTCGCTTGATATGCCATAATAAAATGTTCATCTCCAAAACTTTTATTCAGATCAACCAATGTAAATTCCAACTGATTGATCATCACACTATTGTTGACGTCAACCCACTTACATTTGAAAATAGGAAATTTAATTTTAACATAATCAACCACCCAAATCTTTCAATAACCCCATAATAAGGTATTACTGCCAATATAAGGTTTTTATCTTTCAAACTAGAGAAGTGCATAGATTCAGCCACTAATATAACACCACTGTTCTGGATGATGCTCCTATCATCTAAGGACTTCGTGTAAATCGGACATGTTTTATGGCCTTTAACACTATATCAACATAGACAACATGATATACTTTCATTTCACGTATAACAGAGGAGATAAGTTGTAAATTATCAATAGAACAGGCTATGAACTATGTATACTGCTCAAGCTGCCAAAAGGATTCATGCCATTCATGCTAAGCCAAAGCCTAAGGTTCCTAGGTTTTTCATCAAAGGTAGGGAATAATTGATTGATTTTCTTCTATTAAGAAGAATCAGCCACATGTCGAAGCTTTTCATTGGATATCCTATCATCCACATGCCATCTCAAATTTTTTGCATCGTTTTCATTAGCAAACAAGTACTTGAATCTTGATATTATTGGAAGATACCACAACACTTTTACAGGAGCGTTATTTGATTGTACCTCAAGGTTTCACATATCGGACACTGTTGTTTGTCTTCATGCTATTTTCTATACAATATACAATTATTAGGGCATGTAAGGATCTTTTTATACTTCATCCCTAATGGACACAGTATTTTCTTAGCATCATAGTATTGAGAAGGCAACACATTATCATCTAGAAGTATATCCTTAAAAGCCCTAAGTGTTTATGAAAAACTCTTGTCGCTCCATCCATACCATGCTTTCAAGCTTACCAATTTCAATACTGCTTTTAACAATTGATATTTTTTACACCCTGGGTACAACAGCGTCTCAGCATCACTGCACATATTACCATATGCATGTGATTGCTCAAAAACCTCTTCTCCTACATCACGAATAATATCCTTTCTCCGATCATTCGTATACGTGTCATTATCATCAAAGGCCACTTTCCCTTGTTGAGATGAACTTGACATTTCTAATTCTTCACCATGCCATGCCCATACTGTATATCTCTTACAAAATCCTTCACAAATTAAATGTGTATATATATCTGTAGTACTTAGTCGCTTCTCATTCAAACATACTACACAAGGGCAATAAAAACTTCTCACTATCATCATCGGCATTTCTTCTAGTGAAGTCTAAAAAACCCCTCACCTCATTATCATATTCAACACTCGTTCGTTTAGCTTTTATCCAACTATAATCCTTATATTTCAACACTTGTAGCACCCTATATCCAACAGCAAAAGGATATACAAAAAAACAACAACTATAGAGTTTTAGAGATTTCAACAAAATTAAGAAGCATGCATACTAGGAGACAAAAACTATTCTTGTAGCAATATACCAAAAAATTATGACATGATAAGAACCAAACAACATTTCATAATAAAGGTATATAGATACCAAAAAGTTTTAACATGCACTATTTGAAATTAGTATTGTTTCAACAAACCAATAACATTGACAATCAAACAATCATACTAAATTAAAACAGAACTTAGAATGGTATTACTGTAAGCCAAATATCACAGCTGTGCATATTTTTTTTTTCAGATTATGTTATCACAAAATAGTTGGATTTCCAACAACCTATAACAGCAATTTATGGGAATTAAGTGCTCAAAACAAAATCAAGAGCCATTTTCACAGGATATATTAATTATTGAACAACAACTAAATAACAAAACACTAACCTGATTGAAGACTAATGAGTGAGCTTCTACCCAAAGTCATAGTGGTGTTGACTGAGGTTAAAATGAAGTCCTCAAATTCACGGCACTGACAAAGGGAAGTCACGGTAGAGGAGAATGGTCATGACGGAGCATAGAGGTGGCAGTGGAGGAGTGTGACGATGATCAAAGAACAGCGATGAGGGAACACAACAACGACAATGGTAATGACAAAGGAGAGTTGAACACAGTAGGAATGGGGTGCGATGGAGGAGTTCAGAACAAGCAGGGATAGAGCTCACAGAGAAATGACGACAAGAGAAGAAAGGATCCATAGAGCGTGGGAGTAAAAATATGAGCTAAAACGCTCACCTTTCAGACCGGTTTAAGATAAAAACCGGTCTTAAAAGGGTGAAAAAAATTATTTTTAAAATTTTTCATCTTTTAGACCGGTTTTAATAAAAACCGGTTTTAAATTTTTGATATTTTAGACCAGTTATTCATTATAACAGGTCTTAAAAGTTTTAAATTTTTAATTTTTTAAATATATTGATATTTTTAGACCAGTTTTATTTATAACCGATCTAAATAATTTTTTTAAGACTGTTTTTTTAGAATTGGTCTTAGAAGTTCTATATAATTACAAAAATGCCACTGGTTAACTTTTTTAAATCTTATCCGCTATAACCGGTCTAAATATGGCGGTCTAAAAAAACAATTTTGTACTAGTGTAACAACTTTAATATTTTGTTTCACAACTTCATTTATTCCATATATTGTTTCAAATTGTAATCAAGGGCATATTGGTCAATTCAAAAGATTTAGAGAAATTTGGAAACCCCATATTCTTCCATCAAATCTGACATGAGATTTTATAAATTTGCCACATTTATTTATCTTTTATCCATTTTAATAGTCTTTTTATGGATTTTCCCTTCAGTGAACTCCATGCACCCTCTCTATAATTTATTTATTAAAAACTGATTAAAAAAAAGATACTTGGGAAAATTTCAAAAAACTACACTCAAAATATAAAAAGGACAAATCAGTACATCGAAATTCAGAAAAAACGAATAAGGCGGATGTCAGAAAAAGGAGGAATCTGGCATTTTGAAATTTCGGCCAAATTACGAAAATGCCCTTCAGCACTTCAGGCCCACTTCAGAACAACAACATGATCCTCGGAATTAACTCTTCCAGATTCGTTATTAACAACTTCAATTCTTCTTTTACAATTCATAAGTTTCAGGGCTAATAACACCACCGATCTCGCCATTAACAACTTCGGATTCAATATTAACAACTCCATTTTCTTTTTTCGCACTTAACAAATTTCAAGGCCAATAACACCATCGATCTCGCCATTAACAACTCCGGATTCGCCATTAACAACTCCTATGTTGTTATTCCGACTGAGGGTTGAAGGGCATTTTCGTCATTTGGCCGAAATTTCAAAATTCCAGATTCCTCTGCCCGTCTGACACAGCCTGATCTGTCCTTTTGCAATTTCAATGTACTGAATTGTCCTTTTACTATTTCCAATATAGTTTTTTGGAATTTTCCCAAGATACTTTTATAATAAAAGAAGTAATATGCTATACAAACACTATATCTAGTCTAGAATTACAATGGTACTATTCTAATCCTAGAGATGCCATATCAACAAGCACACGGGAAGAGCAGTTCCTTCTCTGTGTACACCTTTATCCTTCACTTTCCGAATCTGAATTCTCTCCATTGCTTTCTAAAATAACACTTTAAGTGATATTTAGTATCATAAATTAAATTTTAATTCACTCAGCATCATAAATAATTTTTCAATAATACCTACTATCTAACAAACTATATTCTAAAATATTTTTTTTAGTAACATTCAGTATTATAAATTAATTTTTAATTCATTCAGAACTTTAAATAAATTTTTCAACAATACCTAGTATACTAAAATCTTTTTTTTGCATCTAATTCTTTAAAATATCTTTTTATCACCACTATGTATATTAAATTTAGACTGTTCGTTGCAATTAAAAAAATATTTTATCATACTAAATACAATAAATATTATTTTATGATATTGAATGATCTGATATTAAAAAAAATATTTAAAGGTGTTACGTATCTTTTCCTTTATTTGAAAACAAAGGACCCAACCCTCCCCCCAAAACGGCAGTGTTTTGGGCAATGGATATTGGAGAGGTAAGGTACGGGGAGGCAATGGAGAGAAGCCGGATTCTCACTTTCCTATCTTTTTGACCCTTATTCTCTTCTTCCGCCATCGTCAATGGCGGATGATGATGAACGGCCACAAGTTCTTGTTCTTGGTCCTCCAACTAGCTTCCCACTCATCCAATCACTTTACTCTCACAAGTTCCATTTTCTTAACCCCAAAACCTCTTCTCTTCCTCTCCACCAATTCCTTACCGCCGAGATCCGTGACCCTTCATCCATTCGCGCCGTTCTCTGCTGCACCAGATCTCCCATCTCCGGCGAGGTCCTTCAGCTTCTTCCTTCCGTCGCCCTCGTCCTCACCTGCAGCGTCGGCTTGGACCACATAGACTTTGCCGAGTGCCACCGTCGTAGAATCCAGGTCGCCGCCGTCGGGAATTTGTACGCGGAGGATGTCGCCGATATGGCCGTAGGTTTGCTGATCGACGTTGGTGCACAAATTTCGGCGGTCAATCGGCTCGTACGGTCCCGGTTCAGGTCTGGGGCGGTCCATTTTCCTACAAGGTTCAAGGTATTTCCAGGATTACTTTCGTCTATTGATATTTTTTTTAATTATTTTAATTGTTGCTATCTTAGCACGTGTCAAACAAAATGACGGGCGCCACGTTTTTTGAGGACAAATAATAGACCTGGCCCCAACTCCTAAATAGAGGTGGAAACATGTCAGATCAGACTTGTGTCTTAATAGATCAGACCTGTTAAAATACAAGACGATTTGAGTCTGGTTTGTGGCTTGTTAGAGGTTTTTTATTAAGTCTAAGCCTGGTCTGTACATAGGTTTGGTTTGGCCTGTAGTCTGTTAAAGAAGCCTTGATTTATAAAAGATTCTAAACAGGCTAACAGGTCAACATCCTAAACAGACCAAACAGGCCGACATAAATAGGTCAAAAATAGACCCAATTGTTTTTTTTTTTGATAAAGGACACCATGCAATCAAAACTAGCATACAAGGGTTCCTTACGGAGTTACAGCAACCATTTCATCCAACAACCAACATACATACATAATAAAATATGAAATAAAATACAACAACTTAATTTTAATTACAAATTCACCAATTTTTAAATGTAAAGCTAATGATTCTTCTCACCTTTACATTAAATCTTCAAAATAGTTTCTTCTTCTCCTTCAAAGATCTTGAAAAAAATTAATAAAATATATAGTATTAGAGCATAATAGTAAAACCATGATAGTTCTGAATCTTTTCTTATCCAACTTTTCAAGTACAATCCTTCGCACATATATAGCAATAGCCAATATAACTGAGTTTAAGACCTAATTCAAAGACATATGTCAACTGCATAAACTAGGCTTGGGCTTGGTCTTACATATTGTAACCTAGTTCAATTAGAAACAGAATCTTAACTAAGGAACAAAAAAAACTAACTATATTTTAACAGAAATGATCCTTACTAAGGAAGGTCATCAATAATCAATATATTGGAAAAATAAATTAAATAAATAAGGAAGGCGATAAATCAATTATGATGTATGCCCCCATAAAACAGTTGTAAGCATATCGGTCGTTTCAACTAGAGGCCTGTTACCAACCATCACAGCCTCAGCTTTTTTAACTTACAATATAAAGTTATTTGGCAAACAAAGTTGCCCTGCGTAGATGGTGAAGATTGTCAAGATTTCAACAGCCAGAGGTAAGCCTTTGTGCAGGTTTTAAGTACAAGCCAATGAAAGAAATTGAAAAGAAAGAAAAAATTGGGCTTTTGTAGTTAGGTTTCTAGTTTGTGCATTTTAATTTTCTTCCTTCTCTGGACATATCTCAAAACACTTGCTTTGACAACCTTCATGAGATCTAGACAATAGGTCAATACAGGAGATGCTAATCTATAGGAATTTAATCACCCATGCGTTATATTTCATTCTATATACCAAATAGTGCATTTTCCCCCTTTTTCTAAGGAAACTACCTCCTGGCATGATATTGCTTTGCATCATAAACAAACATGCATCAAACCCATGTAGGACTAGATCAATAAGCAGTAAAGTCTAGAATAAAAATAAGATTTACCTGCCGGTTTAGATCATCCCAGAACAAACCAATTACAGTAGGAGGAAGATAATAATCATTTTCCAAATAGCAATGTTAAGGTCATATAAAGTATAAACAGAAGATTATCACTGACCACACAAAACCATCCTTGTCCACACCCTTTAACAACAGCATTCGTGATGAGCTGCAACCATATAAAGTAAAGTTAGATAGAATTAAGTTCAGTTAAGCAACATATTAACTATGCATACGTATATTCATAATTCCAGAGCATATGGTGATGATATTCACAATCTAAATTCCAAAACAAAAACCAAAAAGGCCAAAAACAGAAATTCGTAATCAAAAATTATAGGAACAATCTAAATTTCAAAAATGTCAAAAACAATCTAAATTACAGGACATACATATATTCGACGATGGACTGAGAGTGAGAGACGACGGAGAGAGTCTTCGACGGTGGACTGAGAGTGAGAGATGACGGAGAGAGGACCGATCTTCGACGGGAAGGACCAATCTTCGACGGTGGACTGAGAGTAAGAGACGATGGAGAGAAGACCGATCTTCGACCGAAAGGACAGATCTTCGATCGGCAAACTGGGAGAAGAAGGAGAGAGGAGCTATAGGACGGCGGTCGAACTGATGGCCGACAAGGGATATGACTTGCTGTGCGATCACTCACAGTAGAGCTATGGGATAATGGGAGTCGAGAGTCGACGGATGCTGGTTGCTGGATGCAATTTCGAAACTGTGAAAATGAGGAATTGAGGATTAGGGTTAAGGAATTAGGATGAGGGGAGTGGGCAGTGGCAAAATCATAATTATGCATTACTTCTAGTTTTATTTTTATAAAACCTTAACAGGCTCAGGCTGGCCTGACAGCCTTAACAGGTCTGTCAACAAGCCTTGGCCTGGCCTATTAAGATAAACAAGCTTTTAGAACGGTCTTGGCCTATCCTTTTAGCCTGACAGGCTAGGCCGCATGCCTCTGTCAAACGGCTTGGCCTGTTTCCACCTCTACTCCCAAATATGCTTTTTCAAGCAATTATTATGAATTAAATATCCTTCTTATATTGAACAAAATAAATGATATTTTTGTCCCTTAAAATCAATGATTTTTTTGTCTTAAAATAAATCATATTTTCTTAATTATATCATTATGATTCTAAATTTTATATTTTAAAAAAAACTAGAAAAACCATTGAATTCTTTGACGGATTTGTGATGAAAGTGGATTTCCAACGGAATCCATTCCCTCGCTACTTGAATCAAGGCAAATTCAATTTGTAGTCACTAATTTATTTATTGCGTGTGTGCGCGAGCTTGTTGCATCTGTGTTATTTTATTATAAAATTATATATATAATTTCATTAAACACAATCAATTACATATAAATATGTATTTCTTATATACTTATATATATATTTGTGTGTGTGTATATATAATATTACTAAAAATTAATAATAAATTAAATAAAAAAAGAGATACATGCTCAGGCACTCTCCTTTGAAAATTTCATTATGGGTAAGATAAAAAAAGGACGAAAAGTCTACATCAGGAGGAGTAAAGTGATGGGGTGCAGACTTAAAGCTAGATGTTTACTTTTTTTAGCTAGATTTTTACTTTTAACCGAAGAAAATAGGAGTGAAATCATAGAGTTTCTTTTTTAACCGTTGGTCACTAAACCCAAGAATTACTTGTGTTGAAAAGAAAAGTCACGAATTCTAGATTGAATATCGGATGATAATATAAAAAAAAAAAATTGTTGAAAAGAATAAAAAGTAGATTTTTAACTTTTTTTATAATTTTCAACTATTTTTTTATAAAGAAAGAGGCTTTGTTGTAATAGAAATTTGTTTGAATAATTTTATTAAAATAATATTTATCATTTATATGGTATTTAAAATTATCCCATATTCATTTATTTTACTTATTTTATCTATATATATATATATATATATATATATGAAAATATTTAGGTTAATTTTATTCTATCTATTATGTAAAGTTTTCCAATTATATATGATGAGGTATCCTAGTTTTTAAATATATATATATATATACCGAACAAAATAAATGATATTTTCATAACTTAGGAATAGATAGTATTATTTGTAATACAATTTATATCATTATAATTTTTAAAATTTCATATTTAAAATTTTATATATTTTTAGGTTAATAAATCATATCTTTTAGAAAACAAAACATGTGTGTTTTTTAATTAGAAAATGTGTATTGACTCATATGTTAATAAGATGTATCATTCTAATCTTATTTATAAGTCCTAATTAACTAATTTTCACATACCAAAGAAAGTTAGTTAACTCATTAATTATGGGTTGAATTTTCAATTTTATTCTTATCTAAGATTAGTTCCAAAATTCAATATGAATGAATTTTTATTGTTTATTGTAATTAATAGGGCCAAAACAGTTAAAAAAAAAGCATTTATTATTATGAAACTAAACTTATAATGAAAACTAAAAATTGTTATCAAAATAGGCTTATAAATAGAATCATATTCCAAAGGTTTTTTTTTTCTGACCAGAGTATCGTGAAGCTTTCAAAAAAGATGAACCATAAAAAAGGGATCTCTCTCTCTCTCTCTCTCTCTCTGAGGTTATAATTTCCTTTGCCTATTATTTTCCTTTGTCTATTATTAAGATTCCTATGAATAATTATTATAGTACGACGTAAACTATTCCATTATTTGTCGCATAGGCGCTTCAATTATTGCACACTTTTCCTGGGTTCCTCTATTAGTTCATCAAACCAAACGTTAGGTCATTGATTTTTCGATTGAATCAGCTTGGTTTGGCTCTAATAGCTTGGAATGAGCCAACATTTGGTTTGGCTAATAACTGCACACTTATGGCCTTGTTTAGTTCAAAAGGAGGAAATGGAAGGGAAGGGAATGGAGGGAGGAGATGGAAGGCAGGGGTAGAATATTATCTTATTTGGTTTGATTAGTGAGAAGGAGGTGAGGGATTTTTAATAATCCCTTATTTGGTTTAAGATGGGATGAGAGGGGAGGAATAATAGCAATTTACTATTATATTCTAACATATTTGGTTATATTTTTTATTTATATGTTATATAAATTAATTTACACCTTATCAATTTAATATAATAATATTTTTATTTATAATTAATATAATAATATATATATTTTTGAATTAATTATATAATAATCTTTTAATTCTATTTTTGCTAAAGGTTTATATTTTTCTCAGTGTATTAAAGGGTTTTCACTATAATTATCTAAAAGTCTTTTTTCTCTTGTTTTAATTTCAGTCATAGCTAAGGTCGCCATCATACGCTTAATTTCTATTGGATTATTGTTTTGCAAAAATTGCACTTCATTTTCATTTGTTTTTCTTTGAGATTTTTCATCTTTCCTTCTATAGGGTTTTTTCTATCCTTATTCTCCATGCTTCATGTTTATAGGGTGTCGTTAATATAAATGCTCTTTTTATCATATGCATAGGGTAATGTTGTTCTATAAAATCTAGTCCTAATATATATCACAATATGGTTCATTATATTGATTTAATTATTTTATTAATAACTCATTATCCTATTTGAATATTTATATTTTTTACTTCCAATTCTATCATATGAATTTCCTTTCCTGCATTTTCCATTCTTAATACCTTGTCTTTCTTTTTCCATAATTTGGGTGGCAATATATTATATTTGGCTACAGTTAAATTTGCTCCTATATCTACTAAAACATGATATTTCCTTGATATATATTTTTTGTAATGAACTTTACTAGGATATAGTATAATGCTCTCATTTTAGACTCTAGATAATAATTCTAATTTTCTTTGAGATATTTTTTATATCCTTCTCTTGTTCTTACTGCCATCATTATTTCATAATATAATCTTAATGATCTTTCTGCATCATTTCTTATTGCATTGTTATTTCTGGCTTTTTTTAATCTATTTAGATCTTTTTTATTTTGTTTTTCTATTTTTCTGATTATTTATCTTATAAAACTCTTATTTGCATCTGGTATTATTACTCTCGATCTCTCACTCTATAATAGTTCATTGTAATTATCCTAGGTCTTTCATTCATTTATGATATTTGGAATTACAATTGTTTGATGATTTATGTTTATTATTATCCTGTCTTTTTGAATCCTGTAAGGTTTTACTTTTCTCAAAAAATGTTTAGCTAATATTATTTTATATTCCCTTTTATTATATTCATTTGCCCTTAAACTAGTTTCTAGTATATCTCTCTTATTGAATCTGAATATTGTATTTGTGATTACTCCTTCTTCTTGTATTTCTATATTATCTGTATATTCCAATTCTGTTAAACCAATTTCTTTCTCTTCATCTATTAATGCTTTTACTTCTACCTATATTGCTTCCTTCTTTACTTCTAATAATATTATATTCCTTTCTTGTTTATTTAAGTCTAAATTCCTAGTTGTTGGTCTTATTTCTACTAGGTTAGAGCTTATAGGTATTTCTGCTAACAAATATCTTTGACTCAAATTATCTATATTATTTAAACTCAGGTTCCTTGGAAAAACCTCTTCTGGTTTCAGGTCTTATACTATCTGTACTTATGAGGATTTATATTTATAAATATAAATATAAATATAAGATTAGTTCCAATATATATCCTCATAAGTGCAGATAGTATAAGACCTGAAAACAGAAGAAGTTTAACAACTTGATACATATTCCTGAAATATACTTGGACTATTATGGAATCCCATGGAAGAACATTCCACTCATATAGTCCTTTTGAAGTACTAAATGCAGTATACTTTTTGCTATCTTCTTTTAATTTTATTTGAAAGAATACTGATTTGCAATCGAATTTGCTAATAGAACAAGCCTTTAAATTCGAACTTGAACCAATAGAATTTGATACAGAAGTATATAGTGATATAGAAAACCCTGCTATTGAAATATATAAATTAAAATATTATAGTGATTTATCATAAGAACTCTCAGAAGAAGAATCAGAAATAACATCTAAAGAAGGATATCAATTATGTGCGATGAATGTAATGAATAATGAAGAAGGAATTTGCAGTAATAATGAATATGAAGAATATTGGAATGTTTCTGAAGGAGTAATAGAAACAAGAATGGCATTTAACCAAAAGCAATATGATAAAATAAAGGATATAAAGTTAGATTTAAAACCAGAAGAATTAAGAAATGAAAATTTTATGCAAAAGGTAAGTAAAATAGTAAAATCAAAGAAGAACAAAAGGAATCGTTATGTAATATTAGAAAAGAAACATCCTATATAATCAATATTATCTGAAGGAGTATTGAGAATACCCCTAATAAGTAAAGGATTAGTAGAAAATGAAATATCTAAATTACCATTTAAAGATGAAGTAATTGAATGTATATTGCTGATATAGAAATACTAGTAAAAGCATACTTTACAGAAGATAGATTAACCTATAGAGTTGTTGATAATAGACGGAAGAATAATTTGCAGTGTATAAGATAGTATATTAGGAGCATTAACAGGCAACATGATTTATCAAAAGTTAAAATTTATTCTAAATAGTCTAATCCTTAGTTCCTATTAATTTTCATAAGAGTTCATCTTTCCAGCCATTCTTATAGTTTTCTGTGATTTCTTTAGTTGTATTAGTCATTTTCCTATTTACTAAGTCTCATAATATAGAAATTTAATCTCATCTTTATAACAGAAATGAATATAATAAAGGTATTAGAACCTATAATATATGAAATAGAAACCAATAAATTACCAGAAAGTTCTTATATCCCTGTAGAAAATGAAGAAACTTGTATGTTTATAATAGGAGGAGAAGGAGATAACCCCTGGAATCATAATAATTGGACAAACATGTATTTAATGAAACAGTTAGGATCTTATATTAATATAAATGATCTATTAAAGGTATATACAGTAGAGGAAACCTTAGAAAGAGTGCCTGAAGAAGTAAAATATAAAGTATTAAAAGAACAACCTAAATATAGAATAGATCGATTATCAGAGATATCAAAACCGATAGAGCAAAAATTATATGAGATAAAAACCGAGATAAGGAATAATAAAAATGAGTTAGCACATATTAAAGGAAACATTAATCAAATAATGAAGCAATTGGGAATTGAACAGAAAATAGAACCCATCCAAACAAGGTACAAATAAGTATGATGAGGCTTTAGAAGAATTTGAAAGATTACAAATAACTAAAGAACAAATAAGACAGCAACCTATGGATGAAGATATAAAACAAGCAAGAATGATGGCTGAAGAAATACAGAAAGGACACGAAGTAATAAATAAAAACCTATGGACTATATTTAAAGGGGAAAAAAAAAAGCTGAATACAAAGGTAAACAAAAAGTACAAGAAGGAAGAATTATAATAAGGAACTAAGGATTAATAGGAACTAAGGAATAGATTATTCTTTCCTCAAACTCTGATACCATTACTGAGTCAGACTAGGTATTATTTGTGAAAATTTATTTTTTATTTGAAATCAATTTTACAATAATATTTTTATTTGTAAAAATATAATTTTTTAAAAAATTTTATTTCATAATAATATTTTTTAATGATAAAAATATATTTTTATTCAAATTAATTTAATAATAATATTTTTTATTTAAATTTTTATGAGCATATGTTAGACTTATAATCATTTTTTATTCATAAATATATACTTTTTTATTAAATTATTTTTAATAATATATTTTTAATTATAATAATTTTTTTATAATAAAATATTTTTATTTTATAATAATAATAATAATAATAATAATAATAATAATAATTATTATTATTATTATACCATAATATTTTTCATCATGTGCATTATTAGAATATCACATAAGTTATAAGAGTAAAGTGACAACAAATTTTAGCTCCCCTCTAAAACCTCTTCGTTTGGAGGGGAGCCAAAATAGGGGTGTTGAAGGGGAGATGATGGAAACTTTGGGATCTCCTTCGCTTCAAAATTTCAAACCAAAGGAGGGAGGGGATGAAAGGAGTCAATAGATGTTACTCTTCCCTCATTTGGTTTAAATTTTTGGAAAGGAGGAAATCCCAAAGTTTCCATCTCGTCTCTTCCAACATCTCTATTTTGGCTCCCTTCCAAATTAAAGGGTTTTGGAGAGGAGCCAAAATTTTGGACAACTTTACTCTTATAACTTATGTAATATTCCAATAATGGCCATAGTGAAAAGTATTATGATAAATAAAAATATTATTATTATTAAAATATTTTATTATAAAATAAAATATATTATTATACAAAAAATATATTATAATAAAAAATATATTATTAAAAATAATTAAATATAAAATTAAATTTTTATTAATAAAAGTTATTATAATTATAACATATGATATTATAATTTTAAATAAAAATATTATTATAACTAAAATATATATTATTGTTAGGGTTAAGATGCAAAAATGCCATAAACTTTTACCAAAAGTGTGTCCAGTGCCATATACATTTTAGAGTTGTAAAAATACCTATGAACATTCAAAATGAGAGCGAAAAAGCTAGCACCGTTAAATTTGACATAACACCGTTATATATATAGGTGCAAAATGAATGTGGGTTCCACTATAAAAAGTAACGATGTCAAGTTAAATTTAACGGTTCTGGTATTTTTGCACCTCCAAAATGTATGTGGTGCTAGATACAGTTTTAGTAAAAGTTCATGGGTATTTTTGCACCTTCATCCTTATTATTAAATTAGCTTAAATAAAAATATATTTTTATCATAAAAAAATATTATAATGAAATAAAATTTGAAAAAAATTATATTTTTATAAATAAAAAATATTATTATAAAATGAATTTAAAATAAAAAATATAGTTTTAAAAATAAAGTAATATTAATTACAAAATATGATAATATAATTTTACTTAAAAATATTATCATAATATATTATTATCTATAGGAATCAAGGAGGTAGTTTTATCTGAATCCAAAGAGTTAGGGTATTATTGGTTATATGTTCATATAGTTAGGATATATGTTTATAAGGAAATAATCTAGTTACGCCTCCAGTAGAAGGAAGGCTGTGCTGTAATGATCTGAAGGAGAAAGACATGAGCTTCAAATAGGGAGACTCTATAACAATATCTCTGTATGAAAGATGACAGAAATCCTTCCATAACCTGAATCATTAGCAGTCAACCCTTAGATTACTACCCTTATAGTTATATGACCCAGTTATATGTTCATATAACCAAGCTATCCAGTCATGGTATCAGCAAAAAAAAGAAAAATACTATTATAGTTTAAAAAATATATTATTGTAAAATTAATTTAAAACAACAAATATACTATTATATTAATTATAAATAAAAATATTATTATATTAATTAGGTAAGATATAAATTATTAATTTATATAACATATAAATAAAAATATAAAAAAATATGTTAGGGTAGAATGGTAAACTGTTATTATTCCTCTCCTCCTCTTCCCTCATAAACCAAACAAAGAATTATTAAAAACCAAGGTAATCAAACTCGGATCAGTCACTGAACCGGTCGGGGTACTGGGTTAAGGGTCAGTGGGTAAGACCAGAGTCAAACCTATACTTAACCGGGACTGAACCAGTGATAAATGGAAGATTTTAGGATTATTAATATGAAATTCTAAAAAAAAATTAAAAAAATTGATTTTTTTTTTTAAAATAAAAAACTCAGACCGGATTGGATCATCGAACCGGACCGGTCTAGTGCCCTGTTCGGCAGTTTCCGGGCCGGACCGGCCGGTTCGGTCCAATTCTAAGAACTCTGTTAAAAACCCCTCACCTCTTTTCCCTGCTAACCAAACTAAATAAGGTAATCTTCTATTCTTTCCTTCTATTCACTCCCCTCCGTCCCCTTCCTTCTAACCAAACAGGCCCTTAGGGTTCAATAAGGCTTATGAAATTTGATTGGTATTATTGCAGGGTTCTGAAAACCGGACCGGACCGGCCGGTCCGGCCCGGTAACCGGCGAACCGGCCGGTTGGCCGGTCCGGTTCCCGGTCCGGTTCCCTTTTTTAAAAAAAAAAAAATTTTTTTTTTTTTTTACTTTTTCCTTTAGAATTTCATACTATAAGTCTAAAATTTTCAATTTCTCACCGGTTTGGTCCCGGTTTAGCTCCGGTTTGGTCCCGGTCTGACCCACTGACCCTTAACCCAGTACCCCGACCGGTTCACTACCCGGTCCGGGTTTTAATACCTTGTATTATTGAACTCACTCACTGTTTTTGGACCGCCTATCGGATCAGAGGTTCAAGCCACTCCTAAAAACTGTTTTTGATGTCAAGCCGTTTTGAGCCGGAGTGGACTTGTCTTTGAACTCGAAAACTTGGTTGATTTGGGATAAATCATAAAATGGTTATAATAATAACCCTAATTGTTATCATATTTCTTTGATTTAGTAAATTTATTTAAATTGAATTATCACTTGATGTTTTGCATTATTTCAATAAATTAGGAAAACTTGATCAAAGATAAAATAAAATAAGATATTGATGAATATATATAAATTATCTTTGTTGTATTTCATTGATCTAAGTGAACAAGTTTATCTTTTTATAAACAATTCCAGAATTTCTCATTGTAAGCCGATCTTGATTGATTGAATAAATACTTGCACATTTTTTATGTCTCTCTGGCCCTCTCCTTCCTCTTTCTCTCTCTTTACCCTTCAGACCGCAACTAGAGGCTCATAGAGATTTGCGCCATTCAAATATTGTTTGACTGTGCAAATTAAATACTTACAACAGATGATTTTTAAATAAGAAAATCATGTTTTGAAAAAAAAGATTATTTTTATTTCACATTCTTTACAAATTTAATTTTTCAAAAAAAGAATTAGATTTGAACGGTTGACAGATGAGAACCACGCTCATTTCCTTCCCTTTCACCTTCTTTCGGTTGAACCTACTGGTCTAGTCAAGTTAGTTCTAGCAATTAGGGGTTGATATTACCAAGAACAAAATCCAACAAAACTTGTGAATCCATATGACATTTACTTTTCATTTCCTATTTGACTCTTCCAGTAAACCAAGAAAGTTATTATTTTTTCAGCTCAGAGGCAAGCGAGTTGGGATTGTAGGCCTTGGGAGCATAGGCAAAGAAACAGCAAAACGGCTTGAAGCTTTTGGATGCATCATATCATACACGTCAAAGGACAAGAAGCCATTAGTGTCATATCCTTTCTATGAAAGTATTTTGGAGCTTGCATCTGTTAGTGAAGCACTTATTCTATGTTGTGCACTAAACAAGGAAACAAGGCATATGGTGAATAGGGAAGTGATAATGGCGATGGGAAAAGAAGGAATAATTGTGAACGTTGCAAGAGGAAGTCTCATAGATGAGAAGGAATTGGTTAAGTGTTTGGTGGAAAGAGAGATTGGAGGAGCTGGTTTGGATGTGTTTGAGAATGAGCCTCATGTTCCTAAAGAGCTTTTTGAATTAGACAATGTGGTTTTGTCTCCTCATGCTGCTGTGTTCACTAATGAATCTATGATGGCAACTTCTGAACTAATGGATGCCAATTTGGAGGCCTTTTTATCAAATAAGCCTCTAGTCACTCCAATCATATTATAGTGAGTTTTTTTAATACAACTTATATAATTTATTGTGGAAAACAACAACAGATTATTGCTGAATTATTGTGAACTTATAGCTTCACATTTCCCGGCCTTTTCTGGATTATTGGTGATAGTGGAGATTGTGCTATATATATTGATCTATCTTTTTAATTACCACATATTCATAATTCAAAAGAGAAATAGCCTTTCTAATTAGTTACATCACCTTAGGAGAAATGATCTGTGTTCTTTAATAATTTTGGAAGCGATTATATTATTGAATCATCATACGTGTGTGTGTGTGTATAAAAATACACACATTTAAGTTAACGCCTGTAGCTTCTCTATATCCTAACAACCCATGTATCATTACTTTCCGTTTACCTATATCTCTCTATAACATCGTGTATATATGTGTGTGTGTGTATATATATATATATATTTTACTATATCAATATGATGCAAAATCGCGCACATCACATTTATGCCGTTAACCCCAGTATCTTCGGTGACCTCCAACTCTCACTTAAGTTGGCGCATGTAAGTTTGCAATGTCCAACTTCTCCACAAGGATCTTGAGCTTATTTATCCCAAGCGCCTTCATAAACATGTCTGCCAATTAATCTCTTGTCCAAATCTTATGTGGCAATATGTTAGACCCTGAAAAATAAAAGTAGAAATAGGGAAAAGGGAAAGAGAGAGAAGAGGAAGAATAGAGTAGAAGAGGAAATCTAAAACCAGAATATGTAATTCTAGATGAATAGGGAATTAGAAGGGAAAAGAAGGGGGAAGAGAGAAGAGAACAAAGGGATAAGAGGAGAAAAGGCTAGAGCCAAAATAAACTCTAGTCAAAGAGGAGAGGGGAGACTAAAAGCAGAATCTTAGTTCTAAGGAAAGAGAAGAGATAATCATCTCAATAATAATTTCATTCATCTACGTCTTTCATAGGGTAAATGTTTGGTATTTATAGACTAATATACTAAATGCAAATAACCACTCTTTCTTTGACATATAAAACTGACATTAACTAAAGTTATCTAAAAATAACTGACATAGGACACTTGTAAAACGGGCATTAACTTAAAATAACTGATCTAAGATACTAATCGACATAAAACATAAGTTATAATACTAATAAAGGGCACTAGTTTCTATCAATACCCTCCCCTAGGAGAACAACCATATCCTTTAGGCGACAGGAAGGAAATAAGGAGGTAGTTTTGCATTTATGACCATAAACAAATTTATCATCACATCTGAAACATAACTCTTTGTCTCTGTGTAACTGCCACTTGTTAGTTTCAGAAATTCGTGTAGTGGTAACTGCCCAAGGTTGACTAATAACTGACAGTAAAAACTACATCTGAAAATTGCCCTTTTCTTTTCCCTAGAATTGTAACTGCTGACAGCAACACATGACCCCACATTTTCTAGGCAAAAAACACCCAGAAGATTGCCATTTTTATTTGGCTTAATCAGGATGACCAAAGGAGGATGAATGCTCTTTAATTTCTATTTCTTCAATTTGACTAGGTCTAAATCCAAAAATTTTAACTTGGATAAAATGGCACCTAGTTGCAGTGATAAGAGGCCTTATAGTGATGGGTCATTAGTTTCATTGGGTGGAGGGAGTGCTTGGTTAATTGAGTTAGGATAATGGTTAAGAAATACAAGATCATTGCTAGCTGTGAGAGGATTGATGTGTGTTCACCACTGATAACCCACTGACCAAGATGAAAGGTTTTGATACCAAAATGTTAAACCCTAAAAAATAAAAGTAGAAATAGGGAAAAGGGAAAGAGAGAGACACTACTACAAATAAGATAATTTACAATCCAAATTAACGACCGTTTTCAAATAACAGTAGTAGTAAAGTGATGATGAAATCTGAGAAACGTTTCAACGACTGTTCTTAAAAAAACAGTCGTTGAAACTTAATATTCAACGACCATTCTTAAGAACGGTCATTGAAAGTGCCAAAATTTGGCACCAGATGGCGGATTTTCTGAACCACTTTCAACGACTGTTCTATAAGAACAGTCATTGAAAATGGCATTCCATTTTCACTCTCTGATGACACTAATTCCCAGCGCGCGCTTCTAAGACAGTCACTTTCCCTTTCCCGCCCCCGTCCGACCTTGCTTACAGCTAGAGCCCTGTCACTCGATCCCTTTGTTTCTGTTTGCTGTGTCGCGCATCTTGTAACCCCCCTCCCACCTTAGGCCGAGATTTAGTTCTTAAACTCAAAATCAAGTTGTACTTAGAGACCATATTTCGAAATGGGACTTATTAAGACAATCTATTGCCCAAAAATCGGATTTGCAAAAACATTTTTCAAAACTTATTCACAATGGTCTCAAGTTCTCAATACAAAATAATACTGGCCTGAACAGGTGGATTCCATTTACAAATATCAGAGTGCAAATAAATTCCTGACTCACTCGGGTTCCATTCATTAAGTAAGGGATTTACAAAGGCACAAAGCCCACAATTCATTACCCTTAACTTGGGGATTACACAAAACTAGACTACAATCCCATTATATACAATTGTTTCCCAAAAATATCCAAAAGATATGATAACCAATAAAACCAAAATATACATCTAAACCGGAGCACTATCCGCTCTTCGTCGCCCGTTTGCCTTTCGATCCTTCTGCCCTGTCTAAAACATGGTTTTTGGGAGAGTGAGATTCTAAAGAATCCCCGTAGTAACAAATCAATCATATAATGTATAATAATAATGCATGTAAGCAAATCATTAACCACAACAAGCAACTACAACGGCAATTACAACGGCAATGGTTAGTATGACACATGTCATCCCTTACGATTGCTCATGCTGAATTGCTCACGTTGCATTGCATCACAGCAATCCACACAATACATTTCACCACAGCTGGGATTCATATAATGCATTTCATACACAAGCCATACAGGCAAGATACACACAGCCCACGGTTGGATTCATAAATGCCGCCCCACGGGTCGGATTCACAAATATCCATGTCGATTACGACGACAGTTCAACGGCCGACCTAGAGATGACCACCGTCAATCCCTACACCGCTCACGCTGACCTGCTCACGCCGTAATGGACCATGGCACACATTTCACAAATTCAACGATAAGTTATGCATGCCAAAACATCATACAGGATATGAGAGAAAAATCACTACCTTGATCCTTCTGGGCGTGTCCTAGCGCCGGTCTCTCCCGAGGAAAGCAAATGTCAAATCCTATATTCATAATTAGGGACGAAGAGTTATATTCTATTCCAAGACTTAATTAACTTGAAACACTTAGTTTTGGTTATCATAATTGAATCTTAAGAGGCCCCAAATGCCTCTAATAAAAGCCCTAAAAGATTGGGAAACAATAGGTTAAAGATCCCCTTTCGATAACACAAAGTGCCAAAACACAGGGTTGGGCCGCGGCCCACCATTCCTTGGGCTGCGGCCCAAACATGGTCAGAAGGCCTTGGGCTGCGGCCCGCCACTCGTGGGCTGCGGCCCAAAACAGGCCAGAAAGGTTTGGGCCGCGGCCCAGAAATTTCCTGACTCTGGGCTGCACTTCGAAAAATCATAACTAATTCTAGAAAAATCGAAACAAAGTGATTCCAAAGCCAAATGAAAGGTATATAAGTCCTCTTTCAAGGAAAAATACAGCCCTTCACTGGGAATCACTACAAAATTACAGAATCACCAAAAACTAACCACTACTCCAAAACAGAGTTCTGTTTCAATCCCAAACTTTGGACAATCATAACTCACAGAATACTAAACTAAATGACATAAAATATATGTCCATTTTGAAGCTTGGGATGTGAAATTTAGGACTGGAAATTTTCAGAATTTTCCAATACCATTTGGTCACTCAAAACGCTCGTATAAGCTGACAGCAAAAAACAGAGCTTAACCAAAACAGATTTTCCAACTTTTCCCAAGTGATCCAAATGAATCCCAAAATCAACAACCAAGCTTATTCCCACACAAAATCACTCAAGGAATCCAATGGAATTTTCAAAATCACCAAAATCCTATTCCATTATCATGCTTTGGGTTTTGGGCAATAAATTCAACAAGATACCAATCTTAACCAAACTTCACATTTCAATTTCTAATCAATCTATCTATCACATACTCATTCCAAAACACCATTCTCATACCAAAAACATACCAAATGAACAGTGGCATCAAATTTTCGGATTCAGGCCAAAATTCCCAGAATTATTAACTACTTCAAATGGTATGAAACTTAGATAGATAGGTTAGTTTCACTCACCTTAGCAACTTCTCCAAAGAGAATTCTTGATTCTCCAACAATCAATTTTCGTGTGGCACAAATCACAACCAAATGACCAAACTACACACACCAAAATGAAGCCCATTACTCAAGGATCAACATTTGTTAATGGAGTTTGAGAAAAGGAGATCATTTACTTACCCAAAGATCAAGCTTTCTTCCTTCCCTTGCCTTCAACAATGGAGAAAGAGAGAGAAGAGAGAAATGAGAGAGGGAGCACGAGAGAGAGAAAGAGATGGAGAGATGGAGTGAGAGAGAAAAAAGAGAAAAAGTGTTCCCTTGTCCTCATATGATCTCATCCAATGGCCACCACAATGTCACATGTTAGCATCTCCTTCATTCCCTCAATAAGCTCACACAAGCTAAGCACACTGGATCCCGACCCACGGTCAAGGAATCACCACCCTTGATCTTAAATACCACACATATGCACTAATATTTCCAATTTCCACTAATTATGACATTAATTAATATTGTCATAAAATACATAATAATCCCAATTAAATTCATAATTATCCATAATAATCATGATTAACCCATAATTAAAAATTGGGATATTACACATCTCGCTTCTCCTTGGGTCTCTCAGATAGAATTCTCTGGCCCCCTAGCTCTCCGCCCCGTGAGCCTTTGTCTAGTCCTGCATCTCTGCCCCAGCACGCGGCCTTCTCCTCTGTCAGTTCAGGCATGCAACACTCCTTTCTTTTTCCTGGTAATTCCCCGAATCTACTCTGTATGTTCTTGGCCTGGTCTGTTCTGCGTTTGTGATGGAAATTAAAGTTGAATGCTTGCATATATATTGTTCACAGAGTTAAAATTTAGTGTTAACAGACTAGAGATTCACTTACATTAGAATGATTTGTAGAGGGAAAAACTTAAAGACAATAGCTAGCTAATGGAATTGTAAGTTTAAGAAGCAAATATTTAGTTTTGATTTCATTTTTGGTGATGTCTATGTGATGGTCGTGGGTCTGTCTGAAGACTTCAGTTTAAGGCAGATAGGAAGTAAGGCATCGCAGAAAGTGGGACTATGCTGTCCTATCACACATCTTTAGCAACTGATATGGAATATGTTATGGTGTATAAATTTATTTGATTTATCATAAATAAAGTTATATCTGTATAAGTTAAGGAAATTATGGATTAAGAGTTAAAAGTGGAGCTAAGTTACATATATCGGAAAAGAGTTGGAAGATAGATTCAAGTTTGATCAATTTGGTATATAAGATGGCATTTATGAAAGGAATTGAAAAGGTATTTGGGTAATAATTCAAAGATTAAGTTGTATGATCTTATGCAAGCCTCTAAAGTACTTGATGTAATGTTTGAGGAGAGAATTTTTTTATTTTTTGGGAATTGGACATGTGGATGGTAACATTGAATCAATTAGTGCAGGAGTTATTTATTCTTAATAACAAGACTTAGAAGATGAGAATATTGTTTATATTTATGTGTGTGTGTGTGTGTGTATTCTAATGGTGCATTGATTAGCCTCTTGCTCACATTCTATGTGTAAAAGATTGAAGAATAATTTGTCTTCATTGACTAAGTGAATTATACTCTGAATAATTTATGGAAATTTGGTTGAGGTTCTAATGCTTTACGAAGTTGTGGTTATTATTAATTAGAGGAATTTTAATAAATGATATTATGAACTTCATAAGGTTATGAAGAGGAATAACAATGATTCTGTTATGGACTTTAGGAACTTAAAGAATGAATTTAATTCAGGAACCGATATATGCGAGTAAGTTTTGAATACATTTGGGAACTTTGTAGGTGAGTGAATAGCATCCCATTATAATCTTTATAAATGATGTTTTACTAGTTATATTTGTATATTAATTACCATATTTTAAGTATGGTTTTATCAAGAAAAGTTTATTAGGTTTATTTAGTTTCTTATATGAATTGGACCTTCCTGACCTTACAACTATATATATGTGTGTGTGTAATGTATGAGCTAACCTATTATCTCTCACCCATACTGCTTTTCCTTCATTCCTGTCTCTCTACTTTTGAATTCCCTTTTGTCGTTTCACCATAACTCTCCCTTCTACCAACTCACGTTTATTATAAGTGAGTATAACATGCAATTAAGGGTATGTAGTATGTGTGTATGTGTATAAAATACTCACTTGAACTTTTAAATCAATTAAAACCTATGACAAAAAAATCAATTAAAACTTAATAATAAACTATGCCAAACTTTTAAATTCTCATTGAACTTTAAATTAAGTGCATATATGCAATTAACAAAACTAATAACAAGAGTTATCTATATATATATTTAAGATTTTATGAGGGATTCGTTGAAAAATTTAAAAAATGAGAGGGAGGTTAATTAAATTTGTACATGACATACAGTTTAGTAGAGTTGTGTATAAATTAGCTTTACAATTTT
This sequence comes from Inga leiocalycina, assembly GCA_963242795.1. Taxonomy (NCBI): domain Eukaryota; kingdom Viridiplantae; phylum Streptophyta; class Magnoliopsida; order Fabales; family Fabaceae; genus Inga; species Inga leiocalycina. The sequence continues at coordinate 48,978,198 of OY725324.1, forward strand.
TTAGTAGAGGAATTGTTTTTTTTTGGATAAAAGAGAAATTGAGGATTGGGTAAAATTAAACTTATTCTTCATTAATAGGAATATTATTAAAAAGATGTGATAATTTTAAAACCTTAAACTAATTTTATTAATTGATCTTGGTATATTGATAACAATTCAGTCCCAAAAGTGTTAAAATATGAGCAACGTCAGGCATACTCTAATGGTAGCCAAGCAAATGTGTGCCACGGTACCTTATAGCATGTAGGATTATATGTGGGTATGACTATGCTTTCATCTTTTACTATTTTTGTCCTGAAAGTTTTTAGAAAAGCATAATATTATCCTAAAAATGTTAAAAAATAAGCAGTGTCATCAAAATTTAACAACAAAGTGGAAAATAAAAAAAAGCTTATGAATGGTCGTTGAACACACGGAATGAATTACATGACAAGGACGATCAATGACTCACCCTATGATTGGTATTAATCCATAATACTTTTGCATGCTCATATTTCATTCAGTCCAACCTATTCCATTCTTATAACGTGCAGTAATTCAAATTTGGCATATTGGATGTGTTTTGAACTTGTTATCAATGTGTACACTTTCTTTTTCTATCTCGTATCATTTGAATTATAATTCAGTAGACGTGTACACTGTAAGTTATGTCCCCATAAGCTTTAATTTTTCCTTTTAAATTTTCTGAACAAGAATGTGTGTTTTGTTGTGATCACATAGAAATTAAAGTGGTATTCTCTTAGTGATGTGAGATGGGTGAATTAATAAGTGTTATTGCAGGTAAACGTGTGAATTAAAAAGTGCAAGATTAGTGGTGTACGTTTTCTAATTTGTAGACAATCAATAAGGTCAGTTCAACAATGCCTTTGAGTTCATAAAAGATGTAGTAGTTTTGGGTAATATTATAATGTTTTAGGTAATAACTCTCTCATAAACCTGCAGATATCACTACTGCCATCGTTCTCCCTTGGGTTGCCGGCTTACTACATCCTTGCCTCAGTAGAATCTTCTTCCAAATCCTCAATCACAAACATAGTGTCCTTTGAATCTAAAGATTAGCTGGTAAGTTATGTTATTGCTTGTTGATGAAAGTTTTTGAAACCTGAGGATATCATGGTACTACTATTTGTTGTAAGCGTGATAAATTTGAATTACTAAACTTTGAAAATGGTAGTTGAACTGTTAGTTTTTACAGTGTGTCATGAGTGTTTCATATAGCTGTTCTAAACTTGAGTGTCTGTGAAAATATATTAGGTGGTAATAAAATGGATCACCGTTGGATGAATGCTTTGAGAATTAGTGAATAATGGGGTGGAAAAGTTTATTGAATTTGCTAAAATGAATGTGCCTAGTAAAAATAGGAAGTATTTTTGTCCATGTATCAACTGTTTAAATGAGAGTCTATGGGATGTTGATGATATAAGGGATCACTTACTTTGTGATGGAATAAATCTTCGGTACACAAGGTGGATATGGCATGGTGAGGAAGTAACCGCTTATGCGTCACACGAGAAGGAAGTTTTGGAGTTTGGAGATGACAATAGAATGGAGAACATGATTCACGATGTTGAGGTAGAATGTTTTGCACAAACGCCTGTATATGATAGCATGCGGAGTGATGCAGAGACACCTTTGTACCCTGGGTGTACTAAGTATACACGCTTGTCAGGAATTTTGCATTTGGTCAACTTAAAGGCAACTTGTGGGTGGACCGACAGTAGTTTCACATTGTTACTAGAATTGTTGTGTGATATGTTTACAGAGGATAATGTACTTCCAAATCATATGTATGAGGCCAAGAAAATATTATCTACAATGGGTATGGAGTATAAAAAGATACATGCTTGCCCTAATGACTGCGTATTGTATAGAAATGAGTATGAAGGCTTAAGTGAGTGTCCGAAATGTAAAACTTCTAGATACAAAGTGAAGAAAGGTAATAGGTGTGGTTATGAGACAAATAAAAAGCAACCTTTAAAGGTTTTGTGGTATCTTCCAATCATACCGCGGTTCAAACGAAGGTTTGCTAATGTGAAAGAAGCAAAGAAGTTGAGATGGCATTATGATGACAGAGTTTGTGATGGAAAATTCCTTCGGCACCCGGCTGACTCTCCTTAATGGAAGAAAGTAGATGAAATGTATCTCGGATTTGGCAGCGAGCCTAGAAACCTTCGGCTTGGGCTTTGAATAGACGGGATCAATCCCTATGGTACTTTTAGCAGTACACATAGTGCATGGCCCGTTCTGCTGGTAATTTACAACTTACCTCCCTGGTTGTATATGAAACGCAAGTATATGATGCTTTCTATGATGATTTCGAGACCAAAACAGCCAGGGAACGATATCGATGTCTACTTGGCACCTTTGATAGAGGACTTAAAGAAGTTGTGGGAGGATGGTGTAGATGTGTTTGATGCATATAAGCAACAGTTGTTTAAGCTACGTGCAGTGATTTTCACCATAATTAACTACTTCCCTGCATACGGTAACTTGTCAGGTTATAGTGTCAGGGGTCATAAAGCATGTCTGATATGTGAAGTGAGCACACAATTCCATCAACTCAAGCACGGTAGAAAAACGGTCTACCTTGGTTATAGACGATTTCTTCCTCGATTCCACCCGTACCGTAGGCTAAAGAAGGCTTTTAACGGTTTGCCGGAGAATGAAATGTCTCTGAAGCCATTAACTAGAGACGAGGTATATAGTCGGGTGGAAAGAATTAATGTCACTTTTGGTAAAAATCAAAAGACTACGGGTGAGAAGAACATATGGAAGAAGAGGTCAATTTTCTTTGATCTTCCATATTGGCATAGTCTTGATGTGAGACATAGTATTGATGTGATATATGTGGAAAAAAAAGTATGTGATAGACTTGTTGGTACGCTTTTGCACATACCAGGGAAAACAAAAGATGGAATTAGTGCAAGACTAGACTTGGTTGAAATGGGAATAAGAGAACGACTGTATCCAACACTAAGAGAAGATGGTAAGAGAGCGTATATGGAGCTAGCAGCGCATACATTGTCAAAAGCCGAGAGAAGAAGTTTGTGTGGGCGTTTGCACGGCATTAAGGTGCCACAAGGGTATTCTTCTAATGTGAGCCAACTTGTGTCAATGGAAGATTTGAAGTTAGTTGGAATGAAGTCTCTTGATTGTCATGTCTTGATGCAACAATTATTACCAGTAGCTGTTAGAGGCATTATGAAAGATGATATGCGAAGGATGATAACAAGGTTGTGTAGTTTCTTCATTGCTATTTGTAGCAAAGTTGTTGACATTGCAAGGTTAGACGAATTAGAAAATGAGGCTTATACTATTCTATCCCAACTAGAGATGCATTTTGCTCCCGCATTCTTTGATATAATGGTGCATTTAATAGTTCATCAGGTAAGGGAGGTAAGACTATGCGGCCCAGTTTATCTAAGGTGGATGTACCCTTTCGAGTGATAGATGAAGAACTTAAAAGGGTATTCTAAAAATCCTTATCGACTTGAAGCCTCAATTGTGGAAAGATATGTCGTTGAAGAGGCTATGACTTCTTATGTCTTGGCACTATGTCACGACGTAATAGCCAGAGGTTGGAAGATCAGATGTGTAACCCCCTTACCGTAATTACATCCGGATCACGAAATTTAAGTGAAATAGAGACCAATAGGATGAAATCACAATTTATAATCCCACATCCAAGAGATGGGGTATTTCAAAATCTTTTCAAAACATATATATATATTCGTGGTCTCACATTCACGCGCGGATATAATTATCAGAGAAATCAGAGTACATAATAAATATCAAAGTGCGGAAACCAAAATCCCGGCAACCCCGGGTTACTTACATATATGACTTGGGTTCAGAGTTTCCCAACAAGGGAATTACATCACCAAAACATTCATTTACATTAGATGTACAACTTGCAATCCCAAATCCAAAACTATAATAACCAACTACCACTTAGATCTCGGAGTAAGCCTAACTACTCCTGGTTGTCCGCTTCCCTTTCGAACCACACGCCCTGTCTGAAAAGATTAATCATTTGGGAGGGTAAGATTCTAAAGAATCCCCGTAGTAACAACTATTTCATACCACATGCAATCATATAATATGCAAACACATCATCTCATATCAGCAGCAACACAAACTCACTCCACCCTCATCCCCTTTTACCGCCGGGAAGGCATACGACCTTTACCCGAACCGTTGTTAGCGACTCAGGGACTGTTGGCGTGGCAGTGCATACAAATAGCCACACGGCTCACATATAGCCTTTCGGCTTTCACAATGGCCCGTCGGCCTTCACAAATATCACACCCTAACCTCATCCCCTTTTACCGCCGGGAAGGCATACGACCTTAACCCGAACCGTTGTTAGCGACTCAGGGACTATTGGTTTAGCGGTGCTACCACAATATCACATAACGCATATATGACACCCTAACCTCATCCCCTTTTACCGCCGGGAAGCATACGACCTTCACCCGAACTGTTGTTAGCGACTCAGGGACTATTGGTTTAGCAGTGTTTCCACACAAAGTTTTCACAAAGCTTGCAGCATACAAAATCCATTTAATCACAATGATATAGCACACATATCATACATCACATAAGGTATAAAGATAGAGTCACTACCTGTATCTTTCCTGACTGGCTCCGGCACCGTGGCCTCACGAGGGCGACAAATGTCAAATCCTATATCAATTAGGGACAACCAATCAATCTCTTTTCCATATGTATATTTCAATAATACTCTATGTTGGTTATCATTTAGGACTCTTTAGGTGACTAAAATAGGCCTAAACATATGCCTAAAGGGTTGGAAGAAACTACCCAAAAGACCCCTTACTCGAAGGCAAAACACTCATTTTTGGTCATCTCACTCGAGCACAAATGCTCTCACTCGAGCACAAGTACGGACATCACTCGAGCACAATAGCGAGTGAGACTGCGAGTGAGCACCCGAGAGCACAAGGAAACCCTCGAGCACTGGCTCACTCGAGCACGCTGACCCTCACTCGAGCACGCTGACCCTCACTCGAGCACAAGGCCAAATGCCCCACTCGAGCACCCGCGAGAGAAATCCAGGAGGTGAGGACCCGAGAGCACCCAAAGCTCTCCAAGCACGGGATCACTCGAGCACAGCCATATGTGCTCGAGCACACACCTCACACCCGCGAGTGAGAAGGCTCACTCGAGCACCTTACTCACGAGTGAGAACCCGAAAGCACAACTCCCACTTGAAGCACACTCTCACTTGAGCATGACCCCCAGTGCTCGGGTGAAACGGCTATGCCCGCGAGTGACAGAGCTCACTCTTGGCATCAGCCCACGAGTGAAGACCCGAAAGCACACCCTTCACTCTGGACTTACACCCTCACTCGAGCAGACCAAGCTCACTCGAGCAGGTTCCTCGCTCACTCGAGCACAAAGCGATGTGCTCGAGCAGCACTCGCAGAAAACCCAGGTGACTCGAAGCACAAAGGGAAAAACTTGCACATCACTCGAGCACGTTCTTCCTCTGCTCGAGTGATGTGTATCAGAGACCAGAAACGCAGCCAAAAACCAGAAACACCAGATGGTCAAATGCTCCCCCAAAGGTTCCCAAACTCTTCCCAAATGCTCATACACTCTAAGTACTAACAAGGGAACACAATGGCAACTCCAAAAACACTCCAAAACCCAATTTGACCACAATCAAACACTAAGGTCTCAATGACACATCATATCCAAATTCCCTTAACACCTTTTTAACATTCCAAATTACATCAAATGATCATATATCTCCAACTAAATCATATCCAATCATCAATCATAACAAACTTGACATTTCCCAAAATAGGCATATTTAGGGCAAAATTCCAGATTTTACCATACTTAGCAAAATATCACACATTATACTTCAAAATGCTCTAAATGCCTACCTCTTCACTTTGTTCAATCCAGAATCCTGATCCCTCAACTTTCAATTTCGGCCAAAATCCCAATCAACACCATTCAAGGCTCTACAATCATCACAATGTAGCTCTCATTGAGATGAACAATATTAGAGAAGAGATTCTTAGCAAAGGAGGAGCATCTCTTACCAAAATTCAAGCTTTTCTTCTTCCTCTTCTTGCCTCAATGTCGCCGGAAATGGAGGAGAAAGAGAGAGAGAAGATGAGAGATGGTAGAATGATGATGGTGTACACACTTCCTCCCCTTCCTTGCCCATGCTAGCCGAATAGGAGAGAGAAAGTGAGAGAAAAGTGAGGTTTTGTCTCCTAGTGCCATATCCAATGGCTCACACCACGCCACATGTCATCATCCACTCACTCTCTCAAAGAGCTCACATAAACACAAAGCATAGGATTCCGACCCACGGTCAAGGAATCACTACCATTGATCTTAAATACCACATGTATTTATTCTCAACATTCATATTACATTAATCCCAAATATATTTAATCAAGATAATTACAATAATTATCAGAGTCATTAGCCCTAATCGCAAATCGGGATATTACAAGATGAGCTATGTAGGCTATACAATAGGCGAGACGATGCTGCCTTGTTATCTGGCATCAATTGTTGAAGGGCAAGTAACTTTATTTGATATATTTATACACATTCACTTTGCTAAATAGTATCATGTTATCTAACCTCATTTTAATCTATATATGCATGTGCTTATAGTTATCATTGGAGTCTCTGTATTCCTTGTCCCTTGATCAACGTCATCTTTTGGTTTGACTCATTGGGTCGCAAGCCAGATGCAGATATCAAAAACATTTTTAACACATAAGTAAATTTATTTGTCCGTCATTGATTTTTTATTTTACTCAATTATTTTAATGTCTTTTATTTATCATTTTATTTATTACAGTGCATTGAAGACATATTATATAATGGGTGGGAAGCGTGAAGGTAAAGCTGGTCATACAAAGTGGTTCCAGCCAAACGTAAGTTCTTTACATTCAAGTTCTTCGATTGACTATTACTTTACGTAGGCCTTTATTCTTTTTTACCGTTTGCTTTTGATGTATAGTGTCCTTGGCAAGCAGGGAAAACTGAGTGCGGCTTCTATGTTATACTATATATGTATAACATCATTTTCTCTGGCCTTACTACAAATTTTGAACAGGTGATCATTTCTTGATTCTCAATTGAATTTCAGTTCTTTTCATGTGATTGAATTGTTAGTTATTTCATTCAATTTATTTATTTATGTTAACATATTATCTATTTTGCGCACAGATTTTTGGTGATCAGGACCCCTACACAATCGAAGACATTAATTTGATCCGAGACCTGTTGTCAGGACATCTTCTACAACACATAGAGGGGTGATGATGTGTAGAGTTTTTTTACATAGTGCAGTGGTTTTGTACAGTGCTATATAAGTTTGCATATTCGAATGCTTTTCCTAGTTTCTTATTTATGAGTACTTTGAATTTGTTAAGGCATTATGCTTTACAGAGAACACTTTGGAAAATGATGATTAAGAATAGGGATTTTCATGGAAGCATGTCATCATCTCTTTGGCCATATGCATATCATGATTTACATTGAAATTTGAAGTTTGCACATTGAAATGATGTTATGATGATATATGCGCTATATGTCATGATAAAAAAATTAACATGTGATTTTCACTTCCATGAGTATTCAGGGAAGCTAGAGAGTTAATCATGAGAGAATGGTTCATGGATCTGGTTTTTTCTTTCAAAGATAGCAATGTACAGGTTAGAGAACTCGTTAGGATAGGTTCATCTATTATTATGGAGGCAGCGAAGATGGAGCCGATGGGAGCGGAGACTTGTAGTAGTATGGAGACAATGGTGAAATTAATGGAGCAAATGGGAACTTGTAGTAGTATGGATGCTGTAGTGAAGGGGATGGAGGAGGTGGGGACTTGTAGACATATGGTGGAGGAGCAGAGGGGGATGCTGTAGGGAGTAAAATGTTAAAATAAAATTAAAAAAAAAAGGATGAAACGACTGTTTTGGGGAAAACAGTCGTTGTATCTAAAACAGTCGTTGTATTTCCCATACTACAACTGTTTTTTAACAGTCGTCTTTTCCCGAATTTTTAACGACACTGAGATAGACTTCCCCCTGAAAACAGTCGTCTAAAGGGCAAAAAAACGATCATTAAAAGTCCCTTCTGTAGTAGTGAAAAGAGGAAGAATATAGTAGAAGAGGAAATCTAGAACCAAAATCTGTAATTCTAGATGAATAGAGAATTATAAGGAAAAGAAGAGGGAAGAGAGAAGAGAAGAAAGGGATAAGAAGAGAAAAGGCTAGAGCCAAAATTTGAAACACTAATCAAAGATGAGAGGGGAGAGGCTAGAAGTAGAATCTGAGTTCTAGGGAAAAAGAAGAGATAATCATCTCAATAATAATTTCATTCATTCATCTATATCTTTGATAAAATACATGTTTGGTATTTATAAACTAATACACTAACCACAAATAACCACTCTTTCCTAAACACATAAAACTGACATTAACTAACATTATCTTAAAATAACTAACATAGGTCACTTGTAAAACCAACATTAACTTAAAATAACTAACATAAGACACTAATAGACATAAAACATAAATTATAATACTAATAAAGGGCACTGGTTCCTATCACTTTATCTCTCTTGACTAATATCTTCCACTAATGAAGAAGCAATCTATCTCCACGTCTTTGGTTCACTCATAGAACACTAGACTCATAGCTATATGCAATGCTGCTTAATTGTCGCAATACAATGATATGGCCTTGCTTTGTGCCACATGTAGCTCCTTAAGCAACCAATACAACCACACAACTTAACTTACTGCAGAAGCCATTACTCTGTACTCTAGACTTGGCGAATAATCTTGCTAAAACACTTTTCTTCTTTAATCTCAATTAAGCGGGAAACCTCCCAGTGACATGAGTTATCCACTGTAGGATCGGCAAGTTAAGGGACACCCTACCCAATCTTCATACAGTATACTTTAAGTTCCAAAGCCCCTCCCGCTTTAGTTAGGATGCCTTGTTCGCGAGTGCATTTTAAGTTACATAGAACTCTTTCCACTGCCACTATATGTAGTTGTCTGGCTTAGAACGTGAACCGGCTCAATGTATTGACTACGTACATGATGTTAAGGTGCGTCACAATCAAGTATTGGAGTTTACTAACTAACCTTCTATATCGTCCTGCATCTTCATTAGGTTCATCATTATTTAGCAACTAACAATGTTATTCCATTACATCTAGTCATTATGGGTAGCTGAGGAATAGGCATGCTCATCCTCGTTCCTTTATCTAGTCATTATGAATTGTGTGACATGTGTATGCGAGACACCTAAATACCCTCATATGTTCATATGCTGACTTTACATCTAATAGCACTTCGTAGGGAGTCTTCCTGCTAAGTACACTTGATAGCAAACGATTAATGACATATATTGCGACCAAAATGTAGGACTTGTTCTGTCCTCATGATATGCCTATGTTTTTACTCAACAACATTTTTTTTCTTGGGGTTACACACCCGTGGTTTGAAGCATGATCCCTCATTTTTCATAAAAGGCCTGTAAATTATCATCCGTTCGAAATTCCGGTTCTTTATCAACACACCGTTTTGACTTTCTCATCAATTTGAGTTGCAACTATGTTACTGAGTTATTGCATATAGTGGCTCATGTCAGACTTTCTCTTCCCAAGTATACCCACATGCCTCTACTACAATTATCAACGATTGTTAAAAAATAGTGTGCACTTGTGAGTAAGGCAGTTTTATAACCTCCTCAAATATCACAATGAATTAAATCAATACAAAAACTAGTCATTATTGAACTAGTGCCAAATGACAAATGTGCTAGTTTAGCACGAACACATGTCCTAATATGGAATGCCACAAATCACGTGCTTCATTGCTTTGTATTGCCAATGTAGCTCACCCTTGCCATAATAGTATTAAGAAGTACAAACCTTCCTTGCACTTATTGTCTTTAATCAGACTCCTTGAGATTTGTAACATGCCAATGACTCACTCTTGATATTGTTTGCTTTTGGGCTCTTGTCATCCCTATTCCTTTAAAACACGTCAAGAGGGGGAGGTATCTAGACCCTTAGAAGACATTTTTCATTTCAAGCCAGGCTCAGGTCAATGTGAACCAATGTGGTAGCTATCGAGGATGCTAGGCCTAAAGGTAGGTGGAATGTTATATCCCATATCAGCTAGGAGGGGAACGAAAGACGCCTTATAAGGGTCTAGATACATTCCCTTCTTGACGTATTTTAAAATGTGTCTATGTACAGTACATAATGGTCATTGGTGTGCCCTAGTAGAGTTCCTTCACTTCTCCATGGCTTCTCTTTTGAACTCCGGTGTGCCGTTGATATCCTCTGTTCTTCATCTTCTTGACTGGAACTAGAGACACGGGCCAGACAGAAAGGGAGGAGGAGGTCATTGTAACGGGACATTGTTCACTGACCACTGTTCATCACATTGTAGCCACACCAATTCATTGGTTTTGGACAGCTGCGTTCTGATTGGTGTTCTTCATTCTCCTTGTTTCAATTTAATTCCCAGTATGATTTTGGATGCTGAACTTACTGTGGTTGTAATGGGATTTATTTTGAACATGTGTGGCTAATTTCTTTTGAACCTAGATAGTTATGAACTAGTTTGAGGATTTGAGCATGTATGAACTAATTAATTGTGTTTAGTGTTAATTTTTGTTTACTTATATACAATCTCCAATCCAAACAAGTTTTGACTTATGAAAAATTACTTATTCAATCGCTCATCCAAACATAAATCACGTTACAAAAATTGACTTTTCTATTAAGTCATTTTTAATAAGTCAGAATCATAATAAGTCATTTTTCCTACCACTATCCCAAACACACCCTTAATCTTGTATTAATTTTTCTACTTAGTGCTTGATCACCACTAAGTATGAAATTGGGGAATTTAGATTAGCCTTGGAAGAGGGATCTTAATTGGACCATAAGATTAAGTAATGTGGGATTAGAATTTATTCTAATTTGCCAATAGGATAGGAATATACCTATTGGACCTATATAATCATATTAGAGTGAATTTGGACATTTATTGCCTCTTGAGTAAATTAGTTAGGAATAACAATTTTAACTTGAAAGAGGAGTATAAGTGATTGGAAGATACTTATATTCATTGAAGTTCTAGATTAACAATTTAACATTAATTAAGTACTTTTAATTGGGTAAATGCATGCTCTAAAATTTAAAGAAGGGATTAGTCACTCTAGGTTGTTTTTATCAATTGAAGTCTTTCAATCATTAGATTTGTTTCTTTTGCATTTGTTTAAATTGTCTTTCAATCTCTTTCTTTGATTTGCTCAACTTAAATGAAAATAGGAATTTTAACGCCTAATTATTTATTATCTTGGATCTTTGTGGGATGAATTTGATTTGCTATTATACTATTTTATGGCCCGTAAACTTGTGGTGCTTATTAAAACTTTAGTAGCACTTAGTTCTTGGCGCTGATTAAGGGTGCTAAATAAAATTTACATGGATGTCAAGATGTCAACGTGTTTGCCTCAATGAGCATGCACCCAAACCTAACACCTCAAAGACACTTGGTCTAAATTAAAGGGTGCTAAATAAAATTTACATGGATTTTCAAAATGAAAAAGAATGTAATTATAATTATCAATTTGAGATGAGGATACATACTTTATTAAATTCACATGTACTTGTGCATATATATTAATATTAGGTTATATAACAAAAAATTAAAATAAAATATTGAACACATCAAATCACTCATAGTTTCTCATGTTCAAAACTGTGGCTGCAAAACAGTGTACAAAACTTCAGCCACAATGGTTCAAAGGTGCACCACATGATGAAGCGAACTGGTTTACCCAGTCAGTTATACAATTAAAGAGACCATTGTGTTCAAAGGCGTACATTTTATATTCTAAAGGCAAGTGGACAAAAATTTCTTGGAATTTTATTTTTTCTAATTCTAAAGGCGTGTGCAAAAAATTTCTTAATTTTTTTGTACTCTAAAGGCAAGTGCAAGAAGATTCTTAGGTTTTTTTAGTCTCAACCAATATTCTTTATACGTAAATAATTCGTGTATTAAGAGAAACAATGCCGATTGGTAATTACAAAGGTAGGCCAGGAAGTATGATTATTGCAAATAATTAAGCTAAATGACATTGTATCTTTTTCTGAATTCAATTTTCGAGTTTCATTAAAAAAAAAAAGAACTATTTTTGTACTTATCCTATGGAACCATTATAACTAAAGGTGAATGTTCTTATCTCAATTGGTTTTGGTAGCTGTCAGGACGCAATAATTAAAATTATAAAATTCACATATTGAAAATTGAATTGGACACTGAACCCGCTAAGGTACTGGGTGAAGGGTCAGTGATTCAGACCGAGATCAATTAAAAAAATATATAATTTAAATGTTCATGTATACCATTCAAAAAACTAAATGAGTTTTTTCCCCTCAATCCATAGTCCAATATAACCTTCTAAACCTAATATCCACAAAAGTATCATTAACTATATTAGGATTTTTCTCCAACCAATGCAAAATGGCAAAACTATTCCACAATCCTTTCAAAGATCCTTGCAAATCAAAAATCAAAACAAAGAGCATCCCACAATCCAATTTGCAAAACAAAAATAAAAACAAAGACTAGTAACATAGCCATTCAATTCCATAGGCACTAAAACTATTAATCAATGCCCTCAAAATTGTGTTGGACTGCATTCAAATCTATAGGATTAGGAGGTGAACACTACCAAAAAAATGGTATTTTGTAGCGGTGACATTGTAGTGGTTATAATTAACCACTACAAATATTAACATTTGTAGTGGTTAAAACCTAAACCGCTACAAATTTGTAGCGGCAAACTACGTGCCAAGTGGCGCGACAAATTAGCAACGTTTTTTTTGTAGGGGTTAAGTAAAAAAAAACCGCGACAAATATGACGCGCATTTCCCGCCAAAACTTGTAGTGGCAAAGTTGTAGCGGTTACTAAACAATAACCGCTCCAGAATTGCCACCACTTGGCGTGACCAAAATGCGTCAATAGTGTAGTGGTTATTTGTAGTGGTTTAACCAACTAAACTGCTACAAAATGTAAAAGGTCGCCTATTTGTAGCGGTTATAAAGTTATAACGGCTACAAAATTTCAAAAGTCTCAAAATTTGTAGCGGTTTTCTACCATAACCGCTATAGAACTTCAAACGTTTTTGTAATTTGTAGCGGTTATTATAGAACCGCTACAAAATTTAGCCACCCTAGCTTATTTGTAGTGGTTGGTGTAGTGGTTATTTCAAGAACCGCTATAAATGCCGCCCCTATATAAGGCCGCCGCCCCCATCACTTTTCCGTTTGCCCATTTTGTTTCCTGAAGTTTCTCTGAGTGTTTTCTTTTAGATTTGAGTGTTCAGACATCTGTGGAAGAGTTTTTGCTGCAGTATTTTTCATTATTGGTACTTGAGGTAAAGAGACAATACGTTTTTTATTTGTATTTTATTTTTATTATATTTTTGCATAATAATGTGACTAAAATGTTTTTTTTTGGATTTTTGTAGTTGATATGGCTTCAAGATAGGATAGGGGGAAGGAGCCCGGGGTCCCCAAACCGATTTTGTAAGGTGGCAATAGTAGAGCAGGGGGCAGAGGGAGGGGGCAGTGCGGAGAGAGGGGGCAGTGCAGAGGGAGGGCGACCACGGCATTTCAACCCATCCCCCCACAGGAGTCGGCCCTACCACAGGCATCGCAGACGATCCCATAGGAGACGACCGCACCAGAGGTGCCTGATTTAAGGGAGGGAGATATCAGCATCAAGGATTATGACACGAACGAGGACTTCGACATCCCGATTGGGATAAGACAGATGGAGCAGTTCCTTGATGAGGAGGAGGTGCGGGAGCAGAACAACCCACGAGGGTTATCTTCGCGGTCTGCTGGGTTTGAGGTGCAGGTCCAAGGTAAACAAATTTTTTATTTAAATTTGAAATGTTAAATTTGAATTACAATTTATCTAACATGCAGTAAATTGTGTTAGATTCCATATGTTTTGATGATAACAAAGATTGGATTAATGATATAAAGGGATTTGATAACAAACAAATGAATTTGAACAAAGTGGCAGAGCATTACTTGAAGTAAGCACTGGAGTGATGAACAAATTCTGTGATGGCTTACTCGAGTAGCTACTCGAGTAAGGAAAGCTGTTACTTGAGTAAGCACTCGAGTAATTAAGGAGAATTTCATCCAGTTAAGCACTGCCAAAATTTAGAAGAAGTTACTTGAGGGACCACTCGAGTAATTTGCAAAGTTATATTGACCATTACTCGAGTAGCCACTCGAGTAACATTATTTTCACAGGAATCACTCGAGTAACCAGGTCAACAATCTTCCAGTAGCTCTCGGCCAAGAAATGCAACACGTTACTCGAGTTACTATGTAAGAAAAAGTCATTACTCGAAAGACCACTCGAGTAATCTGCAGAGTTATTTGAAGAATTACTCGAGGGGTCACTCGAGTAATCAGAAAGTAAACTCTCGGCTAGAAATTTGATGCAATTATTCAAGGGAGTAATAGAGTAATCTGCCAATTTATTTGAAATTTACTCGAGAGCTCACTCGAGTAACATGTGAAGAAAAGGGAAGGCCACTAGAGTAACCACTCGAGTAATCAGATTACCAGAGTCAGCACCCGAGTAACTTGTGAAGAAAAGACATGGCCACTCGAGTAGCCACTCAAGTAATTAGGTATTTCAAAGGTTTGTGATATATCTCACTCCATGTCTTACCCGAGTAATATCTTATGTAAAATGTTGAATTAGTCACTGCCATAATTTTGATATGTTTACTCGAGGGATTACTCAAGTAACAAGCTTGATCACTCGAGTAGCCACTCGAGTAAGGCAGTTCAAAAATTATGTTTTTGATCGAATGTTTATTAAATTGTTTTCTATATGATTAACTCTTCATTGCACTAGTATCCTTAGTACATTTGCAGAGAAACAATGAAGAGATCATGCAAGAAGAGAAATGTCAAATGAAAGTCGGAGATCTCACCTACCGCTACCTACCGCAAATGGATAGTTTTCAAGTTCGAAGAATAGTCAACCGTTGCTGCGTGACTCTAACGGACATGTTTGAATTGCTTCTAACGGACACTACAAATCATCTATATATATGGAGCATTCAAAGAGAAGAAAACACACAAGAACTGAGAACACACGAACATACACTGATCAACACACTCTTAGTGTATTGTTTTCTTATACTCATTCATTGTACTTCAGTGATTATATATTTGCTCTGTGAGAGAGTTTTTCATTACAAACTCAATATTTGTTATTGAGACAACTTAAGGTTGTGGAACTTTAAAGTTGAGGATTTGATTACAACGTGTAAGGGGGAGCGAGTGTCCAAGTGAAGGAACTTGCTGTGTACTGAGGTGCTAAGAACCCACTGAATCTTGGAGAATATAGTGAAATTCTCAGAGACGTTCTGAGGACTGGACATAGGTCAAAGTGGTTGCGGCCGAACCAGTATAACTCCTGGTGTACACTTCGGTGATGTTTCTCTTTGCTCTGAACTGCTTTAAATATTCAGTTAATTTTCTTATACGTAACGAAATTTTTGGTATAACCCAATTCAGCCCCCTCTTGGGTGAAACGCTTGCACTAACAAATTGTGCAGATGATCAGGGGAACGTGTCCACGAGGAGGCTGGACATGGTCGGTTTGAACAGCATGGACCAGACACTATGAGTTGTAGTGTCGTGGAATGAGGGCACGGACTGGCCCATCGACAATGGGGGTCACTTGTTCAAATGCTTCCTGAACGAGTTGGGCTCGGATTGGATGTGGTTCCCCCTTCACTTCGGGACATCGAGGCACGTTCTGAAGGGGCCGAAGGACTTGGCTTGGGAGGAGGTGATACAGGTAATTAATTGTATTTAATTAATATTTTTTAATAGGATTTTTGTAATTATTGATATTTAAATAAATTTTTTTGCAGCTGTGGTTTGCCGTCCGGGCCAACCGGAAGAGGTATGCTCTGGTCAAGATGGGTGACGGCTGGAGGAACCGTCTCTTCTACAGTGTGGATAAGGATGGGATGATGCCTTTGGAGCAGCTGATCGAGAGTGTCTCGCCGAACGACTGGGCGAGTTTCATCCATTTCAGGAGGACTATGGGGAGTTGTACGTTAAATTTAATTAATTGTAATTTGAAATTTATTAGTTTTAAATGTTTTATATTTTTTAAATACATTTAATATTATTTTTTTCCCAGGTGCTTTATCAGAGGAACACTAGGTGCCGTGGGCAGCAGACGATCCACCACACAGCAGGATCGAAGACCTTTGCTGTCACTTATAGCGAGTTGGCAACTTTTCATAATATCACTGACTTTTAATTGGTTATTTCATAATACTAATTGAATTTTGTAATTGTTTTAGGAGAGGAAGGCACAGCAAGAGAACCGTCAGACAGACTATGGGGAGTTGTACGTTAGACGGACTATGGGGAGTTGTAAGTAATTTCATTATTATAATTTTTATAAAACCAACTTAATAATTAAAAAATATAATAAGTAATTGTTTTATAAAATGGCAGGAGCGCATGCATCAGTCACAGGTTGAGCTATAAGAGACCCAAGCCGAGGAGTCATAGGGGTCAGTGGACCCAATAGCTCCTTTGAAGGTGGGTCTGGGTCAAGCTGAGTACCCCGGACGCGTGCGGGGGATGCGGATAGGCGCCAAACCTAGCATGGTGTACGGTAGGAGCTCCGCCTCTGAGGCTGGCAACTCTAGAGGGGTCAGATGTCCGAGGGACGAGTCTGTTGAGCAGCTGCGGTCAGATTTGGAGCAGACACAGGCTGTAGTGACTTATCAGTAGCAGTAGGCTTATTTGATCTACGCTCAGCAGACGCAGTGGCGTGATATCACGAACAACATGCTCGAGCGGTTATGGAGTCGCCTGTTCCCGAACGAGCAGTATCCACAGGTTACCCCTGTCCCTTGGTACGTCTTCCAAACTCCTTCTCCTCCTCCTGCTGATGATGATGGTGCCGTTAATTCTACCCAGCGCCCTGATCCAGCAGCACCTGAGGGAGCCCCACCTGAGGGAGTACCAGATGATCAGCCCCCAGCTACTTAGTTTAGGACATATTTATTTTTTCTTGTTGAAACATTTGTAAATAAATATATATAGTTTTTTATTTTAGAACTTAGATTCTTATTGCATTTACCATAGTTATATTTATATTCTTAGACTGCGTTGTTGAATTTGCGAATTAATTGTAACAGTATTATTTATATTTCTAAAACTTAAAATAAAATAAAATATATATATTTGTAGCGGTTATATTATAAAACCACTACAAATATAATTTTTAGCGGTTAATATGAAAAACCGCTACAAATATATATTAGTAGCGGTTAATTCAAGAACCGCTACAAATGTAATTTTATTATATTTGTAGTGGTTTTATAATATTTAACGCTACAAATATATATTCAACATTGCTCTAGCCATTTCAGTGAGCACTCTATTCTTTCATTCCACGACTCTATTTTGTTGAGGTTTCCTTGGAGCAGACAAATTGTGATATATAACATTAGTATCACAATATTCTTCAAAGGCTTGATTTTCAAATTCTCTACCATGATTTCTCCTAATACTTGCAATGGACATACCTTTATCATTTTTCACTTTCTTGGCAAAAACAATGAATTCTGCAAAGGTTTCATCCTTTGATGACAGAAAAATAGTCCATATAAATCTAGAGAAATCATCAACAATGACTAATGAATATAAGTTACGACCAAGGCTTTTAACTCTTGCTAGACCAACTAAATTCATATGTAGCAATTGAAGTGGTCGATTTATTGTAATGTCATTTTTTGATTTGAAAGATGATTTAGTTTGTTTACCCTTTTGAAATGCGTCACAAATCAAATCATTTTTAAAACTTATTTCGGGTAATCCAAGAACTAAATCCTTTTTAAGTAGTTTGCCTAGTTAGTGCATATTGACATGAGCTAGTCTCTTATGCCATAACCAACTTTCATCGGCATTACTCGGAAAAAAATTTTCAGAATTACTTTTATTGATATCAAGTGTATAGCAGCTACCTTTCCTTTTTGCTCTAAGATTTGCCTTGATATTTTTCTTATCAAGTTATAAGTTTTTCTTGTTGACAATTTGACATTCCTCTGAATCAAATATTACCCGGTTGTCTTTATCTGCACTTTGACTTACGCTCAGCAAATTATGACACAAGCCTTCAACGTAATATACATCTTTGACTTGTATTCCTTCGTCATTTTTTATTTCACAAATTCTTGCTATCTTTCCGGATTGATTTCCTCCAAATTTTACCTTTGCACCTTCCTTAGGTTGCAATGTGGTAAAACTTTCAAAATCATCGGTCATATGTCTAGAGCATCCACTGTCTATATACCATTTGTTGTTTTTGGATGCTTTAAGATATATCTGTAATCAAATTCGATTAAGTCTTAGGTACCCACATCTTTTTAGGTCCTTTTGGCTTAGTACAGATGATTTTCTGAACATATGAACCTTTAGGTACCCATTTGTAGGTTCCTATCTTTCCTTTCTTTTTATGAATGCATGATGATGTATAATGACATTTTCTATTACAATAATTACAATATGCAAAAGGATTTGATGTATGCATAGAATGCTGAAAATAATTCAAATATGACTTACCTCCTGCTTTCTTTCTTCCTTTCCTTCTATATGATTTTGGATCATATCCAAGACCAGATTGATCATTTACAAAACGTTGAGCTTTTAAAATCACATTTAGCATCTCACTTCCTTTAGTGAATTTTTCAAGAGTTTTCGTGAGATCAACATTTCCCTTTTTCAAACAAGAACAATTTTCTCAATCTTTCTCTAAATTCTCTTTTAGTTCTATTTCAAGAACTTTGTATTTCTTTTTAAAAATAACTAGTTCTTTAACTACTTTGATGAATTCAGAATGTAAAGCATTATATTCGAAAAGTAATTCAACATAGATAGGATTACAATCAGTTACCTCTTCTTCTGTCTCTTCTTGAGCAACTAGACAGATATTGGCTACTTCCTCAGCATCGCTTTCTTCATCAGAAGAGCTATCTCCCCATATGGCAGATATAAAGGCTTTCTTCTTGTTGTAGAATTTGCCTTTTCTCTTTTCTTTATTCTTCTGAATCAGTTCTCGACATTCTGATTTGAAATGTCCTGGCTTTCCACATTCATAGCAGATGGTGTGTTCTTTATTGCTTGTTCCTCTTTTCTGAAAGTTTTTGAATCCTTGGCCTTTCTTGTAAAACTTTCTAAATCGTTTCATGATTAGGCCTATTTCATCATCGTCAAGCTCTTTATCTTCATCTTGTTCTTCTTCTTTTGCTTTCAGTGCTATACTTCTTTTCTTCCTGTCACTAATATCATCTAGTTCTCGTTTGAACTTTAATTTAATTTCATATTCAGAAAGGCTTCCGAATAGAGAAGCAACTGATCACATTGATTCCCTTTTGCTTCCTTAATTGCAGTGACTTTTGCCTCCCAGTCTTTAGCAAGAATATTCATAATCTTTTGTACTTGGGTATGTTGATCATAGACTTTTCTAAGTACTGCAAGTTGATTAACAAGGTGAGTATATCTAAGTTCAAATTCAGCTATCGACTTACCTTATTTCATTCAAAGTAAATCAAATTCAGTAACCAGAGTATTGATTCGGTTTTCTTTTATTCCCAAACTTCCTTCGTGAGCTATTTCCAAGGCTTCCCATATTTCTTTAGCTGTTGGAAGTGTTCAAATTCTAAAGTATTCATTTTGACTCAAGGCACTTTGAATCATCATAATTTCCTTGTTGAGTCTGATGAGTTTCTTGTCATTCTCACCATATTCTGCTGGTGTCTGGGAACTCTCTATGAATTTACAATCTTTTCAGGTTTGTAGTTTTCACTCAATCACATCCCATAGCCTAGATTCAGTAGCCATTATGAAGACTCTGAACTTTGCTTTCCAAAATGAGAGGTGTTCGCCATTGAAACTCGGAGGTCTTGTGATAAAAGCTCCGTCGGGAAGAATGCCTTCACCCATTCTTGCCATTGGATCCTTCTTAGGCTGTTAAACCTTAACAAGAAGACCTACGCTCTGATACCATATGTTAGTGCAAGCGTTTCACCCAAAAGCCGGGGTGAATTGGGTGATACCAGAAATTTCGTTGCATATAAGAAAATTGACAGAATTTTTAAAGCAGTTGAGAGCAAAGAGAAATATCACCGAAGTGTACACCGGGAGTTATACTGGTTCGGCTACAACCACTTTGACCTACGTCCAGTCCTCAGAGCGTCTTTGAGAGTTTCACTATATTCTCTAAGATTTAGTGGGTTTTTGGCACCTCAGTACACAGCAAGTTCCTTCACCTAGACACTCGCTCCCCCTTACACGTTGTAATCAAATCCCCAACTCAAGGTTCCACAACCTTAAGTTATCTCAATAACAAATATTGAGTTTGTAATGAAAAACTCTCTCACAGAGCAAATATATAATAACTGAAGTACAATGAATGAGTATAAGAAAACAAAGCACTAAGAGTGTGTTGATCAGTGTATGTTCGTGCGTTCTCAGTTGTTGTTTTCTGCTCTTTGAATGCTCCATATATATAGATGATTTGTAGTGTCTGTTGGAAGCATTTCAAACATGTCCGTTAGAGTCGCGCAGTAACGGTTGTCCATTCTTCAAATTTGAAAACTATCCGTTTGCGGTGGTAGTGGTAGGTGAGATCTCAGGCACTTTATTTGACTCTTCTCTTATTCTATGATTTCTTCATTGTTATTCTGTAAACACACTTAGCATGCTAATACAATGAATGGTTAATCATATAGAAAGTAATTCAATAAACATTCGATTAAAATCAAGCTTTTTAGACAGCCTTACTCGAGTGGCTACTCGAGTGATCATGCTCTTTACTCGAGTAGTCCCTCGAGAAAGCTTATAAAAAATATGGCAGTGAGTAATTCAACATTTTTCATAAGATATTACTTGGGTAAGACATGGAGTAAGATACATCACAAACCGTGGAAATACTTGATTACTCGAGTGACTACTCGAGTGGCCATGTCTTTTCTTCACAAGTTACTCGAGTGAGCCCTCGAGTAATTTTCAAATAAGTTTGCAGATTACTCGATTACTTACTCGAGTAATTGCATCGAATTCTTAGCCGAGAGTTTGCTAACCTGATTACTCGAGTGACCCCTCGAGTAAAGCTTCAAATAACTCTGTAGATTACTAGAGTACTCCCTCAAGTAATGCCTTTTTCTCACCTGCTTACTCGAGTAAATTGTTGCATTTCTTGGCCAAGAACTACTGGAAGATTTTTTACCTGGTTACTCGAGTGGCTACTTGAGTAAGGCCTTTTCTCATGTGTTACTCGAGTGGTTACTCGAGTAAAGTCCCATATAACTTTGCAAATTACTCGAGTGACCCCTCGAGTAATGTCTTCCAAATTTTGGCAGTGCCTCTGAAAACATTTTCTTTCAACTTTACTCGAGTGCCCACTCGAGTAATAGTTTTCCTTACTCGAGTGGTCACTCGAGGAAACATAGGTAAAAACTGCTAGTGACTTTTCCTTTGCTCTTTCTCTTAGATCTTCTTCATTATTTAGTGCTTACTTCAAGTAATGCTTTGTGCCATTTATTACTTTGTTCAAATTCATTTGTTTGCTATCAAATCCTTTTATATTATTGATCTAATCTTTGTTATCATCAAAACATATGGGATCTAACACAATTATCCCCACCAGCATCCACCTCTAGCGTTCATTGCCTCCCCATCCAGCATCTACTTCCCTTCAATCTTGTGTTCATCTTCCTGCTTTTCTCCTCTTCTTTTTCTAACGATGCGAACCTCTCTATCCTCTTTTACTGAAATCGACCTCAAATCCGACGCTAATAAAGGAGGGTGATGGTGAAGGTGATTGAGGACGATGGTTCAATTGTAGATTTGCGGTGTAGGATGGCGAACCTCTGGTCTTCTCCTTCTCCCTATTTAGATCTGCAACGGAGGATCGCCCTTTGACATTAGATCTTCTTTGCATTCTCCGTTCTTGCTTTGTTTGCTCCTTCTTGCCTTGTTCTAATGGTTCTTGCTTATGGTTCTTGTGATTCTATTTATAATCTATTAGTTGCTTCGGGACCTTTGAAGCAATTCTTTTCTCAATGTCCAACAGTGGCTATAGCTTTTCTAGGAAGGGGGAGTTTTTTCCCAACATGGGCATTTTGGTATTTTCACATTGTAAAAATATATTTTAATTAAGAATTATAATCCACTTCTACTATCCTACCAAACACATTTTAAAATTTAGTTCCACCTCCATTCTCACCTCCAATTCTATTTCTACTTCCATAAAAACTCTTCCATGATACCAAACGGGGCATAATAGTTTTTCTAAGATTACTTTCATCTATTGATATTTTTTATTACTAATTATTTCATTTATTATTTTAATTGACACCAGGGTTTTGTGTTAAATGAAATGACTGTCCACCTTTCTCTTAGCCAATAATTAATGGACATGGCCCTACCTAGCTAAGGAAAATACTTATGTTAAGTTATTGGGTTAGCAATTGACAGTAATAGTATAGCAATTGACAACTTATGCCTATAATAGTATAGCAATTGACAACTTATTTTAGTTGGAAACCATTGATCTGCAATTTTGAAGTTCAAATAGTATTTTCTTGCATTTTCCTTAAAATTTATACCATTATAAGTTTTATATTTTAATCATAAAAAATAATTTTTATATTTTATATTTTAAAAAGGGATAATTAATTCCCAAGTTCTTATAGTTTCAACCAATTTTTGATTAGGTCCTTGTATTTTTTTTTTCTTTTTGTCAAATCCTTATACTTTCATCTGTTTTTAATCAAATCCTTATAATTTTTTTCCTTTTAATATGCTCCTTATATTTGCACATAATTTTTAATTAGCTCCCTATAATTTTTTTATTCTTCATTACTTTATCCTATAAATTTTAATAATATTCTTCTTTTCTTTAGAGTCTAATAATATTCTTTTATAAATAAAATATAATAATATTATTAAGTATAATATTTTTTAATATTATAGTATACTAATAATATTCTATAAATAATAAGTTATTGTAATATTTTTGTTTTAATTTTCTTTCACAATTTTTTAATTAAAATATAGGACTAAAATTAGGTCAAGTAGGTCCATGTAGCCAATGAACCTCTGCCACATGTTTTAATTGTCCATAGCAATTAACCCTAGTTAAACTCCGTTGGCCCGTGGAAATACGTGCAGAAAGTGAAACCCGCGACGGCGAGGATTGAAAATTTCATTCCGAAAACGTAGTCACAAAGGATGCAAACCAATGAGGCCATTCCCATGAATACCTGCACTTGAGGCTGCCGATTCTAATGCTTCCACTTTCCATCAGTTATTAAATAACGAAGGAAAATTAAAGATAATTTCAAAACAAAATTCTAACCATCCGATTGAGTTGGACTCATGACGCCATCACTTGCAATATTAGATCGTTGAGGACGCCCTCACTTGCTCCATCCATCCATCCATCCATCCATCAACATCGGTATTAGAAAAGGCGGCAGCTCTTGCCGCAGCAAAGGAGGCTGGCGGCTTTGAGGAGGGAGTGCCAACAAGCCTTGCCATGAGCTCAGATTTAAGCGACCCTTGCCTCACTTGCTTTGTCTTCCTTGATGGTCCCAGACTCCCAGCACCCCTTTTTGCAGTTCCTCTATTTTTTCAGGAATCTCAGAGGGCTAACGGAGTTTAACGGGGTTAATTGCTGAGGTGGACAATTAAAATATGTGACAGAGGTTGATTGGTTACCAGCATCAACTTGACCCAAGTTTAGTGTTTTTTCTTTAAAATTATAATATTTATTTATTTGTATAATTATAAAATTTAATAATAGAATTTTCTAAAAACAGAATATAATTATAATTAAGCATTCTAATTATAGTAATTATTTATATAAAAATTTATTAAATTAAACATTTTTATAATTATTAATTTTTTGACTTGATTTTATTATTATTATTAATTTAAATTTAAATTATTTTATATTTAATTATAAATTAAATTTATAAATAAAAAACTACAGGGACATAATTAAAGATTTGAGAAACTATGAGAATTTGATAAACAAATTACAAGGACCTGATTAAAAACAAATAAAAATAGAAGGACCCAATAAAAAGAAAAAAATTATAGGAACCCAAATAAAAATTGGTTGAAATTATAAAGACTTGCAAATTAAGTTTTCTTTTTAAAAATTTATAATTAGTTAAGGGTTAAAGGTCATTTTTGCCTCGGAAGTATTCACTTAGGGCCAATTTTGCCCCGGAAGTTCTTTAAATCGCAATTTTGATCAAGAAGTGACAAATTTGAAGCAATTTTACCTTCGGAGTTTGTTGACCATTAGTCAGGACAAATTTGCTCCTAAGTTAAAATTTCCAGGGCATTTTGTCAACCATGTTACTTTTTGTTAAGGTGCAAATTTGTCCTAGAAGTTTTAACTTATGAGCAAATTTGCCCCAACTAACGGTCAACAAACATCAAGGGCAAAATTGCTTCAAATTTGACACTTTCGAGGTAAAATTGCTCCAAATTTGACACTTCCTGTGCAAAATTGCACTTCAAAAAACTTTCAGAGCAAATTTGACCCCAAGTGAATACTTTCGGGGCAAAAATAACCTTTAACCCTTTATTTAAAGCTAATAAATCACATGTTTAAAATTTTGTTACGTTGCAAGGATTTGGTTATGTATGATATTTATTTCTTTTATACCTCTATATATATCTTCTTGGAATACCTCTTTTTTTTAAATATAATTTGGGTTTAAACTAATTTTTGGAAACTGAAGTTTGAATTAACAAGGGCAAAATTGACTTTTATGTGAATTAACTTATGCAAATTTATAGTTGGGCTAAAAGTTCATTGGTGTAATGTAATTTATATTTGAATAGATTTTTATTAAAAAAATAATACATTTTAGAACTAATGTCTGTACGATGAAAAGAAAAAAAATCAACGTGCACCACAAATCAATCACTGTAGCATGCAATTCATTTTGCATGTGCTTAAGAGTTAGATTGCAATATAGGATGTAGGTGAAAGATCCCTTGTTCACTATGGTTTGAGCCCCAAGAAGGAAAAATCATACCACGATGCCATTAAAACTTAAGCGGTATCATGAAAGCTTAGTTTGATGACAGCTACTTTAGTTGAAGCTCTATGACCACACACAATTCGGTCAAACGAGTGAAAACTACGAAAGCAACCAAGTCAAGATGAACTAAAGTTTAGTCAAAAAGGAATATTTGCTCTTAGATACATGAGATGTGCTAGTGTCTATGGTCGACCCCTTACTAGTTCTCTGTGTAGCTTGTAAGTGCGGATACTATGCACATAAAAGCCAATATGAGTTAATCAACATATTGACTTAAGAGGAATTAGATATGCCATAAGTAATGTGTATTGGAGAATCTGGGGCATATGAGGGAATGAACAGATGGCTCATAGATATATAAAGGTTGTCCTTAGATACTGATCAGATATGAGGGATTCTTAATATCACAAGCACCAAATTTTGAAGACATTTTGCCAACGCGATCATGGTAAACACCAAGTATAAAACAGGAAAGGGTAACAGATGCACCATGGGAGGCTTATCAAGTGTGGGTGGGAGATGTTGGACTTTTGGTTTAGATCCTCCCTTGATGGACCGAACTATTTGATTTAGAAACAAGTAGCCTTATCAAATAAGAAACAAATCAAGATTAATTATGAATTTGTTAATTGAGAAACAAGTAATTGTATATTAGGAAATTAATCAAGAATTAATTTCTTGATTATTACTTGGAAGGCAAGTTGGAGTGCACATAACTTCTTAATTAGTAATCTCCTTAAGCCTCTATAAATAAGATGTGCCTCCTTCAGTTGAGACTCACTCCTGCCATTGAACTATCTGGCAATCTCTCTTCTCTCATACAATCTTTCTTATTGTGGTGATCTGCTATAGGAATCTTATTTAGGCTTTAGTAGTTTAATAATTGTGTGAGCATTATTATGTTTGAGTTATGAAGCATTGGACTTGAGGTGACATAAGATCTTGACAAGTGTCACAATGTGAACCATTGGATCATGGTCAAAGATTCAACTCATTTTCCTTTCTCCTCTCCTCATCAGGTCGGCCAAGAGAGCCTTTGAACCCCAAAATCTGATCTCTCCTTCTTCATTTCATCTCTCTTTTTCATTCTCCATGGACGTCCAAAGCTTAGGAGGAAAGATAAAGCTTGAGGTGAGATTTTAGCTTGCTTGGTGACCTCTTTAGCTCAAACACTCTTTTATAATGTTGTTCATATTGATGAGAGCTTCATCTCTATGGTTTTAGATTTGTGAAGAAGGTGTTTGAGAGCTTCAAGAATTTGGAAAGTTGTGGAATCAAGAAATAAGCTTAAGGAAGAGGGAGAGGTGAGTAATAGCTCTCTATTGACCTAAGTATTGTAGTCATTGGTTGAGTTTTGTAAATTGTGGAATTTGCCCTGATTTTGGTATAATTGTGAAATGATTGAATTGGTTTGTGTATTGTGATAAAAATAGTGTCATATTGTGTTTTGGTGCCACTAGAATTGGTTTGGAATGTGAAATGGAAAGAGTTGAGATGTTGAGGTTTATGTTGTGAAATTGTGTTGACATGTTAGGGCCATTGTGAAACATGTCAATGTGATCTGAATTTGGTTGATTTGGTATTACCAATGGATTCTTTGTGAAAATTGGTGTGAGAATGGTGTTTGTTGTGAAATTGGAACCATTGGGAACAAATGTGCAAAAACTGAAATTCTGTTCAGTGTGAATTCTATTCTGGGAAGTCTGTTTGTATTGATGTTTTGAATGACCAAATGGCATCTACAAATTATGAAACTTTCCAGCCTTGAAGTTAACATTCTAAGCTTCAAAATGGACATATAATTCATGTCATTTCGTTTTGTGAACTGGGAGTTATGAGTTTCCAAAATTTGGGATTAAAACTGGAATCTGTTTTGGAGTATGGTTGAGTTTTGTGTGATTCTATAATTTTGTGGTGATTTCTGGTAATGGTCCATATTTTTTTAGTAAATAGGACTTAAATAGCTTTTATTTGGCCTTAGAATCACCTTATTTCTATTTTTCTAGAATTAGTTATGATTTTTGGAAGTTCAGTTAAGAAACAGGATTTTCTTGGCGGCGGCCCAAATGTTTCTGACCTGTTTTTGGCCGTGGCTAGTGGATTTGTGGGCCGCGGCCAACCCCCAAAAATCAGTCTTTCCTATTTCTTTAGGCATATGTTTGCGCTTTGAGTAGCTACCTAAAGATCATGAATGATAACCAACTTTAAGTGTTATGGAAGTAAAGATTTGGAATAGAGGATAATCCTGTGTCCTTACTTTGGTTATAGGGTCTGATGTAGATCTAATCGTGCTAGCTGATGCTGGAGCACATGTAGAAAGAACAAGGGTAGGGAACATACCTCTCCTGCATGTATTTGATATTTGTTTTGGTGTATTGATGCATGTTGTTGCTTTGCTTGATTATGTGAAACATATATGAATGATTGAAGTTCTGTTTCAATTTATGCTATGTCCATAAGTATGTTGTTTGAAACGTTGAGCTTGCAGATTTATCATTGTGGGAGCATGAGTTATGTGATGCAAGCATGTCTTGCATTAAACATTTATCTTGCATGATATTGGTACTGTTTTCCTATTGAGATTCTCTCAAATCTCACACTCCTCTACCAACAATTTAGACTGGGTAAGTGGCTCGAGGAGGGAGCAAGCAACCAAGGGCGACGAGGCCTCCCTATGGATATTTGATTTGGTAGTTGGTTATAAATGTTGGTTGGGATTATTGTATATATTTCGGATATGTATTTGGGAGTGTATTTGAAAGGATATCGTGTAATCTTTTGTTTGGGAAATTGTAATGAGCTAATGTGCCTTATATATATACCTTTTAGTGAAGATATTAAACCCGGGGTTGCCAGAAATTATGTTGTGCACTCTGATATTTATATGAATGAAATCTAGCTTCTCAAAGTAATTGTATTCGAAATATGAATGTGAGACTAGGTGTTTTAAATTTTGAAAGGTATTTGTGAAAGCCCTATCTTAAGGATGGGGAATTTAAATGAGTTTTGATTATGTGACAGTTTCTAATTCAATTTAATTGCATATTTCGGATATAATTATGGATGGGGTTACAACTTGTCCCCCTAGGCTTGTTTCAAATCAGTTTTTCCATTCCAAGATAGAAGCTAAGAAAGTGTCTAGAATGGTCAAAAAGTTGAATTCCTTAGGTCATTTTAGGTTTGTTGACTTTCAAAAACTTAATTTCACATTCATAAGCTCCTCTCTTTCTTGCCTAGAATATTGATGCCTAAATATGAAAAATGAATACTTATGAGTGGACAACTCATTTACTTAAATTTTAATAAATTTACTTAATTTTCTTAATGATATTAACAATATACCCATTTGATGCCTTCGGTTAATTTCTCATAAGAAACTCATGAAAACACTTCCAACTTTTCATCAGTAAGTTCCCACATATACTCAAAACATTATGTCCAAATTTGGTGCTAACCGAATCTATGAGCTTAGAAGCTCATCCCTTAAAGCGACATCGTTTTGCCCTAAAATGATGTGTTTTTAGGAGATGAACTTCTAAGCTTATTGATGATTTGAGCCTATAAAAATGGGGAGTATCATTAGGCTATACAGTTATTGGCAACCTTATCGTTTACTCCTACTACTATTACTACAAAAAAATGACAATTCGTAGTGGAGCATTTGTAGTGGTACAAAAAAACCACTACAAATGTGAGTTAGGGAATGGATTTTGTAGCATTTTAAGTTGAAAAGCCGCTACAAAATTTGGCGTCAAATTTACCGTGGTTCATTCGTAGCGGTTGGTATATAGTAACCACTACAAATTTGGGGCCAGCTTGGTGCCAAATTGTGTGAAGCTGGTGCGACAATTATGGCAATTATTTTATAGCAGTTATAATCAAAGTAACCACTACAGAATGCAAAGAGCCGCATATTTATAGCGGTTAACCTTAACCGCTACAAAGTAGGATCTAAATTTATAGCGGTTATAGGTTATAACCGCTACAGAATGCAGAGGGTCTACAAGTTTGTAGCTATTATATGTAACCGCTACAAATGTTCACGTTAGCTGAGGTAAGGTTTGTGGATTTGTAAAATCGCTACAAATCCAGGCGGTATAAAAGCCCCGCGCCTCCTCTAAGTCCTCATTTTTCCATTTTGATTTCTCACATACCCTTTGAGATTTTCATTTAGATCTGAGGTTCTGCTGAAGCTTTTGACAGAGTTTGTTACATGAGATCAGTAAAGTTAACTGCTTTATTTCTTTTTTTTTCTATTATGTTATAATTTTGATATAAATTGTTCTAATTTTTTTTATAGGTATATATATTATGACTTCTGAGCCTGACAAGAGGAAAGGGAAGGAGGTTGAACTCCACCCTAGACCTATTTTGAGGGGGAGCATTAGTAGAGGGGGTTGTAGGAGAGGAAACAGTAGAGGGTAGGGCGAGGGTAGCAACTCCCCATTCCGTCGCAAGGGTCGACCGAACTGTAGCAACCACAGGAGATGGCCCAACTACAGCCATCCCTCCAGGAGACTTGCCTACAAGAGGTGACCACTCCAGACGACATGTTTAACCCAAGGGGGAGATTAGTTTAAGCGATCTGGATGAGAATAAGGAATTTGACATCCCGATTCCTATTATTGAGATAAAGAAGTTACTGGATGAGGAGGATACAAGGGACTAGAACAACCCACGGCGGTCATCTGCTTAGTCGATGGAGTTTGAGGTGCAGCTTCAAGGTAAATTTAATTATTATTTTAATAAATTTAATAAAGAAATTCCATAAGTTAAATGTTTTTTTAATATGTGGTAAATTGTGCAAATGAGCAGGGAAACATTTCGATGAGGAGGCTGGATGTAGCCGGTCTCAATAGTATGGACCGAAGCCTATGCATGGTAGTTCCGTGGAATGAGGTCACGGACTAGCCGATCGAGAATGGTGATCACCTGTTCAACTGCTTCCTAAACGAGCTAGGTTCGAATTGGATGCGGTTCCCCATCCATTTTAGGATGTGGAAGAACGTTCCCAAGAGGTTGAAGAATCTGGCGTGGGATGAGGCCGTAATGGTAATTAATAGTATTTAATTATATTATATATTTTTGTAATTAATTGTATTTAATTAATATTCTTTAATTGTATCATTTATGAGTCAATGTATTTAATTATTTTTTATTCAATTGTGTTACAACTTAAAGTTTGCCGTCCTGGACAACTAGAAGAGGTATACACTGATGAAGATGGGAGACGGCTAGAGGAACAGGAGGAATCACTATAACCCCTTGCCTTAATTAGCGTAATTATAATTCGATATCATATAATTAAATTGGTTTAGAGACCGTCGGATGATTTATAACTCATTTAAGACTCCCTCCATGTAGTAAGGACTTTACAAAATTTTCAAAACTTCTTTCCTATTCTGGTCTTAAGTTCAGTTATCGAATATAATTACCTGTGCAGTTAATTTACATTCATACATATCAGAATATCTAACAAAATTCCCGGCAACCCCCAAGGTATCACTCATTCACTAAAAGGTTTATAATTCCCATAGCAGGGATTACACAACTATATTCAACTACTAAATACAACCCAAAAATAATTTACAAGGTCCCTGTCCAGTATGATTAACCAATATATCCAAAAGTAAATGTCCCTACAGGGTTCTAACCGCTCGGGTCGTGCGCTTTTCATTAGAGCCACTCGCCCTGTCTGACAGGTTAGTCAAAGGAAGGAATGAGATTCAAGAGAATCCTAGTAGTAACAAAACATTTATACCACACATAAGCACACAGCATGTAAGCAAATCATCATACAGCAGCAGCAGCACAAATCACAACTCCACCCTCATCCCCTTTTACCACCAGGAAGGCACACCGTCCTAACCTGAACCGTTATTAGCTACTCAGGGACTATTGGCGTGGCAGTGCATACACATAGCCTTATAGCTCATATAGCTATCCGGCTTTCACAATTGGCCCGACGGCCTTCACAAATAGCCTTTCGACTTTTCACATAATCACATATATCACACCCTATCCTCATCCCCTTTTACCATTGGGAAGGCACACCTTCCTAACCCGAACCGTTATTAGCTACTCAAAGACTGTTGGTATGGTGTTGCTTACAGATATCCACAAATGTCGCAGCATACGAATTCATCACAAATCAATGATATAACACACATACAATGCGTCATATATGGTATAAAAGAAAAGTCACTACCTTGTTCCTTTCTGACGTTCGTTGGCACAATGGGCTCACAGGGATGGCAGATGTCAAATGCTATAAACCAAAATAGGGACAATAGATCAATCTCTTTTCCAAGTTTCCTAATTTTGTACTACTTTATGTTGGTTATCATTTATACTCTTTAGATGGCTATTTTAGGCCAAAACATATCCCCAAAGGGTTGAAAGAAACTACCTTGAAGATACCTTTTACGGATACAAAACACCAATTTTGGGTTGCCTCACTCGAGTGTTGCCCTCACTTGTGCTTGAGTCCCAGTGAGTGCGACACATAAAGTGTTTGCCCGAGAGCAAACCTCAAAATATTACTCACACTCACTCGAGCACAGGAAGCTGCACCCGAGCAATGACCTCAAGTGCACTCGAGTACCAAGAAGTGAGGCCCAATAGGTGACTACCCGAGAGCAACCATAAACTCCCAGGTCTTAAATTTACTTCCTCACTTGAGCATACCCATACTCACTCGGGTGGGATCATATCTCACTCGCAAGTCAGGAAGTATGCTCACGGTTCCTGCCTGAACACTTAACCAAAATACCCAGAATTTCATACTGCACTCGAGTGAGACCCCTCCTCACTCGAGTGATGCTTATCAGAAGCCAAATTGCAGCAACTGATATGGTTTTCCAAAGTGACCTAAATTGATCCCAATAAGTTCTACACTTGCACTAAAGCTCATTCTCACCTAAAATTTCATAAGGAACCTATTGGTAACCTCAAAAGATCCAAAATCACATCCCAATAACCATTTCACTCTTAAGTCTCTACTTTGCTTCCAAATACCCAATTCAATACTTTCATTTCTAATTCCCACAAATCAATTCCAATAACTCAAGGGCACAATAGGCTACCAATACAACAGTAACATTCTATCTAACTCCTACATTTCACTTAACATCATATTTAGGGTAAAATTCTAGAATTCTCATTACTTAACCAAAATCAAAATAAATATATCACAATGCATTAACCTCTTACCTCTTCAATTTTGCTGAAGTCAAAACCTTGATTCTTTAACTTCCAAATTTTCTCAAGCTTCCAACCACCACAAATCAAAATTCAGAAACTATAGAAGTCAAGCTCTAAACCTCTTGAATTCTATTAGTGAAGATGAAGTGAGCATTTAAATTCAAATACTCACCTAAATCTCAAGCCGTTCCTTTCTCTTTCTTCCTTGATGCAAAACGAAAATGGAACTAAGATGAGAGAGATGAAGTAATGAAGATGAAACAGTTTTTCCTTGCCCCTATACACACACACAGCCGACTTGAGAGAAGGAGGAGAGAGGGAAAAACTTTTGACATTTTGACTAATCCTAGGGCCACCATAATGACACTTGGCAAGATCTCATTCTCCCTACCATAAGCTCATATAAACTCATCCACACAAGATTCTACCTCTTGATCAACACATCCTAGCTATTGATCTCGATTACCAATGAGTCTCCTCTTCGGTAACTGACCAATCGGTAAGTGAATTTCCCATTTCACCCCTGATTAACATAATTTCCCCCAAATCATCATCAAACTTACATATAAGCTTAAGCTTTGTTTACAATGCATTTACATTAATTACGTCACTTTTAAGGTCATTAGCCCTTCATTACAATTCAGGATATTACAATCACCTCTTCTATAGTATGAATAATGATGGGATGATATCTCTGTAGTAGCTCATCGAGAACGTCTCGAACGACATTCCACCGAACAACTGGGCAAGTTTTGTTCAGTACAGGAGGAGTGCAGAGGAGCATGTAATTTATTTATAATTATAATTTAATATGATTTTCATACCGTTTATTATTTTAATAATTGTAATTGTTTTATATTTTTTAAATACTTTTAATATTGTTTATTTTATGCAAGATTTTTCTCAGAGGAACACCACATGCGAGGCAGCAGAGGATCCGCCACACAGCAAGATCGAAGACATTTGCTATCACCTACAATGAGCTGGTAATTTATTTATAATTATAATTTTAATATAAATTTCATAATTTTTATGTTTTTAATAATTATAATTGTTCACAATACTAATTTATTGTTTGAATTGTTTTAGGAGAGGAAGGCTCAGTAGGAGAACTATCAGACAGACTACGGGGAGTTATTCACTATCCACCATAGACACCGTGACGGGACTTTGACCTCTCAGCAGGCAGAGGAGGCCATTGTAAGTTAATTTATTATTTTATAATAATAATTTATTGTTATATTTGTTTATAAAACTACTTTATTGTTAATAATAATAATACCTTATTATTTTATAAAATGGCAGGAATGGATGCAGCAGTTATAGGCTGAGCTGTGTGAGACCCAGTCCCAGAAGTCATAAGGGTCTGTGGACCCTATCGAGCTATTAAAAGCTAGTCTGGGTCCAGTTAAGCACCCTGGACGTGTGAGGGGAATGGGGATAAGTACCAGACCTAGTATGGCCTATGGTAGAAGTGGTCCCTCGAGGCTAGTAGGTCTTGAGCACACATGTCCAAGGTCAGACGTTGAGGGATGACTCAATTGATGAGCTCTACTCAGAGGTTGCTAGGACACATGCTGAGATGGCCCATTAGATGAGGTAGATGTAGCAAGATGATTTGTACTATTCTTAGCATATGCAGTGGCAGGATGTCACGAACTACATGCTAGAGCGGTCATGGAGTCGCCTATTCCCTGATGAGGAGCATCCACAGGTCCTCCCTATCTATAGGTTCCTCGTCTAGCCACCTCCTATTGCTGATTATGATGGTGTGGTTCACTCTGTTTAGCGCCATGCATCACCCCTGAGGGAGGACCTAATGATCGGTATGGTGATCCACCCCCCCGCTTGAGGGAGAACCTGATGATCAACACCGTGATTCTACCCTTTATATAGGTAGTTTATGCTTTTAGTTAGCTTTAGTAGAATTATATTTTTCTTTTTAATATATGTACAAAACTTTGGGTATTTATATTTTCTCTAATGTTAGATTCGTCTTTCTTTTAGAACGCACAAAAAAAATTGAAAAATAATTAAATAAAAATATTATTTGTAGCGGTTGTAACAAAAAAACCTCTATAAATAATGCAAAGTATGAATATTTGTAGCGGTTAAGCATATTAAACTGCTACAAATACTTTATAACGGTTCCAGGTTATAACCACTATAACATGTAGTGAATATTTGTTGCAGTTGTACCAATAGTAACCGATACAAACTGTAAAATAAAAAATTAAAATATAAACAATGGTCCAGACAATTTATAGCGGCTTCCACAACTAAAACCGCTACAAAATGTCAATTTGAAATTTGAATATTTAAAATCCCGCCCTTTTACATTTGTAGCGATTATACAGCATGACCACTACAAAGTGACTTGCACATTAGTAGCGGTTACTTATTAGGAAGCACTACAAATTGGAAATTTGAAACTTCAAAGCTTTAATTCCCACCAACGGGCATGAACCTTTTGTAGCGGTTTTTGTTGGTGTAATCGTTACAAAGTGTCAAACATTTGAAATTTAAATTTCATATCCCACTAATGGTCGTCATTTTTGTAACGGTTTATTTAGCTATAACTGATAAATACTTATCTTTGGTAGCGGTTATGTAGCGGTTTTGTAACTGCTACAATTGTTTAATGTTGGAGGATTTAAATATAAGCTTCCAGGCACCCGTAATTCTATATTCACTCATCTTCTTTGCTAAATTTGTTCATTAGATATGGATA
The DNA here is from genome assembly GCA_963242795.1 of Inga leiocalycina. Taxonomy (NCBI): domain Eukaryota; kingdom Viridiplantae; phylum Streptophyta; class Magnoliopsida; order Fabales; family Fabaceae; genus Inga; species Inga leiocalycina. The sequence continues at coordinate 49,013,363 of OY725324.1, forward strand.
AGTCATAGATCAGGTTGCCACACAATTCTCCAGAATATTTGTATGGATTAAAAAATTTCTTGGATCTTTCCTACTCTCACGCCAACTGTAATGGTAAGATCGTTTATCCGTATTGGAGATGGAAGTTCAAGAAATGGCATGCACAACAAGTTGTTAAGGAACATTTTCTAGTGAAGTCTTTCCTAAAAGACTATAAGTTTATGGGAGTTCATGGTGAGAAACCTGGTATGAGATATGATGATACTATTCCTTGAAGTTCACAAGTAGGAGTTCAAGTAGATGAAGATGATCCTAGTAATGATGCTGTGCGTGATGTGTTTGGTTTTCAAGATGACAACTTCAATAAAGAAGTATAGGGTTTAGAGCCTGTGTTCATAAGGAATGAAGCAGCTTAGGATTATTTTCATCTTAATGGATGAACAGATCATCCTTATATCAAGGTTGTCAAAAAATACTTAGAATTATCTTTATTGATCAAATTATATCATATCAAGTGCCTGTGTGGAGTCACAGATAAGGGAATGTCGATGTTGCTAGAATTATTACAAGATATATTCCCCGACATGGAGATTCCTGTATTATTCTATGAGGCCAAGAAGATTATTAACAGATTATGCTTAAACTACCAAAAAATTGATGTATGCCCCAATGATTGTATGTTGTATTAAGGAGATGATGCTAGCTGGAAGACTTGTAAGCGACATCATACATCAAGGTGCAAGAAAATTTGGATGGGGAAAAAGTAGAAAAAGAAACCTGCAAAGATTCTCAGATACTTCCCTTTGAAGTTGCGCTTACAAAGATTGATTATGTCATCTAAAAATGCGGAGAAAATGAGGTGGCATGAATTTGATAAGAATGAAGATGGTAAATTAAGACATCTCTGGGATGCATATGCCTACAAAACATTCGACAAAGACTTTCCATCTTTCATGGTTGACCCTAGAAATGTTCAGCTTGTTAGATCCCATATGTTTTGAAGATAACAAAGATTGGAAAAGTTTTAAATCAAAGGTTTGAGCAAACTAACTAAGATCATGGTTGCAGGCCATAAGCACTACTCAACTATGCACCTCAAGTAATGCAGAAGAAATGAAAGACAGAGTACAGGAGAAATAAGCACTGTGACATTTTTTGAAGGATTACTCGAGGGAGCCCTCGGGTAATGGCTTAATTACTCAAGGGATCACTCGAGTAATATGTGAAGATTTGCTTTCTGTCAAAATTTGCATAGGATTAATCAAAGGGCTTACTCGAGTAATCTACAAAGTTATTTGGAAGCTTACTCGAGGGATTACTCGAGTAACCAGAGCAAAAATTATGCAGTAACTCGCAGCCAAGAAATAACAGACATTACTCGAGTAGTTACTCGAGTAATCACTTTTGAAAAGCAACTTTACTCGAGTGGTTACTCGAGTAACATGAAATGCAAAATGCATTACTCAAGGGTTTACTCGACTAATCAGGTAGCAAAACAGAAGTTGCTCTCGGCCGAGATTTTAATGCTATTACTCGAGGGATCACTTGGGCAATCCCCAAAGTTATTTGAACAATTACTCAAGGGACCACTCGAGTAAATCAGAAGAAATTTAACACTTACTTGAGGGATTACTCGAGTAAGCACGGTATATTTTCTGGTCAGACAACGTTGACTTACTCTCTGGCTTATTTTTAATGAAGTTACTTGAGGGACTACTCGAGTAATGAAGTATGATCACTAGAGTAGCCACTTGAGTAATGTTGTACACAAAGCTTGATTTTAATCCGATGTTCATTAATTTGCTATCTATATGATTAATCTTTCATTGTATTAGTTTCTTGAGTCTACTTGCAGATAAACAATGAAGAAATCATGCATTAAGAAGAGAAGTTAAATATATTGTCCACAACATCCAAAACGTCTACCTACCACAAATGGCTAGTTTTCAAATTTAAAAAATGGTGAAATGAAGCTGCGCGACTCGAATGGATATGTTTGAAATGCTTCCAACGGACACCACAAATCATCTATATATATGGAGCATTCAAAGAATAGAACACAATAACTAAGAATAAGCTAACCCATACCGATCAATACATTCTTTGTGCTCTATTTTCTTATACTCATTCTTTGTACTTAATTGATTATATATTTGCTTTGTGAGAGATTTTTTCATTACAAACTCAATATTTGTTATTGAGACAACTTAAGGTTATAGAACCTTGAGTTGGGGATTTGATTACAATATGTAAGGGGGAGCGAGTATGAAGGAACTTGCTGTGTACTGAGGTGCCAAGAACCCACTGAATTTTAGAAGATATGGTGAAACTCTCAAAGAAGCTCTGAGACTGAACATAGGTCAAAGTGGTTGTTACCGAACCAGTATAACTCTCGGTGTACACTTTAGTGATATTTCTTCTAGCTCTTAATTGATTTAAATTTCCAGTTAATTTTTATATTTGCAACAAAATTTCTAGTATCACCCAATTTACCCCCTCTTGGGTGAAACGCTTACACTAACATTTGATATCAGAGTGTAGGTCTTCTTGTTCTGGTATAACAACTTAAGAAGGATCCAATGGCAAGATGGGTGAAGGAATTTTTCCCGATGGAGCTTATATTACCAAATCACTGGGTTTCAGTGGTGAACACTTCTCTTTTTGGAAAGCCAAGTTTGGAGTATTCGTAATGGCTACAGAATACGGACTATAGGACGTGATTGAGAGTCAAGCTACAAACCTGAAAAGATTGTAGATTCTCAGAGGGTTCCTATGACACAACAGAATATGATGAGAATGACAAGAAACTCATCACACTCAACAGTAAGGCAATTCTAATGATTCAAAGTACCTTAAGTCAAAATGAGTACTTCAGGATTTGCACACTTCCAATGGCTAAAGAAATATGGGAAGCCCTGGTAATATCTTATGAAGGAACTTCAGGAATAAAAGAAAAATGGATCAATACTCTGGTTACTAAGTTTGATTTACTTTGAATGAAATCAGATGAGTCTATAGTTGAATTCGAACTTAGGTATACTCATCTTGTTAATCAACTTACAGCACTTGGGAAAGTCTATGATCAACATACCCAAGTATGAAAGATTTTGAATATTCTTTCTAAAGACTGGGAGGCCAAAGTCATTGCAATTGAGGAAGCAAAAGGCGAATCAATTTGATTGGTTACTTCTCTATTTGGAAGTCTTTCTGAATATGAAAGTAAATTAAAGTTCAAATGAGAACTAGATGATATTGGTGACAAGAAGAAGAGAGGTTTAGCACTAAACCCAAAAGAATAAGATCAAGATGAAGATGAAGGGTTTGACAATGATGAAATCAGCCTAATGATAAAACGATTTAAAAAGTTTTACAAGAAAATCCAAGGATTCAAAAAATTTCATAAAGGAGGAACAAGTAGTAAAGAACACATCATCTGCTATGAATGTGGAAAGCCAGGATATATCAAATCAGAGGGTCAAGAACTGGTTCAGAAGAATAAAGAAAAGAGAAAAGGAAAGTTCTATAATAAGAAGAAAGCCTTTGTATTTGCCATATGGGGAGATAGTTCTTCTGATGAAAATATCGATGATGAAGAAGTAGCCAATATCAGTCTAGCACTCAAGAGGAAACAGAAGAAAAGGTAGTTGATTCTGATCCTACCTATGACGAATTACTTTTTGAATATAATTCTTTACATTCTGAATTCATGAAAGTAGTTAAAGAACTAGTTTGTCTTAAAGAGAAATACAAAGTTCTTGAAGTAGAACTTAAAGAGAATTTAGAAAAGGATTGTGAAAATTGTTCTTCTTTAAAAAAGAAAGACACCAATCTCACGAAAACTCTTGAAAAATTCATCAAAGGAAGTGAGATGTTAAATGTAATTTTAAAAGGTCAAAGATTTGTAAATGACCAATCTGGTACTAGATATAATCCAAAATCAGATAAAAGGAAAAGAAGAAAGACAACAGGAGGTAAGACATACTTGAGTTATTTTCAGAATTATGTACATATATCAAATCCTTTTGCATACTGCAATTATTGCAATAGAAAAGGTCATTACACTTCTTCATGCATTCATAAAAAGAAACAAAAATAGGAACCTACAAATGGGTACCTAAAGGTTCATATGTTCAGAAGATAGTCTGTACTAACCCAAAAGGATCCAAAAAGATGTGGGTACCTAAGAATTAATCATATTTGATTATAGATATGTCTTAAAGCATCCAAAAACAACAAGTGGTACATAGAGAGTGGATGCTCGAGACATATGACCGGTGATTTCAAAAATTTTACCATGATACAACCTAAAGAAGGTAGAAAGGTAAAATTTGGAGGAAATCAATCCAAAAAAATAGTAGGAATTGGTGAAATAAAAAAATGATAAAGGCACACAAGTCTAAGACATATATTACATTGAAGGATTGTGTCACAACTTGCTGAGAGTGAGTCAAAGTGTAGATAAAGACAACTGGGTAATATTTGACTAAGAGGAATGTTTAATTGTAAAGAAGAAAGATTTACAATCAGATAAGAAGAATCTTAAAGCAAAGCTCAGAGCAAAAAGGGAAGGTAATTGCTATACTCTTGAATAAGTAGAAATATTTTTGAAAATTGTTTTCTAAGTAACACTGATGAAAGTTGGCTATGGCATAAGAGATAAGCTCATGTTAATATACACCAACTAGGCAAGTTACATAAAAAGAATTTAGTAATTGGTTTACCCAAAGTAAATTTTAAAAATGATTTGATTTGTGACGTATGTCAGAAGGGTAAACAAACTAAATCATCTTTCAAATTGAAAAATGAGATCACAACCAACAGACCACTTCAATTATTACACATGGATTTAGTTGGACTAGCAAAAGTTAAGAGTCTTGGTGGCAACTTATATTTATTGGTCATTGTTGATGATTTCTCTAGATTTATATAGACTATTTTTCTGTCATCAAAGGATGAAACTTTTGGAGAATTTATTGTTTTTTCCAAGAAAGTGCAAAATAAGAAAGGCATGTCCATTGCAGGTATTAGTACAGATCATAGTGGAGAATTTGAAAATTAAGCCTTTGATGAATATGGTGATCTAATGGCATTGATCACAATTTCTCCTCTCTAAGGACACCTCAACAAAATGGAGTCGTGGAACAAAAGAACAGAGTACTCACTGAAATGGCTAGAGCAATGCTAAATGAAAAGAATGTGTCTCAAGTTTTCTGGGCTGATGCAATGAGCACAACATGGTACATTTCAAATAGAGCCTACATCAGAACAAAACTTGGAAAGACACCATACGAATTGTACAAAGAAAGGAAGCCAAACCTTGCTCATCTACACATCTTCGGTTGTTAGTGTTTCATTCATAACAATGGTAAAGATAACTTAGGAAACTTTGATTCTAAAACAGATGAAGGAATTTTCCTAGGATATTCTAACCGAAGCAAAGCATACAGAGTTTTCAATAAACGAACATGTGTTGTTGAAGAATCAATTCATGTTGTATTCGATGAATTTTAATCCTCTAACAAAATTATTGATGATGAGCAGGAAGTTGTTTTAAATCAAGAAATTGGTAAACCTAATTCTAAATCTTCTATCCCAAAAGTTGACCAAATGAAGGAAGAAGATCAGTCGCTATGACAACCTAAAGCCTGAAAATACAATAAAAGTCATCCCCTAGACCAAGTCTTAGGAGATGTGAATGAAGGAGTCAAAACTAGAAATAGAATCTTCAATCAAGTTAGTTTCTCTGCTTTTATTTCTGAAATTGAACCTTTTAACATTGATAAAGCCCTATCAGATATTGATTGGGTAATAACAATGCAAGAAGAACTAAACCAATTTGAAAGAAATCAAGTTTGGGATTTGGTACCCTGACCTAAGGATCATCCGATCATTGGTACTAAATGGGTATTCAAGAATAAACTTGATGAATCCGTAATTATTGTTAGAAACAAGGCAAGATTGTTGGCCAAAGGCTATAATAAGGAAGAAGGAATTGATTATGAGGAAACATATGCTCTAGTGGCTAGATTGGAAGCTATACGAGTACTCTTGGCCTTTGTATGCATCAAATAATTCAAACTCTATCAAATGGATGTAAAAAGTGCATTTCTAAATGGCTACATCATGGAAGAAGCGTATGTAGATCAACCCCCAAGTTTTGAAGATGTAACAAAATCTGATCATGTTTTCAAACTAAGAAAAGATTTATATAGTTTAAAACAAGCTCCTAGAGCATGGTAGGAAAGGCTCAGTAAATTTCTCATTGATCAAGGTTTTGTACGAAGAAAAGTTGATACAACACTTTTTACAAAACAAAAATGAGATGATATCTTAATTGTACAAATATATGTTGATGATATAGTTTTCGGTGCTACTAATGAAACCTTGTGCAAGGAATTTTCTGAGATAATGCATTGGGAGTTTGAGATGTCAATGATCGAAGTAATGAATTGCTTTCTCGGTTTGCAAATCAAACAAAGAAAGAATAGAATTTTCATATCTCAAATGAAATATTTGAAAGAGCTATTGAAGAAGTATGGAATGGATGGAGAAAATGGAATGGACACGCCTATGAGCTCAACTCATTGCTTGATACTGATGTCAAGGGAAAAGATTACAACATCACAAGATATAGAGGAATGATTGGATCATTACTCTATCTCACTGCAAGCAGACCTGACATCCAATTTAGTGTTAGTATGTGTGCAAGATATCAATCAGCACCAAAGGAGTCACATGCTGAAACCATCAAACATATCTTCTGATATCTCGCTAACACAACATAATTAGGTCTCTGGTATAATAAAGGAAGATGTGAATATCTAGTTGCATACTCAGACTCTGATTATGGAGGATACAAGACAGACAGAAAGAGTATCATTAGACAAAGCCAGTTTCTTGGAGGTTCACTTGTGTCATGGTTTAGCAAGAAACAAAATACAGTGTCTTTTTATCAATGGAAGCTGAGTATGTTGCAGCATCAAGTTGTTGTGCACAAGTGTTGTAGCTAAAGCAACAACTACAAGATCTTGGTATTTATTTAAAGGAGATAACAATATATGATGACAACACTAGCACGGTAAGCTTGACAAAGAATCCAGTTCAACACTCCAAAACCAAGCATATTGTTGTTAGACATCACTTTATCAGAAATCATGTCTAAAAGAAAGATGTCAAAGTGATATTCATTCCAACTCATCTTCAACTAGCTGATATCTTCACAAAACCTCTTGCAAAAGATCAATTCTTATATATTAGAAGAGAATTGGGAATGGTAAATCCTAATGAATTGTAAGTTATTCGTGTTTATAAAATGTTAGATAATGTTATTTATTGATATTTTTATGATTACTAACTTAAGCGTCGGAGCTTTTAGCAATATGTTTTGTAGACTCTTGATATTCTATTTTGGAGTATGAAAAACAAAGGTTAACAGAGGACAATATTACTGTAGGGACAACTTCAAGTAAACTTCATTACCTCAGTAATACCTTGAAGTAATTAGAAGGATTACTCGAGTAATCACTCGAGTAATGATCTGTAAAATGTAGTAGAGAAGGATTAGTTCAAAAGAATTCAAAATGAAATGGCATAACATTGAAAATAGACAAGCAGGAAATAAAGAGATAGATTACTCGAGGGAGGCCTCGAGTAAACCATCAACATTACTCAAGTAAGGCCTCGAGTAATCATGAGTGAAAATAAAAAATCAGTTCAATCTTCATTCAAATTGGTATTAAGTTTCATCAAATGTTCGAGGGAATATACATAAGTAATTACAACATTACTTATGACAGGTACACCTTTAAATTGCATTGATTTAATTTTTTTCTAAGCTTTACTCGAGGGAGCCCTCGAGTAGTGCCCATGATCACTCGAGGGAGCCCTCGAGTAATGTCGGCATCTAGGTTATAACTTAGCGCATCACGTATGCTTCAAGTAATTCTCTGAGCAACCTTAGAAAATCTTTCCATAATCCCTTCCTCACTCCATTTCCGTCAATACCCATCAAAATTTCTTGAGAAAAACATCCTCAAATCTCTCTAAACTCTCTGCCCTAATCTTTGACTTGCGAGAGAGAAAAATTTCTAAAAATCTTGATTTTTCATTCAAAATGGTTAGAACCAAAACTACCCATCTTGATACTCCTTTTGAGTCTTCTAATCCTCAGCAATCGCATGATTCTATTCCATCTCCTTTAGCCAAAAGGCAAAAGCTCACTCCCTGTTCAAAAGCTAAGACCAAGCCACAAGCTAAACCTAAAGTGAAGGGGGTCGTGATCAAGGAACCATCTATAATGAGAGCTCAATCTAAGAAGGATGCTCCGTCTGGTAGAGGCAAGGAGACTAAGGCACCATCTCCACCTCCTTCTGATTCCTCTAATACACCAACATTCTCTAAGAAGCCACAAAAAAATGCTAAGTATGACAGAAATCTTGTTAAGGCTATGGCAAATATACTGGATGAGATTCACAAAGAGAAGCAAGGTCAATCTATAAAGTAACCAAAGGAAGAAGAAATCACACCTCCAGCCAGATTCAATGTGAAGAAAATTGAGGATTAATAAAAATTCAAAGATCACTTTTCAAGGAGAAAAGTGTGCAAGATGCACTATATTGACCTCAGTGTTCTTTAAGAGGTATTGAAATTCAACCTCAATTCATATTTGGAATCCTATATGCCCTGGCTCTCTTTAAAACTTCCTTTTTGTTCCAAAATAGTGAGACATTTCTATTATAATTTAGAACCTGTCAATGATCCACTTAGGAACTCTTTGGTTAGAGGGCAAGAAATCCTAATCTCACCCTCCAAAATCAACACTTGGCTAGGAATAGAAGACCCACTTAAGGATAATTATCCCAATCTTGATTCAAACCAACTATTTTCTATTCTTAGGCTCAGTGAGATTATAGGACCCCTTGGTTTCAATCTAAGTGATATGTGTGATATTCACAGAGTCTTATGGTATATCTATTCTAGAGCTATAGTGAACAAAGAGCATAATTACACATATTTCATAGAGAGGGACTATAGGAAATTTTCCTCATTGGTATCGAAAACGAAAAAGGACTTGGGAGAATATATCTTTGCTGAAATGAAAAGATATAGATATGAAGGAAAATCCACCACTCTAATGCCTTATCCTCAACTCATATCTTTGTTTCTCAAAAAGAATAAAATTTGGTATTTGGAGAAGGGTGAGCCAATTGAGAGGCTGGTTCCAGTGGGAAGAAACTAAATTGGGAAGTTGTATATTGCACTACCTCTAAAAAATCCACTTGAGTCAAGTCCCAAGAAGAAGAAGAAGACTAAAATGGCAATAAGCTTGTTGGATGAGACACAGTGTTCTACTCCAACATCCACATATTCTCCTTCCTTCTTTGGTACCACAATACAAACTTTTATGGAAAATATTCTCAACGGTTTCTATATCAACATTGCCAATATAAATGTTGAGTTGGTAACCCATATGAATGTGAAGATGGCAAAACTTATGGAGAGAATGGATAAGAGGCATGAAGAGATGTTAACAGAACAACGGGCTCAGGGTGAACTTCTAAGATCACTCCATGCCAGACTTGATGCTAGGCATCTGGCTTATCCACCCCTGGTTCATATGTGCCTACTACTACTGAGCCAGTACCACCTCCTCAACCTGGACCCTCATCCATCCCTCTTCCAAGTAATCTTTTATTCTCTATGCCTAACCCATTATCTATCTTTGACTACATAAATATCACAACTGATGATCTTATCCAACCAACTTAGTTGATGCCAACACCCATTACATCCCCAACCGGCACTGAGGAAGTGGTTGTCTCTTCTAGTGATTATCAATCACCTGAAAGAATAGTAGAAGTAGAGATTTCTTATTAGGTCAAACCAAGTTCTTTAAAGGATCTTATGGTAGTTCCACCTCTGGTACTTCCTGATCCTGAATCTTCTAGCTCCTCTTCAAATTCTTCTAGTTCAGATGACTCCCATGAATCTTTGGTCTTTCCTGTCAACCCCATCTTTGCAGCCAAGCCATATGGACCTTCTCCTTCTCCTGACTGATCCTATTTCTTGTGCTGAAGATAAAAATGGGGAGAAGAACTTGGGGATTTTGTGATTAATGATGTGATGATGATATGATATAAATGTATTAGGATATGGGTGTATAGGGTTTAAAGGTGCTTTACTAGTTTAAGATTATGTATTGAACTCTTTATGCAATTTCAATGAAAGCTAGATTTCATTGGAGTTATATTGCATTGTGAACTAATGAGTTTGTGATTGTGTATGCAAGGTGAACAAATTAGAACATGTTTCAAAATTATGAGTTTTAGAATTCAAAAATGTTTCAAAGTCTAAATTTCTCAAGATCATTAGATTTGGATTCAAGGATATTTTTATCAAGATGTTTCAAAAGAGTTTTCAAGTTTAAATTGAATAAAGGATATCATATAAAAAGCTTATAAGAAAAACTTGATTGAAAACTCAATTTCAAAAACTTTGTTCAAAATCGCCAAGTTTTGTCATCATCAAAAAGGGGGAGAATGTTAGATCCCATATGTTCTGATGATAACAAAGATTGGAAAAGTTTTAAATCAAAGGTTTGAGCAAAGTAACTAAGATCTTGGTTGCAAGCCATAAGCATTACTCAAGTATGTACCTCAAGTAATGCAGAAGAAATGAAAGACAGAGTACAGGAGAAATAAGCACTGTGAGATGTTTTGAAGGATTACTTAAGGGAGTCCTTGGGTAATGACTTAATTACTCGAGGGATCACTTGAGTAATATGTGAAGATTTGCTCTCAGTCAAAATTTACATAGGATTACTTGAAGGGCTTATATGAGTAATCTATAAAGTTATTTGGAAGCTTACTCGAGGGATTACTCGAGTAACCAGAGCAGAAATTATGCAGTAACTCGCGACCAAGAAATAACAGACATTATTCGAGTAATCACTTTTGAAAAGCAACTTTACTCGAGTGGTTACTCGAGTAACATGAAATGCAAAATGTATTACTCGAGGGTTTACTCGACTAATCAGGTAGCAAAACAGAAGTTGCTCTCGGCCGAGATTTTAATGCTATTACTCGAGGGATCACTTGGGCAATCCCCAAAGTTATTTGAACAATTACTCGAGGGACCACTCGAGTAAATCAGAAGAAATTTAACACTTACTTGAGGGATTACTCGAGTAAGCACGGTATATTTTCTGGTCAGACAACGTTGACTTACTCTCTGGCTTATTTTTAATGAAGTTACTTGAGGGACTACTCGAGTAATGAAGCATGATTACTCGAGTAGCCACTTGAGTAATGTTGTACACAAAGCTTGATTTTAATCTGATGTTCATTGATTTGTTATCTATATGATTAATCTTTCATTGTATTTGTTTCTTGAGTCTACTTGTAGATAAACAATGAAGAAATCATACACTAAGAAGATAAGTCAAATATATCGTCCACAATGTCTGAAACGTCTACCTACAGCAAATGACTAGTTTTCAAATTTAAAGAATAGTCAAATGATGCTACGTGACTCTAACGGACATGTTTGAAATGCTTCCAATAAACACCACAAATCATCTATATATATAGAGCATTCAAAGAACAAAACACAACAACTAAGAACAAGCAAACCCATACGATCAATACATTCTTTGTGCTTTGTTTTCTTATACTCATTCTTTGTCATTCAGTTATTATATATTTGCTCTTTGAGAGAGTTTTTCATTACAAACTCAATATTTGTTATTGAGACAACTTAAGGTTATGGAACCTTGAGTTGGGGATTTGATTACAACATGTAAGGGGGAGCTAGTATCCAGTTAAGGAACTTGCTATGTACTGAGGTGCCAAGAACCCATTGAATCTTGGAATATATAGTGAAACTCTCAGAGAAGCTCTGGGGACTAGACATAGGTTAAAGTGGTTGTGATTGAACCAGTATAACTCTTGGTATATACTTCGGTGATATTTCTTCTAGCTCTTAATTGCTTTAAATTTCCAGTCAATTTTTACATACGCAACGAAATTTCTGGTATCACCTAATTCACCCCCTCTTGGGTAAAACACTTACACTAACACGACTTGCTTTAGTGATCAACGGTTTCAATCCATTTGTGAATCTTAGCAAAAGTTATAGTATTTGGCTGGTAGTCTTAGTTTCCTATAACTTACCTCCTGGTTTTGTATGAAACAAAGCTCCTTAATTTTGTCTATGATCATTCTAGGCAAAAAGGCACCAACAATGACATCGATGTCTATCTCCAACCACTTATTGTGGAATTGCTTGACCTATGGAATATCGGCTTCGAGATATATGATGCCTATGAGAAGACAATGTTCAACTTATATGCAACCTTGATATGGACAATTAGTGACTTTCCTGGCCTGGGAGCATTATCCAAGTGGAATGTGAATACTGGGTTGTCGTGTATAGCTTGTAATTTTGACTCTAATGCAGTGCGCTTTCCCCATAGCCGAAAGTGGTGCTTTATTGGGCATCAGAGGTTTCCTGATGGAAAGCACAAGTTTAGATTGCAACAGAATTATTTCAATAGAAAAACAGGAAAAAGAGGATTGCCTCAAACTTTGTTCGTTGCAGATATCTTATAGCAGCTTGTGGATGTTGACTTCGAGTTCAGAAAAAGCGACGATACAGCAAAAGCAAGGCGAAAGACGGGTAGGAATTCTGCTTCTGTTCCTCAGTAATGGAGGAAGATAAGCATTTTCTTCAATTTTCCATATTAGAAACCTAATTTATTTTGCCACAGTCTTGATGTCATGTACATTGAAAAAAATGTATGGGATAGTGTGCTATATACGTTGCTTAACTAACCTAGCAAGTCAAAAAATCACCTTCAAGCGAGGAAAGATTTATGTGCCATGGAAGTTTGTGAAGCTGCGTGGTCAGATGAGCATGACAAATTTCAACCGACAAAGTTCACCCTCACAAAACCAAATAAGGAAGTGTTCCTTGTGATGTTGAAGAAAATAAAAGTTCCTGATGGTTATTCAAGCAATATTTCATGATGTATTGATATGCAGGCTCGAAAAGTTGCTGGCCTGAAGAGTCATGACTCACATGTTCTTATGCAATAGTTACTTTTGTTGGCTATAAAGAATGCACTTCCTCCTGATGTGTCCATCATTTTGGTGGAGCTTTGTTCTTTCTTTTGGAAGTTGTGTTCTAAGGTTTTGATCGTTGAGGAGCTCAATCAATTGCAATTCAAAATCATTCTTACACTTTGTTATTTAGAGATGATCTTTCCTCTGTCCTTTTTCACTGTGATGGTTCACTTTATAGTCTACCTTGTTCATGAAACAAAGCTTGCTAACCTAGTTCATTATCAATGGATGTATCCTATTGAGAGGTACTCCTATGTTTGCTAGTTGCCCTTTTCAACATTTAGTATCATTTTTCCTTCTTTACTTTGTAGGTTTCTTGAGAAATTGAAATCTTACGTAAGGAATAAGGTGTGGCTAGAAGGTTCTATAACTGAAGGTTATATAGAGGATGGGGTCCTATATTTCTATTCAAGGTACTTTGATGACATTGAGACAGCTTTCAACCGACTGCCTCATGTAGACAATTGTTGTGAACCTGCACCAACTTCAGGAGAGTTGTTAATCCCTCGTGTTGGTAAACCAGGTGGAGGAACTGAGAACTTTAAACTTACGGCAACTGAGAAGTTGCAAGCACATACACTTGTCTTGATTAATTGCACTTAAGTTGAACCATTCCTTCAGTAAGAATTATACACTCATATGTTATTCTTTATCTTTCATAATATCTTGTACTTGTATTTCATGATCACCTTCCCATGATTAATTGCAGGGAATTCAGAAGTCATGTGAAGCATCAACTTAGGATCCGTACACAAACATCTTCTGTAGTTGACAAAAAGGTCCACAAAGAATTCCCAAGCTAGTTTGCTCGCAGGATACTAAATGACCACAATTCACACTCATCATATTTCAGATCTCTCACAATTGGCCCTCTTGACTATGCAAAAAGGTTTATGGCATACAATGTCAATTGTTTCAAGTTTTACACTGTTTTATGAGATCAAGGATTGCAAAGTCAAACTTTAGGTGTTTATGGCACCTTTGGGACAAGGAGTCATGCTAGCAGTAGTGATGCCTATATGCAGTTCGGAGGTGTCCCTTACTATGGAAAGCTTCTTGACGTCGTCGAACTAAATTATCAAGGCTGTTTCACTATGACATTGTTCTAGTGCTTGGGGGCAAATACCACTACTTCCCGAAGACTCACAATTGTTGACTTAGGCATCACATTAGTAAATTTCTCATGGCCAATTCACACTGGTCATTCTGAAGATGATGAGCCGTATATTCTTGCTTCAGAGGTTTATTATGTCGAGGATGAGAAGGATAGGGATTAGCGCGTGGTGGTTCATTTAAAGCCTCGAAACCTTTACGACATGGGTGATGGTGATAACATCGCCTACGAGAATGAGCCATTTTAGCCCGCCAATTTTGAAAACTTATTCCTTACAGGCGATGACAATTTACTTATAGTTCGGTGCGTTTTTTTAAGTTCACATTATTTAAATTTAATTTTTGTACAAAATAATACCACACTAACAATTTCTTCACACAATTTTTGTAGGGATGACGATAAAGAATGATTAAAAAAAATTATGCTTTTACTTTTGTAAACCTTAATGCATATTTTGTTTAAAAAAATTTAGAACAATATAACCGCTACAAAATCAACAAAAATAGCTACAAATGTAACAACTGCTATAACGAACGTCACAATAACTGCTACAAATATCAACCACTACAACACCTGATACATTAATCGCTACAAGTGTTACGTAGATCCCTATAAATATTTCCACTACACCTCATTTCACACACTTCCCCATTTTTTCAACCCTTTCTCTCTTTTGTTTTCTATCATTTATAAATTTTTTCAAGAGCTGGGGGGCTGAACAAGGTGATCAAATATGGTAAAAAATTGTTTAATTCTTTCATTTCAATATTTTTTTCTCTCGCATAATATTTATTCTCACTATTTTTCTTTTTTGCAAATATTGAAGTACATTTTCTCACCGTTTCTTATTTTCCTTACATAATTATAATTACATTGTAGTAGACAACATAATAATTTCTTATTACCTACATATCCTCAATAATATTATGAATATAAAGTTTATACTTATCCAACTTAATTTAATCATTCTTTTTAAATAATTACTACTATCAGCTAAACTACTTAAATAATAAACTATTCAATCCAATATTATAAAAATGAAGACAGATAATTGTATAGTTTTTTTAAAAAAATTTCACAACATTTTATAGCCGTTTTAAGAACTACGCCTGCTACAAATTTTTTTAAAAAAAAAGGGTTGAAATTTTTGGCACTACTTTTGAAATTTCACATGATATTAGTAGCGGTTCACAAATGGCTACTAACTTTTGGCACGATTTTTTTAAACAATTACAAGTTCAATTTAATAGCGGTTTTATAACTGTTACAAAAATAGAGCCAAATTTCTATTTTTCATTTCCCACCATGCAAAATTGTGACACCAACATTTGTAGCCGTTATAAAACCGCTACAATGTTGATGGAGGATGTGTTTTCAACATGAGAATCTTGTAACGGTTGTAATAAACCGCTACTATATTTGTTGCTTGAGTATTAGTTATTTATAACCATTGCAAAAACGTTTGTTAAAGTGAATTTTGTAGCGGTTTGATCAACCACTACTAATACTACTTAAATATATATTTTTAACCACTATTAAATCGCATTTGTTTTGTAGAGTATGTTTTAGCTGCATACAATTCTTTTTATCAATTGTTGGATACTATTCTTCGTTATATAGAAACAATCCTCTTTGTACTATGATTGGGGCGAGTATGTGTTACTATGAGAATTGTCTAAACTTTGTAACAAAACGAAAAAAATATTTATATGTCCCCATTTAAAGCTCATCCGCCTAATAGCACAAGATCGAACGCGGAACACAGTACTTGTGAGATAATGAGACATTATTTACACGTGATAAAGATGACCAATATAAGATGATCGTGTAACACTTTGATACAACTTTGACTCCTAGTTAGGATGCAAGGAAAAAATCCTATTGCCAAGTAAAGGCCGTACCAGAGAATAATCTGTTAATGTATGTTTGTATAGTGCTTTTTCAATCATAAAAACTTTATGCCCTGATGAGTTCTAGGACCAATACAATAATAATAATAATAATAATAACAGAAAGAAAATTTTTAAGTTGGCCAAAAAACAAAGAAAGCGAATTTTTAAGAATTTTTTTTTTTTGCAAAAATAAAACTGAAAAAATGAAATATCCATAAAAATTGTTGCAAATATACTCTTCCAATCCATAATCTAAGAGCTACTTAATTAATTTTGGTAGATTTATAAGAAAATGAAATAAATTGGTTAATTTGAAAAAAAATGTGACCTCATCATCCTAAAATATCTTTGTTAACATTATATTATATATCATTGAATAACTTAGGTAAATTAATTAGCTTTGGGGGCAATTATAAATATAAGAGATAAAATAGATTGATATCTTATATTTTGAACCAAATTCAACCCTCAACTAGTTCTTATTTTAGAAGTTAGAGGTAGTATTCATAATATCAAATAAAAAAAATTTCTTTTTAAATTTTTGTTAAGAATATTTTTGTAAAATATGTAATAAAATAAAATATATATTCTTTTTAGTTTTCGCCAAATGAAAGCTCATTACGAGAAAATAGTTTAGGTAGCTTTGCTTGTGCAATATATAAGCTAAATAGTTCGATTTCTTAGAAGATAAGACCAAATAATTTCTTTTGGATGGAACAAAAAGTTGAATTTAAAAAGAGCTATAATATAATGTCCTCCTGCTTAATTTTCCATAATTATCTTAGTTAGTTCCCGTGTATTTGATATAAGTGAATTTTTTATTTTAGTTTGACAATCGATTCATATCGTTTTTTCTCTGATCCTTTAAAAGTTTGTTTCGTTTCTTTTTCGTTTTTTTTTCCCAAAAAAATTTAAGTGGCACGTTCCATCTAATTAAGAAAGCGTAGGATCCGTGGATAAATATTCAAAATACCGACACATTAGTGAACATTGAACTTAATATATTGCTTAACATGGAATCGAAGTTGTTTCAAAGTTCTATCCGATTATCTTGTGTTAGTCAGATTTATCATTTGTACGCCATGTACAGTTAAAAGATTAGATCTAAAGAATCTTTGTCGAGAGGAAAGAAATCTAAGAAATCAGTGAGAAGGAGAGATTTTTTTCACATGATAAATCTGCCTGAAATAAGATAATCTTGTAACACTTTAAAATGGACTTGGCTATCATCCTATACTCTTACCATCCTCATCCTATCCTCTTTTCTTTTTGTTTTTTTTTTTTGCCGATCATCCTGTCCTCCTTTCATCTCAACCTTTAGATTAAAATTTGAGTAGTTCAGATTTAATGTTTTATAAAAAAATTTTTATTGTAACTTTAAATTATCATAACTAAAATTTGGCAATTTTTTATGCAGAATATTTTCATAAAATATGTAATAAAAAAAAAAAAAAGTCTTCCCAAAAGGAAAACTAATCATGAGAAAAAAAAATTAGGTAGCTTTGCTTGTACTATATATAAGCTAATTAATTCGATTTCTTTATTATTATTTGTATGAAAAAGGATGGCGGAAAATTCCAACAAGAGTTGTTGAATAAAATATTATAATAAAAGATTCACTATCGCCAAGCAGATACGCATCAATGGATGTGCATGACCTCTTTAAAATAATACAACTTGCATAGGACATCAAATTTATTACCCCCTATTCTTGATAAAAGATATATTTAAAAAATTGATCT
This sequence comes from Inga leiocalycina, assembly GCA_963242795.1. Taxonomy (NCBI): domain Eukaryota; kingdom Viridiplantae; phylum Streptophyta; class Magnoliopsida; order Fabales; family Fabaceae; genus Inga; species Inga leiocalycina. Next base: position 49,031,211 of record OY725324.1, read on the forward strand.
TGACCTTAAATATAAGATATAGGTTTTATATTTATCAATATTTTTTTATTTACCCCTATTGATTTGTTGATACTCTCTCAATAATAATTAAGGAAGCAAATTATTAAGTAAATTAAAAAAAATATTTAAAAAATACATGTGATATTAACTAACTAAACTAACTTTTTTTATCTAATTATATGTCTATATTTAAGGACGGAGAAGAGAGTAGGAAACAAAGGCCTTCAAGTTCGACCAATTAGCATTCGTCAAAAAGAACTCGTGAATCATCACAGTTGCCTTGGTTTATTATTACATGTGTTAAATCTGAGTAACAGTAACACGACGAAACTGCTTGGCAATTTGTTTGGAACTTAATTTACAGTACAGCTAGCTATGAACAAAAGGATAAACATCGATTGGCAGTTATAATTATCCCACGTGCCTACGCTTAAATTCTTAATTAAACCGCGCTTGAGAGCTATATAAAAGCTTGAATTTGGTTCTAATTACTACACAGAACTTTGCAGATTAAGAACAAGAGAACTTGATCAGTAAAGAAGCTTCTTCCTTTCACTTCAATGGCTCTTTACCAATTTTCCTTATTTCCAAATGCCACTTTATCCTTCAGAAGCAAAATGCTTCCATCCATTATGAGCTCTCGTATTTCCCGTACAATCCAATGTATGGCTTCAACAAGTTTAGGTTCTGATCAAACCAATGCTTCTTCTCGTCGATCTGTGAATTTCTTTCAACCTTCAGTTTGGCATTACGATTATATCCAATCGTTGAGAAGTGACTTTGTGGTATGTTACTTAATTTCACTTACACATTTAACTGACTTCATATGATTTTATTTTATTTTCTTATAATTTAGGATATCTATTTTAATTGCAGGAAAAATCATATGCTGTGGAAAGTGATGAGCTTAAGGAACAAGTAAGAGTGATGTTCTCGAAATTGGAAAATCCAGTGGATCAACTTGAGTTCATTGATCTCTTGCAAAGACTAGGGGAAGAAGCTCATTTTGGCCATGAAATAAGAAATCTGATGGAAAATATCTATAAAAACATGGACAATTCAAAGAAGAAGAGCAATTTACATGCCACGGCTCTTGAATTTAGAATGTTAAGGCAATATGGATATGATGTGTCATCAGGTATTTATTCATCACCTTTGGATTGTTAAGTTCACTTCATTAAGATCTTGGTTTTAAAAAAAGACATGTCATCTGCAGGAATGTTTTATATATTGTTACTTTAATAATATTGATACTAACAATTGTAATATATGCATGTTTCTTTTTCAGAAGTATTTAAGAAATTTCTGGATCACGAGGATCATTTTGATTCTCGCCTTTGCGTTGATATTGAGGGTTTGTTATCTTTGTATGAATCCTCATATTTAGCAATGGAAGGTGAAACAATATTTGACGAAGCAAGAGATTTTAGTTCGACGTGTCTCAGAGAATTTGTGGACAAAAGCATTAATGAAGACGATGAGACATGTCTTTTAGTTAAGCATGCCCTAGAGCTTCCACTACATTGGAGGACTTCAAGATTAGAAGCTCGATGGTTCATTGATCTTTATGAAAAGAGACATAATATGAGCCCTACTTTGCTTAAGCTAGCTAAGTTGGATTTCAACATAGTACAAATCAGTCACCAAGAAGATTTGAAACATACATCAAGGTGAGATATAATCATATTTTCCTATGCTTGCTAACCTTTAGTAATTTTTTATCTTACAAATTGACAACGATCTTACCACATATTAATATACTAATAATTCGATTTTTCGTTTTATTTTTGCAATGTCAAGATGGTGGAAAAGAATAGGACTTGGAGAAAAGCTGAGCTTTTCAAGAGATAGGTTGGTGGAGAACTTCTTTTGGACTGTGGGTTTGACTTACGAACCGCAACTTGGGAATTTTAGAAGAGTGATGACCAAAGTCAACGCACTAATAACCACAATTGATGATGTTTATGATGTGTATGGAAAATTGGAAGAGTTGGAACTGTTCACCGACGTTGTTGACAGGTCAGCATCGTTGCATATACATTCTTGAAATTATTTAGGAATATAAATATATATATATAATAATCTATTTCAATTTATCCATACCTATAATTGTCCTAGTTAACATATATTGCAATTTTTTTAATTGTATAGGTGGGATGTTAATGCTATTGATATACTTCCCGACTACATGAAAATATGTTTCCTTGCACTTTATAACTTTGTCAATGAACTGGCTTATGAATTTCTTAAAGAGAATGGGCATGACGTCATTCCACTCCTTAAGAAAGCGGTATGCATCATTTTAACACATTTATTTAGTGAAGATGTATGATTCTCTGATTTCATATAATGACGAACATTATGGTTTTGATTTTCTTTGCAGTGGGCTGATCTTTGTAAATCATATCTTGTTGAGGCCAAATGGTATTATAGTAATTATCAACCAAGTCTACAAGAATACTTAGAGAATGCTTGGGTTTCAATAAGCGCACCGGTCATACTTGTTCATGCTTATTTGTTACTTAACACTTCAATAAAAAAGGAGGACTTGGATTGCATACAACACTACTCTGATATCATTCAATCGTCGGCAACTATTTTGCGCCTTGCCGATGACTTGGGAACCTCTGAGGTATGTATTTGTTGTTGTTCTGAGGTGTGTTGAAGGAATTCCCATATTGCTCAAGTTAAATCTTTATGTGCCTTCATGTACTTCACTCTGATACTATTTATAAGCAATATTCTCTTACATATGGTTAGTCCTATATATAAGTAACAAACTAGTTTTGTCTAAAAGTTTAATGCATTTTTTTTTTCATTTTTATCCCCAATTCATTATACATCACTCTCATATCTTTTTCCCACTCATTTTATCTCAAACTCTTCATCTTCATAAGTAAAGGTTTATTTGGAAACAAATCTCTTACCTATTTGTTGCTTTTAAATAATTTTAACTAACAGTTTGTTCTGTCTAGTTGAGGAAGTTGTTGATTATAAAAAAGATTAAAGAGAGTATATGTTATGGTATAAGTTTTCAAGAATTGCATGAAATATGGTATAATTTTTTAACTATTTTTTATTTTATTATTTTTTTAGCGTGAAAAGGAGACCGGTGATGTAACCCCCTCACCGTAATGACATCCGGTTTATGAAATTTATGTGAAATAGAGACCAATAAAATAAAATAACAATTCATATTCCCTCATCCCAAGATGGGGTGTTTCAAAATCCGTTTCGAAACATAGTTAATCCTGGTCTCACATTCACAGGCGGATATAATTACTTGAGAAAAACAGAGTACATATTAAATATCAAAGTGCGGAAACCAAAATCCCGGCAAACCCCGGGTTACTTGCATACATAACTTGGGTTTACAGGTTTCCCAACAATGGGGATTACATAACCAAAATAGTCATTTACATAAAATGTACAAATTGCAATCCCAATCCAAAACTATGATAACCAACTACCACTTAGATCTCGGAGTGAGCCTAACTACTCCTGGTCGTCCGTTTCCCTTTCGAACCACTCGCCCTGTCTGAAAAGATTAATCATTTGGGAGGGTGAGATTCTAAAGAATCCCCGTAGTAACTACTATTTCATACCACATGCAATCACATAATATGTAAACACATCATCTCATATCAACAGCAACAAATTCACTCCACCCTCATCCCCTTTTACCGCCGGGAAGGCATACGACCTTCACCCGAACCGTTGTTAGCGACTCAGGGACTATTGGCGTGGCAGTGCATACAAATAGCCACACGGCTCACATATAGCCTTTCGGCTTTCACAAATGGCCCGTCGGCCTTCACAAATATCACACCCTAACCTCATCCCCTTTTACCGCCGGGAAGGCATACGACCTTCACCCGAACCGTTGTTAGCGACTCAGGGACTATTGGTTTAGCGGTGCTACCACAATATCACATAACACATATATGACACCCTAACCTCATCCCCTTTTACCGCCGGGAAGGCATACGACCTTCACCCGAACCGTTGTTAGCGACTCAGGGACTATTGGTTTAGCGGTGTATCCACACAAAGTTTTCACAAAACTTGCAGCATACAAAATCCATTTAATCACAATGATATAGCACACATATCATACATCACATAAGGTATAAAGATAGAGTCACTACCTGTATCTTTCCTGACTGGCTCCGGCACCGTGGCCTCACGAGGGCGACAGATATCAAATCCTATATCAATTAGGGACAACCAATTAATCTCTTATCCATAGGTATATTTCAATAATTTTCTAAGTTGGTTATCATTTAGGACTCTTTAGGTGACTAAAATAGGCCTAAACATATGCCTAAAGGGTTGGAAGAACCTACCCAAAAGACCCCTTACTCGAAGGCAAAACACAGATTTTTGGTCCTCTCACTCGAGCACAGATGCTCTCACTCGAGCACAAGTACGGACATCACTCGAGCACAAGTGCGAGTGAGACTGCGAGTGAGCTCCCGAGAGCATAAAGACACTTGCAGGAACTGGCTCACTCGAGCACGCGCGAGAGAAAACCAGGAAGTGAGGACCCGAGAGCACCCAAAGCTCTCCAAGCATAGGATCACTCGAGCACAAAACCACACCCGCGAGCACACTCCCACCCGCGAGCACACTCCCACCAGAAGCACACCTCACACCCGCGAGCACACCTCACACCCGCGAGCACACACCTCTCACCCGCGAGCATACCCGCGAGCACACACCTCTCACCCGCGAGCACCTCACTCGCAAGTGAGAGCCTGAAAGCACAACTCCCTCCTGAAGCACAACCTCACTCGAGCATGACCCCCAGTGCTCGAGTGAGAAGGCTATGCTCGCGAGTGTCAGAGCACACTCGTGGCATCCACCAGCAAGTGAAGACCCGAAAGAAACCCTTCACTCTGAACTCCCACCTTCACTCGAGCAGACCATGCCTGCTCGAGCATGTTCTTCGCTCACTCGAGCACAAAGCGCTGTGCTCGAGCATCACCCAAAGAAACCCAGACGCACTCGAAGCAGGACAGGGAAAACTCTTCCATCACTCGAGCACGTTCTTCCTCTGCTCGAGTGATGCTCATGCGAGACCCAGAAATGCAGAAAACCAGAAAACACCAGATGGTCAAATTCACTCCCAAAGGTTCCCAAACTCTCCACAATGCTCACACACCTTAAGCATTAACTAGGGAACACTATGGCAACTTCATAAACACTCCAAAAACCAATTTGACCACAATCATCCACTAAGGTCTCTATGATACACATTATCCAAATTCCCTTAACCCATTTCTACCATTTCAGATCACATTCAATGCTCAAATAACTCCATAATACATCATTTCCAATCATAAATCACAATGAACTTCATATCTCCAAAAATAGGCATATTTAGGGCAAAATTCCAGATTTTACCAAACTTAACCAAAAATCATAAACAATACATCAAAATGCTCTAAATGCCTACCTCTTCTCTTTGCTCAATCCAGAATCTGGATTCTCAAACTCCCAAATTCGACCAATGTCCCAATCTACACCATTTAAGGCTCTACAATCATCACAATGTAACTCTCATTGAGATGATCAATATCAGAGAAGAGGATTAGAGCAAAGGAGAAGCATAACTTACCAAGATCAAGCTTTTTCTTCTTCCTCTTCTTGCCTCAATGTCGCCGGAATTAGAGAGAAAGATGAGAGATGAGAGATGAGAGAGAAAATGATGATGAAGAAACACATACTCCCTCCCTTGCCCATGCCTCCAACCGAATAAGAGAGAGAAAATGAGGGAAAAGTGACATTTTGTCACTTAGTGCATCATCCTATGGCTTTCCACTTGCCACATGTCATCATCCATTCTCTTCCACAATGAACTCACCTCACCACAACACGCAGGATTCCGACCCACGGTCATAAAACCACAACCCTTGATCTTAAATACCACATGTATTTATTCTCAAAATTCACATTACATTAATCATCATTGTGCTTAATCAAGATAATTACAATAATTATCAGAATCATTAGCCCTAATTACAAATCGGGATATTACAATTCTCCTCCCGTTAAATAAATTTCGTCCTCGAAATTTGTTACATCCCTTGAGCCATAAACTCCGGATATCGCCTTCGCATATCTTCCTCCGTTTCCCAAGTTGCTTCCCGCTGAGTCATTCCCTTCCAGATCACTTTCACATAAGGAATACTCCGGTGTCTGAGCCGACGTTCTTCTCGTTCAATAATTTGCTCTGGCTCCACCGCATATGTGAAGTTATCTCGCAACTCCACATTCTCATACTCAACGACATGGGATGGATCCGGTTGATACTTCTTCAATTGGGAAACATGAAATACATCATGGAGTCTGCTCAAGCTCGGAGGTAGGGCTATACGATAAGCAACAGGCCCAATCCTATCAAGGATCTCAAAAGGACCTATATATCTCGGGCTCAACTTCTTTCGCTTTATAGCTCGCCCAATACCGGTGACAGGAGATACTCTAAGAAACACATGGTCACCGACCTCAAATTCTAGAGGCCTTCTCCTCTTGTCCGCATAGCTCTTCTGCCGACTCTGAGCTGCAAGAAGTCTCTTTCGAATGATTTGAATCTGGGCTGAGGTTTGATCCACAAGATCCGGCCCATAGAGTTTCCTCTCGGACAACTCATTCCAACACAATGGCGATTGGCATTTTCTTCCATACAACGCTTCATACGGCGCCATCTGAATGCTCGCATGAAAGCTATTGTTGTAGGCAAACTCAGCAAGTGGAAGGAAACGGTCCCAACTCCCTTTGAAGTCAAGTACACATGCCCGCAACATATCCTCTAAGGTCTGAATAGTCCTCTCTGACTGACCGTCTGTCTGAGGATGATAGGCTGTACTGAATCTCAATTGAGTACCCAGTGCCTCATGCAATGCCTTCCAGAATCTCGAAGTGAAACGAGGATCTCGATCAGAGATGATATTCCTCGGTATGCCATGGAGCTTCACAATTTCACGAAGATAAATCTCCGCTAGTCTATCCGGAGAGTAACTAACATTGATCGGTAGGAAGTGCGCTGACTTCGTTAACCGGTCCACAATAACCCAGATCGCATCATAATTCCTGATCTTGGGCAATCCCGTAACAAAATCCATGGTCACGCTTTCCCATTTCCATTCCGGAATTTCAGGGCTTTGCAATAAACCAGGCGGTCTTTGGTGCTCAATCTTCACTTTCTGACATGTGAGACACCTCGCCACATACTTTGTCACATCACTCTTCATACCCTGCCACCAATACTCAGATTTCAAACCATGGTACATTTTGGTCATACCAGGATGAAGAGTATATTGGCTCTTATGCGCCTCATCTAAGATCTTCTGTCTCAACTCCGCCTTAAGTGGAACACAAATCCTATTCTGATAACGAATCAATCCGCTAGGCGACACATCATAGCCTTGAACTTCTCCACGCTCAATTCTGGCTAGGTTACCCTGTATCCAGTCATCTTGCCGCTGAGCCTCTTCAATCTCAGCTCTCAAATCACTTTCCCCTTGGGAAACATTAAAATGGGCACAGATGATCTGGTTCGCCAGGTTCATATCACGAAAATCAGCAACCAATTTCTCCTCGTGTATCATCATAGCTGCCACAGCCACAGTTTTCCGACTAAGAGCATCAGCGACTACATTTGCCTTACCCGGATGATATTTTATTTCCAGGTTGTAGTCCTTAAGCAACTCCATCCAGCGTCGTTGTCTCATATTCAATTCTTTCTGATCATACAGATATTTGAGACTCTTGTGGTCGCAGTACAGTTCCACGGTCACACCATACAAATAATGCCTCCAAATCTTCAAGGCAAACACAATAGCCGCAAGCTCCAGATCATGAGTGGGATAGTTCAATTCATGAGGTCTGAGCTGTCGAGAGGCGTAGGCCACCACACGTCCCTGCTGCATAAGGACACACCCTAATCCCTGCCCACTGGCATCAGAGTACACAACATATGTCACACTGGGATCGGGCAAAATCAACACAGGTGCCGTAGTCAACCTCTCCTTCAGCTCCACAAAGCAATTTTCACATTTCTCATCCCACACATACGGCTGATCCTTTCTCGTGAGCTTGGTCATCGGCAATGCAATACGGGAGAAATTCTGAATGAATCTCCGATAATAACCAGCAAGACCCAGAAAACTGCGTACCTCGGCCACAGATTCTGGCCTCTTCCAGTTCAGTACTGCTTCCACTTTACTAGGATCCACAGCGACCCCACCTTGCGAGATAACATGGCCTAAGAATTTCACTTCTGATAGCCAAAACTCACATTTACTCAACTTAGCATAGAGTTGCTTCTCACGCAATATATTCAACACGATTCTCAAATGATGCTCATGTTCTTTTCTACTCTTAGAGTATATCAAAATATCGTCAATAAATACCACAACAAACTGATCTAGGTATTGCCGAAAGATACGGTTCATGTAATCCATGAAAACCGCAGGCGCATTTGTCAACCCAAATGGCATCACTAAGAACTCATAATGACCATATCTGGTCCGGAAAGCAGTCTTCGGAACATCTTCCGCTTTCACACGCAGCTGATGATACCCCGATCTTAGATCAATCTTGGAGAATACACACGAGCCAGATAATTGATCTAACAAGTCATCAATTCTAGGGAGAGGGTACTTATTCTTGACGGTAACTTTATTCAATTCTCGATAGTCGATACACAAACGAAGACTCCCGTCTTTCTTTTTCACAAATAAAACTGGAGCACCCCAAGGCGACACACTGGGTCTAATAAACCCTTTCTCGAGCAAATCCTCAATCTGCTTTTTCAATTCGGCCATTTCATTTGGAGCCATACGATATGGGGCTTTAGATATCGAACCCGCTCCAGGCACAATGTCAATCGGAAACTGAACTTCCCTTTCCGGAGGTAATCCACTTAAGTCGTCCGGAAAAACCTCAGGGAATTCATTCACTATGGGTATACTATTCAAAGTTTCACTGATTTCTCCTTGTACCGAGAAGAAAACCATATACCCCTGACAACCCTTTTTCAAATATCTCTCAGCCTTCGCCGTCGAAAGAAAATTCAAATCAACATTGCCATTCTCGACGTTTTGAGAAACTGGATATACAATCCTCTCGTTCCCACAATCTAATAACACGTTATTCGCTCTCAACCAATCAAAACCCAAAATGACTTCCAATTGGCAGAGCGGTAAACAAATTAGATCTACCACAGACTCATGACCCTCTACGGTTATTAAACAATTCAAACAGGCTTCTGTAGTTACAGCCTTTACACCCATCGGTGTTGACACAATCAATTCGAATGGCAACTTATGTACAATTAAACCCAGGCGCTTTACACAATCATGCGCAATAAATGAGTGACTTGCACCCGAGTCAAACAATACTTGCAATACAAATCCATTAAGAAGAACTGTACCTTGTATCAGCTCTGGGGATTTCCGGGCTTCCTCATGAGTCATAGCAAATACTCTGCCCTGAGTTTTCGGTCTCTGCTCCGCTTGCGGTCGTTGGCAATCTCTGGAAAGATGTCCGGTTCGCTTACAGTTAAAGCAAATCATCTCACCCTGACAGTTCTTACCATAATGTGACTGATTACAGCGAGGACATTTCCTCTCAGTCCCAAACCTCTGGGGTTCACGATCTCTGGGCTGGTAGGGCTTCTTACCACCACCCCTATACGAAGATGACGATCCCGAACCCTTCCGCTTCTGGGAAGCACCACCCTTGCTGGGTTCACTATAACCACCCGCAGTCTTAGCCGGATACAATTCTCTCAGATTGCTCTCTGTAATCCGACACTCTTCAACGGCCTTGTTAAACTTGGAGAACCGATGAGTGGCTATTCTCTTCCTCATGTCACGCCTTAAGCCCCGAATGAGTAGATCTGAACTCAACTCCTCATCATCCCTCTTTTGTAGATAAGAGGAGTATCGGGACAACCGGGTGAATCGGGACAAGTATTCATCAAATGACTCCGTGTCCCCTTGCTTGATTTGTAGGAACTCGGTCTCCTTTTCAAGCCTCACCGACTTGGGAAAGTATTTCTCATCGAAGTGCTGTTGAAACACTTCCCAGGTCAATGGTATATTCTTGCTCTTCAGCGACAGAGCTATGTTCCGCCACCAGCGGTCTGCATCACCCTCAAGTTTGTACACCGCCAGCTTGGCTTTCACTTCCGAGGGACATTCTAGAACCTCGAATATCTTCTCAAGACGGTTCAACCAGTCTTCCGCCGCCTGAGGATCAAATTTCCCTCTAAATACCGGAGGTAGGTGTTTACAAAACCTGGAGACCCAAAACTGAAGATCTCTTTCCTCATTGACCGATTTCCCATGCGGCCTTTGATTTTCTTCAGTACGAGGAGGCGATTCAAGCGATCGTGCTGACCCTTCAGCTGTATCTTCCAGTCTAGTCTCCTCTCGGGTTTCCCCTCGAGTACCTTCTTGAGTAGACTGGCCTCTACCCTCATTGTTCTTTGCTTTCTCGGCTCGAAGCTCTTCTCTAAGCTCCGTAATCATATCCCTCTGATCCTTTATCAAGCCCATTAACTCTTGCATAGGATCCGATGGATTGTCATTGACCAACTCCACATCGGGATCTTCTTGTTGTACTCTGGGGCGACCTTTTGTTGTTCTTTTCATTCTACAAAGAACTCACCCCATTAATCCAACAATTATGGTATACACATCTCTACAGAGCTCATATATCCACAATTATAACTCAAAGATGTGTAAACGAACAAACATTCACTACCAATCCATTATCACTAAGGACACACTATGGGAGCTATCCTAGCAAACTCTACCCTTGCCAGGAACTGCAGCTCTGATACCAAAAATGTAACCCCCTCACCGTAATGACATCCGGTTTATGAAATTTATGTGAAATAGAGACCAATAAAATAAAATAACAATTCATATTCCCTCATCCCAAGATGGGGTGTTTCAAAATCCGTTTCGAAACATAGTTAATCCTGGTCTCACATTCACAGGCGGATATAATTACTTGAGAAAAACAGAGTACATATTAAATATCAAAGTGCGGAAACCAAAATCCCGGCAAACCCCGGGTTACTTGCATACATAACTTGGGTTTACAGGTTTCCCAACAATGGGGATTACATAACCAAAATAGTCATTTACATAAAATGTACAAATTGCAATCCCAATCCAAAACTATGATAACCAACTACCACTTAGATCTCGGAGTGAGCCTAACTACTCCTGGTCGTCCGTTTCCCTTTCGAACCACTCGCCCTGTCTGAAAAGATTAATCATTTGGGAGGGTGAGATTCTAAAGAATCCCCGTAGTAACTACTATTTCATACCACATGCAATCACATAATATGTAAACACATCATCTCATATCAACAGCAACAAATTCACTCCACCCTCATCCCCTTTTACCGCCGGGAAGGCATACGACCTTCACCCGAACCGTTGTTAGCGACTCAGGGACTATTGGCGTGGCAGTGCATACAAATAGCCACACGGCTCACATATAGCCTTTCGGCTTTCACAAATGGCCCGTCGGCCTTCACAAATATCACACCCTAACCTCATCCCCTTTTACCGCCGGGAAGGCATACGACCTTCACCCGAACCGTTGTTAGCGACTCAGGGACTATTGGTTTAGCGGTGCTACCACAATATCACATAACACATATATGACACCCTAACCTCATCCCCTTTTACCGCCGGGAAGGCATACGACCTTCACCCGAACCGTTGTTAGCGACTCAGGGACTATTGGTTTAGCGGTGTATCCACACAAAGTTTTCACAAAACTTGCAGCATACAAAATCCATTTAATCACAATGATATAGCACACATATCATACATCACATAAGGTATAAAGATAGAGTCACTACCTGTATCTTTCCTGACTGGCTCCGGCACCGTGGCCTCACGAGGGCGACAGATATCAAATCCTATATCAATTAGGGACAACCAATTAATCTCTTATCCATAGGTATATTTCAATAATTTTCTAAGTTGGTTATCATTTAGGACTCTTTAGGTGACTAAAATAGGCCTAAACATATGCCTAAAGGGTTGGAAGAACCTACCCAAAAGACCCCTTACTCGAAGGCAAAACACAGATTTTTGGTCCTCTCACTCGAGCACAGATGCTCTCACTCGAGCACAAGTACGGACATCACTCGAGCACAAGTGCGAGTGAGACTGCGAGTGAGCTCCCGAGAGCATAAAGACACTTGCAGGAACTGGCTCACTCGAGCACGCGCGAGAGAAAACCAGGAAGTGAGGACCCGAGAGCACCCAAAGCTCTCCAAGCATAGGATCACTCGAGCACAAAACCACACCCGCGAGCACACTCCCACCCGCGAGCACACTCCCACCAGAAGCACACCTCACACCCGCGAGCACACCTCACACCCGCGAGCACACACCTCTCACCCGCGAGCATACCCGCGAGCACACACCTCTCACCCGCGAGCACCTCACTCGCAAGTGAGAGCCTGAAAGCACAACTCCCTCCTGAAGCACAACCTCACTCGAGCATGACCCCCAGTGCTCGAGTGAGAAGGCTATGCTCGCGAGTGTCAGAGCACACTCGTGGCATCCACCAGCAAGTGAAGACCCGAAAGAAACCCTTCACTCTGAACTCCCACCTTCACTCGAGCAGACCATGCCTGCTCGAGCATGTTCTTCGCTCACTCGAGCACAAAGCGCTGTGCTCGAGCATCACCCAAAGAAACCCAGACGCACTCGAAGCAGGACAGGGAAAACTCTTCCATCACTCGAGCACGTTCTTCCTCTGCTCGAGTGATGCTCATGCGAGACCCAGAAATGCAGAAAACCAGAAAACACCAGATGGTCAAATTCACTCCCAAAGGTTCCCAAACTCTCCACAATGCTCACACACCTTAAGCATTAACTAGGGAACACTATGGCAACTTCATAAACACTCCAAAAACCAATTTGACCACAATCATCCACTAAGGTCTCTATGATACACATTATCCAAATTCCCTTAACCCATTTCTACCATTTCAGATCACATTCAATGCTCAAATAACTCCATAATACATCATTTCCAATCATAAATCACAATGAACTTCATATCTCCAAAAATAGGCATATTTAGGGCAAAATTCCAGATTTTACCAAACTTAACCAAAAATCATAAACAATACATCAAAATGCTCTAAATGCCTACCTCTTCTCTTTGCTCAATCCAGAATCTGGATTCTCAAACTCCCAAATTCGACCAATGTCCCAATCTACACCATTTAAGGCTCTACAATCATCACAATGTAACTCTCATTGAGATGATCAATATCAGAGAAGAGGATTAGAGCAAAGGAGAAGCATAACTTACCAAGATCAAGCTTTTTCTTCTTCCTCTTCTTGCCTCAATGTCGCCGGAATTAGAGAGAAAGATGAGAGATGAGAGATGAGAGAGAAAATGATGATGAAGAAACACATACTCCCTCCCTTGCCCATGCCTCCAACCGAATAAGAGAGAGAAAATGAGGGAAAAGTGACATTTTGTCACTTAGTGCATCATCCTATGGCTTTCCACTTGCCACATGTCATCATCCATTCTCTTCCACAATGAACTCACCTCACCACAACACGCAGGATTCCGACCCACGGTCATAAAACCACAACCCTTGATCTTAAATACCACATGTATTTATTCTCAAAATTCACATTACATTAATCATCATTGTGCTTAATCAAGATAATTACAATAATTATCAGAATCATTAGCCCTAATTACAAATCGGGATATTACAGGTGATGTATCCAAATCAGTTGAGTGTTACATGAATGAAACTGGGGCTTCTGAAGCTGATGCTCGTAGGCATATAAATTGCTCGATTTGGGAAACATGGAAGAAGATGAACAAAGAAACCAAGAATTGTCCTTACCCAAAGAGTTTCATTCAAGTTGCTATGAACCTTGCAAGGATGTCACTGTGCATGTATCAACATGGAGATGGCCATTCCCTTCAGGATCCTGAAATTAAGAATCGTATCATGTCATTACTTTTCTATCCTGTTGCATGATTTTAATTCTATGCAATGATAAGTTCTTGGGAAAATCACAATGAGGTCCCAAGCACAATAAAAAATTACAAAAAAGATCCCATAGCATTGTGACTGCATTGTGATTAATTCTAAATGTAAAATTATTGTGTTGCCCCCATTGAATAATGTGCTTATTTTCTCAAGCCTATGTGCCAAGTTTGACAACTTCATCTGCTTATTGTAACAAGTGCATGTGCCTCCTTTAACAAATTCATTTTCCTACTTCGACAAGTTATAAAATGACAAGTTAATGTGCCTATTTTCACAAGACTCTGTGGCAATTTTGACAACTTCGTCTGCCTATTTTGACAAGTGCATTTGCCTATTTTGACAAGTTCATTTTCCCCCTTGGACAAGTTATAAAATGGCAAGTTAATGTGCCTATTTTCACAAGTCTCTATGCCAATTTTGACAACTTCGTCTACCTGTTTTGATAAGTGCGCCTGCCTTCTTTGACAAGTTCATTTTCCCACTTTGACAAGTTATAAAATGACAAGTTAATATGCCTATTTTCATAAACCTCTATACCAATTTTGGCAACTTCATCTGCCTATTTTGACAAGTGCATCTACCTACTTTGATAAGTTCTTTTTTCCACTTGGACAAGTTATAAAATGGCAAGTTAACGTGCCTAGTTTTACAAGTCTCTATACCAATTTTGACAACTTCGTCTACTTGTTTTGACAAGTGCATTTGCCTACTTTGACAAGTTCATTTTCCCACTTTGACAAGTTATGAAATAGCAAGTTAACGTGGGCAACAAAGTAATTTCGCATTCGGAATTAATCACAATGTAGTCCTTATTAGGGACCTTTTGTTAAGGGAAATTTGCTATGGGACTTTTTGGTAGTTTTTTTTTGTCCTTGTGATCTCACTGTGATTTCCCTAAGTTCTTTTGCTTACAAAAATGTATTATATTCTCCATGCAATTCATGGGCAAATAAAAATTTGATGGAGAAAAACAGTTGCCTAAGAGGAGTTTGTCAAAATGTTTGAAATAGAATTTGTAACTAAATAAATAGCTAAAACTAATGTTACTTCTTTTTTCTTATTTTTGCTTTATTTTCCGTATTGTGTTGAAACGTTTGGGAACTAATCATGGTTTCTAAAACTATTTTAGTGGTTCATAAGCATGATTGCTTGTATCAAAGCAATAACACATATTATCACATAAGCATACACATATTAAATATATGCAAGTCAAGAGAGTTTAACTACTTTTTATCTTCATGTCCTCCTCTTGTACCTTGTCTTTCAACCACTGTAACTTCTTGGAAATTCTTCCATTTCTTCTTCCTTGACCTCTCATGGCCCTAGATACCCAATCATATCATTAGAGACATGATAGAGAGTCATTAGAAATGTATATTAATGTCCATAAGTTAGGGAGGCTAAACAATTCGATGTTTCTTAGAAAAATATGAAATGTTGGAAGTTGGGGTCTTGGTTGTAGCTAAAGAATCCTTTGGCCATGGCTAAGAGAATCCAGAAACCTTTGGCTAGTGGCCAAGAAATCATCAAGCCACGGCCAAGAAACTGCACCTCCAGGTTTTCCCCTATTTTGTGGCTGAATTTCTAAAAATCATAACTTAATCTATAAAAATCCAAATGGACTAGTTCCAAGTTCTATGTGATCCTCTTTAAGTCTACTTTCAATGAAAAATATCACAAAGACCCAATTACAGCCACACATTTCCTAGAAATTCGTCGAACTCAGATTGTTATAGGTTTTGTTCAAGAATCAAGGTCAAACTTTGAAAAATCATAAGTTTCAATCTACTAGTCTAAATGGCTCCCATTACTTATCAACTTAAAAAGCCCAAGATGTCTACTTTCATCCTATAAAGTATCATGCAATTTGGATCAGGTTTGCTACTGAAACACACTCCACAACAATACTGGTTTTCAGAAACAAAAAAAGGCAGCAACAACTCAAACTTTCAAAAATTCCAGAATTATGTCTAATCATCCAAAAATCACAACCACATGTGATGCCATATAAGTTTTTCTATAGAACACAATGGAATGATCAGAAATATAAAATCCACTTCCTTCCTAAAATTTTGGGCAGGACCGAACGAACCCTATTTTTGCCAAAATCACCAAAATAGAATTTTGTCCAACAACTTGGTCCAGTATCATCATAAATCATCATTTAACTATAAACACATGATTAAACCTTAAAAATACCCCCTGGCCGAAGGATGAACAATACCCCACCCTCATGAAAACTCATAAAAGCAACAAACCAATCGGTTCAAAATAAAGCCCATGCTTACCTCTACATGTTTCCACAATCGGTTTGGAAATCCGGTAGTACTCTGAATGGCAAAATGTCACCTAACATTTTCCAATTTCTTGGGAAAACGGTAGTGTTTTGGAGGATTGAAGTTAAGAAAAAAAAAACTATTATATTTATGCTCTCTCTTCTAACATTTGCCAATTTCTTGGCATTTTCTCTTATTTTTTAGATGATGATGGTTGAATTATATGGCCAAGAGGGAGTGTTGAAAAGTTGGTGCTACATGTCGAATTCTTATGGTTCCATTTGTTTTCAGTGATCCAATGGTTCGGTGACACATGTCACTTGTTTTAATAAAGTGGATCCTACTCTTTTCTAGGGTTTTTAGCCGTCTTTTTTGTCAGGGAAAGGATATGCCTAAAAATTTCCCTGGACTCCCGTGTTTGGTGTTTGAGAAAGTTAGTTTAGTGACTGGTGGATTTCCCCTGCTCGGGGTGAGGTGGTACCCCCCAATAATGACAACTTAAAAGGCATAAAGGTGATAGTAATGATAAGGGACACTTGTCACCTCCTTACTCTTTCAACACAAAAGTGTAATTGTCCTTTCTAATGATTAAGGGACACTTGTCATCCCCTTGCTTAGCCAACATAAAAGCTAGTCATGATTGCTTACTTTATTAAAGCTACTTCAATAAAGTTACTTTATTAATGTCTACTCGGGTTTCACTCAGAACTTACATGAGATTGCATCAAGCTTATCGGAGTCCGCAAAATGATGCTAGGTTGGAGTATGTGTGTGGGCCCCATATGACGCCACATACCAATTTCTTGTCTAAAAATGCAAGGTACACATGTTTGCCCTAAAAATGCCATGTGCACTCCTATACCGGCATATTTTACTTGACCAATTAGTCCCATACCTCATGACATAACTAGGTGGCATCTTTCAACCAACCCAATGACACTGTATATGTGTCCCGTGCATATCTACACTGACGCTTAATCATACTGCCTATAAATACTGAGCCCTCTGCCTGGTTGGGCCAAATCACATAGTCCCTGAGAGTCTTTCTATCTTCCATATTCTTAGGACTCTACCCAAACTGGGCTTAGTAGTATGCCTTATTTAGGCTTATTCTCTAGCCTTTAGTCCTAAAATTTGGGATATTACATAGATATTATATTTAGGACCAGAGGTAGTATTAGTTTATATCCTGATTATGATAAGTTGAATAGATTGTATTTCATTATTTATTTGTTATAGGTTGAACTTTACATGATTATTGGCCTAAAGATTTTTTAAAGCCCATGTCTTGTATAGTGTATATTAGGCCCTAGAAACTACTCAATGTATGGATTCTTACCATTCTCGCAGATAGTAAATTATTCACGTTTGTGGGCATCCAAGAAGTTAAGAAAATTACATCTTCTAAAATTGAGCGATATCTAGTGAAAAGAAATATGATTATCTAATCAGTGTATTATGATTACTTCATTAGTGAATTATGAAAAAAAAATATAAACATAGTACAAAATAATCACTAATTAAATTGTATTTATTGATTAATGGATCCATACCGACCCATTTTCTTATGAACTATGTATTACAAGTTTTTAAGAATTAATAAGTTGGTTGATTGATTGATTATCTGGGAGTTGTCTTCTCTTCTTTTCTTTTCTTGTCTGCTTCTATCCTTTACCTCTTCATGACAATTGGATCAAAACCTAATGGTCCATATTTAATATTTTATAAAATATTTTTACATTGAAGAGAAGGATAGGAATGAAATGTTTAATGTGGTCCATTACGTTCTTCTTTGGAAAACAACAAAACCATGGTTTTAGAGGGAAAGTGGTCTCTCCACTAACTTCCTTCTCCACTTAATGTCTCAATCATTGGATTGTGTTTTAATGGGTGTGATTTAATGATATGTATTAAATTGTATTATAATATTAAATATTATAAAAATATATAATTAAATCTCACTCATTAAAACATGTTCAAATGGTTAAGATACTAAGTAGAGGGGAAATGGAGAGCGGAGTTAGTAGAGGGATCCCTTTCCCGGTTTTAGAAGTCCTTTTCCGCAAATCAAGACAAAATTCCTCTTACATACTTACCTTGTAAATCATAAAAATACTCTTGAAAAGATAAAACAAATAGGCATAAGATCTTGATCTAGTGGTCATAAAGGGGTAAAGGATGGAATGGACGGGAAAAGAAAGAGAGAGAAGCCAAGTCCGATTATTTGAGACAGAGAGAGAGAGAGAGAGAGAGAGAGAGAGAGCATATAAAACTTATGGCCATTTGCTTATACCATCATATCCAATTCACAAAATCAAATTGTCATGTGTAATTTTTATTTTTAATCATATTTTAACATAATTTTAATTTTTTTCTCCTTGTGATTTTTTATAAGTAGAAAAAATCTATGGAAAGTTACAGTTAGGTCCTAGGCAAAAGAAAAAAAAATGAAAAAATGGTCCCAAGAACTTGTCAATGGCACCCCTGGTGTTATCAATAACCGCAGCTGGAGTTGTTAATGAGAGTATTTTTTCATTTTGAGATTTCAAGGGACCATGTTTTCCCTCTTACTTAGGACTTGTCTGTAATTTTCCTAAAAATCTATGTGCTAAAATTTAATTGGAGAATTAGACTTATTGGGTATAAGCAAATGGACCTTAGTTGTGTCAAAAAAAGAAATTACTGCTCATGTTAAATTTGACTAGTTGTAACATGAGGAAACAAATTGTAACATCTCAAAAAATTTAGAAGAGGCTTAATTCCCTAAAAAAGTTAATTAAATAATTTTAAAATCAATTTGTGGGAATTAAAAGCTTATGTTCCCAAAAATTCAAGGAAAAATAGTTAGAGGTTATAATTTGGTTTGAAAATTTTAGGAAAATTATTTTAAGATTTAAAGAAGCTAATTGAGGAATAAAATCCATATAAAGTTTTAAGGATTAATTTATGGAAATTATATGGTAAGCCAATACTCATCAAGAAAGAGAAAATTAGTAATTGTATCACACAGACCCAAAAATTGGAATTGGGAAAGTTTAAGCCAAATTATGGAACCTAAACATACTACTCATGATAAAAAATATTGGAATTAAATTTAAATGATTTTAGATTAGACAAATTAGAAAAATAAAGCCTTGTGAGTGAGACCAATGGGATAAAAACACACCAACATATATACCCACACATACCCATATATACACATACACATACACATACAGATTCACACTCATACTTACACCACTCATGCTCACACACATGACACATATACATAAATAAAACACCTAAGTTCTCTCTGACTCTTATTTGCATTTTGGAACGAGAAAAAGAAAGAGAGAAAAGAAAGAGAGGCTAAGAGAGTTTGAGAGTAAAAGAGAGAGAGAGAGCCGAGATCAGAGATTGCAAGAGAAGAGAGAAATTGATCGGAGAACTTGCATGCAACTTGGGATTCTTTGATTAGGTGAGTCCATTACACCCTTTTATAACTTCCTTACTATCAATTGGTGGTGTTTTTTAGGATTAAATGATTGCTGAAGTTGGGTGTTCTTGAGAAAGAGTTGTCACCATGAAAGCTTGGAATAAGCACATGCATGTCGATTTTGAGGTATGTTTTTGAGGTCTTTGGTCTTGTAATTTCGTCACCAAAAATAAAGCGTGCAATTTGTGTTTTTGAGAGTTAGATTCCTGGAATTTTAGGCCATAATTTGGACTTGAATATCTGCTTTCTCTTCTTGTTCTTTCATTATCGAAAATGGAGTGAACATACATGTAATTCCAGAAGTTAAAGCTTGATATTTGTAGTGATTTTGATTAAATTTCTTTGAGGTTTTAAGAGTTAAACATGTGTTTTGAAAGATAAAACTAACAATAATTCATATTAGGAGGAGATATGTGGTGTTCTTGAGGTTATATGATAGAGTGTCGATTATGGAGAGTCTGTGAGATTGTCATATTCAAGTGAGGTTTTGACAAGGCAAATAGTGATCTATGTTTGTGAAATTTGATAAGGACTTAGTGCAAGCCCTAAGCTTTACAATGAGTTCTAGAACACATTAATTGGATATTGAGAATAAAAGTTATGATTTTTACAATTATAGACAGAAACCTGGGAAAATTATGTTTTCCAGATTTTAGGCAGTGAGTAATTATACAAATTGTATGAGGTTATTGTCATAATATGTCATTTTGTTTATTTTTCCTTTAAACTAGACTTATAGAGATTTAAATTAAGTACTAGAACATAGAAATTAGATGTGTATATTGTAAGTTATAAATTTTCAAAAGTTTGGGCAGGAAACTGGAATATCCTATCTCACCGAAGGAATAGTTAGTATTCATGTTGGAATTATGAATTTATGTCCATGATTTAATGTTGCATGTTATGTTTCCTTTGTAGAGGATTGAAACTACTTTAAGTAGGAGCTTGAATCACCATATTTTGAGGACCCTAGCTTAGGTTATGATTGGTTAATTATGAGAGGGTCAATAATAACATAATTTTATTTATTTTAATAAGATTGGAATGAGCAATGACTTGTCTCTATATGAATTTTAAAATTATAAGATTTCATATTAGCCCGAGCTCTAAGAGAAAGCAAATTGGAAAGGATTTGTTGAAAGTAAATTGCAAGAAAGGTCAACATGTAGTAACTCTTTCTCTCGTATATTACGTAATTGTTCTATGTGTTTGTACCATCGGTTATATTTGTTACATGAATTTATGGTTGATTATTGAACTGTGTGTCTCAAGGCAGTAAGTCCTTATACGCATTCAGTATGGTTATTGGACTGTGTATCCTTGGGCTATAAGACCTAATGTGCTTGATAAGTAAAATATTTGCATATTTATTTTTCCTTATGTGATGATTTTGTGGATGATATTTGAGCTCAATTTAATGAATTTGGGTGTAATTAATAAATAAATGATGATTTTGGCATGAAAAAGAATTTCTTGAAAAATACTAAATTAGACCCTCTTTTAGTTTTCATGCAATATCTAGAGCTCCAAATGTCAAATTGGGACGGTCTATATATGGATAAAAAGCTAAGAAAGAGCTCTACAACTTTTATGTTGATACCAAAACCCAATTCTATCTCCAAGGGTTTCAAATTTTGCTTGGAAGATGAGAGCGGGAATCATCTACCATTCCACCAACCATTCCATCTACCACATTTCATCTATCATTTCATCTTCCTTTTCATCTACTACTTCATCTACCGCATTTCATCTGCCACCTCATCTTCCTTTTCACCTACGACTTCATCTACCATACTCCATTCCTTTCTATATATAGCCATCCTCTCCTTCACATTTGATACAACCATTTCATATCCATAACTTTCCTCTCTTCTCCACTTACATACCATTATCTAAGAATTAATTTCATGCATTGTATTTATTTCTTACATGCCTCATACATGGAAGGTTTTACCTCTTACATGGAAGGCTAGATTTTTCTATTTTCATGCATCTTGTGGTTGTATTTTTATTGAATAATTAAGTTTATTGCAATGTTTATGAAGTTTCAATTTATTTTATTTTTGTTTTTAATTTCATCATGAGCTAAATTTCCATTTTCCTAGGGTGATGATGTAACTTACTAATGATGAATTGAATCTTAACTTATTAAATCTTGTTTGAATTTCTCCTTCATGATTGACTTTTAATTATTATTCTTAATGCTTTTAATTGACTGGCAAGCTTTTGAATGATTTCAATAGCCGGAAGGAGATGCATGTGTATAGATCCTATAATTACTTGCATATGAAATAGGAATATATTCATATGAGTTGTGTAGTCTTATTGAGTTCCATAAATCTTAATGCATAATTAATTGCTTAAATTCATATAGGAAAAAATTGGATTAGCAATTAATTATAGAATTGCTTGACCTTGGAAGAGGCTAGTAATTAAATTAGGGAACCTCGGCTATCAATCATGTGGAATAAATTAGGCTAGAATAAATAAGTGATTCAATCCGAAATTTGTTAAGTGAAATATAATCCGTAGGGCTTTTTCTCATAGTTGTTTTCATATCATTTGCATTCATATTTAATCATCTTTTATTTCGTACTCTCAATCATCAACTAATCGATCGATTAAATAGAGTTAAAATTACCCATTTTGGTACTTAGTGATCAATCCTCATGGAAACGATGCTCTACTCACTTCTGTATTACTTGTTCATGACAGTGTATACTTACACTTTCTAATAGATCATTTACACTCATAACAGTGCTATATGTGTTGTATTGGACTGTATGTCTTGAGGATGTAAGTCCCAATGTTTATGGGCTGTAAGCAATGTTTTTAAAGATGGACTGGATGTCGAGCCAGAAAGGTTAGTGGGTCAAGGTTTAGCTAGTTGGAATGGTCGGACCGGTGACGTAATAAATAAATTTAAAAATATTATATGCATATATATTTATAATTATATATATATATATATATATTATACAATTAATCTTTAGTGGTCTAATTTGATAGGAAGTTAACTAGGTCACAAAATATGGTTGTAGGAAGAATATTAAGTGAACAATCAACCTAACAAAATGCATTGGATCATAATGACTTCATGACTTGTCAAACATTGGTAGCTCTTTATTGATCCAAGCATGAGTTTCTTGAAAAGCATTTGGACCACAAATATCATCATCTGCTTGAGGAAAAGATCCAAAATCAAGACCGCCAACTATAATCCCAGAGCTTCCAATTCCATCCATATTTTGAGGATGGACTTCGTTGCCTTGCTCTTGAAAAACATCTTTATAAAAGAGTTTGCCACAAACCAAATTATAAAAATTAGTAACATATTCTTTAAAAAAAATTAACATGTCTAAAATTTAAAATATCCAACCTTTATTATTGATGGTAGCTTTTGGTATTGGTAGGGTGGCATCATTATAAAAGATGTCTTCTTCTATCTCTCCAGTAGAAAGTGTTGAAAATGGAGTAGAATCAACTTCTTCCATTATCCAATATTCAATGTTATCAATACTTTCATAATCAATGGGATCAAAAGCTTTTTTCTTGTCAACAACTCTAAACAAAACATATGAACATAAAGTATTAGTATTATCATTATAAGTCATTCAATTAATTTTTGAGAGATACAAATTTCAATAAAGTGTAAAGTGAAAAACTTAGAAAATATACCTATTCCTCAAATGAAAGTTCTAATGAATAAAGACAAAATCATTCAGGTGTTGATGTTCCAATCTATTTCTTCTTGTAGAGTGTATTCTTTCCAAGACACTCTAATTCCTTTCGCAACAGGAAGAAGAAGCAGTTTGGCTCAACAATTGAATAGGCAATGTCTTAACATTAGAATAACTACCTCCAAAATACGGCCACCATTCATCTATCATATTAAATTGAAAATAATCAAATAAAAAAACCAAACTAGCAGCTTATGGTATAAGAATTAAGAAGTAAGAAATGTTACTAGGTTGCATTTATTTTACTGATTCAAAAGCCAAAGGATTACTGAAGGAGCCAATTTTTTCTTGGTATAATGTGGCTTCTTGCATGAACTTGGTCTTATTAGTTGTTACTTTTCTACTTATGACAGACAGCTATCCTTGCATTACCTTTGGCTTTTGAGAGAAGTTAGACTTATCATAAAGAAAAGTAGGATTTAAGATGTAAGCTGCTGTATGAAGATCTTGGTGAAGCTGCGAACCCACCTATTCTTGATAATACTCGTGAATGGCTTGTAATTTTTTATGTGATTAAAAGTACATTTGATAGCTTTCCTTGCCTTACACATCCCTTCATACATATCCAAGTGAAGGGCTATCATCAGAATCTACAATTCTCAAAAGTCTTATAGGAGGTTTGAAAACTTCAATAATGCCTTGACAATCATTCCAAAATCCACTATCCAATACAACCACAACTACATCCCTTGCTTTTTGGTCTCTCGAGTATATAAATTCTACAAATGTCTTACTAGTTACCTAGGCTTATGCTTAAGAATATTTTTCAAGGCAATAAAAGTAGTAGAAATCATGTTGCTCCTGGTCTGATGATTTTTGTCCAACCTTCTCTTTTTCTTAGCCAAGCTAGAAAAAATCCATGGTTGTAAATGAATTTTTAAATTAAAGATGCACGTCTGGATAAACATGTGACAATCTCTATTTTTCCAATGTTAGACAAAATCAAATTTAATCAATAAGCAGCACATGGAGACCAATAAATAGATGGATACTTTTCAAACAATAAATTCCCAACAACTTTATAATTAGTTGCATTATTAGTCATAAGGTGGACAACACTGTTCACACTAGCAAACACAACCATGCCCATGAATAAGTTGCATAGCGTTTAGGCATCTTTAATAATATCTGAGGCATCAATAGATTTGATGAAGAAAATTCCTTTAGGACAATAAACCAGAAAATTAATCAATTGCCTATTTCGTTAGTCTTGTCAACTATCCGCCATTATTATACAACCAGTTTCTGCCCAAAAATTCCTATACTCATCAACTAACAACTAAACTTCCTTTTTCATGTATTGCAATAATTTTGTTCTGAAGGCATGATAAGATAGCGCTTTATAACTAGGGCCAATAATTGTAATAACATCAATCATAGGCTAGAAGTAAACTAAATTCACAGCATTAATGGGAATGCAACAATCATACAACCACTTAGCCATTGACATATATGCTCTGTGCAGAGCTTCTTTACTTGTAAATGCCCTTCTTCTTCCTGGCTGTGCACCTGGAGTTGTCCTTGGGGTAAAAAAGTTATTTGTAGCTGCAGGTGCCTTTCTTTTCAAATCTTCAGATGATCTTGAAGAAGGATTTTGAACACTTTGTTGAGATGGATTAGAAGTTTGGGTATGTGAAGGAGGAACTTCTTGCAAATTCAGAGCATCCCCTTTAAATGTAGGGTCATATGGATTGCCCTCTTCAAATTGATCTTGTTTCTTTCCCTTTTTCTCTTTAATTTCGTTCAAATTTTCTTCCAACTGAAAGCAAACATCTCCCAGAACCTTTTTATAACTTATGATATCCCCTTTTTTCCTGGCAAGATGTTGTTTCATTCTATGTATTCCTCCTCCAGCAAATTCCTTTCCACAATCATACATCTCAAGAGAGGTTTGCCACCTAGGTTTTTGTTTGGAGCTTGAACACAATACTCCCATATTGGATAGGCCTTTGATCTAACATAGTGGGTGGATGGAGCAAAAGTAGATACTTGTTCTGCTTGGGAAGACATTTTCTAGTTCCTATAATATAAAAATAGATGATACTATGAGGAGAATGTGAAGAAACTTACATGAGAAACAGTTAAACAGATCTTGAAAGTCATAATCAACTTCTTCAAACCATTTAGTCATCATTTTAGGGTCATGTTAATATCATTAATTCTTTATATGCATGCTTGATTTGTTTGTTTCTCCTTGAATACATTATACATCAATAAGCATTAATTTGGTTGTCATACTTTTATCGAATGAGAAAGCTAGTGATCTTTGGCAGTTGCTAGTACTACTGTCCTTGCATTGATTTTGTTGGTTACATTTTTTATGGATGAAAATTTCAAGTGAAATCTAAAATGGCACTTTGCCTCTCGTCCTAATTAGGTTCAGTTGAATATCCATTTCTTTTCCTTTATCTGCACACCAAAGGCTCTAACTGGGCCCTTGTAATCTAATCCCTTTATCCAAATAACCTCATTAATTAATTAACATAATAAATATTTTATAGAAATTGGATTCAAAAAAACAAAAACAAAGATAAAAACTAAATAAAAATATTAAAATAGCTTTGTCTCAAAAATTACAAAATCTTATTTTTAACTATAAAAGTAGGGGAGCTCAAAACAATTTACCGCATCAAATTATTAATCATAAATTAAAAAAAATTGAACATTACAAAAAGATGCAAATATAAGCCTATAATCAATGACACATTGACACTACCTTAAAGTTGAGATCTACTTTGATTAGATGCAATAAAGACAAAGCTGGTTTACTTTATTATTTGTCCTTGTCTAACTTCTTAAAGTCGACCCTTACACAGTTACAACTTACAACTTACACCTATAGACAAACTTGACCCATAATGACATAGCTTCTTAGAGTTGATTATAATAAAGTGTATAGATAATTCAAAACAGAGTGAAACCGCCTTGATTTTCATAATTAAACAACCGCAGTACTATGGCAGAGCACATATCAGACAAGCAATTGCAAATATAAGTTGCCCTCTAGATTTGGTAATTCCAATTTCATAACTAGTCAAGTAGCCAAAGATATATAAAAGCAATCCATCTATCATCTATGCATCGAAAGGAATTGAAAATGAGCATTATAGTACCAAGAAAAATAACCAAATTTAGTTAGAGCAACAACAAGCTCAGTCCACACTGCCACTGTGGAATACAAAGTTACAAACAAAGACTAATCAGTTACCAGATTATCAGAGATTCATAGCACATGCAACACCACCATAGGGGAATATTTCACAAAGTACCTCAATACAAAAAGTAATCCACTTTGACTGAATGAGGAGATGCTGAGGAGGACTGAACAAGAGGATGAGTCTACCACCAAGACTGACAAGACTGAGGAGGACTGAGACTTGATTTGATGCCAAGACTTAGAAGAAAAGGAGCCAACCTGGGCTCTTAGAAGTTGGAGGTGGAGGGATCACTGAGTTAGCGTGTCTGATGATTTAAACTTTGAAGTGGAGACTGAGAAAATGAATTACAGCACCACCCAAGGTAGATGATGATGGTAAAGATGGTGGAGGATGACGCTACATACGGTGGAAGACGATGGTCATAAATGGTAGAAGAAGCTTAAAGTGCGATGGAACTCAGCCAAAATGGTTTAGGGATTTGGGGATTCTGGATTCAATTTGGGGATTTTCCAAATATGACCCTTTTATATGCCTTAATTAAAAAAAATTAGCACATTTTTTTAAATGGCTTTTTCTGACCTGGCTGGTTTTTGTAAACCCGCTTGCGTTCAGGCCTAAATTCGGCTGGCGCCTAACAATGAGTTAAAAGCGGTCCAAAAAAGCTCCAGAAAAAATGGCTTAATTGCCTCAGTCGGGCTATTGCAAAGACCTAGCGAAGGTCTGACTGGTCGGACTGTCTGGCCTGGTTTGGTTCTTAAAAGCATGGCTATAAATATACCTGGTAATGGCCCAACCCGCCAGTCCACCAAAAATGGCAGGCTCGAGCTAGCTAAATGCCAGCCCACTAGCCCACCCTGATCAGCCAGTAGGCTATAATAGGCTGGTGATAGAGCTTAATATTTATATATTTTTATTAGTTAATCTTAGGCTTTTGTGGGATTTAATTGAATATTTTGGGCATAATCAAGTGTTAGTGTGAGATTTTAGTAAAAGAATAATTTCGGAATTAGAGTGGTTAAATTGTTATATTTTAATTAATATTCGTTATTCCCATTATTCTTTAATTGTGAACAAAAGATATTACCTTTGTGAATCTAATTTTGTAGGAGATGATATGGCACAACTTTTGTTAAGTCAAAGATGTTATTCTGGAGCTTAATGAAGGACAAAAGTATAACATCACAAGTGTAGAATTTATTTTCACATTTTTTCTAAGAGGAGGTTAAATGAGTAAGGACCTTGTTTGGTGGTTGCAATTTTATGCCTATTGTTAAAACACATTTTCACCTCCTTATCCAAACTTGGCACAACTTATTTACCCTAGTGAATTGAAGAAGAAAAGGAAGTGGGGACCATTGAGGAAGGGTGGCGTCTATGTAGTAAAAGGGAGAGCTAAACTGAAATGAACAATTTAAAGGGGCTGTATCGAATTAATATAAAGGAGAGCTGACCGAGTGAATAGAGATTTAGAGAATGAAAGAAAAGGAGATTTGGAAAGTGTGAAGAAGGAGATAAGAGATGAGCCATTTTTGTTAACCGAATTGATTGTGAGCATTGGAGGTGGGATGAAATGAAATTGAGAGGTGTGAATAAAAGGTTAGCCGAAGTAGAATAATTGATGGAACAAGAAAGGAAAAGGGCCGAAATAGCTGACCGTGTGGCTTTCAGAATAGAGAAAATAGAACCGAATTGAAGAGCTTGACCAAAAAGGGGGATTGCAGCTGTGAGGGGAAAAGAGGAGACCAAGACCAAATGAGAAATAAAAGAAAGACTAGTGGTAGTTGGGGATAGAAAAGGGGAAGCACCGAATATAAAAAAAAGGAGAAGGCGTTAAACTGAATAGACGATGTGTTAGGTGTGCTTTCCTTTATTCTCCATGGGTGATTCCTTTTCCCTTCATCAATCTTCATCTTCATCTTCTATGAGTAGCTAAAGTATTGGTAATTTCCTTGAGTTGGGTAATGGTTTGAGTTTCTAAACTTTAATGGAATTCCTTTAAGCTCTCTTTCTATTTCATAATTATATGGCTTAGTTAAGTATGTAATTATATCTAAATTGTTCTATGCCAGGTGATAGACTTGGTAGTTGAGCTAGGAGTTGATTAATTAAGCTTTGTATGATTTAAATTAGGAGTATGTTGAGTTATTTATTCCAACTTGGTTAAGTGGATTGTAAATGACTAAACTGAATGCTTTGAACTTTTGTAATGGTAATGACAAGCTAGAATTGGAAGTTGATTATCCATCTCCTTGAGTCTGAATTATTTGGTGGTATTCATTTAATTACTTTGGTAGAATGGATTAAATGATTATTGCAAGTATGGAGCTAGTGGTAGTTTAGTTCCATCCTCTTGACTCATATTATGGAATTCAAATCATTAGCAAGCAAGGAAGACTAAAACCTCAACTTAAGGGAATCTCATCTCATCATTATACTAGTTTATTGAATTTAGCTTGTTTATTGTTAATTTTGATTTTGTTTGCTTCTTTGTCTTAAAAACTTAAAAATACAAAAATATTGAATTAGCTTAGATTACTTCATTAGTTTAACAATGCAATTTCTCAAAATGATTTCTCACAACTTTAAGGTATTTATCACTTTACTATTTAGACATTTAAAAATTAATCTCTATACAAGAATGACCTAGGTTGAGCTACTATGCTACATTTTGAACCTAGTTTTATTTTGAAAACTCATACGACATGGGTTCATCAAATTGGTGCCGTTGCCAGGGAGGATGATTGCCAAGGTTTTAAGTAGTTAAGTGTTCTTTTTAGTTGTCATAGTGTGTCTTAGCTTGGTTGTTAGTGTGTTTTGAGTTTGTTTTAGGTAGTTGTTCATTATTGGAGTGTTAGGTAGTAGTTTAGGTCTATTTTTCATGTTCATATTTTTTTTGCATTCCATTTGCATCTAAAAAAACAAAAAAAAAATTTGCATTTTGTTGCTTTGTTGTCATGTTCTTAGTGACCATTATGTGGTTTATTATTGTTTTGTGGTGAGCAACTTTGCATTCTTTATCCTTGGAAAGCTGTTGGTTGAA
The DNA here is from genome assembly GCA_963242795.1 of Inga leiocalycina. NCBI lineage: Eukaryota > Viridiplantae > Streptophyta > Magnoliopsida > Fabales > Fabaceae > Inga > Inga leiocalycina. The sequence continues at coordinate 49,060,971 of OY725324.1, forward strand.
ACTTGAGATTCCAGGTAACATCACATTTGGTAAGTTGTGATTACAGTGACTTTACTCACATACTTGCGGTTTGAGGTACTACTTCATTGCTATACCAACTTGTTCTCTTAAAAGGTGACTTCTTTCCTTGCAACTCCTGTTTGCCTCTTTTTCTATTGTGTTGCACTTGTCTTATTATTGCTGAAACTGATCTTCCTCTTTAGACACTTGAATTTTTTTGGTTTTGGTTAACTCTTTTGGTTGTCAAAGATTAGTTAATTTGGTTTCCTGTAAGTTCCTAATTTTTGCTATTTACAACCCTTCTTCAATTGACCATTGTATCAATTACTTTGATATAATTTATGTGTCTATGTAAGTCTCTTTAATGTGCATGACTAGATCTCAGAAAACTGAACTTGTTCCTCTGGATAAAGATATTAACAAGACAGTTAGGTTGATTAAGAAAGGTAAGAAAGTTGAATCATTTAGTGTATGACTTGGACAAGTTATTGACACTGAAGTTGTTGCACATGCTAGTGATAAATCTTCTCATAGTGGCTTTTCGTTCATTGTAGATCGCCATCTTGCCTAGATCCAGTTCCTCTTCCAGAAGGCATACCTCTACCCAATGATGCTCCATTCATAGGGTTTCACAACAATATTGATAAGAACAATGGGGAGCGTAGAACTATCAAAGATCTTACTTCTTCTACTGATATTATTGATCCTTTCCTCTCTTATCCTAAATTTAATATTAATTTTGAGTTGAAGGGTCCTTTGTTGAGTCACTTACCAAAATTTAATGGTTTACTTGTAGAAGACCCTAATAGGCACTTGAGGAATATGTACATTTTATGCAACTCTATGAAACAAATAGGGGTTGATCTAGATTAGATGTGCCAGAAAGTCTTTCATTTTACACTGGAAAACAAAGTTAAGGATTGGTTCTTGATGCTACCTTACCACAATCCCAATACCTTAGCCTTTTGGGACACCTTGAAGAGTGCCTTTTTGGAAAGATACTTCCCTTCTTCAAAGATAACATCTCTCACTAAAGAGAGAGTTTGGTGGCGATTTCAAAGATAACATCTCTCACTAAGGAGATAGCAACCCTATGAGTATTAGTGTCGATTTCAAGAACTCCTAGCCAAGTGCCCACATCATTAAAACTTGAAAGCTTGATTGGTGTAATATTTTCATAGTGGGTTTCTTCCTCAAGATAGGAAGAGTTTGGATTCTACTTCTGGAGGCACTATTCAATTACTTATACCTAAAGAAGAATGGGCTTTAATTGAGAAGATAGCTAGTAATGATCAACAATTTGAAGGGTTGGATGCTAGACAAGTCCATGAGGTCTCATATGCTTCAAGATCTTCAAAAGAGTATGATAATTTGTCATCCTAAATGATAGAGATGAAAACTGGCCTCAATAAGCCCATGGCCCACTTAAACAATGTAAACATTCATGGGTCACATTCTTGGGCTCTAGTGGCTCCTAGCTGTGACATATATAGCTCTCACATACATATTGTTCCTAATTGCCCACACTAACTTGGAGAGGTCTTGGCTATTTTTCAAGGGAGACAATGAGAGAATCAATGACCTTGGAATCCCTACTCCAATACATACAATGAGGGTTTGAGATCCCATCCTAACTTTGGTTAGAGGAACCAGAATCAATTTCAAGGGAGTTCTTCAAATTAAGCTCCAAATCAAGGACCTTCAAATCAATCTAATCCCCAATAAATAGTGGTTGCTACACCTGAATCCCATGCTACTAAAGATGACATCTCTCAACTTCTCAAGTGTATGAATAATGTGTCATCTTCCTGGGTAACTTGGCCTCGAGATTTGATGAAGTGAGAGCTCAGGCCAATTCTAAATTTTCTGACATTGGGACTAAGTTTGACATAATCTTCAACAAGTTAGAGTTGTTTGATTCTAATAATACTAACCTTACTTCATTTGTCACTTAAATGTCTGATAGCCTCAATGAGCAACAAGCTAAAAGTGGACAAGGGTTGTCGTCCAACATTGTGATCAATCCTAAGGATGTACATGCTATCTCCTTAAGAAGTGGTAAACAAGTGTGTAAACAAGTCCGATTTGAAGAAAATGTTGGGACATTCAAATCAAGAATGCATTCTAGTGATAGGCACAATGAAGAGGTTAAGGTTCCATTGCAACCATAAGTGGAAGATATTGATGGTAGTGATGATTCTGATCAACGCATTCACCTTGCTATTGGAAAATTTGAGAGTGTGGCTGAACAAAAGTTTCTACAAGGCATTCTTCTCCAAATTCAAATATGGGTAGCAAACAAGGAGTGTCGACTTCAACAAATACTAAGGTACTTGACCCTTTAACTTCTTCTTCTTTAAGCAAAGGTAAAGGTAAAAAGGAAAATCTCTCTAAAATTCTATTCCTAATTCATATGTACTTAACAAGAAGGTTTCAAATAAAAAGAAATTTCTTGATATGATGGATATTTTCAGTAAGATTAAAGTTAATTTTCTTTTGCTTCATGTGTTGAAGGAAATGCATGCTTGAGCTAAATTCTTGAAAGATTTATGTATCCAAAAGCATAGGTGTAAACCCAATGAGTGTGTTCAGTTGAGTCCTAGTGTGTTTGCTATGTTTAAACTCCATCTTCCAATTAAATGTAAAAACCCTAGCACTGTTCCTTGCACTATAGGCACTATGCCTTTTAGTAATGCTCTCCTTCATCTAAGAGCCACTATAAATGTCATGCCCTACTTTGTTTATACCTCTCTTGGCCTCACAAACATCAAATCCGCTAGTGTCATCCTACAACTAGTTGAGCGTACCACTAGGAAACCTCATAGCTTATTGGAGGGCATCTTAGTCAAAGTTAAAAAATTAGTGTTTCCTGCTGAGTTTTATGTCCTAGATATGTCTATTGAGGTCTCTGTTGAGGAACCATTGATTTTGGGTAGGCCTTTCATGCTAACAGCTAATACTATCATTAGTATGAAGGATGGGTACATAACTATGGAAGTAAGTGATCATGTCATTCGATTCAATGTTTATGAAGCTGTAAATCACCTATTTGAGGACTACTCCCTTCTTAGCTTGAATTTGATTGATTTGGCCTTGGAAGAGGCAATTGATAAGTTTACTTTCCCATTGTGTGTGAAAAATGATTGTCATGATGATGTATGTGCTACCATTGATTCAAGTTCTTCTCTCTCTATTGATTGTGATGATGATGTGTGTATTATTGATTGCATGTTAATTGATAGCTCACTTTCCACTTCCAGTCCTTTTATTTTTTATTTTTCTAACCTTGGTAGTACTATATCTTCATTTGATAGTTATCATGGTGTTAGGAAAGAGTTATTGTGTAGCTTTGCAGAATTTAAGAATGTTAGTGAAGTGATTCCACTTTTGGAAGTGAATTAACATCCATTAGCACTGAATCTGCTCCTATGGACATAAATGGAGCCATTATTGAACATGAGGAATGAAATCAATGTGCTACTGATGGACAACTACAATTCATGGGTTTAGGCTTCATATTTTTCCATCTTACAAGTTTCATACTTCTCTTAACCTCAAGGATGAGTATATGGTTAACCTCACTTCTTTTCAATTATTGAAATATTTACATTCTCCTTTTGGTGATGAACTTAGCAGGTCAAAAGCCATAAATTTCTTTGCTGAAAATTCTGGACATAATGGTCAACCAGATGTCAAGATTGTAACAGGGGAGAAACTCAGTTCTAATCATTTACTAAACTGTTGCATACCATTTCATGATGCTACTTCTCATATATTTCACTCTTTGAACAATATAGGTGGTAGTCAAGGTTGCTTTGTGAACGAGCCACAATCTCAGTCCACATTTGGACAAGGGGGATATACCTTCAATCCAACAATTATTGGGGATTCTTATAAGAAAGGGAAGTTTCTTAGTGCACTTGAGTTGAAAGAATTTTTACCTTCAATTGTGCAGCCCCCTAAACTTGATTTAAAACCCCTTCCCCTTAACTTGAAGTATGCTTTTCTTCCTGAACATGATTAATTACCTATCATTATCTCTTGTTCCTTAAGTATATCTGAGGAGTTGAGTTTACTCCATGTGTTGATGAAACACAAGAGGGCAATAGAGTAAACTTTAGGTGATATTCCAGGTATTAACCCAATTGTATGCACTCTCAAAATACTTTTGAATGAGGGTTCTAAACCTGTGAGATAGCCCCAACATAGACTCAACCCTCTTATCTTAGATAGGTTACCAAACTCTTGAGTTCATAGATCATATATCCTATTTCAGATAGTGAGTGGGTCAGTTCAGTCCAAGTTGTTCCAAAAAAGAGTGGAATAATGGTTATGCGAAATGAGAAGAATGAAATCATTCCAACAAGAGTCCAAAACTCTTAGAGAGTTTGTATAGACTTTAGGAAATTGAATAAAGCAGGACCACTTTCCCTTCCCCTTTATAGATCAAATGTTAGAAAGATTGGCATGCAAATCACATTATTGTTTTTTTGATGGTTTTTCTAGTTATTTTCAGGTTCCTATTGCACTAGAAGATCAAGAAAAGACAACATTTACTTATCCATTTGGGACGTTTTCATACCGAAATATGCCTTTTGGGTTATGCAACTCTCCTAGGACATTTCAAAGATGCTTGCTCTCCATCTTTAGTGATTTACTTTAATAAGGTATTGAGGTATTCATGAATGATTTTTCTATATATAGGAATTCTTTTGAAAAATGTTTGCTGAATTTGGAGAGAGCATTAGAAAAGTGTGTGCAAAAGAACCTTGTGCTAAATTTTGAGAAATGCCACTTCATAGTGGATAAAGGAATAGTCTTAGGCTACTTGATAAGTAAGGGGGTATAGAAGTTGACAAATCTAAAATTGAATTAATTCCATCTCTTCTTTATCCCTCTAACTTAAGAGAACTTAGATTTTTCTTAAGGCATGCTGGATTTTATAAAAGATTCGTTAAGGATTTTATTAAAATGGCTTATCCCCTATCTAAGCCTCTTCAAAAAGATGTGGATTTCATCTTTGATGGTGTATGCAAATTGGCTTTTGATTAAGTCTAGACTCATTTCTCTACCTATACTCATTGCTCCTAATTAGGATCTTGATTTTGAGCTTTGTTGTGATGCTTCTAATAGTGTTGTTGGTGCAGTTCTGGGTCAGAAAATTGGTAAGACCTCTTATGTTATTATTTATGCTTTTAAAACATTGGATAAGGCTCAAATCAATTACATTACCACTGAGAAAGAGCTCTTTTCCATTGTTTTTGCACTTGAGAAGTTTAGGCCTTATCTAGTGAATTCTAAAGTGATTATCTATTCTGATCATTCTGCTGTCAAGTTCTTATCTAGGAAGACTCATATTAAGCCTTGATTGCTAAGGTAGATGCTACTACTTCAAGAATTTAACACAAAGTTTAAGAACAAGGAAAATGCAGAAAATCTTGTTGTTGATCATTTAAGCCACTTGCCCCTTGCTACACAGGGAGTAGTTGATACTGAACTTACTTGTGATGGTTTTCCTGATGCCCATCTCCTTGCTATTACACTTCATGACCTATAGTTTGCTCATATTGTGAATTATCTTATTGTTGGAGTCTTACCTGATTCTTTATCTCATTTTCAAAAATAAAAGCTGAAACATGAAGTTCAATACTATTTATGGGAACCTCCTTACTTGTGGTGGCATTGTAGTGACCAAGTCATTAGGAGATGTGTGCCGAATGATATAATTTCTTCTGTTATAACATATTGTCATTCTTTGTGGTTTATATTGGCTTAGCCTCTTTAAGGATTGTTATGCTTTTTGTAAAACTTGTGATGAATGCCAGTGTTTTGGGGGTTTATCCAAAAAGTATGAAATGCCATAACCACCCATGTTGTTTTGTCAAGTTTTTGATGTTTGGGGCATTGATTTTATGGGTCCTTTTCTTGTATCTCATGGATATTTGTACATTTTGTTGACTGTTGATTACCTTTCAAGGTAGATTGAGGCCATTCCTACAAGGAAGGAGGATGCCTCTACTATTATTAAATTCCTACGAACTCATATCTTTTGTAGGTTTGGTGTGCCAAGCGCAATTCTGAGTGATCATGGCTCACATTTTTGCAACAAATTGATGGACAACTTGCTATCCAAATATGGTGTTCTCCACAAGACTTCTACCCCATACCATCCACAGACAAATGGGCAAGTTGAGGTGTCTGATAAGGAAATCAAGTATATATTGGAGAGAATTGTCAAGCCAAGTAGGAAAGATTGGAGCCTCTAGTTAGATGATGATCTTTGGGCATATCGTACAGCTTTTAAAACTCCCATTGGCATGTCTCCTTTCCGGTTAGTCTTTGGTAAGGGCTACAATCTACCTGTTGAGCTAATGCATAGAGCTTACTGGGCTATAAAGACCTATAATATGGATCTTCAAGGTTCTACTGAGGAAAGGATGCTTGAGATACAATAGCTTAAAGAGTTTTGGTTGGATGCATATGAAAGTTCCTGTATCTATAAAGAAAAATCCAAATTGATTTATGATCAAGGCATCTTATGGAAGCGGTTTCATGAAGGAGAGCAAGTACTTATGTTCAAGGCAAGATTCAAGCTCAAAAATGGGAAGCTTAAAACCAAATGGCAAAGTCCCTACAAAGTGGTCAAGGTGTATAGCTTTGGGTTAATAGAGATCGAAGATCTTGCAAGTGGTGTAAAGTTTCAAGTGAATGGTCATTTGTTGAAGTATTACCATGCTAGTCATCAACCACCTTGATTACACGGTAGTCTCTTTCATTACCTTGTTCCTTGTTTTATTTGATGATATATGCTATTGAACAAGTGTGGGGGACGGACTTATCAGTAGTTAAAAGTAGTTTGTTAGATTATATTTTTCAATTGAATAAACTCCATTTTGAATCATACTCTTGTGCTTAGCCTTATCCTACACTAACCTTTCCTTTTTATCCTTATGCCTAATTTCTAAGAACTATTTCTACTTATGTCTTGTCTTCTCTCTCTCCTTGTGATGATGTGTTGTGCTTCAATCTTGAATTGGATTTCACAACATTCACTTCACCCAAGAGATAAGCGTGTCTAGGTTCTTTATTTTTGGGCATTACATTGAGGGCAATGTAAGGATTGAGTGTGGGGGAGTGTGTTTATTATCATGATGGATTTCACTGTGATATCATATGCCTCTGTCTCCTGCTTATGTCCTCTGTTGTTTTTGGTCCAATTCACTGAGATTTTTGAAGCCTTTAGTCATGATCAATTATCACAATTACTCTTAGTTGGATTCATGGTTGAAACTTGCTTTAAATTAGTGAATTGCCATAAAATTCAAGTGTTTTAATGATGCATGGTTTAATTTTGATGAGTTTGTTAGGGAACAAAAAGCCTAGTTGGAAAGTATTTTGGGCCTCATTGTTCATTTCATTGTGTGATTTATCCACTTAAATTATTACTCTCTAGAACTTGTTTTGTTTCTTGCTTGAGGCTATATTTTGCAATGGTATGGATAGAGATGACATTGGCATTCATTTCTAAACCTTATAACCTAAATACAAACCATTCATCATTCACCTTAGTTTACCCTTTTGATTCTTTCACTTTCATTTCTATTTCATTATACAAATGCTATGTTTTCATCCTTTATCAAGTTCTCACTATTGAAAAAAAGAAGAGAGAGAGAGAGAGAGAAGAGTACTATTGTATATGTGAAGAAAAAAAAAGAAAAAAAATGCCATGTGAATAGTCAAAAGAAAGAAAATAGAAAAGAAGAAAAAGAAGAGGAAAAGTGTGAATAAAAAATAAAAAAAAAAGATAAAAATTCAAAGAAAGAAATAAAGTCACAATGGTAAAATATGTGAATTAAGTTAGTTCTATAGTGCTAAGTAATCTAACAAATTATTTGGTACAAGCATAGTGTTTGTTACATTTTCCATCATTTGGCCTATTCAACATTATAACCCTACAAAGTCCTTTGGATTTATTTATGCCATTGTTGCAAGTAGTGGAGAGCCTAGAAATATTACAAGCCTATGGTAGGGTGTGGTTAAAGTGCATGCGAGTGAGAAACTACCTTATATGAGAGAAGAGTGCAAACACTTATCCTAGTTAAGGTTTCCAATTAAGCTCATTGTAATTAAACCTTGCATTACTTTAGCTACTTCAATTTTTCTTATGTTCATTGGATCTGGATAGGTGGATACATTGTTATTTGACTAAGTGTAATTTTTGAAGCTTGATCTTACTTATTCTTTCAACTTTCATCCCTCTTTGCCTAGTGTTGAGTTTAATGTTTTGCTCATGAGTGCAAAAGCTTAAGTGTGGGGGAATTGATAGAGCTTAATATTTATATATTTTTATTAATTAATATTTGGCTTTTGTGGGATTTAATTGAATATTTTGGGCATAATCAAGTGTTAGTGTGAGATTTTAGTAAAAGAATAATTTGGGAATTAGAGTGGTTAAATTGTTATATTTTTAATTAATATTTGTTATTTCCATTATTCTTTAATTGTGAACAAAAGATATTACCTTTATGAATCTAATTTTGAAGGTGATGATGTAGCACAACTTTTGTTAAGGTCAAAGATGTTATTTTGGAGCTTAATGAAGGACAAAAGTGGAACATCACAAGTGCAGAATTTATTTTCACATTTCTTCTAAGATGAGGTTAAATGAGTAAGGGCCTTGTTTGGTGGTTGCAATTTTAGGCCTAATGTTAAAACACATTTTCATCTCCTTATCCAAAAATGGCAAAACTTATTTAACCTAGTGAATTAAAGAAGAAAAGGAAGTGGGGACCATTGAGAAAGGGTGGCGACTGTGTAGTAAAAGGGAGAGCTAAACCAAAATGAACAATTTAAAGGGGCTGGACCGAATTAATATCAAGGAGAGCTGACCATGTGAAAAGAGATCTAGAGAATGATTGAAAAGGAGAGTTGGACCGTTTGAAGGAGAGAAGAGATAAGCCATTTTTGTTGACCGAATTGATTGTGAGTATTGGAGATAGGCTGAAATGAAATTGAGAGGTGTGAATAATCTTAGTGTAAGTCAATGTTTTCTTACCATATTACTCGATTAAGTCTTCATGTAATCTTTTCAATAATACCTAGCAAACAAAGTTACTCAAGTGATCCCTCAAGTAAGCATTTATTTTCTTCACAGGTTACTCGAGTGATCCCTCAAGTAAATTTATAATAAGTTTACAGATTATTTTATTACTCCCTCTAGTAACAACATCAAATTCTTGGCTGAGAGTACATGTGCTTTGCTTTCCTTATTACTAGAGTGATCCCTCGAGTAATACTTCAAATAACTCTGTAGATTACTTGAGTGGTCCCTCGAGTAAATAGTTTTCTCAAATGGTTACTCGAGTGGCTACTTGAGTAAAGTTTGTCAATTCTTGGCAGAGAGCTACTGGAAGATATTTGCTATGATTACTCGAGTGGCTGTTCGAGTAATGCCTTTTCTCATGCTTTTACTCGAGTAGTTACTCGAGTAATTTTTCATATAACTTTTCAAATTACTTGAGTGACCTTTCGAGTAACTTCCAAATTTTGGCAGTGCCTCTCTAGGACATTTTCTCCAACATTACTCAAGTTCTCACTCGAGTAATAGAGTTCATTACTCGAGTACTCACTTGAGTAAACCTTTAACAAATCTACCAGTGATGTTTTTTTGGGCTCTATCTCTCAGATCTTCTTCATTACAACAGTGCTTACTTGAAGTAAAGCTCTTTTCTACCATTTGGTTACTTTGTTCAAATTCTTTTGTTATCAAATCCTTTTATATCCAATCTTTGTTATCATCAAAACATATGGGATCTAACATTCTCCCCCTTTTTTATGATGACAAAACTTGGTGATTTTGAACAAAGTTTTTGAAATTGAGTTCTCGATCAAATGCTTCTTGAAAACTTTTCATATGAAACCTCTTATTCAATTTATACTTGAAAGCTCTTTTGAAATAACTTGGTAAATGTCTTTTTCAATTCAAAGTAAATGATCTTGAGAAATTTATTTTTTGAAACTAATGATGTTAAAATAAAAAAAATCATAAATTGTTTGCCTTACATACATACTAAACCTTATTAGTCTACAATGTAATACAACTGGAATTGAAATTGCATTATGAGTTCATTACATGATTAAAGACTACAAAAGCTCCCTAAAGGCCTGTACACCCATATCCCCAATACATTAACTCAGCCATTGATCACAAAATCACTCAAGCTGTTCTCCCCCCTTTTTTGTCTTAATCATAAGGGTGGAATTAATCAAGATCAGATGGAGGAATAGATGGCTTGGCTGCTAAGATAGGAGTGACAGGAAATGCCAAAGAGCTATGTGAGTCATTTGAACTAGATGATTCTGAAGATGAAGATTCACGTTCAGGAAGATTCACTGGGGGTACTTGGAGATTATCCTTTGTAGGGTTCTGAGGTAATGGAATTAGAGAAGTGATCTTTGCCTCCTCTGTACCAACAGGTGAAGAAACAAACACTTCCTTAGTATGTGCAGGTGAGGTAATTGGAGAAGGCATTGAGTCAGGCTGGATTGAATCATCAATGGTGATATGAATGGTCTTAAGGGTTTTAGGGTCTGATATAGAGTATATGATGTTCCTTGAGATAGTGATAGGTAGGGGAGGAAGAGGAATGGGGGAAGGTCGACGCTCAGAATGTCTCAACTCAGAGTGTATAGGCTCAAGAGGTACAGGATCAGGAGGTGCTATTGGCTCAGGCTCAAATCAGGGCATAAAAGGACCAGGAGTAGGGGAGCCAGATGCCATAGCATCAAGTCTAGCAATAATTGATCTTAGAAGCTCACCCTGGGCATGTTACTCAGCCAACATCTCTTCGTGCTTCTTATCTATCCTACCCACAAGTTGACCCATTTTCTCATTCATGTGAGTTATTAATTCAGCATTGGTATTCACAATGTCGATATGGAAATCCTTTAGAATTTTCTCTATGAATGTTTGCAATGAAGCATTGAGAAAAGATGGTGGAGAAGATATGGCAGCTGGAGTAGAAGACTATGTGTCATCCATTCGGCTAGTTGCAGTTTCAGTCTTCTTCTTCTTCTTGGGACTTGCTTCTAGAGGAGTCTTAAGAGGAATATCAATGTTCAGCTTTCCAATCTGATTTCTCCCAACTGGTGTTATTCTCTCAATTGGCTCCTTACTCTCCAAATACCAAATCTTGTTCTTCTTCAATAATAGAGATATAAGATGAGGATAAGGCATTGGAGTAGTATATTTCCCTTCAAGCCTGTATTTTTGAATCTTAGCAAAGATATATTCTCCTAAGTCTTTTTGCTCTTTGAGGAGAAGTGAGGCAAATTTCCTATAGTCCCTCTCAATAAAATGAGTGTAGTTGTTGGCTTTATTCACCATGACTCTCGAATAGATATACCACAGGACTCTGTGAAAATTACTCATATTACTCGGATTGAAATTGAGGGGTCCCACAATCTCACCAGGTCTCAAAATGGAAAACAATTGGTTTGAATCAAGGTTGGGATAGTTATCATCAGGAGGGTTTTCTATCCTTAACCAGGTATTGATTCTTGAAGGTGAGAAAAGGATTTTTTGTCCTCTAACTTTAGTAGTCATTTCTTCTTCTACATATCTTCTTACAGGATCATTTAGAATCTCTAAATTGTAATAGAATTGACTAACTACCTTATAGCAAAAAGGAAGATTAACAGATAGCCAAGGCATATAGGACTCGAGATAAGGACTTAGATCAAATTTCAATACCTCTTGAAGGACTTAGAAGTCAATGAAATGTGTCTTGCATACTTTTCTCCTTGAAAAATGACTCAAATACTTCTATGATTCCTCTAGCTTGTTCACATTAAATCCCTTTGGAGGGAATGTGATTTCCTCTTCCTTCTCTTCTGGCTTCTTGGATATTTTCCCTTTCTTTGCTTCTTTAGACTTGAAGGCTTCTTCAAGCATGCCTACCATGACTTTGGTGATCTTCACATCAAATTTGGGCTTTTTCAGAGGTTTTGGAGAAAATGTGGGAGTATTAGATGGATCAGAAGGAGGAGGAGAGAGTTCTTTTGTACCTTTGCCTCTTCCAGTAGATATACTCTTCTTTGATTGAGCTCTTGTTCCAATGGGCTCCTTGATCACAACCCCTTTCACCTTAGGCTTAGCTTGTAGCTTAGTTTTGGCTTTTGGTTTGGGAGAGAGTTTGCGTTTCTTGGTAGGAGGAAAGGAAAGTGAATCAGAGGGTTGATATGGTTCAGAGGACTCAGAAGGAGTGTTAAGATTTGGAGTTTTTTTCCTCACCATTTTTTATTTGTGAGAACTGAGACTTTATGTAAAAAACATGGTCAATGGTTGTGAGAGTAGGGCACAGGAATCTAAGCAATCTGGGAGGTTTTTTCAAGGTAGAAATCAGGTTTTTATGAGAGCACTAAGAGAATCACTCGAGGCAATTTTGTGAAGAATGACTGAGTAGCGACTGAAATAGCCCTAAATCCCGACATCACTTAAGGGCTTACTCAAGTGATCATCAACTTCACTTGAGTAGCTACTCGAATGATCATACTAGAAATTTCAAAATGCAGTAAATTCAAGTGCGTACCTGGCATGAATAATATTGTAATCACCCATGTATATTCCCTTGATCATTTGAAGGCACTTTAGGACAAATTTGAGCTAAAACTCAGCAAATTTGTAATCTGCAACCAAGTTCTCTCGAGGCCTTACTTGAGTAATTTGTGAAGTTTACTCGAGGCCTCCCTCGGGTAATTTGTCATTTCTTATTATGACTATTCATTTCCAACCGTTATGGTGTTTCATTTGAATTCATCATGAATTAATGCTTTACTGACACTTTTTTCATGCCATTACTTGAGTAATCTATCCAGTTACTTCAAGGTGTCACTCCAGTAATGTTGTCCTCTGTTAATCTTTGCTTTTCATACTCTAAAACAGAATATCAAGATCCTGTAAAACAAATTGCTAGAAACTCCAATGCTTAAATTTGTAATCATCAAAACATCAATAAATAACATTATCTAACATTTTGTAAATATTAAATAACTTACAATTCATTGGGATTTACCATTCCCAATTCTCTTCTAATATACAATAATTGATCTTTTGCCACAGGTTTTGTGAAAATATCAGCTAGTTGAATAAGAGTTGGAATGAATATCACTTTGACATATTTCTTTTGGACATGATCTCTGATAAAGTAATATCTAACATCAATATGCTTGGTTCTAGAATGTTGAACTGGATTCTTTGCCAAGCTTATCATGCTAGTGTTGTCATAGTATATTGGTATCTCCTTCAAATAAATACCAAGATCATGTATTTGTTGCTTCAGCAATAATACTTGTGCACAACAACTCGATGCTGCAACATACTTAGCTTCCGTTGATGTAAGAGACACTGTATTTTGTTTCTTGCTAAACCATAATACATGTGAACCTCCAAGAAACTAGCCTTGTCCACTAGTACTCTTTCTGTCTGTCTTGTATCCTCCATGATCAGAATCTAAGTATGCAACTAGATATTCACTTCTTCCTTTATGATACCAGAGACCTAATTCTACCGTGTCAGCAAGATATCGGAAGATACATTTGATGGTTTCAGCATGTGACTCCTTTGGTGCAGATTGATATCTTGCACACATACCCATACTGAATTGAATGTCAGGTTTGCCTGCAGTGGGATAGAGTAATGATCCAATCATTCCTCTATATTTTGTGATATTGTAATCTTTTCCTTTGACATCCGCATCAAGCAATGTGGTTGAGCTCATAGGCATATCCATTCCATTTGCCTAATCCATTCCATACTTCTTCAATAGCTCTTTTAAATACTTTGTTTGAGATATGAAAATTTCATTCTTTCTTTGTTTGATTTGCAAACCGAGAAAGAAATTTAATTCTCCCATCATTGACATCTCAAACTCCCCCTACATTATCTTAAAAAATTCCTTACACAAGGTTTCGTTAGTAGTATAAAAAACTATATCATCAACATAAATTTGCACAATCAAAATGTCATCTCGTTTTCATTTTGTAAAAAGTGTTGTATCAACGTTTCCTCATACAAAACCTTGATCAAAGAGAAATTCACTAAGCCTTTCATACCATGCTCTAGGAGCTTGTTTTAAACCGTATAAAGCTTTTGTTAGTTTAAAAACATGATCAGGTTTGGTTATATCTTCAAAACATTGGGGGGTTGATCTACATACACTTCTTCCATGATGTAGCCATTTAGAAATGCACTTTTTACATCTACTTGATAGAGTTTGAATCCTTTGATGCATGCAAAGGCTAAAAGTACTCGTATAGCTTTTAATCTCACCACTGGAGTATACGTTTTGTCATAATTAATTCCTTCTTCCTAATTATAGCTTTTGCCACCAATCTTGCCTTTTTTCTGATAATAATTGCGGATTCATCAAGTTTGTTCTTGAATACCCATTTAGTGCTAATGATCGAATGATCTTTAGGTCGAGGTACCAAATCCAAAACTTGATTTCTTTCACATTGGTTTAGTTTTTCTTGCATTGCTATCACCCAATCATTGTCTGATAAGGCTTCATTAATGTTAGAAGGTTCAATTTCAAAAATGAATGTAGAAAAACTACCTTTATTGAAAATTCTATTTCTAGTTTTTACTCATTCACTCGCATCTCCTATGACTTGATCTAGGGAATGACTTCTATTATATTTCCAAGCTTTAGGTTGTCCTAGAGACTGAACCTCTTCCATGGTTTGATCAACTTCTGGGATGAAAGATTTAGAGATAGGTTGACCATTTTCTTGATTTAAAAGAACTTCCTGCTCAACATCAATGGTTTTGTTAAAGGATTCAAATTCATCAAATACAACATGAATTGATTCTTCAACAACACATGTTCTTTTATTGAAAAATCTGTATGCTTTGCTTCAGTTAGAATAGCAGAGGAAAATTCCTTCATCTGTTTTAGAATCAAATTTTCCCAAGTTATCTTTACCATTATTATGATTGAAACACTTACAATCGAAGATGTGTAAATGGGCAAGGTTTGGCTTCCTTCGTTTGTATAGCTCGCATGGTGTCTTTCCAAGTTTTGTTCTAATATAGGCTTTATTTGAACTATAGCATGCTGTGTTCATTGCATTGGCCTAGAAAACTTGAGACATATTCTTTTTATTTAGCATTACTATAGCCATTTCTGTGAGTACTTTATTCTTTCATTCCACGACTCCATTTTGTTGAGGTGTTCTTGGAGCGGAGAAATTGTGATCAATGCCATTAGTATCACAATATTCTTCAAAGGCTTGATTTTCAAACTCTCCACCGTGATCTGTCCTGATACCTGTAATGGACATACCTTTCTCATTTTGCACTATCTTGGCAAAAACAATGATTTCTGTAAAGGTTTCATCCTTTAATGAGAGAAAAATAGTCAATGTAAATCTAGATAAATCATCAATAATGACTAATGAATATAAGTTACCACCAAGGCTTTTAACTCTTGCTGGACGAACTAAATCCATATGTGGCAATTGAAGTAGTCGATTTGTTGTGATTTCATTTTTTGATTTAAAAGATGATTTAGTTTGTTTACCCTTTTGACATGCGCCACAAATCAAATTGTTTTTGAAACTTACTTTGGGTAATCCAAGAACTAAATCCTTTTTTAGTAGTTTGCCTAGTTGGTGCATGTTGACATGAGCTAGTCTCTTATGCCATAACCAACTTTCATCGGTATTATTTAGAAAACAATTTTTAGAATTATTTCTACTGATATCAAGAGTATAGTAGTTACCTTCCCTTTTTGCTCTGAGTTTTGCCTTGATATTTTTCTTATGAAGTTGTAAGTCTTTCTTGTTGACAATTAGACATTCCTCTGAATCAAATATTATCCAGTTGTCTTTATCTGCACTTTGACTTATGCCTAGAAAATTATGACATAAGCCTTTAATGTAATATACATTTTTGACTTGTATTCCTTTGTCATTTTTTATTTCACCAATTCCTGCTATCTTTTTGGATTGATTTCCACCAAATTTTACCTTTCCACCTTCCTTAGTTTGCAATATGGTAAAACTTTTGAAATCACCGGTCATATGTCTAGAGCATCCACTGTCTATGTACTATTTGTTGTTTTTGGATGCTTTAAGACATATTTGCAATCAAATACAATTAAGTCTTAGGTACCCACATCTTTTTGTGTCATTTTGGGTTAGTACAGATGACTTTCTGAATATATGAACCTTTAGGTACCTATTTGTAGGTTCCTATCTTTCATTTCTTCTTTTGAATGCATGATGATGTATAATGACCTTTTCTATTACAATAATTACAATATGCAAAAGGATTTGATGTATATACAGAATGCTGAAAATAATTCAAGTATAACTTACCTCCTGCTTTCTTTCTTCCTTTCCTTCTATATGATTTGGATCATATCTAAGACCAGATTGATCATTTATAAAACGTTGAGCTTTTAAAATCACATTTAGCAACTCACTTCCTTTAGTGATTTTTTCAAGAGTTTTCATGAGATCAAAGTTTTTCTTTTTCAAACAAGAACAGTTTTCACAACCTTTTTCTAAATTCTCTTTGAGTTCTATTTCAAGAACTTTGTTTTTCTTTTTGAAAACAACTAGTTCTTTAACTACTTTGATGAATTCAAAATGAAAAGCATTATATTCGGAAAGTAATTTATCATGGGTAGGATCAGAATCAGTTACATCTTCTATTTTTCTTCAACAACTAGATAGAAATTGGCTACTTCTTCTTTATTGCTATCTTTGTCAGAAGAACTATCTCCCCATATGGCAGATACAAAGGCTTTCTTCTTGTTGTAGAACTTTCCTTTTCTCTTTTCTTTATTCTTCTGAGCCAGTTCTTGACATTCTGATTTGATATGTCCTGGCTTTTCACATTCATAGCAGATGATATGTTCTTTACTTCTTGTTGCTCCTTTCTGAAAATTCTTGAATCCTTGGCCTTTCATGTAAAACTTTCTAAATCATTTTATTATCAGGCCCATTTCATCATCGTCAAACTCTTCATCCTCATCTTGATTTTCTTCCTTTGCTTTTAATGCTAGGCCTTTCTTCTTCTTGTCACCAATGTCGTCTAATTCTCGTTTGAACTTTAGTTTACTTCCATATTCAGAAAGACTTCCAAATAGAGAAGCAACTGATCAAAATGATTCACCTTTTGCTTCTTCAATAGCAGTGACTTTGACCTCCCATTCTTTAGAGAGTATATTAAGAATCTTTCTCACCTGGGTATGCTGATCATAGACTTTTCCAAGTACTGTAAGTTGATTAACAAGATTAATATATCTAAGTTCAAATTCAGCTATTTACTCACCTGATTTCATTCAAAGTAAATCAAATTTAGTAATCATAGTATTGACCTAGTTTTCTTTAATTCCTGAAGTTCCTTCATGAGCTATATATAAAGCTTCCCATATTTTCTTAGCCGTTGGAAGTGTGCAGATTCTGAAGTACTTGTTTTGACTCAAAGCACTTTGGATCATCAGAATTACCTTTCTGTTGAGAAAGATGAGTTTCTTGTCATTCTCATCATATTCCACCGGCGTCTTAGGAATTTACTAGGAATATACAATTTTTACAGGTTGATACTTTCCACTTTCAATCACATCACATAGCCCATATTCTGTAGCCATTACGAAGACTTTGAACTTCGCTTTCCAGAATGAGAAGTGTTCGCCATTGAAACCTAGAGGTCTTATGATAAAAGCTTCGTTGGGAAGAATTCATTCACCCATGCTTGTCATTGGATCCTTCTTAGGCTGTTAAACCTTAACAAGAAGGCCTATGCTCTGATACCAATATTAGCGCAAGCGTTTCACCCAAGAGGGGGTGAATTAGGTGATATCAGAAATTTCGTTGCGTATATAAAAATTGACTAGAAATATAAAGTAGTCAAGAGCTAGGAGAAATATCATCGAAGTGTACACCGAGAGTTATACTAGTTCGGTTACAACTACTTTAACTTACGTCCAGTCCACAGAGCTTCTCTGAGAGTTTCACTATATCTTCCAAGATTCAGTGGGTTCTTGGCATCTTAGTACAGCAAGTTCCTTTACCTAGACACTCACTCCCCCTTACACGTTGTAATCAAATCCCCAACTCAAGGTTCCATAACCTTAAGTTGTCTTAATAATGAATATTGAGTTTGTAATGATAATATCTCTCACATAGTAAATGAATAATCACTAAAGTAAAAATAATGAGTATAAGAAAAACATAGAGTATTGAACGTGTGTTCTCAGTTCTTGTATTGTCTCGTATGTGTTATCTGTTACATGTTGAATGTTCCCATATATTTAGATAACTTGTGATAGCCATTGGAATAATTTCAACTTGTCTGTTAGAGTTACGCAGCTACGATTGACCGTTATTCGAATTTGAAAACTATCCATTTGCGGTAGGTAGCGGCAGGTAAGAGTTTGGACGTTTTATTTGACTTTCCACTTATAACATGATCTCTTCATTGTTTCTTTACAAATGTACTTAGAATACTAATACAATGAAGTGTTAATTATATAGAAAAAAATTAATAAACATTGGATTAAAATCAAGTTTTCTGGACTTCATTACTCAAGTAGCTACTCGAGTGATCATGCTCATTACTCGAGTACTCCCTCAAGTAATCTCATTAAAAATCAGGCAAAGAGTAAGTCAATGTTTTCTTACCATATTACTCGATTAAGCCTTCAATTAATCTTTTCAATAATACCTAGCAAACAAGGTTACTCGAGTGATCCCTCGAGTAAGCATCTATTTTCTTCACAGGTTACTCGAGTGGTCTCTCGAGTAAATTTATAATAAGTTTGCAGATTACTCAATTACTCCCTCAAGTAACAACATCTAATTCTTAACTGAGAGTACCTGTGCTTTAGTTACCTTATTACTCAAGTGATCCCTCGAGTAATACTTAAAATAACTCTACAGATTACTTGAGTGGTCCCTCAAGTAAATAGTTTTCTCAAATGGCTACTCGAGTAAAGTTTGTCAATTCTTGGCCGAGAGCTACTGGAAGATATTTTCTTTGATTGCTCGAGTGGCTACTCGAGTCATGCCTTTTCTCATGCTTTTACTCGAGTGGTTACTCGAGTAAGTTTTCATATAACTTTGCAGATTACTCGAGTGACCCCTAGAGTAACTTCTTCCAAATTTTAGTAGTGTCTCTCTAGGACATTTTCTCCAATATTACTCGAGTGCTCACTCGAGTAATAGAGTTCATTACTAGAGTGCTCACTCAAGTGAACCTTTAACAAATCTGCCAATGATGTTTTTTGTGTGTTTTATCTCTCATATCTTCTTCATTACTCCAGTGCTTACTTCAAGTAAAGCTCTTGTCTGCCATTTGGTTACGTTGTTCAAATTCTTTTGTTACCAAATCCTTTATATCCAATCTTTGTTATCATATAGACATATGGGATCTAACATGAATAAAAGGTCAGCCGTAATGGTTGAAGGAACGAAGGCAACCATTAAACCAAAATGGGATAATTGAAGGAACAAAAAAGGAAAAGGGTCAAAATAGCTGACTGTGTGGCTTTGAGAATAGAGAAAAGAGAACCAAATTGAAGAGCTTGACCAAAAATGGGGATTGCAGCTATGAGGGGAAAAGAGGAGACCAAGACCGAATGAGAAATAGAAGAAACACGTGTGACGGCTAGGGATAGAAAAGGGGAAGTACCAAATATAAAAAAAAGAGAAGGTGTTAAACTGAATAGGCGATGTGTTAGGTGTGCTTTCCTTTGTTCTCCATGTCTGATTCCCTCTCCCTTCATCAATCTTCATCTCCCTCTTCCATGAGTAGCTAAAGTGTTGGTGATCTCTTTGAGTTGGGTAATGGTTTGAGTTTCTAAACTTCAATGGAATTCCTTTAAGCTCTCTTTCTATTTCATAATTATATGTCTTGGTTAAGTATTTCATTATGATCGAGATTGTTCTATGGCAAGTGATAGACTTGGTGGTTGAGCTAGGAGTTGATTAATTAAGCTTTGTATGATTCAAATTAGGAGTAGGTTGAGTTGTTTATTCCAACTTAGTAAGTGGATTGTAAATGACTAAACTGAATGCTTTGAACTTTTGTAATGGTAATGACAAGCTAGATTGGAAGTTGATTATCCATCTCCTTGAGTCTGAATTATTTGGTGGTATTCATTTAATTGCTTTGGTAGAATGGATTAAATGATTATTGCAAGTATGGAGCTAGTAGTAGCTTAGTTCCATCCTCTTGACTCATATTATGGAATTCAAATCATTAGCTAGCAAGGAAGACTAAAACCTCAACTCAAGGGAATCTCATCTCATCATTATACTAGTTTATTGAATTTAGCTTGTTTATTGTTAATTTTGATTTCGTTTGCTTCTTTGTCTTGAAAACTTAAAAATACCAAAATATTGAATTAGCTTAGATTTCTTCGTTAGTTTAAAAATGCAATTTCTCAAAATGATTTCTCACAACTTTAAGGTATTTATAACTTTACTATTTAGAAACTTGGAAATTAATCTCCTCACAAGAATGACCTAGGTTGAGCTATTACGCTACATTTTCAGACCTAGTTTTATTTTGAGAACTCATAAGACATGGATTCATCAGCTGACCCACTTTTTGTTAGTTTTTTTATAAGATAAATCCAAATACCCTTATCGCATTTCCTTTGACGCTGTGTTTAATTTCTTCCTCATAGTTTTTATTTGACACTTTTATTTTCATATTATATTTATTTATTCTACTATTTTTAAATTTAAAATAGATGTGTTTATATGTTTTTGTTATGTGAGTAAATGAAAAAGAAAAAGAAAAGTAAGAATAAAATTGGCTTCCTAACACAAAAGAGTGAAAAGTTTCTTAAAAAAGGCAGGCTGGCCCGCTAATCGCCCAGTTGGGCCTACAGCCCGAGCGTGCTAGCCTGATTTCCTAGTAATAACTGTAAGACTTGATGTGCAATCTATGTTGAATTGGATTATGTGTCCTATGATTGCTGAGTATGATGATTGTACAACATAGTGATTGCTGAAAGCTTTTTTAATGGTTTATTTTACGTGCTTTATGAACTTACATATATTATGATGGTCTATTGTTACTACTGAGATTCTCAGAAATCTCACCCTTTCTATTAAAATGACATATAGCTAAGGCAAGCAGGTCAAAGGGTAAGGGAGTAATTATTTCAGATAACAAAGAAGGTGGCGAAGCTAAACTAGTTAATTTTGTTACTTATCTATATAATATTTTTATTTAGACATAGGACTTTTGGTAGCCTGATGTGGCTACAACTTTTGTATACACACTTACACACAAACATAGAAGATGTACATAGTACAAATAGTACACATAATAGTAGTATAATATTATGCTCAAATATTTAAACGGGGATAGGAACTTGCATGATTCGAGTCCGCAACTTAAAAATGATAGATGAAAGATGAGAGTAAAGAAAAATTCCAATAAGATTAATTATGGTTGAAGGATTGATGAGTTAAAATGAAGAGTATGAACCACTAATTAATTGTTTTAAAAATTTTAAAATGTTTCAGAAATGCCCATTCATTTTATAGGTTCAAACCCTGTATTTGGGCTAAGTTTTCAACTATTTTTGAAAGTGTTTTCTTCCTAAGACCAAACCTGGCTTAGTTGTTCGAAATCAGTATGTATATAGCTCATCTGACTAGTAGGAAAATAAGTTGTCACAACTTTTAGTATCAGAGTAGAGGTTCCAGTAATAGGTTAGAATACTCTGTTCAAATGAAAAATATATTTTTTGATAGATTGGTTAGTCACAAGTTTTAGTGATACTATGATTAGGCATTATGAGTCATAGAGGAAATCAAAGGAGTGGATCAGTGTCATCGGTCAATCAGCCTTTTAAGGGAAAAGGGGGGTCAGTGTATAAAGCATTGCCCTGAAGAAGTGTGGCTAAGAGAAGTAACCTAAGAAATCCAGTTAGAGCCTCTGAAGTGATTAACTTGGTGTCAAGTGAGGAATCCTCTATGGGAGATAATGAGAATAAGGAGTTAGAGAATATAGCACTAGATTCTTCTTCTAACTCTAGGATCTCTTATCCTATTCTAAAGTATGAGATGGACCATAACTTATGCTTTTAAGATATATAGAGGAGATATACCGAGAAGCTTGTGACACTCAAGCCATAATATTGGGATATTACATGGTACTTTTGAGTAGGATACCCGTGTTGTACTAGGTTGGTGTTTTAAACTGGTTGAAATTACCAGATGAAGATTGGATCCATACTATTCTGCATTTCTTGCTTGACACTTCCTTTCGGATTAGGAAGAAAATGAACTCATGGAGCATGGTGCTCTTGAGATATTTGAGTTTTTTAATCACATGCGAAGATTTATATATGACAATGTTAGGTAGATGTTGTAATATTATAAGATAAACTTTTCTTGTGATGATATTATGATAAATGATAAAAGTAATTTGTTGTGATTTAAATGGATTGATATATTCATGTTGTGTGTTAGTGTTAGAATTTAAGATATATATATATATAATGTTATATTAATGGTGAATCATTTTCTTAATAGTGAAAAGGCAATTATGGTTAACTTAGGAGGAAGGAAAATAGGACCATCCACTGGTGGAGAAAGAAATCTGCCAGAACCAATGCAATAAATACTGGATAAGTTAAATAACCAACATGTCATGATTAAAGGGCTTACGGAGGAGTTAAGAGAAGTCTTAACTAGGCAAAATAAAGATAGAGAAAGAAGGATAATGATGTGGTGCAGGAAGAAAGGCAACCACAGATTGATCCACAACAACATCAACAATAACAACAACAATAGTAGTAAGAACAGCCCTAAAGACCTCCTGTTTATCTGGATAGGCAAGCAAGAGAAGTTGAGAACCTGCAATACTGGATAACAAGGTTTTTAAGTATCATCCTCTAGTGTTTAAAGGGAGATTTGATCCACAGAAGGCAGAAGACTAGATTGTTAGGTTGGAGAAGATTTTGAGAGTGATGGAATATCCCACAGAGATGAAGGCTTAGATGGCCACATATATGATGGAAGGAGATACTGACCAATGGTGGAAGAATATAAAACTAATCTTACAAGCAAAGAATATTCCCATTTCCTGGGAATTATTCCATAAAAAATTTAAGGACAAGTATTTTCTGTGGTATATAAGAATTGAGAAAGACGTTGAATTTTTATCTCTGAAACAGGTAAGTCGTGAAAGCTTTGATGAATATTTGTTTAAATTTATCTATCTGTATTATTACTTTTCCTACCTGAGATACAGAGATGACGAATGTAATATCCCAAATTATAATTAAGGGTTAATAACTTCAGAGTGATGTAATTAATAATAATTAAGCACTTTTGAAGTAAATTGTATATTGTGATGTAAAATGTGTTTGATAGATGATGATAGATGTATCATGGCAATCAAGGGTAAAATGGTAAATTTACCGATCGATTGGTCAGTTACGGGAGAGGAAACTCCTTAGTAATCAAGATCAATGGCTAGGATTGAAAGAACAAGAGGTGGAATTAAGTGTGTATGAGAGTATATGAAACCATGGAAGGAAGCTCAAGATGTTGACAAGTGGCATCTTGAGGACCATGGATGAAGTCAACATTTTCAAACTCATCCTCTCTCCCTCTCAAGTCGGCTAAGTGCATGGGGAGTGTGGAAAATCTGATTTTCATTAATATCTCATTTCTCTCTCTCCATTCTCTCCATTCGGTGCAGCTGAACCAAGAAAGAGAAAGAGAAAAACTTGTTTTTGTATGCTTAAAGCCTCTTCAATAAATTTGTTCAAGAGGTTGAGAGCTTCCTTACTATATTTTCAGAATTGTGAAAGGTGGCGGTTTGGAGTTCTCAAAAATTTGAAAGTTAGGAAAATAGAGATTTGATCTTACCAAGTTAAAGAGGTAATCATTTAGTGAATTTTGGTATGATTGTTTTGGCCATTAGTTTGGTTTTGGTAAATTCTGGATTTTTGCCCTGATTTCTTGTGATTTTAGAATATATGAATTAAGTAATGTAATTTGGTGGGATAGATTCCAAATAGTGTATGGGAGGCAATGGTTGTGGTTTGGATTTGAAAAGAGGAAGTTTGATAAATTATGGTTTTGGTGATCTTGTGGTCTAGAGATGAGAATGTGTTGTTTGAGTAGGAATTTAGTTGTTTTAAAGTTACCAATAGGTTCCTTGTGGTAAAATAAGTGAGAATGAGTTATGGTACAAACTTTAGAACTATTGGTAGCAAATTGGTCAATTCTGGAAAACCAAAGCAGTTGCTGGGATTTGGCATCTGATAGGTATCACTCGAGTGAGGGAGGATCTCACTCGAGCACGACATAATGTTCTAGGAATTTTTGTTAAGTCTTTAGGCAAAAACCGTAAGCACACTTCCTGACTTGCGAGTGAGATATGATCCTGCTCGAGTGAGCATGGGCATGCTCGAGTAAGGTCTTGCCTGGAAGTGGTCTCTGCTCTCGGGCAAACACTCTTGGTCTTGCACTTCTTGGTGCTCGAGTGCACTTGAGGTCATTGCTCGGGTACAGCTTCTTGTGCTCGAGTGAGTGTGAGAGATATTTTGAGGATTTGCTCTCGGGCAAACACTTTCTGTGTTTCACTCATTGGGACTCGAGCACGACTGGGGGCATCACTCAAGTGAGGCAGCCCAAAATTGGTGTTTTGCATCTGAAAAAGGTATCTTCTGGGTAGTTTCTTCCAACCCTGTGAGGATATGTTTAGGCTTATTATAGCCACCTAAAGAGTTCATATGAATACCAACTTAAAGTATTACGAAATTTGGAAACTTGGAAAAGAGATTGACCTATTGTCCCAATTTTGGTTTATAGGATTTGACATCTGCCGTCCTCGTAGCCCACTGAGCCAGCAAACGTCAGGAAGGAACGAGGTAGTGACTTTTCTTTTATATCATATATGATGCATTGTATGTGTGTTATATCATTGATTTGTGTTGAATCATATGCGGTGACATTTATGTATATGCGTAAACACCGTCATACCAATAGTCCTTGAGTAGCTAATAATAGATCGGGTAAGGGTTATGTGCCTTCCCGGCGGAGAAAGGGGATGAGGGTGAGGTGTGATATATGTGATTATGTGGGCCAAAAGGCTAATTGTGGGCCGAAAGGCTATTTGTGAAGGTCGTCGGGCCATTTGAGGAAGCCGGATAATGCACTGCCACGTCAACAGTCCCTGAGTAGCTAACAACGATTCGGGTTAGGACAGTGTACCTTCCCGGCGGAGAAAGGGGATGAGGGTGGAGTGTGATTTATGCTGCTGTATGATGATTTGCTTACATGCTGTGTGCTTATGTGTGGTATAAATATTTTGTTACTACTGGGATTCTCTTGAATCTCATTCTTTCCTTCAATTAACCTTTCAGACAGGGCGATTGGCTCTAAGGAGAAGCGAACGACCCGGAGCGGTTAGAACTCTATAGGGACATTTAGCTCAGGTCATGTTGGTCATTCATTTTGGATAGGGATTATTGTATGACATTTTTGAGTTGTAAATGGTTCTGAACATCTGACATTGTAATCCCCTAATCAGGATCTGGAACCCTATAGATATATATATATATATATGTAGATGAACCTGGGGGTGCCAGGATTTATGATATATATTCTGATATGAATGAATGTAAATTAACTGCACAGGTGATTATATTCGATAATTAAACTTGAGACCGACGCAGGAAAGAAATTTTGAAAATTTTGTAAAGTCCCTACTATTTAGTGGGTGTTTTAATGAGTTTTGAACTATCCGACGGTCTCTAACCCTTTTTATTATGCATTTTCGAATCTTAATTATGCTAATTAAGGCAGGGCGTTACATTTTTGGTATCAGAGCTATAGTTCCTAGCAAGGGTAGAGTTTGCTAGGATAGATGCCTTAGTTGGCTTTAGGGATAGAAAATCATCTATGAATAATTGTTGTGTATGTATATGTAAGTTTTATTGATATGGATATGTATAAAAATTGTGCATATGTGTGCATACTATCTTTATTGTATTAATGGGGTAAGTTGTTTGTAGAATGAAGAAAACTAGAGGACGCCCCAATGTTCCGGGTGTAAACCCAGAGGTGGAGGTTGTCAATGATAATCCAACGGATCCAATGCAAGAATTAATGGGTCTGATAAAAGATCAGCGGGACATGATCACTAAACTGAGAGAAGAGCTCAGAGTAGAGAAAGCAAAGAATAAGGAGAACCTAGTTCAATCTATTCCAGTAGAAACTGAAGAAGAAACCCGCTATGAGGACACTGCTGAAGGGTCAACACGACCTCGGGAGTCCCTACCTCATATTGTCCCAAATCAAGAGTCTCATGGGGTGCCATCTAAAGAGGATAGGGATCTTCAGTTTTGGGTCACAAGGTTCTGTAAACATCTGCCTCTGGTGTTCAAAGGGAGGTTTGATCCTCAAGTGGCGGAAGATTGGTTGAACTGTCTAGAGAAGAAATTTGAGGTGCTTGGGTGCCTAGACTAGGTGAAGCCACGCCTGGCAGTCTACAAGCTCGAGGGTGATGCGGACTGTTAGTGGAGAAATATTTCTCTTACTCTGTGCTGCAGAAATATGCCACTGACTTGGGAATTGTTTCAGCAAGAATTCAATGAGAAGTACTTTCCTAAATCAGTGCGGCTTGAGAAGGAGAGCTTTGATGATTATTTATCCCGTTTCATCCGCTTGTCTCAGTATTCCTCCTATCTCCGGTACAAGGATGATGAAGAATGAAGTTTAGACATGCTCATTCGTGGTCTTAGATGAGAGTTGAGGAAACGGTTGGTCACTTATCAATTCACCAAGTTTAACAAGGCTGTGGAGCAATGTCGAATTATAGAAAACAACTTAAGAGAGTTGGATCCTTTCAGAGCTACTGGCCGCCGTAGTGAACCCAGTAAGGGTAATCTTTCCCAGAAGTGGAAAGGCCAAGGATCCTCTTCATTTAGGGGTAGTGATAAGAAGCCCCATCAGCCCAGAGACCGTGAACCTCAGAAATTTGTGACCGAGTGGAAATGTCTTCGCTGCAATAAATCTCATTATGGTAAAAATAGTTGGGAGAAATGATATGTTTTAACTATAAGCAACCAGGACATTTTTCTAGAGATTGTCAACGATTGCGAGCCGAGCAGACGCCAAAGACACAGGGTCAAGTATTCGCTATGACTCACGAGGAGGCCCGCAAATCTCCTGAGTTGATACAAGGTAAAATTTCTATTGACGGCTATTGTTGCACGCATTGTTTGACTTGGGTGTATGTCACTCCTTCATTGCTTATGATTGCGTAAAGCGTCTGGGATTGCATGTACATAAATTACCATTTGATTTGGTAGTGTCAACCCCAATGAGTGTTAAGGCCTTGACCACAGAAGCTTGTTTGAATTGTGTCGTAATTGTGGAAGGGCATCAATCTACTGTAGACTTGATCTGTATGCCGCTTTACCAATTGGAAGTCATTTTGGGTTTTGATTGGTTAATGGCAAATAATGTATTGCTTGATTGTGGGAACAAGAAGATAGTATATCCTGCTTCTCAGAGGGCTGGAGTCGTAGATGCTAGTATGAATTTTCTTTCTACGGCTAAAGCTGAGAAGTATCTCGAAAAGGGTTGCCAGGGGTATATGGTATTTTTCTCTGTGCAGGGGGAAACTAGTAAAATTTTGAGTAATATACCCATGGTAAATGAATTCCCTAAGGTGTTTCAGGATGATCTTAGTAGATTGCCTCCTGAAAGGGAAGTTCAGTTCCCAATCGACATTGTGCCTGGAGCTGGTTCTATATCTAAGGCCTAATATCATATAGCCCCAAACGAAATGGCGGAGTTAAAGAAACAAATAGAAGATTTGCTTGAGAAAGGGTTTATTAGACCCAGTGTGTCACCTTGGGGAGCTCCAGTGTTATTTGTTAAGAAGAAAGATGGGAGTCTTCGATTGTGTATCGACTACAAAGAGCTGAATAAAGTTACTATCAAGAACAAGTACTGTCTTCCCAGAATCGATGACCTATTAGATCAACTATCTGGTTCGTGTGTGTTTTCAAAAATTGATCTAAGGTCGGGGTATCATCAGCTGCGAGTGATGGCAGAAGATGTTCCAAAGACTGCTTTCCAGACCAGGTATGGTCATTATGAGTTCTTAGTGATGCCATTTGGGCTAACCAATACGCCTACGGTTTTTATGGATTACATGAACCGTATTTTTTGACAATATCTGGATCAGTTTGTAGTAGTGTTTATTGATGATATTCTGATATACTCTAAGAATAAAGAAGAGCATGAGCATCATTTGAGAATTGCGTTGAACATATTACGTGAAAAGCAACTATATGCCAAATTGAGTAAATGTGAGTTTTGGCTATCAGAAGTAAGATTCTTAGGCCATGTTATGTCGTAAGAAGGGGTCTCTATATATCCTAGTAAGGTGGAAGTAGTACTGGACTGGAAGAGGCCAGAGTTTGTAGCAGAAGTACGCAATTTTCTGTGTCTTGCTGGTTACTACCAGAGATTCATTCAGAATTTCTCATGTATTGCATTACCAATGACCAAGCTCACGAGAAAGGATCAGCCGTTTGTGTGGGATGAGAAATGTGAACACTATTTTGTGGAGCTGAAGGAGAGGTTGATTACGGCACCTGTGTTGATTTTTCCCGATCCCAGTTTGACTTACGTTGTGTATTCTGATGCCAGTGGGCAGGGATTAGAGTGTGTCCTTATACAACAGGGACGTGTAGTGGCCTATGCCTCTCGACAGCTCAGACCTCATGAATTGAACTATCGCACTCATGATCCGGAGCTTGCGGCTATTGTGTTTGCCTTAAAAATTTGGAGGCATTATTTGTATGGTGTGACGGTAGAACTGTACTGCAACCACAAGAGTCTTAAATATTTGTATGATCAGTAAGAATTGAATATGAGATAGCGTTGTTGGATGGAATTGCTTAAAGACTATAACCTAAAAATTAAATATCATCCAGGTAAAGCGAATGTAGTCGTTGATGCTCTTAGTTGAAAGACTATGTTTGTGGCAGCTATGATGATACAAGAGAAGGAATTGATTGAAGATTTTTGTGATTTGAATTTGACAAACCAAATCATCTGTACTAAGTACACTGTTTCCTAAGAGGAAAGTAATCTAAGAGCTGAGATTGAAGAAGCTCAGAGGCAAGATAATTGGATCAGCGTAATTTGACTCGAATCAAACGGGGAGAAGTTTCAGGCTATGACCTATCACCTCATGGATTGGTTCGCTATCAGAAAAGAGTCTGCGTTCCACTTAAGGCGGAGTTGAGGCAGAAGATTCTGGATGAGGCACACAAGAGTCGATATACTCTTCATCCTGGTATGACCAAGATGTATCATAACCTGAAATCTATGTATTGGTGGCCGGGTTTGAAGAGTGATGTGACCAAATATGTAGCAAGGTGTCTTACTTGCCAGAAGGTAAAGATCGAGCATCAGAGACCGCCTGGTCTACTTCAGAGTTTTGATATTCCAAAATGGAAATGGGAAAGTGTGACCATGGACCTTATGGTGGGATTGCCCAGGATCAGGAATTATGATGCAATCTGGGTCATTGTGGATCGGCTAACGAAGTCAACCTACTTTATACCAATCAATGCTAGTTACTCTCTAGACAAGCTAGCAGAGATTTACATTAGTGAGATTGTGAAGCTTCATGGCACACCAAAGAATATCATTTCCAACCTAGATCCACAATTCACTTTAAGATTCTGGAGAGCATTACATGCGGCATTGGTACTCAACTAAGATTCAGCATATCTTATCATCCTTAAGCGGATGGACAGTCAGAGAGGACAATCCAGATGCTGGAAGATATGCTACAGGCGTGTGTTCTTTACTTTAAAGGAAGTTAGAATCGCTTCCTTCCACTTGCTGAGTTTGCCTACAACAATAGCTACCATGTGAGTATCTAGATGGCTCTGTATGAAGCGTTGTACGGAAGGAGGTGCCAGTCGCCTTTATGTTGGAACGAATTATCAGAAAGGAAGTTGTATGGACCGGATCTTGTTGATCAAACTTCAGCTCAGATTCAGATTATTCGTAAGAGGTTGCTTGTAGCACAAAGTTGACAAAAAAACTACGCTGACAAGAAAAGAAGACCTCTAGAGTTCAAAGTTGGCGACCATATGTTTTTTAGGGTATCTCCTATTACCGGTGTTAGGCGAGCTATCAAGCGAAAGAAGCTGAGCCCGAGGTATATCGGTCCTTTTGAAATCCTTGAAAGGATTGGGCCTGTTGATTACCGAGTAGCCCTACCCCCAAGCTTGAGTAGACTCCATGACGTGCTTCATGTTTCCCAACTAAAGAAATACCAACCGGATCCATCTCACATAGTTGAGTATGAGGAAGTTGAGCTACAAGACAACTTCAAATATACGGTAGAGCCAGAGAAGATCATTGACAGAGAAGAGCAACAGCTCAGACATCGGAGCATCCGTATGTGAAGGTGATCTGGAAGGGAATGACTCAGAGGGAAGCAACTTGGGAAGTAGAAGAAGATATGCGTAGAAGGTATCCGAAGTTTATGGCTCAAGTTGTGTAACAAAATTTCGAGGACGAAATTTAATTTTTAGGGGGAGAATTGTAATATCCCAAATTGTAATTAATGGTTAATAACTTCAAAGTGATGTAATTAATGATAAGTAAGAACTTTTGAAGTAAATTGTATATTGTGATGTAAAATGTGTTTGATAGATAATGATAGATGTATCATGGCAATCAGGGGTAAAATGGTAAATTTACCGATTGATTGGTCAGTTATGGGAAAGGAAACTCCTTAGTAATCAAGATCAATGGCTAGGATTGAAAGAACAAGAGGTGGAATCAAGTGTGTATGAGAGTATATGAAATCATGGAAGGAAGCTCAAGATGTTTACAAGTGGCATCTTGAGGACCATGGATGAAGTCAACATTTTCAAACTCATCCTCTCTCCCTCTCAAGTTGGCTAAGTGCATGGGGAGTGTGGAAAATCTGATTTTCATCAATATCTCATTTCTCTCTCTCCATTCTCTCCATTCGGTGCAGCTGAACTAAGAAAGAGAAAGAGAAAAACTTGTTTTTGTATGCTTAAAGCCTCTTCAATAAATTTGTTCAAGAGGTTGAGAGCTTCCTTACTATGTTTCAGAATTGTGAAAGGTGGCGGTTTGGATTTGAAAAGAGGAAGTTTGATAAAATATGGTTTTGGTGATCTTGTGGTCTAGAGATGAGAATGTGTTGTTTAAGTAGGAATTTGGTTGTTTTAAAGTTACCAATAGGTTCCTTCTGGTAAAATAAGTGAGAATGAGTTGTGGTAGAAACTTTAGAACCATTGGTAGCAAATTGGTCAATTCTGGAAAACCAAATCAGTTGCTGCGATTTGGCATCTGATAGGTATCACTCGAGTGAGGGAGGATCTCACTCGAGCACGACATAATGTTCTAGGAATTTTTGTTAAGTCTTTAGGCAAAAATTGTGAGCACACTTCCTGACTTGCGAGTGAGATATGATCCTGCTCGAGTGAGCATGGGCATGCTCGAGTAAGGTCTTGCCTGGAAGTGGTCTGTGCTCTCGGGCAAACACTCTTGGTGTTGCACTTCTTGGTGCTCGAGTGCACTTGAGGTCATTGCTCGGGTACAGCTTCTTGTGCTCGAGTGAGTGTGAGAGATATTTTGAGGATTTGCTCTCGGGCAAACACTTTCTGTGTTTCACTCGTTGGGACTCGAGAACAACTGGGGGCATCACTCGAGTGAGGCAGCCCAAAATTGATGTTTTGCATCCGAAAAAGGTATCTTTTGGGTAGTTTCTTCCAACCCTGTGGGGATATGTTTAGGCCAATTATAGCAACCTAAAGAGTTCATATGAATACCAACTTAAAGTATTACGAAATTTGGAAACTTGGAAAAGAGATTGACCTATTGTCCCTATTTTGGTTTATAGGATTTGATATCTGCCGTCCTCGTGAGCCCACTGAGCCAGCAAACGTCAGGAAGGAACGAGGTAGTGACTTTTCTTTTATATCATATATGATGCATTGTATGTGTGTTATATCATTGATTTGTGATGAATCGTATGCGGTGACATATGTGTATTTGCGTAAACACCGTCATACCAATAGTCCCTGGGTAGCTAACAATAGATCGGGTAAGGCTTGTGTGCCTTCCCGGCGGAGAAAGGGGATGAGGGTGAGGTGTGATATATGTGATTATGTGGGCCAAAAGGCTAATTGTGGGCCAAAAGGCTATTTGTGAAGGCCGATGGGCCATTTGATGAAGCTGGATAGCTATATGAGCTAAAAGGCTATGTGTATGCACTGCCACGCCAACAGTCCCTGAGTAGCTAACAACAGTTCATGGTTAGGATGGTGTACCTTCTCGACAGAGAAAGGGGATGAGGGTGGAGTGTGATTTGTGCTGCTGTATAATGATTTGCTTACATGTTGTGTGCTTTTGTGTGGTATAAATGTTTTGTTACTACTGGGATTCTCTTGAATCTCATTCTTTCCTTCAACTAACCTTTCAGACAGGGCGACTGGCTCTAAGGAGAAGCGAACGACCCAGAGCGGTTAGAACTCTATAGGGACATTTAGCTCAGGCCATGTTGGTCATTCATTTTGGATAGGGATTACTGTATGATGTTTTTAAGTTATAAATAGTTTTGAACATCTGGCATTGTAATCCCCTAATCAGGATCTGGAACCCTATAGATATATATATATGTAGATAAACCCGGGGGTGCCGGGATTTATGATATATATTCTGATATGAATGAATGTAAATTAACTGTACAGGTGATTATATTCGATAATTGAACTTGAGACCGGCGCAGGAAAGAAGTTTTGAAAATTTTGTAAAGTCCCTACTATTTAGTGGGTGTTTTAATGAGTTTTGAACTATCCGACGGTCTCAAACCCTTTTTTACTATGCGTTATCGAATCTTAATTACGCTAATTAAGGCAGGGGTTACAACGAAAGCTGGAGTCCTGATATGCTTGTATGAGGGTTAAAGCCAGGATTGAAGGAAAAGCTAGTCTCTAAGTAGTTCACTAGTGTAACTAGGCCATAGAGGTATGCTGAATCATAGAGAGTAACTTAATGAATCTTTATTCAACTAGAAAAGTAATGAACTATGGAAGTACGAGCCATGAAAGAGCTTCTTACAAGTGGAAGAACTAAGGGTTCTTGCCCAGGAGATATAATAGAAGATTTAACCTTCTTGAAAATAGTGGTTTCTAAAGACCTCAAGAACCATAACCATGCCCTCACTGTGGCAAGTCACATGGTGGTTGACCTTGCACTGCTGGATAGATAATTTGCTATTCTTGCTAGAAGCTGGGCCATTATGCTAGAGATTGTAACTAATAACTAGCAAAGCCTAGACCCAAGAACCAATATAGAATGTTTGCCATGAAACACGAAGAGGCACTGAATCACCCGAGATGATTCAAGGTATAATTCTACTTAATGGAAAAGTAGTTCAAGCTTTGTTTGACTCTGGTGTTAGCTATTCTTTTCTTTTGACCATACTAGACAACTAGGGCTGAAAATTTAAGAACTACCATATGTTTAGTTGTATCCTATGGGTGCACAAACTGTTACAGCAAGTGGCTATTTGAATTATGCGGTAAGTATTGAGAAAAATGATTCTGTGATAGGTCTAATTTGTTTGCCAATTTAAAAGCTTCAAGTTATATTAGGACTTAACTGGTTGACGACAAATAATGTGCTATTAGATTGTAGAAATAAGAGAATGTATATCCTACTTTACAAAAGGATATTAATGGAAACATAGACTCGAACTTCTTCTTAGTAGCTCAATCTGAGAAATGTTTGCATAAGGGATGCCAAGGGTATCTAATATTCTTCTCAATACAAGACAAAGTAGGATGGCAATAGAAGATATACTAGTGGGTAATGAATTTCCTAAAGTCTTCTCGAAAGTCATAAGTGGATTAGCCCCAACAAGAGTAGTGGAGTTCGCAATTGAAATAATGCTTGGAGCTAGACCGATATCTAAATCCCCATACAAAATAGATCCAAATGAAATGGCTGGGTTAAAGAAGAATATTGAGGAGTAACTAGGAAAAGGGTTCATACAACCCAGTGTATCGCCATGACGTGTGTAATATACTGAATTGTAATTAAGGGCCAATGACTTCAAAAGTGATGTAATTATTAATGAATAAACACTATTGAAGAATATAATATGCATTATGATATAAATATGTTTGGTGATGGTTTAGAAAATGTTGTGATAATCAGGGGCAAAATGGTAAGGTTACCGACCAATTGGTCAATTACCGAAGAGGAAACTTATTGAAAACTTAAGGACCAATGGCTAGAATTAACTCTTGAATGATTAATGGGCCGGAATCAAGTATGCATGTGAGTATGTGAGTTTATGAAAGGATGAAATGAGATCTTGCCAAGTGTCATCATGGAGGCCATAAATTTTGGTCAAAGGTTCAAAATTCATTTTTCTCTTCCCTCTCTTCCTCCAAGTAGGTTTGAAGCATGGGAAAAAGGGAAAATTTTGATCATCATCATCCTCTCATCTTCTCTCTCCATTTTCTCCATTTTAGTTGAGCTTCAAGTAGAAAGAAAAAGTAAAGGTGAGATTTTTCACATCGTAGTTGGCTTCAAATGTTCAAATGCTTTTCTTTAATGTTGACCACCTTGATAAGAGCTTTATCTTGATGGTTTTAGAATTTTGAAAGGTGGTGTTTTAGTGTTTGAACAAATTTGAAAGTTGGAGACTCAAGTATTTGGTTTTGGCAAATTGAAGAGGTGAGCAATTGTGACATTTTGGTATAATTGTTTTGGTCATTGGTTAAGTTTTGAGAACTTTGGATTATTGCCCTGATTTTAGCCTAATTTTGAAGTGCATGGACTGAGTAATGTAATATGGTGGAATAGATACCAAATTGTATCTTGGTGTCAATAGTTTTGGATTGGATTTAAAAAGGAAAACTTTGGTTATTAGGTGATTTTGGTTGTAATGTGGTTAGAAGGGTGGAATGTGTCATTGTGGTAAGATTTTGGGTATTTTGAGGTTACCAATAGGTTCCTTACGGAATTTTAAATGGGAATGAGCTTTAAGTTGAGTTTGGGAACCATTAGGATCAGTTTTGGCAAATCTGGGATTTTCTGTCAGTTGCTGTGCTTTGCCAATCTGATAAGGCTCACTCGAGTGCAACAGTAGAATTCTTGTTTCCTTCAATTTATCAGTGGTGTTTCTGGGTGGAATGTAAGAGTGCACTTCCTAACCCGTAAGTGATATTGGAGATCACTCGAATAAGCATGGGTTCACTCAATTGAAGGTGTAAGTTCAGGTTAAGGGTTACTCTCAGCCAAGCACTTACTGGCCAATTTTCAAGAATGTAATTTGACACTCGTAGGTGCTGTGTTCTCACTCAAGTGACATTGGTGGTACTTGAGTGAGCGTTTTCCTCCAAGGTTGCTGTGCTCTCGGGCAAACACTTCCTGTGTTTCACTTTATGGGACTTGAGTGATTTTGGGGTTATCACTCGAGTGTAAATCCTTATACTCGAGTGCAGTGAGCACTTTCTGGCTATTGGTGTTCCTCTCTGTCAAATACTCGCGAGTGAGAACCATTCTCACTCGAGTGCAAGTCTTTCATCACTTGAGTGAGTAAGCCAAAAATCAGTGTTTTGCTTCCAAAAAGGGGTCTTCAGCGTAGTTCCTCCCAACCCTTTTGACATATGTTTAGGCCACTAATAGCCACCTATAGAGTTCAAATGATAACCAACTCTAAATGTCTTGAAAGTAAGTAATTGGAATAGAGTTTTAATCTACTATTCTTGGCATTGGTTATAGGATTTGACATTTGCCAAACTTGTGAGCCCATTGTGCCGAGGAAGTCAGGAAAGAACAAGGTAGTGACTCCTCTCTTATACTTTGTGTAAATGTATTGTATGTATATTTGTCATACATAGTGTTGATTTTGCTGCTTGTGATGCCTTATAACGCCTTGTAAAGCTTTGTGATGCTTTGTGATACTGCTACATAGTGTTTACCATGAAATTGGACATTGTCATACTTTGAGATGCTTTTTGATACATTGTGATACATTGAGACCACAGCAAAAGCTGACGCATAGTATTTACAGCCATGAGTGCTATCATTTGTGGCGTGAGCCATGAAACATTGTGATGCTGTTAAACATGATCATATATGCTATGTGTTTATACATTGTATGAGTGATTTGTGACTACTAGGATTCTCTAGAATCTCATTCTTTCCAATGGCTAACATTTCAGACAGGGCAAGTGGCTCGAAAGGGAAGCGGACAACCCAGAGTAGTTAGGATCTCTTAGAGACTTTTGATTGGGTTGTTGGTTATCTATTTTGGACTTAGGATTATTGTATATAAATATTAGTTTGATTATGGTATATAATCCCCTATTTGGGAATTATAAACCTGATAGTTAGTATATACATGACCCGGGGTTTACCGGGATTTCTGTTTTACGCTCTAATATGTATAAATGTGATTTAACTGCACCAATTATTATATTCGATATTTGAAATTGAGACCAGGATAGGGAAGAAATTTTGAAAGACTTTCTTAAAAACCCTCCGTAAGGAAGGGATTGTAACTGACTTTTAAGATTATTGGTCTCTATTTCATTTAAATTCCAAATTTTGAATTATAATTATGTGTTTAAAGGCGGGGGGTTACAGGGTGCTCCATTGTTTTTTGTTAAAAAGAAAGATGGGAGCCTGAGACTATGTATTAACTACAAAAAGTTGAAGAAGGAAACCATAAAAAACAAATACCTACTTCCTAGATTAGTTGGCTAGTTCTTATGTATTCTCAAAGATTGATATAAGGTTAGGATACCATCAATTATGAGTGAAAGCAGATGATACACCAATGCTTGTGATAGGCATTACGAATTCCTTGTAATGCCATTTGGACTGACCAATGCACCTTATATATTCATGGACTACATGAATCATTTTTTTTTTTGACAATATCTAGACTAGTTTGTAGTGGCCTTTATCGATGACATTATGATATACTGAAAGG
This sequence comes from Inga leiocalycina, assembly GCA_963242795.1. NCBI lineage: Eukaryota > Viridiplantae > Streptophyta > Magnoliopsida > Fabales > Fabaceae > Inga > Inga leiocalycina. The sequence goes on from OY725324.1 coordinate 49,098,046, forward strand.
GTAGAGAAGTGTAACCCCCTCCGTAATTATATCCGAAATACGCGATTAAAATGAAATAGAGACCAATAATAATCAAATAACATTTACTAACCCATCACATGACGGGGTTTTTACGAATACTTTTTGAAATCATTTATAAGCTTGGTCTCATATTCACATTTCGAATACAATTACTACACGAAGATAAATCACATTCATATAAATATCAGAGTGCACAACTTAATCATCCCGGCAATCCCGGGTACATACCTTCGCTAAAGATACACAGGGTACAATTGCCCATTACAGTTCTTCAAATGGGGATTACACAATCTCATCTCGAAGGAGTCCTAGCCGCTCCCTCCACGAGCCACTTGCCCTGTCTAAATTGTTGGTAGGGGAGAGTGAGATTCGAGAGAATCTCAATAGGAAACATATACCATAATGCATGCATGATAGATGCTAGGTGTATGACATGTTAGCTTTATCTAGATGCATACCTCATAATGATATTTCTGCATACTCAATGTTCCATACAACAAGACTATAGCCACAGCGAAAACAGAAACAGAGCTTCATTTATTCAAATATGCTCTACACAATCAAGTAAAGCAATCACATACATCACTAAATAAGCAAAGATATCGAATACATGCAAGTAAGGTAAGTCCCCTACCTCCAGTCTTTTCTCCTCGATTTGCGTGCCAGCAACTCGGGGCTTCACATTCGATCCTACAATGTCAAATGTACTATTTAGACACTTCCATAGTGTTTCTGGGGGTTATATGAGGCTATATTGAAAATTTACTAAAATACCCCCGGGGACCCGGCCCGGCCCCGCCGTACCCGGTCCGGCTGTACTTTTCTTGAAATTTTGACATGGGCTATTCTAACATATTTTCACCCAAGGAATCCATTTCTGGACTCAGAATTATCAAATTCAATGTCAATCACAAAATTACCCTTGACAGCCCCACTTTAAGGGTTTCAGGGGCGTTTTCTTAATTATGCTTTTTCGGCCTTTTCCGAAAAAGCGCCCAACTGTAACCCCACCTAATTTTCACTTCTGAACTCAATGGAATCATCAAATCATTGAAAATCCAACTCTAAGACCCATTTATAGCCCAGACCGAAATATATTGGTTTTCCAGGGAAAAACGAGGTTTTTCGGTTTCGGCTGCGTAAACGCGTTCCTTTCTACTCCTAACCACTTTATTGACTATTCCATTAGGTTAGAACTACCATTTAGTGTCAATTTGGGCAGCATAACAGCCCCACAAACCCATTTTCCATTTTTAGAACCAAAGACAATCCGGCGAAATTTCACCGATTAAATTGTCTATAACAGCCAGAATAGTCAATATGCAAGAGTTTGGAAGTTACCTCAAGCTCCCACTAGCTTTTCCTTCTTGTGGCTGAAAACCCTAACTTCAAAACACCAAGAGAGGAGCTTCCAAATCTTAAAGAACATAAAGGAGTAGCTTAGGATCAGAGTTATACGCGTTAGGAGCTAGATCGTCAGAGAAATCGGCTTACCTTGCGAGATTTCTTCCTCTTTCTCTCTCTAAAGATCCCATATGCTCTCTCTCTATTTCAGCTGTTCTCAGCGTCAGAAATTAGGAGGAAGAAGGAAAAAAACCGTTTAATAACATATCCCATGCTTATGTCATCAATGTAACATGATGATGTCATAATTCTCAATTTTCGGATTTTTGGCAGATTCCTGACCAAACTTTGCAAAATCATAACTAATTCTAGAAAAATCGAAATGAGGTGATTCCAAAGCCAAATGAAAGGTATTTAAGTCCTCTTCATTGGAAAAATATGATCAATTACCAGAAATCACCACCAAATTCCATAATTACAGAAATTTCATCACTGCCCCAAAACAGAGTCCATTTTTGACCTCAAACTTTGGACAGTCATATCTCCCAGTTCTCAAAACGAAATGGCACAAATTATATGTCCATTTTGAAGCTTGGGATGTGAAATTTAAGACTGGAAATTTTCATAATTTTCTGACATCATTTGCCTATTCAAAACATCCACACGAGAAGACTGGCCATACAGAATTCACACGGGACAGCATTTCCAGTTTTGCAACCAATGTGCCCAATTCAATTTAAATCAATTCCAATGATTAAATACCACAACATGACACCATTTCCATCACAATACCCATTCAATTCTTCCCTCTATTCTAAGTCAATTTGGATGTTAATCCACAATTGAACTCAAATACAGGGTTTCGGCGTTGCTCAAACCACACACGAATCACATTCGAGTGTCAAATCACTTCATATTCTCCAAAAGGGTTATTTATCACTAACCACATCCACTTTTGGAGTCATTAACCATTAATCACAATTTGGGATCTTGCTAAATCGGGGCTTAGCAATCCACTAATCTCATGCTTATTCTCTAGCCTCGAGTCTCGAAATTCGGGGTATTACAAGAAGAGCATGAAGAGAACTTAAGAACAGTGCTGGGAATCTTAAGAGAAAGGCAACTATATGCAAAGTTCAATAAATGTGAGTTTTAGCTTTCAGAGGTCAAATTCTTGGGCCATGTTATCTCATAGGATGGGGTCTTGATAGACTCTAGTAAAGTGGAAGCAGTACAAAACTGGAAGATACTGAAACTATAACAGAAATACAAAGTCTTTTGGGTTTAGCTAATTATTATTGAAGATTCATTCAGAACTTCTCTTAGATTGCCTTGCCATTAATAAAGCTCACTTAAAAGAATTAATTGTTTAAGTGGGATGACAAATATCAAAGCAGCTTTTTAGAGCTAAAGGGGAGGCCTACAACTGTACTAGTATTAATTATCCCAGATCTGAAACTGACCTATATGGTCTACAGTGATGTGAGTAAGCAGGGATTGGGATGTGTCCTAATGTAATACCTTATTTTCCGTAATTAATCTGATGAGTTTTACGTAGCGAATTTAAACCACTAAGCGATATTCTTTTCAAGACTCTTTCAATTCCCAATTTCAAAACAAGACTCAAACCTGTAGTTGAGTGGATTTTTCTGAATAATTTAAAACTTTTCAAAAACTATCATAAAGTGGTTTGTAACTTCTTCGTAACTCATTATTTCTGAATTCCCTTTATCAACGTATTCAAGTATCTCTCCGCTTATTACCCTTATGTCTTCGTTTGGTTATGGGCTTTTTGGTGTATAGATGCCCTATTCTATTTTATTTAACAAGTTAGTACGCAACTATTCATCTTCCAAATGCTTGTGAGACTGCTGTCATTATAACTACTTACTTTTAGTTTTGGTGATCTTGATTACCGGTCAATACTAATATGTATTTTCATACTTTCTTATTCATACACATTCATCAAGTGTAAATACTTTACAAATAGTCAAATAAATACACTTGAAGACTTTAATTCTTCAACTTCTTTCTTTCCGGTTCTTCTTCAAGTATTCTTCTCTATCATATTCCTATAACTATATGGCTAGTGGGGTGAGATTCGAGGGAATCTCAATGGCAAACATACAGATAATGCATGTAAGATGAATGCTAGTGAATGATATGCTTGCTTTATATAGGCTCATGTTTACATAATGATATTTTGCATGCTCAATGTTTCATGCAACATACTTATGGCTACAATAAAAATAGAAACAGAGCTTCATTCATTCATACATGCTTCACATAATCAAGCAAGGCAATACAGTAAATCAATACACAGCATAAACATTACATACATACAAGTAAGTAAGTTTACTATCTAGTCGCTTTTCCTGAAGGGTATCCAATTATTTTCCTGAGCTTGGGTAGGTCTGAGATTTCGAACAACTATCAGGTCCTATAATTAGAATTACAGACAAAAAATTATCATTTGGTCCAATTCTCTTACAATCCAAACACTTATGTTGGTTGTCATTAAGGTTAGAATACTAAGTCAAAAGTATGGTCAATGTAGTTCAGCTATCCCAATGTGGTTAACTTCACCCTTGAAGCTTATCATAATTATCTAGTGCCATTACATTTTCTTATTCATTGGTGGAAAAATCATATTTTAGACCGGGTAAAAATAATATTTTAGATTGGTTCTAGATGAAGTCTTGATACAACCAGTCTAAAAAATCTATTACTTTTAGACCGGTTAAGCAACCGGTCTTAAAAATCACTTTTTAGACCGATTGGTCCAAGACCAGGTCTAAAAAAGATGACTTTTTAGACATGTTTTTGTGAAAATCAGTCTAAAAAGTATGACTTTTTAGACCTTATATTTCACAAAACCGGTCTTAAAAGTTATTTTTTGTGTTTTTAATGAATAACAAATTAATGATGATAGTGCAGTTTATATATTATACATATAGATGGTATAAGTTTCTATGGTTGTTGATGAAATAGTCCAGCAGAAGTAATGTGGGCTTTTTGTTTGCCCATTTCCTACAGAGCTATGTTTATCTCAGGACCCAACAGATGATGAGAAGCTAAACAATATCATTGATCAAACGCTTATGCTGATGATAATGCTTCTTTATGAAAACTTTAGAAGCACCCTCTACAATACTGTGCCACGTTTGCATGAACTAGTGAACAATTAGTTAAAGAAAGCTCATACAAAAATTGTTCTCAAGAATAGATAAACTATCAACAAAATCAAATTAAAAGAATAATACAGGTAACAAGATCAAACCTTCTCGAGAGTGCCGAAGAGGGATCTATTTCTGATATCCCTAGCCTTGAGGTTGGCACAAGCCATACCAAGCTGGCAGAGCAAAGCAGAGCGACGAGTAGTGACAAGAGGGAAAAGCAACCACCTCTTGACTAAAGCGAAGCTTAAATGGGAAGGGCTGCGATAGTAAGATTAGATGATGGAGTATCAACATTAAGATTTCATTTTGGGGAAAGGGGAATCAAGGTGAGCAAATTTTTTAGAGAAGCTGGTCAAAAAATTTCTTGAAGACATTTGAATAACAGGGGAGGCGGCAGTTGCAGGAGGAAGATCGACCATTGTGAAGGAGGAGGGGGAGGGGAGGGGAATAGTGGCGGTAGATATAAAAGCAAGGGAGAAAGAAAGGGTTATGAGAAAGAGAAGATTCAAAGAGCGCGAGATTCAATTTATTAGGTGCGATGATAAAAGGGTTATGTTTTGAGAAAGAGATAAATTTAGGGCAAATCTTTTAGACTGGTTACAATCAAAATAAGGTCTAAAACGTTCATCTTTTAGATTGGTTATTTGAAACATCAGGTCTTAAAGGGAAAAAATATATTATTTCTTAATTCCGCATCTTTTAGACTGATTATAAGAATAACCGGTCTAAAATGTTTTATCTTTTAGATCGGTTATTAATGATAACCAGTTTAAAAAGTTTCAAATTTTTTTAATTTTTAATTATTTTTATCTTTTTAGACCAGTTGTTTGAATAACCGATCTAAATAATATCTTTTAGATCACATATTTTAAGAACCAGTCTCAAAAGTTCTTTATAATTACAAAACTACCACTGGTCATACTTTTTAACCTTATCCATAATAACCAGTATAAATGTTGCGGTCTAAAAAGGCTATTTTGTACTAGTAATTTTCGCACATTTGTTCAAATCTGTCAGAATTTTCTTCAATCTTTGAAAATTCATAACAAATTATATAGATGTTCAATTATGATGGTTCCAAAGTCTCTTTGACCCCTAGGTAGTCTAGTTGTAGTGAAAAATATAGCCATTACACTTATGGACACATATCAATATAGTATCTCACTTTATTGATTATTGTCCTAGAATTCGCCAGTTTTTTTCAAACCAAAAATTAAAAATGTAGACCTTTTAGCATACACATCTAAATGACACAATTGACATTAAATTAAAGCTTGACATGTCTACTTTTAAACTGAAAAGTTTCACAATTTTTGGATATCATTTGCTTATTTAAAAATGTTGTGCAAACAATCTGCACTACACAAAACACACATTGGCAACATAGTTTACATTCCTAGGACACTTTTTAAACCGAGGCTTAGCAATCTAGTTAATTTAGTCTTATTCTTAAGGCTCAAATTCCAAAAGTTAGGATATTACACCTAATGCAGTAGGGGCATAGTGGTGGCGTATGCCTCTCGATAGTTGATACCTTATCAGGAAAATTACTCCACATATGATTAAAAGCTTGCGACAATTGTTTTTGCTTTGAAAATATGGAGATATTACTTGTATAGCATGACCATAGAGCTGTACTATGACCACAAAAGTCTTAAATATTTGTATGATCAGAAAGAGTTTATGAGACAACGAAGATAGATGAAGATATTAAAAGATTATGATTTTGAAATCAAATACCATTCAGGTAAGGCAAATGTCATAGTTGATGCTTTAAGTGAATAAAATAGTGCAGGTAGTAGTTATGATGATTCAGCAACAAAAATTACTTGAAAGATTCAGAGATCTAAGCCTATCTTAGTAGATATTGTTTAGTGGCTACAATATGAGTCAAGAAGAAAGTGACTTGAGAGATGAAATTGAAGAAGCTTAAAAAAAGGATGAGCGGGCAAAATCGATCAGGGTCAAGTTGAATAAGGAGATATTCAGGAGTATGATTTTTCACCTAATAGATTGGTCAGATATAAGAACATGATATATGTTCCACTAAAGGATAAACTTAGATGGAAAATCTTAGAAGAGGCACACAAGAGCAAGTATACTCTTCACCCGGGAGTGATCAAAATGTATCACTATCTAAAGTCCCTATATTGGTGGCCAGGAATGAAAAATGATGTAATGAAATATGTTGCGCGCTGTCTCACATGTCAAAAAGTGAAGGCAAAACATCAAAGACTACTAGGGCTTCTGCAAAGTCTTGAAATTCCTGAATGGAAATAGGAAAACATTACTATGGATCTTGTAGTGGGATTGCCCAGAATAAAGAACTATGATGCAAGATAGGTAATTGTTGATCAACTAATGAAATCAACTCATTTTATTCCGATCAATGCCAGCTATTCTCTGGATAAGCTAGCAGAGATATATACAAAGGAAATAGTTATAGTTCGACTCCATAGTGAGACCCTTGATTTACTTCAAAGTTTTAGAAGTCTCTATATGAAGCTATGGGTACTAAATTGAAGTTTAGTATGGCCTATCATCCTCAAACCGATGGAGAAATGGAGAGAACCATACAAACGCTAGAAGATATGTTGAGAGTGTGCATATTGGACTTTTGGCAAAGTTGGGATTATTAGTGCAAGCTTTTTACCCAATAAGGGGGTGCATTGGGTGATTATAAGAATTTTAACTAAAATCAACATTTAACATAATTTAATTAGAGTTGAGAGTTAGAAGGATATCTCTGAAGTGTAACCAGAGATTATACTGGTTCGGTTATAACCTCTTTGACCTACATCCAGTCCTCAGAGCACCTTTGAGATGTTTATTATAACTTCCAAGATTTAGTGGGTTCTTGGCACCTCAGTAGACTGCAAGTTCTTTAACTGGACACTCGCTCCCCCTTACACAATGTAAACCAATACCCAACTCAAGGCTCTAAAACCTTAAGTTATCTCAATAAAGTGTATTGAATTTTTGATATAGCTCTCTCAAAGAGTGAATATATGATAACTGAAGTACAGGGTACAATGAGGATAACAATGAATGAAAATAGAACACTTAAAAGCAAAATTGAATGATTCATAATTCAGTAGTTGCTCAACTTTGAATGCTTCAACATTTATAGTTGGAGTATAATAAATGACCGTTGTGAGCATTCCATTTGTCCGTTACTATGTTGTTGCTTCTTTGAGCTTACTTTGTGTGTAGGAAAATAGCCATTGGAGCAGAGAGAATGCCTTAGTCAAAATTCTGATTACATTTAATTCTTTTGACATAAAACTACTTTTTCTTCTTTTTGTATAATTTGCTTTATTGTTCACCTTGAAAATACTCTATATACTAATGAAATGAAGTATTTGAAAGAAGAGAGGTAAAAATATTGAATTATATAATCAATCAATAATTTTGAGGATTAGAAGATGTTGCTCTATTTTTCTGGAAAGTTAGTTATTTGAATATGATCATCCATATTCGAATATCTCAGTTAACTTTGAAATGTACTTGAATATCCTTGGTTGTATTCAAATAAAATAGCTGATTTTTTGTTTAGGTATATTCAAATACACTTTTCCTTATTTGAATAACATTATTTGTATTGGAATAACTTGGCCTTATTCCAATACACTTGTCCCTATTTGAATATTATTTGTATTCAAATAAGTTCCTTTGAAATAATCATATTCGAATACACCATCTTCTATTAGAATAACCTTTTAAAAACTAGAGTGTATTAGGATAAGTGTATTTGTATTCAAGTAAGCTTCATTGTTATCCAATATGATAATCCATATTCCAATAAGCTCTTTTCAAAGATTGAAGTGTATTAGGATAATCAATACCATATTTGAATAAAATTTTGGAATTGAATGGCTTCTTATTTGAGTAAGCAAGTCTTTATTCGAATATGATCTATGAGAGATGAACATCTATTCGAATATGTCTTCTCTTATTTGAATAGGTTTTAACTTGTAAAACTATCTTACTATGTTTGAATAACATCTGCCTTATTTGAATAACACTTCTTTATCAGAAACAAACTTGAAATATCAGAAGTCTTATGTTATTCGAATAATTAATCCTCTATTCAAATAAGCCTTGCCACTAAGTCAAAATTGAAACACTAGGCAAGACTACCCTTATTTGAATAGTAGCATAAGTATTCAAATAAGCTTCTGATTTTTCTTCTCTCTTTTTTAAATAAGTTTGACCTTATTCGAATAGGAGCTGTCTTATTAGAATAGGCAAGATAACCTTATTCAAATAAGACTGCTCTTATTCAAATAAGTCACAATATTGTGACAGAGCCAACAATTTTTATACAATAGTTATTCAAATAAGCTGAGGGTTATCCATATAACTCTTGAATGAAAGTGAACTCCCTTATTCAAGTAATTGAATACTTAAGTAGATACACAATAACATAAGTATAAAAGATTATGAAAGATAACCAAAAATTTCAAATAAAAGGATAAGATTATAAGAGGGTCAAGGATAACATAATTTTAATTATTTTAATAAGATTGAAATGAAGAATGACCCATCTCTATATGAATTTTAAAATTCTAGGATTTGATATTTGCCCGAGCTCGAAGAGAAAGCAAATTAGAAAGGATTTGGGTGAAGGTAAATTGCAGGAAAGGTCGACAAGTAGTAACTCTTTCTTTCTTATATTATGTAATTATTCTGAATGTTTGTTTATATCATCAATTATATTCATTTCATGAGTATATTGTTCATTATTAGACTGTATGTCCTGAATTTGTAAGACATGACACATTATGCGTGATTATTGGATTGTGTGTCCCGATGCAATAAGTCCTTATATGCATTTAGTGTAGTCATTGTATTGTGTGTCCTTAGGCTGTAAAACCTGATTTGTAATTTATGTTGTATTTTACTGTGTATCCAAGGTTGTAAGTCCCGATGTTTGTTGTATTATGTGTCCCTTAGTTGTAAGATCTGATGTGCAATTTATGTCGTATTGGATTGTGTGTCCCATGATTACTGAGTATGATGATTGTGCTACATAGTGATTGCTGAATGCTTATTTGATGGTTTGTTTTGTGTGCTTCTTGAACTTGCATATATTATGATGGTCGGTTGTTACTACTGAGATTTTTAGGAATCTCACCCTTTCCATTAAAATGACATACAACTAAGGCAAGTAACTCGAATGGCAAGGGAGTAATTATTGCAGATAACTAAGAAGATGGGGAAGCTGGAATAGTTAATTTTATTGTTTATCTGTATAATCCTTTTATTTAGACAAAGGACTTTTGGTAGCCTCATGTGGCTACAAATTTTTTGTATATATGTAGACACACGAACATAAAAGATGTATATGAAAATAGTACATATAGTAGTAGTATTAGCATGCATAGTAGGTGTAGCAGTAGAATACTATTCTTAAATATTTAAATAGGGATGGGCACTTGCATAATTCAAGCACACAATATAAGAATGATAGATTACATGTGAGAGAAGAGTAAAACTCTAATAAGACTAATTATGGTTGAAGAATTGAGAAGTTAAAATGAAGAATTTGAACCACTGGTTAATTATTTTAAAAAGTTTTAAATCTTTCAGAAAAGCCCATTCATTTTACAGATTCAAACCTTATGTTTGGGCTACGTTTTCAACTACTTTCGAATGTGATTTCTTCCTAGGACCAAACCTAGTTTTCAACTACTTTCGAATGTGTTTTCTTCCTAGGACCAAACCTAGCTTAATGGTTCAAAATTATTATGTACATAACATATCTGACTAGTAGGAAATAAGGTGATCACTAGTGCAAAAATCACTTTTTAGACCGGTTCTGGAATAAGTCTAGATACAGCCGGTCTAAAAAGTCTGATATTTTTTAGACCGGTTGTACAACGGGTCTAAAACGTGTGACTTTTTAGACCGGTTAACAAAGGTGAGGTCTAAAAAGTGAACTTTTTAGACCGGTTGTAATTAGAACCGGTCTAAAAAGTTCACTTTTTAGACCAGTTAACAAAGGTGAGGTCTAAAAAGTGACTTTTTAGACTAGTTGTAATTAGAATCGGTCTAAAATGTTTACTTTTTAGATCGGTTGTAATTACAACCGGTCTAAAAGGTTCAATTTAGACTGGTTGTAATTTACAACCTGTCTAAAAAGTCACTTTTTAAAAATAAATTGCACAGAACTCTATTATTGGTGGGTATGCGCAGAATGGTCAACTTGATCAAAGGCTATGTCTCTTTCGTCAAATAAACGAGTCGTTGAATGTGTTCTTGGAACAGATGAATAAAAGAACAGTTATGGTGTAGATGAACTCCATTATCTGCCACATGAATGCCTTTGGAGAGACCAGAGAATAATCAACTCTATAATGAGAAGGAAGATACCATCAAATAACTTAGGAAAGCAAAGCAGAGTTCAAGGCTAATGGTGGAAAAACAAATATATTTACAAGTTTTTCCTAATTGAAATCCAACATTCCAAGGGAATCCGATGTAGAGCTTCTCTCGGTTTACAACAAACAACTATTATAATTTACATGGAAATATCAAGAAAGCAGTAAAGATCGTGTAGGGAATAGAAGAAAGAAGCATAAAACTAAGCCTAAAAAGTTCACAATTAATGACTGAAATAGAGTAGCAAGAAGCAATGAAGCAAAACACATTTCATTTCACCATCTTCTTATTTCTTCCATTGCCTTAAACCAGAACTGTGTGTTCTGAAACAAAGGCCAGTCCCTACATCAGTCACTATCTCAGCTGTAGTACAAATTGCACAATATAGTAATATACTAAATTCATTTTATTATAGGCTTTGCCACCAGACTATCCAGCACCTGTGTAATAACCAGTAATTTTATAATTGAAACTACGAATACAATAATAAGTAGTAAAATTATACAATACACAACATGCCAAAACAAACATTTTCATGAAATTTCGAAAAACACCTCATAGCTGTTCGCTACCAACACAAGTTATTTATCGTCGTCTACTGGCATAATACAGATCATCATCAGTGTTTGATTTTTGGCTTCTTCATGATCATCACAGTGCAGTGAGCATGATGTGCACAATAGTCACTTACACTACCCAAAACTGGCCTGCATGCAAAAACAAAATGCTTCAAAATATGCAATGTTTTGGGAAGATTCCACGTGCAAAAGTGTTGGCTTATGTATGAATCTTTAAATACTCGCAATTCCATGATGAACTAAAGAAAGCCAGATGAGCCCAAGGAATTTGGATTTCACCTCTTTATAGTTCCATGACCATGACTACCTACGACCAACACTGAAGCATGATGCCTTTCTACAGCATCACAGAGAACATTCCTTGCATCACCTTCCACTACTTCCACTGCAACATTATTCAACTGAATGAAAATTGGTAATCAGATAATTATGCCACAGTTTATCTACAAACATCTATCTGCAAAAAGTCACTTTCCCTGCTAGACAAACATCATAAGGCACACATCAAGATATAGTCAAGCATCAAATTTAAATATCTATCCCCCTAACATTAGCACATATATAATCATCGATGAATAAAAGATGGAATAACTTGGAAAACGATGGTGAATTACCGATTTATTAGCTCAGGCTTCTTTGGATTTTTTGACTGCCCTAGCAACAATCTTCCACAAATCGGCATCGACGACAGGCAATACATCAGGAGCTCCTGCAAACTAAGCACTGTATCAGATCCCATAGAGATGAAGGCATAACACATTTCAGAATCTAGAAGCAGATCTAGAAAGAGCGTACCAGGGCCTGCAAGGCCAATAGCTGAAGCAGCTGTAGGCTTGACATGAACAGGTGTTTTGAACATGAGTTCTAATAATAAAATTTTTTACATAAACTGCCTAACTGGAGTGAGCCAATGGAGACATGTGAGGGCGATCGAGGAGTGACATGGGACGGAGACTGAGGAGCGAGGCGTGACAAAGGAGATGAGAAGAAGCTCACGGTAAATCGTGCGACATTGAAAAGAGGGATATTTTTAGACCGGTTATCTTGTGCATTAGGTCTAAAAAGTACATCTTTTTAGACTGGTTAATTCGAACATCAGGTCTTAAAAGGGGGAAATTTTTGTTTTAATTTTGCATCTTTTAGACTGGTTATAAAAAATAACCGGTCTAAAATGTTTTATCTTTTAGACTAGATATTAGTGACAACCGGTCTAAAAATTTTCAAATTTTTTTAATTTTAATTATTTTTATCTTTTCAGAACGGTTGTTTGTATAACCGGTCTAAATAATATCTTTTAGACCGTATATTTTAGGAACCGGTCTTAAAATTTCTTTATAATTACAAAACTACCACCAGTCATACTTTTTAGACCTTATCCGCAATAACCAGTCTAAATGTTACGGTCTAAAATGACTATTTTGTATTAGTGGATGTCGAACAAATAAATGGCAATTTGTTTGAAATTTAATTTACAATGCGGCAACAAAAAAAGGATTTAAATCGATTAGGCACTTATATATCTACTTAATTTCTTTCATACTCTAAGTGGTTTTTCTTTGAAAAATTAATTAATGGTCCTTATTGTTTCAACTAATTTTATGAGTTTTGGTTAAAAAAACCAATTTTGTGAGTTCAAGTCCTCCATAGATATAGTATAATGGATAGTGAGTTATGACCAAATAAAGAGAATGTGTAACCCCCTTCATATCAAGGCCGAGATTTACGTTTAAAAATACATAATCATGTTGAATTAGAGACCACAGGATAAATTGAGATTTGTTAAAAATTTCATTTCCCAAACCAGGGCTTGTAACAAATTCTCTAAAACCTATTCAACACGGTCTCATATTCACATTTCAAATACACATTTGGCCTGTACAATTCGATTCCATTCATAAATGTCAAAGTAAAACATAAATTCCCAATACACTTGGGTTCCATTAATCAACTAAGGGTTTACAGAGCACAAACACCCATAATTGGTTTCCCATTCTAGGGGATTACACAAACTATTCAATATATATACAATTAATTCCATAATTAATAGCATGATAACCAACTATCCAAAATAAAACTCCTAGCCCGGAGCTCTAACCACCCTTCGTCACCTACTTCTCTTTAGAACCACTAGCCCTGTCTGAAAATTGTTTTATGAAAAGAATGAGATTCTAAAGAATCATAGTAGTAACAATTCACTCATAGTATACACAACCAAAAAACATGTAAGCAAATCACAATACCACAACAGAACAACGTCATTTACAATGGCATTTAAAAACTGTTAGAATCGGCAGGCATAGCGGAAGAATTTTAAAAATTTTCACCGATCTAAATCGAGGATCTATCAACGGCGTTTAAACCAAGTTCAAAGGATTCATACCTTTTATGATTCAGGGTTTTCACGATCTTTCGGAGCCAACACGTCAGGTCTGCTCCCTCTACCGGTATCCACACGAATGCTCTCCAACCGAGACTACGTGCTAGCGCCTTTAATGTCTCCTACAGTTTCCCTTGCGGCTCTCAATTCTAATATGCATATCAGTATATCTGCTCTATCAAGTTTATAACCTATGAGGGCTATTTTCAAATTTCAAAAGTAATCGTCATTAATTTTGAAATTAATTAACTATTAATTATCTTGATGAGCTAATTAAATAAATTCAGTTTAAATTAAATCTGCCCAATAATTTTAATTTAACCTATTTATTTAATCCAAATAAAGAGTCATTAGATTTAAGTTATCTTCATAAATTAAATCTGAGATACCATATCTCTATCATGTTAATTATTAGATTTAATTTATCTTAATAAATTAAATTTAAAACTAACACAATGTAATAATATCATATAATATATATATATATATATATATATACATATATATATAATATGTATTTTGAAAATACATACTATATAATATTATTAACGAATTTTTTTTATATTACATATATACATATATATAAATATAAAATTCGTCCACCCTAATTAAACATTATCTCGTGTTGGGTCATTCTTGTGTGTGACCCTATAGGCCCATATGAAGTTGGCAGTGGGCCAATAACTGTACTAACCCACAAGTTGTAAGCGGCCTCTAGCAAGACATCACGACTACCTAATTCATATGAGGATTGTTAACACGATGCAACCTGTTATGCAACCATGTCACGTCCCTTTTGTCACACGATATATCGATCAAGGATGAGGCATGGATAATGTCATCCTCTTATTCTTGACTACTACTTTCTTGATTCCTGAGTAGTCTGACAATAGAAATGGAAAATCCTCTCCATTGTAGTATGGCATACATTTCTCAAACTTACTCATCGAGGGGCCCAGTAATATCTCTCTACTAATGTGAGGGACAAATTCCATCTTGATCATTCATATTCCTCTGCATGAAAAACCACCAAGCCCGATTGTAGCCTTTATCATCACCCTGTCAAAGGTGAATTTTGACTAGTTCAAAGCTTAGTAACTCTCATGTAGGAATCCATGATGACCTCAGGTCAAAAAGCATTGTGACGTGGTTATACATAAGAAAAGCTTATGACTTGACCCATGTAGCTTTCTCATAGTGGGTTGGTCCAGCACCTTGTACTCTTACAAGTGCCTAAGACTTTGATTCGTATCTCCATATCTTATCAAAGCCATATTGATCTTGTTTCATCTCTGCTCTCGCATAGATGACTGACCAGGGACATTTTAGGACAATCTTTATGAATTATCCAAGGATACAATTATCACAGTTAACATGCAAATAATATGATAACAGAATGGAGAAATTTCATTAAATTAATAATGTTTAAAGTACAATGATTGGCCCTTTGGGCACAATTTCCAACACAAACGGCAGGGGTAGGTGTGATGTGCATTACTCGCTATGACTGCTCACACTGCAATGCACAATGACATATCATACATCACTATATTCCACCATAGATGGATTTTATATGACATATTCTACAACAACATAGCCATACCCAGCAAGGTTCCATAAGACACATTTCACAATGACATAGCCACACCAGCATGTTTCTCAACAGTAGGTAGTTCACAATACCACAACTCAACAACGACAATTACAACGGCAGAGGTAGGTGTGACGTGCATCACTACCTACAACTGCTCATGCTGCAACGTATAACAACATATCTCACATCCACAAATCAACAACAGAAACTACAACGGCAATTACAATGGCAGGGTAAGGTGTGACGTGCATCACCCCCTACGACTGCTCACGCTAAATTGCTCACACTGCAATGCACAATGACATATCTCACATCCACATATTTCACAACAGCAGGGTTTTGTACAACATTTTTCACAATGACAATTCAATGATAAGTCTTGCATATAATGTATCATATACATCATAAGAGAAAGGTCATTACCTTGGTCTTTCCACTTTTGCTCTGGCACTAGTCTCTCACGAGCAAGGCAAATATCAAATCCAAGAACCATAATTAAGGATGAAGAGTTACTCTCTAATCCAAAACTAAATTCCAAAACACTTAGAGTTGGTTATCATTTAAGACCTTAAGGTGGCTACTAGAAGTCTAAACATATGCCTAAAGCGTTGGGAAGTACTATCTCAAAGACTACCTTACAATAGGGAAAAATTCTGATTTTTGGGTGTTGGCCACGGCCAATAATCTTTGGCTGCGGCCAAAAATAGGTCAGAACCTTTTGGGCTAAGGCCAAGTACTTTTGGCTATGGCAAAAATCAGGTCAGAGATTTTTTGGCTACAGCCAAAAGCAGGTCAGAAACTTTTGGGCTGCGGCCAAGAAAATTTTCAGTTTCTTGGTAGAACTTTCAAAAATCATAACTAATTCCAAAAAAATTGAAATGAGGTGATCCCAAGTCCTAATTAAAGCTTTATAAGTCCTCTTTTCAAGAAAAATATGAATCACCACCGACTATAATCACAAAAATACAGAATTCAACAATTCTCCTTGCTATTCTAGAATTGATCCCAGTTTCAACATTAAATTTTAGAAATTCATAAATCCCAACATAGAGATCAAAATGACTGCCATAATATAACAATTTAAAGCTTGGAATATAAACTATCAAATTGGAAAGTTTCAGAATTTTTTGTTGCCATTTACCTATTCAAAATATCCATGCAAACTAACTACCTGTACAAAGTTTTCACTAACCAAATCTTGCAAATTTTAAACCTAAGTTTCCATTGGTTCAAAATTCACATCCAACACTACTTCCACACAATTTTCCTTAAGGAATCCAATGGAAACATCAAAATAACCAAATTCTCATTCTTTTAATATGTTCTGTTTTTGGCAAATATTCAACACAAAAATCCAAAATTGCCAAACTTTACATTCAATGTTCAATTCGCTTCTATCTTTCCAAAATACAATATAAAGCACCATTTCTATGACCACATCATACCAAACTCTCAATGACTATAATTTTCAAGAATAGGGCAAAATTCCAAAATTTCAAGACTTAATCAAATGGCCACAAAACTTATAGTAAAGTGTTTATCTTACTCACCTCTACAACTTTCTCAAAGGTGTTCCTTGTTTCTTCAACATCTATATTTCCTTGAGTGCTCAAAACACCACCAATGGAAAATCTAAAATCATAGAAATGAAGCCCTCAACCCAAGGAACAAGATTAAAGAAGAGATTTTTTGCATTTGAGTTGATCTTAAGGGTCAAAATGCTCACCTTTTCACAAGCTTCTTCTTCTTTCCTCTTCAAACATGGATGTCGAAAATGGAGGACAAGAGAGAGAAATGAGAGAGATGAGAGTGTGAGGAGGAGGATGGAATGATGGCACATCTATGCCCATCCCCAAATCAGCAGAAATGTAGGAAGAGAGAGGGAAGAAAATGATTAAAAATACATTGTTTGACTTTCCAATGCACTCTCTCATCATCCCATCTTGCCAAGTGTCCAACTTTCATTGGTTCTCAAAAAGAAAGTAACTAATTAGTTACTCTAATCACTCCATTAGCCATTTAGTTACCCTTCTCATTTCTCTTAATTAGTAATTAATTTATCTATTAATCACTGGCTAATTAGTCGATAATTTTTTCATTCTTCCAAATTTTCCCTTGATTATGGCACATTCTCAAGAATTGCCATATAACACATATTCTAATTCTTTTTCCTTTCTCCATGTGCCATTTCCCTCTTATTTTAATCTAAAATTACTTTGTCACATAATTATGCTAAAATACAGGGTGTTGGGCATTTCCAATAATTAATTCGGATCTTAATTCCACTTTAACTAACAAAATCATTCTCCAAAAATGCAATTAGCCCTTAATTGAAATTTAGGGCATTATAGAATGCATGCCCTTTCACTAAATTACTCCCTCTGTTTCAATTTGTATGATCTTTTCAGAGCAAATTGCAAAACCAATAAATTTCATTATATACAGTTAGAAACATTATTTTTAAAAAAGAAAAGAAGTATAAAAATTTTAAAAAAAATGCCCTTTTTTTTAATATTAATCCCTAATTAACTCACTTCATTAATGAAAGTATTTCTGGAACGAGGTGAATAATTGTTTTCTTCAAAAAAGATTTCTTAGATTCTTCTGCTCCTGACAAGATTTCTTTTGATACTATCAGCCAATATCCAGAATTTTTTGGGGTCTTATTACCAAGTATCCAAGCAATTGACTACTTCAATTTTGGTATTCGGGGTTGTATGTCTTCTTTGGGACTCGAACTCAAGACCTAGAGGTATCCAACGGGGTCTTACATCACAAGACTAACTTTGTGTTGGTCTTCTCAACAAGATTAACTCCTAATTAGACGTGTCATTTGATTTTCTAAAGGCAAGTTCTCTAAAAGATTCCTTAGATTTCCCCTCTCAAGAAGATTATTTACATATAATCTTTTATCTTTACAAAGCCTGCAAATGATATATATATATATCCTTTAATTATTAATGTTATTTTAATAGAAAAATCTGCATCTGTTGTTGATAGTTTAGGGTCTAGAAGCTGTTGCTAGTGTTCATTATTTTTTATGTTTTTAATTTCATATTTTTTATTTCTTTTGGGTAAATTCAATCGGTAAAAGAGTTTTTGGTGTTCCTTCTGCAATGTCGGAATGAGAGGGACTTCCATTGAGCACCGTTAATTCGACTCCTACGGCTCCGAGGAGCCCACATCTGATGCTTTTGATGGAGGAAAAACATCTTTCTTCGGTATTGGTGGGCTATTCAAGTTAGGCATCAGTAATATTTCTTAGAAACTGTCTTTATTCACCGCCTATAAAAGTTGCATGGACTCTACTTGGAATCTCTCCAGATTCATAGCTGCAGTATTCTTGGTGGAGAGTGTAATATCCCAAATTCTGAGACTTGAGGCTAGAGAATAAGCCTGAGATTAGTGGATTGCTAAGCCCCGGTTTAGCAAGATCCCAAATTGTGATTAAGGGATAATGACTCCAAAAGTGGAAGTGGTTAGTGATAAATAAACCCTTTTGGAGATTATGGTGTGATTTGGCACCCGATGTGATTCGTATGTGCTGTGAACAGCGCCAAAACCCTGTATTTAAGCTCAATTATGGATTAAAATCTAAATTGACTTAAAATAGAGGGAAGGCGCATATTGTGGCTAAATGAAAAGATGTGAAGTGTTGGTGGTGATTCAATGAGAATTACCGTAATCAGGGGCAAAACGGTAAAGTTACTGACCGATTGATCGGTTACCGAAGAGGAAACTCACTGGTAACTTCAAGATCAATGGTTGAGATTGATTTGTGTATTAGATCAAGGGGCGGAATCATGTGTATGTGTGTGCATGTGAGCTTATGGTTGATGGATCAAGATGTTGACACTTGGCACTTTGTGAGCCCTTGGATGAGGTCAAAGTGTCAAACCTCACTTTCCCTCTCTCCTCTCTTTATGTGGACGGTTTTGGCTCCCAAAAAACTGATCCTCACTTCATCATCTTCATCTTCATCTCTCTCTCTCTTGTTCTCCATTTTCGCCAAGCTCAAGGGGAGGAAAGAGAAAACTAGAGGTGAGATTTTGGTTGGTTTATGGTCCTCTTTAGCTTAAACATCCTTCTTTAATGTTGTTCATAGTGATGAGAGCTTCATCTCTATGGTTTTAGATTCTTGATTGAAGGTGTTTGATGGCTTGAGGAAATTTGGAAAGATGGAGAATCAAAGAATTGGTTTGGGAAAGAGGAAGAGGTGAGTATTTGAAGCCTTTGGATCTAAGTTTTGTGATTTGTGGATGAGTTTAGTGAATTTCGAATTTTTCCCTGATTTTCTTGTGATTTTGGATTGGATGAATTGGGTTGTGTTTTATGTTGAAAATGGTGCCATGTTGTGGTATTTGGCCATTGGAATTGGTTTGAGAACTTGGAATGAAATGAATGACAATGTGTGATTGTGATGTGGTTTTGTGATGACATGTTATGATTATTGGTAAAACATGTCAATGTGATGTGAATTTGGTTGATTTGGTATTTTCAATGGATTCCTTGTGAAATTTTGTGTGAGAATGATGTTTGATATGAAAATTGGACCATTGGAAGCCAATTGTGCAAATTTGGGAATTCTGTCTTTTGGAAGTTCTGTCTGGGAAGTCTTGTTGTGTGGACGTTTTGACTGGGCAAATGAAGTCAGAAAATTATGAAACTTTCCAGTCTTAAATTTCACATCCCAAGCTTCAAAATGGACATATAATTTGTGCCATTTCGTTTTGGGAACTGGGAGTTATAGCTGTCCAAACTTTGAGGTCGAAAATGGAACCTGTTTTGGGACAGTCTTGAGTTTTGGGGAATTCTGTATTTTTGTGGTGATTTCAAGTATAGGCCAATTATTTTCCTGTGTAGAGGACTTGAATAGCTTTAATTTGGCTTTGGGATCACCTCATTTCTATTTTTGTGGAATTAGTTATGATTTTTGGAAGTTCAGCCAAGAAACTGGATTTCTTGGGCCGCAGCCCGTGGATTCTGGGCCGCAGCCCATGGATTGCGGGCTGCGGCCCACCCCCAAAAATTAGTATTTTGGACTTTTAAAAGGTGATCTTTGGTCAAGTGTTTCCCAAGCCTTTAGGCATGTGTTTGGGCTTTGATTAGCCACCTAAAGGTGTTAAATGATAACCAACATTAAGTGTTTGTGTGTTGAGGAATTGAGAAAGGGATTAACCCTATGTCCTTGCTTTGGTTATAGGGTTGATATTCGCCCTGATCGTGAGCAGCCGGAGCTGGAGCTTACGTAGAAAGAGGGTAGGGAACATATCTCTTCTGCTTGTATTCGATATATGTGTTAGTGTGTTGGTGCATGTCTTAGCTTTGCATAATTATGTGTAATTTGAAGCTATGTTTCAATTTATGCTATGGCCATAGGTATATTGTTCGAAGCATTGAGCTTGCAAATTGTCATTGTGTTATCATGAGTTGTGTGATGCAAGCATGTCATGTATTAAACGTTTATCGTACATGCATATTGATATTGTTATCCTACTGAGATTCTCTCGAATCTCACCCTCCCCTACTAACCTTTCAGACAGGGAAGTAAATTGAGGATGGAGCATGCAGCCGAGGGCGATGAGGACTTCCTTCAGTAGTCGTTTTGGTAGTTGGTTATCATCCTAGATGGGATATTTGGATTTGGATGTGTACATATGGATGAGTATATTTGGTTATGTATTTGAAATGAGTTATTGGATATTTGTATATGTATGAGAAAGATTTGTGTAATCCCCATATGAGGGCTTGTATGGGCGAATGTGCCCTATAAAGCTTGAGTTAATATATGGAAACTGGGATTGCCGGGATTATTTTTGTGTACTCTGATTTATTATGAATGTGATATTCCGCGTAGTAATTGTATTCGAAAAGTGATTATGAGACCAAGTTTATAAATGATTTCGAAAGGTAATTGTGAAAACCCCGTCTGGTAGATGGGTTTGTAATTTGTAGTTTTGTTTCTTATTGGTCTCTATTTCACTTTAATTGCGTATTTCGGATATAATTACGGCAGGGGGTTACAGAGAGGAGCTTGAGGAAGGAGAAGAAAATGACAAGAAAAAAAATGAATTTTTTACAAAAAAGGGAAAAAAATGACAGCATGGACTCTACTTGGAATCTCTCTATCTGATGTGGCAATAATTTACAAACTCAGTAAAACTACAAAGACTAAGTTACGACGAGTCATACTGTAAAGACTGAATTACAAAGTCAGTGAAACTATAAGGATCAAATAATTAATTTTCCCTCGATTCTTTCTTGTCTCTTCCATTCTTTGGTTGCTTACAAATGGTGACTGATCGTGTTGTTAAGTAGTAATAATCTATCAAATTCCTTTAGTTTATGTAGATTCAAACCTTCGCAATCTTCACCACTTTTACCACTAGATTTTCCCACGTGATTGCCTCACGTCTAGCGGCTTTGTAGTGGAAGCTGCAATCGTGTCGATCGGAGTGCCAGTGCTTGGCACAGAACAAATCATCACACCGACAACTGAATCCAGTCAACTAACCTTCCTTCGGCATCTAGAGCATCAATTCACCGCCCACTTGGCTTCAAACAATGTCATCTTGTCCTCATCTGAAGGGAAGGACATCATGGGTGAGCAAGATAGGGTGGATCAAGAACTTTTATTGTCGGAAAATTTAGGAGGAGCAAAATCCCCATAAAGGAGGTTGTAGCTGAGGACGTGGCAGCAATAGCGGCAACATCAATGAAGCACTTTTGAAATTTTGAGGCAAATTAGCCACGAAAAATATTCTATTGGAAATTCTGACTTTTGTCATGGAATTTCCAGACAGAATTCAATTCCGTCATAAATTCAGTGGCAAAATTTAAAAATTATTATTTTTTAATTATTTAACATTTTAGTTCTTAATTTAATTTTAAAAAATTAATTTTATAAAATTTATTATTTTTAATTAATGTTTTTTAATTTCTGAAATATTTTTAATTTTCAATAATAGGTTTTGGTCCTTGTAGGGGAAAATAGTCATAAAAAAATTAAATTTATTAGTTATTAATTTATATTAGTAAATAAAATATTAGTTAATAATTATTTATTAGTTATTAATTAATGTTAATAAAAATTTAATTTTAGAAATTAAAAAAATATAGTCATATGATTATATATATATAATTGTGTGTAATAATAAAACGTCAAACTAGTCGAGCTTATCTGGTAAGGCATCACATGCTTACGAAAGATGTCGTGGGTTTGAACCAAAAGAGGGGTAAGTTGAGTTGTATTTTTAGGAAAAAGCAGGTTGCAACACGTGACGGATCTAGGGGCCAGCGACAAGGTGGACACCGCCAAAGTTGCCACGTGGCTTTTTAAAGTTTCAAAAATAAAAAATATGTTTGCATGGGAAGGATGTTGCGAGCACTACTAGAAAAAAGGGTTTTAACGTCCCTTTTTTTGGCCTTTTAATGTCTGAAAACAGAGGGACATCTATGTGAGAGTCGTAGAAAAAAATTTCATTAACATCCGTAAAACAGGGGACGTGGAAGGCAGACTTTAGACGTCCCCAGTTGCAACTGGGGACGTCTAACGTGGGACCTTAGACGTCCCCAGAAGAGTTGGGGACGTGTAAGGTGGACCTTAGACGTCCCCAACTCTTCTGGGGACGTCTAAGGTCCCACTTTAGACGTCCCTAGTTGGAACTAGGGAAGTCTAAAGTGTCACCAGCAGTACTATCTACGTCCCTTTTTTATTAAGGACGTTGAAAGTTTTTTTTTAAATGGACTTTTTATATATTGCACTGTCTGGAAAATGTAAACTACAGAAATAGGATTCCAACAACAGAATAAAACAACAGCAGTTCAATAGAATGGAAACAACAACAAACACAGTGATCAACCCAAGGCTACTACATACATGCCACACAAACTTTCAAACCACACAAACTACACAACAATCTATATCCAAGTCTACTACATGCCACACAAGCTTTCAAACCACACAAACCACACAACAATCTATATCCAAGTCCCCAGTTTGTACAATAACCAAGACTAAAATCCAATCCATATCCGACAACAATAACGCTAATTATATGTACTACCACAAAAGTATGTCCTACACAAACTACTAA
Source organism: Inga leiocalycina (assembly GCA_963242795.1). Classification (NCBI taxonomy): domain Eukaryota; kingdom Viridiplantae; phylum Streptophyta; class Magnoliopsida; order Fabales; family Fabaceae; genus Inga; species Inga leiocalycina. The sequence goes on from OY725324.1 coordinate 49,121,619, forward strand.
AGACTTTACTCTTCTGGTATACGTTGAAGAAGATGTCTAGCCAAAAAGTCTATGATCATATTTAAGTCTTCATATGAGTAGGCATCTTCATTGTCAAAAATCTGTAAATTAGAAAATAAGCTTAGATGAAATAATGAATGAAGTGAATAAATTGCCATTGAATCACAACACCAAGAATATTATCCTCTGAGAATGAAGAAGAGATTACTTGTTCAAAATCTATCGTAATGCCACTCTGAATGATGTTAAACATATAAAGCAAGACATAATATCCACATTCCCAGCTGCTAGGTTGTTGAGGGCACTATAAATCAAAAGCAAATGGTTAAAATCAATAAAGGCATATCTAAAACGACCGTCAATCAAAAGAACTTGATTTGAAACTACGTACCTTTGGAAACAACCATCTCGGATCTTTGCCACCTCTACGTTCTCGTGGCCCGCCAAGCGCTCGATACATCGTGCATGCCCTATCATTAAAATGAAAATCAACATAAATTAGAATAATTCATTAAGTCAAGAATCAAGAAGCAATGAAATACAAAAAAATAACTTACGTGTTGAAGACGCTTTTAGTTTCTTTGTCTGGTTTTCTATTTAAGGAATCAAACCAGTAAACAACGTGGGACCGAGGACACACAACACACAAACTCCAGTGATAACTATCACAACATATACAGATTAAAATGAAGTTAGATGGCAAGGCAATTATTTATTAAAAATCTCAAATACACAAAATTAAAATGCGTACCCTTGAACAATTGGTGCTAGATAACAACGATACTCATCCTCTGCCAATGGGAAGCCCACATAGTTCATCCTTCTTTTCAATGTATTCCCAATCCTTGTCGTATGTGCAGGAGGCAAGAATCCATATAAATCAACTCTCTGAGAGTTAATGCATATACGACGGAAGGAGCTATAATAGAATTAAAATGATGAATGTATTAGCTAGTTAAAATCAACTTAACTAAATGAATCAAAAAATGGGAAACTACTATCGGTCCACCCACAAGTTGCTTTTAAGTTCACCAAATGTAATGTTCCTGTCAGCCGTGTGTATTTACTCCCTGGGTACAACGGTGTCTCTGCATCACTCCACAGGCTATCATATTCATGCGACTGCGCAAAGGATTCTACCTCAACATCATGAATCATTCTCTCGATTGTATCTTCATCTATGACATCCACAGCTTCCTTCTTGTGCGACGGACAATCAGTTACTTCCTCACTATGCCATATCCACCTTGGATATCGAAGATTTATTCCATCACAAAGTAGGTGATCCCTTATAACTTCAACATCCCGTCTTCTCTCATTTAAACAATTGACACAAGGACAAAAATACATGCCATTTCTGGCTGGAGCATTCCTTCTAGCATATTCAATAAACTCTTCAACCCCATTCTCATATTCTTCACTTGTTCTCAAAACATTCATCCAACTATGATCCATTTTATTACCACCTACGTCATTCCCATTTACACTCAAGTTAAGAATAATTGTCAACACTAGGAATGCCATTTACTATTTTGTTTTTCAAAATTTTGACAGCATTTTCCCTTAAAATTGAGACATCCCAAAATCAAAATAACAAACCATCTCAGCTTAATTTAAATGAAACAAAACTTTAGCTTCTAGCACCAAGCACAAACATAATACACTTATATTTTAGCAACCAAATTATTAAATCAAGTACGCGAATTTCTTATATTAATGTCTACGTACACTAAGTTACAATAAGATTGCCTAATTCTAGCACTAAATATATATATTAATGTGTGTGTCTTATGGCCAAAAAAAAAAAGTGTGTGTCTACAAGATTTTTTTTATATTTTTTTATTTTCTTTTTATTCTTTATTCTTTTCTCATTTCTTTTCCTTTCCCTACTAATTAAAAGCATTATCATGTGCCAAATTCTTTTCTTTTCCTTTCCGTCACTTTGATTCACACAGTTTGTGAGATAATCACTTAGGAACCATATGTAAATGTACTAAAATGAAATCTATCTCTGTATTATTTTCAAAGGATTAGCTCACTGTTACAGAGAATCCACAATTGTATAACCAAAACAAGTGCGAAAATGAACCAATTCTGTCAAATATAAGAGAATGCAAAAAAGCAAAAGGTATAATATAAAATACTATAATGATATATATAACTAAAATTATAAAATTAATAAACAAATCCAATACTATCCTAATAACTATCTGCCTAATAAACCTCCACATAATAAACCTAATAGTTACCATCATCAACCTAATCAAAACGCATAAACAAAGTAATAAAATAAACCTCTAACTAATACTAAAAATATACTATACTAAAAATATAAAAAAAACTCTTATTCAATAATAAAAAACCTAATAATAAAAAGAATAATAAAATGCCCAGTGATCTTATTCAAAACGAAAATGCTAACCTGAAAAGTGGTGAAGCTTTGGAGGAGGCCGACGGCGGTGGAGAGGAGATCCAATTGGGAAAACACTCTGCAAACCCAGAGCAAAGAAGGTGGCCTGGTGACGGAAGTGGTGAAGCTTTGGAGAAAGAAATTAAAAAATCAAGAAAGGGAGAGGAGACCGATCAATGGGGACGGAGTGATGAATTTGGGAGGAGATGTAGCAGGGGAGTGAATGGGGAGTTGGGGATGGAGAAAGAATGAAAGAAATAAGTTCAGCAGATGGGGACGGAGATGGGAGTGGTTGAGTAAAGTGGGAGGAGGAGAGATAGATGGCAGGGGAGTAGGAAGAGGTATCGGACATCCTCACATGCACCGGTCATGTCATTTCTGGTGCATGTGAGTGTCTTCAACGTCCCCAGCTGTGCTGGGGATGTCTAAACATACCTTTAGACGTCCCCAGCTGACTTTCTTTTCCTTTTTTATGACGTTTAAAGGTCTTCAGACGCGCCAATCTCTATAATTTGAACCTGACCATATTTTGGACGTCCCTTTTTAGGACGTCCCTTTTTTAAAAATGGACGTCCTTTAGGGTCTTTATAAGTATATTCTATAGTAGTGGAGGGAATTTTTGACGGAATATTCTATTCGGAACTTGCAAGGGAATTTTCATCGGAACTTGCAAGGGAATTTTCGACGGAATTAAATTCCGCCAGAAATTGCGACGGAAATAAATTTCGTAGGAAATTTCACTAAAACATTCTGTCAGAAATTTCCAATAGAATTTGAATTCCGTTGAAAATTTATTTGTCACACTATTATTATTGACGGAATCCATTCCATTGGAAATCAATTTCCGCCAGAAACTCTAATTCTGTCGGAAATTCCTTCAGAAAATTCAGTATTTTTTTGTAGTGACATATTATTGGTGGCTGGATTACTGGTGACAATATGGTTATTAAAGAGGGGATGATGGTTTCAAGAACCTTAATCTCGATCTCTGATATGTCCCAGCTTTGGGAGGGGTATGGATCAGGTTCAGGGTCTAGTGGCACCTACAGTCATTGGAGACGAGGTCCCATATATGATATGCGTTAAATAAATAAGGGTGTTCCTTTGCTCCCAGCTTAAGCTTTAGCACGATGGTTAACACTTTATAGTTAAGTGTGCTCATATGGGGTAGTCCTATGATAACCCTGACCTCCTAGGAAGTCACTGTGATGCACTGCTTCATTCCTAAGGTTTGGTATTAAAGTTAGCATGGGTTCAAATCTCGTTTCCATAGAAAGGTTTGAGGACAAACCTCTTTTAAGAGGAAGTGTATGATACGTCTCGAGTCTGGGCGGGTTATAGATCAGGTTCGGGGTCTGGTGGCACCCATGGTCATTGGAGATTGGGGGCTTGTGTCTAATCTAGGTTAAATGAATAGGGGTGTACCTCTGCTAGTAGCTTAAGTTTTTAATACAATAGTTACCACTTCATGGTTAAGCATGCTCACGAGGGGTAGTCCCAGGATGACTAACCTCCTAGGAAGTCCTCGTGCCACGCTGCTTTATTCCTGAGGTTAGATTGTGCAAATCCATAAGGGAAGATCCCATGAACCCACAACTAATATGAGATATTCTCACCTCAAGAAAGCTAAACAAAGATTGAATGAGGTGCCATAATGTATTTATAGGCCACAAATCTAACTTAATTGCAATTTTTGCACAAATAAAACAAACAAAATACAATTAGCATTTAAGACCCAAAATGTACTCATTTATGTCCAAATGAGGCTCCCCATGTGCTAAACTAGGTCCATGCTCTTTATTTTGAATTCTTCAAGCCCAAATCATGATCAGCGCCTCCATTTTCATCCCCAACAAAATTAAGGATGTGATCATATCCAAATACCATTTGCTTTGTAAAAGCCTCTTGAACTAGCCTAATCAATGCTTCCTTAAATCTTTTACCTTGTGCTTGAATGATTGGTCCAGCTGGAATTTGTAAAGGCTCATTTGAAGTTGAATAGTCGTCACTTAAATTTAAAGAGACAGCTTGTGTTTCCTGTATCGCATCAGTCTCTTCCTTCTCTATTTTTTGAATCTAAACCATGATTTCCGTTCTTTAGTGTAAGCGAAGCTAAGCACACAGAGAGAGAAACTTTAGGAAATTCTGTTTAGGTTAGGCATCGAAAGTTTGGTAGGCGTGTTGAAGTTGGGAGACATTGTTTGGGTTAATCACTTAGCAGAAGCAAAAGATTGGTTTTTGTTTGTCAAAGTATTTTCCCTTTTCTGCCCATCCTTACAATTTTATTTCTCTATTTTAATTTATTTCTACCACATCAACTTTCAAAGTTCGCCATGTCACCATGTCTGGTCAAACTTTTCCCTCGACCCTAGCATATAACAATCAACATAGTCAAAATTTAATGGAATTATTATATCAGCTACTTTTAAAATTGGTTTTGACCAAATTTGCACCCAACAAAAGATAATAGTGCTGGGTGCTCCAAGTGCAAAATATTATTGTTATTTTTTACACTTTCACCCAAAAAAAATACTTCACGTGCTATATATGAGTAATAGTAACACCACAAAACAACTAATTGGCAGTTTGTTTGAAACTGAATTTACAAAACAGCTACAAACAAGAGGATATAAATCGATAGGCGTCATCTACTTAATTTATTTCACATTTTAAGTGATTATATTTTACTAAGAAAAATTAAACTTAATCAGCGGGTCCTCATAGTGTTATCTTATTTTTAGTGAGGTTCCTATAATTTTTTTTCCTTTTTAATTATGAGCTCCTATGGTTTTATTTAATTTTAATCAAGTCTATATTGATTTTCTTTTCTTTTTATCTATCACTTGAAATTATAAGGCATGACAAAAAGAAAAAAAAATTATGTAGATCTGATTAAACTTATGTAGAACTAGATGAATCACAAAATACTTTAAGATGCACAACACACTTAAAAAAAATACTTCATAATGCTAGATTATTTACAAAATACTTTAGGATATTAGACATATCTAAAAAAATATTTCAAGATGCTCAAATCGCTTAAACCCACTAAAAATTTTGGCTGCATAGAGAAGGTACTTTTAATAAGTATTGGAGGCTGCACCAACATATCTCCGGAATGCGAAATTGAGCATCGTGTGGAGCTGAGTCATCTATGTTGTGCATACAATGCAAGCGCTTGTGCAAATATGCACGCACACATTTCTTGAAGAGTAGTTGAACAAATATTCTAATAAAAATACAGGCGAAAGCTCACCAGCCAATTAGCATGTCACACATCACTCTTGGATTTGCACAATGTAAAACAATTTGTTTTAATTATTGTGTGTGAGTGTCAGAGAGAAGAGATATTGATGCACGAGTTAAATATGAGTAATGGAAACATAGTTTTAGACCACCAAGCTAATTATTATTTTTATTTATAACTCACTTCTAATAAATTTCACATAGGACAGAAAAAACCTTAAACCTTATTTATTCTTTTCTTAAGATTTAATTTTTTAATTCTATCCCTATTTAATATATAATATATCCTATGAAAAAAATTAAAATAATAATAAATGAATGATATAATTATACATTTATATGAAAAATTTAATAATGTAACTTATAAAAAAAGATTTAAATAAACATTCTCTCTGCCCTATAATTTCACAATGACTCTTTACCAATTTGTCTTACTTCCATATGCTACTTTATCCTTCAAAAACAAAATGCTTCCATCAATCATGACCTCTCGAAGTGTTGCATCGGCAATCCAATGTACGGCTGGGTTAATTAGATCTTATACAAAAGACGAGAAGAGTAACATTTAAATTATCATCTTAAAATCTCTATGCTGGGTTTAGCCATCTAGAATATTTTTTTAGCTTCTAGAAGTATCGAACAGTGATTGGATTTCATTCGATTTACACTCATAAATTTCAGCTCATGTGCAACCAACATCTTACAATCAAATGACTACTCCAACATTTTAATATTTCCATGAGGATTTCATAGGAGGGAATCAACAAAAACGTCTCTTTACAGCACCGACAGATTCAAAAGTCATCAATTCAATAGCAATATATTTAACATGCATGTGAACAAATCATAACCACAAGATCTACTCTTTCAATTAGCTAGGCATGACTTTTTTGACTTAACTTCTATATATGTTCTTCACTTCCTCTCTCTAGACTCAGATTTTTCAACCCCCAAATATTTTACCAAAGACGCATCAATAGAAGAAAATATGGATAGGAAGATGTCTAGGAGACTTGCCTATAGACAATCATGAACAACTGGACCAACGTCAAGACCACGAGCAATCTAGAAGAACTGAAATGGATGATCTGAGTCATATCCAAGGACACTGTCCTCTAGAATTATTCCGCGACCACCGGCAGAGATGAAGCAGCACTCCCCAGGATTAAATAGACCCCTCTTGATTATGCCAAGGTAACAGAACTGGCAGAAGGTAATGCACTACAAAAAAACTAACTTTCAGTGACCACTTTTAGCGGTAACTTTTAAAAGTGCCACTTTTAGCAATGACTTAATTGTTGTAGCTGAAAGTGTGAGTTTCAGCGGCAACTATCAAAAGTCGCTGTTGAAACTCACACTTTTAGCTGCGGCAATTAAGTCACTGCTGAAAGTACAATGTCACCGTTGAAAGTGACACTTTCAATGGCGACAGAAAATGTCGTTGCTGAAACCATACTAAAAGTCACCGCTAAAAGTCAATTTTAGCTTTTTTTTATAGATTATTTTTATCACTGACAAATGTTATTTTTTTTATATATTATTAGTTTAAATTTGATATTTAACATTTGAGGACACAAAATATTCTATTTATTATAAAGAAATAAAAGATAATTATGCATTTGCATGTGTGTGACACTTTCAAACGTATAAGCAAACATATTATCTATTAAGTTCTTCAAGATTTATTATTCCCTACACTCCCATCAATATATCTTTATAAATAAATAACATGTACTGGCACTTTTATCTAAAATAAATTATTTCATAAATGTATCAATTAATACATATGACCTATACTTGGTTTTCTTTTTTAATTACTTCATTTATATATAAACACACTTAATAAGTTAAGTAAATATAAAAAATTAATACATTTTAATTAATAATAGGATATTATTTAAATTTTCATTTTAATTTATTCAAAAATAATTTAAAGTATTATATTAGCATACACACATGCGTTAATACACACACACACACATGTGTGTGTATTTGTTACATTTACTAATATATTATAAATAATATATAGATATAATATTTAACAATATAAGTAATATTTCATAATATATAAGTAATATATATTATACACATATATATATATATATATATATATATATATATTAACTTGCAATAATAATCAACATGTTCTTTCTAGCTCAGTGGTAAAGGCATGACCACACAAAGAGGTGGTCTTGGGTTCAAACCTTGGACTTGCAATAATAATCAACATATTCTTTCTAGCTCAGTGGTAAAGGCATGACCACACAAAGAGGTGGTCTTGGGTTCAAACCTTGGAGGGGGACCATAAATGAGTTGATTTTAACACAAATGTGGTGCAACGGGGTGGCAACACGTGGCATGAGGTGAGGTGGTAAGGGACAAGTCAACATGTAGGCCTTAGTGATAACGTGGATGACGACTGGCCTTGATGACATGGACGGCCAGCGACGGGTGGCTATTGACTGCCAGAGTAATTTTTTTTTTTAAAAAAAAAATTGTAGTTGCCGCTGAAAGTCACATTTTCTTGCCACTGAAAATATAGTTTTAGCATTGACACAAAAGTCGCCTTGAAAGTCACCTTCGTTGTTGCAAGTATAGTTTCAGTGGCGACACAAAAGTCACCACTGAAAGTCACATTCAATGGCAACAAAAGTTGCCGTTAAAGTATAGTTTTAGCGGTGACACAAAAGTCGCCATTGAAAGTTACCTTTAGCGGCAACAAAAGTTTCCGCTGAAAGTATAGTTTCAGTAGTGACAAAAATTGTCGCCGCTAAAACTGTCAGCGACAGTCGCAAAAGCGACGACTACCGAAAGTCATTTTTTTTGTAGTGATGGTAATGACAGGCAAAAAATATTGTGCAGAGGGGAAGAGATTCGAATGTTAGGTATTGAGCACTCCGTCTATGTCCCTTTTACAGGCATGTTTAACGAAAAGGCATCGGTCCTAATACAACTCGGACAATACATACCTTGAGACCGGATAGACAAGTCTGTGCGGTGACAACGGAAAGGGCAATTAGCGAAGCGTCTGACCATTGGCAATTTTCAATCATGAAGGGTCACAAATTTTTAACCCAACGAAAGGGCATTTGGTGGCCTGTTATTGTGCGTGAGAGCCAACCACTCCTCTAGGCCTCTTTACAAGCCCAAGATAGCATAATGATATATGTAAACTAGTGATCTCTTATTCCTAAGCAATGTGGGACTAGCTTCTTTGACACACCCACCTAAATACTCATATTTTACAACATTGCCTCTACCTAAATTTCTCATTACATGTGTCATTTGATTTCTTAAGGCAACAAAAAAAAATTTTGTTGGACTTTTTCCTCCCAACAAAGATTCTTTAGATCCAATCTTTTCACTGCAGAGGGCTTACAGATGATATACTACCTCCGATTCTAAGTATAAGATCTATTTACCTTTTTTAAAGATATTAAGAAAGGTACTTAAATCATTTTAAAGTGTTTATATTTATCATTTTTTATTGAAACTATTTTGCTTAACTCATAAACTTGTATATTATTTGATGATTCAAAACATATTATATAATTAAGTAACTTATTTAGCTTTTTAAATCTTTCTAAAAAAGTCAATTGGGCTTCATATTTACAATCGGCGGTAGCATATCATACTATAAGGTTTTTTGTGTGATGTTATACGTGGTCCCTCAAAAACTACAATGGTAAACATGTGCTTGCTAGTTGTGTTAGAAAATATAAAAGCTACCAAGAAAAGTTAGTCCAACTTATAAAGGGGGTTAGATCATAATTGTAAGGTTATGAGTTCAAATCGCATTGATATCATAACTTTGTTAGTGGTTAATCTATAAGTACTTCTGTAGGCACTCTTTAAGACTGGAGGCATGCCTTGGCCCTGATGAGCCTAGAACCCAACTCAACTAAACTTTCTTGTATCTAAAACAAATAAAAAAAACTATAAAAGTTAATGTGTGTGTTAAAATAAAATTACATGTCCCTTTGAACCAAACTTAAAAAATTAAATGTCCCCATTTAAAGCTCGTCAACCTAATAGCATTCGAACACAACATTTGTGAGAGAAAGAGTGATTATTGCACATAATATATATGACTAGTTAAAGATAATCATGAAAAAAAATTTTTTTGATAAAGAACATTTCACTATCCAAGCCTTCAGTCTATATTCACAAAATCTAAATCCTTATCATTTCGTAAAAGGAAATCTAACTCAATAACACTACTAGAGAATGGATGAAAACCCAGGGTACAGGATAATGCTCGTTTCACCAAGAAATCAGCTACTTCATTTGCGTCTCTCAATACCTTCCAAATAGTTTTGAATATACTCCATAATGTTATAATCCTCGTGTAAGATAGAGCAGACGTGCTCCAGTCAAGTGACGACGTTAGAGGAATCAGTTTCCAAGATTACTCGCCTTTGACCCTTTTCCTAGGTGAAGTCCAGACCTAATAGACAAGATCACAATTCTGCATGTAGACAATCACCATGCATTAGGTGGTGAATGAAACCCCCAAACTTGAACCATCTGGTAGCCAAATGATACCTCCTCACACAGTAGTTTTAGATACCTCAAATAAAGCTCTATCAACATTGAGTTTACACTAAGGTGTCTCAAGGGGAAGCCATTTTCGTGAAAGCACAAGAGATAAGGAATTTGATACTCTTATGACACATAATTTCACACATGCAACTCGAATGGAGTTAATAATAGACATAGTCTAAGCATAAATAAACTCATTTCAAGTTTCCTTATGATCAAAGATCCTCATGTTTCATCCCTTCTGTAGAAGCCAGCATGAGATCGCTAAGAAACAAGGCCAATTAATAGGATAAGAAGGGTAAAAAACATTAAATTCCTTGATGTTAGAACCGGCTAACACCCAAGAGGGGAGTGAATTTGGTGTAAGTTAAAAGCTTAAGACCTTTGAAAAGCTTTTCGCATCTTAGAGAAATCAATACGTATGAAACTAATGGATCATAAATTTAAAGACAGTTATTCAGATCATATAGGCTAGAAATATAAGAGCATAGGGAAGAGAAGATGAAAACTGTGATTTATCCTAGTTTGGTCCCATCTTCAATGACCTAAGTTCAGTTCCCAAGCTCCACCTGAGATTTTCAATCCACTATCTTGTTTAATCCAAGAACAAGGAAAGCCTTTACAATCCCTCAAGTTTGATAGGTACTTGAGAACCTTAACAACCTCAAGCTTAATCTCTTACTTGAAAATCACTTCCCCTTACAACTTGTAAGGTTACAATTTATTTCTCATTCAAGATCCCAATCTTAAATAACTCTCACAAGTATAAAGTGACTGCAATGAAAGAATACTTCTCTTTATGAAGTAGATATGGTTTAACATTAAAGTACAGAGTGGGAGTATGATTATAGAGCTTTGGTCGGATAAGATCCAGAGTATCGACATATCGACATTGTAGGCATAGGCTCTCTCCTCTTTCTTTTTTGAATGATCTTTTACTTATAGTTGATGAAGAGTATTTAGTCTTTGAGCGTTTCCTTCTTCCCATTAAGAATATGACCATTAGAAATCCGTTAGAAGTAGTCGTTGAAGTTTTAGACTCAAAGCCACTTTTTGTTGATCTTGAGCTTAATCTATGTTTAAGCACTCAAAACTTATACATAAGTGTGATTAGTAAATGTTTAGAAGTAGTAGGAAGTATTGTAACAAGATTATATCAAACTTAGTGCCATAAGATGTTCAATTTGCTTCCACTTATCATTTTCTTCTTCTTTAACCTTCTCATTGGGAACTTATAACATAACATGTGCCTTCATCCTTATGTAATGTGTTGTTTAATACCATCATATATATATATATATATGTATAATTCTTTAAAACACATGTAGGCCAATGACATGTCTCAAAGAGATTCACATATATAAATGCATGGTTTCACATAATCATAAAAACAACAAACATGTTAATTCATGCAACCAACAAGTTTTGCAGAAAAGCTGAAGGAAGAAAAATTCCTCAATATATACAAAAAATTCCTCAATTTTATAAGAACTCACTATTGTAAAAGTTTATAAATGAATTCAGTACAACAATTGCAAATGTGATCAATATCTTCTTCTAGAAAGGGGTCAGCAAGATCAAACATCTGAAACACCAAAGCCAGGAAAAGTATTAACTTGCTAACTTAAAAAAGAATAAAAGTAATACAAAATTTTTGAAATATATATACATTTACCTCTTGAGTAAATTTTTGTCGTACCTAGGGTAATAATATTATAAATGTGCCTCAGAACATACAACCCACACAAGTTGGACCCTGGTGGTTGCCTATGGGTTTGAAAAATAATATGATATCATTAAAACAAATATAAAATTAAAATATGGTTTATTATTGAATACATTCTTAAAACAAAGCAATATGTAACTAACCTTTAGCAAGATCCATGTAGGGTCTTTTAGGTCACGAACATGCCTACCACAAGCTGTGTGTAGGAATGTCCGCATAGTCCTATATCATCAAAATTACAAAAGGTTACTTATTTTACACAAATTCCATAAATTTTGCACACAAAAAGTAATTAATAGTGAAAGAAAACTTACGAGTTCATGGTCTTCTTCAAGTCAATCCCTGACTTGTTGTAGTGGAGGGAGCATAAGAGCATGATAGTATAACTCTTCTTGCACAAAATAGACAATTACCAATTATCACTGAAAAAAGGGAAGACTTTTAAACAAATATAAAAAATTATGTATATTATGAAATATAAATTTGTTTCTTACCCATGCACATATAGAGCCAAGAAACACTCAATTGGGGTTTCACTAAGCCTGTACGATAAGTATGTGTGTCTGATAGCAGCAGTGGTCCCTTTATTATGGAGTTGAACTGGGCATAGGATTCCAAATTTATCGGTTTTGCTAGAGAAAACCAACCTATGAGGCCTATACCTACAATAATGCAAGCACATAAATCGCAGTTTAACAACGTAATTTATAAAATATTTACTTCTAATTTGAGAAGATACTTACATTAAAAAGAGTTGGACAATTGAAACTGCAAGCTGTTGTCGAGGAGCTACCAGGGATATTAAATCACCCCTCTCAAGATAACATTGCACCCCTGACTTGCCAACAGCTAACTCAGTAGGTCAATATCTTCTTCGAAAGGACTTATCATATACCATCAGAATCACTTGTTGCATGACATTCAATAGAGGCTGTGAAATATCTTGAGTTGAGGGAGGTGGAGGTCGAGGTGGTAGGGTTGTGATCGGGGATTCCTCAGCTCGATCAGAAGCAAGGTTCTTCAGCCACAAACTGAAAGAGTTGAGGATATCACTCACAATCTTGAAGTAATCAGTGGGGATAGGGAGAGGTACATCTGCAATGATCACCTCTTCAACTGCCACTCTGACTTGATCATCCTTTATTTCTTGGTGGAGGACAGTTGATCCCAAGTTATGCACGCTCCCCTATGTAACTAATCGTCTCAGAGGATCCTCCACAAACAGGTCACAAGGCTCACCAATTTCTTTTCTAGGACCCTGTGATGACTAACCAATACAACTCCATTTAGTGCTCTATTTAGGGTTTTCATAATGTGCCTGGGGAGCACTGGTTTCTTGTCTTATGCTCGCCATAATAATCCCTCCTTCATCTTGCTAAACCTTTCTTCAAATCATGCATCAAATGATGGTTCTATCTCAGCCTTTGCTTCCGCCCTCACAATGGCCAAACATATGCTCCATCTCCTCCCTAGTCACCGCACTTGAGGAATAGCAGGGAGCTGATTCAAAGTATTCCCTTATGCCTACCCTTCCTCCAACCCCCCTGACATAGTTGGAATGCTCATGTTTTCCTCTAGCTATGATTAGGATGCCATTCCTCCTATCCGACCTAAACGATCCCTCGACTTATTTTTTTTAGGATCCTCTTGTAAGACACAGATGACAAACGTTAGTAATGAAATTTGTTTACTAAATAATTAATAAAAATAACAATACTTACAATTTTCTCACCAACTATATGAGATTGTTCACTCGTATAAGACCCATTCCTCTTTTAGTGAGTGAACAACTACTTCTCATCGTGACATATCGGAGATGGTGGAGAAAGAAGAACAGAAGTATCGGATTGAGCTGCTTCTTCCAATCTCTTCTATTTGGCCACCAACAACTCTTTTATGGCCTTCGCATAATCCTTACGAGACATTGTATGGGGAAAATCATTCTTTCTACTACTCTTTTAGGCCTTATGCCTTTTTTTCTGCTAATAAGAAATCAAAATTAATGTTACAATCAATAAAGACAATTCACAATTCATAAGTAAATCAAATGCAAAATAAGTCAACTCACCAATGCTTCAAGAGTAGTCCGAAGCCATTTAAATTCTTGCCAAGTGTGTTTGTCAATATAAGAATACTTATCGCACGGATTAGGATGAGGCTAACCTTCTTTCACCTTGATATGCACGTAATTGTTAGCTAGACTTATCTTAAACTTCCTCCAACATTCATCACAATACGTCATTGTCTTGTTATACAAGATTTCACTCTCAGGAATGCTGTAAGTGAGCTTGGTAGTTTCTCAAATATGTCACTTTACACTTTTATCCACATTTCTCCACTGCTCTATCAAGATGCTAGGCTTGTTGTGTGCTAGGAGGCCGACAAAACTCCTATATAGGTTTGGATTAGGCCCAATTAGTTTTCAATATCTATCAAACTCAATGGAATCTTTTCCCCGATATTCTGATTAAAGGGAATGTCTCTCAATCGGGTTCCTTTCCTACCCCTAAGTATTAGCTAGTTACGTGGCTCACTTTGTTCCTGGCTCGGAGTATTGCTAGGCTCGCTTTGATTAGCATCAGTTGTATCCAAAGTACCCTTAATAGAACAACTCATTATCCTCACTTTAAGGATAGTGATGGCTTAAGATAAATTAAAATTAATCAATGAAGGATTGAAGATTTCATCATAAGCTTATGGGAAAGGGAAAAACGGGGCAAAACCAAATTATGGAAAGAATGATATTAACTAAATTAAAGGCATAAGTAGTGATACTACTATAATCCTCTATTAAGAAGCACACTTTTGAGGAACATATTGATTAATTTTGGCTCCTTTTCCTTCTTTCAAAAGAACTTGTTGAGGAAATTTGAAATTGTTTAGTAACGGTTACAGAGATTGAACTCCACTTCAAAAGATTATATGACATCAATATTTTTCAGTTGTTGTATCCTATCAGTAACCGCATAAGGACATTAACTTCAGACACATGCATATAGTAAAACTCTTCAAAATAATTAATGGCAGCAAAATACACCTAGGTCCACAAAAGAAAGACGCTAGTAAAGTTACTATCATTTAACATATATAACGAGACGAATTGCTCTACTATTTATAACCTTCATATGAGTCAATAAGAAGAAAAAAATATCCTACAAATTGAAAGTTCCAATTAGGCTTTTACTTTGAATGATATAACATAATCAATACCAAAGACAGGATTAAAAAATCACGAATCTTGAGCTTAAGTCAGTTTTCCATACCTCTTCTTCCTCTAGATTTGAACAGTGTTTGGCCACTTTACAAATCAAGTAAGGTCTCTCTTAGGAGGTAATACACCTCTGATCCCGAATTGCTCTGGATGCTTATAGAAAAGTAGGTTGGCGACTTGTTGTAAGAATTGAACAAAGAAAATGGAGGCCAAGTCATTTCACAATTTCAATAAAATACCTAAAAATGAAACCATTAATTTAATTGAAGGCCTGACAATTGAAACACAAACCCGACAATAAAAACGAGGTTGATAAAGAAACCAATCAGAGGGAACAAACGACGATAGCCTTATGGTAATGTATTCAACCATAGATCTGCATTTACGACGGCGAAGGTTAAGGATAGAGGAAAGAAGCGGAAAGGAGGAGCTGCCCCTAACAGAGGTAGGGGTTTGCAAGATGTGCTTGGGTAACATATTTCAGAGTTGAAATTTAGGTCAGTTTTAAGACCGGCTGTTATACAAAATCGGTCTTAAAATTAATATTTTAGACCGGTTTTTGTTAAATAACTAGTCTTAACAAAACAAAACTTTTTAAAACCATTTCTTATTAATAACCATTCTTAAATTTTTAGTATTTGAGACCGATTTTTATTTACAACCGGTCTTAAAAATAATAAATATTTTATTTTTTTAATTTCCTTTAATTGAGATCAAATTTTCTAGACCGGTTATATTTAGAACTGGTCTAGAAAATATATTACATATATTTTTAAGACCGGTTGTTTTTTGAACCAGTCTAAAAAGTATTTTTAAGATCTTATTTCAATATAACCGGTCTTAAAATTTGATTATAATTACAAAAATGCCACTAGTCATATTTTTAAGACCTTATCCGATATAACCAGTCTAAATATTCTGGTCTAAAAGCCCTTTTCTGTACTAGTGATCTTCTTGTAGCGGGTTCATTGTAAGTAGCGTCTTCTTATTCCTTTTGATACTGTCTCCCCTCTTGACTATTCCCATATGTTCATTTGATCATCTTCTATTGTTTCTTGTGTGTTTGGTTAAAGTGGATGTATCGGTGACTTGACTTTATACAATGTCACAAATTATGTATTAACTTACCTATTGCCTTGCTACTAATTGTTTCATTTTTATGCCAAAAAGTAGTGAACTATATATCATCCATGAATATTGTGAATTTGTGGTGATTTTGTAAGTGCCATAATTTTATTATATGATCCCTTCACTTTGTCTTTTTCATAGCAAGACTCAAAGCACCAGAGGTACATGCTCTCACCATGTCTTTATTGATTTTCTTGCCATCTTGGACTTTCTTTAATGAATATATGTGAAGAATGCAATTTCTTGTTAGCTTGATGAACTTTTGTTTTAATTCCTTTTGCAAATAAAAAGTTTCAAAATAAAAGAAAAATAGGTTCTTTTTTTAAATAAATGAATTTGGTTTCATATGAGATAATAAAGAAGATAATTTTTTTAAAAAATAAAAAACACAAACCAAACAAAAATATTTTTCTCAAAATAAATCAAGTAAATTTTTTTCCTAAAAGACACCAACCAAGCGTCATGTCTTTCCACCCCTAATGAACTATGTGGGCTTTAATCACTCTAAAGAATACGTAAGCCCTATCCTAGGTTAAATCCAACAATGTAAATAATTAATCTTGTTTTTTTCATCTTCTAAATATTTTATTTTTGGGTAATTATGATGAAATTTTGAAAGGCCATATTTATTTTTAGATAATTAACTTAGGGCAACCATTCTTATGAATGAGTGTTATGGGGTGCCTAACACCTTCCCCATGCACAATCGACTCCTGAACCCTAATTGGTTTTTTGGAGACTAGTTTCAATTTTTAAAAAGGTTTCCAAAATTATCCTTTTTTAAAATTTTGGTGGCGACGCTACACTACTTGAATGGCTTTCTCATTTGTAAAGCGTAACTAGATCACTAACTGCTAAATGAAGAGTGATAACATAGTTTTGCAAGTATCACTCGAGTGACATTGATGAACTTGAGTGATTTTTCAGTATTAATAGCTTTTCCCGGTGTTATATCTTTCCAGCTACCAAATATTAACTGCAAGAATTTCGGACATCACTCAAGTGCCATATGTGCAACTCGAGAGTGCCTAATCACATTTTCTCATTAAGAGTAGTGAGCTACCATTAGGTACCTTGCAATTCTTTAGGCATCTCTGAAGTGCTTGAGTGAATTTTCTTAAAAGCTAGGTAGTTACAATCAAGTACCTCACAAATTCTCTTTCCATCACTCGAGTAGCACATCTATAACTTTAGTGAACTAGCAATCTCACTAGCTGGTGCCTTGATAGTGAAGTTTAACTTTTTAGATCATAAATTGAGTGGCACATTCTTCACTTGAGTGACATTTTCCTTTTCAGAAAATAGATCATATGGCACAGAGGTCCACTTCTAATGGGTATAACTCTTCTACTGTAACTTCAGATTTGGCGAACGACCTAACCCTAAATCACTCTTCAAGTTTTCTTTTCAATGCAATAAGAATCAATTCTAAATTTGTTGTCTTCCAAATTTTATGATCAAATCAGTAGCTAATGGTACAAAACAAAGAGTGGATTTTGAGCACCAAATTTTGAAGTTCATATCTCTTATATGAAATTCTTTAAGCACAAAATAGATGTTCATAAATCGCATTTAGGGTCTAGTTTCATATGAAACAAGTTGTTAGTGCAAGCGTTTCACCTAAGAGGGTGGTGAATTGGGTGATACTAGAAATTTTGTTGTAAATAAGAAAATTAACTGAATATTTAAAGTGGTTGAGAGCAAAGAGAAATATCACTGAAGTGTATACCGGGAGTTATACTGGTTCGGCCACAACCACTTTAACTTACGTCCAGTCCTCAAAGTGTCTCTGAGAGTTTCACTATATTCTCTAAGATTCAGTAGGTTCTTGACACCTCAGTACACAACAAGTTCCTTCACCTGGACACTCGCTCCCCCTTACACATTGTAATCAAATCCCCAACTTCAAGGTTCCGCAACGTTAAGTTGTCTCAATAACAAATATTGAGTATGAAATGAAAAACTCTCTCATAGAGCAAATATATAATCACTGAAGTACAATGAATTAGTATAAGAAAACAAAACACTAAGAGAGTATTGATTAGTGTATGTTCATGTGTTCTCAGTTCTTGTGGATTATTTTCTTCTCTTTGAATGCTCCATATATAAAGATGATTTGCAGTATCCGTTGGAAGCAATTCAAACATGTCCGTTAGAGTCGCGCAACAATGTTCAATATTCTTCAAATTTGAAAACTATCCGTTTGTGGTAGGTAGCGGTAGGTGAGATCTCAGACTTTCATTTGACTTTTCTCTTCTTGCATGATCTCTTCATTGTTCTCTGCAAATATACTTAGGATACTAGTGCAATGAAGAGTTAATCATATAGAAAACAATTTAATAAACTTTCGATCAAAAACATCATTTCTGGATTGCCTTACTTAAGTGGCTACTTGAGTGATCAAGTTTGTTACTGGAGTAATCCCTCGAGTAAACATATCAAAATTATGGCAGTGACTAATTCAACATTTTACATAAGATATTACTCGGGTAAGACATGGAGTGAGATATATCACAAACCTTCGAAATACCTAATTACTCGAGTGGCTACTCGAGTGGCCATGTCTACTTATAATTCATAAGATTTTACATTAGAGGCTTGAGCATAAGCTTGAATCAAGTAGATTGCTAAGCCCCCTTTCGCAAGTATCCTAGGAATGTAAACTTTGCTGCCAATGTGATTTTCCTGTGTGGTAGTGAGATTGCCATGCATTTTTGGATAATCAAATGATGTCCAATGAATGTGAAAATTTTTACAATAAAAGTAGGCATATCAAGCTTCAGTTTTATAGGTCATATAATCATTTGGAGCTGTACATAAAGAGTTATGAATTTCTGAAGTTAGCCTAGAGAAATTAGCAAGTTTTTGTGACAGCGTCCAAAAATAAAAATTCTAGGAATTATGAGCTTCTAGTTGGCTAAAGTCTATATTTTTTCCAAAAAATATACTTAATAAGAGTCATATAGCCTTTGGAACCACACCAACTGGATCTCTATAAATAAAGATGTGAATTTTCAAAGTTTGATCAAAATTCTATTAACTTGTGCGAAAATCACAAGTGACGTCCAAAATGAAGAGAAAAGCTAGGATTCAATAGCTACAAATCCAAGGTAAGAAGCTTGAAATCAAGTGTTTGGGCCTCTTAATCCACTTAGAACCTCTCCTAACCTCTTCTTCTCCATGAATATCATGGTTAGCAAGCTAAATAAAGGGAGAAGAGAGTGAGGGCAGTAGAGTTTTAGAGAGAGGAAGTAAGCAATAAAGAGGTCATCTCTAAAACTTTGATCCTCTTGCATTATATGATGTTGTTGTGGAATTTGGGTTGGTTTTGTGAAATTTGGATGATGAAACCCTAAGGGGAGATGCTGCCCAAATCTTGATTAATCATGTTTAAAAGGTTTTTAAGTGGTTAATCATGTGATTAGAAGTGCAAGGAAGATGTTTAATTACATGGAAAGTTAAAATTACATTTCCTTTAAATTTTATAAATTTTGTCTATTCACTGTCCACAAAGGGTTTGGACTAGATTTTGGTTGATTTGATGTTCTCATTGTGTTTAGAAGGGAAAATGGTGTAGGAATACATGTGTTCATGACTTTTGGATAATTGTATGTAAATCTACAACTTTATGAAGTTAAGGGGAGGTGCTGTTTGATTTTGTCTCACTGAGGCAGTCTGATTGTGCAATAATTTCATTCATCAAACCAAGCCCAAATATTATGAAATTTGGTAGAATTAAAAAAGGTGAGATCCCATATATTTTGATGATAACAAATATTGGATTAATATTTCAAAATTTTTAAATCAAAGGTTTCAACAAAGTAACTAAGTACTTGGCTGCAGGCAAAACTATTACTCGAGTAAGTACTTAAGTAATGAAGATGAAGGAAAAGACAGAGCACAGAAAAAGGAACACTATGATATTTTTGAAGACATTATACTCGAGTAAGCCCTCGAGTAATGACCATCATTACTTGAGGGACCACTCGAGTAATGTGTAAGAAATTGTTCCAGAAAGCTCTCTGTCAAGAATTGCATAGGATTACTCAAGTAATCTGAGAAATTACTCGAGGGATCACTAGAGTAATCAAAGTAGAAATCATCCAATACCTCTCAGCAGAGAAAAGAGTGACATTACTCAAAGGGATCACTCGAGTAATCTACAAAGTTATTTGAAGCATTACTCGAGGGATTACTTGTAACCCCCTCACTGTAATTACATCCGGACTATGAAATTTAAGTGAAATAGAGACTACTAAGACAAATTCAACGTTTATAATCCCTCAATATGAAAATGGGGTATTTCAAAAATCAGTTCAAAACATAATTCATCCGAGTCTCATATCCACTTTTGCGAATATAATTACTTGAGAATTCAAATCTCATAATAAATATCAGAGTGCGGAACTAAAATCCCGGCAAAACCCCAGGTTACCTATATATATATAATGGGTTCAAAGTTCCCAAATTAGGGATTACATATCCAAAAATTATCATTTACATCTTATACATATATGGTAATCCCAAACCAAAAACAGATAACCAACTCCCAAAGCCTGATCTCCTTACAAGCCCTAACTGCTCCTGGATGGCCGCTTATTCTTGGAGCCACTCGCCCTGTCTGAAATGTTAATCATTTGGAAAGACTGAGATTCTAAAGAATCCTAGTAGTAACAAATCATTCATACCATACGTAATGGCATAGCATGTAAACAAATCACCACAATACAGCAACAACACGAATCACACTCCACCCCATCCCCTTTTACCGCCAGGAAGGCACACAGTCCTAATCCGAACCGTTGTTAGCGACTCAGGGACTGTTGGTATGGCAGTGTATACAAATAGCCTTACGGCTCATAGATAGCCTTTCAGCTTTCACAATTGGCCCGCCAGCCTTCACAAATAGCCTATCCGCTTTTCAAATAATCACACATATCACACCCTAACCTTATCCCCTTTTACCGCTGGGAAGGCACACAGCCTTGACCCGAAACCGTTGTTAGCGACTTAGGAACTATTGGTATAACGGTGCTTACACAATTCCAAAAATCTTGCAGCATTCAAATCCATTATAAACCAATGATATAGCACACATACAATGTATCACATAAGGTATAAAGAAAGAGTCACTACTTGTATCTTTCCTGACTGGCTTCGGTATTGTGGTCTCACGAGGGCAACAGATATCAAATCCTATACCAAATTAGGGACAACCAATCTATTTCTATTCCAAGTGTATATTTTTCATAATACTCTCAATTGGTTATCATTTAGGACTCTTTAGGTAACTATTATAGTCCTATACATATGCCTAAAGGGTTGGGAGAACTTCCCTAAAAACCGCTCTTTCGAAAGGTAAAATAGTGATTTTAGGCTGGCTCACTCAAGTGATGATGACCTCACTCGAGTGATGAGACACTTGTGCCCGAGTGAGAACGGCTCTCACTCGCGAGTGTTTGACAGTGAGCAACCTTCATGGCCAGAAAGTGCTTATCGCACTAAGCACATAGCTTTGCACTCAGGTGATGACTCTAAATTCACTTGAGTTACCGAAAGTGCAAGACAAGAAGTGAGAACCTGAGAGCACAAGCAACATCAGAGGGACAAGCTCACTCGAGCATACCCCTCAGTGCTCGGGTTAGAGGCCTACACTCGTGAGTGTCAGATCACACTCTTGAGCATTGTTCAGCGAGTGACACCCTGAGAGTAACCCTAACTCTGGACTCACACAAGCTCATACACACTTAAACTTGCCTAAGGAACACATTGGCAACTTCCAAAACACCCTAATACCATTTTAACCACAATCAAACACTTAGGTCTCTATGACACACCCAATGTCCAAATTTCATTCATTCCAAAATAACCATAAATTAGGGCATATTTCCAGAATTTCTCAAACTTATCCAAAACTCATATCATATATATCAAAGTGCATCAAATGCCTACCTCTTCACTTTGCCAAATCCAGAATCTTGATTCTCAAACTTTCAAAATTCTTCAACACAAACCACCACCTTTCAAAATTCTGAAACCATCACAATAGAGCTCTTAATGAGATGCACAATACTAGTGAAGAGGATTTGAGCTTTAGAGGATCATTACTCACCAAATATTCAAGCTTTCTCTTTTCCTTTCCCTTGCTTGTCCGCCGCAAATAAAGAAAGAAGAGAGAGAGAGATGGTGAGGTGATGTAAATGATGATGATGGTACACACTCCCTCCCTAGCCATACACACAACCGCATAGGAGAGAGAGAAGAGTGGACTTTTGTCCTTTTGTGCCATATCCCATGGTTCACACTACGCCACATGTCATCATCTTACATACTATTGCATGAGCTCACACAATCGTAAAGCATAGGATTCTGACCTATAGATAATGAATCTCAACCCTTGATCTTAAATACCACACATATTTATACCAAATTCACATCACATTAATCCTAAAAGTGCTTAATTATATGAATTACAATCAATATCAGAGTCATTAGCCCTTAATCCCAAATTGGGATATTACAATTCTCCCCCTGACAAACAAATTTTGTCCTAGAAATTTGCTACACCGCTTGAGCCATAAACTCCGGATATCGCCTTCGCATATCCTCCTCCGCTTCCCAAGTCACTTCTCTTTGAGTCATTCCCTTCCAGATCACTTTCACATAAGGAATACTCTGGTGTCTAAGCTGTCATTCTTCTCGATTAATAATTTATTCTGGTTCCACCGCATATGTCAAGTTATCTTGCAACTCCACTTCCTCATACTCAACGATGTGAGACATATCCGGTTGGTACTTCTTTAATTGGGAAACATGAAACACATCATGGAGTCTGCTCAAGTTCGGGGGTAGGGCTACTCGATAAGCAACAGGCCCAATCCTTCCAAGGATCTCAAAAGGACCTATATACCTCGGGCTCAACTTCTTTCTCTTGATAGCTCGCCCAATACCGGTGATAGGAGATATTCTCAGAAACATATGGTCAGCGACCTCAAATTCTAGAGGCCTTCTCCTCTTGTCTGTATAACTTTTCTGCTGACTCTGAGCTGTAAGAAGTCTCTTATGAATGATTCAAATCTGGGCTACGGTTTGATCAACAAGATCCAGCCCATAGAGCTTCCTCTTGGATAACTCATTCCAACACAATGGCGATTGGCATTTTCTTCCATACAATGCTTCATACGGCACCATCTGAATGCTCGTATGATAGCTATTGTTGTAAGCAAACTCTGCAAGTGAAAGAAAACGATCCCAACTCCCTTTAAAGTCGAGAACACAAGCTCGCAACATATCCTCTAAGGTCTGAATAGTCCTCTTTGATTGTCTGTCTATCTGAGGATGATAAACTGTACAGAATCTCAACTGAGTACCCAGTGCCTCTTGTAATGCTCTCCAAAATCTCGAAGTAAATCGGGGATCTCGATCGAAAATGATATTCTTCGGTATACCATGGAGCTTCACAAACTCAGGTATATAAATCTCTGCTAGCTTGTCCGGCGAGTAACTAGCGTTGATTGGTAGAAAGTGCGTTGACTTCGTTAACCGGTCCACAATGACCTAGATCGTATCATAATTCCTGATCCTGGGCAATCCCACAACTAGGTTCATGGTCACACATTCCCATTTCCATTCCGGAATCTCAGGACTTTGTAACAAGCCAGGTGGTCTTTGTTGATCAATCTTCACTTTCTGACATGTGAGACACCTTGCCACATATTTCGTCGCATCACTCTTCATTCCTTGCAACCAATACACAGATTTCAAATTATGGTACATTTTGGTCATACCAGGATGAAGAGTATATCGGCTCTTGTGCGCCTCATCTAAGATCTTCTGCCTCAAATTCGCTTTAAGTGGAACATAAATCCTCTTCTGATACTGAATCAATCCACTAGGCGACACATCATAGCTTTGAGCTTCTCCTCGCTCTATTCTAGCTAGATTATGCTATATCCAGCTATCTTGCCTTTGAGCCTCTTCAATCTCAGCTCTCAGATCACTTTCCTCTTGGGAAACAGTATAATTAGCACAAAGAATTTGATTTGACAAATTCAAATCACGAAAATCTTCTATCAATTTCCCTTCTAGTATCATCATAGCTGCCACAAACACCGTCTTTCGACTAAGAGCATCAGCAACTACATTTGCCTTACCCGGATGGTATTTGATTTCCATGTTGTAGTCCTTAAGCAACTCCATCCACCACTGTTGTCTCATATTCAATTCTTTCTAATCATACAGATACTTGAGACTCTTGTGGTCACAGTACAGTTCTACAGTCACACCATACAGGTAATGAATCTAAATCTTTAAGGCAAACACAATGGCCGCAAGCTCCAGATCATGAGTGGGATAGTTCAATTCATGAGGTTTGAGCTGTCGAGAGGCGTAGCCCACCACGTATCCGTACTGCATAAGGACACACCCTAATCCCTGTCCACTGGCATCAGAATACTAAACGTAAGTCAAACTAGGAATAGGTAAAATCAACACAGGTGCCATAGTCAACCTCTTATTCAGCTTCACAAAACATGTTTCACATTTCTCATCCCACATAAACGGCTAATCTTTTCTCGTGAGCTTGGTCATCGGCAACGCAATACGGGAGATATTCTGAATGAATCTTCGGTAATAACCAGCAAGACCTAGAAAATTGTGTACCTATGCTACAGATTCTGGCCTCTTCCAGTCCAGTACTGCTTCCACTTTACTCAGATCCACAGAGACCCCTTCTTGCGAGATAACATGGCCTAAGAATTTCACTTCTGATAGGCAGAACTCGCACTTACTCAATTTGGCATAGAGCTGCTTCTCACGCAATGTATTCATCACAATTCTCAAATAATGATCATGCTCTTCTCTACTCTTAGAGTATATCAAGATATCATCAATGAATACCACAACGAATTGATCTAGGTATTGTCGGAAAACATGGTTCATGTAATCCATGAAAACCACAGGCGCATTAGTTAACCCAAATGGCATCACTAAGATTTCATAATGACCATACCTAGTCCCGAAATCAGTCTTCAGAATATCTTCGGCTTTCACTCGCAGCTGATGATACTTGACCTTATATCAACCTTTAAAAATACACATGAACCAGATAGTTGATTTAAAAGGTCATCGATTCTTGGGAGAGGGTATTTATTCTTGACAGTAATCTTATTCAACTCTCTATAGTCGATACACAAACGAAGACTCCTGTCTTTCTTTTTCACAAACAAAACTGGAGATCCCCAAGGCGACACATTGGGTCTAATAAACCCTTTCTCAAGCAAATCTTCAATCTGCTTCTTCAATTCAGCCATTTCATTTAGGGCTATATGATATGGGGCTTTAGATATCGAACCAGCTCCAGGCACAATGTCAATTGGAAATTGAACTTCCCTTTCAGGAGGTAACCCACTCAGGTCATCCGAAAATACTTCAAGGAATTCATTCACTATGGATATATTACTCAATGTCTCACTGGTTTCTCCTTGCACAGAAAAGAAAACCACATATCCCAGACAACCCTTTCGCAAATATTTCTCAGTCTTAGCTGATGAAAGGAAATTCACATCGACATTTCCATCCTCAATGCTATGTGAAACAGGATACAGAATCCTTTTGTTCCCATAATCTAGCAACACATTATTGGTTCTCAACCAATCAAAACCTAGAATGACTTCTAACTGACAGAGCGATAAACAAATCAAATATACTACAGACTTATGACCCTCTACGGTTATAACACTATTCAAACAAGCTTTAGAAGTTACGGCCTTCACACCTATTGGTATTGACACAACCAGATCGAATGGTAACTTATACATATTCATACCCAGGTGCTTCACACAATCAATACTATAAAGGAGTGACTTACACCCGAGTCAAACAATACTTGTAATACATATCCATTAAGAAGAATTGTACCTTGTATTAGCTCTGGGGATTTCAGGGCTTCTTCATAAGTCATTGCAAATACTCGGCCTTGAGCCCTCGGCTTCTGCTCTGCTTGCGGTCACTGGCAATCTCTAGAAAGATGTCCGGGTTACTTGCAATTAAAACAAATCATTTCACCCCGACAATTCTTGCCATAATGTGGTTGGTTACAATAATGACATTTCCACTCTGTCACCAATTTCGGAGGTTCATGATCTCTGGGCTGATAGGGCTTCTTACCACTGCCCTTATACGAAGATGATCCCGAGCCCTTCAGCTTCTGAGAAGCACCGCCCTTACTGGGCTCACTATGACTACCAACAGTCTTAGCTGGATATAACTCTCTCAGGTTGCTCTTTGTGATCCGACATTCTTCAACGGCCTTGTTGAACTTGTAAAATTGATGGGTGGCGAGTCTCTTCCTCATATCACGCCTCAAACCCCATATCAGTGTTAGATCAAACGTTTCACCCAAGAGGGGGGGTGAATTGGGTGATACTGAAATTTCTTTCGAAAATATAAAACTTTGACAAAAGAATTAAAACAGTAATGAGTGAGGAGAAATATCACCGAAGTGTACACCGGGAGTTATACTGGTTCGGTCACAACCACTTTGACCTACGTCCAGTCCTCAGAGCTTCTCTGAGAGTTTCACTATAGCTTCCAAGATTCAGTGGGTTCTTGGCACCTCAGTACAAGCAAGTTCCTTACACCTGGACACTCACTCCCCCTTACAGGTTGTAATCCAATCCCAACTCAAGGTTCCACAACCTTAAGTTATCTCAATAACAAATATTGAGTTTGAATGAAATAACTCTCTTACAGAGTAAATAATAATCACTAAAGCATAGAAATACAATTTCAACGTGAAAACAGAGCAATGAACTTAATGATACGTTCGTATGTGAGTTCTTGTGTTTTCTTGCATATATCTTTGTTCAGATGTTCCCATATATATAGATACGTTGGTAATGATTGCTGGAACATATTTCTTCATGACCGTTGGAGCGTGCGCAGCCATAATTGACTTTTCTAGTTTTTGAAAAACATACGTTGCGGTAGGTGACGGTTGGTGACATTTGAGCATTGCTTTTGACTTTCCTTATTTGGTAAGATCTCTTCACTGTTTTCCTGTTGAAAAACTAAGTATACTAATATAATGAAAAGTTAATCAAATAGGAAACAGAATTAATGAACGTTTGAATGATTTCTAAATTTCTGGGTATGCTTACTCGAGTAGCTCCTCGAGTAACCCTTGAAGTTTACTCGAGTAGCTCCTCGAGTAACATCGTGAAATCATTGTTTATTTGAAAGTCAATGAAGATAAACAAGATTACTCGGGTAGTGCATGGAGTAAACTAAATTTCAAACCTTTGGAATAGTTATTTACTCGGGTAGCTACTCGAGTAATACATTCACAACTTTATGAGTTACTCGGGTAACCACTCGAGTACACCTTCAAATAAACTCTGGTTACTCGATGCTCTACTCCAGTAACGTTGGCAGGATTTCAAGGCCGAGAGCAATTACCTCATTACTCGAGTACCGACTCGAGTAATGCATACATTTTTGCATTAGTTACTCGGGTACCACCTCGAGTAACTAGACATTTGAGCATGACTTACTCTGGTAATGACTTGAAGTTTCCTTTGAAAATATTTTTGCATACTGGGGTACTTACTAAAGGAATCCACTTAAAAACAAAGCATGAAAAACTTGTATAATGGAGTAAGTATTCGAGGAAGATGAAATCAAGTAAATCAGGTACAAACCTCAAGTTTTTCACTTACTTTAGTATGTTACTCGGGTAGTGCCTCGAGTAACATTGGCAGTGGTACAAAGTGCCGAGAGCTCCATCTTTTCAAAAACAGAGTTACTCGAGTAGCTCCTCGAGTATCATGGAGAAAACTGCAAGGCCAACTGGAAGTTCTCATAGTGTTACTCGAGTAGCTCCTCGAGTAACATTAGCAGTAGTATAAAATGCCGAGAGGTTCATATTTTAGAAAACAAAGGTACTCGTGTAGCTCCTCGAGTATCATTTGGAAAACTTGATGGCAACTGGAAGTTTTTACATGGTTACTCGAGTAGCTCCTCGAGTAACATTAGCAGGCCGAGAGCAACCTTAAACTTTTACCTGGTTACTCGAGTAGTTCCTCGAGTAATGGTGGCAGGTTACTGGAAGTTCTCCTCTGTTACTTCAAGTTTTGTCTCATTACTCGAGTAGCGCCTCGAGTAATGCCTTAGAAGATTTGCTTCTGATCAGGTTCCTCAGCATTTTCTCTTGGCTATTCTTCAATACTTCCATGCTAACTTCAAGTAAAGCTTATTCCTGTTATTACTTAGTTCAAGCTTGATTATTAACCTTTTCCTTTTCAAACTATTCTTTTGTTATCATCAAAACATGAGATCTAACAATCAGCATGTCCGAGTTCAACTCCTCATAATCCATCTTATAAAGATAAGAGGAATACCAGGACAAACGGGTAAATCAAGACAGATACTCATCAAAAGATTTCGTGTCCCCTTGCTTAACATTAAGAAACTTGGTCTCCTTCTCCAGCCTCACTGACTTGCGAAAATATTTCTTGTTAAAGTGCTACTGGAACACCTCCCAGTTCAATGGTATGTTCTTGCTCCTCAAAGACAAAGAACCATTCTGCCACCAACGGTCTGCATCTCCCTCAAGCTTGTACACCACCAACTTGGCTTTCACTTCTGAAGGACACACTAAAACATCAAAAATCTTCTCAAGGCGATTTAGCCAATCTTCTGCCATATAGGGATCAAATCTCCCTTTAAATACCGGAGGTAGGTGTTTACAGAATCTTGAGACCCAAAATTGAAGATCTCTTTCCTCCCTAGCTGGGAGTCCATGGGATTCTTGATTCGGAATCACATGAAGTGGTGACTCTAATGGTCTTGCCGACCCTTCAGTAGTCTCTTCTTGAGTTTCTTCCCTCGTTTACTCATGAGTAGACTGACCTTGACCCCCATTGTTCTTGGCTTTTTCAGCTCTAAGCTCTTCTCTTAGCTCAGCTATCATATCCCTCTGATCCTTTATCAAGCCCATCAAATCTTGCATAGGATCTGGTGGATTATCATTGATCACTTCCACCACGGGATCTACTTGTTGTACTCTAGGGCGACCTTTTAATGTTCTTTTAATTCTACAAAGAACTCAGCCTATTAATCCAACAATTATGGTATTCACATAATTTCATAAAACACATATATCCATATAACCAGAACAGATATATGTGTACGACGATTATTCACAAATGATTTCCTATCACTAAGACCACACTATGAGAGCTATCCTAGCAAACTCTACCCTTGACAGGAATTGCAGCTCTGATACCAAAAATGTAACCCCCTCACTGTAATTACATCCAGACTATGATATTTAAATGAAATAGAGACCACTAAGACAAATTCAATGTTTATAATCCCTCATTATGAAAATAGGGTATTTCAAAAATTATTTCAAAACATAATTCATCTGGGTCTCATATCCACTTTTGCGAATATAATTACTTGAGAATTCAAATCACATAATAAATATCAGAGTGCGGAACTAAAATCCCAGCAAATCCCTAGATTACCACATATATATAATGGGTTTAAAGTTCCCAATTGGGGATTACATATCCAAAAATTATCATTTACATCTTATACATATATCGTAATCCCAAACCAAAAACAGATAACCAACTCCCAAAGCCTAATGTCCCTACAAGCCCTAACTGCTCCTGGATGGCTGCTTATTCTTAGAGCCACTCGCCCTGTCTGAAATGTTAGTCATTTGGAAAGACTAAGATTCTAAAGAATCCCAGTAGTAACAAATCATTCATACCATATGTAATGACATAGCATGTAAACAAATCACCACAATACAGCAACAACACGAATCACCCTCCACCCTCATCCCCTTTTACCACTGGGAAGGCACACAGTCCTAACCCGAACCATTGTTAGTGACTCAGGGACTGTTGGTATGACAGTATATACAAATAGCCTTACGGCTCACATATAGCCTTTCAGCTTTCACAATTGGCCCTTCGGCCTTCACAAATAGCCTTTCGGCTTTTCACATAATCACACATATCACACCCTAACCTTATCACCTTTTATCGTCGGGAAGGCACACAGCCCTTACTCGAACCGTTGTTAGCGACTCAGGGACTTTTGGTATAGCGGTGCTTACACAATTCCAAAAATCTTACAGCATTCAAATCCATCATAAACCAATGATATGGCACACATACAATGTATCACATAAGGTATAAAGAAAGAGTCACTACCTGTATCTTTCTTGACTGGCTCCGGTACCGTGGTCTCACAAGGGCAAAATATATCAAATCCTATACTAAATTAGGGACAACCAATCAATTTCTATTCCAAGTGTATATTTTTCATAATACTATCAGTTGGTTATCATTTAGGACTCTTTAGGTGACTATTAGAGGCCTAAACATATCCCTAAAGGGTTGGGAGAACTACCCTGAAAACCCCTTTTTTGAAAGGTAAAACAGTGATTTTAGGTTGGCTCACTCGAGTGAAGATGACCTCACTCGAGTGATGAGACACTCGTGCCCGAGTGAGAACTGCTCTCACTCACAAGTGTTTGACAGTGAGCAACCATCATGGCCACAAAGTGCTCATCGCACTCGAGCATATAGCTTTGCACTTGGGTGATGACTCCAAACTCACTCGAGTCACCGAAAGTACAAGACAAGAATTGAGAACCTGAGAGCACAAGTAACATCAGAGGGACAAGCTCACTCGAGCATACATCCCTAGTGCTCGGGTGAGAGGCCTGTACTCGCGAGTGTTAGATCACACTCTTGAGCATTGGCCAGCGAGTGACAACCCGAGAGTAACCCTAACTGTAGACTCACACCGTCACTCAAGAAATCCCCTCTCACTTGAGTGATCACCAACTTCACTCACGGTGACAGAAATGCACTCGAGCTCCACTCATAGAACCCAGGAAAAACTCGAAGCAGAAAAATGGAAAACACACGCAACACTCGAGCATGATCTTCCTTCACCCAAGTGTTGTGCATCAGAGACCAGAAATGCAGCAAATGACACAAAATACCAGATTGGTCAAAATTGATCCTAATGGTTCCCAAACCTCACACAAAGCTCAAACACACTTAAACTTGCCTAATGAACACATTGGCAACTTCCAGAACACCCAAATACTATTCTAACAACAATCAAACACTTAGGTCTCTATGACACACCCAATATCCAAATTTCATTCATTCCAAAATAACCATAAATTAGGGCATATTTCCAGAATTTCTCAAACTTATCCAAAACTCATAACATATATATCAAAGTGCATTAAATGCCTACCTCTTCACTTTGCCAAATCCAGAATCTTGATTCTCAAACTTTTAAAATTCTTCAACACACAAATCACCACCTTTCAAGATTATGAATCCATCACAATGGAGCTCTCAATGAGATGCACAACATTAGTGAAGAGGATTTGAGCTTTAGAGGATCATTACTCACCAAATATTCAAGCTTTCTCTTTTCCTTTCCCTTGCTTGTCCGCCGCAAATGAAGAAAGAAGAGAGAGAGAGATGGTAAGGTGATGCAAATGATGATGATGGTGCACACTCCCTCCCCTAGCCATACACATAACCGCATAGGAGAGAGAAAAGAGAGGAGAAGTGGACTTTTGTCCTTTTGTGCCATATCTCATGGTTCACACTATGCCACATGTCATCATCCTATATATTCTTGCATGAGCTCACACAATCGCAAAGCATAGGATTCTGACCCATAGACAATGAATCTCAACCCTTGATCTTAAATACCACACATATTTATACCAAATTGACATCACATCAATCCTAAAAGTGCTTAATTATACGACTTACAATCAATAACAGAGTCATTAGCCCTTAATACCAAATTGGGATATTACATCACTCAAGTAATCAGGTAAGCAAAGAAGAAGTCACTCTCAGCTAAGAATTTAATAACTTTTCTCGAGGACCACTATAGTATTGAGATAAGAATTGCAAGCATTACTCCAGGGATCACTCGTGTAATCAAGTTTGCCATGTATTGTAAGATGAATTCTCTGACTTACCTGAGTAATATGGTCTATAAACATTGACTTAACTCTTTGCCAAGGTTTTTTAAGGCTCACTTGAGTAGCCACTCGAGTAATGTAGTACAGAAAGCATGATTTTAATCCAACATTCATTGATTTGTTATCTATATGATTAACCTTTCATTGTATTAGTTGCCTAAGTATATTTGCACAGAAACAATGAAGAGATCATGCATTGAGAAAGAATTCAAACATATCGACCGTAATGTCCAAAATGCTTACCTACCGTAAACAGCTAGTTTTCAAATTTAAAGAATGGTCAAACAAAGCTGCATGACTCTAACGGACATGTTTGAAATACTTCCAACAGACATCACAAATTATCTATATATATTTGGAGCATTTAATGAAGAACAGAATATAAGAATTGAGAACACAAAAACTCACATCGATCAATATATTCTTAGTGCTATATTTTTCTTATATTTACTCTTTGTACTTCAGTGATTATACATTTACTCTGTGAGAGATTTGTTTTCATTAAAAACTCAATATTTGTTATTGAGATAACTTAAGGTTGTGGAACCTTGAGTTAGGGATTTGATTACAATGTGTAAAGGGGAGCGAGTGTCTAATAAAGGAACTTTTTTTGGTACTGAGGTGCCAAGAACCCACTAAATCTTAGAAGATATAATGAAACTATCAGAGAAGCTCTAAGGACTGGATGTAGGTCTAAGTGGTTGTAGCCAAACCAGTATAACTCCTATTATACACTTCAGTGATATTTCTCTTAACTCTTAATTGCTTTAAATTTCCAGTCAATTTTTATATACTCAACAAAATTTTTGGTATCGCCCAATTCACCCCTTCTTGGGTGAAATGCTTGCAATAACATTCGGTATCAAAGTATAGGTCTTCTTGTTAAGTTTTAACAACCTAAGAAGGATCCAATGGCAAGCATGGGTGAAGGAATTCTTCTTGACGGAGTTTCTATCACCATACCTTTGGGTTTCAATGGCGAACACTTTTCTTTCTAGAAAGCAAGTTTAAAGTATTTGTAATGGCTATAAAAAATGGACTATGTGACGTGATTGAAATTGGAAACTATTAACCTGTAAAAGTTGTAGATTCATAGAAAATTCCTAAAATGCCAGCGGAATATGATAGAATGACAAGAAACTAATCACTCTCAATAGCAAGGCAATTCTGATAATTCAAAGTGCTTTGAGTCAAAATGAGTATTTCAGGATCTGCACGCTTTCAACGGCTAAGGAAATGTGAGAAACCCTAGAAATAGCTCACAAAGGAACTTCGAGGATAAAAGAAAATTGGATCAACACTCTAGTTACTGAATTTGATTTACTTCAAATGAAATCAGGTAAGTCAATAGCTGAATTTGAACTTAGATAGACTCATCTTGTTAATCAACTTGCAACACTCAATAAAGTCAATGATCAACATACCCAAGTACAAAAGATTCTAAATATTCCTTCTAAAAACTTGGAGGCCAAAGTCACCGCTATTGAGGAAGCAAAAGGCAAATCAATTTGATCAGTTGCTTCTCTATTCAGAAGTCTTTCTAAATATGAAAGTAAATTAAAGTTAAAATGAGAGCTAGAAGATATTGGTGACAAGAAGAAGAGAGGCGTAGCACTAAAAGCAAAAGAAGAAAATCAAGATGAGGGTAAAGAGTTTGATGAAGACGCAATGGGTCTAATGATAAAATGATTCAGAAAGTTTTATAAGAAAGGCTAAGGATTCAAAAACTTTCAGAAAGGAAGAACAAGTAATAACGAACATATCACCTGCTATGAATGTGGAAAGCCAGAAGATATCAAATTAGAATATCAAGAACTAGGTCAGAAGAATAAAGAAAAGAGAAAAGACAAGTTCTACAACAAGAAGAAAGCCTTTGTATCTGCTATATAGGGAGACAGTTCATTGATAAAGATAGCGATGATGAAGAAGTAGCCAATATCAGTCTCGTTGCTCAAGAAGAAATAAAAGAAGAGATATGTCCTAAAGCATCTAAAAACAATAAGTGGTATATAAATAGTGGATGTTCAAACATATGACCGGTGATTTTGAAAGTTTTACCATTATACAACCTAAAAAAGGTGGGAAGGTAAAATTTGGAGGTAATCAATCCGAAAGGATTGCAAGAATTGTTGAAATAAAAAATGATAAAGGCATAGAAGTGAAAGATGTATATCACGTTGAAGGATTGTGCCATAATTTGCTAAGCGTAAGTCAAAGTACAAATAAAAACAACTAGGGTAATATTTGACTCAAAGGAATATCTAATTGTAGACAAGAAAGACTTACTAGATAAGAAGAATCTCAAGGCAAAGCTCAGAGCAAAGAGGGAAGGTAACTGCTATACTCTTGATATCAGTATAAATGATTCCGAAAATTGTTTTCTAAGTAATCCTAATAAAAGTTGGTTGTGGCATAAGAGGCTAGCTCATGTCAACATGCACTAACTAAGCAAACTTCTCAAAAAGGATTTAGTACTTGGATTACCCAAAGTAAATTTCAAAAATGATTTGATTTGTGATGCATGTCAAAAGGGTAAACAAACTAAATCATCTTTCAAATTGAAAAATGAGATCATAACCAACAGACTACTTTAATTATTACACATGAATTTAGTTGGACCAGTAAGAGTTAAAAGTCTTGGTGGCAACTTATATTCATTAGTCATTGTTGATTATTTCTCTAGATTTACATGGACTAGTTTTCTATCATCAAAGGATGACACCTTCAGAGAATTTATTGTTTTTGCTAAGAAAGTGTAAAATAAGAAAGGTATGTCTATTACAGGTATTAAGACAGATCACAGTAGAGAATTTGAAAATCAAGCTTTTGAAGAATATTGTGATACTAATGGCATTGATCACAATTTCTCCGCTCCAAGGACACCTCAACAAAATGGAGTCGTGGAACGAAAGAATAGAGTACTCATAGAAATAGCTAATACTGAATGAAAAGAACGTATCTTAAGTTTTATAGGTTGATGCAATAAGCACAACATGTTACATTTCAAATAGAGCGTACATCAGAATAAAACATGGAAAGACAACATACGAATATACAAAGGAAGGAAGCCAAACCTTTCTCATCTACACATCCTCGGTTGTAAGTGTTTCATTTATAATAATAGTAAAGATAACTTAGGAAAATTTAATTTCAAAATAGATGAAGGAATTTTTCTAGGCTATTCTAACTGAAGCAAAGCATATAGAGTTTTCAATAAACGAACATGTGTTGTTGAAGAATCAATTCATGTTGTATTCGATGAATTTGAATCCTTTGACAAAACTATTGATAATAAGCAAGAAGTTGTTTCAAATCAAGAGAATGGTCGACCAGTCCTAAATTGTTCATCCTAGAAGTTGATCAAATCAAGGAAGAAGATCAATCACTAGGACAACCTAGAGCCTAGAAATACAATAAAAGTCATCCCCTATAGCTAGTCATAGGAGATATGAATGAAGGAGTCAGAACTAGAAATAAAATCTTCATTGAAATTAGTTTTTCTGCTTTTATTTCTAAGATTAAACCTTCTAACATTGATGAAGCCCTATCAAACAATGATTGGGTAATAGCAATGTAAGAAGAATTAAACCAATTTGAAAGAAATCAAGTTTGGGATTTGGTACCCCGACCTAAGGATCATCCGATCATTGGTACTAAATGGGTATTCAAGAACAAACTTGATTAATCCGTAATCATTGTCAGAAACAAGGCAAGATTAGTGGCCAAAGGCTATAATCAGGAAGAAGGAATTGATTATGAGGAAACGTTTGCTCCAGTGGCTAGATTGGAAGCTATACGATTACTCGTAGCCTTTGCATACATCAAAGGATTCAAACTCTATCAAATGGATATAAGAAGTGCATTTCTAAATGGCTACATCATGGAAGAAGTGTAAGTAGATCAACCTTCAGGTTTTGAAGATGTAACCAAACCTGACCATGTTTTCAAACTAAGAAAAGCTTTATATGGTTTAAAACAAGCTCCTAGAGTATCGTATAAAAAACTCAGTAAATTTCTTATCAATCAAGTCTTTATACGAGGAAAAGTTGATACAACACTTTTTACAAAATGAAAACGAGATAATATTTTAATGATGATATAAATATATATTGATGATATATTGATGATATAAATATATATTGATGATATAGTTTTCAGTGCTACTAATGAAACCTTGTGTAAGGAATTTTCTGAGATAATGCAGGGGGAGTTTGAGATATCAATTATGGGAGAATTGAATTTCTTTCTTGGTTTGCAAATCAAACAAAGAAAATGGAATATTCATAACTCGAACAAAGTCTTTGAAAGAGATATTGAAGAAGTATGGAATGAATGAAGCAAATGGAATGGACACGCCTATAAGATCAACTATGTTGGTTGATACTGATGTCAAGAGAAAAGATTACAATATCACAAGATATAGAGCAATGATTGGATCATTACTCTATCTCACTGCAAGCAGACCTGACATCCAATTCAGTGTTGGTATGTGTGCAAGATATCAATCAGATCCAAAGGAGTCACATGTTGAAACTATCAAACGTATCTTTTGATATAGTACTGACACAACAGAATTAGGTCTCTAGAATCCTAAAGGAAGAAGTGAATATCTAGTTGCATACTCAGACTCTGATCATGGAGGATACAAGATAGACAGAAAGAGTACCAATAGACAAAGCCAGTTTCTTGGAGGATCACTTGTCTCATGGTTTAACAAGAAACAAAATACAGTGTCTCTTTTATCAACAGAAGCTGAATATGTTGCGGCATCAAGTTGTTGTACACAAGTGTTGTGGATGAAGCAACAATTACAAGGTCTTGGTATTTATCTAAAGGAAATATCAATATATTGTGACAACACTAGCACAATAAGCTTGGCAAAGAATCCAGTTTAATACTCGAGAACGAAGCATATTGATGTTAGAAATCATTTTATCAAAGATCATGTCTAAAAGAAAGATGTCAAAGTGATATTCATTCTAAATCATCTTCAACTAGCTTATATCTTTACAAAACCTCTTGCAAAAGATCAATTTCTATTTATTAGAGGAGAATTGGGAATGGTAAATCTCAATGAATTATAAGTTATTTAGTATTTACAAAATGTTAGATGATGTTATTTATTGATGTTTTGATGATTACTAACTTAAACATCTAAGAATCTAGCAATTTGTTTTGTAAGATCTTGATATTCTATTTTAGGGTATGAAAAATAAAGGTCAACAGAGTACTATATCACTCAAGGAACAACTTCAAGTAACCTGTATTACCCGAGTGATAATTGGAAGTGATCATAAACATCACTCGAGTAACCACTCAAGTGATAACCTTGAAAATGAGGCATAGAAGCTTTAATTTAAAAGGAAGTGACAAAAGCGGTTGAAAGTAAACAAGTTAGCAGCTCAAAAGATAGATTACTTGAGTAACAATTGAGTGATGCCACAGAGTCACTCGAGTAAGCCGTCGAGTAATCATGATAGTAAATTACAAATCGACTTGTTTTCAACTCAATTCTGCCTTAAAATATCATCAAATTATCAAGGGAATATACATAGATAATTACAATATTATTTATGCCAGGTACGCATTTAAATTTCCTTCATTTTTAAATATTTTGTATGATCACTCGAGTAGCTACTCGAGTGATGCCTCGAGATCACTCGAGTGATATCGGGCACTAGGGCTTTATCTGTCGCAACTCAGTCATGTTTAACAAAATCTCCTCGAGTGATTCTCCCAGTGCTCTCCTAAAAAAATTTCACAAATACTTTTTCATCTCATTTTCATCAAAATCCAGTGATTTTCACTTTCAAAAACCTCCCAAATCTCTTAAAATCCTGTGCCCTAAAACCTTGAACTTTGAGAGTAAATTTCCAGAAAATCTTGATCAAAATGGTTAAAACCAAAACCAACACTCCCGATAGTCCTTCTGACTCTTCTATTGCTCAGAAATCACTTGAATATACTCCATCTCCTTTAGCTAAAAGACAAAAGCTCACTCCCAAATCAAAAGCTTAAGCAATACCGCAAGGCAAACACAAAGTCAAGGGAGTTATGATTAAGGAACCCATTGCCTCAAGAGCTCAATCTAATAAGGATATTCCTTTTGGTAGAGGCAAAAAGACTAAGCCACCATCTCTACCTCCGTTAGATTCCTCTGACACTCCATCTTTCTCTAAGAAGCCATATAAAAAGGCTAAGTTTGACAGAAAACTTGCTCAGGCCATGGCAAGTATACTAGATAAGGCTCACAAATCTAGAGGAGATAAGCATAGCTAATCTTCAAAGGAACCAGAAGAAGAAGAAATCACATTCCCTCCAAAGGGGTTCTATGTGAAGAAGATTGAGGAGTCTCAGAAATTCAAAGATCATTTTGTAAGAAGAAATGTGTACAAGATGCACTTTATTGACTCCAAGCTTCTTCAAGAGGTATTAAAGTTCAATCTAATGCCCTACCTTGAATCCTATATACCTTAGTTTTCAATTAAACTTCTATTTTACACCAAGATAGTAAGGCATTTTTATTGCAATTTAGATCCTGTGAATAATCCTCTTTGAGATGCCTTAGAAGAAGAAATGGTTTCTAAGGTTAGAGGTTAAGAAGTTATAATCTCACCTTCCAAAATAAATACCTGGCTAGGAATAGAGGATCCCCTGAAGATATTTATCCTGCCCTAGACTCAAGCCAGTTGTTTTCAGTTCTAAGGCTTAGAGAGATTGTAGGACCTCTCAATTTTAACTCGAGTGATATGTGTGATTTTCATCGAGTTCTGTGGTATATCTATTCAAAAGCCATAGTCAACAAATCCAACAACTTCACTCATTTCATGGAGAGGGACTTCAGAAAATTTGCCTCAATTCTCCTCAAAGAGAAAAAGGACTTGGAAGAATATATCTTTGCTGAAATCAAAAGATATAGATTTGAAGGAAAATCCACACCTCTAATGCCTTATCCTCAGCTTATATCCCTGTTTCACAAAAAGAACAAGATTTGGTATTTGGAGAGAGTGAACCAATTGAGAGGCTAATCTAGTGGGAAGAAACCAAATTGGAAAGTTACATATTGCTATTCCCCTAAAAACTTCTCTTGAATCTGGTCCCAAGAAGGAAAAAGATTGAGGCTGAACCCAGTAAGTTGGATGATACTCAGTCATCTGCTCCTGCTTCTAATTCTGCTCCATCATTCAATAGTTCAATATTGCAGACATTTATGGAGAATATTCTTAAGGGTTTTCATGTTGACATTAGAAATACCAAGCTGAATTGATAACCCATATGAATTTCAAGATGGGAGAGCTTGTGGAGAAAATGGATCAGAGGCAGAGGAGATGTTGGCAGAACAAGGGGCCCAGGGTGAGCTCCTGAGATCATTGCATGCCAGACTTGATGCTATGACACCTGGTTCAACCACTCCTGGTCCTTCTATGCTTGTATCACCTTCTGAGCCTAAACCTTCTTCTTTTCCTCTTCCAAATTTTCCTATCACCATTTCCAGAAACCTCCTATTCCCTATGCCTGACCCAGAAACATTCGAGACCATTCATATCACCATTGACGACTCAGTTCCTCTAGCCCAGCCAGTTTAGCCTGAACCAGTGCCCACACTTATTGCATCCCTAATAGCCACTGAGGAAGTGGTTGTCTCCTCTAGTGATCATCAATCACCTGAAAGAACAATAGAAGTGGAGATTTCTTCTCAGGTCCCAATCTCACAAAGTCCTCTAAAGGATCTTATTGTGGTTCCTCCTTTGGTACTTCCTAACCTTAAACCTTCTAGCTCCTCCTCAGACTCTTCCAGTTCAGATGATTCACATGGCTTTGGTTTCACACCTCTTCCTATCAAACCCATCTCTATAGTCAAGCCATTTGGTCCTACTCCTTCTTTTGAATGATGCTACCTTGTAATGAAGACAAAAAGGGGGAGAAGAACATAGGGTGATTTTTTTGAATTATGATGTGATTATGTAATGATATAAATATGGGTATATCGGATTTAAGAGAACTTTATTAGTTTTTGATTATGTAATGAACTTTTTTCTGCAATTTCAATTGAAGTTATTTATCAATTGTAGATTAATGTGTTTTTTATTGTATGCAAGGTAAACTCTTACAAAATTATGGGCTTTTGACTTTAACATCATTAAAAATTGGATTCAAAAAGGTTTCAAAGGTTAAATTTCCCAAGACCATTAGATTTGAATTCAAAAAGATCTTTACCCTATTATTTCAAAAGCATATTAAGTTTAAATTGAACAAACGATTGCATATGAAAGGTTTTCAAAAACTTTGTTCAAAATCACCAAGTTTTGTCATCATCAAAAAGGGGAAGAATGTTGAATCCCATATGTTTTGACGATAACAAAGATTGGATTAATATTACAAAATTTTTAAATCAAAGGTTTGAACAAAGTAACTAAGTTCTTGGCTATAGGCAAAAGTATTACTCGAGTAGGTACTCAAGTAATGAAGATGAAGGAAAGGACAGAGCACAAAAAAAGGAACACTGTGATATTTTTGAAGACATTACTCGAGCGACCGCTAAGTAATGTGTGAGAAATTGTTCCAGAAAGCTCTCTTCAAGAATTGTATAGGATTACACGGAGGGATCACTTGAGTAATTTGAGAAATTACTTGAGGGATCACTCAAGTAATCAGAGTAGAAATCATCCAGTAGCTCTCGACCAAGAAAAGAGTGACATTACTTGAAGGGATCACTCGAGTAATCTACAAAGTTATTTTAAGCATTACTCGAAGGATCATTCAAGTAATCAGGTAAGCAAAGAAGAAGTTACTCTCTGCCAAGAATTTGATAACTTTACTCGAGGACCACTATAGTATTGAGAAAAGAATTGCAAGTATTACTCAAGGGATCACTCGAGTAATCAAGTCTGCCAGGTATTGTAAGATGAATTACTCTATGACTTACCCGAGTAATATGGTCAATAAACGTTGACTTAACTCTTTAAAGGCTTACTCGAGTAGCCACTCGAGTACTGTAGTACAGAAAGCATGATTTTAACCCAACATTAATTGATTTTTTATCTATATGATTAACCTTCTATTGTATTAGTTTCCTAAGTATATTTACATAGAAACAATGAAGAGATAATGCATTGAGAAAGAAGTCAAACATATCGTCCGTAACATCCAAAACTCTTACCTACCGCAAACAGCTAGTTTTCAAATTTGAAGAATGGTCAAACAAAGCTACGCGACTCTAACAGATATGTTTGAAATGCTTCCAACGGACATCACAAATCATCTATATATATAGAGAATTCAATGAAGAACAGAATATAAGAACTGAGAACATGAAAACTCACATCGATCAATATATTCTTAGTGCTCTATTTTTCTCATATTCAATCTTTGTACTTTAGTGATTATACATTTGCTCTGTGAGAGAGTTTTTTTCATTACAAACTCAATATTTGTTATTGAGACAACTTAAGGTTGTGGAACCTTGAGTTGGGGATTTGATTACAATGTGTAAGGGGAAGCGAATATCTAGT
This sequence comes from Inga leiocalycina, assembly GCA_963242795.1. NCBI lineage: Eukaryota > Viridiplantae > Streptophyta > Magnoliopsida > Fabales > Fabaceae > Inga > Inga leiocalycina. The sequence goes on from OY725324.1 coordinate 49,163,436, forward strand.
AAAGGAACTTGTTGTGTACTGAGGTGCCAAGAACCCACTGAATCTTAGAAGATATAGTGAAACTCTCAGAGAAGCTTTGAGGACTGGACGTAAGTCAAAGTGGTTGTGATCGAACCAGTATAACTCCCAGTGTATATATCGGTGATATTTTTCCTGGCTCTTAATTGCTTTAAATTTCTGGTCAATTTTTATATACACAATGAAATTTCTGGTATCACCCAATTTACCCCCTCTTGGGTGAAACGCTTGCACTAACAAAGTAGACATGTAGAGCTTTAATTTGGTAGGTAAAACATGATTTTTGGATGAGTAGATTAAGAGGTATAATCTTTCAAAGTTGTGGCCTATTTCTGGAATGTAATCTGGAACAAGAGAAATTTGGCAAATTTCAGGGAAAAATGTGATAACAGTGACCAGCCTTGGGTATTTTTCCATGAAATACACTTAGAGGGCTGCACATAGGCTTTAGAACCAACCAATTTGGAATTTCCTAGAATGAATCATAATTTTCCAAATTCGACTGAAAATCTGCCAGTTTTTTAGAAAACTAAGAAACTGCACTGTGTAGAATTGTACTCTACAAATATTATTGAAACTATAATAGATAACAAAAAAACTGTGATTAAAGGCAGTAATAGTTCAAGTAATAACTAGTTACTTGAAACTTTAATTTATAGGAATTTACAATAGCCCGAGCTGGAACCAAGATTTTGAACGGACGAGTAGAGTAGGAAAGGGCAATTCCAAGTAGTAACTCTTTCTCTCATGCATTATGGGAGTGTTTTTATATTTTGTGTTATTGTTATGTTGTATTACATGGGGTATGGCATATTTGTTTATCTCATTTTATATGATTGATTGCATGTTACTACTGAGATTCTTTTGAATCTTACCCTTTCCATGAATATATAAAGTTTTCAGCAGCAGGCAGTAGCTTAAGGGGTAAGAGAGTACTTATCGGCAACTAATGCTTTCAATGCAGTTCAATCAAGACAATTGGTTATTTGAAGACCTTTTTATTTTTTTTGAGGTCTGTAACTATTGTGAATACACCCTATTATGATTTTTGTAATATAATCATGTGCATTTTATTAGTATATTTATGATATTCATGTGTATCCACTGAACTGCGTGATTACTACTCTGATTAATATCGATAATAAGTGGGTTGTAAGGTGGGGCCTTATATTTTGGTATCAAAGCAAGTGATTCTGATAATAGGATAGTCTATTGATAAGGTCTTGATTATATGAAAAAAGGAAATATGCGCAAAATGGGGCACTAGAGAAGTGAATTGCCCCTCTTCTCTAAACTATCCCAGAAGAATCAATGAATACCCGAAGGCAGTCCAGATATATTATTTAGTCAGCCGAAGTTAGTTGGCACAAGGTTTGAGACAAGGGTAATCTCTGGGTACCAGTGGTAGGAAGCAGATAAAGCCGGTATTTTTATGTTGGCACAGGCAAACAAAATTAAGTGTGCTCAACCTAGGGAAATCTTAGGATGGTGACCTCCTGAGAAGTTAAGTTGGTTACGTTATAGAGACTGAGGAATAATGATTGCCTTTAGATTTTTCCATGACTAATAATCATCTTAGTTAGAAGATTTAAAGAGCGCTTAGAAGCATGGAGATTATGATGATGTAAGTATTGATTTTAATTTGAACCATTTTTGTTGTAGTAAGTACTGCGCAGAAAAATTCATTTGAATAGGTAATAGGAAGCTTGAGGCATAGTAAATGTTTTGAGGTTTCTCCATGCTAAGTGATTATCCTTAATAATACCGTGGTGTTACTCCATGCTAAGTGATAATCCTTAATAACATCGTGGTGTTAAAGTAATGTAGATATGATATACGGTGCTATATGATGACTGGTGATTATAGCGTATATTGATTCTAAAGGATCTGAACTGATGACACTGAATGTAAAATCCTTTCCTTAATTTTATAATATTAACTCATCTTTCAAATATTAATCAAGGTAAAAATTAATTCTACCGTGATTATATCAAAATTCCCATTTCAAAACTTAAGTCATCTAAATTTATGTAACATCCAAATAAAGTATGATAATCACAGTATGTAGTCAAGTTATAGTTTACAGAATGTAGGCCCTATGAGTGGCAATATACATCAATTTGACACATAATAAACAAAAGGCTATACAAACATATATAGAGATATATCTATGCCTCATGAGCTCCTCCAGACATCCCAGTAGGGGAAATATCACATGAAAAATGTTAAATTGACGGGGTGAGACAAAAGCCTCAGTGACTAGTTATCCGACTCATTACACATGCTGATATATGTTCATGAGGTGCCATATAGGTCAATATATCTATCAAATTATTAGAGATATAATTGACCAAAATTCAATATCACAATTTTATACATAAATCTCACATCAGGAATTATATATCACAATTATTATATATCAAATATGATATTAAAATTTCCCATTTGCCTCCCATCATTCCAGTCGAACTACTATATTTCCACCAATTAGACTTATGGGCTAAGTTACTATCCATGTCACCGACCACTCAAAAAATGTCACCGGTCACATGATGACGACCGGAAAAATCCACAGAGCACATGCCAAGACCATGAGTCTTTCCCCCTCAATGAACTAGTGGGGTATCGCAGCTCCTCATTGAAGTGGTGGGGCAATCCCTCATTGAACTGGGACAATAGAACGCCAACCATTGTACAATAATGGATGCTATACCACATGGTAAAATAATTTACTCCATCTTATCCCAAACCCATCATCACAATAATTATCAATAATTATTTCAAAGGGATTTTCCCAATATTTCTGTATTCATATATAAATATGTACATATTTTTTCACTTCAAATCATAAAGTTCCACAAGGCAAGTTTATATCAAAATACTCCAAAATATCATGATAACATTCTTAATCACAATAAACCTGTACTTATTGAAATATCTAATAAAAATCAACATACCATTTTCAAATCTCAAAAATCAATTTTACAAAATACTCAAACAATATACCAACACATATAATAAGTGGAAAGTGGTTACTTCTCGTCAAAGAAAAAATTATAATTACAAGCTCCTAATCCAAGAGCTCAAATACACACCAAAAGTCAATCTTATTGATCCCCAAAGATATCAAAATACTCTTACCAGAGTCTTGTCGTGTGCTTATCTGCACAACACTTCACATAAACACTTCACGTAAATCTCTTGCAAGAAGTGTGTATGGAGAGGGGTTATTTATAATACCCACTTCCACATTGTTTTAACACACTTTTTTTTAACGTTGGGTCGGTGCCACTACCTGATGTTCTTCTTTATTATTTGGTTGGTGCGCCTGTATATTATTATTATTCATTTATATATATATCATTTATATATATTATAAATAATTATTTCTAAATTATAATTATATCCTATAAATAAAAATGAGAATGTTGCACTGAAGGTTAAGGATAAGTTTAAATCAGATTTAAGCTAAAATAGTGCTTAGGTTGAAATGTGAATTGGTTACACTATGGTTCTATCCCATACGAAAGTTTGAACCTCGTAGATGATGTTAAACTATCAGTAATGTTTTGAGGATATTACTCAAATACCGTGAAGGTTAAGCACTATAGATTATGATCTTAGCGTACCTATTGGGTATAACTGAGGAAAGTGATTTTCAAACTATGTAATATGTACGAAATGCAGTGCCTACAGGTACACCAAAATACAGTGCCTATGAGTACACCAAAATATATTTCCTATGGGTGCACTAAATTGTAGTACCTATAGGCACATCAAAATACAGTGCTTACGGGTACACTGATATACTGTGCCTACTGGTATACCGATATGCCCAATCAGAGGATTAAGGTATGGAGTAAGTAGGGGTTGCAACAATAGTTGGCCTTGAATACATTTCTGGCTGAACTGAATTATGTACTATCGCATTCTCTATTAATGATTGTGTGTTACTATGGAGGTCAAGTGGGATCCAACTGAGGAAGTAAGACAAGTGTAGGCAGATAGTACGGTCCCACCTATATGGTATTTGATAGTGTGAAACATCAAAGTGGGCAGCGAAAGCATAGTGAATTTATGTGTAACATTTGAGAACAACTGGAGAGGTTAACATTTGCACCAATATTGATCATCCCAAATCTTGAGATTGCTAGTCTTAATATGTATTAAGCAAAGATGATGAACTGTATGTGCTTAGGACATAAGACTTAATAGGCATGTATGTCCTTGGGCCAGTAAGATGTTGTGTATTTAAAAATTGTGACGAGTAAAGGGTCGAGGTATAAGATTTTCTGTGTGCCAGATTGTATGGGGCAGCATCCCTAAGCTATAAGATCCTATATGCCAGTTGTTTATATTGCACATTGATTATTGAATGTCATTATGATGAATGCACATGCTGAATACTATGAGATTTGTGTTAAGAATATGATGATGGTTGTGTTGCATGGTTTGTGAGCCTACACATGAAAGAGATAGATTAAGTGATAAAAAGGGATTCCCCATAGTATAAGTGATTCTTATGATGTTCAAATTTTGAGCACAAAATTTATTGAATAAGGGGAGAAATGTAATATCCCAAATTTTAGGATTAGAGGCCTGAGTATAAGCCTGAATCAAGTGGACTGCTAAGCCCCGATTTAGCAAGTATCCTAGGAATGTAAACTTTGCTACCTGTGTGATTTCTTATGTGACAGTGAGATTGTTATGTTTTTGGATAATCAAATGATGTCCAATGAATGTGAAATTTTTCAAAATAAAAGTAGACATATCAAGCTTCAATTTGATAGGTTATAAGTCATTTGGAGTTGTGCATAAAGAGTTATGAATTTTTGAAGTTAGCCCAGTGAAACTGGTAAGTTTCTGTTACAGCATCTAAAAATGGAAATTTTGGGAATTATGAGTTTCTAGTTGGCTAAAGGATATATTTTTTCCTAAAAATATACTTAATTAGGGTCACATAGCCTTTGGAACCACACCACTTGGATCTTTATAAATAAAGATGTGAATTTTCAAAGTTTGACAAAAATTCTGTTAGCTTGTGTGAAAATCGCAAAATGTATGGGTAAAATAGTCATTTGACTAAATTAAATCCACAACCCATATTTTTTCCCTTTTTCTTATGTGTGAAATGTCTAAACAAGGAAGGGAGTAGGAGAATTAAACACTTGGTCCAAATTAATCAAGAAAGAAGCAATATTGGCCAAGTAATGAGTTGAGAAGACAAAAATCTCATGGTATTGCCATTAAAATATAATATGGTAAGGATGTAACCCCCTCCGTAATTATATCCGAAATACGCGATTAAAATGAAATAGAGACCAATAATAATCAAATAACATTTACTAACCCATCACATGATGGGGTTTTCAAAAATAACTTTTGAAATCATTTATAAACTTGGTCTCAAATTCACATTTCGAATACAATTACTACGCGAAGATAAATCACATTCACATAAATATCAGAGTGCACAACATAATCATCCCGACAATCCCGGGTACATACCTTCGCTAAAGATACACAGGGCACAATTGCCCATTACAATTCTTCACTTGGGGATTACACAATCTCATCTCAAATTCATAACCATATATTCAACCGAATCATATACAGTCTTCACAGCTCATTGATAACCAACTACCAACTCTCATCTCGAAGGAGTCCTAGCCGCTCCCTCCACGAGCCACTTGCCCTGTCTAAATTGTTGGTAGGGGAGGGTGAGATTCGAGAGAATCTCAGTAGGATAACAATATCAAAATGCATGTATGATAGATGTTTAATGCATGACATGCTTGCATCACACAACTCATCATAACACAATGACAATTTGCAAGCTCAATGCTTCGAACAATATACCTATGGCCATAGCATAAATTGAAACATAGCTTCAAATTACACATAATTATGCAAAGCTAAGACATGCACCAACACACTAACACATATATCAAATACAAGCAGAAGAGATATGTTCCCTACCTCCAGTCTTTTCTCCTCGATTTGCGTGCCAGCAACTCGGGGCTTCACATTCGATCCTACAATGTCAAATGTACTATTTAGACACTTCCATAGTGTTTCTGGGGGTTATATGATTCTATCTTGAAAATTTACCAAAATGCCCCCGGGACCCCGGCCCGGCCCCGCCGTACCCGGTCCGGCTGTACTTTTCCCGAAATTTTGACATGGGCTATTCTGACATATTTTCGCCCAAGGAATCCATTTCCGGACTCGGAATTATCAAATTCAATGTCAAATTACGAAATTGCCCTTGGCAGCCCTACTTTTAGGGTTTTAGGGGCGTTTCCGTAATTGTGCTTTCTCGGCCTTTTCCGAAAAAGTGCCCAACTGTAACCCCACCTAATTTTCCCTCCTGAACTCAATGGAATCATCAAATCATTGAAAATCCAACTCTAAGACCCATTTATAGCCCAGACCGAAATATATGGGTTTTCTAGGGAAAATCAGGGTTTTTCGGTTTCGGCTCCGTAAACACGTTCCTTTCTACTCCTAACCACTTTATTGACTATCCCATTAGGTTAAAACTACCATTTAGTATCAATTTGGGCAGCATAACAGCCCCTACAACCCATTTCCATAAATTAAAACCAACGGCAATCCGGCGAAATTTCACCGATTAAATTGCCCACAGTAGCTAGAATAGTCAATATACAAGAGTTTGGAAGTTACCTCAAGCTCCCACTAGCTTTTACTCAATATGGCTGAACCCTAGCCCCTTTTAAACCATGAAAATTGAGCTTCCAACACCTTAAAGAACATGAAAGAGAAGCTTAGAAGCAAGGTTATACGCGTTAGGAGCTAGATCGTCGGAGAAATCGGCTTACCTTGCGAGATTTCTCCTCTTTCTCTCTCTAAGAGCTCTCAACTTTATCTCACTAGTTTCAGCTGGAAATGGCGTGAAATGGCTGAAGAAGATGAGCAATTTGATTAATAATCCATGCTGACATCATCTTTTAATGAGATGATGTCATAATTCCCATTTTCGGATTTTCTGGCAGATTTTCTGCTCAAACTTTGAAAAATCATAACTAATTCTAGAAAAATCTAAATGAGGTGATCCCAAAGCCAAATGAAAGGTATTTAAGTCCTCTTCATTGGAAAAATATGATCCATTACTAGAAATCACCACAAAATTCCAGAATTACACAAATTTCATCACTGCCCCAAAACAGAGTCCATTTTCGACCTCAAATTTTGGACAGTAATATCTCCCAGTTCCCAAAAGGAAATGGCACAAATTATATGTCCATTTTGAAGCTTGGGATGTGAACTTCAAGACTGGAAAGTTTCATAATTTTCTGACATCATTTGCCTTGTCAAAATATCCACACGAGAAGACTGCCCAGACAGAATTCACACTGGACAACATTTCTAGTTTTGCAACCAATGTGTCCAATCCAATTTAAATCAATTCCAATGATTAAATACCACAACATGACACCATTTCCATCACAATACCTCATTCAATTATTCCCTCTATTCTAAGTCAATTTGGATATTAATCCACAATTGAACTCAAATACAGGGTTTTGGCGTTGCTCATAACACAAGTGGCTACCATCCACTTTTCTCTAAAAGGGTTCATTAATCACTAACCACGTCCACTTTTGTAGTCATTAACCCCCAATCACAATTTGGGTTCTTGCTAAATCGGGGCTTAGCAATCCACTAATCTCAGGCTTATTCTCTAGCCTCAAGTCTCGAAATTCGGGGTGTTACATTTCTCCCCCCGTTCAATAAATTTCGTCCTCGAAATTTGACGAACCACTTAATCCACAAACTACGGATGCTTCTTCACGACAGCTTCCGTTTCACAATTCATTTCATATTGGGACGGTCTCCTCTAGACCACCTACACACAAATGATACTCCACAAATCAGATTCTCGCAAGAATCTCAAACAATGAATGCAACTCAATTGCCCCAAACTACAATCGGCCCATTTCACGATTGCCACACAAACATAATCACCTCACGATTATTAAACAAATGCAATCGTTTCCACATACGATTGCTACCGAAACCATCTTCACATAATCACAATCGTCGCAAGCCCTCCAATTCATGAGTGGCTAGTGCATCTCAATATCCGGAGGCTCTAAATCATGAGCCATATCATAAGATTTTGGCAGTTAGGCAGCATAGGCCACCACTCTGTTCAACTCAATCTAGTTACCCCTTTCGAGAATAACCCTACAACCTCAATACATCAAATGATAGCCTCAGCTGTATACACAAACATTCAGCTTCCGCTCTATCCACTTTCACAGCTTTACCCTCACCCGTACACCCACCAGTAACTCCGCTAGTGGTGACCGGGATTCTTTGGGTATTCACAACAATCACATTACAAGAATACCTCGGCTTTCGCCACTTGCACAAATACGACAGCTTCCCGTTGTCTCACAAATACACATTGCCCTTCTGGCATTCACGTCACAGTTCACATTCGCAACAACAAACATCGCAGATTCTAATTTTACGCACCGCCTTTCGGCCTGGGGTCAACACCGGTGCAACCAACATGGTGGCTAGCCAGGTTAGCCATGCCAGGGTAGTGCCCTCAGAATAGAGAACCCCCGATCATGTAGTCGAATTAGCCCTCAGCTGAATTAGCTCTGCTCTACTAGACAACCATACCCCATTCCCAGCTTGTTCACAATTGTCACAGATTCACAATCACACTCCACCCTCATCCCCTTTCTCCGCCGAGAAGACACACAGTCTTTACCCGAACCGTTGTTAGCTACTCAGGGACTGTTGGTATGGCAGTGTACACATATAGCCATTCAGGCTCACAATAGTAGATTCACAATCACACCCTACCCTCATCCCCTTTCTCCGTCGGAAAGACACACAGTCTTTACCCGAACTGTTGTTAGCTACTCAGGGACTATTGGCGTAGTGATGCATACACATAAGATCCACAATCACACCCTACCCTCATCCCCTTTCTCCGCCAAGAAGACACACAGTCTTTACCCGAACTGTTGTTAGCTACTCAGGGACTATTGGCGTAGCGGTGCTCACACATAGCCTTTCGGCTTTCACATCACACTCCACCCTCATCCCCTTTCTCCGCCGGGAAGACACACAGTCTTTACCCGAACCGTTGTTAGCTACTCAGGGACTATTGGCGTGGCAGTGCATACACATAGCCTTATAACTCATAGAGCTATCCGGTTTTCACAAATGGCCCGTCGGCCTTCACAAATAGCCTGTCCCCCGTAAACTACCGCCCCAAAGGCACGGTCCTCCGCCATAGGAATCACCCCATGCGGCCGCAGGTGAGAGACTCACAATGCACAATTGCAACAAGCTGGAACCAGGCATTTTAATAATTCCACCCACCACAAATTCTTTTCACCAAACTAGGATCCTTCAAGACCCCTTTTTCACAAAATAATTTGGACTTCGAAGTTTTACCTCCCGAAGCCATGATTAACAAATCATTCTCATGGTAACCTCGAGCTTCTGCTCAACACAATTCCCAAACATATCACATTCTCACGCTTCCGCTGCACACTCTGAGGTCAATCTCCTCATCTGTGCTTTAACAATGTCAAGCTGATTTAACAGAAGTCCCATAGGAATCTCCTACTACAACTGACAACATTCATAATTTATGCCAGATCTTGGCCCCATTCAACTTTAATCATTTAAAGCCACAACCAACACTTCGTTGAGATCCCATACTCCCAACGTTCCCAGAGCTCTACTCTACGATTCAACGTCACGGCGATTGCTCTCGACGGTTCGTTATCAAGGCGGCTGCACACTAGGGTTCATCGTCACGGTGGCTCCACTCTAGGGTTCATCGTCATGGTGGCTCCACTCTAGGGTTCATCGTCATGGTGGCTCCACACTACGGTACTGTACCTGATGCTTCACTCAGTCACCTGACTGGTTAGCCCCTTCGGTCAGCATCCTCCGTAAGTAGCCCTTTCCAATCAGATCTCACTGTAGGTAGCCCTCTCTGATCATATCTCACCGTAGGTAGCCCTCTTCCATCAAAACTCCCCGTAGGTAGCACTCTCCGATCCGAATCCTCCATAGGTAACTTTTCCCTCTGCTAGATTTACAACTAGCAATCTCAGGGTACCTGATACATATTTCAATTCAATTCTAGTACCACATCCTGGTACCATGGACCATCCAGGTCAAGTCAAACTCCTAAGAATCAGCCCAGCTATTGAGTCTGATCCTTGGATCACAATTCAATTTAGTTCTCAAAGTCTTAACCTCAAGTCCTCGGGTGAATCATACTGACTCACCATATCCACAACACAACTAATGTATACACAGTCCACCAATCACATATATCCACAACCAGCAGGGACCTTAATGTGTATACCACAAACAAACAAAGTCATCTCCTATGACTTAAGGCAGCAACTACTGCCATTATCCTAGCAAATCCTTTACTTGCCAGGAACAACAGCTCTGATACCAAAAATGTAACCCCCTCCGTAATTATATCCGAAATACGCGATTAAAATGAAATAGAGACCAATAATAATCAAATAACATTTACTAACCCATCACATGATGGGGTTTTCAAAAATAACTTTTGAAATCATTTATAAACTTGGTCTCAAATTCACATTTCGAATACAATTACTACGCGAAGATAAATCACATTCACATAAATATCAGAGTGCACAACATAATCATCCCGACAATCCCGGGTACATACCTTCGCTAAAGATACACAGGGCACAATTGCCCATTACAATTCTTCACTTGGGGATTACACAATCTCATCTCAAATTCATAACCATATATTCAACCGAATCATATACAGTCTTCACAGCTCATTGATAACCAACTACCAACTCTCATCTCGAAGGAGTCCTAGCCGCTCCCTCCACGAGCCACTTGCCCTGTCTAAATTGTTGGTAGGGGAGGGTGAGATTCGAGAGAATCTCAGTAGGATAACAATATCAAAATGCATGTATGATAGATGTTTAATGCATGACATGCTTGCATCACACAACTCATCATAACACAATGACAATTTGCAAGCTCAATGCTTCGAACAATATACCTATGGCCATAGCATAAATTGAAACATAGCTTCAAATTACACATAATTATGCAAAGCTAAGACATGCACCAACACACTAACACATATATCAAATACAAGCAGAAGAGATATGTTCCCTACCTCCAGTCTTTTCTCCTCGATTTGCGTGCCAGCAACTCGGGGCTTCACATTCGATCCTACAATGTCAAATGTACTATTTAGACACTTCCATAGTGTTTCTGGGGGTTATATGATTCTATCTTGAAAATTTACCAAAATGCCCCCGGGACCCCGGCCCGGCCCCGCCGTACCCGGTCCGGCTGTACTTTTCCCGAAATTTTGACATGGGCTATTCTGACATATTTTCGCCCAAGGAATCCATTTCCGGACTCGGAATTATCAAATTCAATGTCAAATTACGAAATTGCCCTTGGCAGCCCTACTTTTAGGGTTTTAGGGGCGTTTCCGTAATTGTGCTTTCTCGGCCTTTTCCGAAAAAGTGCCCAACTGTAACCCCACCTAATTTTCCCTCCTGAACTCAATGGAATCATCAAATCATTGAAAATCCAACTCTAAGACCCATTTATAGCCCAGACCGAAATATATGGGTTTTCTAGGGAAAATCAGGGTTTTTCGGTTTCGGCTCCGTAAACACGTTCCTTTCTACTCCTAACCACTTTATTGACTATCCCATTAGGTTAAAACTACCATTTAGTATCAATTTGGGCAGCATAACAGCCCCTACAACCCATTTCCATAAATTAAAACCAACGGCAATCCGGCGAAATTTCACCGATTAAATTGCCCACAGTAGCTAGAATAGTCAATATACAAGAGTTTGGAAGTTACCTCAAGCTCCCACTAGCTTTTACTCAATATGGCTGAACCCTAGCCCCTTTTAAACCATGAAAATTGAGCTTCCAACACCTTAAAGAACATGAAAGAGAAGCTTAGAAGCAAGGTTATACGCGTTAGGAGCTAGATCGTCGGAGAAATCGGCTTACCTTGCGAGATTTCTCCTCTTTCTCTCTCTAAGAGCTCTCAACTTTATCTCACTAGTTTCAGCTGGAAATGGCGTGAAATGGCTGAAGAAGATGAGCAATTTGATTAATAATCCATGCTGACATCATCTTTTAATGAGATGATGTCATAATTCCCATTTTCGGATTTTCTGGCAGATTTTCTGCTCAAACTTTGAAAAATCATAACTAATTCTAGAAAAATCTAAATGAGGTGATCCCAAAGCCAAATGAAAGGTATTTAAGTCCTCTTCATTGGAAAAATATGATCCATTACTAGAAATCACCACAAAATTCCAGAATTACACAAATTTCATCACTGCCCCAAAACAGAGTCCATTTTCGACCTCAAATTTTGGACAGTAATATCTCCCAGTTCCCAAAAGGAAATGGCACAAATTATATGTCCATTTTGAAGCTTGGGATGTGAACTTCAAGACTGGAAAGTTTCATAATTTTCTGACATCATTTGCCTTGTCAAAATATCCACACGAGAAGACTGCCCAGACAGAATTCACACTGGACAACATTTCTAGTTTTGCAACCAATGTGTCCAATCCAATTTAAATCAATTCCAATGATTAAATACCACAACATGACACCATTTCCATCATAATACCTCATTCAATTATTCCCTCTATTCTAAGTCAATTTGGATATTAATCCACAATTGAACTCAAATACAGGGTTTTGGCGTTGCTCATAACACAAGTGACTACCATCCACTTTTCTCTAAAAGGGTTCATTAATCACTAACCACGTCCACTTTTGTAGTCATTAACCCCCAATCACAATTTGGGTTCTTGCTAAATCGGGGCTTAGCAATCCACTAATCTCAGGCTTATTCTCTAGCCTCAAGTCTCGAAATTCGGGGTGTTACAAAGGAGGTGTAAGAGGATACTTTAAGAGAATCATTACCCTCCAAAGGCCTCACCTTTACATCCAACAAGGGAAAAGGAAAGGGAAATGATCATTTGGATATAAATTGAAGCCAAGTGGAAGTTTGAAAAGTCAAATAGGAAAAGAAGAAGCATAAGGCAAAACCACATGCAAAATTCCAATAAAAAATAATATACTTCAAGGAGATGGACGAAGATAAATTAAGAATCTCATTTAGTTCTATTAAGGGCCACATATACGTCAATGAGGAAAGAGGAAAGGAAAGAAAAAGATGAAGCAATAAAGTTGAAAGTTTAACATATGCCAAATTAGCAATTAAATATTAATTAATTGAGGAGGTGGAAGTTGATTTTTATTTAGAGCTCTTCATCTCTCCAAAGGCCATAAGTGACATCCAAAATGGAGAGCTGAGAGAGAGAGAGTTCTACAATAACATAAGAATAAGAGAGAAGCTAGGGTTTAAGAGCCACAAATTGAAGGTAAAAAGCTTGAAATCAAGTGTTTAGTCCTCCTAATCCACTTAGAACCTCTCCTAACCTCTTCTTCTCCATGAATATCATGGTTAGCAAGCTAAATAAAGAGAGAAGGAGAGAGAGGGAAATGGCGTTTTAGAGAGAGGAAGTAAGCAATGAAGAGGTAATCTCCAAAACTTTGATCCTCTTGTGTTATATGATGTTGTTGTGGAATTTGGCTCGGTTTTGTGAAATTTGGATGATGAAACCCTAAGGGGAGATGATGCCCTAATCTTAATTAATCATGTTTAAAATTTTTGTAAGTGGTTAATCATGTGATTAGAAGTGTAAGGAAGATGTTTAATTGCATGGAAAGTGAAAATCACATTTTCCCTAAATTTCATAAATTATGTCCAGGCACTGCTCACAGAGGATTTGGACTAGAATTTGGTTGATTTGATGTTCCTATTATATTTAGAAGGGAAAGTGTGTAGGAATACATGTGTTCATGATTTTTGGATAATTGTATGCAAATCTAGAAATTTATGAAGTTAAGGGGAGGTGTTGTTTGATTTTGTTTCACTGGAGGTAATCTGATTTTGCAATGAATTTTGTTCATCAAACTAAGTCCAAATATTATGAAATTTGGCAGGATTAAAGTAGACATGTAGAGCTTTAATTTGGTGTGTAGAACATGATTTTTGGATGAGTAGATTAAGAGATATGATATTTCAAAGTTGTGCCCTATTTCTGGAATGCAATCTGGAAAACAGGAAGTTTGGTGAATTTGTGGGGAAAATGAGATAAAAATGACAAGCCTTGTGTATTTTTCCATGAAAATACACTTAGAGGGCTTTACATAGGCATTAGAACCATCCAATTTGGAATTTCCTAGAATGAATTATAATTTTCCAAAATCGACTGAAAATCTGCTAGTTTTTTGGAAAACTGTGAAATTGCACTGTGCAGATTGTACTTTCGCAACTGAAAAAGTACCAACCAGATCCCATGCACGTTATTGAGTGTGAGGATGTTGATATGCAAGATAACTTCACTTATGTGGTGGAGCCAGAATGAATCATTGAGTGACAAGAAAGGCGGGTCAGACACTGAAGCATACCGTTTTTGAAGGTGGTCTGGAAGGGACTATCTGAGAGAGAAGCAACCTGGGAAGCAGAGGCGTACATATAGAGGCATTATCTAGAGTTTTTGGCTCAAGTTGTGTAACAAATTCGAGGACAAAATTTATTATACGGGGGGAGAATTGTAATGCCCCAAATTTTATATATGGGATAATGACTTCAAATGTGAATGTAAAGAATGTTCGATGAATACTTACAGGAAATAAAGTAGGAGTTATGATCGAATTAGCTGTAGAAAGTTCCTGAACCCTATATTTTAGTGTAATTATGTGGAAAAGTTATTATTGGACTAAAATAGAAGGGAAATGGCGCATGAAGACGGGAAAAGAAGTTAAATCATGTGAAAAGTGGCAATTCAAATGAATTTTCCATAGTCAAGGACAAAATAGGAAAAATGAAGTTTACCAGTCAATTAGTTTGCAACTAATGAAGAAATTAACTAAGAGTTAGAAATGAGAAGTGTGACTAAATGGCTAATGAAATTAGTTGGTGTAATCATATAGTTACATGCCTTATAGTGAGCCACAAGATTTTGGACACTTGGCATGACATGGATCAAGCATGGGTTGTTGAAAAGTCAAATAAGCATTTTTAATTATTTTCTTTTCTCTCTCTCTTCTCATAGTCGGCTCTTAAGATAAGGAGGGATGAAGAGTTCATCATTTCATCACTTTTTCTCTCTCTCAAGCTCTTAGTCAACCAAGCAAGGTGAAGAAGAAAGAGAAAGAAGCTTAAGGTAAATCAAATCCTTCTCCTTGAGATTTGACCTTGAAAATGGCTTCTATTGTCAAAATCCTCTTCTTTAATCTTGTTCCTCTTGTTGAAAGCTTCAATTGTATGGCTTTAGATATTTTAGAGGTGGTGTCTGGTGAACTCGAGAAAAACTAGAGGTTGTTGAAGCAAAGAACAAGTTAGAGAAGGAGGAAGAGGCGAGTAAGAGCAACTTTTTGACATGTATATTATAGTCATTGGTTGGGTATCTTGATTTTTGAAACTTTTAGCTATTTTTGTCATCATTTTTATTGAGGTTTGGATAAATGGAATTTAATTGAACCTTGAATGTGCAGTTTGGAGTTTTGGTGGTAATTGTAGCCCCAAAACATAACGTAAGAAACAAATGAGAATTTGGTTGTTTTGATGATTCCATTGGATTCCATGTGAAAAATTGTGTGGGAATAGTGTTGGTTATGAAAATTGGACCATTGGAAACATTTACTGGTAAAATTGGAAAATGCGGTCAGGGAAAATTTTGTGCAGGCAGTTAGTTTGCATGGCAATTTTGAATGAGTAAATGATGAATAAAAATTCTAAAACTTTCCATTTAAATAGTTCACATGCCAAGCTTTAAATTGATAAACTATAGGAGTCATTTTGATGTGTGTGCTAGAAGTTATGTATTTCCAAAGTTTGAGGTTGAAACTGGAGGTTATTTTGAAACAATATGGACATTTGTTGAATTCTGTATTTTTGTAGTTGTAGATGGAAGTGATTCATATTTTTACTATAAAGAGGACTTAAAAGTCTTCAAAACTTAGGATCACTCCATTTCTATTTTTCTAGATTTAATTATGATTTTTGAAATTTCAGCCAAGAAGCAGGAATTTCCTTGGTCGCAACCAAAAAGTATCGGACTTGCTTTTAGCCAAAGCCAAAAACTTTCTGACCTCTTTTTGGCCTCTTCTAGAAGACTCTTGTCCCAGCTAAAAACCCTCTGACTTGTTTTTGGCCGTGGCCAACCCCCAAAAATCAGCATTTTACACTTCTAAAGGGTGGTCTTTGGCATAGTTCTTTCTAACGCTTTAGCCATTTATTTGGGCTTCTAGTAGCCACCTAAAGGTCTCAAATGATAATCAACCTTAAGTGTTTGGAGTTAAAAATTGAATAGGGAATAACTTGTCGTCCTTGATTATGATTTATAAGACTTGATATCCGCCCTGAGCATGTGAAAACAATGCCCGAGGACGAACAGAAAGAACAAGGTAGTGGCCTTTCTCTTATATCCTAATATTGCATTGTATGTTTGTGCTTATCATTGATGTGTGATGAATGGGAATGCTGCTATTTATGCTGTTTTGAATACAGCGAAAGTGGTCAAAAAAAATGCCGTTGTGAATACATTGAAAGCTGTCATGAACGTGATAAAAGTCACACGTAGTATTGTTGCTGTGAATACCGTTGTTGCATTGCTGTTTTGAATGCCATTGTTGTGTTGCTGCTTTGTGATAATTACTTACATGCTTTGTTAGTATATGTCGTATAAGTGAATTGTTACTATTGAGATTACTATGAATCTCACTCTTTTTAATGACTAACCTATAGCCAGGGCTAGCGATTCGAAGGAGAAACAAGTGACTAAGGGCGGCTAGAGTTCCTAGCTAGGAGATTGCTACTTTGTTAGTTGGTTATCACATTTTTTGGATTGCTGTACATATTAGAAATGTTGTAAATTTGTATAGTGTGATGTAATCTCCAATATAGGGAACTGAAATGGGCGAATATGCCCTATAAACCCTTGTGGTAAATAGATGAAACCTGAGAGCTATCGGGAATTTTTCTATACACTCTAATATTTATGAATGGAACCAAACTGCATAGGCCAAATATATTCGAAGGTTGAATGTGAGACTGTATTGAATAGGTTTTGGAAAAAGTTTTTGAAAACTCATTTTATCACAGGACCGAACCTTGTTTTGAAGTTGGGACTTTCAATAAGTTTTGAATTATCTATTGGTCTCTAAGTTAACATAATAACGCATTTTCAAACTATAATTACGGCTATTAAGGTAGGGGTTACAGTGTTGGTGGGTTTGAAAGAAGACTCAAAGCATCATTTCTGGCTAAATTTCTAGGATGATTTACTTGCCACCACAAAATATCTCGCTAAATTGTTTAACTTGTTCCTACATCCATGGAAACCATCAATTGTGCAGTCTAATTTACAACAACTCAAAAACAAATTTGACATAAATCTTAAGCTAAATTTGGTAAATTTGTGTAATCAAGTCTAACACTCAGAGTCCATTGGAACAACCATATCAAAACGTCGATACCACAATCTCTTTTACAAATAGGAAGAAAAGTCACTTCCTTCATTGCAAAACAAATATTGCCGTTACCTATTCCATTTTGGTCATTCCCTATTTAATCCTAGTCATTATCAATCACACTACTATAGAATTAGGATATAACCACCCCAAAGGACGTCCCAAATTTAAAATTGGGTGGTTAAAAAGGCAGGCGATGGCAATTTCATAATTATATGAATGTAGAGAAACCTTTAGAAGTCCCAAATTTGAATTTGGGATACCTAAAGTTCTTCCGGCACGAAATATAAATTTTGGCGCCAGGAGCTGGGTTTAGACATCCCAAAATGACAATTTGGGACATCTAAAGTCCCCCTCTAGAGGACTTTAGACATCCCAAATTGTCATTTGGGACGTCTAAAGTCTCACTTTAGATGTCCCATTTTTTTGGGACGTCTTTTCTTAAAACATACTACGCCCCCAATATATACGTCCCCTTATTTTTGGACGTTAAAAGTGCCAAAATTGGGACGTTAAAACCCCTTTTGTAGTAGTGTCAATAGTCCAACACTACTACAACAACATCACTTTAATTAACACACAATATACAAGTTACACAAAATCCAACTTCCATTACAAAATAAATAAGGAACACTGAGTTTAGGATTCTAGCTAATTCAAAGACAAACCAAAACAACATTAAATTAAGTAGTAAAAGATTCAATAAATAGCAGAACTGATTGTTGTCAGCTTGCTTAATTTAGAAATAGAAGTCCATTGAAATTGAATCATTAAATCAATTTCCCAAATGTTAGAATATGCTTGGTCCACCCTTGATAGATCAGGGCCAAAGCCCAGTTCACTTAAGGATATTATAAAATTATGGAAAATTATGCATCTAAATAAGGAGCTTTATCCTTTTGATTTGAAATTCAAATCATGATAACTCTCGTACGTGATATATGGGGTAATATCACTTGGTGGGAGTTAGTTGAAATATTCCAAGAAAAACTTCCAAAAACTACTCTCTCTGGTTCTCTTCTCCAATGGTGAATCTACCATAGGAACATGATTGGAGTCCATATCGGTGCACCAATCTCGTGTGGGCACTCAGTGAGTCTATGGATTCCAGGTATGCCTAAAATCCTTCAGTGGTATCAGAGCCTAGTTTCCTTGAGGCTTTTATGATTTATAGCTTCCTACATCTCTCTGTGAGTTATTTTTTTCTGACATATACGCAATATATAGATCCTTCTATAATGCTTCCGCATAAATCTGTGAGGATCTTTGAGAGATTTGTTCTCCTAAATATATGCTTCTATACTTTTATAGATTCATTGTTTAGTTACTCGTCTTCTGTCATAGGTGAGTACATGCTTTCATTATGTGGCTTATATATATGTCTTTGGACTCTGTCAATGCCTAAAAAGATATGAAATAATATATTAAGATCTAAGTATGAAAGAAACTAAGCAAGTAACTTACTAGACCTGAAAATAGGAACTGACGATGATTCATTTTCTGAGTTAGTTTATAAGAAAAACTAAAGAATAAGAACCCAAAACAACATAGCATTGTCACTAGAACTTCTAGCACAAAAGGAAGCATCAAGTTTCGAAAACTTGAAACTAGGTTATGGGAGAACTTGACTTTTCGGATTTGAAATTGATTACATTGTATAGAGGAGAAGAAGACGAAACTAAAGAAATAAAGAATACTAGAAAAGGGGCCTGAAAAATCCTGAAGACAAGAAGAGATGAGTCGGGTCCATCCTGAGGATCCACCGGGTCTATGTAAACCTGGCTGGAGGTTGAAGACAACCTCCAAGGGCAAAACCACATCATTTCTCCTAAAGTTTAAACCAAAAAATATGGGTGGATTGTGAACTGGGTGGGTCGGGTCACTTAGATAGACCCAATCCATAAAAAATGTTTCAAAAAAATCTCAAAAGCACTACGTGGTGAGTGGGAGTTGGTGGGAGGTCATATAGCCACGTGGCAAGCTCCATCTGAGAGAGCTCACGATGCATGAAAACCGGATTACTGGGGTGTGTAGCTTTTTAACACCTCTGTGGTGGCGAGTGGACTCCATGTGCCGATGAAGAGAATGGGATTCGTCAGATTTTTCAATTTTTTCTAGAATTTCCTTTTCCTCCTCCTTCTAGGGGCACGTGAAGGTGTATTTGAGCTCTAATTGATACACGGTTCGTTTCTAAAAATCTTTAAATTCAAGATCTTCATTTTGGTATATGTTTGAAATATTTTGGAGTATATTTGGATAGGTTTGAAATGTATTTAGTGCTATCTTTAATGATTTTTTATGAGTTTAAAAATATTAAAATATTTTTAATAATTCATAATAATTTTATTTGAGATGAATATGAACTTGGGGAGTTCAAAAAGCACTAAACCAAAAAGATTTTATTCTTTTTGGATCATTATTATATTGAAAAACACTTTTTGTGGGTATGAACCATTTAGTAGTGGATCAAAAAAAGAACAAATAATTTAATGAAGCCTTTAAATGTTGATCCAATAGAGAATTGTTAGCCTCTAAATGATTATTTAAATAGGGATTTGCTCGTTTAAATTTTAGCTCTTAGAGATAACCTATAAGGAGAAAATCCTAAAGATGATCTAGAGGAAGATAATACAAAGTAAGGCTTACTTGATCCAGAAATGGAATAAGAGGTGTAATCAAAAAGAAAAACAAAAGTTGAATTCAAAAAGAATAACCTGAATCTCTTGAATCTTAAGAAGGTAGAAGTCAATATTCAAATCTAGAGGAACCTCAACGAGATAAAAGTGAGGGATTATATACTAAAGAGATAGTATTAAATCAAAGTGTAAGGAAATCTCAAATGAAGAAATTTTCCACGTCTAAACTCTGGATCATGGTGGAATACAAGAGAATGATGCACCTTAAAAAGAAAAAGCTCACTTCATGAGAGAAGAAAGAACCCTAGGCTCAGTCCAACCACCAACACTACAAATTATTAAAAACTTGAAAGAAAATACTACTTAATGTTTCCTTGAAGAAACAAGGAAAAATTGCATAAGATATTTGAAATATCTCTTCAAGAAAATAGAGGAGCTCTAGAAGATGATTAAAACAACATGGGACATAAAATTCTTCCAGCCTTAGAGAACAATAGTTATTGTGGACCTTATCAAATTGGGTCTAAGAACCAAAGAAAATTCTCCCCTTTGAAGATTTGTTTGGCTGAAGATTAAGAATGAAGAAATGAGATTAATATGAAACCAAAGAAAACTATTGAGTTGTCCTAAATGCCCTGATAATAATACATTATGAACATAATAATGCTCTAAGAGACATGAAGAAGTAAATGTTAAACACTCTTTATAAGTTAAAGCTCTTGCAAAATTAGTCTTCTAAGAGAATCATATGATTCATCTAAGTGAGAGCTAGTTCATATGCTTTATCTAAGTGGGAGCTTTAAAAAATTGAGCATTCTGATAGTGATAATTGAGCACAGTATGTAAAACACTTGTGAAATTCTTGATAGATGATAGTAGCATTGTTGGAATATGTGTAATGGGAGGTATAAACGTATTCTCCTGATCATAGACCCAATGGTGTTATTACCTCTCTAATCAAGAATAATTACATGACATTGTATACTTCAATGTGCTATAAAGGGACATTATTAGTTCAAAAGAATTATGAATAACCCTATATGTGGGATGATCTAAATGACTAAGCCAATAAAGGCTACCAAGAACAAGAACATAATTAATAAACTATATGGGGACAATTGTTATATCTGGCATTGAAAGGTCTCATTTAAATAAAAGAATGTAACATTGCTAGACCATTGACTAGAGTCATGGTGTCACATAAAGCTAATAAGTTTGATTAGCATATAAGAGATTATAAGACCTATATTGCCTGAAAGGTTAAATGTCATAGCATAAATTACCTTGTGTACTCTATACTTGATAAATGCATGTGTAAACTTGAAAGAAATTCAATAGCAAGGCAATGTGAAGTATATTGAAAGATAAACTTTCAAGGTCCTTCTAAGCCCTCTTATAAGGTAGCACCTACATAAGATAACCAACATGACAAGGAAACTGAAAGAAGCTGTACACATGTTATCTGACTAACAGCATGTGCTGCTTATTCATCAAGATGCTCCTTTCCAGGTGGGAGCTCATGAAAGTCAGGATAACCCATAGTAAAAACAGTATTACTTTTAATGATATATTCAAGTACTTGGAGCTTGGAAATGAATGTCTAGAGGTTTGTGACTCCTCTAGACAAGCTTACCTTATAGAGGATGCAAGTCCTTCATACTCTAAACCCAAGTGTAGAAAGATAAGAGGTTCTAGAAAAGAGAAAGAAGGACAACCCTAAGTTCAAAGAAGGGTAAGAAATCCCTCAAGCAGAAGGCTGACCTGAGCATGGTCAAATACTTTTTTAGCTAGAGAATCAACCATTTTGTAAAGGATTTTTCTAAGCAAAGTAAGAAAAAAAGGACACAAGGTCCATAAATCATATTATATGGATTGAGGATCCTTTATGGAATGTTCTCTTTTATCAAATCAAAGCAGATACTTAATGTTAGCAGTAACATGAGAATTGAGGTGAAAGGCATTAGCGCCTATAAGTTCACTTTATGTGGTGAAACAACCTTACTTCTCTATGATGTGCTTCATGCACTAGTTCAAATGAGATCAAGTTGTTATCTCATGCCATCTAGATTATGGGTTCAAATGATTTGAACTTTCATGATTTTGTGACAACTATATAGTTCTGTTTCAATTTTCCTTTCATGAGATTTCTTTGAGTTGAGTATTGTTGGTGACTCTCTATGCTTAGTTGCTTTACCACTCTCTATAATTCAAGTATTGACTTAATTACATGTCATGCTACACAAGGACATAAGAATTGCTACCAAAATTTGCATAATGAGGATTGCTAAGCTTAATTTCCAATATGGAAATGTCCTTGTAATAGTTTAGCAAGTAAAGCAACACGAAAAGATTTATAGTAAATGTAAAATGACCGTATTTCCATTGTATTATTCCACTATGATAAGTTTGGTACTATTTATGAGGGCAAGGCATAGAGTTTAACATTTTATAACTCTTGTTAAGGATTATTTATGATATAATCATACTTGTTTGATTTCATATAAGTCTGAATTCAAGTATTTTGGACTACGAATGGATAAGTCGCAAAATCAATTAAATGAATTGAATAGGAGTTTTGAGATCCTATGAACTAATCAAGGTTGTGAATGATCGAATAAGCTATATGACAGAAGAAAGATAGTTAGATAGCTAACTATCTGATGGATTCCACCACCATATGAGTTATTGAAAGGTGTAATAAAACATTAGAAGACATGGTTATATATGTGATGGTTCAAGCTATCCTACCAAATGTGAGTAGAAGAGTATTAAGGTCCACTTTTCATGGATTAGTACACATATTTGTTTTCATCAAGTGTATGTGGTCTTGAACTTAACCATATGCCCCCTAAAGTGGTCACTTCTACACTTTATGAATTATGGCCAAAGCACGAATTGGATTTGATTTTCCACAAACCATAAGTTTCAGTTGTGCATTCCTATTGTGATTGTAAGTGGGATCTCATCAGAGTAATGTAATACACTAAATTTTGATTAAGGGCTAATGACTTCTATTGAGAATGTAATTAATGTGAGAAAACACTTTTGGGGAAATGAAGTTGAATTGTGACTCGAATTAATTATTGGAAATGACCAAAACCCTGCATTTTAGTATAATTATGTAGTAAAGTAATTATTGGACTAAAATGAGAGGGAATGACGCATGGGAGAAGGGGAAAAGAATTAAAATGTGTCACGTAGCAATTCAAATAAGGGTGCCATAATCAGGGACAAAATTGAAAGAATGGACAATTTATCGGCCAATTAGTCAGTAATCGATGAAGAAATTAATTGCTAAATAAAAGAGCTAGTGATGTAAATAAATGGTTAATAGAGCTAGCTAGAGTAATCAAGTAGAGAATTACTTTATGAGAAGCAATGGGATTTGGACACTTGCCATTTTGTAGATGAGGAGAGAGTGTGTAGAAAAGTCAAAATGCATTTTTAATTATTTTCTCTTCCCTCCTTCTCTCCCTAGTCGATTGTCAAGGCATGGGCATGGAAGAAATCATCATTTTACGATCTTCATCTCTCTCTCTCTTGCTCTCTCATTAGGCAACCATTGAAGAAGAAGAAAGAGGAAGAAGCTTTGGAAAAGGTGAGTCATTTGACCTCTAAAATGACCTTGGATGCCAAAACTCTCTTCTTTAATCTTATTCCTCTTGTTGAGAGCTTCAATTCTATGTTTTTAGATTTTCAAGAGGTGGTGGTTTGTGCACTCAAGAAAATCTAGAGGTTGGTAAAACAAGGAACAAGTTAGAAAAAGTGATAGAGGTAAGTAAGAGAAACCTTTCTACATATATTTGTGGCCATTGATTGAGGCTATAATTTCAGGAATTTTTTCCCTATTTTTCATGGATTATGGTCTTAGTGATTTTGGTATGCTGTGATCATAGAAATGGTGCTTTGTATTGAGTTTTGCATAAATAGAATTGAATTGAAGCTTAAATGTAAAGTTTGGCAATTTTTAGTTTTGTGTTGAACTGTTGCCTAAAAAAAGCATGATAATGCAATGAGAATTTGGTTATTTTGATGTTTCCATTGGATTTCTTGTGGAAAATTGTGTGAGAGTAGTGTTGGGTGAGAATTTTGGAACATTTGGAAACATTTGTTGAAAATTGAAAAATGTTGTTGGAGAAAAACTCTGTACAAGCAGTTAGATTGCATGGACATTTTGAATGGGTAAATGGTGGCTAAAAATTTTGAAACTTTCTAGTATAATAGTGCACATGACAAAATTTAAATTGATACATTATGGTGGTTATTTTAAGGTGTGTGCTGAAAGTTATGTATTTTAAAATTTTGAAGTTGAAACTGGAATCTGTTTTGAAACAGTAAAGGAATTTGTGCAATTCTGTATTTTTTATGGTGGTGTCTCGCAGAGGTTCATATTTTTCTTGTATATAGAACTTAAATAGGTTTTCATAGGATTTGGGATCACCTCATTTCAATTTTTCTATAATTAGTAATAAATTTTTGAAGTTCAACCAACGATTTCTTGGCCAAAGTCAACCCCCAAAAATCAGCATTTTCACTTCTAAAAGGTGGTCTTTAGTATAGTCTTTCCAACTCTTTAGGCCTTTGTTTGGGCTTTTAATAGCCACCTAAGGGACTTAAATGATAACCAACCCCAAGTGTTTTGAAGTCATTTAAGAATAGGTAACAACTTGTCGTCCTTAATTATGATTTATAGGATTTGACATCTGCCCTGAACGTAGGAGGCATGTGCCTGAACAAGAACAAAAAGAACAAGGTAGTGACACTTTCTCCTATATCATGTTTAATGTATTGTATATTTGTACTTATCATTTAATGAATGATTAAATCACGGCGGATAGCCCGACTTTGAATGAACGATTGAGTTACGGCGAATGGCCCGGCTTTGAATGAATGATTGAGACATGGCTAATAGACCGGCTTTGAATGTTGCTATTACTGATTGTCATAGCTATCACGGGGGTGATTATGGAATGACTAAATGCTACTATTAGTGATTGTCATGCTTTTTATGTTTGTGAACAAAGTCATGATTGAATTCTGCTGTGTTGCTGAATTGTGATATTTGCTTACATGCTTTGTTATATTATGCATCATATACGTGAAATGTTACTACTAAGATTCTTTTGAATCTCACTCTTTCCAATTATCAAATTTTTAGCTAGGGCAAGCGGATCAAAAGACAAGCAAGTTTATAAGGGCGACTAGGATTGCCGTCGGTAGTCTGTAGCTTTGGTTTTTTTATTGGTTATCATATTTTGGACAAATGTACATATTGACCTCAGGATAGTGTTTGTATTGTATTCCCCAATAAGGGAAGCTGAGATGGGCAATTATGCCCTATAAAACTCTATTGGTTAATGAATTTATCTCAGGTGAATGTCGGGAATTTTTGCTAACCACTCTAATATTTATGCATGTAACAGAACTAAATAGGCCAAATGGTTTTTAAAAGTGAATAGAGATCGTATTATACAGGTTTTGGAAAAAAGATTATTTATTTTTATTTCTTATTTAATTTAAGACATGTGTTTAAGAAATAATCACGGCCTAGTAAGGTTAGGGGTTACAAGTAATGTCTTCACTTTTCATAAGTGAAAAGATGAAATTGTGACTAAAAAGAATAAAAAGCTACCCGATTTATTATGCACACCAGTTTCCAAAATAAGGGCAAAAATGGTGACTATGCATATTTTTACGAGACACTTAGATAAGATAATACAGAACTAGTCGGCAATTCTCAATCATCCTTGTGAGTGGTAGCTTAGAAATGTTAATGAATAAACCTAAACAAGAGAATGAGGAAGCTCCAAATAAGGAGTAATTGAGTAAGGAGTTCAAGGTTGCTGTAGAAGATCAAGTCATGTTCTGTAGAAAATTCCTGCTAAGGCAAAATGAAAAAAAAGCAATAGAAGTGATGATTCATTGAGAATTAGTTAATCTAATCCAAGGCAAAAGGCTATTTGGAACTAGACAATTTTAAAGACTAGAGAGAAAGAGTGGATAGATCAATTAGCAAATACAAGCATCATTTGATTGCAAAAGGGTAAGCATAACAAAAAGGTTTTCATCTTACCTGTTGCGTGTTTTAATCAAACTTATTTTGGCATCATTTAACTGTTTGGAGCTTTCTTTGATCTTTGAGAGCTTTTATGACTTGTCATCTTCCACCTACAAGGAGGAGGGCTTCATGAGTTTTTTAACTTTAATAGAAATTCCTTCTTATATGTATTTAACTTATTATTTGAACTTTTCTTTTGTTCTATCACATTTTCTTCTATATATGCACAATTTGCACCCAAGAGTAAGTGAAAAGAAAAGAAAATGTGCTAGAATGTTATAGATTTCTATAAGTTAGCACACTTCCAAACTTAAACCTTTGCTTATCCTTAAGCAAAGAAGTTTATCCTCACTGAATGAATCAATTACTCATCATTTATAGATGAACGAATTGTCCTTATCATCTGCTCAAGTAATTACAATATGCAAAGATAAAAGCTTTATAGATTTAAAGCATGATTTTCAAGAGTTCTTAAGTGTGAGTGTGTGAATTGAGTCAACATTTATTCCTTTTGCACTAGTTAAAGTTAATAGTAACACTTGAAATCATATACACATGTTCAAACAAATATTTTTGTATCCCCTAATTCCTTCCTCTTCTCTTCTAATTCACTCCACTTGACTTAAAAATCAAAGGGACTTTTCTTAGATTGTAATGGGGCCAGGGCTTAAGGTTTTCAAAAGAAAAGATAAAGGATAATCAATCAAATACTTTAAGATAGATGATAACTATTCAAGGGTTTTCTTCCTTTTTCCATGTAATATGCTCCCCCAAATTGGACCAAATTGAACTTTTCATATCAAGCCTTTTTTTGAATATTTTGGCTTGATTTCTATGATTATGAACTCTTTTACTTTCTACACTCCTTTCCTAATCTTTTGTAACTTTGCATAACATCACCATATTCCACCACCCAATCAATTATCATCTATCTCAAAGTAAGGGAATCATGGTTTTTCACATTGGTTGAGGTAGGTAGGCATTAAATTTTCCAATAAAAATCTTTAATTGGTTTTTCAAATAGGCTTAAAATAAAGGTTCAAAGGGAAATCACATCAATAGGGTACGTTTGAAAGGCCCAATCACATTTTATGAATTGCCCTAATCATTTTTTAAATCTACTGAAGTAAATAAAAAGTTTTGAAGAATTCTAAAGAGGATTTTAAAATAAAAAACTTGAAACAAAGGTATATAACCTAATTTGCCACAAAGTTCTTCAACTAACACATCTACAATGAATTTAACTCCAATAGAGCATAAATTGCTTAAAAACTCTTTAACAACATTTTTTATCACTACATGACACTTATCTATGCACATTAATAAAAATTTCCTATTTAATATAACTTCTTAAGCAGAAATTCATATCACAGGATCATCCAAACAATATTTGAAAAATAACCAAAACTAACAGCTTATTTTCAACAATTTTTCACAAGCAAAAAACTTAAGTATGAGAAATCTCAAACATTCCAACAATTTTTTGGAAAAACCTATTCAAAATTTTTCTGTACACTCTATTTCTTTCAAAAAGTTTCAAAATTGAAGTCAAAATTTCAACCAATTTCAAAATTGAAGCACTCTCACCCCTTTAACTTAAACTTGACAACATTCTCATTGTCAATTAAAAGAATGGGAGAAAAAATAGCCAGCACCTATATAGCACATTATTCACATATTTACACCACTCAATATTTAACAAAAATTAGGCCCTCAGTAGGCTAACCAAGACCAGGAAATAACGTCATCACTAGCCATCAGTAGCTAGGAAATTAACAATCATAGCAGGAAAGTCATAAGATAGAGACAATTATATGAACCACTCAAGCTAGCTATCAGTAGCTAGGAAAATAATATTCACATGTTAACAAGAGTGTCAAAGAGCATTGGTCATCAGCAACCAACATGAAGCATGAGCTATTGAGTGTTATGCAACATCATTTACATTTATATACCAAATTTCAAAATATACCAATCCAAAATAGGCACCAAGAATACATTAAGCACAAGCTATCAACAGATCAATCATAGGGCTAACTAGAGTTCAAGCAAAAGATAGAAGCAGCAGTTATCAGTGCTATAACAGTCCTATAAAGAACATAAAACACACCCAAAAAAATCAATAAGAATGAAATCAAACACAAAGAAATAAACCTGACTGAAACTATTCTAAAAGAAAGGAAAAATACCCCTAACCTTGAATTCTATCTAATTTCAAAGCTTCAGTTGTGATTCCAAGCCTAACCTTAACATCACTACCTTATATGACCTTTTAATTTCACAAAATGAGGATTTCAAAGAATGAAGATGCAGTAGATCAATCCAATTATTTATGACAACTTTTCCAAACATGAGAAACCAAAGTAGTTCAAGAAGAGATCAAGTCAAGGGCAAGAGAAAAGAAAAAGGTCAAAGGGAAACAAACTTATATATATATATATTGAAACTCATTATTTAAAACACAAATCAACATCAAATTAGAACTTTATTTCAATGACTCCAAACTTTTCTCAACCAAAATCAAATGATCCAAGGCTAGAAATAGTTTCAATAAATGCAATGCTCCTCTTTGACTTATCAGTGAACAGAATCTGGGTTTTCTATAATGAAATGTTTTAAGCACAACTCATTAACCAAGCACTAGTTCATATACTGCCAAAATGATCCAAATGGTTTTAGATTATGCATTGTAAAATGTGTTCTAAAACCTTATTTAATTGGGCAACATGCGGTGCCAAAAACAAGACAAGTCACTCCAAGAATATCAGCATGAAAATAGGGTTTATGTTTTTTAAGTAAAAAGTCAGTGCGCATGTGTAGATTAAAACCAGTGACTTAAAGATTGTTAGAACATCATTATTTGGTAGCATCAGCAATGCTTATTTAACCAAATATGCTTAAAAAAATAAGGAAAAATGTATTAGAATGAATTAGCAACTTCATGATCTAATTACTAGCCACTAATCCTCAAATCACATTCTAAGTTCAAGCCTAATTCTCAACAATCGCAATAACCTAATAGAGAAAAAAATGCCTACAACATTAAATATATGCAAGTAATCAAGAGAACTTTTCCAAACATGAGAACTTTGATTTTTTTTCACCTTTTTGTCTAAATTCTACAGGTTCATATTGAAGTTTTGAAAACTTGGGAGTGGAACTAATAGGTAGTCTTGACAGAGACTTCCTACCTTAGTTTATAACAAGAATTCACAATTTAATTGTACATGCTTTTGAAACATTTTCCAACATGACCACAAGGTTCAAAATGATATAACCTGCCCAATTCCCAAAATAGCAAACATTCAGTTATGAAAATTCTTTAAACTCATGCTATCAACTTAAACTTAAAGTCTCGGTAGCAACCCAAGAATTCAAAAATCAATAATATTATTCAATTTCTCTTTAACACCAGCATATACAGAGTGAGCAAGCAAAATAATTGATGAATCCTCAAATCATCACATTTTAATTCAAGCCTAGTGTCACCGTATATAACAATTCAAAGCATTTCTCCAAAAAAAAATTCTCAAAGTAACCAATTGGACTCATATTTTAACAATGATTCACAAGTTAGATAAGTTACTTCCATCCACAAGTCATCTATTCAAACCTAATGTCACCTAAGATTCTTCAGCAAATATGCTTTCCCAAATGAACCCTAGTCAAAATCTCACTATACCAAACTATAACCCAAAATTAAATGAAAGAAGACACAAACTTACCACAGAGGAGAGAAAGATCGAGAGCAAATGCAAATACTGGGAAAAAGAGAAGAGAAACAAAGATGACCCAACCAAGGTTCAAGATTCAAACTCTATTCCAAAGAATTGAGCAGAAAATTGTGAAAATAATAGAAACAACATTATTGGCAGCGAAGAAGCAAAGTGAAAGTGGTGGGGCAGCAAAGTGAGAGTGATGGAGACAAAGGGAATTTCGGTGATAATGTTGCCAAAGTAAGGCTCCAACGAGTAAGAGAAACAGAGACGAATGGTGGTGGATGAGGGTTACATTAAAGAGGAATGGGGAAGAGGGTGAAAGATGATGGTTGCTACTGTGATGTATAAGGTAAGGGTGGTGGATCTAGGGTTTTGGTAGTAGAGAGTTGAGAGTGAGGATGTCGATAATTTGGAAGAAGAAGACCAAATGAGCACAATAGAGAAGGTCACGGCTTAAGTGAAGAAGGGAAATTACAAATTAGTTTTTTGGATTTGAAATTGGGATTAAATATGGTCCTTAAAGTGGGCGAAGTTCAAAGGGTATAATGGGAATGAGATGGAAGAGAAAAAGGGCAAATAAGGAAAAATATATATAGGATCTTTTGAATTTTATTTTAGCAAAAATATTTATTATTTTTTTTATTAATTTTTTTAAACTTTTCAATTTTTTTTCATACAGGAAAACATGCATGTAAAGAAATGATCAAGAACATAATGGCTTCGGCACATACCTTATGTGCTGAAGCCACTAACATAAAGAGAACCTATTTTGGAATAGAGAATTGGCTTTGGCCAAAACCATGTGTGTCGAAGCTTACAACACAAAGAGCAAATTTTTGAGAAAGGCATGATTTGGCTTTAGCCAACACTTTATGTGCCGAAACACATTACACAGTAAGCAACATACTTCAGAAAAACACCAGATTGGCTTTAGCACACACCTTGTTAGTTGAAGCCAATCATTAATAGATTCAAACAATAGAACAAACATCCCAATCATTCCCAAAACTCATCCAAAAACCATCCAACAAGTATCATGCATCCATTCAAGCACCAAAATCATCTCAACACACAATACAACATCAAAAATGCATCATGAACATGAGGATAATGATAACATTCACTAGCATCACATAACTTTCAACACATTAAATATTACTACCACAAGTCCATGTCATCCATAATTTATGAGAGTTTACATCAACTACATTCTCAAGGTAGCTTTAGTACTACCCAAATTGACCAATAATCATATGTGTACTCTAAAATCTTATATATAAGCTCATAGTTAAGTAGACTTCCTTGAAATGCATCTCTCATATCCTTCCACCAACTTCAAGCTTCATCTTAGAAAATCCCTCCTTATAATAGCTTTAACTCATTCCTCATTGGGTACCTTTCCTTCCTATAAAAACACAAAGATCAAACATAAAACTACTAAAAACACACCAAAGACAAAAAATGAAAAGATTGAGTTTATAACTTGGGTTGCCTTCCAAGAAGCACTTAGTTTATAATAATTAGCCTGACTCTTAATCTCCTCAAGTCACATCATCTATAGGTAAGGTGAAAACTTGATGGGTCATCATCTATTGCCAATTGCCTTTAATGGCACTTGGCTCAAGACCCCTTAAAGGTTTTGTTTCAAAATTAATATCTTGTGTAAAAGGCTTTCATTTTTAAAAATAAATCTCTTATACATACAAGTGTCGAAGAAAACTTCCATTTAAAAAAAATACATGTGGCAGCGAGGTGCAAATTTTTTGTCAAACAAACCCCTTGAGTAAAAGACTTTTATTTTTTAACAAATAAATCTCTTGTATATACAAGTGCCGAAGGATACTTCTATTTTTCTAATAAAAATACATATGGCACCTGTAGCTATTCAATATCTTGTATGACACTTGCTTGGGAAAGTGCCATAAAAGAGGTCAAAAAGATAAATTTTAAAAAAACTTAATTATTTTTTTAATAAAAGGCCTTGGATGGCGCTTTTTTAAAAAAGTGTCATCTAAGGCCTACCTTGGATGGCGCTTGGTAGGCCAAACGCCGTCCAAGGCGCCTTGAATATTATTCAAGGCACCATGTGTGCCTTGAATATTAAAGACACCACATGGTGCCTTGAATATAGTTTTGCCTGGTGTCTTAGATATAGCCCTTTTTTTAAGATTGGGAAGCTACAGCCCTTTGACAAAAAGTACCGCAGATGCTCCCACCTTGTAGAAGGTGCTATTTAATTTCTTCAACTTGTCATTCTTATTTTCATTTTCATCTTCCTGTGTTTCCTCTAGTTTTCTCATTTCCCAAAACTCCATTACAGTATAAAGCTTCCTCTCTCATATATTTTTGTTCCTTGTCTCGACCTCCTCCAAAAGCATCATAGTATGTAAGTGGTTTTTTTTTCAACATTTGGTTCCCATTTACTTTTTAGTTAAAATATGTCATGAATCTTATATGTGTGCTCATAATTTTTTTCAGGTATTTATTTGAAGTGTCAACTTTGTCTTCTTGAACTTTCATTCATTGTAAGTTTTTAATTTTTGAGCTTACAAATATAATAATACTTAGTTTAATCCTCCGTAAAAGTAACGTGTATGGCTCAAGTTTAAGCAACTTAAATGCTAGAGCTCTTTTATGCTTGATACATGAAGACACAATATTGCAAAAGATAAGTGCTATTTTATTTCAATTTGTTGTGAATTATATTACAAATTTTTGTGGATTTTGAATTATAAATGGATGTTTCCATTAGGAATATAAAATAATTACGAAAAATTATTTAAAAAAACACTTCTTATGGGGCTTCTCTAAGGAAATGCCATTGGAAGTCAAATGACTTGCAATGGCACTTCCTTGGAGAAGCGCTGTAGGAAGTGCCACCTTCCTATGGCGCTTCCCTAACAAAGCGCTGTAGCTTTATATTTTTAAAAAAATTAAATAATCAAGCTATGGCACTTTCATATATCCAAGAAGCACCATAGCTTATTTTAATGGCTTTAGAAGCTACGGCGCTTTCCAAGTGCTATAGTGTTCTTTAAATTAAGCACCACAGCTTATGTTTTTTATAGTAGTGCTTCTTAAATCTCTGAGGGAATGGAAGTGGAGGTATCATAATATTAGAGGTGGGTGTCTTCCTCTTCTTCTCATCTTTCATCTTTTGATCTACCTTCTTACCATTGACTACATCATTTAAATTCACTTTAACTTGTTTTTTCCTCTTGTTATCATTGTCTTCTACTACAACCTCTTCATTGTCTTCTTCCTCATCAGTGTCAACAACCATATGATCTTTCTTCTTAGGGCTTAGTTTACTTGAGCTAGGCACATCCGGTAACACTTTGCCACTTCTCAAGTAAATGGCATGGCATTCCTCTGTTCTATCCTGTTTTGGATTAGGAATGGTATCACTAGGAAGACTACGTCTTGACATAGCATTCACTTGTGATGGTAGTTGCCCTATTTGCACTTTAAGGTTCTTAATAGCCATTTCATGAAGAGAAAAAGTAGCCTTATTTTCAGCCCATAAAGATTCTATATTTGTCAAAATTTGAGCTAGCATCTTGTTCATTTTAAACTCCTCTTCTTTACTAGGAATTTTCCTTGATTACATTTGAAAGCCCGGTGAAGGAACAAGCTTTATACCTAAAGTAGACTTATATGGTGGATTCAAAGTGTTACCTTGGCTCCAAGAGAAATTAGGTTGAGATCTCCAAGCACAATTGTAAGTCTGAGAAGTGCTCTTTTTCATTTGAGATTCTAGCACTTCAAAACACTTATTCAAAGTGGATAAGATAGTTGCAATTTGTGATAAAGAGTCTTTTTTTTATAGTAGTTATGGCTTGGGCAGTCCTCCTATCATTACCTTGGGTGTTGTTTGCAGATAGTTGATTCAAAAGCCAAATTACCTCATTAGTAGGAACATTTTGATACCCTCCATTGGTCATAGAATCAACCATTGCCCTAGATTGAGGATTAAGGCGAGTACAAAATATTTGGACTACTACCCATTTGTCCACCCCATGATTAAGCCATTGCTTCATCAACATCTTGTATCTCTCCAAAGCGGCATAAAGATGCTCATCTGAATGTTGTCTAAAGCTTAGAAACTCATCCCTTGCTTCAACAGATTTATCATTAGAGAAAACTCAAGCTCTAAACTTAGCCTCAAAATCATCCCATGAATTGATGGATCATTCTGGGAGATTATTGAACTAATCTCTATCCTTCCCTTGTAGAGAGAAGGGGAATAGCCGTTGTAACCCCCTTCCGTAATATATTCGAAATACACGATTAAAAATGAAATAGAGATCAATAATAATCAAAATTCATTTACATTCCCATCCTTAAGATAGGATTTTCACAAATTTCTTTAACAAACACTTTAACCTGGTCTCACATTCATATTTTGAATACAATTACTTCGTGAAGATAAAATACATTCATATAAATATCAGAGTACACAATAATAATACTGACAATTCCGGGTTCATACCTTTACTAAAGATACTTAGGGCACAATTGCCCATTACAATTCCTCAACGGGGATTATACAAATCCATCTCCAATACATAACCAAATAACCCAATAGACATCCAAGCACATATACATCCAATATCCAATTATACATAATCCCAACTACCATGATAACCAACTACCAAAATGTAAACCCGAAGGAGTCCTCATCGCCCTTGGATGCTTGCTCCATCCTCGTTCTACCTTCCCTGTCTAAAATATTGGTAGAGGAGGGTGAGATTCGAGAGAATCTCAGTAGGAAACAGATACCATAATGCATGCATGATAGATGCTATATGTATGACATGTTAGCTTTATCTAGATGCATGCCCCATAATGACATTTCTGCATGCTCAATGTTTCATGTAACAAAACTATGGCCACAGCAAAACAGAAACAGATACATCACTACACAAGTAAAGATATCAAATACATGCAAGTAAGGTAAGTCCCCTACCTCTAGTCTTTTTCTCCTCGATTTGTGTGCCAGCAACTCGGGGCTTCACATTCGATCCTACAATGTCAAATGTACTATTTAGACACTTCCATAGTGTTTCTGGGGGTTATCTGATGCTATATTGAAAATTTACTAAAATGCCCCAGGGGACCCGGCCCGGCCCCACCGTACCCGGTTTGGCTGTACTTTTCCCGAAATTTTGACATGAGCTTTTCTAACACATTTCTGCCCAAGGAATCCGTTTCCAAACATAAAATTATCAAATTCAATGTCCATTACAAAATTACCCTTGACAGCCCCATTTTAAGGGTTTCAGGGGCGTTTTCGTAATTATGCTTTTTCGGCCTTTTCCGAAAGAGCGCCCAACTGTAACCCCACCTAATTTTTGCTGCAAAACTCAATGGAATCATCAAATCATTAAAAATCCAAATCTAAGACCCATTTCTAGAGCTGACCGAAATTCTCAAGTATTCCGGGGAAAATTGGGGTTTTTCGGTTTCGACTCCGTAAACGCGTTCCTTTCTACTCCTAACCACTTTATTGACTATTCCATTAGGTTACAACTATCATTTAGTACCAATTTGGGCAGCATAACAGCCCTACACACCCATTTTCCATTTTTGAAACCAATGATAATCCGACGAAATTTCACCGATTAAATTGTCCACAGTAGCCAGAATAGTCAACACACAAGAGTTTGGAAGTTACCTCAAGCTCCCACTAGCTTTTCTCAAGAATGGATGAACCCTAGCTCACTTCAACACAAGAAATGGAGCTTCCAAACCTTAAATTACATAGAAGAGTAGCTTAGGAATGGAGTTATACGCATTAGGAGCTAGATCGTCGGAGAAATCGGCTTAACTTGCGAGATTTCTTCCTCTTTCTCTCTCTAAAGATCTCAAATGTCTCACTCTTTTTTCAGATGTTATCAGCGTCAGAAATGAGGAGGAAGAAGGGAAAAACCGCTTAATAACATATCCCATGCTTATGTCATCAATGTAACATGATGATGTCATAATTCTCAATTTTCGGATTTTTGGCAGATTTCTGTCCAAACTTTGAAAAATCATAACTAATTCTAGAAAAATAGAAATAAGGTGATTCCAAAGCCAAATGAAAGCTATTTCAGTCCTCCTGACTAGAAAAATATTTTCCATTACTAGAAATCACTACACAATTCCAGAATTACACAAATTTCATCACTGCCCCAAAACAGAGTCCATTTTCGACCTCAAACTTTGGACAGTCATATCTCCCAGTTCCCAAAACAAAATGGCACAAATTATTTGTCCATTTTGAAGCTTGGGAGGTGAAATTTAAGACTGGAAAGTTTCATAATTTTTTGACATCATTTTCCTATTCAAAATGCTAACACAAATAAACTTCCCAGAACACAGTGTCATTGGACAAAATTTCAGATTTTGCATCTTTGCTTCTAATGGTTCCATTTTCATACCAAACATCATTCCCACATAAATTTTCACAAGGAATCCATTGGAAACACCAAATCAATCAAATTCACATCTTATTGACATGTTTTCACAACAATCTCAACATGTCAACACAATTCACATTTCAAAACCTAACATTGCAACTTTTCCATTCCAAAGTTCCAAATCAATTTCAATGATATCAAAACACACTATGACACCATTTCCAACACAATACCCCATTCAATTCTTCCCTCTATTATAAGTCAATTTGGATGTTAATCCATAATTGAACTCAAATACAGGGTTTCGGTACTGCTCAGAATACACACAAATCATATTTGAGTGCCAAATCACATCATATTCTCCAAAAGGGTTATTTATCACTAACCACATCTACTTTTGGAGTCATTAACCCTTAATCACAATTTGGGATCTTGCCAAACTGGGGCTTAGCAATCCACTAATCTCAGGCTTATTCTCTAGCCTTGAGTCTCAAAATTCAGGGTATTACAGCCATAACCTCAAAACATCTTAGGGAACTCCATTTTTCTTGAAGGAATCACACACTTCCAAGAAGTACATCAAGTGCTTGTTGCATCTTCATTGTAGAGGCCATGGAACATCCCATGCAATTGTAGCCTTGTTATGATGATCGACTTGATCTCAAAATTATGTGCTTGCATTTTCAACATCCGAATGCAAGATTGAGTGCCCCACATATTCCAGCTAGCAAAGTCATTGACGATAGCTCTATCATATTCATCATCCACCATGGTTCCAAAGTCAGACTCATCTCCTTTTCAATGAAAGGCACTCTTCAAGTACCACTACCAATCCGTCCAGATGCAAGTGTTGCATATACTGAAATGG
Source organism: Inga leiocalycina (assembly GCA_963242795.1). Classification (NCBI taxonomy): domain Eukaryota; kingdom Viridiplantae; phylum Streptophyta; class Magnoliopsida; order Fabales; family Fabaceae; genus Inga; species Inga leiocalycina. The sequence goes on from OY725324.1 coordinate 49,200,740, forward strand.
TACCTAAAAGAGAAACAAGCAAGTATCAAACTAAAACAAAAAAATAACAAAGGAAAGAAGGAAAGAAAAATTGTAAACCTAACTAAGGGCTCAAGCAAAATTTACTAACACAAGCTTAAGGTAGATCAAAAGATTTGTTAAACCAATCCCCGACAATGGTACCAAAAAGTTGTTTGCTACCGCAAGTGTACTGATCACATCAAACAATAAAGTGATAAGTAAAGATCATTCCTATGAGAATTTGAGTAAAAAAATGGTCAAGCAAAAAGCTTAGTGAATTTAATTAAGTTGACCTAAAATATGTTGCTAAGGTGAAAGAGAGATTTAAAACTACTTTTAAACTAAATATTTATAAAAGCAAATCAGTCTTTAAATTCAAATATTAAATGAAAATTAGGATTGTTTATCCCTATTGCATTTCAAAAGCACTCACTCAAATCCCCCTAATATATGCTACTTAATGAAAGATTATACTAGCCAAGGATACTAAAGTATCTATAAGTGCTCTCTCAAGTCTCTAAATAGGAGTATAGTTTAATTAATTCATTAATCTCTAAATTAACTAATTAAACCCTGATTTTCATTGCAAATCCCATTTGGTTATATGAGGTCAATGAGTATATCTCTACCTCATTAACAAAACTATCCATTCAATTAGTAAATTTCAATCTCTTACACGATTTAACTCAAGTTCTACACTCAATCTATCCCACTAAAGCATTAATCAAGTGAACAAACAATGTTATTGGTGGCCAATCAATAAGAAGAAATAAGTCAAGAGTAAAATCAGCATAATCTCATCATTAATCACAAATATAAAGGGAAACTGAGTACTTAATCCATACAAGGGTTCAAAACAACCCTAAAATGAGGAGTCTAGCTACACATGGTCATGAAAGAGCTACAACTATGACGAATAATAACAGCCATATCAAGAACTTAGCAAAGAAAGGGAAGAAGAATGAGAAAAACCAAGGATTGGTGCCCAAAACTCTTTGAGACTTCAACCCAAGTTCAATATTCTTCAAGAAGCCTAAACCCTAGCACCCAAAGCTCCAAAGAACACTTGAAAATTCCAAAATGACCTATTTTTGGCCTATCCCTTCCTTAAAAACCATCCACATACATTTCAGCAAGTAAAACGCATGGTTGCACTATCTGTCATATGCTTCGACCCAAAGCATATAACACAGTAAGTTCTGCTCCTCGTCTGCTTCAGAACTCATGTCATCGGTTGAAGTATATGCCACAGTGAGTTCATATCTCCATTGGCTTCAGCACATATATCGTTGGCTGAAGCCAACAACACAACAACTTCCTCCTGGCCCATGAGCTTTCTTTAATCTTTGAGAGCTTTTATGACTTGTCATCTTCCACCTACAAGGAGGAAGGCTTCATGAGTTTTTTAACTTTAACAGATAATCCTACTTATATGTATTTAATTTATGATTTGAACCTTTCTTTTATTCTATCACTTTTTCTTCTATATATGCATAATTTGTACCCAAAAGTAAGTGAAAAGAGAAGAAAATGAGCAAGAATGTTATCGATTTCTATGAGTTAACACAATGGACGGTTGATAACCACCCACAATTGTCTCATGGGGCCAAAGGCACTCTTCACTAAGCAAAGAAACTCTGCCGCTTCTCCCTATTTCGTCTCTCGCGTCTTTTGCAATAAGGAAAGGGAATGTGAAGTTATCGGGAGCTTCACTAAGGTTTTTCAAATTTTACTCTGGGGCATATTGGTTATCTGGATAGATTTGCAAATCCTAGATTCCTCCATCAATTCTGAATTAAGATTTCTGATATTGGACCCCTGATTTGTCTTTGCCTTGTTTTAAACTTATTTTTCTGGGATTTTCCCTTTATTAAATATGAAGTTGTCATTTTTTACTTTTCATTTTTGAAAAAGACAGCCTCAATGTAGCTAATTAGTTAAATAAAGATATCTTGAAAAATCTAAACGAATCCTAAATCTTCTTCGGCAGGATATGGATAGGTTTGTGCTTGTGATTTTGTTTCTTCATTTTACTATAAAAAAGGGTATGTAAAGAAAAACAATGAAAAGAAATAGTCGCACACGCATATAGATATAAAAGAATATACATACACACCATATTATAAGAAAAGCCACTTTCTCATAAGTTATAATCCCACGTCGATCTAAGAATTAAGTCCCACCTACTCATAATGAGACACTACTTCAAGAGTTAGTGATCTAACCGTATTTCCTCAACCAAATCATGATAAAATAACATAATTTAATTAAAATATATAAATATATTCATATATAGCGTTAAAAAGTATATTTGGATGAACAGATATAAATCTAAAGGTAAAAGGAATATTTTTACCAGGGCTTTCTAAAAAGTGTGCTTGTGTGTCTATAGAGCACGTTGTGATGAAAACTTAAAACACTACAAAATTACATTAAATTTCCAACGGAATTTTCCATGGAAACAATTTCGGTGGTAAATTCTGATGGAAATCTATCGAAAAAGTTTACGACGGAATTTTTTCCAATTAGCCACAGAAAATATTCCATTGCAAATTGCATTCGAAATTTGGTGGCAAATAATATTATTGAATTAGCCATGGAATTGTTCTGTGGCAAATTGCCATCGAAAATTCCATCAGAAATTTTGTGGCAAATACACAGAATTTTTGATGGAATTTTCCATGGCAATTTGCCACAGAACAATTCCGTGGCTAATTCCATCAGAAAAATTAAAAAATTATTATTATTTAACTAATTATTATTTTTAAATAAATTTAATTTTTAAAAAATATCTTTATAAAAATTAAAATTTTGATATTATTAGCCATATAAATATTTAAAAATTAGGGTTAATAGCATCGTTTATCCCTCAAGTTTTTCCTTATTTTGGTTTTGACTCATCAAGTTTCCAACCATAGGTTTTGGTCCCAGTCAGGGCAAAATGGTCATATAAAAATTTATTTAAAAAAATAAAATTTATTAGTTATTAATTAGTATTAATAAAAAATATTAGTTAGTAATTATTTATTAGTTATTAATTAAAGTTAACAAAAAAATTAATTTTAGAAATTAGACAAAAATATAGTTATATGAAATTTATTTAAGATGTAAAATTTGTTAATTTGAAGTTAATTTATATTAAAAATTATAATAATATATAAAGTTATTTTTTATTATTATTGCATTTATGTATAAGAAAAAAATATACATTTATAAATAATTGATTATATATAATAAGATTATATATATAATTGTGTAATAATAAAATGTCAAAGCAATTGAGCCTATCCGGTAAGGCATCGCATACGTACGGATGAGATAATGGGTTTGACCCAAAATAGGGCAAGCTGAGTTGCATTTTCTAGAAAAAAGAGGTTGCGACACATGGCGAAACGAGGTTGTGCCATGTGGCTGAGCTAGGATGCACCACGTGGCGGACCTGCGAGCCGACGACAAGGTGGAGCCACCAAAACTGGCATACGGCGTCGCGCGAAGATGAGGTGGCAGCCTCTAGAGTTGCAACATAGTTTTTAAAATTTTAAAAAATAAAAAATAAGTTTGGAAGGAAATTTCCATAAAAAAATTGCAATGGAATCTGAATTTCATCAGAAATTGGTTGTCACGCTATTATTAGACCCAAAATAAATTCCATCAGAAATTCTGTGGCAAATTCTATCAGAAATTCAGTGTTTTTTTGTAGTGAAAGTTTTTGTTTACATTGATATCAAAGTACACATGCCTACCTAAAAAGCTCATGCACCCATTAGCATTACAGCACTTGTGAGATTATTGCACATCATATATCTGACTAGCTAATCTTTGGTTCCAAGTTAATAACACAAGCAAGAAGCAATTGGTATGTTTATATATTTAAATATTTAAACATATTGGTTTATCCTCCATGTCTATGACATATAATGTGTTCTTATCTCAATTGGTTTGGTAGGACCAAGATGTAACAATCGGTACATATATTGAGATTAAAATGAAAAAAAAAGTCCAATAATTTATAATGGCAAAGTCATCAAGTGACAATCATCAACATGTTACCCTAAAGGTAAAAAGAAAAAAAATTATTACCCTAGTGTTAGCAGCACACAAAGAAAGTTTTTAGGATAATTTGTTATCGTACGTACGTAGGGCTAAAGTGCTATATAAGCTAATTCGAACATATATTATTTATATGAGAAAGCAGCATGCGAATATTTGTTTGATAATATAGATATTTAATTCAACCAGAAAAATATAGATATTTAAAAATTAGGAAATTGTTCTGGATCCCAATGTCTGTATGATCTATGTGGTGTCTTATCCCATAAGACCAAAAGATCTAAGATTCAAACACCAACAAAGGCATTGGAACCAAGATCTATCCCACTTGAAACAAATGAACTGATAAATAACAAACTGTCGCATACCAGAAACATCTTTCATACCTTAGTTCAGGTAAGTCCAAGCTTTTCTCCTCCTCGCTCAAGGACACTTTAGAACCCTCGATCTTTATAGAGATTTTGGTACTTAGCAACTTCATATTTCTCTAATACTTTCACAGGATCATGATCGGATTCTTTCTGATGCACAAATTCCTCATGAAGAAGCAAGTGCAGAGCATACTAGAATCTATCATAGAGATAGAGATGATATGTTAGGAATATAGGTTTTCAGAAGAAGAGGGCTATTTATAATGAAGATATTGTATTTCATAAGTGGAGGATTACAATTGATTTTTTGATTGCCCTTATATCTACTAAAGCATCAAATTTATAGGAGAAACTGATCAGAAAAAATAAAACATGCATAGTACAGACTCGTAGCTGAGACGCATAGCTGACAAAAAAAGCGTGCCTAATGCAAATTCATGGCTGACATGATTATGGACATATGTCAGACTATTTTTTTTTACAATAAACAAATCTTTTTAAAGTATGTAGACATAGAAGTAAAGCACATGGTTATAAAATAAAACACGCGGACATAACTTTTGTACAGACACTGTTGTAACTTTTATACAAGAAAAGACGTGCGCAATTAGGATGTTGCCAACACTTTTAAACGATCAAGATGTTGCTGACAATTTTGAAGGGTCAAATTCAATCTTTGTAAATAGGTTCGTGATCATCGTTGGAAGATAAGTTGTCACAATCATGGTCTCCGTAAAGTTCAACACGTACCTTGTGCAGATCCCATGTGTAGTCATGAGACCTTTCCCACATATAGATGTAACGCCCTAAATTTCAATTAAGGGCTAATGATGATTATTGTCGATAATTATAAATTTAAATTGGAATTATTATGTATTTTGTGGATATTTAAATTAATATGCCATGATTAGTGGAAATTGAAAGAATGAAATTGTTGGGCCATTAGTTAGTGATTAATAGAGAAATTAATTACTAGCTAAGAGAAAAATGAGATATGTGATTAAATGGCTAATGGAGGGATTAGAGTAGGTAATTGGTGACTTAATTTGGGTGAGCCAATAGCAATTTGACATGTGTTAAGTGGGTATGATGAGAGAGGAAGGGAAAGTCAAAATCCTCATATTTTAATATTTTCTCTCTCTTCCCTCCTCTTTTTTTGATGAAGAAGCATGGGAGTGTGGAAGGATCATCATTCTTCATCTCCTTCACTCTTCTCTCTCTCGTTCTGTCTCTCCAAACCAGCAACCATTGTTGCTCAAGAAAGAGAAAGGAAAAAGATTGAGGAAAGGTAAGTAAATGACCTCCAATGCCAAAGTTCACTTCATTAAAGTTGTTCCTTGGAGTGAGAGCTTCAATTTGATGGTTGTAATTTCTCCATTGATGGTGATTTAAGGAATCATGAAAATCTGGTAATTGGAGAATCAAGGAGTGTCTTTGGAAAAGTTGAAAAGGTAAGTGAAACAAGGCTTTCCCTCTATGTTTCATATCATTTGATGAAGTTTGGAAATCTTGGAATTTATGGCCTTGAATTTGAAAATGAGTGTCATTGGGTATTTTTTATGCTTTTGGCATGAAATTGGTAACTTGAGAGGTATTTTGGATATATAGAATTGATTGGTGGTTAAATTGTGAAGTTTGGATGATTCTGGAATTTTTATGTTTGTGTTACCCAAAACCAAAGCATGATAATGGAGTATGATTTTGGTAATTCTGATGATTCTATTGAATTCCTTGGGTGTTTTTTGTGTGGGAGTAGCTTTAGTTGAGGTTTTGGGTCTATTGGAAACTCTTGGGAAGCTTTTGGAAAGTGCTGTCAAGTTTTCTGCATTTTCTGGTTTCTGATGCGTATCACTCGAGTGATATGGGGTTCACTCGAGTGCGAGATGAACATCACTCGAGTGAGGATGAGTTCATTCAAGTGCGATAGTGTAATTTCTTTTTCTGCTTTAGTTTCTGTGATGCACTTCTGTGTGTAGAGGCAAGAGTGTTACCTCACTTGCAAGTGTTGTGGGTTCTCACTCAAGTGAGCCTCCTCTCACTCGAGTGCGGGTGTATTTGACACCATGAACTCTCGTCTCGGGTTGTCACTCACATCTAAGATTCAAGAGTGTACTTTAACACTTGAGAGTGTTAAGCTGTCAATCGAGTGCTGAAGTTTACACTCGAGTGCTTCTTTTCTCTAAAAGATTCTTGTGCTATCAGGAAACACTTTCTGTCCTCACTTTCTAGCACTTAAGTGTAGACCAGACCATCACTCAAGTGAGGCCATCTTCACTCGAGTGCAGTAGTGAAAAATCAGTTTTTGTGCTTCCGAAAAGGGGATCTTTAGGATAGTTCTTCCAACCCTTTAGAAGTTTTATTAGGGGTATTTAATGACTCTAAAAGAGCAATAATGATAACCAAATTAAGTGTTAAGAAGTAATTGAGTATTCGATAGAGAATAATACTTCGTCACTAATTATAAATTATAGGATACGACATTTACCCTACTTGGGAGGGACCAGTGCCAGAGCGTGCACAGAAGGAACGAGCAGGTAGTGACTTTCTTCTCATGTTGTGTATAATGTCTGGTATGCATGATTGATAATTATGTTCTTGTGAAATGTGAATGAAAATGTGCCATGGTCCATTGCAGCTTAAGCACTTCAGCGGGAGCCATTGTAGGGGTTGATGCTTATCACACCTACCTCAGCCGTTGAAATGCCGTTGTAATAGACGTAGATCTTTGAGAAACTATTTTGTGAATCCAGCCAGTGTGGCTGTGTATTGTGAAATACTTTATATGAATCCTAGTTGTGGTGAAATATATTGTTGTGTACTGTGTTGTGGTGCGATATAGCGTAAGCACTTCAGCGTAAGCAAACATAAGGGTGACGCAAGTCATACCTGCCCTTACCGCTGTAACTACCGTTGTAGTTGTTATGTGTGGGTTATGATTTGCTTTCATGCCTTATTATTATGCATACTATGAGTGATTTGTTACTATGGGGATTCTTTAGAATCTCACTCTCCTAAAACAACTTTTAGGCAGGGCCGAAGGATCAAAAGGAAAGCGGGTGATGAAGAGCAAGTAGAGCTCTGGATTGGGAGTTCATTTTGATTATTTGGTTATCATGTATAGCATATGGATATTTTGTTGGGAATTTCCTGTATATGAATTAGTGATATTTGAATAGTTTTGTGTAATCCCCAAGATAAGGGAAAAGAATTATTGGCTTTGTGCCTCGTATAATCCCTTTATTAATTAATAGAACTTGAGTATGTTGGGAATTTGTGTTGTACTCTGATATTTATGAATGGAATCAACAAGTATAGGCCATTTAAGTATTCATGATTTGAATATGGGACCATTGTGAATAGGTTTGGAAAATTTTTTGTAAACCCTTATTTTGGGCAAAGGATTATTTTATAAGTCCCAATTTGTATTATGGTCTCTAATTCATCTTAATCATGTTTTATGATTTTAATCTCAGCCTTACTTGGAAGGAGGTTACAGTAGACATGAGATTGTTCTAGATAAGTTATCTCAAAAGCCTTTTGAATTGAAGCCTGAATGCAATAAGGTGAGAAAGATTGAGACAGGCTTGGTTACAGGAGCTTGAGATCTTCATGTAGAGGATCTTGGAATGTTTGAGATGATGATCCAGGAAGGAATAGACTAAGTTAAGGAAGGTCTCCATTTGGATCTTGAGAGTCTTAATATTCAAGGCCATGCATTCTAGTAGCAAGCTGACTTGATGTTGACGAAGAGATAAATCCCAGAGTAACACAACTTGTTTCTGGAGGAATAATTCCTTTGAACGGATCATACTCTTCTTCAGCTGGAAATGGGCTAAGACATGACAATTTATTTTTAGTCGAACATTGATTTGTCCTAGGTAATGACCAAGTTCCTTAAGAGTATTTTGCTTCTGGTAGACCCAATCAAAAGGAGAGTTCCACAGTTCTGCTATTCTACTGGAATAAAGTCCATCGGTGTGGAGATGATAGTACCTTTTAAGGAAAAAAATACAATAAAATCTTTTTTGTTTTCTTTTTTCAATTATCCAGAAATTATTATCTTCAATAAAACTATAAAGTTTTCCTCTCCAGTAGGGCAAACGAGCAAAAAGGTCTAGGAACTAATGGAGAAGGGAGTCTTCATAGTCTTTGTTACAAAGGTAATGCTAGATGGGTAATGGTACAATGGCTATAGCACTAACATGAAGGGTAGCTAAAGACCATAAATACCAAGACAATTCTTTAGGCATATGTCCTTAGAGAAAAGGTAAGGTAGTAAAAGGAGTGTTTAGGCTAAAGTGGCAAGTCTGAGGAATAAGGTTGGTTTTTACAAAAAGAAGATGAAGCTAGTAAAATAGTTGTTGTTCTGCAATCTTCTGAATATGATAAGGAGTCTCAGGATAAGTATCTAGAGGGAAAAGTGTGGCTTTTATGTTACGGGACATGGTTGGCTGTGCTTCTAAGATGGTTAAAATGTACAAGGGTTTTGAAGAAAGGTAAGGCTTTTGAGGTCAAGATAAAAAGTCTGCAATGGTATTGTGGTGACCTTTGAGATGTCTCACTGAGAATTTGTAGTGAGAAAACCAGTCTTTCCATTTGAGTAGTTGAGCATCTGGTAAGATCTTTTTCTTTAGATCAAGCATTTTTGGAAAAGACATATTGTCCATTTCTATGACAAAATGGTAGGGGCTCAGATGAAAGTTAAACCTTTCAATCCCATACTTGACAGCAAGGATTTCATTATATGTAGCATAATAATGCTTTTCTGGTTCTCTGAATTGTTCACTAGCATGTCCACAGCAGTATCTTTTTCCATTAACTTCTTCAAGAAGTATCGCACCCCAAAATTCATCACTGGCATCCGTCTATAAGATTCTTTCTCCCTGATCTGGATTCTTCAACGAAGGAGGATTCTGAGTTATCCTTTTGAGAATTTTGACTACATCTATTTGTTGTTGTCCCCACTGTGGAGGATTCTTTTTGAGAAGCTTGGACAAGTGGCCAGTATGATGAGACACCTAAGGGATAAAATCTCTGAGATAATTTAAAATCTTGAGGAACTGTTCAACTTGTTTAATAGTAAGATGATTATCAGGAAAATTCAACAATTCTTGTGCGATATGAGGAACAGGGCTGTACTGACCATTCTGGAAATACATACCCAAAAATTCAATTTCTATAACTTCAATCTCACTTTTCTTTGAAGAGAGCATAATGCCATATAGTCCTATACTTTCAGTAAATCTGGATAATAGGGCTTTATGTGAATTTTCATCTTCAGAAAAAAGGAGAATATCATCAATGTATATCAGGGCATTTTGAAGGATAGGTTCAAATATTCAGGTCATGGCTTTTTGGAATAATAATGGGGCGACTTTTAAGCCAAAGGGCATAACAGTCCACTAGTATTGGGCATTTGGAATATAGAAAGCAATTTTAGGCCTATCATCTAGGTGGATACCCAATTGCCAAAATCTTGCTTTAAGATCAAACTTTGAAAAGATTTGGGCTTTTTTGAAATGGGAAAACAAAGTACTGGACTTTGGTAAGGGAAACTTATCATCTTGAAGGAAATGATTTAGTGGCTTGTAATCAATGACAAGTCTCTTTTTTCCTCGTTTCATTTCTGATCACTGTTCAATATAAAAAGCTTGGCAAGCCTAATCAGACTTTATAGCTTCAATGAGTCCTTGCCGTAACAAAGCTGCACATTCATCTGTGGCAATTTTAAATCATTAGGATTCATACCTAGATGAGAAGCTTTAGTCGGATTGATATCCTCATTCTTTTTAAAAGAAAGTTTGATAAAAACAACTCCTGATTTTTCCATAACGGGGAAGGATAAGGAAATTGATCATGACTATTTGAACAGTATTGAAGCAATTGATCCTTAATATCTGAATACTGAAAAGGAGCTTGTTGAAGTTCAAATAAGCTAGGGATGTCTGTATAAGGACTAAAATTTCCTTTCCATTTAATCCCTTTAGGTAGGATTATATGATTATGAGTATGATAGAAAGAATCAAATCCTAATAGAATATCTTTGCTGGGAAGACTACTTCCTAGTGCTTTAATTTTCAAAGTACATCCTGGGAAGAATTTAATTCCAATCTTTCTCTTGGAAATAAGATCAGTTTTGAAATGTTTAGCATCAGCTGTGAGAAAATACTGGTTATAAGGAACCCATTCTTCAAGAGGAAGAATATGAGGTTTCATGACTGTTTTACAAGATCCAGTATCAAAGAAGGCAATAGCTATAATAGGCTTAGAATATTTATCTGGAAGAACTTGAACCTTTATAGTTGGAAAAGGAATATTGAGGTTTTCTTTAGGATTGGATCAAAGTGAACCAAGAGATCCTATGAAAATTTGTTCTGGTTTTTCTGAAGAAGGTTGAAAGGGTTAGATGAGATTGATTGATCCATAGGAATAAATCTCTTGTTCATCTATCTCAGATTCAAGATAAGAGAAGTCAGAGATATCTGAATTTTCTTCTTCATCAGAAAGTGGAAGAACATACTGAGTATCATGATCTTCAAAGGGTTGTTCTTCAAGGAAAGTTTCAATATCTGCACTTTCATCTGTGATCATCAAGACTTTATAGAGCCTTTGAATCATCTTGATGTCTTTTTTAGTTTTGTGAGGACAATTTTTTGCAAAATGTCCCTTCTTTCTATAGATAAAACATGGATCTCCTTTGCCTTTTAAGAATCGTCTGGGTTTGAAGAATCATGCTTTTCTTTGCTTTCTGGATTGCTGTCTAGGAAAGAATCTCTTTTTAGGTTTTTTGGAGTATGAACGGTAGTGAGATTTCTTCTTTGTTGAATAATAACAAACCTTAGGATCTTTGCATTTAATCTTCAAGTAAGGTTTTTTCCAAGCATGTTTTAGCTTCATAATGCCTTAGAGCATATCATTAACATACTTGTATTGCTCACAAATTTTATCAACAATTGCAAGAGCCAGCTGGTAAATTTCTCCAATAGAGATTTGAGACATCTTTGCAAAGAGCATTAATGCTTCTGTGGAGTTCAGGTTGAATCTCATCAGGAAGAGAAGCTATGAAAGTATGTTGAAGATTAACATCATTATAGCCATTCAATATGTAGTTCTTTTTAACCATTATGGTATAATGCTTCTGCAGATCTTTTCTGTTGAGAGAACATCATTTCATCTCAAAGAATTCTTGTCTGTCTCTTTTGTTAATAAGATCGAAGTCTCTAATAAATTCTTTATGAATAGCACCTAGGATCTGTTCAGGGTTTTCAACTTTTACTGCCTGAAGTTTCTGATAAGCACTAAGATTTTGAAACCAATCTCGTAGAGAGCCTGTAAATCTAGAAACAAACTCTTTAAGGATTTGTTCAAGAGTTAGTCCTTGTGCTGTAAACTACAGATCAATCTATGCTCCAAATTCATGGAGTCATTGTCTCTATTTATCTTGTGGAGTATCATCAAATGTAAGCCAAGGTTATGAAGTTGGCTTGTAAGTAAAACATGTTGTTGCTGATGAGGATTAGGTTGATCAACATGAGATTCTTCAGCTTCACCATCATCATCATCATCAGGTTGGATCATTGCAATTTTGGTAATATTAGTAAGATGATCTTCTAAATCATTGTCAGAGATAGAAAAATCATCTGATGAAGAACTAGATGAATCCAATAAGGGTTCAGTAGGGTCTTGTGTGTGGAAGGTAGCTAAGGTAGCATTTTGAGGCTAGGAAGTGTTTAGAGGTTGAGAAGATAGAGGAATTTGAGAGGTCAAGGTTTCAGAATATTTCTGTTTTTCTTTTTGTGGAGAGGGTTGGGTAGTGATCAAAGAAACAACAAGTTCATTAATCTTTAAACTTGGTTGAACAGGTTTCTGAATTCCTGATGTGTTACCATGGTGAAAATTAGACGGGGAGGAGGACCAATAAGAAGGATGTCTTTCTGGGGTACGGAAAGTAGGTCTGGAGATGGGCTTTGGTTGTATAGGCAGAGGCTGTTAGAATTGTCTGAAAATAGGATAGTTCATTTTGAAAAATTTATTGTAATCAGTTTCATCAAGATAAGTCATTGATGGAGATGGATAGAAAAATTTTGGTATAATAGGATATGAAGGGTAGGATTCATATATGACCTGAGATTGTTTTCTGGACATATCTAGTTCTATTTTCTATAGATCCTTTTGTATTGCTGATAATTCTTTTTCTTTTTGTTAGAATTCTAGTCCCATATAACCAATAGCGATAAATCTTTTCAATTCTGCATCTAGTTTCTGAGCTTGCTGTGTCTGAAAAAGATAAAGTTGTCTAACTTCTTCAGAAAGTAGTCTTATTTGAGAGGACAATCCTTCTGTCTTGATTGTCAAAGAATCAAGTTTAGAATTGAGTCCCGTCAACACTATATTTTGACAAACAACATTTTGAGTATGACAATTTAGAACTTCTTCAGCAGCAGATGTTGGTATAAGATTTCCTTGAGAATCAACTGTATTTGGAATAACATAAGGTTGAGCAGAAACCTTACTATCTTTATTTTTTTCTCTCAAGAAGAGGAATTTCAGAATCATATGGATATCTAATCATCCCTATGCAAGGAAATGATTGGGCAAGTGTAGGTAGAACAACTAAAATTATTGGTTCTGGTTTTGTTGATAGTACTGGAAAGAGCTTTTAGACAAGATATATATGCCCTATTTCTATTCTCAATTCAACAAGGGACATATCTTTGGAAGATCTTTTAGGAGGAGGTGGAAGTTGCCAACCTCTTTTCTTTTGCTAAGCAGATTGTGAAGAGCCATAGTCCTCATTATCTTTATAGCGTCTGTTATGCTTGTGAGAACAAGAAAATCCTACAAAGGATTTGTTTTCTTGGCCTGCTTGGTAGCATATTTGTATGGGTAAAGTCCTTATTCATCATCATCATTAAACTCTTCCCACCATTCTAGAGTATCATAGTCACAGTCAGAATCACACATACCTAAGCCAGGTACATCCCATAAAAAGTGGCCATTTAGATGAGAAACATAGCAAGGGTTTGCATTATGATCTGCCTAGGCTATAGGTGGAACTCTTCTAGAGGGTCTATAGGCAGGAGAGAGTAAGAATCCTTCCAAGAGGTACAGAAGGTGCTTGCGGAGTAGGTCTCTCAAAGGTAGTTTTTATTGTTCTATCTGGAAGTCTCTGGATGAGAGGAGGCATGGTAGTATGGACATCTGGTTGAATTCCCTGGAAAATCTTTTCATAATTGTTGATCCATTCAAGAGGCATCAACTAAGAGAGTTCTTCTCATCGAATTTGTCTAGGAATCTAAATTATAGAAGTATCATCAGATCTGTTGGATATGACAAAAAGAGCATCTTTTGTAGAATTTGGCAGGTAAAGATCAAGGGAGTGGTTTTCAAGTCTGAAAACCACTTGATGCTGTAGAGTAGCATGATGGCTTTAGAATCCTTTTCAGCACCAACAATATGAACTTGTACTTTGAATCGATTAGTACGAGTAGAGTCCAGCAGGTTGGTGTTGAAGTCTGGTTGGATAGTAAGAATAATACTTCCATTACTCAAAGTAGTTAGAATATCACCAATAAGAGCATTAGGATAGTGCTTGTATGTAGAGTCAACTAGAGCAACTCGAGTTGTAACTAGCATGCCTTTTCTTCCATGAAGAGTCAAAGCTAATCAGATAGCCCCTATGTGGAGATGGGTATATCCTTCATATCTCCAGTAATTAATCAGAGGTTATGGTATCTCAATGGTAGCATATTGTTCCTCTGTTGTAGCTGGAAGATGACACTGATCCAACTTTGTTGTTTGAACAACCTCTTTAGCATGAGGTTATCAAGTAGTCAGAAGAGTTCTGATATTCCTGGTAAGACTGTTGGTTCGGTGATAAACACTGCATGGACTAAGAAGAGGAAGATTTGTCTCAGAGATTAAAGCATCTTTTGGAAGATGATTGATCTCTATGAGGTTTTATATTTTCTGGGAAAGAGTTCTTTTTAAAAAAGAGGGGAGATTTCTAGGGGTAAACTAAGATACAAGGGTAGTAGAAGGGGGATTAGAAAGATTCAAAGAGCTAAAGGCTTCACTCATAATTTCTAGGTTTCTTCTTACTTACCTTTATTCATAACATATCATCAGTTTCTCAAACATTCTATGGCTCTAAAAACCACTTGATGCTGTAGAGTAGCCATGATGGCTTTAGAATGCTGTTCAGCTTCAACAATATGAACTTGTACTTTGAATCGATTATTAAGAGTATAGTCCAGCAGGTTGATGTTGAAGTCTGGTTGGATAGTAAGAATAACATTTCCATTACTCAAAGTGGTTAGAAGAGCACCAATAAGAGCATTAAGATAATGTTTGTATATAGAGTCAACTAGAGCAACTCAAGCTATAACTGGCATGCCTTTTCTTCCATGAAGAGTCAAAGCTAATCAGATAGCCCCCATGTAGAGATGGGTATATCCTTCAGACCTCCAGTGATTAATCAGATGTTGTAATTAACTAAATTAAGATATCTTATAGACAACAAAACCAAGAATGATTTTGTCAGTTCCCTAAACCCAATCTACTAGGGTTTCTGCATAGAGACGAATTCGTGTCTTGTGATGGAGGGGTTATCAGCTCCATCGCCTACTGAGACTAAGGGAAAGAGAGATTCCAATTCATGCATTGTAAAGAGGAATAAGTGAGGTGTAGCTGGAAGGTACGATGAGTCTCTCAGAAGAGTATTTGCCATAGGCTAACACATAGTCCAACAGAAACCCATCCATTTGATTGGATTGTCCCAAGCTCACCAGTTCTTAAGATACACCCGGCCAAAGGTGTAGAGCTTAAGTCTGGACTATGGCTCCCCTTGTAAGCCCATCATGGTAATCACATCTGGTTTTCAAAATTTAAGTGAAATAGAGACCAATAAAATAAAATCAACAATTTATAATCCCTCAACTCGGGATGAGGTATTTCAAAATCAATTCAAAACATAATAATTCCGGGTCTCACATTCATCTGCGGATATAACTACTTGAGAAATCAAATCACACAAGAAATATCAGAGTGTGGAAACTAAAATCCTGGCGAACCCCGGGTTCATATATATCGAATGGGTTTACTATTTTCCCAAATGGGGATTACAAGTCAAAAATTCACTATGAACAATATATATACAGTAATCCCAAATCTACAATAGATAACCAACAATCCCAAAATCCTGAGTGTCCCTAAGAGATCCTAATCACTCCGGGTCAGTCGCTTCTCCTTCGAGCCACTTGCCCTGTCTAAAACGGTTAGTCATATGGAAAGAGTGAGATTCTAGGGAATCTCAGTAGCAACAAGTCACTCATACAATATATAAACATAAAGCATGTATGTTCATCATGTTCAGCAGCTTCACAATGATCTCTGGCTCGTGCCACATACGACAGCACTCACGGCTGTAATCATAATGCACTACGCCCACTTTCGTGGTGAACACTATGCCAGCTTTCGCTATATTCACTATGCACAACGCCCGCTTTCGCGGTGAACACTATGTAGCAGCAACACGAAGCACAAAGCACCACAAAGCATCTCAAAGCACAATATATCACTAAACTCCACAAGGTATCTCAATGCACAAGGTATCACAAAGCAGTAGTAGCAACATCCACACAATGAATGACAGACAAACATACAATACATTTACACAAAGTATAAGAGAGGAGTCGCTACCTGTATCTTTCCTAACAATCTTTGGCACAGTAGGCTCACGCGTTCGGAAGATATCAAATCCTATACCAAAATAGGGACAATTGATCAATCTCTCTTCCAATTACTTAATCCCATAATACACTAAGTTGGTTATCTTTTAGGACCCTTAAGAGGCCACAAATGTCTCTAATGAAAGCCCTAAAAGGTTGGGAAACAAAAGGTTGAAGGTCACTTTTTGAAAACACAAGTGCTAGAACACAGGGGTGGGCTGCGGCCCACCACTCATGGGCCGCGGCCCGAAACAGGTCAGAAAGGTTTGGGCCACGGCCAGCCACTCATGGGCCGCGGCCCAGAAATTTCCTGACTCTGGGCTGAACTTCGAAAAACCATAACTAATTCTAGAAAAATTGAAACGAGATGATTCCAAAGCCAAATGAAAGGTATATGAGTTCTATTTCAAGGAAAAATATAGCCTTTCACTGGAAATCACCACACAAATACAGAATCACCAAAAACTAAACACTACTCTAAAACAGAGTTCTGTTTCAATCCCAAACTTTGGACAACCATATCTCACAGAATACTCAACGAAATGACACAAAATATATGTCCATTTTGAATCTTGGGATGAGAAATTTAAGACTGGAAAGTTTCAGAATTTTCCAATACCATTTGGTCATTCAAAACGCTCATACAAAATTACTGCACAAAACAGAGCTTAAACAAGATAGATTTCCAACTTTTCCCAAGTGATCCCAATGAATCCAAAATCAATAACCAAGCTTATTCCCACACAAAATCACTCAAGGAATCCAATGGAAATGTCAAAATCACCAAAATCCTATTCCATTATCATGCTTTGGTTTTGGGGTAACATTAAACACCAACTTCCAAAATCTCCAAACATAACAATTTCAACCCAATCAAATCTATCTATCCAAAATGCATTACAACATACAATTTCCATACCAAATATATACCAAAATCTCAATGGCCCTCATTTTCAAAAATGGGTCCAAAATTCCAGAAATTCCAAGTTAATCCATTTGGCATAAAACATAGATAGATAGATAGGTCTCACTCACCTTATCAACTTCTCCAAAGAGAGTTCTTGATTCACCCAAGTCCAGAATTTCGAGTGATCACAAACCACAACCAGTGGACAAGCTACAACCATAGAAATGTAGCTCTTAACTCAAGGATCAACTTTGATGAAGGGAGTTTGAGCAATAAAGATCATTTACCTACTCAAAGATCAAGCTTTCCTTTCCTTTTTCCCAAGCTTGTGCCCCAGAAAAATGGAGGAAGAAGAGAGAGAAAATGGTGAGATGGAAGGGATGATGATGAAATGAGACTTTCCTTCCCTTGTACACACACACACTCTACCAATCAAGAGAGAGAGAAAAGAGAGGAAAAGTAGTATTTTGTCCTCTAGTGCCTCATCCAAAGGCCTCCACTATGCCACATGTCACCATCTCATCCACTTCCACTATGAGCTCACATAGACACAATGTATAGGATTCCGACCCATCAATAATGAATCTCAACCATTGATCTCAAATACCACACACATTCATCTCAAATTTACATCATATTACTTCCAAAATATTTAATTACACAATTTTATAATCAATCTCAATGCCATTAGCCCTTAATCATAAATTGGGATATTACACCCCTCCTTAAAAGAACACAACTAAGGAGGTGTCACATGTCCTACAGCTCCAGTGCAATCCCGGCCAAAGGAAAACATGGAAGAGAAGATGGCAAAAGAGTCAGGATCTCTTGCAAAGAAGTAAGAAAAATATTAAATGA
This sequence comes from Inga leiocalycina, assembly GCA_963242795.1. Taxonomy (NCBI): domain Eukaryota; kingdom Viridiplantae; phylum Streptophyta; class Magnoliopsida; order Fabales; family Fabaceae; genus Inga; species Inga leiocalycina. Next base: position 49,218,655 of record OY725324.1, read on the forward strand.
AGTGAAATAGAAGATGGTGGAGTGAGGGAGGGATGTTTTTATAGTGAGATGCTAAGAGGCGCGTGAGGTAGTGAGGCATTAAAGGAGGAGCCAGATCTAGACTCCTAGAGAGCTGAGATTGCAATGGTGAAACATAAGAGAGGCTCATTTGAGATTCCAGAGTTTGTGCTGTCAGATAAAGCGCTCAACCAGATTAGGAGGCTGTTCAAGATGAGCTTGATCGATTGTGAAGCTATTAGGAACAAGGATGAGAAATTGAACGATTGAGCAATATATACAGAAGATGTAGGCAAAAAGAGGTATTATAACAATAGTTTATCTTTCGAATGACTTCTATATAGTGCAATTTATTACCATTGAGGATTATGAGAATGTTGTGTTAGGTGGCCTTTGGATGATCTCTAATTTTTACCTCACTGTGAGATAATAGAGACCTAACTTTGATATGAAAACTAAAGCTATAGAGGATCTATCGGTGTAGGTTTGGTTCCTGGATTTACCACAAGAATATTATAATGAAGACATACTCGAGGCAATAGGGAATGAGATAAGGCAGATAATGAAGGTGGATATGTCGACCTCTTTAATGTATAGGGGAGGTTATGCTAGGGTGGAAGTTCAGGTGGACCTAAAGAAGGCTCTTTTGCCAGCATATATAATAAATGGGGTTGAGAGACTGGTGACATATGAGGGATTTCACCTAATGTGTTTTAATAGTGGAAGGTATAGGCACTTAGAAAAGGAATATTAGGAGAGGGTAGAGTAAGGGATAAAATATGGAAAGGAGGAGATGAGGGAGGCAATTGAAGAAAGAAGGATCTATGGTGATTGGACTGTGGCTCAAAAACCAAGGCATCAAAGGAGAGTTTTTTAAGGTCAAGCGAGGAATAAATAGGGCCAGAAGGGATTGGGTCTTGTTTTGTAAATCTAGAAGTATAGGAGGAAGGGCAAATCATAAAGAATGTATAGGGGTGGTTGTTGGTTGATCCATTTTTTAGCAAAGTGTGGTATAAAAATAGGAAAGAACAGGAAATAGAGAGTGAGGAGATAAGGAGGAATGAGGAGCCTATAAAGGTTAATAGAAGTAAGAGCAGTTCAGGAGCTATTGTTGTGTCTGCTAGAAGTGTTGGGAAAGGTCGTTTGGATGGTAAAGTGGGAGTTGCAGGAGAAGGTGTGGAAACTAGTATGGTGGATAAGGGAAGATGGGGAAGGATGAATATTGCTAGGGGCTATTTGAGGGACCTAGATCCTAACATAGTGCATGAGACTCTGAAAGTAACAAGAGACTTAATACTACAACAAGGGAGGCATGAAGGAAGACCCCAGACAAGGACATAAGGGATGCAGATGTAGAAGTGGAGATTGAATAGAGCAGTGTAAAATGCTCGATTAGCCTTGACTGAAGCTTTTTATATTATTATTTCAAGTTTTATGGATCAGAAAATTCTGATTTAGAATTGCTAGGGTATAAGGAGTGGAGAATTCAGAAGAAGTTTGAAGTTATTAATTAATGAAAAGAAGTTGGATATTGTAGTGCTATTGGAGACGAGTTCAACAGGGATGACCAAGAAAGTTGCACGTTTAAGAGTGTGGGTTATGAAGTTGTGTACCTATCCTAAGAATGCGATTCTTATGGGGCATTTGAATTGCATAGCAAAGAGAGAGGGTGAATCTTATGGCTATTGACCTTAATGAACAATTTGTGCATTTGAGGGTAGAATACGAAGGGGAAAAGGCTTGGAAATTGACCGTGGCCAATATAACACCAAGAGATAGGGAGAAACAAATTTTCTAGGATCATATGGAAAGAATAAGAGAAGAGACAAGGGAGCCAAGGGTGATTATAGGTCATGTAAATGATATAAAGGGAGAAGCTAAGAAGAAAGGTGGAGCCCTGATAAGCCAAAGGAAGTGTGATGCATTCTCTGATCAAATTGATAAGTGTCAACTTCTGAAAGTGGGGTCATATGGAAATAGATACACATGGAAAGGACCTTTAATTCTAGGTATGAAAGAATTTTTGAGTGGCTAGATAGAGCTCTTTGTAATCTAAAATTGAGACGTAGATTTAAGGAGGCAATTGTGAAAAACTTGGTTCGTGTACACTGCTCAAATTATTGCCATATGCTCTAAGTATATAGGAACTTAATAGTACAAGGGGTAGAGTGTAACCCCCCTCATGTAATTAAATCCGAATTATGAAATTCAAGTAAAATAGAGACCAATAAAAACAAAATAACATTTATAATCCCTCACTTCAAGATGGGGTATCCCGAAAAACAGTTTAAAATATATTCAGCCCGGTCTCATATTCACAGTCGAATATAATTACTTGATAAATCAAATCACATTGATAAATATCAGAGTGCATAACTAAAATCTCGACAACGCCGAGTTACATATATATATATAATGGGTTTAAAGTTTTCCAAAATGGGGATTACATATCCAAAAATCATATTTACATCCCATATACATACAGTAATCCCGAACTGTAACAAATAACCAACATTCCAAAATTTACATGTCCCTAAGAGATCCTAACCACTCTGGGTTGTCTACTTCCCTTTTGAGCTACTCACCAAGTCTGAAATGTTAGTTTGTGGAAAGAATGAGATTCTAAAGAATCCCAGTAGTAACAAATCACTCATACAGTATATAAACACATAGCATGTAAGTTTATCATGTTCAGCATCAACACAATGATTCATGGCTCACGCCACAAACGACAGCATTCACAGCGTAATCACAATGCACTATACCTGCTTTCGCTGTAATCACTATGCCAGCTTTCATTGTAATCTCAATGCCAGCTTTCACTGTAAACACTATGCCCGCTTTCACGGTAAATACTATGCAACAATATCACAAGGCACAAAGCTCCACAAATCGTTACAAGGCACAAGGCATCACGAAGCATCAACAGCAACACAATGCATGATAAGCATACATACAATACATTTACACAAAGTATAAGAGAGGAGTCACTACCTGTATCTTTCCTGACATTCTTCGGCACAGTAGGCTCACAAGTCTGACAAATGTCAAATCCTATAACCAAATTAGAGACAATCAATCAATCTCTTTTCCAAATACATATTTCCATAATACTCTAAGTTGCTTATCATTCAAACTCTTTGGGATGACCATTAAAATCCTAAACACATGCTACAAGGGTTGGGAGAAACTATCTTGAAGACCCCTTTTCAGAAGTACAATACTGATTTTTGGCTGACTCACTCGAGTGAAGATGACCTCACTCGAGTGATGAGAGACTTGCACTCGAGTGAGAACGGCTCTCACTCACGAGTGTTTGACAGTGAGTAACACCCATGGCCAAAAAGTGCTCACAACACTCGAGCATGGGTAATCACACTCGAGGGGTAACTCCAAATTCACTCAAGTCCATGAGAGTGCAACACAGAAAGTAACAACCTGAGAGCACAGACAACTCAAGAGGAAAAAGCTCACTCGAGCACAACCCTTGGCACTCGGGTAGAAGCACACACTTGCAAGTGTCAGAACACACTCTTGAACATTGACCAATGAGTGATGACCTGAGAGTAACCCTAACCATGAACTCACACCATCACTCGAGTAATCCCTTTCTCACTCGAGTGATCACCAACATCACTCACAGTTTAAGAAATGCACTCGAGCTTCCTTCATGAAAACTCAGGAAAAACACAAAGAAGAAAGGGAAAACACATGGTAGCACTCGAGTGAGATCCTCTCTCACTCGAGTGATGCTATCAGATTGCCAAATCGCAGCAACTGACAGAAAATCCCAACTTTGCCAAAATTAATCCCAATGGTTCCCAAACTTCACATAAAGCTCATTCCCACTTGAAATTGCCTAAGGAACACATTGTAACCTCAAATCACATAAAATCCCATTCTAACCACAATTTAACTCTTGGGTCTTCTAATTCACACATAATACCCAATTCCAATCAACACACTTCCAAAATTCAAAACCACATCCAACACTTAAATCACTTCCCAATAAACTAATTCCAACATCATCCACTATGAAATTCATACATTCAAAATTTACACAAAACCAGGGCAAATTCCAGATTTTATCAAAGTTATCCAAAAATCACAACAAATATATCATAAAGCACCAAATGCTCACCTCTTCACTTTGCCAAAGTCAAATGTTTGATTCTCCATCTTTCAAATTTGCTCCAACACCCAAATTGTAACACCCAAAATTTTGATTAAGGGCTAATTACAATTCTTGTGAATGATTATGTGGATTAATGTGGATTTGAGATCCGAATTATTATTGGAAATGCCCAACACCTTGTATTTTAGCATAATTATGTGATGAAATAATTATTGGGATAAATATAGGGTTAAATGGCGCATGAAAGAAGGAAAAGAATTTGATTATGTGTTATGTGGCAATCTAAATAAATGTGCCATAATTAGTGAGAAATTAAAAGAATGGCCATAAAATAGTGATTAATGGAGCAATTAATTACTAACTATGAGAAAATGAGGTGTGAGAGTAAATGGCTAATGGAGGGATTAAGTGGCTAATTAGTGGTTTACTTTGTGAGATTGCATGAGATGAAGACAAGTGTCAAGTTGGGATGAAGCAAGAGAGTGTAGAAAAGTCAAGAAAACATTTTAATATCATTTCTCTCTCTCTCCCTCTCTCTTTGTGCGTTTAGGCATGGGTTTGGGAGGCAAAAATCTGATCCCATCATGCTTCATCATCATCTTCATCTCTCTTCCTTCTCTCTCTTTCATTCAGCCATGACAGCCTAAGGTGAGAGGAAGAACTTTGTGTAAAAGGTGAGTATTTGACCCTCTAAATGGCTTCTAATGGAAAAATGCTCTTCTATAAAGTTGTTCCTCTTGTTAAGAGCTTTCATCCTATGATTTTAGATTTTCCATTGGTGGTGTTTTGAGCACACAAGGAAATCTAGAAGTTGGAGAACCGAAGAACTTTTTAATGTAAAGTTTGGCCACTTTGTGTTAGTTTTTATGCATTGGCCAAAACAGGGCATGTCATTGGGTTGTGATTTTGGTCATTTTGAGGTTACCATTGTGTTCCTACTGAGAAATTGTATGGGGATAGGTTTGGTTATTGATTTTGGAGTCATTGAACACTTTGGTAGAAAAGTTGGAAAATCTGTCTTGTGTGAACTCTGTCTGGGCAGTCAGTTTGTACAAACATTTTGAATGACCAAATGGTATTGGAAAATTCTGAAACTTTCCAGTCTTAAATTTCACATCCCAAGATTCAAAATGGACATATACTTTATGTCATTTCCTTTTGTGAACTGAGACTTATGCTTTGCCAAAGTTTGGGATCAAAACTGAACTCTGTTTGGGCAGCGTTGAGTTTTGTGTAATTCTGGAATTTTGTGGTGATTTTGAGTAATGGTCCATATTTTTCCTATAATGAGGACTTGAATAGATTTCATTTGGCTTTAGAATCACCTCATTTTGAGTTTTCTATAATTAGTTATGATTTTTGGAAGTTCAGCCAGGAAACAGAATTTTCTTGGCCGTAGCCAAAGGTTATGAACCGCGACCCAGACCTTCTGTGCATCCATTGGCCGCGGCCCATGGGTAGGCTGGCCGCGGCCAACCCCAAAAAATTAGCATTTATACTATGGCCATGAGTATGTTGTTGAAACATTGAGCATACGGATATATCATTATGTGAGTACGAGTTATTGTGATGCAAGCATGTCATGCATTAAACACTTATCTTGCATGCATATTGGTATCTGTTTCCTACCGGGATTCTCTAGAATCTCACCCTCCCCTACCAACATTTTAGACAGGACAAGTGGCTCGAGGATGGAGCAAGTGACTAGGGGCGGCGAGAATCCCTTATGGGCATTTGGATTTGGTAGTTGGTTATTGTTATATGCTAGGATAATTGTATATGTTCGGATGATAGATTAGAATGTATAATTGGATATTGGATGTATATGTGCTTGGATGTCTATTGGGTTATTTGGTTATGTATTGGAGAAGGATTTGTGTAATCCCCGTTGAGGAATTGTAAAGGGCGTATGTGCCCTATGAATCTTTAGTGAAGGTATGAATCCGGGTTTGCCGGTATTATTATTGTGCACTATGATATTTATATAAATGTGATTTATCTTGGTCCATACCCCCAAAACCAAATAAGAGGTATGATGAAGATGAGGTATAGGGACAGAGATGGTGAGATATGATGAAGATGATGATGATGATGTAAAATTTTCCCTTGGTCCATACCCCCAAAACCAAATAAGAGAGATAAGAAAGAGAAAAGGTGAGTTTTGACTTTTGGCATCATCCTATGGTCCACCATATTGCCACTTGTTAACATCTTGTTCACTCCCTCCATAAGCTCACATAAGCTTAAAGCATAGGATTCCGACCCATAGCCAATAGATCTCAACCCTTGATCTCTAATCACCAACGAGTTTCCTCTTTGGTAACTGACCAATTGGTCGGTAAATTTTCAATTTTACAATTTTGCCCCTGATTTTCACTATGATTATTGGATTATCACTATGAACATTTATATCAAATTTGCATCACATTTATCCAAAAGTGTTTAATTACACTAATTACAATCAATCTCAAAGTCATTAGCCCTTAATCTTTAATTGGGTCATTACAATTCTCCCTAAAATAAATTATGCCCTCGAAATTTGTCAAACTACTTGAGCCATAAACTCTGGATATCATCTTCGCATATTCTCTTTCGCTTCCCAAGTTGCTTCTCTTTGGGTCATTCCTTTCTAGATCACCTTCACATAAGGAAAACTTTGGTGTCTGAGCCACCGTTCTTCACAATCAATAATCTGCTCTGGCTCTACCGTATATGTCAAGTTATCTTGCAACTCCACTTCCTCATACTCAACGATAAGAGATGGATCCGGTTGGTACTTCTTCAATTGGGAAACATGAAACACATTGTGGAGTCTACTCAAGTTTGGGAGTAGGGCTACTTGATAAGCAACAGGCACAATCCTCTCAAGGATCTCAAAAGGACCTATATACCTCGGGCTCAGCTTCTTCCTCTTAATAGCTCTCCCGATACCGGTAAATGGAGATACTCTCAAAAATACATTATCACCAACCTAAAAATCTAAAGGCCTTCTCCTTTTGTCTGCATAACTTTTCTGGTGACTCTACGCTACAAGGAGCCTCTTACAAATAATTCAAATATGTGCTGAGGTTTGATCAACAAGCTCCGGCCCATAAAGCTTTCTCTCAGACAATTCATTCCAACATAATGGTAATTGACACTTTCTCCCATACAACGCTTCATACGGTGCCATTTGGATGCTCGCATGATAGCTATTGTTGTAGGCAAACTCAACAAGTGGAAGAAAATGATCCCAACTTCCTTTAAAGTCAAGGACACATGCACGTAGCATATCTTCCAGTGTTTGAATTGTCCTCTCTGACTGTCCGTCTGTCTGAGGATGGTAGCCCATACTGAATCTCAATTGAGTTCCCAGGGCTTCATGCAACGCCCTCTAAAATCTCAAAGTAAATCGGGGATCACAATCAGAAATGATGTTCTTTAGTATGCCATAGAGCTTCACAATCTCCTGAATATAAATATCTGCTAGCTTGTCCAAAGAGTAACTAGCATTGATCAGTATGAAGTGCGCTGACTTCATTAACCGGTTCATAATTACCCAAATCGCATCATAATTCCTGATCCTGGGCAATCCCACCACAAGGTCCATGGTCACACTTTACCATTTCTATTCCAGAATCCCAGGACTTTGCAACAACCCTGACGGTTTCTGGTGCTTGATCTTTTCCCTCTGGCATGTGAGACACCGCGCCACATATTTCGTTACATCACTCTTCAATCCCGGCCACCAATACACAGATTTCAAATTATGGTACATCTTGGTTATATCAGGATGAAGAGTATACCGGCTCTTATGCACCTCATCTAAGATCTTCTATCTCAACTCCGCCTTAAGAGGAACATAAATTCTCTTCTGATAGCGAACTAGTCCACTAGGCGATAGATCATAGCCCTGAGCTTCTCCCCATTCGATTCTAGTCAGATTACATTGTATCCAACCATCTTGCCTTTGAGCTTCTTTAACCTCAGTTCTCAAGTCACTTTCCCCTTGGGAAATAGTGTAGTTGGCACAGATGATTCGCTTCGACAGATTCAAATCATGAAAATCAGTAATCAATTTCCCCTCCTATATCATCATCCCTGACACAAGCACCGTCTTTCGACTGAGCATTGGTGACTACATTTGGCTTACGCGGATGATATTTGATTTCTAGGTTGTAGTCCTTAAGCAACTTCACCCAGTGACGTTGTCTCCTATTCAATTCTTTCTGATCATACAGATACTTGAGAATCTTGTGGTCACAGTACAGTTCTACCATCACACCATACAAATAATGCCACCAAATCTTCAAAGCAAACACAATGGCTGCAAGCTCCAGATCATGAGTGGGATAGTTCATTTCATGAGGTTTAAGCTGTCGAGAGGCATAGGCCACCACACGTCCCTGCTACATAAGGACACACCCTAATCCCTGCCTACTAGCATCACTATACACAACGTATGTCAAAATGGGATCAGGTATAATCAACACAGGTGCTGTAGTCAACCTCTGTTTCAGCTCCACAAAGCAATTTTCATAATGTTCATCCTACACAAACGGATAATCTTTTATCATGAGCTTGGTCATCGACAAAGCAATACAGGAGAAATTTTGGATGAATCTCCGGTAATAACCAGCAAGACCCAGAAAACTGCATACCTTCGCAATAGTTTCTAGCCTCTCCCAGTCCAGTACTGCTTCCACTTTACTGGGATCCACAGTGACCCCTTCTTGTGAGATAACATAGCCTAAGAATTTCACTTCTGATAGCCAAAACTCGCACTTACTCAATTTGGCATAGAGCTGCTTCTCACGTAATATATTCAACACGATTCTCAAATGATGCTTATGCTCTTCTCTACTCTTAAAGTATATCAGAATATCATCAATGAATACTATAACGAACTGATCTAGGTATTGTCGGAAAACACGGTTCATGTAATCCATGAAAACCGCAAGTGCATTGGTTAGCCCAAACGACATTACTAAGAATTCATAATGACCATACCTAGTCCGGAAAGTAATTTTTGGAACATCCTCTTCTTTCACTCGCTACTGATGATACCCCAACCTTAGATTAATCTTTGAAAATACACATGAACCGGATAGTTGATCTAAAAGGTCATTGATTCTTGGAAGAGGGTATTTGTTCTTGATAGTGATCTTATTCAACTCTCAATAATTAATACACAGACAAAGACTCCTGTCTTTCTCTTTCACAAACAAAACTGGAGCTCCCCAAGTTGACACACTCGGTCTAATAAACCCCTTTTCAAGCAAATCCTCAATCTGCTTCTTTAATTCTGCCATTTCATTTGGGGCCATACGATATGGGGCTTTACATATAAAACCAGCTCCAGGCACAATTTCAATCAGAAATTGAACTTCCCTCTCAAGAGGTAATCCACATAAGTCATCCGAAAATACCTCCGAAAATTCATTTACTATAAGTATACTACTCAAAGTTTCACTGGTTTCTCCTTGCACAGAAAAGAAAACCATATACCCCTGACAACCCTTAAGCAAATATTTTTCAGCCTTAGTTGTTGAAAGAAAATTTAGACCGACATTCCCGTCATCAATGCTTTGAGAAATAGGATACACTATCTTCTTGTTACCACAATCTAACAATACATTATTCGCTCTCAACCAATCAAAACCTAGAATGACTTCCAATTGGTAGAGCGGTAAACAAATCAAATCCACCACAGATTCATGACCCTCAACGGTTACAACACAATTTAAATAGGCTTCTGTAGTTACAGCCTTCACACCTATCGGTGTTGACACAATCAAATCAAAAGGCAATTTATGCACAACCAATCCCAGGCGCTTCACACAATCATTCGCGATGAAAGAGTGGCTTGCTCCTGAGTTAAACAATGCTTATAACACATATCCATTGAGAAGAACTGTACCTTGTATCAGCTCTGGGGATTTTCGGGCTTCCTTGTGAGTCATAGCAAATACTCGGTCCTGAGCCCTCGGTCTCTACTCCTGTCGTGGCTGTTCACACTCAATGGATGTATGCCCCACTTGCTTGCAATTAAAATAGATCACCCGACCATTGCAAGTCTTGCCATGATGTGGCTTGTAACAACGAGGACATGTCCATACCATAGGAGCTCTCTGCTGATCATGACTCCCAGACTGATAAGGCTTCTTACCACTACCCCTATACAAAGATGATCTCAAACCCTTTCAATTCTGAGAGGCACTGCCCTTACTAGGATCACAATAACCACCAGTAGCCTTACCCATATATAGCTCTCTCATATTGCTCTCTGTGATCTGACATTCCTAAACTACCTTGTTGAACTCGGTAAACTGATGGGTGGCTAACCTCTTCCTCATATCACACCTCAAACCCCGTACTAGCATATCCGAGCTCAAGTCCTCATCGTCCATCTTCCGTAGATAGGAAGAATACCGAGACAAGCAGATGAAACGGGACAAATACTCATCAAAAGACTCCGTGTCCCCTTACTTGATATTCAAGAACTCAGTCTCCTTCTCAAGCCACACCGACTTGGGAGAATATTTTTCATTAAAATGCTACTGGAACACTTCCCAGGTCAGTGGTATATTTTTGCTCCGTAATGACAAGGCAACATTCTGCCACTAGCAATCTACGTCTCCCTCAAGCTTATACACCGCTAATGAGCTTTCACATCTGAGGGACACTCAAAGACCTCAAAAATCTTCTCAAGACGGTTTAGCCAATCTTCAGCTGCCTGAGGATCAAATCTCCCTTTAAATGCTAGAGGCAGGTGTCTGTAGAATTTGGAGACCCAAAACTGAAGATCTCTTTCCTCTATAGCTGGAACTCCATATGATTCAAGGTTTGGTCTAGCACGAGGAGGTGATTCAAGTGGTCGTGTCGACCCTTCAGCCGTTTCTTCTCTGAGTCCCCTCTGGAGTCCCCTCTTGAGTAGACTGACCCCGACCCTCATTGTTCTTAGCTCTTTCAACTCTGAGCTCTTCTCACAGCTCAGCTATCATATCTCGTTGATCCCAAATCAACCCCATCATTTCTTGCAACAGGTTCGGTGGATTATTATTAGCCATCTCCACCTCGGGATCTACTTGTTGTACTCTGGGGAGACTTTTTGTTGCTCTTTACATTCTACAAATAACTCACCCCATTAATCCAACAATCATGGTATACACATAATTCCACAATCATACATATGTCCACCTAACAAGAACACATATGTGTATACAACAATCATTCACAAATGATCTTCTATCACTAAGGCCAAACTATGGGAGCTTTCCTAGCAAACTCTACCCTTGCCAGGAACTACAGCTTTGATACCAAAAATGCAACCCCCTTCATGTAATTACATCCGAATAATGAAATTCAAGTAAAATAAAGACCAATAAGACAAAAATAACATTTATAATCCCTCACTTCAAGATAGGGTATCCCAAAAAATAATTTAAAATATATTCAGCCTAGTCTCATATTCACAATCAAATATAATTACTTGATAAATCAAATCACATTGATAAATATTAGAGTGTGTAACTAAATCCCAGCAACCCCGGGTTACATGCATATATATAAATGGGATTAAAGTTTCCCAAAATGGGGATTACATATCCAAAAATCATATTTACATCCCATATACATACAGTAATCCTAAACCGTAACAAATAACCAATATTCTAAAATTTACATGTCCTTAAGAGATCCTAACAACTCCGGGTTGTCCGCTGCCCTTTTGAGCCACTCGCCCAGTTTGAAATGTTAGTGGAAAGAATGGGATTCTAAAGCATCCTAGTAGTAACAAATCACTCATACAGTATATAAACATATAGCATGTAAGTTTATCATGTTCAGCATCAACACAATGATTCATGGCTCACGCCACAAACGATAGCATTCACAGCTGTAATCACAATGCACTATACCCGCTTTCACAGTAATCACTATGCTAGCTTTCGTTGTAATCTCAATGCCAGCTTTCACTGTAAACACTATGCCTGCTTTCACGGTAAATACTATGTAACAACATCACAAGGCACAAAGCTCCACAAAGCGTTACAAGGCACAAGGCGCAAGGCACAAGGCATCACGAAGAATCAACAGCAACACAATGCATGATAAGCATACATACAATACATTTACACAAAGTATAAGAGAGGAGTCACTACCTGTATCTTTCCTGACATTCTTCAGCACAGTAGGCTCACGAGTCTGACAAATGTCAAATCCTATAACCAAATTAGGGACAACCGATCAATCTTTTTTCTAAATACATATTTCCATAATACTCTAAGTTGCTTATCATTCAAACTCTTTGGGATGACCATTAGAGGCCTAAACACATGTTAAAAGTGTTAGGAGAAACTATCTTGAAGACCCCTTTTCAGAAGCACAATACTAATTTTTGGCTGACTCACTCGAGTGAAGATGACCTCACTCGAGTGATGAGAGACTTGCACTCGAGTGAGAACGGCTCTCACTCATGAGTGTTTGACAGTGAGTAACATCCATGGCTAGAAAGTGCGCATAATACTCGAGCATGGGTAATCGCACTCGAGGGGTGACTCCAAATTCACTCGAGTCCATGAGAGTGCAACACAGAAAGTTACAACCCGAGAGCACAGATAACTCAAGAGGAAAAAGCTCACTCGAGTACAACCCTTGGCACTCGGGTAAGAAGCCCACACTTGTGAGTGTCAAAACACACTCTTGAATATTGACCAGTGAGTAACAACCTAAGAGTAACCCTAACCATGAACTCATACCATCACTCGAGTGATCCCTTTCTCACTCGAGTGATCACCAACATCATTCATGGTTTAAGAAGTGCACTCGAGCTTCCTTCATGAAAACTCAGGCAAAACACAAAGAAGAAAGGGAAAACACATGGCAGCACTCGAGTAAGATCCTTTGTCACTCAAGTGATGCTATCAGATTGCCATATCACAGCAACTGACAGAAAATCCCAACTTTGCCAAAATTAATCCCAATGGTTCCCAAACTTCACACAAAGCTCATTCCCACTTAAAATTGCCTAAAGAACACATTGTAACCTCAAATCACATAAAATCCCATTCTAACCACAATTTAACTCTTGGGTCTCCTAATTCACACAAAATACCCAATTCCAATCAACACACTTCCAAAATTCAAAACCACATCCAACACTTAAATCACTTCCCAATAAACTAATTCCAACACCATCCACTATGAAATTCATACATTCAAAATTTACACAAAACCATGGCAAATTCCAGATTTTATCAAACTTATCCAAAATACACAACAAATATATCATAAAGCACCAAATGCTCACCTCTTCACTTTGCCAAAGTCAAATGCTTGATTCTCCAACTTTCAAATTTGCTCCAACACCGAAATCACCACTTTTCAGAATTCTGAAACCACCAAGATGGAGCTCTCAATAAGGTGCACAATATTAGAGAAGAGGTCTAGAGCATTAGAGATCAACAAAGGCATCAAAATCTCACCTTTCTTCTTCTCTTTCTTCATTCAAGGTCGTCGGAAATGGGGTATAAGGAGAGAGATGGTGCGATATGATGAAGATGATGATGATAATGTAAAATTTTCCCTTGGCCAATACCCCCAAAACTGAATAAGACAGATAAGAGAGAGAAAAAGTGAGTTTTGACTTTTGGCATCATCCTATGGTCCACCATATTGCCACTTGTCAACATCTTGTTCAATCGCTCCACAAGCTCACATAAGCTTAAAGCATAGGATTCCGACCCATAGCCAATATATCTCAACCCTTGATATCTAATCACCAATGAGTTTCCTTTTTGGTAACTGACCAATTGGTCGGTAAAGTTTCAATTTTACCATTTTGCCCCTGATTTTCACTATAATTATTAGATTATCACTATGAACATTTATATCAAATTGGTGTCATATATATCCAAAAGTGTTTAATTACACTAATTACAATCAATCTCAAAGTCATTAGCCCTTAATCTCAAATTGGGTTATTACATAGAGACTGTTTTGATTTGAGGCAGCTTGGCTATTACATGAGGACTTTGGAAACATACTAAGACAAAATTCGAGAAGGAGTGAAGGAGCACAAAGGGGTTTGGAAGAATCAAAATACTTTGATGGGAATGACAAGGTAGTTTTATGTTGATATCTTTTTTGAAGAGGAGCAACCATGAAGATGGAGGGAGACAAGAGTTTCTTTCCCAATTATGGGGGAGAGTAGAATGAGGGAGGTATGTTGTCTATTGTTAAAGGAGGAAATAAGAGATGCTATGTTCTCTATAGGAGCTTTCAAAGCTCCGAGTGAAGACGGATTCCCTACAATATTCTTTCAGAAACAAAGGGAAGTGGTAGGAAAAGAAGTATGTTAGTATGTTCAAGATGTATGGGGGTTCATGAAGTTATGAGGGATATTGATAAAACTCTGAATGTCTTAGTTCCAAAGGTAAAAAGCCTTAGAGTTTTAAGTAAATGAGACCAATAGCACTGTATAATATGCTATATAAATGCATTCCTAAGATTTTGGTTAGTAGGCTGAGAGGAGTTATAAGAGAGGTAATGGCACCTAAGAAAGCAATTTTTTTTCCTAGCAGAGAGATGTAGGATAATATTGTGGTGGATCAAGAAGTTATCCACTCAATGAGACAAATAAAGGGGAAGAAGGGTTTTTAACCATTAAAATAGACCTTGAGAAGGCCTATGATAAAGCCAGATGGAGATTTTTTATGAATGTGCTTTCAGACATTAGAATAAGGGGAGAAATACAAGATTTGATTAGTAAATGTGTTGCTATAGTCTCAACACAGGTTCTTTAGAATGGGGAAAAATTGAGAGTTTTAACCCATCTAGGGGGTTTAGGTAGGGTGACCCGTTATCACTATACTTACTTATGTTGCCTATGGAAAAGCTTACTCCCCTTATTCAAGAAGTAAAGAGTATAGGAGTGGAAGACTATAAGAGTAAGGAGGAATGGGCTAGAAGTAACATACTTGATGTTTATGGATGATATATTGGTTTTTAGAGAGGCTATGGAAAAGCATATGAGGAATAAATTGGAGGTATTGGAGGAATTTTGTAATATATCAAGCCAGAAAGTTCATAAAGGGAAGTTTTCCATTTCATTTCCAAGAATATGGGAATGGACGTTAGAAGGAAGCTAAGAGAGGCCGCTTTGCTATGACAGAAGACTTGGGTACTTACCTTAATATACCGTTAACTTATGGGAAAGGGAAGGGATGCAGCTTTGGGTATGTTTTTGAAAAAGTAAAGAAACGGCTTACATGATGGAATGAACTGCTTGAGTATGGTAGGGAGGACAACATTAGCAAGGTTAGTGGCCAGTGCAATTCCAATTTATCCTATGAAAATTTCACTTCTTCTGAAGGGTTTGTTGGACGACTTGGAAAGATGGCAGAGATTATTTATCTGGGGGCATGACGTTAAGCAGAGGAAGATACATTTGGTAAACTGATAAAAGATCAAACACCCTAAAGAAAATGGAGGTTTGGGGATATTGAGTTTAAAAGAAATAAACGAGGGTTGTATTTTGAAGTTGGCATGTAAGCTATGTTATGGAGAAGCAGGAATGTGAGGGAAGGTTTTGAAGCACAGGTACAACAAAGGGGAGGAGCTCACTTCAATCCTAAGGGAGCCAAAGGATGCCTTACCTATTTAGAGAGACTTGGTAGAGGTTTGGTATCGTTTAGAAAGAATGAGTTGGAAAGGGATGGTGGATGGAAGGTCAACATCTTTTCAGGAGGATCAGTGGGTTAAGGAAGGGGTAATACTAAAGGAGTTTTGTTTGTAGGAGTTGGAAGAGAAAGCTTAAAGTGGTCTATTAGGGACTTGGTAGATGAGGAAGGAAAATGGAGATGGAGTAAACTAGAAGGAATGGTGTCTGAAGAGGCAAGAGCAATGATTAGCATAGTGGTGCCACCCTTCGACAAAGGAAGGGATAAGGTGCTATGGAAAGGAGATAAGGATAGGCAGTATTCGGTCAAATTGGGGATCTAACAATTAGAAGGGCAGACCTAGGGTAAAAGGAGGAGTCTGGAAACATAGTGTGGAAGTAGAAGAGACCAAAAAGAGTGAAGGAATTTCTCCAGCTTGCTATACAAGATAGGTTACATACTAATGCATTAAGAAACAAGAGGCAGTGGCATGTGGTGCATGTGTCGAGTATGGGATGATGGAAATCACATTACATCTTTTACGAGATTGTGTATGTGCAAGGGTGGTATGGGAAAGGTTTAACAACAATGCTCAGAGTCTATTTTACATATATAGAATCACTCCAGAGATGGCTCATTAGTAGCCTCCCTAAGAAGAAGCTAGAGGGGGCATACCTTGGGCGTCTTTGTTTGGAATTGTTTATTGGAATCTCTAGAAACAAAGAAATGATAGTATTTTTAATGGACAATGAAGAGATCACATAAGATTAATGGAGAGAAGTTGGAAGCTTGTTAGAGATTGTGAAGAGAAAAAGGGGTTAGTACCATTGCATATTCAAAGCAGGAAGGTGAGGAAGGAGGTATGGCAAAAGCCAAGGAAGGACTGGGTTAAGCTCAACACAGATGGGGCATCTTCTAGATCTAGTGCTACAGGTTGTGGAGTTCTGATTTGTCTGGAAAGGGAGATGGATGGGTGGTTTTATGAAAATATAGGGGTTTGTGGGGGGCTATATAGAAGCATAATAATAGGGAGTGAAGTTAGGTCTAGATTTGGCACGGAAGCTTGGAATGAGGAAGATAGAATTGGAAACAGATTCTGAGATGTTAACAAAGAGGTTGAAAGGGAAGGAGGAGGAAGGTCGATATCTATCGGGTCTATAAAGAAGGATACGTAAGCTATTGGATGAGTATTGGGAGGTGAAGATTCATACCATTCCAAGATCGGTAAACTCATCCACTGATAAGTTGGCGAAACGTAGCCTTGGATGTGTTCAAGGCTATCAAAAGTGGTTAGTTGTCCATCCGGATATAGAATTCAAGGTAACTGAGAAGCTTTTTCGGCTGGGGTTACAAAGGAATCATTTAATGTTGGTGTAGGTTCGGGATTGTAAGTGGGCTTGGGCCTCCATAGTACCAAACAAAACTATGATATCTCAAAAAATTGGTAGGTTATAGACTCTCTTTTTCTTAATAGGCAATAGGTTATAGACTGTTTTAGGGTGTGTTTGGTTTGACGAAGCCGGGGGGTTACATTACAATTTTAGACGAGAGAAATCAAAAATTTACCCTCATTCTTTTAAAATTTGGGTTCCTGCCCAAAATTTACCCTTTCATTCCTTTTAAATTTTAGGTTCCCACCCAAAATTTAAATACCTTCAACCCAAAAGGGTAATTTACCCCCTCCCCTCCCCTCAAACCAAACACACCCTTAAGGTGTGTAAAAGGAATAGAATGAACAAAAGCAATCGCAGACGCAGACAAATTGCTTTAGGCCATTGGATGCACCTAAAAAAATATTTCAGGCTGCTAGTTGCATCTTAATCCTATTTCAAACAATATCAATTGATGTTATAATTGCTATTAATTTGCATTCCATTCATATTGAAACAATTTAAATATTAAAATTTAGGAACAATTTGTTTCCCGATAAAAGGCCAAATATCATGAAAACATAGTAAAACGATTACAACAAACAAAGCCACTACATCATGAGGAAGACTAAGATCAAGTAGCCCATAACAATAAAAGAGTGAAAACTACTAAAGCTGAACAAGCAAGGAAGAAAAACAACACACACTAAAAACAAAGTTTTAAAAACATCGCGCGGCCCATACAGAAATGAAGGATTGTAGCAAATTAATTAAAGCAATCCGTCGAAAAAGGGCAACCAAAATTCGCCAAGAATGCATACAGAGCCATGTATGATCGATCAGGATAAGGAACAAGGATTAAATAAAAAAAAATTGAAGTGTTTAGTTTTAATCATGATTCTTGGCAATCAAAATATTCTCTTAAGTAATTATTATTACCCGGACCAATTTATAACTTTGCATAATTTTAAAAATGAAATAAATTAATTTAGTCCTTAAAAATTTTAATATTAGTTATAACAAAATTGGTTAATTAAAAAAGATTGTTTAGTTAGTCAAGAGGTTATTTAGTTAGTTAGAAAATATGAAAAAAAAATTGGGAAGCATTAGATTGGAAGTTGCCAAGAGACCTGAAGCCTTTTGCAAAGTATCACACATACATAAAGATCACATGTATTTCTTTCTCACATAATTTCCTTATGAAAAGCGTATTATTCTCAAATGAAATAAAAAACCCCATATAGCACTACAGATACTCATAAGGTTGAAAGCATATTGCATGAATATATTTTAAAACATACTATGTTTCTTCACTCCCTTCTTGACTAAAGCTGCCATCCCGTCATATGCTTTAGCCCATGCTTTATTCAGATCCTCACTCCATTTTTCTTCCACTACTTTCTTCACAGTTTTTAACAGTGCCTCTGTCACCACCAATTTATATTCAATTAGCATTCATTTCAGTGATTGGCACTACTATAGAATATACTTACAACTACCCTAAAGGACATCCCTTTTTAAAAAAGGGACACCCAAAATATTGGCGGGTGACATGTGTAATTATAGGTGAAAATTAGAAAGGTTTGCGCATCTAAAATAATTGAATCTCGCACCAAAAGATGCCAGGAAGTGTTTTAGACGTCCCCAATCAAAATGGGGATGTCTAAAGACCCCCAAATCTGACCAGGATATTATATACAGAAAAAAATAGAAAAACTTTAGATGTCCCCAGAACAGCTAGGGACGTCTAAAGTTCTGACTTTAGGTGTCCCCAACTATTTTGGGGACGTCTAATGTTAAGCTTTAGATATCCCCAGATGGTTTAGGGATGTCTAATGTTAAGTTTTAGATGTCCTTAGCTGGGCTGAGGATGTCTAAAGCTGGAACACATGTACTGGTCGACATGACCGGTGCATGTGAAGTGTTAGAAAATTGCCTTAGGCGTCCCCAATATTGACTGGGGATGCCTAAAGCTCCTCTACTTTACTCTTCCCCACTCCTCCCATCTTCTTCACTTTCATCATCCCCATCTTCATGCTCTCCTCTCCCCTGGCCTCCTTGTTTTTCTTCTTTCTCCAAATCTTTCTATATGGCTATCCCTTGTTTCTTCTTGGTCCTCCATCTTACCATCTATTTCATCCATAGCGTGCCTACTCATCGCTGTCTTTTCTCTGGGTTTGCACCGTTTTCTCTCATTATCGCCACCGTCGTTCTCCTTCTTACTACCGTGGGCCATCTCCCTCTAAAGTTTCAGCTATAGGTTAGATAACTAAACTTGTGAATGCTTAGCAAAATGCATTTGATTCTCGGCTGGAATTTAAGTGTGATTTGTGCTTGAGCTTTATCTTTGCTATTTTGTTGGTAGACTTGCTGAGACAATTGTTGTCAACGTGAGCTGTGAATTTAAAGTTTGATTTGTGCTAGATCAGTACACCTTGCTTACTATTAAGTTTAATTGGTGATTAAAAGAATAAATTAAAGTGTGACTGTGAATGGTTTGCAAGGTGTAGAATGGCTAAAGAATCTAGAATATTTATATATACACACATACCAGTAATAGTAATAGTTAGATCAAGTATAAGGGACTAGATATATTTATATATATATATAATGATATATATCATGAATAAGGATTTCTAATTTAATTTTTATGAATGATGTGCATGTGTAACATTGGGAGAATAACTATTTATGTATTGGCGTCTCAACAATGTTTGAATCTAGCTAGATGAGTTAGTAGTATTAGATATTAATGATGAATATATAGATATATATATATATATATATAATTATGCGTGCATGCTTAGAAGCACAAGGGGAGTGATAGGAAGAAGATAATAGGGAGTATATTTACAAAGATATTTCAAGGCATGCAATCATTCTAATGATCATGTGCCCCTCCACTTACAACTACAACTACATCAACCATATATATATATATCCCAAGTTACAAATGCGATGGAGTATGTTATATATCATTTCAGCAATCATAACTACAAGTCATTCTCTTTGACATGATTATTCAATTTCTATAGGGAAAATATCACTGCACCCTCTCTAGCAAATTATTCTGAAACAGTTTCTAAAACTTTCTGAAACTTTATTGTACCCTTAGGTCTAAACAGAAATTTTTTTTGTTGAAAAGGCATTTAGGCCCTTGTCTTATATATGGTCGAGACGGTCTTATAAATTCCCACATGTGTCTTGTAAATACATAAAGTTGATTTGTAAATTCCCATATATCTCACTCATGTACATATCTGATTTAATAATTTGGTTGCTAAAATCTAAGTGTATTCTATTTGTGCTTGGTACTAGAAGCTAAAGTTTATTTTTGTTTAAATTAAGCTGAGATGGTTTGTTATTTTGATTTTGGGATGTCTCACTTTTAAGGGAAAATGCTGCCAAAATTTTGAAAAACAGAATTGTAAAAGGCAATTCCTAGTGTTGACAATTATTCTAAACTTGAGTGTAAATGGGGATGGCATAGGTGGTAATAAAATGGATCATAGTTTGATGAATGCTTTAAGAATATGAGAATGGGGTTAAAGAGTTTATTGAATTTGCTAGAAGGAACGCTCCAGCCAAAAATGGGATGTATTTTTGTCCTTGTGTCAATTGTTTAAATGAGAGAAAACGGGATGTTGAAGTTATAAGGGATCACCTACTTTGTGATGGAATAAATCTTCGATACACAAGGTGGATATGGCATGGTGAGGAAGTAACTGATTGTCCTTTCCACAAGAAGGAAGTTATAGATGTCATAGATGAAGATAGAATAGAGAGAATGATTCACAATGTTGAGGTAGAATCCTTTACATAGTCGCATGAATATGACAGCCTACAGAGTGATGCAGAGACACCATTGTTCCCTAGGAGTAACTACACACGACTCATAGGAACATTACATTTGGTTAACTTAAAAGCAACTTGTGGGTGGATCGATAGTAGTTTCATATTGCTACTTGAACTGTTGTGTCATATGTTTCTAGACAATAATGTACTTCCAAATCGTATGTATGAGGCCAAGAAAATCCTATCTACGATGGGTATGGAGTATAAAAAGATACACACTTGCCCTAATGACTGCATATTGTATAGAAAGGAGTATGAAGGTCTGAGTGAGTGCCCTAAGTGTCAAACTGCACGATACAAAGTGAAGAAAGATGGCGGTTGTGGTGATGGGGCAACTAAAAGGCAACCTTTAAAGGTTTTATGGTATCTTCCAATAATACCATGTTTTAAGCGTTTGTTTAGGACTGCAAAAAAAGCAAAGAAGTTGAGATGGCATTCAGATGATAGAATATCCGACAAAAATATCTGAGGCACCCAGCTGAATTTGGCAGCGAGCCGAGAAACCTTCAGCTTGGGCTTTGTACAGATGGCATCAATCCATATGGAACTCTTAATAGCACACACAGTGCGTGGCTGGTACTCCTTGTAATATACAACTTGCCTTCTTGGCTTTGTATGAAATGCAAATATTCAATGCTTTCTATGATGATTTCTGGACCAAAATAGCCAAGAAATGATATCGATGTCTACCTGGCGCCTTTGATTGAGTACTTTAAGAAGTTGTAGGAGGAAGGTGTAGATGAGTTTGATGCATATAAGAATGGGTCCTTCAAACTACGTGTAATGATTTTCACCACGATAAATGACTTCCCTGCGTACAGAAACCTGTCAGGGTATAGTGTGAAGGGGCATAAAGCATGTCCAATTTGTGAAGTAGACACTCACTTTTACCAACATAAACATAGAAGAATAACGGTCTACCTTGGTCACAAGAGGTTCCTTCCTAGGTTCCACCCATATCATAGGTTAAGAAAGCATTTTAATGGATTGCCGAAGCATGGAATGGCTCTAAAGGCATTAACCAGAGAGGAAGTTTATAGTCGGGTCGAACATATCAATGTCTTATTCGGTAAGAATAAGAAGACTGTGGGGTGAGAAGAACATATGGAAGAAGAGATCAATTTTCTTTGACCTTCCATATTGTCATAGTCTTGACGTGAGACACAGTATTGATGTGATGCATGTGGAGAAAAACGTTTGTGATAGCCTTATCAGTACGCTTTTGCACATACCAGGGAAAACTAAGGATGGGATTAATGCGAGACTAGACCTTTATGATATGGGAATCAGAGAACGATTACATCCATAGCTAAAAGATGATGGTAGGAGGGCATATATGGAGCCAGCAGCACATACACTATTAAAAGTGAAGAAAAGAAGTTTGTGTCGGTGTTTGCATGAAATTAAGGTGCCACAAGGGTATTCTTCGAATGTGAGAAGGTGCGTGTCAATAGACGATTTGAAGTTAGTAGGAATAAATTCCCATGATTATTATGTGTTGATGCAATAACTATTACCAATAGCTATTAGAGGCATTATGAAAGATGAAGTTCAAACCATTGTAACAAGATTGTGCGTTTTCTTTAATGCTATATGTAAAAAAGTCATTGACACTGAAAAGTTGGATGAACTAGAAGCTGAGGGTTATATTATATTGTCCCAATTAGATATGTACTTTTCTCCTTTATTTTTTGATATAATGGTGCATTTGATAGTTCATTTGGTAAGGGAGGTAAGTCTTTGTGGTCCAGTTTACCTGAGGTGGATGTACCCTTTCGAGCGATACATGAAGATCTTAAAAGGGTACTCTACAAATCCCTATCGACCAAAAGCCTCAATAGTTGAAAGATATGTAGTTGAAGAGGCTATGGACTTCTACAGTGATTATCTATCAAGGAAGAAGGAACAATGTCGACATGAAGAGGGGAGAAGCAAGGGAACACAAGGACTAAAAGTAAAGACTATGCCTCATGAAGAGGTGTTGCAAGCACACTTGTATATCCTGAATAACATGGCTGAAGTTGAACCGTACATAGATGAACAAAGAAAGAAATTGAAGAATATGAATCCAATGAAGAATAACATGCTGATTACTATTAAGCAAAACAAGACATTTATAGAGTGGTTTCAGGAAAAGATTTTGCATGAGACCGGTGTGTCTGAGACAATAGAGTGGCTAGCCTGGGGGCCTTCGTTCCAGATCATTACTTGGACCGGTTATGATATAAACGGGTATTCTTTCTGCACAAACGACCAAGATGGCAGGAGTACCATGCAAAATAGTGGGTTGATGGTAGAAGCTGAAGCCATGCACTTTTCCAGTTCGAAAGACAAAAACCCATTATTAGCATCCATGGCCTATTATGGAGTGATAGAAGAAATATGGTAAATGACTTACAACATGTTCAAAGTTGCTTTATTCAAATTTAAGTTGGTTAGCAATAAAGTTGTGGTAATATATATCAACAATTTGGATTTATCTCAGTTGATCTTGAAAGAGTAGGTTATAGGGATGAGCCCTTCATTCTAGCACGCCAGGCGAAACAAGTGGTTTATGTCACAGATCCTTCAAATAAAAAAAATTCCATTGTACTTCAAAGTAAAAAATAGAAGTATGGTGATCCGACCTTCAACCTTGACGATACACCACCTTTCACAATTAATCCACCTACAACAAGTGAAGAAGAATTAGTAGATGATGAAGAATATGCTATAAGAAATGATCATGGTGAAGGAATATAGGAAACAATATAGAGTAAGAGCTTAACTTAGAAAATATAACTATGTTTTTTATTTTACTCCTGCTAAGAGTAGGTTATTTTTATTGCAATTTATTTTCCTATCTGATAATGATTTTTATTTTTGTGCTTACAGGAATATGGACAATTCTATTGACTCTGAAAGTGATAGGGATAATGAAATGGATAGACCTGAACCTATTACGAGAAGAAGGACTAGAGGCAGCACAAAAATGGAAGCATTGGTTACACGTCATCAACATCAACAGGAGAGGCTGCATATTGACTTTGATGACAATATGCAACCAATTGGTCGGGAGGAAGACCATTTCATTAGCTATTTAGGTTATTTGGGTCGAAGCAAAGTTCACATTATCTATGACAAATGGAAGTTGGTTCAGCAAAAAATGAAAGACATGATTTGGTAAAAACTTTTGGTATATAATTTTCGATATATCTGCATTTATAGCTTTATTCCTATTGTTTCAAATATAATTATCTTATGTTTTTACCTTGTAGCAAACCTATGATGTCCTTCACACCGCAGTGATGTACAAGGAATGGGTGAGGGAGGTTCATCTACAATGGAAAGATTTCAAGAACAAGCTTATAGCAAAGTACATTCGAGGGGACCTGAGGGGTCAGGATCCCTGCCTGCAATATGAATATTTGTCTCCAGAGGACTGGAGGTTATTTATGGCATCACGAGAAGATCCTAACTTTTTGGTAAAATTTCTTTCATCATAATGTTTTATTTGAACATAGTTGACATTATTGATTCGGTTTTCATTGTTTTCCTTTCACATGCATTAAGTGCAGCAAATACAGAGAGGCAAGCAACTAATAAGTATCAGCATTGCATGTCTCATGGCGGTTATCAAAAGCTTGAGTGAAAAATGATGGCAAAAGAGTTGGAGAGAATGAAGGAAGCAGCCACATCAGATCCTAGCGTGGTGATCCAGGCCCTGCCACCTCCTCCATGTCACAAAAAATGGAAAGTAGGGAGGATTAAGGGTGGAAACTACGTAAATCCGACTGTTGCTAAGGTTGCCTTGAGGATTGTAAGTAGTTAGAGCATAAGTACAAAGTTTCTTTCATATTGGGAGTGCATAATTTCCATTTATGATAACTTTTATGATGTAGGATGAACTAGAAGATCATAGTGTTAGTACAAGCGTTTCACCCAAAAGGGGGGTGAATTGGGTGATACCAGAAATTTCGTTGCATATAATAAAATTGACAGAATATTAAAAACATATGTATGTAAAGAGAAATATCACCGAAGTGTACACCGGGAGTTATACTGGTTCAGCCACAACTACTTTGACCTACGTCCAGTCCTCAGAGCATCTTTGAGAGTTTCACTATATTCTCCAAGATTTAGTGGGTTCTTGTCACCTCAATACACAACAAGTTCCTTCACCTGGACACTCGCTCCCCCTTACACGTTGTAATCAAATCCCAAACTCAAGGTTCCACAACCTTAAGTTATCTCAATAACAAATATTGAATTTGTAATGAAAAAATCTTTCACAGAGAAAATATATAATAACTGAAGTACAATGAATGAGTATATGAAAATAAAGCACTAAGAGTGTGTTGATCAATATATAATTGCTTGTTCTCAGTTATTATTTTCTGCTCTTTGAATGCTCCATATATATAGATGATTTATAGTGTCCGTTGGAAGCAATTCAAACATATCGGTTGGAATCAATTCAAACATGTCCGTTGGAATCGTATAGTAATATTTGACTATTCTTCAAACTTCAAACATGTCCATTTGCGGTAGATAGCGGTAGGTGAACGTTCGGACTTTTATTTGACTTTTCACTTCTGATATGGTCTCTTCATTGTTTCTCTGTAAATGTACTTAGGATATTAGTGCAATGAAGAGTTAATCATATAGAAAACAATTTAATAAACATTCAATGAAAAACATAATTTCTGGACTTTATTACTCGAGTAGCTCCTCGAGTGATCAAGCTCATTACTCGTGTAGTCCCTCGAGTAATCTTATCAAAAATATGGCAGTGGCTTATTAAACAATTTCATACGCTAATACTCGGGTAAGACATGGAGTGAGGTAAATCACAAACCTTGGAAATACCTGATTACTCGAATGGCTACTCGAGTGGCCATGTCTTTCCTTCATAGGTTACTCGGGTGCTGACTCTGGTAATCTAGTTACTCGAATGGCTACTCGAGTGGCCATGTCTTTCCTTCACAGGTTACTCGGGTGCTCCCTTGAGTATATGCCAAATAACTTTGTAGATTACTCGATTACTCCCTCGAGTAATGTCATTCAAAACTTGGGTGAGAGTTTGCTTACCTGGTTACTCGAGTGATCCCTTGAGTAATGGCTCAAATAACTCTACAAATTACTAGAGTGCTCCCTCGAGTAATGCCTTTTTCTCACATGGTTACTCAAGTGGCTACTCGAGTAAATTGTTGCATTTCTTGGCCGAGAGCTACTGGAAGATTTTTGCCTTTGTTACTCGAGTAGCTACTCGAGTAAAGCCTTTTCTAATGTGTTACTCGAGTAGCGACTCGACTAATATCTCATATAACTCTGCAGATTACTCGAGTGGTCCCTCAAGTAATGCCTTCCAAATTTTGGCAGTGCTTCTCTAGATAAAATTCTCAGTGATTACTTAAGTGGCTACTCGAATAATAGCTTCCGTTACTCGAGTGGTTGCTCGAGTAAGCCTTCACAAAATTTGTTTATTACTCCAGTGCTTATTTCAAATAATGCTTTGCCACTTTGTTCAAATTCATTTGTTTGTCATCAAATCCTTTCATATTATTGATCCAATCTTTGTTATCATCAAAACATATGGGATCTAACATTCTCCCCTTTTTTGATGATGACAAAATTTGGTGATTTTAAACAAAGTTTTTGAAATTGAGTTTTCAAACATATGCTTTTCAAATACTTTTCATATGAAATCTTTTGTTCAATTTAAACTTGAAAACTCTTTTTAAAATAGCTTATTAAAGACCTTTTCAAAGTTTTTGTTCTTATATTTACTTGTTTACCTTGCATACACAATCAAAAACACATTAGTCCCAAAATGTAATATAATTTCAAAGAAATGTCATAAAGAAACAAATTGCATAATGAAGAATTCAATACATAATCATACTTAGAATAAAACTTAAAAACACCCTAAAGCCCCATACAACCAAATCCCAGTCAACTCAGCTATTCATCTCAAAATCACTCAGGCTTTTCTCCCCCTTTTTGTCTTCATCACAAAGGTGGAATCAATCATGAGGAGGAGTAGGTGACTTGGCTGCTGAGATAGGAGTGACAGGAAATGCCAATGACTCATATGAACCATCTAAACTTAAAGGATCTGAAGATGATGGTTCAAGGTCAGGAAGGTTCACTGGCGGTGTCTAAAGATCATCTAGAGGATTCACCGGAGATAAAGGGTAAGGAACCAGAGAAGTAATTTATACTTCCTCTGTAGCAACCGGTGAAGACTCAAGCACTTCCTCAATGCGTGTAGGTATATGCATTGACATGCAAAGAGTTTATTTATATGGATTATTGTGCCCTACAAATACGACAAGGGATAAGAACACAGTGCAAAAAAGAACTCACTATGCGGGCTTCACAATGAGAGAGAACAACTATCGTTGTTATCTAGCACCGATTGTTCAAGGGTATGCATTTTAATTTTGTCTATTTAAAATTTTTAATAAATAATTGCCTTGCCATCTAGTTTCATTTTAATCTGTATATATGTTGTTATAGTTACCACTGGAGTTTGTGTGTTCTCTGTCCTCAGTTTAACGTAGTTTACTGGTTTGATTCCTTGGGTAAAAGGCCAGACGAAGAAACAAAAGACACTTCAACACGTAAGTTATTTTGTTTGTATTTCATTGATTCTTAATTCTTGACTTAAATGAATTGTTTTACTTCCTCCGGTCCTAATTATAAGATAAAGTTGACTTTTTTGGAGAAATTAAGGAAGCCAATTAAATTACTTTAGAGTGTTTATATTTTTAGTATTTTTAGATTATATATTAGTTTATTAGTTAAATTAATTAGTTTGGAGAAAAACATAAAAATATAAATACTTTAAAGTAATTTAATTGGCTTCCTTAATTTCTCCAAAAAAGTCAACTTTATCTTATAATTAGGACTGGAGGTAGTAATTTCTATTGATTTTCATTTTAATGATAGGGCAACCCAGACATATCAACTCCTTGGTGGGCCCCGTGATCGTAAAGGTGGTAAAGATCAGAAATGGTTGTATCTAAAGGTACGTAGTTTCAAATCAAGTTCTTTTGATTAATGGTCATTTCAGATAAGCCTTTATTGATTTTAACCATTTGCTTTTGATTTATAGTGCCCTCAACAACCTGGCGGTTGGGAATGTGGATACTATATCTTGCTTTATATGTTTAACATCATTGAGAGTGGTATTACCA
Organism: Inga leiocalycina; assembly: GCA_963242795.1. Classification (NCBI taxonomy): domain Eukaryota; kingdom Viridiplantae; phylum Streptophyta; class Magnoliopsida; order Fabales; family Fabaceae; genus Inga; species Inga leiocalycina. The sequence goes on from OY725324.1 coordinate 49,246,832, forward strand.
CAAATTTTGAACAAGTAATCGCTTCTTTATTCTCAAAGGATAATATTTTTGGTGTTGTAATTAAATTACAAATTAATTCACTCACTTGATTCATTATTTCATCTAAGCTTATTTTCCGATTTGTAGATTTTTGACAATCAAGCTGCCTACTTATATGAAGACATTAATTTGATCAGAGACTTTTTGGCTAGGCATCTTCTTCAACATATACCAAAGTGAAGTTTTTATTTATATTAGTTAATTAATTAGTGGTTTGTGAAGGACACACTTTGTGGGAGTTAAACTGCTATTGTACATATGTTATCTGCCTATCTCTTTTTTTATTTGATTGGTTAGTTGTTAAAGGGGATTCAAACGTTTCTATATATATTCCAAGGTGTGAATTAGAGTTGTTGTTGTACATACTATTAGATTGTTGGATAACATTTTTATTAGATAGTGTTGAACAGCTGTTGTTTCCATTTTGGTTTATGCAATATTTCTTCTATCCAATTTCTGCTGTTTAAATTTGCCAGACAGTGATGTATATAAATGGTCATAAAAAAAACTTTAGACGTCCCCAATCGTAACTGGGGACGTTTAAAGTGTTTCTGAACCACTTTAGACGTCTCTAATCCAAACTGGGGACGCCTGAAGTTTGGCCTGAAGGCATCCCCTATTTTAGGGATGTTATTAACAGTTCTTTTCTACATCACTTAAATAGACGTTCCCTTGTTTTCAGACGTCAAAAGGCCCAAAAAAGGGACGTTAAAAGCGTTTTTTGTTGTAGTGTGAGCTCGTAAAACAAAAGGGGAACTTAATGTTTAAGTCTCCATAGTTTTTAATCTATCTTTACACTTTGACTCAGTACAATTCAGTCCCTATGTTTTAAAAAATAAATGATGAATAACAAGATACTTTCTAATACTAGACGTACATGAGAAAATACTTTAGGGCATTAGTTAGAAGAGGGGGCCAAGTTATAATTTTATCTAATTTTTAATAAAGTCCCTGTACTTTTTTTTTTCCTTTTTATTAACTCCTTATCATTCCACACAATTTAACCGGATCTCCATAATTTTTTTTCTTTTTATCATGTCTTAGAGTTTCAAGTGATGGATAGAAAACTGCAAAGACCTAATTAAAATTAACTAAAATCATAAGGAGCTCATAATTAACAAGAAAAACTTATAGAAACCTGATTAAAAATCAAATGAAATTATGAGTATACAATGATTAATTTTTTCAACAAAATTGAACCACTTAAATTGTGAAATAAATTAAGTAGGTAACGCCTATCGATTTATATCCTTTTGTTTATAGCTTTATTGTAAATTAAGTTTCACACAAACTGCAAAATTAGTTGTTTCGGGGTGTCACTATTACTCATATTAATCACGTGCAGTATTATTTTTATCAGAAAACTTATGCCTATTTATTTATATCCATCAACTGAATTTAATTTTCCAATGAAATCTTAGCACACAGGTTTTCTTTATTACATCAAGGGTTTTTCCTTTAAGGTTTAGAAGACAAAGGGTTATCAATTCTTTAAATAAGTGTGCTTTCCAAAATTCAAATTTCTGTTCTTCTCCTTATATAAGTGAAGTTTCTTATCACCTCAACCAACAGCTTGTTGGTCACATAGGTTTTTAACTAGTGAGCGCTCTTATAATTTATAAATGATGTGTGTTTTGTAATATATATATATATATATATATATATATATATATATGAACTGACTATTACGTCATTCATCTTACCAAAATGCAATAGGCACAAAGCCTTCGGAGAACCACACTCAAAAACTAGCGGTTAGAGATTGGGAACTGATGGGATATGAAATAATAATTTATTAGGATTTTTTATATATAAGTTATTTACCATTATTAGGGAATATTTGGTTTTTATGTTGACTTGGTTGTCATCTTTTAGAATTGATTGTTATTTGCATTTAATTTAGAATTCTAGAATGTTCTATCATCAATTCCCATTTGTTGTAATTGCACTATAGAATATTCCATCATTAATTCCTAGGTTTATGTTGAGGTCTCTAAATATTACCTCAACTAGTTTGCTTTGTACGTTTTATAAATTAAATAAATAGATATTGAGTTTTCTCTATGAGTATCTCTACTCTTCATCCTTTTTTGTTGTCCTTTCTGCTCTCTTTCTATCTCTTGTCTCTCATCTCCTTTTACCTCTTCTCTCTTCTTCTCTCCTCTCCCTATTCCCCTTCCTTGTCGTGCATCAGGAACTCAAAGTCTTATAAGACACCTCTTTCAAGGTAACCCTCATGGTATTTTACTCATGACAATGCATCTGCCCCTCTGCCCTCTCTAGTTTGGTGACTCTCAATGAAAGAACCATCGTGATATAATGGGTACAAGGCCTTGAAAGAACCAGACCTCAGAAGCTAACGGTTGGAGTTGGAGACCCATGCTAACAGTTGATCACATTTGACCCATGCTAACGGTTGATCACCTCTTTCAAGCTAACGGTTGGAGTTGGAGACCTGAGAAGAACACATTTGATCAGCATAGTTCCTTACAAGATAAGAACCAAATAATTCCTTTTGAATGGAACAAAAAATGTATTTAGAAAGAGCTACGTCCTTCAGTTTAATTTTCCATAATTATTTGTTTTAATTTAGTTCCTGTGTATTTATATAATTGGAAGTTTCATTTTAGTTTGATAATCAATCCATATCTTTCCTTTCACTCATCCTTCAAAAGTTTGTTTTGTGGTTCATCTATCACTAAAGTATTTTTTCAAGCTTGTCCAACACCCTAATGTTGTTATTGAAAAAATGCTTTAGGGTATTAGATGTACCTTCACTTAAAGAACTTTTTGGGATTTCATGGTGAGGTTAAAATTACTCCTAAAGAAATACTTTATCAGCAAAAATTTTCCTTAAACAATTAATACTTTAAATGTGAAATTGCACTACTACATAATTTAGAGCTTACTTAAGATGCTGGATGAAGTACAAAACACTTTAAAATATTAAACGTACTTGGGAAAATATCAACCGTCTCCTAATTTTTGCTGCCTAGAGAAAGTGCTTATCATAAGGATGGGAGGGAGAACAAACGTGTCTCCGCAATGAGCATCGTATGGAGCTGCGACATCTGTGTTCTGCATGCAAGCGTCTGTGCAAATATGCGCGCAAAAATTTCAAGAGTTGTTGACAAATATTCTAATAAAAATAAAGGAGAAAATTCCCTAGCCAACCAATTATCATACGTCATAGTCAAGAGCAGTCTTGGATTTGCACAATTTGCTAAACAAAAATTTTTAATTATTGTGTCTGTCAGTGTCTGAGTCAGTCTCATTGTCATTGTCGGAGAGTGAGAGAGATAGAGCGAAGAGAGTGATTGCTGCACGAATTAGCTGAGTGTTTGGAAATTTCTCAAACCTAGGTTTATGTAAATCGAGATAAAATTCTTCTCATACACTTATCTTATAAATAATAAAAACTATTCTCAGAAGGTAATACATTACAAACACACACTAAATCTGAGACACGGAGAAATAGTGTAAAATGATGAAACTAATTAAATAAGTTAGTTCTAATATATTTCAAACAGGCAAGAAAATCTTAAACCCTATTTATTTTTTCTTTAAAATTTAATGACTTTCTAACTATATCTTTATATAATATATAATATATCTCATAAAAAAATCAACATAATAATAAGTGTACATTAATATAAATAAAACCAAGGAGCATGCTTTATATCTGTTTCAAACTCAAATTACATGATGGCTATTAAACAGACAATGAATATAATTAATACTAGTTGATTATCCTACTTTTTGGCAAAATAAAAATGGTAATGGCTATCCCACTCACCTAATGTCTTAATTAAATCCAAATTAAGACCTATATAAGGGCTTGAATTCAGTTCCAATTACCACACGGAACTTTGCAGATTAAGAACAAGAACTTGATCAGCGAAATAAGCTTCTTCCTTTCACAATGGCTCTTTACCAAATTGCCTTACTTCCATATGCTACTTTATCCTTCAGAAACAAAATGCTTCCATCAATCATGACCTCTCGTAGTGTTCCTCGTACCATTCAATGTACGGCTCCAACAACTATAGTTTCTGATCAAACCAACACTTCTCGTCGAAATGTGAATTTCTTTCAGCCTTCAATTTGGCCTCACGATTATATTCAATCATTGAGAAGTGACTTTGTGGTATGTTACTTAATTTCACTCACTCATTTAGATTCATATGGTTATATTTTATTTTCTTATTTAATAGCCTTCTTAACCTATCTATTCTAATTGCAGGAAGAATCATATGCTATGGAAAGTGATGGGCTTCAGGAACAAGTAAGGGTGATGCTCCCAAAATTGGAAAATCCTGTGGATCAACTTGAGTTCATTGATCTTTTGCAAAGGCTAGGGATAGAAGCTCATTTTAGGCATGAAATAAGAAATCTGATAGAAAATATTTACAACAACAAGGACACTTCAAAGAAGAAGAGCAATTTACATGCCACGGCTCTTGAATTTAGAATCCTAAGGCAACATGGCTATGACGTGTCATCAGGTATTTGTTCCTCTTTGAATTGTTATGCTTACTTAACTAAGATACTCCTCGGAGGGGTTTATGGTTATAAAGGTAAGATTAAATCAACAGTCTCCGAAAGCTATAATTTATTCTTCAAATTATTTCTATAAAGCGTGTTTATCAGAGATTTACCGCCGAGATAGTTTCCAATACAAATTATTAATAGGAAATTTTGAGAAACCAGTATCTATTTTTTATAAATAACCAACTTAACTAATTTTCTTAATCTGTGTAAATTAATTATCTAACCCATACATTTCGATTAAAGTACTGCTTTTAAAAATATTTTTTGTCGTTTAAAAGAAAACGGTGATTCTCTCGTAGAGAAAATTCACAGAAAGAAATAATGTGAAAACACACATATATGTGTGGATATTTCTCTGAAATTTACTCATTTCTTTTTTAACTTTATTAATATTGATACCAACAATTGTAATATGCATGGTTCCTTTTTGCAGAAGTATTTAAGAAATTTCTGGATCACGAGGATCATTTTGATGCTCTCCTTTGCATTGATATTAAGGGTTTGTTATCTTTATATGAAGCCTCATTTCTATCAATGGCATGTGAAACAATATTAGACGAAGCAAGAGATTTTAGTTCGACATGTCTCAGACAATTTGTGGACAAAAACATTAATAACGAAGACGATGAGACATGTATTTTAGTTCAACATGCCCTAGAGCTTCCCCTACATTGGAGGTTATCAAGATTAGAAGCTCGATGGTTCATTGACTTGTATGAAAGGAGAGAGAATATGAGCCCTACTTTGCTTAAGCTTGCTAAGTTGGATTTCAACATGGTACAAGTCAGTCACCTAGAAGATTTGAAATATACATCAAGGTGAGCATAATCATATTTTTTTAAAATACTATTCTCTAGTATCTAGCATTTTTTATAGATCCTATTAATAGTTATTCAAGCAATAGACTAATATGGTTTGAGCTATGTAGCTGCTCTATTTCCAGCACATGTGTCTTTTATGGGACTTGAACTTAAGATCCAGAGGGGTCTTGAGAATAATCATATCTTTCTACTTGAAATTTACTATATGTTGATCTTACATAGAAGACAAATAGAAGATTAGTGCATATATAAATATACTAATTCAATTTTTTTTCAATGACAAGATGGTGGGAAAGAATTGGACTTTTAAAAAAGATGAGCTTTACAAGAGACAGGTTGGTGGAGAATTTCTTTTGGACAGTGGGTTACAATTATGAACCACAAGTTGGGCGTTATAGAAGAGTGTTGACCAAAGTGAATGCACTAATAACCGCAATTGATGATGTTTACGATGTGTATGGAAAATTGGAAGAATTAGAACATTTCACAGACGTTGTTGACAGGTTAGCTTCTTGTGTTTGAAATTATTTGGTACTTCCTCCTATCCTAAATATATGAGCAAGTCATAAGAAGTTTATTTTTGTCCTAAATATAAAACTTCAATCATCATTGTCTCCAAAATTTATAATTTTTTTCCAAAATATCTCTATTGATTGTAGACTATATAATCTATATTAAGGGGTTTTTGTCAAGGATACTCTTAATAGGAATGATTAAATATAGTATTTTAGAGAAACCTGCATGCCTTTTATAATATAAATGACTAACTTAATTAAATTTCTTAATCTCTGAAATTTAATTATCTAATTTTTACGATTAGAACAGGAGGGACTACTATATATTCAATTTCTCTACCTATAATTGTCTCATTTTTGCTTATCATATAGGTGGGATGTAAATGCCATGGATATACTTCCAGATTACATGAAAATATGTTTCCTTGCACTTTATAACTTTGTTCATGAAGAGGCTTTTGAATTTCTTAAAGAGAATGGTCATGACGTCATTCCACTCCTTAAGAAAATGGTATGCATCAATTTAATACATACAACTAATTTAGAGTCCATACACACACACACACACACACACACACGATTCTCTGATTTCATATAATGATTAACATATATGCCCCATTTTCTTTGCAGTGGGCTGATCTTTGTAAAGCATATATGGTTGAGGCTAAATGGTTTTATAGTAATTATAAACCAAGCCTGCATGACTACTTAGAGAATGCTTGGATTTCAAGCAGTGGACCAGTCATACTTGTTCATTCCTATTTGTTACTTCGAAGTACAACAACAAAGGAGGTCTTGTTTTGCTTTCAAGAATACTCTGATATCATTCGCTTTTCGTCAATTATTTTGCGCCTTACTGACGACTTGGGATCTTCTCAGGTATGCATCTCTTATAGTTTTATGTGTGTCAAAAGAAGTCTCTTATAGTTTTATAGTTTCAAGAAGTCTCGCATATAATATTTGGTGTACTTTAAATAAAAACTCATTTGTATTTTTTCACCTTTACCTTTTAGGTAAAACATACTCCCTCCAGTTTTTAATATAAAATATATTACTTAATTTGATTAAATTAAAGAAGTTAGTTAAGTTAGTTAATATGATATGTATTTTTAAAACACTTAGTCATCTTTCTCAATTCTCTCATTCCCTTTATTCTTTGATTATTGTTGAGGGAGTATCAATATGACTAAATTAGGAAAATATTGACAAACATGAGAAATATATGTTATATTTAGGATCAATATTAACTCTTCAAATATATCATATCTTAAAGACCAAAGGGAGTATTTTGGTACTTTCATAACAATAATGTGAGCTCTGCCACAAAAAGAAATAGTTGTTCAGTTAATTTAACAACTAAGTCATTTTTGCTCTAGTTTTGAATGTTTACAAGTATTTTTGTATCTTCAAAAAGTATATAGTGTTGGACGCACTTAAGATTAAAGTTTATAGGTTTTTTTTCTACATATACCCATTCAAAAATTAAATGAAATATTTCATTTTGACGTGTTCACCATTTTTTCCCTTTAGCGTGAAAAGGAGACGGGTGATGTAGCCAAAGCAATTGAGTGCCACATGAATGAAACTGGGGCTTCCGAAGCTGATGCTCGTAGGCATATAGATTGCATGATTTGGGAAACATGGAAGAAGATGAACAAAGAAGCTAGCAATTGCCCTTACCCAAAGAGTTTCATTGAAGTTGCTAGGAATCTTGCAAGGGTGTCTCATTGCATGTATGAACATGGAGATGGCCATTCTATCCAAGCTCCTCAAATTACTAATCGTATTATGTCAGTACTTTTCCACCCTGTTGTGTGAGTTTAATTTAATGCAATAATAAGTTCTTTTGCTTAGAAACATGTATTGTATTGTACTATACTCTCTAAGCAACGCTATTGGGGCAAACAACATAATAATAAGATGGCCAAACACTTCCATAATACGAATTGATCATGTGTGAATTTTCACATACGTACATCAAAACTTGTCCAAGCATATTCCAAAATTTGAGCACACATATATATATATATATATATATATATATATATATTGTAAATATTTGTTATACACGAAGGGGTAAGAAAAAACGATACATATAACACGTTGAGCTGTTTACGTTTAGTTCTTTTGACATTTTTTTTTCCCTTTCTTCTGAAACAATTGGTATATTTAATGCAGACAGGAGGTGGATGCTGCCCCTCAAAAAATCCCCCCTCTCAAATATGTTTTTTCCCTTTTATCATTAGATTCTACACAAAATAAAAGACATTTTGATATCTTATAAACAAAAATGATATTGTTTTCAACTTTTCATGATTTTTTAAAGATTTGAAACTTTAAAAGTGTGTAGTTTTTTTCTCATTAAGAGTGTTATACTTTAAAGCACAATTGGTGATAGAATTAAGCCATATGAATCACTTCAATTCACGAGGTTGTTCATACAAAAGCAAATATAAATCTTTAAATACAAAAATATACCAAAATTAACCAGGCAACAATAACCATATTATTAGTAAAGCCACCTAATCTAAGTTATATTGGACAAAGAAATCCCACGTCTAATAGATGTAGTGGATAAAGAAATCCATTAGGCGTCGTGAACGGTCACCTACGTGGACTTAGGCCACTCCCCCGTCCCCACTATACAGGTTCGATCCCGTAATCAAAGAAAAAAAAAAAAAAGAATTCCCACGTCTGATAGGTCCCACCTATTCATAATGAGACAGTGATTCACGAGCTGAATGGTGTATCCATGATTGAGTTGGAATCAACCAAATCATTATAAAATAATATAATTTAATTTAAATATACAAAATACTAAGAATGTATAATATTTAAATAAAAGACATTAATCTACAAGAAAATGGAATATTCATATATAAATCATACGTGCATAATCTTACAAAACAAATATGACAAAACAAAATTACTAAAGATCAAATATGAATTAGGACTGCTATTTTTTCTTTTTTCTTTTTTTCCACTTTAAACCATGGAAGCGTTATTGGAGAGACGGAGGGGGAGAGATATTTTATATATGAGATTTATAATATATATATATATATTGTGAAAGAATTACAGCACTTGAGAGAAGTGGGGTGCGGAGAAATACTGCACATGATAAATCTGGATTCCAAAGCTAGAAGCAAATTGTGTGTTTATAATTTAAATAATTTAAGTATCGGTGCTCAATTATCCTGTGTCACCGACATATAAAATAAAATTCAAATAACAAAAGCAAACATTCCAATTAAGATAAGTGAAAAGAAATCATGTTGATTAAACGTGTTCTTATCTCAATTGGTTTGGTAGGATCAGGACGAGATAATCGGAAAAAAAAAAGTCACATAATTTATACGATTGGAGTCGTCAAGTCACAATCATGCATCAATAGTTAGTCTATTTCCCTGAAGGTCAAAAAAAAATCTATTACCCTAGTTTCGGCAATTTTGTTTTCCGGCCAGAATAGTTTCGACACTACATGTGTGTGTGTGTGTGTGTGTGAGATTCCTCAAATTATACACTACAATTGAAATCGCAAACTTATTAAAATATGGGTAAAAAAATCTTGTTTCTAATGTTAGTTTCTCTGTTAACGCTTTTTGAATGGTAAATATGAAACCTACCTTGTGGGAAAAAAAATCTTAAAATCTTATTAATAAAAAATTATGTTTCAGGAAAATTCTTAATTCTCGTAAATATGATTCAGAAGAATTAAGAAATGCAAAATTATTAAATTTCCGCAAAAATGTTCATTAACAAATTGAAGAAAATTTAAAAATTAAAACTGTCAGCCTGTATCGATTTGAGAATATCTTTTTATCGTACAATTGGTTTTTTTCCCCTACTTATAGTTCCATAGGTCTATGGGTGCTTTATAAGCTGCTTCCTCCAATTTTTGAAATAACCGCTGGTTATACTTTACATATTAAAAAAATGGGATTGGCTTACATCTTGGGCTCTTACATTTATCTTCTTCTCCTCTTTCCCTCCACTATTTATATTAACTTTTCGATTGAAATTTGACAAATTCAAATTTAATGTTTTATAAAATTATTATAAAATTAATAAATTCAAAAAACAGTACATTTTAGTTATAATAATTTAAACATACAATAAAAATTATTCAGAATGAATATTTTTTTAAGACATTAAATCTGAACCATTCAGATTTCAATATAAAGGTTAAGATGAGTTTGTGAAGGAAAAGATGACAATAAGAACAGAGGAGGAAGTCCTAAGAAAATTAGTTTATATTAGTTATTTGTAACAAATATGTGTTGATTTCTTTAAAATGCCATCTAATCATGTTCATTGAACAACCCTTGATAGATTTCTCTTAATATATGTAATCAATATATAAAGATATTTTGAGAAAAATTATAAATTTGAGAAACAAAGTAGATTAAGATTTTATGTTTAGGATCAAAGTAAATTCTTTTATGCAATAATAAATTCTTTTGCTTAGAAGCATGTATTGTATTGTATTCTCTAAGCAACGCTATTGGGGAAAACAAAATAATAAAATGTCCAAACACTGTCATAATACGAATTGAACATCTGTGAATTTTGACATACGTTCATCTAAACTTGTCCAAGCATATTCCAAAATTTGAGCATATATATAGTAAATCTTTGTTATACACGTCGGGGTAAAAAAAAAACAAGAAGAAACATATCAACAGATTGAGCTGTTTAAGTTTAGTTCTTTTGAAATTATTTTTTTTGGTTTCTTTCTTTTTTTTTAATTGTCTTGCTTCTGAATTAATGCAGGCAGATGAAAGGTGCTGCCCCTCAAAAAATTCCCCATTCTTAAATAATTTTTTTGTTTCTTTTAATCAATAGATTTTCAAGAAAATGAGTAACATTTTGGTATCTTATCGATAGAAAATGATATTTTTTTCAGTTTTTTATGATTTTTAAAATATTTAATGCTCCAAAATTGTATAGTTTTTTCTATTTAAGAGTGTTATACTTTTAAGGATAATGGTGACGGAATTAAGCCATATGAATTCACTTCAATTGCACGAGGTTGTTCATACAAAAGCAAATATAAATCTTTAAATACAAAAATAGACCAAACTTAACTAGGCAACAATAACCATATTATTAGTAAAGCCACCTAATCTAAGTTATATTGGACAAAGAAATCCCACGCCTAATAGATGTAGTGGATAAAGAAATCCATTAGGCGTCGTGAACGGTCACCTACGTGGACTTAGGCCACTCCCCCGTCCCCACTATACAGGTTCGATCCCGTAATCAAAGAAAAAAAAAAAAAAGAATTCCCACGTCTGATAGGTCCCACCTATTCATAATGAGACAGTGATTCACGAGCTGAATGGTGTATCCATGATTGAGTTGGAATCAACCAAATCATTATAAAATAATATAATTTAATTTAAATATACAAAATATTAAGAATGTATAATATTTAAATAAAAGACATTAATCTACAAGAAAATGGAATATTCATATATAAATCATACGTGCATAATCTTACAAAACAAATATGACAAAACAAAATTACTAAAGATCAAATATGAATTAGGACTGCTATTTTTTCTTTTTTCTTTTTTTCCACTTTAAACCATGGAAGCGTTATTGGAGAGACGGAGGGGGAGAGATATTTTATATATGAGATTTATAATATATATATATATATTGTGAAAGAATTACAGCACTTGAGAGAAGTGGGGTGCGGAGAAATACTGCACATGATAAATCTGGATTCCAAAGCTAGAAGCAAATTGTGTGTTTATAATTTAAATAATTTAAGTATCGGTGCTCAATTAAAATATTATTATTATTATTATATTTTTATAATATATTAAATCTGGACCGTTGAGATCTTAATCCAACGATCCAGATTAAAAAGAGGATCATAAGTGGATGGAATGGGAAGGTAGAGGACCGTAGCCGGATCCTTAATCCAACGGATAATCCCATTGCAAATTACAATCCTCAAAGTCATTCGTTTTCTCACTCCATCAGTCTCATTTCCTATCTTCTTCACATTTCTTTTCATAAGCACTAGGCTACTCGTTGGTAGGATAGCACAAGAGTATTATTTTAAAATTTTTTAGTATATCATTATTAAAATTTTAAATTGTGCATAGTTAGTTATAAATCTATTTTTTTTATTCAAAATGCTTTTAAAAACATAAGACTTCAGCTGGCACAAATCTATAAAGTTTATATCTAAAAATATTTGTATCACAATATAATGATTATTTTTAAAACTAAATATCGTTATAAGGATTTGAAACATTAATTAGTAAATATTTTTATAATTATATTTTATAACATATTTATGAGTATTGATGGTTACCTTGTTAATATGCTACTTCAATGATTTTATTTTGTTGGCAGATATGTTGCAATTTTGTTAATTTTTCATCAAATTAGAGTAATTATATTTATAACATTACATATGTGTATAATATTATTTTTAATTTAATTATTATAAGTCACCGGTTCGACCGAACGGTCTAACCGATCTGACCGTTTGAACCATGACCCGCTAGCTTTTCCGATTTAATATCCGGTCCGGTTTTTAAAACATTGTGTGTCACCGACATATAAAATAAAATTCAAATAACAAAAGCAAACATTCCAATTAAGATAAGTGAAAAGAAATCATGTTGATTAAACGTGTTCTTATCTCAATTGGTTTGGTAGGATCAGGACGAGATAATCGAAAAAAAAAAAAAGTCACATAATTTATACGATTGGAGTCATCAAGGCACAATCATGCATCAATAGTTAGTCTATTTCCCTGAAAGTTAAAAAAATCTAGGGAAAATCACTCTTAAGTTCCAAGTAAAAAAGATAATATCAGAAAGGTCCTTCGAGGTTATAAAAACGCACTCATCAGGTTGTGAATGCGCGCTTTGGGGGTTGTACCCAGGAATCTTTCTGATATTATCTTCCTTACTTGGGACCTAAGAATGATTTTCCCAAAAATCTATTACCCTAGTTTTGGCAATATTTTTTTCCGGGCTGAATAGTTTCGACACTACATGTGTGTGTGTGTGTGTGAGATTCCTCAAATTATACACTACAATTGAAATCGCAAACTTATTAAAATATGGGTAAAAAAATCTTGTTTCTAATGTTAGTTTCTCTGTTAACGCTTTTTGAATGGTAAATATGAAACCTACCTTGTGGGAAAAAAAATCTTAAAATCTTATTAATAAAAAATTATGTTTCAGGAAAATTCTTAATTCTCATAAATATGATTCAGAAGAATTAAGAAATTCAAAATTATTAAATTTCCGCAAAAATGTTCATTAACAAATTGAAGAAAATTTAAAAATTAAAACTGTCAGCCCGTATCGATTTGAGAATATCTTTTTATCGTACAATGGGTTTTTTTCCCCTACTTATAGTTCCATAGGTCTATGGGTGCTTTATAAGCTGCTTCCTCCAATTTTTGAAATAACCGCTGGTTAGATACTTTACATGTTAAAAAAATGGGATTGGGTAACATCCTGGGCTCTTATATTTATCTCTCTCCTTTTTCCCTCCATTATTTATCTTAACTTCTCGATTGAAATTTGATAAGTTCAAATTTAATGTTTTATAAAATTATTATAAAATAAATAACTTCAAAAACTAGTAAATTTTAGTTATAATAATTTAAACATACAATAAAAATTATTCAAAATGAATATTTTTTTAAGATATTAAATCTAAACCATTCAGATTTCATAATGGTTAAGATGAGTTTGTGAAGGAAAAGATGACAATAAGAACAGAGGAGGAAGTCCTAAGAAAATTAGTTTAAATTAGTCATTTGTAATAAATATGTCTTGATTTCTCTAAAATGTTATCTAATCATGTTCATTGAACTACCCCTGATAGATATCTCTTGATATGTGTGATCAATATATAACGATATTTTGAGAAAATTATAAATTTGATCTACAAAGTATATTAAGATTTTATATGACCAAAGTAAATTCTTTTATGCAATAATAAATTATTTTGCTTAGAAGCATGTATTGTATTGTATTCTCTAAGCAACGCTATTGGGGAAAACAAAATAATAAAATGGCCAAACACTGCCATAATACGAATTGAACATCTGTGAATTTTGACATACGTTCATCAAAACTTGTCCAAGCATATTCCAAAATTTGAGCATATATATAGTAAATATTTGTTATACACGTAGGGGTAAAAAAAAAAAAGATACATATCAACAGATTGAGCTGTTTAAGTTGAGTTCTTTTGAAAACAACTTTTTTGGTTTCTTTCTTTTGTTTTTTATTGTCTTGCTTCTGAAACAATTGGCATATTTAATACAGGCAGATGGCCGGTGCTGCCCCTCAAAAAATTCCCCCTTCTTAAATAACTCTTTTTGTTTCTTTTAATCAATAGATTCTAGAAAAAACGAGTAACATTTTGATATCTAATCGATAGAAAATGATGTTTTTTCTTTTTTCAGTTTTTTATGATTTTTAAAAGATTTAATGCTTCAAAATTGTGTAGTTTTTTCTATTTAAGAGTGTTATACTTTAAAGGACAATGGTGACAAAATTAACCAATATGAATTCTGTAACATCCCAATTTTTATTCACCAAGAATATAATGTAATTATTATATATATTCTATGAAATGGTGAATATTTAAGACCAAAGGAATTAAATATTGAAAATTGAAAGTTGAATAGTGTTTTCAGTGAAATCGCCTGTGAGGTAGTGAGTTTGTCATGTGATTTTGGAAGACCAAATGAAGAGCAAAAATTATGAAATTGTACAGAATGGAAGTAGACATCCTAAGCTTTAATTTGATAGGTCATATGACTCAATTGAAGCTATATACAAAAAGATATGAATTTTTGAAGTTAATCCAGAAAATCTGAAAATTTTCTGGAGCAGCGATCAAAGATTGAAAATCTGGGAATAATATGATCCTATCCAGTGAAATTCCATATTTTTCCTTAAAACTAGACTCAATGAGGGTTCCATAGGCTTTGGAATCACTTCGAAACAATGTCTACAAAATTAGTTATGATTTTTCAAAGTTAAGGCAGAAAATCTGCCAGAATTGGCATTATTCTGAAAATTTAAGAAATAAAGTAATCTTCCTTTTTCTCTTAATTATTTTAGAAATTAAGGGATGAAGGAGGAGGAGACAAGTGTCAAAATCCAATGAGACCAAGTGTCAACACCACATGAAAGATGATGGAGATAATTGTTGTGTCATAAGTCCTTACTTATGTCATAAGGTTGGGTAGCCAACTTTTGTACCAATTGACTTGAGTAAATGGAAGGAACACTTGATTTAGTTGGAGCATAAGAGGGAGCACGTTTTTGGCCAACTAAGGAAGAAGGAAATGATAATCAAGGTTGAGTGGACACAAAAGGGAAGTATGGCAAGGTTGAGTACACACAAAAGGGAAGTATGGTGCAAGCATGGAGGCAAGTATGGTGGTTGGCATGTGTCACTATAACAACCTTAGATGAGATCAATGGTTGGGAATCAAGGGAGCATTTTTATGAAGGCTTTCTCTTCCCTTCCCTTCATGCATTTTTGTCCAACATAGAGAAGGAGAGAGTTTGGAGAAACTTTGAAGAGTTAGAGGGAAGAGGAAGAAGAAATCTTAAGGTAAGAGTTGATTCTTAAGCTTTCCTTGTAACATTTCCCCTAGATCCTTCTCTAAACCATGTTTCTTCATGAATTTATGATCTTGAAGACTCATTCTTAGCTCAAGGAGAAGAGAGAGAGAGGATGTCCTAGAGAGAGAAACACCAAGGATTAAGAGGTAATCTCCAAAATCTCAACTTCTTTGTGTATTGAAGTTGTTGTTGGTGATTGTTGTTTGGTTTATGTGATTTTTGGTTAAGTTGTAAAATTGGAAAAGCCATAATCCTAAGGGGTTATGCTGCCCAAAATCCTTTAAATCATTATTATGAAGTGTTTAAATGAATTAATCAAGGATTAGAAGTGGAAAAGTACAAGTTTTGGAAGCTAAAACAAAAAGCTACAATTTTCTTTTTTCCCTTCAATATTTCGGTCAGACTAGAAATGGTAGTAGGAGTTTGATTTTCATGAAATAAATGGTTCCATTGGACTTAGTGGGCAAAAAATAGGTGGGGTTACAGTTGGGCACTTTTTCGGTAGAGGCCGAAAAAGCATAATTACGAAAACGCTACTGAAATACCTAAATAGGGGCTGTCAAGGGTATTTTCATAATTTGACAGTGAATTTGTAATTTCGAGCTCCGAAATGGATTCCTTGGATGAATATAAGTCAGAATAGCCTTAGTCAAAATTTTGGAAAAACGTGCCACCGGGCCGGGTTCCCGGGGGCATTTTTGTAAATTTTCATCATAGACTAATATAACCACAATAAAAATTATGAAAGAGTCTAAAATGATACTTGGATAGGTTATGACCTATTTCTGGTACATTTAATATTTTAGGATCGAGTCGGAAGCTAGAACAGCACGCTTTACGAGACACCATTAAAAGGGGATATTAAAACTTTGAGGGAGAGCCATTATCCTTCATACACTATGCCATAATTATATGATTGTGTGGATGCCAATGTTTATAAATGCGCTTTATTAATCAACACGATTTGCCCAAAGAGGGGCTAGAAGTGTCAGAGGCACTTACACTGGAGTTGGTGAAAACCCAACCGGTGCAGAATAGTGGGGCTAGGCCCTACTCATGTATACATGCAGATGATATGTTTATAATGTTCATTAATTGGTGCATACATGACATATATCATATTTACTTTTCACATTTTCTATGAACGATATCATGTTTCTATTGGGATTCTCCGGAATCTCACCCTATTTTTAAACAAACATCTCAGCGGGTGCTAGTGGATCAAAAGGCGAAGACGTAGACGCCGGAAAGTGAACGGCACGTGTTTCGAGGTAAGGACAAGAACGTGGTCATAATTAGTCTATTTTGTGATAGTTTGGTAAAAATTGTAAATATTAAGTTTCCGCTATATTTTCTGTTTTTCATTGCGAACGATATCAAAATTGTAAACGAATATTTTTATCAGTATAATTGTACTTCTCTGTATGCCCATTAAATTCTGTCTTTATTATTCTTTGATTATCGAAATGGAAATGGGTGTTGACAAATTCACTTCAATTGCACAAGGTTGTTAATACAAAAGAAAAAATAAATCTTTAAATAGAAAAATAGACCAAAATTAACAAGGCAACAATAACCATATTATTAGTAAAGCCACCTAATCTAAGTTATATTGGAGAAAGAAATCCCACGTCTAATAGGTGTAGTGGAGAAAGAACACCATTAGGCGTAGTGGTCACCTACGTGGCCTTAGGCCACTCCTAGGGGTGTGCAATCGGTGTTCAGTTTGGTTTTTGGTGATAACCGAAAAAACTGAACAACCGAAATTACATAATTTTACTGACCGAACCGAAACCGAAATATTGAAATAACCGAAACCGAAATATTTAAGACTGTACCTATTAAAAGCAGCCTCAAATCTTTGGGCAGTCTCTAGCATCAAATATGCTGAGTTCCACCTAGTAGGTACATCTAGACATAACATTTTCTTGCTTTGAATTTTTTCATCCTCACAACTTTCTTTGAACTTTCTCATCCTAAGGGGAGATTGCCTAATAAATCGAACAACCTCTCTTACTCTTTTCACTGAACTTCCTATTTCTTTCAGCCCTTCAGTAACAATTAAATTGAGAATGTGTGCAACACATCTCATGTGTAAGAACTTACATTTCATAACTGCAAAACCCCAATTTATGATTTTGTCCCCCAAATAGCCCACAGCCACATCATTAGAACTAGCATTATCCACAGTAATTGTCAACACCCTTTCAATTCCCCATTCAAGTAGACACTTTTCAATTTCCATCCCAATATCACTCCCCTTATGACTGGAAATGGGAATAAAATTCAATATCCTCTTTTTCAAAGCCCATGTGTCATCTATGAAATGGGCAGTAAGACACAAATTAACTCTTTGTATAGAAGTCCAAGTGTCTATGGTAAGGCACACCCTTTGCTTTTTACTAGACAAAAAATCTTTAAATCTAACCTTTTCATCAATATAAATCCCAAAACAGTCACGTGTTATAGTCCATCTTGATGGAATATGAAATTTGGGCTGAGCACAAGACATAAATTTCTTGAATCCAGCCCCCTCAACAAACTTGAATGGTAATTCATCAGTTATTATCATGCATGACAAAGCTTTCCTAACAGCATCTTGATCAAATTTCCAATTAGTAAGACCCATTTTATCACCCTCTATATTAAAATTCAAGTGTGATTGTGTCAATTCTTCAGGAGGGGGCCTCTTTTTACAAACTCTCATAATATAATTGTTAAGTGCAGTAGTACCATTCAATTTAGAATCACATGCAATCTCATTTCCACAGTAATTACATTTACCTTTAACTTCACCAGCCTCATTCACAAATCTAGCGAAATGTTCCCAAGCTTTGGACCTTGGCTTCATGGCCTTTCTTTTACCAAGTCTAGCTGGCACAGGTTCATTAGTCTCAGCAGCAACAGGTTGATTTATTTGAGTAGCACCACCAGCAATTTGAGTATTGGGGCCACCTTCAATTGTTTGTTCTGCCATACTTTTTAATCCTATTATTAGAAAAAAACATAAAATTATCAGTACTTTGAGATCATGGCTGAACATAGAAACAAAAGCATTGTATACAGAAATGGCTGAACATAGAAACAAAAGCATTGTAAACAGAAATAGTGATGATGATTCCAGGTATAGAGAAAGAAAGCAGCACAGGAAAGATGATGATTACAAGGGTAGAGAGCGGGAGAAGAGTGTCAGCAAGTCAAGTAGGCAAATTGAGAATAATGAGGAGAGCCCAAGGAAAAAGAGTGGCAATGATAACTCAGATGCTAATGAAAGCAAACCAAGACAATGAAGTACCCAAGTTTGGAAAGGCCTGGACACTTGAAGGGGAATTTGATGATGAAGAAGGAACAACTACAGGGAAGCCAAATACAGCTATGGATGTCGATGAAGATGACAAACCTTTGGATATAGAACCTAAGGATTCTATGGAAGTAGATGTTAGCAATGGACCTATTAAATCTAATTTACCAGATGAAGCTAATGATTGTCATGCAGATGAGGAAATTGATCCATTGGATGCTTTCATGAATTCTATGGTTTTGATTGAAGTTGAAAAGCTAAATAGTGATGTGGCTCCTGAATCTTCTAATCAGATTACTATCTCAATTGAACACAGACATGAAACTAAGCATTGTACACAGAAATTGTTGAACACAAAAACAAAAGCATTGTACACAAGGAAAAATGAAATGAAGGCTAAAAATAGTATTAGTGGTATCCAAACAGGGTGGGGTTTTATCAGAAAAGATTAAATGTGACCCTAGGGCAAAATGAAATGAAGCTACTTTTTACAGAATCAGAACACCAGAATTGGCCCATGCTAGAACAGAACAGAATCATAATTTCCCCTTTTCTTTCTCAATCATTTCAGTTCTCTTGATTACATTTATAACTTTGATGATCCCTTAACTCACTTCGATTCAAGAGATGTTTGGTTTTAAGTTCATGATTGATTTTGACATGTAAACGGGCATTTAGATACATTCATTTCAGACAGAAATGAACACAAGAGTGAAAAAAATTTGACTTCCATGTCCAGTGGAGTGCACACACGAAGAAAGAAATTTTTTTTCTATCGAAAGGTACCTTCTTTATTACAAAAAAGTGAAAAAATTTTCCATATTCCAGACACAAGTAAACACAACAAGTAAGAAAGGTACCTTCTTTCCCTAAAGATATCATTTTTATTCCAAAAAAGTAAACACATTTCATCATAGCAAACAAAAACACGTCCAGAGATTAAAGCTAGAGGAGCAAGAGATTAAACCAAGCAAAAAATTGACTTCTAGAGATTAAAGCTAGAGGAGCAAGCTTACCAGAAACTGAAGCCTTGAGGGTTGAAGATCGACAGACGGTGACGCTTCCACTACCGTTAAGGTGACGTCATTGAGGGTTAGTGCAACCGGACACTCGTTGACTCACGGCGATTCTTCCACATCCACCAAGCACCGACGGTGAGGTTTGTTCTTCCACCCTTTACCGTCGAGACTCGAGACTCGAGCGGAGAGGAGGACTGGAAGACGACGGAAAGTCGAGACACGAGACTCGAGAGGAGAGAAGGACGGAGAGTTCGGGGGAGAGGAGGATTGGACGACGGAGAGTCAAGATGAGACGAGGATGGAGAGTCGAGAGAGAGGAGGCTGGAAGGATGAAGGACCGAGGACGGAGGCTGGGAGGGGACGGAGGATGGAGGACGAACTGAATGAAGGTGAGAGTGAGAGGAAGAGGAGAGAGCGAGGCGAGTGTGTGTGTCAGCTGCCGCTGTTAGGACTTAGGGTTAGGAGTGATTTAGTGATTTTAGTTAATAGTTTATTTTTCAAAATTATGTTAGTAGCTCAGGGAGTCAGGGGTTAGGTTACTGACTTTACTTATTTGTTAGACACTTGGACTGTGGGACTGTTAGATGTGGACATTCGACAAGACAATACATAACACTGACTTTTTTTTTTCATTACAACTAAAACGGACTTATTACACTTGGGCTAAATTAAAAAGATAAAGGGCTTTAAGTCTGGGCCTTTTTCCATATAGTTAGGCTAAAAAAAAATGCATAGTATAACAAATTTCGGTTTTACGGATTTAACTGAAATTTTTTTATTAAAACCGAACCGAAAACTGAAAAACCGAAGTAATTTACCGATCCCAACCGAATAACCGAAAAAACTGAACCGAAAACACCAAATTAGGTTCGATTCGGTTCGGTTTTCTATTTCGGTTTGCTTTTGCTCACCCCTAGCCACTCCCCCGTGCCCCACTATATGGGTCCGAACCCGTAATAAAAAAAATCCCACATCGAATAGGCCCCACCTATTCATAATGAGACAATGATTCACGCGGTGAATGATGCAACTATGATTGAATTGAAATCAACCAAATCATTATAAAATAATATATTTTAATTAAAATATACAAAATGTTAAGAATGTATAATATTTAAATAAAAGACATTAATCTACAAGAAAATGGAATATTCATATATAAATCATACATGCATAATCTTAAAAAAACAAATATTTCAAAACAAAGTTACTAAAGATCAAATATGATGGACTGCTATTTTTTTTCTTTTTTTTCCACTTAAAACCATGGAAGCGTTATTGGAGAGATGGAGGGGGAGAGATATTTTATATATGAGATTTATAATATATATATATATACATATATATATATATATATATATATTTTGTGATAGAATTACAGCATTTGAGAGATGTGGGGTGCGGAGAAATTACTGCACATGATCAATCTGGATTCCCAAGTTAGAAGCAAATTGTGTGTTTATAATTTAAATAATTAAACTATCGGTGCTCAATTATCCTGTGTCACCAACATATAAAATAAAATTCAAATAACAAAAGCAAACATTCCAATTAAGATAAGTGAAAAGAAATCATGTTAATTAAACGTGTTCTTATCTCAATTGGTTTGGTAGGACCAGGACGAGATAAATGAAAAATAAAAAAAGTCACATAATTTATACGATTGGAGTCATCAAGTCACAATCATGCATCAATAGTTAGTCTATTTCCGTGATGGTCAAAAAAAATCTATTACCCTAGTTTCGGCAATTTTTTTTTTCCCCGGCCTGAATAGTTTCGACACTACGTGTGTGTGTGTGTGTGATTCCTCAAATTATACACTACAATTGAAATCGCAAACTTATGAAAATATGGGTAAAAAAATATTGTTTCTAATGGTAGTTTCTCTGTTAACACTTTTTGAATGGTGGATATAAAACCCTTTTTGGTTTTTTTTTTTATCTTGATTCTGAAACATTTGGCATATTTAATGCAGGGAGATGGCGGGTGCTGCCCCTCAAAAAATTCCCCCTTTTTAAATAATTTTTTTGTTTCTTTTAATCATATATTTTAGATAAAAAGAGTGATATTTTGATATCTTATCGATAGAAAATGATGTTTTATCAGTTTTTTATGATTTTTAAATTATTTAATACTTTTAAATTGTGTAGTTTTTTCTATTTAAGAGTGTTATACTTTAAAGGACATTGTTGACGGAATTAAGCCATGTGAATTCACTTCAATTGCACGAGGTTGTTCATACAAAAGCAAATATAAACATTTAAATAGAAAAAATAGACCAAAATTAACTAGGCAACAATAACCATATTATTAGTAAAGTCACCTAATCTAAATTATATTGGAGAAAGAAATCGCACGTGTCACGCCCTTATCTTTATTTCACCTTTACCAGAGTCTTCACGAAAAATTATATACGGTTCGGTAGGCAATACAGGAATAACATAACTATGTTGATAATATGTGCATGATTACATAAATTCCCCATAGGGGTTTGTACAAGATACTTACGATTAAAGTAGCCGCACAAGGCTACTAGGGTGTCTAAACTCATCCCAGTGAAATGGAGACTTCTTCCCGTCTTCGTTCCACTACTGTAATCCCCTCGTACGGTACTTTGCATTGTTGTTTGCATATCTTCTATCGTCTCTTATCTAAATTGTTGGTAGGGGAGGGTGAGATTCGAGAGAATCTCAATAGGAAATAGATACCATAATGCATGCATGATTGATGCTATGTGTATGACATGTTAGCTTTATCTAGATGTATGCCCCATAATGACATTTCTGCATGCTCAATGTTTCATACAACAAGACTATGGCCACAGTGAAAACATAAACAGAGCTTCATTTATTCAAATATGTTCTACACAATCAAGTAAAGCAATCACATACATCATTACACAAGCAAAGATATCAAATACATGCAAGTAAGATAAGCCCCCTACCTTAACCTTTATCGTCTCGAAACGCGTGCCTCGATCTACGTGCAAACAGCTCGGGGCTCCATATTCAATCCTACAATGGCAAATGTACTATTTAGACACTTCCATAGTGTTTCTGGGGGTTATATGAGTCTATCTTGAAAAATTACTAAAATACCCCCGGGGACCCGGCCCGCCCCCGCTGTACCTGGCCCGATGGCACGTTTTTCTAAATTTTTGACTAGGGCTATCCTGAGGTATTTTCATCCAAGAAATCCATTTCCAGACTTAGAATTATCAAATTTAATGTCAAATTATGAAATTGCCCTTGGCAACCCTAATTTTAAGATTTTAGGGGCGTTTCTGTAATTATGCTTTCTCGGCCTTTTCTGAAAAAGTGTCAAACTGTAACCCCACCTAATTTTTCCTCCTGAACTCAATGGAATCATCAAATCATTGAAAATCCATCTCTAGGGTCCATTTATAGCCCAGACCGAAATATATGGGTTTTCCAGGGAAATCGGGGTTTTTCTGTTTCGGCTCCGTAAACGCGTTCCTTTCTACTCCTAACCACTTTATTGACTATTCCATTAGGTTACAACTACCATTTAGTACCAATTTGGGCAGCATAACCCCTAGGCCAACCCATTTCCAAGAATTAAAACCAATGGCAATCCGGCGAAATTTCACTGATTAAATTGCCTATAGCAGCCAGAATAGTCAATATACAAGAGTTTAGAAGTTACCTCAAGCTCCCACTAGCTTTTTCTCAAGGTGGCTGAAACCCTAGCTTCAAAACACCAAGATTTGTGCTTCAAACACCTTACATAACATAGAAGAGAAGCTTAAGAGAAGGATTACACACGTTAGGTACGAATTCACCGAAGAAATCGACCTATTCGTGAGTTTTCTCCTCTTCTCTCTCTAAAACTCCGTCTCTCTCTTTCTCCATGGTGCTGCACGGTTTTTGGCTGATGGAGGAAGAGGATGATGATTTTATAACATTTAGCTTATGTCATCTTTAATTATGATGATGTCATAATTCCCATTTTCAGATTTCAGCAATTTCTGGCATATTTTCTGCCCTAACTTTGAAAAATCATAACTAATTCTAGAAAAATTGAATTGGAATGATTCCAAAGCCTATAGAACCCTTATTGAGTCTAGTTTCAAGGATAAATATAGAATTTTGCTAAATGGAATCACAAAATTTCCAGAATTTTAATCTTTTCCTGCTGTTCCAGAAACATCACAGTTTTTCTGTGCTGACTTCAAAAATTCATATCTTTTTGTGTATAGCTCTAATTGATTCAAATTACCTATCAAATCAAAGTTTAGGATGTCTACTTTCATCCTGTAAAATCTCATAATTTTTGATTATCATTTGATTATTCAAAATCACATGACAATCTCACTACCTCATAGGCAATTTCACCGAAAACATAATTATATTATTCAAAATTCACCATTTTATTTTCTTAATACCCCAAAGATATAGAAATTATTAGGGGATAAATTTGGGCTCCTGCTCAATTAGGGCTTAGCAGTCCACTTAGTGCGTGTTTGGAATGGCTTATTTTTGTCCAAAATGTGCTTATAATTCGTGATTCACGGTATACGAGGTAAGTATGTGAGAGGAGTTTTTTCTCGGCTTGCGTAATACGGACTTATTTTTTAAGCCACCGCTAGAACAAACAAGCCTTTAATTTAGGTTTATTCCCAAACCTCCAATCCCAAATTATGGGGTATTACACCACGTCTAATAGGTCCCACCTATTCATGATGAGACAGTGATTCACGGGGTGAATGGTGGAACCATGATTGAATTGGAATCAACCAAATCATTATAAAATAATATAATTTAATTAAAATATACAAAATATTAAGAGTGTATAATATTTAAATAAAAGACATTAATCTACAAGAAAATGGAATATTCATATATAAATCATTCGCGCATAATCTTACAAAACAAATATTACAAAACAGAGTTACTAAAGATCAAATATGATGGACTGCTATTTTTTTCTTTTTTTCCACTTAAAACCATGGAAGCATTATTGGAGAGACGGAGGGGGAGAGATATTTTATATATGAGATTTATAATATATATATATATATATATATATATATTGTGATAGAATTACAGCACTTGAGAGAAGTGGGGTGCGGAGAAATTACTGCACATGATAAATCTGGATTCCCAACCTAGAAGCAAATTGTGTGTCTATAATTTAAATAATTAAACTATCGGTGCTCAATTATCCTGTGTCACCGACATATTAAACGTTTTGTAAACGTGAAAAGAAAAGAAATCATGTTAATTAAACGTGTTCTTATGTCAATTGGTTTGGTAGGACCAGGACGAGATAATCGAAAGAAAAAAGTCACATAATTTATACGATTGGAGTCATCAAGTCACAATCATGCATTAATAGTTAGTCTATTTCCCTGAAGGTAAAAAAAAAATCTATTACCCTAGTTTCGGCAATTTTGTTTTCCGGCCAGAATAGTTTCGACACTACATTTGTGTGTGTGAGATTCCTCAAATTATACACTACAATTGAAATCGCAAACTTATTAAAATATGGGTAAAAAAATCTTGTTTCTAATGTTAGTTTCTCTGTTAACGCTTTTTGAATGGTAAATATAACCTATCCTGTGGGAAAAAAATCTTAAAATCTTATTAATAAAAAATTATGTTTCAGGAAAATTCTTAATTCTCATAAATATGATTCACAAGAATTAAGAAATTCAAAATTTTTAAATTTCCGTAAAAAATTTTCATTAAGAAGAAAATTAAAAAATTAAAACTGTCAGCCCGTATCGATTTGAGAATATCTTTTTATCGTACAATTGGATTTTCTCCACCTATTTATAGTTTCATAGGTCTATGGGTACTTTATAAGCTGCTCCCTCCAATTTTTGAAATAAACGCTGGTTAGGTACTTTACATATTAAAAAAATGGGATTGGCTAACATCATGGGCTCTTACATCCATCTTCCTCTCCTCTTTCCTTCCAGTATTTATCTTAAATTTTCGATTGAAATTTGACAAGTTCAAATTTAATGTTTTATAAAATTAGTATAAAACAAATAAATTCAAAAACTAGTAAATTTTAGTTATAATAATTTAAGCATACAATAAAAATTATTCAAAATGAATATTTTTTTCAGACATTAAATCTGAACCATTCAGATTTCAATCTAAAGGTTAATATGAGTTTGTGAAGGAAAAGATGACAACAAGAATAGAGGAGGAAGTCTGAAGAAAATTAGTTTAAATTAGTCATTTGTGACAAATATATATTGATTTATCTAAAATACCATCTAATCATGTTCATTGAACTACCCCTGATAGATATCTCATAATATGTGTAATCATTATATAAAGATATTTTGAGAAAAATTATAAATTTGAGATACAGAGTAGATTAAGATTTTATGTTTAGGACCAAAATAAATTCTTTTACGCCATAATAAATTCGTTTTCTTAGAAGCATGTATTGTATTGTATTCTCTAAGCAACGCTATTGGGGAAAACAAAATAATAAAATGGCCAAACACTGCCATAATACGAATTGAACATCTGTGAATTTTGGCATACGTTCATCAAAACTTGTCCAAGCATATTCCAAAATTTGAGCATATATATAGTAAATATTTATTATACACGTAGGGATAAAAAAAAAGATACATATCAACAGATTGAGCTGTTTAAGTTTAGTTCTTTTGAAATTTTTTTTTTTGGTTTCTTTCTTTTTTTTTTATTGTCTTGCTTCTGAATTAATGCAGGCAGATGGCGGGTGCTGCCTGCCCCTCAAAAAATCCCCCCTTCTTAAATAATTTTTTTTTTCTTTTAATCAATAGATTCTCGAGAAAATAAGTAACATTTTGATATCTTATTGATAGAATATGGTGTTTTTTTTTCAGTTTTTTATGATTTTTAAAATATTTAATGCTCCAAAATTGTGTAGTGTTTTCTATTTAAGAGTGTTATACTTTAAAGGACAATGGTGACGGAATTAAGCCATATGAATTCACTTCAATTGCACGAGGTTGTTCATACAAAAGAAAATATAAATCTTTAAATAGAAAAATAGACCAAAATTAACTAGGCAACAATAACCATATTATTAGTAAAGCCACCTAATCTAAGTTATATTGGAGAAGGAAATCCCACGTCTAATAGATGTAGTGGATAAAGAACACCATTAGGCGTAGTGGACGGTCACCTACGTGGACTTAGGCCACTCCCCCCTCCCCCACTATACAGGTTCGATCCCGTAATCAAAGAAAAAAAAAAAAAGAATTCCCACGTCTAATAGGTGCCACCTATTCATAATGAGACAGTGATTCACGAAGTGAATGGTGCATCCATGATTGAATTGGAATCAACCAAATCATTATAAAATAATATAATTTAATTAAAATATACAAAATATTAAGAATGTATAATATTTAAATAAAAGACATTAATCTACAAGAAAATGGAATATTCATATATAAATCATACGTGCATAATCTTACAAAACAAATATTACAAAACAAAATTACTAAAGATCAAATATAAATTAGGACTGCTATTTTTTTCTTTTTTTCCACTTAAAACCATGGAAGCGTTATTGGAGAGACGGAGGGGCAGAGATATTTTATATATGAGATTTATTATATATATATATCTATCTATATATATTGTGCTAGAATTACAGCAGTTGAGAGAAGTGGGGTGCGGAGAAATTACTGCACATGATAAATCTGGATTCCCAAGCTAGAAGCAAATTGTGTGTTTATAATTTAAATAATTAAACTATCGGTGCTCAATTATCCTGTGTCACCGACATATAAAATAAAATTCAAATAATAAAAGAAAACATTCCAATTAAGATAAGTGAAAAGAAATCATGTTGATTAAACGTGTTCTTATCTCAATTGGTTTGGTAGGATCAGGACGAGATAATCGAAAAAAAAAAAGTCACATAATTTATACGATTGGAGTCATCAAGTCACAATCATGCATCAATAGTTAGTCTATTTCCCTGAAGGTCAAAAAAAAAATCTATTACCCTAGTTTCGGCAATTTTGTTTTCCAGCCAGAATAGTTTCGACACTACATATGTGTGTGTGTGTGTGAGATTCCTCAAATTATACACTACAATTGAAATCGCAAACTTATTAAAATATGGGTAAAAAAATCTTGTTTCTAATGTTAGTTTCTCGATCTGTTAACGCTTTTTGAATGGTAAATATAAAACCTACCTTGTGGGAAAAAAATTTTAAAATCTTATTAATAAAAAATTATGTTTCAGGAAAATTCTTAATTCTCATAAATATGATTCACAAGAATTAAGAAATTCAAAATTTTTAAATTTCCGCAAAAATTTTCATTAACAAATTGAAGAAAATTAATAAATTAAAACTATCAGCCTGTATCAATTTGAGAATATCTTTTTATCGTACAATTGGTTTTTCCCCCCTACTTATAGTTCCATAGGTCTATGGGTGCTTTAGAAGTAGAGTTGGGAATACGGGCCGGCCCTTTATGGGTTTGGGCCTAAACGGGCTTAAACTCATTTTAATTCAAAAAAATTTCTTTTTCAAGTTTTACAATTTATTTATTATTTTGCTTTAAATTGAGATACATTATTTTTAAAACTCATAAATGTTTAGTTAAAATAATCATCTGATGTCCAAATTAGCCTATTTTTTAAAGTTTAAATTAATAAATCATTGTAGAAAATAAAATAAATCAAACCAATTAATAAGTGTTTTCCTGTTATTAATACTCTATTAGGTACTTAGGTGTCTCTCATATTGATAATTTGATATAATGATATTATATTTATTAATTTATTTTAAAAAAATATTAAACGGGCCTAAAAGGGCCAGCCCTCAGGGCTGCAGGGCCAGCCCTATAGGGCTTGCGGCCCTACAGGGCCGGCCCTTTTAGGCCCGCTTCTCTTTTTAGCCTCTAAATTATAAACCCGGCCCTTGAAGGGCTCGGGCCTAAACGGGCCAGCCCGAATTCCCGGCTTTATTTATAAGCTGCTTCCTCCAATTTTTGAAATAACCGCTGGTTAGCTACTTTACATATTAAAAAAATGGGATTGGCTAACATCTTGGGCTCTTACATTTATCTTCCTCTCCTCTTTCCCTCCACTATTTATCTTA
The DNA here is from genome assembly GCA_963242795.1 of Inga leiocalycina. Lineage (NCBI taxonomy): Eukaryota > Viridiplantae > Streptophyta > Magnoliopsida > Fabales > Fabaceae > Inga > Inga leiocalycina. Next base: position 49,275,795 of record OY725324.1, read on the forward strand.
ACTTTTCGATTGAAATTTGACAAGTTAAGTATCCCTATAGTGAATGAGTTCTTTGATGTTTTTCTGGAGGATGTCGGTGGATTACCTCCAGATAGGGAAGTAGAGTTCTTGATTGATTTAAGGCTTGGAGTGGGTCCAATTTCCAAAACCCCATATCGTATGGCTCCAAGTGAAATTGTAGAGCTAAAGAAGTAGATCGAGGAATTACTTGAGTAAGGGTTCATACAACCCAATGTATTACCCTGGGGTGCTCCAGTGCTCTTCGTAAAGAAGAAAGACGGAAGCTTTCGCCTCTATATCAATTATCGAGAGTTGAACAAGGTGACCTTTATATCGATTACCGAGAGCTAAACAAGGTGACCATCAAGAACAAGTATTTGCTCCCTAAAATTGACGATTTGATCGATCAGTTGTCTAGTTCCTGTGTATTCTCAAAGATCAATTTGCGATTGGGATACCATCAATTAAAAGTAAAAACAGAAGATGTATCGAAGACTGCTTTGAGGACCAGATATGGGTATTGCAAGTTTCTAGTGATGCTATTTGGGCTGACTAATGTACTTGCTGTATTCATGGACTACATGAATCAAATCTTTCATCCATCCTTGGACTAGTTCGTAGTAGTCTTTATCGATGATATACTAGTGTATTCTTGGAGTAAAGATGAACACGAACAGCATCTAAGAACTATGTTGAATGTATTATGGGATAAGCAACTCTATGCCAACCTGAGCAAGTGTGAATTTTGGCTTTTAGAGGTTAAATTTATAGGCCAAGTTGTCTCACAACAAGGGGTCTCTGTTGATCCTAGTAAGGTAGAAGTAGTACTGAACTGGAAGAGACCAGATTCTGTATTCGAAGTGCAATTTTTTGGGTCTATATGGTTATTATCAAATTTTTTTTAGAAGAGCTTTCTGGAGTTGAAATATAGGTTAACTACAATACTAGTGTTAACGATCCCAGATCTGCAATTTTTGTATGTTGTTTATATAGATGCTAGTGGGCATGGATTGGGATGCGTATTGATCTAACATGGCCAAGTGGTGGCATATGCATCTCATCAACTGAAACCTCACGAACTGAACTATCCCACCCACGATCTTGAGTTAGTGGCAATTGCATTTGCTTTGAAAATTTGAAGACATTATCTCTATGGTGAGACTGTAGAGTTGTACTACGACCATAAGAGCTTAAAGTACTTGTATGATTAGAAAGAGCTTAACATGATATAGTACAAATGGATGGAGTAACTGAAAGATTACAATCTAGAAATTGAATACCATCCTGGTAAGGCTAATGTTGTTACTGATGCATTCAGCCGGAAATCAGTGTAGGTGGCAGCCATGATGATCTATGAGCAAAAACTGATCAAGGATTTTAGAGATTTAAATATGTCTAGTCAGATTCTGTTAGGTAGTAAGGTTAGCCAAATATGCAACGATATGAGGGCGGCAATTGAAGAAGCCCAACTGTATGATGATGAAGTACTATCTATCAGAGGTATGATTGATAGGGGCAAAACTCAAGATTACGACTTGTCACCTAGTGGACTAGTCAGGTACAAAAGGCAGATTTATGTTCCACAATAACTGGAACTGAAACAAAAAATCCTTGAGAAAGCACATAAAAGTAAGTATACTCTACATCCAGGGGCTACAAAGATGTACCATGACATGAAGGTTCAATACTATTGGCTAAGGATGAAAAAAGAGGTGACTAAGTTCATCATTCATTGCTTGACATGTCAAAAAGTGAAAGTCGAACATTAGTGACCATCGGGGCTTTTGATAAACCCTGAGATTCCTAAGTAAAAGTGGGAAAGCGTTACTATGGATTTTGTGATAGGGTTACCTAAGGTCAGAAACCATGACGCTATATGGGTGATAGTTGACAGATTCACAAAGACAGCTCACTTCCTACCGATTAGTATTCACTATTCTCCTGAAAAACTGGCGGAAATCAACATTAAGGAGATCATGAGATTACATGATACTCCAAAGAACATTATCTCCAATTGACATCCACAGTTCACTTCCAAGTTTTGGAAGGCGGTACATGAAGCTTTGGGTACTAAGCTCTGATTCAGTATAGCATATCATCCTCTAACTGATGGGCAGATAGAACGAACAATTCAAACCCTTGAGGATATGTTAAGGGCGTGTGTACTTGATTATAAAGGTAGTTAGGACAAATTCTTTCTATTGGCAAAGTTTGCCTTCAACAATAGTTATCATTCGAGCATTCGATGGCTCCATATGAGACACTATAGGAGGAAGTGTCAATCGCCCTTATATTGGACTGAGTTGTCTGAGAGGGAATTGTTGGGGCCAGATCTTATTGATGTAACACCCCAAATTTTATATTCACAAAAAATATATTATAATTAATTGAGAGATTCACTAAAATAGTGAATATTCATGAATTTAGATCTTGTGAATTTTGAAATATTCATATTCACAAGGAAATGGGCAAATAAATTCAAGAAATGAATTAAATTACAAAGGTGATAGCAAAATCATAATTTTGCCAATTTAGCCCAAGATTAATTATTTTCCAATTAATTGGAGTTAATCTCAATTAATCAAGGAAAATAAAGGAAAATGCATAATGGGATTATTCTTGGTAGAATAAATCAAGAATTGAGAAATTAAGGGAGGATTATACATAAAATCAATTGTGTGAATTATGGAATTGTGCAAAACAATTTTCTCTCTTCTTCCTCTCTAATTTTCGTCCAACATGAAAGAAAGAGGAGAAAAATTAATTGATACATGATCACATGTCACAAATAGAAGGAAATCATGACCAAGATTGAGTGTACACAAAAATGGAATGATGGTGTAGTGCATGATGATGGAAGCTTGAGTGAAGAAATAAGAAACATGATGGCATGGTAGAGTGCACATTTTGACTTAGTTGGAGGAAGGTGGATTAGTTGGAGTAAAAGGGGAGAGAAGATAGTGCCATGTGTCACAACTTGGGCCCTTGATTAAATCTAAGGCTAGGAAGAAAGATGAATAAGTCAATAAAACATCTTTCCTTCCCCTTCACACACATTTTGTCCAAGACTTAGAAAAAAGGAGAGAAGAGAGAGCTTGAGAAATAGAGAAGAGGAGAGAAGGAAGAAGAAAAGGTTAAGGTAAGGTGGTTTCTTTGGTTTTTCTTACCACCTTACAGTTGGGAACTTTTTCGGTAGAGGCCAAAAAAGTATAATTACGAAAACGCCACTGAAATCCCTAAATAAGGGCTGTCAAGGGCATTTTCGTAATTTGACACTGAATTTAGTGATTTCGAGCTCGGAAATGGATTCCTTGGGCGAAAATAAGTCAAAATAGCTTTGGTCAAAATTTTGGAAAAGCATGCCATCAGGCTGGGTACGACGGGGCCGGGCTGGGTTCCCGAGGGCATTTTTGTAAATTTTTACCATAGACTAATATAACCACAATAAACACTATGGAAGGGTCTAAAATGATACTTGGATAGGTTATGACCTATTTCTGGTATATTTAATATTTTAGGACTGAGTCGGACGCCGGGACAGCACGCTTTATGAGACACCTTTAAATAGAGGATTATAAAGCATTGAGATAGGGACATTATCCTTCATACACTATGCCATAAGTTATGTGATTGTGTGGATGCCAATGTTTGTAAATGCGCTTTATTAATCAACACGATTTGCCCAGAAAGGGGCCAGAAGTGTCAGAGGCACTTACACTGGAGTTGGTGAAAATCCAACCGGTGCAGAATAGTGGGGCTAGGCCCTACTCATGTATAAATGCATATGATATGATTATAATGTTCATTAATTGGTGCATACATGGCATATATCATATTTACTTTTTGCATTTTCTATAAACGATAGCATGTTTCTACTGGGGTTCTCCGGAATCTCACCCTATTTTTAAATAAACACCTCAGCGGGTACCAGTAGGGCAAAGGGAAAAGACATAGACGTCGGAAAGTGAATGGCACCTGTTTAGAGGCAAGGACAAGAACGTGGTCATAATTAATCTATTTTGTGATATTTTGGTGAAATTTGTAAATATTAAGTTTCCGCTGTATTTTCTGTTTTCAGTCAACGAATGATAACGAAATTGTAAGCAAATATTTTTATCAGTATAATTATACTTTTCTGTATGCCCATTAAATTTCGTCTTTATTACTCTTCGATTATCGAAATGGAAACGGGTGTTGACAGTTGACCTGACAACGAGGCATATAAAATTGATTAAGTAAAGGTTTCTTGCTGCTCAGAGCTGACAGAAAAGTTATGCAAGTAAGAGGTGAAAACCTCTGGAATTTGAAGTCGGTGACCATGTGTTCATGAAAGTGTCACCTGTTATGGGTATTGGCAGAGAGTTGAAAGTAAAGAAGCTGCAACCAAAGTGCATTGGTCCGTTTGAGATCTTAGAGAAGATTGGGCCTATAGCGTACCGCATCGCTTCGCCACCAAATATGAGTAGGCTACATGATGTTTCCCATATTTCCCTGATGAAAAAGTATCAACCTGATCCAGAACCCATAATAGAGTATAAAGATGTAGAAATGCACAAAGATTTGACTTACGAAGTCATGCCTGAACGAATCATCGATCGGCAGGAAAAGCCACTTAGAAACAAGAGCATTTTGTTCGTCAAGATTGTCTGGAAAGGGTTATCGCCCAAAGAGGCTACGCGGGAAATAGAAGAAACTATGAAGAAACGTTACCTATAATTTATGAATGTATAAGTATAGCAAATTTCGAGGACAAAATTTAATTAAGTGGGGGAGAACATACTAGTATGGATTTGAGTTTTGTGAAGTTACCTCTGGAGTTCTTAAGCTTTCTCTCTCCTTAAGCTCAAGATGTGCTTTCTAAACCATTGATTCCATAGAGAAGAAGAGTTTAGAGAAGATTTCATGGAATGCTACAAGAAACTCTTAAGAAATCACCACTTACCTTAAGCTTTCTCTTCTTCCTTCTATCTAGATCTTGAGATCTCTTGAACTCTCTCTCTCTCTCTCTCTTCTTTTCTCTAGCTTGGCCGAAAATGAGAAAGGGAAGGAGGAAGGAAGAGTTTTATAAAATATCTTCCATTTCCTTTAATTACTTTATTCTCCAAAAATCCCTCTTATGATTGCACTTGTACCTACTCTTATCTCTTCCAAATTGGTGTCATAACGCTCCATTAGGCTTGAACTAATTTTCCTCCCATTTTGGTTAGCCCAAAACCGTCCACCCTTAAGCCCTCACAAATCAAATGGGCTTCTTCCAACTAATCCAACTATATACTCAAGTGTTGTACCATAATCATAATTACCATGCAAAAGAAGCATTATTTTAACACAATTAGACATGTGCTCATCTTGAACAATTATAAACTAATACCTTTACCATAGGATTGTGACACTTAGCATGTTTAATTTCAATAATCATTTTTCCCTCCCATTTTCTTATGCTAGATTTATAAGAAAGAGAAATAGAAATTGTTTCAACATTTTCATAATTCAATTAAAGGAATTATGTACATGTCCTTCCAATTTCACAACTCTTGATTTATTCCACCAAGAATATTCAATATATATATTCTCCTTTATTTTCTTTAATTAATTGAAATTAACCTCAATTAATTGGAAAATAACTTCAATTACGAAAACACCCCTAAAACCCTTAAGCAAGGCTGTCAAGGGCAATTTCATAATTTGACACTGAATTTGATAATTTTGAGCTTGAAAATGGATTCCTTGGGTGAAAATACGTCAGGATAGCCATAGTTACTGAAAATATGTTTTATGAGGCACACAAAAAAGGGGATCGATAGAGCTTTGAGGTAGGAATATTATCATTCATGCATCATGACATAGTTATATGATTGTGTAGATGCCATTGTTTATAAATGTGCTTTATTAATCAACATGGTTTGCCTAGAAAGAGGCAGTTAGTATCAGAGGTGCACTTACACTGGGAGTTGGTGAGAATGCAACCGGTGTGTGACTAGTGGGCCCTACTTATGTATACATGATGATGATGTGCTTATATTGTTCATTAATTAGTGCATACATAGCGTATATCATATTTACTTTTCGCATCATATATGAATGATAGCATGTTTCTATTGGGATTCCTTGGAATCTCACCCTTTTTTTAAAACAAAAATCTCGAAGGGTGCCAGTGGGTCGAAAGACAAAGGCGTAGACGCCATTAAGTGATTGACACGTGTCTCAAGGCAAGTTCAAAGTTCGTGGTTATAATTAGTTTATGATTAAGATATTTTGGGAAATCCTGTAAATATTGGAAATACTGTAGTATTCTGTATTTTGTTGATGGATGACTTTAGAATGTAAACAAATACTTTTATCAGTATATATGTACTTTTCTGTATACCCATGGAATCTAGTCTTTATTACTCTTTAAATATCATAATGGAAATGGGTGTTGACAAGTTGTTTGATGAAAAAAATGAGAGAACACAATAATTGGGTTAGCATTAAGAGAACACAATATGTACACCAAAGTTGTTATTTAAGATTCTAAAGTTGGTAGTATCTATACCTAAGTTGTTAATGATGTTTGACATGTTTGGCTTCAAAATATTACCTTCAAGGTTGTTGGGATTTGGGCAGGTCAAGTAGTCAAGATGTATATTGAAGTTGTTATTAGAGATTGTGGAGTTGTTATTATTTATACCTAAGTTGTTAATGACGCTTTCTCATGATGTATGGCTTCAAAATATAATCTTTTAGGTTGTTGATATTAAGGAGACTGAAGTAGTCAATTACGATTCTTACGTTGTCAACCTTTATACATAAAGTAGGCAGAACTAACAATTTGTGTAAGCTTATATTGACAAAATATGTTCCATACAAAAGAAGGTATATAATATATTACAATAACATGTTTATGACATGGTGCCACAACATGAGGATAAAAACCATATAAACGATTGCAGCACTCATTGTCGTTTAGTCATTGTGGCGTTGGTGGGTTTGAGAGAAGACTCAAAGCATCATTTTTAGCTGAATTTCTAGTATGATTTACTAGCCACCACAAAATATCCTGCCTGTATTGTTTGACTTGTTCCTACATCCATGGCAAACATCAATTATGCAGTCCAATTTACAACAACTCAAAAACAAATGTTGTCATTAATCTCAAGCTAAATTTGGTGCATTTGTGTAATCAAGTGTCGCACTTGGACCCTATTGTAACAACCATAGTAAACTGTGGATACCACAATCTCTTATACAAATGGAAACCGCTTCCTTCATTGTAAAAAAAATGTTGTCGTTACCTATTCCATTATAGCCATTCCCTATTTAATTCTAGTCATTATCAATATGTAGTCTAACATTGCTACAACAACATCACTTTAATTAACACACAATATACAAGCAACAAAAAATCCAACTTCCATTACAAAATAAATAAAGAGCACTAAGTTCAGGATTCTCGCTAATTCAAGCCAAAACAAAACAACATTAAATTAAGCAACACAAGATTCAATAAATAGCATAGATGATTTTTGTCTTGATCAATTAAGAACAAGAAGTCCATTGAAATTGAATCATTAAATCAATTTCCCAAAATGCTCAAACACCAACAAACAAAAAAGAAAGGAATGATTACTCGTTTAAAGTAGAGAAACAATTGATGAAAGAAAAATCTCACAGAGAACAATTCTTACCATCCTGAGTGACCAATGGATAATCAGAAGTGCTCGAATTAATAAACCAATCCCAGTCTCCACCTTCCTGGAGCAAAATAGCTACAACATGAAGTGTATTAGTGACCATCATGGGACCTCTGTACGTAACCAAATTAGCATCCACAATCATTCTCACACTATAGAATCTTGAGAACATAGGCTCGTCCCTAACAAAAATAGCCAACTCCAATCTCTCATATTCCGATCAACAACAAATGTTTCCCAAATATCATTGTATATAATTTTTATTTCAATCAATCAACCCAATAAGTTCAAAATTAGAGTAAAAAAAGGAAAAAGAAAGAAACTTACCAAAACTCGGTCGATACCCAATTCCTTAGTTGCCAATTACGCTAGGGCAATTGGGCAAACCCTCTTCCTTGTTTGTGTAAGATATTTTAATATATTATAATTATTATTAATTAGGTAATTAATTAAAATATCCTAAGTGTGACCCGTAAGTCAGATTTAGGCCTAATTCCAGATTAGAGTTATTAGCTATTAATGTGTTTTTTCTGATGATGGAAAATACACAATTGAGTTTACGACCAAATGAGACGAGTGTAAAAAAACCTAGTCTGCTCATATGAGGTTCCCTGACTGGCGACAGCTCTTAACCTAGTTGTCATCGCTGTGCCTTATAGCCAGTTAGAAAGAGACCTGACAATTATCTTCTGTCTTCATTTTCCTTTGCAGCTCTCTTTCATTAGGATTTGTGAGTTCTCTATTTGATCAAAGCTTAGCTATGGTGAGAGGTAATTCTTATAAGTCTTCTACTATTGATATAGGTAAATTCATGTGCTCTAATTTGTGATTTATTTGTGTATTCATAAGTTTGGTCCTACATGTGGTATTAGAGCCACACTTTCTGATCCATTACCTCCTACTCTTTGATCGGGGATGATTTAAGTATGAAATTCAAATTAAGTGTACTGTAGTAATTTCATATGGGTTCCATATTTTAGACCCTCAAATTTCTTTTCACTGATTGCAATTTATTAGTTGTTATATTAAATTTCCTTTAATTGCCTTCAGATTAACAGGATGAGAGGTTTTGTTTTTCTTCTCAGAGGAATCATCAACATCCTTAGTCTTTTTTGGGGATCCAATTTGCTTTGTGCTTTGCAACTACTCATGCATGTTTCTTTCACTGATGATATGGTTGATAGCTATTGATATGGTTGATCAATTTTGAGTTTCATCGATCATCTCTTTGAAAATCTGATGCTTATAATTAAACCATTTTCAATAAAAGGTTTATTTATGAAAAACACAATCCAATGGCTTTTTCAAATCTAGGTTTCAGAAATTTCTCTTGTTTTCATTTTCTTGAATCAATACATATGTTGATTGGTTCATCTGATTTGAGAATTTGTAAGCCTAAGCTTCAAATTAACAAAACGAATAGAAAAACCTGACTGGTCTTCAAGGATCTCCATTACATCATCATCAGAAATCAATGGAACAAAAAATGCAGCGACGCTTTCAATTTAAGTTTGTTTAATCACTTTAGATCTCACGCCATGCCTATTTGACTTTCAATCTGGGTTTCAAAATTTCTATTTTTGAATTTGTGGTTGATTTCGGCTAAGGGACAAGAAAATAGCTATTCTAGTTTAAATTCTTGATTTTGTCTTTGATTCTTATTTTGTCCAAGCCTTGATAAAATTACGGTGCATATATTGTTCCCCGTGATTTTCTATGAAAAACATTGTTGAAATCACTGGTTTACAAGCTTAGATCATCGGAAAGCCACCTGGAGTCGTTACCTAGAATTGCTATTAATGGCGGACTGAGTTGGGTCTATCTGGGTCACGATTTGGGTCCTAGGGATTCGGCTCAGTGAGGGAGAAGGATGAAACACGCATTTTGACTTAAATGAAACGTGCATTTTGACTTAGTCAAAACGCTATCATTTCACATCATGTGGATGGCCTCCCTTTTCCATGAGTGAGACGACGTCGTTTGGTCCCTAGTGAAACGCTACGTTTCACTTATTAAGGCAGATGGGCTGACGCGTTCTGGGCTTATGAATTATTTTAATTTGCTCTGGCCCTGTGAAGATTGTAATTTTAGTTAATTTTATTTGTCATGGACCAATACAATCATTTTGGGCTTATAACTTTTATTTATTTTTTCCCCGCCTTATTTATTTTAACACATTTTAGGCTTCAGAAAATTTGGGCTTGCGCCTATTTATTTAAATTAGTTAAGCATTTGACCCGAAACATTTACATGGACTTGGGAATTAAAGAGTATTTTCTAACCTAATATAGCTTGTGTTTCAGGCCACTATTTGGGTTCTGGAAAATTCCAATTTGGGGCTATGTTATGTTTATTAATTGCTTGAGCCATGATATTTTCAATTTCCAGAAATGAATTTTAGGTGAAGTAAACCTTTTGCTCACTGTTTATTAAATTAGCTTCTATTTTATGTATAATTTTGATTACATCCCATTACATTGTTTAAATTAAGAAAATTTAATTTTGGCATTTTTCATATTCTAGAAAATTTGCAAAAAATAGTTTTTATGAGTTGTTTAATTGCTTAAAAATATGGAAAACCAATTTTAGACAATTATCCAACTCTTCAAATTTTGTAAATTCTAATTTGAGTTGAAAAGTGCCAAAATTAATTATTTAAACAAGTTTTGGATACATAAAAAAGTGGGAGGGTTTCTAATTAATTATTTAGGGACTTTGTTGATCAAATTAATTGATTTATCCCTCCATCAAGAGGTGTATATATTAGATTTATTTTGAATGCAGAAAATACTGGGAGAATTTGTCTAAGATGATTATTTAGTCACATTTTGTTGATTAAATTAATCAATCAAATTCTTATTAAAGATTTGTGCATATTTGGACTTTAAAATGTACAAAGTTGATATTTATGATTAGCATGCATCTTGGGGAGTAGCCACAATATCCTCTATTGCGTGTGTAGATAAACACTTATGTGTTTTAACATATCAACTCTATTAAATGGGTAATATTAATTTAATCAAAGTGGGAGGATTCTATTTAGTCACTTATGTTGATTAAATTAATTAGTTAAGTCCTCCTTGAAGCTGTGCATATACAAAATTTAAGAGCACATGGTTGATATTTATGATTAACTTGCATGCTAGAGTGGTAGCTACAGCGCCGTCTTACAACATGCATAAATAATCACATATGGATTTTAAAATATCAATATTCAGAAGTTGATTAAATTAATTAATTTGGATTCCTATTGACATTGTGTATATATATGATATTTAAATTGTATATATTTGATATTAGTTATTAGCATACATATTTTGTTTAAGGAATAGCTACAACATCCTTATGCACATGTTGTATGCATATTTAATCACATAAGGTTTTATCATATCAAAATTATGATAATATGTACAATTAATATGCACAATGGTGTTATGTCTTTGTGATGAGTATGTAAAATCGAGGAGTAGCCACAACATCCTCACTAGGCACATACACTCTATTTTGTTCTACTAAACAAAATACATCACTCAAATATTTAAAGATGCCAGTTGTAATTAAATGTGTGATTATAATTAATCTTTTCCCATAGGTAGATAATCACTACAAAAAAAAAGGTATTTCGTAGCGGTGCACTTGTAGCGGTTATCTTAAACCGCTACAAATTATAGTATTTGTAGCGGTTTTTTCCTAAACCGCTACAAATTTGTAGCGGCAAGAATATTTGTAGCGGTTACCTACAAAAAACCGCTACAAATTTGGCGCGAAATTCCCGCCAAAACTTGTAGCGGTTATTTTGTAGCGGTTAATGCACAATAACCGCTACAAAATACCAAAGGTCAGAATTTTGTAGCGGTTTTGGGCAAGAACCGCTACAGAATGTCAAGAGACTCCAAATTTGTAGCGGTTCTGGGCAATAACCGCTACAGAATTTCAAACGTTGTGAAGATTTGTAGCGGTTATTGTAGAACCGCTACAAATTTGGATATTTGTAGCGGTTAGAGTAGCGGTTATGTTTAATAACCGCTACTAATATCCGGCCTATTTAAACCCCTCCCCTCCTCCATTTCTCATTTTGCTCATTTTGTTTCTTAAGGTTTCTCTGAGTGGTTTATTCGATATTTGAGCGTTCAGACGAGTCTATAGGAGTTTTTGGTCAGTATTCCGCAGTATTTACACTTGAGGTACGTATATAACACGTATTTTTATTTATATTTGTATTTTTATTATATTTGTGTAGAATAATGGACTAATTTTTTTTTTAATTTGTACAGTTGATATGGCTTCAGGACAGGATAAGGGGAAGGCCCCTGTGCCCCCCAGACCGACTTTACGGGGTGGCAGCAGCCGGGCAGGTGGCAGAGGGAGGGGGCAGCACGCAGGCAGGACTACCGAGGCATCTCAGCCCATCCTCCCACAGGATCCGCATACGATCCCACAGGCGACGACCGCAGCTGAGGTGCCTGAGGTGGAGGTGCCAGAGATTAGCGTTGAGGACTTCCTCAACGAGGAGGAGTTCGAGATCTCGATTAGTGGGTTCAGGGAGATGGAGCAGTTCCTCGATGAGGAAGAGGCTCGGGAGCAGAACAACCCACGAGGGTCGTCTTCGCGGTCCACTGGGTTTGAGGTGCAGGTCGAAGGTAAATTATTTAATTTTTTAATTTTTTAACTTTTTAACTTTGAATTATAATTTATCTAACGTGCGGTCAACTGTGCAGATGAGCAGGGGAATGTGTCGACGAGGAGGCTGGATGTGGCCGGTCTGAACAGCATGGACCGGTCCCTGCGAGTTGTAGTGCCGTGGAACGAGGGCACTAACCAGCCGATCCACAATGGGGGTCACCTGCTCAACCGCTTCCTGAGCGACCTGGGAGCGAATTGGATGCGGTTCCCCCTTCACTTCCCGTCCTGGAGGCACATTCCGAAGGGGCCGAAGGACCAGGCTTGGGAGGAGGTGATTCAGGTAATTAAAACTATTCAATTAATATTTTTTTAATTAATTCTATTTAATTATTTTATTTAAATTATGGTTTTTATAATTATTGATATTTAAATGTATTTTTTTTAGCTGCGGTTTGCCGTCCGGGCCAACCGGAAGAGGTACGCCCTCGTGAAGATGGGCGACGCCTGGAGGAACAGGAGGAACCGTCTGTTCCACAGTGTGGATGGGGACGAGACGATGCCTCTGGAGCAGCTGCAGGAGAGAGTCCCGGACGGCGTGCCGCCGAACGACTGGGCGCGTTTCGTCCAGTTCAGGAGGAGCCCTCAGGCGCAGGTAATGTATTTATTATATTTTTGATATATAATTTTCTAATTGTTAAATATTAAATTATAATTTCAATGTAATTTGTATTTAATTTCAAATTTTATAATACATTTAATTATTTGTTTTTCCAGGAGCTTTCTCAGAGGAACGCCGCGATCCGGGCGCAGCAGACGATCCACCACACAGCAGGATCGAAGACCTTTACTGTGACCTACAGCGAGCTGGTAACTTTTCAAGTGCTTCACTTACTTTTAGCTGATTATTTCATAATACTAATTGTTTTGTAATTGTTTCAGGAGACGAGGGCACAGCAGGAGAACCGTCAGACGGACTATGCGGAGCTGTACGCCATCACACACAGACACCGTGACGGGACTGCGACCTCTCAGCAGGCAGAGGCGGCGATTGTAAGTTATTTTATTATTATATTTTTTTATAAAATCAAGTTAATAATGAAAAATAGTAATTATTAATTGTTTCATAAAATGGCAGGAGTGGATGCAGCTGTCGCAGGCTGAGCTGCGACAGACCCAGCCTGAGGAGTCACAGGGGTCAGTGGACCCAACGGCTCCTCTGAAGGCGGGCCTTAGTCAGCCTGAGCACCCCGGACGAGTGCGGGGGATGGGGATAGGCGCCAGACCCAGCATGATCTACGGCAGGAGCGCCGCCTCTGAGGCTGGCAGCTCTAGAGGGGTCAGACGTCGGAGGGACGAGTCAATTGACCAGCTGCGGTCAGATCTGGAGCAGACGCAGCAGCAGATGGCGCAGCAGCAGCAGCAGATGCAGCAGATGCTGCAGGTACACTCAGATACGATGTACGCTCAGCAGACGCAGTGGCGTGAGATCGCGAACACTATGCTCGAGGGAGCTTGGCGTCGGCTGTTCCCGGACGAGCAGCATCCAGCGGTCCCCCCTGTCCCTCACTACGTCGTCCCGAGTACTGCTCCTCCTCCTACTGCTCCTCCTCCTGCTGATGACGATGGTGCGGTTCAGTCTGCGCAGCGGCCCGATCCAGCGGCATCTGAGCGAGCCCCACCTGAGGGAGCACCAGAGGATCAGCCCCCAGCTCCTTAGTTTAGGACATTTTCTTTTCTTTTAAACATTTGTAAATATTTATGAGATTTTATTTCAGAATTTTCTTATTGTGTTTTGTATAATTATATTTATATTATTATATCGCATTGAAATAATTTATAAATGATTTAAATCTAAATTTAAAAAAAAAATAAATTATATATATATTTGTAGTGGTTTTAGGTTAAAACCGCTACAAATGTATATATTTGTAGCGGTTTTAACCAAAAACCGCTACAAATATATATATTTGTAGCGGTTATTAGTACATAACCGCTACAAATATATAATAATTTTATAAATTAAATATATATATAATTTATTTTTTTTTAATATATTTTAAAAAAAATAAATTATATATACATTTATAAATAATTTATAAATGTATATTTGTAGCGGTTTTAACACGTAACCACTACAAATTTACTTATATATTTGTAGCGGTTTCTATTCATAAACCGCTACAAATATATCTGTTTGTAGCGGTTATACACTAATAACCGCTACAAACACTCAAATCATTTGAATTTTCAAATTTGCCGCCTTTGTGCACATTTGTAGCGGTTATATTATGTATAACCGCTACAAATTAGAAAATTATTTTTATATTTAATGTCCAACGGCTTTAATATTAGTAGCGGTTTTATATAGATAACCGCTACTAATACGCAACAAGTACATTTTGAATTTCCCACCAATTAACGGCTTGAATATTAGTAGCGGTTTTATATATGTAACCGCTACTAAATTATAAACGTTGGAATTTCTGTAGCGGTTGTTGTAGCGGTTTTATAACCGCTACAAAGTTATAAACGTTGGATTTTCAGAATATAAGGTTCTAGGCATTCGTCATTATCTTCTCACTCATCTTCTTCTCTATACTTTCTTCTCTCTCACTTGTAGCTATGGATAAATCATGGATAAGGTTGCCGCGCAATTCTCCTGAATATTTGTACGGATTAAACAGTTTCTTAGATTTTGCATTCACTCACGCCAGCTGTAACGGCAAGATCGTCTGTCCGTGTCGGAAATGCAAGTTCAAGAAGTGGCATCCACGAAATGTTGTGAAGGAACATTTGCTTGTGAAAACTTTCCCGGAGGACTATACGTTCTGGGCAGTTCATGGTGAGAAGGCCGGCATTAGATACGACGAGGCTCTTCCTCGAAGTTCTCAAGTAGGCGTTCAAGTAGATGAAGATGATCTTGTGAATGATGCTATGCGTGATGCGTTTGGAGTTCAAGGCGACAACTTCAACGAAGAAGTGCACGGCTCTGAACCGGCTTTTATGGGGAATGAAGCAGCTCGGGATTTTTTCAGCTTGATGGATGAGGCAGATCGTCCTTTATATCAAGGTTGTCGCAAATATTCTAAATTATCTTTCTTGATCAAATTGTATCATATCAAGTGTTTGTGTGGGATCACGGATAAGGGGATGTCGATGTTGCTCGACTTATTACAAGATGCATTCCCCGACGCCGAGATTCCCACAACCTTCTACGAGGCCAAGAAGATCATCAACAGGTTGGGGTTGAATTATCAAAAGATTGATGCGTGCCCAAATGATTGTATGCTGTATTGGGGAGACGATTCCAGCAGGGAGACGTGCAAGAGATGTCACACATCGAGGTACAAGACAATTCGGAAGGGGAAAAAGCAGAAGAAGAAACCTGCAAAGATTCTCAGGTACTTCCCTTTGAAACCTCGTCTACAAAGATTATTTATGTCGTCTAAAACTGCTGAGCACATGAGGTGGCATGCCGTTGATAAAAACGAAGACGGTAAATTAAGACATCCGCGGGATGCAGCTGCTTGGAAAACGTTTGACAACGACTTTCCAGATTTTGCGACTGACCCCAGAAATGTCCGGCTTGCGTTGGCGACCGACGATTTCAATCCTTTCGGGAATCTTAGCACAAGTTACAGCATTTGGCCGGTAGTCTTAGTTCCCTACAACTTACCCCCTGGATGTGTATGAAACAAAGCTCTTTCATTATGTCTATGATCATTCCAGGCAAAAAGGCACCGGGCAATGACATCGATGTGTATCTCCAACCGCTTATTGCGGAATTGCTTGACCTGTGGAATGTCGGCTTGGAGACGTACGACGCTCACAGCAAGACTTTGTTCAACATGCGTGCAGCCTTGATGTGGACGATTAGTGACTTTCCTGGCCTTGGCACATTATCTGGTTGGAATGTGCACACTGGGTCGGCGTGTCCGGCTTGCAATTTCGACTCTGACGCACTGCGCCTTCCCCACAGCCGAAAGTGGTGCTTTATGGGGCATCGGAGGTTTCTCGATGGAACGCATAAATTCAGATTGCAACGAAATCGCTTCAATGGGAAACCAGAGAAAAGAGGACCACCTCAGACTTTGTCCGGTACAGATATCTTACAGCAGCTTGAGCATGTTGACGTCGAGTTTGGAAAAAGCGACGGTTCAGCGCAAACTCGCGAAAAGACGCGCAGGACTTTGGCGCCTCAGCAGTGGAAGAAGATAAGTATCTTCTTCACGCTTCCGTATTGGAGATCTAATTTACTTCGCCACAGTCTTGATGTAATGCACATTGAAAAGAATGTTTGCGACAATGTGCTGTATACGCTGCTTAACGAACCCGGCAAGACAAAAGATCACCTTCAAGCTAGGAAAGATTTACGCGACATGGGAGTTCGTGAAGACGCTTGGCCAGATGAGCATGACAGATTTACACCGGCAAAGTTTACCCTCACAAAACCGAACAAGGATGTGTTCCTCGCGACCTTGAAGAAATTAAAAGTTCCTGATGGGTATTCAAGCAACATTTCTCGATGTGTCGACTTGCAGGCTCGAAAGGTTGCTGGCCTGAAGAGTCACGACTCACATGTTCTTATGCAGCAGTTACTCCCTCTGGCTATAAAGAATACACTTCCTCCCGATGTTTCCATCGTTTTGGTGGAACTTTGTTCTTTCTTTCGGAAGTTGTGTTCTAAGGTTTTGATCGTTGAGGAGCTCGATCAGCTGCAGTCGAAAATCATTCTTACGCTTTGTCACTTGGAGATGATCTTTCCTCCGTCCTTTTTTACTGTGATGGTTCACCTCACAGTCCACCTCGTTCATGAAACAAAGCTCGCTGGACCAGTACAATATCGTTGGATGTATCCGATTGAGAGGTACTCATTTTAAATATGTGCTTTCATTTATTGTCCATATTTAATGTTTGCTCGTCGTCCTTTTCATCATTTTATATCAATTTTCTCTTATGTACTTCGTAGGTTCCTTGGGAAATTAAAATCTTACATGAGGAATAAGGCGTGGCCAGAAGGTTCTATAGCTGAAGGCTATATAAGGGATGAGGTGCTATATTTTTGCTCAAGGTACTTTGATGATCTTGAGACGGCTTTCAACCGCCCGCCTCGTGTTGACGATTGTCCTGAACCTGCGCCGACATCAGGAGAATTTATCCCTCGTGTTGGTAAACCAGTTGGAGCAACTGAGAACTTCAAACTAACGGCAACTGAGAAGTTCCAAGCACATAGACATGTCTTGATTAATTGCACTCAAGTTGAGCCTTTCATACGGTAAGAATTGTACACTCACATATATGTTATTCGATCTATATCTTTCGTAACATTTCTCACTTTCATTTCACTAACGCCTTTCCATTATTAATTGCAGGGAATTCAGAAGTCATGTCAAGCGTCAGCTCAGGATCCGTACACAGACATCCTCGGAAGTTGATAGGAGGGTCTACAGAGAATTCCCGGCCTGGTTTGCGCGCAGAATACTAAATGACCACAACCCACACTCACCGGATTTCAGATCTCTCGCAATCGGCCCTTTTGATCATGCAAAACGGTTTACAGCATACAATGTCAATGGTTTTAAGTTTTGCACGGTTTCACGGGATCAGGGATTGCAAACACAGAATTCGGGTGTTTATGGCACATTTGGGACAAGGAGTTATGCGAGCAGCAGTGACGCCAACATGCAGTTCGGAGGCGTCCCTTATTATGGCAAGCTTCTTGATGTGGTCGAGCTTAATTATCAAGGCCGTTTCACCGTGACGCTGTTCAAGTGTTTGTGGGCAAATACCACTACTTCTCGGGGACTGACAACTGACGACCTAGGGATCACATCAGTCAATTTCTCACGCCCGATTCATACTGGTATTTCTCAAGATGATGAGCCGTATATTTTAGCTTCAGAGGCACATCAGGTTTATTATGTCGAGGATGAGCGGCATAGGGATTGGCACATGGTCGTTCATTTAAAGCCAAGAGAGCTTTACGATATGGGTGAAGGCGATAACATCGCCTATGAGAGTGAGCCATTTCAGCCAGCTGATTTTGAAAACTACTTCCCTGAAGGCGATGACAATTTACCTCTACTGCGGTGAGTTTTTTTAAGTCCACGTCATTTCAATTAAATTTTTTAAATTTAATAATACATCAATAATAATAATTTTTCTACAAAATTTCTGTAGGGATGGCGACGATGAGTGATCAAATTCAATTGTAAAAAATTCTTCTTTACAAAAAATGCAAAAAATTTGTGTTAAAATAAAATGTAAAAAAAAAATTAAAATAATATTTGTAGAATTCAAGTGTAAAAAATTTTTCTTTACAAAAAATGCAAAAAATTTGTGTTAAAATAAAATGTAAAAAATTTTTTTTTTTAAAAAAATTAATATAATATTTGTAGCGGTTATTAAACCGCTACAAAAAAATAAAAACCGCTACTAAATAATAACCGCTACATTAACCGCTACATTAACCGCTACAAATAATTAAACCGCTACAAAAATATAAATAACCGCTACTAATTAGTAACCGCTACATTAACCGCTACAAATAATACGTAAATCCCTATAAATACCCTTATCACAACTCATTTCAAACACTCCCCAATTTCTTTTCACCTTACCCTTCTTTCATTTCCTCTCATTTACAACTTCTTTCGTATGAGTAGAGGAGCTGAATAATAAGATCAAATATGGTAACAACATTTTCAATTTCTTTTAGAATACTTCTTTCCTTTCTATAAAATTTATTCTAAACATCTTTTTTTCTAGATATATCTTAACTCTATCTCATTTTCATTTATTTTTCATACACAATTACATTATATTATAAAACATAATAATTCCTTATTACCTAACTATCGTTAATAATATTATTAACATAAATTTTATACTAATCATATTTAATTACATTTTTTCTTTTTAATTTATTGATAAGTTAAACTATTAAATAATAAACTAATTGAAATAGATAAAATAATAACAAATTAAACTAATTCATATAATATTGAAAAAAAAGAAAAATATCAACGGGTGTTTTTTAAAAAAATTTTAAATATTTGTAGCGGTTATTAAACCGCTACTAAATAACGCGCCTTTTTTGCGGTAAATTTGAATTTCATGAAATTAGTAGCGGTTCTAAGAACCGCTACTAATTTCATGAAATTCAAATTTGGTAGCGGTTTCTTAACCGCTACAAATAAAAAAAGTCATTTTTAACAAATTTTCATTTTTATATATTTGTAGCGGTTTTTTAACCGCTACAAAAAAAAAATCTTTTTAAAGACTGTAAATAAAATTTTTCATATTTGTAGCGGTTATATAACCGCTACAAATATCTCTTGATTTTGTAGCGGTTACTATTAACCGCTACAAAGTTTGTAGCGGTTATTTTTGATTGAGTAGCGGTTTTATATAACCGCTACAAAGCCGCTTGCAACGTACGATTTAGTAGCGGTTTTTCTAACCGCTACTAACCTAGTTTGTAGCGGTTAGAACCGCTACGAATACCTATTTTTAACCGCTACTAAATCACGTTTTTTTTGTAGTGAATTATAATTATAGTTTTAATTAGGGTGGAATGGAATAGCATTATATTTTCTAAGTAGGCCACAGGTATTTAGGAATATAATTGCATTCCAGTTTCACCAATTTGAGATAAATTCATGCTATGCTAATATCTTTTCCCACAGGTAGACTTTAGTGATACGAATTTATAATTGTATAATTTACATTGATAAACATACTATTATATGTGATGGTTACTTGCCTCTTACATAAATTTTGAAAGTATGTTTTAATTTTGACTTTGCAGCATGATTGTTATCTGTTCAACTATTTAGTTTGATATAATTTATTAGAGTCAATTAAGCCTATAATGAGAACTTCTACCATTAGGACAAATTTGATATTAAGAAAAGTTCTAGTATTTATAATACTAGCATGAGAAATGAGATAAAATTATCGTCCCAATAAAGTAATATCAGTTAAAAGCTAGTTATTATAAGTATATAAAGAATGGAACAAAGTCAATGGTTGTTGATAGACTGAATGACATATTTAGAAATTCTCATAATATTATTGCATTGTTTTGTTGACTATAAAGTGATTCTATGTAAAAGGATAACGATGTCTCATTTAATCTTGATGGAATATATCTTCTTTTTATTATCTCATGAATTATTACTCCCTTTCATGAATACATACATGGATATTAAGTATTCATTGTAAATGTGCATATATAAGTTTTGCTTCTTTTGGAAAAGCATGAGATTTTAAATGGGGACTATCAAGCTACCAACCTAAAGGCCATAACATAGTAGACATATAAAGTTTAACGTGTCTATAATTAGAGGCTTGATTGGAGGAAATAATGAATATACACTTACCATTAGTTATGTTCTAACAAGTTAAATAGTTCATCCTGCTTTTAGTTGACTCTTCAAATACCTGAACATATTTTGCTTTATAATTAAGTAGTATCATTTGACACTTTTAGAATATATAAATTAGAAGAGGGTAATTTAATCTGGTAAATCGATTAATATAGTGAAGTCAATTAGAAGAGATGATGACATGATAGGTATATGACTGAGGACAATTATATGTTTCCCTCTTAAGGAATGCACTTAAGACAATTATATATATCTCAAATGAGTTTCCATCAAAATTATATTTAAACCTTTTTAAATCTGAAAGTTGGAAGCTCAATTAATATAGAATTGTCTTATAAATGGAAGAGTATGGAAGAAAAACATCCCAAGGACTAAGACTGCACATTTTGGTGAAGATGCAAAAAGATCTTGGAAATTCTATTAAATTGTCTATTTCATTTTAGAAGTTGTGTAGTAATTTTGAAATGCCAAATTATTAAGAAATGACATGTTTAATGGGAGTGATCAAACTCATTTAGGATGATCATACATAATGGATTGTAACCATTAATCATGATGGAACATTGGTTTTACATGAAACTCTTCTCGTTGAGGCAAATGTGAAACATAATGAAGTTCTGAAATTCTCAATTAGTCAAGCTTGAAATAAGAAGTATCAACATTAAGGACTCTATAAATTATTAGGAAAGATATCCCGAAGCAAACAAGGGATATTTCAAATTGATAGATGGTGCTCTTAGTATGCAACTTTAATTTATCAATAGATTGGGTTTTGACCAATAACAATTTAAATTTGACAATTGCTACCAACTACATCATGTACTTCAAGTAATTTGACTAAAACATAAATAATAAGAGTGACCCTAAATTCCATTGGCATCTTTCCATTACAGTAACAAGGAGAGATGTGTGTGAGTTGAAAAAAAGGTTACATAAACTATGAGAAGAATTTAGTTAGCAAAATTGAGAAAACCATCCTCACAAGCATTGTTCACATTAGTGGTGAAAAAGGTGTTGATGCAATCACATGCATGATAATGTTGAAAGCATCATAGTACTGTTTGTATCACTAGATTAGTGGGAGTTGAATCATCTATATTAAACAAAATGATGATTCACTTATTGCTTGTGAATGTTGACATAATGTGTTACACATAACAAAATCACCATTGTTTAAATTTGTGATATGATTAGGTTAAGTATAGTATTCTTTTAGTATACATAAGAAGACTATTCTCAAAATACTTGGGAATGTCATAAATAACCTACTATCACAAATATCTGAACATTTATGTATAAATGGTAATTGTTATGAAAATACAATTAGATTGTCCATGTGTCTCTAATATATTCATCACTGTATTCCATCTAATTTAATTTTCTAGGTGCAGGCTTGCTTGAATGTGCACACAAAGAGGCAATGCCATTGCAATGGAACTTTAGGAGGATTATCTAGCAAAATTTTGCTTGAATAATAATTGAAAAGCTACAGGTCATGAAGTATATTACAAAATGTACATTAAGTCTCATGCTCTACATATAGGAGAATGATTAGATTTGTTTAGTTTAGTATGATATGCTAACTTTAAAATAGTTACATTATGATACATCATTACATTTATTGAACAGTTGCATCATGTAGGAGTACAAGATTGCTAAGTAGTCAATGATTGCTTAGTTCCACCATGAATTGCTTAATCTAGTCATTCTTGGAGGCAAGTCATAAGATTGCTGGTTAAAGAATTTCATTACGTGGTTTTAAATTAATTTAAACCTATTAAGGATGTTGTGTAACCATAAAGTCAATATGTCATAAACACATAAAGTATATCCTTAAATGAGTTGCATGCACTTAGAGACATTAAAGGATCAAATACCTTATTTGTGAGTTAGACCACATTGAGTGATCTAAATAAGGTATTGTCAAATTATGAAATTCAAGTTGGAGTTTATTGTCTTATATCGGTACCTAGTTATCAAGATTGAAAAACATTTAAGTAGGAACTGAATAAACATTTATAATTTATTCATTAAATTTTAACCCATTAACTAAGGGTGCTGCCACATAATACCTGGAAGATAATACTTGACTTAAGAGGACTTATTACCATGATTCTTGTAGCATATGTTACACCCTTATCTTATCTTCATCTATTTTCAGAGTATTTGTGGAACATGATATGTAGTTCGGTGTGCAACATAAGAATAATATAAATATATTGATAATATGTGTATGATTATAGAAATTCCCCTCAGGGATTTGTACTTAATAATTACAATTAATGTAGCCATGCAAGGCTACTTAGGTGTCTAAACCCGTCATAGTGAAATGGAGATATCTTCCCGTCTTCGTTCTACCACTGCAATCCTCTTGTAGGATTCTCTTCTTTATTCTCAGCATAGCTTCTGTCTTCACCTGTCTAAATTAATGATAGGGGAGGGTGAGATTCGAGAGAATCTTAGCAAGAAAACAGTACCAATATACATTTAAGATAAGTGCTTAATACATGACATGCTTGCATTTTATAACTCATGCTCACACAATGACATATCTACGTGCTCAATGTTTCATGCAACAAAACTATAGCCACAACATAAACAGAAATAGAGCTTCAATCATCCATATATGTTTCACATAATCAAGCAAAGCAATAACATGCACCAATACACCAGCACAAATATCAAATACATGCAGGAGAGGTAAGTTCCCGACCTTAACCTTTTCTGCCTCGAAACGTATGCCTCGTAAAGCATGCCGCAGCCCAGCTCTCCACTTGGTACTACAATTCCAAATGTACCATTTAGAAACTTTCATAGTGTTTTTGGTGGTTATATGAGCCTATTGTTAAAATTTACCAAAAATGCCCCCAAGACGTTGGCCTAGCCCGGCCCGGCCCGGCCTCGCCGTACCCAGTCCGACTGTACTTTTCCTCAAATTTGGACTATGGCTATCCTTACATATTTTTGCCTAAGGAATCCATTTCCAAACTTGGAATTACCAAATTCACTTCCAAAAGACAAAATTGCCCTTGGCAGCTCCTCTTTTAGGGTTTCAGGGGCATTTTCGTAATTATGCATTTTCGGACTGTTTCCGAAAAAGTGACCCACTGTAACCCCATCTAATTTTCCCTCCTAAACTCAATGGAATAATCAAATCATTGAAAATCTAACTCCTTCCCCTTAGAACAGGTTTGGCCAAAAACTTGTGTCTTAAAAAGGGAAAATGTGTTTTTTGAATTTCAACCCCTAAAGCTTGCTCCTTTTCAGTCCTAACCACTTCTTAAACCATTTAAACATATACTAAACAAGATTTGAAGACATTTGGGCAGCATAGCCCCTTGGGGTTATCACTTTCCAAATTTAGAAACTTAACCAACAATCACCAAAACCAACCACAAACATCATCAACAACAACATACTATTAAGGATTTGAGACTTTTGAAGTTACCTCTTGATTTCTTGATTTCTCTTCCTCTTGGCTGAAACACACTTCCGCTCAATCCTTGAAGATT
The DNA here is from genome assembly GCA_963242795.1 of Inga leiocalycina. NCBI lineage: Eukaryota > Viridiplantae > Streptophyta > Magnoliopsida > Fabales > Fabaceae > Inga > Inga leiocalycina. The sequence continues at coordinate 49,299,993 of OY725324.1, forward strand.
AGCTTGCTAAACATGGTGATTCATGGAGAAGAAGAGATTAGAGAAGCTATTGTGCAAGAAAGAAAGCTTGAACACAACAACAAGCCCTACCTTGAAATCTTAGCCCCTTAAGCTCCTCCTTCTCCCTAGCTCTTCAAACTCTCTCTCTCTCTCTCTCTCTCTCTCTCTTTGAGGCTTAGGATGAAAATATGAAGAGGAAAGAGATGAGCCAAAGCTTAATAATATCTCATCTTTTCCCTTAATTAATTTTATTTCAGAAATACAATTTATGACACCTACATGTACTTGAGTTTATCCTCTTTCAACTTGTGTCATAAGCTTCCAATTGCAATTGAACAAACTCTCCTCCATTTGCTTAGCCCAAAATGGTGCCATGCATAAGCCCTAACAAACCAAATTTGGGCTTTAATCCATTAGCCTTACTACATGCTCCAATAATTATTATTTTATGATAATAACACATGTACTCCAACTTCAATAATTATTATATATTTCGCTTGGCTTAAGATGATGCCACTTGGCATGTTTATGAGCCAAATAATTATTTTCCCTTCTTATTTCCTTAGTCCACAATTTCCAACACATTTTATTTTCCAATTTTCGGAATAGTCGGTCTTCTTGGCAGATTTTCTGCCCCAACTTTGAAAAATCATACTACAACTAAATTTGTAGACATCATTTTGGAGTGATTCCAAAGCCTTGTGCTTCCAGCTAGCAAAAGGCTATATTTTTACCCTGTAAAATTTTATAATTTTTTTCTCATCATTTAGTCTTCCAAAACCTTATGACAAGCTCATTGCCTCGCAAGAAATTTCACTAAAAGCATAATCACTTTCTTCAAAACTCATCATTTTATTTTCTTTAATGCCCCAAAGATATAAGAAACATTACAGAATATATTTGGGACACCTGCTAAACCGGGGTTTAGCAATCCACTTAATTTAGGTTTATTCCCAAACTTCCAACCCCAAAATTCGGGATATTACAACATAGCCTTAATTAATCTAGATAGGGCAACTGACATATAGTTATGGGCCAAGTGGGAGAATGTAAAATAATTTAATATATTATAATTATTATTGGTTATTATTAATTAGGTAATTAAATAAAATATCTTGATTGTGGCTTGTAAGTTAGATTTAGGCCCAATTCAAGATTAGGGTTACTGTCTATTTTTCTGATGGTGGAAAATACACAATTGAGTTTACGGCCAAATGAGACAAGCGTAAGAAAAACCTAGTCTACTCATCTGAGGTTCCTTGACTGACTACGGCTCTTAACCCAATTGTCATCGCTGTGCCTCACAGAAAGAGACCTGACAATTATCTTCTGTCTTCATTTCCTTTTCTAGCTCTCTTTCATTAGGATTCATGAGTTCTCTGTCTGATCAAAGCTTAGCAATGGTGAGAGGTAATTCTTATAAGTCTTCTGCTATTGATGTAGGTAAATTCATGTGCTATAATTTGTGATTTATTTGTGTATTCATAAGTTTTGTCCTATAGTTTGAACTCCACAGACCCAAGTGACTTGATGCCTCAACATTATTGCAACCATGGGAGGTTGATAACCACACACGATTGTCTCTCATGGAGCGAAAGGCACTCTTCACTGACCCAAGAAACACCACCACTTCTCCCTGTTTCGTCTCTCATGTCTTTTGCAATAGGGAAGGGGAATGTGAAGTTATGGCCGCTTCACTTTATTTTTTCAAATTTTACTCGGGTGGATTGATCATTTGAAAAGATTTACAAATCCTAGATTTCTCCATCAAGTCTGAATTGAGATTTTTGATATTGGACCCTAATTTGTCTTTTCCCTAACATTTAATTTTCAGGGATTTTCTCTTTATTAAATATGAAGTTGTCATTTTTTTTATTTTTTATTTTTGAAAAATGCAGCCTCACCGTAGCTAATTAGTTAAATAAAGATATCTTGAAAAATCTTCTTGAAAAATCTGGACGAATCTTGAATCTTGTTCGGCAGGATATGGATAGGCTTGTGCTTGTGATTTAGTTTGATTTTGTTTCCTCATTTTACTACAAAAAAGGGAGTGTAAAGAAAAATAATGAACAGAAATAGTCGCACACGCAGACAGATATAAAAGATCATACACACACATAAAACATATATACATACAAACACACACGCACCCGCACCATATCATAAGAAAAGTCACCTTCTCATAAGTTATAATCCCACGGTGATCTAATTGTTAAGTTCCACCAACTCATAATGAGACACTACGTCAAGAGTTAGTGATCTAACCGTATGTGGTTGAACGAGGATCAACCAAATCATGATAAAATAATATAATTTAATTAAAATATATAAAAATATTCATATATAACATTAAAAAGTATATTTGAATAAAAAGATATAAATCTAAAGGTAAAAGGAGTATTTTTAATTTACCATGGCTCTCTAAAAAGTGTGTTTGTATGTGTCTATAGAGCAAGTTGTGATGAAAAATTAAAAGTTTACGTTTATATTGAAATCAAAAAACACGCGCCCACCTAAAATGCTCATCCACCCATTAGCATTACAGCACTTGTGAGATTATTGGACAAGATATATCTGACTAGCTAAACTTTGGTTCCAAGTTCATAATACAAGCTAGAAGCAAACGGTGTGTTTATATATTTAAATTTTTAAACATATTGGTGCTTATCCTTCGTGTCTATGACATATCAAAAATAAAAAAATTTAAAGAAACGAAACATGCATTTCAAAATCAGTAAAAAAATTATGTTAATTAAACGTGTTCTTATCTCAATTGGTTTGGTAGGACCAGGACGTCATATATTAATCGGTACATATATTGAGATTAAAATAAAATAAAAAGTCCCATAGTTTATAATGGCGATGGCATCAAGTCACAATCATCAATATGTTACCCTGAAGGGAAAAAACAAAAAAAATAAAAAAAGAAGAAAGAAAGAAATTTATTACCCTAGTGTCGGCAGCACACACAAAAGTCCTCAAATTATTCACTACAACATAAAAAAGAAAATTTATTAAAATATAGCTAGGTTCAAATTTTGCGGCTAATATGTTAGTAACTAGTAGTTGTTTTTTGAATTGTGAAATATATCTTGTTAGAAAAATATTTTAGTAGTAAAAACTAATTTCTTATGAAAATTCTTAATTCTCACAAATTTAAATAACAAGAATAAAAAATAAAAAAAATTCAAAATTCTGCAGAATAATTTTAATAGGAAAAATTGATGAAAGTTTTTCAAAAAATAATCTGCATCGTAAAGAAATTTTTTAGTATAATTTTTTTTATCGTACGTACGTGGGGCTAAAGTGCTATATATGAGCTAATTCGAACCTATATTACTTGTATGAGAAAGCAGCATGCGAACATTTGTTTAATAATCTAGATATTTAATTCAACCAGAATAATATAGATATTTAAAATTTAGGAAATTTTTTTAGATATAAAATATTTTTTTTGCCAACAGATATAAAAAGAATTTTATGGAACCCACAACTTAGTTTATTTATTAAATACGAAGCTTCGATTTTTTATTTTTGAGAAAGACAGTCTTTCTCTAATTAGCTAAATTAAGATATTTTGAAAAATTGATAGCTAATGGACTCTTTTTTTCTTTTTTTAAAGGTAATAGGTTATAGACTCTTTAAGGTGTGTAAAAGGAATAGATTGAACAGAAGTAGTTGCAGATGCTCGAAAGGTCAAAGGTTTAAATTTTGAAAATAATTTTTTCCTTTTTTATCTTTTTTTTTTCCGTGAGTTAATATAATATTTAAATGATTAAGGTACATTCAATACTATAAAGTATTTATGGTGCAACTAACATTCTAAAGTACTTTTTCTGACGCACCAAGCACTGTCCAGTACCATAAACTATTTTTTTTGTTGCATCCTACACCCTAAAGTATTTTCCCATATCTATTCAATACCCTAAATTATCTAATTTTTAAGTACAAAATTGCACAAAAAAGTACTTCAAGGTGATGGATGTACCAAAAAAAAATACTTTAGAGTGTTAAGTGCCTTACAAATTACTTTAGGCCCTAGATACACCTAAAAAAATATTCAGGGTGTTAGACCCTATTTTAAACAATATCAATTGATGTTATAATTGCTATTATTTTGCATTCCATTCATATTAAAACAATTTAAATATTAAAATTTAAGAACTTTTTTTTTATGAAAAGGCCAAATATCGTTAAAACATAGTAAAACGATTACAACAAAAAAGCCGCACTACATCATGAGGAAGATTAAGTCCAAGTAGCCCGTAACAACAAAAGAGTGAAAACTAAAACTAAACAAGCAAGAAAGAAAAACAATGCACACTAAAAACAAAGAAAAGGAAAACACTGTGCGGCCCATGCAGAAATGAAGGATCATAGCATAGCAATTGTAACACCCCAAATTTTATATTCACTAAATATATTGTAATTATTTGAGAAATTCAACAAAATGGTGAATATTCATGAATTTGGAACTTATGAATTTTAGAAATGTTCATATTCATGAGAAAATGGACAAATTAATTCAAGAAAGGAAATTAGATTACAAAGGTAATGATAAAAACGTAATTTTGCCAATTTAGATCAAGATTAATTATTTTCTAATTAATTATAGTAAATTTCAATTAATTAAGAAAAATAAAGGAGAATGTATATTTGGAATATTCTTGGTTAAATAAATCAAAATTTTATTGGAAGGAACTTGTGCATAAATTAATTAATGGAATTATGGAAAACGTTGGAACAATTTTTATTTCCTTTTTCCTTATAAATTTCAATTAGCTTAAGGAATGGGAAGGAAAAATAATTGTTGAGATTAAGATATGCCCATTTGGTTTCTTAAGGACCTAGAGAACGTTTGGGCAAGAGGGAAAAGAGAAGAAAACTAGTTCAAACCCAATTGGACATTATGCCATAAGTTGGATGAAGATGACCTAAGTACAAAGTGATGTCATAAAGAAATCATCACCATTTATTAAATGAAGAGAAAAGGTGTATGATTTTTATGAAGCCTCTTCCTTCATCTTTCTCTTGCTCATTCCGTCCAAAGCACCAAGAAGAGAGAGAGGGAGAGAGAGAAAGCTTATGAAACCTTAAGCTTAGAGAGAAGGAAGAAGAGAAAGATTAAGTCAAGTAATGCTTTCTTAAGGGTTTTTCTCCCAATCTTGCATAAGATCTTTTCTAAACTCTTCTTCTCTATGGAATCCATGGTTTAGAAAGGTCATTCTAAGCTTAAGGAGAGAGAGAGAAGGACGCCTAGAGAGAGAAAGTTTAAGAACTCAAGAGGTAACTTCATAAATCTCAATTCATATTAGTATGTTTTTGGTTGGATTTGGTAAATTTTTATTGAGTTTGTAAATTTGGAATGTCCTAACCCTAAGGGGTTATGCTACCCAAATTTCTTTAAATCATGGTTAGAATGTGTTTAAATGACTTAATAATGAATCAGAAGTGGAAAGGCATAAGCTTTAGAGGTTAAAACACAAAAGTGTAATTTTCCCTTTTCTTGAGCCATATTTCGGTCAGCATTGCTCTAGGGAGAAGGAGTTGGAATTTCAATGATTTGATGATTCCATCAAGTTAATGAGGAAAAATTAGGTGGGGTTATAATTGGTAACTTTTTCAGAAAAGCCCAAAAAAGCATAATTATGAAAACGCCCCTAAAACCCTAAAGTGGGGCTGTCAAGGGCAATCTCATAATTTGACACTTAATTTGGTAATTCCAAGCTCAAAAATGGATTCCTTGGGTGAAAATATTGTTAGATATGAATATTTTTTATGATGTCAAATGTAGATGTCAAATGTAGATGTCAAATATTAAGAGCAAAAAGTTTGCATAATATACTTATCTTCTTTATTGACTAACTACTATATTTAATATTGTATATCTTATAGATTAATCATATACCTGATGGTGGGTTGATGTTATAAATAGAGAATGATCATCAAGAAGAAAATCAAGAGGCAAGGGATTGAAAAAAGAAGAAATTGTAAGATCTAATGGGAATACCAAGATTCAAGATTAGTCAAGCAAAGAAAGAAGAAGATTGAAGATATTCAAGAAGATATCTAGTTGGGTTATGAAGAATGATCATCAAGAGGAAAAACAAGAAAGAGATTGAAGAAGGAAGAACTTGCAAGATCACATGAGAATATCAAGATCCAAGCTACTAGAAGTGATACCGAAGGTTTCTTTGATGATATGGAGGTTGGAATATGTCAATTCGAAACCAAGATACTTATATGGAAGTTATGAAACTTCCCCAAGGTGTTCCTTTGAGTTCTGGCCCTTTACCATATTTTGGAAGGCATCACTCGAGTGGTGGACATGATCACTCAAGTGACCACTCTAGTGATCTGCATTTTTATTGTGCTCTGTTTTCGTGCGATAGGACATAGGTTTGGTATTTTAAGCATATCTCTCTAACCAAACATCGGATTGAGCTGAAATTGGTGGCATATGAAACTAGACTCTCAACATGAACTATGGACACCAAGATCACATTAAAAGGATTTCATATGAGAGAGCTATGATATGTTGAAGTTGACACATGAATCACCATCATATTCCAGGACAGCTTTGGTATTTTGGACATAACTCTCAAATTACACATCGGATTTTGATGAAACTAGTGCCATATGAAAGTAAACTCCAAGAGCTTTCAACAGATAGGTAATTTGTCATATTTGAATTTATATCCTAAGAGCCATGCCTTCTAGAAGTTTCTGCTCGTGATTTCAGACATTGTCTAAGAATAGTAGATACTCTTTGGATTATAACTTTCTGTATACAACGAGTTTAGAGCTGATTCTTGTTGCATTGGAATGTAGATGATGAGAGCTTTCCGATGATATATAATTTTCCATGTTTTGAATCAAAATGAAGAGATCACTTAAAGGGGCTACTCAAGAAAAATGCAAAGTTATTTAAAATTTACTCGAGGGACCGCTCGAGTAATGTGTGAGAATTTGTTCCACTAAGCTCTCTATCAAGAATTGAGTAGGATTACTCAAAGGGATCACTTGAGTAATCTACATAGTTATTTAAGACTTTACTCGAGGGGTCACTCAAGTAATTAGAGAAGAAATCATCCAATAGCTCTCGGCTAAGATTTGAGTGACATTACTCGAGGGAGCACTCAAGTAACATAAAATGAAAAGAAAGCATTACTCGAGGGATCACTTGAGTAATGAAGTTGGAAATGCTCTTGGTCATATTTTGAAGATGATTACTTGAGGGATCACTCGAGTAATGACTTAGGCTTACTCGAGTGACCACTCAAGTAATGCTTCCTAAGAGAACAAAACAATGTATTGAAACTTTTGAAAACCATGGGATTAATTATGAAACTCACTCTTCTTGCTTCCAATCACTCTTACACTTCATTGTATTAGTGTTTAATGCATTTCTCCAGGAATACAATGAAGAGATGATGTAAAGAGATAAAATTTGACTTTACGAAAGCGGAGCGTTCACCAACCATAATGGCTAGTTTTCAAAATCAAAGAACAGTCAAACGAAGCTACGCCACTCTAACGGACAGGTTGAAATGCTTCCAAGGGCTATCACAACTCATCTATAAACATGGGAACATTCATGAAGAGCAACATCAATGAGAACACAACAACATAAACATGCTCATATCATAAGCTATCCGTCTCGACCCAAACACTATCTGTTCTTATCTGTTTTCTATATTATGTGTATTTGAGAGAGTGATTGATTGTATTATGCTTCAGTATTCATCTTATGTACTCCTGAAAGAGAAGATTGATTATAATCTTTCATCATCAAAGTTGTATCCTTATGGGGTGTGTAAGGGGGAGTAACTCAGTTGTAACCTTATAGTGTGTAAGGGAGAGTAACTCCGAGAGATTTGCAAAAAGACTTCACAAGTGCCTGGCTAAACTTGTGAGTTGTAAAGGCTGTTCTTGTGCCCGGATTAAACAAGAAGATAGTAGATTTGAAAAACTCAGGAGGAGCCTGGGGACTGGACTTGGGTCATCGCAGATTGGACCGAACTAGGATAAATCACAGTTTGCATACTCTCTTCCTTAAACTCTTATATTTTTAGCATATATTAATTGTTGATTTATGATTCAATATTTTCATATTTATTGCTTCCAATAAGATGCGAAAAGACTTTTAAATTTTTTATCTTACACCCAATTCATCCCCCCTTTTGGGTGTCAGCCGGTTCTAACAAATATGTTAGAATAGCCCTAATCAAAATTTTCAGAAAAGAACAGTTAGGCCGGATACAGCGAGGCCGGGCCAAGGTCCCAGACACATTTTGATAAATTTTCACCATAGGCTAATTGTAATACCCCGAATTTTAAGACTTGAGGCTAGAGAATAAGCCTGAAATAAGTGGATTGCTAAGCCCTAGTTTAGCAAGATCCCAAATTGTGATTAAGAGATAATGACTCCAAAAGTGGATGTGGTTCGTGATAAATAAACCCTTTTGGAGATTATAGTGTGATTTGGCACCCGATGTGATTCGTATGTGTTCTGAGCAGCGCCGAAACCCTGTATTTAAGTTCAATTATGGATTAACCTCTAAATTGACTTAAAATAGAGGGGAGGGCGCATTGTGAAAGAAAATAAATGAGAAAATGTATTTGATGGTGATTCAAGAGAGATTACAATAATCAGGGGCAAAACGGTAAAGTTACCGACCGATTGATCGGTTACTGAAGAGGAAACTCATTGGTAACTTCAAGATCAATGGTTGAGATTGATTTGTGTATTAGATCAAGGGGCGGAATCATGTGTATGTGTGTGCATGTGAGCTCATGGAGGATGTTGCAAGATCATGACAAGTGGTAAGATGTGAGCCCTTGATCTTGGTCAACATTTCAAACACTCATATCTCTCTTCTCCCTCTCTTTAGGTCGGCTATAAGGGTCTTTGGCATCCAAAAACTGATCCATTCCTCTCTCATTTAGCAGCCATGGACGTCCAAGAGGAGGGAGGAAAGAGAAATCAAAAAGTGAGATTTTGGTTGGCTTCTTGTCTTCTAATGCTCAATTCATCTTCTATAAAGTTGTTCATAGTGATGAGAGCTTCACCTCTATGGTATTAGATTCTTGATTGGAGGTGTTTGGTGGCTTGAGGAAATTTGGAAAGATGAAGAATCAAGGAATTTGTTTGGGAAAGAGGAAGAGGTGAGTGTTTTCTCCATTTTGATCTATTTATTGTGGTTTTTGGTGGAGTTTTGAGAATTGTGATATTTGCCCTGATTTTATGGTATTTTCATGTGGAATGTGAATGGTGGAATTGGATGTTTTTTTATGTTGAAAATGGTGTCATGTTGTGGTATTTAATCATTGGAATTGATTTGAATTGGATTGGATACATTGTGTGCAAAACTGGAAATTCTGTCCAGTGGGAATTCTGTTTGGGCAGTTTTGTTGTGTAGACGTTTTGACTAGGCAAATGAAGTCAGAAAATTATGAAACTTTCCAGTCTTAAATTTCACATCCCAAGCTTCAAAATGGACATATAATTTGTGCCATTTCGTTTTTGGAACTGGGAGTTATAGCTGTCCAAATTTTGAGGTCGAAAATAGATTCTGTTTTGGGACAGTCTAGAATGTTTGGGAATTCTGTATTTATGTGGTGATTTCCAGTATTGGCCAATATTTTTCCTGTGTAGAGGACTTGAATAGCTTTCATTTGGCTTTGGGATCACCTCATTTCAAGTTTTATGGAATTAGTTATGATTTTTGGAAGTTCAGCCCAGAAACTAGATTTTCTTGGCCGCGGCCAGCGGATTCTGGGCCGCAGCCCAAATGTTTCTGAGCGTTTCTGGCAGTTTTGGGCCACAGCCAGTGGATTTTTGGGCCACGGCCCACCCCCAAAAATCAGTATTTTACACTTTTAAAGGTGGTTCTTGGTATAGCCTTTTCCAAGCCTTTAGGCATATGTTTAGGCTTTGATTAGCCACCTAAAGGTAGTGAATGATAACCAACTTAAGTGTTTGAGAGTTAAGAAATCGGAAAAAAGGATTAACCCTATGTCCTTGCTTTGATTATAGGGTTGATGTTCGCCCTGGACGTGATTCGGTATTCGTTCTGATCGCGAATAAGTGGAGCTGGAGCATACGTGGAAAGAGTGTAGGGAACTTACCTCTTTTGCATGCTTTGATATTTGTGTTTGTGTTTTGATGCATGTATTGCTTTGCTTGATTATGTGAAACATGTATGAATGATTGTAGCTCTGTTTCTAGTTATGCTATGGCCATGAATATGTTGTTAAAATATTGAGCATGCAGATATGTCATTATGTGAGCATGAGATATGTATTGCAAGCATGTCATGCATTAAACACATATCATACATGCATATAGGTATCTGTTTCCTACTGAGATTCTCTAGAATCTCACCCTCCTCTATCAACCATTTTAGATAGGGTAGGTGGATCGAGGTTGGAGCAAACAGGCAAAGGCGATGAGGACTACTTTGGGTTATAGATTTTGGTAGTTGGTTATCATAGTTGGGATGTATATTTGGATATTCGTATTTGGATTTGGATGTGTATATATGGATGTATATTTGATTATGTATGGAGATGAGATTTGTGTAATCCCCGTTTGAGGAATTGTAAAGGGCGAATGTGCCCTATGAATTCTATGTAAAGGTATGAACCCGGGAGTTGCCGGGATGATATTGTTGTATACTCTGATATTTGTATAAATGTGATATTCCGCGTAATGTAATTGTATTCGAAATTTGAATATTAGACCAGGTGTATTATATTTCGAAAGTTATCTGTGAAAACCCTATCGTGAAGATGGGATTTTGGAAATAGTTTTGTTTCTTATTGGTCTCTATTTCATCTTAATCGTGTATTTTGGATATAATTACGGCAGGGGGTTACACTAATATAACCACCACTAGTGGAAAAATCACTTTTAAGACCGGTTAAAAACGATATTTTAGACCGGTTTTGGATCCGGTCTTGATACAACCGGTCTTAAAAGTCTGCTACTTTTTAGATCGGTTATGGAACCGATCTTAAAAAAGAGTTTTAAGATCGGTTATCATAAAATCTGTCTAAAAATAAATATTTTTAGACCGATTATCAGAAAAACCGGTCTAAAAGGTTCAAATTTTAGACCGGTTTTCTGAAAAATCGATCTAAAAGTTGAAATTTTAAGACCGGTTTTCTGAAAAACCGGTCTTAAAGTAATACTTTTAAGATCGGTTTTAAAGTAAACTGGTCTTAAAACTTTTTTTAAGACCGGTTCTTTACAAAACCGGTCTTAAATGTATTTTTCAGACCGATTTTGGAGAGAACCGGTCTTAAAAGTAGTTTTTTTAAAAAAATTTCATTCAAAACATTTACCCAGCAAGTCATTTCCCCTGTTAAAACATTTCACTCAGCAAGCAGCAGCCAGTTCAACGACATTCAAATAAATCTTCTTCTCTTACAGATTATAACTAACATGTTAATGACATTTGAGAGACTCAAAACTCATTGGAACATATTAAAACCCAACTCCCTTGTGCTTAAATAGTGCTAGCCAAAACAGAAGCAAGGAAAACAACCATGAATAATAAACTCACAATCATAGACATAATCATAATGCAAGGAAATCATACAACCATGACAATGCTGTTTTGACCAAGTTCCTTATCTTTTCACTTACATACATACATCAAAGATTAAATTACATTAATGACAAAGCTGTTATTCATTAGGGCTTAAATACTTTATACACACTCTTCTCATGCTAATGATCACTAGTTGGCCTAGCTTCGGAGAATCTACACTAAGACGTACACCTCATATCTTTCATTTTCCTGTGACGCAACAAAAAAAGTAGTTTTATATATACACCAATAACAATATACGTAATTCAAATATAGTTCATGATAATTATTTTAGCTAACTAACAGTCAATATAGTTTTATAAAGGGATATCCTCCCATATCCCTTCATGATGATCGTTTCTTGTGCCGTGTTCATTGTCTACTTCATCTTCTTCGTTCAATTCTGGTAAACCGCTAGAAAAAGAAGGAGTCTCAAGAATATCATTCATTGAATGGCTTTCCTGATTAATATCAATGACCCTTTTTCCTTGGAGAGCTACAGACCACATTTTATTTGCCTGATCAGTAACATAGAACACTTGTTTCGCTTAATATGCCATAATAAAAGGTTCATCTCTAAAACTTATACTCTTCAAATCAACTAATGTAAATCCCAACTGATCAATCATTACACCATTGTTGACATCAACCCACTTGCATTTGAAAATGGGAAGTTTAACTTTAACATAATCAACCACCCAAATCTCTTCAATCACCCCATAATAAGGTATTGTTGCCAATCTAGGATTCTTATCTTTTGAACTAGAGAAGTGCATAGATTTAGCCACTAACATAACCCTACTGTTCTGGATGGTGCTCCTATCATCAAGGGACTTCATGTAAAATGTATAACCATTGATCACAAATGAAGTCCAACTTATGACATCAGCCTCAGGACCATGTGCTAACCATTTAATTGTATCAGAAACATACTCTTTGCTGTCAACCTTTTGTTTGAACCAATGTGCAAAAGTTTTATTATGCTTCCTAATTAACCTTTGTTCAGTCATTTGACTATTTCCTTTCCGTACAATTTCTTTATGAGCATTAATGTAATCTTGAACTTCATCAACATTATTCAAGATGTACAAGTGAACTTGTTGCAATTCATCAGGATCCATACTCTTTACTGAAGCCTCGCGTTTACCACCTTCTTCGTCATGACGTTCAGGAAGTCCAATATGTCCTATATTTGACAAGTAATCTTGACAAAACTCCATAGCTTCTTCATAAATATATTTCTGAACAATAGATGCTTCAGGCCGGTTAGGGTTCTTCACATTCCCTTTTAGGATTTTCATAGTTCTTTTAATTGGGTACATCCATCGTAAATAGATAGGGCCACACAACTTGATCTCCCTGACTAGATGAACAATTAGATGTACCATGATGTCAAAATAAGAAGGAAGAAAAAGCTTCTCAAGCTGGCACAAGATCAGATATCCTTCATTTTCCAGTGTTAGAGCAAGCGTTTCACCCAAGAGGGGGGGTGAATTGGGTGATACTAAAATTTCTTCGGAAATATAAAACTTGACAATGAAATTAAAACAGTAAGGAGTAAGGAGAAATATCACCGAAGTGTATATCGAGAGTTATACTGGTTCGGCCACAACCACTTTGACCTACGTCCAGTCCTCAGAGCTTCTCTGAGAGTTTCACTATAACTTCCAAGATTCAGTGGGTTCTTGGCACCTCAGTACAAACAAGTTCCTTCACCTGGACACTCGCTCCCCCTTACAAGTTGTAATCCAATCCCAACTCAAGGTTCCACAACCTCAAGTTATCTCAATAACAAATATTGAGTTTGAATGAAATATCTCTCTTACAGAGTAAATGAGAATCACTGAAGCATAGAAATATAATTACAACGTGAAAACAAAGCAATGAACTTGATGATACGTTTGTGTATGTTCTTGTTGTCCCATTCTCTATTTGGATGTTCCCACATTTATAGATACATTGGAAATGATTGTTGGAACATTTTTCTTTATGTCCGTTGGAGCGTGCGCAGCCATTATTGACTTTTCCATTTTTTGAAAAACATCCATTTGTGGTAGGTGGCGATGGGTGATATTTGAACGTTGCTTTTGACTTTCCATATTTGGTATAATCCCTTTATTGTTTATCTGTAAATAAGCTAAGAATACTAATACAATGAAAGGTTAATCATATAGGAAACAAAATAATGAACGTTGGAATGATTTCTGAATTTCTGGGTTTGCTTACTCGAGTAGCTACTCGAGTATTCCTTGAAGTTTACTCGAGTACTTACTCGAGTATCATCGGGAAATCTTTGATCAACTGCAAGTCAACAAACACATATAAGATTACTCGGGTAGTGCATGGAATAACCAATTTTCAAACCTTTGGAAATGTATGTTTACTCGGGTACCTACTCGAGTAATACACTCATAACTTTATGCGTTACTCGGGTACCAACTGGAGTAAACCTTCAAATAAACTTTTGGTTACTCGATGCTTTACTCCAGTAATGTTGGCAGGATTTCAAGGCCGAGAGCACTTACCTTGTTACTCGGGTACTGTCTCGAGTAATGCACTCATTTCTGCATAGGTTACTCGAGTACCACCTCGAGTACATGTACTTTTTGTGCATTACTTACCCGGGTAATGACTTGAGGTTTACCTTCAAAATAACTCTGCATACTCGGGTACCTACTCGAGTAATTCACTTAAAATGAAACATTAAATAATTGCATACTAGAGTAAAGACTCGAGGAAAATAAGGTGTAAAGGAAATCAAGTTTATCGAGTATTAACTTCAAGTTTTCACTTACTTCAGTGCGTTACTCGAGTAGCTCCTTGAGTAATATTGGCAGTAGTACAAAGTGCCGAGAGCTATTTCAGAAACAGAGTTACTCGAGTAGGTCCTCGAGTAACATTGGCAGGCCGAAAGGAACTTGAAAATTTCTACATGGTTACTCGAGTAGCTCCTCGAGTAACATTGGCAGGCCGAGAGCAACTTGAAAAACTTACACTATTACTCGAGTACTTACTCGAGTAACGTTGGTAGGTTACTGGAAGGTGCCTTTGGTTACTTCAAGTTTTGTCTCATTACTCGAGTAGCTCCTCGAGTAATGCTTTAGAAAACTTGCTTCTGATCAAGTTTCTCAGCATTTTCTCTTGGCCTTTCTTTATTACTCCAATGCTTACTTCAAGTGATGATTATCCCTGTTATTCCTTTGTTCAAACTTGTTTATTAATCATTTCCTTTTCAAACCATTCTTTTGTTATCATCAAAACATGAGATCTAACATTCTCCCCCTTTTTGATGATGACAAAACTTGGTGATTTTAAACATGGTTTTTCAAATTGGATTCTCAATTAAATATGTTTTATTAAGTTTAGGTTCATAGCATATACCTTGCATACACAACAACTTCATTAGTCCAACAATGTATCATAATTCAAAGCTTAAATGAACTTAAAATGAAATCATACCTTAATACACTTGCATTAAACTTAAAATTTTCAAATTACAAGATAATAAGTTCAAGAAGACTAATAAAAAGAACTAACAAGTTTCAAAATGCTCCCTAGAACCCATATACAACCAAATACCCCAAAATAAGCTCAGACACTTCCACAAAATCACTCTCAAGCTCTTCTCCCCTTTTTTGTCTTCATCAATCAAGTGGAGGCCTAGGAGGCTTGACCATGGAAATGGGTGTCACAGGAAGTACCATAGAATCTTCTGAACTCGAAGAATCAAATGAGCTAGAGGGGACTGGGTCAGGCAGATGAACTGGAGGGATTTAGATGTCATTGCTGGGAGGAATAGGAGAAGGTTGGAAGACAACCATAGTGGTCTCAGCCTCTGGAGGGGTATCCATCACAGGAGTGAGATGTTTAGAGGAGGAAGAGGGAGATATTTCCTCAGTTTGGGTAGGTGATGGAATCGGTTTAGGAGCGGTTTCTGGCTGAGGTTTTGGAGGGGAATCATCAATGATGATGTGTATGGTCTCGTTGGTTTCTGGGTTATCTACTGAGTAAAGGATGTCTTTGGCTTGAAGCTCAGGTGGACTAGATACCAGAGGGGTAGATGGTTCATCCTCAGTGATAGGAGTGTCAGAAGGAGGTTTCACTAGAGGTGGTGGTGGTGGTGCAGAAAAAGATGAACCGGTAGAAGGTCCGGGACCTAAAGAGTCCAGTCATGCCAGAATCAATCTCAAAGTCTCACCCTGGGCACGTTGCTCTGCTAGCAACTCGTCATGCCTCTTGTCCATTTTCTCAACCAACTCTCCCATCTTGGTATTCATGTGGGTTATCAGTTCGGCATTCGTGTTGGCGATATCCACATGGAAACCTCTCAGCATATTTTCCATAAAATGCTGGAGAGTGGCATTGAGGAAGGATGGCGATGATGTGGTAGCAGCTGGAGTCGATGACTGAGTGTCATCTATCTTACTGGTTTCTGCCTCTGTGGTCTTCCTCTTCTTCTTTGACCCAGACTCCATAGGGCCTTTGAGAGGGATGTCAATGTTCAATTTCCCTATCTGGTTTCTCCCAACCGGAGTCAACCTCTCAATGGGCTCCTTGCTATCCAAATACCATATCTTATTCTCTTTTACAAAAATATATCAGTGACACAATCTGAGGATATGGCATTGGTGTTGTAGCCTTCCCATCCACCTTATACCTCTTCATCTCAGAGAAGATATACTCCCCTAGATCTTTTTGTTCTTTCAAGAGCAGTGAAGCAAACCACCTAAAGTCCCTATCAGAGAAATGGGTGTAATTGTTGGCTTTGTTCACTAGGGACCTAGAGTAGATGTACCATAGGACCCTGTGATGATCACATATATCACTTGGTTTAAAATTTAGGGGGCCAACTAGCTCTTCGGGTTTAAGGATAGTGAAGATTTGGTTTGGCTCAAGTTGAGAATAGATATCATCTGGGGGGTTCTCTATTCCTAACCACAAGTTAATTCTAGATGGTGAAATTAGAATCATTTGGCCTCTTACTGTGGTGGTTATTTCTTCCTCAACTGAGGTTCTGTTAGGCTCATCTATAATCTCTAGATTACAATAAAAGTGTGTGATCACTTTAGTACAAAATGGTAATCTAACTGAAAGCCAAGGCATAAAGGGATCTAAATAAGGACTTAGGTCATGCTTCACTACCTCTTGAAGTAGCTTAAGATCCACATAGTGTGTCTTGCACACTTTCTTCCTTGAGAATTGAGATAGGTACTTTGGGGATTCCACCAATTTGTTGACGTTGAACCCTTTTGGAGGGTTGGTGATCTCCTCTTCTGGCAATTTGGATTTCTTGGAAGTTTGACCCTTCTCCATTTGATCTAAGATTCTAGCCATAGCTTTAGCCACATTCTTGTCATACTTTGGCTTTTTGGTAGGCTTTGGTGTGAAAGAGAGGGTAGAGGAATCAGAGCGAGTAGGTGTGGAGGTTCTAGTACTCTTGCCTTTCCCAGTTGAAATACTCTTTTTAGATTGAGCCCTTGTAGCAATAGGCTCTTTAATCACAACTCCTTTGGGTTTAGGTTGAGATTGAGGTTGAGTATGAATTTTGGCTTTTGATCTCGGAGTTAATTTTCTTCTCTTTTTGGGAGGAGAAGAAAGAGGATCAGGGTTTTGTTGAGAGTCAGAGGAATCTATGGGAGTAAGGTTTTTGGTTCTCATCTTTCTGAAGGATTGAAAACTGAAATTCTCAGAAAAAGAAAAGAGACAGTCGCAGGTTAGGGCACTGAGAATCTGGGCAAAATAGGAGGTTTTTGGAACTGAAATCTCTTGGGTTTTGACGGAAATGAAGCAAGGAATCACTTGTGAAAAGTTTTTGTGAGAGAGAATAGTGAGTTACTCGAGGAGATTTTATGGAAATGACCGAGTTTGCTACAGATAAAGACCTAGAACCCGACGTTACTTGAGGCCTTACTCGAGTAATGTTTAAGTTTACTCGAGGCCTTCCTCAGGTGTTCATACAGAAAAATTCTAAAATAATTCATTTAGATTGCATACCTGGCATGAATAATATAGTAATTATCCATGGATGTTCCCTCGATCATTTATAAACCATTCTAATAAGATTTGAGTCATTCTTCATCAATTTGAGAATCTGGACTCCGACATTACTCGAGGCCTTCCTCGAGTAAGCTTCAAGTTTACTCGAGGCCTGCCTTGGGTAACCTGCTTTTCAACTTCTGACTCTTCATTTCTTTGAAATTGAACCATTAGATTTAAATTTCAAGTAACTTGATCCATTACTTCCAGTTTTGGGGGCCATTACTCGAGTACATACTCGAGTAAAGTGTTACTTTACTTCAAGTTGGTCCTCGGGTATTGCTACTCCGTTAGTCATTACTTCAAGTTGGTATTCTAGTAATGGTGTCCTCTGATAATCTCTGTTTTTGTTTCTCAAAATAGAGTTTCAAACTCCTTGCAAAACAAGTTTCTATATACTCCGATGCTTAAGTTAGTGATCATCAAAACATTATCAGGTGACTTCATCTAATATTATGAAAAGCTGAAATAACTTATAACTCATTGGGATTTACCATTCCCAATTCTCTTCTAATGTATAGAAATTGATCTTTTGCAAGAGGTTTTGTGAAGATATCTGCTAGTTGAAGATGAGTAGGAATGAATATCACTTTCACATCTTTCTTTTGAACATGATCTCTGATGAAGTGATGTTTGACATCGATATGCTTGGTTCTAGAGTGTTGAACTGGATTCTTTGCCAAGCTTATCGTGCTAGTATTGTCACAATAGATTGGTATTTCTTTGAGATAAATACCAAGATCTTGTAGTTGTTGTTTTAACCATATTACTTGTGCACAACAACTTGAGACAGCTACATATTCGGCTTCCGTTGATGAAAGAGACACCGTGTTTTGTTTCTTGCTAAACCATGATACAAGAGATCCTCCAAGAAATTGTCCTTGTCCGCTGGTGCTCTTTCTATCTATCTTGTATCCTCCATGATTTGAATCTGAGTATGCAACAAGATATTCACTTCTTCCTTTAGGATACCATAGACCCAATTCGGGTGTGTCAGCAAGGTATATAAAGATTCGTTTGACCGTTTCAGCATGTGATTCCTTTGGTGCTGATTGATATCTTGCATATATGCCAACACTAAATTGAAATTTATCAGAATGAAAGTAGATATTCCAAGATTTAATTTTATAGGTTATATAAATTATTTGGACCTGTATACTAAGAGTTATATATTTTTGAAGTTAACCCAGTGGAACTGGCTAGTTTATGTGACAGCTTTCAAAGATGGAAATTCTGGGAATTATGAGCTTCTAGTTAAATAAAGGCTATATTTTTTTCTTTAAACTAGACTTAATAAGGATCAAATAGTCTTTGGAACTACATCAATTGGACATATATAATAAATATATGAATTTTCAAAGTTTGACAAAAATTCTGTCAACTTTTGCAAAATTCACAAAATGTAAGGGCAAAATGGTAATTTGTCATATTAAGCAAGATGCAATTACTTTTCCTTGATTATTTACTCATTATCGTCCAAATAGGGATATGAGGAGGGAAAAATAATTAATTGGTAGATAAATATCCCTTGGCACAATTTTTGGCATATGGTCAAATAAAAAAAATGATGGTGACATAAGTCAAAGTCTGCAACTCAAAAATAAATATGTGTGGAGGAGGAATTGAGTTAATTGAAGAGCATATTTTTGGGCCATTTGGAGAGTGCTTGTTGTCCAAGTATATTAAAGAAGGAAAAAGATGGTAACATTGAGTTAATTGGCATGTGATGAAAAGCCATAAAAGCATAATAAACAAAATAGATGAAGAAGGATATATTAAGACACATTTTCCTCTTCTTTCCTTCCATATTTTGATCAACTAAAGTGAGAGAGAGAGAGAGAGAGAGAGCTATTTGGAAGTTAAGAGCTCAAGAACAAGCAAAGGTTAGGGTTCAAGCCAAAAATCCAAGGTAAGACTCGATTTCAAGTGTTCTTGCCTTTTAAATCACTTAGAACCTCTTCTAATATCTTATTCATCTTGGAAACCATGTTTAGTAAGCAAAATCAAGGGAGAAGAAAGAGAGGGCAGTGGCATCCTAGAGTGAGAAAGTTGAGCAATCAAGAGGTAATCTCCAAAACTTGATCTTCTTGAGTAGTATGTTGTTGTTGTGTTTGGCTTTGATTTGGTCGATTTTGTAAATTTGGAAAGATGAAACCCTAAGGGAAATGATGCCACAATTTCCCCTAATTATGTGCAATTGGTGTTTAATGGGTTAAACATGTGATTTAGAGGTGTGAAGAATGTGGTTTAGGCATTGAAATCAAGAAACTCCAATTTTCCCTTTTTATTGTGAAATTTGTCCAGCTACCGTTCACCAAGGGTAGAGCCGAAGTTTTGAAATTCTAATAGTTCCATTGGATTTAGAAGGGAAAATTGTGTAAGAATATAGGTGTTCATGATTTTTGGAAATTTGTATGCAAATCTGGAATTTATTGAAGTTCAAAATAAATGCTATTTGATTGTTTCACTAGAGGCAATGCTATCGTGCAATGAATTTTGTTAGGCAAATCTAGTCTAAATATTATAAAACTTTCACAATTAAAGTAGAGAGGCAGGGCTTTAATTTGATGGGTAGAATATAATTTTTGGACTAGAAGATTAAAAGATATGATTTTTCAAATTTGTGCCCTATTTCTAGAATGCAATTTAGAATAGGAGAAGTTTGACAAATTTCTACGAAAAATGTGATAATAGTTACTAGCTTTGGGTATTTTTACATAAAAATACACTTAAAGAGCTTCACATTGGCTTTGCAATCAGTCAAATTGGCCCCTCTCTTTCCACAAACACTGTTGGGTAAGCGGTTGGCCCCTCTCTTTGTATTATATGTACATTATTATCATATCAATTCCTGTTCATTCAGAACAATATTCTAGTTATCGTATGTGCTAGCTAGCATTTCTAAAACCCTTTTAGCTGACTCACCGGTTACCATAATACATTCTTCACTCGCCCTTTCAAACGACCCAACCTCTTAGGGAAGATTAAGCAATTAGGCGATAGACTACCTTCCCTGCCAATAGTTCTTCTATTATGTGCCACAACCTTTCGATTCTGCCCCTTGGTACAGCCTATAACTATATATGCTTACCGCCTATGCTGTTGAATTGAACCTTTTGCCTCTTAATGGACTTTAAGGAGTTGTTCTGATATAATAGGGTCTAAACTGATACAAAGAAGTAATACGTGTTGGTAATCCTTCCCGACGGGATCCCAATTAAAGATGAAAAAGAAGTGCTTCTCAACGAAAAACCATGGGAGAGCGGTGTTCAGGTTGTCTCTTTCGTTCAAGAATGGAGTTCAGTCTACTGATGGAATGGGACTAGGCTCAAAGGAATGGAATAGTTGGATAGAATTTTTCGTATAGTATAGAAAGGAGGAGGTTTCAACAGCCACCCTTAGACAAGCAGCCAATAGCAAGACCAAACGAGTTAACACATATCTAGAATTAATTATGATTTTCCAAAGTCGACTAAAAATCTGTAGTTTTTTGGAAAACTATGAAACTGCATTGTCAAAGGGTGAGATTCGAAAGAATCTCAGTAAGAAACAGATACCATAATGCATGCATGATTGATGCTATGTGTATGACATGTTAGCTTTATCTAGATGTATGACCCATAATGACATTTCTGCATGCTCAACGTTTCATGTAACAAAATTATTGCCACGGCGAAACCAGAAACAGAGCTTCATTTATTCAAATATGCTCTACACAATCAAGTAAAGCAATCATATACATCATTACACAAGCAAAGATATCAAATACATGCAAGTAAGGTAAGTCCCCTACCTTAATCCTTTTCCGACTCGAAACGCATGCCTCGATCTACGTTTAAATAGCTCGGGGCTCCATATTCGATCCTACAATATCAAATGTACTATTTTGACACTTCCATAGTGTTTCTAGGGGTTATTTGAATCTATCTGGAAGAATTACTAAAATACCCCCGAGGACCCGGCCCGGCCTCGCTGTACTCGATCCGACCGTACTTTGGCCGAAATTCTAACATGGGCTATCCTGATATATTTCTGTCCAAGGAATCCATTTCCAAACTTGGAATTACCAAATTCAATGTCAAATTACAAAATTACCCTGATAACTCCACTTTAAGGGTTTTAGGGGCGTTTTCATAATTATGCTTTTTCGGCCTTTTCCGAAAAAAGTGCCCAACTGTAACCCACCTAATTTTCCCTCCTGAACTCAATGGAATCATCAAATCATTGAAAATTCAACTCTAAGACCCATTTACAGCCCTGGCCGAATTATATGGGTTTTCTGGGGAAAATCGGGGTTTTTCGGTTTCGGCTCCGCAAACGCATTCTTTTCTACTTCTAACCACTCTATTGACTATTCTATTAGGTTAAAACTACCATTTAGTACCAATTTTGGAAGCATAAAATCCACACAAACCCATTTTCCATTTTTAGAACCAAAGACAATCCGGCGAAATTTCACCGATTAAATTGTCTACATCAGCTAGAATGTCAAAAGTTTTGAAGTTACCTCAAGCTCCCACTAGCTCTCCCTTGATATGGCTGAACCCTAGGTCACTTCAACAAGTAAATTTGAGCTTCCAACCCTTGAATCACATAGGAGAATAGCTTAGGAACGGAGTTATACGTAGGAACCGATTTACCAAAGAAATCACTTACCTTTGCAAGTCTTTTCCTTTTGTCTCTCTAAAAATCTCAACTCTTCTCTCTCTCTAAAACTGAAAATGGCGTTAGTTATGGCTGCTGGAAGGAGATGATCTTTTTTTATTTTAATATCTAATATCTTATTTCATTTATTTGATAATTTCCCAATTTTCGGATTTTTACAAAATTCTGGCAGATTTCTGCCCAAAATTTGAAAAATCATAAATAATTCTAGAAAAATCAAATTGGAGTGATTCCAAAGCCTATAGAACCCTTAATGAGTCTAGTTTCATGGAAAAATATAGAATTTTGCTAGATGGAATCACAAAATTCCCAGAATTTTAATCTTTTCCTGCTGTTCAAGAAACTTCACAGTTTTTCTGGGCTGAATTCAAAAATTCATATCTTTTTGTATATAGCTCTAATTGAGTCATATGACCTACCAAATTAAAGCGTAGAATGTCTACTTTCACCCTGAAAAATTTCATAATTTTTGCTCATCATTTGGGCATTTAAAATCATAAGACAAGCTCACTACCTCATAGGTGCTTTCACCATAAGCATAATCACTTTCTTCAAAATTAACCATTTTATTTTCTTTAATGCCCCAAAGATATAAGGAACATTAGAGAATAGATTTGGGACATCTACTAAATTGAGGTTTAGTAGTCCACTTAATTTAGGCTTATTCCAAAGCCTCCAATCCCAAAATTCAGGGTATTACATTTCTCCCCCCGTTCAATAAATTTCGTCCTCGAAATTTGAACGTTTACAATTTAGGGATTAATCCTATCTCATTCTATTATCACATGCAGGCTCAAAAGCCATGTAACACCGTAGTCATACTTCCATTACTAATCTCAGATAGTATTCAGCATTCATCATCCATTCTATACACAGTATGTAGCGTGCAATCAAACACAGGTTCCCACAGTGCTTAGTTCTATAGGCCTTACAGACTCTTCGGGACTTCACCCAAATTCACACAATCACTTTTTATTTGTGATGGCCCAATCCTCACCCGAGTCTACGGTCTTTTGGATGTCCCACACCTCGAGTCAATGAGGTTGGGCTAGTGAGCGGGCTATGGTTCACTTCATTAGGTTCCTCCCATGATAGAATATCGCGCCTCATGTGAGACATGGTACCATTGGACACCAAAACGCTTGGTCACAATGGTCTTACCGCCTCAGCTACAACTTGGTACAGTTTGGATGTTCTACCAACCTCAAAACATTACCTTAGACACATTGGTTTAATGTCATCGCACTAGGCATCAACCACAGTACTAGACACACAAGTCTTACTGCCCAGAGACACTGCCCAATGAAACCTTGAACATCGGGTCTTATCGCCTTGTACAAACTTGTACACTTTCTATAATTTATGCCTACCTATTCGGTGTTCAGGATCAAATGACTATTTGACCCTTATTGGCCGTACTGTGTGCACTATTCACTAGCCATACGATGTGCACTATTCACTTATTGTACCATGTGCACTGTAACATGAATGGGTAAGGAATCCTGTGAGGCTACGGCTGTTGAGATGCATATGCCTATACTTGACCCTGTTGCATTAAAACACATCTCAATCCATGCCTACTTGCATCTATGTAGAACATAAAGCTCGACTTTGGATCTGGGATTGTTATCACTAGTGCTATTTAGAGGTATTCACCACCATTCTTCCCTACTACTCTAGGGTTCATCTCAATTCCAGTTCACATGTGTCACCACAAACTATAAAGGTTGTGTGACTGTTGACCATACAATCATCATACTATACACCACGCAGGGTTTAATACTGTACACCACACAGTATGTAATATTGTACACCACTCAGGGTGTAATATTGTTCATCACATATACTATAACACTGTAGACCATCAAGGCTATATTATGTTTTGGGATGATCAACAATGGTGCTAACATCAACCCCTCTTGTAAGTTTCGAAATTGCACCTAGATTCATCACACTTCCGTTGCCCACTCTGAGGTCCATCTCCTCATATGAGCTTTAATAATGTCAGGATGATTTAATAGGAGTCTCACAGGAACCTCCCCATAACACCTGACGGCACCTACAATCTATATTCCTCTATGCCCACTATTTACCTGATTCAACTTGAATCATTCTTATCCATATAAACTCTTATCTCATGAAAACCCATTCAATGTGGATTCATTACAATACACCATCGTTGAGGACCAACATTTTCGTAGCTTTACTCTACGATTCAACTTCATGGCGGTTGTACTCTAGGGTTTTTCGTCACGGTGGCTGCACTCTAGGGTTCTGTACTCGATGCTTCACACAGGCGCCCATACACCTGGTCAGCCCCCTTCCGGTAAGAACTTTCCTTAGGTAGCCCTCTCCAATCATATTCCACCGTAGGTAGCCCTCTCTGATTAGAACTTTCAATCTTTGTGGTCACAGTATAACTCCACAATTATGCCATAAAGGCAACGTTTCCTGATTCAATACAAACATTCTTATCATTAACTCAAGATTATGGATGGAATGGTTCAATTCCTGAAGCTTCAGCTGATGAGATATGCATGCCCTCACTCAGCTCGCATCAATTCTCATCTCGATCTATGCCTGCTCACATCTGGGGATTCAATTCCCTTCCCAATCCATGCCATCTGGCATTAGTGAAAACAACCATGGCCCACTATGGATCTAGGATTATCAATGTTGGTACTCTAATAAATTTTTCATTTAAGCTCTTTGAAGCTCCTTTCACAATCATCATCCCATGCATAATGCTAAGTTCTGGGAAATTTTGATATAAACATCTCATCCCTTTTTTATTATTGTTACACCCGTAGCCCTTCTTGGCCTCGTACCCAAGTCCCTTAGGACGTGGCTTCACGGGTAGGGTGCCTTTTTATTTACACCACATGGCCCTCCATAGTAACCCACAATCATCCATAGAAAATGTGATAGATAAATATGTCATGCACCATAGAGTGTAAAATGAAAATCACATCAATCCGTGTGTGTACACAAAGTTCAGGGCCAAACACCCAGTTAAAACAACAATCTATGTGTGTACACAAAGTTCAGGGCCAACCATCCAGTTGAAACCCTTACGTGTACCTCAGTCGAGTCATCGACTACAGTTAGGTAAATCGTGTATCATGGCTGGGTCCTTACTAGGCCGAATGGTACATATATACTTCCCATTGGACGGTACATATACACTTCCCGTACCACAGCTAGATAATATTCGTGTACCTCGGCTGGGCACCCAACCACAACCAGGTAATGTTCGTGTACCTCAGTTGAGTCCCAGACTACAACTAGGTAATGTGCCCTAAGCACGTGTTCATATCACATAATACAGAACATACAACATATTAACTATCACATAGTGTATGAGAGATTATAGTTACTACATTGGCCTTTCTTGGATAACCTTCCTGATGATCATTGATCATTACATACCACTTGTTATCGATATGAATCAGAATAACAATACGCAGTTCGATGTACCTGTAGGTACCATGTTGGGTCATACTCAGTGTACCCATAGGCACTATGTTCGATGTACCCATAAGAACTATTCATCAGTTTCGGCTTTTTATTATCACAGTCGCATCATATCGCACCAGCATCGCATCCTTCTAGGGTAAGCTGGGTAACTGGGTGCCTGGACTCAATCGAATATCCTCGCTCTTCCTTTTATTGTCACATCTCTATTCTTTCTGACTGGACCCCAATCTGATGACTGGACGACCTAGTCGTCGGGGCCAGGGATGGACTCACAAAGATATTGGCATTCCCCCCTTCTGATGCCTTTCCTTCGGCTTTCGCATGATTCAAACACTCACCCTATGGTTAAGATGAGCGCCATGGCGAACCCTGCTGTAACCCCCTGACTTTAAACATGTAACCCCCTGCCTTAATTACCGTAATTAATATTCGATAACGCATATTAAAAAGGGGTTTGAGACCATCGGATAGTTCAAAACTTATTGAATTACCTACCAAGCAGTAGGACTTTACAAAATTTTCAAAACTTCTTTTCTATCCGGGTCTCGATTTCAACTATCGAATATAATCACCTGTGCAGTTAACTTACACTCATATATATCAGAGTTCGTAATTTAAACCCCGGTAACCCCCGGGTTCATTTATATACACATAGAGTTTCAAATTCCAAGTAGGGGATTACAAACCAAGTATTCACACTATTTACATCTCAAAATGTACTACAGTAAACCCTATCCAAAATGATTAACCAACAAAAACCATACTAATGTCCCCAGGAAGCTCTAACCGCTCCGGGTTGCTCGCTTCTCCTTAGAGCCACTCGCCCTGTCTGAAATGTTAGTTCAAAGGAAAGAATGAGATTCAAAAGAATCCCAGTAGTAACTAAACATTTATACCACATATAATCACACAGCATGTAAGCAAATCATCATACCGCAGCAGCAACTCATATCACATTCCACCCTCATCCCCTTTCTCCGCCGGGAAGGCACACTGCCCTAACCCGAACCGTTGTTAGCTACTCAGGGACTATTGGCGTGGCATATCACACTCCACCCTCATCCCCTTTCTCCGCCGGGAAGGCACACTGCCCTAACCCGAACCGTTGTTAGCTACTCAGGGACTATTGGTGCGGCAGTGCATACATATAGCCTTATAGCTCATACAGCTATCCGGCTTTCACAAATGGCCCGTCGGCCTTCACAAATAGCCTTTCGGCTCACATAATCACATATATCACACCTCATCCTCATCCCCTTTCTCCGCCGAGAAGGCACACCGTCCTAACCCGAACCGTTGTTAGCTACTCAGGGACTATTGGACTGACGGTGCTAACACATATCCACATAAGTCGCAACATACGAGATTATCACAAATCAATGATCATACACACATACAATGCATCACATATGGTACGAAAGAAAAGTCACTACCTGATCCTTTCCTGACGGTCTCTGGCACAATGGGCTCACGAGGATAGCAGATGTCAAATCCTATAATCAAAATAGGGACATTTGGTTAATTTCCTTTTCCAAGTTCTTACTTCAATAACACTCTAAGTTGGTATTCATTTGGACTCTTTAGATGGCCATTAAATGCCTAAACATATGCCTAAAGGGTTGGGATAACTATCCACAAAGATCCCTCTTTGGAAAGCTAAACTCTGATTTTTGGCCCTTTCACTCGAGCACAGAAGGCCGTGCTCGAGCACAACCCTCGCTCTCACTCGAGCACACATGCGAGTGAGACGCAGGAAGTGCTCACCCGAGAGCAACTCCCGCGACAAACCTACACTCTCACTCGAGCACAAGAGACTGTGCTCGAGCAAAGACCTCGCCAGCACTCGAGCACCACGGAAGTGAAGCCCTGCGAGTGACGACCCGAGAGCAATCCCAACTCTCTAACCACAAGCTCACTCGAGCACGACCCCAGTGCTCGAGTGATTCCTCAACACTCGCGAGTGCTGGGCGCACTCTTGGCATTCACCCGCGAGTGAACACCAGAACCGCTCACCCCCAGTGCATTTATGCACCCTCACTCGAGCACAAACATGCTCACTCGAGCACGTTCATCCTATGCTCGAGTGAGTTCTTCCCTCACTCGAGAAATCACCTCAGATACCAGATCGCAGCAACTGGTAAACTTCTCCAAAATCCACCAAATGAACTCCCATGGTTCCAAAACTTGTGTCAAAGCTCATTCTCACTTATTTCAACACAAGGAACCCATTGGCAACCAAAAACAACCCAATTTCAACTCATTCAACACATTCTCTCTCTAAATCATCAAACCACTCAAAACCTCATTCTAACACTTTCCCTTATTCAACTTCAAATCAAATTCTAATTACTCCCAAGTGTCAAAACTAACCAAATGAACAGTGACACTCTCATCAAAATCTACCCTTCAATCAACATCATAATTAGGTCAAATTTCCAGAATTTTCATTGATTATGCAAACATCCTAATATATATACCACAATTCATCAAAAACCTACCTCTTTCACTTGCTGAATTCAGAACTTTGATTCCTCAACTTTCAAAATCCCTCACTTTGCCACACACCACCAATCACAAGTCTGAAAACATGGAAAGAGAGCTCTTGACCACTTGCACAAAATTAATGAATGTAGAATGAGCATTTAGGATTAAATACTCACCTAAAATTCAAGCCCTTTCCTTAGCTTGTGCAGCGAAAATGGAAGAAGATGAGAGAGAAAATGGGTTGGTGAAGATGATCACTTGTTTCTCTTTTCCCCATGCATGCCAACGAGTTGAAGAAAGAGAGGGAGGAGAAGAATAAGTTGAATATTTGACTTAATCCAATGGTCCTTCTCTTGCCACTTGTCATCATCTCATTCCTCCCACAATGATTTCATATAAATCCATTCACCCTTGATTCCACCCCTTGATCTTTCAATCTCAACCATTGATCTTAACTACTAAGGGGTTTTCTCATCCGTGGCTAACCAGACGGTTGGTAAATTTACCGTTTTACCCCTGATTAGTACAATACTCATTAAATCATGAATAATTGCCTTCATTTCACATTGCACAACATATACTTCAAATATGCTTAATTAACATTAATTACATCATTTGAAGTTATTATCCCTTAGTTAAAATCCAGGATGTTACAAAACACGTCATTATAATTCGATAACACATATTTGAATCGGATTAGAGACCATTGGATGCTTTAACCTCGTTTTAAACTTCTGTCTCACAGTAAAATTTTCACAAAATTTTTCAAAATCTTTTTCCCATCCTGGTCCCAATTTCAATATTCGAATATAATTACCTGTGCAGTTAATATACATTCATTCATATCAGAGTGTATAACCAAATCCCCAGCAACTCCCGGGTTCTATACATATACAACCTGAGGGTTTATAAGTATCCTCTAGGGGTTGCACAACCAAAATCGAATATAATACTTATATCTCAAAATATACAGTAATCCCAAGTTCAAAATGGATAACCAACAATCCCATATTTCCCAAAATTCCTAACCGCTCTTGGTTGGCCGCTTCCCTCTTAAGCCACTTGCCCTGTCTAAAATTTTAGTCATTGGAAAGAGTGAGATTCAAAAGAATCCCAGTAGTAACAAATTCACTCATACAATATGTAAACATATAGCAGGTAAGTAAATCACAACCAACAGCAACAATCAAACATGTTTTTCACCACAAACGACAGCACTCATGGCTGTATAATAAAGTCACCAGCTTTCGCTGTATACATTAGTCACCAGCTTTCGCTGTATAATATAGTCACCAGCTTTCACTATATAATATAGTCACCAGCTTTCATTAGCTATATAAGCAGCAACATCACAACTTCATCACAACTCATCACAGCACATGACCAACATACATACAATACATTTACACAAAGTATAAGGGAAGTGTCACTACCTTGTTCTTTCCGGACGTTCCTTGGTACCGTTGGTTCACGAGTAGGGTAAATGTCGATCCCTATAAACCAAATCAGGGACAACCAATCAATCTCTTTTCCAAGTTCTTAATTCCATAATACTTTAAGTTGGTTATCATTTGAACTCTATAGGTGTCTACTAGAAGCCTAGACATATGCCTAAAGGGTTGGGAAAGGCTATACCAAAAACCACCTTTCAAAAGTGTAAAACACTGATTTTTGGGGGTTGGCCGCGGCCCACAAATCCACTGGCCGTGGCCAAAAAGTGGTAAGAAACATTTGGGCCGCGGCCCAACATCTTCTGGCCGCGGCCAAGAAAATTCTATTTCTTGGCTAAACTTCCAAAAATCATAACTAATTTAGGAAAAATAGAAATAAGGTGATTCCAAAGCCAAATGAAAGATATTTAAGTCCTCTTTCAAGGAAAAATATTGGCCATTACTGGAAATCACCACAAAAGTCCAGATTTACCAAAAACCTAATGTTGTGCCAAAACAGGGTCCAGTTTTGGTGCCAAAATTTGGACAGTTCAAACTCCCAGCTCACAAAGTGAAATGACACAAAATTTATGTCCATTTTGAAGCTTGGGAAGTGAACTTCAAAAATGGAAAGTTTCATAATTTTCTAACATCATTAGCCTATTCAAAACGCCCACACAAAAAGACTGCCCAGCACAGACCTTCAATGGACAGATTTTCAGTTTTTCACAATTGCTTCCAATGGTTCCCATTTTCACATAAAACACCATTTCCACACCAATTTTCACAAGAAATCCATTGGAAATGCTAGAACCACCAAATTCACATCACATTTACACATATTTAGTTCTTGAGCACATTGCAACACAAAACCACATACAAGACTCCACATTGCAATTGCTTTCCATTTCAAATTCCAAACTTATTCCAATGGCACAAAGGCACAACATGACACCAATTGCTACCCAAAACACCATCCAATTCATTCATTTTGAAATTACACTAAAATCAGGGCAAATTCCACAAACCACAATACTCAACCAAAAGTCACAATACTTTGGTCAAAAGAAAGCTCTTACTCACCTTTTTCACTTTCCCAAACTAATTTCTTGATTCCTCAACCTTCAAGTTTTCTCAACCACAAAAACACCTCCCCTTGAGATTCTAAGACCATAGAAAGAAAGATCTTAGCAAGAGGAACAACTTTAGAGAAGGAGATTTTGGCATTTGAAGTCAAAACGTTACCTAAATCACAAGGCTTTCTTTTCTCTTTCCTCTTCAAAAATGGCGCACAAGAACTTAGAGAGAGAGGGAAAATATGAGATGATGATGATGAAGATGAGAAGAAGATTTGTTTTGCCTCCTCACACACACAAAACGAAATGGAAAGAGAGAGAAGGATGGGAAATGAATAAAAAATCCATGTGGACTTTTTGACCATGATCAAGGGTGCACATATTGACACTTGTCAACATCTTGGCCCTCCTTTCCTAAACTCACATAACACATGCACACACACAACTCCTCTCATACTCATGAATCCTAACCATTAATCTTAAAGTTACCAATGAGTTTCCTCTTCGATAACTGACCAATTAAGTGGTAAATTACCATTTTACCCCTAAGTATCACAACACTTATCAAATAACCACTAAACACATTCTTCTCCTTCCTTTATACTATTCACACACCCTCCCCTCTATTTTCGTTCAATTTAGATATTAATCCGATATTGAACTTAAATACAGGGTTTGAGTTCTGGCTGTAACATATTTCGATCATAATTCTTGTCATGTCCTCCAAAAATGTTGGTTTAACATTAATTACCTTTACTTTCGGAGTCAAAGTCCCTTAACCACAATTTGGGATATTAAACCTACTACCATTGAGCTAGTATTACACCCCCAATCTCTGACTGGACCTACTTACTGATACCAGATCACCTAGCCTGGAGGCAGCTGCCTCGTGGTCGAGGGTAGACGCACAAGGATATTTCACACCCCCTGATCCTCGATCTGGTTGTAAACCTTGCATCACATATATCGCTCCAACTCTGGGATCAGTAATGAAACCCGGATCTATTTCTATCTTGTCTATTTATGGCATATCTACCTGTCACTTAACTACCCACAACTGTGGCTGGTCATTGTTCAGCCAACTGGTGATTCTATTTTAGGATGAGGCTCCACACTTTAGCCATACTTGGATCCGCTGCCTTGCTGTTTATGTCATCCTTGTACTATCCTCTCACTAGTATGGTAATATGTACTGCCTTCTGGGTATTCCATTATTTCCTTGAGGCGTATCTGTACCTTTCAGGGGCTTGTGAACTAGCTGAAGTAATTTACTTTGTTGTTCCTACTACTGTGTAATCAAGCATATCAGTATACCATCCTGTTGCCAAAACCACCGCACTTACCCTGAGCAAATAATTTTGTGGCCAGAATCCTTGCTCTGATACCAAAATGCCACGCCCTTATATCAATTTCAACATTTTTCAGAGTATTTTTAGTAAATGATATGCGGTTCGGTAGGCAACACAGGAATAGCATAAATATACTGATAATAAGTGCATGATTACATCAATTCCCCATAGGGGTTCGTACATGATACTTACGATTAAGGTAGCCGCACAAGGCTACTGAGGTGTCTAAACTCATCCCAGTGAAATACAGACTTCTTCCCATCTTCGTTCCACTACTGTAATCCCCTCGTACGGTACCCTGCATTGTTGTTTACATGTCTTCTGTCATCTCCTGTCTAAATTGTTGGTAGGGGAGGGTGAGATTCAAGAGAATCTCAGTAGGAAATAGATACCATAATGCATTCATGATTGATGCTATGTGTATAACATGTTAGCTTTATCTAGATGTATGACCCATAATGACATTTCTGCATGCTCAACGTTTCATGTAACAAAATTATTGCCACGGCGAAACCAGAAACAGAGCTTCATTTATTCAAATATGCTCTACACAATCAAGTAAAGCAATCATATACATCACTACACAAGCAAAGATATCAAATACATGCAAGTAAGGTAAGTCCCCTACCTTAACCCTTTTCCGACTCGAAACGCGTGCCTCGATCTACGTGTAAACAACTCGGGGCTCCATATTCGATCCTACAATGTCAAATGTACTATTTTGACACTTCCATAGTGTTTCTGGGGGTTATTTGAATCTATCTTGAAGAATTACTAAAATACCCCCAAGGACCTGGCCCAGCCCCGCTGTACTCGGTCCGACCGTACTTTTCCCGAAATTCTAACATGGGCTATCCTGACATATTTCTACTCAAGGAATCCATTTCCAAGCTCGTAATTACGAAATTCAATGTCAAATAACAAAAATATCCTGACAATCCCACTTTAAGGGTTTTAGGGGCGTTTTCGTAATTATGATTTTTCGGCCTTTTCTAAAAAAGTGCCCAACTGTAACCCCACCTAATTTTCCCTCCTGAACTCAATAGAATCATCAAATCATTGA
The DNA here is from genome assembly GCA_963242795.1 of Inga leiocalycina. Classification (NCBI taxonomy): domain Eukaryota; kingdom Viridiplantae; phylum Streptophyta; class Magnoliopsida; order Fabales; family Fabaceae; genus Inga; species Inga leiocalycina. The sequence goes on from OY725324.1 coordinate 49,333,170, forward strand.
AAATCCAACTCTAAGACCCATTTACAGCCCTGGCCGAATTATATGGGTTTTCCGGGGAAAATCGGGGTTTTTCGGTTTCGGCTCCACAAACGCATTTCTTTCTTCTTCTAAGTACTTTATTGACTATTCTATTAGGTTAAAACTACCATTTATTACCAATATTGGCAGCATAACAGCCCCACAAACCCATTTTCCATTTTTAGAACTAAAGACAATCCGGCAAAATTTCACCGATTAAATTGTCTACATCAGCTAGAATAGTCAATTTACAAAAGTTTGGAAGTTACTTCAAGCTCTCACTAGCTCTCCCTTGATATGGCTGAACCCTAGGTCACTTCAACAAGCAAATTTGAGCTTCCAACCCTTGAATAACATAGGAGAATTGCTTAGGAACGGAGTTATATGCATTAGGAACCGATTTACCGAAGAAATCACTTACCTTTGCATGTTTTTTCCTCTCCTCTCTCTCTCTCTAAAAATCTCAACTCTTCTCTCTCTCTAAAACTGAAAATGGCGTCAGTTATGGTTGTTGGAAGGAGATGATCACTTTTTATTTTAATATCTAATATCTTATTTCATTTATTTGATAATTTCCCAATTTTTAGATTTTTACAAAATTTTGGCAGATTTCTGCCCAAAATTTGAAAAATCATAACTAATTCTAGAAAAATCAAATTGGAGTGATTCCAAATCCTATAGAACCCTTATTGAGTCTAGTTTCATGGAAAAATATAGAATTTTGCTAGATGGAATCAGAAAATTCCCAGAATTTTAATCTTTGCCTGCTGTTCCAAAAACTTCACAGTTTTTCTGGGCTGAATTCAAAAATTCATATCTTTTTGTATATAGCTCTAATTGATTCATATGACCTATCAAATTAAAGCGTAGGATGTCTACTTTCACCCTGAAAAATTTCATAATTTTTACTCATCATTTAGTCATTTAAAATCATATAACAAGCTCACTATCTCATAGGTGATTTCACCGTAAACATAATCACTTTCTTCAAAATTAACCATTTATTTTCTTTAATGCCCCAAATATATAAGGAACATTAGAGAATAGATTTGGGATATCTACTAATCGGGAGCTTTGTAGTCCACTTAATTTAGGCTTATTCCAAAGCCTCCAATCCCAAAATTCAGGGTATTACAATATGCCTTGTCAGAGGACTGAGGTATGGAATACGTTGGGGTTGCAACAGTAATTGGCCCTGAATACATTTAGGACTGAACTGAATTATGTGTTATTATAATAATGCATTATCTGGTACTTGGCATATTTATTTCTCACACTTTTTATGAATGATTTTATGTTACCATTGATATTCTTTGAATCTCACCCTTTCCGTAAACATTCAAAGTTTTTCGCTTAAGCAAGCGGCTCAGAGGGAAGAATCATAATTGCCGGCAATGGAAGGTTCCAAACTAGTACAAGAGGAGATGTTGGTTATCTAAAAGCCTTTATCATTTTAAGGTATGTAAACATTATGTACACCCCTATGGGGAAATTACTACAATATAATCAAGTACATTGTATCAATAATATTAGTATTTTAGTACTATTCTTATGTGCCTACCGTACTACGCATTAATACTCTAAAAAATATGAAAATAAGATAAGGGTGTTACAAATACTCTTTAAGAAAGTTTCTGCTCTGGTTCCCTCTTCAAGGATGGAGGATGACCTTCTCCATCAGAGTTTTAAGAAGATCAAGAATGGTGCTAATAATGGAATAAGTAGTCTTAAGGATGAGGAATGGTTGCAGCTGGGAGGTAAAGGATAGAGGCATTAGGTAGACGGACCAATATTTGCTGAGAAGCTACAAGGCATCGACAGAGACGGAGAGGATAATAGTGATGATTCACATAAAGAGAATGATATGTCTGATGATACGATGTTAGAGAAAGCCTAAAATAAGTCAGACAAAGAAGATGAGCTACTGTCAAATCAGGGAGGATCCTAATCGCAACTTTCTAACATTTTCCTTCTCTGGGAAAATGAAGAAACGATTAATGAAAGCGTGGACGATGGCAGTGATTGTGAAACTGCTAGGAAGAAACATTGGCTATAAGATGCTTCTGTCAATTTTACAGTCTTGATGAGCGAAACGAGGTGTCATTAGTTTGATCATATTGGTAATGGGTATTTTATGGTTAAGTTATCAAATAGGGAAGATTACTTCAATGCCTTGACCGGTGGACCTTGGATGCTCTTTGATCACTACCTAATGGTGCGACTTTGGGAACAATAGTTTCAACCATGGAAGGCCTTTATAGATAAAGTGGTGGCATGGGTTAAGATGCCAAATGTTTTCCTAGAGTATTATGATAAGGAAGCTTTAACTTGGATTGGAAGTTTTAACCAAACCGAACGTTATGCTAGGATTTGTGTGCTTGTGGACTTAGGGAAGCAAATGGTGTCTGGCTTCTCTTTGAACGATATGGATTATTATTTGGAGTATGAAAGTTTGCATTCGCTGTGCACAAATTATGGGGTGTATGAACACAAAGCGAAAGATTGTAAAATAAGGGCTGGATTCGCTAAAAAAAGGGCAAGATCATAGGCAAATATCTTCAAAGAGAATGATGGGGGAATGGCTACTGAGAAAGCTCGACTGAATGACCAGGAAATATGGACGTAGTGCAAAAACCCTGCCGGCAAAAGAAAAGGGGAAAGGAGAAGCAAACAAGAATATTCTGGCAGCAAAATAGAGGTTCAAGATATGGAGTCTTAGCAAAGGAGGAAGGGGAAGATGTGGGTGATACATAGTTAGGGGACGTGGCCATACTAGTTGTACAAGATGGTGCAGACACAATGGGGGAATTGAGGAGCACAAATTTTGTACTAAGTACTAGGGAGAGAAAAGGGGGGAAGCAAAAATAAGAATATGCCTAAGGAGGACAATATGAAGGTAGTCCCAGGGACATTAATGAGCAAGGAGGGTGTAAAGAAGTGGCAGGCCTGAAAGAGAAACATACGAGGGAAATGGTGCAATAGGAAGCGAAAAGTAACGAAATTTTGATGATAACATATGAGGAATCAAATGAGGGTGAGAGAAAGAATGAGGAGACGTTGATGCATGAAGATGAGGATACGCTAAAGGGGGACCCACTGGAGGAAAAATGGCCAGTTATGGACAATTTTCCATCATCGCCTTATGATCCAGATAATGGTGAGAGTTCTTCTGAGCTGCCAGGGAAATTTTGGGCTGGGTCAAGTAGTATGGATCCAGATTGTGATATGGTTAAGGAAAATTCATGTGAACTACACAATAGAGCTGTGGTGCCTAACACCAAGTCCTAGAAATGAAATTTAATTGAGCCCAAATTATTTCAAGCCCATAAATGGATTGCTTTTGTAATGGAACTCCAGGGGGATTTATGGTAGAAGCCTTGTCCAAAATCTCAGAACTGTGTGTAGTGGGCCTCGACCCATTTTAATAATTCTTTTTTAAACTAATTGTAACAAAGAGGATCGATTCAGATGCTTGAACAGCTTGGGATATGACGGCTTAACGTTTGTTCCAAGTATGGGTAGAGGGCTAGTTATTGCATGAAAAAAAGACCACACTTGAATAAATAGGCGTTATCGGTTTTGTGCCTTGGTAATCTCTTCAAAATTAAATCAAGGATTGCAACATATGGTGCAATCCTGGATCGTCTCTCGAGGAGCCTTTTATTAATTACCTAAAAATTAATTGCAATGATTGACATAAAATAATTAAAAAGGGAAAATTTAATCTTTTGAAACTACAAGTATATGCGAATAATAAAAGTCCTAAATTATAATGTTTTTGGTATTTTTGGATATAAAATGATAGGTGAAATGAAATGGATGAAGTGAATCTCTTGAAAATGGCTTGCAAAGGAAATCATAGTTTATCTAATGATAATGGGAGTCCAATTTACTAGCTTAGTCAAAAATGCCCAAAAGACCTTTTGAGCTAGCTTAAGTTAGATTGATTAAACACTTCCACACCGGGCAAGGTTTAACCCCTCTAACTGAAATTCAATACAAAACAATAGCAATTGCAAACAAAGTCCCTCAAAATATCAAACCTCAAATACTGTTGAGTCTAGTACATTAATCACTGATTATTCCTAAACCTAAAAAATAATCACTTCTTAAAATACTATTAAAAACCACTTTTAATGCAATTTATGAAATCACTAAGGTTTCTAAAATATCAAACCCTATCAACCGATGAGTCTACCACCAAAAGAGAGGAACATCTACTGTAGAGATGCTAGTAAGCAGTCTTAGTATGTGATTTAAATTAATTAATGTAATTGGTTCAATATAACTCCAAAATCAACTCAATATCTAAACAATACCATGCAAGACAATAGAGAATAAATGGAATTAGATTTAAACATATATGTAATCACGTATATTGATGAGCGCAAAGTTCAATATGAACTAATCTAAATCACAAATTAATTCAAACTAAGTACTTAACTAAATAACAAAGGTCTAGTAATATAAATGCAATCTCCAAAACTGAAAATCATAATTACAAAACTAAATAAATGGATTAAAACATAAAAATCCCCTTTAAAGCTTGGAAACTCATGCCATCTTCACCATTCTCAAGAGTTGAAGCTTCTAGCCACAAACGAACATTTACACGACCATTAAAAACAGCATTCACTATCACAAACACTTCAACCATGAAGAAATAATCAAAGAGACAGAATCAATAAGCAGTTTAATCTAAACTCCTTAGTAAGCTGAAAGAGAACATAGCAAAATTCAAGGGAACCACAGTCTGAATAGAGTCTTGCTCTGAGATAATGGAGCTCGCCAGCAATGTGGGAGGAAACGGAGATGCTGGAAGAAAATGATGAAATGAAGTTGGTGTTGGTGGCTGGTGAATGGTGGAGGTCGGCAGCTCTAGCTTTCTGGTTCTCAGCTCAATGTCACGACCTCCTCTATTTCAGATGCTTATAGTCTGTGCTCTCACCGTTGCAACTCTCACAGTGGCTTGGTGGAGGATGTGTGGCGGCGGCGGTAAGCTCTCCTCCCTTTAATGGTGCCGCTCTCAGCTCCCTTCGATCCACTTAATCTCTAGCTTCTCCTACAGCAACTCCTCTCAGCTCTGTTCTGTCGCTGCTGTGGATGATGCTCGCCGGTAGTGGCCTGTGGTGGTGGAATGCTGCTAGCGAGAAAGGAAGAAGAAGGCAAAGGGGATTAGGAAGAAGAGGTGAAGGTCGAATGCTCTGTTCGTTTTCGTGTTGTGTTGCGGCTGTGTCTTTCAAATCCTTAAGCTCTCTGCTCTCAAAATAAATGCTAAGAACTTACTCAAAAATATGACATAAAGGCTTTCAAAATGCAGCAGCTTTTGGCAGATGACTAAACTGGACTTTCTCAAATTTATGGGACAAATCTGGCATTTTTTAAATTCATGCCTCAAACTGTCATTTTCAATTTTAATCCCAGTTTCCAAGTTCTTACAAGTAAAAATAATTTACCCAACATTAAATCTTCTAAAAAATAAATGAGTAACTTTATTTACAATTTTTTATGATGATTTTATCTTTTTTAGTCCTAATTTAATATATTTACTCTTAATCTCAATTAAGCACAAAGGAGGTATTTTAAGCTAATTTTTTTATGATAAAACCCCTCAATAAAATATAAAAGTATATAATAAAATTATGGATTTGCAAAGATCAAACTAGCATATCAGTTCTCAATTAAGCTCGTTTCTTGTTTATAGCGATTTATGCCACGCCACGTTCGATTCTAAAATAGGTACCTTGGCAAGAGTTAAAGTGTTTAGCATAGGCTATTTCGGATCCTTGGGTTATAATTGATGATTTTAATGATATTCTTTCACCATCTGAGTGGATTGGGGGCATGGGATTTAATGATGCCAGGATAAAGCAGTTTCATGATCGGGTTCAAGACTGCTAGCTTACAGAACTAGGATTTAGCGGCCCTAAATTTACTTGTTGAGGGCCTCGCATAATGAGTAATCCAAGACTGGATGAGAGGTTAGACCGTGCCTTGTCTAATACACCATTGCTAATGAATTTCTCAAACTGCAATGTTCAAGTCCTACCCCAGACACGGTTTTCGGATCACAATCCTATTACTTTGCGATTTAGTGATAGTAATGATGCTTGTTTTAGGAATCGTCCCTTTCGTTTTGAATCAATGTGGATTACCCATGAGAAGTATACTGATTTTGTAGAAAATACATAGTTCCATGATGAGGATATCAATAAGGCCCTAAATACGTTTCAAGACTCCATTGTTACTTGGAACAAGAAGGTTTTTGGTTTGGTGGAAAAGCGGAAGCAAAAGATTCTTACAAGATGAGGGGGCAATCAATGATCAAGTGCATATCCTCACTCTAAGTGTAACATCCCAAATTTTATTCACCAAGAATATATTGTAATTATTATATATATTTAATGAAATGGTGAATATTTAAGGCCAAAGGAATTAAATATTGAAAATTGAAAGTTGAATAGTGTTTTCAGTGAAATAGCCTGCGAGGCAGTGAGATTGTCATATAGTTTTGGAAGACCAAATGATGACCAAAAATTATAAAATTTTACAGGGTGAAAGTAGACATCCTAAACTTTAATTTGATAAGTCATATGACTGAATTGAAGCTATGTACAAAAATATATGAATTTTTGAAGTTAATCCATAAAATCTGGAAAGTTTCCGGAGCAGCGGTCAAAGATTGAAAATCTGGGAATAATATGATCCTATTTAGTAAAATTTCATATTTTTGCTTGAAACTAGCCTCAATAAGGCTTCCATAGGGTTTGGAATTGCATTAAAATGATGCCTACAAAATTAGTTATGATTTTTCAAAGTTAAGACAGAAAATCTGCCAGAATTGGCATTATTCCAAAAATTTAAGAAATAAAGTAATCTTCCTTTTTCTCTTAATTATTTTAGAAATTAAGGGATGAAGGAGGAGAAGACAAGTGTCAAAATCCAATGAGACCAAGTGTCAACACCACATGAAAGATGATGGAGATAACTGTTGTGTCATAAGTCCTTACTTATGTCATAAGGTTAGGTGGCCAACTTTTGCACCAATTGACTTGAGTAAATGGAAGGAACACTTGATTTAGTTGGAGCATAAGAGGGAGCACGTTTTTGGCCAACCAAGGAAGAAGGAAATGATAATCAAGGTTGAGTGTACACAAAAGGGAAGTATGGTGCAAGCATGGAGGTAAGTATGGTGGTTGGCATGTGTCACTATAACAACCTTAGATGAGATCAATGGTTGGGAATCAAGGGAGCATTTTTATGAAGGCTTTCTCTTCCCTTCCCTTCAAGCATTTTCGTTCAACATAGAGATGGAGAGAGTTTGGAGAAACTTTGAAGAGTTAGAGGGAAGAGGAAGAAGAAATCTTAAGGTAAGAGTTGATTCTTAAGCTTTCATTATAACATTTCCCCTAGATTCTTCTCTAAACCATGTTTCTTCATTAATCTATGATCTTGAAGACACCATTCTTAGCTCAAGAAGTGAGAGAGGAGATGCCTAGAGAAAGAAGATTCAAGATCTCAAGAGGTAACCTCACAAACCTTAGATCTAAACTAGTATGGTGTTGTTGTTGAGGTTTGTATTTGGTTTTGGTGATTTTTGTCAAGTTTGTAAATTTGGAAAGCCATAACCCTAAGGGTTTATGCTGCCCAAAATCCTTTAAATCATGATTATGAAGTGTTTAAATGAGTTAATCAAGGGTTAGAAGTGAAAAAGTACAAGTTTTGGAAGCTAAAACAAAACGCTACATTTTTCTATTTTCCCTTCAATATTTCGGTCAGACCAGAAATGGTACAAGGAGCTGGATTTTCATGAAATAAATAGTTCCATTGGACTCAGTGGGCAAAAATAGGTGGTGTTACAGTTGGTCACTTTTTCGGTAGAGGCCGGAAAAGCATAATTACGAAACGCCACTGAAATCCCTAAATAGGGGCTGTCAAGGGTATTTTTCGTAATTTGACACTGAATTTGGTGATTTCCAGCCCCGAAATGGATTCCTTGGGCGAAAATATGTCAAAATAGCCTTAGTCAAATTTTTGGGAAAACGTGCCATCGGGCTGGGTACGACGGGGCCAAGCCAGGGTCCCGGGGGCATTTTGGTAAAATTTCACCATAGACTAATATAACCACCAGAAACACTATGAAAGTGTCTAAACTGTACATTTGACGTTCTAGGACCGAGTAGAGAGCCCGAGGGATTTGCACGCAAATCGAGGCATGTTATTCGAAGATCAGGGAAGGGTGATTAAGGTAGGGAACTTACCTCTCCTGCATGTATTTGAAATTTGTGCTGCTGTATTGATGCATGTTATTGCTTTTCCTGATGATGTGAAACATATATGAATAATTGAAGCTCTGTTTCTATTTATGCTATGGCCATACGTATGTTGATTGAAACATTAAGCACGCAGATATGTCATTGTGTGAGCATGAGTGATGTAATGCAAGCATGTCATGCATTAAGCACTTATCTTGCATGCATATTGGTATTACTTTCCTACTGAGATTCCCCAGAATCTCACCCTCCCCTACCAACAATTTAGACAGGAAAAGACAGAACGTATGCTGAGAACAATAAAGAGAACCGTACGAAGGGGATTGCGGTGGTGGAGCGAAGATGAGAAGATGTCTCCGTTCACTGAGACGTATTTAGACACCCACGTAGCACTATGAGGCTACGTTAATTGTAATTATCAAGTATGAACCCGTATAGGAAATTTTCGTAATCGCGCACATAATATCAGTATATCTATGTTATTCCTGTGTTTCTCGTTGAACTGCGTATCATTTCTGCAAATACTCTAAAATAGGTGAAAATAAAATGAGGGTGTGACACTAAGTTTTTATGCAAGTTAGAGATTTAGCTTCAAGAAGAACTGGAAAGGCTAATAAGATTAAAGGAAGTTAAGTGGTTTCAGAAATCCATATCAGACTGAATCATAAAGGGAGATCGCAACACTAGGTATTATCACTTGAAAACGAAAATGAGAAGAAAGAGAAATAGAGTTGTATCTCTAAAAGATGATAATGGTAGATGGATCGAGAACAAGGAGGATTAAAAAGCTGGTGGGTGATTTCTTTAAATCTCTCTACTGTACCAAAAGCCAAGATTCAGTAGTGTTGAAGATGAAATCCAATTTCTTGACAATTAATTAGTTGAAATTGGCAGCAATGTCTAGCTTACCTATTGAGGATGAAATTAGGAATTTGTTGTTTTCTATGGGATGTTATAAGGCACCTAAAGTTGATGGATTCCCTCCCATCTTTTACAAAACCAATTGGAGCACGGTAGGACCTTCCCTTTGCTCATTTGTTAAACAAGTATTTCAAGGAGTTATTTTAGTGGCAGATTCGAATAAGACCCTTATCTCTCTTATCCCAACAAGGGAGAACCTAGAAACAGTAACCTATTTTAGGCTTATATCCTTGTACACTGTTCATTACAAATGTGTCACTCAGTTAATTACGCTCCGCCCAAAGGGGTAATGAATGAACTAGTATCCCCATTTCATGCAAGCTTCATCAAAGGGAGACATATACAAGATAACATCATAGTTGGCTAGGAACTACTTCATATTATGAGCAAGAACAAAAGTAAGAAGGGCCTCATGGCGATGAAGATAGTTCTTGAAAACGCGTATGATAGAATCCATTGGGATTTCCTAAAATGGGTTCTTATCAATATTGGGTTTGAGAATGGCTTTATTAATCTCATTATTTCCTGTGTTTCCTCGGTATCATATAATGTCATTTGGAATAGAACTCAAACTGAGTATTTCTTTCCTTATAGGAGTCTCCATCAAGGGGATCCAATTTCACCATTGCTATTTGTACTATGTATGGACAAGCTTTCACATTTAATTTGTGATGCTGTGGAGGAGGGGAGGTGGAAACCTATTTATGTTACTAGAACAGGCCCAGATGTGTCATACTTAATGTTTGCAGATGACTTACTCTTGTTTGGTATAGCTTATGAGACACAAGCTGAGTGTATGATGAGATGTTCGGATAATTTTACAAAGGCGGCAGGTGGGAAGGTTAATATGATGAAATCTTCAATATTCTACTCTCTAAAGGTACCGATAAATACTAGGCAAAGAATCACATATATGACATCAAATGCAGGTATCCAGTGAAATAGGCAAATATCTCGACTTCCATCTCACAAGAAACAAGAAGATGAAAGAAACCTTTCAGTATGATTTTTATTGGGTTTGCTCAAAATTAATGGCATGGAAGTTTAACTATCTCCCTAGAACAAAATTAGTCACATGGAAGTTTAACTATCTCTCTAAAACTGGGAGAATTACTTTAGCCAGGTTGGTGTTAAGTACCATCCTTTGATACCCGATGCAGGTGGCGAGACTCAGATTACCGAAGGAGTACAATGGGCTAGGTTTCAAAAGAATTTCTTCAATTAATCAGGCTTGTGGTGCACAACTTGCTTGGAAACTGATTGCTGGTGCTAAAGGCTTATAGGTTGAGGTCCTCCAATAGAGATAAATGATGAGAGAGGAGGAATCTCTTTTGACATATTGCCCAGGTCACTCAAAGTTGGGTGATTTATTAGTTCCCAAAAAGATATAATTGATTTGGGAACAAAGTGGCAAGTGCAGAATGGCCAAATGGTGAGCTTCTTTAATGATAACTTGCAGATCACCAGGAAAAAGTTAAAAGAAATATGTATACGACAATTATCTGTGGAAGAAGAACAATCCTCGGTTGCGGATTGGGTTCTAGGTGGATCATGGAACTTTGATAGATTATCAAGTATCGTTAAACTAGAAGTATTACAACGGCTTTCCTCATACCTGACACCCAGTCCTGATGTAGGTCATGATATTATGGTATGGGGAGCAGCAAGTGATGGTACTTTCTCTATTAGAAGTGCCTACTTTCTCATCAATGAGAATCCACAGGAGTTGTGCCATCAACTGTATAAGGGGATCTGGAAATGGAAGGGGGCTGAAAGAATCAAAGTTTTTATATGGATGGTATTTCTAAATAAGTTACAGTACCAACTAATTTATGGCTAAGAAAATGTGGACTGAGCTACTTCATCCAAGGTATTCTTCTTCTTTCTTTGCAGCAAGACTTAGGGATTGGATGGCTATGAACTTAAAAGGTAAACTAGGAAGAGGAGTGGGAATGGACTGGAATCTTATTTTCGGTGTAGCTATTTGGAAGTTGTATGGGTGGAGGAACCTCTCTATTTTTTAAAGAAATTTTGTTAAGCCATTAATCCTACAGATATCATTTCACATATTTGGAAAAGTTTTGCAATGTCTCCAAATATTAGGTCCGAGGCAAGTTATTTGGGGAATTTTTAGTGCTCTACAGTGGAATTGTCATGGCAAAGACCTCCTAATGGCTAGATCAAGATAAATGTTGATGGGATGGTTGCTACACAAACATTTAAGGTAGGTTGTGAAGGAGTGTTGAGGGATAGCAGAGGAGGGTGGATAGCTGGATTTCACACAAGAAATTGGCCTATGTAGTGTAATTATGGCAGAAGTGTGGGTTGTGTTTAAAGGGCTGAAAATGACTTGGGACTTAGGTTTCAAGAAGATAATTTTAGAATATGATGCCAGTGAGCTTATTAACATGATTTCATACAAGAACTTAAGTATTGGTAGCCTGATGTTAGTCAGATTAAAGAGATACTTGGAAAGGATTGGCAAGTTAGCTTATGTCATATTTCGTAGGAGGTTAACAGAGTTGCAGACGTTATGTTCTAGAGAAGATGGGCATTACCAACACTGCCATATTGGATGTATGTCCTGTTTGTCTAAGGTCTTAGGTGAATCAAGAGTACTTGAGATTAATTTCCCAATTACTTAATTTTGTTGATGTAATTTTGGCTTTTCAGCCTTCTCCTATATCAAAAAAAATATTAAAAAAACTTCCTCTCTCCCCCTTTCCTTCTTTACCTTTCCTCAAGGCCCTCTTCTCTTCTTCGTTGGTTCCTCTCAACTCTCATAGCATCTCATCTCTGGAGCCAAGGTTTCAAAATTTGAATAACTCATTTCGACCCGCATCAAACTTCTTCTTACCTATCCTCTTTCTCAATCATCAGCACTCCTTCATAATGCCCTCTATCATTGCTAACACAAGAGTAAGGGAGAGTGATCTGTTAGGGATTTCACGACTTGAGCTCTTTTCTTGTTCTTTCTTTAGTTCAATTTTTATTCATCTATATTATGTTTCTTCTTCTCTCTGGTATGAGATGCTGGTTTCGTACCTCTTGGAGAGACGACAGGAATGGCGGCAGTAAAGAAGCAATAGCAAAAAGCTAGGGCCTTTCTTTATAGTGAACTCATCTTTCACCAAGGCTCTCTCATAGAAATTCCTTCACCATTTTTGTGGTACACAATTAGCTTTCTTCCTCTGGCTTCTCTCCATTTTCTTCTCTTAATTGAAATTGAAATCCATTTTTGTGGTTGAATAGGTAAGGAGAGATCTTTGACTGCTTGGCTCATTCCTTGGGTAATGATAGCATTTAATAGTTGTATTCAGTCTATCAATCCAAGAACTTCTCTCTTTATTTTGCCAACTGTATCACCGGTGCTCTTCCATGTTGAAAAACTTACAATTTACTTTCTTCCATGCTTTATTACTTATGTTAATTTTTATTTTTATAAATTATGCAAGGCATACATTCTTTTTTTTCTTTTTGATCAATATACATTCTTCAACTAAAAGGGTAGCATGGGAGTTTTTGTTAGGCTGCTATGATCATAACGACACGTTTGTAGGATGGAAACAATTTAATAGGCAAAGGAGGTATATATTAAAAGAAGTATATTTTTGTCATTTGTTGCATTGCTAAGGAAATTTCTTATTCTATGAAATTTCATTCTCAGCTCCGTAGCTTTTGTTGTCTTTCAACATATTGCTATTTTGACTCCTTTCATGGTAAATTTGCAAAGTTGTATAGTTAAAGTTGATTTTATGTTTTCCTTTTTGAGGTAGATACCAAAAAAATAACCATTTTGTTTTATAGTTTCCTGGGTTTTCACATCTTCTCTCAAATTGGCTCTACACAACTTCTACCTTCCTTTTTCATTGCTGGAAAATAGTGGTAAGTTTTTTGGTACTATTCCATTTTTATATGATGTGATTAGTGTTCCTTTTCTGGCTTCCCCCCTTTTTGCTTATCTTACATGTATTTACTCTAATTTCCCCTTTTCCTTTGATAGTTGGTTCTAGATTTATTTTTTCCTTTAGCTCTAGATTTAAGTTATGAAGGTGTTTTTTTTAACTAGATTATATTGTTAGATGTGATTATGTTGTATATATCTTTGATGCTTTTGTTTACATTTCTTTCCTTAGAAGAAAATTTTGCTTCTTTAACAAGCTCCTATACTTTTGTCCTTCTTTTCTATTAATGCAATTAGCAAGTCCAAAACTGTAGACTTTCTATATAAGTTTATATTGGATTTCCTGGGTCAGAGATTGAATCCTTCTTAACTTATTGCTTGTTCTTGAAATTTTGTTTGCAAGTGATCCATAATGTTATTGTGATATTAGAACTCATTTCCTCCCTTAACATATTGTAATTCAAAAATGATTGCATTTGATTTTTTTTTGGTCTTTTCTTAACCATGCTATTGTGATGGTGTGAGCTAGAAAATTGATTATGCCTCTTGAATGAAGGTTCTAGGAATTACACTGGATAGCACAGTAATAAATATTAGTATGATGAATATATGGTTGTCCTCAGATTAATTATCTAATACTATTTGTATTTAGCATATTACTGTTAAAAAATCAATATATTCCATGTTTTAGTTTAAATGATGATTACTTTTTATCTATCAAGTGTACTTTGGCTCTAGAACATGAATTTGAATATGCAATCGTGTTTTGGATTGACTAGAGATTCATTTTTAGAAGTTTCAGTCTTAGGCGTATTAGGTATTAGCATGAGGTATCTTTTTCCATTACGCTTAATTCATGGTTGCCTAATGCCATCGGTCGTAACTAGGTAGTTTGTTTCTGGTATTTTTTATTCAACTTATGTATATTTACTTAACAAATTAACCATATATATCAGTAGCAACCTGGTAGAAAATTCTTGATCTATGTTAAATAGTATTGATTTGGGTATAAATATGAAATTCTTCCTTCTTTTCTTATAAAACTCTAGCAAATGTTGGCTACAGTAGTGCTTTCTTTTACCCTTCCCACTGTATAACAAAGCATTAGCATTAGAAGGTATGCTCAAAAAATTAAGTCATGCATCTTATAATAAGAGTAGTTATTGGCCATTTTACAAATCACACATCTTAAATTATGTCATACCTTTTAACCTTTTTTAAAGTAAAGTAGTTATAAAAACAGGTAGGAAATGTTAAAAGGCATATGAAAAAATTTTATATATGATTATAAGATATCTTAAAGACTAGTTTTCTACTATCAAATTATGTTTAATTGTGGAAATTATGTTAGAAGATAAGATACACATCGTGAATTTCAATTAGCTCTAGCAATGATAGATCTCATAGAAGGTATGAATGTTCTATATTTTATAACTTTCATTTGTTGTTTTAGAAGGTATGGATGATGTTATGGTTAAGGGGTCATTGGCTCATTATTTAGGATGAGGATGGAATAAAAGGATAGAAAATTTATTAGATATAAAGGCAATTAAAAAAATTCCTAATACATTATTCCATTAGAGAGTGTTATAATGGCTGTTGTCCACTAGATGTAAGACAAATTCTTCAACAGATCATTCATGAAATGTGCTTTGCTTATTTGTGCTTTAACAAATGCATAAGTATCCATCACACTAATGCCCTATAATATTTTCTTGAAACACATCCACATGTTAAAAGTTCACGTTTTACTTGGCATCCCTACAAGTTTCATTGTTACGGTAAGTTTATTTCTCCGCATGTAAGAAAGCTGACATGTTTGAACCTATACATGGTGGTTTCATTACTTATTTTGTGAAAAGATGTCAGCTTTTATTGTGTCATCTTGTAGAAATATAGTTAGTTAATTAAAATGATAGGAGCTTACTCAACCTAGGTATATGCCAAAGGTGTTGGAGACTTGGAGGTTGTAAAGTTGGTGGTATAAGTGTAGCATGGATACTTGCGAGAGAGACAAGATAATGAGCTTAGTTCGTCAAAAAGGAAAAATAGCACTACACAAAAGGAAAATTAGCACTACACCATTTCCATATTTAGAAAAAGTGACACATATGTGGACAAGAAGTTATACAAGAACATAGCATCAAAAGTTTAGATCATGTTCATGCAGCATGAATTGCTCATTTAGTGTATGGTTATATGTATGCTACTGTGATGAATAAATACTATATAAATGACTTATTTATGCCCTCATATTATTTCCTTCCAAAGTAGACTAAATATCCACAGGTTTGTCCTTTGTAACTGAGTCTGGCATGGTGCGATTTAAAGCCTACTAAGGTATCAAATTTGCTAGCATTGCTGTGAAGCTATTTAGCCACTTTCGTATTTTGTTGGTAGCTTGAATTATTTGGTCATTTTTTGTTTTTTGTATAATTTTATTTTAACTACTTATCATTATTTTTGTTAAAACAATTTCAGTTGCGTCTGGTTCAATGGATATCAATATATATATATATTCAAAAAAGAAAAAGAACTTCATTTATGATGATTTAGCCAAACCAAAATTTAACATACTTGACAAAGCATTGGATCATGTTATTATGTTGGCGCAATAATTTCATGCATATATGTGTGTGTGTGTGTGTGTGTGTGTACACATATATATAGAGAGATAGGTATACATATGTGTACACACACATAGATGTATGCATGTATGTAAGTAGGTACGTAGGTAGGTTTTGGGGTAACTGTTTAATTTCGATGTTTTGAATTCAGTTTATATACCATGAAAGTTTATGTATCAAGTAAGAGAAAACATGTAAGGATTATTGTTGTCATGTTGTAGTAGATTCACAGTTATTGCTTGCCTTCAAGGTCTATAATTATGCTGGTAAAGATATTGTATGATGTAAAAAAAATAAATCACAAGAGTATCGTTGTAGTTTTTTGTTTTACATTCTTTAAAATATCATGATACATTTTCAAAGATTGGGTAATATTTTTAAATATCAATACATTTTGGGGGAATAAATAGATTTAGTTTAGCCTCACAAAACAAAATGAGTTCTAAAAATAAAACTAAATATCAATTATCCATATATAATGTCAAGTATTTCAATTTGTATTTTTTATCAAATATCCATTCAGTATTAAGGAGTGAATTATGATCATCATCATCAATAAAACATTATTAAGGAGTGAAGAACTTAATTATAAGTCCTAGTACTAATAAAATGTTGTTGGAATCGTGTAGTTGTTTCTTGAAATATCTTTGATTTTAATATATTTGTTCAGTAGGATACGTGTGAGTTGTTGTTTTTTTAGGAACTAAAATGGAATTGACTCCAAATTTATAATCTCCCAGAGTGGGGGAAGTACACAAATATTATTTATAATACAAAGAGTTATTTAAAAATATTGATGCATATCTTATTGATATGTACTAATTACCAAATTTTATGAGGAAGAATTTTTCATTTCTTATTAGTAATTACGATATAGTTGTAATTATCTATGGTTCAAATAATAGTGCATAAAGAAAATAGTATTATTAACAAAACATGAAATAAGGGGAAAAAAACAAATCAATATGTAATCGCACGGGAAGCACATGTTTATTTCTTATAAAAAGGAATTGAGGGAGTATTATATTAATGCATTAGTGACTCTATTTTGTTGGATTAAGTGGCATTTATGCATGGATATGTTTCATTTACTTAGGGATTAATGCACTTTTTATTCAATTATCACTCTTTCCTTTGTATGTATGAAGGGAAGATAATTTATTTTTACTTATTTGCTTGCAACGAATGAAGGGAAGATAATTTATTTTTACTACTTATAATTTTGTTATATGATTATATCTCCTAGTTAGTGCAAGCGTTTCACCCAAGAGGGGGGTGAATTGAGTGATACCAGAAATTTCGTTGCATATAAGGAAATTTACGGAATATTAAAAACAGTTAAGAGCAAGGAGAAATATCACCATAGTGTACACCAAGAGTTATACTGGTTCAGCCACAACCACTTTGACCTACGTCCAGTTCTCAGAGCGTCTCTGAGAGTTTCACTATATTCTCCAAGATTTAGTGGGTTCTTGGCACCTCAGTACATAGCAAGTTCCTACACCTAGACACTTGCTGCCCCTTACACGTTGCAATCAAATCTCCAACTCAAGGTTCCACTACCTTAAGTTGTCTCAATAACAAATATTGAGTTTTTAATGAAAAACTCTCACACAGAGCAAATATATATAATCACTGAAGAACAAATGAATGAGTATAGGAAAAATAAGGCACTAAGTGTATTGATCGATGTGTGATCTCAGTTTGTATCTCCTTGTTTTCTTCTCTTTGAATGCTCCATATATATAGATAAGTTGTAGTGTCCGTTGGAAGCAATTTCAAACTTGTCCGTTAGAGTCGCGCAGCAACGGTTGACTATTCTTCGTATTTGAAAACTATCCGTTGGCGGTAGGTAGCATTAGGTGAACGTTCGGACTTTTATTTGACTTCTCAAATCTGTCATACTCTTTCATTGTTTCTCTGCAAATGTACTTAGAATACTAATACAATGAAGAGTTAATCATATAGATAACAAATCAAGAGACATTAGATGAAAATATGATTTCTGAACTGCCTTACTCGAGTGGCTACTCGAGTGATCAAGTTTGTTACTCGAGTAGTCCCTCGAGTAAACATGTCAAAAATATGGCAGTGAGCAAATCAACCTTTTGAATCAAGAATTACTCGGGTAAGACATAGAGTGATATATTACAAACCTAGAAAATACCTGATTACTCGAGTGGCTACTCGAGTGGCCATGTCTTTACCTTCATTGGTTACTCAGGTGATCACTGTGGTAAACTACTTACTCGAGTGGTTACTCGAGTGGGCTTCATTTGACTTCACACCTTACTGGAGTGATCCCTCAAGTGGCTTTCAAATAGCCCAGCAGATAACTCAATTACTCCCTCGAGTAATGACATCAAATTCTTGGCCGAGAGTTTACTATCTGGTTACTCGAGTGGCACTTCAAATAACTCTACAGATTACTCAGGATGTCCCTCGAGTAATGCTATTTTCTCATTGCTTACTCGAGTGGCTACTCGAGTGATAGGCTACATTTCTTGGCCGAGAGTCACTAGAAGATTTAGGACCTAGTTACTCGAGTGGCACTTGTGAAAATATGGTTACTCAAGTAATGGTCTATATAGATTTGCAGATTACTCAAGTGGTCCCTCGAGTAATGTTGTTCAAAATTTGGTAGTGCCTTACTAGATGAAATTCTGTTTGCTTACTCGAGTGGCTACTCGAGTAATGGCTTCTGTTACCCGAGTGGCTACTCGAGTAAGCCTTCTTAAAATTTGTTGATTACTTCCAGTGCTGACTCCAAGTTATGCTTTGCTACTTTGTTCAAATCCATTTATTTGTTATCAAATCCTTTCATATTATTGATCCAATCTTTGTTATCATCAAAACATATGGGATCTAACACTCTTAACAATTAACATTACTCATTTTTATTTTTCAAATATATATACACACACTAGTACAAAATTCCCTTTTTAGACCGCCACATTTAGACCGACTATGGCGAATAAGGTCTAAAAAATTTGACCGGTGGCAGTTTAGTAATTATATATAGAACTTCTAAGACCGGTTCTCTAAAAAACGGGTCTTAAAAAAATTATTTAGACCAGTTATAAATAAAACTGGTTTAAAAATATCAAAATAGTTTAAAAATTAAAAATTTGAACCTTTTAAGACTGGCTTTTATTAAAACTGGTCTTAACATTTAAGACTCGTTTAAAAAGTTGAGCTTTTTTGCCTGTATTTTTACTCCCGCACCCAGATCCTGCACTCTATGAACCCTTTCTTCTCTTTTCGCCATTTCTCTATGAGCTCTGTCCCTGCTTGTTCTGAACTCATCATTGCGCCCCGTTCCTCATTTGCTCAACTCTCCTCTATCATTACCCGATGTCATTATTGTGTTCATCATCGCTATTCTTTAATCATCTTCACTCTCCTCCGCCACCACCTCTATTCTTCGTAGTGACCATTCTCCTCTGCCATGACTTCCCTTTGTCAGTGTCGTGAATTTGAGGACTTCATTTTAACCTCAGTTGATGCCATTGTGACTTTAGGTAGAAGCTCACTCATTGGTCTTCAATTGGGTTAGTGTTTTGTTAATTAAAGCCCTCAACTTTCAGCTTGTATTTGCTTATTCTCAACAATATTAACTCTGATAATATAGTTAGACATGAAATAGTTGCAGAAAAAAGTAATTAAGGTGAAAGGGAAAATTGTGTGATGACTTTATTACTACATATACGTTTTTCTTATTTTGGACCAAAAGTAAATAAGATGCTCTAACTTGTGATATTTGACTTGGAGTAATACCATTCTAAGTTCTGTTTTAATTTAGTATGATTGTTGGATTGTCAGTGTTATTGGTTTGTTGAAACATTACTTGTTTTAAATGGTGCATGTTAAAATTCGTTGAAATCTCTAAAACTCTATGGCTGTTGTTTTTTTGTCTATCCTTTTGTTGTTGGATATAGGGTGCTACAAGTGTTAAGATATAAATGGATCATAGTTGGATAAACGCTAAACGAACGAGTGTTGAATATGATAATGGGGTGACGGGTTTTTTACACTTTGCTAGAAGAAATGCTGATAATGGTAGTGGGAAGTTTTATTACCCTTGTGTAGCATGTTTGAATGAGAAAAGACTAAGTACTGCAAATATATATATATATACACACATTTAATTTGTGAATGATTTTGTAAGAGTTATACAATATGGGTATGGCATAGTGAAGAATTAGAAATGCCAAGTTCATCTCAACAGGGGAGAGTGACCTTTGATGATAATGACACTGATACGGATGATCGGATAAAGGATATTATTCATGATGTAGGAGAAGAGGCTTTTGAGAAATCACATGCATAGGGTAATATATGCAATGATGCTGAGACACCGCTGTACCTGGGGTGTAAAAAATACCAATTGTTGAAAGCAATATTAAAATTGGTAAGCTTGAAAGCATGACATGGATAGAGCTACAAGAGTTTTTCAAAAACACTTGAGACTTTTAAGGACATGCTTCCAAATGTAAATGTGTTGCCTTCTTGATACTATGATGCTAAGAAAATACTGTGTCCACTAGGGATGAAGTATAAAAAGATCCATACATACCTTAATGATTGTATATTGTAAAAAAAGAGCATGAAGAGGAATAACAGTGTCTGATATATGAAACCTCGAAGTACAAATCAAATAACTCCCCTGCAAAAGTGTTGTGGTATCTTTCAATCATACAAAGGTTTGAGCGCTTGTTTGCTAATGAAAACGATGCAAAAAATTTGAGATGGCATGTGGATAAGAGGATATCTGATAGAAAACTTCGACATCCGGCTGATTCTTCTTAATAGAAGAAAATCATTCAATTATTTCCTGCATTCGGTGAAGAGCTTAGGAACCTTAGGCTTGGGCTTAGCACGGATGGCATGAATCCTTGTAGTAGTTAAGTATTATACATAGTTCATGGCCTATTTTGTTGGCAATTTAACACTTATCTTCTCTTTAATGCATGAAACAAAAGTACACCATGTTGTCTATATTGATTTCGGGACCAAAACAACACGAAAATGACATAGATGTTTACCTAGAACCCTTGATCGAAGACTTAAAAATGTTGTGAGACGAAGGTGTTGATATTTCTAACACAAACAAAAATAAGGTTTTTAAAATACGAGCCATAATCTTTTGTACTATAAATGACTTCCCTGTATATGGAAACTTGTCAGGATATAGTGTTAAAGGCCATAAAGCATGTCCAATTTGTGAAGAAGGAACATGCTACCATCAACTTCAACATGGAAGAAAGACAGTTTATCTTGGCCATAGGAGATTTCTTAGACGAGGTCACCCGTATTGTAGATTAAAGAAAGCTTTTTTTGGTGGACAAGAGTTTGAAAATGCTCCGAAGGCATTGACTGGGGAGCAAGTTTATGAAAAGCTGAAAATATAAATGTTATCTTTAGTAAGACTACAAAGAATAGTGATGAAAAAAAATGGAAAAGGAGGTCTATCTTCTTCAATCTTCCATATTGGCTCAATCTTGATGTGAGACACTATATTGATTTCATGCATATAGAGAAAAACGTATATGATAGAATTGTTGGGACACTACTTAACATACAAGGTAGTTCTAATGATGGCTTGAAGGCAATATTAGATTTGCAAAAAAAGGGGATACGAGAAGACTTGCATCCAAAGCCATATAGTAAGAGAACTCTTTGTCCTCCAGCTGCTCATACTTTATCTAAGGATGAGAAAAGAAGCTTTTGTGATTGTTTACATGGCATCAAAGTTCCTTCAGGGTATTCTTTAAATTTTAGGAAGCTTGTGTCGATGAAAGACTTGAAGTTAGTAAGGCTAAAGTCTCATGATTGTCATATCTTAATGCAACAACTACTCGTAGTAGCTATTCGAGGCATTGCCCAATATGATCTTCAACATATTTTGACTAGACTTTATTTCTTCTTCAATGCTATTTATAGTAAAGTCATTGAGACAGAAATATTGGATGAATTGGAAAATGAAGGATATCTTATCTTATGCCAGCTTGAGAAGCTTTTTCTTCCTTATTTTGTTGACATCATGGTATATCTAATTGTTCATCTAGTCAGGGAGATCGAGTTATGTGGCCCTATCTATTTATGATAGATGTACCCAATTAAAAGAACTATAAAAATCCTAAAAGGGTATGTGAAGAACCCTAACAGGCCTGAAGCATCTATTGTTCAGAAATATGTTTCTAAAGAAGCCATGGATTTTTGTCAAGATCACTTGTCAAATGTAAGACACATTGGACTTCTTGAACGTTATGAAGAAGAAGGCGGTAGACGCGGGGCTTCAGTAAAGATTATGGATCCTGATGAATTGCAACAAGTCCATTTGTACATCTTGAATAATGTTGATGAAGTTCAAGATTACATTAATGCTCATAAAGAAATTGTACGGAAAGGAAATAGTCGAATGACTGAACAAAGATTAATTAGGGAGCATAACAAAACTTTTACACATTGGTTTAAACAAAAGGTTGATGGAGAAGAATGTGTTTCTGATATAATTAAATGGTTAGCATGTGGTCCTAAGGTTGATGTCATAAGTTGGACTTCATTTGTGATCAATGGTTATATGTTTTACACGAAGTCCCTTGATAATAGGAGCACCGTCCAGAACAATGGGGTTATGTTAGTGGCCGAATCTATGCACTTCTCTAGTTCGAAAGATAAGAACCCTAGATTAGCAGTAATACCTTATTATTAGATTATTGAAGAGATTTGGGTGGTTTATTATGTTAAAATTAAATTTCCCATTTTCAAATGCAAGTGGGTTGATGTCAACAATGGTGTGATGATTGATCAGTTGGGATTTACATTGGTTGATCTGATTAGTAGAAGTATTGGAGATGAACCTTTTTATTATGGCATATAAAGCAAAACAAGTGTTCTATATTACTGATCAGGCAAATATAATGTGGTCTGTAGCTCTCCAAGGAAAAAGGGTCGTTAATATTAATCAGGAAAGTTATTCAATGGATGATCTTCTTAAGACTCCTTCTTTTTCTAGGGGTCTACCATAATTGAATGAAGAAGATGAAGTAGACAATGAACACGACACAAGAAATAATCATCATGAAGGGATATGGGAAGATGTCCCTTTATAAAACTACTTTGAAGGTTAGTTAGCTAAAATAATTATCATGAACTATATTTGAATCGTAGAACAGAGCTATGGGAATATTGGCTTAACGTTATGTTGGTTATAGCTTCTGGAAGTGGAACTTCAGGGCCATGTTATCGTGTGAGAAGGGGTCTTGGAGGTTCCCAGTATAGTGACAGGATCCACTGTTAAGTTGTGTTGTGATATGTTGTGAACAAGTAAGGGTTTGGGTATGCCCTACCTAGCTTGACTGATAGCGTATATTGTGATATGAAGACTGAGATTGAGGTATGACTTGTGTATTATAGCAGAGCTAGTTCAGCTGATGGCAAATTTGACTACATGATCGAGGGGTTCTCACTTGTGATAGCATTTACCCCAGCATGGCTAGCCACCAAGCTGGTTGCACCGGTATTGACCCAAGGCCGAAAGGTAGTGCGTAAAACTTGTGTTTGTTGTGGTGTTATGTGAATATTCATTTGAGTTGCATCACCATTCCAATAGTCCTCTGGTAGCTACAACAGTTCAGGTGATTGCATAGTGCATCCCCAGCGGTGAAAGAGGATGAGGGTGGTGTTGGGAGATTGAAACTTCCGATCGGTCACCTGGATAGAAGAGACTAAGACTCTAGGTGGACCGTTACCATAGGGTGCTTCAGACAGAAGAAATTGAGATTCCGGAGTGGGCCCGATATTGTTGTTAATGCCTAAAAGTCTCGGTTACCACTAGCGAAGTCACTGGTGGGTGTACGGGTGAGGGTAATGTTGTGAAAGTGTAAACAGCTGAAAGCTGAGGTATTTTTGCAAACAGCGAAAGCTGACGTATTTGTGAAAACAACAAAAGCTGAGGTATTTTTGCAAACAGCGAAAGTTAACGTATTTGTGAAAACAACAAAAACTAAGGTATTGTTGCAAACAGTGAAAGCTGATGTATTTGTGAAAACAATGAAAGCTGAGGTATTTTTGCAAACAGCAAAAGCTAACGTATTTGTGAAAACAGTGAAAGCTGAGGTATTTTTACAAACGGTGAAAGCTGAGGTATTGTTGCAAATAGTGAAAGTTGAGGTATATGTGATAACAGCGAAAGCTATCATTATACAGTGCAAGTTGTCGTTATAACAACGAAAGCTGTCGTTATACAGCGCAAGCTGTCATTATTGCGATTACAGCAGAAACTGTCGTATTGTGTATATAGCCATGAGTGCTGTCATTTATGCGTATGAACCTATGGTACTTTGAGTTACTCCCGGAAGGAGTGATTAGATTGAGCAGAGTGGTGGCATGTGCTTTCCAACTGCATGCAACAATTATACTACTACAACAAGGGTATACGTGTTGTGATGGTGTTTTGTCGTAATTATGCATATTGGCAATTATTGCTGGTGGCAATTGTGTTGTGCGATAATGGTGTTTTACGGCAATCGTACATTGTGATGATTGCATTTGATTGGCAATTGTGTTGTGTTGATATGTGTGTTAAGTTATAGCATTGTTGTTGTTATGGGGTAGCAGTGGTGCAATATTGCAATCGCTAAAGTCCCACATGGTGTAACAAATTTCGAGGACGAAATTTATTATACAGGGGGAGAAATATAATATCCCAAATTTTGATGCATTAATGACTTCAAAAGTGGATGTAATGAGAATTTTGTTGTTTTAGTGATTCCAATGGCTTCCTTGTGAAAATTTGTGTGGGGAGAGTGTTTGTTGTGAAATTGGAACCATTGGGAAGAATTGTGCAAAAGTTGGAAATTCTATCCATTGAAACTCTGTATAGGGCAGTCAGATTGTATGGACGTTTTGAATGAGCAAATAGTGTCTAAAAATTCTGAAACTTTTCAGTTTTAAATTTTACATGCCAAGCTACAAAATGGACAAATAATTTGTGTCATTTCAATTTGTGACCTAAGAGTTATGATTTTTCAAAGTTTGGGATTGAAACTGGAATCTGTTTTGAAGCAGTATGGACTTTTGTGCAATTCTATATTTTTGTGGTTATGACCTGCATTGATCCATATTTTTCCAGTAAAGAGGACTTAAGTAGCTTTCCATTGGCTTAAGGATTACCTCATTTTGATTTTTCAAGAATTATTTATGATTTTTCAAAGTTTAGACAGAAATCTACCAAAGTTTTGTAAAAATCCGAAATTGTTGGAAATTTAGTAAATAATTAGAAAATAATATTATATCATATTAAATCATCATCGACCTACTCCATCAGCCCCAAAACCGTGCCTAATGCTGCAACAAGAGAAAGAAAGAGTTGAGAGTTTTTAAAGAGAGAAAGAGAAGAAATCTCACGAGGTAGGTCGATTTCTTCGGTGAATTCGTACCTAATGCGTATAACCTTGTTCCTAAGCTTCTCTTTCATGTATTGTAAGGTGTTGGAAGCACAAATTTGGGTGTTCTAAGGCTAGGGTTTTCAGCCATTTTGAGAAAAGCCAGAGAGAGCTTTAGATAACTTCCAAACCTTCGTATATTGACTATTCTGGCTGTTGTGGACAATTTAATCGGTGAAATTTCGCCGCATTGTTTTTTGTTTGAATTTTTGGAAATGACATGGCCTAGGAGTTATGCTACCAAAATTGGGTCTAAATGGTAGTTGTAACATAATTAAATAGTTAATAAAGTAGTTAGGAGTATAAAGGAACACATCTATGGAGTTAGATTTGAAAAAATCTAATTTTTCCTGGAGTTTCTCAGATTTCGGCTAGTAGTAGAAAATGGTCTTAAAGTTGTATTTTTAATGATTTGATGGTTCCATTGAGTTCAAGAGGGAAAATTAGGTGGGGTTATAGTTGGTCACTTTTTCAGAAAAGCCCGAAGAAGCATAATTACCAAAATACCCCTGAAACCCTAAAATAAGGACTGTCAAGGGGCATTTTTGTAATTTGACAATGAATTTGATAATTATGAGTCCGGAAATGGATTTCTTGGATGAAATTATGTAAGAATAGCCTATGTCAAAATTTCAGGAAAAGTACAGTTGGACCGGGTATGGTCGGGCCGAGTCCCCGGGGGCATTTTGGTAAACTTTTATGATAGACTCGTATAACCACCAGAAACACTATGGAAGTGTCTAAACTGATACATTTGACATTTTAGGACCAATTTGAAAGCCCGAGGGATTGGCACGCAAATGTGGGAAAGGTCTAAGGTAGGGAACTTACCTCTCTTGCATGTATTTGATATTTGTGCTAGTGTATTGATGCATGTTATTGCTTTGCTTGATTATGTGAAACATATATGAATGATTGAAGCTCTGTTTCTATTTTTGCTATGGCCATAAGTATATTGTTTGAAACATTGAGCATGCAGATATATCATTGTGTGAGCATGAGTTATGTAATGCAAACATGTCATGCATTAAGCACTTACTTTGCATACATTGGGTACTATTTTCCTACTAAGATTCTCTTAAATCTCACCCCCCTTACCAACAATTTAGACAGGTAAATACAAAAGGTATGCGGAAATCAGAGAAGAAAGATGCACGAGAGAGGGTTGCAGTGGTGAAGCGAAGACGTGAAGAAGTCTTCGTTTCACTAAGATAGGTTTGGACACCCTAGTAGCCCTGTGCGGCTACCTTAATTGTAAGTATCATGTACAAAGCCTTATGGGAATTTTCTGTAATCATGCACATATTATCAGTATAATTATGCTATTTCTGTGTTGCCCACCGAACCGCATATCATTTTCCGCGAATACTCTAGTAAAGGTGAAATTAAAATAAAGGTGTGACAACTTATATTACAAAGGGTTTTTAATTACCTCTCCTAAGCCTCTTGAAATTCAAACTTGTGTTATCTTCCTTATAGAGTGAGGCCACTTACCACCTCAACCAATAAATTGTTAGTAATAAAGGTATTATTTTTAAATGTGGCAGACAAAAAGGGGGTGAAAAAATGAGAGTGCTGCAGGAAAAAAATATTAAATGAGGGCGGGAGAGAAAGAAAGTTAAAGTTGTATATTAAAGATAAAACAATTTAACAGGTAGTAACATTCATAAAATATATACTAAAGTGTTAGAAAAACAAACAAATCGAATTAATATAGACATTGATATTATACATTTTATGATGTTCTTGCCCATTAAAAAATAATATATAGAAAACAAGTAAAAATTAAATTATATATAAAAAAATATACTGTAGTTCATTTTTACCTTAAAAAAATTCGTTATGATACTATTTCATTAAACTTTGCATAGCATTATCTTCAGAAGAAATCTTCACTTTTCTAAATATAAACCTTAATCCTTCTTCAATTTTTTTAAATTTGACTAAAGTATAGTTTTTGTCAAACCCTTATCTTATTTTCACCTTTTTTAGAGTATTTGCCAAAAACGATACACAGTTCATTGGGCAATACAGTAATACCATAAATAACTAATAATAAGTGCATGATTACAAAAATTCCCCATAGGGATTCGTACATAATAATTACCATCAATGTAGCCATACAGGGCTACTTTGGTGTCTAAACTCATCCCAATGAAACAGAGACACCTTCTCGTCTTCATTCCACCACTACAATCCCCTCATACGATTCTCTTCGTTGTTCTCAGCATATCTAATGTCTTCTTTTGGCTAAATTGTTGGTAGGGGAGGGTGAGATTCGAGAGAATCTCAGTAGAAAAATAGTACCAATATGCATATAAGATAAGTGCTTAATGCATGGCATGCTTGCATTACATGTACTCATGCTCACACAATGACATATCTGCGTGCTCAATGTTTCAAACAACATACTTATGGTCATAGTATAAATAGAAACAAAGCTTCAATCATTCATATATGTTTCACATAATCAAGCAAAGCAATAACATACATCAATACACTAGCACAAATAACAAATATACGCAGGAGAGATAAGTTACCTACCTTAATCGCCCTTGCTTGATCCTTAAATAGGCTACTTGATTTGTGTGCCAACCCCTCGGACTCTCAACTTAGTCCTCAAGCTTCCACTAGGTTTTCTTGACTTGGTTGAAAACTCTAAGCTCCCAAGGCTAAGATTTGAGCTTCAAAACCGTACAAGTTTCTCTTCCATTTCTCTCTCTAGAAAATTGTTGTACTTGCTCTCTCATCCAGCTGAACTTCACGTCAGATATGGGCTGAAGAAGGAGGATGATGATTTTAATAATCTATCCCAATTTAATTAATTAATTTTCCTAATTTCAGATTTTTACAAAATTTTGGCAGATTTCTGCCCAAACTTTGAAAAATCATAACTAATTCTAGAAAACTCAAATTGGAGTGATTCTAACGGCTATAAAACC
Source organism: Inga leiocalycina (assembly GCA_963242795.1). Lineage (NCBI taxonomy): Eukaryota > Viridiplantae > Streptophyta > Magnoliopsida > Fabales > Fabaceae > Inga > Inga leiocalycina. The sequence continues at coordinate 49,361,304 of OY725324.1, forward strand.
CTTATTGATTCTAGTTTCAAAGAAAAATATAGACTTTAACCAACTGAAAGTATAAAAATCCTAAAATTTAAATCTTTGAATGCTGTTCCAGAAACTTTCTGGGGCTAACTTCAAAAATTTATATCTTTTTGTATATAGCTTCAAATTATTCATATTACCTATCAAATTTTAAAGCTCACGATATCTACTTTTACCTTGTAAAATTTCATAATTTTTAATCATCATTTGGTCATACATAATCAGATGACAAACTCACTGCCTCACAGAAAATTTCACTGGAAGCATAATCATATTCTCCAAAATTCACCATTTTACTTTCTTTAATACCCCAAAAATATAAGAAATATTAGGGAATAAATTTGGACCACCTGCTAAACTAGGGCTTAAGAGTCCAATTAATTCAGGCTTATTCTCAATCCTCCAATCCCAAAATTCGGGATATTACAGTTTTGGTCTTTTATGTTTACATGAAGTTTTATTTTAGTCCTTTAAGTTATAAAGTGCATTTTTAGTCTTTAAAACTTAACACTGTTAATGATATTAATAGAAAATGTTGACCAAGCAAAGTTAAGTTGACCAAGTAAGCTGGACTTGCAACACAACACCTTATTTAATTTTAATTCCACATGACATTTACTTAATTTAGTTTATTTTTTAAAATAAAAATCTAATTCAAATAAATTATTTTAATCAATTTCTCTCTCCTTTCTTCATTGTGGAACCCCCCCCCTGGCCTTATGCTGCAATACCCTTCTCCATCTTTTCTTCCAATTCTTCATCTATCATCCGATGAGAGTTTCTTGTTCTATCTTTTTCTTCACATTTGATTTAAAGCCTAGACATTTGTAGTGTGAATGTTGACCGGATGGTTTTATATCTGTGAATGAGATTGACCACTTTCTTAGATAAATCTCTCTACGTAGGCATATCCTCTTAGTGTCAGTCGTATTTAATGGCGAAAATTTAAAATTTTTATCTACCTAAACTAAATGTCGAGTGCTCTCATGAATAGCGTAATTTGTGATGGGTCTACCTAAACTAAATTGTATAAGTAACATTGGGGCTTCGAGAACCAATATATAGTTGCAAATGATGAGTCTTGCATCTGAAGAAAACGATAGAACAAGAAAATCTCATTGGATGATTAATGAGGAACTGCGCAAGCCCAAAAAAAAAAACAAGATTAATGAGGAATTGATCAATTGAATAAAAAGATGAAGAAGGGCGTTGCGGCATAAGGTTAGAGTTCCACCATGGAAAAAAAGATGGATAAATTTATTTAAATTAGATTTTTATTTTAAAATAAAATAATATAAATTAAATAAATGCAATGTAGGATTAAAATTAAATGAGGTGTTGCGTTGCAAGTCCAGCTTGCTTCGTCAACAGTGCACTGCCACCATTTACCTTTGCTTAGTCCGCATTTTTCATTAGTATTATTAATAGTGTTAAGTTTTAAGAATTAAAAGTGCACTTTATAAACTTAAAGGACTAAAATGAAGCCTCATATAAATATAAGAATCATAAGTATACTTTAGCCTTTAAATTTTCAATCCTTAACTATAATTAATCCTCTTACAAGGTTTTCAAATTTTATTTCACCTTTTTCTCATCAAATAAGTGGATGATGCATTGCATGAAATTAATTTGAAATAAAATATGAGTTTCAATGTACTATAAAATTTTTGAAAAATGACACTTATTGTAAATTATAATAATTATATTAATATATTGATATCGATATATCAATTATATCTATATATTTTATAATTTTTTTTATCGGATGTCCCCGAAGGGACTATATATATTTTACAATAAAAGTTATAAAATGCTTATATTTTTCATAGGATATTAATAATCTTAGTCTCTGCATTAGCTGGAATCTAAGCTAGAGTCTAATGAATTATTGTTTGATCTGAATTTTCAACATTAACAACTCATCTTTTAAAAGTGTAAAATCTAAACTTTCAACATCAACAACTCATCTTTTAAAAACATAAAAATATTATATTCAAAATGATTAATTTTAAGTATATTTAGTCAGTTTTTAATTGCATAAACATCATTTAAATTCGTTGAATCTACATTTTTTGTTAATGAGATTGACCATATTAATATTAAGCGATTGAAAATACACTTTATAAACTTAAAAGAATAAGCTAAAACCTCATATAAACTTAGAGAACCAAAGTATGCTTTAGTCAAGTATATTATTATCCTTTGAACAAACTAACCCATTATTGAATCAAAATAATCTTATAAATAGGTCTTAATTCTAAAACGAGTGACAGCACCCACGTCTTAGAACTTCTCAAAAACAAATTGTCTCATCATCTCATGGCCACTAAACTCAACTCACTCCCTCTCATTCTTGTCCTTCTAATTTCCCTTTCCATGGCTTCCATCGCCATTGGAGCTGGAGGAATTGTGGTCTATTGGGGCTAAAATGAAAAGGAAGGAACTTTGACATCAACATGTGAAACTGGACTCTACCAAATTGTGAACATAGCCTTCCTCTCACAATATGGCAATGGCCAAAACCCTAAAATCAACCTCGCCGGCCACTGTGACCCATCAAACAACGGCTGCCAGAAAGTGAGCACCGACATCCAAGCCTGCCAGAGCAAAGGCATCAAAGTCATGCTCTCCATCGGCGGAGCAGCTGGGATCCACTCGTTCTCCTCCGCCAACGATGCCAGAACCGTCGCCGACTACATATGGAACAACTTCCTCGGAGGACAATCAAGTTCAAGGCCTCTAGGTAAGAGATTTTGATGGCATATAGATTTTGACAACGAAAATGGCGGTGCTTACTACGACGACCTAGCTAAGAGACTATCAGAACATAATCAAGAAGGTAACAAAAAAGTGTATCTTTCTGCTGCACCACAATGTCCATTTCCTGATAAAAACCTAAATGGTGCAGTTTCCACTGGGCTATTTGATTACGTGTGGGTTCAGTTTTATAATAATCCTGAGTGTGAGTTTAAATCTGAAAACCCTAGCAGCTTTGAGAATTCATAGAAGAAATGGACTTCAGCTTTTAATGCCAAGTTTTATGGGGGCTTCCTGCTTCAAGTGAACCAGCTGGTAATGGCTATGTGCCCACACAGCAACTTATAAACGAAGTGTTACCTTTTGTTATGGGATTTTCTAAGTAAGGAGGAGTTATGTTGTATGATAGGTACAATGATCAGAAGACTCAGTATAGTTCCAAGATTAAGAGCATCGTTTAAACTAATCAATTAGCTGCTAGCTACCACCAAATAAGTTTCAATTTTTAGGTTGGCTTTAGTACTGCTGCTATAAATGAAATAAGGTTCTAGTTGTATTGATGATGATGTAACGGCTTGAAATCGTGTGTTGAACCAAGTATTTTAATAAACGAGAGTTAAAAGTACTTTGCCACCTATGGCGAATTAGGACTTGTGGTTTGATTGAATTGTACATTTTGAACTTGTGGTTTAATTACTGGTTGATGCATCTACTATACTGTATATTGTTCATAGTATCTGTTTTAAATATAGGGTAAAAGTGCTAAAATAACCTTCAACTTTTATCAAAAGTATAAAAGTAATCATAAATTATTGTTTGGAATAAAAGTAACCATAAACTCTTAAAATTGAGGCAAAACCATTAAACCCAACTAACTTCTATCTATTACAATGGGGAAAATTAATCTTTTTGTCCTTAAAGTTTTGATTCACTTATAACTTGATACCAAAACTTTTGATTGGCTTGCAACTCAGTTACTAATGCTTATGAGTCATTCTATATGGCAAAAAATATTAAAATACTGTTAAAAATTGCTTAGATAGATTTTACATAAATTAAAAAATAAAAAACAGCATCCCATCCCTACCAACTCATATCCCCTTCCCCCTATATTTTTTAGAAATCTCATTGAGCAAAGTCCCTAAATAAAGGTTAAAAATATATAACAAAATAGGGATTTGTCACCTAAATTTGACTCCCCGAAATTGTAAATTGCAGGAAACCCACAAGTTTTAGGGCCATAATCACCACCCTATACTCCACACGCCAAACCCACAACTAAACACCCAATAATGTTAATATGTGTGCTATAATTCATGGTGGAGATAAGAACGTTGTTTTTTTTTTTTTTAATTTATGTAAAATCTACACATAAACAATTTTTAACAGTGTTTTAACATATTTTTGCCTTATAAGGTGACTCAGAAACATTAGGGACTGAGTTGCAAACAAGTCAAAAGTTTAGGAAGTGAGATATAAATGAGTCAAAACTTTAAGGGCAAAAAAATTTATTTTTTCTATTATAATAGATGGAAGTTAGTTGGGTTTAACAGTTTTACCCCAATTTTAAAAGTTTATAGTTACTTTTGCTCTAAACAATAGTTTATGGTTACTTTGCACTTTTAATAAAAGTTGAAGGTTATTTTAGCACCTTAATCTTTAAATATAAACAGGAGATTAGGAAAGAAACAAGTTGTTAAAAAATAAAAAATATTTGTACCAATTGTGACATTTTTTTGATATTATCATCCGGTATCCAATTTAGGGTTCGTAGTTGCCCCTCTTAACACAAATGTCTCCTCTGGGGCTCAAACTCAAGACCCAGAGGGATCTAACAGACCCAGAGCAAACATTTGTTTTGGACGCCGCAATCACAAATCTTGAACCAAATACCAATGACAATATCATTTGACATTATTCTATATACTGTTAGGATCAGCAGGCATAGCAGAAGAATTTTAAAATTTTACCGATCCTAATCGAGGATCTATCAACGGCGTTTAAATCGAGTTAGAAAGATTCCTACCTTTTTCAACTTAGGGTTTTCACGATCTCTAGGAGCCAACACCTAAGGTCCGCTCCCTCTACCAGTATCCACACGAATGCTTTCCAGCAGAGACAGCGTGCTAGCGCCTCTAATGTCTCCTAGGGCTTCCCTTGCGGCTCTGAATTCTCATACGCGTATGAGTATATCTTCTCTATTAAGTTTATAACCTATGATGGTTATATTCAAATTTCAAAATTAATCATCATTAATTTTGAAATTGATCAAAAATTAATTATCTTGATGAGCTAATTAAATAAATTCAGTTTAAATTAAATCTGTCCAACAGTTTTAATTTTAACCTATTTATTTAATTCAAATAAAGAGCCATTAGATTTAATTTATCTTCATAAATTAAATATGAGATACTATATCTCTATCATGTTAGTTATTAAATTTAATATATCTTAATAAATTAAATTTAAAACTAACACAATATAATAATATCATATAATATATACATATAATATATATATATATATATAAGATATATATTTCAAAAATATATATCTATATAATATTATTAACGAATATTATATTATATATATATATATATAAAATTCGTCCACCCTAAATTAAACATTATCTCGTGTTAGGTCATTCTTGTGTGTGACCTTGTAGGCCCATATGAAGTTGGTAATGGGCCAATAACTGTACTAACCCAAAAGTCGCAAGCGGCCTCTTGCAAGACATTACGACTATTCAATTCATATGAGAATCATTATCACGATGCAACCTATCATACAACCATGTCACGTCTCTTTTATCACACGATACATCGGTCAAGGATAAGGCATGGATAATGTCATCCTCTTGTTCTTGACCATTACTTTCTCGATTCCTAAGTTGCCTGACAATAAAGATGGAAACACCTTTTCATTGTAGTATGGCCATACATTTCTCAGACTCACTCATCGAGGGGCCCAATAATATCTCTCTACTAATGTGAGGGACAAATTCCATCTTTATCATTCATATTCCTCAGCATGAAAAACCACCAAGCCCGGTCGTAGCCTTTATCATCACCTAGTCAAAAGTGACTTTTGACTAGTTCAAAGCTTAGCAACTCTCATGTAGGAATCCATGATGACCTCAGGTCTAAGGGCATTGTGACGTGGTTATACATGAGAAAAGCTTATGACTTAATCCATGTAGCTTTCTCATAGTGGGTCGGTCCAGCACCTTGTACTCTTACAAGTGCCTAAAACTTTGATTCGTATCTTCATATCTTATCAAAGTCAAACAGGTCTTGTTTCATCTGTGCTTCCATATAGATGACCAACTAAGACATTTTAGGTCACTCTTCATGAATTATCCAAGGATACAATTATCATAGTTAACATGCAAATAATATGATAACAGAATGGAGAAATTTCATTAAAATAATAATGTTCAAAGTACAATGATTGGCCCTTAGGGCACAATTTCCAATATCCTCCCACTTGCCCTAGGTACAATCATTAATTTGCCTAATTCTCATTGCCTTAACATGACGCTCATGCTTTGCCTGTGCAAGTGGCTTAGTAAGAGGATCAGCAACATTATCTTCCCCTGCTACTTTGCATATATTTATATCACCTCTATCATTGATTTCTCTAATAAGATGAAATCGCCTGAGTATATGCTTGGTCCTTTTATGTGACCTAGGCTCCTTGGCCTGTGCAATAGCACCACTATTGTCACAGAACAAATCTATTGGATTTGAGATGATAGGCACCACCCCTAGTTCAGTAATGAACTTCCTAATCCAAACGGCTTCTTTAGCTGCATCTGATGCTACTATATACTCAGCTTCTATTGCAGAATCTGCTACAGTGCTCTGCTTGGAGCTCTTCCAGCTTACTGCTCCACCATTCAGGAGGAATACATATCCAGATTGTGATTTAAGGTCATCTTGGTCAGTTTGGAAACTTGCATCTGTGTAACCGGTTACATAAAGCTCATTATCCAATCCACCATAGACCAAAAATAAGTCCTTAGTCCTTCTTAAGTACTTTAGGATATTCTTGACCACAGTCCAATGACCCTCACCAGGATCTTGTTGATATCTACTAGTCATACTTAAGGCAAACGAGACATGCGGTCGAGTACATAATATGGCATACATGATGGATCCAATAGCCGAGGCGTATAGAACCTTACTCATGCAATCTCACTGATCAGGTGTACTAGGACACAGATCCTTACTAAGATGGATACCATGAGACATGGGCATGTAACCCCTTTTTGAATCCTGCATACTGAACCTATGCAGTATCTTGTTTATGTATGTGCTCTGACTTAGGCCTATTAATCTTTTGGATCTATCCCTATAGATCCTAATCCCTAGGATGTAGGTGGCTTCACCTAAGTCTTTCATTGAAAAGGACTTTCCTAACCAAGACTTGACACTCTGTAAGGTAGGAATGTCGTTCCCAATGAGTAAGATGTCATCTATATAAAGCACTAGAAATACAACTATGCTCCCATTAACCTTCTTGTAAACACAAAGTTCATTGATGCTTTAAATGAATCCAAACTCTTTGACTACTTCATCAAAATGATGATTCCAGCTCTGAGATGCTTGCTTCAATCCATAAATGGATCTTTAAAGCTTGCAAACTTTACCAGAGTCCTCTGGACGCATAAAACCTTCAGGTTGTGTCATGTACACATCCTTAAACAGTTTTCCATTAAGAAAGGCTGTTTTGACGTCCATCTGCCATATTTCATAGTCATAATATACTGTAATGGCAAGAAGGATTCTAATTGATTTGGCCATTGCTACTGGGGAAAAGGGTTCATCATAGTCTATACCATGAGTTTGAGTGAATCCTTTTGCAACCAGTCATGCCTTGAAGACATTTACATTGCCATCCATGTCAGTTTTCTCCTTGAAAACCCATTTGCACCCGATGGTTTTTACACCTTCAGGTGGATCGACTAAGGTCTATACTTGATTGTCGTACATGGATTGCATTTCAGAATTCATGGCATTTAGCCATTTCTCAGAGTTTGGTCCCACTATGGCTTCTCGATAGGTGGTTAGCTCATTTTGCTCAATGAGCAACACATCACGGCCTTCAGTAATCAGAAATCCATATCTCTGAGGCTAATGCTGTGTCCTATCAGATCTTCGTGGACCTTGTGTTAATTGAGGACGCTCAGCAACTTGTTGTGAGTCTTCTCAAATATCTATATGTGGTTCTGTACTATCTTGTGACTCTCAAACTTCTTCAAGATGTGCCTTGCTCCCACTGGTTGTTTTAGAGATAAACTCTCTTTCTAGAAACTTACCATTTCGAATAACAAACACTTTGTTATTTGTGGGATTGTAGACATAGTATCCTTTCGTTTCCCACAAAAAGGCACTTTGATGATATGGGCGCTAATTTTTCAGAGGCTTGTTGCTTAACATAGACCTCACATCCCCAAATCTTAAGAAAAGATAAACTTGGTTTCTTTCCAGTCCATATCTCATATGGTATCTTTTCAATTGCCTTAGATAGAACACGATTTAATGTGAACGCAACTATCTCTAGGGCATGTCCCCAAAAGGACAGTGGAAGATCTGTTTGACTCATCATAGATCGAACCATATCTAATAGTGTTCGATTCCTCTGTTCAGAAACGCCATTCCATTGTGGTGTTCCTGGAGGAGTTAATTATGAGATTATCCCACAACTCCTAAGATGGTCAATGAACTCTTGGCTAAAATATTCACCACCTCGATCAGATTGAAGTGCTTTAATTGTTTTGCCAAGTTGATTTTGTACTTCATTTTGGAATATTTTGAACATTTCAAAAGATTCAGATTTATGTTTCACTACATAGATATAGCCATATCTACTAAAGTCATCTATAAATGTAATGAAGTAGGCATAACCTCCTCTGGAAACTATATTTAATGATCCACATACATCTGTATGTATGAGGCCCAATAATTCAGTGGCCCTCTCACTATGCCCAGTAAAAGGTTCCTTTGTCATCTTTCCTAATAAGCAAGATTTGCATGTATCATATGATTTAAAATCAAATGAGTTAAGAAATCCATTTTGATGGAGTTTGGAAATGTGTTTCCCATTTATATGCCGAGACGACAATGCCATAGGTAGGTCGGATTCAAATCATTTGATTTTATCCTTTTAGTAGTTATGTTATAGATATTCACATTATTAGGATGTTCCAAATTTAATATATAATGACCAACATGCAAATCACTATCAATATAGAAAATGTCATTACGATAAATAGAACATTTACCATTCCTAGTAATGGAAGTATAACCTTCCTTATCCAAATACGAAAGAGAGACAATGTTACTACTCAAAGCAGGAACATAATAGCAATTGTTCAAAACTAACAAAAGCCCACTGGGCAGAACTAATTCATAAGTGCCTACGGCTAAAGCAGCAACTCTTGCTCTGTTTCCAACTCGTAGGTCCACCTCATCCTTCTTCAGCTTTCTACTGTCCTTTAGACCCTGCACATTTGTACAAATGTGAGAACCACATGCAGTATCTAATACCCATGTAGAGGAAGTAGAAAAAAGAATGTCTATAACATAAATACCTGAAGCAATAGCCCCGCTATCCTTCTTGTACATTTTTAGATCTTCCAGGTAGAGTTTGCACAATTCCTCTTCCAATGACCGGGTTCATTGCAGAAGTAGCAAACTCCTTCCTTTGGAGGCTTTTCCTTCTTGGGTGCAGGCTTGGTTTAGAGCTTGTCTGACTCTTTAGTCATACCACATGAGCCATTACCCTTCTATTTGCCCTTCCCTTTCTTTTTCATACATTTTCCTTTCTGAACCATCAAAACTGTACTGGGCTTTTTCTTAATACTTTGCTCAGCAATTTTGAGCATCCCATGTAGCTCAGAAATTGATTTCTCCATGTTGTTCATGTTGTAGTTCATGACAAACTAGTTATAACTCTCCGGGAGTGAGTTTAAGATCAAATCCGTAGCTAACTCCTGGCTCATGGAAAATCCAAGCCTCTCAAGGTTATCAATATAGCCTTTTATCTTTAACACATGAGTACTAACTGATGCACCTTCAACCATCTTGCAGGAATGTAAGGCCTTTGTGGTCTCATACCTTTCTTGCCTTGCCTGTTGCTGGAACATTTCCTTGTGATGGACAATCATCTCATGAGCCTCCATAAGTTCCAAATCTCTTTGGAGCTCTAGAACCATAGTGGCAAGCATCAGGCAACCTACACCCACAGAGTCATCCTTATGCTTTATGTAAGCATCTCTCTGAGCTCTTGGAGCATTGGCTGCAGGCTCCTCAAGAATAGGTTGATCTAGGACATAAGCCTTTCTTTCCTGCTTGAGAACAATTCTCAAGTTCTTGAACCAGTCAAGAAAGTTTATCCCATTGAGTTTGTCCTTCTCAAGGACCGATTGCAACGATAGTGTAGCAATATTACTAGTCGACATGATTCTATAATTAAAATTTGCAAAGTTAGTTAGTAATCTCCCACTAAATTAACAACCCTCAATATAATAATTAGTAGGCTAAGATCCATATTTGCCTTAAACTTAAGTCCGCTTTAGCAAGACGCTTAAATTCAAGTTATTTAGGTAGGTAACCTATTTACCAATTACATCGCATGTAACTCTTAGATCTTTATGGGATTTAATCATCATATGATCCGACATGTTTAACCTCATCTAATGCCTTGATATTCAAAACTGTTTTGTTAATCTCAATTAAGTCAAAACAATAATGAATATTATGAGCATCACCATTACTTAAGCTTGTCTCATCAAGATAACTCAGGTGTATCCACTTTGGTGGTTTCCACAGTTGAGCGATCTAGGTTTTGACAAGTATTCATTAATTGACGGCATTATGACTTAAGATTTTATTCAGAGAGCTCAATTAATTAGTCTTGTTTATATGAATGCAATCATGGTCGTATCTCATACATATAAATGCAAAAGTATTCATGGAATAATCTAATCAAAAGCATAATTTAAATGTGACACAACATGGCTTACCTAACCTAAAATCCTCCCAAGCCAATGAGAGGACTCTCTAAATAAGAAAAAAAATACATTGAAAGAAACCTCATTTAAACATTCGAGGGGAGTAAGATGAGAAGAGAATGTACATTGAGAGTATTTAGAGGAAGGCATAACACTCAGTCCGTATTTAAATATTACAACCCTTTATAAAATTCTAAAGCCATGTTGTTCACCATACCCAAACAAGTATAAGTAATAAACTACAACAAGAATTCATACAATATGAAAAGCAATAAATGTCGTGATCAGATTATGTTACGCTATGCAGAGGTAGCCACGGCAGTCCCGCCAACCAGTTAACGAGTGGGGTCAAGGCACATTCCTTTTAGAGGAGATATTTGAAAATTTTTAAATTTTAAAAATTTCGGACTCAATTTTTAAAATATTTGTTTCTATCCAGTTCTAAAGGGATTTCGGCCTATTTTCAAAACACAACAATGGCCCAGAACGCTTATGATCTACATTATCTTCCCCATAGTTTTGGATCCCTAATACCTGAATAGATATCCAAACTTTAACCCGATTGGATTGCCGCCAACTATGATCTCAAGTATCCTACCCGATTTCATGCAAGCCTAGGGTTTCATACGAACAAGATCTAATCCGTTAAAAAACGTAACCACAAATTCTAGTTTCAGATCTAATCCCAAACTGAAATTGCGTAATCAGCAGCGCCAACTATGATCTCAGGTGCCTTACCCAATTTCATGCTATCCGAAAACAAAAATCACATATATGTTTCACGATAGACATGTTCAGAAACGAAAACGAAAACAATTTCAAGATTCAATTTAAACAAAAACAAAAATCAGCGGAATTTCAAGATCTCATCTTTTAAAATAGTTCCATTTTGTTTTAACTAAATCACATACATGTTCGGATGTTTCTTATAAAGATACGTGCATATCCCATATATCACATGTATTAGAATCAAAAACTCAATTTAAACGTACAATTGACCTGGCTCTGATGCCACTGTTAGGATCGGTAGGCACAGCAGAAGAATTTTAAAATTTTACCGATCCTAATCGAGGATCTATCAACAACGTTTAAATCGAGTTAGAAAGATTTGTACCTTTTTCAACTTAGGGTTTTCACGATCTCTAGGAGCCAACACCTCAGGTCCACTCCCTCTACCGATATCCACACGAATGATCTCCAACAGAGACTAAGTGCTAGCGGTTTCAATGTCTCCTAGGGTTTCCCTTACGACTCTGAATTCTCATGCGCATATGAGTATATCTGCTCTATCAAGTTTATAACCTATGTTGGCTATATTCAAATTTCAAAATTCATCATCATTAATTTTGAAATTGATCAACAATTAATTATCTTGATGAGCTAATTAAATAAATCCAGCTTAAATTAAATCTGTCTAACAGTTTTAATTTTAACCTATTTATTTAATCCAAATAAAGAGCCATTAGATTTAATTTATATTCATAAATTAAATATGAGATACTATATCTCTATCATGTTAGTTATTAAATTTAATATATCTTAATAAATTAAATTTAAAACTAACACAATATAATAACATCATATAATATATATATATATATAAGATATATATTTCGAAAATACATATCTATATAATATTATTAACGAATTTTATATTATATATATAAATATAAAATTCATCCATCCTAAATTAAACATTATCTCGTGTTGGGCCATTCTTGTGTGTGACCTCGTAGGCCCATATGAAGTTGGCAGTGGGCCAATAACTGTACTAACCCAAAAGTTGCAAGCGGCCTCTAGCAAGACATTACGACTACCCAATTCATATGAGGATTGTTATCACAATGCAACCTGTCATACAACCATGTCACATCCTTTTTGTTACACGATACATCGATCAAGGATAAGGCATGGATAATGTCATCCTCTTGTTCTTGACCATGACTTTCTCGATTCCTCAGTAGCCTGATAATAGAAATAGAAACTCCTTTCCATTGTAGTATGGCCATACATTTCTCAGACTCACTCATCGAGGGGCCCAGTAATATCTCTCTACTAATGTGAGGGACAAATTTCATCTTGATCATTCATATTCCTCTGCATAAAAAACCACCAAGCCCGATCGTAGCCTTTATCATCACCCGGTCAAAAGTGACTTTTGACTAGTTCAAAGCTTAGCAACTCTCATGTAGGAATCTATGATGACCTCAGGTCTAAGGGCATTGTGACATGGTTATACATGAGAAAAGCTTATGACTTGATCCATGTAGCTTTCTCATAGTGGGTCGGTCCAGCACCTTGTACTCTTACAAGTGCCTAAGACTTTGATTCATATCTCCATATCTTATCAAAGTCAAACGGGTCTTGTTTCATCTGTGCTCCCACATAGATGACCGACTAAGACATTTTAGGACAATTCTTTATGAATTATCCAAGGATACAATTATCATAGTTAACATGCAAATATTATGATAATGGAATGGAGAAATTTCATTAAAATAAGAATGTTCAAAGTACAATGATTGGCCCTTAGGGCACAATTTCCTACATAAACAAGTATCAATTATAACATTAACTAGTGTGTACTTTCTACACTAGTTGCATGACAATTACAGTTGGAAATTTGGGCTGGCCCGTGGGTTGCAAGCCCAAGCCCACCTATTTTGCTTTTTTAAAAAATTATTTCACCTCTTCTTTTTCCTCTTAATTCTCACTTCCTTTCTCTTTCACTCACTCACATCACACTTCTTTTCTTTTTATATATTTGTGTTAGGAAGTCAATTTCATTCTTACTTTCCTTTTTTTTCATCTACGAACATCACAAAAATATATAAACATACACTTCTCTTTTAAATTTAATAATAATAGAATAAATAAATATAATATGAAAATAAAAGTGTCAAATAAAAGTATGAGGAAATAGTTAAACACAGCATCAAAGAAAAGGCGATCAAGATATTTAGATTTATTTTATAAGAAAAATAAAAAAATTTTAAAAAAAAAACATAAGCGGGCCAGTCCGCTGGCAGAGCGAGCTAGCTAAAGCCACCAATTTTGACGAGCTGGTGAACCCAACCCGTTTTACTGGCTCTGATGACAATCGATGTAAAAAGTGAAGATTTTTTTTAACATTTTCTACTCTAGTTAACAACAACCAGTGTAAAAATTAATTTTTAATTGCAATGAAAGGCTAATTTTCACTAGTGTTAGTTTTATTTAAAATTCTAATTATGGTCCTATAAATTTGTTAAACTTCTTAATTCTTGAATTTTGAGGATATAGTAAAAAAAATTGTATTCCTTTAAAGGCAATGTTTGGTACGAGGCATTGATTTTGATGGATTGGGACTGGTATTGGGATTGAAATAGGTATTGGGACTGGGGTAAAAGGTTTAAAATTACGTTTGGTAGGCGGTACTATTTAGATGGAATACTTAAATTGATTTTATTTTATAATCTTTCATAAATTATGAAAATATTAAAATATCCTTATTATTAAAATTGCTAGTGGGCCTTTTTATCCGAAAAATATTATAAACAGGGATATTTTTTGTCTTTAACATTTACAATCTCGGGATTGAAAACGTAAAACCAGGGGGAGGTGGTTTTGCAATAATCCCACTTTCGTGGTACTCCTAATCCCGAGTTATCTTCAATCCCTCATACCAAACAATACAATTTGGCTCAATCCCTAACTCAATCCCAATCCCTACCCCCCCAATACCGCGCACCAAACAGGGCCTTAATTCACCTGGCAGAAAATATTTACATAGAATGAAAACAATTCACCTGCAATGATAATTTTAAGCAACTCATTTTTTTTTATCTTTTTTCTCAGCCCAGTATTTTAAATCCAAAATAATTAGATCTAGTATTGTCTGTAAGTCTCCCGGGATCCCCAATTTGAACGATATAATAAATTTATATGTCGTTCACCAAAAAAAAAAAAACTTATATGTCATTTTACTTCAGAAATCTTGAATAGTTTGCCAGATATACAAGAGAAGATGGCAGTATTGGTTGGCAGGTACCGCTGGTGCATGAAGTGAAAAGGATTATTTCAACTATCATAAAACTTGCTCTTTGGATTAGATTCTTAACATTTTTATCTTGGTTAAAATTACATTAATTACATTATTACTTTTCATTTAAAATCAAATAAAGTTATTCATTAAAAAACTTTTGGTAATCAAAATATACAAATAGGGGTAGGAGAACTCTACATTCGCAAATAATAAAATATTTATATGGACACAAATAAAATTAAAGAGCTACATTTTTTGACAAGAGAAAATAGTTATCTATAAATGTAGGGTTTAGAGTTTGAGGTTTAGAATTACACAAACAAATAGAGTTATGTTTAAGAAAAAAGTATGTATTTAATTTGATAAAGAGAGTTGCATTTAATATTTTTAAAATTAAATTAAAATGTTGTCCAAGTTTTATTTAAAAAATTAAATCATACACTATAAAAAAACATGCTATTACTAACGGAATTACCCACAGAATTATTTCTGTTGGTAATTTCTAACGGATTACTGATGGATTTTTCACGGAAATATTTCGTTGGAAAATTCCGTCAAAAACTAAATTTTCCAACAGGATTATCGATGGAAAACAATTCCGTCTGTAATTATCGATGGATTAAAGAGGGAAAAAATTCTATCAGTAAGTGCCGACAGATTACCTACGGAATTTTTTCTGTCAATAATTACCCACGGAATTCGGTGTGTAAATTTAAAACTACAATTACCGACGAAATTCCATGGGTAATACATAGGTAAAATTAATAATTTTTTATTATATTTTAATAATTTATATAATAAAATAATAAAAATAAAAAGAATCTATAAAAAAATAAAAATATTCAAATATCATAAAACTAATATTTAATATAATATATTAAATTTATATTTATATTATTATTAATAAAAATTTTAAATTAAATAATAAATTAAAAATTTTTAAATTTTATATTATAAAAAATGAAATATGTAATTATATATAAATATATATGTATATTACATATATATTTATATTAATATTAAATATTTAAATGAAATAAGAAATTAAAATTTTTTATGTTTTATATTATAAAAAACGAAATATATAATTGTATATTATATATTTAATATTATTTTTTTAATTATTACATTATATATATTATTATGTGAAAAAATAACGTAAGATCAAAGCAGCTCAACTGATAGAGGCATCAGAACACACACTAGAGATTCAAGGTTCGAATCCAACCTTTGTCACAAAAGGTAACAATTATCTCATAGAGACACATGGGGGACACGTGGCCCCCGGGCTGATGCTGGACATGTGGTGGGGGACCTCCAGTGATGTCCATGTGGCTTTTTTTAAGGACGCCAAGTGGATTTTTAAAAAAATTAATATTAAATTACCGACGGATTACCTATGAAAAAATTCTGCCAGTAATTTCCGACGGAAAAGTTTGATCGGAAATCCATCAGTAAGTTCCGACGGAATTTTTCCGTCGGTAAAATTCCGTTGGCATTCCATCGGCAAATCAATTTGCCACGTACTTTTTAGAGACAAAATGTATTCCGTTGGTAATTGCGTTTCTGTCGGTAATTCCATCGGAAAATTGAAATTCCATCGGTAATTCCGTCGGTAATTTAATGTTTTTTGTAATAATAAAGTAATTTTAATTGCTGCTAAAAATATTCTATAATTCATTTCACAACCAATTGACATGTTGACATTTGACGACGATAATAACCCTTATCTCACTAAGTGAGGTCAACTACATAAATTGCATGACACTATTGAGCTCTTTCAATAATCAAATCTTTAAATAAATTGTTAATTTCATTGAATATTCTATTTTGTTTTCATTTACCCATTTTCAAAGAATTTCATCCGGCTTGATCTACTTGCTGGAACTTGATACGATAGAAAATTTGATCATATGCAATATCGTATAATATGGTGGTAAAGGGAATTTTATATGACTGGAAAATTAAATTAAAACTTCCAATCTTGAGAAGGGATCCATATGATATATAGCTTAGAATCACCCTATCAGTTTTTTTTAAAATAAATTTTATTTTGAATTTAGAACAATATTTGAATGGGTTTTGGGCGAATGATAATTAAAAACCATATAAAAAATTAATGTAAAATGGACGTTTTTATATAAATAGTTAAACAGTAAACCAAG
The DNA here is from genome assembly GCA_963242795.1 of Inga leiocalycina. Classification (NCBI taxonomy): domain Eukaryota; kingdom Viridiplantae; phylum Streptophyta; class Magnoliopsida; order Fabales; family Fabaceae; genus Inga; species Inga leiocalycina. The sequence goes on from OY725324.1 coordinate 49,378,285, forward strand.
ATGCTACAAGTTAAGAAATATTTACTACATTAAAACTCGTTCACAACCATAACGATTTTGAAACAATGACGAAGTCGTTCACAATGAGTTTTAATGTAGTATCTTGATAAATATTTCTTAACTTGTAGCATCCTGGTAAATTCTTTTACTGTTTAAAGTATTTAGATAAAAATGCCATGTAAAATCGGATCTTTTAAATAATAAATATACAAGTTTGAATGGTAAATTTAGATGTTCAAGTGCTAAGCATATCATCATTTTACATTAGCTTCATTAGTCTTCAATTGTCATTCTTCCTTGACTCTTTTTTATCTCAAACCTTTATGCTATTGAATTTTAACTCTGTAGTGCAATTCTCAAAAATGTTTTACATCAACTTGACAATTCAACAAATACCCCCACAAATGCAGAGCTACAAAAAGACCATTATTATTTTATGGACAGTGAAAAATTGGCCCATTTCAAAACTCAAAATTGGTTCTTTTCACTCCATTTATTAAAACCCATTTTATAACATGGACGGGAGGGTAGACTGTATGAAGTCGTCAGCTTCGAATTAGAATAATTATCTCAATAACGGAAGATAATTAATCATGTTTGATTCAACATCATGCATCATTATTACTTGTAATCGTAATATATTCGTTTGATTCAGATTATTTAATTGGCAGAATAAAATAATTTATATAATCCTAATTACAACAAATAAGGTAAGTTTGTAATCCCATCACATAACTTTAACGGCTTGTAATCCAGGTTATAACTTGCAGAAATCAACATATAAACATAGATACTCCTTGAATCAATATTTAGACATTTATAGTATTCATTTTTGACATCGATAGAGTTAAAACATTATTTCATTTTTTATTTGTTCTAAATAACATAAATTGTATTCTATATTTGCTAGATAGTATACCAAATAAATGTTTGGTAAATTATAATCATTCGTCCAACGTTACAATTTCTATCATTACATTCTCTACTATTCTTTGAACCAAACGGTTACTTTGTGATAAGTTTAATAACTTACCCAGGTCCTAATAAAAAAATAAACAAGGGTTATAGGACGGCAGCTAATTGGACCCATCATATTTAGTAATGGAGACCTCAAGCATTTCTGTCGCGCATTTTAAGTGGGACCTCTCAACTTTTGGACACACTTGATAACTAATATTCTATAAGGTTAGATGCATGAGAATATTTTTAGTCACCCTACTAGAAATTGCAGATTTCGACTACAACAAATGCGATATTGACCTGTCAAATTTTGGACTTGATAACTAAAATCATATTAAAGCCTAGTTCAACGAAACACAATTTTAAGGATCCTATCAGAAAGTGTGGATTTAACCCTCCACGCCAATTTCACCCGCTTCAAATTTCCATAATAAAAAAAGTCACAAAAGAACAAAGTCTTTATCTTACTAAGTGGAATAGGCTATATATATCACACGGCGTCATTGTACTCTATCAAAAAAACAAATCTTTAAATATCTTATTAATAAAAAAATTTCTCTCTATGACCTTATTGAACGTTCACTTCGACTTTCCTTGACCTCATTTTACAAGACTCCATACTGTTGGAACAACCCTTCTCACTGAAGCATTCAATGACCTTCCTTAAACATGTCCAAACCACCTCAAACAACTTTCTACCATTTTTCCTTCAATAAAGGCCACTCCAACTCATTCACATATATGAATATTACGAATTGTGCCTTTTCTTGTGTGACAATACATCCATCTCAACAACTCAACTCGGCTACCTCCATTTTATGTTCATGTTGTACTTTTAAAGCCCAACACTCACTACCATATAACATTGCTGATCTTATAGCAGTGAAACTAACCCGAAAAGAAGTGTAGAAAATTAGCACCATAGCAATAGGTTCAAGTCTTCCAGTGAACAAAAGCTATTTTCAAAGAATGCAGAGAATTATACTCAATTTCTACTCCTGTCTTTAGCTTCAGGGTATTGTACAAAGACAAGGATTTTATAGTCAACAATGTAGACTAATTATCTACCTAGTTCAAATGGGGTGTGGGCGGGCTTTAACAAATCAAATGAATAGGAAACAAAAATCAATGATGTGGAAAAGATATGATTTGGTGTAAATACAGAAGATGTGATATAGATCGTTATCCCTTCTAAGACACTTGATAATTCTGGCAGGGCCTTCCTTTCAGTTGTTAAAAGAGTAGATTCCTTTCTGGGGACTTCTTAGAAAGAAGGATCATTAACTCACCTTGCAGGCTCGAAGATAAGGATGATCGTACTTGACGTATTTGGTCCAGTAAGAGCGATACTTAGCCATGGCGATCTCTAACCATGGCTTCATATTGCCATTGTAGTGAACAACTGCAGCATTCTCAATATCTGATCGATCTACACTTGGATTGTAGCCCAATCCTAGTACATGCCATGATTTATGTAGAGGATGTGTCAGCCCATAAAATGTTATTAGGCCAGGAGGTAAAGTCCCCAGCTTCCAAAGCAGCCTATCTTCGTTCTGGATTGAAACAGAAGAAAAACAATGGTCAGAGAAAGATCACTTATGTCACTATTCAACTTAACTGTGTCAGACAAGATGCAATGTTGTAAGCATTAAAACATGTGATGCTGAACTGCTCACCATATTCTGCCACTTGTGATAAATGCCAGTGATGTCCTTTCTTGTCCACTCCTTCAGATCAAACATATTCATCCCATATGCCCAACCGCAAGCATTTGGATTAAAATTTCTAGCAATATGCGGATTAGTAAAGTTGAGATACTTGTCAAACCGGTGAAAGCTCTCGCCACATGTTTCAACTGCACCATTCACTTTCCCATTAAGATCCACATCCCACAAACCAGTCAAATCCTTCTGAACTACAATGTCATCATCGAGAAAAAGGATCTTATCCAATTTTGGATATACTTGAGGGAGATAGAATCTTAGATGGTTGAGCATGGAGAGATATTTTGGGTTCCTGTACTTCAGATTAGAAGCGCCAGAAGAAAGTGTGTTTGGATGGCCTGCCTTGAAATAATACTCTTTCATGCTAGAAGATTCAAGTTGCCGCAGTACAGGGCAGTAGGATGAATTTAGCCACTTAAATTCATCGACATTTTCAACATGTATTGTAGCTTTGCCTGGAGGGTTTAACAGAAACCACATGTTCATGGCTGCATAGTTCAATTTATCAGTAACCAGGTGGAAAACGTGCTTTGAAGGATCCTACAATATCAAACAAAAGAAAATGAGGCCAGGGTTAGATAATATTATTTTTTGGTCTGCTTCCTAGTCATAAAATGGGAATCCAGAAAAAAAACAAAAAAAGAATACACACATGCACACACATGCCAATAAAGGAAAAGGCAGCCTGCGTCACCTTGGCATTCTTAATGGTTGAGTTAACAACAACAGATGCAGCCAACACATTGTCGGAGAAAAGAGCATAATGATAGAGATTTGGATTTTCCAAATTCTCACTTTTAGGAAAATTTCTCTTTTCTGGAGGAAGGAGGTGGTAATCTATAGAAAGCTGCAAGGATAAGCAATGAATTCCATTTGGGATGGTCTTGGCAGCCAACTGACTAAGGAAAGTGCTTTGTTTCTTCAAGCTCCTAACTTGCTCATCAGAAGTTACTAGCATTGCCCTCAATTTTCCAGTGATCAACTTGCAGTCATACAAATGCTCTTTTGCTCTTGACAGTAGTCGGCCCATAGCCCTGATTTTCTCATGCACACTTTGAAATTTTTTAAAAATGTTAATTAGTGAAAACTAGAAAGAAATATCAGAGAAAGAATATATGGAAATGCTGATACAAGATATAAATTACTCAGCCAGATAGCGCACTACCTTCGATGTAGGTCAGCATCAGATGTTGCCTCGCCTAAAGCACGTTGACTATCTTTAAGTTGAGACTGCAATTCTCGATACAGTTCCTGATTGTTTTTCAACCTTGCAATGCTTAAATACACCTTAGCCATAATCATTTGGTCCCGAATCAACCGCACCGTAGAGTCAGAATTTTCATTATCCATTTCTTTCCTCCAAATGCTATATTTACCCAGAACTGCTGAGTCAACTGATTTGGAGCGTTCAATAGCTGCATTTTCAAGTTTTACGAGTACCTCATTATCCTCTTTAACCAACTCAGCAGCAAGCTTTTCACGCCTTTTATCAATCAATTGCTGTAAATAAGATTAGAGAAGAGTATTAAAGAAAACCATTATTTACATCAATTTTTAAGTTACAAGAACTGGTCCTAACTCCCCAAAGAATTGACCCAAAAAATTAATCAAATAGACACTCTCACCCTTCGTGCTTTCTGTGCATGACTATCAGTTCCCCGCTCAACCGTCAGGTTTCCTTCTCTACTATGCATTGTTGGCTGGTTTAGATTTTAATCAAAAAACACAAAAATATGAAAAGGGATTAACAACAACATAACAAAAGTTTATTTCTGCCGAAATGAAAGTATAACATTAAGAACAAATGTCTGATATAAGAACATCAGTCCTCTAACCTGAAATGTCGTATTTGAATTCTCCAACTCAACAACTCTCCAAGAAGCAGAAAAATTATTTTTTCTAAAGTTATCAAGATTTAAAGGCCCCATATCGTTTGTGCTTGCATCAATTACGTCAAGAACCTAAGAGGAAATATTAGTTAAAATGCCAGAAGGTATGATGTAAACAACAACCACCTAAAAAATGAAGAGATATGGTTCAAAAGTAAATATACATCAGCTTGTAAGTACCTCTTTTGAAAAAAGTGATCTAAGGTCATGCAATACTTGCCATTCTTTTTTTTTTGCCAATAATGCTTGCCATTCTCTCCATTTAGAAGCCTACAGCAGTCAACAACTCTCTAAGATGTATAACAGATAGAAGCTGCATCAAGAGTCTGTTAGATATATAATAAACCAGGATACCTGTTTGCTTCGAACAGTTGAAACGCCACTTTGACCTGCACAAAGCATTTGATATTATCAGGGGGGGAACTTAAAAGGTCTTGAACTTATATGCTTATAGAAAGAAAAGCAAGCTATAGTCCATAAGGATTTTCCATATGTCCTTCAGGTGGTTCAAACTTGCGAAGATGAAACATTAAGGTAATTCAAGAAAAATATAATCTCAGTCAGGGACTTTCAACTCCATTCTCGTTCTCACATATTAACAGTCAGTGGGAAGTGACAACAGAGAATAAGAACTTACTAAGCCAAAAGACATTAGGAAGCATATCTACAGATAAGCATAACACAATCATGCCCGAAAGAACAATATGAAAGACCACCAACTAAAAACAAACAGATCAAACAAATTTGGAGTTAAAAATAGGGTTAATATAACTTTTAGTCCCTGAAGTTTGACCCGATTTTGGTTTCGGTCCCTCAAGTTTGAAATCGGTGGTTTTGGTCCCTAAAGTTTGACCTGATTTTAGTTTCAGTCCCTCAAATTTGAAAAAGACTTGGTTTTTTCGGGTTCGGTTCGGGTTTCATAACCAGATCACCAAGTCCTTTTCAAACTTGAGCGACCAAACCCCAAATCAGGTGAAACTTCAGTCACCAAAACCACCGATTTCAAACTTAGGGACCACAACAAAAAACGAATAAAACTTCAAGGACCAAAAATTATATTAACCCTTAAAAAAACCAACAAAATAGGCCTTAAAATAGGAGGTCAAGTAGCATCCAGCATTCTAAAGTATTTTTCAAGCTGCATTCAATATCCTAAACTAATTTTTTATGCATCCAACACCCTAAAGTATTTTTCTCTCTCACATTCAGTATCCTAAAATAATTTTTGGTGCAATTTTTCCCTTAAACTATTTTTTCAGTAGCAATAAGCATACTAAACTTAGGATCCTAAGTGCTATTGGAAAAATTCTTTAAGGTGCTAGATACACCAAAAATTACTTTAGGATACTAAGTGCTACTAGAAAAATACTTTAAAATGCTAGATGCACCAAGAATTAGTTTAGGATACTGAGTGCTATTTGAAAAATACTCCAAGGTACCGAATGCTACTTAATCCTAAAATATAATAGCCTATAGGATAGTAGAATTGTGCAGCCAAGTACTGAGGAACTATGGCAGAACGGGAGATTCTAAGAAGCCAATAAATGTCTGTTTCTGTGTGTGACCTTAATTTTACATTTTACGAATAAGATAGTTCTATCAAGATTACAATCCTTCACCACATCAATATGCACTTACTTAGTACACTAAGGTGCTTGCAATTCATCAGGTTACAAACCTACACATAAAAATCTTCAAATTATCAGTGACTATCTTAAAGTGTGTTCTTGGTATTTCTTTCATGACACTAATTACCCAATTTTTTAAAAATATAAAGTATGAACTCCTAGCAAAATCTGTCTCAAGACAGAGCCTAGATACTTCAACTGAGAACAACTCAAGTAAATTAGAGCCGACCCACTTAGGCTTTCCATACTATTTGACATAAGACTAGGCATCCCATATAACCTTGGATTCCATCAATTGGTTGTCCTTGGAGAGCAAATACCTCAGTGGTTACACTCTGTTCTTGTATATCAAGCAGTTCTTTCACACAAAATCAAGCTGACAAAGAGGTCACATTCTCAATCTATAACGCCAAATTTTAACAATGATAACATGTAGCTTGATATTTTTAATTTTGGCTCAAGGTTAATGCAAGCTAGTACTCTCTATGGGTCTCAAGCATCATGGACTTTGATATAGTGCTTTGGTTGATAGTTCAAGCCCCGTTCCCTGACACATTAATTATCAACATAGCACAAGCTCTTCTGTAAGATGAAGATTGAACCACAATAACAGTGCTAAATTTTCTAATTAATCAACAATTTTTATAAATTTGTTCAACTCACTGACATGACAACAGCCCTTTCCTTCCTCTCCTTTTAGATTTCAATATTTATCAAAACCCTTTGTTGCACGTAGGGTTGCAATTCAACCAAGCTGAGTTAATCCCTTATATGTTCAAGCTTGTTATTTTTAAAAAGAAAAAATTTGAAACCAAAGTAAAGGCTTCAATCTTGGTAAAAACTGATCTAACTCCGTTTATTTTCCGATAAATGGAGCAAATCCGCCTCTACCAAACTGTACAGATACAGATAGAACTATTGTGCCAATAATATGTTATAAATGTATGTAAGTGCAGCTAAATATACGAAACAAATTATATATATTCTGTAGCATGTGAAAACCAATAAAATAATAGTACAGGAAATAAACATAACTTGATTGTCACTATCTTCAGCAATGAAGATTTCTATGAACTTCTTTAAGAAAAAATCATTTATCCCACTAAATTAACCTATTCTACTATCTTTGTATTATCCACTTTCCACCAACTTTGACACGATACCGCCACAACTGTTGCTTGTAAACATTTTCAATCCTACTTTCAAATATCATATAACAGAGTCACTTATACCTGTTAACTCATCTTATTCTCTCCCCTCTTTTTTCACTTTTTGATATCCTTTCCGTCCCCATCACTTCCTTTCTTTTCTTTTTCCTCATTTGAGTTGATGCCATTTTCTTGAATTTTCTTCTTTATGCTTCTCTTAGTCCATCCTCCTCTCATCCACACACAAAATCAGCCTTAAAATTTGAACTCCACCTGACATTTAAAAACCACAACAATGGCATATTCCCCTTTCAACTTTACTCATTCCGAGGATCACTGCCCTCCCTCACCACTGAGTAACTCAGTTTGCTAAGGTTATGAAATGGAACCAGTATTCTGAAAGGATTTGCAACGTTAACAAGATTCAGAGACCAGGATCTCAAAGAACGCTGCCTCTAAGGTTAGATAGATACATAGTATATGTTTCACCAAATCCAAGGCATACTCACAACTAATTTGTAAGCCTTCCAAGTACAGCTTGAAATTTCACCCATGCTTCATAGTCTAAAACATCTGTGGACCATCTAACTTTTCCAAAAGAATAATTGATTGATTCTAAAAGAATATCGCTTTTCTAGAGTGCATAACCTACTGAGCTTTAATTTCATTAACGAAAGATGGGCGCCTCAGTGAGTAATGCAATGGTAGCAAAAATGCTAAGAAAAACTCCCTCACCAAAATATGTGCAAGTAACAAGCATAGACAACGCTAGAGATACATCTTAGACAAAGAATATTCAAATGATTGAGTAACATTCAAAACACCTAATAAAAGAAGAAATCAAAGATTAGATTGACACAAATTATCAAGAAATTTAGAATATTACCATCATCCTCAAGAGAGATTATAACAACATTTAAATGACCTTGATTACTTGCCATTCCTCAAATATCTTACCCATCATCTCATAACAAGATTTTGCGCTGTCGAACTTGAGGACATTGCCCTCTTCTTTATTGAGTTTTCAGCATTATAATGTCCAATATATCTCCTTTGCACTTTAACCACACTGCAATTTCTCCGTTTTCTAATTTCACTGAGCCCAATGTCTTATTTGAGGAAAGTGCAAACAAGTAACATTCTTCATAAATTTCCATATCATATTTACTGCACGCTTTAAATATCTACAAAATGCTATCAGTTATGCAATAAATGTATACCCCTGCCAACACTTTGCCTCGCCCTCTTTGAGGAACTTTCTCTCAGGACCATCAGACCCAGCAGCCTTGATGTTCTGTTCTAAAATGCTCTTTTTTCCCCTATTATTTTTGGGCCACTTTCCTAACGTGAACTTTATACAAATGTGATTGAAATTTTCCGAGCTTCTCAACAGAATAATACATATATCAACCATACATGACATCAATAACAAGCACCCACAAAAATTGCGACACCATTCTATCAACAATTTACAACAGCACTAGATAATCTTTCTGCTCCCTGTGAAGTGCGCTCCATTGAGCATCAATCTTGCCACCGCAATTATCATACAAAGAACCCTTTCCTTATCTTACTGCTCCGACGGCAGCTGATAGGAAATAACAACTATCTAAATCTAAATATGCACACAGATAAGACAGCAATATCAAAGACTCAACCTGGAATTCGTTTCCTAACCAGTCAAAGCGAGAACTATCGTAGAGCTACAAAAGACGCCCTACTCACACAAAAAAGAATAAGTAAATATCAACCTAAAATTAATTACATCCACTTAATTTAACATCACACAATCACCATTAACCTGCTGAAATCTGCGAATCAACGTTTGGCTTGTATTAAATCCTAGAGTAGGGGAGAAAAAATACTCACAAAATCACAGAATCGAGAACTAACCCGAAGTTAAAAGCACTCTGGCAAAGAAAATCAAGGGCACAAGACAGAGAAAAATGAAAACCAGAAGAGGGAAATGAGATCCCTTGCTTCTATTTCTGCTATCCAATACCCTTCTCCTTGGCGTCATTATGGATCAAGACCTTAATAAAATCAAAAAAATAAAGCAAGACAAACCCAGAGTGAGAAAGCAACATTGGAAGAGTTCAAGAAAGAATAGAAGTTAAAAGAGAAAGTGAGAGACATACAGGTCTAATTGCAGAAAGATCTGATTAAACTATAGCTTGGAAGCGACTATGCTATAATGCTAGTCAAAATCCATCAACAGCTAAAGACAGAGAGAGCCAAGAACTGCAATTCATACACAATGCAAGTGATCGAGAGAAAAAAAAGGTCGCAAATCAGCGAGTAACTTGGTTTGCTCCTCAAAGTGACAAAGCGCAGAAAGAAGAGAGAGAGAGAGAGAGTGAGTGAGAGAGAAGAATGGAGAGGCAAGGTTGTTTCTTTGATTGGGATAATTGTCTTTTATTTTCCTTCGGTTTCCATCACTTTCTTCCTTTTTCTATTTCTCACGCAGTTCTCTCCATCAATCAGACAACGCGGGGCAATTATTTAAGATAATTTTGCTCTCATGTTTATTATTATTAATTGATCACGGCGCGGATCGCTGAAATATGACGACGTCGTTTTCCCTGCCGACGCAACAATTGCTCAGTGAGCGCATCGGTGAGAAATATAATAGGAATTTTTTTGACAAAAAATTTACTAAAAAACTACATGCTTGGTTTGTTTCTATAGAAAAGAATTACATGTAATCCTGATATAATATATCAATTATAATATTTGGTTACTCTTATTATATAATGTAAAGATTGTTATATTTTTTAATTATGATTTCATCATTTGATGTAATTAATATTACGCTACTATGACTGATGAATGAGGATGCAGGTATCCTGTAATCAAATAAAAAAGTCATTATTGCCATTATAATTTTTTATTTTGACCAAAATGCCCACCCATAAATACTGTTAAATATTAAATAATTACCACCATTAAATATTTTAAAAAATTAATTAATTATATAAAAATATTAAAAAAAATATATTCCCCACTAAAAAGATTTAAAAATTATATTTCATCATTAAAAAATATATATCTTATTAAATAATATTCCCACCATTAATTAAAAAATTAACATGAACCCCTTCATAATATTTTCACCATTAAATATTAAAAAAATTATTATCAACCCAATGTATACACTGCACAAATTGAAAAAAAAAAAATACTTTAAACCCAACATGTACATTATACATATATATGTAGATAGGGGTAATTTTATTTCTTACTATATTATTCCTATATATATTCATATTTTTGATGTATTGCAACCAAACATTTATATGTATATGTATCACATTTCCTTAATGGCAAAGTAAGCAAATTCATGTAATCACCATTACATTACATTTTATTACATTACCTCCAATTCCAATTCCATGAACCAAACGGGCCCTACATTTCTAAGCATATCTCCCATAAAAGAATTATTAATAAAATATATTGATAAAATTCTGTCTAAGAAATTTATATGAAAAAATTAATTTTAAAATATTCTAATATTCATATTGTATATGATTTTTTCTAATAAAGATAAAAATGTATATAATGACATAAGTTATCTCATAAGTAAAAAAAATAATTATAAAAATGTAATAATAAAAATAAATATTCAAAAATAGTGGGAAATAGTTTTTTTTATAATGATAAGAAAATGTTATGCTACAAACATATTAGAAAGTTGTCTTAGTGTATGTTCAGATTAGTTTTTAGAGAATAGCTTGTACGATTTACTAAGTAAATATGTTAGAAGGGTTTTGTCTTGATTTACGAAAAAGGGCTTTTGAAACCGCAATTTGAAACTTACTCAAACATATATGCCTAGATGTTAATGGCCTCTTGGTCTAGGTCTAGGAGCATATGATTTCACTTTTAATGGTAGTGGTAATAAATTGTGATGAGTTCAATCCCACTAGTCTTTTTAAAAGAAGGAAAAATTGTACCTGAGTCTCAAGTAAGACAAAATACAACTCAAAGGTATCTTGAAATCTCTAATTTGCAATAAAGTACCGTGAAACTTTTGGGTAATATATTCCGATTGTGAAGAAATCCTAATCCCCTAAGTGAATTTGAGAAAAGGCAAAGAAATTCAAACCCTTAATTGTTCTTTCTCTCTCCCTGATATTTGACTTCATCGGCCAACCAATGCTGATATTGTCATCAGTGTTGCTCGCGGTTCGTCGCGGGTTACTGGTCTTCACCTAAGTAAACATCCCTAATATCCTTGTTCTTCTCATTCAAATGCCTAAACTCATCGACGTTGACGTCACTGTCGCGTGACTGTGTGTGATGTCGTCTAATGACAGTGGTTGTTGTAACCCCCTCCATAATTATATTCAAAATACACGATTAAAATAAAATAGAGACCAATGATAATCAAAATTCATTTACATTCCCATTCTTAAGATAGGATTTTCACAAATATATTTCACAAACACTTTAACCTGGTCTCACATTCATATTTCGAATACAATTACTTCGTGAAGATAAATCACATTTATATAAATATCAGAGTGCACAATAATAATACCGGCAAACCCGGATTCATACCTTCACTAAAGATTCATAGGGCACATACGCCCTTTACAATTCCTCAACGGGGATTACACAAATTCATCTCCAATACATAACCAAATAACCCAATAGACATCCAAGCACATATACATCCAATATCAACTACCATTATCCCAAATAGCAATGATAACCAACTACCAAATCCAAATGCCCATAAGGGATTCTCACCGCCCCTAGTCGCTTGCTCCTTCCTCGAGCCACTTGTCCTATCTAAAATGTTGGTAGGGGAGGGTGAGATTCTAGAGAATCCCAGTAGGAAACAGATACCAATATGCATACAAGATAAGTGTTTAATGTATGACATGCTTGCATCACAATAACTTGTGTTCACATAATGATATATCCGCATGCTCAATGTTTCAACAACATACTCATGGCCATAGCATAAATAGAAACAGAGCTTCAATCATTCATATATGTTTCACATAATCAAGAAAAGCAATAACATGCATCAATACACAAACACAAATATCAATACATGCAGGAGAGGTAAGTTCCCTACTCTTATTCTTTCCACTTATGCTCCAGCATCAGCTACTCGCAATCCGAGAAAATATCCAACCCTATAACCGAATCAAGGACATAGGGTCAATCTCAATTCCAAATCCTTACTTTCATATCACTTAAGGTTGGTTACCATTCACACCCTTTAGGTGGCTATAATAAGGTCAATGAAAGCCTAAAGGATTGGGAAGTACTAGGTTGGAAATCACCTTTAAAAATCCTAAAATACTGAAAATGGGGGTTGGCTGCAGCCAAGAATTTCTGGCTATGGCCAAAACATGCACAGAAACTTTTGCGCCGCAGCCAAGGCAATTTCAAAAATTCATAATTAATTGTAGAAAAATCGAAATGAGGTGATTCCAAAGCCAAATGAAAGGTATTTAAGTCCTCTTTCTAGAAAAAATATGGCTTATTATTTCAAATCATCACACAAATACAGAATCACCCAAAACTCAACACTACTCCAAAACAGAGTTCTGTTTCCATCCCAAACTTTAGACGATCATAAATCTCAGTTCACAAAACAAAATGACACACTTTATATGTCCATTTTGAAGCTTGGGATGTGAAATTTAAAACTGGAAAGTTTCACAATTTTCTGAAATCATTTGGTCATTCAAAACGTCCACACAAATAAACTACCCAAAACAGAGTTCCAATGGACAGATTTTCCAATTTTCTACCAAAGTGTACAATGGCTCCAAAATTAACAATCAAGCCTATTTCCACATAAATTTTCACAAGGAACACACTGGTAACCTCAAAATCACCACCTATCAACATGCCCTATTTTGACCAAAGCACAAAACCAACACAAAAGGTGCCAAACTTCACATTAAAACTTCAATGCAATTCTATCAATTCAAAATACCAAACAAGGCACCATTTCCATAGCAACAACATACCATACTCCCCATGACCCTAAATCACGAAAATTAGGGCTAAAATTCCAGAAATTCAAGGCCTAACCAATAGCCACAAAATTTATATGAAATTGAAGCTTTCACTTACCTCAACAACTTTCCCAAAGGCACTTCATGATTCTCCAAATTGTACATTTTCGTGATTCCTCAAATCACCACCCATAGAGAAACTACAACCATTAAATTGAAGCTCTCACTCCAAGGAACAACTTTATAGAAGGAAGTTTTGGCATTAGAGGTCATTTACTCACCTTAAATGCAAGCTTTCACTTTCTCTTTCTTGGCCAACAATGGCTGCACAAGAGAGAGAAGAGAGAGAACGAGAGAGAGATGGAGAGAGGAGGAAGAAAGTGATGATAATACTCCCTCTATTTCAGCCGAACAAAGAGATAGAGAGAGAGAGAGAGAGAAACTATTAAAATATTACATTAGACTTTTCTCACTCTCATGCTTCATCTCTTCTTGCCACATGTCACAAGGTCATTGGCTCACACACAATAAATCACCAATTAGCCAATTTAATCCCTCCATTAGCCAATTAATTTCCCATCTTATACCCTCTTAATTAGTAATTAATCTCTTCCATTAATCACTAATTTAGAGCCATTCTTTTAATTTTCCCAACAATTATGGCATATTAATTAAAATTGCCATACAACATATAATTAATCCACTTTAACTCCATACTTATCCTCAATAACTATCATTAGCCCTTAATTGAAATTTGGGGTGTTACAGTTGTTGCCTAACCGTCAACATCTTCCTCTCCCCCACTGACGAAGGATGTTGATTCCGTAAGCCATTTACTGTGTTTTTGGTATACTATACTATATTTTTTATGTACAAAGTCAGAATGTGTTGTTAATACGGGCAACGATAGTTGTTAGTATAAGTGGTAAACTTGTTAATGACAATTATTTATGAGGTCCGAATGTGTTATTAATTGGGACATAGATAGTTGTTAATACGGGTGGTAAACTTGTTAATGACAAATGTATTATGCAAATTGACAGTGGTAATGGCTAGTTTCCTTTATATAGGGGGACGATTTGTAATTGGTGGAGCCAATAATGTAACATATTTTGGGGATATGGTCAAATCAAATACCTTTAAAGAAGGCACATGTTATGAAGAGTTCAAAACAATAATATCGTTAATAGTAGGAAAAGAGAGTAACAGATTTGTTATGAAATTCACCCTGACCTTTGATACAACTACGGGTGTGTTTGGGATAGCGGTAGGAAAAATGACTTATATAATTCGGGCTTATTAAAAATGACTTAATAAATAAGTCAATATTTGTAATGTGATTTATGTTTGGATGAGTGGTTGAATAAGTGATTATTTATAAGTGAATATGTGTTTGGATTAGCGATTGAATAAGTGCGTTTTTAAAAGTAAAAACTTGAAGGGTATTTGTATATTCTTCAAATTTTAGATAGATCATATATGCGATATCCAACAGTAACATATCATTTGGCCCAGGAAGATATCCGAAAATGCAAACTTGTAACTCCCGAGATGAAGCCCAAACTAAGAATGGAATTTCAGAAATTATAACAGCATAAACACATTGTGTTTCAGTCTAGTATGCCACCAGAGCAAATAATTCCCAAATCGAATGCGATTAAAATAATACATAACTAATTGGGATCATAAATTCCGTACAAGTTGATCTCTAATCCTGTCACGAATGTGATTCATTCTGCTTGAAGATGCCGCAGCAACATTGGACGAGGAAGCCGCATCGTCTACAGTATTATCATCTTCCTGAGCTATATCGCCAGTTTCTGCTGTGCTGAAATTAACATCACTCTGAGAATTTTTCCTAATAAAATTATGAATGGCCATAGTTGCCACAACTAAGCGGACTTGCGTTTGGTAGCTGTATTTGCGCATTTTTTGCAATAATTCGAATCTATTCTTCCACACGCCAAAAGTCCTTTCAATAGTTGACCTCAAACTGGAATGATAGTAATTGAAAGTCTCTTGAGCATTTGCAAAACCAGGTCGACGTTGAAATTCTGGCAGGTGATAACGCTGACATCTGTAGGGACCAAGATACCCAACTGGTGTGGGATAGCCAGCGTCGACCAAGTAGTATTTGCCTAATAAGTGGCTCAAATCATTTTGAAAGTGTGAGATTAAGCAAAGTGCGCATTGAAAGTAATTAAATATGAATGGGACGGAAATATACCTGGAGGTGGATGAGGGAAATTCTGAGCTGGATTTGAGACAGCAGCTTGAAACATACGAGCGTCATGTGCAGAACCTTCCCAACCCGCCAACACAAATGTAAAACACATATCCCAATCGCATACAGCCATTACATTCTGTGTTGTATATCCTTTTCTCCCGATATATCTTTCCCGGTTGGGACCAGTGATCACAGCCTTGATATGAGTTCCATCTATTGCTCCAATGGCATCCTTAAAGTAGGGATAATAGCGAGGATCTTCACATATTTTTCGGTGGCATCCTATGAATTCAAGATCAGAGGGTTTGATATTTTCTCGAGCTAGGCTAAAACAAGCCTCCAGCACCATGTGCAATAGCCGACTGATAGTTTCCCCTGAATGATGAAACAAACGTTGGACCATCCTGTTACCGACGCCGTGGCCAATTGTGAGCAAAAACATCCCAACCATTTCTTCAACTCCGACATTTCTAGAATCTCGTAACCCATGTTCGACCAATTTACTACACAACCGGTAAAACACGTGTTTTTCAAGTCTAAACATCTTATGACTTTGTGTTTCATGATCTGCCAATATTTCTTGGACAAATACATGACCGAATCGTTTACTTGTTCTACGAGGTTCTTTGCACATGAATGTAGAGACAAAATATTGACACACCAAACAAGTTATTTGTTCATATTCTGTTATCTCTTCATCGATAAGAGCTAGTATCCGAGAATCATCGTCTTCTTCCTCCATCCAATTTTCCAGTGCAGATATAACCTGTGCATTGGATTCAAACGTATTTAACATCATATGACATTTCAGTCAAAGTTATAATATATGTCATAAAAGGAACGTTGGATTAAAACATACATAATATATATGCGTCGACCAAGTAGCATTGTTGGTGTACTAAAAACAAAATAACAGACATGCATACAATAAACACTAAACTAATTGTAGGCATAAAGTTAATGTCAGCATCGATAGTCAAGAACATAAGCCGTAGCGACTCAATCAAGGGTCGTAACCATATAACGCAGCCACCCAACTATTGAATCCTTGTCCCGCTTAAGGAGTGACAAAAACGTGTCCCGACTAGTCTTGTCCATAATCAGCCTGATACATCGGAATTTAAAGTTCTCATCTTCTCTCACTTCTGGAATCTCAAGCAGGTCTTCAATAGCAGCATCAACACTCCTTTGTTGAATCTCACTGATGGTTGTAGCTCTATGCTGCGATGCTTCTACCATGACACTGACCGCATCCGCAATTTGCTTTGACGCTGGCATCTTCTGCTTCTTTTTCTTCCCGAACTTATCAACTCGTCTCCGCTTTCCCTGACTTCCGGAATTAGTTGGAACAGATGATGCGCCTGGAGTTGGAACAGATGATGCGCCTGGACCACAGGGAGGGGTTTGTGAGGATAACCCGACGCTGGCTAGCTCATCTGTCACTCCTGTGCTAAGTGCTGGGTCAACTCCAAAATTCTCGTCCTCGCTGTCCCCTGAACCTTCCTCCTCGACCATAGTAGGTCGGTACACATCCTCTTCCTCTGCATCCTGTGTCTGTGTCCCTATGAACGACGGATTCTGCTCATCGTCGCATGTTGCCACAACATTCTTGAATATAAGCCTCAATTCTGTTTCATTCTTGAGGCATGAACGGCGAAACTTTCTATACGCCGAATTCTCCTGCATACAGACAAGTAACAAAATCATTAGCTATATTACAAAACAAGCTGATTGAGGCAACTGAATTATTATTATGCAACGTTATAAGTAATTGTAGGCATTACTAACCTGGCATTTCCGCCGCCGCCACTCGGGATCTGCTACGACATTTCTAGTTATTGGGTCTCGACCAACACCAGTCTCTTTTGTTAAGGCATCCCAAGTCCTTAAGTCCTTTTTTAACATATCATACTTATTCTTCAATTGCTTCCTGTCATATGCTTTCCCTGTCTGCTCATTGAATGTAGCAACAATATAGTCCCATCCCTCCTTCGAGAAAGATAACCCTCGACGTTCTTTTTTTAAAATTTGATCTATCATTGCACAGACAAATATTTCTGTTGACTCGTCATCCCACAGTGCTCTGTCATTCATTTTTCTATGGAAACGTTTCACTTAACAAGTGTGGACTGTAAACATGTTAGTTAATACCTTCTCATGAAGCAACCAGATTAACAAAAAACAGTAAACAGCGCATTCCACAACAACATTTACTTTGAAAATACATGTATCCGTCAAAATTTGTGAAGCTTCTTTTGTTCAATTAATTAATGAGCACTAGGATAAACAATGTACTCAACACAAGTAACATTCATAACACCTCGAATGATGATGAAAAATGAAGAAAGAGAGACCACACTAGCAAAACAGTGAAAAATAAAGGAGGGAATTAGCTTTTTATTTTTTATTTTTATTGCTTCTAATCCCTTATGGTCCTTCGATTTGCTTGAGGACCATTCAAACACGCACAACACAAAGATAGTGGGACACACTAATCAGAATAAACTATCAATTTTCCTTCATATTGGGTTTTTGATTTGAAGTATGATCTTTTTCGCTTTGTCTAAAGTCGGTAGGGATGCAGCGAAACCCCTCATGATTTAGGAATAAGAAGTGTGTCGATTTTCTAGTGGGACACACTAATCAGAATAAACTATCAATTTTCCTTCATATTGGCAACAAATCTCTTGCTCAATTTTCTAGTGTTGAAATAAATGAATTGAGAGAGATAGAGGCACAAAATAAAAAAAAAAGGTCAGAAACAAAGAAAAGAAAAACAGATCCCACTCATCATGCATTACAAGCAGTCAAGTAAAGAGGCAGAGATTAATGATTCAGTTCTTAGAAAAACATAAGAGAAGCATGTTTACGTCCTTAAAGACATGATTATGAACTAGTTGGCAAGAACTAATCATATCTCAAATTCGTGATTTTTTTCGTTTCCTACAACCTTTCTTGATTCCAATACCATCACTTTCCAGTGCAAGGTAGGAAAACGTTTCACTGTGGTGCGCCTAGATCAGGAAGACGATGAAAAAGAGAGAGAGAGGGACGAAAACAGAATGAAGTTAATCCCCCAACAGCCCAACTAACTCCAGAAACGCAAGCCACACGCAAAAAAAACCAGTCACACTCTCTATGGAATAAAATTAATTTCAAGTTCATATTACCTCCAAGTCTTAGAATCAGATCACGCAACTGTTGCAGTTCAAGATGTCCTCCTACAATGAGCTAGATCCCAGATGAAGAAGAAGGGCCTGTTGAGGTTGAGGCACAGCTCGTGGTTCAGGTGTCCATCGCAGATGAAGAAGAACGCCTTCTTCAGCTTCAACCACAGATCGGACACGGCGGAGCACTCGGTTGAAGCACAGATCCGACACGGCTGAGCACGAATAAAGATGGGCACGGCCTTCAGATGCTACGACTGACCTCCGAGACTACAATGCAGGCGAAGACACGGACGGACCTGGGATCGGATCTGTCACAGACGGAAAATCGATCGACGAGGGGGAAGACGACGGAGACAGCTAGGAACAGAAGACGGACTACACAGCTTCATCGGCTACAATCATTGCCGTCGACGAGAGGGAGACGAAGACCAGCAACACCGAACGCAACAGGAAACTGAGCAAAGCATGTGAAAAAAGATTCCCTTGAGCAGAGGTCGAGCAGCTTTGCAGAGGGAGAGGAGTGAAAAATTAAAAAGAGTAGGTGAAATGAAAAACTGAAGCACACCTTTTCAACGGTAATAAAACGTGAAACGGGTTTGTAAAAAGCCTGGTCCAGGAGCTTATCCGAAATGCGTTTTTTTTACCTCAAACCCAGATTAAAAAAGCCCAGCCAAACATAGAAAATTGGAACACGTTTTTTTTTTGAGCTTATCTAGTCAAAACGGGCTTATTTGGGGATTTTAAGCCCACCCAAACACCCACTACATCTGCGGACCTACTAGATGAGCATTGAGAAAAATTGGCAAAGAAGATGGTTGCGTGCAAAACAGTAATGAGAAATTGAAAAAATGGTATTGAGCCAAATACATGCAACTCTCATGAGGCTTGTTTCGACGCATGATTTCCTACATCCTGATAAAGGATAACTGTAAATGTCATTAGACACACATAAATTTAAGACGTAACTAGAAAGAAATATATATCATATGATTTTTTTGGATGGTGTGTGAATGTTCAGTAAGTACCTTGTAGATGCATTTGAAGATTTATTATATCCAACTTTTATTTATGAAAATTTGTATTATAATGTAAATTTAGTTGTCAATGAATAGATATGAACTTGTCAAAACAAGCCCATAAACTTCTCAACGAATATCCATGGAGTTGTCAGTGCAATTCCCTACACTTGTTGATTTATATCTAGCATGTTTGCATAATATGGTCAAAGTGCAATTAGGTTATAAACAACTTCAAAATTCATATTATGTGTGGACATATTTATAAACTAACTTTGTTATTATAATTTAATATTAATTAGGTAGACATATTATTTGGACTTGTTAATGAACACCCCTGACCTATTAATTGATGCCCATGAACTTGTCAATGGACGCCCATAGTATTGTCATTGCAATCCCCTATACTTATTTATAATTTGGACATATAGCAATGATAACACTCAGTAAACAAATGCTTTGATAGTAATAACCAGTCATGTACACAAATTCTGCATAATCTTACTTAATCACTAATATCAAGTTAGTATAATGAGTCCATACGTTGGTCCTAAATTAAGTTACAAAAAATATTTCATGACTTTGACATCCAAAAAAAAAATTCATGACTACATCTTCAAGGCCTTTTACTTTTGCTTTTGCGAACCCAAGGTTCTTTAAATGATCTTTGCTCAAGTTCTATGAAGGAAACATAGAATATTTTTTCTAAACATACTAGTCATCACCACTATTAACCTACATAATATAGTTGTCATTAACAAACTTTACCACCCATGTTAATAGTTATCATTGACCCAATTAAGAACACATTCTGACTTTATAAACAGTTGTCATTAACAAGTTTCCACCTATATTAACAACTATTGCTACCTTATTAACAACACATTCTGACTCCGTACTCCATGAGTTACAATTACAAAACTTGCACATCATGTTGATCAATTCCCATATTTAATGCATAAATAGAGTATAGTATACCAAAAACATAGTAAATGGTAGCAAGAATCAATGCCCTTGGTTGTTGGGGGACAAGGAGACGCCGACGGTTAGGCGACAACCATGGTCTTTCATCAACGACGCACACAATCATACGATAGCGACGTTGATGAATCTAGTCGCTTGAATGAGAAGAACAAGGATATCGGGGACGCTTACTCAAGCAATAGCCAGTGACCCGCGATGAACCACGAGCAACACCTGTGACGATATCATCTTCGGTTGCCCGACGAGATTGAATATTAGGGAGAGAGAAAGAACAAGTGATGGTTTGAATTTCTTTGCCTTTTCTCAAATTCACTACAGGTATTAGAGTCTTTTCCCAGTTAGAATATATTACTCAAATGTCTTATGTGTTAGATCCCATATGTTTTGATGATAACAAAGATTGGACCATTGATATAAGAGGATATGATAACAAATGAATTTGAACAAAGTAAATAAATGGCAAAAAAAGCATTACTTGAAGTAAGCATTGGAGTAATGAAGAAGATCTGAGAAGAAGAGCAAAGGAAGACCATCACGGCAGTAGTCTATATTTACTCGAGTGACCACTCGAGTAAGGAACACTGTTACTCGAGTGGGCACTCGAGTAATGTTGAAAGAAAATGTTTTCGGAGGCACTACCAAAATTTGGAAGAAGTTACTCGAGTAATCTGCAAAGTTATATAGACCATTACTCGAGTAACACATGAGAAAAGACATTACTCGAGTAACACATGAGAAAAGACATTACTCGAGTAACCAGGTCAAAAATCTTCCAATAGCTCTCGGCCAAGAAATGCAACACTTTACTCGAGTAACCACTTAAGTAACCAGATGAGGAAAAGGCATTATTCGAGGGAGAACTCCAGTAATCTGCGGACCTATTTGATCCATTACTCGAGGGATCACTCAAGTAATCATGTAAACAAAGAACAAGTACTCTCGGCCAAGAATTTGATGCAATTACTCGAGTGAGTAATCGAGTAATTTGTAAAGTTATTTGGAATTCACTCAAGGGGTCACTTGAGTAAGATATGAAGAAAAGACATGGCTACTCAAGTAGTCACTCGAGTAATAGGCTTACTGGAGGTAGCATCCGAGTAATGTGTGAAGAGAAGACATGGCCACTCGAGTAACCACTCGAGTAATCAAGTATTTCCAAAGTTTGTGATGTATCTCACTCCATGTCTTACTCAAGTAATATCTTATGTAAAATGTTGAATTACTCACTGCTATATTTTTGATAGGTTTACTCGAGGGACTACTCGAGTAACAAACATGATCACTCGAGTAGCCACTCGAGTAATGAAGTCCAGAAATCATTTTTTAATTGAATAATTATTGATTTATTATCTATATGATTAACTCTTCATTGCACTAGTATTCTAAGCACATTTGCAGAGAAACAATAAAGAGATCATGCCAGAAGTGAAAAGCCAAATAAAAGTCCGAACGTTCACCTACCGCTACCTACCGCAAACGGATAGTTTTCAAATTTGAAGAATGGTAAACCGTTGCTGCGCGACTCTAACGGACATGTTTGAATTGCTTTCAACTGACACTACAAATCATCTATATATATGGAGCATTCAAAAAGCAGAAAACAACAACTGAGAACAAGCAATCACACATCGATCAACATACTCTTTGTGCTTTGTTTTCTTATACTCATTCATTGTACTTCAGTGATTATATATTTGCTCTGTGAGAGAGTTTTTTCATTACAAACTCAATATTTGTTATTGAGACAACTTAAGGTTGTGGAACCTTGAGTTGGGGATTTGATTGCAACGTATAAGGGGGAGCAAGTGTCCAGGTGAAGGAACTTGTTGTATACTGAGGTGCCAAGAACCCACTGAATCTTGGAGAATATAGTGAAACTCTCAGAGACGCTCTGAAGACTAGACGTAGGTCAAAATAGTTGTGGCCAAACCAGTATAACTTTCGGTGTACACTTCGGTGATATTTCTCTTTGCTCTCAATTGCTTTAAATATTCTATCAATTTTCTTATACGCAAAGAAATTTCTAGTATCACCCAATTCACCCCCCTTTGGGTGAAACGCTTGCACTAACACTATGGGACTTTGCACCAAATTAAAATTTTCAAGGGATCTTTGATTAGGTGCAATTGTCCCTAAAAAAATAGCTTGTCGCTCATGAACCAAAAAAATAGTTAAATTAGAAACTAACAAGAAAAGAGAAAACAATGAAAAGGAAGGAAAAAAAATCAAAGGAGACATAACATTCCCTTATAATAATGAGTAATGTTGTAGACCAAAATTGCTGAAAAAACATGGATTTCAAAATATATTACTCCCTCCGGTCTTAATTATAAGACAAAATTGACTTTTTTGAAGAAATTAAGGAAGCCAATTAAATTACTTTAGAGTATTTTTATTTTTATTTTTTCTCCAAACTAATTAATTTAACTAATAAACTAATATATAATCTAAGGATACTAAAAATATAAACACTCTAAAGTAATTTAATTGGCTTTCTTAATTTCTCCAAAAAAACCAACTTTATTTTATAATTAGGACCGGAGGGAGTACTACCAAAAAGCACTTTAGCCACGTGCAAATCTCTTTTAACTGTATGTGCAAGGTATCTTTAGCAACGTTCAAATGTATGTCATTTTACATAATAGTTAAATACATACTGCACAAAGTTGAAAAACAGTTACAGTTAGTCCTTAAAACTAATTTAATATATCTTTGAATAATAAATTTTGTAATAATTTTTTTAGTAATTTCTTGTATTTTATGCAAATGTGGTTTTCAATTCTGTTTTTTTTTAAAACATAGTTATCAAACTATGTTAGATTTGAGAATTGACGAACCCAATTAAAATAGCCCTCTCAAAAATATTTTCTGCCTTCACACGAGATCAAATTTGAGACTTCATATTTAAGCCCCGAAAACCCTGTCTTCTAAAACTGACACGTACAGTTGTTGGTATTTTTTTTTCCAATTCTGTTATTTCAGTTTGAGTATTTTTCAATTTTGATTGATAATTCTTATAATAATACTACCTCCAATTCTAAATATAAGACCTAGTTAATTTTTTTTGGGAGAATAAAGAAACTAATTAAATTATTTTAAAGTATTTATATTTATAATTTTTAATCCAAATTAGTTTATCTAACTTATAAATTAATATATAATTTTATCAAACATAATATATGATATAATTGAGTGACTTTTTTGGATTCATTAATTTCTTAAAAAAATCAATTAGGTCATATATTTAGAACTAAAAGAGGTAAATAGTATGAGTATATCATATATACATTTATCTGTTTTTTTTTATACTATATATACTTATATCTATATACACACACAGATATATTGTGTGTATATGGGGAATCTAGCTAACAACGTTACAGTGGGCCAAAAAAAAAAATCTTTAACAACATCACAAGGTCGGGCCCAAGCAAATAAATAAATAATAAATAACAACTTCACATGGTCGGGATAAGACCAGCCTTATTTGTTTTACGTGGGGCCCAGCTATCCAACCGATCCACAGTCTTTAAGAACTTCATCAGCAATTAATGACGTTCCTATCACGCAGATTTTAAAACCAAAAAAATCTTACCCGCGGAAAATGATAGACTATGTTCTGCAAAGAGAAAATAATTAATTTCTCAAGTTGACACAATTAAGATCAAAGGAAAAAAAAAAGAAAAAGGCGGACATAATTGGGTCGCTTGAAATTTGAATCATATTTTTCTTTTTCACCTTTCTAATATACTCCCTTTTTTTCTTGAATTAAAAGGGCTGGTATTAACAGTATGGAGTTATAAAGGGATTAAACCCACAGCCAAAAGTATATTGGCCTAACATACTACTTTCAAATCCCAATTGAATGTATGAAATAATTAGTACATTTACTTGAATTTTAGGGAGAAAGACAGAAAAATATTGTCAATATTGATAAAAAATAAATAAGAGTGTTGAATTTCAATTATTCTAAATGAATTGATTTAGAATTTTGAAATGTTGCCAATTGTGGGATATTACCTAGCTCCCCTTAGTTTTATTTTTATTTTTTTTAGTTTTTTACTTTTTTAAAATTCTTCAAACCCCCTTGTCAGCTATTGGAGTTTTGGTGACCTTGCCGGCGATCAGTCGCTAGAGCTCTGGCTGTAACCCCCTTCCAACCATAGGTCGAGATTACGTTTATAATCAAGTAATTAAGTGAAATTAGAGACCTTAGATGATTTGGGACTTAAACAAAAACAAACTTCCCAAAACCAGAGTCTATGAAAACTTTTCTAAAACCTGTTCACAAAGGTCTCATATTCACATTACAAATACAAATTGGCATGTACAGGTTGATTCCATTTACAAATATCAGAGTACTGCATAAATTCCCGACACACTCGGGTTCCATTAATTCATAAAAGGGTTTATACAAAGGCGCAAAGCCCACATACTTTTCCCTTATCTTGGGGATTACAGAAAACTATACAACATATCCCAATATATATACAATTGGTCCAAAAGAGATATCCAAGTGATTTTACATGATAACCAATAATCAAAATAAACTCCTAAACTGGAGCTCAACTGCTCTTCATCTTCCGCTTTCCTTTCGATCCTTCAGCCCTGTCTAAAATTATTTTGGAAGAGTGAGATTCTAAAGAATCCCCGTAGTAACAAATCACTCATAGTATGCATAATAGTAAGGCATGAAAGCAATCATAACCCACACATAGCAACTACAACGGCAGTTACAGCGGTAAAGGCAGGTATAACTCGTGTTACCCTTACATTTGCTCACGCTGAAGTGCTCACGCTGTATTGCACCACAACACAATTCACAACAATATATTTCACCATAGCTGGGATTCATATAAAACATTTTTCAATACACAGCCATATTATCCAGATTCATAAATCAGTTTCTCAAAGATCCATGTCTATTACAACGACAGTTCAACGGTTGGTGTAGGTGTGATAAACATCAACCCCCTACGATGGCTCCCGCTGAAGTGCTCGCACTGCAATGTACCATGGTACATTTTCATTCACATTTCACAAACACAATGATCATTCATGCATACCAGACATCATACACAACACGAGAGAAAAGTCACTACCTGCTCGTTCCTTCCATGCACGGTCTGGCATTGGTCCCTCCCAAGTAGGGCAAATATCATATCCTATAATTCATAATGAGTGACGAAGTATCAATTCTCTGTTCCAATTCTCAATGACTTCTCAATACTTAATTTGGTTATCATTATTACTCTTTAAATACCCATGAACACCTCTATCAATAGCTCTAAGGGGTTGGAAGACTATCCCCAAAGATCCCCTTTTTAAAACTCAAACTGATATTTTCTACTATGACACTCGAGTGAAGATGACCTTACTCGAGTGAGATTGTATGGACACTCGAGTGAAGAAGGCCTCACTTGGGTGAAGGTACGGCCTGCACTTGGGTATTAGAGAGTGAAGGATAACGAGTGAACACCTGAGAGCACAAGGACTTTTCAAATACTACAACACTCGAGCACACTGGACCTCATTCGAGTGATAGCCAAATGCCTCACTCGAGCACTAGAGAGTGAAGTCCAGAAAGTGAGAACCGGAGAGCACCAGAGTTTTCAATGAAGAGGAGCACCCAAGCACAAGACATTGCACTCGAGTGATAGATCAACACTCGTAAGTGAGACTATACACTCTTTAGATTTTCCAGAAAGCACAACAGAAAAACTGAAAGGAACAACGAATATACCGACAGGACTTGAGTGATGCTCAACTTCACCCGAGTGATATTCATCACACACTCGAGTGAACCCTAAATCACTCGAGTGATCTTATCAGAACCAGAAAACGCAGCAAAACTGACCATTCATCCTAACCTTAGCCCAATTGATCCCAATGGATACAAAACTTCTACCAAAGCTACTCCCACACAAAAACACCCAAGGAATTCAATGGAATCATCAGAATTACCAAAATCCTATTCCATTATCATGCTTTGGTTTTGGGCAACACAAATCACCAATTATCCAAAATCACTAAACTCAATCATTCAATTCCCAAATCAATCTATCTATCCCAAACTTATACCAAAACACCATTCCATAACTATATTAGGCCAAACTATCCAATGATCATCATTTTCGAATTCAAGGCTATAAATACCAAAAATTCCAAACTTCATACAATGGCATGAAACATAGATAGAAAGATTGGTCCCACTTACCTCTTTAACTGTTCCAAAGACACTTCTTGATTCTCTAGACTTCAGATTTTTGTGATTCCTTAAATCACCACCAATGGAGAACTACAACCATCAAATTGAAGCTCTTACTCCAAGGAACAACATTAATAAAGTAAACTTTGGCATTATAGGTCTTTAACTTACCTCAAAATCAAGTTTTTCCTCTTCCTTCCCAAGCCCCAATGGCTACACGCATAAGAGAGAAGAGAGAGAGATGATAGCTTGAAGGGATGAAGAAATGATCACTCTACTCCCCCTATGCCTCTCTTGTCAGCGAAAATAGGAGGGAAGAGAGAGGGAAAATATTAAAATATAAGATGTTGACTTTTCCCATGCTCTCTCACTTTACCAACTTGCCACATGTCACTTTGCTATCAGTTCACCCAAAATAAGTCACCAATTAGCTACCTTAATCCCTCCATTAGCCATTTTATCACACTTCTTATTTTTCTCTTAGCTAGTAATTAATTTCTCTATTAATCGCTAACTATTTGCCCAATAATTCCGTTCTTTCAATTTCCACTAATCATGACATATTAATTAATATTGCCACAAAACCCATAATTGTTCCACTTTAATTCAATACTTATCCTCAATAATTATCATTAGCTCTTAATTGAAATTTGGGGCGTTACACTAGCACCAATGACCAATCACCAAAGCCCAAGCGCTTTGATATTTTTTTTTTGAATTTCTTAAGCAAAAATCATCAATATGTATACTTGAGTTGTTAATAGTGAAACTAAAATAATAAATAGGATATTTAGGCATCCTCACTAGTCTTTTTTTTTTGGGCCAACCATCCTCACTAGTCACTAGTTCTTTGTTTGGCATGCCTATTAGACTACTCTCCTACTGAGAGTTCTCTAGGGTCTTCTCCCTGTCTTCATCTGCTTGCTGAAACATTGGCTCAGCGTTGTTTCTTCTTCTTCTTTCACTCGTCTCTTTCATTTCTTTACTACCTAAGACCTATTTAAAAGTTCTTTCAAATTGTTTGAGAAACATGAGTCTTCTTAGATTTGCTCATTCACCAAGTTTTGATATTCAATGGAAAGATTGGAATAGGAACAATACGAGAGCATGTGATGGCATCATCGAAAATAAAGGAATGAACATTTTCTCTTTTGAATTTAAAAGGGAGGAGGATGCAAGGAGGGTACTTGAGGACAGTCCTTGGGTGGTTCGACAGAATATCCTGTGTCTTCAAAAAAGAAGTGTTCTTTAGTGACTCAGAGGTGCAAATAAACAAATGCTTGTTATGGAGCAGATTGGGAGGATAATAGAGATTGAAGATCCTGGACCCAAGAAGCTAAAGATGAAAAGCTTTATACATGTGAGTGTAATAACCCAAATTTTGAGACTTGAGCTTAGAGAATAAGTCTGAGATTAGTGGATTGCTAAGCCCCGGTTTAGCAAGATCCCAAATTGTGATTAGAGGTTAATGACTACAAAAGTGGATGTGGTTAGTGATTAATGAACCCTTTTAGAGAATATAAAGTGGATTGTAGTCACTTGTGTTATAAGCAACGTCAAAACTCTATATTTGAGTTCAATTGTGGATTAACATCCAAATTGACTTAGAATAGAGGGAAGAATTGAATGGGGTATTGTGATGGAAATGGTGTCATGTTGTGGTATTTAATCATTGGAATTGATTTAAATTGGATTGGACACATTGGTTGCAAAACTGGAAATGCTGTCCAGTGTGAATTCTGTCTGGGCAGTCTTCTCGTGTGGACGTTTTTACTAGGAAAATAATGTGAGAAAATTATGAAACTTTCCAGTCTTATAGTTCACATCTCAAGCTTCAAAATGGACATATAATTTGTGCCATTTCGTTTTGTAAACTAGGAGATATGACTGTCCAAAGTTTGGGATGGAAACTGAACTTTGTTTTGGGGCAGTGATGAGTTTTATGTAATTCTGTAATTGTGTGGTGATGTTTAGTAATGTCCAATATTTTTCCTATGAAGAGGACTTAAATATCTTTCATTTGGCTTTGGAATCACCTCATTTAGATTTTTCTAGAATTAGTTATGATTTTTCAAAGTTTGGGTAGAAAATCTGCCAGAAAATCCGAAAATGGGAATTATGACATCATCAAAATAAAAGATGACATCAGCATGGAATTAAAAGCAATTCCTCCATCTTCATCAGCCATTTCCTGACGCCATTTCAGAGAAAAAAAAATGTGAGAGAGAGCTTGGAGAAAAGAGGGAGAAGGAAGGAGAAATCTCACAAGGTTTTGAAGCAAAGAATTTTGATGGTTCAAAAAGGCTAGGGTTCAGCCAAATTTGGGAAAAGCTAGTTGGAGCTGAGGATCGAATGTGAAGCCCCGAGTTGCTGGCACGCAAATCGAGGAGAAAAGACTGGAGGTAGGGAACTTATCTCTCCTGCATGCTCTGATAACTGTATTAATGTGTCGATGCATATTATTGTTTTGCTTGATTATGTGGAACATGTATGAATGGTTTAAAGCTATGTTTCAATATATGATATGGCCATATGTGTATCGTTCGAAACATTGAGCTTATAGATTTGTCATTATATGTGTGCATGAGTTATGTGATGCAAGCATGTCATGCATTAAACACTTATCTTGCCTGCATATTGATAATGTTTCCCTACTGAGATTCTCTCGAATCTCACCCTCCCTTACCAACAATTTAGACAGGGCAAGTGGCTCGTGGAGGGAGCGGCTATGACTCATTCGAGATGAGATTGTGTAATCCCCATTTGAAGAATTGTAATGGGCGTTTATGCCCTATATATCTTTTGCGAAGGTATGTACTCGAGTTTGCCGGGATGATTATGTTGTGCACTCTGATATTTATATGAATGTGATTTATCTTCGCGTAGTAATTGTATTCGAAATGTGAATATGAGACCAAGGTTATAAATGATTTCGAAAGGTATTTTTTTTGAAAACCCCATCATGTGATGGGTTAGTAAATATTATTTGATTATTATTGGTCTCTATTTCATTTTAATCGCGTATTTCGGATATAATTACGGAGGGGGTTACAGTGAGGGTGGAGATTAACATTGATAAACCCCTTATCCCTGGTTTCTATATACAAAGATTGACCAAACAAACTCCTACCAGTTTCAGTGCAATTTAAGTATGAGAAGCTTTTGAGGTTTTGCTTCACTTGTAGATGAATGGGTCATGAAGGGAAGGATTGTGAGAACAAAGAGATTGGTGTTGGTGATTCGAATGGAAGCAAGAAGTTTGATGATAATGTGTGCTCTTTGTCGTGGAGAACAATGAAGTGGTCGTCAGAGAAAAAGAATAGTAATTAGATTGTGGAGAGTAAGGTGGTTCACGAAGAATGAGGTAACATTGAATACATGTATGAGGAAATGAAGAGTATTGAGCCAAATGGTGTGCATGGGGAATATTCGAATGGAATTAGCAGGGAACATTCAGATGCCAAATTAAAATTTCATCAAAAGAAAGCACTAATGAGGTAGGTGGCAGTGCTGGAACCCATGTGGTACACTTAAATATAGAAGAAATAAATGTGAGAAGCAAAATTAAGATTAAGGTATGTAGAGATGTGGATAAGAACAAGAACATTTGGGCCCAACTTAAATGGCCTAAAATAGTGTTTCCTGAAACTAATTCCCTAGAGGTGATGGGTCAGCCAGGCCTAAATAAGGTTAGGTTGGAAAATAACTTCAACAATATAATGTTAGAGTTGAAATGGTTATAGAAGATGAAAATCATCAAGAAGAAGCAAAGGCATTAGTTGTGGCAAGGTATGAAGGGGAGGTAGGTGCTCTAGCTAAGCAAGTGGCAAGAGTCAATCAGAAGAGGGGAGTGGAGGAGAATTGGACGTCTCTAATTTTGAAGAGAAAGAAATCTCACAACTAAGACTTGCTGAGCTTTGCAGAGGAGAGACAAAGAGCAAGGCATTATCTTAAAAAAATTTTAGAGAGAGAAAGTAATTCGGAAGGAAGGAAAATAGAGTTCATTGAGGAGGTTTCAAGTGATGCTATACTAGAGGTGAGTCAATCTAATCCTAGTGAGAGTGCGGTCTCACATGGGTGAATAAGGTTGCATAAATCTGGTGCAAGGAAAACTGATAGAGATAAATCCAAGAGTTTTATTTCCATGAAGTAGTTTGAATTTAGCTTCTAAAAGGGGTGGTGACTGGCCTTTTCCAGTCACTTAGCAGCTATGATTTGCTTAGGTTGGAATTGTCAAGGCATGAGAACCACCTTGATAGTTCGCAACCTAAGGTTCCAATATAAGAGATATAAGGTCAATGTGGTTTTATTGTCAGAAACTCAAATGAAAGCACAAAATTAGATAAAATTTAAAGGAAGGTGGGTTTTAAGGATGGTCATTTTGTGGATCCTGTAGGTAGGTTTGGTGGAATGGCAATTTGGTGGTGGAGAGAGTCCAAATTACAGTAGGTTTTATGGGACCATTTTTATGTCATTTAGAAGAAATAATTTTTTATGGTAATAATATTGGGCTGTCACATGGGTGCTTGGACCAAATGATTATAATAGCAAATTGAGATGGTGGCATGAATTGGAAGGCTTGTGTCCTTAACAGAGAAAACCATGGTTAGTGCTTGGAGATTTCAATGATGTATTGTATAGTTTTGAGAAGGAAGGAGGTTGTGCGAAAACCTAGAGAGAGATGGGCCAATTTCGAAAATTCATGATCAATTGTAATATGTTGGAGATGGAAGTTAAGGGTTGTAAGTTTACATGGGCAAATAACAGGGAAGGGGAAGGTTTAATACGAGAAAATTTTGATAGAGCAATCATTAGTTGTGAAAGGTGAGCTAATTTCACAAGTGGGTTGTGTCGTGTACTTGAAATAGCTGGCTTTGATCATTGTCTTATTTTGGTCTTAAAAATCAAAGAACACCTCCTTTATTCTGATTTAATCTTAGATGGCTGAGTCATCCTGAGCTTATGAATATTATAAAAGACAAGTGGCAAGGTAGTGAGAATGCAATAGATCTGGAAAGGTTTGTTGACAATTTAAAAGAACTAAGCAGGACACTTGAAGCATGGAGCAAAATAGAATTTAAGAACAATAACAAAGTGATAAAGGAAATTATAGATAAGGTGCAGGAATGTCTATCAAAAGAGTGGCATGAGGAGGTTACACGAGAGATTGCAGATCTAAAAAAGAAAGTTAATGAGCTTTGGGTGTAAAAGGAAGTATTATGAGCACATAAATCTTGTATCTAATGGCTGAAATGTGGCGATAAAAACTCCAAATTTTTCCAAATGACAACCATCCAAAAGAGCAACTGGAATAAAATTATGAGACTGAAAACTGTTGATAATGAATGGATAAGGGATGAGGAGCAAATTGGAGGATGTTTTGAGTATTTTTATTCAAATTTGTTTACCAGGGGAGAAGGGCGTGATTTTATAACTATTCTGGAGTGTATTGATGAAATTATTTCAGCTGAGGATAATCAAGGATTGATGATAGAAGTGTCTAATAAAGATGTGAAAAGAGCAGTTTTTGACCTGGGGGCATCAAAGCACCAGGATCGGATGGTTCATTGGTACTTTTTATCAGATAGCATGAGTATAGTTAATGATTAGGTTTGCTCTCTTATCAAAAAAATTTTCAGTTCTGATTTCCAACTTGATGCATGAATAGTATGATCTAGTGCTAATTCCAAAAGTTGAGTGCCCAAAAAATGTTAATGATTACAGACCCATAAGTTTGTGTAATTTTTCCTATAAAATTTTCTCCAAAGTAATGAGTCATAAATTAAAACCTTTGTTGGGGACAATTATAACAGAGAATCAAAGAGCTTTTGTTCCTGGAAGGCTTATACAAGATAATATTATTATTGTCCATAAGGCTTTTCATCATATGAAGATGAAGATAAAGAGGAAGAGGACTTGGGATGGTGAGGTTGCCTTTAAGCTGGACATGAATAAAGCTTATGATAGAATAGAATGATATTTTTTATGTGCTGTCCTTGGTAAGCTGGGTTGTTGCAAAGAATGGATTGATAGGATTTTATGGTGTGTTAATTCAGTCAATTTCTCTATCATGCTATCAGAAAAAAAAAATTGCACTCATTAGACCTCAATGTGGTCTTAGATAAGGAGATCCCCTATCTTCTTATTTATTCATATTGGTCAGTAATGACTATCTAGATTAATTGAAAAATATGAGTAGAGTAGACTGATCCAGGGAATTAAAGTTGCATGTGGATGTTAGCCAAGTACTCATAGTCTTTTTGTGGATGATTCTGTGCTATTTTTTCATGCTGATTTGAATACTTGCAGAAATGTAAAGTTGATTCTGGATTTGTACTATGAGGTATCTGGGCAAAAAAACAATATGCATAAATTTTGCCTTTATTTTTCTCAGAATACTCCTAATTTGTTAAAAGAAGAAATCGATCACATATTTTAGGTGCATGCAACAGATATCCCAAGTTTATTTAGGATTGCCAATCTTGTAGGGAAAAGCTAAGGTACAGACGCTGAACTTTATGGTAGATAAATTGAAAAAAGATTGCAGGGTTGGCAGCAAAATTGGTGTCTGAAGCAGGCTGGGAGGTATTGTTTAAATTGATTGCAAATTCCATTCCTGTTTATCCTATGTCTTGCTTCATGTTCCCTAAAAGTGTTCTTAGACGTACTGATAGTATG
This sequence comes from Inga leiocalycina, assembly GCA_963242795.1. Taxonomy (NCBI): domain Eukaryota; kingdom Viridiplantae; phylum Streptophyta; class Magnoliopsida; order Fabales; family Fabaceae; genus Inga; species Inga leiocalycina. The sequence continues at coordinate 49,411,901 of OY725324.1, forward strand.
GTTACTAGTTTTTGGTGCAAAGTACTACAATTAAAAGGAAAATCCATTGAATTTCCAATGAGAAGTTGAAAATGAATAAATTAGAAGGTGGCCTAGGGCTAAAGGATTTTGAAGCTTTTAAGTTAGCCTTACTTGCAAAATTGGCATGGCAAATTTTATAGGAACCTGAGTAGTTATGAGTCAAAGTTTGAAAGCAAGATATTTTCCAAAGTGTGGCTCTCTAGAGGCAAAGAAAGGGAGAAGAGCATCATGGCTATTGGCAAGTATCTTTGAAGGATGTAAAGTGTTGGAAGGTAATGTTATTTCCATTATTGGAAATGGATTATCAACAAATGTATGGAAGGGCCCATGGATTGTAGATTTGCTAGGTAAAAAATTATTCTCTTCTTGCCTTCATGATTCTCTTAGAGAGTGTTTGGTTTGGCTTTTTTGAGCCTAATAAGCTCGATTTTACGGTATAAGCCCGGTACAAAATACAACTCAAATTATTATATGTTTGGGTGAGCATTTGATCAATTGGATCATGATTTCAATAAGGAGCTTCTTCCAAAAGCTCCCAGCTTCAGCTTTTAACTTTTGATTAAGGAGATTTTTATATTTCTCTCTCTTCTCTTCTCTTATCTTCTTTTCTCTTCTCTTCTTCGAGAGAAATGCACTTGATGCCCTTTACAGCTGAGGCAAAAATGGCAGTGAAATCTCTACACTGAATGCCAAGCGAAACACGAAAGGATTGATCTACAACATGCTTGTATTGTCATCTTCTTCTACTTCTTCCTCTTCTACTACTTGTTCTTCTTCTTGTACTGTGATAACGGAATGGTGTGGATTCTGCTTAATGACAAGAGTAATGGTGGTGGCGAGACTGAGGCCGTCGGAGAAACCAAGAAAAGAATGAAGGATCGGAGGAGGTGGTGATGATGGAAAGAAGGAAGAATGAAAGAGAAAAAGAACGAGAAAGACAGAGCGAAGAAGATACCAAATTTATTTAATTATAAATACTCTTCCCTTCCTATTCAAAATATAAAGGGAGAATTGTAAACAAATACCTCAGTGGGAACTTAATTGTCAAATGGAACCCAAATGTGCAAACGATCTTCTATTTTGGCATCACATTTTCTAACTTCAATTTTTGACATGATATTTTCTAACTTCATTTTTTCCACTAGTTTATAATATTAAATATCTTATTTTCTTATAATTAATACGAAAGCACTTATGTAATCGCTAATCCAAACAAGTTTTGACTTATATAAAAGTACTTATTCAATCGCTCATCCAAACATAAATTATATTACGCAACCTGACTTTTCTAGAAAGTCATTTTTAATAAGTTAGAATCAAAATAAGTCATTTTTCCTACAGCTTTACCAAACACACACTTAAGCTTTTAAGGGTAGTAGATGTTAGACTGGGTAATGGGTGGAATCTTTTTCCCTTCAAGGGATGGATAACTGAAAGTGAAAAACAAGCTATCCTAAATACAACACTGGGACATCCTAATTGGGAGGATAAATGGTTATGGACAGGACAAAGGTGAAACAAGTATGAAGTAAGGAAAGGGTACAAGATTGCAAGGGAAATGTTAATGAATCAACGTAAGTCCCATCTTAATGCAACATATAATAGTAAGAAAGGTTTCTGGAAGCAAGTGTGGCAATTAAAGGTGCCATAAAAAAATAAAAAATTTCCTTTGGAGAATCATGAACAATACCTTACCAACTTTTTACAATCTCCTTAGAAGGAAATGTTGTGTGATGGATATATGCTTGATTTGTAAGGGAAGGACTTAAATATCTGAACATCTTTTTTGCTTTTGCCCATGGATCCAACAGACCTGGTTTGAAATGTTAATGTAAGTGTTTCACCCAAGAAGGGGTGAATTAGGCGAAAATAAAATTTTAAAATTAACAATTACTAGAATTTAAAGTAGAGTTGAGAATTAGGAAGATATCTCTGAAGTGTACATCAGAAATTATACTGGTTGGGTCACAACTTCTTTAACCTACGTCCAGTCCTTAAAGCGCCTATGAGATTTTCACTATAACTTCCAAGATTCAATGGGTTCTTGGCACCTCAGTACGCTGCAAGTTCCTTCATCAGACACTCACTCCCCCTTACACAATGTAAATCAATACCCAACTTAAGATTCCACAACCTTAAGCTTTCTTAATAAAGTGTATTGAGTTTTGATATAGCTCTCTCAAAGAGTGAATATATGATCAATGAAGTACAAGGTACAAAGATAATAATAATGAATGAAGACAGAGTACTAAAAGCAAAATTGAATGTTTCGTAGTTTGGTAGTTACTCTGCTTTGAATGCTTCTGTATTTATAGTTGGAATGTAATAAATGACCATTGTGTGCATTTCATTTTTCTATTAGAGTGCCGTTGCTTCCTTTGATCATTTTGTGTTAAGAAAAATAGTTGTTAGAGTAAAGAGAATGTGTCGGTTGAAATTCTTCTTGCGTTTAATACTTCTGACATAAAGTTACTTTTTCCTCTTTTCGTATATTTCCTTCATTGTTCACCTAGAAAATACTATATACACTAATGCAGTGAAGAGAAGTAAAAGTATTAAATTATACAATCAATCAATGATTTTGAAAATTATAAGATGATGCTCTGTTTTTCTAGAATCCATCACTAGAGTGATCTTCTCTTAGAAGATTCACAACATCACATATCACTGGATGGGTTGCTTGAGTGTTGTGCTAGTGATCCAAAATGACATCACTTAAGTGATTTAAAATAGATCACTTGATGTATCACTTAAGTACTTTGCTAGTGATCTTAAAATAGGATTACTCGAGTGGTCACTCAAATGATTTTATACTTAGAAAAATTTCCATAGTGAGATCACTTTCAGTATCACTACAGTGCTGTGCTAGTGATGCTCTTTGACACATCATTCAAGGGGTCACTCAAGTGATTCAAAGTCATCACTTGAGTGATGTTTTTCAAAAGCTTTTAGAGTAGTATAATTGGAATAGATCACTTGAGTGGTATGCTAGTGATAAATTTTAAACTATCACTTATGTGGTCACTCTAGTGATCTTGGAACATCATTTGAGTGGTCACTCGAGTAATTTCCCTTTATAAGATATTTCCATTGTTTTGAACACATTTTTTCAATTATGGTGATATGTATGTTAATAATAGTGTTTCTTTAGTAAAAATACTTGGTAGAAATTTCACCATAATAGTATAAAAGAGATTTTATGCTTTGATCACTTCAAGTAATAAAACCATATCACTCGAGTGATATAATTGATTGTCTCAGAAAATTTTCTCTTGCTTGTTCAAAACCTTTTATTTATCTCTAAAATCTTTTATAACATCTTTATAAACTTTTTTATCATTGAAACATGGGATCTAACATAGAAGTCCTTTTAATTTTAATTTATCTACTTGGATGGAATGTTGTTTTCTTGAGATTGGTTTAACAGCATGTAAAAAAGAATTTCTAGCATGAATTCTTTGGCAAATCTGGAAAGGAAGAAATGCTTTTCTTTATTAAAAAGGTGAGCTTAGCCATATTCTCACTTTCTCTTTAATAGTAAACATGGTTTAGAAATTCTGGGAGGCAAATGTATGGATAATTGAGCAAGACTCTCACCAATAGGCTAAAGGGCATAATGTTTTAAAAAATTAGAGGTGGGAAGTTCCCATTATGATGTACTAAAAATTAATAGTGATTGTACTTTCAGAGAGGAAGATGGAAGGGCTGCTATCTTAATTGTCATCAGAGATACATATTGATGGTTGTTGGATGGTATTGCCTACACAATGCAAGCTCAGTAAGCTTCAATGGTTGAATGTTGGGTGATGCTACAGACTTTCAAGTATGCAAAGGAATATGAATTGAATGATGTTTTCAAATCAGATAACAAGTCCTTGATAACCTGTCTTAACAGACTAGTAATGACTCCAGAGTAGAGATGTGATGCGTTAGCGGAAGAAATCCGTGCTCTTGGAAAATAAGTCAAGAACCATTCATGCAAATGGATTGTGAGTAGCCAACTTAGTAGTTGATTGGGTTGCTAAAGCCTCATTGGAAGGGTTTTGCTTGTTTGATTGGGTTAGTTGACCTCCTATGTAATTGTTGTAACCCCCTGCCTTGAAAATCGTAATTATGATTCAAAAATGTGTAATTAGAATAGATTAGAGACCGGTAGATAATCAAAATTCATTTCCAATCCCTTCCTTTTGGTAGGGTTTTCACAAATTCTTTCATAATTTTTGCCTTACCCTGGTCTCAAATTCAATATTTCGAATGTAATTACCTGTGCAGTTAAATCACAATTATATGTATCAGAGTATACAACAAAAATCCCAGCAACCCTTGGGTTTCGTATATATACTAAGGGTTCATATATTCCCATTTAGGGGATTACACAACTGTATCCAAAATAATATTTACATCCCAACAATATACAGTAATCCTAAACCAAAATCCGATAACCAACAACCCAAATTATATTCCTATAGGAGTCTTAGTCGCCCTTGGTCATCTCTTTCCCTTTGGAGCCACTTACCCTGTCTAAAGGTTAGTCAAAGGAAAGAATGAAATTCAAAATAATCCCAGTAGTAATAAATCACTTATTCCATACATAAACACATAGCATGCAAGTAAATAATCAAACAACACAGCAGCACACAAAACACAACACATCATCTGTCACATATACGTGTTGCCTCACTGGCATACACATAACACATTGATTTATTGGCATTCACATAGCCTTACTGGCTTTCACATAGCTTCTCTGGCTTTCACATTGCCTCTCTAGCATTCACATAGCCTCACTAGCTTGCAGCATTCACAATTATCACAAAACAATGATAACACATACATACAATGCATTTACATATAGTATAAGGGAAAGTGTCACTACCATGTTCTTTCCTAGTGTGCTCCGGCACAATCTGTTCACTAGTAGGGCAAATATCAAAGCCTATAAACCAAAATCAAGGTCGATGGATTAATCTCTATTCCAAGTTTTTGATTCCATAACACTTAAAGTTGGTTATCATTTAAACTCTTTAGATGGCTACTAGAAGCCTAGACACCTACCTAAAGGGTTGGAAGAACTATCCCAAAGATCCCTTTTTTAGAAGTGTAACACTTGTTTTTGACTCATTTATTTGAGTGAAGAAGGTCTCACTCGAGTGATAGCGAGATTTGCACTTGAGCATGGAAGCTTACTTGTGCGAGGGCTTGCTCGAGAGCAACTACAGAGAGACAAAAAGTGATCACTGCACTCGAGCCCTGACCCTAATACTCTAGTGATAGCCTCATACTCACTTGAGTCCTACATAGTGAGGCACAAGAAGTGACTACCCGAGAGCAACAGAAACCCTAGAATGAGAAGTACACTCGAGCACTAGCTTCGGCACCCGAGTGATAGCACAACACTTGCAAGTGTTAAGACACACTCTTGAAAAATGGCCTACAAGTGACAACTTGAGACGTGGCCTCAGTGCAAAATACTCTTACACTCGAGTGAGACAAGATTCACTCGAGTGATGGCCCATATCACTTGCAAGTGAGAACGTGCACTCTTGCAATATGGCATGGAAGTGCAACCGAAAATTGAAGAAAAAAAGGGAAAACAGGATGTTGCACTCGAGTGACACCCCTATGGACTCGAATGAGGCTTATCAGAAGCCAAAACGCAGCAACTGACAGAATTTTCCAAACTCAACCAATATGCTTCGAAGGGTCCCAAAATGCTTATCCAATACTATTCCCACATAATTTTGCCCAAGGAACTCAATGGAAACCCCAAAACAACCAAATTCTCATTTTAACAACAAATTTTGCTTTTGGTCATCACATTCCCACACATTAACCAATAACACCAATTTTCCTTCCAAGGTTCTAAATCAATTCCAATGATACAAAAACATAAAAAGACACCAAATCCCACATGATATACTAGCCAATTCATGCATTTCAAATTATACCAAAATCAAGGCAAAAATCACAAATCTCCAAAACTTAACCAACAATTACTATGAACATGCCAAAATACAACTTATACTCACATCTTCCTCTTCCCTAAGTTGGTTTCTTGATTTCTCAACTTCCAAGTTCCTTCAAGCTCTCAAACACCTTCTTTCAAAAATCTAAAACCATGAAGATGTAGCTCTCATCACTATGAACAAATTTAAAGAAGATGAGTTGAGCATACAAGACCCTTAACATAGCCAAATACTCACCTTTCACTTTCTCTTTCCTTTCCAAGCTTGGCAAAAATGGAGTCTTGAGAGAGAGAAGATGAGATGATGATGAAGATGATGAAAGTCAGATTTTTTTTAGCCCTCCCCATACATGATAACCAACTTGGAGGGAGAAAGGAGAGAGGAAATGGAGTTTGAAAATTTGACCATATCCATGGCTTACACCTTGACACTTGGCAAGATCTTGTTTCTCCTTCTATGGCACACATGAGTTCACACACACTTGATTTTACTCTTTTGACCATAAATCTTAACCATTGGTCTTTAAATTACCAAGGAGTTCCTTCTTTGGTTATTGACCAATCGGTCAGTAACTTTACATTTTTCCCATTTTACCCCTGATTATGGCAATTCCACTTGAATCACCATTAAGCACATTTATGTCATTCATATCACCATTCATGTGCCCTCCCCTACCACTAGGGTTCATTTTAAGCTTTATCACACAATTAAGCTTAAATGTAGGGTTTAGGCACTGATCAGGACACATTCAGATCTTAATTCACATCATAGTCTTTAAAAATGTTTATTAACAATAATTACATCCACTTTTGATATCATTAGCCCTTAATCCCATTTTTAGGCCATTATAGTTGTGGAATCTTTTTGATGAAGTATATCTCTCTATCAAATGCGGATCATGGTTGAAGAATCTGTTTTCTGATTACTTGCTTTCAAAGTTTTGCTTGTTATTTTAATTTATGGATGTTCGGATCTGTATGTTTGATTTTTTTAAGTAACGAAAGCATATAATTTTCTATGGCAAAAAAAAGGATAGTTATTGAATATTTTTTAATAACTACTTTTGTTTCCCTATTAACGAATCAAGTTTCTATATTGACTACTTTAGTTTAGATATTGACAACTTTTGTTTCTTTAACTAAAGTAGCCAGCCAAAGTAGTCAACATTGAAATTAAAGTAGTTAATATGTATACTTGAGTAGTTAATAGCTTAACAAAAATAGTTATTAGGAACTGTTCAACAAGTACCCTGTTTACTACTTTAATTTTGCTATTATCAACTCAAGTATTCATATTCACTACTTTTGTTTCGATATTGATTGCTTTGACTAGCTACTTTAGTTAAAGAAACTAAAGTAGTTAATATCGAAACTAAAGTAGACAATATGTATACTTGAGTCGTTAATAGCCAAACAAAATTAGTTATTAGGAAATGGTTAAAGGGCAAACTTGTCTAAGAAGTTTTTGTTTGAGAGCAATGTTGCCCTGAAAGTTTTTTCAGGTTCAATGTCGCCCTAGAAGTTTCAAAACGTAGCAATGTTGCCTTTATTCCGTTTAAAAAGCTAACATTGACTGTTAAAAAAATGATGATGAGCATTAAATTTTTAATGGAAATGGGCAATATTGTTCTATTTTAACACTTTTGGGACAACAGTGGACTTAAAAAAACTTCCAGGGTAACATTGCTCTTCAGTGAAAACTTTCAGGGCAAATTTACACCTTAACCCTATTAGGAAATATTCAACAAGTACCATGTATACTACTTTAGTATCCATATTAACAATTCATGAGAAATTCAAAAAAAAAAAAAAATTAGACCGCCAGAGCTCTGGTGATCGGTCGATGGCAGGCGAAGCGCCGGCATTGCCGCGGATGACAACCAGCAAGGGGGTTTAAGGATTTTTTTTAAGAACAAACTAAGGGTAATTAGGTAATTTCCCATATTTGGCAACATTTCAAAGTTTCAAATCAATCCATTTGAAACTATTGAAATTTAATGCTCTTATTTGTGTTTTATCAATTTTGACAGTATTTTTCTATCTTTTTTGCTTTATTTTAAATATAAAAATTTAATTTTTCTGTCTCTTAAATTTATGCTACTAATTTTTTTATTGAACTATTCATATTGATTACACTTTTTTTTACAAATAATTAAATCAATTACTCTTCTTAATTTTTTTACATTAATTACTCCAACTCATATATGAAGGGTGTTACATTATACTATAATAATTATTATCATCGTAGAAAATTATCTTAAATATTTGATGTGAGAAAAACGTGAATTCTTTAATTATAGGTATAGTGTGTAGAAATAAAATTATTTTGTCACTATTTAATTGTTACTTATTCATTATTTATATTGAAGTGATTTTTTAATGATCATAATATAAATACAAGATCCCTCAATCACAATTAAAGTATTACTAGTGGAAGTGACGTTTTCTTAAATAATAAGCGTTTGTTGTTTTCTCAAAAGGGTATATATTATTACAATTATACACTGCCAAAGGAAGGTTAATCTAACTTACTTCCAATTCCAAAGCATGCACGTGCAATACACACACACACACACACTCCTCCAATCCTTAATATAAGACATATTTATCTAATTTGATTGGATTAAAAAAGTTGATTAAGTTAGTTAATAAGATATGTACTTCTTAAAACATCATAGTCACCTTCCTTAATTTCCTTATTCCCTCTTCTCTTTGATTATTGTTGAGAGAGTATCAACATGGGTAAATTATAAAAAGAATGATAAATATTAAAATTTTGTTTTATATTTAAAATTAAGATCAACTCTTTAAATATATTTTATATTAAGGACTGAAGGTGTATATGCATAACAAATTTTCCAGAGTCTCCCAGTTGTAGGTGTTTAGCATACAAGGCCCAGGTCTATTATTACATAGCAAGCCCAAGGGGATTGTCAATTGCGAGAATGAGACTTCAATATCAAAAGGGTGAGTTAATTATTACCCAAAAATGGTTGAGTTAATTATTGTTAAATTTTCAACATACTTTGGAGAGCTAATAAAGAAAATAAATTAGCAAAAAAAAAAAATCTAAGCATAACATTAACATCATTGCAGGCAACATTGTGTTGGTACGAGCAATGTTTTGAATTGTTATGTTTATACTGTTAGTGCAAAAGATGCCTGTACCAAGAAGTCATGGTGCACTATGAGATCTTCTTTCCCAACAAAAATGCCTTAAAAGGGAACCAAACCTACATGTAAGGATATGGTACATGGTATGTAGAAGATTTTCTTTCCTTTCTTCTATGTAAAATTAGAGTCCAGTTTTCTATAGATATATAATGATGAAAGTGATTAACTTTTTTCTTTAAAGTGCCTGCTTGATAAATCTCTAAATCATGGTTTCAGAAGCAATTTTCCATAAATTAAGACAAAATTTTTCTCACATATTTACTTCGTAAATTGTAAAAACATTTTTAAAAAATTAAAACAAATAGGCATGTTTATTATTTTTTTTAAAAAAGAAGGTCAAACAGTTGTAATCAACTTTCCTCCGTATTTCTTGGTTAGAAGACAAAATAAATGTATTTTTTTATAAAAGAAATGTATTTTTTATATACTTACATGCTTAGAGTGTATTAAGAAAAAAACTTGATTCCTTAAGTTTATTTTTATTTTGGTTTTAATCCATTAAGATCTAAAACATAGGTTTTGGTTCCTCAAAAGCAAAATAGTCCAGATTTTTGTTAATTTATATGGACCAATCATCAATGTTTTAAACGGAATAAAAATTGAGGGATCACAACATATGATTTAAAACATAAGGGACCACAACAAAAATGTAGAAAAACTTGAGATACCAAAGGTTGTATTAATAAAAAAAAAAAAACTAATGAGATGCTTAGACGCCGTCGTTTGGATTGAGGTGTTTACTTGAATCACTTCATAGTCACAGTCTCGCTCTCACTGGCCCTCACCAGTTAGTTAGCCTCACTAGTAAGTTGTCCGTCGCAAAAGAAGACCTAGAACGCAGCATCGTTCTTCATCAACTGAGCTATTTTCGATTGGTACGAACAAAAGCATCCTCCTCCTCTTTCTCTACGCGCTTTCATTGGAATAAACATATAAGTTTTTTTTTTTGGCAAAAGAATAAACATATAAGTTAATTTCTGCGTTTCTGGGATTCAACTTTCGTCTTTTAATCATGAGCAAAGTATGATTCAAAAAAAGTTAGTATTGGGTTACTGAGTGGAACCAAATAAATCGGAGGCATTATTTTAATTAAATAATGGTTCCTATATTTTTTTAGAGTTGGTTAAGTAGTGGGTTGATTTGTCTCAAATTTTGTAGGTGGTCAAATAAGTTACTGTTAGTGGTATTAGTGGTGTAAAGGGTACCGAAAAATTTTTAGGTGGTCAAATAAATTGCTGTTAGTGGTATTGTGTGTGTGTTTGGATTAGCTTTTTTTAATAGCTTTTACGACTTATGAGATAAGTTTGTGAGAGGAGTTTTGTCTCCATTTACGTACACCATAATTTGTCTATATCCATTATTTGCTTCATAATGCATTGAGAGTCCCACATAATATTTACCTGCTTATCTTTATTTTAATACTTTCTCTATCCACTTGATTTCTTTCCCAACAAAATTGTTACCAAAGCGTTTCTTGATCCTACGGGCAAAAGAGTGAAAGTTGAGGCTTGGGTCCATTGGGTACTGGAGTGAAACACTTTTTGGGTCAGCCTTGGGAAACACTAGAAGAGAGAGAGAGAGCGCTTTACTTTCTTCATTTAGCTGGAAACTCTTCGTGAACAATGGCAACACTTACTAGATTTTCTTCTTGTCAGCCACTTTTTCTCATTTTTAATGGAGAAATATATGAGTAGTGGAGCATCAAAGTGAAGACCTTGCTCAGATCACAAGATCTATGGGGCTTGGTGGAATATGGGTTCGTGGACATCCTGGAACCCACGGAAGAAGAAGCGGAGAGGCTGAAAGCAACTAAGCAGAGAGATACTAAGGCATTGTTTATCCTTCAACAAGCAGTCCATGAGACTATTTTCTCATGGATTGCATAGCATGGTTAATTCTACAGAAGGAGTTTCAAGTGAATTGAAAGGTAATTGATATGAAATTGCAATTGTTAAGACGTGACTTTGAAACCTTATTAATAAAGAATGATGAATCAATTGCTAAGTTTTCGGTAAGAACAATGGCAATAGTTGGTCAGATGCGATCCTATGGAGAACAAATTTCAGATGAGACGATCGTTGGAAAAGTGTTGAGGAGCTTGATTGCAAAGTTTGATCATGTTGTAGTTGCCATAGAAGAAGCCATGTATCTATCTGTTCTTTTTGTGGATGAACTTATGGTTTCTCTTCAAGCTCGTGAGGCAAGAATCAATCAATCAATGGAAAAGACTAAGGAGAAGGCATTCCAAGTGAAAGAGACAGCTAGCAAGCATGAAGGAAATGACCGGCCAACAAGTAGTGGTCATGGAAGAGGACGATTTCATGGTAGTCGTGGCTGTGGTCGCGGTGGTAGAAGCAGAGGAAGGCAATTTCTTGTTCAAGGTAACACAAAAAATGGCATTTAATGTTATTATTGCCACAATATGGGCATATGCAAGCTAATTGTTGGTTTAAAAACCAGAACATGAACTTTGCAGCAGAGAATGAGGAAGACAACATGTTTTTTATAGCCTATATTGATACTAACCACAAGCCAAGTGATTTGTTGTTTGTTGACAGTGGTTGTTCAAATCATATGATGAGCACCAAATCATTATTTAAGGAGCTTGATGAGTCATAGGGAATAAAGATGCAGCTTGGGAACAAAAGGGAGATGCAAGTTGAATGCAAAGGCATAGTGATTTTTGACACTAGCCATGACAAAGTAAAAATGTTGAACAATGTCAATTTGTACCTGATTTAGGATGCAATTTGTTGAGTGTTGGACAACTAATGGCTGGTGGATGTTCTGTTCTGTTTGATGATGATGCATGTGTCATTACAAATAAGAAGTCAGGCAAAAGGGTTCACATAAGCATGACTCCAAACAAGATGTTTCCATTAGATATTGCAAATATAGAGAATTTTGCCCTAACAGCAAGTGCAAAGGATGACTCAAAGCTATGGCATCTAAGGTATGGACATCTCAATATAAAAGGACTTGAAACTGTTAAGTGATAGAGGAATGGTTCTTGGACTGCCATTCTATTGATTTATGTGGGAATTGCATTTATGGAAAACAAACTAGGAAGTCACTTCCTATTGGAAAAACTTAGAGAGCATCTAAGTGTTTAGAATTAATTCATGCTTGTTATGAGTGTAAATGATTTGTTAAATAATGCAAGTGTACATTGTCGTAATTAAGTAATACAGAAGCGAGTAGAGTATCGTTCCCATGAGGATTGATCACTAAGTACCAAAATAGGTAATTTTAATTCTATTTAGTCGATCGATTAGTTGGTGATTGAAAGTACTAAATAAAAAAATGATTAAATATGGGTGCAAATAATATGAAAGCAAATATGAGAAACAACCCTAAAGATTAGATTTCACTTAACAAATTTTGGATTGAATAACTTATCTATTCTAGCCCAATTTATTCAACATGATTGATAGTCGAGTTTCCCTAATTTAATTATTAGCCTCTTCCAAGGTCAAGCAATTCTATAATTAATTGCTAATCCAATATATTCCTATATGAATTTAAGCAATTAATTATGCATTAAGATTTATGGAACTCAGTAAGATTACAAAATTCATATGAATATATTCCTATTTCATATACAAGTCATGGTTTTAATTATAGGATCTACACACATGCATCTCCTTCTGGTCTCAACATACATATTTAAATCATTCAAAAGATGGTCAATCAATTGAAAGCATTAAGCATAATAATTAAAACTCAATCATGAAAGAAAAATTAAAACTATATTTAATAAGTTAATATTCAATCCATCATTAGTAAGCTACGTCATCACTCTAGGAAAATAGAAATTTAGCTCACGATGAAATTAAAAAAAAAAACCCAAATAAATTAAAAACTTCATAAATATTGCATAAACCTTGAATGAAAACCTCATAAATACAACATAAAACTTAAATATTAAATTCTAAAACATAAATAAACAACTAAAAGATATATGAAAAATGGAGAAATTTAGCTTTCCTTGTAGGAGGTAAAACCTTCTATGTAGGTGGCAACCTATAACATCCATAAAGGAGGACTACCTAAGCCGGAGGGATATTGGGGACATGCAAGAAGCAAATATAATGCATAAGATTAACTCTAAGATGGTGTATGTGGATAAGAGAGGAAAGTAATGGATATGAAATTTTGTGTGGCAAATGTGAGGGGGGGATGACTATATATAAGGAAGAATGGAGTAGGTGAAATGGTATATGGAATGGAGTTGGTGAAATGGTAGACGAAGTAGTAGGTGAAATGGAAGATGAAGTGGTAGATGTAATGGTTGGTGGAATGATAGATGGAGATATAGGTGAAATGAAAGATGGAGTGGCAGGTGAAATGGAGGATGAAGTGGTAGATAGAATGGTTGGTGGAATTTTAAATTTTGATCTTTATGAAAGTTGTAGCTCTGGATTTTAGCTTGAAGATTCAAGTGGAAATTCCTCATTTCAATATTTGTAGCTCCAGTTATGGTCAAATTAGTGGGCAAAGGTCATACTCGAATAAATTCACAATAAAATTACTCAAGCTAAAGCAACTAATTCCTTGTGATTTGCTAATTCTAATCACCAATTGCCTTGAAATCCCTAGCAACGACGCCAAAAACTTGATACTGCCAAAATTTAAGTAAGCATCGCAAGTGTAAGGGTCGTGAAAGTAGTATAATAGCAAATCAAGATCGTCCCACAAAGACTCAATCAAATTAGTGATTAGGCATTAAATTTCCCATTTTCATTTAAGTTGATGAAATTCAATAGGGATGATTGAAGATAAATTTAAATAGAAACCAAAAATACTAAATCTAGTGTTTAAAAGATTTCAAATAATAAAACAACCTAGAGTGGCTAATCCCTTTTTCAAATCTTAAAAGCATGTAGTCACCCAAAATAAATGCACTTAATGTTAATTTGTTAATCTAGAGTATTAATGAATCTAAGTATCTCCCGATCACTTATACCCCTGTCTCAAGTTAAAAATGTTATTTCTAACTAATTTACTTAAGAGGCAATAAATGGCCAAATTCACTCTAATAGGATTATATAGATCCAATAGGTATATTCATATCCTATTGGAAAATTAGAATAAATTCTAATTCCACATTACTTAATCATATGGTCCAATTAAGATTGCTCTCTCAAGGCTAATCTAAGTTCCTCAATTTCATATTTAATGGTGATCAAGTACTAAGTACACAAAACAAAACAAGATTAAGCAAATAAAATAACATTAAGCACGATTAATGGTTCATATATGCTCAAATCCTCATTTCAATTCATAGCTACTCTAGGTATTAGGAAAAATCAGTCCCACGAAAAAATCAAAGTCAAATTCAGCAGCCACAAGATTCAGATTCAGAACCAATATGAAAATCAAAGGAACAGGAAAGAACAACTAACGCATGAAACACAAAATGAAACAGGTCCTCTGGTTCAGTCAACAGTAGCTACTCCTGCCATTGCATTTTCTGTCTAAACTTGTGTCCTTTGGTATGAAAGAATTGATGAAAACAACAACCACAGACCAGTTCTATCATATCTTTGAAGCTCAGAACAATGTCCTTTCCTTCTCTTGATCTGGTTCTAAATGGCGTTTTACGTCTGGTCTCTTCTCTCTGTTTCCTCAATGAAGACTAGGAGTGAACAATTCGGCAACCTCCCTCTAGTGAAGATTGCTCCTGGAGAAGAAAAACAGAACCAGAGAAGGCAATGAAGTTCCTTCCGATTCAGCCCTCTTCGATGATGATGGCTTCTATCTTGCTAGTTCCCTCTTCTTCTCTCTAGTTCTTGCTGGTTCTGGTTCACGTCGAGCTCGTCGGACCTAGAGAAGAAGATGATGATGAATAGTAGCTAATGGCCCCTCCCCAGGTCCCGCCTTCAACAACGCTCTTTCGCCTTTCCCTCTAGTTCATACTCTAAGGAAGAAAATGAAGTCACTCTGTTTTTGTTGCTACTTTCGCTCTCTTACTCTGAAACTGACCCAGACTAAGAAGAAGAAGCAAGGGACAAAGACAACACATTGGAGTTCCTTCCGTCCTCACTCCGGTTGCCATCAATGGAGCTCTCTTCTCTCCTCACTCCTGGTGTTTCACTAGAAAAAAAAAAGGCATTTTGTAGCGGTGAAATTGTAGCGGTTATAATTACCCACTATAAATATTAACATTTGTAGCAGTTTTAACCTAAATTGCTACAAATTTGTAGTGGCAAGCTACGCGCCAAGTGGCACGACAGATTGACTACGTTTTTTATAGCGGTTACATAGGAAAAACCACTACAAATATGGCTCTAATTTCCCACCAAAATTTGTAGCAGTATAATTGTAGCGATTAATAAATAATAACCACAACAGTTTTCATGCCACATTACACGACAACAGTGTAGCGGTTATTTGTAACGGTTTGACCAATCAAACCGCTACAAAATTCCAAACGTCGCATATTTTGTAGCGATTTCTAGGTTGTAACCGCTACAGAATTTCAAAGGTCCCAAATTTGTAGCGGTTCTATACCTTAACCGCTACAGAACTCCAAAGGTTTTTGTGCTTTGTAGCGGTTATCTTAGAACCGCTACAAAGTTTAGCCGCCCCAAGTTATTTGTAGCGGTTTATATAGCGGTTATTTCAATAACCGCTACAAACGTTCCACCTATATAAACTCACCTCCCTCTTTCATTTTTCCGTTTGCTCATTTTATTTCCTGAAGTTTCTCTGAGTGTTTTCTTTATATTTGAGCATTCAAATGTCTGTGAAAGAGTTTTTGCTACAGTATTTCTTGGTATTTGTACTTGAGGTAAGGAGATAAAACGTATTTTATTTGTATTTATATTTTTATTATATTTTTACATAATAATGTGACTAAAATATTTTCTTTTTGAATTTTTATAGTTGATATGGCTTCGAGAGAGGATAGGGGGAAGGCACCTGAGATCCCCAGACCGATTTTACGGGGTGGCAGCAGCAGAGCAGGGGGGAGCGCGGAGGGGGCAGCGCGGAGGGAGGGCGGCCACAGGAGTAGGCCCTACCACAGGTACCGCAGACGATCCCACAGGAGACGACCGCACCAGAGGTGCCTGAGTTTAGGGGGTAGATATCAACGTCGAGGACTACGACAAAGAGGACTTTGAGATCCCGATTGGGCTCAGGGAGATGGAGCAATTACTTGATGAGGAGGAGGCTCGGGAGCAGAACAACCTACGAGGGTCGTCTTCGCGGTCCACTGGGTTTGAGGTGCAGGTCCAAGGTAAATAATTTTTTTTATTTAATAAATTATTTATTTAAATTCAAAATGTTAAATTTAAATTACAATTTATCTAACGTGCGATAAATTGTTCAGATGAGCAGGGGAATGTGTCGACGAGGAGGCTGGATGTGGCCGGTTTGAACAGCATGGACAGGACATTGCGAGTTATAGTGTCGTGGAATGAGGGCACGGACCAGCCCATCAATAATGGGGGTCACCTGTTCAGCCGCTTCTTGAACGACCTGGGCGCGAATTGGATGCGGTTCCCCCTGCACTTTAGGACGTGGAGGCACGTTCCGAGGGGCCAAAGGACCAGGTTTGGGAGGAGGTGGTTCAGGTAATTAATAGTATTTAATTAATAATTTTTGTAATTAATTATATTTAATTAATATTTTTTAATAGGATTTTTGTAATTATTGATATTTAAATAATTTTTTTGTAGTTGCGGTTTGCTGTCCAAGCCAACCAGAAGAGGTACACCCTAGTAAAGATAGGTGACAGCTGGAGGAACATGAGGAACCGTCTCTTCCACAGGGTGGATAAGGAAGGGACGATGCCTCTGGAGCAGCTGATCGAGAGCATCCCGGACGGCGTGCCGCAGAATGACTGGGCGAGTTTCGTCCAGTTCAGGAGGAGCACTGAGGGGTAGGTAATGTATTTATTAGATTATTTATATATAATTTTGTAATTGTTAATTATTAAATTATAATTTAAATGTTTTATATTTTTTTAATACATTTAATATTGTTTTTTTCAAGCGCTTTGTCAGAGGAACACTAGGATCCGTGGGCAGCAGATGATTCACCACACAGCAGGATCGAAGACCTTTGCTGTCACCTACAGCGAGCTGGTAACTTTTCAAAATATCATTGACTTTTAGCTAGTTATTTCATAATAGTAATTGAATTATGTAATTGTTTTAGGAGAGGAAGGCACAGCAGGAGAACCGTCAGACAGACTATGGGGAGTTGTACGCGATCACACACAGAAACCGTGACGGGTTCCCACCTCTCAGCAGGCAGAGGCGGCCATTGTAAGTAATTTCATTATTATAATTTTTATAAAACCAACATAATAATGAAAAATGTTAATTAGTAATTGTTTCATAAAATGGCAGGACCGGATGCAGCAGTCGCAGGCTGAGCTGGGAGAGACCCAGGCCGAGGAGTCATAGGGGCCAGTGGACCCGACGGCTCCTTTGAAGGTGGGTCTGGCTCAGGCTGAGCACCCCAGACTTGTTCGGGGGATGGGGATAGGCACCAGACCTAGCATGGTCCACGGCAGAAGCGCCGCCTCTGAGGCTGGCAGCTCTAGAGGGGTCAGACGTTTGAGGGACGAGTCTATTGTGCAGCTACGGTCAGATTTGGAGCAGACACAGGCAGCAGTGGCTCAGTAGTAGCAGCAGATGCAGATGCGGAAGATGCAGGAGCATGCTGATATGATCTACGCTCAGCAGACACAGTGGTGTGATATCATGAACAGCATGTTCGAGCGCGGATGGAGTCGCCTGTTCCCGGACGAGCAGTATCCACAGGTTCCGCCTGTCCCTCGGTTTGTCGTGCAGCCTCCTCCTCCTATGGATGATGATGGCGCAGTTCACTCTGCACAGCGGCCTGATCCAGCAGTACCTGATGGAGCCCCACCTGAGGGAGCACCAGATGATCAGCCCCCAGCTACCTAGTTTAGGACATCTTGTTTTTATTTGTTGTTGAAACATTTGTAAATAAATATATATAATTTCGTATTTCAGAACTTAAATTCTTATTGTGTTTACCATAATTATATTTATATTCTTAGACCGCGTTGTTGAATTTGTGAATTAATTGCAACAATATTATTTATATTTCTAAACCTTAAAAAAATTATATATATATTTGTAGCGGTTCTCAAATAAATAACCGCTATAAATAAAAAATTTTTATATTTGTAGCGGTTTTCTTGGCAAACCTGCTACAAACATATATATAATTTATTTTTTTTATATTTATAAATAACGTTCCATATTTGTAGCGGTTTAACAGTAAAAACCGCTACAAATACTCAACTGTGCAAATTTGTAGTGGTTATGTGTGTATAACCGCTATAAATTTAAAATTAATTTTTCCATTTGATTTCCAACGGCTTTAATATTAGTAGCGGTTTGATACATATAACCACTACAAAAAATCAACTTTTAAATTTTGAATTTTCCACTACTTTGTGCAAAATTCCAATGGCTTGCACATTAGTAGCGGTTTTATATATATAACCGCTACAAATTTGTAGTACTGTAGCGGTTTTGCAACCACTACAAAATTTTAAATGTTGGAATTTCAGAATATAAGGTTCCAGGCATTCGTCATTCTCTATTAACTCATCTTCTTCTCTATACTTTCTTCTCTCTCACTAGTAGCTATGGATAAGTCATGGATCAGGTTGCCGCGCAATTCTCTGGAATATTTGTACAGATTAAACAATTTCTTGGATTTCGCATTCACTCATGCCAACTGTAGTGTCAAGATCATCTGTTCGTGTCGGAGACGCAAGTTCAAGAAGTTGCATGCACGAAATGTTGTGAAGGAACATTTGCCTCTGAAGCCTTTCCTTGAGGACTATACTTTCTGAGCAGTTCATGGTGAGAAGGCCGGCATTAGATATGATGATGCTCTTCCTCGAAGTTCTCAAGTAGGCATTCAACTAGATGAAGATGATCCTGTGAATGATGCTATGCGTGATGCATTTCGATTTCAAGGCGACAACTTCAATGAAGAAGTACACGGTTCTGAGCCAGTGTTTATGAGGAATGAAGCAGCTCAGGATTTTTTCAGCTTGATGGATAAAGCAGATCGTCCTTTATATCAAGGTTGTCGAAAATATTCTAAATTATCTTTCTTGATCAAATTGTATCATATCAAGTGCCTGTGTGGAATCACAGATAAGGGAATGTCGATGTTGCTTGAATTATTACAAGATGCATTCCCTGACGCTGAGATTCCCGTAACATTCTACAAGGCCAAGAAGATTATCAATAGGTTGGGGTTGAACTATCAAAAGATTGATGCATGCCCCAAACGATTGTATGCTGTATTGGGGAGACAATTCCAGCAGGGAGACTTGTAAGAGATGTCACACATCGAGGTACAAGACAATTCGGAAGGGGAAAAAGCAGAAGAAGAAACCTGTAAAGATTCTCAGGTACTTCCTTTTGAAACCTCGCCTACAAAGATTATTTATGTCGTCTAAAACTGCGGAGCACATGAGGTGGCATGCCGTTGATAAGAATGAAGATGGTAAATTAAGACATCACCGGGATGCAGACGCTTGGAAAACATTTGACAACGACTTTCCAAATTTCGTGATTGACCCCAGAAATGTTCGGCTTGCGTTGGCAACTGATAGTTTCAATCCTTTCGGGAATCTTAGCACAGGTTACAGTATTTGGCCTGTAGTCTTAGTTCCCTACAACTTACCCCTTGGATGTGTATGAAACAAAGCTCGTTCATTATGTCTATGATCATTCCAGGAAAAAAGGCATCGGGCAATGACATCGATTTGTATCTCCAACCGCTTATTGCGAAATTGCTTGACCTGTGGAATGTCGGCTTGGAGACATTTGACGCTTACGACAAGACTTTGTTTAACTTGCGTGCAGCTTTGATGTGAACGATTAGTGACTTTCCTATCCTTGGCACATTATCTAGTTAGAATGTGTATACTGGGTCGGCGTGTCCAGCTTGCAATTTTGATTCTGACGCGGTGCGCCTTCCCCACAGCCAAAAGTGGTGCTTTATGGGGCATCAGAGGTTTCTCAGTGGAACGCATAAGTTCATATTGCAATGGAATCGCTTCAATGGAAAACCAGAAAAAAGAGGACCACCTCAAACTTTGTTCGGTACAGATATCTTACAGCAGCTTGAGCATGTTGACTTTGAGTTTGGAAAAAGTGACGATTCAGCACAAACTCGCCAAAAGACGCGCAGGACTTCGGTGCCGCAGCAATGGAAGAAGATAAGTATTTTATTTACTATTCCATATTGGAGATATAATTTACTTCACCACTGTCTTGATGTCATGCACATTGAAAAGAATATTTGTGACAATGTGCCATATACGTTGCTTAACGAACCCGGCAAGACAAGAGATCACCTTCAAGCGAGGAAAGATTTACGCGATATGGGAGTTCATGAAGACGCTTGGCCAGATGAGCATGACAAATTTCAACCGGCAAAGTTTACTCTCACAAAACTGAACAAGGAAGTCTTCCTCGCAACGTTGAAGAAATTAAAAGTTCCTGATGGGTATTCAAGCAACATTTTTCGATGTGTTGACTTGCAAGCTTGAAAGGTTGCTGGCCTGAAGAGTCATGACTCCCATGTTCTTATGCAGTAGTTACTCCCTCTGGCTATAAAGAATGCACTTCCTCCCGATGTTTCTATCATTTTGGTGAAACTTTGTTCTTTCTTTCGGAAGTTGTGTTCTAAGGTTTTGATCGTTGAGGAGCCTGATTAGCTGCAGTCCAAAATCATTCTTACGCTTTGTCATTTGGAGATGATCTTTCCTCCGTCCTTTGTTACTGTGATGGTTCACCTTACAGTCCACCTCGTTCATGAAACAAAGCTCGCTGGACCAATACAATATCGATGGATGTATTTGATTGAGAGGTACTCATTTTAAATATGTGCTTTATTCTCCATATTTAATGTTTGCTAGTCGTCCTTTTTAGCATTTAGTATCAATTTTCTCTTCTTTACTTCATAGGTTCCTTGGAAAATTAAAATCTTACACAAGGAATAAGGCGTGGCAAGAAGGTTATATAGCTAAAGGCTATATAGGGGATGAGGTGCTGTATTTTTGTTCAAGGTACTTTGATGATCTTGAGACGGCTTTCAACCGCCACCTCGTGTTGACGATTGTCCCGAACCTATGCCGACATCAGGAGAATTCATCCTTCGTGTTGGTAAACCAGTTGGAGCAACTGAGAACTTCAAACTAACATCAACTGAGAAGTTGCAAGCACATAGACATGTCTTGATTAATTGCACTCAAGTTGAACCTTTCATACAGTAAGAATTGTACACTCACATGTTATTCTATATCTTTCATAACATTTCTCACTTTCATTTCACTATCGCCTTTCCATTATTAATTGCAGGGAATTCAGAAGTCATGTTAAGCGTCAACTCAGGATCCGTACACAAACATCCTCGGAAGTTGATATGAGGGTCCACAGAGAATTCCCGAGCTGGTTTGCATGCAGAATACAAATGACCACAACTCACACTCACTAGATTTCAGAGCTCTCACAATCAGCCCTCTTGATCTTGCAAAAAAATTTACAGCATACAATGTCAATGGTTTTAAGTTTTGCACAGTTTCACGGGATTAAGGATTGCAAACTCAGAATTTGGGTGTTTATGGCACATTTAGGACAAGGAGTTATGCGAGCAGCAGTGATGCCAATATGCAGTTCAGAGGCATCCCTTACTATGGAAATTTTCTTGATGTGGTCGAACTTAATTATCAAGGTCGTTTCACCGTGACGCTGTTCAAGTGTTTTTAGCCAAATACCACTACTTCTCGGGGACTAACAACTGACGACTTAAGGATCACATCAGTCAATTTCTCACGGCCGATTCATATTGGTATTTCTCAAGATGATGAGTCGTATATTCTTGCTTCAGAGGCACATTAGGTTTATTATGTCGAGGACAAGAGGCACAGGGATTGGCACAAGGTCGTTCATTTAAAGCCACGAGACCTTTATGACATGGGTAGAGGTGATAACATCGCCTACGAGAGTGAGCCATTTCAACTAGCCAATTTTGAAAACTATTTCCCTGAAGGCGATGACAATTTACCTCTACTGCGGTGAGTTTTTTTAAGTCCACATCATTTAAATTAAATTTTTTAAATTTAATAATACATCCCTAACAATAATTTTTCTACATAATTTTTGTAGGGATGGCGACAATGAGTGATCAAATTCAAATTAAGCTTTTGTCTTTAAAAAAAATTGGAAAAAATTTTTAAAAAAATAAATTAATATTTGTAGGTGTTTAATAGCCGCTACAGAAATAAAAAATAACCGCTACTAATTAAAAACTGCTACAAACATAAAAATAACCGCTACTAAATAGAAATCGCTACAAAATGGATACATTAACCGCTACAAATGGTACGTGGATCCCTATAAATACCCTTACCACAACTCATTTCAAACACTCCCCTATTTCTTTCCACCTTACCTTTCTTTCATTTTCTCTCATTTACAACTTCTTTTGTATGAGTTGAGGAGCTGAACAATATGATTAAATATGGTAACAAGTTTTTTAATTTTTTTTTCAATACTTCTTTCCTTTGTATAAAATTTATTCTCATCATTTTTTTTAGATATTTTACAACTTTATTTCATTTTCATATATTTTTCATACATAATTATATTGTAGTAAACAACATAATAGTTCCTTATTACCTATGTATCCTTAATAATATTATCAATACAATTTTTATACTAATCCTATTAAATTAAATTATTCCTTTTAATTTATAAATAAGTTAAAATAATGAATAATAAGCTAATTAAATTAGATAAACTAATAAAAAAATAAAATATTTAATTTAATATTAAAAAACAGAAACAAATGATCGTATTTTTTAAAAAAAAAATTTTGAATTTTTGTAGCGGTTGTTAAACCGCTACTAATTAACGCACCTTTTTTAAACTGAAATTAATTTTTTGGCGCTAATTTTGAATTTTCATGAAATTAGTAGCGGTTATATAACCGCTACATTTCATAAAAATTCAAAATTAGTAGCAGTTTTTTAACCGCTACAAAATATTAAAAAAAATTATTTCTCTTTACCCACCTTCAAAATTTCAGTTTTTTATTTTTGTAGCGGTTATATAACCACTACAAATATCTCTGAAAAAAATTTCACTAATGAAGATGTTGTAGCGGTTGAGTTGAACCGCTACAAATTATGTAGTGGTTATTTTCTTTGAGTAGCGGTTTTATATAACTGCTATCAAACCTTTTGCAACATACGATTTAGTAGCGGTTTTGCTAACCACTACTAATGTTGTTTGTAGCGGTTAAAACCACTACTAATACCCATTTTTAACCGCTACCAAATCACATTTTTTTTGTAGTGTTTGCTAGTCTGAAGAAGAGCTCTCCTATGGAAGAAGAAGATCAGTGGTAATCGTGGCTCTCTCTTTTCAATTGTCGGCTGCCTCCTCCTTTTCTTCTATAGCTCACCTTCCTTTTTCTCTTCTTAGGTCAAAATTCAAACTGCTTCCCTTCCACACAAAACGACATCATCTCCTTAAATGTAAGAGAAAACAAAAATTAATAATAACAATAATAAATAAAATAAAACCAAAACCTCCTCTCTCTTTTTATAAACCTCAGAAACTTCAATTATTATATTCATCTTACTACTATATATTTTTATATATTTCAATTTTAGTTATAAAAATATGATATTAACCATGAAATCCCTCAATAATGCACTAAATTGATATCTTATAAAATCTCAAGAAAATCCTTTAAATTTTGCATTAATAACTCCCCAAATATTACAAAATATATCTCAAATCAATTAAAAATGGGTAGTCATCAAATATTTTAAAATGAAGAAATGTGTTTTTTGTAAAGAGAGTTGTGTAAGGAGTTATAACACTAAAAATTACTAAAGTTATATCTCTTTAGTTCATAAAGATATATTTGAATGGTTATAACTAAATGTGTGGTAATCATATCACTTGGTGAAAGGTTGTGTTGTGTTTGTAAGAAAACTTTCCATAATATAAAGATATAACTCTTCATATGTTTGTTCATGAATCAATATGTGGGATTCATGAATCTAACAAATTGTTATAACTTTTAATTAAAGAGGAGTTGATTTAAGAGGCACCATCTCAAGGCATCACTTCATGGCCTATAAATACCCATCATCATATGACCATTCACACATCAGATATCATACTATACAACAAGAGATAAAACTCATTGCCTTGGTTTTTGAGTGACCACAAAGATAGAGTTAAATTATCACTTTGTAAAAGTCATTGTTGTCTTGGCTCGAATGTTGGGAATGCATTCTATACTCAAATGTCTTCATTGTATCTTACTAGAAATTCACCCGTCAATCCAAATTGCATCCTATAAGATAAGTATAGTTGGGATTGAATTAAAGCTAAAGGGAAGTGTTGCTCATGCCTTTAAGACAGTGTGCACTACTTTCTTCTTCATATTTTCTTCTTATACTCCTTAGAGATCCAGTCCCACTAACATGCTATCCCTTGAAACTTCAACATTCACTATCATAAAGCATTGTTGTTATGATAATTGTACAGTAAAACTTTCTTTTTATCTTACTAGGTACTTTCAATTGGAAGAATATATTTTACCTTGGTGCTAGATAATATTCCTTTTATGCCAAATTGTATTGATGAAAGCAATAATTCCTTGCTTGTGCAGCATGAGATAATCTTTGTGAAACTGGTGGAGAGTATCCTTTAACCATCAACTAAAAATGATGATATCATGCTTAGAAGTTCTAATGAGACATTAACCAAACCCTATTACTGGCGTATAAGGACACAAGATGAATAAATGTTGAAGAGATTCTTCATACTGGCAATTAAAAAGACAAAGACAATTTTATATTAAGATGATGTTTCTAATTAAGGCATCGCTAGTTGGCAGAGCATGATGCAAGAGTTTTCAGATGAGAAGGAATTTCTAGAAAGAACCCGATCCACTAGAATTTGTAGAATAAGTATGAAGACAACCTTTAAATCCATCTTTGGCAGTGTAGAAACCTAGAGCATTATCATCCCAATTCTTAAAATCAAGCTTGCATTATTAGCACAGTATGGTCTTCTTACAATTGAAACATTCACTACAAAAAAAAAAAAAGACTTTCAGCGGCGACAAAAAGTCGCCACCTATGCGACTGTCGCTGAAAGTTTTAGCGGCGACAAAAAAGTATACTTTCAGCAGCAACTTTTGTCGCCGCTAAAGGTGACTTTCAGCGGCGACATTTGTATCGCCGCTGAAGATATACTTTCATGTCGCCACTGAAAGTGTTAATTTTTTTTTAAAAAAATTCAAAAACTTAAATTTTTTATTAAAAAAATTTGATTTTTTTTAAAAAAAATTAATTTATAATTGCCACGTGTCTCCTCCCCGTGCTACCACATGTCGCTTCCCCGTGCTGCCACGTGTTGCCTCACTGTGCTACCACGTGTCGCCTCCTCATAATTCCTCCATATGACTCTCCTCCAGTTCGAACCCGCGACCTCAGAGAGCCGATGTCTTAGTGCGCGAGTCTCTACCAGTTACGCCAAAATGAACCTATGTCATATTATTACATATTATTATTATATATATATATATATAATATTATCATATATATAAACATACATACATATAATTAATTAATTATATATATATAATTAATTATTAATTAAATATAATATTATTAAAAGTAATAAAAAATTAAATAAAAACGAAAAAAATATTGATATATTTAAATGTAAAAATTTTTTAATTAAAATTACTTAATAAATAATAATTTAATATCATAAATATTATTTTTAATAAAAAATTATAAATATAATATTAATAAATAATAATATAATTTTAATAATTAAGGTTAAATAGAATTATTTAATAATGAATAGTTAAATTTTATAAATATTATTTTTTAAAAATATTAATAAAAAAAATATGAAAAAGACTTTCAGCGGCGACTTTTAATAGTCGCCACTGAAAGTGTTTTAAAAAAATTTTTTTTTTAAAATTTTCAAAAAAGACTTTCAGCGGTAACACTAAAGTCGCCGCTGAAACTCACATTCAGCGGCGACTTTTAATAGTCGCCAATGAAAGTGTTTTAAAATTTTTTTTTTTTAAATTTCAAACAACACTTTCAGCGACGACACTAAAGTCGCCGCTGAAACTCACTTTCGGCGGCGACTTTTAATAGTCGCCGCTGAAAGTGTTTTAAAAAAAAAAAATTTTTATTTCAAACAACACTTTTAGCGGCGACACTAAAGTCGCCGCTGAAACACACTTTCGGCGGCGACAAAACAATGTCGCCGCTGAAAGTGACACTTTCAGCGACAACATTAAAAGTTGCCGCTGAAAATCTCACTTTCAGCGGCGACATTAAAAGTCGCCGCCAAATGTCACCGCTGAAAGTAATTTTTTTTGTAGTGATTCCATTGTATAGGTTTCCAATATATAAGAAATATGTAATAGGAGGTCCACAAGATAATGAGAATTCATGTAAGTGTCAAAACATCTGCATGGACAGCCATAAAGGGTGGTTGGGGGGAATGTAAGAACCACTAACTGCTTTCAATTTAAGCTTGCTAATACTGATATTAGCACATTCAGAGATCCTTTCCAAATCAATGAAGAATTATATGAATTTTTTGTAATTAAATGATTAGATAAATCAATAATTTATATCATGCATATTGATACTTGGACTAACCACTCTATCTTGGAAGGAATTCATTCTTTTATAGGTTGTCCAAAGATGGAGAAGAGTGAGTATCAAGAGGAATACAACCGAAGTTATCTATTTTATGCTACACTCAAGATGAAGAAAGGATGATCCAAAAAGAACTTATATATATATATATGAAGATCCTACAAGCTTGGGTAAGCAAAGTATCTCATTTCTTCAGTTAGTCGCCTACTTCGCCTTATACATCTTTATCCTTGCTGGTTTTAAAAGAGTTATTCCCAAAAATATTTCTGTAGTTTCATTTCTTTATATTAGTGTGCGTTTGGAATGGCTTATTTTTGTCCAAAACGTGCTTATAATTCGTGATTCACGGTATACGAGGTAAGTATGTGAGAGGAGTTTTTTCTCGGTTTGCGTAATAAGTGCGTTTTTACTGTACAAAAAGCTTAAACAAACAAGCCCTTAGTCGTCTACTCTTGCGCTAATATTTGTTCATAAAAGAATTTCAGTATCCTTATACTCTGAGTTAGCCATCTAGTATGATCTCAATTTTGGTCATGCACTTTCTAGATAAACCCTGCTCAAGTTCCAAAAGATTATTTGTCTACTCCTATGTTTTAAAGTACTATCATGATAAAATGGGTAAAAGTAACGCCAAAATTCTTATTTTGTAAACTTAACCATTTTTCTTATCAAAGAAAAGTCTACTATGGTAGAAAAAGGAAAATAGCTACAAAAAGACTATCATAGTAGAAAAGAGCTTAAGTTACCTTTAATAGTATAACCATGGTAGAAAAAGGCTTCGGCCAATCAAACAGGAGACTACCATGGTTATATAAAAATCCTTATACTTTTGACAATTAATCATGATAGAAAGATGTTTGCTGAGACAAAGATCACAAAGCGGATGAAGAACTACAGGTTGAAAGTCCTCTTTCTCCAATGAAGTTGGTACAATTTGAAAA
Source organism: Inga leiocalycina (assembly GCA_963242795.1). Taxonomy (NCBI): domain Eukaryota; kingdom Viridiplantae; phylum Streptophyta; class Magnoliopsida; order Fabales; family Fabaceae; genus Inga; species Inga leiocalycina. Next base: position 49,439,730 of record OY725324.1, read on the forward strand.
GTGCCAAGTAGGAGAGGGAGTTGCAATTGGTTGAAAGCTAAAAAGCCAAATCTACTCAAGACGGAGTAAAGATTGATGATAGGTCTCAGTCTCAAGCGGGGCATCACAACCACTTCCGAAGGCGATAGCTGAAGAAGACTCAAGTGATCAACCACATCAAGCTGTGGCACATAAAGGGGAATCTAGCTAGCAAGGAGCCAAATTTATATCAACAACAACATCCATATTTATATGTGTGTGTAATCTTTTGAAAGTTATATTATTAGTAAGCCATGCAACAATCCACATCTAGTTTTAACATGGCATCTACTCCAATATATCATGTTCATTATAGTGTTACATAATAAGCATGTAAATGACAACCGCTGCTACCTAAACAGAATACTAAAAGTAATATATAAATTAAGGATTCTGGTCATTGATCTGCAATAATCCTGCAGTTTAGCCAACTTTAATTAGGATCATTTTTCTCCTCTTGCATTATAGATACATAACCCATATTTATGAGGAACTCCATATGCATATATAGACTACAAATAGTAGTATCCTCTTTCAGAAACACCATTACATCATAACAGTCATCTCATAATGAGTATTTGGGCATCTTAGCACGCATACGCGCGCATATTGTTGAGGAAGACGGTATACGTTCAATTAGACCTCAGGAGTATTATGAGGAATAATATTGTTCCTTGTTCTTGTTTCTGGGAGTCCAATGAACAAGTCAGTTTCCACATCTAAAGTTGGACTACTTTCTGAGGAGGTTGGATTTTCACTTGTATTCCCTATCGTATCAAGCATGATACCATACTGCACAATATATAAAATATCCCGTTACAAACTGATGAATATTTATAATCTTACAAGCATTGCATAGATTTGGCCCTAAAAATAACGAACCCATAATGCAAATACCTCTTCACAGAGCCTTGAGTTTTCTGCTGTTAGGGTTTGTTCCTGGTTTGCAACGATACAAATCATCATTTTGTAGCCTAAAATCTTTCCATGAAGCAAAACTCATATGCATAGATAAGTAAACTAAAAAATTAATATTTTCATGGCCTGCAACAATACATCTCTTTGCAGATCCGTACTACCTATATACTCCCTTCGGTTCTTTTTAAAAAATAAAAATAACAACACTGATAAAGAAGTTGGTTAAAATTTATTAAAGGAAATATGCAAGAATGCAACTTAGTTTTCAAAAACCTTAGACCCCAAACCTGAAGAGGGAATGAGGAAGTAGAACAATTAATGCATTGAGACTAACTAATAATTAATGATGGCAAAATGGATAAATGATACTTAAAATTTCAGACAAGCTATTAGTGTCTCTTATAAATAGAAACAGATTATCCCTAAAAAAGGTTATCTTGTATATAGAAGATCGGAGAGAGTATATATTTTCGGAATGTGACTGAGGATTTAGTAAAGAAGAGTTTAACTGGCGATAAATTCTTAACCACAATATGACTATATGTGCAGATTGAATCATGTTAGGTGGATCCACTTATGAACATACATCTCTCAATTGAAAATTTGAAACCAACTATTTTCAGATGCAAGCACCTATATGAAGTTGCAACCTGATCAGCTAATCAATGAGGTGGCTTGATGGGTACGTATACAATCAAATAAAAGGATTAGAACTGAGATCCTTCAAATGAGCCAAATATTGTGAAAAACCTCCAAAGTAGAACTAATTAAGTCCCATCCCTCTATATTTTCATGCTTTTGTTTATTTGGGGAGATTGACATAAAAAAATGTGATTATGTATGAGTTTCTCATATCACTATTACAGTTTCATGGTCTCTTTTCTCTCTATCTAATATTTTTACATTCATTTTTGTGAATGCAAGAAGATTTGAATTGAAGTAGAATTGATTTGGAAAGTTATCAAAAATTTATTATTTCTTTTCTTTTATTTTTTTAGAGTTAATTCTCACAACAATGACAAGCAAATGAAAAATCGTATTCAAGTATTAAACCACCTAGTCAATTAATATATATATGAAAAACTTACCCTTTCTTTTATTCGCTCCACGTGTTCTCTATAAGCCTGATTCTGAAAAATAAAGAGTTGAGATTTATACATAAAATTGACAATATTTTCAGAGTAAAACTCTATATACTTAACAAGTACTTAACCTTTCTTGCTCGGACGATTGTTACACTCTTTTGCAACTGCTGTTGTAACTCTTCTAGTTCTGCTAGTGAGCATGAGCCTAATCCTTGTCCCAAGAGTCTCCTGAGAGATTGAAATTACAAAAGACCATTAAAAAATTCTTGTGATGATCAATCCATTATTACATCAAGTTTGAAGATTTTTTTTTAAAATAAGTGAAGTTCAAGTATAGGTATTGGAACCGTTGTGTATGTTCAAGATGTTCAACCTTCTCCATGATACTATCTGTTTCTTCCTTTAAAAGCTGCCATTGACAAAAAAATAATGTCGTTAAAAGAGTCAGCAACAAATACAACATAAATTGATTAATTTATGTTTATCTTGAATTTGCCTTTGCTCATACCATACATGACCAAATTTTTAAAAACAACTTGTCGATTTTTTGATCCATTATATGCCTATATGTTTGGCATTTCTTAGCAACTGATGTTCATCAGCTCATTAAATACTGTTGTAGTTTTCAGCTTAGGACATGAAAGCTTAAAGCTTGAGTTCTGAAGAATATATGTGTGTGCCAATTATAGATTCTAATTTTCAAAACTGGGACTATAAATCAGATTTGATCCTTCTTTGTTGAGTTCATCATTACGACAGTTTTTGGGAAACGCCTTGGTTGCTCATTGATCTAGGAGAAATTACTATGAGATCCCAAGGAAGAGGCTTAATTACCAAAAAGTCCCAATGACAATTAAAGAGCATGTAATGACAAGTTCCAATCCAAAAAATGATAAACGTCTTACTTGTCATTAGGATTTTCCGGTAATTAAGTCCATTCTTTGGGATCTCATAGTAATTTTCCCGTTGATCTATTCATTGAAGAAATTTCCTTGTAATTTCAACTAGATTATAAGCTTAGTGTTGGACTAAGATAGATATTTGTGTTGTTTCTTTGCGCTTTATCTCTGTTTCTCACTATTTACAATAACTATTTAAACTTGGGAGAATATCATTTAGAACTTAACCATGAAAATTAATATTAGAAAAGTCTTCGCTGACAAGTGAAGAGTGGCCAAGTGAAAAAGCTATCATTAACATGTTATGGGACTTGTCAATATATTATTTCCCTTGTTTGGGACTTAAAAGAAATTTTCCCATTAAACTTCAATCTTCAGATTAAGCTCTTTGTCATATTTTTTTTACAGTCAAATCAGAATGTAATTCAGTAGAATGCATGCATGAGGAAGATAAAAAGAGGAAATAATAATAATTAATAACCTGCATATTTTGTTCCATGTATCTGGTGGCTGTCTCAGCATCTCTAGTATAACTACGATATCGTTCAATTGTCTCCTGCAACCTGTGGATTAATCAAAGAAAACATTTATTCCCAGTATGATGGTATATGTGAAAGTGGAAAATATATCTTGAGATGATCCTCCTAGGTTATAAGCATGTGAAATTAGTAGAAGGTACATGATCAGTAAAATTGTTGGGAAGAAGAAAATTTTACACTAGAGTGTACATGATCTGTCCAGATTTTGAAGCAAATTTCATATATTCAGGACTTGATAGGGCCGTTTCATAGAGACCACACGCAGTTGTTTGTGATGCCTAAGTTTTATATGTGTGTGTGTAGTAGCAGCAGCAGCATGAGATATTTCAATGGGACAAATGCTCCTTGCGGTTCTAAAAGTAGAAACTAATTGAGATATTATAGATATTGCGTCAATCAACTTTGTTTCCAAAAGTTATACTACCTCCACATCCTATCCTAAATATAAGATTTAAATGACTTTTTTTAGAGAGGTTAGGAAAGCAAGATAAATTACTTAAACATATTATATGTTGTGTATGATTAAATTATTATATCAGTTTATAAGTCAAACAAATTAGTTTAGAGGAAAAGCGATAAATATAAATACTTTAAAATAACATGATTAGCTTCCTTAATCTTCCAAAAAAGTCAATTGGGGCTTATATTTAGGATCGGAGGTAATATTTTTTTTTTTCAAATTATTCATATCAATTGCACATGTTAAACAAATAATGTTTTCATATGAGGTAGTTTCCATTGCTAATTATTAAAGGGGTATCTTTTACAAATAACCAAATTTTGCAAATCTCTGAAAATTAGTTGTGCCTACATTTAGAATTGGCCAGAGGAAATAATAATAAGTTGCATTACTATATATGATGTATAATGGTTAGGTGATCATTTTCATACATAGTGCTGTATATAACTTAGCAACTAGTCTAAATAACTTAACAAACAAGTTTGATCAAAAACTTTTCCTATTCCCTGGCTTCCCAGCATTCAATAGGGAGCGTTTATGAAGGAAAAAAAATATAAATTTTGAAGATAAAATAAATTGAGGTCTTATATTGAGTATCAAATCATATGCCTCTACTAGCTCTTACATTTAGGACCGGATGAAGTAATTTATTTCCCTGTAAATTATATACATTTTTATCACTATAAATTCAACTAATTTTTATAATTAGAATTGCTTTGGTACAATCAACCATTAGTAGAAATAGTTAGCTGCTAATATATATACTATTGACCAGCTAGAAAGAAACACTCAATTACTAGATGCACAGTTGGGAACAAATTGACATCTTATCCTACCATACATGCATAAATGCAATGGCTTCCAAGTTATTTATTCCATGGAGATGGATGAAATAAAAATTAAAATTAGAATATTGTAATAATATAAATAAAAACAATTTCTTATCTTCACTTAGAATTAATGAAGGATGCATTTAATTAAATAATACTTAAAAATATACAAAATGTGTATAATATTTTTTGAAGCAAGACCAATGATATTAAATAAGAAATAATTTACATATTACATACAGCAAGAGATCATATTGAAGAAGTAAAAGAAAGAAAAACACATTTGTAGAAAATAGTCTGAACACCCAAAAAATTAAAATCATATAACAGAGAGTATTTCCTACCATGTGATGCTGGTGAAATTGTGGAATCAGCATAGTGTCGAAAGAAATAAACAAAGAGAGAAGGCTTGATCCCAGATGTTATAAATATATACTACCTCTTAATTATAAGATCTCGTTCATAATGCAATTTATATTATGAACCAAATCTTATATTAAAAACAGAAGGTATTGATATGTTCATATACCTTATGAAAGAGGTTAAATAAGAGTCCCATCCCTCTAGTTCCTCGCTCATAAGGAAGTGAAGCTAGCTATAATCTAACCAATACTCTACAGTAGTCTTCTAAAGTTTAATATATGTGCAGATAAGTAATGAACAAAAACTAATAACCGAAGAATGTTCTGCACGAGTGCAAGAGTTTTGGGGGATTCATTGTAAAATTTTAAATTTTAAGAAAGTTATCTTGTATATAACATCAAGTTCAAGGGAGATATGTATAGCTTCGCCTCAGATATGAAATAATTAAGTTCTGACCTATCATCATCATCGACTTAAATTTTTGTAAGTTGCGGTGTCGGAACAAAGTGAAAGAGACTTGGTACTTTAAAGAAGAGAGTGGATAAAAAAAACTTCAGATTTTGAGAATGCGACCGCTGTTTATAACCAGATTTAGATGGGAGGAAAAACGGTCCACAATATTGACAAAATAAGAATTTTAAAAATTTCCACTTCAGTGATGAAGACACAGTATCGATCCGGCTCCCTGTTTTCATTTTTCAGTGGTTGAGACTTGAGAGTTTACCTACGCGCTCCATAAATGGAAAATGTCAGGATATAGGATTTGTGGGTACGATGAAACTCTTCACTTCTTATCGCTTACATATGACATTTCAATATAAATTAACTAACTGAAATAGGATGATACAGATTCATCATGCAATTATATCCCACAGACCAGATATATATATATATATATGTATGTATGTATATCTAATCACACACACACACACACATACCTGGAGCTTGAGAATTCGTAGAGCTTGCCTCTGGGAGAGAAGATGATGAGAGCAACCTCAGCATCACACAGAACTGAGAGCTCAAAAGCCTTCTTTAAGAGTCCATTACGTCTCTTAGAGAATGATACTTGTCTGTTGTTCGCGTTCTCTATACGCTTCATCTCTATCTTCCCTCTCACCATCTTTGATATTCTTGAACCCTCTCTCTCTCTCTCTCCCCCTCTCTCTGTGTGAAGATCTAAATCAGGAAATGATGCCTGAGAGAAATTATAAAGGAAGTACATTATATACATAGAGAGATAGATATATGGACAGAGAGAAATTATAAAGGAAGTACATTATATACATAGAGAGATAGATATATGGACAGGGAAAGAAAAGGTTTGGGTAGTTTGTAGAGGGATATTATTTGAAATAACAAAGAGGTAAATAAATGGGAATGTTTTAATGTAGGCCAAAGTGGAAAAATCCCCCCAAAAAAAATAATTGAGGCTATGTGTGAGTGTGAACAGAAATGGAAAGAAGTAATGGGCGAGAAAAAGAGTCAGAAGAAAAAGAAAATGAGAGTTGTACTTTGAAATCCTAGAGAGAGAGAGAGAGAGTACTGTAGAATAACCTTCTCAGAGCCCTGAAGTGCTGTTTAGTTCCAGAAAGATAAAGGAGGATGCCCAGATTACGCAGCAGAGAAGGAAGATCTATTGCTGTTTTATATATCCTAATTAAAAATTTTTTTTAATTAATTCTTATATATAAAAAAAATTAGTTAACTTATTAATTATAGACTAAATTTTTAATTTTATCTTTATCTATTATTGATCCCAAAAGTCAATATGAATATATTCTTTTTTTTATTGCAATTAATAAGGAAAAAAAAGTACAAAATGCATTTACTATCCTGAAATTGGACTTATAAATGTCTGGTTGGATTAATTTTTGGAAAATAATTTTTACGATTTACGAGATAAGTATGTGAGAGAAGTTTTATCTCAATTTAAGGAAAAATGGCTTTTAAAACAGCATTTTTGAGGCTTGCCCAATATGCACCTAAATAGGACCAAATTTTTTTATCAATGACTTGTAAATAATATTAGAATGGTATATATATAGGTTAAGGGGCAATTACCATGAAAGTTTTACCCAAGGGCTAATTTCATTTAAGAAGTTTTTCAAAAAGACAATTTTGTCTTGGAAGCATAAAAAATGGATCAATTTTGCCCCGATCATTATTCTAGTTAATTTTGACCATTAATTGACTGAATATGTTGAGGTAGCAATTAATATGTCATCCACGTCCTTTTTGTTAAGGTGCAAATTTACCCTAAAATTTTTAAATCTAACTTTAAAAAAAAATAAATAAAGTGACACATGGACTTTTGGGACAAATTTACACTTTAACAAAAATAATATTGATAATATGTGACTGGCAAAAAAAACATTGATAATACGTGGACTATCAGCTAAATATATTTAATCAACTAATTATCAAAATTAATTAAGGTAATAGTTAACACAAAATTAGTCCTATTTTAACACTTCCAAAATAAAATTACCTAGAAATACTTCCAAACAAAATTTTCCAATAACTTTATACATATATATATATATAACTAGCACGGAGCCTTGGACCACCCGTTGCTCAGAATATAACTTATTAAGTCATGTCTCGTCAATCATTTCTATTTTATACTAATTATTTTTAATTTTTATTATTTTGTATCTTTATATTTTAGTTTTTTTAAATTTGTTAACATGTTAATTAATGAGGAGTTAAAATCCTATTTTAAATTATTAATATAATGCTTGTATAACAGTTTGAAAGAAAAATAATTCTTGTGTGATAGAAATTCGATCTTAACCCATTATTTATGATTTTCTTATTAATTTAATTCATTTTGAAAATGAAAATAATTACATATAAATAAATAATTTGTAGTGTGTGTGAAATATTTTAGAGAGAAAAAATTTATTTCCCACAAGTTTTCCTTTTGTTTGGAGACCATCATATATATACGCCTCTGTGTGCGCACGCGCCTTCGTGTGTGGTGGAGTTAAGTTTGTTGCAATATATAGATGTAGTGGAGTTGAGTTAGACCAACCTACTCAGTATTAATCAACAATCTTTGGCCTCCTTAATTTGTTTCCCAACTACTACATGAAAGGAACAATGGAAGTGAAAATTGAAACTTGGGAAAATTGTGAAAAAATCTCTTATTGGCAATTTATTTATCAAATAGGACCTTCGAGGATAAATGATCTTCCGCGTGTGCAAAATATCTTTTTTAATGGGCAGATGATTTTCCTTGTGTGCATAATATCTTCCCTCCGTATACAAATATATTCTCAGGTCTCATTTAATAATCAAGTTACTAATGAAGTCTTTTTTCACAATTCTCCATTGAAACTTCATCATTAACCCCCAAAAAAAAAATTTTGAAGCTTTATCCTTTTACTTGTTTTGGTAATTGAAAATCTAGGTCACTTATACTAGAAAAATTCTTAAGAGGAATAAAATCATAAAAATCATTACAGCATTATCATTGTTTTCCTCGCATTGTTTTTGTTTTGGGCGATGATGGAAAGCAAGGATTTGATCCCTCTTTTCTTCTTGCTCAAGTTCTAATTTTGGAAAATAATTTTGTTTAATGATTGATGAATGATACAAGGGGAAAATGACATAAAATATCTTATCACAAAATTTATTACCCAAATGTATTTGAAATTTGATTAAGATTCAAGCATGACATAATTTCAGTGAATGCAATTCTTATTCACCATGTGCAATATATCTTTATATATGTACAAATATTTTTTGTTTTGTATATAGTTGAAGATAGGGAATTAGATATTTTTAAACAATAAATTTTGTAGTGGGGAATTTTTACCAATTTTACCTTATGCAAACTATTAATAATAGATAAATCAAGGATTCATTAAATTATTAGATGGGAAAAGTTAGAAATTAACATGACGTATACGGACAAAAAAAAACAGAGCTTTTATTTTTTGTGTGTACTAATTAAGGAGACTAGCACTAAAAAAGCAGTAAAGACTAAAGAAAAAGCATCAGTGTGTATTAGTGGAATTAATAAAAAAGAAATAAAAAGCATTACATACATAGACAAAAAAAACAGAGAATAAAAATTAAGGACCTTTTAAGAACGTTATATCATATCAAGATTTTATTTAAATATTTTCAGTCCGAAAATATAAAAAAATGAGTATTGAATTTAGGAACAAGTCCTAATTTAGTATTAACCTTGTGAAATTTTCATTTATCATTCTTCCAGAAAAAGAAATAGACTTTAGTTATCCCATTAGTAAGATTCGAATTTATTGTAAGCAAAAATGTTGTTGAAAACTCAATAATATTCAATTAAAATTAATCAAAATTCTATTTACATTAAATAAATTTAATATTTAAACAATGTTTTTTATTTACAATTCATTTTTTTTAAAAATATGACATCATTATTGGCCATGAAAATATGAGGAACTTGAAAATTGAAATGATGATGATTAAAATTAAAAGTCTATAAAAAATACTCCCTTAAAAGTTCATAAGGGTGGTTCTTAATATAAGTAACAAATCCTTTTTATCTTAAATTTTAAATTTATTTTTCTATTTTTGCTACAATTAAATATATGTTATTATTTCTCCAGTAAATTTTTACCAATTATTTTTTATGTACTCTCTTAATAAATAAAGATATAATTAAAAAAGATAATATAAATTTGACACATTTATTATTTTTAACTAACATTTTAAACTACATTCTAAGTTAGGTAATTTAAATATTTATTTTTTAAAAAAAAGTAAAATGAGCAATAAATAAAGGGACGCTCGTTGATAAAGGGATCCCCTTGCTTTCTATTTTAATCTTGTATTAAGTTTTGTAATAGAAACTTAATAAATTCCAGATTTTATTCAAAAAAAAAAAAGTTTAGTGGGATGCAGCCTTGTAACTGTTGAGTCACATCGTAGCGAAGCTGAAGGTTTGGAGAACGTACGTACAACAACCGTACCAAGGGCCAATAACAACTCGAAAACGCATCATTTGGGTATCATTGCATTTCGTGCGATGGTCGCCAAGCCTAACGTCTGTTTGGTTGGAGGGATGGGATGGGAGGGGATGAAAAATGAGCCCCTTCCCTTGTTTGGTTTGAAAAATTAGAGAGAGGAGCTTCAAAGGAGGGGTTATCAATCCCTCCCATCCCCTCATTTTTGTTTCCCCCAAATTGGGGGGTTTTTGAGGAAATGGAAAATGAACCCCTCCCATTTCATTCCCTCCCTTTAAACCAATCAGGCATTAAGTGTCACCAGTGATTTTATATAATTTATTTTAATAACATTTATTATTCCGTACAATTTACAAGAGAGACGTTAGAAATCCAATTCACATGTGCAGCTTTCTAACTTCCTCAGTCAAGTAGTCCTATGGTAATCCTACTGGCCAAAAAAAAAGTACTATGGTAATCCTAAAAGTAAAAGTTCATGCAAATTTTGTTAAAAAATTTTGAAAGTGTGAGTTTAAATTAAACATTAAAATAAACAGAGCCGGAATCCGGAAGGTGAAACATATAAAAATATTTATCTATAACTGTAAAACAAATAACATTTAAATAAAAAACATTAATCTATATACATAATTAAAAAAAGGTGTTATCAAAATTAAACATGATCAATTGTTTTATTTCTTTTTTTAAATCTAAAATGACATTCAAGCCAAAAAAAAATTTTCTAAAATGAAGTGGTTTGAATTGAAGCTCAGCATGAGAAAAAAATTATGGGGGAAATTATTATGAAGTCCCAAGTAAAAAATATAATCACTAAAAATTTTTACAATAAGCTAGTGGTATGAAATAATAAGTTATAGTATAAAAAATAAAAACAGACTTATATATATATATTACTCATTTGTTGTTTGAAATTTTTAGATAGTGAATTTTACAAATTAAAATTATATGAAATCTAGCCCAGTCAATCTTTTCAACCTGTCATATTCCCAAGGTCAATTAATTTATGGAAAAAAGCTCATCTACCTATTAAAAGTCCAATTGAGATGTTTAGGTGCGTTTTTTTTTTACCGCACTTATTCAAAAGAAGGAGCTTATCACATAAGCTCTTCCGAGTTGCTTTCCTTGACTGAGTGTGTGTTTGTGTCAGCGTTTTGAACAGTCAAAACGCACTTATTACGCAAGCTGAGAAAAAACTCCTCTCACATACTTACCTCGTATACCGTGAATCACGAATTATAAGCACGTTTTGGACAAAAATAAACCATTCCAAACGCACACTGAAGAAGCAGCTTCTGCAGCGTGTGGGGCCGTTGAGCAATAAATTGACCTAGGTCCCACATACCTTTATGCAATATACTACCTGTTATCTTTTTTTCCCCTTTCATTTTGAATGATATCAGCCTCTTTTTTTTTTTTAAATCTTATAACAATATATTTTTCTTGTAATTCCATATCTTGATCTCCAAAGAATTTAAATTAACTTCATAATACTTAATTAGTTAATTTTTTTTATGTGACTGATTTACCTACATATATATATATATATATATATATATATTCATTTCTCCTTATCTACATTTTTCTCTAAAACTTATTAATTATATTTGGTTAAATTCTCCTTACACAAGTAATTACACAGTAAATTTGAATTACGATAAAATAATTCCATTAATTCAAATTAAATTTTAATAAATATTGGTTGCATTTATCCAAATCAGGATTCTTCACTTCAATTTCCAACCATATTTCATTCTTATCACAATACATATAAATAATATATATATATATATATGTAGTATTCAATAAGATTCATGCCCTTTTTAGTCATTTTCTATCTAAACGAGTTTTTCAAACACTAATCCAAACATGTTTAAGGTTAAGAAAAAAGTCACTTCTGCCACCGCTAATCCAAACACAAATCACATCTACAATTTGACTTTTTTCCTATCTTACTTTCCCAAAAACCCATCTGAAAAAAAAACTCATTCTCCATCACTAATCCAGATATGCACTTAGTGTGTGTTCGGATTACCTTTTGGAGAATAGCTTTTACGGTTTACGAGGTAAGTATGTAAGAAGAGTTTTATCTCAATTTACGGAAAAGTGATTCTAAAACCATGATTTTGGATGTTGCTGAACATGCACAGTTGGTCGCCTCACCATCTGCTTGCGTTTGCCTCCTACCTTACAGTACCATGATCCGAGTTGGGCTCAAGCTCTTCTCTTGTTTGTTTTAATGTTCGTGTTAGTCTTGTTATTTTCCATCTTTTATTTTTGGTTTTTCACTAGGCTCTTGTGCTTTTATATGAATTTATCATGTGAAGCCTAATGTTTTGTGTATCGTTTTATTTATTATTTAATTAATAAAATTTTATTTTTTTCCCCAAAAGAAAAAAAGTTGGTTGACTACTGGACTGGCCAAGTGATATAAGTTCACCGGAATACCAAGTGATTCAGTCTGGAATTTTTTTTTAATGAAATTCAGTCTGGATTTCAATGCTATTTTACAATTACATACATCTAACATTATATATAAGGAAAAAATTTTCTTTATGGTGTAAGAAAATTAATTATAAATGATGATCAAACAAAGAAAATTAATGATAATAAAGTGCTCCGAATTTTATTTAATACCAAGGCTAAAGTATATATTTAGTCATTTATATTTACTCCAAGATTCAATCTGATCCATTAAGTTTATAAAGTATATTTTTAATCCTTCAACTCTAACATCGTTAGTTTCATCTAATAAAAAATGCTAACTATGCAATTAAATAAAGTATATTTAAATTTAAATAATATAAAAAAATTATTATATGTTCCAACTAACTAATAATATTTATAATTTAATAATCAGAACAATCACCCACATATTCTTCTTACCAAGATACATTCATCACTCTCATCCATTAATGTCTTCTTCACTCCAATTTATCTTATCTCTTCTGTATCCTCTGGTTGATCAAGTCATGAGTTACCTTCAACACCTTCTCGATATGAACATTTACACACCCTTGGATGTCTAGTAGGTCCACCATCTTTAAAAAAAGGAAAATAATTTGCCAAGTTTGGTCTTCCAACATCTGCTATGACATCCGAGTCTACCTCTTTGAACTTGTTCATTGTATCAGAGCAAACCAAATCCATAGAACAAATAGAGTTCGACAACAAATCACTGTAGTCATGAAAGCAAATTTTTTATTTCTATTGTTTCTCTAGTGAGGCTGCTCTAATGGATACGAGCAAGGAGCTCCTGCATTTTCTCACTCTTGCGTTTCTATGTGGTTTCAAGAATTTTACTAGAAAATAACATATTATCGCATATTTTCTTCAGAAATTTCCAGCGAGAAGAATAATGGATTAGAGGTGGAAGGAGTGCGGACTATCAAGAGAAGAGTAAGAAAATGGAAGGAATATTGGAGCAGAGAAGCCATTAATTGATTAATAGAGGAGAGTGAGGAACGTATATTAGTGGGAAGAAGATATGGTGATTATTCTAGTTATTAAATTATTGATATTTTTTTAATTGGTCAGTTGGAATATACAATAATTTTTTTATATTATTTAAATTTAAGCATAATTTATTTAATTGCACAGACATCATTTTCCGTTAAATAATGAAACTAACGGTGTTAGAGTTGAGGGACTAAAAGTATACTTTATAAACTTAAGGGACTAAATTAAACCTTGAAGTAAACATAAAGGACTAAATATATGCTTTAGCCTAATACTAATAAGTTCAAAAGATTTAATGTTTACGAGTCAAGTTATGTTATTTATAAGTAAAATCTAAAATTTATAAATATTAAATCTGTTAAAGCCTATTACTAATCCAATCATTAATATAAGATATATATATTAATTTGATTTGTATAAATTAAGAAATTTAAATAAATTACTTAATTATAACAAATATGACATGGTCCGACTAAAATATTCATATATAACATTATGCTATATTATATTTATACATAGCCATGTTTATAAGTTAGTAATTAGTTTAGAGAAAAATGATAAATATTAGAGATAAGATGGATTGATGTCTTGTAATGCAGAGAGGAGTAATATTTAATAAAATTAAAAAATTATAAAAAAAAATTGGTTAAAAAGTAATTGTTTGGAAATTTCATTGGTAGGAGGGACATAAATTTGAGTGGATGCAACTCATCGTTTTTAGCGAATGTAGATTTTCTTCAGTTGTGTCTAGGGGTGGAAACAGGCCAGGCCAGGCCAGGCTTTTGCCTTAACAGGCCTGGCCTGTTAAGGCACAAACTGGCCTGAGCCTGGCCTGTGGCCTGTTGGAGGCCAATTTTTAGGCCTAGGCCTGGCCTGTACATAGGCCTGGTCTGGCCTGAAGCCTGTTAAGGAGGCCTGGATTTTTGAAATTTTTTTAAGCAAACCAACAGGCCAACAGGCCACAGGCCGAAAACAGGCCTCCTTAAACAGGCTGAAAACAGGCCGAAATTTACATAAATTACTACCAATGATTCAAAATACATCCAAATACAAGAGAACAAGGAACACGCATCAGAATCAAAATAACTTGTTAGTCACATACTTTTACAGAAAAAATAACATATATTTGTTTGATACTAAATAGAAGCTTCCCCCTTCACCATTTCGACGTCTAAATAGAAGTTCACGAGTAAGTATCTAAATTATACTCGAGTCAACAAGTAAAGCTAATGGATCTTCTCGCCTTCACATCAAATCTTCAATATAATTTCTTCTTTTCCTTCAAAGACCTTGAAAAAAATTAATCAAATGTATTATATTAGAGCATAACACAATTTAACAAGTAATATGTATAACAAATTGTATCCCAGTAATGGAAATTTCTTATTAACACCAGAACACACATCAACAAACATGCATCAGTATATATAAGCACTTGGTTTCATTTCAAACATCTGGTTATGCTTCTAAAGCCTCTTCTCATGTTATGTTGAATGTTAATTCTGCTTTTGGCGTCTTGTTAAAGCTTACTGATGTGAATTTGCTGATTTAAAATTTAAAAGGGAATTAGGAAAACCATGAAGTCTTATACTAGTATTAATTTTTCTACCTTTAGCCAATTAATCAATGAAGCGTGATAAGTTCTGAATATTTCCAAGTGTTATTCTCTTTTCTCCATCTTTAACATGATATTCAAATACATAAAATGAAGCATCAGCAAGAAGGACAGAATGGGAGTCAAAAAAGAAAACGATTAGTACATGACTACAATATGGAGTTTGCGCCTGAACAGCTGCAAGTTGTATTGCTAAGTATTCATCATCTGCATTTTGCGAAGTATTCATCATCTGCGAGTATTCTATTACTAAGTATTTTTTTCATTTAATCCTATTTAAACTACTCCAACTTTTTTTAAAGTTAAACCATGTACTCAGCTCTTTTTGGTCAATGAGAGAATTTTATTTTATCATGACTACAACATCAGATCACTATCGAAACAGAGCAGTAACAGAAAAAAACAAGTGTTTCGTCTATCAGTTATACATCGGAACAGCCAAACAGAGCAGTACCAGATAATCACAATATGAGAAAAAAACAATATCAGAACAGAGCAGTAACAGAAAAAAAATCATAACAGATGACCACAGGCACGGCGAGAAAAACTGAGGAAAAATCGATTTCTATCTTATGTTTGCAAACCACAAATATGTGAACCTAAGCTATAAACGGATCTTTAAATGAAAAATTAAGTCAATATAAAGTGTGGGATTTGGCCAGAACTATTACAATTTTTCAAAGAAAAGAAAAGGCTAATAACCAGAAATGATTAGCGTTTTAAATCGGAGAGGCAAATAACCAGAGAAGCAAATCGAAAGAGAAATCAAACCAGAAAAGAAGCAAATCAGAGATGACGGCCGATGGTCCGATGAAGAGTGGAGAGGACGATGACTCTTAGAGGTTTAGGACTTCAGGTTAGGAAGGAGACGACGAACGATCTTCGGATCAAGGCGAAGCTGAAGAAAGGAACACGGCCAAGATCTGATCTTGAAAGTCGACTTGCCTAGTGTCGGCTGAGATCTGAGACTGAGAAAGGAACAGGGCCGAGATCTGAGCCTAAGAATCGACTTGCCCAATGTCAGCTGAGATCTAAGACTGAGAAAGGAACAGGGCCGAGATCGGAGTGACAATGATGAACTGAGAGAGCGAGAGTGGTGTATGTCGACAGTCGAGCGGCTGAGCTGAGAATCCGAGATCTGAGGGTGGGAGTCGCGAGAGTGAGAATGAGACCGTTGATCTGAGTGAGAGCGACGGAGTGACAGTGAGACGAGATTGAATGAGAGCCTGAGATTGAGAGTGAGACGAGAGACTCATATTGGAATTTGGAGGGGATTGGGCGACTAGAGGTGAAGAGAATCGGAGTAAAAGTGAGAGTGAGACTGAGAGTGAGAGAGTGAGATTGGGCTGTTGGTGTGTTATGAACAGGCCGGCCTGATAGGCCTAAAAGGCCTACCAATAAGCCTAGGCCTGGCCTGTTTAATAAAACAGGCTTCAAAATAGGCCTGGGCCTGGCCTTTTATTCTAACAGGCCTGGCCTGTTCAGGCCGGAAACAGGCCAGGCCGCAGGCCCCTGACAGGCCGCCTGACCTGTTTCCACCCCTAGTTGTGTCCAATATCTCTTCACCTCACCTATCTGCAAATAACATCTATTTTAAACACTTTTACACAAAATTGAAGATAAATCACATATGACTGAAAATATATTACACGCATGAGTTACATAGCTCCCTTTATCCAATAAAATTTCCCAAAAGTGGTAAGGGTAAAGTATGTAATTTTGTTTGGAAGGCCCATTTACAAGTATCTATATTTTTCTTTAATGTTTAATTTGATACTTGTTTGTTTTTCTATCATAATTAAATATTTTAGTTTTACTTTGTTAGTAATAGTATAGCTAACTCTATAAAGGGGCCAACAGTGCTGATAGAATAAATTTATAGAAGTTAACAGTGTTAATAGAGTAAAATTAATAATTTAATTAAGAGAAAAAAATATGAGATAATTCTTAAAAAAGAACTTGAAACATGATAAATGATAAATCAGGTTTTTTATCAAAAATTAATTAGAAAATGTTGAAATTTGATAAGTAATTCTCAACTTTTTTTTTTTTAAGAAATATCTGATTTATTGTTTTCTAATTTCCAAATTTTTTTAAAAAGTTTCTCCCAAAAAAAAACATTCATGTACATATTAAAAATAAAAAAAAAATGTTGCAGTAGTAGTTTTGTTTGGAAATTGATGGCGTAGCTGAGATGAGACACATACCGTACGTGGTAGACAAGAAGCACTGAAGCAGGCACCCAGAAGCAATCATAAAGAGACCAAAGGCATCGCTTCCCCTGATGTTCCGCCTTTTCCCATTTCTGCTTTCGGCTCCTTTCTCTGTACCTACTTATATTCGTTTCGCTTTCTCATTGGCTGACACCAAAGTTGGTCAACACACTTTTTATTCCTGTTTTTTCTTAGTGGATTATTACATGGGAAAATCTCTTAAAAAGACCAGCGAAATACCATAATTCAGGATCAGTGCAGCGAAAATGAGAAATCCTGATTCAGTAATGTGTCAGTACAGATGAACAGTGCGAATATGCGAAAAGACGATTTTGCCCTTCAACTCTTCCTCTCGCCACTTCAGAAATAACAGTACGAGGCTCTTAATTAACAACTCTGGATTCTTGATTAACAACTCAAATTTCTTCTTTTTATTTTCATAATAACAACACAGGTATTGTTATTAACAACACCATATTCTACATTAACAACTCTCATTTCTCGTTTCATAACTTCGTAATTTAAGTTTAAGGGCTAATAAGAACACCTCTTTCTTTATTAACAACACCGTATTTTACATTAACAACATTATATTTTTGAGATACGAATATGTGAAAGAATAAAGCGGAGTTGTTAATCAAGAATCCAGAGTTGTTAATTAAGAGCTTTGTGCTGTTATTTCTAAAGTGACAGAGGGAGGGCTGAAGGGCAAAATCGTCTTTTCGCATACCCGCACTGTTCATCCGTACTGATGCAGTATTGAACCAGGATTTCTCATTTTCGCTGCACTAATCTGGGACTATGGTATTTCGCCGGTATTTATAAGGGATTTTCCCTTATTACATTTGTTTTAATTAAACAAAATTAGCTCATCCACTGAAATCACACAAATCATACTATCTGTGCTAGGTAATAGGTAATATTAGAGCCATTTGATTTTTTTGAGATATTAAAAAAATTATTTTAAAATATTTATATTTATCATTTTTATATTAAACTAATTTTTCTGACTTATAAACTGATATATAACTACATAATACATAACATATTCTATGATTAACTTTCTTATTTGTCTTATTTAACCTCTCTAAAAAAAATAAATTGGGTTTTATATTAAGGATAGAAGGTAGTATCTCGTTTTTTTAATTAAAGAGTAGAAATTAATAGATTAGAGTTTTATGTGTAATCAAACATTGGAACCTCCTGTTTATAATGGAACATTTTATGTCACTAGATTACAAATTCATTTATTCGCTTAAAAGCCTTATATGAGAAGATGGACTTGAGAGGAAAGTTTTTAAGCGGAAAGTCATCAGCTTGATCTTGTTAGCCAATAGTGTTGTTAGTCAATAGTGCTACAGGGAGTGTCATCCCCCACCTCCACAAATAAGAGGTGGATGATGATGAAAAAGGTTAGGTTAATATAAATTTCTTTTATATTTTGGATTGATGTAGTGTTTTCAGTATAATAATAATAATAATAAATAGTGCTAATTAAGTTTAACATCATGGTGCTAGTGCCTGCTCCTCTCAATATGAGAGAGGAAGTTTTTGGGTTCAGTTGCACTTGTAATCTTATATAGTTACCACCTATTTTTAAATTAAAAGGCTAATACCATATTTGGGACTAATATTTTAAGCTAAATGAAACTTGAAAAACTAAAAATTATAGTTTGAAACTTGAAAGACCAAAGATTACATTAACCCAACTTAAAAAATTTGGGGGTGGGGGGGTTTCTAGGCATGAAGAGAAAAAGGAAAATGTGCCCCTTGCAATATTATATCCACTCCCAAATACAAGTTATTTTTTATAAATTTTTCTAATATAATTTAAGAGCCTGTTTAAGTTAATGATGATAGAAGTTATTTTTTTTAATCTGACTTTTGTAAAAGTCACATTAAAAATGTGATTTGTATTTGAATTCACAGTGGTAGAAGTGAGTTTTTTTTGAAAAAGCTAGACTTTTGAGCTTCCTCTCAAAAAGCCGTTTTTTAAAAAAACATAGAATAATTTTTTTTTTTATTGCAATCAATAAGGGCAAAAAAAGAGAGTAAAGAATGCATTTCTTATCCTGAAATTAGACCTATAATAAGGACCAAAACTTTTTTTGTCAAAATAAACTTATAAAAAGGACCAGAGTGATACTATGTATCAAGAACACTCCCACTTTCCTCTCATTTACCAAAGAGCCTCATTTATTTCATAATCACTGCTTTCTCTCTCCATGGTTATCATAAAAGTACCAAATTTGAGTTTATAAGTTACCGTGGCTTTTTCATAAAAACAAGATAATTTCTATCGTGGAATCCAAAAGGCCAAAATTCCCTAAAGGGCTTTTTTCCATTATTAGCGTGCATCTATGAGCGTTAACGCTCAGCCAAACATGCACTAAATCTCATTTGATTTAATTTAGAGCATTCATTTTTTTCTCATTTTCCCCTGAGTATAAATAATATGAAATAATTAATTATTTTGAAAAGTCTAGCTTATTTAGAATTTGATAAGAGAATTTTTGGAATGTAACATTTTCAAATATTTAACAATTAACATAAATTTCAACTTTCTTTGTCTGTTAAATAAAATACAGGAAGTACTTAAATCTGAATCCCTTAAGTACATGGAAATTTTAGATTAATTAATATAAACAAAATATTCTTTTGACATAATTTTTTGGTCAAATTCTTTTGACATTAATGACTATAATATATTATGCATACAATTTTCTATGTAAAAACCAAAATGCTTATAATTCTCTTTGAACTGGTGTGGCCTTGTTTGCTTTGTCGACGACATAATAGCAAATAATTCGTTTGTAACATTGAATTATCAATGAAGAATTGATTTTTCATTATACAAAATAACTACGTGAGAATATTTTTATTTTGTAAAACGGGCAAGCAATTTTTATAAGTGAAACCACTACTTAGACTTCATCAGTATTACTATTTTTTGAAATCAAACTGGTTTTCATTGCCCTATGAAAGGCTACAAAGAAACAAGCTCCCAATAGAACGCAAAACAAACAACAATCAATCTTGATCAATCGTCACCTCCGGAAAAAAAAGGTGGAGGTTGATCAAGGATAATAAAATTCTCATGAATACTGTAAGCTAAATCAGCTAAGTAATCAGCAAGAATATTTTCCTCCCTAGGAACAAAATTAAGGACGACCTGCCAGTCCTTTGACATCCAAAGTCTCGCGTCTTCTATTACATCCCTGAACGGGTGATCTCTATCAGAGCCTCTCGTGATTAAATTAATGGCCTCTAGAAAGTCTGTGAAAATAATGATATTCTTTAAATTTCTATTCCAACAGATTTGAAGACCCTGAATTATTGCAATGATCTCAGCGACCATAGGAGGCACCTGAATGAGTTTGCTAATGTAACCACTAATCCAGCCACCGTCTTTGTCTTTGATAGCTCCCGCACATCCTGTCATGCCCGATTCCAGAACTGAGGCATTTGTCTCCATTGAAGCAAGACCAATTCTACCCCTCAAACCAATTCCTTCTTCAACTATATCACTTTTGTAGAAACAGCAGGTGTTTTTTAAATCCATATCCCAATTGGCTCGGAAGAAGCTTGAATGACCATTCCGATCTCCAGTTTGCTAATTGTCTCCAAACAACTTCGAACATCGATCCACCCAGATGTCTCAACACACATATCTAAACAAGGTTGGCTAGCTGACCTATCTAGTGAAGTTTCTACCAGCCTCGTTCCTAAGATTCCATTGTATCCACTCCAATCCTTGTAAGGTAGAAAATTTACCCTATAGGACTGGATTAACTAAGGATATCCATCTCTCCCTTGCATTGATACATTCCCTCAGTAAGTGTATGATGTCCTCCTCAGCATTGCATCCAAAAGAACACTCTGCATGCTCCATCAAGCTTCTTTGTGCCCTCATCTTCGCTGTATGGACCCTTCTATGTGCTGCAAGCCACATAAAGGATTTAATCTTCTCTGGTACCTTCCATCTCCGCAGCATTCTCCAGATTTACTGATTTTGATTCTGGAACTCTGCAAAACAAAAATGATATGTAGAACTAACAGAAAAACAACCATCAGCCGTCGGTTTCCAAAAATATTTATCTTCACCTCTCTCCACACAGGGGGGATGAGTGCTCACAATTCGCTCAATAACTGGCCACTGAAACCACCTGCTTAATTTTCTTATATCCCACTCAACCCATGGATTCACAAAATCTTGAACTTTCTCATTGATATCCATGAAAGCTTCCATATGTGGGAGTAATTCAATCAAAGGTTTATTTAATTCTAACCAGTTATCATACCAAAAAGAGGCTAATGCACCATCTCCAATTTTAACTCTCTCCCCTTTTTGGAACTTCTCCCAAACAAAGCAAACACCTTTCCGCATATAAGAAGCATTCCTCCTCGGTATAGGTCTATTTATATGATCCCATTCATATTTACCCCTAAGCACATTTGTCCATAAAGCATCCTTATTAGTAAGAAGATGCCAGCACAGCTTCATCACAAATGCTTCATTCTATTTATACATATCCCATATGCCTAACCCGCCTTCCTTCTTATCCTTCTTAATTTGATCCTATGAGATAAGGTGTAATTTCCTCTTATCATCCTTCTCCCCCCATAAGAAGCTCCTACTCCTCTTTTCAAGATCCCTCAGAATTAATTTTGGCAGCAGCATGGTTTGCATATGATAAGCCAGAATTGTAATACCCATAATTTTGAGACTTGAGGCTAGAGAATAAGTCTGAAATAAGTGGACCGCTAAGCCCTGGTTTAGCAGGATTCTAAATTTGAATTAGGAAATATGAAAATGAGTTTGATAGTGATTCTAAGGGAATTACCATAATCAGGGGTGAAACGGTAAAGTTACCGACCAATTGATCAATTGCCGAAGAGAAAACTCATTAGTAACTTCAAGATCAATGGTTAGGATTGAATTGTGCAATAGATCAAGGAGCGGAATCCCATGTATATGAGTATATGTTAACTCATGGATGGTGAGATGAGATTATGACACTTGGCACATTTTAGACCCTTGGATTTGGGTCAAGATTTCAACTGTTCCTTCTCTCCTCTCTTCCCTTCTAGGTCGGTCAAATGTCCTCTTTTCCCCAAAAATATGATCTTCTTCTCTCTCTTCCAAGCCTCCATTGTCGCCATGCTTGAGGGAGGAAAGAGAAAATGAAATATGGGTTTTTGGTTGGCTTCTTGTCCTTTTATACTTAAATACCTTTCTTTAACATTGTTCATAGTGATGAGAGCTTCATTGCTATGGTTTTAGATTTGTGAAAGAAGGTGTTTGAGGGCTTGAGGAGATTTGGAAAGATGAAGGATCAAGGATTTAGCCTTGGAATGAGGAAGAGGTGAGTATTTGTACCCTTTTGATCTAAGTTTTGTGATATTTGGTTAAGTTATGTGAATTGTGGAATTTGCCTTGTTTTGATATAATTGTGAAATGAATGATTTGACTGAGTATTGTGGTTAAACTGATGCCATAGTGTGTTTTGGTGTCATTGGAATTGATTTAGAGCATTGAGAGTAAAAGTAGTGAAATTTGGGTAATGTGTGTGATAAGTGTGATCATAGGGGGAAAATGTCTTTGTGGTGTGATTTTGGTTATTTTGAGGTTTCCAATGGGTTCTTTGTGTGAAATTATGTGGGAATAGCTTTGTGTAAGAATTTTAGGACCATTGGAAACATATTGGTTAAGTTTGGGAGAATTATGGTATCTGCTACATTCTGGGTTCTGATATTTACCCATATCTTTAGTTAATCACACTCCCATAGCTCTGCTAAGCCCATAAGCCCTGTTGAAATGAACATTTTTAGAAAAGCAAACTCTAGTCTTACCTCTGTTCACTTTCTAACCAGAGACATTGCAGAAAGCTTGTAAACAATCAGTATCCGATCAACCTGTTCCTTCGATGCATTACCAAATAGAATAAGATCATCCGCAAAAAATACGTGAGAAATTGGAGGATCTCCTCTATTAAGATAGATTGCTTCCATAATCCAGCCTTAACTGCATCTTGATTAAAATACTTAACTACTCCATACATAAAGAGAAAATATAAGGAGAGAGATGATCTCTTTGTCTGATTCCACAAGAAGAATTGAAAGTATTAGTAGTTTCTCTATTCCATAACACTTGAAAAGATGAACTCGAGATGCACGCCATAATGAGGTCACAGATTTTCCCTTCTATGCCCACCTCTTGAAGCGTTTTTTGTATGAATGACCACTCTAGACAATCATATGCCTTCTCAAGATCCACCGTTACAGCCATCCAACTCTTCGTTCCCATCTTGATTCTCATCGAATAAATGACTTCTTGCGTAATAATTATATTATCACTACTCTGGCGCCCTGCAATGAAGCTACATTGATGTTGCCCAACAAGTTTCCCCATTACCTCCCGAAGGCGACAACTAAGAATCTTGGTAATAATTTTATAGCTTACATTACATAGCGAGATGGGCCTAAAGTCTGTAATACTCTCTAGATTATCCATTTTCAGAATGAGCACAATATTTGCATTATTGATGTCTTTAACCCATTCCAGATTTTGAAAAATCTCAGTCACCAATTCAACAATATGCTCCCCAACTACTGACCAATATTCTTGATAAAACACCGCTTGAATACCATCAGGGCCTGGGGCCTTGAAAGCCCTAATATCAAATGTTGCTCTTTTAATCTCCTCTTGTGACACCGCCGCATTAATCTTGGTAATTTCTAAGTCACTCAAGCTTTGGAACCTGGTATGGGTAGCAATGCTATTAAAATGTTGAAGGCCACTCTGGAACAGGTTTTTATAGTATTCAACGGCCATACTTTTGACCTCCTCCTGATCAAAAGTCCATTCATCGTTACTCTTTTTCAGCCCTTCAATCCTATTACACCTTCTCCTGACAGTCACTGCAGTGTGAAATAATTTACTATTTTGATCTCCCCTACTTCAACCAATGACATCTCGATTTCTGGTACCACACCAGTTCTTCCTGAGCTAGAAGTTTGTTGTACTCTTTCCATAACTCATTTTCAGTTTGGATCAAGTATTGGCTATCTCGCCTAGCCCTCGCTCTCTCAATGCCTCCAAGCCTTTGAAGAGTCTTCCGTTTCCTTTCATTTAAATTACCCACTCTTCTTTTATTCTATTCTCCCACCTTGTTGGCAGAGTTATTAACTTCTGCCTTCCAGTGATCTCCCTTCCAAGCATCCTCCACCATATCACGAAAGCCTTCTTCTAAGAACCAAGCCGTTTGGCAATGAAAAAAATGTTTTTGGCCTTCGGTAATCCGAAGGATAAGATTTCAATAGGATAGGATGGTGATCATATCCAAATTTACAAAAGTTATGCACCTTTGTGAGAGGATATGACTGATCCCACTCCGAGTTCATAAATGTTAAAGTCTTTTCGCATCTTAGAGGAAGCAATAAATATGAAAGTAATGAATCATAAATCACAGTTAGATATTTAAATGATATATGCTAGAAGTATAAGAGCTTAGGGAAGAGAATATGCAAACTGTGATTTATCCTGGTTCGGCCTAATCCACGATGACCTACGTCCAGTCCCCAGGCTCCTCCTGAGATTTTCAATCCACTATCTTCTTCAAGTTTAACAGGGTACTTGAGAACCACTACAATCTCACAAGTTTGATCCGGGCACTTGTGAAGCCTTTACAATTCTCGCACTGAGATTACTCCCTTTACACACCGTAAGATTACAACCAAGTTGCTCCCCCTTACACACCGTAAGGATACAACTTTGATGATGAAAGATTACAATCAATCTTCTCTCTTAGAAGTGAATAAGATGAACACTGAAGTATAATACAAATAATATCTCTCTCAAAGATAAATCATATAGAAGCTAGAGAAACAGAGAGTATGTGTGATGAGTATTGATGTCAGGATGTTGGCATTTGAATGATGTATACATTGAGTCTTACTTCTGTTTTGAATGATCTTCTATTTATAGCTGATGAGGATTGATGACCGTTTGAGCATTTCAACATGTCCGTTAGAGTGACGTAGCTTTGTTTGACCGTTCTTCGATTTTGAAAACTGGCCATTGGAACGTTGGCCGCTCCGCTCCGTAAACTCAACTTTTATCTCTTCTCATCATCTCTTCATTGTTTTACTGGAAAAATGCATTAAACACTAATACAATGAAGTGTTAGAGTGATTAGAAGCAATAAGAATGAGTTATATGATCATTCCATTGATTTCCAGAATCTTCGGGACGTTGCTCTGTTTTCCTGGGAAGCATTACTCGAGTGCTTACTCGAGTAGACATCAAGTTTCTTCACAGGTTACTCGAGTGGCTACTCGAGTGGCCTTCCATTTTTTGCATAGCTTACTTGGGTAGTGTCTTGAAGTTCTCTTCTAAATAACTCTGCATACACAGTGATTTACTCCAGTAGTGACTTAAAGTTCTCGTCTAAAAAACTCTTCAAGTTTTGCTAGCACAGTGCTTTACTCGAGTAGCTACTCAAGTATTCATTAAAGTTTACTCGAGTACATACTCGAGTATCATCGGGAAAACTTTGATGAACTTCAGGTTTTTGCTTACCATAGTGAGTTACTCGAGTAGCTACTCGAGTAACATTGTCAGGATTGAAAATGCCGAGAGCAACTGCAAGTGACCTACATGGTTACTCGAGTACTTACTCGAGTAATGTTGGCAGACCGAGAGCAACTGAAAGTTTTCTATCTGATTACTCGAGTACCTACTCGAGTAAAGTCTTTTGTTATCAACCAGTTACTCGAGTGGTGCCTTCAAGTGAATTCTTGATTTTGACTCGAAACATGGAAAATTATATATCATTGGAAAGCCCTCATTATCTACATTCCAATGCAACAAGAATCAACTCCTAACTTGTTATGTACAAAAAGTTATGATCCAAAGAGTGTCTACTGTTCTTAGACAATCCTGGAATCACAAGCAGCAACTTCCAGAAGTCATAGCTCTTAGGATATAGCTTTAAATGTAACAAATTATATATCCATGGAAAGCTCTTTGAGTCTTCTTTCATATGGCACCAGTTTCGTCTCAATCCGATATGTATTTTGGGAGTTATGTCCAAAATACCAAAGCTGTCCTGGAATATGACGGTGATTCATGTGTCAACTTTCGAAGCTTATATCTCTCTCATCTGAACTTCTTTGAATGTGATCTTGGTGTCATAAGTTCGCGTTGGAAGTCTAGTCTCATATGCCACTAGTTTCAGTTCGATCCGATATGTGGTTGGAGAGATATCATCAAAATATAGAACCTCTGTTCTACCGCACGAAAACAGAGTGCCATTTACTTCAAGTGCCGTCTCGAGTAATTCATCAAATAACCCGGCAGATTACTCGAGTAAGGCCTCGAGTAAACACCTCCAAAATCAGAAAATGCCATATTACTCGAGTGATTACTCGGGTAATCATCCCCAAAGGTACCATAGCTTCCGTATACATCATTTTAGCTTCGTATTGACCAATTCTAACTTCCGTATGATCATAGAAACCTCCGATATCACTTCTAATAGCTTGGATCTTGATATTCTCATGTGATCTTGCAAGTTTTTCTTTCTTTAATTTCTTTCTTCTTCTTTCTTCAATCTCTTTCTTCTTGTTTTGCCACTTGATGATCATTCTTCATAACCCAACTATATATCTTCTTGAATTGATGATCGTTCTTCATAAACCAACTAGATATCTTCTTGAATATCTTCAATCTTTGCTTGATATTCCTATTAGTTCTTGCAATGCCTTCTTTCTTCAATCTCTTGTCTCTTGATTTTCTTCTTGAGATCATTCTCCACATATGAGGCATTATAACATCAACCCACAATCGGGTTTATGACTAATCTACAAAATATGCAACATTAAATATAGTAGTTAGTCAATGTAGAAGATAATTATATCATACAAAGTTTTTGCTCATATTTGACATCTATATTTGACATCATCAAAACTATTCATATCTAACAATAAAGGCCCAATCAATTTTTTCTTTAACAAAACCATGTTCCCAAGTAAATCTTTCGCCGACAGTTTCAGTCTCAATGAGTTAACAATCCGAAATACAATCTTGAAACCGCCTCATGGATCTAAAATTTGGCTCAGAACCCCTACATTTGTTTTCACCATATAGATATGCATTGAAATCCTCTATAACAATCCACAGTATGTTGACTGAGCCATTGAAATCATTTAAATTGTTCCATAGGGATTGACGAAGAATATGATTTGGTTCTGCATAGACATAAGAAAGCATAAACACGTTTGGGCCTTTGGCCACCACTACTCTTGTATGAATGGCCTGTGTTGTAGAGGAAATATACTGGACAAAGATATCCTCTGCATTCAATAATAGCTATATACCTCCAACAAAACTAGTAGCTTTCAAATGAAGCCAAGTATTGAATCCCAATTTTTTAATAATCCTGCTAGCCTTAATACCACTCACACAGGTTTCCATAAGGATCATACTCTTCACATCATTATTCCTTAACACATCTCTAACTCTACTAGGAAAGGTTTTAGAAGCTGTACCCTTGCAGTTCCAAGATAAAATATTTATAGAATCCATAAAATAATTATTTAGGATAGAAACACTTACTGACCAGCGAAGCTATTGGCCTAGCTCAGTTACTTGCATAATTTCCACATCCACTAGCACATCTTGCCATAAACATTGGATGCTTCAACCTCAGCTCCAAGTTCCACATCATTATTCTTGCTTAAATTAGGTGCTTGATGTATAGCCATGTGGTCCGGTGGTCTCATTGGGTGCAAACAAACTTTATTGGGTTGTCTTATGCTTCCACCGTAGTTGTCTGGTTCTTCTTCACGTAGAGGAGGATTATAATTATCATTCTCCATGGATATGGACTTATTAGCTAAGTCCAATTTGCTGGACCCATTGTTTGAAGCAGACTCAAAGACCAATATATGATTTCTCCCTATTTGTTTTTTTAAAACATGGAGCTGAATTTTTCGGCCCACCTCCATTGGGATTTTTTTTGCACTTTAACTTCTTCTAAAAAAGGCCTTTTCTTTGCTTAGCTTCATTTCTAGACACCTCCATCACTTAGGCTTCATTCAGCCCACTCCCTTCCCATACTATAATCCAATTTCCTTCCTCTTGTATCAAAATATCAGACCCCATCGTGTCTCCCTTTGCTAAACAATTCCTTCCTCCTTCTCCTTCACCTCGTCTGTAACATCCCAAATTTTAGTTATGGGCTAATGTTGATTATTGAGAATGTAATTGTGAATTAGAGTGGATTATTATGTGTATTTGTGACAATATTATCTAATATGTCATAATTGATGGAAAATTGATAGAATAGAATTATTGGCCATAAGTTGATGATTAATAGGAAAATTAATTACTAACTAAGGGGAAATGAGATGTGTGATTAAATGGCTAATGGATATGTTAGAGAAACTAATTGGTGACTAAGTGTGTGGGAACCGATAGGAAAATGACATGTGGCAACTTGGTGTAATGGATGGAGTGAAGAAAAGTCAAATGCATATTTTAATCAATTTCTCTCTCCTCTCTTCCCTCTTTGTTCGCTGCAGAAGTATGGAGGGAGTGTTGTCATCATTTTCTCACTCTATTCATTATTCCTTACTCTCATCTCTCTCATTTTCTCTCTCCTCTTCTCTCCTGGAGCCATTGTTGCATAAATAGGGGGAGAAAAACTTGCAAAAAGTTTGGCATTTGGGGCTGGATTGAGTTCTAAAGGAATTGAAAAGGTTGGAGAATCAAGAAGCTTCTTTGAGAAAGTTGTTGAGGTGAGTTAAAGAAACCTATCTATATAAGTTTTGTGCCATTTGAATTTGTTTTGAATTTCTAGAATTTATCGGCCATTTTCGAAAAATGATGATCATTGGACATTTGGCTTGTTTTTGGTATGGGAATGGTATATTTGGAATGTGTATGGATAGATAGGATTGATTGGGAATTGAATGGTTGAGTTTAGTGATTTTGGAATTTTTAGTGTTTAATGTTGCCCAAGACCAAAGCATGATAGTGGAATAGGATTTTGGTGGTTTTGACATGTCCATTGGATTCCTTGAGTGTTTTTGTGTGAGGATAGCTTTAGTTGAGGTTTTGGGTCCATTGGTAGCCTTTGGTAAAAATTCTGGAAAACTGTTATTTTGTCTGCGTTTTCTAGGTTCTGATATGGTCACTTGAGTGATCTGGGGCTCACTCGAGTGAGGGATGAGTATCACTCGGGTGTGGTTGGGTTCCACTCGAGTGATTCAGTGAAATTCTTCGTTTTCCCTTCAGTTTTGGTGTTTCACTTATGCAAAAGTGCAAGAGTGTGCCTTTACACTCGCAAGCATTCCGCCTCACTCGAGTGCAAAGGCCAGTACTCGAGTGTTCCTTTCTTTGAAATTTCCATTGCTCTCGGGTTCTCACTTCCTAGGCTTCACTTGCTAGTGCTCGAGTGAAGCATTTGGCTATCACTCGAGTGAGGTCCAGTGTGCTTGAATGTCCCTGTCTCTGAAAAGTTCTTGTGCTCTCGGGTGCTCACTCGCTATCCTTCACTCCCTGGTACCCGAGTGCAGACCGTTCCACCACTCAAGTGAGGTCGTCTTCACTCGAGTGTCAGTACCCCATCACTCGAGTGCGGCCATCTTCACTCGAGTGAAACAGTGAAAAATGTCAATGTTTGTGCTTCCAAAAGGGGATCCCTAGGGTAGTTCTTCCAACCCTTTAGGGCTTTTGTTAGAAGCATATATGAGTGTTAAAGAGACAGTAATGATAACCAATTTAAGTATTGTGAAGATATTAAGTATTAGACTAAGTGGTAACGCATCATCCTTAATCATGACTTTAGGATTTGATATTTGCTCGGAGCATAGAAGGCATGTGCCTGCTCAAGAACGGAAAGACCGAGGTAGTAACACTTTATCCTATATCATGTATATTGCATTGCTTGTATGCATTAGTCATTGAATACAGTGAGGGGATGTGGCAAAAGCCCGGCCTTGAATACAGATACAGTGAAGGGAACATGGCGTAAGCTCGATCTCGAATATAGATACAGTTGATAGGATGTGGCGAAAGCCCGACCTTGAATACAGATACAGTGAGGGGACGTGGCGAAAGCCCGACCTTGTATATAGTGGAGGGGATGTGGCATTGTGCCTGGCCTCAAATATTGATTACTGCATTGTGATATATGTTTACTTGCTTTGTCTATATGCATCATATTCGTAAACTGTTGCTACTGGGATTCTCTAGAATCTCATTCTTTCCAAATAACATTTTTAGACAGGGCAAGTGGATCAAGAAACAAGCAAGTAGATAAGGGCGATTAGGACTGCCGGCGGTAGTCTTAGTTAGATGTTTTGTTTTTATATTGGACTGGTTATCATTTTGGATAAATATATATATATATATATATATACACATTGAATAGATCATAGCATTATAGTTTTGTGTAATCCCCGGTATGGATACTGAGACGAGCGGTGATGACCTGAACAATATTTTGGATTAATGTTATTATCCTGGATGAATGTTGGGAATTTGTTAATACTCTGATATTGTATATGTAACAGACCGAACAGGCCGATGATTTTTATGAACGAAATGAATGGAGATCCATTTGTACAAGTGTTGTAAAAAGTTTGAAATTGTTCCAGATCTCTTATTCGATTATTAAACGCTAATCTCGGCCCTGTAAGCGAAGGGGGTTACATCGTTTCTCTCCACTGTTGCAGATTTTGTGCCGCTACTTCCACCCGTCTTGAAAATGGAAATCAAGTTTTCCATTTTCCTAGTCTTCTTTCTGTCACCTCTACTCATGCTCAGACTTTGACTTTCTTTCTTCCTCCACTAAACTTCAATCCCTTTATTCTTCTTATTCGACTTCGGTATATCTTTGGACAAGACAGGCGAATCCAGTCCTTATAAGACATTGAATCTCAATCCAAAGCTTCAATCAACGTCTTTTCCGCTTTTCCGATCTAAAGTAGCCGTTCTGCCAGGTTGATTTTTTTCTCGATTGTTGTTCTGGTGTCGCGATCTGACCAAAGACCTAGCTTGTATCCAAGAGCCGTACTCCTCTTCCACCAATATGCCAGGTACAACTAGTATAGGGAGTTTCACAGTGAGTTCTTTGCCCTCTACCTCCGTCTGAAATTTTTTTGATGCCATCTGAGACGGTGAAGCATGTAACTCCGGTGATTTCAATGAACACGTATCTATTATGTGGCCATACAATCCGCATTTGAAGCAAAAGGCATTAAGCCCCTCATACTCCACTGTGTAGACTCTATTTCTAAGGATAAATCTTGATTGCAATTTTTTATTGAGATCAACTTCAACACTTACTCTTGCAAATTTTCTTCTTTCTGCCGTCTACTTGTTGTTTCCTTGATTGGCTAGAGTGTTCATATCTACTTTCTCTATTAAATTCCCTATCTCAAACATGCACTCCTCTAAATAAATATGCATAAGAAGGGTAGGAACCCTGATCCAAACAGCTACCTTTATGACTTATTATAGTATGGATTAAAATTTGGGCTCCACTGTTGTACTACCAAGTAATGGCCTTGGATTAGCCATGGACCATCGAATAGCAGCTTAGAGCACAACATTTTGTCTACCGTTCTAAACACAAAATAGTTGTTTGGCAGGCCAATTAGTTCAAAGTTCTCTAATCGAAGAAGGCTCTTGACTCTATCCTTCATCATATAGAGGTTCGTTCTTCTACCCAATACTGTTATAATGAGGGCGTCTTTCCACGGTCTACACAGCTCCTTCAATTTGTCATTGGAGATATTTAATGAAGGAATAGAATCTAATTTCTCCCTTTGTTTCTCTGTTAACTCTGGAGTTTATTCCTCCTCTTCTTTTATCCATTTCAACATTTGTTCATCAAAGTTTTTATCTAGTGATTTCTCCGCCTCCCCCAAGAGCTTCGCTTTATACGAAATTTGACTCTTATTGCTTTGTTTCATACTCTATTTCTGCTGTGTGTCCTATTCGGTATCCATCATCAGTTCATCAGAGGGTTGTGCTCTCTTCCCCTCATTACTCGTTGCCTCTTCTGTCCCAATTTCAGCCTGCATTTTCTTGATATTCCTCCCTAGCAGATCGTCCTCTTCTTTGGACTTCCCTTCAAAACCTTCGGAAGCATTTCCAGTAGTTTCAGTGTTGGCCTATTGACCAGTTCGCGCACTCTATCTCTAACTAGCTTTCTCTCTCATCATTTTCTCATAGTATTACTATTTTTTTAGCCAACAGTAGTATTATTATTTAGAAACTGAGTATAATGGATATTTAATATTTTGCATAGTATTTAGAATAATTTTTGGGAAAATTATCCATAAATACCTCATTAGAAACTTATTTGCCAAATTGGGCCTTCGAGTGCAAACAATCTTCCTCGTGTGTAAAAGATCTTCCATTATATTCAAACAATCTTCCCCTGTGTTTAATATATCTTTCCTATGTGACATTTCCTTATGTTCGAACAATCTTCCTTTGTGTATAAAAGATTTTCTCTCAGATCCCATTTAATAAATAAATCTTCAATAAGGTATTTATGGATAATTCTCTCATGATTCTTTTATATAGTCAATTATTCCCTCCCTTCCATTTACCCTTTTGATTTCTAGCCTCTGTTCTTTTCACTGAACCTTCCAGCTTCCTTTCGTGTGCTCATTGGCTAACAGTAAAACTACCGGTGAAACACATTTTTATGTTAAATATGTTCATTATAAAATAACATCCATAACGAGACAAATAATTCCAGAGTTCCCGGCCAGGGAAAAAAAATTTAAAAGAATATTTTACTTCTCATGTGCGATTAAAGCAGCAATTCGCACCCTAAAATATTATTTTCGGGGATAAGAACCTATTTTAAATTTTTTTGATAAAATTTATTTTAAAACTTTATTATTCGTAA
Source organism: Inga leiocalycina (assembly GCA_963242795.1). Classification (NCBI taxonomy): domain Eukaryota; kingdom Viridiplantae; phylum Streptophyta; class Magnoliopsida; order Fabales; family Fabaceae; genus Inga; species Inga leiocalycina. The sequence continues at coordinate 49,473,016 of OY725324.1, forward strand.
CTACCTAATATGGTTTTTTGTCCCAATAGAGTATTAGTACTCTAAGGGCGTGTTTGGTTTGAGGGGAGGAGAGGGAGGTTAAATTACCTTTTTGGGTTGAAGGTATTTAAATTTTGGGCGGGAATCCAAAATTTAAAAGAAATGAGAGGATAAATTTTGGGTGGGAATCCAAAATTTAAAAGAATGAGAGGGTAAATTTTAGATTTTTTAAACCCGAAATTATAATTTCCACCTCCATCCCTCCCCTCCCCTCAAACCAAAAAATGATTTCATATTCATGCATAAAAAAGACCGGTACTTAAATTCAAGTACTTAAGAGTAATACAAATTTCAAAGAGAGTATTATGAGCAATTTTTTTCAAAATTATACAGTAATCTAGTTCATACTTTAAAAAAAAAGAAAAATAAATTCAGTGTTGCCCAATTCTAACAACAGTAAGTTCCTACGTTGACTGTCATCAATACAAGAAATGAATTTAAGCTGTATAACATAAATAAATATATTAGAGGAGTTTTATCTAATAAAGAGTAAAAATGATTTTAGGAAGGTTACTAGTTAATTCTTAGTTTTTATTAATGTACTTCATTTTTGAATTAGATTATTTAAGTTTATTTTGTTTAAATTGGGCCCTTATATTTTGATCATCCGTCACTGTAAGATTTATTATACTCATCTAGTCTTAAATATATAATCCAATTTATAGTGAAATTTATATTAAATCTAGATCATACATTTAAAGCTAGAGGTAGTAAAATGTTATAGACTTTATGAACTCCCCGTCACTTGGCTCCCCCCATTTTAATACAAGTGCATTTCTATAAATAAAATTTCATATAATTTGTAAATTGAAATTAACTGATCATTTAATAAGGGTCCAATTCAAACAAAATTATTACTATAGAGATCAAATTAAAATTGAAAAAAGCTACAAGTACTTACAAATTAATACCTGGTTAGGGTGTCAATTGCTCCGTTAAAAATATTTTTCAGGCAACATTGGGCATAAACAAAATAAGGAAAAAAAAGTCTCATCATGCCCTAACGCTCAACATTTGGATCTCTGTTACAATTCGGCAATAGTACACCGATTTTAAAACTTAAAATGCTATTCTTTTTTCTCTTAAATATAAGACATAATTGATTTTTTTTTAGGGATTAATGAAACTAAATAAGTTATTTAATCATATTATATGTTGTGTATTATTAAATTATATATCAGTTTATAAGTTAGACAAATTAGTTTGTGTAGGCAAAATCTGTAAAGAAATAAGAAAATATTTAGTTCGAGTTGCATCCGAGGACACTGTCCTTAAGAGATATTCTGCAGCTCCCTCAATAAATAGGAAGCGGCATCTCCCCAGGATTAAACAAACCCATCTTGTAAGGATACAGGGCGGTAGAATTAGCGGAAAATAAAGTAACTCAGTGAGAGATTACCGAGGCTTCTATTTCTCTACTCTAAATGGTGTCACAATTGGGGTCTTTATAGATACTAAATCGATATCTTGAAGTGTTGTCTCTTGAAGACTACACATATTTAATTAAAAGGTCATAACTATCTATTAATTTCATGAATCATGTTGATCATGAACCAACACAAATCCCTTTAATTTATAAGAACATGACTTCTCAGAACGCATCTCTTCATTTAAACATATTCTATAATATTGGAGAGACCCTTTCTGTAACACAACCATATGCAATATTTACAACAATCCCCCACATGTGTCAAAGAAAACACACCATTTGCTGAGTTATACCCATGGATATAACCATTGTATCTGGTGGTCCTTAGAACTATGAATCAGATCTAGATCAATAACACTTGGTACACAAAAATATCAGTGAAGCATGCTTTTATGAATTAACAAATCTTAGTGTGTATCAGAGGCATTAAGAGTCAGATTATATCCTAACATTTCCGCTGTTAACGATGGTTTTGCCCGTTATGTCGGCCATGTGCGTGCCTGGTGCGTAATGAATGCTCTAGAGATTTTGCCAAGATATCATAGGAGCGGCCACACTCCACATTCATAGAGGTGATTTCATTTAAGTTTGTGCTTACACTATGCACACTGCCTCGTTGAACTATGAAATCATTAAGAGCTTTGTTCAATCTACAATAATGCAGTCTAGCACATTCAAAGTGTTATAGGAAGGAACGTAAAATATATTTGTACTAGTCAGAACTGACGAATGACTTGTTCTTACCCATTAAATCTTTTTCATGGGATCACCAATCACAAATGTTGGGTTGTCATTGCTATCAATTAGTAGCTGGCTTTGGTTCCATTCCCCTCGACTAATTTATTTTATCCTATAGGGTTTTGTTAACGGCCGATCGGTCTATTATTGACCTCACTAAATCGATTGAGATAACTCTACTATAATTCTTAAGCATGCTTATTCATATAATATCTCAAACGATTTTCCACTTACATCATTGTTCTTTCCACAATGGTTATTGCCATATCTATCAAGCACATATCATCAACACTTAGTATTGGTTTCATAACAGAATATTTGTTAAGGGATTTTCAACATTCTTAACATTTGATCCATTTTTAGAGTTATCAACTATAAATCATATAATAATTTATTTTTACCACCACTAAAAGTGAATTTTCTCACTTAAACTGAATTTCAGTCAACTTCCATCCGTATATTTCTTTATAATGGGAATCCACTGTACATAATGTCATCATTTACGACATCCCTTAACTATTTCTTTCTCTTCATGAGAGTTTATATGTGCTTAATCTCCACACATCATCTATTATGTCACAGGATTAACATTTATCAGTGCTACAAATTCTTAATAATTTGTGCATACATTGATTGAACTCTAGAGTAATCTCAAGCAGCATCATAAGGAATATTCACATAATGGTTCTCAGAACCAATTTTCAGAGACATTTCTTATTTATCACTATTCCTTATGATTTTTACATCCAAAATCATATTAATTCTCTCATGCTTTCAAGTGCACAACATGATATTTTTGACCATGCAAGTCATCCACATTAAGATTCAATATTTGTTCACAATAATCATGCATGCATGTACCAAAATAAATATATATCCACAAATCATGAATATTTGAAATACCTTTATCTTAACACTAGATAAATAATTAAATTTCCATATCACTATTGTAATACTTATTTAAAGCTATATGCAAAATTTAACAATTCACATTACAAGATTTGCTCTTCATAGCAAATAATAAAGCCTTCATTAAATTAATTTTAATCATAACACAAGTCATATATGACAATTTTGTAATTTTTTCAATATATCAATATATATATTCTAAGGTGCCTCCACAAGATACTCTATATCTTACGCACCCCCATACTTTCAAATATTTCAAAAAATATCTCACAACTTTTCAATAATAATTCTAATTAAATTAGGATATCACCATATAATCCTCCTCCATTCTAATTAAATTAGAATTTTCCACCCACAAAATTATTTGGAAAGTTATAAATGCCAGTACGCAATATTATTTATATACCCATAACAACGCATAACCAATGTCAGTATAAAAAATTAGATTACAAGTGCACAAATCTTGCTGGATATAAACAAACTATAGCATAGTAGCATAGTCTTTCGTGCTCAAGAAATCACATGTACGACTAACTATGATACTACCGACTAAACATACATATTTGAATATAATCTAAAATTTCCTCCAAAGTTAACAATATTAAACTGGGTTGCCAACCACAAATTTCACAATCAGCAACGGCAATAATTGGTTATAAAAAATGTGAGGAGAGAAAAACCCTTTATTTTTCTAATTCAAAATTCATCATATCCTCATTAAAATAATTAATAAAATAAATAACAGGAGATTTAGTTAAGGAGAGATAATAGGAGATTTAGTAACTACCCTATTAATCCAAATAATATATTCATTTATAATAAATCCTTCAACGGAAATAATTTCATCACTGGCTAGAACATTAGATATCACCATAAATAATTAAATAATGTTGTAATTTTAACTGACACACTAATTGAAGGCTTATAACAGCATGATTAATCTTTTATATATGCCCACCAATATTTTTATTAACATTAAAATAAATTAAATTGGACGTGTACCTATTAGATGACCGATTCACATACATCAATAACGGTAATTCCAACATCTCTCTTCTTCTTCATCTTCCCGTAACGTTTCAAAGACAGTTTATTCTGATCAGATTTGCAGACTTCTTTTTTGCCTCTTGCCTATGTTTGCAAGTATCACAGGGCTCTCAAAATCTCTTTATCATAGAGATTAAAATAGTCCGGTAGAAAGGGAAATTGGATATTCGTTAATTATAGTACTGATTATGATCCACCTTGATCATAAACTTATTTTAATATGCTTTCATTAGATACAGTAAAACTAAAGTCTCACTCCATCCATTCTCAATTGTTGTCATTAGACCATCATAATTTTCTTTCCTTTGCTTGCCATGAACCCCCACAATTGGGTAATATGCAATCATTTTTTCTACAGATCCTTCCATTGAGTTTCACGCCAATTTAAATGGCAGTGCTATTCCTGTATGTGAATTTACTGACAATCTCTACAAAGAATCCATAAAAATTCTCAAAGATAGCATTCACATGCAGACAAGTGTGGTCATTCATTTGATTCCAAATCAAGATTTGGATAAAGCCCAGATGTGGAGACAAGAACAAATTGACAAGGAAACAGATGGTCCTCTGGTTGTTAATGGTGGCATGCATCAAAAGAAAAGAAATATACGACCCTTAATTTTAATCAGTGTGAATTTGGTTTCACAAGGCGAACAACGTAACTGCCAACAACCTTTGTGCTTTTTCTCGATCTCTCTATACTTTTCTTCCGCCATCAAAATTTTCCCTAACTCATAATAATTTCCACATGTGCAAATTAAATATAAGCCCTAGAAATTGAAATTAAAACTTATCTTATTTTCTTTGCAATTTGCCAATGATTTGAGAAAACTCCATCATGATGCACTTAAGAATATCTCTCAAGATTGTAGGCAAAATCTGCAAAGAAATAAGAAAATATTTAGTTTGAATCGTGTCAGAGGACACTGTCCTTAAGAGATATTCCACAAATGTCAACACCTATTTCCATTTTGATATACACAGAGCAATAATGAATAAGTTCCATAGGCAGCAGAAAAGTACAGTTATAGTGATAATAAGTATTTGTTTATAGACAGACATTAACAGAGCAAAATTCACTAATAATTACAAATATATACAAAATATCCCAAAATATTCTAAGTACAGGCTAAATATAACCACTGGCAGTGTCTCAGAAAACGTGCCTGTCAGTTTTCCTTAATTGTGTCCTTGCCTTTTGAATCGTTGGCACCCGCTGATACATTGTGATTTAGAAAAAAATGGGTGAGATTCCAAAGAATCCCAGTAGAAACATACTATCGACATATCAAATGTGAAAATTAAATATGCAAAGCACCATATTAAGCAAGATGAAAGTTCGATTTGATTCATATGTGTACACACGTTTCAGAGCCAAACATCAGTTAGAACCCCTACATGTACCTCAGCTGAGTCACCGACCACAGCTAGGATTTGCGATATAATACCTTGGCTGGGCACCGAACCACAACCAAGTACTGTGCCTCTAGCACGCATTCATATCCCAAAATACAGTAACACATAACATACAATAGTCACATAGTATGTGAGAGATAGTAGTCCCTACCTTAATTTCTTTCCTGTCTCAAAGGGTCCGCCTTGTAAAACGTGTCAACTATAGGCGTCCAACTCGGTCCTAAAATATCAAATGTACAGGAAATATGTCATAACCTATCCAAGTATCATTTTAGACACTTCCATAATGTTTCTTGTGGTTATATTAGCCTATGGTGAAAATTTACCAAAATGCCCCTGGACCCCGGCCCGGCGTCGCCGTACTCGGCCCTATGGCACGTTTTCCCAAATTTTTGACTAGGGCTATCCTAACATATTTTCGTCCAAAGAATCCATTTCCAGACTCAAAATTACCAAATTCAATATCAAATTATGAAATTGCCCTTGGCAGCCCTACTTTTAGGGTTTTAGAGGCATTTCCGTAATTATGCTTTCTCGGCCTTTTTCGAAAATGTGCCCAACTGTAACCCCACCTATTTTTGCCCACTGAATCCAATGGAATCATCAAATCATTGAAAATCCAACTCTAAGGCCCTCAAACATCCCTAGCCGAAATTATGGTGTTCTCCGGAAAAATCGGGGTTTTACGATTTCGACTCCATAAACGCGTTCCTTTATACTCCTAACCACTTTATTAGCCATCTAATTGAGTTATAACAACCATTTGAAATAAAATTGGGCAGAATAACCCTTAGGCACACACTTTTCCAAAATTTAAAACCAATGGCAATCTGGCGAAATTTCACCGATTAAATTGCGCACATTAGTCAGAATAGTTAATATACGAAGGTTTGGAAGTTATCTCAAGCTCCCACAAGCTTTTCTCAAAAATGGATGAAATCCTAACCTTTAGAGAACAGATTTTTGAGCCTCTAAACCCTAAAGAACAAAGAGGAGTAGCTTAGAGTCGGAGTTATACGCATTAGGAGTTAAATCATCGGAGAAATTGGCTTACCTTGCGATTTTTCTTCTCCTTTCTTTCTCTACAATTCCAAACGTTCTCACTCTATGTTTCAGGTCTGTTTTCTCGTGGAAATAGCAGCCGAATGAGAAAGATGAAGCTTATATTATAATATTATAATAATTTGTTTAATTTTCCAAAATTGCTAAAATCCAATTTTATGTGCATAACTTCCCTACATTCATGTAACCATGCCATCATGTCCAACCAATATTTCCTTCTTTATGCCACATGTGGGAGACACCTAGAGGTCCCTCCATATGGTCTCAATTGGCTTCAGAACTTGTTTCAGCTATGTATACACGTAAAGTTTCAATTTTGGTCAAATTTGCACTTTTTGCTTAAATTTTCTATAAATTCATATTAAATTGGCCAAAATATTCTAAATATATTTTTCACCTTTATTTTCCTTAATTAATTGAAATTAACTTCAATTAATTGGAAAATAATTAATTTTGTGATAATTTGGCAAAATTACGATTTTGCCATTACCTTTCTAATCCAATTTCTTCTCTTATTTTTCTTTGGCCAATTCCCATCTATTTTTGGACCAAATATTTTCTCTAATATTCCTTCATTTTTGGACCTTAATATTGGTCTTTTTAAATTACCCAAATTAATTCCTTAATTATTTTTGCCCAATTTCTCATGAAATTGAACATTTATAAATTCATAAATTCCAAATTTATGAATATTCACCATTTTATTGAATTTCTCAAATATTTACAATATTTTTTGTGAATATAAAATTTGGGGTGTTACAACAACCCCCTCAGTAATAGGAAGCGGCATCTCCCCAATATTAAATGAACCTATCCTGTAGGCAGAACTAGCGGAAGATAAAGTAATTCAGAGAGAGATTACCGAGACTTCTATTTCTGTACTCCAAATAGTTTCACAATTGGGGTATTTATAGATATTGAATCGATACCCTAAAATGGCGTCTCTTGAAGACTACACATTTTCAATTAAAAGGTAATAACTATCTGTTATTTCCATGAATCATGTTGATCATGAACCAACACAAATCCCTTTAATTTATAAGAACATGACTTCTCAAAACGCATATCTTCATTTAAACATATTCCATAATATTGGAGAGACTCTCTTTGACACACTCATATGCAATATTTACAACAATTTGCAGAAAAAAATATAAATACTTTAAAGTAATTTAATTAATGTTCTTAATCTTTTTAAAGAAGTTAAATGAGTTTGATATTTAGGACAAGAGATAGTACATTGTTCCACAATTTTCATTAGGGTATCAGATGTTCCTTTAAAAAAAAAAAAATACTTAGAAGGCAACAATACAATACATACACCTTGACCCAAAGAGTTTACTTCCCTTGAAAACGGATCTAGTACATTTTTATGGGAACATTGGTATGGCATATGCGTGCTCATGTTGAAGGGGATGTTCTCCTTGTTGTCTCCTTCTTGTCAATTTGTGATATGGCACAACTTTTTTAACTATTTAAAAAGAATTAATTTAAATTTAAGTATTATCAGGTTTACATAATTTAAAAATTGTCACTATTAATATTTTTACTTCTAATTTATAATATTTGAATTATGAACTTCCTCTTACGGTTTTACCTCGATTTGCTCTCCTCCCTCTTCCCTTCAAATTGGCAAAAAGCTTTTATTTTTTGGGGGTGTATTTTAATTATTCCCCTTTCTTCACTTTTTTCCCTTGAATCAAATAAAAAATTATTAAAATTTCTTTTGTTTCCTCCCCTCTCTATTTAAACCAAACAAATGATACTACAAATTCCTTTCATGCCATTCATCAGCTATATGATGTCCAGTGCTACTAGATTATATTTAAGTATTGTTATATGTTCAATTAGGGTAAACTCTTTTAAAAATATTGTCTGTATTCATACAGATTTAAACTTAAATGCTAGTACTTCTCGAATCAATTCACAAAGCCGGATCTGCTTGGATTATTCCTAAACCTGTCAGGACGTCTATGTATGTACCAGGACCAGTTTTAAACCTACTTCCAACTTCTCCCATTTTTTAATACAATTATTTGAAGTTGGTATAATCAAATTATTTTAAAGGGTTAAGTAGTGATCATACCCATAAATATTTTGGAAAAATGCTACGGGCATATTAAATATATTAAATATTTATTAGGTGTAAAAATATCCATCAATATTAAAAAATAATTCAATAATGCCATTACCCATAAATAGTTTACACAGCCGTAACCATTTTTTTGGATCCCACCTAGTGTCTATCTGTCAATTATGTGGCACTGCACTCCACCTTTAAGCAGTGGAAAAAAAACACCTAAGCGTCGAGCTGCCATCTACTGTTCTCCTCCTTTCCTCTGCATCGAGGCCACCCCCAACACGCTCTCTCTTCTTCTTCAGTTACAGCTCTAGAGTCGACTCACCCTTAGAATCCCCGCCGGCCACCATGGCCTCACTTCTGCCATCGTCGCTAGCTCCTCTTAACCGTAACCATAGCGTCCATCACGCTCATCATATGGTTGACCGCCTCCAACGTCGTTTTGCTCCCCCAAATTTGAATAATCTCCTTGAGCTCACCGGAGGAGACCTTGAATCGCCGTTCTCATCGAACTTGTTGAAAATCCTGCGCACCTCCTTCTACATATGGAATCGCAGAATCTGAGCCTCACTGAGCGAAATAAGATTCCAAAACTCGCATGTTTGAGAGGCTAATAATTTGGATTTCCACCCTCTAAATCTGTAGATTTAATTGCAAGAGAGGATTAAAAATGTGTCTCTGAGATTTTTGATGGTTCAAGGCCTGCTATATGTTTCTGAGATTTCTGAAGGTGGTGAAGTAAAGAGAATGAAAGCAAAGATGGAAGTGGTGGAGAACGGCGATTCCAGCGGTGGTGGTATGAGAGAACGAAGGAGGGAATCTGTGATGCTGAAGAAGTGGGCAAATCTGGAATGGAGAAGAAGAGGACTGCTGGCATGGAGGCGTGATTTTGGCCACAGTGAAGCGAGATGGAGTGACGGTGGTGGTGTTGGTTCAATGGAGGGAATGAAGACGGAGGAAATCTATGGTGTGTGGAAGCTCTCATCTTGTTCCCTCTCTCTGTTCCATGTCGACCACGTCAGGTGAAGGTGAAGAGCAGCTCCGACAGTGGTAGGCACGACACTGTGGTTGACGGTGGTGAACACAGAAGACAATGGTTTTGTCTCCCTCCTTCCTTTTCTCCGTTGAGATCGAGCTCCAGGTCCAGCTCACTTTGGACATGAAGGTGGGTTGAACTCAATTTCGGGTCACTTCACTCTCTCTCACTGCAACATATGTAGTTAACTTGGCCAGCTCACCATATGTGTCAGCGCATCTGGTCAAACGTTTTCTTCATACGGTCAACGTCCCCAAAAAATATTACTGCCTTTTTACCTAAATTAATGGAACTTTTCGAAATATTCCTATTTTTTAAAAACAGAGTAAACTAGAAATAAATATTATTACACATGGTAGAAGTGGGTTTCTTATCAATTCTTCATATTCCTAGCTAGAGTTTTACATGGCCCAAAACTTTATTTCATATTGATAAATGATGATCAAGGGTGGAAACGGGCCAGCCGGCCTGTGGCTTGGCCTGTTTCTGGTCTGATCAGGCTTGATCTGATAGAATAAAATGCTAGATCTAAGCCTATTTCAAAGCATGTTTTATTAAATAGGCCTGGCCTAGGTCTATTGATAGGCCTTTTAGGCATATTAGGCCAGCCTGTTGATATATATATATATATATATATATATATATATATTCAACATCCCAACCCAACAATAGCCTAACAACACTCAGCCCAACACTCATTCAATATTTCCTTAGGTTTTCTTATTTCTCCACCATGCACCCTCCTCAAACACTCGCTCTTGCTCTCGCCTCGCCTCGCCCCACCTCGCCTTGCCTCTTCCGCTCATCGCCAGTCTTCTGTCTTTGTCTTGAAGCTCATTGAGTTCTCTCCATTCTACATTCTAGTAAGTTCCTCTTACTCTCTTCCTTTTCTCCCTCGCTATTTCCTCTTTTTCGAAGAAAAGAAACTGATTTCAGGATTAGGGTTTTGTTTAAGCTTGGAGATGGAAGGCACTGCTCACGCTTGTTCATCGCTCGACTTCTGACTCTCTGTCTCGATCTCTTACTCTCTTCCTCTTCTCCCTCGCTATTCCCTTTTGATCTCGTCCAATCTGACTTTTTGTCTTGATCTCTCACTCACAAGCCACTGCGGTATCTTTCAAATGCTTAACTCTAAATCTCTCACTCTGAATCAACTGCAAGTATGCCTCTAAAATTCATTATATTTGATTTCTTCTTTTCCAGGTCTTTGAACTAGAAGAAATTACATTGATGAGTTGTGGTTGATTGGTTGGTGTCTATGCTGATTTGGTTTAAATTGCAATTGTAATTAAAATTCTTTTATTGTTTTATTTGGTGTTATCTTGTTGATTGATTAGATTATATATATTTTCAAATGTATTTCTAGAAGCCTGGGGAAGATATACAAGATATAAGCCAATGGTAAGGTCACTCAAACTCCAACCCTGGATTCCAACCTTACTTCGTTGGATCCTAGTAATTATTTCCAAAAGGGACGGGTTGCTTGGTGGAGGATTGCTTCTATTTATGTAATCTTCATCTCCTGCATATTATTAATCGTAGACTTAGTCTTCAGTATGTAATAAAATGGGTTCATATAGGCTTGTGTTGTGTAGAGCAAGGGAATAATCTTTTTTTGATGTTAATCAAACTGCAACTTTAATATAATGTAGAAATTATGCCTCCTGCCCTCAAATATTATCGCACAGGTTTGAAGCGCAAAGGGGGAGTAAGAAACAAAATAAGAGTTTACAGTATGAATATAATCAGTTGTGTTTAATTTTACCGATGCAATTAAAGATTTCCGTACTCTGCAGATTAGAAGACTGACACGACATTACATAGAAAGATACCGGCTAGTTGTAACTATCTATGCTGTCTAATTTCATGAGATGAAACATGCTCTACAGTTAACAAACCTGTTGAAAGAGCCCACCTACATAATTGCCGAGCTGGTTCAAGTGCCTTTGTGAGCCAAGCTAAGCTAGCTCTAATTTCCACTCACTATCAACAGGATCCACCTGGACATTGTTGTCTACCTTCTTCTCAAAAGATGGTTCAAGTGGTTTCTCCATTTTTTTAACTTCACCTCGTTCAACTTTGTCTGCTATTGATATGTGCAGTTGATTCCGGTTAACAATATTGTGCATATAGTTCCAATATGGTTCCTCTTTATTGAGAAGCGCTTTAGTACGGTGACAAAAAAGATTATATGTATTTTGGATAATTTGTATCAAGTTATTGTAATTTTAGTTTATGTAATTATCCCTGTTTAAATGTGGCCTTTTTTTGGCCTGTTAGCCTGCTTAATGTTTTAGAAATGCAGGCTTCTTAAACAAGCTTTAGGTCAAACCAGACCTTTATATAGGCGAGGCTTAGATTGAAAAAAAGGCCTGTGACAGACCACATGCCAAGCTCAGGCCTACTTCTTGCAATACAGGCTTGGCCTGTTAAGGGCAAAGCCTGGCCTGGCCTGGCCTATTTCCACCCCTAATGATGATAGTTGATATCATAGTTATCTTTAGCCTTTCTCACAGGATGGGATGGAAATGGTGTTAGATATGAATAGTTTTGATGATGTCAAATATGGATGTCAAGTATTTAGAGCAAAACGTTTGTATGACATACTTATTATCTTCATTGACTAACTACTATATTTAATATTGGATATCTTGTAGATTAGTCAAGCCAAGAAAGAAGAAGATTGAAGATATTCAAAGAGATATCCAATTGCATTATGGAGTCAAGAAGAATGATATTGAAGAAAGAAGAATTTACAGGAAATAATGCAAATTTCAAGAAGAAAGATTAGTCAAGTAAAGAAAGAAGAAGTTTGAAGATATTCAAGAAGATATCTGATTGGGTTATGAAGAATGATCATCAAGTGGCAAAACAAGAAGAAAGAGATTAAAGAAAGAAGAAGAAAGAAGAACTTGTAAGATCACATGAGAATATGAAGATCCAAGCTATTAAAAGTGATATCAAAGGTATCTATGATCATACGAACGTTGGAATGGGTCAATATGAAGCTAAAATGATTTATATGGAAGTTATGAAACTTTCCCAAGGTGTTCCTTTGATTTTTGACTCTCTGCCATATTTTAAAGGTCATTACTCGAGTGGTTACTCGAGTAATGGACATGAACACTCGAGTAACCACTCGAGTAATCTGCACTTTTATTGTACTGTGTTTTCATACGGTAAGATAAAGGTTCGGTATTTTGGGCATATCTCTCTAACCACACGTTGGATTAATCTGAAACTGGTGGCATATGAAACTATACTCCCAACAAAAACTATGGACACCAAGATCACAATCAAAGGAGTTCATATGAGGGAGATATGATATGTTGAAGTTGACACATGAATCAACGTCTTTTACCACAATAGTTTTGGTATTTTGGATATAACTCTCAAACTACACATCAGATTGAGAAGAAAATGGTGCCATATGAAAGTAGACTCAAAGAGCTTTCCATGGATATATAATTTGTCACATTTCAAGTTATATACTAAGATTTATCTCTTTTGGAAGTTGCTGCTCGTGATTTCAGAGATTGTCTAAGAATAGTAGATACTCTTTGATCATAACTTTCTGTATACAACGAGTTTGGAGCTGATTCTTGTTGTATTGAAATGTAGATTATGAGAGCTTTCTGATGATATATAATTTGCCATGTTTTAAATCAAAATCAAGAATTCACTTGAAGGGCTTACTCAAGTAATATGTAAACTTATTTGAAACATTACTCGAGGGACCACTCGAGTAATGTGTGAGAAATGGTTCTAGTAAGCTCTCTATCAAGAATTGCATAGGATTACTTGAAGGGATCACTCAAGTAATCTACAGAGTTATTTGAGACATTACTCAAGGAGCCACTCAAGTAATCAGAGAAGAAATCATCCAGTAGCTCTCGGCCAAGAAATAAGTGACATTACTCAAGGGAGCACTTGAGTAACATGAAATGAGAAGAAAACATTACTCGAGGGATCACTCGAGTCATGAAGTTGGAATTGCTCTCGACCAGAATTTGAACGTAATTACTCGATGGATCACTCGAGTAATAACCAAGGCTTACTCGAGTGACCACTCGAGTAATGCTTCCCAGGAGAATAGAACAACACACTGAGCTTTCAAAAATCATAAGATTAATTATAAAACTCACTCTTCTTGCTTTTAATCATTCTTACACTTCATTATATTAGTGTTTAATGTATTTCTCCAGGAATACAATGATGATATGATGTGAAGAGTCAAAAGGTGACTTTACGGAAGCGGAGCGTCAATGTTCTAATGACTTGTTTTTCTTACTCAAGCAAACGAATAAAAGAAGCAGTCACACTCCAACGGATATATTGAAATGCTCAAACAGTTATCAATACTCATCAACAATAAGTAGAAGATCATCCAAAACAGAAGTGAGACCTAGTGCATACATCGTCTAAATGCCAACATCCTGACATCAATACTCATCACACATACTTTCTGTTTCTCTAGCTTCTATATGATTTACCTTTGAGAGGGATATTATTTGTATTGTACTTTAATGTTCATCTTATTCACTTCTGAGAGAGAAGATTGATTGTAATCTTTAATCATCAAAGTTGTATCCTTATGGTGTATAAGGGGAGCAACTCTGTTGTAACCTTACGGTGTGTAAGGTGTAATACCCCGAATTTTGAGACTTGAGGCTGGAGAATAAGCCTGGATTAAGTGGACTGCTAAACCCTGGTTTAGCAGGATCCCAAATTTGATTAAGGGATTATGACTTCAAAAGTGGATGTGATTATTTATAAATGACCACTTTTAGAGGATGTGATATGCTTTGTGATTCGGGTGTGTTATGAGCAGTGCCAAAACCCTGTATTTATACTCAATTATGAATTAACATCTAAATTGACTTTAAATATAGGGAGGGCATATATTGTGCCAAAAGAATGATATGATATGTTTGGTGGTGATTCAAGAGAATTACCATAATCAGAGGCGAAACGGTAAAGTTACCAACCAATTGATCGGTTGCCAAAGAGGAAACTCATTGGTAACTTGAAGATTAATGGCTAGGATTGATTTGTACATGAGATCAAAGGGTCGAATCCCATGTGTTTGAGGCTATGTGAGCTCATGGGAGGTGTGTTGAGATGGTGACAAGTGGCATGAGGTGAGCCTTTGGATCAAGTCAAAGTTTCAAATCTCTTTTCCTCTCTCCTCTTTTCTCAAGTTGGTTTATGTGTGTGTGGGGAGCCAAACATTTGAGCTCATTCTCTCTCTCTTCCATGCTTCCATGGCTCCAAGCTTAGGGAAGGAAAGAGAAAATGAAAGGTGGGTTTTTGGTTGGCTTCTTGTCCTCTTTAGCTCAAATACCTTTCTTTAAAGTTGTTTATAGTAATGAGAGCTTCATTGCTATGGTTTTGGATTTTTGAAAGAAGGTATTTTGAGAGCTTGAGGAAAGTTGAAAGATGAAGAATCAAGGATTTGGCTTGGGAAAGAGGAAGAGGTGAGTATTTGTACCCTTTTGATTTAAGTTTTGTGATTTTTGGATGAGTTTTGTAATTTTTGGAATTTTCCCTAATTTTGGTATAATTGTGAAATGGATGATTTGAATGTGGTAATATGGTAAAAATGGTGTCATAGTGTGTTTTGATGCCATTAGGATTGATTTGAGTCGTTGGGAGTAAAAGTTGTGGAATTTGGTAAAGTGTGTGATAAGTGTGACCAATATAGGGAAAATGTCATTGTGATATGATTTTGGGTGTTTTGAGGGTTCCAATGTGTTCCTTGTGTGAAATTATGTGGGAGTAGCTTTGTGTAAGAGTTTTGGGACCATTGGAAATATATTGGTTAAGTTAGGGAAAATTCTGATATCTGTTGCGTTCTGACTTTTGATAGAGCCTCACTCGAGTGAACAAGGGTCTTACTCGAGTGCAGCGTCATATTTTCCCTTTCCCCTTCGGTTTTGGTTGCACTTGTATGTGGAAGAAGCAAGAGTGCACTTCCTCACTTGCGAGTAATGTGGGATATCACTCGAGTGATCATGTGCTTCTGCACTAAGAGTCGCTTCTTGGGTTGTCACTCGCAGTTGGTTTGTCAAGAGTGAGAGCTAGCACTCGCAAGTGTTGTGCTATCACTCGAGTGCCAGATCTAATACTCATGTGTACTTATGGCTCTGGGTTTTCTGTTGCTCTCGAGTGGTCACTTCTTGAGCCTCACTCGGTGGGACTCGGGTGAGTAAGAGGCCATCACTCGAGTTGTATGTGGGATGCTTGAGTGCTGTGGGAAATTTTTGTCTCTGGTTGTGCGTTCGGTCGAGCACCCACATGAGTGATCCGTCCTTACTCGAGTATGAGTAGTCCATCACTCGAGTGCGCCATCCATCACTTGAGTGATGAGGCCTGAAATAGGGTTTTGAGGTTTTAAAAGAGATCTTTGGTCAAGTTTCTTCCAACCCTTTAGGCTTGTGTTTTAGGCTTTGAGTAGCCACCTAAAGGTCGTAAATGATAACCAACTTAAGTGTTTGAAAGTTAAGGAATTGGAAAAGGGATTAACCCTATGTCCTTGCTTTGGTTATAGAGTTTGGTGTTCGCCCTGATCATGGACAACTGGAGCTGGAGCTTACGTGGAAGAACCAGTGTAGGGAACATATCTCTCCTGCATGTATTTGATATTTGTGTTAGTGTGTTGGTGCATTTCTTTGCTTTACATGATTATGTGTAATTTGAAGCTATGTTTCAATTTATGCTATGGCTATCAGGATGTTGTTTGAAGCATTGAGCTTACAAGTTTGTTATTGTGTTAGCATGAGTTATATGATGCAAGCTTGTCATGCATTAAACATTTATCGTACATGCATATTGTAACACCCTGCCTTTAATCACGTAATTATAATTCGATATTTGGTAATTAAATTAGATTAGAGACCGTCGAATAGTTTAGAACTCATTTAAAATTCCCTTTAATAGTAGGGACGTTATGAAATTTTCAAAACTTCATTCCTCTCTCGGTCTCAGGTTCGATTATCGAATATAATTACTTATGCAGTTGAACTACATTTACGTATGACAGAGTGTATAACCAAAATCCCGGCAAACCCCGGGTTCAACTATAGATATATAGTTTCAAATTCTGCTAAAGGGATTACAGGTTTAAGTATTTAAACTATTTACAACCCAACAATATACAGTAATCCCTATCCAAACAGTCTAACCAACATTTCCAAAATAAATGTCCCTACGAAACTCTACCCGCTCCGGGTCACGCGCTTCTCCTTGGAGCCACTCGCCCTGTCTGAAAGGTTAGTTCAAAGGAAAGAATGAGATTCAAAAGAATCCCAGTAGTAACTAAACATTTATACCACATATAAGCACACAGCATGTAAGCAAATCATCATACAGCAGCAGCAACTCATATCACATTCCACCCTCATCCCCTTTCTCCGCCGGGAAGGCACACTGCCCTAACCTGAACCGTTGTTAGCTACTCAGGGACTATTGGCGTGGCATATCACACTCCACCCTCATCCCCTTTCTCCGCCGGGAAGGCACACTGCCCTAACCCGAACCGTTGTTAGCTACTCAGGGACTATTGGCATGGCCGTGCATACATATAGCCTTATAGCTCATACAGCTAACCGGCTTTCACAAATGGCCCGTCGGCCTCACAATCAGCCTATCGGCCTCATGTCATATAATCACACCTCATCCTCATCCCCTCTCTCCGCCGGGAAGGCATACGACCTTCACCCGAACCGTTGTTAGCTACTCAGGGACTGTTGGACTGACGGTGCTAACACATATCCACATAAATCGCAATATCCGAATTTATCACAAATCACTGATCATACACACATACAATGCATCATAAATGGTACGAAAGAAAAGTCACTACCTCGCTCTTTCCTGAAGTTAACTGGCTCAGTGGGCTCCCGAGGACGGCAGATGTCAAATCCTATAATCAAATTAGGGACAATAGGTCAATCTCTTTTCCAAGTTCTTAATTCTATAATACTTTATGTTGGTTATTATTTGGACTCTTTAGATGGCCATTATATGCCTAAACATATGCCTAAAGGGTTGAGATAACTATCCCCAAAGATCCCTCACAAGAAAACTAAACACTGATTTTTGGCCCTTTCACTCGAGCACAGAAGGCCGTACTCGAGCACAACCCTCGCTCTCACTCGAGCACACATGCGAGTGAGACAGGAAGTGCTTACCCAAGAGCAACTCCCGCAACCAACCTACACTCTCACTCGAGCACAAGAGGCTGTGCTCGAGCAGAGACCTCGCCAGCACTCGAGCACCACGGAAGTGAGGCCCTGCGAGTGTCTACCCGAGAGCATCTCTCAACATCTTCTTCCTCCATCACTCGAGCACATACACCTGTGCTCGAGCACTGATCCTCAGTGCTCGCGAGCACAACCAGTGAGTGTCTACCTGAGAGTAACTCCACCCCCAGGCACAGATTCACTCGAGCACAAGTCCCAGTGCTCGAGTGATCCCCCAATGCTCGCGAGTGCCAGGCGCACTCTTGGCAATCACTCTCGAGTGATACCCTGAGACACTCACCCGCAGCACCAAAAAGGCACCCTCACTCGAGCACAACATGCTCACTCGAGCACGTTCATCCTGTGCTCGAGTGAGTTCTTCCCTCACTCGAGAAATCACACCAGATACCCAAAACGCAGCAACTGAGTTGATTTACCAGAATTCACCAATTGCACTCCAATGGTTCTAAAACTTGTGTTAGAGCTCATTTTCACTTATTTCAACACATAGAACCCATTGGCAACCAACAATAACCCAAATTCAACCTACTCAACACATTCCCTCTCTAAATCCTCAAACCACTCAAAAACCCATTCTAACAAATTCCCTTATTCAACTTCCAACCAATTTCTAATCACTCCCAAATGTCAAAACTGACTAAATGAACAGTGACACTCTCATCAAAGTCTACCCTTCACTTAACATCATAATTAGGTCTAATTTCTAGAATTCTCTAAACTATACAAAATGTAATAACATTTGTATCAAACTTCATCAAAAACTCACCTCTTTCACTTGCTGAATTCAGAACTTGGATTCCTCAATTTGCCACACACCACCAATCACAAGTCTGAAAACATGGAAAGAAAGCTCTTGATCACTTGCACAATATTAATGAGAAGTGTTTAAGCTTGTGAAGTCATTTACCTTCACAAATTTCAAACCCTTCCTTTCTCTTTCTTTAACTTGTCCGGCGGAAATGGAGGTGAGAGGAGAGATGAAGAGATATTGATGAAGATGAACTTCACTCACTCCCAAGCTCATCATCGGTTTTGAGAGAGAAGAGAGAAGTAACAATGGTTGAAACTTTGACTTCATCCAATGGTCCTCATTTGGCCACTTGTCACCATCCCATTCTCCCTAACATGATTTCATATAAATCCATTCACACTTGATTCCACCCCTTGATCTTTCAATCTCAACCATTGATCTTGATTACTAAGAGGTTTTATCATCCGTAGCTAACCAGACGGTTGGTAAATTTACCGTTTTACCCCTGATTAGTACAATACTCATTAAATCATCACTAATGATCTTTATATCATAACACACAACATATACTTCAAATATGCTTAATTAACATTAATTACATCATTTGAAGTTATTATCCCTTAATTAAAATCCAGGATGTTACACATATTGGTATTGTTTTCCTACTGAGATTCTCTTGAATCTCACCCTCCCCTACTAACCTTTCAGATAGGGTAGTGGATCGAGGATGGAGCAGGCACCAAGGGCGACGAGGACTCGTTCGGGTTGTCATTCTAGGTGTTGGTTATTATTGTTGGGAGTATTATGTATTTGGTTCTAGATATGTTTATGTGGATGAGTATCTAATTTGGCATTTGCAAACGACTTTGTGTAATCCCCGTTTGGGAAGTTGTCTTGGGCGAATATGCCTTGTAAGGCATGATTAATATATGGAACCTGGGATTGCCGGGATTATTACATTGCGTACTCTGATATATTTAAATGTGATTTATCTTCATGTAGTAATTGTATTCGGAATGTGAATGTGAGACCAGGTTATAAATGATTTTGAAATGTATTTATGAAAAACCTATTGTAAAGATGGGATTTTAAATGAGTTTTGATAATTATTGGTCTCTATTTCACTTTAATTGTGTACTTCAGATATAATTACGGCAGAGGGGTTACATAAGGGGGAGTAACTCAGTACGAGAATTGTAAAGGCTTCACAAGTGCCCGAATTAAACTTGTGAGATTGTAGTGGTTCTCAAATACCTAGTTATACTTGAGGAAGATAGTAGATTGAAAATCTCAGGAGGAGCCTGGGGACTGGACGTAGGTCATCGTGGATTAGACTGAACCAGGATAAATCATAATTTGCATATTCTCTTCCCTAAGCTCTTATACTTCTAGCATATATCATTTAAATATCTAACTATGATTTATGATTCATTACTTTCATATTTATTGCTTCCTTTAAGATGTGAAAAGATTTTCACAGTTCTTAAGTTTTTATCTTACATCCAATTCACCCCCCTCTTGGGTGTCAGCCAGTTCTAACAAATGGAATATGTAAGTTCCTGTCCGTCCTATTTTCATCGGGATAGGGACAAGACCAAATTTAGTATAAGAATGTGACATCCTGTTTATCGTTTTTTAAGGACCTGAACCAGTTCATGGGTTTTCCCCTCTTTTCTAGACTTGTTAAAACTAAAATATATGGGTATGGGTTGGACATTGGACCTGGATGATTGAAAATATATAATATTAATATGTAATAATCATTTTTTTATTATTTTTATAGTGAAAACAAAATTAAAAAATAAGAAATAATTAAAACTTAAACTTAATAAAAGGTGTAAGGCCCCGCCTTACATACCACTTATTATTGATATTAATTAGAGTAGCAATTGCGCTATTTGGTGGACACACATAAATAGTATGAAAATACTAATAATAAGTACTTGATTACAGAAATTCCCCACAGGGATTGTACATAATAATTACAAATGATGTAGCCACATAAGGCTCTTAGGGTCTCAAAACCCATTCTAGTAAGACGCAAACACGTTCCCGTCTACGTTCCACCACTGCATTCCTCTTTTACGGTTCTCTTCTTTGTTCTCAACACACCTCCTGTTTTCACCTGTCTATATTGTTGGTAGGGGAGGGTGAGATTCGAGAGAATCTCAGCAGCAAATAGTACCAATATGCATGTAAGATAAGTGCTTAATGCATAACACAATGACAGATCTATGTGCTCAATGTTCCAAGCAACATACTTATGGCCATAGCATTAATAGAAACAAAGCTTCAATCATTCATATATGTTTCACATTATCAAGCAAAGCAATCACATGCATCAGTATACAAGCACAAATATCAAATACATGCAGGAGGGGTAAGTTCACTCCATTAAACCCCCTTTTCAGCTCACAGCTGTTTCTGAATTTTTTGCTCCAACTTGGGCTATTTCAAGTTCCTATAAAAATTAGAGTTACAAGTAATTAGTTATTACTTGAACTATTACTACCTTTAATTATAGTTTCAACAATTTCTGCACAGCACAACTTTGTACAGTTCAATTTTACAGTTTTTGAGAAAACCGGCAAATTTTCAGTCAACTTTGGAAAATCTTAATTAATTCTAAAAAATTCCAAATTGACTGATTCTAAAGCCTACATGAAGCTCTTTAAGTTTATTTTCATGGAAAAATACCTAAAGCTAGCCAATGTTATCACATTTTGCCCAGACATTCACAAAATCTCCCATGTTCTAGATTACATTCCAGAAACAGGGTATAGCTTCAAAAATCCATATCCTTTTTAGTTTACAGGTCCAAAAATTCTGTACCACCTATCAAATTAAAGCTCTACATTTCTACTTTAATCCATACAAGTTTCATAATTTTTGGACCATGTTTGACCTCTAAAATCCATTGCATAACAACATTGCCTCACTGGAGGCAAATCAAACAGCAGACACTTACTACTTCAATAAATTCCAGATTTGCATACAAATTTCCCAAAATCATGAACACTTGTATTCCTGTACAATTTTCCATTCTAAACACAATGGAATAATCAAAAACACCAAAATTTAGTCCTAATTCTCTGTGAGCAGTGTCTGGATGAAATTCCAAAGAAAAGGAAAAAATTGAGATTTCTTGATTCCACTTGTTAAAACTCTTCCTTTTCACTTGTAATCACATGATTAATCACTTAAACATCTTTTAAACATGAATAATGAAAAATCGGGTAGCACCTCCCCTTAAAGTTTGTCATTCCCAAAATTACAAAATCATAAAAACAAGCCAAACAATCCAACCAAACACCAACAACAAGCTATATTCATCAAGAGATGACAAGTTCTCAAGCTTACCTTGATTTCTCTTAACTTTCTCTCTCTAACTGTCCCTCCCTCCCTCCCTCTTGATTTTGCCTTTCTTCAAGTCATATTCATGATGATATGGAGATTAGAAGAGGTATTACAAGAGCTAGAAGGCTTAAACCCCAAGATTCACTACTATAGAAGGCACTTTTAACCACCGTTTTTATGCTCTTTAGATGACTATTTTCATAGGGACGTATATGTAAGTGTCATTGAAAGTTCAAGAAAAGATGACTATTCCAAAATAGTCGTTGAATAAGACTTCCAATGACTATTTTTAAGAAACAGTCATTGTAGGTGAAAGAGATACAACAACTATTTCATTAAAAATAGTCGTTGTAAGTATGATACAACGACTGTTTTTAATATAACAATCGTCGTATGTTTCAAAGATACAACAACTGTTTTATTTAAAATAGTCGTTGTATCTTCATAAACAACGCCTGTTTACATAAACACAGTCATTGTAACTTTTTTTAAAAAAATAAATTTTACTTGTTGTTTGTCTCCTCACAACCATTGGAAAACCACTAATCCAGACAATTATATTTTGAATCTTCAAAGTTCAATCATGACATATCGAGAAAAGAACTTAAATTCAAACATATATCATCATAACATTATTTTAATGTTCAAACTTCAACTTTCAATCTAAATCATGACAATCATATAGCCAAAGAGATGACATGCTTCCATGAAATCTCTATGCTTCATCATCATTTTCCAAAGTGTACTTTATAAATCAGAATGGCTTAACAAATTCAAAGTACTCATAAATAAGAAACTATGAAAGTAACAGGAGGAAAAGTATTTGAATATGCAAACTTAATAGAGCACCGTATAAAACCACTGCACTATGTAAAAAAACCTCTACACATCATCACCCTCTATGTGTTGTAGAAGATATCCTGACAAAAGGTCTCAAATCAAATTAATGTCTTCTATTGTGTAGGCGTCTTGATTACCAAAAATCTGTGCACTAAAAGGAGAATATGTTAACATAAATCAATCAATTAAATGAAATAATTAACAATTCAATTATAAGAACAAAAATGAAATTCAATTGAGAATCAAGATATGATCACCTATTAAAAATTGGTAGTAAGGCCACTAAATATGATGTTATACATATATAGTAAAATATAGAAGCCGCACTCAGTTTCCCCTGCTTGGCGAGGGCACTATACATCAAAAGTAAATAGTAAAAAAGAATAAAGGCATATGTAAAGCAATAGTCAATTGAAGAACTTGAATTTAAACAACTTACCTTTGGCTAGAACCACTTTGTCGGACCACTTTTACCTTTACACTTCCCACCCATTATAGAATATGTCTTCAGTGCATTGTAATTAAAATGAAAAATAGAAGACATTAAAATAATTGAGTAAAATCAAATGTCAATGATTGACAAACAAATTAACTTACGTGTTAAAAATGGTTTTGATCTCTCTGTCTGGCTTAAGACCCAATGAGTCAAACCAAAAGATGATGTTGATGAAAGGACAAGCAACACAAAGACTCCAATGATAACTATAGTCACATATATAGATTAAAATAAGGTTAGATAACATGATACTTCTTAGCAAAGTGAATATGTATAAATATATAAAATTAAGTTACTTGCCTTTCAACAATTGGTGCTAGATAGCAAGACAACTGAGTTTGTCCTATTGTATAGCCCACATAGGTCTTCCGATCTTCCAACCTACTCTTATTACGCCCTGACAGATTGTTAGGACATAAGAAGCCAAATGAAGTGTCAAGCTTTCTTTCAACACATATTTTGTGGAAGTAGCTACCATAGAAATGAAATGAGAAATGACTCAATAAATGTAGAAACCTAAAACTCTTAAATATAGTGCATTAATTAAAGTTAAAAATTAAAAATAAACTCATATGATTGCAAATGTGACCCATCCTATGTCTATCTCTTACAAAGATAGGAACACTCTAATATCTTTGTTATCAATTCCAAAATTATATGAGATTGCACGACCCACAATCCCACAAGGCATCTACAAGTCGACCTTATTAATTTTTTTATGAATATTTTGCAGTTGTGCCAATAAGGGAAATTTTGTCACTTCTTCTTGATCCTAGTAACACACAAAATAAAGATTATGAGTAGGATGTCAAGGATCAAGTAACAGTAAGGTGTTTCCTATCATTAGAGGGGTTGTCGCAGTCTGAACAAGATGTTGAGGCCATAGGATGAAAGATCTTGTTGCCTGACCTAGTCTGGCAGCCTCTTTATCGGGGAACAGGACTTCTACACCTTTTCCCCCCTATCAAACACTTTTGACATTGACCTTACATTGATTGTCCCAAATTTAGTTATTATGGTGGGTGGTAGAATGCGTGTATACAACAGCATCAGTGTAACGCCCCAATTTTTTATTAAGGGCTAATGATAATTATTGAGGATAATTATTGGATTAAAGTGAAATTAATGTATATTGGTGACAATATTAATTTATATGTCATAATTGATGGAAAATTTAAAGAATGGAATTATTGGCTTTAAGTTGGTGTTTAATGGGGAAATTAATTACTAACTAAGAGAAAAATGGGAAGTGTGATTAAATGACTAATGGATGGGTTAGAGAAGCTAATTGGTGACTAAGTGTGTGGAATCAATAGAAAGGTGACATGTGGCAAGGTTGTGGGTGTGTGTGAAGGGAGAAAAGTCAAATGAATATTTTAGTGTTTCTCTCTCCTCTCTTCCCTCTTTGTATGCTGGACATGTATGGGAGGGGAAGGAAGTGTCATCATTTTCCTCCTTCATCTCCTTCACTCACCTCTCTCCTTCTCTCTCTAAATTCCAGCGCCATTTTTGTCAAAAAGGGAAGGAAGAAAAGCTTGAAAAGGTAAGGGCAAATGATCTCTAATGATCAAACTTCTTTCTATAAAGTTGTTCCTTGGAGTGAGAGCTTCAATTTGATGGTTGTAGTTTCTCCATTGGTGGTGATTTGAGGAATCACGAAAATATACAAGTTGGAGAATCATGAAGTACCTTTGGGAAAGTTGTTGAGGTAAGTGAAAGCTTCAATTTCATATAAATTTTGTGGCCATTGGTTAGGCCTTGAATTTCTGGAAATGGTGTATGGTATGTTGTTGTTATGGAAATGGTGCCTTGTTTGGTGTTTTGAATTGATAGAATTGCATTGAAGCTTAAATGTGAAGTTTGACACCTTTTGTGATGGTTTTGTGCTTTGGTGTAAATAGGGCATGTTGATAGGGTGTGATTTTGGTCATTTTGAGGTTACCATTGTGTTCCTTGTGAAGATTCATGTGGGAATAGGCTTGATTGTTAATTTTGGAGCCATGGGACACTTTGGTAGAAAATTGGAAAATCTATCCCATGGAACTCTGTTCTGGGCAGTTTATTTATGTGGACGTTTTGAATGACCAAATGATTTCATAAAATTGTGAAACTTTCCAGTCTTAAAGTTCACATCTCAAGCTTCAAAATGGATATATATGTTGTGTCATTTCGTTTGGTATACTAGGAGTTATGACTGTCCAAAGTCTGATGTTAAATCTGGGATCAATTCTGAAGCAAGGTGGACATTTCTTAAATTCTGTATTTGTGTGGTGATTTCCAGTATTGGTCCATATTTTTCTAGTAAAGAGGACTTAAATAGCTTTCAATGGGCTTTAGGATCACCTTATTTCTATTTTTTTAAAATTAATTATGAATTTTCTAAGTTACCTTGGCTGCAGCAGAAAATTTTGGCTGCAGTGCAAAACCTTCTGTGCTTGTTTTAGCTGCATTCAGAGGATTCTTGGCTGCAGCCAACCCCCATTTTCAGCATTTTGGGATTTTTAAAGGTGATTTCCAACCTAGTACTTCCCAATCCTTAAGGCTTTCATTGACCTTATTATAGCCATCTAAAGGGCATAAATGGTAACCAACTTTAAGTATTATGTAAATGAGAATTTGGAAAAGAGAATGATCCTATGTCCTTGATTTGGTAACAAGGTTGGGTATTCGCCCTGATCATGATTTGATATCCGCTCAGATCATAAGTAGCCGATGCTGGAGCATACGTGGAAAGAAAAAGTGTAGGAAACTTACCTCTCCTGCATGTATGGATATTTGTGTTTATGTATTGATGCATGTTATTGCTTTGCTTGATTATGTGAAACATATATGAATGATTGAAACTTTGTTTCTATTTATGTTATGGCCATGAGTATGTTGTTGAAACATTGAGCATGCGGATATATCATTATGTGAGCACGAGTTATTGTGATGCAAGCATGTCATGCATTAAACACTTATCTTGCATGCATATTGGTATTTGTTTCCTACTGAGATTCTCTAGAATCTCACCCTCCCCTACCAACATTTTAGACAGGACAAGTGGCTCAAGGAAGGAGCAAGCGACTAGGGGCGGCGAGAATCCCTTATGGGCATTTGTATTTGGTAGTTGGTTGTCGTTATATGCTGGGATAATTGTATATATTCGGATGATAGATTAGAATGTATAATTGGATATTGGATGTATATGTGCTTGGATGTCTATTGGGTTATTTGGTTATGTATTGGAGATGGATTTGTGTAATCCCCGTTGAGGAATTGTAAAGGGCGTAGTGCCCTATGAATCTTTAGCGAAGGTATGAATCCAGGTTTGCCGGTATTATTATTGTGCACTCTGATATTTATATAAATGTGATTTATCTTCACGAAGTAATTGTATTTGAAATATGAATGTGAGACCAGGTTAAAGTATTTGTGAAATGTATTTGTGAAAATCCTATCTTAAGGATGGGAATGTAAATGAATTTTGATTATTATTGGTCTCTATTTCATTTTTAATCACGTGTTTCAGATATAATTACGGAGGGGGTTACAATCAGCAACAACAAGCAGGTACGGGACATCAAAATACAGAGTGCAAGGTTTGCTAGGCTCTAATGAAGGACGAAGGTTGCCATGTCCAATCTCTGGCAGATTGTAATTGCCTTTGGTGCTGGGAAATGCCGGGGATTCTTGAGTAAGAGAAATGAAAGAATTAATTACAATAACGTATGGAAATACTCAATGTTATATTAAATGAAATAATTTACAAACTTGAGATCTATGCTCCTCGTTACACATCTCGACTTGAATGTGAGACAACACCATCGAATTCATTACACCACATAGCTCATGCAACAACTCTGCTTTAAGCTTAGCTCAAATTGATTGACTTATTTGTACCTCTAGCTCTGCTTGGACTTCCTTTCGAACCCTAGCCACAAACTCTCTACTGAGTTCACTTTGTCCATAAGGTTATGAACCTCGTCCAAAGTATCTTGAGATACCAACTCCCCTTGGCTCCCCTCTAACTTGACCAGGGTAATCTAGCTTCCCAAGCACCATTATTAAGATGTCTATCCTTCCAGTTTGAGTGAAGGAACTTTGGCTGCTCTGCTCATTAAGTTCATCTTGCAGCATCCAATGGATAAATAAAAAGTAATTACATGCAATCTTCTAAGAAAAATGAAACATACTTAAATATACTTGTTCTTAAATACTCCCAATCATTATCTCCAAGCTCCAAAACTTCCTTCTAGTGGGATGCACAAGCGGTTACTTCCTCACCATGCCATATCCACCTTATGCATAGAAGATTTATTCCATCACAAAGTAAGTGATCTCGTATATCATCAATATCCCGTTAACTCTCATTTAAACACTTCATGTAACCCCCTTCACGTTCAAGGCCGAGATTAAGTTCATAAACACATGATAATGTGGAATTAGAGACCGTAACATGATTTGGGACTTAATGAAAGTAAATTTCCCAAAATCAGGGTTTTAAAAAACTTTTCTAAACCTTGATTATAATGGTCTCAAACCCACAATTCAAACATCACAAATGGTCTAAACAATTTGATTCCATTTATAAATATCAGAGTACACAGTAAATTCCTGACACACTCGGGTTTCATTGAGTAATTAAGGCCCTGTTTGGTATGTTGTATTTGAGGACAGGGAGTAGGATTGGATCAGGGATTGAGTCAGAATGTGTCGTTTGGTATGAGGGACTATGGGTAATCAGGGATTGGGTATACCACGAAAGTGGGATTGCTGTAAAGCCACCTCCCCCCTGGTATTATGTTTTGAATCCCGGGATTGCAAAATTGTGAAGACAAAAATACCCTTAAATAAAATATTTCTAGACAAAAATCACCCCAATCATAACCTAAAATCCCTATCAAATATTCACTACCTCTTTTTTTCCCCCTCACCATCGATGTCTCAACTTCACACGGTTTCCCTCATCGCCGCTCACTCCGTCACCTACTCCGTCGCCTCAGCACCTATCACTTTTCCCCCTTCTCTCCGTCGAAGATGTGCATTGTTGGCTATTAATTAGCGATTTGATTGTGATATCGAGATGTCTCTTATCTCTATATCAGAAGTCAAAGCCACGAACCTATTAGACGAGAGCTACCCTCCAGTAGTGAAAGCGTCAAAGACCAAAATGTCTCTGTTTCTTTTGGAGCAGAAGAAGAACCTTGAACACACTACCGACACTATGCGATAAAAATCACGGGCTGCCGAACCTCTCTCACGTGGACTTTCTTTGTGTTTTCGCATTCGCTATCAATAATAAAAAATAAACATGCTGTCAATTTTAGTAATCCCACACTGTCGTTCGTAATGTCGATGGATTTGAGAAAAGAGCCGTTGATTACATATTGGAGGATGACCAATCTTTAATCTATCGCTATCTGGGTAAACCCCAGATCCAAAACAGAGGGCCACACATTAAACAAAAAAGTAAGTTGAAAAGTAAAATCCATGCGATGAAATTCTTTAGGGCAAAAACCTAATTATTTTAATAGTATTGTGAGATTTTGTTAATCAGATGGATGAAGAAGAATGTTCGTTAGCTTCACAAATGGGTTTTTATTTATTTGTTTGGTCACTTTGAATCCATCGCCTTCTGATTTTCCTGTTTTGCTGATTTCATGGCAATAAATATACCCTGTTTACTTGGTTCTTCAGAAATATATTTGAAGTTTTTACTAGGTGAACCTTTCTAATTATGACTATCGCGACGATGAGTTCAACACTGATTTCCCTGAGGATTTGGTTGATCGATCAAGTTTGGGATTAGGACAGGGTATTTGAGTCTTTTTATAATTAGTACTTGTTTATTAAATAAGATTGGTAAAATCATTCCCTCCAATTAACACCTCATACCAAACATATTTTTAAAGCATCAATCCCAATCCCAATCCCAATCCCAATCCCAATCCCAATCCCAATCCCTATCCCAATCCATCAAAATTACACAAATACTATCCAATATGTACATGTAATTCCTAACAAAAAACCAAATGATTTACAAAATGATAACCAATATCCAAAATAAACTCCTAGCCCATAGTGTTATCCACTCTTCGTCACCCGCTTCTCCTTTGATCCTTCGGCCTAGTTTAAAATTGTTTTTGGGAGAGTGAGATTTTAAGGAATACCCGTAGTAACAAATCACTCATAGTATGCACAACAATAAGGCATGAAAGCAAACCATAACCCACACATAGCAACTACAACGATAATTATAGAGGCAAGGGTAGGTATGATGTGCGTCACCCTTACGTTTGCTCATGCTGTATTGCACACAACACAGTTCACAATAATATATTTCACCACAGCTGGGATTCATATAAAGCATTTTATAACGCAAGGCACACTGGCAAGATTCACAACGCAAGCCATACTAGCAAGATTTTCAAAGATCCATGTCGATTACAATGGCAGTTTAACAGTAGGGGTAGGTGTGATAGGCATCACCCCCTACGACTGCTCATGCTGTAATAGACTATGGCACATACATTTCACAAATCTCAATGACAAGTCATGCATACCATACATCATACACAACATGAGAGAAAAGTCACTACCTTGGTCCTTCCGTGCGCGCTCTGGCGCCGATCTCTCCCGAGTAGGACAAATGTCGAATTCTATAATTCATAATTAGGGATGAAGAGTCAATTTTCTATTCCAATGTTCAATAATCTTCTCAACTCTTAAATTAGTTATCATTATTGTTCCTTAAGAACCCATAAATGCCTCTAACAAAAGTCCTAAAGGGTTGGAATAACTATCCCAAAGATCCCCTTTTTGAAGCACTATTACAAGTTTTTCATTGTTACACTCGAGTGAAGAAGGCCTCACTCAAGTGATGTGGAACTTGAAGGTCTCGAGCACAAAGGTGAATACTCAAGTGATAGCCAAATGCTTACTCGAGTCCTAGGAAGTACGGTGCAGAAAGTGCTCACCCGAGAGCAGAAAGGAATGACAGAAACCAAAGTTACTCGCTGTACTCAAGCATGAACTCAATCACTCAAGTGGAAACCTAAGGCTCACTCGAGCACCCCAAAGTGAGGTTCAGGAAGTGCTCATTCGAGAGCACAAGAAACTTTCAGAAAATGACATCACTCAAGTAGGAATAAAAGCACTCGAGTGATGGCTTAGCACTCGCAAGTGCTAAGGAACACTCTTGAAAAATGGCCATGAGTGACAACCCGAGACGCGAGTTCACAATGTCTCATACACCCTCACTCGAGTGGGATGAGGCACACTCGAGTGGGAACTCTTGACACTCGTAAGTGAGGCAACACTTTTGCCTTTCACGCGGAAGTGCAACAGAAAAACTGAAGGCTAGAAGAGCAATTGCACTACCGCACTCGAGTGAGACCCATCCTCACTTGAGTGATACTTATCAGAAACCAGAAAACACAAAAGCTGACAGTACTTTCCAGATTTTTACCCAAGTGATTCTAATGGTCCTAAATACCAAACCAAAGCTATTCCCACACAAAAATGCATAAGGAATCACATAGAAACATCAAAATTTTCAAATTCCTATTCCATTATAATGCTTTGGTCATAAGCTACAATCAACACCAAAATTCTAAAATCTTCAAACATACCATTTCATTCTCAAATCAATCTATCTATCCAAAACACATATCAAAACTCCCATTTCCATACCAACAACATGCCAAATACCCAATGACCCTTATTTTTCGAAATTAATGCCAAAAATTCTAGAAATTCAAAGATTAACCAAATGCCACAAAACTTATATAGAAGTGTTTCTCTTACTCACCTCTATAACTTTCCCAAAGAGGTTTCTTGATCTTCTAACCTCTAGGTTTAGTGTAAATTTTCTTGTATATGCTTTCATTCTGTGTTCTCTTGATAGTCTCTTGAAACTCTGTATTTAAAGTACATTGGTGTCGATCCATTGAATGATAGCTGTTGCATAGCAGAGTGTTACATTGTGGATCGGTATTTATGCATTTGAAATCTTTGGACAAGATAAGGTGGTAGGTCTATAATGTGCGTGCTTAACTGGTCGACTTTAGATGAAATGATTATGTCTGTCGTTTTTGACTTACCATATGCATCTCTGATCCAGACTTTGAATTTCCTATTTCACAATTGAAGTATATGTTAAATGATGTTTAATAATAATAAGAAGTGAAAACATTATGAATAGATAACATTTAACCATGTTCGGATTGATTGCTTTAAGTCTGTTTCATTTTGGCTTTTGATAGAGTCTTACTCGAGTGCACAGTGGTCTCACTCAAGTGCAATATTAAGTCTTTACTTCTCCCTTGCTTTTGTGTAACACTTCCTTGTGAATTTGTAAGATTGTATTTTCTCAATTGCAAGTGTTCTGACCTTTCACTTGAGGTTATCAAGTCTCACTCGAGTGCGTGTGAATTTTATGTTATGAAACTGAGCCTCTAGATAACACTTGCATCATTTTTATCAAGAGTGCAATTTTGCACTCTTGAGTGCTGTGGGCCTTCACTCGAGTGCATGGGTCCTTACTCGAGTGCATCAACATATCCTCGCATCTGGACAACCTTTTGCTCAACCCTTACAACAATATTTAAGGAAGTGAGTTTTCTCACTCGTGTGTGTTGCTCCATCACTCGAGTGCCAAGAACACTACTCAAGTACACTTATCATTTTAAGGATCTTCCTTATGCTCGAGTAGACACTTCTTATGTTACACTCGTAGGACTCGAGTGAGCTTAAGGCCCTCACTTGAGTGTTAAGGTAGTGCTCAAGTGCAACGTCCATTATCAGTCTTTGACCTTGCTCACTACCAAATACTTGTAAGAGTGTTCCTTCTTGCTTGAGTGCAAATTATGTCTTCACTCGAGTATTGCTGAAAAATCTATGAAGTCAGCAACTCTCTGTAAGATATTTTCAGACCAACACTCCCTGGACTCGAGTGCAATACTTCTTCTCACTTGAGTGGGTGCGCCATCACCTGAGTGCATCAGTTAAAATCACAGCACCTTTCTCTTAACTTTGTGAAATGCTTTTGATAACCATTTGAATCAATGTTTATCCTTTCAAAATATGAATTTCTTATCAAAACAAATAATCACCTTTTGTTATCATCAAAACCTAGATTCTAACATTCTCCCTATTTTTTATGATGACAAAACCTTTGTGAAGGATTTGAAGACTTGATTGAAATGTAAACTTTTGAAAAACCCTTTTAAGATTTCCAAATGCATATTCACTAAAGTTTTGAACTATTTGACACAATTTTGCACTTTGCTTCAGAATCTTCCTACAATGCT
Source organism: Inga leiocalycina (assembly GCA_963242795.1). Lineage (NCBI taxonomy): Eukaryota > Viridiplantae > Streptophyta > Magnoliopsida > Fabales > Fabaceae > Inga > Inga leiocalycina. The sequence continues at coordinate 49,505,773 of OY725324.1, forward strand.
TCCAATGTATACTCAAAACATAGATAAGTTATAATACCATAAGGATTGAATAATAAACTTACTAAAAACTTAGAGAACATGAAAATAACTTGAAAATATCATAGATCATAGATTTATTAGTAAATTACATTGTCAAGATGAAATTGAAAAACTACCCGTATGAAACTCAATTACACCCAAATCTATCGAAAAACATCAAAAATCAACCTAATACCCAAAATACATCAAAATGCTCAATCTCCCCTTAAACTAGCCCATATCAGTTCAACAGAAAATTCAAATACATCACATCTCTTCTCCCTGGTTTTGTCAGTATCAGAAGGGGGCTGGGGAAAAGTGATGTCCGAAGGCTGAGGTGGAGTGTACAACACCATAGCCGTGGATGGAACAATAGGATCAAGCCCAAATAGTGGAGTTGATGGCTGAGGTACAGAGGATGTAGGTTGGGATTATGGTGGCTAATCAAAGGTCACATCGATTGGGGTAGCAGTCTTGGGATCGGTGTAAGTGAAGAGTACATGGGTTCGTGTCTAGGATAGTAAAATGGTGGTGGTAGGTACAGAAACTGGAGGCATATCAGGCTGAGGAGTCGAAAGTCGAGTATACAAGAAAGTCTCTAAATTATTGATTCTCTTTGACTGTTCTTCCTGAGCCTTAAACATCAAGTCAAAGTTGGTATTTGCCTTGTCTACTAACTTGGTGACTTGAAATTCCATCTTATCAACCAATTTCTCATATTCATTAAGAAATTCCCATTTTAGGCTTGCCACTGCTTGATTGATCACATTGACCATTTATCCTTGAAGTAAAGCACCGAGGAATGATGGAGGTAGAGATGGACCTCTTACGGAGGATTGAGCCTCATTACCTTTCAATAGTGTGGGTTCTTTCTGAGATGCAAGCTTGGTCTTACTAATCGAAAATGCGATCCCATGTGTGTTAATTAATTTCGGCCAAACCTCAGGATCCTTACCCTCTGTTTCCCTCCAAATACCATACCTTGTTGTGCCAAAGAATGAGAGAGACAAGTTGGGGATATGGTATTATGGTGGATCTAGATGAAGAAAATTGAAATCTTCTCATCTCACTAAAAATCAATTTAGTAACGTCCCTTTGTTGGCAGGCTAGAAAGGAGGCGAACAAGTAGTAATCTCTTGGGGCAAAATGGGTAAAGTTTTTAGACTTGTTGATTATGCTCCGGGTGTAGATATAGTGAACGAAACTGTGTGAGTCAAGCATATCGATAGGTTTGAAAATGAGGGTTCCAATTGGGTCGTCAGGTTTTAATCTCTAGAAGGCTTCATTGGCTGAGAGTAGGGGTGGATTGCTAGGAGGGGCTATATAGCCAAAAGATGCTATTGATGATAGAGGGGGAAATCGTAATGTGTTGGCCTCTAATAGAAGTGGATATTCGTTCCTCTATTATCTCTCCTGCTCTGGATACAATATTGTGTACTTTCATATTGCAATAAATTGTTATCACAACAGTAGGGGAATATGGAAGATGTACACTCAACCACAGTTCATAAAAATCCAAGTATGGTAGAAGTTGAGGCCATAGTTTATGTCTAAGTAATCTAAATCTACATATACCACATGAAAGAAGCTTTTATGAGCAAATTCAGTGCTATATACCTTCTGATTGAGTGGCTTCAGTTCCTGGGTATTGAAACCTTCAGGAGGAACTGTATCCTGTTCTTCTTCCTCCAGGGCTTGAGAGGTTGATGGTGGTCCTAATTGAGTACCAACATGACTAGACTACCCAACATGATGAGATGAAGAGACACTGCATGAGAAGTAATCTTGCCAACTAAGGCATCCAACTTCGACTTCACGATTGCTTCTCAGAGTTGCAGATTGAAGGAATCGTCAGAGGAAAACTCTTATGGAACTTCTTTACCTTCCCTTTTTCCTCTTCCTTTCACCTCCTTTGATTGAGAACGTGTGACAATAGGCTCCCTAAAGATGACACCCTTAGTTTTCTTTGGTAGAGGTTGAACTTCTTTAGCCACCTTTGGCTTAGGATGTTTCTTCTTAGCTGGGGTTATCCTTTTCTTGGTAGCCTTCGGTTTTGGAGGAGGTGTTGGAGTAGAAGAAGGTGAAGGTGTTGGAGTTGGAGTAGGAGTTAGAGTTTCCGACGATGCTACAGATTTACTGGCGGTAGAACGAGAAGGTAAAGGAATGGGAGATTTATGGGTAGCTTGAGGAATCTTTGTACTAACCATTTTGATTGAATCAGAGAGAACTGAGAATAAAAAATGACTGTGAAGGCTTTAGACAGAGTTCAAAAGTTTAGGGCACAAATGAGGATTTTGAAGAGAAAAATTTGACCTTTTGGAGATGATTGAAGAGTTGCAAAGAAAAGTTGAAGAGATTGGACACATTTAATCGGTGGGTAACAGTCAGAAGTGAAGAGATGTGACTATTGAGTGAGGAGATAGTTTCGAGTAAGAAGAATGAGTGCATCATTTGAGCTGTATTGTAACTGATATAGACCCCGACACTAGAGTGAGAGACCTATGCACTCGAGTGTTCATACTTATGCACTTGAGTCACCCATTTTTGTGCTCGAGTGAGACAGAGAAAAATTCCAAAAAATTTGTAAATGCGTACCTGGTTTAAGTGTATTTTGTTGTGATCTTGATCTTTGTCCTCATGTCTTCCAAGATCACTTGAGTAAAACATGCTTTAAAGCTAATTATGAATTTGTACTTGTAGCACTCGAGAGTTCTTGCTTCACTTTTAAGTGTGTTCTTCCTGCACTCAAGTGGGCTATTTTCTCACTCGAGTGAGATCCAACATACCTATTGAATTTTAAGTGTGCTCTTTGTACTTCTACCTCCTCTATCAACCTCTGTTTTGCAAGCTAGAAATAGAGCATATGAGTTAGATATGCACTCAAGTATTCATCTAGTACTTGAGTGATATTTTCCTTGCACTCGAGTGATCTCTCCTGTACTTGAGTAATAATCCTGTAAAACAAGCTTCTACATACTCTGATGCCTAAGTTAGTATGGTTATCATCAAAAACTCGTATTAAATATAATAATTAACAAGAAACACTTACAACTTATTGGGACTAACCATTCCCAATTCTCTTTGTATATATAAAAATTGATCTTTAGTAATTGGCTTTGTGAATATATCGACGAATTGAAGATGAGTAGGTATGAATTCTACTTGACATCTTTTTTCTATACATGATCTCGTATGAAATGGTGTTGAATATCTATGTACTTGGTTCTTGAATGTTGTACAGGATTTTTAGCCAAGTTAATAGTACTGATGTTGTTGTAGTAAATAGGTATCTCCTTCAAGTATATTCTTAAGTCTTGAAGTTGTTGCTTCAGCCATAGTACTTGAGAATAACAACTTGCCGCAGCTATATATTCAGCTTCAGTGGAAGACAATGAACTGTGTTTTGCTTTTTGCTAAACCATGATACCAGAGAACCTCCAAGAAATTGACATTGTCCACTAGTACTCTTTCTGTCAGTTTTATATCCTCTGTGATCTAAATCTAAATAGGCCATCAAATATTCGTTTCCCCCTTTTGGGATACCGTAGGCCAAGTTCTGCAGTGTCTCCTAGGTACTTGAAGATTCTTTTTACAGTTTATGTATGTGACACCTTATGAGCATATTGATACCTTACAAACATCCTAATGCTGAATTGTATATCTGTCCTGGTTTGTATTAAAGTGAGTAATGAGCCAATCATTCCTCTATATTTAGTAATGTTGAAGTCAGGGCCTTTCATATCAGCATCTAGTAGTGCAGTAGAGCTCATTGGAGTGTTAGCTCCATTGTCATTTTCCATTCCATACTTCTTAAGTAGCTCCTTCAAATATTTGGTTTGAGATATGAATATCCCATTTCTCCGTTGGTTGATTTAAAGCCCAAGAAAGAAATTTAACTCTCCCATCATGGACATTTCAAATTTTACCTGCATAAGCTTAGAAAATTCTTGACAAAGAGATTTGTTAGTAGTACCAAAGATAATATTATCAACATATATTTGAACTAGTAAAAGATTATTTTTGTTATGTTTGATGAAAAGTGTTGTATCCACTTTTCCTCTAACAAAGTTTTGATTAAGAAGAAATTTGCTTAGTCTTTCGTACCAAGCTCTGGGTGCTTGTTTCAAACTATATAAATCTTTCTTGTGTTTGAAAACATGATTAGGTTTTGTGTCATCTTCAAAACCTAAAGGCTGTTCTATATAAGCTTCCTCCATAATGTAACCATTTAGAAAAGCACTCTTCACATCTATTTAATAAAGTTTAAAACCTTTAATGCATGTAAAGGCTAAGAGTAGTCGTATTGCTTTCAGTCTTAACACTGGAGCATATGTTTCCCCATAATCAATACCTTCTTCTTAATTATAGCCTTTGGCAACTAACCTTGCCTTATTTCTTACACTGATTGCAAATTCATCAAGTTTGTTTTTGAAAACCCATTTAGTCCCTATGACCTAGTGATCTTTAGGTTGAGGTACCTAATAGATCCCATATGTTTTGATGATAACAAAGATTAGATCAATAATATAAAAGAATTTGATAACAAACAAATGAATTTTGAATAATGTAGCAAAGTTTTACTTAGAGTAAGCACTGGAGTGATGAACCAATTTTGTGAAGGCTTACTCGAGTAGCAACTCGAGTAACCAAAGAAAATTTCATCTAGTAGAGCACTACCAAATTTTGAACAAAGTTACTCGAGGGAGTACTCGAGTAATCTGCAAAGTTATATAGACCATTAATCGAGTAGCCACTCGAGTAACATGATTTTCAAAGGCATCACTCGAGTAGCCACTCGAGTAACCAGGTCAAAAATCTTCCAATAGCTCTCGGCCAAGAAATGCAACACTTTACTCGAGTAACCAGGTGAGAAAAAGGATTTACTTGAGGGACCACCCGAGTAATCTGTAGAGTTATTCAATACATTACTCGAGTAGGCACTCGAGTAATCAGAAAGCAAACTCTCGGCCAAGAATTTGATCCAATTACTCGAGGGAGTAATCGAGTAATATGCCATCTACTCGAGGCACCACTCAAGTAAGATGTGAAGAAAATTAAAGGCCACTTGAGTAACCATATTACCACAGTCAGCACCTGAGTAACTTGTTAAGGTAAAGACAAGGCCACTCGAGTAACAATCTTGATCACTCGGGTAGCCACTCGAGTAAGGGAGTCTAGAAATTATGTTTTTGATTGAATGTTTATTAAATTTTTATCTATATGATTAAATCTTCATTGCATTAGTATACTAAGTACATTTGCAGAGAAACGATAAAGAGTTCATGCAAGAAGAGTAAAGTCAAATAAAGTGTCCGAATGTACACCTACCGCTACCTACCACAAATGGATAGTTTTCAAATTCAAAGAACAGTCAACCGTTGTTGTGTGACTCTAACGGACATGTTTGAATTGCTACTAACGGACATTACCAATCATCTATATATATGGAGCATTCAAAGAAAAGAAGACAAGACACAAGAACTAAGAATACACTGATCAACAAACTCTTAGTGCTTTGTTTTCTTATACTCATTCATTATACTTCAGTGATTATATATTTACTCTGTGAGAGAGTTTTTCATTACAAACTCAATATTTGTTATTGAGACAACTTAAGGAAGTGGAACCTTTAGTTGGGGATTTGAGTACAACGTGTAAGGGATAGCGAGTATCCAAGTGAAGGAACTTGCTGTGTACTAAGGTGCCAAGAACCCACTGAATCTTAGAGAATATAGTGAAACTCTGAGGACTGGACGTAGGTCAAAGTGGTTGTGGCCGAACCAATATAACTCTCGGTGTACACTTCGGTGATATTTCTCTTTACTCTCAACTGGTTTAAATATTCTGTCGATTATCTTATACGAAATGAAATTTTTGGTATCACCCAATTCACCCCGCTCTTGGGTGAAACGCTTGCACTAACACTTGGTATCATAGCGTAGGTCTTCTTATTAAGGTTTAACAGCCTAAGAAGGATTGAATGGCAAGCATGGGTGAAGGCATTCTTCCTGACAGAGCTTCTATCACAAGACCTCTGGGTTTCAATGGCGAACACTTCTTATTCTAGAAAGTGAAGTTCAGAGTCTTCATAATGGCTACTGAATATGGGCTATAGGATGTGTTTGAGAGTGGAAACTACAAACCTGAAAAGATGGTAGATTCACAAAGAGTTCCCAAGACACCAGCAGAATATGATAAGAATGACAAGAAACTCATTACAATTAATAGCAAAGCAATTCTAATGATTTAAAGTACCTTGAGTCAAAATAAGTACTTCAGATTCTGTATACTTCCAACAGCTAAAGAAATGTGGTAAGTCTTGGAAATAGCTCATGAAGGAACTTTGGGAATAAAAGAAAACTGAATCAATACTCTGGTTACTGAGTTTGATTTACTTCAAATGAAATCAGGTGAGTCGATAGCTGAATTTGAACTTAGATATACTCACCTTGTTAATCAACTTGCAGTACTTGGAAAAATCTATGATCAACATACCCAAGTACGAAAGATTTTAAATATTCTTTCTAAAAACTGGGAGGCAAAGGTCATTGCAATTGAGGAAGCAAAAGGTGAATCAATATGATCGGTCGCTTCTCTATTCAGAAGTCTTTTTGAATATGAAAGCAAATTAAAGTTCAAACGAGAACTAGATGATATTGGTGACAAGAAGAAAAAAGGTCTAGCACTGAAAACAAAAGAAGAAGAACAAGATGAAGATGAAGAGCTTGACAATGATGAAATGGGCCTAATCATGAAATGATTCAGAAATTTCTACAAGAAAGGCCAAGGATTCAAAAACTTTCAGAAAGGAGGAACAAGTAATAAAGAACATATCATTTGCTATGAATGTGGAAAGCCAGGATATTTCAAATCAGAATGTCAAGAACTGATTCAGAAGAATAAAGAAAAGAGAAAAGGCAAGTTCTACAATAAGAAGAAAGCCTTTGTATCTACCATATGGGGAGATAGTTCTTCTGACAAAGAAAGCTATAAAGAGGAAGTAGCCAATATATGTCTAGTTGCTCAAGAGAAAACAAAAGAAGAGGTAACTGATTCTGATCCTACCTATGATGAACTACTTTCTGAATATAATGCTTTACATTCTGAATTCATCAAAGTAGTCAAAGAACTAGTTGTTTTTAAAAAGAAAAACAAAGCTCTTGAAGTAGAACTTAAAGAGAATTTTGAAAAGGATTGTGAAAATTGTACTTTTTTGAAAAAGAAAAACACTGATCTTACTAAATCTCGTGAAAAGTTCACAAAAGGAAGTGAAATGCTAAATGTAATTTTAAAAGCTCAACGATTTGTGAATGATCGATCTAGAATTAGATATGATCCAAAATCAGATAGAAGAAAAGGAAGAAAGAAAGATGGAGGAAAATCATACTTGAATTATTTTCAATGTTATGTGCATACATCAAATCCTTTTTCATACTATAGTTATTGTAATAGAAAAGGTCATTATACTTCATCATGCATTCATAAGAAGAAAGGAACAATAGGAACCTACAAATGGGTACCTAAAGGTTCAAATGTTTCAAAAATTTCTTGTACTAACCCAAAAGGACCCAAAAAGAAGTGGGTACCTAAGACTTAATCATATTTGATTGCAGATATGTCTTAAAGCATCCAAAAACAACAAGTGGTACATAGATAGTGGATGCTCTAGACATATAATTGGAGACTTCGAAAGTTTTACCACATTGCAACCTAAGGAAGGTGGAAAGGTAAAATTTTCAGGAAATCAATCCTGAAAGATAGCAGGAATTGGTGAAATCAAAAAAGACAAAGGAATACAAGTCAAAGATGTATATTACATTGAAGGCTTGTGTTATAATTTGCTGAGCGTAAGTTAAAGAATAGATAAAGACAACTGGATAATATTTGATTCAGAAGAATGTGTGATTGTCAACAAGAAAGACTTACAACTTGATAAGAAAAATATCAAGACAAAGCTCAGAGCAAAAAGGGAAGGTAACTGCTATACACTTGATATCATAAGAAATAACTTTGAAAATTGTTTTCTGAGTAATACTAATGAAAGTTGGCTATGGCATAAGAGACTAGCTCATGTCAACATGCACCAACTAGGTAAACTACTCAAAAAGGATTTAGTTCTTGGATTACCCAAAGTAAGTTCTTAAAAACGATTTGATTTGTGATGCATGTCAAAAGGGTAAACAAACTAAATCATCTTTCAAATCAAAAAATGAGATTACAAAAAATCGACCATTGCAATTGATACATATGGATTTAGTTGGTCCAGCAAGATTTAAAAGCCTTGGTGGCAACTTATATTCATTGGTCATTGTTGATGATTTATCTAGATTTACATGGACTATTTTTCTGTTATCAAAGGATGAAACTTTTGTAGAATTCATTGTTTTTGCCAAGAAAGTGCAAAATGAGAAAGGTATGTCTATTGCAGGTATCAGGACAGATCACGGTAAAGAATTTGAAAATCAAGCCTTTGAAGAATATTGTGATACTAATGGCATAGATCACAATTTCTCTACTTCAAGGACACCACAACAAAATGGAGTCATGGAATGTAAGAATAGAGTGCTCACTGAAATGGCTAGAGCAATACTAAATGAAAAGAACGTGCCTCAAGCTTTCTAGGCCGATGCAATGAGCACAACATGCTATATTTCAAACAGAGCCTACATTAGAACAAAACTTGGAAAGACACCATATGAGCTATACAAAGGAAGGAAGCCGAACCTTGCTCATTTACACATCTTCGGTTGTAAGTGTTTCATTCATAATAATGGTAAAGATAACTTAGGAAAATTTGATTCTAGAACAGATGAAAGAATTTTCCTAGGATATTCTAACTGAAGTAAAGCATATAGAATTTTCAATAAACGAACATGTTTTGTTGAAGAATTAATTCACGTTGTAATTGATGAACTTGAATCCTCTGACAAAACCATTGATGATGAGCAGGAAATTGTTTTAAATCATGAAAGTGGTCAATCTATTTCTAAATCTCTTATTTTAGATGTTGATCAAACTAAGGGAGAAGATCAGTCTATAGAACAACCTAAAGCCTGGAGATACAATAAGAGTCATCCCCTAGATCAAGTCATAGGAGATCTAAATGAAGGAGTCAAAACTAGAAATAGAATTTTCAATGTAGTTATTTTTTCTGCCTTCATTTCTGAGATTGAACCTTCTAACATTGACGAAGCCCTATCGACAACGATTAGGTTATAGCAATACAAGAAGAACTAAATCAATTTGAAAGAAATCAAGTTTGGGATTTGGTACCCCGACCTAAGGATCATCCTATCATAGGCACTAAATGGATATTCAAGAACAAACTTGATGAATCTGCAATTATTGTTAGAAACAAGGCAAGATTGGTGGCCAAAGGCTATAATCAAGAAGAAGGAATTGATTATGAGGAAACGTATGCTCCAGTAGCTAGATTGGAAGCTATACGAGTACTTCTAGCCTTTGCATGCATCAAATGATTCAAACTTTATCAAATGGATGTAAAGAGTGCATTTTTAAATGGCTACATTATGGAAGACGTAACCAAACTTGACCACGTTTTCAAACTCAAAAAGGCTTTGTACGATTTAAAATAAGCTCCTAGAGCATGGTACGAAAGGCTCAGTAAATTTCTTATTGATCAAGGTTTTGTACGAGGAAAAGTTGATACAACACTTTTTACAAAACGAAAACATGATGATATATTAATTGTGCAAATATATGTTGATGATATATTTTTTGGTGCTACCAATGAAACTATATGTAAAGAATTTTTTGAGATAATGCAGGGGGTGTTTGAGATGTCAATGATGGGAGAATTAAATTTCTTTCTTGGTTTGCAAATCAAACAAAGAAAGAATGGGATTTTCATATCTCAAATGAAATATTTGAAAGAGCTGTTGAAAAAGTATGGATTGGATGAAGCAAATAGAACGGACACACCCATGAGCTCAACCACATTGCTTGATACAGATGTCAAGGGAAAAGATTACAGCATCACAAAATATAGAGGAATGATTGGATCATTACTCTATCTGACTGCAAGTAGGCCTGACATTCAATTCAGTGTGGGTATGTGTGCAGGATATCAATCAGCACCAAAAGAGTCACATGCTGAAACTGTCAAACGAATCTTCTGATATCTTGCTGACACACCAGAATTGGGTCTCTGGTATCCTAAAGGAAGAAGTGAATACCTAGTTGCATACTCAGACTCTGATTATGGAGGATACAAAACGGACAGAAAGAGTACGAGTAGACAAGGCCAATTTCTTGGAGGCTCACTTGTAACATGGTTTAGCAAGAAGCAAACTACAGTGTCTCTTTCGTCAACGGAAGCTGAGTATATTGCAGTATCAAGTTATTGTGCACAAGTAATATGGCTGAAACAACAACTTCAGGATCTTGGTATTTATTTGAAAGAAATACCAATATACTGTGACAACACTAGCACAATAAGCTTGGCTAAGAATCCCGTTCAACATTCCAGAACCAAGCATATTGATGTTAGACATCACTTCGTCTGAGATCATATCCAAAAGAAAGATGTCAAAGTGATATTCATTCTAACTCATCTTCAACTAGCTGATATCTTCACAAAACCTCTTGCAAAAGATCAATTTTTATATATTAGAAGAGAATTGGGAATGGTAAATCACAATGAATTGTAAGTTATTTAGTGTTTACAAAATGTTAAATGATGCTATTAATTAATGTTTTGATGATTACTAACTTAAGTATTAGAGTTTCTAGCAATTTGTTTTGCAGGATCATAATGATTTGTTTTGAAGTATAAATAGCAGAGGTTAACAGAGGACAACATTACTAGAGTGACAACCTCAAGTAATGAACATTACTGGAGTGAGAACTTCAAGTAATAAGCATTACTGGAGTGAAAACTTGAAGTAATAGATGCATTACTCGAGTAGCCACTCGAGTAATGAACTTGGAAATGTACTAGTGAAGCATTAATTTCAAATGAAATGGCACAACGGTTGGAAATGAACAGTCAGAAGGTGAAGAGACAGCTTACCCGAGGGAGGCCTCGAGTGAAGCTCATAATTACTCGAGTAAGACCTCGAGTAAACCTGGGTACAGATTTCAAATCTGCTAATTTTAAGCTCAAATATGTTCTAAAGAGTCATTAAATGATCGAGGGAATATACATGGATAATTACAATATTATTCATGCCAAGTACGCCTTCAAATTTACTGTATTTGAAAATTTTTAGTATGATCACTCGTGTAGCTACCCGAATGGAGCTGATGATCACTCGAGTAGGCCCTCGAGTGATGTCGGGTTCTAGGTTATTTCAACTTGATACTCGGTTATTTTTCACAAAATCTCCTCAAGTGATTCTCCTAGTGCTCTCACAAAAACTTTTCAAAATCCTTTTCTCTTCCCATAACCATAAAAACCCAGTGATTTACACCTTCAAAAACCTCCCAGATTGTTCAAAAATTCTTGCCCTACAGTCACGACGCTCGTCTCTGTTTTTCAAAAATATTTTATTCTCACAAATCACAATGGTGAGGACAAAATCTCCTAATCCTAGTACTCCTTCTAAGTCTTCTGAACCATATCAACCCTTTGATTCACATTCCTCTCCTCCTACCAAAAAGAGGAAAATTTCTCCCAAACCAAACCCCAAGACCAAGCTGCAAGCCCAACCTAAAGTGAAAGGGGTTGTGATTAAGGAACCCACTACCACAAGAGCTCAATCCAAGAAGAGTTCACCTCTTGGAAAAGGGAAAACTACAAAAGAGCCATCTCCTCCTTCCTCTGATTCATCCAACATACCTACCTTTACTCCTAAGCCTATGAAAAAGCCTAAGGTTAGTGAGAAGCTTACCAAAGTCATGATAGGCATGCTTGATAAAGCTTTCCAATTTAAGGAAGCAAAGAAAGGGCAATCTTCAAAACAAACAGAAGAGAAGGATGAAGAAATTACATTCCCTCCAAAGGGATTCAACGTAAGAAAGCTTGAGGAATCACAGAAGTACCTGAGTCATTTTGCAAGAAGAAATGTGTGCAAGATGCACTACATTGACTACAAGGTGCATTAAGAGGTATTGAAATTCGATCTAAGTCCCTGCCTTGATTTATATATGCCCTGGTTATCTGTCAAGCTTCCTTTTTGCACCAAAATAGTGAGACATTTCTATTGTAACCTCGAACCAATTAATAATCCCGTTAGGAAGTCTGTGGAAGAAGAGATGACTGCTGAGGTTAGAGGTCAAAGAATTCTAATCTCCCTTCCAGAATTAATACCTGGTTAGGAATAGAAAATCCTCCTGATGATGATTACCCTAACCTTTCTTCAAACCAAATATTTTCTATCCTTAGACCTGGTGAGATTGTGGGACCTCTCAACTTTAATCCAAGTGATATGAGTGACTTCCATAGAGTCCTTTGGTATATATACTCTAGAGCCATGGTAAATAAATCCAACAACTTCACTCATTTCATTGAGAGGGACTACAGAAAATTCACCTCAGTGATCCTCAAAGAGCAAAAGGACTTGGGAGAGTATATCTTCAATGAGATCAAGAGGTATAGATATGAGGGAAAACCAACTACTCCAATGCCCTATCCTCAACTTATTTCCTTGTTTCTCAAGAAGAACAAGATTTGGTATTTGGAGAGTAAGGAACTGATTAAGAGGTTAGCACTAGTGGGAAGGAATCAAATTGGAAAGCTAAATATTAAGATTCCTTAGAAAAAGAAGAAGACTGACACAGCAACAAGCTGGATGGATGACACATAGTCTTCTGCTCCAACCAACACATCTTCTCTATCCTTCTTTGGTGCCACAATGCAAACGTTCATGGAGAACATCCTGAGGAGTTTCCATATTGATATTGCGAATACTAATGCGGAATTGGTAACTCATATGAATGAGAAGATGGGACAACTTGTGGAAAATATGGATAAGAGGCATGAAGAGTTGCTTGCTGAAAAACATGCCCAAGGTGAGCTACTGAGATCTATTGTTGCTAGACTTGATGTTATGGCATCTGGATCCTCTACTCCTAGTCCTTCTAGTATTCCTGAGCCCATACCTATCCTTGAACCAGGACCCTCTATACCCACTGAGCATAGACCCTCTGAGAGTGGACCTAGCAATGTGTTGTTCTCTATGCCTAACCCTGACACATCTGAGCCTATTCATATCACCACTGATGATCCACCTCAGCCTTTTCAGCCTGAGCCCATATCTACTCCTATTGCTTCACCTGTATGCACTTAGGAGGTGCTTGAGTCTTTACTGGTTGCTACAGAGGAAGTAGATATTACTTCTCTGGTTCCTTATCCTTCATCCCTAGTGAATCCTCCAGAGGATCTTTAGTCACCGCCAGTGAACCTTCCTGATCCTGAACCATCATCTTCAGATCCTTCCAGTTCAGATGGTTTATATGAATCATTGGCATTTTCCTGTCACTCTTATCTCAGCGGCCAAGCCAACTACTCCTCCTCATAATTGATTCCACCTTTGTGATGAAGACAAAAAGGGGGAGAAGAACCTGAGTGATTTTATGTGATAAATGATTGAGTTGATTAGGATTTGGATGTATGGGGCTTTTAGGTGTTTTTCAATTTTTTTAGCTTTGAATTCTAAGTTATGTATTGAACTCTTATTTATGAATTTACTATGCCATTAAAGTTAAACTAAATTGTGAAATTTTATTGCAATATGGAACTAATGTGTTTTCAATTGTGTATGGAAGGTCAACAAGTAAAGAACAAAAATTTTGAAAAGATCTCTAATAAGTTATTTCAAAAGAGTTTTGAAGTTTAAATTCAACAAACGATTTCATATGAAAAGAATTTAAGAAGCATATGTTTCAAAACTCAATTTCAAAAACCTTATTCAAAATCACCAAGTTTTGTCATCATAAAAAAGGGGGAGAATGTTAGATCCCATATGCTTCGATGATAACAAAGATTGGATCAATAATATAAAAGAATTTGATAACAAACAAATGAATTTTGAACAATGTAGCAAAGCATTACTTGGAGTGATGGACCAATTATGTGAAGGCTTACTCGAGTCGCAACTCGAGTAAGGGAAGTAATTACTCGAGTAGCCACTCGAGTAACCAAAGAAAATTTCATCCAGTAAAGCACTACCAAATTTTGAACAAAGTTACTCAAGGGAGTACTCGAGTAATCTGCAAAGTTATATAGACCATTACTCGAGTAGCCACTCGAGTAACATGATTTTCAAAGGCATCACTCGAGTAACCAGGTCAAAAATCTTCCAGTAGCTCTCGGCCAAGAAATGCAACACTTTACTCGAGTAACCAGGTGAGAAAAAGGATTTACTCGAGGGGCCACCCGAGTAATCTATAGAGTTATTCAATGCATTACTCAAGTAGCCACTCGAGTAATCAGAAAGCAAACTCTCGGCCAAGAATTTGATCCAATTACTCGAGGGAGTAATCGAGTAATATGCCATCTACTCGAGGCACCACTCAAGTAAGATGTGAAGAAAATTAAAGGCCACTCGAGTGGCCATATTACCATAGTCAGCACCCAAGTAACTTGTTAAGGTAAAGACAAGGACACTCGAGTAACCACTCGAGTGACAATCTTGATCACTCGGGTAGCCACTCGAGTAAGGGAGTCCAGAAATTATGTTTTTGATCGAATGTTTATTAAATTGTTATCTATATGATTAACTCTTCATTGCATTAGTATCCTAAGTACATTTGCAGAGAAATGATGAAGAGTTCATGCAAGAAGAGCAAAGTCAAATAAAGTGTCCGAACGTTCACCTACCGCAAACGGATAGTTTTCAAATTCAAAGAACAGTCAACCGTTGTTGCGCGACTCTAACGGATATGTTTGAATTGCTTCTAATGGACATTACCAATCATCTATATATTTGGAGCATTCAAAGAAAAGAAGACAATACACAAGAACTGAGAATACACTGATCAACAAACTCTTAGTGCTTTGTTTTCTTATACTCATTCATTATACTTTAGTGATTATATATTTTCTCTGTGAGAGAGTTTTTCATTACAAACTCAATATCTGTTATTGAGACAACTTAAGGTAGTGGAACCTTTAATTGGGGATTTTAGTACAACGTGTAAAGGGGAGCAAGTGTTCAAGTGAAGGAACTTGCTATGTACTAAGGTGCCAAGAACCCACTGAATCTTGGAGAATATAGTGAAACTCTCAGAGACGCTATGAGGATTGGACGTAGGTCAAAGTGGTTGTGGCCGAACCAGTATAACTCCCGGTGTACACTTCGGTGATATTTCTCTTTACTCTCAATTGGTTTAAATATTCTGTTGATTATCTTATACGAAACGAAATTTTTGGTATCACCCAATTCACCCCCCTTCTTGGGTGAAACACTTGCATTAACAGTACCAAATCCCCAACTTGATTTCTTTGAAATTGATTTAATTCTTCTTGCATAGCAATCACCCAATCATTGTTAGAAAGTACTTCTTCAATACTAGAAGGTTCAATCTCAAAAGTAAAAGCAAAGAATGTAACTTCATTATGAATTATATTTCAGGGTTTGACACCTTCATAAACATCTCCAATTACTTGATCAATTGGATAATCTTTCATGTGTCTTTATTCTCTTGACTAAACTTGATCATCGACATTTTCTTCATTTTGAAAATCATCTATTTAAAAATGATTTTGATTTTAAATGGTTAGATTTTTAGTTTCTTTATCAAATCCATTTCTTCTTCATCAAAAGACTTTATCTAAGAATCAAGTTCATCAAACACAATATGAATGGACTCTTCAATAGTACATGTTCTTTTATTAAAAACTTTATATACTTCATTTCTAATAGAATAACCTAGAAATAAGACTTCATTAAACTTTGATCAAATTTACCCAAGTTTTCTTTATCGTCATTGTGAATAAAGCACTTACATCCGAAGATGTGTAGATGAGTATGGTTTGGTTTTCTACCTTTGTGGAGTTCATTTGGTGTCTTTCCAAGTGACTTGTGAATGTCTGCTTGATTTGAAATATAGCATGTAGTACTTATTGCATCCGTCCAAAACACTTCTGACATTTTCTTTTCATTGAGCATTGCCCTTGCCATTTCTGTGAGGACTCTGTTCTTTCTTTCTATTACTCCATTCTACTGAGGTGTTCTTGGTGCAAAGAAGTTGTGTTCTATTCCCTCATTGTTGCAGAAATCTTCAAAGAGTTGATTATCAAATTCTCCTCCATGGTCTATCCTAACTGAGAAAATAGAAATACCTTTCTCATTTTAACCTTCTTAGTAAACATAATAAATTCAACGAACGTTTTATCTTTTTAAGTAATAAATATAGTTTATTTAAATCTTGTAAAATCATCGACAATTACTAAAGCATATAGATTTCCTCCAAAACTTTTTACTCTTACTGGACCTACCAAATCCATATGACGTAATTGTAAAGGTTTGGAAGTAAAATTCTCATACTTTGTTTTGAAAGAAGATTTAGTTTGTTTGCCTTTTTGACAAGCATCACAAATCATGTTGTCTTTGAATTTAAGTTTAGGAAGACCAACAACTAAATCTTTTCTAATCAGTTTGTCAAGTTGGTTCATATTAACATGAGCCAGACGCTTATGCCATAACAAACTCTCCTATGATTTGATAAGAAAACAATTTTCAGAAGAATTTGAATTTAAATCAATAGTATAATAGTTACCATCCCTTTGAGCTTGGATCCTTGCTTTGATAGATTCTTTATTAAGCGGTAGATCCTTCTTGTTTACTATCAAGCATTCCTTTGAATCAAAGATTACCCAGTTATCTTTGTCAGTGCTTTGACTCACACTTAGGAGATTATGGCATAACCCTTCAACGTAATATACATCGCTGATTTGAACACCATCAGATTTTCCCACTTCATCAATTCCAGCAATGCGTCTATATTGGTTTCCTCCAAAAGTTACCTTTTCTCCTTCTCTGGTTTTTAGCATGGTGAACTTGTCTCTATCACCAGTCATGTGTTTGGAACATCCACTATCAATATACCACTTGTTTTCCCATAATGCTTTGAGACATACTATGATCAAGCTTTAGGTACCCATACTTTCTTGGGTTCTTTGTGGTTAGTATGAATCACTCTTGGTACATACGTCCCTTTCAGAACCTATTTGTATGTACCAATGACCTTTCCCTTTGTAAAATGACAAGATGGAGTATAATGGTCATTCCTATTACAGTAACAACATAATGTAAATAGATTTTATGTATGCACATAATTCTTAAAATATTTGAGGTATGCCTTGCTGCCTTTCTTCTTCTTTCCTCTGTTTTTATTCTGAGCTGAATTATATCCAATTCCAGATTTATCATGACTCTTTGTGATTTCAAGATTACTTTAAGGGTTTTACTTCCTTTAGTAAATCTTTCCAATGTTTTTGTTAAATCACTTATTTTCTTGTCTTTTTCTTCACACAATGCACATGATGATATGATAGTACTTTCTAACTCTTTTACTTTCTTCTTATGACTAACCATTTCTTTATCTATCTTGATGAATTCAGTATGCAATGCATTATATTCAAATAATAATTCATCATAAGTAGGTTTAGAGTCACTTACCTCAGAGTTTGATTCTTCTCCTTGGCCACTAAGCATATTTGCAACTTTGTCGTTATCGCTTTCTTCATCTGACGAGCTATCAACCTATATGGATGATATGTATGGTTTCTTTTTCTGCTTCTTCTTGTCTTTGTTTTTGAAGCATTTAGACTTGATATGTCGAGGCTTTCCACATTTGTAGCATACTATTTGTTGCTCTTGGTTTTCTTTCTTGCTTGATATACCTTGGTAGTTTTTGAAGTTCTTTTGGCCTCTTCTATATAACTTCTTGAATTTTCTCACGATCATTCCCATATCATCTTCATCAGGAACATCTTCGTTTTTCAAAGAATCAGCTTCTTTGATGACTTTGAGAGCGGCTCCTCTTTTCTTTTTATCATCAAACTCTTCTAGTTCCTTCTTGAAGTTTAGCTTTCCTTCATATTCAAAAAGACTACCAAATAGAGCAGCTACGGATCTCATTGATTCACCTTTGACTTCTTCAATAGCTGTCACTTTTGTTTCCCATTCTTTTGTAAGAATATTAAGAATCTTCCTAACCTGAGAGTTTTGATCAAAGGTTTTCCCAAGTGCTAATAGCTGATTAACAAGATGGGTGTATCTGAGTTTGAATTCATAGATTATTTCTCCAGGTTTCATTCGAAACAGATCATACTCTGTAATTAGAGTATTGACTCTATTTTCTTTGATTCCAAATGTACCTTTATGGGTGATTTCAAATTCATCCCACATGTCTTTAGCTGTCGGTAGTGTATAGATTCAAAAATACTCCTTTTGGTTGAGAGCACTCTATATCATTAGAATAGCTTTGCTATTTAATGTTACTAACCTCTTGTCATTGTCGTCAATTCTTCTGAACTATTTTTCATGACTCTATCTTTGATTTTATTCATTGGAGCATAATCACCGTCTTGTATCACATCCCACAGTCCATATTCGTTAGCCATTACGAATACTTTGAACTTAGCCTTCTAGAACAAAAAATGTTCTCTGTCGAAACTAGGAGGTCTGGAAGAATGTTCTCACCTATTATTGCCATCTACTAGATCCTTCTCAAGCTGTTAGGCTCTTCGGAGAAGACCTTGCTGTGATACCAAATGAAAGAGACAAGTTTCACCCAAGAAGGGAGTGAATTAGGTGATGTGATAAATTTTCCAATTGATACGGTGAGATAAAAATAACTGTAGATAAAGTAGAGTTGAGAAGATTAGCACATAGAGAGTTATACTGGTTTGGCCCAAAACCCAAGCCTACTCCAGTCCTCAGAGATTAAGACCCATTGAGATTTTCACTATTCTTTCAAGATTCAGTGGGTTCTTGGAATGCCACAAGACAACAATCGCCCTTGTATGGACTATGAGCAGAATATTCTAACACCTAGAATTTTCTCTCCCCTTACGACAAGTCTTATGTGCAGTAACAATCCTATAACTTTTCTCTCTTGCTTACAAATGTAAGTCTTACGAGCCGCAACGTTCTCTCCTGCTTACACCCTTGTAAGTCTTACAAGCAGCAATGTTCTCTCCTGCTTACTCCCTTGAAAGTCTTACGAGCAGCAATCTTCTCTCCTATTTGCACATTATGAGTCTTACGATCAGAAAGTCTTACTAGGAATTCTCTCAACTACTTCTCTCGTAAATATATCTACCCTATCAAGGTCCCTGTACCTTGAGATCAAATGAAAATAAGATTTGAAATGTATACAGACTCTCTCACAGAGCAAATATGATAAATACTGAAGTACAATATGAATACAGAGAAATTATGAATAACAGAGACTCATGTAAATTTGATTGTATATGCTATCGTTTTGTGTTCTCTTGATGGTCTCTTGAAACTCTGTATTTATAGCACATTGGTTTCGATCTATTGAATGATAATCGTTGCGTAGCAAAGTGTTACGTTATGGAGCGGTATTCGTGCATTTGAAATCTTCGGACAAGATAAGGTGGTAGGTCTGTAACGTGCTTGCTTAGCTGGTCGACTTTGGACGAAATGATTATGTCTACCATTTTTGACTTACCATATGCATCTTTGATCTAGACTTTCAATTTCCTATTTCACACTTGAAGTATATGTTAAATGATGTTTAATAATAATAACAAGTGAAACATTGTGAATAGATAACATTTAACCATGTCCGGATTCATCGCTGTAAGTCTATTGCATTTTGGCTTCTGACAGACTCTTGCACGAGTGCACAGTGGTCTCACTCGAGTGCAATATTAATTCTTTACTTCTCCCTTGCTTTTGTGTTGCACTTCTTCGTGAATTTGTAAGAGTGCATTTTCTCATTTGCAAGTGTTCTGACCTTTCACTCGAGTGCATCAAGTCTCACTTGAGTTCATGTGAATTTCGCACTATGAAACTGAGCCTCTAGATAACATTGGCATCATTTTTATCAAGAGTGCAACTTTGCACTTAAGAGTGCAATTTTGCATTTACGAGTGCTGTGGGCCCTTACTTGAGTGCATGGGTCCTTACTTGAGTGCATCAGCATATTCTTGCATCTGGACAACCTTTTGCTTAGCACTTGCAACAATATTTGAGGAAGTGAGTTTTCTCACTCGCGAGTGTTGCTCCATCACTTAAGTGCCAAGAACACTACTCAAGTGCATTTCTCATTTTAAGGATCTTCCTTAATCTCGAACAGACACTTCCTATGTCACACTCATAGGACTCAAGTAAGCTTAAGGCCCTTACTCGAGTGTTGAGGTAGTGCTCGAGTGCAACACCCATTCTCTGTCTCTGACCTTCCTCACTGTCAAATACTTGCAAGAGTGTGCCTTCTTGCTCGAGTGCAAATTATGTCTTTACTCAAGTGTTGCTAAAAAATCTATGAAGTCAGCAGCTCTCTCTAAGACACTTTCAGACCAACACCTCCTGGACTCGAGTGCAAAACTGCTTCTCACTCGAGTGGGTGCGCCATCACTCGAGTACATCAGTTAAAATCATGGCACCTTTCTCTTAACTTTGTGAAATGCATTTGATAATCATTTGAATCAATGTTTATCCTTTCAAAAATATGAATTTCTTATCAAAACACATAATCACCTTTTGTTATCATCAAAACCTGGATTCTAACAGCGAAGAGGGGGTCGGAGAATGATGAGCGAGAGATCCAAAGAGAAATGAGGTGCAGACGGACAAGGATGAGCGAGAGACCAAACAGAAATGTGGTGGAGGCATGACTAGCTAGAAGGGACAGAGCTATTGAATTGTCGGAGAGGAGGCGAGAAAGAAGCGAGCGCGAGAGACCTAAGGAAAAATTAAGAGTGGTGGAGGCTACTGGTGGAAGGGAGCTATAGGTTTTGGCTTTTTTTTGGAGGTTTCAACAACTGTTATTATTTAAACAGTCGTTGAATATCCAAGCTTTCAACGACTATTAATGATAACAGTTGTTGAAAGCTTCATTTCAACGACTGTTAACCAAAACAGTCGTGTTTTCCTTAACAGTCATTGAATGGTATGTTTCAATGACTGTTTTCACAAGAACAGTCATTGAAAAGTTAAACTTAATTTCTAAAATGCCACCGTGTCCTTTTCTACGACTGTTATTTGAAAACAGACGTTAATTAGTGACATTAATTATACTATTTGTAGTAGTCATTTTAACCTCTTACCTTGGATTTTGCCTTCTTGAAGCTTGGTTCCTCCTTGCTCTTGCTCTCAACTTTGTCTAGCTCTCTCTCTCTCTCTGGTTTAGTGTTGGCCGAAATGTTTGGTCTTTAGGAAGGGATAATTGCTCTCAAAATATCCACTTCCACCTCCTTAAGATATTGTTATTTTAATGAAATTAACACATGCTATTTTAATGCCATCATCATCTTTTCTCTTTCCTTAATTCACTTGGCCGAAACTGCTTCTTGAAGTGGCTAACAAGAGCTTCTTCAATTATTCCATTTTCCTCCCTCACATATTTCTTGATAGTTGCAATATTTGACTTTATCATCATCTTTTCTCTTTCTTATTTCTCCTGGACGAAACTTGTGTCTTGAATGAAAGAAAAATGCTCCATGAATTATCACAATTTATCCTCTCAAATATTACTTTAAATTGTACTAATTTATCTACAATTTTTGACTTTTGTTTCCCTTTGCCATAAATGCACCAATTTGGATATTAATCTCCAAATATTCACTTTTCCTTCTTGCTCCCACTTTTTAGATGAAATTGGGCTGCCCAAATGGAGAAAATTTGTTGACCAAATTGTTCTCAAATTATTGCCTTTTGGTCAAACTTTCCACCTCCTCAAATAATAATATTAAGCTCAAGTAGCATGAGAAAATTGACTTTTCAACCTCATTTTACTTGGTTCAAATTGCTTCATCTTTTGCTTAATTGAGGCCAAGTATATATTTTTCCTCTTGCCTGGTCCTTGTTGGTCGAATATATGCATGAAGGAAAGGGAAAAATATATGACTTCTTACTTTATGGTCAAATGACCATTTTGCCCATACATTTTTTTTTTCCATTTTCGCACCTTGCTAGAAATCTAGCAGAATTTTCATCCAACTTTGAAAATTCATATTTTATTTATAG
This sequence comes from Inga leiocalycina, assembly GCA_963242795.1. Taxonomy (NCBI): domain Eukaryota; kingdom Viridiplantae; phylum Streptophyta; class Magnoliopsida; order Fabales; family Fabaceae; genus Inga; species Inga leiocalycina. The sequence continues at coordinate 49,527,918 of OY725324.1, forward strand.
ATATCCAATTGTAGTGATTTCAAAGGCTATGTACCCTTTTTATATCTATTGTTAAGAAAAAAATATAGCCTTTAGCCAACTGGAAGCTCATAATTCCCAGAATTATTGTTTTTGGACGCTGCCACTGAAAATCGCCAGTATCACTGGGCTAACTTCAAAAATACATAACTCTTTGTGTACATCTTCAAATGACATATATGACCTATCAAATTAAAACTTGATAAGTCTACTTTCATTCTAGAAAATATAATAGGCATTGAACATCATTTGCCTATTTAAAAATGTCACACAACTAGACTGCCACGTTGGAAAAATATATTAGCAACAAATTCTCATTCCTGGGACTCTTGCTAAACTGGGGCCTAGCAGTCCACTTGATTCAAGCTTATTCTCAAACCTTTAATCCCAAAATTTGGGATATTAAAAGAGGCATGATGATCAGGTCAAAAACAGAGACATGATAATAAAGGGGAAAAAAATATTACACCTTATTGTAAATAAAAAATAAAGCATAACCAATATATGATAATATCTTTTTATATAAATAATATATTTTACTTATATATATATATATAATATTTTATTTTATTTTAATAATATTAGATATATTAAATTAATAACAACATGATTTCCTGTGCATTAATCATCATGTAGAGCTAACCTAATATCTATATAACTTAGAAAATAAAACTGAATTTAGAAAAAAATAGAAAAATATTTAAACAAAATAAATATCCAGGATGGGACAAAAATATGACTAGAAGGACTTTTTTTTCTTTTTGTTTTTTTGATGGAAACTAGGACGAATTTTAGTGTTGACTATAGTGTTAGTTGCCACCAAACTAGGGCTTGCATGATAAGCGTAAAATTAACATAAATTTCATAAATATATTGGAACCTCAATCTAATATCTATATAAATTAGAAAATAAACCCGAATTTGTAATTTCACCAAAAAAATTGAATTTATAAATAAACAGAAAAATACTTAAACAAACAAAATATCCAAGACGGGACAAAAAGCCGGGGTGGGAGTGGGACAATGCCCGTTCTATTCCAATAACAATTTTGTCTCATCCTACTTTTATCTCGTATTGAATTTTTTGAGACGGTTCCGTCTCATTCCAAAATGATTGGGATAGAAACAGAAGTGAACACCCGTATTCTTTTAGACTTTTTTTTTTTTTGCCATATATTCTTTTAGACTATTTATCCATAAACCTAACCCCCACGAATATAAGCAGACAAAATATGACTTGAAGGACGTTGTTTTTTTATGGATGGAAATTAGGACGAATTTCAATGGTGACTATAGTTTTAGTTGCCACCAATCTAGGGCTTGCATGATAAGCGTAAAATTAACATAAATTTCATAAATATATTGGAACCTCAACCAAAACTTGTATGATAAGATATCTTGCTTATGGTTGCATATAATTATGTGGATATAGTAACATGAGCAAACACATAGTTTTATGGTAATTATCCGATTTCAGGCAAAGGATAATTTGATGATTTCCTAAATTCTGAAATGTGCTTATGAAAATTACCAAGCAATTGCTACAAAAAATTCTCAAGTACTGCTAGATAATTGCCTCTAAATGTTTTAACGTTCATCCTAATATACTTTTAGAGGATCCCTCTCCAGCATCTATAAATTCTGGTTGATGTGTATGCTGAGTAAATAACATGTAAATTGCCACAAAATACCAAATATTGAGATCTATTTTAATAATAAACTAATTAAATAAAATATATTTATTATCAACATTAACAAAGTACTATGCTCATAACTACTTCCTAACATCTATGTATAATCTGTCGCTGTTTGACTTTAATTTTACTTAAATCTACATAGCAAAATTAATTCTGGCATATGCTAAATGAGAGCTACATAATCAAATACTAACATCGCTTCTCTTATTACAAGAATCATTACCAACACCTATAATCAAAGAAACTACAAGGACCTAATAATAAAAAAGAAAAAACTGCAAGGACTTCATTGAAAATGAGGTGAAATTACATAGACTTGAATATTAATTTTCTAAAAATTTTATCAGCACAAACAACAGTTTCTACTGATTGATAAGGTTCAGACAGCCAAACCACTAAAAGAGGGCATAAATGATGTAGTACTTTGAAATATGCAATACTAACCAATTAATGTCTCTTATCAACACAGACCATCATTATTAATTTCAATAAAACACTAAGGCGCCTGAATATATATATTTGCATGGGGAGTCCCCTTATTTCATATATATTTGTAAATCATGACATAAACATGGAATTTAACTGTATTATAATAATCTTCAGTCAGAGCACATGAAGGGGAAGAGTGATGCCTCTTGTTTCTGGTAATCCAATGAACAAGTCAGTTTCTACTTCTGAAGTTGGACTATTTTCTAAGGAGGCTGCATTTTCACCATGATTCTTCTCTCTCGCTTGCTTTGTCAAGCTATTATACTGCACGTTGTAATAATCAATGTTTTTTCATTCCTAATTCATCAAATATGAAATAATCTTACCAGAATTCTGTAGGTTTTTATTTCCATAAAAACAAATGAAATATCCAAGTAAAAAAAGAATGATTTCTCAGATAAAATGAACAACAGCATCACCTTCTCGGACAGCCTTGCATTTTCTGTTGCTAGGGTTTTTCCCTGGTTTGTATAAAAACAAGTTAATTAGTTAGCATGTTTCTCTTGTTGGGAAATCTTTAAATGTTTAAACTGTAAATAAGAGAACCTAATTAATATGTCTTGGAGAGAGATTCAGGAGATCAAATGTGAGATGTGAGTGCCATGCAGAAAAATATACCTAACTTCCATCTATTCATCAGTAACTTTTTTTACTTATCATTTACCTACAAATTTTATCAATTTTATTTTTTGGTGACTGGAAAATTATGGTTCAAGTGGAGAGGAAATTTTAGATTACTTTCAGTGTATGTACACGCAATGGCTTTACTATCTCCAATCCAACATGTGGGATTCATATATGCAGAATGAACCGTTACAATTGCATATGTACTACCCCTCTATAACTAGACGTAAGAGCTAAATAACTAATTTATAAAGATTTAAAAACTAGTTAAGTTAGTTATTTTTGTAAAAACGTGTTAATTTTCCTAAAATATACCATTTAATTATTTGCATTAGAAAACTAATAGTTTGGGGAAAAAAATTACTCCTGTTGGTCCTAAATATAAACACTAAATAACTAACACAGGGATTAAAGAAATCAGTGAAGTTAATTATTTGTATAAAGTATATATTGGCTTTCCTAGAATAACCCTTTTAACAATTTATATCAAAAGCTCCCCCATTGATGTAAACCCTTTTAATATATGCAATCAATAGGAATAGTTTGAGGGAAAAAAATTTAAATTTAAGAGAAAAAGTGGATTAAGGTCTTACAGGTATGGTAAAAACAAACCTCTTAACTAGCTCCTAAATTTAAAGGCTAGTGGGAGTATAAATTTGGGGGACAAAGTAGATTGAGGTCTTAGGATCAAACCAAACCTCTTAGTTAGCTCTTTTATTTAAGACTTGAGGAAGCATATTACATCCAAAAATTCTCTTAAGTTAGGACCAAACGAAATCATTCATATTTCATTCTACACAGTTTATTATCAGATTTTTTTATCATGAGAAATCACATTTCAAGTATTAGACTACCTTCCCATCCACTTGATATAGACACATCTTACCTTTTCTTTTAGTTGCTCCATTTGTTCGTTATAAACTTGATTCTGAAAAGCAGAAGATTAGCTTTAGGCAAAAATCAAGTTCTGAAACTTTTGCAGTAAATATCATATAGCCATATATTAAAAGCTAACCTTCCTCTCACGAACTTTTCTTGCACTGCTTTCCAAATGCTGTTCTATCTCTTCTAGTTCTTTTATGGAGCATGAGCCAGAATCTTCTCCCAAGAGCTTCCTAAGAGATTGAAATTACAAAGCAAAAAAAAAAAATTGCTTTTTTTATGAATGCGATTTTACATGGAATTTATATATAGAAGTTCAAAAGTAGGACTTAAACCGTTTTGAAATATCAAGCTGCTCAATCTTCTTCATCATAGTTTCTGTTTCTTGCTTTAGATGCTGCAATTATAATTTCTTTCAAACATCAGATTCGCAAGTCTCTGCTAACATTTTTTGCTTTTGGCAACAACTAATTTTGTAACAGTCCAGCTATTATAAACACAATAATTAATAAAAACTAAAAATCTAAAATTACAATTATATAATTGATTAGTTGAGGGTTATTCGTGTCCATTTGGAAGCTCAAGAAAGTTTATTTTTAAGCTTTAAAGGTTAAGGGGGTTATTTGTGTATGATCCAAATTTTGGAGGAGTTTTATGTAATTTCGCCTAATTTTTATAGTAATCTTGATATGCTTATATGCATATTTATGCTTCGTCTGATTTCATTTTAAGCAGACAAGTCTTTTTCGAGTTTCTCCTAGATGTGAGATAACTTTTCACCATCTTTTGTTTCGTTTAAATAGAATGCTTGTTTTGCTACAGTACATGAGAGGAGAATCTATTTGGTTGAACAGGTTTTACGTTGTAATGTGACCAGTCTTTAGCATTCCAATGGTTCAAATTTTTATTTTTTGCCAGACCATCAAACTCTATGTCAAGCTTTCATTATTCCTTTTTTAGATGGCCTTGTCCTTTTCATTTGTCTATAATTGGCGCTCACCGGTCGCCAAAAAAATATGGAGCTCCAAGTGTTTATGGGAAAACAAATGATTTGATCACTAGTGCAAGCAGGACTTTCTACGTCAACCAGGGAAGATTTTTCATGTTAGTAGAAGGTAGTATATAAGAGTCTAGTAGTTTGCGTTGAGTGATTTCTTCTGAAGAAGACAGGTTTGGTGTAGCTTTGAAGAATGGGAGGTTGGGATATTGCTTCTGAAGAGCCAAGTTTGATTTGAGAACTAGCGCACTATAGCATGAGATTCTTTTAGGGCATCTTCCGCTAAGCAAGAAGGGCCTCTGAGACTCAAAACAGAGTAAAGCCCAAGCAAAAAAATAAGGGGTCTTTGAGATTTAAAAATGAGTACAAGCCCAAGAAAATTTAGGGCCTCTGAGACTCAAGGTAGTACAAGCCCAAGCAAAAAAATAAGGGGCCTCTGAGACTCGAAAAGGAGTACAAGGCCAGATAAAGAATGCTTTCAAGGCGTGTTCCGCTACGTAGGGAGGGCATTTGAGACTCAAAAAAGAGTACAAGCCCAAACAAAAATTAAGGGGCCTCTGAACTCAAAAAGGAGTACAAGCCCAGGCAAAAAGATAAGTGGCTTTTTAGACTCAAAAAGGAGTACAAACCCAGATAAAATATAAGGGGCCTCGAGACTAAAAAAGGAGTACAAGCCCAGGCAAAAAAATAAAAGGGCCTATGAGACTCAAAAAAGAAGTACAAGCCCACAAAATGAAGGATATTGGAATAAATAATATCATGTCAGAGCCATCCTAAGAGTGAGAAGAGTGATGAGCGATATCGGAGTGAGCGATATCAATTTGCACACAACGTCCCTATGCACGATGACAAGTCAGGGATATCAATATGACAGTGAATGTCTGAATGACAGCATCGCACGATATCTGTGCAAGCGAGAGAGACCCCTGCAACATCTTCTTTCTCAAATAGTGACCACTGCAGTGTCACCATTTTTCTTTCCTCTCTCACTTTTTGGGTAGAGTTTTGTTTTAAAGTATGGGAGTTTTTCCACTTGTGCAACTTTGTTCACCGTTATCACAAACAATACAGAGGGAGTCTGCAAAAAGAGGCTATGGTAATAGGAGAGGCTGTGGTCAATTTAATGAACAACATCAATATGGAGTTTCACATAGAAGCTCTATTCAATGCCATGGGTGTAAAAAGTTTGGCCATAGGGAAGCAGATTGTTCGAAAAGGCAAAGAGGTGAAAAAAGCATGTTAATTGAGGATAGTTTCGCAGACCCATATACAGACTAGCAACGCTTGAGGGAAAATAGGAAGCAACAAGCAAACACTTTATTTTTCCTCCAACATGACAATATTTTCTCAAGAATTGCATTTGCTGCAACTTCTAAAGAGCCATGACAGATTTTAAAGATCAAGTTTCAAGTCTCAGAAAAAAAGACAGGTTTGGTACCCTTTGAAGCAAGGGGGAGTGTTGAGTGATTTCTTCTGAAGGAGACCGGTTTGGTGCAGCTTTGAAGCACAGGGAGTGTTGGATATTGCTTCAAGATATTTTAGATTATGTAGTTAATTATTACTAGGTTTGATTTGATTATTTGATATTTATTATATCTTAGAATATTATCTAAATTATTTTGATTTATTCTTGATTTGATTAGATTAAATTAGATTCTAGGGTTAGCTTTATGTTTGCCTACATAAAGGCTCATATGTACTCTCTCTTCTTTTTTTTGGCAAACATATGTACTCTCTTTTACTTAAGGATTTATAATAATATTGCAGAGGTTCTTATTCCCTCTGCATCTATGTAACCCTTCAAATTTCAACAGTTTGTGCTAAATTTACGCCGGTAAAATAAACAACCGGTAAAATAAACAACGTATAAATGACTTTCTATGTGGATGGTAATATATAACATCATAATCATTAACTGAATTTTTTTCCACTTCTCATGGAATATGGTTAATGAGATTGTAGAAAGTGAATATGAAGCACTAACACTAAGAGTGCAAATTTCTGTTGTGTAGAAAGTCAAGCTATCAATAATATAAAGGTCCTTTTTTTGTGTTCTTTTAGTTGCAATGTGCTATGCCAAGCACTACATTCTAATCAAACTAGAAAACTGGTCATTGAACCGATTCATTTGATAGGAACCCAGACCAACAAAATAAAAAGAATCAGTCAAGAGGCTGCATGATTGATAAAAAAACCGATAGATATGTATACCAGTCAATTTAGGTTAAGAACAGAGAATAATAACTTGAAGAAGCATTTCAATCAAAACATATATAAATCAGTCTTGTAACTTTAAATGGGGTGATAAGAAACCAGCTACAACGGGGCCTATATGTTTGAAAGAACAAAATAAGAAATGAATGTTTCTCCATGTGATGTGTGTCAATCATATTCACGTGATAGTTTAGTAGAAAGATAAAATAAAGCAAAGATGTTAGACAATAAACTGGAGCCCTCCATTGGATTGTCTTGCGTAATTGTGCTGGAATATACTAATTATATTTGGCTAGTTTCTTTTAATCTTTTACGATGAATGGGGCCCTGGATTAGGGTATGAATACTCTCTTTTAGTTTAATGATGTGTATATGTTGGAAGTCAAATGTGAGTTCATGTGGGAAAAAGTCACACATTAAGATGTGTCATAAAGACTTACAAACTTAATGCCTTGAGGTTTTGGGTCAAAATATGGTGTCAATCTCATTTACATGCTTCCTTCCAAAGTTCAATATATCTCAAAGTTTGAAGTTCACCTATTCCAAAAGAGTTGGACTCTTGTGTGTTGTGACTTTTTGCGAGCGGGAAGAAATTGTTGGGAGTCAAATGTGAGTTAATGTGAGAAGGTCCATGAATTTAAATACCCGAAAGGTTTAGGTTAAAATATGGCGTTTAGTTCAAGATGTTGTGTCAGTTTCATTAATATACTTCTTTCCGAAGTTTAATGAACTAAAATGCCCTGAAAAAATCTCTCTTACGTTTGATAATCTTTAATGAAGTGGCCACTAAATAGGGTTTCTTGATTGGAAGAAGCAACTAGGTAGCATGAGTTGGCAATACGTAGACTTGCAGGACGGATCAAATCAATGCAATGATAGGGTTATTGATGTATTCCTCCTCCTATCCTTAATACAAGATATATTTACCTAATTTGATTATATTAAAGAAATTAGTTAAGTTAGTTAATATGACATGTATTTTCTAAAATACCCTAGTCACCTTCTTCAATTCTCTCCTTTCATTTCCTCCTTCATTATTATGGAGGGAACATCAATAGTGGTAAATTAAGAAAAGATTGACAAATAAAAAAACTTTGTCTTATATTTAGAACCAAGATTAACTCATTGAATATGTCTTATATTAAAGACCGGAGAAGTAGAATAGAAGGGAAAGGAGAGGAGAAGAAATTAAAAAAGGGGAAGGCGGAGAGGAAGGAAAAGCCAAGGGAGAAATACATGTATGTAATGTTCAATAATCCAAGGTCTGTGTGAAAAAGAAACCCTGAAACTACTTATAGGAATAACAAAACTAGAATTCTAACAATAATAATAACTAATCCTAATTAAAGTCTTAAAATAATAAAATACTAGATAAATTCAAATATCCTAGAAATATAATATTTAAACAATAATTATTTCTTATCCTATATTCCATCAGTTCTATCAATCAGTCTCACAAATGATCAAATTTATTTTGCATTTAATCCATCTCATTACTTAATTGCTTAATGAGTTAAGAGTTATTTATGAGTTACTTCAATTGGTATACTTAGAAGTAGTTTAAAGGATGCTTTTGTACATTCATGCACCATTTATCTCAAGATATTTGAATTTCCCCCCCCCCTCTTTTTCTTACTTAGGCATTAACTTGGCCAAGTTACAAAATTGAAAAGAACCAATAACATCAGAGTCGTTTGAGGTCTAATTTAGTGGAAAATGTTAGGCATATATGAAGTATGAACAGCCAAAATTTAAGCTTTTACTTTGAAGTGCCTAGTTAATCTTGAAACTTGGAGTTACAGTTTGACTAAGTGCATAATGAAAAGAAAAAAACAGAATAACAAAACATATATACGACTAAAATGATAACAAATAGAATGAAATAATAATAATAACCTGCATATTTTGTTCTACAAATCTGGTGGCTGTTTGAGCATCTCTGTTATGATTGCGGTAACGTTCAATTGTTGCCTGCATGCTGTGAAATTGAAGCAATACTTAATATTAATCAATACATTATATAAAATTTATAGTAAGCCACTTTACTCATTAACCATGATCAGTGTGGCTCATTCCTTTGAATCTATATAATACATGGAGAAATGCATCTAGTTTGTTTCAATAAGATTATATATGCCCAAAAATAATAAAAAAAAGGTGTTGTTATTGTTGTTGTGATATATAGGAATGCATATCAACTATGATTACATTACAAAGTACTCCTCTAATCCTATTTATAAGTCACTTACATCGTGTTTCACATAGATCAAGAAAAACCATAAACTTCATTAATTCTACCTTAAAATTTAACTTGTTTTCAACTCTACCTTTATTAAAATATACAATATACTTATGAAAACAAAGTTAACATAGTAAATGAAGAGCATATATTGTACGTTCACATGAAAAATTTAAAGTTGTGACTTATAAATAGGAAAAAAACCTCCTCTCTCTTCTCAATAAATAGGACCAGAGGATTTTTAGAAGATTTGAAAGATCATGAATTCTAAGTCTAGTATTAGCTTATCTTACTTTTAAAAAAAGGATATTGTTTAAATATCAAATTGAGTCATTTGTTTTTTAATTTATTATATATTTTCATTTTTTAGTTAGGTGCCAACTAAGTGGACCTTGTGTGATCAACTAGATCAGTTAGGATTTTATTAGAGATTTCAAAGAGTCTTACTTACGTTAGGATTATTTTTACCTATTTAAAGGCACATATTGTAAACAATTGATATGATGAATGAAATTGAATTTTCGTAACAAGCTATTAACTTGTCTGCTTGTGTTCATGATTGAATGCAATTAGCTAGGCTTTATCAAGAGATTGATCTCCACTGGCATCCTAGTCATAATGTTACGACAAGAGGATACCAATGATCCATGAAGCATCTATCAATCTTTTTTAAATATGCCCCTCGTAATTAGAACCCTCTCTTTCTTACTTGGAAGAAGAATATTTCACTTTGGGCTTTTGCCACATTAGTCATAAGGAAAAAAAAAATACTCAAATAAAGGACAATTTTTTTAAAAAAAAAATCATGAACAAAAACCAAGTTTAACCACTTAATCTCTATGATTTGATTAAAAGGCTCTTATAAATAGCATAAGAGATAGTACAACCAAACTACTACCTCTAGATTCTTGTTCTAAATGTACATAGGACCTAGTTTATAAACTAGGTTCTACATTTAGAACTAGAGGAGTAATAAGTTATCAACCAATATCTCCATTGATTTACTTATTGGAATATTGTTTCAAATTTAAAAAAATTAATGGCAGCTGAAATACCCGGGTCACAGTGATTGTAGGGAAGAATAGTTTTTGGGAAAATGACACTAAGGTCCTAAATAAAGAAAATAATATCAGCAAAGTCCCATAGTTTGTTAATGGATAAGTAAAAGAGAAGCCTTTAACAAGTGAAAAAGCTATCATTAATAAATTACGAGACTTTTCCGATTTTATTTTTCTTAATTGGGACCTTGATGTCATTTTCCCATAATTTTTTACATACAAAATAGTCAGTCTCCAATCTATAGATCTACCTCATAGGTGCTATGCATTTTTCCAAAAGGTAACTGTTTTCTAAAATTTTCAAAGAATCGAAGCATAAACTTGAAAGATGTAGAAAAAACAGAAGAGAGGGAATGATATGTGTTATGTACGGCCTTTCAAATCAAGCCAATTCAGGTATGATTTGACTGCTGATCGGTGTCTAACTCAGTGAAGGTATCAAGCTACATTTTCAAATCAAGCCAATTCAGGTAGATCTACTGGTCATACAAAGTTTAGGTTAGGATCAATATGGCTCTAAAGTATTCCCTCTTATTCTTTTTATGAGATAAAAATAACTGATAGGTTACAAAATGTTTAAAATTGGTTAAAGATAAAAAATAGGTAAAAAATATAATTTTTTTTTAAAACACTTACTTACGAAGAGAGAGAAAGAGTGAGATAATTATTGCAGTGAGACAAACCAATAATTAGTGGGGGCAAAAATAAAAAATTATACTAAAAATTTCATACAAGCTATTGGTATATCTTATTATAGGAACATGTCATTCTAAAATGATTCTCTTATATACAAGATATAAGACGGGATGCAATACTTAATAACATAGTTTTATTTTCTCCAAAGAAAATGAGATGACATACCAGCAAACAAATTTTTAAGTTCACCCTCAATCTCCTAATCTCTCTTGTTTGTCTACCTCTTCTCTCTCATTTCTCTCAATCTGTCTCTCGTAAAAGTCGTACATGAAGATAGACAAAGGATCAGATTTATTTGAATAATGCTTATCCTAGTGGTATATCTATTAGCATTTTGTTGACATATGAAAATTCGTACAATTGTGTCTAATTTCAATAAACTTTATGGTTTGTTGGGTTATTTTTTTGCATCATTTATTCATCAAATGTAAGAAAATGTGCTTTGCAAGTAAATAACATCAATTAATTGAGAAGACGCTTATTTTGGCCTAATTCATGTCATTTGAAGTTTAATGATGATGTTTTATGTCATAGTAGCTTTACAAAGGTGACATCAAGTTAGAATTGTAGTTAAGAGGGAAATATTCTTCAAAGTGGCACAAAGACAACAATAAAATGGACAAATGCTTTCGTCAGGGGGCTATGAAGAAAGGGTTCGGAATTTTGTTGAAGACTTTATCGAAAAATCATGAATTATTTTGTTGTGAATCAGATCATAAGTGACTGAATTGTTTTAGTAGGATTGTTGTAGCTTTATTGGTGGATTAGTACTGTATGTTTTCTATGTTATAATTTTATTTTACTGGCATATGTTGTTGTTTCATTATGTGCTTGACAAGTATTGGTTAATGGCTATTAATTTGGGTTTCTTAGTTGAACTAGTGATAGGGCAAATGTGTTGGTACTTGAAGCTTGAAATCTTGAATGGATAGTTTTGCTTGTAGGAAAATTACTTTAGAAATCTCTTTGATATTGAGAGATGCTTAGAACTAGGATTGGATCCTAGACTAGTACTACACTCTAGAGCCGGGAATTCGGGCCGAGCCCATCGGGTCGGCCCGTTTAAGCCCGAACCCTTCAAGGGCCGGGCTTATGATTTAGAGGCTAAAAAGAGAAGTGGGCCTAAAAGGGCTGGCCCTGTAGGGCCGGCCTTGCAGCCCTGAGGGCCAGCCCTTTTAGGCCCGTTTAATATTTTTTTTAAAATAAATTAATAAATTTAATATTATTATATCAAATTATCAATATAAGAGACATCTAAGTATCTAATAGAGTTGTATCAAAAAAAAAAGTATCTAATAGAGTATTAATAATAGGCAAACACTTATTAATTGGTTTGATTTATTTTATTTTCTACAATGATTTATTAATTTAAACTTTAAAAAATAGGCTAATTTGGATATTAGATGATTATTTTACCTAAAAATTTATGAGTTTTAAAAATAATATATCTCAATTTAAAGCAAAATAATATATAAATTATAAAACTTGAAAAAAAAATTGAATTAAAATGAGTTTAAGCCCATTTAGGCCCGAGCCCGTGAAGGGCCAGCCCTGTAGGGCCGAGGGCTTAAAAAATATTGTACTTTTTAGCAAATGGGCCTAAATGGGCTAGCCCGTTTAGGCCCAAGCCCGTGAAGGGCCAGCTCTGTAGGGCCGGGCCGGCCCGTATTCCCGGCTCTACTACACTCGACTAAAAGCAACTAAGAGTGTGTATTTGCAAATACTATGAACTGAGTTTAGCAACAATATTTTTAGATTATATCTAAGGTTCTTAATTAAAGTAACCAATTATATCTAATTCTTTTTTTTTTATATGTGGCACTGATATCTAATTCTAGTGTAGTTTTATTCTGCACTTTCTTCTTCCACTCCGATTTGATAACATCATTGAAATTAGGAAAAAGTGTGAAATTGATATTTGTGTTACTTGTTTTGGAACCAAATAGTTGTGCAAACAATACTTGCTTTGTACCACTTGTTGCAGTATACTTACCGAGATTGATATTTGTGACAATGGATTAAAGTAAGAATTTTATGAATAGTACTTATCATTACCCTAAGGACATCATGTGAAATAAGATTTTAAGAGAAGAGGCGAGAGTCTTCTATTATTACAAGACTCCTTGTGTAGCCGTTTGGCATCCAACCAACTCAACCGTAGGCTACATAGCCCCCATAATTTGATATCCCAATACATGAACTTAACACTTAAGTATTTCATTCATCTTCATTGTCAAGCATAATTTCATTAAAAATGACACATTCAATTACACAAACAAATTCACAGTCACAAATTTAAATGAGTTTTCAAACTGGGAATGGTTGTTAGTTTATGGGTTAAGTGAGATTTTGGTTAATCTGTTGTTTAATTTCTAGCCTAATCCTTGAATGGTGATTTGAGGAAAAGCCAGAAAAATAAAGCTGAATTAAACTCCATTAATATTATGGATGAGAAAGATTAATATTAGGTAATGGCATGTGATTGATTGCTCATCTCTTCTCAAATGAATTTCATTGTTTTTAGCTTTGTTTTTACTAAACTTGTTTTGATTTGTTCAGCTGTTTCATCAAACTCCCAATTTAATCACTATTTCTTCCATTATCCCCTATTTTGTATCAATTAATTTCCTGATTGAATTGTATAGTTTAATTGGGCATTTGGAGACGACTTTGATTGCACATTATATTGCAAAAATTACTTGTTAACTCTAATTGTTGACAATTCAGCAGCCATGATCAATAACTATGTTGAAATTATAATCTAAAGCTAAAAGAGGAGCATGTGATTAGCTTAGACTAGAGATATATCATGTTTAGTTTAATGATGTCAAGTTAACTAAGATGGTGACAAGATGTTAAGACAAATTGAGGATAATTCTAGTGCAAGAAAAAAGGACTAAACATTAGCCTACCAATAAGGTGAACCCTGAGCCCAAGTTTTTATTTTCCAATTAGATTTTAATTGGAAAAGTTTACATTCGGCCAAAAACTCTCATTAGATCGACCTTGAAACTTATCTAGATTATATTGCGATGATTGATCCTTTGCACTTATAGGACATATTGAGTTCAAAGATGCAGTTTCTCACCCTTGCATTAAGGTATATTGAGTAGTTGCCATCAAGCGTTTTGGGTATTATCACAACCAGCACTAGAAACAAAAAAGACTTTTGGCGACCACTTTCAACGGTGTTTTTTGGCGACTCCAGAAAGACAGACTCTAAAAAGATCAAATGTTAGTGATTATCAAGGTCTTGGATAGTTGGGGCTTGTGAAAAGAGGGTTTTAAAAGTTTTCACTTGGAATTGCATGTGTGAATTACATGTTTTGCAACTTTTTTACATTCCAACTTGGGAAAAACGGAGGATTATATTGGCTGGGAATATTTTTCAAGTCCAAAAAAAATAAAAAGGAGGTGAATTTAGAAGTTTGAGGATAAATATTTAATTTATTTTCCACATCAAAGTTTGATGTTTCGAATAATTTCGATTGATTATTATATGTAGAGTTAATGCAATTGCAATATTAAAGTACACATCCAGCATTGGAATGTGAAAAGCATGTGTACTCTTGTTGAATTAAGACCACTAGTGTATATTGTACACTTCTTGAACAAAATTTGCCATAGGGTGATAATATCCTAGATGCTTGCTACTGTCAATAAAATTTAATTAGCTGTACACATGATGATATTAAAAAAGAACTCGAAGACCAAAAGGAAGTAATTTCATATCACAAATAAACAGATTTTAGAGAATATATAGATGAAAAGCCATATGATGATGTGTTGATTCAAATTTAAAAATTAAAACTAACTTAACTCTCTGTTTTATTTTTCATCCGTAACTTGGTGTAATGTGAACTATAAGACATTATATCGTAATTAAATGTATCCAAACAAAACAAACAATATTGGGCATTGTAGAAAAGTAAAGAGTATAATGAAACTGAAGAAGAAGAAGATGAAGAATATATATAATAATACCTGGAGCTTGCAAATTCATAAAGCTTGCCTCTGGGAGAGAAGATGATGAGAGCAACCTCAGCATCACACAGAACTGAGAGCTCAAATGCTTTCTTTAAGAGTCCATTACGTCTCTTTGAGAATGTCACTTGCCTGCTCGTTGCGTTCTCTATACGCTTCATCTGTGTCTTCCCTCTCACCATCTTTGATAATTTTCAAAATCTTCAGCACCCGGAAGAAAGCTATCTATATATAGATAAAGATTGAAAAAACACAATAGGTTAGATTAATTAATTAATTAGTATAATCACATATATATACCCCAAATGGGTTAGAATTATTGAAAGTTTAATAAATCGCACTTGAGAGATCAGTCAAGCTATAAGTTCAGAAGAACGCAGAGAAGATCAGATTCTTCTTAATAAATTAATTAAACGGCTAAGAAATTGAATATTATTTATCAAAAACTATGCTAGAAACCAGAAGGGGGTAGTTATATGAAGAAAGAATTTATACCAGAAAGGGGGGCAAACCCCAGAAATCTTGGGAATTTTTATGTATAACAGAGAGAAATAGGATAAAATAAACCTAAGTACATATATAAAAAAGGAAGAAAGAAAGAAAGGGAAGATTGAAAGTGAAGAAAGAATCTGAAGAGGAAATAACAAAAAAACAAAAGAACCCAAAAGAGACGAAGCAGCAGTGAAAGAGAGAAACACAAACCTTTCCTTTTATTAATCTATTCCCTCCTCTATCTGCTGTTATTGAGGCGCAACCATAATAAGAAAGAAAAGGGATTTTAAGGTAAAGAGGGAACTGAAACCTCTTGCTTTGCCTGATCTGGATAAAACTCAGGCCACACACACTAAATAGAAAAATTATCTAACCATAATGATAATAATTCATAAATGGGTGATAGGAACCGTGAAAATGACTGAAACAGACCCACCCCACTTGATCTAATAATTTTTGAGTTGATGAATGAAAACACTAGACCTGAGAAAAATGAAGGGAGGCAGGAAGCAGGAAAAATTTTAAAAAAATAAACAAAAATTAGGACAGCTATCGGGTTCTGACAGTTTGGTCCCCCACGAAGTTAAGAAATGGACAAAGAAGTACCATGTTTATGAAATGTCCTCGTCATTCGTACAATAACGCCAGGATGCAGCCAATCAAAAGTCGAAAACGCATCTCCCGAGCTTTGGGTCTTGTGGCCCTATCTTGCTTTTCTTCCCCTTCGTTTTCGTTAAGGGCTTTTTTCTTTGGGGAAATCCCTATAAAATACAACCAAAATAGGGGAATTCTGTTTTAGTGCTGTAAATTCCAGAAGCTCGATTCAGTCCTGTGTTAGTATAGATGAATAGTGTAAGGGTGCTAAAAGATGATTTTACTCTTCAGCCTCATTCTTACCACTTTCAGAATAACAACATGAGCCTCTTAATTAAAAACTTTAGATTCTTGGTTAACAACTCCGCTTTGTTTTTTCACATATTCACATATCAAAAATATAGTGTTGTTAATGTAAAATACAGTATTGTTAATAAAGAAAGAGGTGTTGTTATTGGCCCAGAAACTTAAATTACGAAGTTGTTAAATAAGAAATGAGAGTTGTTAATGTTGAATATGATATTGTTATTGTGAAAGTAAAAAGATGAAATTGGAGTTGTTAATCAAGAATCTGGAGTTGTTAATTAAGAGTCTCGTATTGTTATTCTGAAAGTGGCGAGAATGAGGGCTGAAGGGCAAAATCGTCTTTTGACACCCCATGCACTGTTCATCCGTATTGACACAGGACTGAATAGAGTTTTTGGAATTCACAGTACTGAAACAAAATTTCTCAATTTCAGAGGTATTTTATAGGGATTTTCCCTTTTGCTTTTTTCAATTTTCATTGACTTAATAATCTTATCAATTTTTCATTGGGAAAATGTCAAAAAATACTTTAGAAAATGAGAAAGGACGATTCAATGCTCTGATATTAGGAAAGGAGGAGTCAATTCGCTGTCAGAAGGGAGGAGGAATATGTGATTTTGAAATCTCAGCGCAAAGACGAAAATGCCCTTCATTCCTCCCTCTCTCCACTTCAGAATAACAACACTAACCTCTCAATTAACAACGTTGTATTCTCAATTAACAACACCAAAATTCCATAAAGAGTCCGTACTTCCAAACGCTTCACCTTTGTTCAAATAACAACACCTTTGTTCTATATTAACAACTCTACTTTCTTCTTTCACAATTAATAAGTTTCAGGACCAATAACAACATCTCTCTCTTTATTAACAACATCATATTCTATATTAACAACTCCACTTTCTTTTTTTACAGTTAACAAGTTTCAAGGCCAATAACAATTCCTTTCTCTGTATTAAAAACAATGTATTCTATATTAAAAACTCCACTTTCTTTTTTCACAGTTAACAAGTTTCAGGGCCAATTCAGTGTTATTAATAAAGATAAAGGAGTTGTTATTGGCCCTGAAACTTTTTAACTGTGAAAGAAGAATGTGGAGTTGTTAATGTAGAATACAGTGTTGTTAATTAAGAGAGAGGTGTTGTTAATAAAGAGAGAGGTGTTGTTATTGGCCCTAAACTTGTTAACTGTGAAAGAAAAGAGTGGAGTTGTTAATGTAGAATACAATGTTGTTAATAAAGAAAGAGGTGTTGTTATTGGCCCTGAAACTTCTTAATTGTGAAAGAAGAAAATGGAGTTGTTAATATAGAACGAAGGTGAAGCGCATGGAAGTACGAAATCTTTGTGGGATTTTGGTGTTGTTAGTTGAGAATACGGTGTTGTTAATTAATTTTGTATCTATTATGATGGTTCTAATATAAAACTCGTTATGTATTGAGGTTTCGTAGGACCATGTTGTGCGTAATGCTTTCATGAAAAAATAGGCTCATGTAAACAATTGTAATCTATACAGTAATGCTAGCATAATAAATAATGGTCTCAAGTAAACAACCATTATACACTCTGTAACATATATATTGGTGCTTTCACAAAGACCATTATACATAGTATAGACATACATAATGGGCGTTATATTGCAACCATTATTTATTTTCTAGAAATGCTAATAAGATTATGAAACAACTGTCTATATAATATGTACAAAAATAACAGTTTTTAAAAAAGAATTGTTAAGTTTTGAGGCAATTTTTTTTTAAAAAAACCAAATGTTTAAAACCTATATATAATATATGCATGCATGGAGTTTCTGCTTTTGCTTTGCTTGTTGGACTTGACTGTATAATAGAATGAAGCTCGCACATCAAGTATAGCCATGCAATTTGAGATAGATAAAGACATTCTTTGCTTTATGATTAGGCTCAATGGAACCCCCTACCGTACAGAGCTTAGGGGATATGTAAGTCTTGAGCAAGA
This sequence comes from Inga leiocalycina, assembly GCA_963242795.1. NCBI lineage: Eukaryota > Viridiplantae > Streptophyta > Magnoliopsida > Fabales > Fabaceae > Inga > Inga leiocalycina. The sequence goes on from OY725324.1 coordinate 49,546,182, forward strand.
CTCTTGCACCAGCCATACAATATGACATTCTATAGCCATATCAGATCCATCCTTCTCTATCATTGCACTTATTGGAATTTGAACAGGACCAATCTCATGCAGTGGAGGCTAATGAAAGAATACTTGGTTCTCATGACAATCATCGAAGAATGAGGAGGCACTCAAAGTCAATGCGGGAAAGAGGAAATGTTTGAAAAGTTTTAATGAACTTTTATTAAGTTAGAACTATTAAGTGTGTTGATGTTATCAGTTACGTAACAAGAACACTTTATGCTTGTTAATAAACAACCGTGAAGTATTAAGTTTTAATTGCCGTTGGGAAGAAGAAAGGTTTTGAAAGTTTTAATTAATGTTTATTAAGTTAAAACCATTAAGTATGTTGGTGTTATTTGTAACCGCGTCAACTATGTAACAAGAATACTTTACGGTTGTTAAATAATAACCATGAGTTATTAAGTTGTTTTTTTGGTAAACTTAATTTTTTAATATTTTAAAAAAACAATAGTGGTGTTCAGTTATCACTATCATTGTTATCCTCTTTCTCCTCCTCATTGACATCATTAGAGGAAGGAGATGAAGGGCCTAATTGTAAGTCATATTCAACCTCATTATGATGGAGTATAAGGTTTAACTTCCTGTTCAACTTGTTTACATATTCCATAAGACCCCTTGTAAAGCAGTCAAGGCTTGCCAAAGTTTGCATCAAAGCCTCTATTTTAGGAGGAGGTGGAGGTGGAGGAGGGGATGGTGGTGGCAGATCTACTCATTAGGATCTTAGCATGATGAAGGAAAGAAGGAAGAGGACAATAAAGCAAAGTATCAAGAATCACAAGGAATAGTTGAGTTTAAATAGAGGTCAATGATGTTATAAAGGGTTATGATTTATAAAGGTCCAACGATATTATGAAGGGTTATGACTTATGAAATGGTACTTGAAAGTGTTACATGATGGTTGTTTCTTAAGACTATTATGTTTTTGTTTTTTGTTGATATAAGGTTGGAAGACAAATTGTTTGCAAGTTTTGCATGACAGTTGTTTTGTAAGAACCATCATTTTGGTCACTAAATAGATGACATTTATTAACTATGACTGTTATTTTTGTGTTTTGCGAATTCCACCTCTCAATACATGGCAGTGCATATGAATTGTATTAGAGTAAAGAAAGACACTTGTATATGGTTTTTATTGACATGGAAAAAGCGTATAACCATGTGTTAAGAGGTGTACTTATGAAAATCTTAGAGAAGAAAAGGGTGCGTGTTGCATATATCAAAGTCATTTAGGATACATATAAAGGGGTAATAGCCAATGTTAGAACATTTTGAGACAAGACAAAGAACTTTCCTATAAGGATTAACTTACATCAGGGATCATCTTCGAGCCCTTATTTGTTAACCTTAGCTTGTGGTAGACGTTTTAACTGAGCTTATGAAAAAAGAGATCTCAAACTACATGTTTTTTGTTGATGATATAGCTGTGTTGGCTGAATCAAAAGAGGATATATACTCTAAAAATGAGATATGGAGAAGGTACTATAGAGTCAAAGAGATTTCATTTGAGTAAGGTTTTCTTTTTCCACTAATATTGTACAGAGGGCTCTCTTAAACTTTCTCCTAACTAAAGTGTTCAACCAAATAGTTTCTCTTTCTTTCTTATAAATCTAGCACATCTATATTCATAACATAAAGTCCTCACCTTGAACCTTACATTCAACCCATCATTTTTTCCCATAAGTGGAAACTTTCATTCAATGAAGTGAAGAAGTAGCACAAACATGGTTTAAAAATAATGCCATAAGCCAAATGGTAAAGGCATACACAAATGGACAATAAAGCATTAGCCAATTCCTTCTTGATCTTCCTTAATCTCAGGGCCTTGATGGAGGGCATAATCATCATGAGAATATTTAACAAGAATAGGTGTTAACTCTTAGAAATTGATAATGATCCAACACATTTTCTTCTCTTTTTACCTATTTTTGGATTCAAAATATGCATAGAAAGAAGTTTGTAGAAGAAAATATGCATATCAAAGTATCAAGAAAAAAGTATAAAAAAAAATCTTATTATATCCAATATAGTTTGTGATTCAATTGGGAATTTATAAGCCCTTTCTCTTTTATAGGAGGATGGAGACAAGTTTGGAAGATCTCTAAGAACCAAGAAGCACTAGTACAGAAAAGGGATTTTAGACAGGAACATTGAGACCGGTTATATTGGATAAGGTCTTAAAAATATGACCGGTGGCACTTTTATAATTATGATGAAATATTAAGACCCATTATATTTATAACCGGTCTTAAAAATACCTTTAAGACCGGTTATATTTAAAACCGGTCTTAAAAATAATTTTAAAACCGGTTGTAATAAAAACCGGTCTTAAAATATATACAATTAAAAAAATAAATACATGTAATAATTTTCTAGACCAGTTCTAAATATAACTGCTCTAGAAAATGTTATCTGAATTAAAGAGAATTAAAAAAATGAAATTGTTATTATTTTTAAGACTAGGTGTACATAAAAACCGATCTTAAATATTAAAAATTTAAGACCGGTTATTATTTAATAAGCGGTCTTAAAAATTTTCTATTTTTAAGACTGTTTATCTATTAATAACCGGTCTTAAAGATTTATTTTAAGACCGGTTTCTAATTAAAACCAATCTTAAATATTGATTTTAAGGCCGGTTGTTAATTACAACCTGGATTTCAAAACCCGCCTAATTTTATCTCTGAAATTTCATTTCAAGACTCAAGCACATCAGCGAAACCCTTGCGTCTGTTCACGGCAGCTCTTCCTTTCCCCTTCTCTCCTCCGTCCTTAACTTTGCCGCTGTCAACCAAGATTTAGGTTGAATACATTGTTGTAAGGCTACCGTCGTTTGTTCCCTCCGATTGGTTTCGTTCTCAACCTTGTTTTTATTGTCAAGCTTGTGTTTCAGTTGCCAGGTGTTCAATTAAATAAATGGTTTCATTTATGGGTATTTCATTGAAATCTCTATTTTCTTTGTTTGATTCTTAAAGCAAGTTGTCAACCCACTTTTCAGAAGCGTCCATTGCCTCCTAAGAGAGACCTTACTTGATTCGTAAAGTGGTCAAAGACTGTTCAAATCTAGAGAAAGAAGAGGATCCTCAAGCAAAGGTTGCAGGTACCATTAATTATTTTGAAGATTTTTATATAATGCATGTATATCTTAGGTTAATGTCCTTATGCTTCTATGGACCTGGGTTTTTTTGGTTGTGTATGAGAAGGGTTCAATTTTAGTTTTGTATTGTTGCATGTTCAATATAGTAAAACTCTGGATAAGGTAGTGATGATATTACTTGATATGAACTTTGGTGTTACTTCTGAGTCTGCCTCCTAATGCATTTATGTTCAACTTTGTCAACTTGTGCTGACATTGTTATAGAATGTATAAGGGTAGCTTGATAGGGACCTAAGTGAATAAACTATATTAGTCTAAATAAGGACTTAAGTGCAAACTCATAATTGTATCAGTTTTGACCTGATAAGAAATCAGGAAGAGAGAAAGAGAGAAGAACAAAAAGTGAGGGAAACAGAGGATAGTAGAGAAGGGAAATGTTCTTTTAGAATCACTCAATGAACAACTCAGGTCAAAACCGATACAATGGAGGGTGCATTGCAATTAATTATTTGTTCATATTTGCATAACTTGGGAATTGCTTTTGAATGATGCCTTAATTTGTAGATAGTGCCGTGTAGCAAAATTTCATTAATCCATCACTAGCTATCCTTAAATAGTGTCCTTAAAGTGTTTTTAGACAATGAGTCATCCTAGTGAGGGTACTCCCGATCCAACTAATCCAAATCAAAGAGACCCTAGCAATGCTCTTAGCCAGGAACACAATGAGCCAAGTAACCGGCCTAGACGAAGGGGTAGGAGAGCCACCCAATTGAGAGACATTCCTCTCAATCGGAATACCAGGGAAAAGATTCTGATTGAGTTTGATAGTTATTGGAAACCAATCAGGCCTAATGCCCAACGATATAGGAGTTTTGTCGGCCTCCTAGCACGCAACAAGCCTAGAATCTTGATAGAGCAGTGAAGAAATGTTGATAAAGGTGTGAAGCGACATATTTGGGAAACTATCCAGCTCACTTACGACATTTCTGAGAGTGAAGTCTTGTATGACAAGACAATGACGTATTATAATGAATGCTGGAGGAAGTTTAAGACAAATCTAGCCAACAATTACGTACATATCAAGGTGGAAGAAGGTCAGCCTCTTCCTAATCCATGCGATCGGTATTCTTTTATTGACGAATAGACTTGGCAAGAATTTAGATGGCTTCAGACTACTCCAGAAGCATTGGTGAGTTGACTTATTTTGCAATTGATTTACTTTTGAATTATGAATTGTCTTTATTGATTTACAATGACTTAATTTTGATTTCTTATTCACAGGAAAAAAGGAAAAAGGCCTAGTGGTAGAAAGAATGATTACCTCCATACAATGTCTCGTGGGGGGTATGTGAAGGCCAAAAAAGACTTGTTGGTGGCCAAACGAAAGAGATTGGAAGAAGTAGCTCAATCTGATCCTTCTATTCTTCTTTCTCCACCATCTTCGATATGTCGCTAACAGAAGTGGTTGCTCGCTCACCAAAAGAGGAGCGGGTCTTATATGAGTGAACAATCTCATATAGTCGGTGAGAAAATAGTAAGTATTATTGTTGACTTGTTGTTATTAATTATTTGGTAAACAAATTTTATTACTAATATTTTTCATCTGTGTCTTATAGGAGGAGCTTAAAAAAACAAGCCGAGTGATCATTTAGGTCGAATGGGAGGAATGACATCCTGACCGTAGCTACAGGAAAACCTGAGCATCCCAGCTGTGTCAGGGGGATTGGAGGAGACGTAGGCATAAGGAATTACTTTGGAGCAGCCCCACGATGTTCCTCAAGTAGTATGGTGACTAGGGAAGAGATGGAGCATATATTGGCTACTGTGAGGGCGGAAGCTAAGGCCGAGGCAAAAGTATCATTTGATACACGATTTGAAGAAAGGTTCAGCAAGATGAAGGAGGAATGGATGATCATAACGAGCACAAGACAAGAAGATACCAGTACTCCCTAGGCTCATTACCTAAACCCTAAATAGAGCACTAAAGGGAATTGCATTGGTTAGTCATCAGAGGGTCCTGGAAAAGAAATTGGTGAGCCTTGTGACTTGTTATGGAGGATCTTCTAAGATGATTGGTTACATGGGGGAGCGTGCACAACTTGGGATCAACTGTCCACCACCAAGAAATAAAGGATGATCAAGTCAAAGTGGCAGTTGAAGAGGTGATCGTTGTAGATGCACCTCTCCCTATCCCTGTTGATGACTTCAAGGTTGTGAGGATGTCATCAACTCTTTCATCTTGTGGCCAAAGAACCTTGTTTTTTATTGAGCTGAGAAATCCCCGCCACCTCCACCTCCACCTCCCTCCACTTAAGATGTTTCACGGCCTCCATTGAATGTCATGCAGCAAGTGATTCTGATGGCATATGATATGTCCTTTCGAACAAGAGATTGGCCTACTGAGTCAGCTGTTGGCAAGTCAGGGGCACAATGCTATCTTTAGAGGGATGATTTAATGTCCTTAGTAGCTCCTCTACAACAGCTTACAATTTTAATTGTCCAGCTCTTTTTTATGTAAGTATCTTCTCAAATTGGAAGTTAATATTTTACAAATTACATCGTTAAACTTTGATTTAATGTCCTTGCTTGAATTATTGTAGGTGCATGCATGATTTAACCATAATTTTATATATTTTTAATTAATTAAATAAGGACTCTTAATGTATTTTCCAGGGCATTATCGCATGATTAAGCACTCATTTTAATTAGAGGCATTTGTATTGAATTAATTGTAATAAAAGGGTAAAATGGCCATAATTATTAAATATTTATACATATGATCTCTTGAACTTTTAATACTACCTTATGCTTAATTTTGCATTGCAGGTGTTTTGGGACACAATTGGTGATTTTTGGAGTCTGAATTAATATTTTGAAGACAAGGAAAATTACAGAAAAGGGCCAGAGCAAATTACAGAAAAGTACCCATCAGCTTTTTCATGAGGAAAATTTATTGGAGAAAATTATAGAACAATACCTAAGCCACAAATTCAACATTCAAACCGACAGAAAAGAAAAATCTGGGGGGTTTTTCATTGAGCTTCTGGAATATGAAGAAATCACATGTGCACATATCACGGAAAGATTTGTGTTGCAGCTTGCTTTCAGACTGCACCTAACATGGTTGGTGAAGAGAAATGGACAGCGTCAATCTCACTATATATACCCCATCTTTACCACCATGAAGGCATCCCGACTGCAACTGCAGCTCTTCCTTCTTCAATTTTCTGCTTCCATTTTCTTTTGCCGAGGTACTACAGAACGGGGAGTTGAAGTAAGAACGAGGTCACCACTTACACCACCGGCCTCTTCCCTTCATCACCACCATTCACCTTTACCAGCCTCCGCACCTTCCTTACCACCACGTTCTTCATTTTCATCACCACACCATCATCTTGCTCACAGTCCAGCAGCGCCTTCATTCCCACCACCATCACCTTCTGTTTTTTCCACCAAAAGCCATTGAAAACTACAAGTGCAGCACCCTCATCTCCTCTCTGTGATAGTTTAGAAAGTTTTGCATTTTCCGGCGAACTATTCTAATTTTTCGGCCCCCACTTCCGGCGAAGCTTGATTTCTTGTGAACCATTTTCTCCTCCGTTGTGTCTTATTTTCTTCCTACCATCGTCCTTTTATCATGCAAATACCGCATCATCATTTTCCATCGGTTTTTCTATGACTCCCGTGTTGTTTCCAATTTTCCGGTGAAGTTTTCCGGCCCCCATTTCCGGCGACCTCCCATCACTCTCTTCCTCAATTCCGGTGATCTCTTCATTATTAACCACCAGTCCGAGTTGCAAAAACTAAGGAAGTTGAAATTTCGAGTTACACCACCTGGAGCCACGAGTTTGAGGATCTGCGAATGAGAAGTGTGTTTTCTTCGTCAAATATGTGTTGCAGCAGTTCGTTCATTGGATTAATGCATGATGACATCATCATACATATATGCTGACATTATCATACATATTGCAACTTTTGACTTCATGCATGCACGTGGAATCTGAATCAGGGTAGTGTTGTTTTTATTTTTCTTATTCAAATATTTTGTTTGATTATTGTTGGAACAATGTGTGATTAAATTTGTGTTGTGGAATTTATATATATACTTTGCCTATGATTTAAATTAATTTGAGTGGCGTGTTTATTTATATATTTAATTAAGTTGTATTTTCTTTTATTTTTTTTATTTTATCTTTTTTTTTAACAAGAAAAACCCAAAAAAATCAATTTTCCCTTGTTTTATTGAATTTGTTTTTACATGACATTTAGTATTACCTAGGATTCAATTAAAGGCTCCTTGAGAAAAGAGAGACGACCCGAGTATTGCATTATACTACAATTCTTGGATTAAAAATCTTGTATTTGACCCCAAGACGCAAAGATACGGTCAAATCAATGCATCATAGGTTGGTTGACTCTGGCAAAACCGATAAATTTGGACTCCTATACCTAGTTCAACTCTACGACAAAGGGACCACTACTGCTATCAGACACACATACTTATCGCACAGGCTTAGTGAAACCTCAATTGAGTATTTCTTGGCTCCATATTTGCAAGGGTAAGACACAAATTTATATTTCATACTATACATAATATTTTATATTTGCTTAAAAGTTTTCCCTTTTTTTCAGTGATCATTGGAAATTGGCTATTTTGTGCGAGAAGAGTTATTCTGTCATCCTCTTATGCTCCCTCCACCTCAGCAAGCCAACTAGTGAATTGAAGAAGAGCTTGAACTCGTAAGTTTTCTTGCATTATTAATTACCTTTCGTGTGTAAGATTTATGGAATTTGTGTAAAATAAGTAACTTTTGTGATTTTGATGATATAGGGCTATGTAGACATTCCAACACACTGCTTGTGATAGGCCTATGCGTGAGGTAAAAGACCCTACATGGATCTTGCTAAAGGTTAGTTACATATTGGTTTATTTTAAGAATGTATTCAATAATAAGCCATGCTTTAATTTTATACTTGTTTTAACGATATCATATTATTTTTCAGACCCGTAGGCAACCACTGGGGTCCAACTTGTGTGGGTTGTATATTCTGAGGCACATGCATAATATTATTACCCTAGGCACAACATAACTTACTGAAGAGGTAAATGTATATATATTTCAAAAATTTTGTATTAATTTTATTTTTTTAAGTGAATTTAATGTTTTTCCTGGTTTTGGTGTTTTAGATGTTTGAACTTGCTGACCCCTTTCCAGAAGAAGATATTGAGCACATTCGTAATTGTTGTGCTGAATTCATTTATGAACTTTTACAACAGTGAGTTCTTGTAAAGCTAAGGAATTTTTTTGTATATATTCATTTTTGAATTGACATGTTGGTTGGTTGAATTCATTTATATTGTTGGTTGCATGATTTGACATGTTTGTTGGTTTTAACATGGCTTTTGTATATTTTGATGAATTGACTTGTTGGTTGCATGATATGTTATGGTTGAATCCATTTATGCCGATATATATGATGGTTTTAAACAAAACATTATACATGAGGATATATGACATGTTACAAGTTCCCAATTCAATGAGAAGGTTAAAGCAAAAGGAAATGGTAAGTGGAAGCAAACAGAACACCATATGGCACTTAATAAGTATTGCATTGGAGGTAGCAATTTAAGAATGTGTTCTGGTAACTAACCTAATCACAAACAATTAAAAAAATATATAACACTTTTAAGACCGCTTATAATGATAATCGGTCTTTAAAGTTATTTTAAGATCGGTTATATTTATAACTGGTCTTAAAATTAAAACTTAAAGACCGGTTATATGTAAAACCGGTCTTAAAATTAAAATATTTAAGACTGGTTGTATATAAAACTGGTCTTAAAATAACTTTTAAGACCGATTATAATCATAACCGGTCTTAAAAATATTACATAAATCGCCTTACAAAAGAGTTCTTTTAGGACCGGTACTCATAAAAACTGGTCTTAAACTTATTGATTTTAGACCGGTTATAAACAGAACCGGTCTTAAAAGTGACATACTTTTAAGACCTACTGTATCAAGACCAGATCTAGAACCGATCTAAAATGTCAATTTTAACCGATTTAAAAAGCCCTTTTTCCACTAGTGAAGCAAGTAAAGAATAAAGGAAGTGAAGCATTACAAAAGTAAAAGAAGGAAAGAACCAGCACAACTTGCCCCAGCAAGCTGTGAACTTAATAAAGCAAGTAGAAGAAAAACAAGATGAGCTCTCTGTGTTTACTGGCAAGTAGTAAACTTGCCGAGGAAAGAAGAAACTTTGAAGAAGTTTACTCTCTATGTCACGCGCCTCAGCAAGTGGCAAACTTTCCAAGGCAAGTAAAGAATTGAAGAAAAATTGGCTCTCTGTGTCACGTGCCACAGTAAGTGTAAAACTTGTCAAGGCCAATAAGGAAAAGTACAGTTGCACATTTTGATTCCTAAAGTAGCAAAAGGGTATTTAACTTAAGGAAAAGTGCCAAAAACACATATTCTATACTCTAGAAAGTTGAGGCACAAAAGGAGAGAGCTTGGGAAGGAGTTTTTAGCAAGTTGGGAGCCTTAGGTGGTGATTCTAAGAGACATCTAGGAGTTTCTACCTCGGTTTATTCACTCTTCCTTTCTTTTCTTGTTAGTTAGCTTTTCCAAAACTTTTAAATCTTAGACAAACACATTATTTTTTATTAAAGCTAATTGAGAGGGAAATAACTAATCTTATGAAGTATAGAGGGCATAAGTGATCCCAAAGTCTCAATTCCTTGAAGGAATAATCAAACTTTTCTTATTCCAATTTAGTTGCTTTAAACCAAAATTGTTCTTTCAACTTGAAATACTTAGAATGACTTTGCCTAACCTAATTATAGCATAATTGCATTGATTAGCCTACTTTTGCCTTAGTCTTCATGGGAATAACAACATTTTATACTAGTTGCAACCTTGTATGCTTGCTGTAATGGCCCAACTTGGGCTTAAGGGCTAATGACTTCAAAAGTGAGTGTAATTATTGTTAAATAAACACTTTTGAAGAATGTGATGTGAATTACGATCTGAATGTGTCCAGATCAGTGCCTAAACCATGTATTTAAGTTCAATTGTGGATTAACATCTAAATTGAATTAAATAAGAGGAAGAGCGCATGGTAAGGTGATAGGAATGATATAACTGCGCTTAGTAGTGAATCAAGTGAAATTGCCATAATTAGGGGTAAAACAGGTAAAACGAAAAATTACCAACTAATTGATAAGTTACCAAAGAGGGAACTCCTTGGTAATTCAAAGACCAATGGTAAAGATTCATTGAACAAGAGAGAAAAATCAAGTGTGTGAACTCATGTGTGATCATGGAAGGTGAACCAAGATCATGACAAATGGCATGTGTTGGATCATAGATGATGGTCAAATATTTAAACTCTTTTTCCTCTCTTCTATCTCCCTCCAAGTCGGCTAAAGGCATGGAAATAAGGGGAAAATCTGTGCTTCATCATTTTTTCATTTTCTCTCACCCTAACCTCCATTTTCGCTCAACAAGAAGAGGAAAGAGAAATTGAATGGTAAGATTTTGATGTTATTATGGTTCTCAAATGCTCAAATGCTCTTCTTTAATATTGGCTACCTTGATGAAAGCTTCCTCTTGATGGTTTTAGATTTTTGAAAGGTGTTTTAGAGCTTGATCAAGTTTGAGAGTTTAGGAATTAAGGATATAACCTTGGCAAGTTTAAGAGGTGAGCATTTGTAGTATTTTGACATATATGTTGTGATTTTTGGTTAAGTGTTGATATTTTTGGATTTTGCCCTGATTTTGGTGTAAAGTTGAAATGAATGAATTGGCTACTGTATAGTGGTGGAATTAGTGGCATATTGTGTCTTTGAGCCATTGAGATTAGTTTAAAATTTTGGAAACCAAATTGGTCATTTTGTGGTTTTGGAGTTAAATGTGGTTAGAAATGTAGAATATGACATTGTGAAGGGAATGTAGATGTTTTGGTGTTCCAATGTGTTCTTTATGAAAATTTGGTAGGGATAGAGCTGTTTGTGAGTTTTAGGAACCATTGGATACTTTGGTAGAAAGATTGGAAAATTTTGTCAGTTGCTGCGTTTTGGCTACTGATAAGCCTCACTCGAGTACACATGGGTGTCACTCGAGTGTAGAATCTTGTTTCCCCTTTTCCTTCAGTTTTGTTTTCACTCCACGCCATAAAAGCAAAAGTGCACTTCCTCACCTTCGAGTGATATGGGTTATCACTCAAGTGCATCGGGTTTCACTCGAGTGGGTATATATTTTGTACCTTCAAGTAGCGTCTCGAGGAAATACTCGCTGTCAAATTGTCAAGAGTGTGTGCTAGCACTCACAAGTGTTGGGCTATCACTCAAGTGCTAAAGCCAATGGTCTAGTGCACTTCCCATTCTAGGGTTTCTGTTGTTCTCGGGTAGTCACTTCTTGTGCCTTACTCGGTAGGACTCGGGTGAGGACAAAGCTATCACTTGAGTGTTGAGGTCAAGACTCGAGTGCTGTGACAACTTTTTGTCTTTGTGTGTGCTCTCGGCCAAACACTCGCACGAGTGATCTTCAGTACCTGAGTGCAAGTCACTCCATCACTTGAGTGAGGTCTTCTTCACTCGAGTGTCTGAGTCAAAAATCAGTATGTTCATTTCTGAAAAGAGATCTTTGAGGTAGTTTCTTCCAACCCTTTAGATATATGTCTAGGCTTCTAATAGCCATCTAAAGAGTTCAAATGGTAACCAACCTTAAGTGTTATGAAGATAAGAATTTGGAATAGAGAATAACATATCGTCCTTGATTTTGGTTTATATGATTTGACATTTGCCCTGATTGTGAGCAACCAGTGCCAATGCACACTAGAAAAGAACAAGGTAGTGACTCTTTCTCTTATACTATATGTGATATATGGTATGTCTGATTGATCATTGTTTGTGGGTCTATCACCTGCGGCCTATCGGTATTAACGGTGGGAGGATCGTACCTTCGGGGTAGTGGAATCCGGGGGATGAGACTATGTGGAAGCCGTAAGGCTATATGTGAAAGTCGAAACGCTTTTTGTGAAATCTTCACCCGCAGCCTATCGGTGTTGACGGTGGGAGGACTGTGCCTTCGATGTGGTGGAATATGGGGAATGAGATTATGTGATTATATGTATATGTTGCAGCCTGCGTGCTGTGTTTTATGTTGTGATGCTACTTGATGATTGACTTGCATGCTTTGTGATTATGTTTGTATGAGTGATTTGTTACTACTGGGATTCTTTAAAATCTCATTCTTTCCTTTGACTAACCTTCAGATAGGGCAAGTGGCTCCAAAAGGAAGGAGATGACCAAGGGCAGATAGGACTCCCTCGGGAGATTTATATTTTAGATGTTGGTTATTAATTTTGGTATTGAGATTATTGTATGTAAATTGGGATGTAAATTTGGATATGATTTTGTGTAATCCCCTATATGGGAATTTGTAAACCCTTAGTATATATGTATGAAACATGAGGGTTGCCGGGATTTTTGTTTTGCACTCTGATACGCATAATTGTGATTTAACTGCACAGGGTAATTATATTCAAAACGTGAATTTGAGACCAGTACAAGGGCAAAAGTTTTGAAAGAATTTGTAAAAACCCTACCGTAAGGAAGTGATTGAAAGCGAATTTTGATTATTATTGATCTCTATTTTATTTCAATTACGTATTTCAGATAATTACGGTTTTCGACTCATAATTACAACGGGGTTTACACTTGCAGTAAGCTAAATGGTGAACAATCAGGTATAGAGAAGGTGGAGGGTTGTGAATCCAGCCAAGAGAGTCCATCCCCTTTGAGGCTATGGCAATAAGCCTGTTTGCAGTAGCATTTCTTGAGCGCTTAGTGAAAAAGAAAGATATATTGCTAAGGGATTCCATACTTGATAAAAGCTAATTGATAAGTCCATAATAGAGCCATATGCAATGGGTATGAGTCTTCTGAGAAATAAAAAGGAAGATATCAAGGTAGACAAGTTCAATAATAACTAAGTAGTCCTTCAATTCAGAGGCCAAAGAGAGAGCTCGCCTACAGGCTATGATTTCTACATTTAAGCTATAAAAAGCATATACTTTTTTACTACACCTTTTAATGAAAGTGCATTTGTAATATGTACATATCATTCTAGTCTCCGCACCACCTGAGCTTGGGATAAAAGAGCCATTATAGTTGATTTTTAAATGTCCTCATGATAGTGGGGTCTAATATTGGGGAAAGGACACTCACTACTACAGAATATACGTATTAAGACCCTAAAGGATGTCCCTTTTTTAAAAAGGGACGCCAAAAATATAACCGATGGCATATTCATAATTATAAGTGAGAATTGTATAGCTTTAGGCGTCCCTAGTTTGACTAGGGACACCTAAAGCTCCCCTAAGGCGTCCCCAATTTGACTGGGGATGCCTAAACCTCACTTAAGGTGTCCCCAAATCCACTGGAGACGCCTAAAGTGAGCCTGCATAAAATAAAAAACAAAAAAAATTACTTTAGATGTCCCCAATCTAAATAGGGAAGTCTAAAGTCATACTTTAGATGTCCCCATTTATAGTGGGGACATCTAAAGTTAAAATTTTTATTTTTTTTAATTAGGGACGCCCTTTGGCGTCCCTAATATATATTAGGGACGCCAAAGGGCGTCCCTATATCATCAGGGACGTTATTTTGACGTCCCTAATATTATTAGGGTCGCCAAAATGGTGTCCTTGATGTAGGTATCATCAGGGACGCCATTTTGGCATCCCTAATTTAATTTTTTTTTAAATTAGGGACCCCATTTGGTGTCCCTAATATATATTAGGGAAGCTAAAGGTTGTCCTTGTATCATCAGGGACGCTAAAAAATATGTATTAGGGATGTCAAATGGGGTACCTAGTTTTAAAAAAAAATTTAAAACTTTAGATGTCCCCAATATATATAGAGACATCTAAAGTGTGACTTTAGACGTCCCTATTTAGATTGGGGACGTCTAAAATAAAAAATAAAATAACTGGACAATTTTAGGCGTCCCTAAATCAAATTTGGGATGTAAAAAACAATTCAAATTTATACTGACAGTCTTTATTTGTCAATTTTACTGTCAGTTTTATATTACTCTCATCTTTCTCTTCCCATTGCTGCAAACACAAGGAGAGTTAATGCCACCACGCCTTTTAACTCTTACTTCTTCTTCTTTATATGCTCTTTTTAATATTACTTCTTCCTTTCTCTCTCTTTTTTCACCTTGATTCAGATTTGTTATGTTTTCTTACAGTTTTTTATTATTTTATCTTCTTTATCTTTTTTCTTTGGGTTTCCCTTCTATTTTATCTTCCAACTCGTATTGTTATGGTTTGTAGATCGAGACCCTGAAATATGCTTCATTGCCACATTCCCACCGAGAAAATGAGGTTCGTCTCTCCCAGTCGCTCTTCTCTATTCATTATTACGTGAAAATGAATTTCAATAATAGGAGGTAAGTTTTTTGCAATTGATTCCTCTTATTGTTTTCATCTTCTGCTTATGAGATTTTAGCTTTGGAGTTATTATTGTAGAGATTTTGCATTTGGAGTTCATATACTATATCTGTAATTTTATTGACGATGATATGTAATTTCTAGTTTTAAATATTGTTTAGTCCAGATCTGTAATATAAATGTTTTTTTATTAAAAAAACACTTTAGACGTCCCTAGTTTGAAGTGGGGACGTCTAAAGTCCAGACTATAGACGTCCCTTGTTTTACGGACGTTATTAACAATTTTTTCTACATCACTCAGATAGACGTCCCCCTGTTTTCAGATGTTAAAAGGCCCAAAAAAGGGACATTAAAAGAATTTTTTGTAGTAGTGACTTGAGCTTTTTCAACAAAAATTTTCTGCATAGTTTGCAATGCAAAATTCTCTTATAACAGCAGAAATGGATTGTATAAGAAAAGAAGGATTTATTTTTGCTACAGTAAAAATAGAAGTTGACCTCATTTCCTAAATATTCCAGCAAAGCAAAGCAATGTAAGCCTTTCCAAATTCATCAAAGGGATTGTCATTAAGAAAATGTTCTCACATCATCTTTCAAAAGAAGATATAGAAGCATGATGAAATCTAAGAGATTGGACAACTATACCTTCCTGTTTGAACCTAATTACAAAGAAGAATCAAGTGCTCTATGGTTTTTAATGCTTCTTCACAAATTGGGCATAAAGGAGTAGCAAGCATTTCACCTCAAAGAGAGCTTGCTTTGTAGCAAAGGACTAAGTTAGAGATCTCCATAAGAAATTATTGACCTTAGGTAGGATTCTAAGATGCCACATGCTATTCTAGAGAGCTTGTGGAACAACATAAGATGAGCTTGGAGTTTTATGATGTGTAGGCTTGGAGCTAGATATCAATTTCTTATAGCCAAGTTTGGTATAATAATGTCCACCATTTACTGCTATCCAAATTAACTTATGCCTCTGCATAATTGAAGGTGTAACTCCCTATGTCATCGAGGCCGTGATTAGTGTTTAAACTCATTTTATAACTGAATAAGAGATCAAAAGCAATTAAAAATGTTTTACAAAAACTGTACAATACAATCTCCATTCATTTCAAAGTAAAAGCAATTGGCTTGCTCAATTCGTCACATATACAATATCAGAGTATTGACAAAATTCTTGACATTCACCCAGGATTATATCATTAATCCAAGAGTTTTATAGGGCATCATTACCCATCTCAGTTTCCTATACCGAGGATTACACAACTATACTATTCTATGGTCCACAAAAAAAAATATATATATACAATTGTCCAAATGATAACCAAAGCAAAAGAAACAAAGACTACCACCGGCAATCTTAGCCGTCCTTGTTTACCTGCTTGTCCCTTGACCCGCTTGCCCTGCTTAAAATTGTTAATTGGAAAGAGTGAGATTCAAAAGAACCACAGTAGTAATAGTTTACGTATATGATGTATAATTAAACAAAGCATGTAAGTATATATCACAATTTAGCTACACAGCATTCAAAGCCGAACTACTCACCGTGACTCAATCATTCATTCAAGGCTGGGCTACTCACCACGGACCCAATTGGCAATATTCAAGGTTTGGCTAACTGCCATAAACCCAATCAGCAACATTCAAGGTTGGGCTAACCGCCACAAACCCAAGAAGCAATATTCAAGGGCGGGCTACTCACTACAGACCCAATCAGCATCATTCAATGATAAATACAATTGAGCAATGCATTAAACATGATATAGGATAAAGTGTCACTACCTTGCTCTTTCCGTTCTTGATCTGGCATAGGCCTTCTACGATCCAGGCAAATATCAAATCCTATAGTCATAATTAAGAATGACAGTTTATCACTTATTCTAATACTTAATTAACTTCAAAACACTTAGATTTGGTTATCATTTATGTCCTTTAGGTAGCCACTAGAATTCCAAACATATGCCAAAAGGGTTGGGAAAGGTTATACCAAAAACCAACTTTCAGAAGTGCAAAATACTGATTTTTAGGTGTTCGCCACAGCCCAAAACTCCACTGGCCGCTGCCAAGAAAAATCCTGTTTCTTGGCTCAACTTCCAAAAATCATAACTAATTCTAGAAAAATCGAAATGAGGTGGTTCTAAAGCCAAATGAAAGGTATTTAAGTCCTCTTCATAGGAAAAATATGGGACATTACTAGAAACCACCACACAAATACAGAATTGCCCAAAACGCAACACTGCTCCAAAACAGAGTCCAGTTTCCATCCCAAACTTTGGACAATCATATATCCCAGTTCACAAAATGAATTGAAATAAATTATATGTCCCTTTTGAAGCTTGGGATGTGAAATTTAAGATTACAAAGTTTCATAAGTTTTAGACACCTTTTGGTCATTCAAAACTTTCGTGCAAACTGACTACCCAGAACAGAGTTCACAGATGACAGCATTCCAATTTTCTACTAAAATGTCCAATGGCTCCAAAATCAACAATCAAACCTATTCCCACATAAATTTTCACAAGGAAACCATTGGAAACATCATATCAACCAATTTCACATTGCTTCCACAAGATATAGCATGATCAACAACATAATGCCAATTTCCTAAAATTCACAAACTTCACATATTAACCTCAAATCAATTATATCTATCAAATACACACAACAACACACCATTTCCATGACCACCACATGTCATACTCTCTAAGACCCTTATTTTCGAAAATATGGCAAAAATTTCTAGAAAATTCAAACTCAACCAAATGCCACAAAACCTATGTAGAAAGATTTGTCTTACTCACCTCTACAAATTTTTCAAAGGAGTTACTTAGTTCTTCAAACTCCAAAATTCCTTGAGAGCTCAAAACACCACCAATGGAAAATCTAAAACCATGAAGATGAAGCTCTCAACATAAGGAACAACTTTATAGAAGGGAGTTTTGGTATTAGAGGTCATCTTCTTACCTTAAATCTCAAGCTTTTCTCCTTCTTGCTTAACTCCCATGGTAGCACGAAAGAGAGAGAATGAGAGAGATAAGTGATTATGAAGAAGAGCACATAAATTATGCCCCTCCATGTCTACTCATGCGCACAAAGAAAGAGGGAGAGGGAGAGAAATGATAAAATATGGTACTTTGATTTTTCCTCTTATCTTTCTTCATCCATCAAGTGACACTTGTCCACATCTTATGCATTCTCATAAAGTAAGTAACCACTTGGTTACTCTAACCACTCCATTAGCCATTTAGTTACATATCTCATTTCTCCTTAGTTAGTAATTGATTCCTCCAGTAATTACTGCCTAATTAACCGAGAATTTTCTATTCTTTCCAAATTTTTACTAATTTTGGCACGTTTATTTAAATTGCCACATATCTCATAATTAGATCCTTTTTCTTCTTCCATGCACCATTTTCCCTTATTTTAGCCCAATAATTATTTGATCACATAATTATGCTAAAATACCAGGCATTGGGCACTCCCAATAGCTAATTCGGATATCAAATCCTCATTAATTTACAAAATCATTTCACAATATTGTCATTAGCTCTTAATCAAAATTTAGGGCGTTATAGAAGGAATGAGAATTTTATTGATATATGAATCAGTGTCAGCATAGATACTATTTGCAATGAGAGATAGATCCCATGAGAGCCATTAAATATTAAATTTGAGACATGGAGGTCAGAATTGACTAAATCTCCTTACACTTTCTCAGTTTTAAACTATTTGAACCCTGGAATCTAAGGATAAGTCCATACCTTAACATCAAATTCTATGCCTACCCTCTAACAGATGTCCTTATGTTGACTCTTCAATTTTAATTAGTTTGACACATGTTTTGAGTGTATTTTGGGAGCCATTAATGCAAAATTAGAATTGTTTTCATGAGCTTATTGACCAAAGGCATCAAATGAAATTAATGTTAATATTATTAAGGAATTGTTGTAAAATTATTAGAAATTGAAGCAAGCAAGTTTTTCCACTCATAAGAGTTCATTTTGATAAGTAACATGGTTATTCTAAACAAGGAATGACAGAGCAGATGAATATGGAAGCCAAGTTATGAAGATTTGTGGATGCCATGACACCTTAGCAGAAATGCCATGAAACTTTGTTAAGACACAGAATACAACGCCTCAAGTGCCACGGCACACTAGATGGAAAAAAGAAACAAGATCTATTAGGTGCCACAACACAACAGCAAGATACCATGGCACCCTGTCAGACAAAACACACACGTTTCAATTTTTACTAATAAATAACCTAGGGAACCTGATTTTCTTCATTCTTAGATGCCGTCTTTAACCTAGAAACTTAGAAAACAGCCAGGGAACATGTTTTGAAGCAAGGAGGTATTAGGGTTTTACATTTTGAAGATCTTGGAGCTTAATATTGAAGGATTAAAGAGATTCAAGCTTCTTTCATTGGTTTTCTGATTTTCTTTCCCTTTCTTCTCCTATTTTCTGCCATAGACATGAAGGCTTTATGTGTTTCTTGTTCTTTTCAGATTATGAGTTGCTAGAACTCTTATTCTAAGGTTACTTTGAATCTCTATTTGGATCGAGACTATATTAATCTTCTCTTTTAGCATATATTAAAGTGTTTTATGTTGATTTTATTCTATACTTAATGCCTCTAAGTGCTTGATCACCATTTGGTTGTTTTTGTTAAATGAGATAATGCTTGAGAGAGATTATCTTGTTTAAAGAACTTGGATAAAATCATACTAGTCTTGAAATTCTTGTTTGAATGGATAGCTTGTTAATAGGAAAGAGATTTACCTATTAACGTAGTATTGTTATTATAAGATTGGGTCTTAATGACTATTTTCATTAACTTGTTGCAAGAGATTGAATGAGTTTTTTGAAAATAGATGTTGATTTTGATTTGAGAAAGCATTTCTAATAATTGTAAATCTTAGACAAACATTTTAACTTTCCTTAGAACTAATTGAGAGTGAATTAATTGGTCTCATGAAGTATAGAGGATAAAAGTGATCCTAGAATCTCAACTTCTTGAAGTTAGAAACAACTTTTACTTTGCTTCTTTTAACTTAGCTAGTTTAGAACCAAAATTCTTCTTTCAAATTGAAAAAGTTCAAATGAATTTGCCCAACCTAATTAAGAGCATAATTGCATTAATTAGCCTACACTTGCCTTAGTCCTCGTGGGAACAATAACTCTTTATACTACTTGTGACCCATGCGCTTGTGGTAAGCTAAATGGCGAACAAGTTACCTTGACAAGAAAGTCTCTTCCTATAAAGAGGCTCTCCAAGCCCAAGAAGTGTGGAAGTAAAAAGCTCTATTCTATTCTATTAAAAGCTTTGTTCATGTCATGTTTGAAAGTAAAAATAATGGAAACATTTATGGACAAGGAAGATATTATCATGAATCAAATGCCCCAAAATGAAAGCACGTTGATAAGAAGTAATACAACTGTCAAGAACCACTTCTAGCCTAATTTATTAGTTGACATTATATGTAAAGTTGCAAAGACTTATTGGTCTAAATTGATCAATGGATTCAGGTCTCTCTACTTTCAAAATGAGTGTCAAACTAGTTTTATTCAAATGACCACGAGGCTCATTAGTATTGAAAAAGCTACTGATTTTAGAGAATAGAGTCACTAACCTCAGTCCCTGCTTTTAGGTTGAAATAAACATTGTAACCTTCACAACCTAGAGATTTTATGGGTCTTAATTGAAAGGTAGCTTGTTTAATTTCTTCCCAAGTAACAGGAGCTGTAAGCCATCTATTTAGTTCATTAGATATACAAGGATTGACATAGATTAGTACTAGATTCAGATTCTGCCCATTCATTATTAACAACTTTCAACTTCACAACTTTATTTTTCTACTCTCTTGTAACATTAGCAGTATGGAAGACATTTGTTTAGATACCCACCAGAAAGCCAATTACTCGAGATCTTAGCTTCCAATACATGCCTTCACATTTTCACAAGCGCTTCAGCTCTTACATTAAATTGCTAACAAGCTTGTGACTATCTTTAGTATAAACTCCTACTTTACAATTTTCAATAGCTTTCTTAAAGTTATGGAATGCTTTCTTGCTCCAGGTGGTAAGAGCCTTCCTACAATGATAAGAGCAATCTACAAATTGTGGTACAACTTCAGCAGTAGAAGGGTGTTTAAGAATAAAGAGTTTTTCACAACATTTAAGAGCTCAAGATGGTTAGCCCAATTTACTTCAAATTTAAAATAATAAGGCGATTTATAATCATAGTAGTAGGAAAAAAACCATAAGAAAATGATAAGTGGAAGCCATAAAGTCAATATGGATGGATAAAACTTTAGCTAGAGAAACATTACCTAAACATTCTAATACCAACAGCTTGATCAATCCCCTTTTTAATACAATCCTTGTCAAGCCTGTTATTGCACCAAGTGAAACTAGAACATTCTGATTCCATATCTAAGAGATCACAGTCAACAATAAAGGATTGGAAATTAAGGATTTTCCTTATAGATCTTGGTCTTACATGAAGCTTCCCAGATTGGGATAAGATATCATTGAAATCTCTTATATGCAAATCCAAGAATCCTTTATATACCTTGTAAAACTTGAGATTTCCCTCCATATTTGCCTTATCATCATTTCATTAGTTGTACCACAAACAAAAGTAGCATATTTTGGCACCTCACAGAAAAAGGAGCTCAATGTTATATGAATGAAATTTTTTTAAGAGAAAAGAATATCTACATGTAGTCATCATTCCACTAAAGTGCTAACCCTCCAGATTGACTAATCAAACTTATATAGCAAGAATATACAACATCTTTTGATTCTATCCAACCTATATGACGGTTGTAACCCCCTCCGTAATTATATCCGAAATACAGGATTAAACTAAAATAGAGACCAATAATAATCAAATAACATTTACTAACCCATCACATTATGGGGTTTTCAAAAATACCTTTTGAAATCATTTATAAACTTGGTCTCATATTCACATTTCGAATACAATTACTACGCGAAGATAAATCACATTCATATAAATATCAGAATGCACAACATAATCATCCCGGCAATCTCGGGTATATACCTTCGCTAAAGATATACAGGGCACAATTTCCCATTACAATTCTTCAAATAGGGATTACACAATCTCATCTCAAATGAGTCCTGCCGCTTCCTCC
This sequence comes from Inga leiocalycina, assembly GCA_963242795.1. Classification (NCBI taxonomy): domain Eukaryota; kingdom Viridiplantae; phylum Streptophyta; class Magnoliopsida; order Fabales; family Fabaceae; genus Inga; species Inga leiocalycina. The sequence goes on from OY725324.1 coordinate 49,567,954, forward strand.
ATAAGCCACTTGCCCTGTCTAAATTGTTGGTAAGGGAGGGTGAGATTCAAGAGAATCTCAGTAGGGAAACATTATCAATATGCAGGCAAGATAAGTGTTTAATGTATGAGATGCTTGCATCACATAACTCACGCACATACACAATGAAAAATCTATAAGCTCAATGCTTCGAACGATACACATATGGCCATAGCATATATTGAAACATAGCTTCAAATCATTCATACATGTTCCACATAATCAAACAAAGCAATAACATGCATCAACACATTAATACAGTTATCCTAGCATGCAGGAGAGATAAGTTCCCTACTTCCAGTCTTTTCTCCTCGATTTGCGTGCCAGCAACTCGGGGCTTCACATTCGATCCTACAATATCAAATTTACTATTTAGACACTTCCATAGTGTTTCTGGGGGTTATATGAGGCTATATTGAAAATTTACTAAAATACCCCTGGGGACCCGGCTTGGCCCCGCCGTACCCGGTCCGGCTGTACTTTTCTTAAAATTTTGACATGGGCTATTCTGACATATTTTCACCCAAGGAATCCATTTCCAGACTCAGAATTATCAAATTCAATGTCAATATACAAATTTACCCTTGGCAGCCCCACTTTAAGTGTTTCAGGGGCTTTTTCGTAATTATGCTTTTTTGGCCTTTTCCAAAAAAGTGACCAACTGTAACCCTACCTAATTTTCGCTCCTGAACTCAATGGAATCATCAAATCATTGAAAATCCATCTCTAATCCCTCCAAACTAGCCTTGGCCAAAATTCTCAATTCCCCAGGAAAAATTGGGGTTTTTTGGTTTCAGCTCCGTAAACCCATTCCTTTCTACTCCTAACTACTTTATTGACCATTACAATTGGTTAGAACAACCATTTAGTTTCAATTTGGGTAGCATAACACCTAGGCCAACCCATTTTCCAAATTTACAAACAAAGACAATCCGGTGAAATTTCACCGATTAAATAAACCACAGCAGCCAGAACAATAAAAGATTGAAGTTTCGGAAGTTACCTCAAGCTCCCTTTGGCTTTTACTCAATATGGCTGAACCCTGGCCCCTTTTAAACCATAAAAATTGAGCTTCCAACACCTTAAAGAATATGAAAGAGAAGCTTAGAAGCAAGGTTATACGCGTTAGGAGCTAGATCGTCGGAGAAATCGGCTTACCTTGTGAGATTTCTCCTCTTTCTCTCTCTAAGAGCTCTCAAACATCTCTCTCTCTTTTCAGCTGAAACTCACAACAGAAATGAGAGAAAGAAGAAGATGGGAAATATTTTAATTCCATGATGATGTCATCTTTTATTTTGGTTATGTCATAATTCCCATTTACGGATTTTTTGTCAGAGTTTCTGCCCAAACTTTGAAAAATCATAACTAATTCTAGAAAACTCAAAATGAGGTGATTCTAAGGCCAAATAAAAGATATATAAGTCCTCGTCATAGGAAAAATATTGGCCATTACTAAAAATCACCACACAATTCCAGAATTACATAAAACTCATCACTGCCCCAAAAGAGAGTTCAGTTTCCATCCCAAACTTTGGACAGTCATATCTCCTAGTTCACAAAACGAAATGGAAAAAATTATATATCCATTTTGAAGCTTGAGATGTGAACTATAAGAATTGAAAGTTTCAGAATTTTTGGACACTATTTGGTCATTCAAAACGTTCACACAATCTGACTGCCCAGAATAGAGTTTCACTGGACATAATTTTAGATTTTGCATCTTTGCTTCTATTGGTTCCATTTTCATACCAAACATCATTCCCACATAAATTTTCACAAGGAATCCATTGGAAACACCAAATCAATCAAATTCACATCACATTGACATGTTTTCACAATAATCTCAACATGTCAACACAATTCACATTCAATTCTTCCCTCTCTTCTAAGTCAATTTGGATGTTAATCCACAATTGAACTCAAATACAGGGTTTCGACGCTGCTCATAACACATACGAATCACATCCAAAACTCAAATCACATCGAATTCTCCAAAAGGGTTATTTATCACTAACCACATCCACTTTTGGAGTCATTATCTCTTAATCACAATTTAGGATCTTGCTAAACCGGGGCTTAGCAGTCCACTTATCTCATGCTTATTCTCTAGCCTCAAGTCTCAGAATTCGGAGTATTACAACGGTTGTTTAGTTTTCATGAGGAAAATGATAGCTGGCTTATTCTTAGACACAATTTCAATTAGGTTGCAGACTGTCAAGGCTAGTTCAATTTCTTGACTGTTCAAAAAGCGGAGACTCATGGTGCCCTATGGCTATTTGAGGCTAGCCACAAGCACCTTTAGCTTTATCATCATTAAAAGAGTATTGACTAGTTGAGTTAAGAACAAACCATTAATTTGAGAAGTCATTTTCAGAGCAAATGGGAACATCAACTAGAGATTCATCTAAAGCTTTTGATACAGGAGCACAAACAATTTTTTCATTATTGCCCTTCAATTGACTTGAGTGATTTACCCTGTGCAGATTCTTCCTTCTTAGGGTCGTGGAACTTGTATCAAAGGATTATAGAGGAGTGTCTACAACTTCATTCTCAATAAATAACTTCCTTCTTTTAGATATGGGAGCCAACTTATTTTCTAATAAGCCTCACTTTAGATTAACAATGTTTAAATGGAGAGAAACTACTAATATATGAGAAATATGGGAATAAGGAATAAGAGCCCATAAAGTGTCATCAATACTTGTTACAAACTGTACTACATGAACTGAAGAATTCACCACATATATTAGGCATAAATCAGGGACAAAAGATGTGGATTTTATAAGACAATGAGAGTGTTTAATTCCTCGAGAACTATTCATATAGTTCTTCAAGTTTTTTGAGCTCAAATTATGCTGAGTAGAAGATGTGGTAGGCCAGGATCTTGAAGAAATCAAAATTAATTTATTAGCTGAAAAATCACATATGCCACAAGTGTAATATCCCAAAAAGTGATTAAGGGCTAATGACTTCAAAAGTGAATGTAATTATTGTTGAATAAACACTTTTGGAGAATGGGTGATGGGAATTTGGATGTTTTAATGATTCCAATGGCTTCTGTAACCCCCTTCCTATCTTAGGTTGAGATTAAGTTCTTAAACACATAATTAAATTAGAATTAGAGACCATATTTCAAATTGGGACTTATTAAGATAATCTTTTGACCAAAATCAAATTTGCAAAAAAAACACTTTTTCAAAACTTATTCACAATGGTCTCATATTCACAATACAAAACAATAATGGCCCGTACAGGTGGATTACATTTACAAATATCAGAGTGCAAAGTAAATTCCTGACTCACTCGGGTTCCATTCATTAAATAAGGGTTTATACAAAGGCACAAAGCCCACATACTTTTCCCTTATCCTGGGGATTACACAAAACTATACAATCTATCCCAATACATATACAATTGATCCAAAAATGTCCAAATGATTTACAATGATAACCATTAACCAAAAAGGAACTCCTAACATAGAGTTCTAACTACTCTTCGTCACCCACTTTCCCTTCGATCCTTCTGCCCTGTCTAAAACATGGTTTTTGGGAGATTGAGATTCTGAGGAATCCCCGTAGTGTCAAATCAATCATAGTATGTACAACAATAAGGCATAAAATCAAATCATTATCCACACAAAGCAACTACAACGATAGTTACAACGGCAATGGTTAGTATGACACATGTCATCCCTTACAATTGCTCACGCTGCATTACATCACAATAATCCACATAATATATTTCACCACAGCTGGGTTTCATATAAAGCATTTCATAACACAAGCCATACAGGCAAGATCAACACACAGTCCACGGCTGGATTCACAAACACCACCCCACGGGTCGGATACACAAAAATCCATGTGATTACAATGGCAGTTCAACGGTTGACCTATAGATGACCAGCATCAATTTCTATATGGCTCACGCTGAAGTGCTCACGTCATAATGGACCATGGGACACAATTTACAAAGTTCAATGATAAGTTATGCATACCAAAACATCATACACAATATGAGAGAAGAGTCACTATATTGGTCCTTCCGGCCGTGTCCTAGCGCCGGTCTCTCCCGAGTAGAGCAAATGTCAAATCCTAGAATCATAATTAAGGGTGAAGAATTATACTCTATTCCAAGACTTAATTTACTTCATAACACTTAAATTTGGTTATTATAATTGACCTTTAAGAGGCCACAAATGCCTCTAATAAAAGCCTTAAAAGGTTGGGAAACAATATATTAGAGATCTCTTTTCGAAAACACAAAGTTCTAGAACACAGGGGTTGGCCGCGGCTAGCCATTTCTTGGGCTGCAGCCAAAATATGGTTAGAAGGTCACTGGCCGCGGCCAGCCACCTTGGGCTGCAGCCAAAATATGGTTAGAAGGTCACTGGCCACGGCCAGCCACCTTGGGCCACAGCCAAGAAATTCCCTAATTCTTGGCTGAACATCCAAAATTCATAACTAATTCTATAAAATTTGAAACGAGGTGATTCTAAAGCCAAATGAAAAGTATTTAAGTCCTCTTTACTAGAAAAATATGGACCATAACCATAAATAACCACAAAATTCTAGAATTACCCAAAACTCAATACTACTCCAAAACAGAGTCCATTTTTTATCCCAAACTTTAGAAAAGCATAACTCTAATTTAAAAAGACGAAATTACATAAATTATATATTCATTTTGTAGCTTGGGATGTGAACTTTAAGAATGGAAATTTTCAGAATTGTTTAACATCATTTGGTCATTCAAAACGCTTGTGCAAACTGACTTCCTAGACAGAGTTCACACAAGATAGATTTTCCAATTTTCTAACAAAGTGTCTAATGGCTCCAAAATTAACAATCAGGCCTATTTCCACATAAATTTTCACAAGGAACACAATGGTAACCTCAAAATGACCAAAATCACAACCCAATTACATACCCTATTTTTGCCCAATACACAAAACCATCACAAAAGTGCCAAACCATACATTTAAGCTTCAATCAAATTCTATCTACCCAAGATACATCTCAAAGCATCATATCCATAACAAAAACAATTCAAACATCACAAGACCCTAATTTTTGAAATTTCAAGCCAAATTTCCAGAATTTCCAAGCTAAAGCATTTGGCACAAAACTTATATAGAAAGGTCTCTTAAACTCACCTTAACAACTTTCTCAAAGGAGCTTCTTGATTCTCCAACCTCCATAATTTCTTGATGTCTCAAACCAACACCAAATGGCAAACTATAACCAAAGAAATGTAGCTCTTAACTCAAGGAACAACTTTAAAGAAATGAGTTTGAGCAATGGAGATCATTTTCCTTACCTTTTCTCAAGCTTTCCTTCCTCAACCCTAAGCTCCAATGGCACCAAAAATGGAAGAAGAAAGAGAGAGAGGAGTATGAAAGAAGTGAAGAAGGAATGATGATACTCTACTCCCCCCATACCTCTCTTGTGTCAGCAAAAATAGAAGGGAGAGGGGGAGAGAAAAAACATTTTAAAATGTACATTTGACTTTTCCTTATCTCCTCTCCACAAGCAAGCTTGACACATGTCATTTCTTTATTGGTTCTCACCAAATAAGTTACCAATTAATCACCTTAATCCCTCCATCACAGATTGCCATTGGTTTTAAAGTTTGGAAATGATATGGCCTAGGGGTTATGCTGCCCAAATTGGGTCTTAATGTTAGTTGTAACCTAATGTAATGGTTAATAAAGTGATTAGGAGTAGAAAGAAACAAGTCTGCGGGCTGAAACCGAAAAACCCCATTTTTTCCTGGGGAACTGAGAATTTCAGCTAAGGCTAGTTTGGAGGGGTTAGAGGTGGATTTTCAATGATTTAATAGTTCCATTGAGTTCAAGAGAAAAAATTAGGTGGGGTTTCAGTTGGTCACTTTTTCGGACAAGGCTGAAAAAGCATAATTAAGAAAACGCCCCTGAAACCCTTAAAGTAGGGCTGCCAAGGGTAGATTTGTAATTTGACATTGAATTTGATAATTCCGAGTCCGGAAATGGATTTCTTGGGTGGAAATATGTTAAGATAGCCCAGATTAGAATTTTGGGAAATGTGCAACCGACCGGGTACGGCGAGCCCGGGGGCATTTTTGTAAATTTTCATTATAGACTCATATAACCCCAAGAAACACTATGGAAGTGTCTAAATGATGCATTTGGAATTGTAGGATTTGATATTTGCCCTGTTCGTGATCCACCTATGCTAGAGCACAATCGGAAAGAACAAGGTAGTGACTCTTTTCCCTTATATTACATGTGATACATGATATGTTTGTTTGATCATTGTTTGTGAGTCTATCACCTGTGGCCCATCTGTCACATCCCCCCTTCAGCCAACCGGCCTACCGCACCACTGGGCTCCAACCCAAGTGGAGTGGGCAAGGATGCTGGACCCACCGCAGCGCGGTCCATTGGGCTCACCGCAGCTCGCCCAATACTCACAAGAGTCCCTCGCTCCCCAAGCGAGATTTTTCGCCTCCGTGGGAATCGAAGCCACTACCTGGGGGTAAGTAGCGCCTCAATGCATTCCCACTACCACTTGAGCTACTAGCTCAAGTGGTAGTGGGAATGCATTGAGGCGCTACTTACCCCCAGGTAGTGGCTTCGATTCCCACGGAGGCGAAAAATCTCGCTTGGGGAGCGAGGGACTCTTGTGAGTATTGGGCGAGCTGCGGTGAGCCCAATGGACCGCGCTGCGGTGGGTCCAGCATCCTTGCCCACTCCACTTGGGTTGGAGCCCAGTGGTGCGGTAGGCCGGTTGGCTGAAGGGGGGATGTGACACCATCGGTGTTGATGGTGGGAGGATCATACCTTCGGGGCAGTGGAATCCAGGGGATGAGACTATGTGAAAGCCGTAAGGCTATATGTGAAAGCCGAGAGGCTATTTGTGAAACCTTCACTCACAGCCCATCGGTGTTGATGGTCGGAGGATTGTACCTTCGGGGCGATGGAATCCGGGGGATGAGACTATATGAAATTCGTAAGGCTATATGTGAAAGCCGAAAGGCTATTTGTGAAACCTTCACCCACGGCCCATCGGTGTTGACGGTGGGAGGACCGTGCCTTCAGGAAGGTGGAATACGGGGGATAAGATTATGTGATTATGTGATTATGTGCATATGTGGTAGCCGGCGTGCTGTGCTTTATGCTATGATGCTGCTTGATGATTTTCTTGCATGCTTTGTGATTACATGTGGTATGAGTGATTTGTTACTACTGGGATTCTTTTAAATCTAATTCTTTCCATTGACAAACCTTTAGACAGGGCAAGTGGCTCCAAGGGAAAGGAGACGACCAAGGGTGGATAGGGCTCCTTAAGGAGATTTATATTTTAGTGTTGGATATCATGTTTTGTTGGGAGATCACCGTATATCTTATAAATGTTGTTTTGGAGATAGTGGTGTAATCCCCTAATGGGAATTTATAAACCTTTAGTTTATGTATAAAACCCGGGGGTTACCGGGATTTTGTTGTACACTCTGATATGTAAATGTGATGTAACTGCATAGTATAATTATATTCGAGTTATGGAATTTGAGACCAAGGTAAGGCATAAACTTTAAAAATATTTGTGAAAACCCTTCCGTAAGGAAGGGATTATAAATGAGTTTGATTATTATTGGTCTCTATTTCATTTTAAAATACGTATTTTAAATCATAATTACGAAGGGGGTTACAACAAGATTAGGCCTCTCATATATATAATCATGCTCCGCTAAAACTGCATGCGTTCAACATAGGTGTTTTTTCCACATAATTCAAATAAGGCTTTTTAGTTAGGAAGTCAAGATTTGATCTCCTTTTTTTAGCCTAGAAATAGAAGAGCTTATAATATCCTGAATTTTAGGGTTTGAAGCTTGAGAATAAGTCTAAATAAAGTAAATTACTAAGCCCATTTTAGCAAGAGTCCCAAAATTGTCTGAGAAATAAAATGACTTTCAGGGACTATATGATTTAGCCTCTCAGAGTAGAGAATGATTTTCTAGATTACATAAGGGCTTAGTGTGTGCAATGAGTCGAATGAAACATACTTGTGTCTATGTACACTTGGCGTCACTTTAATATACATACATAAAGTGGCTTTTGGTTATAGCTATATAAAAATGCCACCTAGCTCTCTTATGAAACATATGAATAATTAGTCGGATAAAATATGCCAATGTGTGTGTGTACATGGCATTTTCCAGGCAGACACATACACCCTACTTTTTTTGGAAAAGACACAGGTATGTGGTACCATTAGTTGACACCTACACAAACATCCAATATTTTTCAAGACATACCAGCCCACACTTAGCAATTCCCTAAGAAATATGCCTAAGTGGCACCATCTTATGCCAGACGCAGACACTTGGCATTTTCTTGAGTAACATAGGTTCAGGCGTCATTTTCAGGTGTACACTAGTATACAGGGATACACCGGCAAATATATGGTTCAACACCGAGGCACCAAGAGAGATGTGGTGTCATCTAATGTCCTATACATACACATGGCATAATTCTAAGGTGCAAATACATGTGTGGCCCATCTAAGGTCTATACGATAAAATAGCATTATTAAAGTAACTTTATTAAAGCAACTTTATTAAAATAGCTTTTTACTATTAGGTTGGATTCATGTGGAGGTGCTACCTAGCCCTTAGCCGAGACAACTCGTCGGTCTTCGATCAGGCCTCAAGTCTATCCTCCATTACATTACATATGAAAGCTAGGGAAAATCATCAGGCCTTCTCTTCCCCTGCCCTTGAGGTCGGCCAACATAAGAGAGAGGGAGGAGGCTAGGCTTCAAATAGAGCACTTGGCAGCCTGCGAAAAGAGGAGCGCCTAGCACCTTGGGAGATTAAATACTCCCAACACCTCCTCGCACTCTTAAATTTCATCCAAGAGGGGAAAAAGAAGAGGAAAAACGGTGAGAAAAAGAAAGAAGAGAGAAAGTGGTGTGTTCTTAAAGAGCCAAAGTGTTCTTTAGTGATTTTTACCCCTGAAATCATGTTTCTAGCTGATCGAGCCTTCAAGAATCTTATTCTACTCGTCAAGGGCTACATTTCTATGATTCCAAATTCTTGAACAGAGGATTTTCATTCTACTTCTACAGAGTAGGTGCTGCTAGAATCAAGAACGAGGTGTATCTCGGATAGAGGTAAGCGTAAGCTCTTATTTAAGCATAATATCTTGAAGATTTAGTTAAGATTTCATGAAGATATCATGCTACCCTAATTGCGTTTCAAAGGTAAAATTAGGGTTTGTTGATAATATGAACATGAATATGATGTTAAATGAGGCTTAAGTATGATAGGAATGAGATTTAACAAGTTGTATGATTAAAGTATGCTAAATCTTTTTATGGTGGCTTATGGTGTGTTTCAGTCAGACCTGAATATTGGGGAAGGAATGTGATTTTGATGATTCCAATGAGTTTATAATGAAAAATTGTGTAGGATAAATGTGAGAAAATGATTTTGGAAGCATCGGAATTGAAAACAGAACTTTGGCCTAAAGACCTTAAGTTTTGGCCATGGCAAGTTCTTAGAGAAAGAACTTGGTTTTTGTTAAATTTGAGATTAGAAATTAATTCTACATGCAAAATTATGTGGGAATAGCATGTAGAAATAATTTTAGAAGGATTGGATTGAAAATCCAAAAATTGGAATATAAGATTATGTAAGGGAACAAGTCATATGGGATGGCTTGCTTTCATGCCTCTAACAAGTTAAATGCATGATGTGATTATGTATATAGGGCTATGAGGTGTCAAGAAAGAGCAAATGGAAGGTTTTTCAAGCAACTACAATGGTTGGAAGAAAAGGGAACAAGAGGAGGACATAATATAAAAGGTAGTAAACTTACCTAACTTGTGAGTGCTTAATATATATGCTTGTGTATTGAAGTGTATAATTGCTTTTTGCTTGATTGTGTGAAGCATATATGGATGATTGAAGTTTTTCTGTTTATGCTATGGCCATAAGCATGATATGTGAAACATTGAGTATGCAAATATGTCATTATGTGAGCATGAATTTATGTAAAGCAAGCATGTCATGCACTAAGCATTTATCTTTGCATGCATAACTGGTAATGTTTGCTATTGAGATTCTCCCAAATCTCCCTCTCCCTCACCCAACCATATGGTATGTTGAGCATGAAAGAGGAATGTATGAAGATATACAAGAGGAAAGTATGATGGAGAATTGAAGATTGATACGTGATAATCTGTTATGTATAAATTATCATGTGATGTGATTAATTGTATAAACATGCCAAGTTGAATAATATTGTTAGCTATGTCATCATAGCATGTACATAGGTGAACAAGAAGGATTGAATATAAATTTGCAAGTTTAAATAGAACAGCATATGGTGCTATCAGTACACCAAGGAATTTGGTGATACCTATGCACATAATAGCAGTATAATCACATATAGTATTGGTATCTGTGCACATGTCAATACACCTAGGAATTTGGTGATACCTGTGCACATAGTAGCCATATCAAAACATATAGTATTGGTATCTGTGTACATGATAACAGTATTAGTGGTACCAGTGAGTAGTGTTATTGATACATAAAACAACAATATCAATATCAATAACAGCTCATTAACTAATAAATAGCATTCGAGTTCATAATTAGAGAAACATCTCTGATACTAATTATAAATGAAGTTAGCAACTGATGAGTGGCAATTAAGAAATTAACTACTAAGTAATGGTTTATTAGGTATAAGTTTTCAAAAAAGCTCAATTATTTAAAGATGTAGATACCTTAGTATTGAAAACCTAACTTAGTGGTCTGATTGCATAATGTAATGACTTATTAGATAACGTAAAAACCAAGGAGTTTACATTTTTGGTATTAGAGCAAAGGTTCTGGTGATACTAGCCTATTGCTAGGATTCTCTACTTATGTAAATAGTATCCATATCGATACTTTGTTAGTGATACTATGATTATGATTTATGGGTGATAGACGAAACCAAAGAGATAGATTTCCCCCGTCTATTAATCAGCCTATCAAAGGAAGGGGTAGAGCTATATATATAAAGGAAGAAATAGAGCAACGATGATGTATACCTTAAGGAAAATGGTACAAGCTCCAGTGACAGTAACTTTGGCGGCGCCTAACCTTAGTATGGATTCTTCTACAGGTGAAAATAAGACTTTAGAGACACACGAGGTAGCACAGGATTCAGATTTTGATGCTAACTCTAGAGTTTCTGATGTTGAATTAGAATATGATTCATGATGCTATGAGGATGTTAGATTGAATATTGTGAAGGTTATAATAGGAATTATAAATCATAATGATTCCTAGCTTGCATGTGTGGTATAATTAAGGAAAAATGATCTCTCAACTCAATTAATGTTGAGGTTTTAAATTTAGTTATTTGATGCGTTGCAATTGAGTGAATTATAACCTAAGAATCGGCTAGTAAGTTTGATTCTTTAAGAACTTGAAATGACCTGAGTAGTTCGAGGAACTAGAATATGTTAAGATGTGTATGAGGTTACTAGAGGTTGCTAGTTGCTAACCTAGCATAGGGAAAAATCTTGATCATAGAATATTTCCTTAAAAAGATTGATTGAGAGTTAGTTCTGTAATTGAGCAAAGGGTAGCCACGAATTATAGCCTCATGGCTGAGATAGATAATAGAAGATATACTAGTGGCTAACAGATTCCCTGAAGCATTATACCACGAGTTGGACCTATATCGAAAGTCTCGTACATAATGGCCCCAAATGAAATGGCAGAATTAATAAGCAGATTGCAGAATTGTAAAAGAAAAAAGGGGTTTAATGACCTAATGTGTCTCTATAAGGTGCTCCAGTGTTGATTGTCAAAAGAAAGACAGGAGTATGAAATTAAGGCAAAACAGCCTAGATGAGATAGAGAAAGTTAAATAACTCTTGCTCTTGTATCTTATGTAATGGTTCTGCGTGTATATTTTTACATCGATTATATTTGTATTATGAATATACGGTGGGCATTAACACCTATTGGACAAGCGTGTCCTTAGGCAGTAAAACCTGACAGGTGGATACCCGAGGTAGTAAGTCCTGGTATGCAAGTTTCCATGGAGTATAACACTAAGTTGTAAGACCATAGTGGCAATAAGTCCTGATGTGTAACTTGTATGGGGTAGAGGCCTTGGGTCGTAAGACCTGGTAAGCAGTCAGAGCAAGGCTATAAGACCCGATGTACAAGTTTGCATGGGGTGGTAACCCTGGTTAGTAAGACCCTTGATAGCTATAAGTCCATATGTGCATTTTGTATAGGGCAGAGTCCTAGGCTGTAAGACCTACTGTGTAATCTATGTTTGAGATGGGTGGATGCCTAAGGTTGTAAGACTCGGTGTGCAAGTTTGTATGGGATAATGTCCCTGTGTTGTAAGACCGTGTGGCAATAAGTCCCGATATACATCTTGTACAGGACGGACGTCCTGTGAAGTAAGACCTGATAAGCAGTTGGCAGTAGTAAGACCCAGTATGCAAGTTTGCATAAGGTAGTGACCCTAGGCTATAAGACTTGAGCTAGGAAGTGACCCAATATGCAACTTGTACAGGGTGAACGCCCTAGGCTATAAGACATGATATGCCATCTGTGTTGTGTTTGACCAATATGCCCTGTGATTGTCGAATGCTTAGTTTTGGATGGTTTGTTTTGCATGCTTTAGGAACATTGCATAAGTATGTGAATAGATTGAGTAGCAAGAGTTGAAGTCTGGAATTCATTCAGAGTAACTTTGGGACTGTGTTCTAAGGTTGTAAGTCCCAATATGCATTAAGTCTGAATGTTGACCTGTGTGTCCTGTAGACTATGTGTCCTAAGGTGTTATGTCCTGATATGCATTCAACATGAATGTTGAGCTCTATAGATTGTATGTCCTGAGGCCATAAGACCTGTTGAGCTACTATGTCCTTAAGCCGATAGATTGACATGCACTTAGTTTGTATCCAGTAGAGGCCAAGGCGGTAAGACCCGGTGTGCAAGTTTGCATGGGGTAGTGACTTTAGGCTATAAGATCGGATGACAGTAGACCTGATTTGCATACTTGTATGGGATAGAGGCCCTGGGTTGTAAAACTTGTGTTTCCTAGAGCTGTGATATTGGACCAGGGGTCTAGTGTTTAATGTTGTGCTGCATATCTATGAGCTGAATGCTATTTGTGATCTTTACTGATGATATGATAGTGTGTTGTATGCTTTGTGAGCATGGCATATGAAAATGATAGACTGAGTATTAAGAGGTGATCAACCAAGGTATAGCCAATTCTATACAATATTCAAAATTTCAAGGACAAAATTTATTGAACAGAGGGAGAATCGTAATATCCTAAATTATGGGCCTAGAAGCTTGAGAATAAGTCTAGATCAAGTAGACTACTAAGCCTAGTTTATTAAAAGTCTCAAGAATGTCCAAGAGATAGAATGACTTTCAAGGACTATATATGATTCAGCCCCTCAAGGTAGAGAATGAATCTCTAGATTACATGAGGGCTTAGTGTGTGTAACAAGTCAGATTAAACATACTTGTGTCTGTGTACACTTAGCGCCACTTTAATATACAACCATAGAGTGGCTTTTGGTTTAAGCTATAGAAAAATGCCACCTAGCTCCCTTATGAAACATGTGACTAATTAGCAGAATAAAATATGCCGATGTGTGTGTACACATCACATTGTCAGGGCAGACACATACACCCTAAGTTTTTTGAAGAGACATAGGTATGTGGTACCATTAGTTGACACCTATATGAACATTCGACGTTTTTCAAGACATACTGACCTATAGTCGGCAATTCCTTGAGGCATAAGCCCAAGTGGTGCCATCTTATGGCCCATACAGTACACTTGGTGCCATCTTATACCATACGCAAACACTTGGCATTTATTGAGGAACATAGGTTTGGGCGTCATTTTCAGGTATAGACTGGTTTACAGGGATACACCAGCATACATATGGTGTAATACCAAGGCACCAAGACAGATGTGGTGCCATCTAATGTCCTGTAGATACACATGGCACAATTCTAAGGTGCAAGTACATGTGTGGCGCCGTTTAAGGCCTATACGATAAAGTAGCTTTATTAAAGTAACTTGATTAAAGTATCTTTATTATAGTCATTTTTTGCTTTTGGGTTTGAACCTCAAGATAACCCCACCTAAGCCCTTCAACTTTTTGTTTTTGGGTTGGATTCTTATGGAGGTGCCACCTAGCCCCTAGCCAAGACAACTCATTAGTCTCTGGTTGGGCCTCAAGTCTGTCCTCCGCTGACATTACACATGAAAGTCAGGGAAAATCATCAGGCCTTATCTTCCCTTTCCCTTGAGGTCAGCCAATATAAGAGAGAGGGAGGAGGCCGGGCTTCAAAAAGAGCGTATGGCACCCTGGGAGATTAAATACTCCCAACACCTCCTCACACTCTTAAATTTCATCCAAGAGGGGAAAAAGAAGAGGAAAAATGGTGAGTAAAAGCAAGAAGAGAGAAGGTGGTGTGTTCTTGAAGAACCAAAGTATTCTTGAGTAATTTTCACCCATGAAATCACATTTCTAGTTGATTGAGCCTTCATGAATCTTTTTCTACTTATCGAGGGCTATGTTCTACTATTTCAGATTCTTGAAAATAGGAGTTTCATTCTACCTCTACAGAATAGGTGCTGCCAGAATCAAGAACGGGCTATAGCATCAGATAGAGGTAAGCGTAAGCTCCTATTTAAGCATAATCTCTTGAAGATTTGATTAAGTTTTCATGAAGATATCATGCTGCCCTAATTTTTTTTGAAAGGTAAAATTAGGGTTTGATGATCATATGAACATGAATATGATGTTCAATGAGGCTTAAGTATGATAGGAATGAGATTTGACAAGTTGTATAATTAAAGTTTGCAAAATCATTTTGTGGTGGCTTATGGTGTGCTTCGGTCATACCTGAATCTTAGGAAGGAATGTGATTTTAATGCTTCCAATGAGTTTGGAATGAAAAATTGTTTAGGATAAAGTTAAGAAAATAATTTCAGAAGCATCAAAATTGAAAACAGAACTTTGGCCCAAAGACCCTAAGTTTTGGCCATGACAAGTTCTTAAGGAAGGAGTTGGTTTTTTTTAAATTTGAGATTATAAATGAATTCTACATGTAAAATTATATGGGAATAGCATGTAGAAATAATTTTATATGGATTGAATGGAAAACCCAAAAATTGGAATATAAGATTATATAAGGGAGAACAAGTCATGCACGGCTTGCTTTCATGGCTCTAATAAGTTAAATGCATGATGTAATTATGTATCTAGGGCCATGAGATGTCAAGGAAGAGCAAATGGAAGGTTTTTCAAGCAACTATAATGGTTAGAAGAAAAGGGAACAAGAGGAGGACATAAATACAAAAGGCAGTGAACTTACCTAATTTGTAAGTACTTGATATGTATGCTTGTGTATTGATGTGTATAATTGCTTTCTGCTTGATTGTGTGAAGCATATATGGATGATTGAAGCTCTCTTTCAATTTATGCTATGGCCACAAGTATGATATGTGAAACATTGAGCAAGCAAATATGTCATTATGTGAGCATGAATCTATGTAAGGCAAGCATGCCATCCACTAAGCATTTATCTTACATGCATAACGAGTAATGTTTGCTACTGAGATTCTCCCGAATCTCACTCTCCCTCATCCAACCATATAGGTATGTTGAGCACAAAATAGGAATGCATGAAGATGAGAGGAAAGTGTGATGGAGAATTGAAGATTGATACGTGATAATCTGTTATGTATAAATTATCATGTGCAATTATTAATTGTACAAACATGCCAAGTTGAATAATGTTGTTAGATATGTCATCTATGGCATGTACATATGTGAGCAAGAAAGATTGAATATAAATTTGCATCTTTAAATAGACATAGCAGCATATGGTGGTATCAGTACACCTAGGAATTTGGTAATATATGTACTCATAGTAACGGTATCAGTACATGTAGTATTGGTATAGTGCACATGATAATGGTACCAGTACCTGAATGACAGTATCAGTGGTATTAGTGAGTAGTAGTATCAATACATATAATAGCGGTATCAATATCGTTAAGGGCCCATTAACTAATAAACAGTATTCGAGTTCACAATTAGAGAAACATCTCTAATGCTAATTATAAATGTAGTTAGCAACTGATAAGTCGCAATTGAGAAATAGACCACTAAGTAATGGTTTATTAAGTCTAAGTTTTTAGAAAATCTCAATTATTTAAAGATGTAGATACCTCAGTATTGAAAACCCGGTTTAGTGGTATGAATGCATAATGTAATGATTCATCAGATCACGTTAAAAGTAAGGGGGTTTACAGAACTCTCTCGAGGAAGAAATTGTCCTTACTAATCAATGCACTCATCCCTCTAACCAAACCAAAGAAAGTTAGTGGAGAAATTTCCTAGCAATGCTCGTATTATATTCCATTTACAAAAAAGTGCATTTTGGTGGGCATTCTCCCTCTATCGAAGTGGAACGCCAAACCCTCCTGACTATATAGCTTAGTATGATGTTTGGCTTTACTAAATTCATTTGACCACTCTTTATGTTTTTCATATGTCATTGAGTTGAGCAAAGAGTCATCTTCTATCCACTAAGAGTTACTCATGACCGAAGCTTCTTAATCCCAATGTTTAACTACTTGCATTGTCATCCAGGGTCCAAATCCATGCTTCTTCTTGTCAACATTTGCTGTATCTTTTGGATTTTTGCATATTCTATTTTTATGGCCCAAAATATCATAATTATAGCAAAATTTGATAGTCGTTCATATTTAGTAGAGGCAAAAACATTAGATAACTCTAGCCTTGAAATCCAAAATCTACAGATAAGAGGGTTTTTAACATCAAGTATGCATGCACGCATAAAGTTTAGTGTTATCTTCCCTTGCAATTTTGGTTTTTCATACCAAATTGCGTTCCCAACAATAGAGCTCATATTCAGCAAGTTCTCATCATATAAAAGCCCTTGGGGGAGATTATGGAATTGTACCAAAAAGGAGCCAAGTGAAAGGAGACCTCCTTTATAATCATGAAGTTATCCAAAAGTAGCAAACTTAGAATGTGGCCTTGCACAGCCCATAGTGGAGACAAGAGAAAATTTTTCACAGTAGGCAATGGAAAGGAGCTCTCACAGGGAGGGACAACAAGCCCTAGCAAGAGAGTACAATTGGACTAATGAGAGAGCCATATTCAACCCATCATTAGAGGGATATAACATGAATGGTAGCCCACTTCACAAATAGCTTTTACTAACCTCTTCATACTTCTGTCTACTCTTATATTAACCTACTTTGTGATGGCATACCTAGCAATAGCCCTCTTTAGCACCTCTTTAAAGGATAGCTTACTATGGCTATAGTAGAGAGTTTGATTCTCCGATTTTAGTAAAAGTAGTCCAGGTAGGTGAAAAAAGGCCTTAAATTTAGTAAAGAGGGAAGGAGGGCTCAATTCAGAAAGTGGATTCTTTAGGTATTGCTTTGGCCAATGCCAAATCCCACACTCCACATCTCTGTAACACAACTTCTACCCATGGCTTACGGCCTTCCAGGAAAGAAAAGATCTTGTCCTTCTCTGACATGTCTCAGATGTTAAGCATCTGTGCTGAGAATTGCTTTGAAATTGAAAAAATCAATTTGAGTCAACTCTTACTTGCAATTAATGTTCTCAGACTTTTCAAAACCTACTATCAAAGAGGAAAGACGCCTCTTAGTTCTTTCTTTTTTATTCGGCACACCTCCCAGGAGTCCCATCTCTTGATTGAGATTTTTTATTCTCTTTTCTCTACTGCTTCTAGGGAAGGAAGACAAAAATGAGATAAGAAAGGGAAGATGATTATAGTTGCAAGCCTAATTGAACCGTATTTCTGTAAGCTTTGGAAACAAGCAAACCCTTTAAACTCAACATACCCATACCTCTCTTCTGGAGGCCTATCATTATATTAGAGGCACAAATCCTCTTCGTCCTCAAAAACTTTACTTACTTCAAAATCATTATCAATACTCTCTACAATATCAAATATTCCAGTTTCAACCATATAGATGTCATCAAAACTATTAGAATCATCTGCATCCACATCCTCACTATCAGAGTCATCCTTTTCTTCATAGAGTCCTTTCCCTTTCTCTCAAATGATCTCTTCTAAGTCCTTAATTCCATTTCCAACTATCTTAGTTTGTCTTTCACCACTTTTCTAAATTTCACTTTGGTCTTCAAAAATGTCTTCAATTCTATCAACATCATTTATGTCATCAAACCCATCTATCCTTTCTATGTCATCCTAAATTACTCCTGGTTCTCATCTCTCTCATCCCCTTCAATTTCAACTCCATCATGTGCATGTCCCCTAGTCTTGTTTCATTTTAAAAAATAGACATTGAAAGTCAATTTTTAAAAAAAACATATAATTTATATTTTCTACCTGTTCAAAAACAGACGTTGTAAGTGGTAAACTTAAAATGTCTGTTTTTCCAAAATAGACATTGTAAGCCAATTTTTTTTAAAATATGTAATTTATATTTTCAACCCATAACCTGTACACAAAACATAATACAACCAATTCCTAGAATAACCTATATACAAAACAAAACACTAATAAGCAAGTATAGATACATCCAACACTTCATAAATATAATCAATTGCTCTAAAACTAAACAAGTTCCTCAATTCCTCTAACACCTATAATTTCTCAATCTTTCATTTCATCAAACACCTTATGGGCATTTATAATAACTCATAAAACAAACATTCAAGTACATAATCTACCATTAAACATTAAGATTTTAAGCATAAATGAAATCTCTTAAAAGTCGTAACTCTTTTTTTCATTTTAATCAGCACTCCACTATAATTTTTAAGCATAAATGAAAGAAACTATTCTATAAAGATAGAGTCACTAACCTAAATGAATGTAGACTGTTGCAGACTTATAGTGCCAGAGGAGGATCGGCAATAGAGGGAGGAGAAGGAGAAAGATGCCTGATAGAGCAAAAATATGGGTTGTGACAGAGGAGGAAAGGTATCATAACTGAATGACTGATGTAATATCCTGAATTATAATTAAGGGTTAATGACCTTAAAAGTGATGTAATTAATGTTAATTAAGCAACCTTTAAGAATATGAAGTGAATTGTGTGCAAATATGTTTGATGATGGTTTAGTATATGTTATGACAATCAGGGGTAAAATGGTAAATTACCGACCGATTAGTCAGTCACTGAAGAGGAAACTCCTCGATAATTGAGATTAATGGCTAGGATTTGTTAAGCAAGAGGTAGAATCAAGTGTCTATGGGTTATATGAGTTTATGAAGGGAAGAATTAGATCATGACAAGTGGTAAGAGATTAGCCATAGGATGAAGGTCAATTGGTCAAACTCTTTTTCTCTCCTCTCTCTATTCTAGGCGGTTGAAGGGTGCATGGGAAGAAGGAAGTGGATCATCATCATCTTATCTCTCCTTCCTAATTCTCCATTTCCGGTGAGCTTGGACAAGAAAGAAAAAGGAAGGGTTTAAACTTTAGGTAGGTATTTGACTTCAAATGCTCATCTTGTATTTGTTAAAGTTGTTCATGGTGTTGAGAGCTTCCTTGCCATGGTTTCAGAATTTTGATTTGTGGTGGTTGGAAGCTTAAGAAAACTTGGAAGTTCTGAAACCAAGGAAATCACTTTGAGAGAAGAAGGAGGTATGATGCATTTTAGTATGTTTGTTATGATTTTTGACTAAGCCTTGTAAATTCTGGAATTTTTGCCCTAATTTCATGAGAATTGGATAATGAAAAAGTTTGGAATGGTATGGTATAGAAAATGATGTTAGGATGTGTTCTAATGTCATTAAGTTTGATTTGAAGTTGAATGAGGAAGTTTGGTAAATTGTAGTTTTGAGTGGCCTTGTGAGTAAGAATTGAGATTTTGTTGATGGAAGGGAATTTGGGTATTTTGAGATTACCAATAGGTTCCTTAGGAGATTTTGAGTGAGGATGAGCTTTAGCACAAGTTTTAGAACCATTGGTTGTAAAATGGGTAAATCTGGGAACATATATCAATTGCTGCGATTTTTGGGCTTCTGATGAAAAACACTCGAGTGAGGGAAGGGTTCACTCGAGTGCTACGAGGCATTTTCCCTGTTTTCCTTCAGTTTCGCTTGGATTTTCAGGCAAAGCTCAAGAGTGCACTTTCATTCCCATGAGTGATGTAGGTCATCACTCGAGTGCAGCTCCCTGTGCTCGAGTGAGGGAGTAATTTTAAGACTGTAGAATTTATGGTTGCTCTTGGGTAGTCACTCGCTGTGTCTTACTTTTTGGTGCTCGAGTGCATTTGAAGTCATCACTCGAGTGCAGCTCCCTGTGCTCGAGTGAGGGTGTAAGATATATTAAGGTTTGCTCTCGAGCAAACACTTTTAGTGTGGCACTTTTGGGTGCTCAAGTGAATTTGGGGTTCATCACTCAGTGGGGTTATCTTCACTCGAGTGAGCCGATAAAAAATCAGTGCTTTTGCTTCCAAAAAGGCATTTTCGGGGTAGTTTCTCCCAACCCTTTAGGCATATGTTTAGGCATTTAATAGCCACTTAAAGAGTTTATATGAATACCGACTTAAAGTATTATGGAATTAAGAACTTGGAAAATAGATTGATTCATTGTCCCTAATTTGGTTTATAGGATTTGACATATGTCATCCTTGTGAGCCCACTATGCCAGCAAATATCAGAAAGGAACAAGGTGTTGACTTTTTCTTTTATACCATATGTGATGTATTGTATGTGTGTTATATCATTGATTTGTGATGAATTCGTATGTTGCGACATTTGTGGATATGTGTAAGCACCACTATGCCAATAGTCCCTGAGTCACTAACAATGGTTCAGGTTAGGACGGTGTGCCTTCCCGACGGTAAAAGGGGATGAGGATGGGGTGTGATATGTGTGATTATATGAAAAGTCGAAAGGCTATTTGTGAAGGCTAACGGGCCAATTGTGAAAGCCAGATGGCTATATAAACTATAAGGCTATGTGTAAGCACTGCCATGCCAACAGTCCCTAAGTCGCTAACAATGGTTCGGGTTAGGATGGTGTGCCTTCCCGGCAATAAAAGGGGATGAGGGTGGAGTGTGGTCCGTGCTGCTGCTATATGATGATTTGCTTACATATTGTGTGCTTATGTGTGGTATGAATTATTTGTTACTACTGGGATTCTCTTGAATCTCATTCTTTCCTTTGACTAACATTTTAGACAGGGCATATGGCTCTAAGGAGAAGCGAACAACCCAGAGCGATTAGAACCCTATAGGGACATTTGGTTCGGGCCATGTTGGTTATTTATTTTGGATAAGGGATTACTGTATGATATTTTTGAGTTGTAAATAGTTTTGAACACATGGTAGTGTAATCCCTTAATTGGGTACTGGAACCCTATAGTTATATATATATATATGGAACCCGGGAGTTGCCGGGGATTAAGTTATACACTCTGATATGTTTAAATGTGATATAACCACACAGGTAATTATATTCGATGTTTGAACTTGAGACCAGAATTGGAAAGAAGTTTAGAAAATTTTGTGAAGTCCTTAATACATGGAGGGAGTTTTAAATGAGTTTCGAATTATCTGATGGTCTCTAATCCATTTTAATTATCCATGATTGAATCATAATTACGCTAATCAAGGCAGGGGGTTACAACTGAGGAGGTGCGATGCTGGCGACTGATGGAGTAGTTATGGTCATGACAGAGGAGGAAAGGCGTCATGACTGAATGACTAAGGAGGTGCGATGCTGGCGACTGATGGAGTTGGTGTGAGTGAGAGAACGAAAGGATCAGGGAGTGAAGAAGAGAGAGGAATGAATGTTGACGATTGTAATATCCCAATTTTCGATTAAGGGTTAAGGACTTCAAAAGTGGATGCAATTATTGATGAATAAACACTTTTGGAGAATGTGATGTCAATTGTGTTTCGAATGTGTTATGAGCAGTGCCGAAACCCTATATTTAAGTTCAATTATGGATTAACATCTAAATTGATTTAAAATAGAGGGAGGGCACATATTGTGGTGAAATGGAAAGATAAGATGTGATTAGTGGTGATTCAGTAAGAATTTCCATAATCAAGGGCAAAATGGGAAAAAAGAAAGTTATCGACCAATTGATTAGTTAGTGAAAAGGAAGTTCATTGGTAACTTAAAGATCAATGATTGTGATTCATTGTCAAGAGATTTAAAGGGTGGAATCATGTGCAAATGAGTTCATGTGTGCCTATGGAAGAGGCTTAAGTTCTTGACAAGTGGCATTGTATGAGCCTTAGATGAGGGTCAAAGTGTCAAACTTCATTCCCTCTCCTCTCCCTCATTAGGTCGGCCAAAAGGCCATTTTGAGGCCAAAAATCTGATCTCCTTCATTCTCTCATCTCTCTCCTTCATCCTCCATTTTCGCCAAGCTTAGGGAAGGAAAGAGAAAGGAAAAAAGGTGAGATATGGCTTGTTAGATGTCCTCTTTAGCTCAAATACCCTTCTATAATGTTATTCATAGTGATGACAGCTTCATCTGTATGGTTTTAGATTTTTGAAAGAAGGTGTTTGAGAGCTTGAAGAAATTGGAAAGTGGAGGAATCAAGAAACTAATCTTGGGAAGAGGAAGATGTGAGTATTTGATGCCTTTTGACCTAAATATTGTAATCATTGGTTAAGTTTTGTGAATTGTGAATTTTGCCCTATTTTTCATGTGATTTTTATTTGGATGAATTGGATAGTGTATTGTGGTGAAAATGATGTCATAGTGTGTTTTGGTGTCAATGGAATTGGTTTGAAACTTGGAATGGAAAGAATTGCAATGTTGAGTTTTGAATTGTGAAATTGCGTTGACATGTTGTGTCCATTGGGGAAAGATGTCAATGTGATGTGAATTTGGTTGAATTGGTGTTTCCAATGGATTCCTTGTGAAAATTTGTGTGGGGAATAGTGTTTGTTGTGAAATTAGAACCATTGGGAACAAAGATGCAAAAACTGAAATTCTGTCCATTGAAACTTTTTGCTGGGCAGGTCTGTTTGTATTGACATTTTTAATGAGCAAATGGAGTCTAAAAATTCTGAAAATTTTTAGTCTTAAATTTCACATGCCAAGCTTCAAAATGGACACATAATTCATGTCATTTCGTTTTGTGAGCTGGGAGTTATGATTTTCCAAAGTTTGGGATTAAAACTAGAATATGTTTTGGAGTAGTCTTGGATTTTTGTGCAATTCTGTATTTTTGTGGTTATGGACAATATTGATTCATATTTTTTCTATGAATAGGACTTAAATAACTTTCATTAGACTTTGGAATCACCTCATTTCGATTTTTCTGGAATTAGTTAGGATTTTTGGAAGTTCAGCCAAGAAACAAGATTTTATTGGCCGCGGCCAGAAGGTTCTTTGCCGCGGCCCGAATATTTCTGACCTGTTTTTGGCCTCGGCCAGTGGATTTGTGGGCCATGGCCAACCCCCAAAAATTAGTATTTTACACACTACTAGAAAAAAGGGTTTTAACGTCCCTTTTTTTGGCCTTTTAACGTCTGAAAACAGAGGGACGTCTATGTGAGGGTCGTAGAAAAAAATGTCATTAACGTCCGTAAAACAGGGGACATAGAAGGCAGACTTTAGACGTCCCCAGTTCCAACTGGGGACGTCTAAAGTATGACATTAGACGTCCCCAGTTGGAACTGGGGACGTCTAAAGTGTGGACAGCAATACTTTCCACGTCCCTTTTTTTATTAAGGACGTTGAAAGTTTTTTTTTTAAATGGACTTTTTATATATATTGCACTGTCTGGAAATGTAAACTGCAGAAATAGGATTCCAACAACAGAATAAAAGAACAGCAGTTCAGCAGAATGGAAACAACAACAAACACAGTTATCAACCCAAGGCTTTTCTACATGCCACACAAACTACACAACAATCTATATCCAAGTCTACTACATGCCACACAAACTTTCAAACCATACAAACTACACAGCAATCTATATCCAAGTCCCCAGTTTGTACAATAACCAAGACTAAAATCCAATCCATATCCAACAACAATAATGCTAATTATATGTACTACCACAAAAGTATGTCCTACACAAACTACTAAAGACTTTACTCTTCCGGTATACGTTGAAGAAGATGTCCAGCCAAAAAGTCTCTGATCATATTTAAGTCTTCATATGAGTAGGCATCTTCATTGTCAAAAATCTATAAATTAGAAAATAATCTTAGATGAAATAATGAATGAAGTGAATGAATTGCCATTGAATCACAACACCAAAAATATTATCCTCTGAGAATGAAGAAGCGATTACTTGTTCAAAATCTGTCGTAATGCCACTCTGAATGATGTTAAACATATAAAGCAAGACATAATATCCACATTCCCAGCTGCCAGGTTGTCGAGGACACTATAAATCAAAAGCAAATGGTTAAAATCAATAAAGGCATATCTAAAACGACCGTCAATCAAAAGAACTTGATTTGAAACTACGTACCTTTGGAAACAACCATCTCGGATCTTTGCCACCTCTACATTCGCGTGGCCCACCAAGCGCTCGATACGTCGTGCATGCCCTATCATTAAAATGAAAATCAAAATAAATTAGAATAATTCATTAAGTCAAGAATCAAGAAGTAATGAAATACAAAAAAATAACTTACTGGTTGAAGACGCTTTTAGTTTCTTTGTCTGGTCTTCTATTTAAGGAATCAAACCAGTAAACAACGTGCGACGACAAGAAGTTAGATGGGAAGGCAATTATTTATTAATAATCTCAAATATACAAAATTAAAATACGTACCCTTGAACAATCGGTGCTAGATAACAACGATACTCGTCCTCTGCCAATGCAAAGCCCACATAGTTCGTCCTTCTTTTCAATGTATTCCCAACCCTTGTCGTATGTGGAGGAGACAAGAATCCATATAAATCAACTTTCTGAGAGTCAACGCATATACGACGGAAGGAGCTATAATAGAATTAAAATGATGAATGTATTAGCTAGTTAAAATCAACTTAACTAAATGAATCAAAAAATGGGAAATAAAAAACTTACAGGATTGCAAATTTGCCCCATCCAATATCTAGCTCCTCGAACTTCATAAACTGTTTAAGATCTTGTTTATCAATTGTGAAGTGATACTCTGTTTCCTGGCCCACAATCCCTGTAGGCATATGCAAATCAATCTGGCGAATGCCTTTATAGATATGCTGCAGTCGTGCTAAGAAGGGCCATTTCTCTGCTTCCTGCTTGTTCTTTTAGAATATAAAAACACATACTGTTAGTAGGATGTCAACACATCTCAAGTAAAAGTGAGGTAGTTCCATACCATTGGAGGTGTTGGTGGTAACAAGCCAATAAGATGTACAGGCCAAATGTAATGTTCCTGTCAGCCGTGTGTACTTACTCCCAGGGTACAACGGTCTCTCTGCATCACTCCGCAGGCTGTTATATTCATGCGACTGCGTAAAGGATTCTACCTCAACATCGTGAATCATTCTCTCCATTCTATCTTCATCTATGACATCCACAGCTTCCTTCTTGTGTGACGGACAATCAGTTACTTCCTCACCATGCCATATCCACCTTGTGTATCGAAGATTTATTCCATCACAAAGTAGGTGATCCCTTATAACTTCAACATCCCGTGTTCTCTCATTTAAACAATTGACACAGGGACAAAAATACTTCCCATTTTTTGCTGGAATGTTCCTTCTAGCAAATTCAATAAACTCTTCAACCCCATTCTCATATTCTTCACTTGTTCTCAAAGCATTCATCCAACTATGATCCATTCTATTACCACCTATGCCATTCACACTCAAGTTTAGAGTCATTGTCAACACTGGGAATTGCCTTTTACTATTTTGTTTTCCAAAATTTTGGCAGCATTTCCCCTTAAAAGTGACACATCTCAAAATCAAAATAACAAACCATCTCAACTTAATTTAAACAAAACTAAACTAATTAAGAAGAGTAAAATAAAAATTCATAACAGTAAAACAAGAGTAAAAAGCAGGAAGCTAATATTAATTCTTCTAACCCAAACAAAGGGACGAATACTTTAATTAGTGCCAAGAATTTCAATGAAAAACATGAAAATAATGATCTTAACTCAATGATAACAATCTCTTAGTCTCTCTTTCTTTGTTTTTTCTCTTTCTTGTTATATCCTTTTTCTATTTTCTTTTTCAATTTCTCTTTTATTTTCACTATTTAAAAAAATTCACATAGCATTGTTTCTCTTATTCATCAATCCCTTCACTGTCTTTCTTTCTTATATCACTTACACTTAATAAAATAATAAATGAATGAGAAGATAGGGGAAATTGCATTAACTCAAACAAATGGCTAATTAATCAATGCAATTTTTCTTTAATGAAAGTTTAGGCTCAAATGGTTGAAACAAAGGATTCATGAAATAGGAATGGACATTTGGCCAAACTAGCTATAAAATTAAATGCCTAAATAATTGTTGATCATTCAAAAGGAGTTTTAAATTTTAAAAGAGATTCAAGACTATAAGTTCTAGAGATGAAATTGCAATAAATATACCCTTTCTTAAAAGAAATAAAAATTTAGCCTCAATTCCTCACTAGTCTTTGGCTTCCTAATGTTAATTATCAAAGCCAAATTCTATGCCTACCTACTAACACTCTAAGAAGATAGAACCAAATCCTAATCAAACTCAATTCTTTCAATATCAAATCAAACAACTTTTAGAATATTCATAAATCAAAATCCAAACTTAAACGCAATTTTTTTGTTCAAAAGTTTGCAAAAAAATTTCTCTATATGTATAAAAGCAAAAAAGACAAGTTATGCAAACTTAATATATAGTATTAGTTATAAAATTTTAAAACTTAAAAAAAACACAATTTAACAATTTTGTAAGGGTTTTGTAAGGGTTCAGTTACGTTGGATCACAAGTGATTCTTAAAAGTCTAAACAAATATGATAAATGACCCCAACATACATAACGTTTGACATATTAATCTAACATTAATTCAATTCTAACATTGTTAACAACATCTGTTCCCCAAAATAATTATTTACATTACATAAAACCCACGCACCTGATTTTCTCAAAAACCAAGTGCAGAATCCAAGTGCATGCAGCAACAATATAACCCAGAACGTAGAATCAAGTGCACACACCAACAATCCAGAAACGCAGAATCCAATTGCAGCAACAATATTCTACAAACGCAGAATGTAAATTCTTAATTGCTTCACATAATAATCCAACTCACGCCTCATATGCACATGATTTTAGGAAACCCAGAAACGCACCTGAATAATTCTGAGAATGCAACAGCAGCAGCAAATGGGAAGACCCACACGGGCACGGGAATGGGAGAAGAGGGAAGACAAATGTAGGGGAGGGGAGGTGCGCCTTTGCTCAGTGAATGAGTTCTGAAACTCAGCTCACAGGTTTGGGAGAAGAGAGAAAACGAATGCAGCAAGGGAAGTGCAAATCTGGAGACGCTCATGGGTATGGCTTTGGAACTTGTTCAGTGAAGCAGATATGAAATGCAGCTCACGGGTTTGGGAGAAGAGAGAAAACAAAGCAGCAGGGGACATTAACGGGTATGGCTTTGGCACAGAAGGTAAAGCTGCCATGTACAGTGAATGAGGTGATGTTTTTGGTGATGTTTCTACGTCCCTAGTTAAACTGGGGACATCTAAAGCCAACTTTAGACATCCCCAGAGAAACTGGGGACGTCTAAAGTTGGGTTTAGACGTCCCCAGAGAAACTGGGGACGTCTAAAGTGTTGGAATTTTTTATTTTTGGTCAAATTCATCCAGCGCCATATCCTCCAGCCAAATATTGAACTTTGGACGTCCCTAACTTAAAAAAGGGACGTCTTTTAGGGACGTAGAAGGTCTAGTTTGTAGTAGTGACACTTTTGAGGGGTGGTTTTCGGTATAGTCTTTCCCAACCCTTTACGCATGTGTTTAGGCTTTGAGTAGCCACCTAAAGGTCGAGAATGATAACCAACTTTAGTATTTGGAAGTTGAGGAATTGGAAAAGGGAATAACCCTATGTTCTTGATTTTGATTGCTAGGATTCAATATTTGCCCTGATTGTGATCCAATGGTTCCAGAGCACGCTTGGAAAGAATAAGGTAGTGACATTTTCCCTTATACTATATGTGATACATTGGATGTTTGATTTATCATTGTTTATGAGTCCTTCACCTGCAGCCCATCGGTGGTTCCGGTAGGAGGACCGTGCCTACTGGGAGGTGTAGTTACGGGGGATGTGACTATGTGAATATGTGATGGCTTGTATGTTGTGTTTCGTGATGCTATGCTGCTTGATGATGTCATTACATGCTATGTGATTATGTGTGGTATGAGAGATTTGTTACCACTGGAATTCTTTTGAATCTCATTATTTCCATTGACTAACCTTCAGACAGGGCAAGTAGCTCAAAGAGGGAGCAAGCAACCAAGGGCAGCTAAAACTCCTTATGGACATTTGATTTTGGTAGTTGGTTATTATGTCAGTTGGGATAACTGTATATCTTGTGGATGTATATTTGAAAGGATATTGTGTAATCCCCTGAAGGGGCGTTTGTATACCCTTTAGTTAATATATGGAACCCAGGGTTGGCCGGGAATTGTGTTTTGCACTCTGATATATAATGAATGTGATTTATCTTCGTGATGTAATTATATTCGAAATGTGAATGTGAGACCAAGTGAATTGGATTTTGAAAGATATTTGTCAAAACCCTATTGTAAGGATGGGATTGAAAATGAGTTTTGATTATTCGTTAGTCTCTAATTCATTTTAATCACATATTTCTAATAATAATTATGCAGGGGGGTTACAACGATGGTGGATCTGAAATTTTATTAAGGATTTTAATGTCTATTTTTTTGGAAAACAGACTTTAAAAGTAGGGCTCAAATTTCAAAAATGACAACGCCCACTTTTTTACCTTTGTTTTTAAAAATGGACATTAAAAATATACCTTATAGTAGTGATTATTGACTAAACGTAGTTCATCATCGGTAGACTAGGTTCTATAAACCCATTGTAAGTGGGGCTATTATTCAAATAAAGAGAAATATGAGTCAGTAGGGGGAGTTTTCTCTTTATGTTCTAAAAGCTTAAGTCCATATAACCACAGGGTACATAAGATATGGATAAAGGGTTGAGGAGTTAGTTTTTACATGCTTGAGTAAATGGTGTTTCAACTCTCTCCCTGATATTCTCTCTTTCTCTCTTTGATGCATTTGTTGTGTTACGTAATCAAAGTCTAGACCATTGCTCTAGTTTCATGTGCAATTCAGCCAAACAATCAGATTACATGTATCCAGAAATCCTTTAGGTACAATAAAGGACATAGAATCTAATAAGAAGTTGGCCAAAAATAAAAGATTTGGAAAAGGATAAGGAATTTGGACGGCCATAATTTGCTGTAAGAAAGAACGACTCAGATCATCCTTATAAAAATAACTTTGTTTAGAATGAGACTTATTAAACTGGTTCTCTCTCAATTGCACGAATGGCTAGCATCTGAGAAAGCTGCAGAGAAGCCGCTTACAAAAAATTAGTGATTTTAGGCCTTCTGTAGTTTACACATATAATTACCTTTTTTTTGGCCAAACTGCATATATAAATTACTAAAACCGTTGAAATATACAGCCTTGTTAAAATGCAAATAATATAATGAACATTAGATCATGCTCTAGAGGCAACGAAAACACAAAAACCCTTGTCCATAATTTTATTTCCTATATATATAGTAAACTCATTGAATGTCAAAATCACACACTAAAGCACCTATTTCAACTATACATTAATCTATAACCAGTTTGTCTAATTTCATTACATCCTAAATTATAACTCAAAAATAGAATCAACTCTCAAATCACTATTCAAATTAACTCAATATGGAATCATCAGACTGACGTCAACCCATTAACTGCCAAAACAATTTGATGCTTGTGTTGATCCCAGATATATGTTCATTAAATAATGCCACTAGTTTGCATCTTCACATCGAGAGAAACATGGTGAAGGTATGGGGTGACAGTGCAAAATCAATTGTGCTTAGATTATGCATGCAACTCGAAATCAATAGAACACCACAAATCATGGTCACACTTATTGCACAATTGTTTTATATTAATTTGTCGATGATGTTGGCGCGCGTGGGTGCGCTCATGTTGATTACACAATCTTCAACAATGTTTCTGGAACAATTATCTGTACAAGATGTCATAATTTATTTCGTGATCCTGTTTCTGGAAGTCCGATGAACAAGACAGTCTCCACATCTGCATATGAAATATTTTCACTCTGATTCTGTCTTCCTTGATTTGCCTCCATACCACACTGCACAGCAAAATCAATCTCACCGGGTCTTTTTCATTCAATTGCAATCACATAATATGCAATTAACCTTCTAATTTTGTTTTTGTTTTTTGTTTAATTGAGATTGAAATGATTGATTCTAAACCAAATGATTTATTCCCAGGTGAATGTATAAACGAACTTTCTTTTCCTTCTCCTTTAATTCCTCAAGCCAAACATACTCTCTGTGCAACATCTCCTTAGCTTTAAGGATGGCGATAAAAATAAAATGAAAATCTTAAAATAATTTTCAGATAAAAATTTAATACAATCTCACTTTCTCAGAAAGCCTTGAATATTCTTCTGCTAGGGTTTTTTCCCGAATTGTAGTAAAAACAAATGAAGTCATTGGCATTTTCCTTTTGACTTCTATTTTTGCGGGTAAAATCTTTTCAATCGCCAGTCAGATACATAGATGAAGAATATAATATCAACGCACCTTCAGAAATCCTTATGGATGAATTCAGCTAACAATATAAGCTAACGAACCATGACTTGAGCAGAAATGTGCAAGCAAATGAAAGTTTAGCTTCACTGGTGAAATAGTGTAAATATAACATATTTGCATGTGTGTGTGTTTGTGGTTCACATGATCTATTTAATTATTTTATATAGACATAGGGTGCAAAGTTGTAAATTTTCAAACCAGTGTATCTGAACTATACACATTCTAAAGAGTAATCCTTTAAATCAACTTTTTTGTTTATCAAGTTAACCCAAACCACATATCTATAAGCATGTTTAAGGCTTAAAATTAACTATTTGCGTGCTTGCAAGTTTCCATGTGTGTAGGCTAGGTAGGATTAGGCTAGGACTAGGCTACTAAAAGTTCCTTTTTGAATTAGAAGGACAAGTACTAACGACTTGATATTACAATAATTTACAAGTGGGATTGAAATCGCAACCTCCCACTTATAGAAGAGCTCTCAAGTCACTAGGCTAGAAAGCCATTGAAGTATTTGTGGTTTTCTAATTCCTATTTTCATGGGAAGACTTGAGCATGATTTGATTTGATTGATATCTCATTTTATATCAGACGGTTCATGCTTTGTGTAATCTACGGAGCTTGGCTAAATCCCCTTTCACTATGACTAACGTTTGTTGGTCTCTCAACCTCTTTTTTAGTTCTTATTTTTTAATAATATTTTTATGTTTTAACTTTCTATCCCAATCCAAGTCTAACTTGGGGTGGCCAACCCAAGTTGGTCATTATGCTGGATTGCCTAATGTTCTAATCGATGAATAATTGAGTTGGACTTCAGATTAGGGTTAACTCAACCTATGTTTATCCCTATTACATATGCGTGTGTGTGTGGGCGCGCGTGTATGTAAATTTTTTTTAAAATGAAATCAAAAGATTTCAAGCACAGGTAGATCAATAAAATTAAAAATGAGATCTATGGTACGCGAAAGTTGTTAACACAATGCCTCAGATTCCATACGCGCGCACATATGGAGACCCACTTGATGAAAAATTAAACGTAAAATGACATACAATTATCAAGCCATTTGTCAAGGGACAACCCACCTTCTCTTCTAGGTTCTCCATTTGCTCCTTAATGATTTGATCCTGAAAAATATTTATAAATTTGAATTCAGATAAAAATTAACTTCGAAACTTACTTAAAAGAGTGTGTGTCTGTGTGTAGGCATATTAAGTTGACCTTTCTTGCTCGAACGTTTCTGACACTCTTTAGCACCTCTTGTTCAATCTCTTCCAGTTCTTGTAGCGAATATGTGTTCAAACCTTCTCCTGTAAGTTTCCTAAAAGAATAAAATTAGAAACAGCAAAGTAATTAATTAATCTTTCAATATGAATGAATATCAACAACGAATTCAAAAAGTACTGTAGTAATTCATTTAATTAAGTTGATATTGGAACCGCTTTGAAGGTTCAAGAAGCTCAATCTACTTCTTCATACTTGCTGTTTCTTGATTCAGATGCTGCCATTTTCAGGATTATGTGTTAATTGGCAAGTTTGAAGGAAACAAAACACAAAGAGGAATATAAATAAACTAACTTTTATAAATGCATTTTTGTCCTGAAAGTCTGAGAGCAAGGAAAATCCGAAACCAATTCATTTTCAAGAAAAATTAATTTTTATGTGTTTGCAAAATTTCGGAAATCGTAAACATTTCACTAAACTTAGGAAATATTAGAAAAAAAATGGCAGTATTCATTGCATTTTTTTTCCCATTCCAAGTTGAATTTTTTGAGTTTTTATGTTGCATGGCAAATGTACAAGACACATAAGCTTAATGTCAAAAAGGTAAATTTGTGTCTGATTTACGTTAACGTATTCTTTTGATTAGTTTGTTCACTAATTATGTCTGTTATGATGTAACCATTTTGCTCAAATCCAAACAAAGTACAATAATTTTGAAACATAAGACAATATTGTGAAATTTTGAATGAGCACACCAAGGAAAATTGGGGAAATGTCCCCATTGAAAATTTTATTAATGGGAATGACTTAAATCAAAGTACGGGTATTCTATGCATAAAAATTTATCAAGTCCTTTTCACTAATAAAATTTTATAATGGGGGATTTTTTCTTCACTTTCTCTTGAAATTTTCATTAAACTAAAATGAAAAGGACCAAATGAGCATTTATACAAAAAGAAAAACAAAATAGAGCACACAGGAAACATATGCAATTTTTTCACATCACCCCCAGAGAGAGAGAGAGAGTGTGTGTGTGTATCTCAATATATAGACAAACAGAGAAGTTAAACACTTGATCTTTTCTGCCAAAAAAATAAAAATACTAGGTCTTTACTTTAGGATAGAAGATGATAAAAAGAACATAAGAAATAAGGAAATATTTGCAATAAAAATAAGGAAAGAACAATTATGAACCTGCATATTTTGTTCGAAGACAAGAGTATCCTTAACATATGTGTGGTAACGGTCAATTGTCTCCCAAATATTAGGGAAAATGAAAATGTATGTGAAGGAAATTAATATTATTTTCTTGCCGCATACACACACACAAACACGTATATTATGGAGGGAAAGAAGTGAAGAACATAAATATTAGGGAGAAAACATACGTTTCTCCCAAATATTAGGGAGATTACAATTATGTTATAAACTCTATGCTTAAAAACATTGAGCATAAGTACGTCTAAAGGGCTAGCTATAGGTTTTTAGGTCAATGTGTGATGTCCGTACATCTAATTCTGTTAAGTCAATGCTGTATAGTTAGAGCCTAAATTGAAAAATGAGTTGTTCATTTATCAAAATACTAACAGCAATAGTACCAAATATTTCAATCCTATGTAAATATTTCCCTAATTGTTTTACTAACTCATCACCTCTGAATAAGTATAGACTTTAAGATATCAATATATATCTAAAGAACTTAGACCCTTAAAAAGGTAACAAAATTTTTTTATATATGTCCTTTCAAAGCTAGTGTAGGTAACCAAAATAAAAGTTCAGAATACCATAAAATTGCAAACGGAATGAAGCTTCGACTTTATACTAAAATTGCGAGAATAAAATAAATTTTTCATTTTTTATAATTAAAAATTACAAAAGTAGAACAAATTTAGGCTATTATATGTATATGGTCATGAAATACACTTCAGGTCACCTTTTACTTTAATCTATCCAAGATTTCATTTTGTTGGAATGAAAGATAAGTTAATGTAGTGCTTGTGAGTTATAGCATGATTATATGACAAGGGGGAAAAGCTTCATCAATAAATCATTAGTTCAACAATAAGCCCCTCCTTAGATGCTTTGATTTTGTCATATAATAATATGATCTATGGTGTGGCAGACAAGGTTATACATTTCAATGTTATAAATAACAGGCTCGATCGACTGATTTAATCAGTGGTGAACCAACAAACTAGACTAATCCATGGGCTTTTTAAATCAAGACAATAAAATAAGTTAAAATTTAATGAAAATTAGTCAAGAATGAAAATAAATAAAGTTATTTAAAAATTGATTGAAAAAGTTCTTCCAATTTTTTTCTGTATATATGCAATGTTTTTATGTCAAAATATTAATAATAAATGCATATTAATAAAATTATAATCTATATAAGTACAATTATAACGAAGTCTTTAAAAGTATGGATCCTTTATGATGGTTCATCGAACAACCACTTCTTACCATGACTTTGTTGTCAGTGATGGAGTTTTTCTACCTACAAATTTTAGTGAAGGGATTTTGAAAGGCTGTAATGGGCGATCCCTCTCACCTATTTTAAGGTTAGGATATTTGTAGGGAGCTTTGCATTATCATGTATTTGGGCTTTCTTTTTGCAAAATTTTTGTTTTCAGCTTGTATCTCTCATTAGGCTAGTTTTAATGAACTACTGTATATTTTCTGGCCAAAAAAAATTATTATTTTGTAAATGTAAAAAGCTACATTGACAAAGCTTCCTCTCATCTAGGGTGAAAGTCGGCTCAAATCCAAATTTGTTGTTAGCATATCAAAATATCATATGATTTAAGGAAAAAGACACTTAAATACCACTTGAACTTCAAAATTCCTAATTAGTTTTGTTGACAATAAAAGTAATTTGTAATTTGTGCACTGAACCAAACATTTCCACACACACATAGGTAAAATGTGTGTGCGTGTATTGCTCCCTACTTATGCCCGAGAATGTTGAATCCGAGTCAGTCAGATAGTTATGTCAATATATATAAATATATAGGATGCAGTCACACTAACCATTAACGTGAAGTGATTGAACAAACTTAAAACAGATAGTGATGTAGAGCATGAATATACGCATACATACATATACACATATGCACATACAAATATATATATATATACACACACACCTGGAGCTTGAAAATTCATAGAGTTTGCCTTTGGCAGAGAAGACGATGAGCGCAACCTCAACATCACAAAGAACTGAGAGCTCAAAAGCCTTCTTCAAGAGTCCATTACGCCTCTTTGAGAATGTCACTTGCCTGTTTGTTTTGTTCTCTATACGCGTCATCTCTATCGTCCCTCTCACCATCTTTATTTGTTCTTTACACCTCTCGATCTGTGAATTACAAAGTTATTCGAAAGAGCTGACTCAGATCCATCCGAGTCCTCACAGAGAAAGAAAACATAGAACTAAATGATTAACTTATGGCTCAACATATAAGAAAATTGCAGCAAATTAAATAAGCTTTCTATTCGAGACTTGAAGAACACCCAGAAAGCTATAAGAGAAAGAAAATGCAACAGAATATTATAAGTTTTAAAACGTTTAAATTTCATCAAATATTCGGCTGAAAATAGATCAAATTCTTGAAGTGGTAAGTAAGACAGGAGAGAAAGCTAACAATCAAAAACCCAGAAACCTGGAAATCTCGGAGAGCTATTAGAGTTGTGGAGGAGAAAATAATGCCGAAAGAGAAAAATAAGAGGAAAACATAAAGCAAAAACAAGATGAAGCTGAAACCTTAGCTTATTGTACTGCTGAATCCAGAAAGAGAAAGAGAAGAGGAATGGAAACAAACATGGGGCATACCTTTCCTTATTAATCAAGAAAAATTTATGCTTCTTTGCTGCACAAAGAGATATTTTTGGCAATGGAAATTGGAAATTGGAAATTGGAAAATGGAGACCAACGACCTCATGCTTGTTTTGGTAAACGAATGAATGTTTGTTGACCCCAAAAAAAAACAGAGAATTGCCTAAAAATACTTTAACGGTAAATTAATTGTCGATTGCTACCCAAAAAGAGAATTGCCCAAAAATCATGAATGAATGTTTTATTTTCTTTTTTCCCCCTTTTTGCCACAGCTGCACTGACATGAAAAATTAAATAGGAGAAATTACACTCAAAGCCCAAAGAAGACAAATTATCACCATTAGATCCTATAAAATCATCAGATTAATATGAAATCCCAAAGGACTTATGAAAGATTTATTGGAATTGTAAAAATGCGATTTTACGCTTGTTTACTGAAATGAAATCTTAAAATGAGGTTAGGCCTAGGGGAATTCAAAGGTAATTTAATCTATCTCTCACTCACCCTAACTCTAATTGTCATCACAATGCTCTTTTGTCTTAAGTGTAGTCATTGATTCTTTTGTTGTGATTGCTAGTCCTCGTCGTGGTTCTAAGAGTCGGGAAGATTGTAGTTGCCAGCAACTCACACTCCCTCAATCGATTGTTGCTCTCATGGTAGGATTCAGGAAATTTTTTCTTACTTTATTAAGTTAGTCTCGTCTTTAATTGTGTATATGCACTTTCTATTATTTTTTCTCTTGGTTATTCATTGGCGGCAGTGAGTCTGTGATGAGTGTTTAGTTTAGAGTTTAGTGTAGCCTTCTTTTTCAACATTTGAAGTATAATGATTGTGTTGAGCTTGTTGACTTCCTTTGTTTTTGCTTTGGTAATGTTGTCTAACGGTTGGAAAATGCAAAAATAAATGTCTCTATTGATCTCTCTCTTTATTTTTTCTTTATTGAATGTATCTACCATTATATCAAATTTCAATAGTTAATAGTTAATATTATTTAATGTTATAATAATATTTTTATATAATACTAAATTCTAATCATTGAAGCTTAATCTAATGATGGAGACATTTAACGAGAGGAAATGAAGAGAGAGATTGATAGAGATATTCCTATCTAGAAAAATGTTGCAACTCAGTTGAAATGAAACTGTTTGCTAGTGTTTCAAGGTGTAGATGCAATTCTCGGTCTAGAACCTTAGAGACAATCCCCTGACAGAGAAGAAGACCATTGTTCAGATAAAGCATATTAACTAGGTAGCAAAAAAGTTTCATATACTTTGATTTTTGTGCTAGGAACGCAGCCATAAATAAGTATAACTTGGAGCCCTAAGTCCTTTTCGTTTCTGTTTTCATTTCAAATAAACAAGGTTGAAATTGTCTTTTCATAATTCCAATAAATTATCGCCAAGTTCCCTGAAACTTTATACTAATTTAATGATTTTAAAGGTTTGGCAAAAAAAAAATTAATGATTTTAAAGGACTTAATGGTAATAATTTATCTTTTTTGAGGCTTCAATGTAATCTCCCACGATAAATAGCACTAAAGTAAAACCAAGATTATTGTGAAAAGTCAATATTTTTTTATGGGAAAATTCCAGAAAAATACATCCAAAATAGGGAAATTCCTAATCAGTGTTGCGAATTCCAAAATTCTGGATCAGTCCGCTATCAATACGGATGAACAGTTCGGGGGAGTTAAAAGATGATTTTGCCCTTCAGTCTTCATTCTCACTACTTTAGAATAACATGTTGCTCTTAATTAACAACTCTGGTCTATTGATTAACAATTCTCATTTCTTGTTTCACAACTTCGTAATTTAAGTTTCAGGGCGAATAACAACACATCTTTCTTTATTAACAACACGTGATTCTTAATTAACAACTCCGTATTCTTGATTAACAAATTCAGTTTCATCTTTTTACTTTCACAATAACAAAACCGGTCTTATTCTTAACAACAACATATTCTACATTAATAATTCTCATTTATTGTTTCACAACTTCTTAATTTTAGTTTCAGGGCCAGTAACAACACCTATTTCTTTATTAACAATACCGTATTTTACATTAACAACATTATATTTTTGAGATGCGAATATGAGGAAAAATAAAACAGAGTTGTTAATAAAAAATCCGGAGTTATTAATAACAAGACCGGTGTTGTTATTGTAAAAGTAAAAAAATAAAACGAGAGTTGTTAATCAAGAATACGGAATTATTAATTAAGAAATGAGAGTTGTTAATTAAGAGCAGCATGTTATTATTCTGAAATGGTGAGAATGAGAACTGAAGGGCAAAATCGTTTTTTGACGCCCCACACTGTTCATCCATACTAACAGCAAACTAATTCAGAATTTTGGAATTCACAGTACTAATTAGAGATTTTCCTATTTCGAATGTATTTTTTTGACATTTTCCCTTTCTTTGATAGAGCAGAAAGTCAATATGAATTTTGATCTTTTATAGAGAAATAGGGGAAAAAACAAAGAATAGGCTGAGGAGTGGCCAGCTATAGCACAGTTAGATACCACCCACAAGTCCACCTCATCCGTACAACAGCGTACTGAAACACCCAATCAAAAGTCGAAAACGCATCACACTTTGAATGATAGTCATTTTTGTCAGCTAGCCATCAACTTTTATTCTTGTTTCAGGTTTTCTGCTTTTTCTACTTTTATCTGTTTTTAACTTTTGTTTCGAAGTTTTACGTGGACCAATGTTATTTTAGTTTAGAAGTGTAAAAAATAGTGTAATGTTGTCCTTACAGTTAGTAATTGTTAATTTTGACTACACTCATATTACAAACTCAGCACCGCCTCATCATCGAAATGGGAGGGTATAATTTTTGTGGGAATTTTGATCCTACATGTACGTAAGACCTTTTTCTTGTTTTATCAATTTTATTTTAATTAATTTATCCGTAAAATGATATATACACTAATATTATAAAAGTATTTTAGAGAAATTATATCACACATATTATTATTAAGTAAATCATTTAGTTTTGTTAACCTTCCTAAATTAAATAAATAGGTCTTACATTATAAGAATATTAATTACCCAATCAAATGTGAGTATTATTTAAGTAGGAATAGTTCTTTCAACATGGTTTTTTTATATTGATAAAAAATTCAAACCCTCAATCTTGAATTGAATCCTTCTGTTTGACCCAACCACTATTAGTATATGTGTATATCCCTCCTCATATCTTAAATATATGGCTTAGTTTGTAGCACAAAATTGCACTATAAATTAGACCCTACATTTATGGTCAAAGGTAGTGTTATCAATACTAAAAAAATTCATTATATTTGATACATTTATTTGTAATTTTAAATAATTTTTTTATTGGTTTTTTTTTGTAGCCCACTTGGTATATAAAGTTTCATCCTGACTAATTCGGATTCGACCCACGTCACGCACCTGACTGGTGGGTGAGTCTCCAAGCAAGAGTTTTCTACATTCACCAGGAATCAAACTCAAGACCTTGCTGAAGCGGAACTAAACCACTTACCACTCAGACCAACCATCATTGGTTAATTTTTTAATTGTTGTTAATGAAAAAATGTTTTCCTAGACATGAAAATGTTATGAAGAGCACAATTCCTCAACGAGTAAGGCTACAACCCACAAAACGAGTGGACTAGTAAATGGTTTTAAAATGAGTAACAGCCCAATTCT
Source organism: Inga leiocalycina (assembly GCA_963242795.1). Lineage (NCBI taxonomy): Eukaryota > Viridiplantae > Streptophyta > Magnoliopsida > Fabales > Fabaceae > Inga > Inga leiocalycina. The sequence continues at coordinate 49,607,550 of OY725324.1, forward strand.
CTAACTTGGAAAGTTAGAGGATAAAGGCATATACAAGTTAAAATACCAAAGGGACATAGAGGTGCAAATATTCATGTTTTGAATGGTAATAAAATTATGAACATTGTGATCTTATAGAAAATTATCATTCAAGTGTTGAAGAAGCCTCTATGAGTGAAGACAAAGCTTAATAGTTTTTATCTTTAGGGCTTCTACTTGTAATGCGGTAGTTTTTGGTAAGTAACTTGGTTATTTTCTTGGTCAATTGTTGCTTCAAATTAAAATGATTTGAGAAAACTTTGTTTCATTCAAGAACATGCTTTTGAAAAAGTTTATAAGCTAAGGTTTTTCAACCTTAACATGTGCAAATTAAACGATTACTGAATTACATTCTATTACCTTTAGTCCTTAATATAAGACATAATTGACTTTTTTAGAGGAGTTAAGGAAACTAAATAAGTTAGTTAATTATAACATATGTTATATATAATTTTATTATATATTCGTTTATAAGTCATTTAAATTAGTCTGGTATAAAAAATAAATATAAATACTCTAAAAAAATTTATTTAGCCTTCTTAATCTCTGAAAAAAAAAAGTCAACTAAGTTTTATATTAAGGATCGGAGGTAGTACTAATTAGTTGGGTAGGCTTTTGGAAATTATGGTCCTGGAGGACTAATTCAATTTTTGATGATGCTTTTCGAAAGCCAACTGATCCTGCTAGTGTTATATTCAATTGTTGGAAATAGTAGATGATACTTATTTGATCCTATTTATAAACAATTTTCTCTCTCTTGGGGTCGATCCTTAATATATATATATATATATAAGTAACTTCTTTTGTGCCTCAAACTTTAATTAAACTACTTTTTTCTTTTCTATCCTTATTAAATATATATCTTTATATTAATGAACTATTAATTATCTTTCATTCAATCATTTATTTCCCATTCTTTAATTTCTCATATTTTAATTATAGTATTTGGTTCAGCTTATTTTAATTACATCATGAGTAGAATAAGCTACTTATTAAATAAGCTCCTTACTACAGCTTTTCTATTAAGTCACTTATTACGTAAGTCGAAATAAAACTCCTCTCACATGCTTACCTCGTATACCATAAATCACGATTTATAAGCACTTATTGTTCAAAAATAAATCTCTCATCCAAATATAAATCACATTACAAAAACTGATTTTTCTATTAAGTTATTTTTAATAAGTCCGAATCATAATAGGTCATTTTTCCTACCGCTATTCCAAACACACACTATAATGGGACATGGGATTCCGGAGAGTCATACTAGAATTGGGGCCTATTTGAATTAACTGTGTAAAAATATGTTCACGTAAGTTGAGATAAAACTCATTTCACATACTTACCTCATACATTATAAATTGCATTGGAAAAGTAATTTTTACCGCTAATACAAACGTACACTTTGGTTGACATGCTACTTAACAAAGGAAATGTTTTTACCTATAGTTTAGTGTTCTTACAAATCTACAATCTAATGGACCACAATTGGGAGCTGCACCTTTGTCATGTTCTTAGAGATCAAAATTGTCTAACTGATGCCTTATTAAAAAGATGGTATATTGAGCTCATCAATCTTGGATAGCTGTCCGGCTTATCTACCGACCTTGTTGGAAAAAGATTGTATGGGATTCAATCCCCAATAATTTAATTTATTTTTTAGGCTGCTGCCCTTACTTGTAACAAAAAGGAAAAAGAAACATCATGCTTGAGACTACTAAACTTTGTTCCTTAATTCTTTTTAGACCACAGAACCATTCCCTAATTGGTATTTTCAAATTTTGAGGTTTGCGATTATCATTATTCTTGAAAGAAAAGGCCTCAAAGTATCACTTTCCCCAACCACTCCTACCATTTAAGTATTTTTAAAAAAAAGTAAATTTCACATACTCGGAACTAGCACTGGGAAAACAGGTCGGCCCGACCCTTGACGGGCTCAAGCCTAAACGGGCCGTCTTGTTTAGGCCCAAGTCCAAAAAAATAAGTGAAATCAACGGCTCAACCCATTTAGGTGACCAGCGGGCTTCAGGCCCATTTAATTTTTTTTTGCCATAACTTTTTTTTTGTTTCTTATTCGCCTAAAGATTAAAACACCTAATTCAAAACATAAATATCATCACATTTAATTGAAAATATAAATATTATCCAAGTTTAATAAAACACAAACACTAAGATTTAAGTCCAAACCATAATTAATATCCACAACCAGTCAAACAAGTCTACAACCACAATCAAACAAGTCCACAAACTTCAAATATCAGTAATAACAGAACATCTGATTTGGATTTTGGCGTACACATACAAAAAAAGGAAAAAAAAACGTAACAATAATAACATAACACCAAGATGATGGAAAATCAAGCACGAATCCAATAAATGTCCAAGGACAAATTTCAACTTGGAGTTTGCCCTGTGCTTAGTTAAAAAAAAAAAGATTAAATGGGCCTAAAGCAAGGCTATAGGGCTGACCCTACATGGCCTGCGGCCCTTTTAGGCTCGCCTCCTTTTAGAGGCTCTAAATCATAAGCCCAGCCCTTAACGGGCTCGATTTGATTTCCCAGCTCTACTCAGAACTCATTAGATCTAGAAAACTAAAATATGAAGTCAACCTAAATTTTCTATGGTGCAAACTTATTTAGTTCTAAAAATTCAATTCAACTTGTCTTAGGAATGACATTCATCGCAGAACAAAGTGTTTTTGTCCCTAATTTTTTTATTTTTTTAAATATGCCCATATATAAATAGGAGTATTTTTCTTAAATATAATTAACTAATTAGGGTAAGGGACAAATCATTAAAGAGTAGCTTTTTTTTGGAAATATTTTTTTAAATATCATGAAATTATGAACTACCAACGGAGACTAAAAAAGCAAACTAATATATTTAGGGATGAAAGGAATAGTTATTTTTATTCCATTTTCTTCATTATATATACTTTACATTCCTATAATAAAAATTGGCCTACCAAATATAACTTGCCAACCATTCCTGCACTAACCGGAAAATATATGTAAAATTTACCAATTACAGAAACATCTTATAAAAATTGTAAGAAAAAAATATATAATGAAGGGAGAGAGAACTGGCATACTGGGGCGAATCCATGTTCGGATCCGGGCCAAAGCTCTAATGCTCCATAATTGTGCCCATACAATTATTAGACTACTAGAGCCTAATTGTGATTTGCACAGTAGATCACCAGAACCAGAAAGATAGTAGGAGAGAAGAGATTGCCAAAAAGCTTAATGGCTGGGTGAATTGCAATTGAGGATGCACACCCTATTTATAGTGGTTTAGTGTGGCCATTAATTAGGAAACGTGTGCACTCCTTCTTGCTCTCCAAGACAGTAATTAAATTAATTGATTCTCAATTAATTTCCCAATTATGGTGATTTGTTCCTCAATTAACAAATCCATAATTATTACTAAATTATTCCCCAATCTACAATTAATGCTGATTTTATTCTTATTTGATTAGGCTACTTACATCCTAATTAAATAGTCCGGCCCATCAAGGGCGGACTTAGACCCAAAGTCCAACATCTCCCACTCGCACTTGATGGGCCTCCCATCATGCGTGCGTTACTCTTTCTTGTTTCATAGTTGGCGTCTGCCGTGACCGCATGGGCAAAAACGTCTTTAAGATTTGGTGCTTGTGATACTAAAAATCCCTCATATCGGATCAGCATCCAAGGACACACTTTATATTTAATTGTAAGCTATATGTTCATTGCCTCATATGCCCCAGATTCTCCCATACATATTACTCATGGCATATCTAATCCCTCTCGAGTTAATATATTGATTAACTCAGATTGTCTTCCACGCACATTATCCACACTTACTAGCTACACATAGAGCTAGTAAGGGGTCGACTACAGATACTAGCATATCTTATGTATCTAGGAGTAAATCTTCCTTTTTGATTAAATATCAGTCCATCTTGACTTGGTCGCTTTCCTAGTTTTCACTCGTTTGACTGAATTGAGTGTGATCATAGAGCTTCATCTAAAGTAGTTGTCACCAAACCAAGCTTTCATGATGCCGCCTAAGTCTTAAGGGCATTGCGGAAGGATTTTCCTTCTTGGGAGTCACACTGTAGTGAACTAGGGATCTTTTACCTACATCCCATGTTGCAATCTAACTCTTAAGCACATGCAGTATGAATTGCATGCTACGGTGAACGGTTTGTGGTGTACGTCGATTTCTTTCTCTTCCACCGTACAGACATTAGTTCCAAAATGTACTCAACATTTGAACCAGAACTTTCTCTTTCACAATATCTCTTTTACAATCTCACTTGTGAAAAAGAGTTCTTTGCCTGGCTACAGGTCTGTTCTTATGCTTCGATCCATTTTATGTGTATACATATATATCTTATCTTAGTCTAACTGAGGCAACTCAAAAGCAAAGATTCTTCTTAACCATCTCATGGTGATTATTTACTCGTCTTACCCTCCCATGCCCCCGCAAAACATGGGAAGATGGTTGTTCGTGTGAGTGAACCAACCTCTTCTGACCTGTACGACAAACAAACTTGTATACCTTATATGTATTTACTCATAACATACATACTATTTCTTTTATCTTCATATAAAAGAAGTTCACGACCTTACATTTTATTTGCGCTCCAAGATTTTCACTAAATGAAAATCTAGCTATGGGCTCAATAAGGGGATCTACCAACATCCTGTCAGTAGAAGGTCATTGAACTGTCGCTTCCCCTCTTTGAAAGCATATCTCTTATAGAGATATATCAAAAAACATGTTTTGTCTTACTGTGATTATTAGGATCCTCATCATAAGATGCTATCGTTTGGATCCTTCTATCCACCATTCATTCCCAATCTCTCATAGGAATTACTTTAGCTATATGGCACTTTAAATGATGGCAGAACAGTCCTGTGTTCTATTTCCATGGATAACATGAAAAAATACTTTGTATATTTCCTTACTCCATCACCATTTGCCTAGGTCTTGTATTGGAATATCATTTCAAAAGAAAGTTATTGTCTTGACAACTTAATCCAAGGTTATTATCATAACCCATTTTACAGCAGGACCAAAAACAGCTTCCAAGTCCAACCAAAAAACATTTGGTCTTATGTACACCAATGTGTACATTCATATTACCAACCATAGTCTCACATGGGACTCTATCCACCTTTTTCATGTTGAATTCCTCATAAACCTCTTTAGGTTTGTGCCTTGGACTTCAAGGGTGTCCATGGATTTATAGTTTGGCATCCTTGGATGCCTAAAGATTACACTTGTACATGTCTTAGGTAGCAAAGACTGTATCTTCCTTGTGCAATCTTTGTTTACCTTGTCATTCAAGATATTTGGTCAAACCATGATTTTCTAAACTCATAATTTAAGGTTTCTCTGATCCTTTATTCCTTTAACTCCCTTGACACTTGTTTCACGTGTCATTTGACAAAGGATGACTTCACAAAGAATCATCACTAGACCGTTTGGGACTCATGTAGTGTTCTTCAATTATTTCGAAGTTGGTGAGGCTTTCACCATGTGAATCCTCATATACTACTATTTGGGTTATTGTTTCTACGAAGCCCTTAAGCTGCTTCATGTAGAGTTCATCATCCAATTTCCAAAATTTCCACATTGGAAAGCGGCCTTTACATCATCTTGATGTAATTTCAAGACTAAGCTTTCTGTCATTGCCAAAGTTCAGAGTTAAAATGCACAATGGACAACTTTCCATTGTAGTACTCCTTAGCCACTAAGTGATTTAGGTTTTATATGCCCCCAACAGATTTGAGAACCTACTTGTTCCCAATCACCTCCTGGCTAGGTAACAAATTGCCCAAAACATATACTTGGCTAGTTCTAAAAAGGAATCCATATAACACTTTGCTTTTTTTCTTAGCATGTCCTTCTTGTGTCTTTCAGACACTTATAGGTAGTTATCATCACCTTCTAAATGATGAAGAGAGCATTTAATTTATTAGGGAATCTATCCCCTTATAGTCATTCGCTAGATGACAATTTGCTCTGAGGTGGATTTCATAGGATTCTTTTCCTATGTATGAGTGAGGTAATTCTCTCATAACTTACCTCTTACCAATATAAGAAAAAAATATATAATGAAGGGGGGAGAACTGGCGTATCGGGGGGAATCCATGTTTGGATTCGGGTTAAAACTCCAATGCTCCATAATTGTGCCTATACAATTATTAGACTACTAGAGCCTAATTGTGATTTACACAGCAGATCACTAGAACCAGAAAGATAGTAGGAGCGAAGAGATTTCCAGAAAGCTTAATGGCTGGCTGAATTGCAATTGAGGAGGCACACCATATTTATAGTGGCTTAGTGTGGCCACTAATCAGGAAATGTATGCACTCCTTCTTGCTCTCCAAGACAGTAATTAAATTAATTGATTCTCAATTAATTTTCCAATTATGGTGATTTGTTCCTCAATTAACAAATCCATAATTATTACTGAATTACTTTTCAATCTTCAATTAATGCTGATTTTATTCTTATTTGATTAGGCTACTTATATCCTAATCAAAAAGTTTTGCTCATCAAGGGCGGACTTGGACCCAAAGTCCAACAAAAACTATACAAGTACCCTAAAAAACAACTATGCATATAACCATTACATGTTGAAACTTGTAATGGACACAATGCAAATGTATTTGAACAAATTGAGGCTCCTCATGCTCCTCAAATTGTGTAATACCCACTTGGTCTCTTGAACAAATTTTCATCCTTCCCCTTCTTTCGCTTTTATATCCCTCTCCACCAGTTTCAGCACAGACTGTTTAGATCAATCTAGATAATTCAAATTTAAATTATTCTAAAAATATTATTAAAAATATTAAATTTTAAAAAATTAACAAATAAATACATCTGAATTGTTAAAATTTAATATTTTGGATTTTTTCATATTATGTTTTCATGGCCCAAAATACCGGAAATATAGCAAAAATTTGATAGTCGTTCATATTTAATAGAGGCCCAAACATTAGATAACTCTGGTCTTGAAATCCAAAATCTAGAGAAGAGAGGTTTTTTAACATCAACAAGTATGTATGCACGCATAAAGTTTAGTGCTATCTTCCCTCGCAATTTTGGTTTTTCATACCAAACTATGTTGCCAACAATAGAGCTCATATTCAGCATGTTCTCATCATATAAAAGCTCTTAAGGGAGATTATGGAATTGTACCAAAAAAGAAGCCAAGTGAAAGGAGTCCTCCTCCATAATCATGCACTAGTACAAAATTTCTTTTTTAGACCGCCATATTTAGACCGATTATGGCGGATAAGGTCTAAAAAATCTGACTAGTGGTAGTTTTGTAATTATATAGAACTTCTAAAACCGATTCTCCATAAAACTAGTCTTAAAAAAATTATTTAGACCGGTTATAAATAAAACCGGTCTAAAAATATCAAAATAATTAAAAAATTAAAAATTTGAACCTTTTAAGACCGGTTTTTATTAAACCTAGTCTTAAATGTAAAACATTTAAAACCGGTTTTAGTAAAAATCGGTCTTAAATGTGAAAAATTAAAATAATATTTTTTGTCACCCTTTTAAGACCGGTTTTTAATAAAAACCGGTCTAAAAAGTGAGCATTTTCGCCCGTATTTTTACTCCCGCGCTCTATGAACTCTTTCTTCTCTTTTCGCCATTTCTCTGTGAGCTCTGTCCCTACTTGTTGTGAACTCATCCTCATTTGCTCAACTCTCTTCCGTCATTATTGTTGTCTTTGCTTTGTTCGTCGTCGCTGTTCTTTGATCATCATCACTCTCCTCTGCCGCTACCTCTATTCTCCATAGTGACCATTCTCCTCTGTCGTGACTTCCCTTTGTCAGTGCTGTGAATTTGAAGACTTCATTTTAACTTCAGTCGATGTCACCGTGACTTTAGGTAAAAGCTCACTCCTTGGTCTTCAATCGGATTAGTGTTCTGTTAATTAAAGCCCTCAACTTTTAGCTTGTATTTGCTTATTCTCAACAATATTAACTCTGACAATATAGTTAGACACGAAATGATTGCAAAAAAAAGTAATTAAGGTGATAGGGAAAACTATATGATGACTTTATTACTACATAAACGTTTTTCTTGTTTTGGACCAAAAGTAAATAAGATGCTCTGACTTTTGATATTTGGCTTGAAGTAATACCATTCTAAGTTCTATTTTAATTTAGTGTGATTGTTTGATTGTCTGTGTTATTGGTTTGTTGAAACAATACTAGTTTCAAATGGTGCATGTTAAAATTTATTGAAATCTCTAAAACTCTATTGTTGTTGTTTTTTTGTCTATCCTTTTGCTATTGGATATAGGGTGCTACAAGTGTTGAGATATATATGGATCATAGTTGGATAAACGCTAAACAAACGAGTGCTGAATATGATAATGGGGTGAGAGGTTTTTTAAACTTCGCTAGAAGAAATGCCGATGATGGTAGTGGAAAGTTTTATTGCCCTTATGTAGTATGTTTGAATGAGAAGCAACTAAGTACTGCAGATATATATACACATTTAATTTGTGAAGGATTTTGTAAGAGTTATACAGTATGGGTATGACATGGTGAAGAATTAGAAATGCCAAGTTCATCTCAACAGGGGGAGTGACCTTTGATGATAATGACACAGATATGGATGATCTGATAGAGGATATTATTCGTGATGTAAGAGAAGAGGTTTTTGAGCAATCATATGCATGTGGTAATATGTGCAGTGATGTTGAGACGCCGTTGTACCCGGGGTGTAAAAAATACCAATTGTTGAAAGCAGTATTGAAATTGGTAAGCTTGAAAGCACGACATAGATGGAGCGATAAGAGTTTTTCAAAAACGCTTGAGGCTTTTAAGGACATGCTACCAGATGATAATGTGTTGCTTTCTTGATACTATGATGCTAAGAAAATATTGTTTCCACTAGAGATGAAGTATAAAAAGATCCATGCATGCCCTAATGATTGTATATTGTATAGAAAAGAGCATGAAGAGGAAAAATAGCATCCGATATGAAAAAACCTTGAGGTATAAATCAAATAACGCCCCTGTAAAAGTGTTGTGGCATCTTCTAATCATACCAAGGTTCAAGCGCTTGTTTGCTAATGAAAACGATGCAAAAAATTTGAGATGGCATATGGATGAGAGAATATCCGATGGAAAGCTTCAACATCCGGTTGATTCTTCTCAATAAAAGAAAATCGATCAATTATTTCTTGCCTTCGGTGAAGATCCTAGGAACTTTACGCTTGGGCTTAGCACGGATGGCATGAATCCTTTTGGTAGCCTAAGCAGTATACATAGTTCATGGCCTGTTTTATTGGTAATTTACAACTTATCTTCTCTGTTATGCATGAAACGAAAGTACATCATGTTGTCTATTTTGATTTCAGGACCAAAACAACCCGGAAATGACATAAATGTTTACCTAAAACCCTTGATTGAAGACTTGAAAGAGTTGTGAGAAAAAGGTGTTGATGTTTTTTACACAAACAAGAAGGGGGGTTTTAAAATGCGAGCCATGATCTTTTGTACTTTAAATGACTTCTCTGCATATGGAAACTTGTCAGGATATAGTGTTAAAGGCCATAAAGCATGTCTGATTTGTGAAGAAGGAACATGCTACCATCAACTTCAACACGGAAGAAAGACAATTTATCTTGGTCATAGGAGATTTTTTAGATGAGGCCTCCCGTATCGTAGATTAAAAAAAGCATTTTTTGGTGGACAAGAGTTTAAAGATGCTCCGAAGGCATTGACTGGGGAGCAAGTTTATGAAAAGGTGAAAAATATGAATGTTACCTTTGGTAAAACTATAAAGAATAGTAATGAAAAAAAATAAATGGAAAAAGATGTATGTCTTCTTCAATCCTCCATATTGGCCCAATCTTGAAGTAAGACACTGTATTGATTTCATACATGTGGAGAAAAACATATGTGATAGTATTGTTGGGACACAGCTTAACATACAAGGTAGTTCTAAGGATGGCGTGAAGGCAAGATTAGATTTTCAAGAAATAGGGATATGAGACATCCAAAGCCATATGGTAAGAGAACCTTTTGTCCTCCAGCTGCTCATACTTTGTCTAAGGGTGATAAAAGAAGATTTTGTGAGTGTTTACATGGCATCAAAGTTCCTTCAGGGTATTCTTCAAATTTTAGTAAGCTTGTGTAGATGAAAGACTTGAAACTAGTAGGGCTAAAGTTTCATGATTGTCATGTCTTAATGCAACAACTACTCTAAGTAGCTATTCGAGGCATTGCCGAATATGATCTTCAACATATTTTGACTAGACTTTGTTTCTGTAGCTCTCTAAGGAAAAAGGGTTGTTGATATTAATCAAAAAAATCATTCAATGAATGATCTTCATGAGATTCCTTCTTTTTCTAGGGGTCTACTAGAATTGAATGAAGAAGATGAAGCAGACAATAAACACTGCACAAGAAACGATCATCATGAAGGGATATGGGAGGATATCCCTTTGTAAAACTACTTTGAATGTTAGTTAGCTAAAATAATTATCATGAACTATATTTGAATTATGTATATTGTTATTGGTATATATAAAACTACTTTTTTTGTTGTCATCACAGGAAAATAAAGGATATGAGATGTCTTAGTGTAGATGCTTCGAAGCTAGCTAGTGATCATCAGCTATAGATTACTATCTGCTGTATGTATTCTGATCTTACCTAAAGTTTTGATTTCTTTTTGTCAAACAGTAATATTAAAATAGGGGAATAAAAATGTTTAGCAGCGTACCTTAATTTTCATATTGTGTGTGATCATGTGTTGATTTTCAATGATTTATAGTTGTTGCTTCTGTGGAATATGGGGTATAGGAAGAATGATAATGTAAGTTACAAGATATGAAATTATGTTTTAAAATGCTTGACGAAATGGGAATGTGTAAGAGAGAATTATTTATGAAGAGCCTAGGAAAATGATTTATTGTTGTTGCTTCTGTTGAATGTGGGGTATAGGAAGAATGATGTAAGTATTACAGCATATTCAATTGAAATGCTTGATGAAAATGCTTCTATATAAGATAGATATTTGTTATATAATGTGTAAGAGAAGAATTTATTTGGATGTCATTGAAATAGCTGTTTGCTGAGTGAAATGTTTTAACAGGGGAAATGGCTTGCTGGGTAAATGTTTTTAAACGGAACAATTTTTTTTTAAAAAATAAACTTTTTAGCACCTCTTTGTCTACAAAGGCCACGTCCAACATGAAGAAGTGCCTTAAATGATAGGTTACTATAGCTATAACAGAGAATTTGATTCTTCGATTTTAGTAAAAGCAATTCAGGAAGGTGAAAAAAAGGCCCTACGTTTAGTAAAGAGGGAAGGAGGAGCTCAATTCAACAAATGGACTCTTTGGGTATTGCTTTGGCCTAAGCCTGTTCGGAATCAAGAAATCTCATTCTCGATCCCGATCCCGATCTCGAGAAGTGTTTGGGAAGGGATTTAATTCCCAACCCAGATTCTGAGAAACAAGACGAGAAATTCTCGGGATTGAGATTGGGAATTTCTCAAAATTTCCCAGAGCTGCACAATCCTCTACTACATGATAGCTTCAGCAATCAATTTTTAGCCAATTGGGATGCTGGGACACTACTGGAAAATGCACATTCAACTCCTAATTATATTCCATGAATCAATCAAGTTGCTACTGATATATGCAATCACACGCATTCATTAATGATTTGAATTTTGAATTGATGTTGAGACTGTTGAATCATTGTCAAGTGTGATGGTTTGAGTTTGAATTTAACTCTCTGTAGTTAAATTAATTAACCACTCTAAATGTAACTAAGAAAACAAATATAATTTAATTACCCATCAGTAGTCCTACAAATTTACTAGTAAAAAACAAACTAAATTGTGAGGGGTGGCCAAGGTTCAGAGAAGTCAATACACTTAGCATGACAATACAATTAATTCAGTATCCACAAAGTAGATCATTTGCTTACTGCTTGGTACTTTTAGTTAGACAACTAAAAAAAATACATTGTCTATTATTTTGGGATCAAGAAATCTCATTCCCCATCCCGATCCTGACTTTAAATTTCCCGATCCTATCCCAAAAGTTTCAATCACGTCCCAATTTGCTTGGGATCGGGACTGAAGACCAAGACGGGAAAATGATGCACACCCCTACTTTGGCTGATGCCAAATCCTACACTCCTCGTCTCTACAACTCAACTTCTACCCATGGCTTACGGCCTTCCAGGAAAGAAATGAGCTTGTCCTTCTCCAACACATCTCGGATGTCAAACATCAGTGCCGAGAATTGCGCTGAAATTGAAAATATTTATTTGAGTCTACTCTTGCTTGCAATCAATGTTCTCAGGCTCTCCAAAACCTGTATCAAAAAGGAAAGAAGCCTCTTAGTTCTTTTTTTCTTATTCAGGACACCACCCTGGAGTCTCATCGCTTGACTAAGATTTTTTATTCTCTTGTTTCTACTACCCTTAGGGAAGGAAGACAAAAATGAGATAAGAGAGGGAAGATTATTATAGTTGCAAGCCTAATTGAACCGCATTTCTGTAAGCTTTAGAAGCAAGCCGACCCTTTAAACTCAATAAGCCCATACCTCTTTTCTGGAGGCCCATCATTATATTTGTGGCACAAATCCTCCTCATCCTCAAAAACTTCACTCACTTCAAAATCATTATCAACACTCTACAATATCAAAGCTTCCTGTTTCAACCATATAGCTGTCATCCTGACAATCAAAATCATCTGCATCCACATCCTCATTGTAAGAGTCATCCTCATCTTCATAGACTCCTTTCCCTTTCTCTCAAATGATCTCATCTAACTCCCAAATTCCATTTCCAACTATCTTAGTTTGTCTTCCACCACTTTTCTGAATTTCACTTCGGTCTTCAAAAATGTCCTCAATTCCATCAGCATCATTTATGTCATCAAACCCATCTATCCTTTCTATGTCGTCCTAAATTACCCCTGGTTCTACATCTCTCTCATCCCCTTCAATTTCAACTACATCATGTGCATTTCCCCTAGTCTTGTTTCATTTTAAACTTAATGTAAGTGGGGCTATTATTCCAATAAAGAGAAATATGAGTAAGTAGAGGGAGTTTTCTCTTTATGTTCTAAAAGATTAAGTCAGTATAACCATAGGGTACATAAGATATGGATAAAGGGTTGAGGAGTTAGTTTTTACGTGCGTTAGTAAATGGTGTTTCAACTCTCTCCCTGATATGCTCTCTTTCTTTCTTTAATGCATTTGTTGTATTGAGTAATCAGAGTCTAGACCATTGCTCTAGTTTCATGTGCAATTCAACCAAACAATCAGATTACATGTATACCTGAAATCCTTCAGGTACAATAAAGGACATAGAATCTAATAAGAAGTTCGCCAAAAATAAATGATTTGGAAAAGGATAAGGAATTTGGACGACCACAATTTGTTGCAACAAAGAACGGCTCAGATTATCCTTCTAAAAACAACTTCGTTTAGATTGAGACTTATTAAATTGGTTCTCTCTCAATTGCACGAATGGCTAGCATTTGGGAAAGCTGCAGAGAAGCTGCTTACAGCAAATTAGTGATTTTAGGCCTGTTGTAGTTTACACATATAATTACTTTTTTTTTTTTGCCAAACTGCATATATAGTTACTACAACCGTTGAAATATATAGCCTTGTTAAAATCCAAATAACATAATGAACATTATCTCATGCTCTAGTGGCAACAAAAACACAAAAACCCTTGTCCATAAGCTTGTTTCCTATATATATAACTCATTTAATGTCAAATTCACACCCTAAAGCACCTATTTCAACTATATATACATTAATCTATAACCAGTTTGTTTAATTTCATTACATCAATCTCCTAAATTATAATTCAAAAATACAATCAACTCTCAAATCACTATGAAAATTAACTCAATATGGATTCATCAGACTTACGTCAACCCATTAACTGCCAAAAAAACTATGTTCATTAAATAATGCCACTAGTTTGCATCTCACTACAACAAAACACTGAATTTCCGACAGAATTTACCACGAAATTCAGAGTTTCCACCAGGATGGATTCTAACGTTAATAATAGTGTGACAAACCAATTTGCGACGGAATTCAAGTTCCGTCACAAATTTCTGACGGAATCTTTGTCGGAAATTTGAGACGGAATTTCTAACAAAATTCAATTCCCTCGCAAAATTATTTTTTATTTTTAAAATTTTAAAAATCCACGTGACAACTTCGGCGGCTGCCACCTCATCGCCAGTGGTGGCATGTGGCAGCTCCGGTGGCCTCCACCTTATCACCAGCGCCTAGATTGGCCACATGGTGCATCCTCGCTCCACCACGTGTCGCAACCTCTTTTTTCCTGAAAATGCAACTCAAGTTGCCCTCCTTTGGTGGTTCAAACCTACGACCTCATCCGTACGCGCGCAATGCCTTACCAGATGGGCTCGACTGCTTTAGCATTTTATTATTACACAATTATATATATATAATCTTATTATATATAATCAATTATTTATAAATATATATTTGTTTCTTATATATAAATGTAATAATAATATAAAATAATTTTATATATTCTTATAAGTTTTAATATAAATTAACTTCAAATTAAAAAATTTTACATCTTAAATAAATTTCATATGACTATATTTTTGTCTAATTTCTAAAATTAATTTTTTTATTAACATTAATTAATAAATAAAAAAAATTACTAACTAATAATTTTAATTAATATTATTTAATGACTAATAAATTTTATTTTTTATAAATAAATTTTTATATGACCATTTTATGTCTACATGGACCAAAACCTATGGTTGGAAAGTTGACGAGCCAAAACCAAAATGAGGACAAACTCGAGGAATGAAAGATTGTCTTAACCCAAATTTTTAAATATTTATATGACTAATAATATCATAATTTTAATTTTTATAAAGATATTTTTTAAAAATTTAATTTAATTAAATAATAATAATTAAATAAAAGTAATAATTAGCCACATAATTTTTCCGTGGCAATTCTGTCAGAAATTCCATCAGAAACTTTTCTGACGGAATTTCCGTGGCTGATCCTGTAGCAAAACTAGTCATGGAATTATTCCATTGAAAATTTCGTGGCAGAAAAAATTCTATTGGAAATTTTCCAACGAAAGATGTCGAAATTTGCCACAAAAATTGTTTCTAAGGCAAATTCCATGGGAAATTTAATGTTTTTTATTTGTAGTGTCTTCTCATCGAGAGAAACATGGTGAAGGCATGGGGTGACAGTGCAAAATCAACTGTGCTTAGATTATGCATGCAACTCGAAATCACTAGAACACCACAAATCATGGTCATACTTATTGCACAATTGTTTGATATTAATTTGTTGATGATGGTGGCGCGCCCACGCGCGCTCATGTTGATTTCACAATCTTCAACATTGTTTCTGGAACAATTATCTGTACAAGATGTCATAATTTATCTCTTGATCCTGTTTCTAGAAGTCCGATGAACAAGCCAGTGTCCACATCTGAATATGAAATATTTTCACTCTGATTCTGTCTTCCTTGATTTGCCTCCATACCACACTGCACAGCAAAATCAATCTCACCGTGTCTTTCTCATCAATTGCAATCACATAATATGCAATTAACCTTCTAATTTTGCTTCTTTTTTTTTTTTTTAAGTTGAGATTCAAATGATTGATTCTAAATCAAATGATTTATTGCCAGGTGAATGTCTAAACGAACTTTCTTTTCCTTCTCCTTTAATTCCTCAAACCAAACATACTCTCCCTGCAACATCTCCTTAGCTTTAAGGATGACGATGAAAATAAAATGAAAATCTTAAAATAATTTTCAGATAAAAATTCACTACAATCTCACATTCTCAGAAAGCCTTGCATATTCTTCTGCCAGGGTTTTTTCCTGAATTGTGGAAAAAACAAATGAAGTCATCAGCATTTTCCTTTTGACTTTTATTTTTCAATCGCCAGTCAGACACATAGATGAAGAATATAATATCAACGCACCTTCATAAATCCTTATGGATGAATTCAGCTAACAATATAAGCTAACTAACCATGACTTGAGCAGAAATGTGTAAGCAAATCAAAGTTTAGCTTCACTGGTGAAATAGTGTAAATATAATATATTTGCGCGGGTGTGTGTGTGTGTGTATTTGTGGTTCACACGATCTATTTAATTATTTTATATAGACGTAGGGTGCAAAGTTGTAAATTTTCAAACCAGTGTATCTGAACTATACACATTCCAAAGAGTAATCCTTTAAATCAATTTTTTTGTTTATCAAGTTAACCCAAACCACATATCTATAAGCATGTTTATGGCTTAAAATTAACTATTTGCGTGCTTGCAAGTTTCCATGTGTGTAGCTACTAGCTAGGACTAAGCTCCTTAAAGTTCCTTCTTGAAATAGAAGGACAAGTACTAACAACTTGAGGTTACAATAATTTACAAGCAGGATTGAACCCGCAACCTCCTACTTATAAGAGAGCTCTCAAACCACTAGGTTAGAAAGCCATTGAAGTATTTGTGGTTTTCTAATTCCTATTTTCATGGGAAGACTTGAGCATGATTTGATTTGATTGACATCTAATTGTATATCAGACGGGTCATGCTTTGTGTAATCTACGGAGCTTGGCTAAATCCCCTTTCACTATGACTATCGTTTGTTGGTCTTTCACCCTCTTTTTTAGTTCTTATTTTTTAATAATATTTTTATGTTTTAACTTTCTATCCCAAACCAAGTCTAAGTTGGGGTGGCCAACCCAAGTTGGTCATTATTCTGGATTGCCTAATGTTCTAATCGATGCATAATTGAGTTGGACTTCAGGTTAGGGTTAACTCAACCTATGTTTATCCCAATTACATATGGCGTGTGTGTGTGTGTATTTTTTTAAAACGAAATCAAAAGATTTCAAGCACAGACAGATCAATAAAATTATAGATGAGATTTATGGTAAGTGAAAGTTGTTAACACAACGCCTCAGATTCCATACGCGCGCACATATGGAGACCCACTTGATGAAAAATTAAACGCAAAATGACATTCAATTATCATGCCATTTGTCAAGGGAAACCCTACCTTCTCTTCTAGTTTCTCCATTTGCTCCTTAATGATTTGATCCTGAAAAATATTTATAAATTTGAATTCAGATAAAAATTAACTTTGAAGCTTACATACAAGAGTGTGTGTCTGTGTGTAGGCACATTAAGTTGACCTTTCTTGCTCGAACGTTTCTGACACTCTTTAGCACCTCTTGTTCAATCTCTTCCAGTTCTTGTAGGGAATATGTGTTCAAACCTTCTCCTGTAAGTTTCCTAAAAGAATAAAATTAGAAACAGCAAAGAAATTAATTAATCTTTCAATATGAATGAATATCAACAACGGATTCAAAACGTGCTGTAGTAATTCATTTAATTAAGTTGATATTGGAACCGCTTTGAAGCTTCAAGAAGCTCAATCTTCTTCTTCATACTTGCTGTTTCTTGATTCAGATGCTGCCATTTTCAGGATTATGTGTTAATTGGCAAGTTTGAAGGAAACAAAACTCAAAGAGGAATATAAATAAACTAATTTTTATAAATGCATTTATGTACTGAAAGTCTCTGAGAGCAATGAAAATCAGAAACCAATTCATTTTCAAGAAAAATTAATTTTTGTGTTTGCAAAATTTCTGAAACCGTAAACATTTCACTAAACTTAGGAAATATGAGCAAAAAAATGGCAGTATTCATTGCATTTTTTTGCCATTCCAAGTTGAATTTTATGAGTTTTTATGCTGCATGGCAAAATGTACAAGACACATAAGCTTCAGGTAAAAAAGGTAAATTTATGTCTGATTTACGTTAACTTCTTCTTTTGATTAGTTTTATTCATTAATTATGTCTGTTATGATGTAAATATTTGCTCAAATCCAAACAAAGTACAATAATTTTGAAATATAAGACAATATTGTGAAATTTAGATTGAGCGCACCAAGGAAAATGGGGGAAATGTCCTCGTTGAAAATTTTATTGATGGGAATGACTTAAGTCCAAATACCAGTATTCTGTGTATAAAAATTTATCAAATCCTTTTCACTAAGAAAATTTTATAATTGGGGACTTTTTCTCAACTTTCTCTTGAAATTTTCATTGAACTAAAATGAAAAGGACCAAATGAGCATTTATACAAAAATAAAAAAAAACAATTAGCGCACATAGGAAACATATGAAATTTTTTCACATCATCCCCAGAGTGTGTGTGTGTGTGTAGACAAACAGAGTAGTTAAACACTTGATCTTTTCTGCCAAAAAAAAAAAATACCAGGTCTTTACTTTAGGATAGAAGATGATAAAAAGAACAGAGAAATAAGGACATAATTGGAATAAAAATAAGGAAATAATAATTATGAACCTGCATATTTTGTTCGAAGACATGAGTATCTTTAACATATGTGTGGTAACGGTCAACTGTCTCCTTCAAGCTGTATATATAATAGTGGAAGCAATTATTTTGGAGAGAATGAAAATGTAAGGAAAGTAATATTATTTTGTTGCCCCATACACACACAGAAAGACGTATATTTTGGAGAGAAAGAAGTGAAGAACATAAATATTAGGGAGAAAACACACGTTTCTCCCAAATATTAAGGAGATTACAATTATGTTCTAAACTTTATGCTTAAAAACATTGAGCATAAGTCTAAAGGGCTAGCTATAGGTTTTTAGGTCAATGTCTAATGTCCGTACGTATAATTCGGTTAAGTCAATGTTGTATAGTTAGAGCCTAAATTGCAAAATGAGCTGTCGTTTATCAAAATACTAACAGCAATAGTACCAAATATTTCAATCCTATGTAAATATTTCCCTAATTGTTTGACTAACTCATCACCTCTGAATCAGTATAGACTTTAAGATATCATTATATATCTGAAGACCTTAGTCCCTAAAAAATTGCGAGAATAAAATAAATTTTTCAATTTTTATAATTCAAAATTACAAAAGTAGAACAAATTTATCTGGCTATTATATGTATATGGTCATGAAATACACTTCAGGCCACCTTTTACTTTAATCTATCCAAGATTTCATTTTGTTGGAATGAAAGATAAGCTAATGTAGTGCTTGTGAGTTATAGCATGATTATATGACAAGGGAAAAAACTTCATCAATAAATCATTATTTCAACAATAAGCCCCTCCTTAGATGCTTTGATTTTGTCATATAATAATATGATCTATGGTGTGGCAGGCAAGGATATATATTTCAATGTTATAAATATCAGGTATATGTACTGATTTAATCAGTGGTGAACCAACAAACTAGATTAATCAATAGTCATTTTAAAACAAGACAATAAAATAAGTTAAAATTTAATGAAAATTTGTCAAGAATGAAAATAAATAAAGTTATTTAAAAATTGATTGAAAAAGTTCTTCCAATTTATTTCTGTATACAATGTTTTTATGTCAAAATATTAATGTTAAATGCATATTAATAAAATTATAATCTATATAAGTACAATTATAACTAAGTCCTTAAAAGCAGTGGATCCTTTAGGATGGTTCGTCGAGCAACCACCTTTTACAATGGCTTTATTGTCGGTGATGGAGTTTTTCTACCTACAGATTCCAGTGAAAGGATTATGAACGCAGTCGGGTTTTTGGTTGCGGCGGCAGTTCCCTCTCACCAATTTTAGGGTTAGGTTATTTGTATGGTGCTTTGCATTGTCATATATTTGGGCTTTCTTTCTGCAAACTTTTCATTTTGAGCTTGTATCTCTCATTCTCATTGGGTTAGTTTTAATGAAATACTATACATTTTCTAGCCAAACAAAATTATTGATTTGTAAATATAAAAAGCTACATTGACAAAGTTTCCTCTCATCTAGGCTGAAAGTCGGCTCAAATCCGAATTTGTTGTTAGCATATCAAAATATCATATAGTTTAGGGAAAAACACTTAAATACCACTTGAATTTCAAAATCTTAAATTGTTTTTGTTGACAATTAGAGTAATGGGATTAAAAAAAAGAGTATAGCAATTGACAACTCAGGTTTTTGGGAAATCACTTATTTAGGATTTTGAAGTTCAAGTGATATTTATTTATCTTTTTTCCTATGGTTTATTTATTAATTAGAAAAATAAAAATTTGTTTGATGAATCTGTTTCATGTCAGCCTTTTGTATTTCTACTTTCTGGCTTGTACGTTGAGTTGGAGAAGCTCTTAATTAGCTCTCCCCATTTCTTGTGCTTAAAATTAAACCAAGCCCCTATGAAGGGTACTGAAAATGAAACTTAAAATACAATTACACAATCGTCCTCAAGCCCAACTTTATTAGTAATTTGTGCACTGAACCTAACATTTCCACACACACATAGGTAAAATGTGTGTGTGTATCACTCCCTACTTACGCCCGACAATGCTTGAATCTGAGTCACTCAGATAGCTATGTCAATATATATATATAGGATGCAGTCACACTAACCAATAACGTGAAGGGATTGAAGAAACTTAAAACAGATAGTGATGTAGAGCATGAATATACACAGGCATACATATACATATATACACATACAAATATATATATACCTGGAGCTTGAAAATTCATAGAGTTTGCCTTTGGCAGAGAAGACGATGAGAGCAACCTCAACATCACACAGAACTGAGAGCTCAAAAGCCTTCTTCAATAGTCCATTACGCCTCTTTGAGAATGTCACTTGCCTGTTTTTTTTGTTCTCTATACGCTTCATCTCTATCTTCCCTCTCAACATGTTTATTTATTCTTTACACCTCTCGATCTGTGAATTACAAAGAATCTCTTATCAGCTTAAAGAGTTATTCGAACGGGCTGACTCAGATCCATCCGAGACCTCACAGAGAAAGAAACAAAGAATTAAATGATCAACTTATGGCTCAACATATAAGAAAATAGCAGCAAATTAAATAAGTTTTCGATTCGAGACTTGACGAACACCCAGAAAGCTATAAGAGATAGAAAATGCAACAGAATATTATAAGTGTCAAAAAGTTAAAATTTCAGCAAATATTCGGCTGAAAATAGATCAAATTCTTGAAGTGGTTAGACAGGAGAGAAAGCTAACAGTCAAAAGCCCTGATAAACTTGGAAATCTAGGAGAGCTATGAGAGTTGTGGAACAGAAAATAATGCCCAAAGAGAAAAACAAGAAGAAAACATAAAGCAAAAACAAGAGGAAGCTGAACCCTTAGCTTATTGTACTGCCGAATCCGGAAAGAGAGAGAAAGAGAAGAGGAATGGAAAGAAAAGTGGAACGTACCTTTCCTTATGAATCAAGAAAAATTTATGCTTGTTTGCCGTGCAAAGAGATTTTTTTTTTTTTTGGCAACGGAAATTGGAAAATGGATACCATTATTTAGAGCCGGTAATTCCAACCCGCCAGCCCGCCAAAAAAACCCTTAAACGGGCTGCCATTTTGGCAGCCCGTTTAAATGCGGGCTAAACGGGCTGACAGGCTGGCCCGCTTTTTTTTTTTTTTAGTTTTTCAGTTTTTCGGTTTTTTTTTTGTTTTTTTAAATAAAATAAATTCAAATACTCTTATTATAACCTTTCATTTGATGCCGTGTTTAATTAATTTCTCATACTTTTTATTTGACATTTTTATTTTCATATTATATTTATTTATTCTATTATTATTAAATTTACAAGAGATGTATTTATATGTTTTTGTTATGTGAGTAGATGAAAAAAAATGAAAGTAAGAAAAAAATTGACTTCATAACACAAATGTATAAAAAAAAAAGTGTAATATGAGCGGGTGAAAAAAAAAGAGAGTAAATATTTTAAAAAAAAACGAAATTTAAAAAAAAAATATATTGGCGGGCTGGCGGGCCAGCCCGCCTAAACGGGCTCTGGCTGGTGGCGAAGCATTCCAGCCCGCGCAGGCTGGCCCGCATTCCCAGTCCTAGATACCAACGACCCCATGCTTGTTTTGGTAAACGAATGAATGTTTGTTGACCCAAAAAAAAAAAAACCGCCAATGAATGTTTTATTTTCTTCTTTTCCCTTTTTTGCATAAGCTGCAACATGAAAAAATAAATAAGGGGAATTACACTCAGGACCTAAAGAAAACAAATTATTACTATTAGGTCCTATAAAAATATCTGATTAATATGAAATCCCAAAGGATTTATGGAAGATTTATTGGAATTGTGAAAATGCGAGTTTACCCTTGTTTATTAAAATGAAATTAAAGCTTAAAATGAGGTTAGGGCTAAGGGCATTCAAAGGTGACTGAATCTATCTCTCACTCACCCTATAGCTCTAATCATCACCACAATGCTCTGTCTTAAGTGTGGTTGTGGTTTCTTTTGTTGTGGTTGCTAGTCTTCATCATGGCCTTTTAAGAGTTGGGAAGATCATAGTGGCTATCAACTCTCCCTCCCTCAAGTATCTGGCTAGTCCACTACCATGTGGTCCGCTGGCCATCCTTTTCTCTCAAAACTACACCGTTTTGGTGTAGTTTTAGGGGTAAAATGATGAGGCTAATTTTTAAAAAAAAAAAAACAGTGTCTAGTGTTTCGAAGTATTTTTTTGAACATATTTAATATCTTAAAATATTTTTTAAATAATATGTAGTATCCTAAAATAATTTTTAGTGCTTTTAATCCCTTAATTTTTTTTTTCAATTGTGCCCAGCTTGTTAGCAGACTAATTGCAATTTTACCCTTAATGTATTTTTTTCACTCCAAAAATTACTTTAAAATATTAGATGTTACTAAAAAAAAAATTTAGAGTGGGTGGAAATCAATAAATCAGTATCCTAAGTTTTGAGTGCTCTTTATTACTAAAAAAGAATACATTAACAGTAAAATTATATAGTCAATCTCCTAAAACACTAGGTACAACTAAAAAAATATTTTAAAGAGTTAAAAGCAGAGTTGTTGAACCCAGAACGGACCATCTGGTTTGGCCCGGAAATCGGCGAACCAGCCGGTTGGGTTGTTATTTAAAAATAAAATTTACTTTTTCTTTATAATTCCATACTAATAAGCCTAAAATCTTCAATTTTTCACTGGTTTGGTCTTGGTTTAGCTCCGATTTGGTTCCGGTCTAACCCACTGACCCTTAACCCAGTACCCTAACCGGTTCAATACCCGGTCCAGGTTTTAATATCTTGGTTAAAAACACTAAAAAATATTTTAAAGTAATTTTTGAAGCTGAAAAAATACATTAAGGGTAAAATTATAATCAATCTACTAACACACTGGGTGCAACAAAAAAAATATTTTAAGGGGTTAAAAACACTAAAAATTATTTCAAGATACTACATATTACTTCAAAAATATTTTAAGATACAAGATACGTTTAGAAAAATACTTTAAAATAATAGACACCACTTTTTTTTAAAAAAAATCAACCTCATCATTTTACACCCTTGATAGAAAAGAATGGGCAACAGACCGAAGCCAAATCCCTCCCTCAATTGATTGTTGCTCTTATGGTAGGATTTAGGAAATTTTTCTTACTTTATTAAGTTAGTCTCGCTTTTAATTGTGTATGTGCACTTTCTATTATTTTTTCCTCTTGCTTATTAATTGGCAGTGAGTTTGTGAAGAGTGTTTAGTTCAGAGTGGCCGTTGAAGTATAATGATTGTGTTGCGCTTGTTTACTTCCTTTGTTTTTATGTTTGTAATGTTGTTTAAAGCTTAGAAAATGTGGAAATGAATGTCTTTATAGATCTCTCTTTTTATTTTCTTGTCACTGAATGTTTCTATTATTTAATCAAGTTTCAATAGTTAAGATTTAATACTATTTAATGTTACAATAATATTTTTATATAGTATTAAATTTCAACCATTGAGGTTTGATCTCATGGCAGAGACATTCAATGAGAGGAAATGAAGAGAGAAATTGATGGAGATATGCCTATCCAGGAAAATGTTGCAATTGAGCTGAAATAATTTCCTAATGCTTCAAGGTGTAGATGCAATTCTTGGTCTAGAATCCCTTGTAGTCTTCTGGGTCATTCTTCATTGATGCTTTGGGGTTGTGAGTTCAAGACGTCATATTTGTATACTCCCTCCACTAAACCAAACTTTATAGACAATCCTCTGAAAGAGAAAAAGACCATTGTTGGGATAAAGCATATTAACTAGGTAGCATAAGGGCCTGTTTGGTACACTGGAATTGGAATTGGAATTGAATTCCACACTCATTACATGTTTGGTATAAAGAATTGGCCTTGGAATTGGAATTGAAGATGGAAGCCACATCAGCCAATTCCATCAAAATAATTCCATCAGAAAAGCTGAGATTTACAATTCCACACTCTCATTTCCCACCTTACCCTCTTTGCCTTTTCCCCAGTCCCCACCACGCTCGACCACCAGCGCCTCTCACTCCACCGCCACAATGATAGCAACAGTGTCCCCCGCTGATTCAGTTGAACGATGGCGACTACCTTTTGCAACGGTGGCAGCGCTTGCCCCTTCTCCATCCCCTTCGACGGTTGCAGATCTCTAGATCTAGGTTGAGAGCTAAGGACGTCGACGGAAGTTTTCGGCTGAAGGTGGGTGGTGGTCGATTTGCCGGCGGTGGTTTTTGCTTCCATATCTACCTTCGAAGAGGAATACACAGATAGATATATGGCCAAAGAAATAGATGCAGAGGTGGATTCATCAATATATAAAGGCCAATCAGATCAATGCTAGATCACCAAAACATAAATCCTTAAACCAAATTAGTTTGTTATTAGGTATAAAGCAGGTTTAATGGGAGAAGTAAGGAATGGAGAGGTGGATTCATCACCCACTTTCATTTATTAGCTCGTTGTCTCGTCGAAAAGGAAGAAGGAAACGGAGGAGAGA
This sequence comes from Inga leiocalycina, assembly GCA_963242795.1. Taxonomy (NCBI): domain Eukaryota; kingdom Viridiplantae; phylum Streptophyta; class Magnoliopsida; order Fabales; family Fabaceae; genus Inga; species Inga leiocalycina. Next base: position 49,632,403 of record OY725324.1, read on the forward strand.
GAATGGTTTAATCTTTGATGTTGAAGATGGATGTACAGTTTTGAGAATTCATTTTATATTTAGGAGGGTATTTTGGTCTTTTGATGTAAAAGTTAAGTCTTATTTCCATAACATACCAAACATACTTTTAAAATCCATTTCCATCTCCATATCCATTTCCATATCTATATCAATATCCATATCCATATCCATTTTCATTTCTACCAAAATCAATTCCATAATACCAAACGAGCCCTAAAGGTTTTATATGCTTCGATTTTTGAGCTAGGGACCCAGTAGTATAACCCAAAGCCCTAATTCATTTTCATTTTAGTTCTCATTTCAACTAAACAAGGATCAAGTTGTCTTTTCGCATTTGTAAAAAATTGTCCACAAGTTTTTTGTAACTTTATATTAATTTGATGATTTTAACGAATCTAACAGTAGTAATTTATGTTTTTTGGGACTTCAATGTAGTTTCCCACAATAAATAACACTAAAGTAGAAGAAAGATATTGTGTGTATTTGGAAAAGTGATAGAAATACTTAAGAATAGTTTTTCAATCGTGATTTACGGTATAAGAGATAAATATATAAGAGGAATTTTATATTAATTTACATAAAAAATAACTTATAAACTATCCTGGCGTCAATCCAAACATATACGTTATTCTGGAAAAGTCAATATTCTTTGATAGCTTGGAAAAGTCTATATTAATTTTGATCTTTTATTGAGAAATAGGGAAATAATAGTAATAATAATAAAAAGAATAGGCTGAGGAGTTGCCAGCTAAAACACAGATAGATACAATAAATAAGTCCATGTCATTCGTAGAACAGCGTACTGAAACACCCAATCAAAAGTCGCAAACACATCACACTTTGAATGATAGCCACTTTTGTCAGCCAGCCATCAACCTTTATTTTTGATTCAGGTTTTCTGCTTTTTCTCCTTCTCTCTGTTTTTAGCTGTTGTTTCATCTTTTTTTTTTTTTTTTTTTGCTAGTCTCTTAAATAACAGTTTAGGTCAAAGTTAAGAGTAATTTTATTCTGAAAATTTCCTGAAGAGTGATGTTACCCAAAAGTGTCAAAAATAATGCAATATTGCTCTAAATGGTTAGTAATTATTAATTTTTGCTGTTAGTTTAACTAATATCACGCACTCACAGAATAACCACCTCATAATCCGCCAACTCATCATCCAGAAATCGGAGGAACAAAACAAAATATCGAAGAACAATCATAACAAGTGAAACCTGAAAACCAGAAATAGCAGGAAGATTATCAATCCAACAACATATTAGCCCTCTGAAGCTTAAACCCAAGACCATCAAAAGATCAAATTCACAGGAGGATCAAAAGAGTCAAAATCACAGTAACATTAAAAAAAAAAAACATAGCAACACCCAAATCTAACAATACTCCATCGATGACCCACTGGCCAAGATCATAACTGATGGTTTTGCGGATTGAAATTGTGTCGGTTGCTTTTTGTGATATGTGTTTGGATCAACGATTGGATAAGTAACTTATTTTTATTTAAACTTATGAAATCTTAAAATTGGAAAAAAATTAGATTGGGTAAAATGATGAGTGTTTGGATTGGAGATTAGATAAGTAACTTATATAAAAGTAAATGATGTTTGGTTTGATTTTTGCATTATTTAAGAGAAAAAATTGTAAAAATTATAAAAAATGAAAAAAATGAAGGGATAATTGTGACAAAAGACCTCATTGGCAACTTAATTGCCAAATGAGGCCTAGGAAGATATCTACACATGGAGGAATTCTTTCACAATTTTCTCAAAAATTAACTTTGAAAATTTGACAATGGTACAATTTTAAATAAAATTATATCAAACTCTAATTCAAATTGGTACACTCCAAAAGTATTTTCTATTATGCATCCCAAACTTAAATTTTATAAATTATATCAAACTCTAATTTAAATATTAAATCCTAACTCATATTTTCACATAGTTCAAAATCTAACAAAATAAACCGATTAAAACCTCAATAATACCTCCAATAATCCAAATAAATTATTTAAACTAAATTTAATGGGTAAAAACACCTTATAGAAACTAATTTATGAATTGTTTATAAAAAAATTGATTATAAAATCATAAAACAGTTAAATAATATTCTAAACTTATTAAAATTAATTATTAATTATTCTTTACATTTCTATGGTCATATATTGACAAAACTCAAAACTTGCCTAAACTCTTATCCAAAAGTATTCTCTAATTAGCAGAAGATTACTATCTAAAGAAAGAGAAAATTATTTAAAATATTTTTCATAAAAGAAGTTTTGTGATTAAAAGTGATTTTGAGTATCTCAATAATCCCCTAAAATCCTCAAAAGAGAAACCATCTTGAGGGCTCATTCCTAAGTAATTTTAAACTCCAATTATGAGTTTATCAAGATTGAGACTTTTTTTTAACTTTTTTCTCAAAATCCATTGTCCAACCAAACGCTCGAGTGTGTTTGGCAACACTTAAAAAAATTGTTTTTGAGGCCAAACCATGGTTTGGAAAAAAAGCATCCAAACACTCAATATTTTTTCAGAATCCATTTTCTAGTTGAAACCATGGTTTGGGAGGCCCAAACCTTGGTTTGGTGTGAGAATCTATTTGTTTGAGCTTGTGCATAAATTATTACTATATTAAACCATATAATACACTAATAAAAAAATATATAAAATAATTTTATATATTTTTTGATATTGTATATTTAACTAATTTTATAATTATAATTTTTTAAAAATTTATTTCGAATTTTTTTGTATTTATTAAACATTTAATGTTTAATAATGCATATAATATAAATTTATCCCTTACATGTAATTATCACAAAAATTAATGTCCTTTTTAGCAATTTGACCATGAAAAAAGCTATTCTGACCATAACATCCAAACACTCTTACTTTATCAAAATCACTTTTTTCTCATAATCTATTCTGCTCATAATCTATTATCTAAAAGCTATTCTTCACTTTTTCTCCAGAAGCTATTAAAAAAAGCTAATCCAAACACACACTCAAATAAAGAAATCACTGTTCACATGCACTTTGCCACTCAAACACGCCGATTGGCCTCTGAAACGTCAAAACAAACACACTGATTGCCAACGCGGAGGGGACGATGGAGTTCAAAGCCCTTCCTTGCTTCAGTTACTGGTTAATACTGTAATATAGGCGGTGGATGTGATTCTGAGATTGAGTCATACTGCGAAAATGAAAAAATTCAAAAGAAGCACATGCGCATACTGAATGCTTGGCATCTAGAGTTATACAAAAGGAATAAAAAATGGACAGCCAATAATAAATGCTTTAAATTTACAGCCTCTTTGAAGGTTCAAGGTCTCACTGATGAGCCCAATTCCTCAAACGAGTGAGGCAAAACAACCCAAGAAATGAGTGGGCCACTAAATTGTTTTAGAAGAAATAACAGCCCAATATTTTTTAACTTGGGGAGTTAGGCTCTATGTTTGATTTAACAGAGGTTATGTTATGTGAGGTTTATTTAAATTAGATTAGAGGAGGTTATAATGTTGTTTGGTTCAAGAAGAGAGTATGGAGGTTTGGTATCTTGTTTGATTCAGGAGGTTAGGTTAGGGGAGTTAATTATAAGTGGACAAAAATGCTCTTCTACATATTTTCCTTCTTCTTTTACAATGTATTTATTAATAATAATTATTTGTAAAATAATTATTTATAAAATAATTATTCTAACAATTATATACACTTCTTTCACATATTCTTCTCTTTTTATAATACATAAAAAGATGAGTTATAATAAAAAAATTGGATTTAAATTAATGAAAGACCATAAATATATATATATATATATATAAATAAAACATACTTTTAAAAAATATCCTTGTTTATAGAAGAAAAAAGTGAGAAAATAATTATTTAATGCAGTGAAACTAACTATTAATTAATGGTAGTAGAAATGACAAATGATAATACAAATTTTAGACGGAATATAAATGATTCATCCAATCCCTAAAAGTATTCTCCACTTTGGATCTATTTTATTCTTCTTCTATGCTTTCTCCATGATTCAACCTTTACAAGCAATAGATACAAAAATGCAATTCAAAATCTGAAAAGCAAGTATATAAATGAACAAAAAGAGCCTTAAAAGAATTGGTTATGTGAATTAATAATAAACACAGATGAAAGTATAATGCAGTAAAATCGATGTCACCAAAGAATCAAGTCCTTGTTTTGGGCTATATACATTTCGATTAGCAAATCCAGGGTCAATAACATAGAAAATCCCATCAATTGTCAAAAAAGCCTAAGCAATATTAGTTGCACAACCATTTTGCTTTTCCCAGGAGACGCAGGATCAAACTATATTGCTAGCATCAAAAGTCTACAAATGGTTAGCAAACTTAGCAAACTAAATCACTTTAAGTTCTTTACAATATCCATAAGTCCTTGCAGGCAAGAAGGGGACATTCAACAAATGTCCTCAATAGGTCACCATCACCCATATGAACTCTATAAATCTTGGTGACAGTGGTTGTTGAGAAGCCACAATCTTGAATCAGTTTCCAAATTTCTTCCCCAGACAATTGAGGAGGCTTTCTTGATGTTTCTCTAGCTATTTGAATTCTTTCTCTAGCTATTTCATTTGCTTCTTTCATTGCTTCATTTCTAGCAATCATGGCTTGATTTCCAACATTAATGGCCTATGCAAATTCATACATGACATCCTTAAGCTTAGCCAAGTCAGAATTTTTTTCTTTGTTGGAATTCACTCTTTGCTTCTTTCTAGAGGAACCACTTGCAATACCAGGTGAGTTCTCTTGAGTGGTGCCATTATCAAGAGCCTCAACATTGTCTACATTTATATCATGCTGGAACCAACATTATCAGTGTTGTTGGCTGCATCAAATAAGTTTGCCTCATTGAGTGTGTGATGCCTCTTTTGTATCTCATCAAATGTACGGGTGCCCTCCTATGAAGCTCTATCATTACCATATAACAGAATCATTTTGTCATAGTTTGGGTAAGGAACATTTCTCCAATTCGCAGCTTGTGGCTTGGACTACAAAAGGAAAAATTTAAACAATGGTTAAGTGCAAGTGTCACAGAAAGTTGTCATAGGAAATGGAACAGCAAGACATCTTTTATACATATAGCATAAAAGAGTTGGCAATAAAAAGCCGGATGAAAAAATATGAGAAGGATAAAAAGTAGCAAATAGCAATGTGACCAGTCAAAGCAAACAAGTTGCCACATTATTGTTTATATTCAAGAATAGATCATCTCTCACCGCTCACTCAAATAGTAGAAAACGGTATTCATAGCAATCAAAACTAATCAATTAGAAGCCACTTGACAAGTGGAATGCTGAATCTTCAGGTTTTTTAAAATGTCTACAAGCAGGATATTCAAAGTGAGTAGTTTAAATAAAGTTCTCTATGATCTGACAGTTAAAGTTACTAAAAATTCTCTAGAAAGGGCAGTGCATGTGTCCTCTATCGCTGCCATGTGTCTAAATTCATACAGAAGATTGAAATTAACCATTTTCACAAGGTCAGATTGCTTTCAAGAGGATGAGCATATGCTATGATGACGAGCTCAAAATTTGGAAAAGCACATGAAATTTTGACAATGATAAATGATCCTATTCTATGGGTAATAATTAGCTATGACAACGTAAGGTGAATCGTTGGATAACAAAAACTAAATAAGAGTAAAGTACTGTGAATGCCACATGAAAGGGGGAAAACAGAGGTTCTAAGCATGGTTAAGAGGAAAAATCACAATTAACAGAAGAAAGAATAAGTAATCACTACAAAAAAACACTTGATTTTTGACGGAATTTTTTTCATGCCAAATTCCGATGGAAATTCCATCGCAAATTTTTCCGACCGAATTTTCCATGGCAAATTTAGCCACGGAATTTCTGACAGAACTTTTTCCGTGGCAATTTCCTACAGAAATTTTTGTCGCAAAGTTTTCCGACGGAAATTTCCATCACAAAGTTTTCCGACAAAAATTTCAGTCAGAATTTGTCTTCAAAAATTTTCCGACCGAATTTTTTCGGTGGCAAATTCAAACGGAATTTCCGTCGCAAATTTTTCCAACAGAAAATTCCGTCGCAATTTGCCTAGGAAATTCCGTCTGAAAAATTAAAAATTATTAATTTTTTAAAAAATAATATTTATAAAATTAAAATATTAATTATTAAATAATTAGATTTAAATTTAAATATTAAAATTATGTTTTTATTTATTAATATATATGTTTTTAATATTATATTTATAATTTTATATTAAAAATAATATTTATAATATTAAATTATTATTTATTAAATAATTTTAATTAAAAAATTATTTAACTTATATATATAAATATTTTTTTCTTTTTTATTAAATTTTTCATTCTTTTTAATAATATTATTTTTAATTAATAATTAATTATATGTATATAATTAATTATATGTATGTATGTTTATATATATATATATGATAATATTATATATATATATATAATAATATGTAATAATATAACACAGGTTTATTTCGGCAGAACTGGCAAAGACTCGGGCGAAAAGGCGTCTTCATCCCGAGGTCACAGGTTCGAACGGGAGTAGAGGCATTTGGAGGAATTATGAGGAGGTGACACGTGGCAGCCAGAGGAGGGGACACTTGGCTGTTAGGGGAGAGGGACACGTGGCGCTCTGAGGAGCAAACACTTGACATTTGTAAATTAAAAAATTTTTTGATTTTTTTTAAAAAAATATTTTCAAATTTTTTTTAAAAAATTGTGACGGAAACGAATTCCGTCAGAAATTTGCTACAGAATTGGATTCTGTCGGAAATTCTGACGGAACAGATTCCGTCGGAAATTTTCGACGGAATTGGTTTCCGTCAGAATTTCCGACAGAACAGATTTTGTCGGAAATTCGGTCAGAAATTTCTAATGGGATTGAAATTCCGTCACAAGTTTTTTTGTGACGCTATTATTGCCGACGGAATCCATTCCGTTGGAAACGCGTTCCGTCGGAAATCAGGTGTTTTTTTGTAGTGAATCTTAGAAGTAAATGGCAAAATTAAAGCCTATAAATTATATATCGATCTATATGACACAAGATAACAGGACGCAGCCAAACCCATCCCTGAACCTTGACACAATTCTTTAACCTGGAAGAATAAGAAATTCATCTTCGTGGAAAATTTTTTGTTTAAACTAATAACTTAGTAATAAGAACCATATGCTATGTTCTTACTCCTATCAAAACTTTGAGTGAGTATGTGATGATGCATTCCAACCTTCATCTATTTTGCAAGTATGTATTGGAATTGAAGCTTTATAAAAATAACAGAAAATGGAAGAAGCTAATATACATACCCACACAACTAATAGACAAGTAGAGAAGTGAAGATGCTACTCTTCTCACATCCATTTTGCATATTCAGGAAATGGAACAGCAGAATTGGAAATGTAACAGAATTGGAAGTGAGTATGTGATGATGCATTCAAATTGGAAATGAGTATGTGATGACACAACATCTATAATGAGTATGTAACAGAATTGAAAATGTAACAGAATTAATGAGTATGTGATTAATGGAAAATACTAACCTCTATAAGTTGGCCCCAAACTTCATCCTCAGCCTCCCATGTATGTGATGATGCATTCCAACCAAACCCACTCAATCCATTCTTAAAAATATCAAAAACTTGAGAATTTTTTTCTCCAATTTTCCACCTATTCTTAATTTTGTCTTTGCCATTTCAATTTCAAGCAATGCACTCAGCTCTTTCACAATATTATCGTATGTTGTACATGCGAATTGTCCATTAACCTTGTTGCCACATTTATATTGTTCCCAGAAAGCATTAACAAGGTAGTCATCCATAGCCTTTGTCTAATTCAAACATTGCTTCTGGTTGGTAGATTTTGGCTGCATACTATTACAAAAGTATTAAAAATAAAGATCCAAACTTCAATAAACAATTAATAAAGATCCAAACTTGAAATAACAATACATAAAGATCCAAACTTCAAACTTATTTCACTCCATGGCACACTAAAACACATGAGCACTTAAAATTGAAATAAACTTCAAACAAATTAAGGCACATTACCACCATGTCTCATTATCCTATTTTGATAATCTATCCACATCTCTTTTCCTATAGTCTCCCTAATTAATGGTCCCCTAGCAGCCTCGTCATTGTCACCACGTCGATCACGACTATTATCAGCAGACTCAGATTGAGTTGCAAGTTCACGATCTACTTCTTCTATGAGATCCTTGTTAGGGTCAACGCTCATCAAGTAGTTATAAAGAATGCAACATGCTCCAATGATAAATGTTTGAGCTTTTACTCCGTACATAGGCTCAGATGAATTGGCTAAAATTTCAAATTTTTTTTTTCAGAACACCAAAAGTTCTTTTAATTGCATCACGTAGCGATGAATGCCTCAAATTGAACAATTCTTTATAGTTTTGGGGGGATTTCTTTCTGAATATTCTTTCAAGTGATAACAGACTCCTCTATAAGGTGTAATCAATCCACTAGTTAGCATGAAGCCAGCATCCACAAGGTAATATTTACCTTCAGGAATTTTGAGCTTATCTTCTCGTGCCAATGCATTTTTAATAATCTTAGAATTAGATGTCGTGCCTTCCCATCCAGTGAGTACATAAGTGAATTTTAAATCAAATGAGCATACTACTAATACATTTAATGTGGGGAAGTCTTTCCTACTACGATATTGAGGAGCATCCTCACCAGATACTTTCACACATATATGTGTTCCATCAATGACACCAACACAATCTTTAAAAAAGGTTTAACACCTATCATTTGCATGAATTTCAGGAGGGACTGTTGTCCCATCAGGTTGCATAACAAACTTATCTCCTACTTCAATGATAGCTCTTAACACATTATAAAGATGACGACTATGTTGGAAATTGTACCCTAAGGGCCAATCATTGTACTTTGAACATTATTATTTTAATGAAATTTCTCCATTCTGTTATCATATTATTTGCATGTTGACTGTGATAATTGTATCCTTGGATAATTCATAAAGATTGTCCTAAAATGTCCCTAGTTGGTCATCTATGCTGGAGCAGAGATGAAACAAGACCAATTTGACTTTGATAAGATATGGAGATACGAATCAAAGTCTTAGGCACTTATAAGAGTATAAGGTGCTAGACCGATCCACTATAAGAAAGCTACATGGATCAAGTCATAAGCTTTTCTCATGTATAACCACATCACAATTGTAACCCCCTTCACGATTAAGGCCTACATTAGTTCGTAAACATGTAATTAATGTCGAATTAGAGACTTTAGATGATTTAGGACTTAAACCAAATTAAACTTCCCAAAATCAGGGTCTATAAAAACTTTTCAAAAACTTGTTCACAAGGTCTCATATTCACATTACAAATACAAAATGGCCTGTACAGGTTGATTTCATTCATACATATTAGAGTAAAGCATAAATTCCCGACACACCGGGTTCCATTAATTCCTAAAGGGATTATATAAAGGCACACTGCCCATAATTCATACCCTTTACTAGGGGATTACACAAAACTACATCACAAATCCCAATATATATATATATATATACTTCCCACAAAATATCCAATAATATACAATGATAACCAATAACCAAAAAGGAGCTACTAACACGGAGCTCTACCCGCTCTTCGTCACCCGTTTGCCTTTCGATCCTTCAGCCCTATCTAAAATGTTTAGATTTGGGAGAGTGAGATTCTAAAAAATCTCCGTAATGTCAAATCACTCATAATATGCATAACAATAAGGCATGAAAACAAATCATTATCCACACAAGAAACTACAATGGCAGTTCAACGGCAATGGTTAGTATGACACACGTCATCCCTTAGATTGCTCACATTGCATTGTACAATCACAATCCATACAGTATATTTCACCACAACTGGGATTCATATAAAGCATTTCATAATGCATGCCACAATAGCAAGATACACACAACCCATGGCTGGATTCACATACGCCAGCCCACAGGTCGGATTCACAAAGATCCATGTCGATTACGACGGCAGTTCAACGGCCGAACTAGAGATGACCACTGTCACTCCCTAAACGGCTCACGCTGAAGTGCTCACACCATAATGGACCATGGCACATGCAGTTCACAGTTCAATAATAAGTTATGCATACCAAAACATCATACACAATGTAATATCTCGAATTGTGATTAAGGGACTTTGACTCCGAAAGTAAAGATAATTAATGTTAAACCAACATTTTTGGAGGACATGACAAGAATTATCATCGAAATATGTTACAGCCAGAACTCAAACCCTGTATTTAAGTTCAATATCGGATTAATATCTAAATTGAATGAAAATATAGGAGAGGGCGTGTGAATAGTATAAAGGAAGGAGAAGAATGTGTTTAGTGGTGATTTGTTAAGTGTTGTGATACTTAGGGGTAAAATGGTAATTTACCGACCGATTGGACAGTTACCGAAGAGGAAACTCATTGGTAATTGAGATCAATGGCTAGGATTGAAAGAGCAAAGAGGTGGAATCTTGTGCATGCAAATCTATGTGAAGTCATAGTAGGGAGAACAAGATGTTGACAAGTGTCAATATGTGCACCCTTGATTATGGTCAAAAAGTCCACATGGATTTTTTATTCATTTCCCATCCTTCTCTCTCTTTCCATTTTGTTTTGTGTGTGTGAGGAGGCAATACAAATCTGCTTCTCATCTTCATCATCATCATCTCATATTTTCCTCTCTCTCTAAGTCCTTGTGCGCCATTTTTGAAGAGGAAAGAGAAAAGAAAGCCTTGTGATTTAGATAAGGTTTTGACTTCAAATGCCAAAATCTCCTTCTCTAAAGTTGTTCCTCTTGCTAAGATCTTTCTTTCTATGGTTTTAGAATCTCAAGGGGAGGTGCTTTTGTGGTTAAGAAAACTTGAAGGTTGAGGAATCAAGAAATTAGTTTGGGAAAGTGAAAAAGGTGAGTAAGAGCTTTCTTTTGACCAAAGTATTGTGATTTTTGGTTGAGTATTGTGGTTTGTGGAATTTTCCCTGATTTTAGTGTAATTTCAAAATGAATGAATTGGATGGTGTTTTGGGTAGCAATTGGTGTCATGTTGTGCCTTTGTGCCATTGGAATAAGTTTGGAATTTGAAATGGAAAGCAATTGCAATGTGGAGTCTTGTATGTGGTTTTGTGTTGCAATGTGCTCAAGAACTAAATATGTGTAAATGTCATGTGAATCTGGTGGTTCTAGTGTTTCCAATGGATTTCTTGTGCAAATTTATGTGGAAATGGTATTTGGTGTGAATTTGGGAACCATTGGAATCATTGGTGAAAAACTGAGAAATCTGTCCCTTGAAGTTTTGCTCTAGGCAGCCTGGTGTTGTGGACGTTTTGACTCGGCAAATGATGTTGGAAAATTATGAAACTTTCGAGTCTTAAAGTTCACTTCCTAAGCTTCAAAATGGATATAAATTTTGTGTCATTTCGCTCTTTGAGCTGGGAGTTTGAACTGTCCAAAGTTTGGCATCAAAGCTGGACCCTGTTTTGGTACAATGTTAGGTTTTTGGTAAATCTGGACTTTTGTGGTGATTTCTAGTTATGGCCAATATTTTTCCTTGAAATAGGACTTAAATATCTTTCATGTGGCTTTGGAATCACCTTATTGCGATTTCTCCTGAATTAGTTATGATTTTTTGAAGTTCTGCCAAGAAACTGGATTTTCTGGGCCGCAGCCCAAATGTTTCTGAGCGTTTCTGGGCAGTTTTGGGCCGCAGCCCGTGGAATTTTGGGCCACGGCCCATCCCCAAAAATCAGTATTTTACACTTTTAAATATGGTTTTTGGTATAGCCTTTCCCAACCCTTTAGGCATATGTTTAGACCTAAAATAGTTACCTAAAGAGTTCAAATGATAACCAACTTAAAGTATTATGGAATTAAGAACTTGGAAAAGAGATTAATTGGTTGTCCCTGATTTGGTTTATAGGGATCGACATTTGCCCTACTCGTGAACCAACGGTACCAAGGAACGTCCGGAAAGAACAAGGTAGTGACACTTCCCTTATACTTTGTGAAAATGTATTGTATGTATGTTGGTCATGTGCTGTGATGAGTTGTGATGAAATTGTGATGTTGCTGCTCATACAGCTAATGATAGCTGGTGACTATATTATATAGCGAAAGCTGGTGACTTGTGTATACAGCGAAAGCTGGTGACTTCATTATACAGCGAAAGCTGGTGACTATATTATAAAGCGAAAGCTGGTGACTTGTGTATACAGCGAAAGCTGGTGACTTTATTATACAGCCATAAGTGCTGTCGCTTGTGGTGAAAAGCATGTTCTATTGTTGTTATTGGCTGTGATTTACTTACATGCTATATGTTTACATATTGTATGAGTGAATTTGTTACTACTGGGATTCTTTTGAATCTCATTCTTTCCAATGACTAACATTTCAGACAGGGCAAGTGGCTTAAGAGGGAAACGACCAACCAGGAGCAGTTAGGGATTTTGGGAAACATGGAATTGTTGGTTATCTACTTGGATTTTGGATTACTGTATATTATTTTTGGGTTGTAAATAATATACTGATCACGGTTGTGTAATCCCCTAGTAGGGAATTTTAGGAACCCTTAGACTATATATATGAACCCGGGGTTTGCCGGGATTTTGTTGTACACTCTGATATATGAATGTGATATAACTGCACAGGTGATTATATTCGATAATTGAATTTGAGATCAGAATAGAAAAGAAGTTTTTAAAATTTTGTAAAGTCCCTACTAAAAGAGGGAGTTTTAATGAGTTTTGAACTATTCGACGGTCTCTAAACCAATTTAATTAAGTGATATCGAATTATAATTACGTGTTGAAAGTCAGGGGGTTACACACAACATGAGAGAAAAGTCACTACCTTGATCCTTCCGAGCGTTCTCTGGCACCGGTCTCTCCCGCGCAGGCAAATATCGTATCCTAGAATCATAATTAGGGACGAAAAGTTATTTTTCTATTCCAAATCTCAATAGCTTCTTAAAACTTAATTGGTTACCATTATTGCTCTTTTAGTAAGCAAGAACACCTCTAACAAAAGTCCTAAGAGATTGGAAGACTATCCCCAAAGATCCCCTTTTGGAAGCACAAGACTGACATTTCTCACAGAGACACTCGAGTGAAGATGGCCTCACTCGAATGATATTGTACGAATACTTGAGTGATGGTACGGTCTGCACTCGGGTACCAGAGAGTGAAAGACAACGAGTACACACCCGAGAGCACAAAGGAAATGGTAGTAGCCAAAATGGCTCATTGCACTCGAGCACAGCACAACTCACTCGAGTAGAAGTTAGATGCTCACCCGAGTCCCCAAGAGTGAATTAAAGGAAGTGCTCACTCGAGAGCACAAGAGTCTTCAAGGATCAGGAGGACTCGAGCACAGCCCATTGCACTAGAGTGAATACCATATACTTGCAAGTGAAACGGCACACTCTTGCACCAAAATCACGAGTGACAACCCGAGAGGCAAGCCCTTGGTGTCAAATACACCTGCACTCGAGTGAGAGGAAGCACACTTGAGTGATGTCCCACTTCACTCGCAAGTGGGGCAACACTTGCCCTTACACACAGAAGTGCAACAAGAACACAAAGCGCAGAAAAGCAAATTGCACCTCTGCACTCAAGTGGTACCCATCACCACTTGAGTGTCATTCATCATGCACTCAAGTGTTGCCCCTATCACTCGAGTGATGCAGAGAAAACCAGAAAATGCAGAAAACAGAGGCATTTTTTCCAACACTTGCCCAATTGATCCCAATAGACACAAAACTTTATCCAAAGCTACTCCCACAGAAAAACACCTAATAAACACAATAGGATCATCAGAATCATCAAAATCCTACTCCATTATCATGCTTTGGGTTTTGGGCAACAAAATCAACAAAATGCCAATCTCATCCAAAGATTACATTTCAATCACCAATTAATCTATCTATCCTAAACTTATTCCAAGATATCATTCTTATGCCAAAAACATATCAAATGAACAGTGGCACTCATTTTCGGATTCAAGCCAAAATTTTCAAAAATTACAAACTACTTCAAATGGCATGAAACATAGATAGAAAAATTGGTTTCACTCACCTTATCAACCTTCTCAAAGAGAGTTCTTGATTCACCACTTTCCAAAATTTTGTGTAGGCACAAATCAACACCAAACGGTAAACTACAAGCATCAAATGAAGCTCTCATTCCATGGATCAACATTAATAAATGAAGTTTAGGCAATGGAGTTCAATTTCTCACCTTAATCACCATCTTTTCTTCCTCTCTCTTGCCTACAAGGTCGCCGGAAATGCAGAAGAGAAGAGAGAGAGAACAAGAGGGAGGTTGAGTGAGGATGAAGAAGGGAAATGATTCACTCTACTTCTCCCCATACCTCTCATGTCAGCTGAAACTAGGAGGGAGGAGAGAGAAATATTTTTTTAAAAATTCCTTTGACTTTTCTCTATGTCTCCCTTCCTCTCACTTTGACACATGTCTTACTCCCATTGGTTCTCATACAATAAGCAACCAATTAGTTACTCTAATCCCTCCATTAGCCATTTTATCACACTTCTCATTTTTCTCTTAGTTAGTAATTAATTTCCCCATTAATTACCAACTTATGGCCAATATTTCCATCCTTCCAATTTTTCACTAATTATGACATATTAATTAATATTTCCATAAAATACATAATAATTCCAATTAAATGCATAATTATCCACAATAATCATGATTAGCCCATAAGCAAAAATTGGGATTTACAACAATGTCCTTAGACTTGAGGTCATCATGGATTCCTACATGAGAGTTGCTAAGCTTTGAACTAGTCAAAAGTCACTTTTGACCGAGTGATGATAAAGGCTATGATCGGGCTTGGTGGTTTTTCATGCAGAGGAATATGAATAATCAAGATGGAATTTGTCCCTCACATTAGTAGAGAGATATTACTGGACCCCTTGATGAGTGAGTATGAGAAATGTATGGCCATACTACAATGGAAAGGAGTTTCCATTTCTATTGTCAGGCTACTCAGGAATCGAGAAAGTAATAGTAAAAAACAAGAGGATGACATTATCCATGCCTTATCCTTGATCATTGTATCGTGTGACAAAAGGGACGTGATATGGTTGTATGACAAATTGCATCGTGATAACGATCCTCATATGAATTGGGTAGTCATAATGTCTTATTAGAGGCCGCTTGCGACTTTTGGGTTAATACAGTTATTGGCCCACTACCAACTTCATATGGGCCTACAGGGTCGCACACAAGAATAGCCCGACACGAGATAATGTTTAATTTAGGGGGACGGATTATATATATATAGTATAAAATTCGTTAATAATATTTTATAGATATATATTTTTGAAATACATATCTTATATATATTCTATATATATGTATATATATATTATATAATATTATTATATTGTGTTAGTTTTAAATTTAATTTATTAAGATATATTAAATTTAATAACTAACATGATAGAGATATAGTATCTCAGATTTAATTTATGAAGATAAATTAAATCTAATGGCTCTTTATTTGGATTAAATAAATAGGTTAAATTAAAACTGTTGGACAGATTTGATTTAAATTGAATTTATTTAATTAACTCATCAGGATAATTTTTTTTTGATTAATTTCGAAATTAATGATGACTAATTTTGAAATTTGAATATAGCCCGCATAGGTTATAAACTTGATAGAGCAGATATACTCATACGCGCATGAGAATTTAGAGCTGCAAGGGAAACCCTAAAAACATTGGAGGTGCTAGCACACAGTCTTTGTTGGAGAGCATTCATGTGGATACCGGTAGAGGCAGCGGACCTAACGTGTTGGCTCCTAGAGATCATGAAAACCCTAAGTTAAAAAAGGTACGAGTTCTTTCTAACCCGATTTAAATGTCGTTGATAGATCCTCGATTAGGATCAGTAAAATTTTAAAATTCTTCCGCTGTGCCTGCCGATCCTAACAGACTAATTGTCTCACCAGATCATCGAAAGAAGAAATTTACCAAATGATTTTTTGCTCTATGGGATAATATGTACAGAGTTTTTGCCACTTGTTCTTCCACAGTAGACCATCTTGTAGCTTTTAATCCCCCCTTCCTTTCTAGCAAGGCACATAATGTTAGGAAAGCTCTTGGACTCATACGGATAATACTGCGGCTCCTTTCATTAGTACTTATTTGACTCATTATTTCTTCACGCACCCTTTCCCTTTTGAACTCATGCTATAAGTTATTCTTCTTATATGGCTCCTCCGAATAACTAGGTAAACAAAGACACATGTGAGTAGTGCTATAGCTTTTTGACGCAAATCCAGCCATTGATGACGCCAGACTAAATTGTTTTGAAATGCCGACTCCATCTTACACACCAAGGCAACATGCACCCAATCAATACTAGACCACTTGAGACATATCAAACAGCTCCAAAAAGTTAAAGTTCAGCAACAATATGACTTATAATGTGTTAGTGTCTGATTATGGAATTGTAGAATATAAAAATCACAAAGTGGAAAATAAAAGTAATTTATTCAAATATGTTCATTTCAAATTTAGCAGACAAAGAAAATTGTTCATTTAATATTGAGTGACATACAAGAAATACATTCGGACAAATGCTCTCAAGATTAATTTAGGAACCCAATTTAGAGCAAAATATATTTGATTGGTTTAAAAAAACTGTTTTAACTTAAGTTCTAGTTTATTCCACAAGGCAAGTCAAAATCTAGCTATCCCAAAAACAAACTCCAATCAAAGAGGTTCTATTCAAGTATAATTTTGGATAACAAAAGAAATGATATTTCCCCTGCAGAATGTCAAGATTCAAGAGACATGGGTTCAAACAAATCTTGAGAAAAAAACTATAGCTAACTAAAAAGGATCAACAAAATTCTATATTAGCAACTGATCAAATGCAGTTATTAACTCAGAATCAAAGCTAGAAATTTCACATGTATGGCTAAACTATTTCTGAGTGAGGATTTGATTAAACTATTTCTCTGTCTCTTGCCATTAAAAAACTATCAAAAGACACAACATTCTGTTTCATCAAAAGTCAAATGAGTTCTTCAAAATTTGGTAAATTCGAGTGCAACCAAGATCAGGAATTTTTAGATGGCGCTAATAGCATTGTCATATTAAGTCATTTCTTACAATGACATTGAGAAAGAATAGCTATTTGAAACAACAATCTTTCTTCTTATGCAACCTATGTATCAAGCATATCAGCTAGAATGAAACAGGGATCACCTAACACAACAGAACCTAGATCAGACAAGGAATCACAGTAAAACACAGCAAAATCCAGAAAAGCTAGATCAAAATAGGGAAGAGCAAAATCCTTGATCTACCCCAACTAACGAGCAACCAATAGAAAAATCATCATAGAAAATAATCTTACCTAAACGAACGAGCAACCAACAGAGCAGGAAGCGGAGGCGGCTGGATCTACAGGACCCGAGACAACGTTGGAAGAGCAGCGTGGCGAAGGAGTCGACTCGATCTACAGGACAAATGGACCAGCAGCTACCTTTGACGATCAACGATGGTGGCAACTGAGGCAGTTGGCGGCTGGAGGACCGACTGGAGACAATGCTCAACTGCAGAGCGTGCAAACAAGAAGAGAGAAAATGGGATTTCATGCGGTAGAGGGAATGAAAGAAAAGGAACTACGGACAGACGAATGACTTTTGCAGGGGAGGGCAGTACTGGAATTTTAAAAATTGTTATGGGTAATTTATTCACAATTGGACACAAAAATTCTCTCACCTAGAAAAAACCCTAAATTTGAAGGTTTTGTAAAGTGGGGGAGGTTACCAGTAGAGAATAAAAAAAATAAACCTCACCTAACCTAACCTCTTTTCTACCAAACACCTATTTTTAATCTCCAACCCTTCCCCAATCTAACCTAACCAAATAAAACCTCTAATTAAACACAGCCTTAGAGGATAAAGGCATATATAGGTGTTTGGGGGGGTAGATAAACGTGCAAATGTTCATGTTTTGGATGGTGATAAAATTATGAACATTGTGATCTTATAGAAAATTATCATTCAAGTGTTGAAGAAGATGTCTATAAGTGAAGACTTAGCTTTATAGTTTTATCTTTAGGGCTTCTCCTTGTAATGTGGTAGTTTTTGGGAAGTAACTTGGTTATTTTCTTGGTCAATTGTAACTTCAAATTAAAACAACTTGAGAAAACTTTGTTTCATGCTAGAACATGTTTTTGAAAAAATTTAGAAGCTAAGGTTTTTCAAACTTAACATGTGTAAACTAAATGATTACTTAATTATATTTTGCTACTTTCGATCCCTAATATAAGATATAGTTGACTTTTTTGAAGAAGTTAAGGAAGCTAAATAAGTTAGTTAATTATAATATATGTTGTGTATAATTTTATTATTTATCAGTTTATAAATCAGAAAAATTAGTTTGGTATAAAAAAATACATATAAATACTCTAAAGGAATTTATTTAACTTTCTTAATTTCTAAAAAAAGTTAACGAAGTCTTATATTAAAAACCGGAGGTAGTACTAATTAGTTGAGTAGGCTTTGTTAGCCTTTATTCATTTGCTACTGTTACTTTTAAATTTGATTTAGTTTCTGGACAACAACCTATTCATCTACTCAATCTTATTAGTTTAGCGTTGTTCCAAACCTTGGAGTGATCTCTTTGTTAGGTGCCCTAGTAAAAACAGCAAGTCAATTTTTCATTTGTTCACTACACAAATTACTTCACAAATTTATAAGTCCAGGTGCATGTTTTTAATTATATTTTGATATGACTATTGACTATATTATCCTTTCCTCCTTACGAATCTCGAAAAAGGAGATGGGGAAAAATGGAATTGTCAATTGGGACCTTATATGGGGTGTAGCAATTTGGAAATTATGGTCCTGGAGGACTAATTCAATTTTTGATGATGCTTTTCGAAAGCCAACTGATCCTGCTAGTGTTATAAAGGAGTATTCAATTGTTGGAAACAGTAGATGATATTCATTCAATCCTATGTAATTATAAGCAAATTTCTCTCTCTTGGAGTCAAATCCTTAATATATATCTATATGTATAAGCAACTTTTTTTGTATCTCAAACTTTAATTAAACTACTTTTTTCTTTTCTGTTCATATTAAATATACATCTTTATATTAATGAATCACTAATTCTCTTTCATTCAATCATTTATTCCTTATTCTTTCTTATATTTTATATACATTCTCTCTCTTATGCTCTTTTTATAAATAGGGGTATATTTAAAAAGGACATAACATTTTTAGCATATTTATTGTTTTTAACTAATCTTAGTCTTCACTTTATTTTGCACAAATTATAAAAAAGAAAGGAGGGAATACACTGCGTGAATTTGAAATGTCTCCACGAAATAAAGTCTCTATATGGGAGGCACCACTGTTTGACTGGGATAAGATTAATGTTGATGGCTCTATGTCCTCATCTAGAAAAGGTAGCTGCGTTGGGGTCATGAGAGATCATAATGGTGGTTGGATAGCTGGGTTTACTCATAACCTTGGTAATTGTAGTGCTTATGAATCATAAGAGTGGGCCCTTCTTAGAGGTCTGAAACTGTAATGGGATGGGGGGATGTGGGTTTCCGGAGAGGTATACTAGAATTTGGAGCCTGTTTGAATTAGTGGTGTAAAAGTATGTTTATGTAAGTTGAGACAAAATTTTGCTTATATACTTATCTCGTATATTATAAATCGTGTTGGCAAAACAGCTTCTACCATTAATCCAAATAGACACTTTCATTGACATGCTACTCAACAGAGGAAATGTTTTTACCTCTAGTTTAGTGATCTTACAAATCTACAATCTAATGGACCACAATTGGGAGCTGCACCTTTGTCATGTTCTTAGAGATCAAAATTGTCTAGCTGATGCCTTATCAAAAAGGTGGTATTCCTTCCAGTCCTATTTATAAGTAACTTCCTCCATGATTGCATAAAACGAACTGGTAGTTAAGAACAATAAGTATGTAAAAAATGCCATGTTTTTTTTCCATATATGCCCCTATTTTTGAAAAGAGTATAAGAAAGAGAATAGATAAAAAGTACTCCCTCCGGTCCTAATTATAGGACAACATTTGTGAGTTAATCTTAGTCCTAATTATAGGACAAAGTTCTAAATTTTGTCAATTTCTTCCCAAAATACCCCTATTGATACTTTCTCAATAATAATTACACAATAATAATTTAATAAGAATAGATTAGAGTTGTTGAGGGAGATTGACAACGCCGGATTGTGTAAGAGCTTGGAGAAGTCGTGTGTGAGGCAGGAGAGGTACAAGAAAAAATAAAGAATCAATGTAATTGGATGCCATTTAAATTTTAAATAAAGGCATTTTAGGAAAATAAATGTGATTAACTAATTTAACCACTATCCTTAATTTCTCCAAAGTTAGGTAAATATGTCCTATAATTAGGACCGGAGGGAGTATGAGAGACAATGAGTTGCATAAAATATGAGAAAGAATGAGTATTTAATAAGGGTAAAATAGAAAAAACAAGCTTACATTTTTAGAAAAAAAGTAAAAGTTGCTTATAAAAAGGACTAGCCCCATGAAAAAAATATTGCTTATAAATAGGATCGAAGGAAGTATATTGAGCTCATTAGTCTTGGATAGCTGTTTGCCTTATCTGCCAACCTTATTGGAAAAAGATTGTATGGGATTCAATCCCCAATAATTTAATTAATTAATTTATTTTTTGGGCTGACTTCCCTTTCTTGTAAAAAAAAAAGAAAGAAAAAAGAAACATCATGCTTGAGACTACTAAACATTGTTCCTTAATTCTTTTTAGACCACAGAACCGTTCCCTAACTGGTATTTTCAAATTTTGAGGTTTGCGACTATCATTATTCTTGAAAGAAAAGGCCCCAAAGTATCACTTCCCCCAACCACTCCCGCCATTTAAGTATTTTTTTTCTAAAGTAATTTTCACATACTCGGAACTCATCAGATCTGGAAAACTAAAATATGAAGTCAACCTAAATTTTCTATGGTACAAACTTATTTAGTTCTAAAAATTCAATTCAACTTGTCTCAGGCATGACATTCATTGCAGAACAAAGTTTGTCTGTCCCTAATTTTTTTTATTTTTTTAAATATGCCCATATATAAATAGGACAATTTTTCTTACAGATAATTAACTAAGGGTAAGGGACAAATCATTAAAGAGGAGCATTTTTTTTAAAAATATTTTTTAAATATCATGAAATTATGAACTACCTATTATATTTAGGAACGGAGAGTAAAAAAATACTAATATATTTAGGGAAGAAAGGCATAGTTATGTTTATTCCATTTTCTTCATTGTATATAATTTACATTCCTATAATAAAAATTGGCCTACTAAATATAGTTTGCCAACCATGCCTGCACAAAATGGAAAATAAATGTAAAATTTATCAATTACAGAAACATCTTATAAAAACTATACAGGTACCCCAAAAAACAACTATGCATATGACCATTACATGTTGAAACTTGCAACGGACGCAATGCAAATGTATTTGAACAAATTGAGGCTCCTCACACACCTCAAACTGTGTAATAACCACTTAGTCTCTTGAACAAATTTCCATCCTTCCCCTTCTTTCTCTTTTATATCCCTCTCCACCACTTTCATCATAGACCGTTTAGATCAATCTGGATAATTCAAATTTAAATTATTCTAAAAATATTATTAAAATGTTACATTTTAAAAAATTAACAAATAAATACATCTAAATTGTTAAAATTTGATCCTTTGGAGTTTTTCATATTATGTTTTCATGGCCTAAAATACCGGAACTATAGCAAAAATTTGATAGTCGTTCATATTTAATAGAGGCCCAAACATTAGATAACTCTATTCTTGAAATCCAAAATCTAGAGACGAGGCATTTTTAACATCAACAAATATGCATGCTTGCATAAAGTTTAGTGCTATCTTCCCTTACAATTTTGTTTTTTCATACCAAACTACGTTCCCAACAATAGAGCTCATATTTAGCATGTTCTCATCATATAAAAGCTCTTGAGGGAGATTATGGAATTGTAGTAAAAAAGGAGCCAAGTGAAAAGAGACCTCCTCCATAATCATGAAGTCGTCCTGAAGCTGTAAACTCAGAGTGTGGCCTTGCATAGCCCATAGTGGAGACAAGAAAAATTTGTTGTCACAATGGGTAGCGGAAAGGAGCTCTCAAGGGAGAGACAACAAACCCTAGCAAGAGAGTATGATTGGACCAATGGGAGAGCCACATTCAACCCATCATTAGAGGGATCTAACATGAACGAGCATCCCACTTCACAAATAGCTTTTACTAACCTCTTCTTACTTCTAACTACTCTTATATTAACCTACTTTGTGATGGCACACCTATCAATAGCCCTCTTTAATTAGCACCTCTTTGTCTACAAAGGCCATGCCCAACATAAAGAAGTGCCTTGAATGACAACTTACTATAGCTATAGTAGAGAGTTTGATTCTCCAATTTTAGTAAAAGCAACCTAGGAAGGTGAAAAAACACCCTACATTTAGTAAAGAGGGAAGGAGGAGCTCAATTCAGAAAAGTGGACTCTTTGGGTATTGCTTTGGCCGATGCCAAATCCCACACTCCTCGTCTCTGCAACTAAACTTCTACCCATGGCTTACGGCCTTCCAAAAAAGAAAAGACCTTGTCCTTCTCCGACATGTCTTGGATGTTAAGCATCCATGCCGAGAATTGCTTTGAAATTGAAAAGGTCTATTTGAGTCGACTCTTGCTTGCAATCAATGTTCTCAGGCTGTCCAAAAGCTGCTATCAAAAAGGAAAGAATCTCTTAATTCTTTCTTTCTTATTCAGGACACCTCCTAGGAGTCCCATCGCTTGACTGATATTTTTTATTCTCTTTTTTCTACTGCCCTTGGAGAAGGAAGACAGAAATGAGATAAGAGAGGGAAGATGATTATAGTTGCAAGCCTAATTGAACCGCATTTCTGTAAGCTTTGGAAGCACGCTGACCCTTTAAACTTAACAAGCCCATGCCTCTCTTCTGGAAGCCCATCATTATATTAATGGTACAAATTCTCCTCATCCTCAAAAACTTCGCTCACTTCAAAATCATTATCAACACTCTCTACAATATCAAAGCTTCTAGTTTCAGCCATATAGATGTCATCCTGAGAATCAAAATCATCTACATCCACATCCTTACTATCAGAGTTATCCTCTTCTTCATAGACTCCTTTCCCTTTCTCTCAAATGATCTCATCTAAGTCCTTAATTCCATTTCCAACTATCACTAGTGGAAAAATCACTTTTAATACCGGTTAAAAACGACATTTTAAACTGATTTTGGATCCGGTCTTGATACAACCTGTCTTAAAAGTTTGCTATTTTTTAGACCGGTTAACGAAACCGATCTTAAAAATCACTTTTTTAGACCGGTTGCTCGAAGACCAGGTCTAAAAAGTTCCAACTTTTTAGACTGGTTGTTTAAAAACTGGTCTAAAAACTTTTAAATAGGGCCTTTTTTTATAGTCAAACGTACAGATGAGTAGAAGGGATTACAGTGAAAAATCGATTGCAGATACTTCCAAGCAAATTACCACCATCAGATTTCACAAAAACACCTTCCCTGTGAATCCCGCTGCTGAAATTTCTGAAAACCTGAATTTTTGTATCGTTCACTAAGAACATCAAACAACGTAGGAAAATAATGAACAACTCTTGTAACAAAATTCAGGCACACCCATAAGTTTAACTTTTTATTCATATTCAGTTTCTTAGTTGAAACTATGAAACTATTTTGGCACAACCATAAGGAAGAAGAAAACTAGAGACGAAATTAAAAAAAAGCAAACAGAGCAATTTCACAGATATGATCTCCCAGAGACCGACCACACACTCAACTCAGTATATATTAGTATGTATACCATTTACGCCTACAATAAAACCCTAAAAAAAGCAAAAATTCAAATAGGATCTTTCTTCTCTTCGTGACCCTTGTTCCTCTGGTAAAGAAAGCAGACGAGGAACTGTTTTAAGCAAGGTGCTTCGCTTTGCACCTTCTTCTTCCTCTTTCATCTATCATCACCTTGCAGTAGATACTCGAAAATTAGTTTACAAATTAATTAAGCGTTTAAAAGGAAAGTTTATTCAAACCTCATAACATCAGTTGCATATTCTCCATGCATCTCTGGGTCAAACCAAAGGAGCAAGCAGCTCATGGTAGTAAAGAAGTAAGGCTGCCAAGGTAGGTTGGGATGAAGGATGGATGTCACGGGGAAAGAGAAAAGTCGCGACGAAGGAAGTTAGAGCAAGCGAGGTTGTGGCGGCGACAAACTCATTCAGTGCAAAGGTGAAAGCACCGTAGCAACAAACATGAGAATGAGATCGAGCGAAGATGACCGAGCTCACAGAGTAATCGCACCAAGAAGAGAGATTTCAGATTTAGAGAGTGAAATTTAGGCGCGACAAAGAGGAGATTCAAAAATTTAGAGTCGATTTTTTAGACTAGGTATATATAAAACTGGTCTTAAAAGGGTGGAAAAAAAATAATTTTTAAATTTTTCATATTTAAGACCGTTTTTATTAAAACCGGTCTTAAATGTTTGATATTTAAGACCGGTTATTATTAATAACCGGTCTTAAAAGTTTAACATTTTAAATTTTTTAAATATTTTGATATTTTTAGACCGGTTTTATTTATAACCGGTCTAAATAATTTTTTTAAGACCGGTTTTTTTTAGAACCGGTCTTAGAAGTTCTATATAATTACAAAATTGCCACCGGTCAAATTTTTTAGACCTTATCCACTATAACCGGTCTAAATATGGCAGTCTAAAAAGGAAATTTTATACTAGTGTATCTTAGTTTGTCTTCCACCAGTTATCTAAATTTCACTTTGGTCTTCAAAAATGTCCTCAATTCCATTAGCATCATTTATGTCATCAAACCCATCTATTCCTTCTATGTCTTCCTAAATTACCCCTAGTTTTACATCTCTCTCATCCCCTTCAGTTTCAACTACATCATGTACATTTTCCCTAGTCTTGTTTCATTTTAAAAAATGGACATTGTTAAGTCAGTTTTTTTTTTTAAAAAAAGAAACATGTAATTTATATTTTCTATACCCGTTCAAAAATTGAAATGGTAAGTGGCAGACTTAAAACATCTATTTTTCCAAAACAAACATTGTGAGTTAAATTTTTTTAAAAAAATATGTAATTTATATTTTCAACCCACAACCTATACACAAAATAGAACACAACCAATTCCTAGAAAATAAGCCTCTACACAAAACAGAACACTACTAAGAAAGTATAGAAACATCCAACACTTCATAAATATAATCAAGTGCTCCAAAACTAAACATGGATCAACTTAAACAAATATAATCAAGTGTCCAAAATAAGAGTATAACATATTGTCCATCAAATCTACCTAGCACACTTAGAGGTTCAAGTAAGCAAAGCAAGTTCCTCAATTTCCCTAACACCTATAATTTCTCAATCTTTCACTTCATCAAACACCTTATGGGCATTTATAATAACTCATAAAACAAACATTCAAGTACATATAATCTACCATTAAACAATAAGATTTTAAGCATCAATGAAATCTCTTAAAATTCCTAACTCTTTTTTTCTTTTTAATCAGCCCGCCACCATAATTTGTAAGCATTAATGAAAGCAACTATTCCATAAAGATAGAGTCACTAACCTAAATGAGTGCAGACTGTTACAAACTTGCAATGCCAGAGGAGGATCGGCGACAGAGGGGCAAGGAAGAGGATGCCTGACATAGCAAAATGACGACAGAGGGAAGGGGTCACGATAGAGGAGGAAAGGGGTCACCACGGACTGACGAAGGATGTGCGACGTTGGCGATTGATGGAGTAAGTGCTACTGAGAGAGCGAAGGGATTGGGGAGTGAAGAAGAGAGACGATTGAATGCTGATGATGGTGGATTTGAAATTTTATTAAGCATTTTAATGTCTGTTTTTTGGAAAACAGACGTTAAAAGTAGGGCCCAAATTTCAAAAATGTCAACGCCTACTTTTGAACCTCTATTTTTTAAAAATGGATGTTAAAAATATACTCTATAGTAATAATTATTGAGTAACCCTAGTTCATCATTGGCGTACTAGGGTCTGTAAACCCAATGTAAGTGGGGCTATTATTCCAATAAAGGGAAATATGAGTCGGTAGAGGGAGTTTTCTCTTTATGTTCTAAAAGCTTAAGTCCATATAACCACATGGTACATAAGATATAGATAAAGAGCTGAGGAGTTAATTTTTACGTGCGTCAGTAAATGGTATTTCAACTCTCTCCCTGATATGCTCTCTTTATCTCTTTGATGCATTTGTTGTGTTTCGTGATCAGAGTCTAGACCATTGCTCTAGTTTCATGTGCAATTCAACCAAACAATCAGATTACATGTATGCCCGAAATCCTTCAGGTACAATAAAGGACATAGAATCTAATAAGAAGTTGGCCAAAAATAAAAGATTTGGAAAAGGATAAGGAATTTGGACTGCCACAATTTGTTACAAGAAAGAACGGCTCAGATTATCCTTGTAAAAACACCTTCGTTTAGATTGAGACTTATTAAACTGGTTCTCTTTCATTTGCACGAATGGCTAGCATTTGGGAAAGCTGCATAGAAGCTGCTTATAGCAAATTAGTGATTTTAGGCCTGTTGTAGTTTACACATATAATTACTTTTTTTTTTTGGCCAAACTGCATATATAGTTACTAAAACCGTTGAAATATACAGCCTTGTTAAAATCCAAATCACATAATGAACATTATCTCATGCGCTAGTGGCAACGAAAACACAAAAACACTTGTCCATAAGCTTGTTTCCTATATATATAACTCATTTAATGTCAAAGTCACACGCTAAAGCACCTATTTCAACTATATATACATTAATCTATAACCAGTTTGTTTAATTTCATTACATCAATCTCGTAAATTATAACTCAAAAATACAATCAACGCTCAAATCACTATGAAAATTAACTCAATATGGATTCATCTGACTTACGTCAACCCATTAACTGCCAAAACAATTTGATGCTTGTGTTGATCCCAGAGATATGTTCATTAAATAATGCCACTAGTTTGCATCTTCACATCGAGAGAAACATGGTGAAGGTATGGGGTGACAGTGCAAAATCAATTGTGCTTTGATTATGCATGCAACTCGAAATCAATAGAACACCACAAATCATGATCATACTTATTGCACAATTGTTTCACATTAATTTGTCGATGATGTTGGCGCGCGTGGGTGCGCTCATGTTGATTTCACAATTTTTAACAATGTTTCTGGAACAATTATCTGTACAAGATGTCATAATTTATTTCGTGATCCTGTTTCTGGAAGTCCGATGAACAAGCCAATCTCCACATCTGAATATGAAATATTTTCACTCTGATTCTGTCTTCCTTGATTTGCCTCCATACCACACTGCACAGCAAAATCAATCTCACCGTGTCTTTTTCATTCAATTGCAATCACATAATATGCAATTAACCTTCTAATTTTTTTTTTTTTTTGTTTAATTGAGATTGAAATGATTGATTCTAAATCAAATGATTTATTGCCAGGTGAATGTCTAAACGAACTTTCTTTTCCTTCTCCTTTAATTCCTCAAACCAAACATGCTCTCTCTGCGACATCTCCTTAGCTTTAAGGATGGTGATTAAAATAAACTGAAAATCTTAAAATAATTTTCAGATAAAAATTTACTACAATCTCACCTTCTCAGAAAGCCTTGCATATTCTTCTGTTAGGGTTTTTTCCTGAATTGTAGTAAAAACAAATGAAGTCATCAGCATTTTCCTTTTGACTTCTATTTTTGCGGGTAAAATCTTTTCAATCGCCAGTCAGACATATAGATGAAGAATATAATATCAACGCACCTTCAGAAATCCTTATGGATGAATTCAGCTAACAATATAAGCCAACTAACCATGACTTGATCAGAAATGTGTAAGCAAATCAAAGTTTAGCTTCACTGGTGAAATACTATAAATATAATATATTTGCATGTGTATATATTTGTGGTTCACACGATCTATTTTATTATTTTATAGACATAGGGTACAAAGTTGTAAATTTTCAAACCAGTGTATCCGAACTATACACCTCTAAAGAGTAATCCTTTAAATCAATTTTTTTCTTTATCAAGTTAACCCAAACAAAATATCTATAAGCATGTTAATGGCTTACAATTAACTATTTGCGTGCTTGCAAGTTTCCATGTGTGTAGCTGCTAGCTAGGACTAAGCTCCTAAAAGTTCCCTTCTGAATTAGAAAGGCAAGTACTAACGACTTGAGGTTACAATAATTTACAAGCGGGATTGAACCCGCAATCTCCCATTTATAGGAGATCTCTCAAGCCATTAGGTTAGAAAGCTATTTAAGTATTATTTTGATGGAAGGACTTGAGCATGATTTGATTTGATTGATATCTAACTGCATATCAGATGGCTCATGTGCAATCTACGGACAGCTAAATCCCCTGCCACTATGACTAACGTTTGTTGGTCTCTCACCCTCTTTTTTAGTTCTTTTTTTTTAATAAAATATTTTTTAACTTTCTATTCAAAGCCAAGTCTAACTTGGGGTGGCCAACCCAAGTTGGTCAATATGCGGGAGTGCCTAATGTTCTAATCGATGCACAATTGAGTTGGAGTTCAGGTTAGGGTTAACTCAACCTATGTTTATGCCTATTACATATGGACATATGGTGTGTGTGTCTATATGTAAATTTTTTTAAAAATGAAATCAAAAGATTTCAAGCACAGACAGATCAATAAAATTAAAGATGAGATTTATGGTACGCGAAAGTTGTTAACACAATGCCTCAGATTCTATACGCGCACACACAAATGGAGACCCACTTGATGAAAAGTTAAACGCAAAATGGCATTCAATTATCAAGCCATTTGTCAAGGGACACCCTACCTTCTCTTCTAGTTTCTCCATTTGCTCCTTAATGATTTGATTCTGAAAAATATTTATAAATTTGAATTCAGATAAAAATTAACTTTGAAACTTACATAAAAGAGTGTGTGACTGTGTGTAGGCACATTAAGTTGACCTTTCTTGCTCGAACGTTTCTGACACTCTTTAGCACCTCTTGTTCAATCTCTTCCAGTTCTTGTAGGGAATATGTGTTCAAACCTTCTCCTGTAAGTTTCCTAAAAGAATAAAATTAGAAACAGCAAAGTAATTAATTAATCATTCAATATGAATGAATATCAACAACGAATTCAAAAAGTGCTGTAGTAATTCATTTAATTGAGTTGATATTGGAACCGCTTTGAAGCTTCAAGAAGCTCAATCTTCTTCTTCATACTTGCTGTTTCTTGATTCAGATGCTGCCATTTTCAGGATTAAGTGTTAATTGGCAAGTTTGAAGGAAACAAAACACAAAGAGGAATATAAATAAACTAATTTTTATAAATGCATTTATGTCCTGAAAGTCTCTGAGAGCAAGGAAAATCGGAAACCAATTCATTTTCAAGAAAAATTAATTTTTATGTTTTTGCAAAATTTCTGAAATCGTAAACATTTCACTAAACTTAGAAATATGAGGAAAAAATGGCAGTATTCATTGCATTTTTTTCCCATTCCAAGTTGAATTTTGTGAGTTTTTATGCTGCATGGCAAAATGTACAAGACACATAAGCTTAAGGTAAAAAAGGTAAATTTGTGTCTGATTTACGTTAACTTACTCTTTTGATTAATTTTTTTCACTAATTATGTCTGTTATGATGTAACTTTTTTGCTCAAATCCAAACCAAGTACAATAATTTTGAGATATAAGACAATATTGTGAAATTTTGAATGAGCACACCAAGGAAAATTGGAGAATTGTCCCCATTGAAAATTTTATTAATGGAAATGACTTAAAGTACTGGCATTCTGTTTATAAAAATCTATCAAGTCCTTTTCACTAATAAAATTTTATAATTGGGGACTTTTTCTCAACTTTCTCTTGAAATTTTCATTAAACTAAAATGAAAAGGACCAAATGAGCATTTGTACAAAAAGAAACAAAAAATTAGAGCACGTAAGAAACATATGCAATTTTTTCACATCATTCCCAGAGTG
Organism: Inga leiocalycina; assembly: GCA_963242795.1. Taxonomy (NCBI): domain Eukaryota; kingdom Viridiplantae; phylum Streptophyta; class Magnoliopsida; order Fabales; family Fabaceae; genus Inga; species Inga leiocalycina. Next base: position 49,662,594 of record OY725324.1, read on the forward strand.
TGTGTGTGTGTGTTTATATAGACAAACAGAGAAGTTAAACACTTGATCTTTTCTGCCAAAAAAATAAAAATACTATGTTTTTACTTTAGGATAGAAGATGATAAAAAGAACATAAGAAATAAGGAAATAATTGCAATAAAAATAAGGAAATAATAATTATGAACCTGCATATTTTGTTCGAAGACATGAGAATCTTTAACATATGTGTGGTACCGGTCAACTGTCTCCTTCAAGCTGTATATATAATAGTGGAAGCAATTATTTTGGAGAGAACGAAAATGTATGTGAAGGAATTAATATTATTTTCTTACTGCATACATACTTACACAGAGACACAAACACGTATATTTTGGAGGGAAAGAAGTGAAGAACATAAATATTAGGGAGAAAACATACGCTTCTCCCAAATATTTGGGAGATTACAATTATGTTCTAAACTTTATGCTTAAAAACATTGAGCATAAGTAAGTCTAAAGGGCTAGCTATGGGTTTTTAGGTGAATGTGTGATGTCCGTAGATATAATTCAGTTAAGTCCAGGTTGTATAGTTAGAGCCTAAATTGCAAAATTAGCTGTTCATTTATCAACATACTAACAGCAATAGTACCAAATATTTCAATCCAACATGTAAATATTTTCCTAATTGTTTGACTAACTCATCACCTCTGAATCAGTATAGACTTTATGATATCAATATATATATCTGAAGAACTTAGACCCTTAAAAAGGTAACAAAATTTTTTTATATATGTCCTTTTAAAGCTAGTGTAGGTAACCAAAATAAAAGTTAAGAATACCATAAAATTGCAAACGGAACGAAGCTTCGACTTTATACTAAAATTGCGAGAATGAATTTTTTTATTATTCAAAATTACAAAAGTAGAATAAATTTATCAGGCTATTGTATGTATATGGTAATGAAATACACTTCAGGTAATCTTTTACTTTAATCTATCCAAGATTTCATTTCGTTGGAATGAAAGATACGCTAATAATGTAGTGCTTGTGAGTTATAGCATGATTATATGACAAGAGGAAAAAGATTCATCAATAAATCATTAGTTCAACAATAAGCCCCTCCTTAGATGCTTTGATTTTGTCATATAATAATATGATCTATGGTGTGGCAGACAAGGTTATATATTTCAATGTTATAAATATCAGGATAGATGGACTGATTTAATAAGTGGTGAACCAACAAATATATTAATCAATAGACATTTTAAACCAAGACAATAAAATAAGTTAAAATTTAATGAAAATTATTCAAGAATGAAACTAAATAAACTTGTTTAAAAATTGATTGAAAAAGTTCCTCCAATTTATTTCTGTATACAATGTTTTTATGTCAAAACATTAATGAAAAATGCATATTAATAAAATTATAATCTATATAATTACAATTATAACTAAGTCCTCAAAAGCAGTGGGTCATTTAGGATGATTTGTCGAATGAGAGAATGACTGCAATATAGGACGTAGGTGAAAGATCCCTAGTTCACTACGGCGTGAGTCCCAAGGAGGAAAAATCCCTCCACAATGCCCTCAGGACTTAGGCAGGCATCCTGAAAGCTTGACTTGGGGCTAGCTACTTTAGCCGAAGCTTCATGATCACACACTATTCGATTAGACAGCTAAAAGCTAAGATAGCGACCAAGTCGGGAAAGATCGATGTTTTTAGTCAAAAAGGAAGCTCTATCTTGAAGTACACTTTTTGCGGTGGCATCTGTGATATGTCCCTTACAAGTTATAAGAAAAACCAGTAAGTGTGGATACCACCCGCATAATAGGCAATCTGGGTCAAGATCAAAAACAAGAGAAATTATGACTCGAGAGGGATCAGATATGCCATGAGTTGAGTGTATGGACAAACCTAGGGCATATGAGACAACAATTTACAGGTTCACAAAGGATGTCCTTGGATGTTGATCCGATATCAAGGATTTCTAGTATCACAGGCACCAAAGGTTCTGAAGATGTTGTGCCCATGCGGTCACAGCAGACACCAAGTATGAAACAAGAAGAAGATGTAGTCGCATGGTGGGTGGCCCATCAAGTGCGAGTGGGAGATGTTGGACTTTGGGTCCATATCCGCCCGTGATGGGCTGAACTATTTGATTAAGGACATAAGTGACCTTATTAAATAATGAATCAATTAGCATTAATTGTGATTTGGTAAATAAATCGGTAATCAATTGTGGGATTGTGAATTAATGAACAAATCGCCATGATTAAGAAATTGATTGAGAATCAATCAAATTCAACTGCCATCTTGAGGAGCAAGAAAGGGTGCACACAATTGCTAATTAGTGGTCACTCTGATCACTATAAACAGGGTGTGCCTCTACTATTGCAAATCACCCCTGCCATTAAGCTTTCTGGCAATTCCCTCTAATCTACCATTTTGCTTGTTCCAGTGCACTGCTGTGCAATTCCATATTAGACTCTTCTAATCTAATATTTGCATGGGTCCTTAAACCCGAATCCGACTCTACCTGTCTACCTGGTACGTGTTTCTGCTCAATATCTATTTCAGTTATTCCTTCATATATATATATACCTGGAGCTTGAAAATTCGTAGAGTTTGCCATTGGCAGAGAAGACGATGAGCGCAACCTCAGCATCACACAGAACTGAGAGCTCAAAAGCCTTCTTCAAGAGTCCATTACGCCTCTTTGAGAATGTCACTTGCCTGTTTGTTTTGTTCTCTATACGCTTCATCTCTATCTTCCCTCTCACCATCTTTATTTGTTCTTTAAACCTCTCGATCTGTGAATTACAAAGAATCTCTTATCAGCTTACAGAGTTATTTGAACGAGCTGACTCAGATCCATCCGAGTCCTCACAGAGAAAGAAAACATAGAATTCAATGATTAACTTATGGCTCAACATATAAGAAAATTGCAGCAAATTAAATAAGCTTTCGATTCGAGACTTGAAGAACACTCAGAAAGCTATAAGAGATAGAAAATGCAACAGATAATATTATGAGTGTTAAAAAGTTTAAGTCTCAGCAAAAATTCGGCTGAAAATAGATCAAATTCTTGAAGCGGTAAGACGGGAGAGAAAGCTAGGTCAAAAGCCCATAAACCTGGAAATCTTGGAGAGGTATGAGATTAGTGGAAGAGAAAATAATGCAGAAAGAGGAAAACATAAAGCAAAAACAAGAGGAAGCTGAAATCTTAGCTTATTGTACTGCTGAATCCAGAAAGAGAAAGAGAAGAGGAATGGAAACAAAATGGGACGTACCTTTCCTTATTAATCAAGAAAAATTTATGCTTTTTGCTGCACAAAGAGATTTTTTTTTGGCAATTGAAATTGGAAAATGGAGACCAACGACCCCATGCTTGTTTTGATAAACGAATGAATGTTTGTTGACCACAAAAAAAAAACGACGAATGAATGCTTTATTTTTTTTCCCCTTCTTGCCAAAGCTGCATCTGATATGAAAAAATAAATAGGGGAAAGTTACACTCAAAACCCAAAGAAAACAAACTATTACTATTAGGTCCTATATAATCATCAAAATAATATGAAATCCCAAAGGACTTGTGGAAGATTTATTGGAATTGTGAAAATACGAGTTTACCCTTGTTTATTGACATGAAATCTTAAAATGAGGTTAGAGCTTAGGGGCATTCAAAGGTGATTTAATCTATCGCTCACTCACCCTAATTCTAATCGTCGTCACAATGCTCTTTCTCTTAAGTGTAGTTGTCAATTCTTTTATTGTAGCCGCTCGTCTCATCGTGGTTCTAAGAGTTGGGGAGATCGTAGTTGCCATCAACTCTCATTCCCTCAATTGATTGTTGCTCTCATGGTAGAATTTTGGAAATTTTTTCTTACTTTATTTAGTTTAGTCTTTAATTGTGTGTGTGCACTTTCTATTATTTTTACCTCTTGCTTATTCATTGGCGGTGAGTCTGTGATGAGTGTTTAGTTTAGAGTTTAGTGTGGCCTTCTTTTTTAACAGTTGAAGGATGATGATTGTGTTGCACTTGTTGACTTCCTTTGTTTTTTCTTTGGTAATGTTGTTTAATGCTTGAAAATTTTGAAAATGAATGTCTCTATTGATCTCTCTTTTTATTTTCTCCCCATTAAATATCTCTACTATTATATCAACCTTCAATAGTTGAGATTTAATATTATTTAATGTTATAATAATATTTTTTATATAATATTAAATTCTAACAATTGAAACTTGATCTCATGGTAAGACATTCAATGAGAGGAAATGAAGAGAGAGATTGATACAGATATTCCTATCCAGGAAAATGTTGCAGCTGAGTTGAAATTGTTTGTTGGTGCTTCAAGATGCAGATGCAATTCTTGGTCTAGAACCTTATAGACAATCCCATTATAGAGAAGAAGACCATTATCCAGATAAAGCATATTAACTAGGTAGCATAAAGGTTTCATATCCTTTGATTTTTGAGCTAGGAACACATCCATAAATAGTTATAACCTGGAGCCCTAACTCCTTTTCATTTTGGTTTTCATTTCAAACAAATAAGGATGAAATTGTCTTTTCACAATTTTAATAAATTGTCCACAAATTCCTTAGAACTTTATACCAATTTAATGATTTTAAAGGACTTTGCAATAATAATTTATCTTTTTTGAGGGTTCAATGTAATTTCCCACAATAAATAGCACTAAAGTAAAAGAAAGATATTATTGTGGAAAAGTCAATATTAATTTTGATCTTTTATTGAGAAATAGGGAGAGAGAAAAAAGAATAGGCTGAGGAGTTGCCAGCCATACACAGTTAGATACCACGAATCAGTCCATTTCATTCATACAACAGCGTACTTAAACACCCAATCAAAAGTCGAAAACGCATCACACTGTGAATTATAGACATTTTTGTCAGCGAGCCATGAACTTTTATTCTTGTTTCAGGTTTTCTGCTTTATCTTCTTTTATCTGTTTTTAACTTTTGTTTCATCTTTTTCTACATTTCTCTCTTAAATAACTTGTTGAAAAGTTGGGTTAGTTAAGGTTGATAACAATTTTATTCTGAAAGTTTTAGAGAGCGTCTTTTAAAAATGAATTTATAAATTAGAAAATAATAAATTAGGTATTTTTTTAAAAGTAAAGTTAAAAATTATTTATTAAATTTTGACATTTTTTAATCAATTCTGGATAAAAGATTTGATTTATTATTTTTTAATTTTTAAATTTTTTTTTTAAGGATTCTCCCCAAGTCATACATGCAGCAATGTTATTTTAGAAGTGTAAAAAATAGTACAATGTTATCCTAATAGATGGTAATTGTTAATTTTGACTGCACCAATATTACAAACTCAGCACGGCCATCTCATCATCGAATCGAAATGGGAGGAACAAAACAAAAAATACAAGAACAATCATAACTAGTGAAATTTAACAACGATAAATAGCAGGAAGATTATCAACCCAACACCATATTAGCCTTTTGAAGATTAAACCCAAGATCATCAAAAGATCAAATTCATAGCAAGATCAAAAGAATAAAAATCACAGCAACATTAAAAAAACCACAGAGCAACACCCAAGTCCAACAATACTCCGAGGATGACCCACTGGCCAAGATCATAACGGATGGTTTTGCTGATTGAAATTGTGTCGGTTGCTTTTTGTGACCAATATTGACAACAAGTAGTGGAGGATGGAGTACAAAGCTCTTCCTTGCTTCATCAGTTAGTGGTTGATACTGCGAAAATGAAAATATTCAAAAGAAACCTAACCGTCGGCCTATCTTCCTCTTCGATCTACGATGAACTATGATAAAGAGTGATGAGCTGCAGAGATTAGTGTTTGTAGGGAAGAGGAAGAAGAGAGGATGCAGCAACTTGAGGAGTGGAAGAGGTCTCTGAACTCTGAAGATGAAGACGGTGGAGCAGGTGGCGGGGAAGAGAGAGAGGGCGTGGGGTGGATGATGAGGTGGCTGGGCTGGGCTGAGTGTGTAATATTAGGAATAGTTTTTTCAACATGTTTTCTTATATTTATAGAAAGTTCAAACCTCAATCTTGAACTGAGTTCCTTTATTCGACCCAATCACTGTTAGTATCTATGTATATCTTTATCTATGATTAGTTTGTATAACAAATCTGCACTATAAATTTTACCTTTCATTTAGGGTCAGAGAGGTAGAGTTATTAATACTAAAAAAATTCATGATACTCTTTTCGGTCTTAAATATAAGATAGAGTTGATATTTTTTAAGAGATTAAGGAAGCTAAATAAATTACTTAAATATATCATATGTTGTGTATTATTATATTATACATCAGTTTATATGTTAGGCAAAATAGTTTAGAGAAAAAATGATTAATATAAATATTTTGAAGTAATTTAATTATATTCCTCAATCTCTCTAAAAATTTTAATTTTATCTTATATTTAGGATTTGAGGGAGTATTTGATACATTTATTATTATTTTAAATCACTTTTTGTTTTATTGATGTTAACAAGAAAATGTTTTCCTAGGCATGACAATGTAATAATGAGCCTAATTCCTCAAATGAGTGAGGCAACAACCCAAGAAACGAGTGGGCCAGTAAATGGTTTCAGAAGGAGCAACAGCCCAATTCTCTAACTTGGAAAGTTGGAGGATAAAGGCATATATAAGTTAAAAAAAGGGACATAAAGGTGCAAATATTCATGTTTTGGGTGGTAATAAACTTATGAACATTGTGATCTTATAGAAAATTATCATTCAAGTGTTGAAGAAGCCTCTATAAGTAAACACTAAGGGGTTTCTACTTGTAATGTGGTAGTTTTTGGGAAGTAACTTGGTTATTTTCTTGGTCAATTGTTACTTCAAATTAAAATGATTTGACAAAACTTTGCTTCATTCAAGAACATGTTTTTGAAAAGGTTTAAAAGCTAAGGTTTTTCAAACTTAACATGTGTAACATGTGTAAATTAAACGATTGCTGAATTATATTATGTTACCTCCAGTCTCTAATATAAGACATAATTGACTTTTTTAGAGAAACTAAAGAAGCTAAATAAATTAGTTAATCATAACATATGTTATGTATAAATTTATTAAATATCAGTTTATAAGTCAAATAAATTGTCTGATATAAAAAAATAAATATAAATACTCTAAAGGAATTTATTTAGCCCCCTTAATCTCTACAAAAAGTCAACTGAGTCTTATATTAAAGACCGGAGGTTGTACTAATTACTCCCTCTGATCTCAACCTCCGATCTTTTTTATAAGCAACTTTTATCCTTATTGTGCAAAACAAACTAGCGGTTATGATTAGTTAAAAACAATGAATGTGTAAAAAATATCATGTTTTTTCTAAATATACTCCTATTTATGAAAAGAGCAGAGATAATGAATAACAAATATAAGAGAGTATGAATATAAAATATGACAGAGAATGTGTAATAAATGAGTAAATAAATGAGAATTAGTGGTGAATGGGAGATAATTAATATAAAGATGTGTATTTAACAAGGACAGAATAGAAAAAATAGTTTAAATTTTGAGACATAACTAAAAAGTTGCTTATAAAATGAATCAATTCCAATAGAGAGAAAATTGCTTATAAAAATAACCAGAGGAAGTAGTTGAGTAGATTTTGTCAGCCTTTATAAATTTGTAAGTTGTAACTGTTTATTTTAAATTTGATTTAGTTTCTGGACAACAACCTATTCATCTACTCAATGGTATTAGTTTAGCGTTGTTCAAAACCTTTGTGTGATCTCTTTGTTATGTGACCTAGTAAAAATAGCAAGTCAATTTTTCATTTGTTCACTAGGCACTATGTATTTACCCAAAATTACTTCACAAAGTTCCGGTTGCATGTTATTAATCATATTTTGATATGACTATTTGACTGTATCATATTAAGTAACTTATTTAGTTTATTTAATCTGTCCAAAAAAAAATTCTATCTTATATTTAGGACTGGAGGAAATATTGAATTGTTGAAAACAATGTACTCATATAAATGATACTTCATTCGATTCTATTTATAAATAATTTTCTCTCTCTTAGAGTTGGTTTTTTATATATATAAACAACTTTTTTGGTTCTCAAACTTTGAACTACTTCTTTTTTATACCCTTATTAAATACAGACCTTTATATTAATAAATCACTAATTCTCTTTCATTTAATCATATATTACTTATTTTTTCTTATATTTTATACACATTATCTCTTATATTTTTTTACTCATTCTCTCTTCAATACTTTTTTCATAAATAGGGGCATATTTAAAAAAGACATAACATTTTTTACATATTTATTATTTTTAATTAATATTAACCGTCAATTTATTTTTGGCAAATTAAAAAAAATTGTTTATAAAAAGGACATGGGGAGTACACTGCATGAATTTGAAATGTCTCCACGAAATGAAGTCTCTGTTTGGGAGACACTACCATTTGACTGGGTTAAAATTAATGTTGATGGCTCTATGTCCTCATCTAGAAACATAGCTAGTTGTGTTGGGGTCATAAGACATCATAATGGGTGAGTACATTTTGTGCCCATCACATCACATGTATTCACCGTTAGATTGATTTTGAACGGTTTATATTTAATTTAATTTTTATATTTTAAATAATTTTTATTTTAGTATATGTAAAATTAAAGATAAAGATAACCTTATAACTATTAATTCTTATAAAAATGAATGAATCATTTAAAAATCACAAATTCAAAATTTCATATTAAATCTAAATGATTGAGATCTCTTCACAATGATGAGAAACTATCAAATGCGAACATATTCTTAGAGTCTATTTGGTGTGAGGGATTTGGAGGGGAAGGGAGGGGAGGGAAAATTTTTATGAGTTGAATTTTAAAAGATTGAAAAAGTGAGGTAATAAAATTTTGATAAAGAGAATATATAAGATAAAAGAGTAAGAAAAATTAATTAAACACTATTAACCCCACTTCTCTAATTTTTTTAAATTCAACTTAAAATAATTTTCCCTCCCCCCACTTTCCCTCCCCTCCCCTCCCCTCGTACCAAAACAAGCCTTTAGAGGTATGAGACTAATATGGGATATAGGCTTTTAATTTGGAGAGTTATACTAGAATCAGATGCAAAAAATTGTATAGTGTTCTTTATTGTTCTTACCAATCTACAATCTAATGGACCACAATTGGTAGCTACACCTTCATTATGTTCCTAGATATCAAAATTGTATAGCTGATGCCTTATCAAAAGATGGTATGTCTACATTAGTCTTGGATAGCTATCCGGCTCATATGCTGATTGCCCTCACTTGAAAAAAAAAAACAAAGGGGAAAATCTCACTTAGGCTTCAAGGAGCAAAAAAAATATTAAAAATTTTTCAATGTAAGATCCTCTATCCAAAAAGTTCTTAGGAATCTGAGTGACTTAGATGAGTTTGTCAATTGTCACTTTATGATTTGTCAATTTAGTCACATACACTTATCAATAAGAGTTGATTTAGTTAACATAAATGAGCATGTCAATGGCAACTCTATGATTTATCAATATAGTCATATACACTTATCAATTGGAACTGTTTACTTAACATATATGAACTTGTCATTAGTCAAATACATCTGTCAATAAGATAAGTTCACATTTGGAATTTATCTCACTGAGATCCCTAGGGACTTTTTTATAAGAGGATTCTACACTGAGACTTTTTTTATAGAAAAATTTACACTATGATTTTTTTTTATATTTTTTCTAGTAATTGGGACCTGAGTGAGATTTCCAAAACAAAAAAAGAGAAGAAACTTAGCGCTTGAGAGTGGAGACCACTAATCTTACACGCCAAGGCAACATGCACCCAATCAATACTAGACCACTTGAGACATGTCAAACAGCTCCAAAAAGTTAAAGTTCAACAACAATATGACTTATAATGTGTTAGTGTCTGATTATGGAGTTGCAGAATATAAAAATCACAAAGTGGAAAATAAAAATAATTTATACAAATATGTTCATTTCAAATTTAGCAAACAAAGAAAATTGTTCATTTAATATTGAGTGACATACAAGAAGTACATTTGGACAAATGCCTTCAAGATTGATTTAGGAACCCAATTTAGAGAAAAATATAATTGAATGGTTTAAAAAACTGTTTTAACTTAAGTTCTAGTTTATTCCACAATGCAAGTCAAAATCTAGCTATCCCAAAAACAAACTCCAATCAAAGAGGTTCTATTCAAGTATAATTTTGGATAATAAAAGAAATGATATTTCCCCTGCAGAATGTCAAGATTCAAGAGACATGGGTTCAAACAAATCTTGAGAAAAAAACTATAGCTAACTAAAAAGGATCAACAAAATTCTACATTAACAACTGATCAAATGTAGTTATTAACTCAAACATCAAAGCTAGAAATTTCACATGTCTGGCTAAACTATTTATGAGTGAGGATTTGATTAAACTATTTCTCTTTCTCTTGCCATTAAAAAACTATCAAAAGACACAGCATTCTGTTTCATCAAAAGTCAAATGAGTTCTTCAGAATTTGGTAAATTCGAGTGCAACCAAGATCACGAATTTTTAGCTGGCGCTGATAGCATTGTCATATTAAGTCATTTCTTACAATGACATTGAGAAAGAATAGCTATTTGAAACAACAATCTTTCTTCTTATGCAACTTATGTATTAAGCATATCAACTAGAACAAAACAGGGATCACATAACATAGCAAAACCCAGATCAGACAAGGAATCACAATAAAATACAGCAGATTCCAGAAAAGCTAGATCGAAATAGGGAAGAGCAAAATCCTTGATCTACCCCAATGAACAAGCAACCAATAGAAAAATCATCATAGAAAATAATCTTACCTAAACGAACGAGCAACCAACAAAGCAAGAGGCGGCGGCGGCTGGATCTACAGGACCCGAGATAACGTTGGAAGAGCAACGTGGCGAAGGAGTCGACTCGATCTATAGGACAAATGGACCAGCAGCTACCTTCTACAATCAACGATGGTGGCAACTGAGGCAGTCGGCGGCTGGAGGACCGACTGGAGACAATGCTGAACTGCAAAGCGTGCGAACAAGAAGAGAGAAAATGGGATTTCACGCGGGAGAGGGAATGAAAGAAAAGGAACTGCGAACGAACGGATGACTTTTGTAGGGGAGGGCAATGCTGGAGTTTTGAAAAATTGTCATGGGTAATTTAGTCACAATTGGACACAAAAATTCTTTCACCTAGAAAAAACCCCAAATTTGAAGGTTTTGTAAAGTGGGGGAGGTTACCACTAGAGAACAAAAAAAAAAAACCTCACCTAACCTAATCTCCTTCCAACCAAACACCTATTTTTAATCTGTAACCCTCCCCCAATCTAACCTAACTAATAAAACCTCCAACCAAACATAGCTTTAGAGGATAAAGGCATATATAGGTGTTTGGGGGGGAGATAAACGTGCAAATATTCATGTTTTGGATGGTGATAAAATTATGAACATTGTGATCTTATAGAAAATTATCATTCAAGTGTTTGAGTCTATAAATGAAGACTAAGCTTTATAGTTTTATCTTTAGGGCTTCTCCTTGTAATGTGGTAGTTTTTGGGAAGTAACTTGGTTATTTTCTTGGTCAATTGTAACTTTAAATTAAAACGACTTGAGAAAACTTTGTTTCATGCTAGAACATGTTTTTGAAAAAATTTAGAAGCTAAGGTTTTTCAAACTTAACATGTGTAAATCAAACGATTACTTAATTATATTTTGTTACTTTTGATCCCTAATATAAGATATAGTTGACTTTTTTGGAGAAGTTAAGGAAGCTAAATAAGTTAGTTAATTATAATATATGTTGTGTATAATTTTATTATTTATCAGTTTATAAATCAGACAAATTAGTTTGGTATAAAAAAATACATATAAATACTCTAAAGGAATTTATTTAACTTTCTTAATTTCTAAAAAAAGTTAACGAAGTCTTATATTAAAAACCGGAGGTAGTACTAATTAGTTGAGTAGGCTTTGTTAGCCTTTATTCATTTGTAACTGTTACTTTTAAATTTAATTTAGTTACTGGACAACAACCTATTGATCTACTCAATGTTATTAGTTTAGCGTTGTTCCAAACCTTTGAGTGATTTCTTTGTTAGGTGCCCTAGTAAAAACAGTAAGTCAATTTTTCATTTGTTCACTACACAAATTACTTCACAAAGTTATAAGTCCAGGTGCATGTTTTTAATTATATTTTGATATGACTATTGACTATATTATCCTTTCCTCCTTACGAATCTTGAAAAAGAAGATGGGGAAAAATGGAATTCTCAATTGGGACCTTATATGGGGTGTAGCAATTTGGAAATTATGGTCCTGGAGGACTAATTCAATTTTTGATGATGCTTTTCAGAAGCCAAATGATCCTGCTAGTGTTATATAGGAGTATTCAATTGTTGGAAGCAGTAGATGATATTCATTAGATCCTATGTAATTATAAGCAACTTTCTCTCTCTTGGGGTCGATCCTTAATATATATCTATATATATAAGCACCTTTTTTGGTATCTCAATCTTCAATTAAACTACTTTTTTCTTTTCTATTCATATTAAATATACATCTTTATATTAATGAATCACTAATTCTCTTTCATTCAATCATTTATTCCTTGTTCTTTCTTATATTTTATACACATTCTCTCTCTTATGCTCTTTTTATAAATAGGGGTATATTTGAAAAGGACATAACATTTTTAGCACATTTATTGTTTTTAACTAATCTTAATCTCCACTTTATTATGCACAACTTATAAAAAAGAAAGGAGGGAATACACTGCGTGATTTTGAAATGTCTCCACGAAATGAAGTCTCTATATGGGAGGCACCACGGTTTGACTGGGATAAGATTAATGTTGATGGCTCTATGTCCTCATCTAGAAATAAAGGTAGCTGCGTTGGGGTCATGAGAGATCATAATGGTGGTTGGATATCTGGGTTTACTCATAACCTTGGTAATTGTAGTGCTTCTGAAGCACAAGAGTGGGCCCTTCTTAGAGGTCTGAGACTGTAATGGAATGGGGGGATGTGGGATTCCGGAGAGGTATACTAGAATTTGGAGCCTGTTTGAATTAGTGGTGTAAAAGTATGTTTATGTAAGCTGAGACAAAACTTTTCTTATATACTCATCTCGTACATTATAAATCGTGTTGGAAAAATAGCTTCTACCGTTAATCCAAATAGACACTTTGGTTGACATGCTACTCAACAAAGGAAATGTTTTTACCTGTAGTTTAGTGATCTTACAAATCTACAATCTAATGAACCACGATTGGGAGCTGCACCTTTGTCATGTTCTTAGGGATCAAAATTGTCTAGCTGATGCCGTATCAAAAAGGTGGTACTCCTTCCAATCCTATTTATAAGCAACTTCCTCCTTGATTGCGTAAAACGAACTGGTAGTTAAGAACAATAAGTATGTCAAAAATGCTATATTTTTCTTTTCATATATGCCCCTATTTTTGAAAAGAGTATAAGAAAGAGAATAGATAAAAAGTATGAGAGATAATGAGTTGCATAAGATATGAGAAAGAATGAGTATTTAATAAGGGTAAAATAGGAAAATAAGCTTACATTTTCAGAAAAAAAGTAAAAGTTGCTTATAAGAAGGACTAACCCCATGAAAAAGACAGTTGCTTATAAATAGGACCGAAGGAAGTATATTGAGCTCATCAGTCTTGGATAGCTATCTGGCTTATCTGCCAACCTTAATGGAAAAAGATTGTATGGGATTCAATCCCCAATAATTTAATTTATTTCTTGGGTTGACTGCCCTTTCTTGTAAAAAAAGAAAGATAAAAGAAACATCATGCTTGAGACTACTAAACATTATTCCTTAATTCTTTTTAGACCACAGAACCGTTCCCTAACTGGTATTTTCAAATTTTGAGGTTCGCGACTATCATTATTCTTGAAAGAAAAGGCCCCAAAGTATCACTTTCCCCAACCACTCCCGCCATTTAAGTATTTTTTTTTTCTAAAGTAATTTTCACATACTTGGAACTCCTCAGATCTGGAAAACTAAAATATGAAGTCAACCTAAATTTTCTATGGTACAAACTTATTTAGTTCTAAAAATTCAATTCAACTTGTCTCAGGCATGACATTCATTACAGAACAAAGTTTGTCTGTCCCTAATTTTTTTAAATATGCCCATATATAAATAGGACAATTTTTCTTACAGATAATTAACTAAGGGTAAGGGACAAATCATTAAAGAGGAGCATTTTTTTTGGAAAGATTTTTTAAAATATCATGAAATTATGAACTACCTATTATATATAGGAACGGAGACTAAAAAAATACTAATATGTTTAGGGACGAAAGGCATAGTTATGTTTATTCCATTTTCTTCATTATCTATAATTTTCATTCCTATAATAAAAATTGGCCTACTAAATATAACTTGCCAACCATGCCTGCACTAAACAGAAAATAAATGTAAAATCTACCAATTACATAAACATCTTATAAAAACTATATAGGTACCCCAAAAAACAACTATGCATATGAGCATTACATGTTGAAACTTGTAATGGACACAATGCAAATGTATTTGGACAAATTGAGGCTCCTCACGCACCTCAAACTATGTAATACCCACTTAGTCTCTTGAACAAATTTCCATCCTTCCCCTTCTTTCTCTTTTATATCCCTCTCCACCACTTTCAGCGCAGACCATTTAGATCAATCTGGATAATTCAAATTTAAATTATTCTAAAAATATTATTAAAATATTACATTTTAAAAAATTAACAAATAAATACATCTAAATTGTTAAAATTTGATCTTTTGGATTTTTTCATATTATGTTTTCATGGCCTAAAATACCGGAACTATAGCAAAAATTTGATAGTCGTTCATATTTAATAGAGGCCCAAACATTAGATAACTCTGGCCTTGAAATCCAAACTCTAGAGACGAGGCATTTTTAACATCAACAATTATGCATGCATGCATAAAGTTTAGTGCTATCTTCCCTTACAATTTTGTTTTTTCATACCAAACTACATTCCCAACAATAGAGCTCATATTCAGCATGTTCTCATCATATAAAAGCTCTTGAGGGAGATTATGGAATTGTACCAAAAAAGGAGCCAAGTGAAAAGAGACCTCCTCCATAATCATGAAGTCGTCCCGAAGCTGTAAACTCAGAGTGTGGCCTTGCACAGCCCATAGTGGAGACAAGAAAATTTTTTTGTCACGATGGGTAGCGGAAAGGAGCTCCCAAGGGAGAGACAACAAGCCCTAGCAAAAGAGTACCATTAGACCATTGGGAGAGGCACCCTCAACCCATCATTAGAGGGATCTAACATGAACGAGCATCCCACTTCACAAATAGCTTTTACTAACCTCTTCTCACTTCTAACTACTCTTATATTAACCCACTTTGTGATAGCACACCTATCAATAGCCCTCTTTAGCACCTCTTTGTCTACAAAGGCCAAGCCCAACATGAAGAAGTGCCTTGAATGATAGCTTACTATAGCTATAATAGAGAGTTTGATTCTCCAATTTTAGTAAAAGCAACCCAGGAAGGTGAAACAAATGCTCTACATTTAGTAAAGAGGGAAGGAGGAGCCCAATTCAGAAAGTGGACTCTTTGGGTATTGCTTTGGCCGATGCCAAATCCCACACTCCTCGTCTCTACAACTCAGCTTTTACCCATGGCTTACGGCCTTCCAGAAAAGAAAAGAGCTTTTCCTTCTCCAACATGTCTTGGATGTCAAGCATCCGTGCTAAGAATTGCTTTGCAATTGAAAAGGTATATTTCAATCGACTCTTGCTTGCAATCAATGTTCTCAGGCTACCCAAAAGAAGCTCTTAGTTCTTTCTTTCTTATTCAGGACACCTCCCAGGAGTCCGATCGCTTGACTGAGATTTTTTATTCTCTGTTTTCTACTGCCCTTGGGGAAGGAAGATAGAAATGAGATAAGAGAGGGAAGATGATTATAGTTGCAAGCCTAATTGAACCGCATTTCTGTAAGCTTTGGAAGCCTGCTGACCCTTTAAACTTAACAAGCCCATGCCTCTCTTCTGGAAGCCCATCATTATATTAGTGGCACAAATTCACCTCACCCTAAAAAACTTCGCTCACTTCAAAATCATTATCAACACTCTCTACAATATCAAAGCTTCTAGTTTCAACCATATAGATGTCATCCTGAGAATCAAAATCATCTACATCCACATCCTCACTGTCAGAGTTATCATCTTCTTCAAAGACTCCTTTCCCTTTCTCTCAAATGATCTGATCTAAGTCCTTAATTCCATTTCCAACTATCTTAGTTTGTCTTCCACCAGTTATCTAAATTTCACTTTGGTCTTCAAAAATGTCCTCAATTCCATCAGCATCATTTATGTCATCAAACCCATCTATTCCTTCTATGTCATCCTAAATTATCCCTAGTTCTAAATCTCTCTCATTCCCTTCAGTTTCAACTACATCATGTACATTTTCCCTAGTCTTGTTTCATTTTAAAAATTACACATTGATAAGTCAATTTTTTTGAAAAAACATTTAATTTATATTTTCTAACCATTCAAAAATAGACATGGTAAGTGGCAGACTTAAAACGTTTGTTTTTCTAAAAAAAAAATTATGAGTCAATTTTTTTTAAAAAAATATGTAATTTATATCGTCAACCCACAACCTGTACACAAAATAGAACACAACCAATTCCTAGAAAAAAAGCCTACACACAAAACAGAACACTACTAAGAAAGTATAGAAACATCCAACACTTTATAAATATAATCAAGTGCTCCAAAACTAAACATGGATCAACTTAAACAAATATAATCAAGTGTCCAAAATAAGAGTATAACATATTGTCCATCAAATCTGCCTAGCACACTTGAAGGTTCAAGTAAGCAAAGCAAGTTCCTCAATTCCCCTAACACCTATAATTTCTCAATCTTTCACTTCATCAAACACCTTATGGGCATTTATAATAACTCATAAAACAAACATTCAAGTACATATAATCTACCATTAAACAATAAGATTTTAAGCATCAATGAAATCTCTTAAATTCCTAACTCTTTTTTTCTTTTTAATCAGCCCGCCACCATAATTTTTAAGCATTAATGAAAGAAACTATTCCATAAAGATAGAGTCACTAACCTAAATGAATACAGACTGTTGCAAACTTGTAGTGCTAGAGGAGGATCGGCGACAGAGGGAGGAGGAAGAGGATGCTTGACAGAGCAAAACGACAACAGAGGGCAGGGGTCACCACAGACTGATGAAGGAGGTGCGACATTGGCAACTGATGGAGTTGGTGTGAGCGAGAGAGCGAAGGGATTGGGTAGTGAAGAAGAGAGACGATTGAATGTTGATGGTGGATTTGAAATTTTATTACGGATTTTAATGTCTGTTTTTTGGAAAATAGATGTTAAAAGTAGGGCCCAAATTTCAAAAATGCCAATGCCTATTTTTTAACATCTGTTTTTAAAAAAAGGACGTTAAAAATATACCCTATAGTAATAATTATTGAGTAAACCTAGTTCATTAATGGCGTACTAGGGTCTGTAAACCCAATGTAAGTGGGGCTATTATTCCAATAAAGAGAAATATGAGTCAGCAAAGGGAGTTTTCTCTTTATGTTCTAAAAGCTTAAGTCCATATAACCAAAGGGTACATAAGATATAGATAAAGGGTTGTGGAGTTAGTTTTTACGTGCGTCAGTAAATGGTGTTTCAACTCTCTCCCTGATATGCTCTTCTCTTTGATGCATTTGTTGTATTGCGTGATCAAGGTCTAGACCATTGCTCTAGTTTCATGTGCAATTCAACCAAACAATCAGATTACATGTATTCCCGAAATCCTTCAAGTACAATAAAGGACATAGAATCTAATAATAAGTTGGCCAAAAATAAAAGATTTGGAAAATGATAAGGAATTTGGACGGCCACAATTTGTTGCAAGAAAGAACGGCCCAGATTATCCTTATAAAAACACTTTGGTTTAGATTGAGACTTACTAAACTAGTTCTCTTTCAATTGCACGAATGGCTAGCATTTGGGAAAGCTGTAGAGGACCCACTTACAGCAAATTAGTGATTTTAGGCCTTTTGTAGTTTACATATATAATTACTTTTTTTTTTTGACAAAGTACATATATAATTACTAAAACCGTTGAAACATACAGCCTTGTTAAAATCCAAATATCATAATGAACATTATGTCATGATCTAGTGGCAACGAAAACACAAAAACACTTGTCCATCAGTTTCTTTCCTATATATATAGTAAACTCATTGAATGTCAAAATCACACACTAAAGCACCTATTTCAACTATACATTAATCTATAACCAGTTTGTCTAATTTCATTACATCCTAAATTATAACTCAAAAATAGAATCAACTCTCAAATCACTATTCAAATTAACTCAATATGGAATCATCAGACTGACGTCAACCCATTAACTGCCAAAACAATTTGATGCTTGTGTTGATCCCAGATATATGTTCATTAAATAATGCCACTAGTTTGCATCTTCACATCGAGAGAAACATGGTGAAGGTATGGGGTGACAGTGCAAAATCAATTGTGCTTAGATTATGCATGCAACTCGAAATCAATAGAACACCACAAATCATGGTCACACTTATTGCACAATTGTTTTATATTAATTTGTCGATGATGTTGGCGAGCGTGGGTGCGCTCATGTTGATTACACAATCTTCAACAATGTTTCTGGAACAATTATCTGTACAAGATGTCATAATTTATTTCGTGATCCTGTTTCTGGAAGTCCGATGAACAAGCCAGTCTCCACATCTGAATATGAAATATTTTCACTCTGATTCTGTCTTCCTTGATTTGCCTCCATACCACACTGCACAGCAAAATCAATCTCACTATGTCTTTTTCATTCAATTGCAATCTCATAATATGCAATTAACCTTCTAATTTTGTTTTTTTGTTTTTGTTTAATTGAGATTGAAATAATTGATTCTAAATAAAATGATTTATTCCCAGGTGAATGTCTAAACGAACGTTCTTTTCCTTCTCCTTTAATTCCTCAAACCAAACATGCTCTCTCTGCAACACCTCCTTAACTTTAAGGATGGTGAATAAAATAAAATGAAAATCTTAAAATAATTTTCAGATAAAAATTTACTGCAATCTCACCTTCTCAGAAAGCCTTGCAGATTCTTCTGTTAGGGTTTTTTCCTGAATTGTAGTAAAAACAAATGACGTCATCAGCATTTTCCTTTTAACTTCTATTTTTGCGGGTACAATCTTTTCAATCGCCAATCAGACATATAGATGAAGAATATAATATCAACGCACCTTCAGAAATCCTTATGGATGAATTCAGCTAACAATATAAGCTAACTAACCATGACTTGATCAGAAATGTGTAAGCAAATCAAAGTTTAGCTTCACTGGTGAAATGCTATAAATATAATATATTGGCATGTATATATATTTGTGGTTCACACGATCTATTTAATTATTTTATATAGACATAGGGTACAAAGTTGTAAATTTTCAAACCAGTGTATCCGAACTATACACATTCTAAAGAGTAATCCTTTAAATCAATTTTTTTCTTTATCAAGTTAACCCAAACAACATATCTATAAGCATGTTTATGGCTTAAATTAACTATTTGCGTGTTTGCAAGTTTCCATGTGTGTAGTTGCTAGCTATGACTAAGCTCCTAAAAGTTCCCTTCTGAATTAGAACGGCAAGTACTAACGACTTGAGGTTATAATAATTTACAAGCGGGATTGAACTCGCAATCTCCCATTTATAGGAGAGCTCTCAAGCCACTAGGTTAGAAAGCCATTTAAGTATTATTTTGATGGGAAGACTTGAGCATGATTTGATTTGATTGATATCTAATTGCATATCAGATGGCTCAAGCTTTGTGTAATCTGCGGACAGCTCATGATTTGATTGATATCTAAAGCCACTATGGCTAACTTTTGCTGGTCTCTCACCCTCTTTGTTAGTTCTTATTTTTTAATAAAATATTTTTTTAACTTTCTATCCCAAGCCAAGTCTAACTTGGGGTGGCCAACCCAAATTGGTCAATATGCGGGACTGCCTAGTGTTCTAATCGATGCATAATTGAGTTGGACTTCAGGTTAGGGTTAACTCAACCTATATATGTTTATCCCTATTACATATGGACATATGGGGTGTGTGTGTGTCTATATGTAAATTTTTTTAAAAATGAAATCAAAAGATTTCAAGCACAGACAGATCAATAAAATTAAAGATGAGATTTATGGTACGCGAAAGTTGTTAACACAATGCCTCAGATTCCATACGCGGACACACATATGGAGACCCACTTGATGAAAAATTAAACGCAAAATGGCATTCAATTATCAAGCCATTTGTCAAGGGACACCCTACCTTATCTTCTAGTTTCTCCATTTGCTCCTTAATGATTTGATTCTGAAAAATATTTATAAATTTGAATTCAGATAAAAATTAACTTTGAAACTTACATAAAAGAGTGTGTGACTGTGTGTAGGCACATTAAGTTGACCTTTCTTGCTCGAACGTTTCTGACACTCTTTAGCACCTCTTGTTCAATCTCTTCCAGTTCTTGTAGGGAATATGTGTTCAAACCTTCTCCTGTAAGTTTCCTAAAAGAATAAAATTAGAAACAGCAAAGTAATTAATTAATCATTCAATATGAATGAATATCAACAACGAATTCAAAAAGTGCTGTAGTAATTCATTTAATTGAGTTGATATTGGAACCGCTTTGAAGCTTCAAGAAGCTCAATCTTCTTCTTCATACTTGCTGTTTCTTGATTCAGATGCTGCCATTTTCAGGATTAAGTGTTAATTGGCAAGTTTGAAGGAAACAAAACACAAAGAGGAATATAAATAAACTAATTTTTATAAATGCATTTATGTCCTGAAAGTCTCTGAGAGCAAGGAAAATCGGAAACCAATTCATTTTCAAGAAAAATTAATTTTTATGTGTTTGCAAAATTTCTGAAATCGTAAACATTTCACTAAACTTAGAAATATGAGGAAAAAATGGCAGTATTCATTCCATTTTTTTTCCCATTCCAAGTTGAATTTTGTGAGTTTTTATGCTGCATGGCAAAATGTACAAGACACATAAGCTTAAGGTAAAAAAGGTAAATTTGTGTCTGATTTACGTTAACTTACTCTTTTGATTATTTTTTTTCACTAATTATGTCTGTTATGATGTAACTATTTTGCTCAAATCCAAACGAAGTACAATAATTTTGAGATATAAGACAATATTGTGAAATTTTGAATGAGCACACCAAGGAAAATTGGAGAAATGTCCCCATTGAAAATTCTATTAATGGAAATGACTTAAATCAAAGTACCGGCATTCTGTGTATAAACATGTATCAAGTCCTTTTCACTAATAAAATTTTATAATTGGGGACTTTTTCTCAACTTTCTCTTGAAATTTTCATTAAACTAAAATGAAAAGGACCAAATGAGCGTTTATACAAAAAGAAACAAAAAATTAGAGCACGTAAGAAACATATGCAATTTTTTCACATCATTCCCAGAGTGTGTGTGTGCGTGTGTTTATATAGACAAACAGAGAAGTTAAACACTTGATCTTTTCTGCCAAAAAAAATAAAAATACTAGGTCTTTACTTTAGGATAGAAGATGATAAAAAGAACATAAGAAATAAGGAAATAATTGCAATAAAAATAAGGAAATAATAATTATGAACCTCCATATTTTGTTCGAAGACATGAGTATCTTTAACATATGTGTGGTAACGGTCAACTGTCTCCTTCAAGCTGTATATATAATAGTGGAAGCAATTAGTTTGGAGAGAACGAAAATGTATGTGAAGGAAATTAATATTATTTTCTTACCGCAAACACACTTACACAGAGACACAAACACGTATATTTTGGAGGGAAAGAAGTGAAGAACATAAATATTAGGGAGAAAACATACGTTTCTCCCAAATATTAGGGAGATTACAATTATGTTCTAAACTTCATGCTTAAAAACATTGAGCATAAGTAAGTCTAAAGGGCTAGCTATAGGTTTTTAGGTCAATGTCTGATGTCCGTACATATAATTCGGTTAAGTCAATATTGTATAGTTAGAGCCTAAATTGCAAAATGAGTTGTTCATTTATCAAAATACTAACAGCAATAGTACCAAATATTTCAATCCTATGTAAATATTTCCCTAATTGTTTTACTAACTTATCACATCTGAATCAGTATAGACTTTAAGATATCAATATATATCTAAATAACCTAGACCCTTCAAAAGGTAACAAAATTTTTTTATATATGTCCTTTAAAAGCTAGTGTGGGTAACCAAAATAAAAGTGCAGAATACCATAAAATTGCAAACGGAACAAAGCTTCGACTTTATACTAAAATTGCGAATTAGTGGTCACTTTTATCACTATAAATATAGTGTGCCTCTACCATTGCAAATCACCCCTACCATTGAGTTTTCTGGAAATCCTCTCTTATTTACCATCTTTCTTGTTTTGTTCTGGTGCACTGCTATGCAATTCCATATTCGATTCTTGTAGTCTAATACTTGTGTGGGTTCTCAAACCCGAATCCGACTCGACCCGATAGGTGTTTCTACTCAATATCTATTTCAGTTATTCCAACATATATATATATATATATATACCTGGAGCTTGAAAATTCGTAGAGTTTGCCATTGGCAGAGAAGACGATGAGTGCAACCTCAGCATCACACAGAACTGAGAGCTCAAAAGCCTTCTTCAAGAGTCCATTACGCCTCTTTGAGAATGTCACTTGCCTGTTTGTTTTGTTCTCTATACGCTTCATCTCTATCTTCCCTCTCACCATCTTTATTTGTTCTTTACACCTCTCGATCTGTGAATTACAAAGAATCTCTTATCAGCTTACAAAGTTATTTGAACGAGCTGACTCAGATCCATCAGAGTCCTCACAGAGAAAGAAAACATAGAATTCAATGATTAACTTATGGCTCAACATATAAGAAAATTGCAGCCAATTAAATAAGCTTTCGATTCGAGACTTGAAGAACACTCAGAAAGCTATACGAGATAGAAAATGCAACAGATAATATTATGAGTGTTAAAAAGTTAAAATCTCAGCAAATATTCGGCTGAAAATAGATCAAATTCTTGAAGTGGTAAGACAGGAGAGAAAGCTAGGTCAAAAGCCCATAAACCTGGAAATCTTGGAGAGGTATGAGATTAGTGGAAGAGAAAATAATGCAGAAAGAGGAAAACATAAAGCAAAAACAAGAGGAAGCTGAAATCTTAGCTTATTGTACTGCTGAGTCCAGAAAGAGAAAGAGAAAGAGAAGAAGAATGGAAACAAAAATGGGACGTACCTTTCCTTATTAATCAAGAAAAATTTATGTTGTTTGCTGCACAAAGAGATTTTTTTTTGGCAATTGAAATTGGAAAATGGAGACCAACGACCCCATGCTTGTTTTGATAAACGAATGAATGTTTATTGACCACAAAAAAAAACGACGAATGAATGCTTTATTTTTTTCCCCCTTTTGCCAAAGCTGCATCTGATATGAAAAAATAAATAGGGGAAAGTTACACTCAAAACCCAAAGAAAACAAACTATTACTATTAGGTCCTATATAATCATCAAAATAATATGAAATCCCAAAGGACTTGTGGAAGATTTATTGGAATTGTGAAAATGTGAGTTTACCCTTGTTTATTGACATGAAATCTTAAAATGAGGTTAAAGCTTAGGGGCATTCAAAGGTGATTTAATCTATCACTCACTCACCCTAGTTCTAATTTTCGTCACAATGCTCTTTCTCTTAAGTGTAGTTGTCAATTCTTTTATTGTGGCCGCTAGTCCTCATCGTGGTTCTAAGAGTTGGGGAGATCGTAGTTGCCATCAACTCTCATTCCCTCAATTGATTGTTGCTCTCATGGTAGAATTTAGGAAATTTTTTCTTACTTTATTTAGTCTAGTCTTTAATTGTGTGTATGCACTTTCTATTATTTTTACCTCTTGCTTATTCATTGGCGGCGAGTCCGTGATGAGTGTTTAGTTTAGAGTTTAGTGTGGCCTTCTTTTTCAACAGTTTAAGGATGATGATTGTGTTGCACTTGTTGACTTCCTTTGTTTTTGCTTTGGTAATGTTGTTTAATGCTTGAAAAATTTGAAAATGAATGTCTCTATTGATCTCTCTTTTTATTTTCTCCCCATTAAATATCTCTATTATTATATCAAGCTTCAATAGTTGATATTTAATACTATTTAATGTTATAATAATATTTTTTATATAGTATTAAATTCTAACAATTGAAACTTGATCTCATGGTAAGACATTCAATGAGAGGAAATGAAGAGAGAGATTGATACAGATATTCCTATCCAGGAAAATGTTGCAACTGAGTTGAAATTGTTTGTTGGTGCTTCAAGGTGCAGATGCAATTATTGGTCTAGAACCTTATAGACAATCCCCTGACAGAGAAGAAGACCATTATCCGGATAAAGCATTTTAACTAGGTAGCATAAAGGTTTCATATCCTTTGATTTTTGAGCTAGGAACACAGCCATAAATAGTTACCTGGAGCCCCAGCTCCTTTTCATTTCGGTTTTCATTTCAAACAAATAAGGATGAAATTATCTTTTCACAATTTTAATAAATTGTCCACAAATTCCTTAGAACTCTATCAATTTAATGATTTTAATGGACTTAACAATAATAATTTATCTTTTTTGAGGGTTCAATGTAATTTCTCACAATAAATAGCACTAAAGTAAAAGAAAGATATTATTTTGGAAAAGTCAATATTAATTTTGATCTTTTATTGAGAAATAGGGAAAAGAAAGAATAGGCTGAGGAGTTGCCAGCTATACACAGTTAGATACCACGAATAAGTCCATTTCATTCGTACAACAGCGTACTTAAACACCCAATCAAAATTCGAAAACGCATCACACTGTGAATTATAGACATTTTTGTCAGCGAGCCATGAACTTTTATTCTTGTTTTAGGCTTTCTGCTTTTTCTTCTTGTATCTGTTTTTAACTTTTGTTTCATCCTTTTCTACATTTCTCTCTTAAATAACTTGTTGGGTTAGTTAAGGTTGATAACAATTTTATTCTGAAAGTTTTTGAGAGCGTCTTTTAAAAATGAATTTATAAATTAGAAAATAATAAATTAAGTATTTTTAAAAAATAAAGTTAAAAATTATTTATTAAATTTTGATATTTTTTAATCAATTCTGAATAAATGATTTGATTTATTATTTTTAAATTTTTAATTTTTTTTTTTTTAAGAATTCTCCCCAAATCATACATGCAGCAATGTTATTTTAAAAGTGTAAAAAATAGTACAATGTTATCCTAACAGATGGTAATTGTTAATTTTGACTGCACCAATATTACAAACTCAGCACGGCCATCTCATCATCGAATCGAAATGGGAGGAACAAAACAAAAAATACAAGAACAATCATAACTAGTGAAATTTAAAAACGAGAAATAGCAGGAAGATTATCAACTCAACACCATATTAGCGTTTTGAAGATTAAACCCAAGATCATCAAAAGATCAAATTCATAGCAAGATCAAAAGAATAAAAATCACAGCAACATTAAAAAAACCACAGAGCAACACCCAAGTCCAACAATACTCCGTGGATGACCCACTGGCCAAGATCATAACGGATGGTTTTGCTGATTGAAATTGTGTCGGTTGCGTTTTGTGACCAATATTGACAACAAGTAGTGGAGGATGGAGTACAAAGCTCTTCCTTGCTTCATCAGTTAGTGGTTGATACTGCGAAAATGAAAATATTCAAAAGAAACCTAACCGTCGGCCTATCTTCCTCTTCGATCTACGATGAACTATGATAAAGAGTGATGAGCTGCAGAGATTAGTATTTGTAGGGAATAGGAAGAAGAGAGGACGCAGCAACTTGAGGAGTGGAAGAGGTCTCTGAACTCTGAAGATGAAGACAATGGAGCAGGTGGCGGGGAAGAGAGGGAGGGAGTGGGGTGGATGATGAGGTGGCTGTGCTGGGCTAAGTGTGTAATATTAGGAATAGTTTTTTCAACATGTTTTCTTGTATTTATAGAAAGTTCAAACCTCAATCTTGAACTGACTCCCTTCTATTCGATCCAATCACTGTTAGTAACTATGTATATCTTTATCTATAATTAGTTTGCATCACAAATTTGCACTATAAATTTTATCTTACATTTAGGGTCAGAGAGGTAGAGTTATTAATACTAAAAAAAATTCATGATATTCTTTTTGGTCTTCAATATAAGACAGAATTGATATTTTTTATGAGATTAAGGAAGGTAAATAAGTTACTTAAACATATCATATGTTGTGAATTATGATATTATACATCAGTTTATATGTTAGGCAAAATAGTTTAAAAAAAATTTGATTAATGTAAATATTTTAAAATAATTTAATTAAATTCTTTAATTTCTCTAAAACTTTTAATTTTATCTTATATTTAGAATATGAGGGAGTATTTGATACATTTATTATTATTTTAAATAATTTTTTGTTTTATTGATGTTAATAAGAAAATGTTTTCCTAAGCATGACAATACAATGATGAGCCCAATTCCTCAAATGAGTGAGGCAACAACCCAAGAAACGAGTGGGCCAGTAAATGGTTTCAGAAGGAGGAACAGCCCAATTCTCTAACTTGGAAAGTTGGAGAATGAAGGCATATATAAGTTAAAAAAAGGGACATAAAGGTGCAAATATTCATGTTTTGGATGGTAATAAACTTATGAACATTGTGATCTTATAGAAAATTATCATTCAAGTGTTGAAGAAGCCTCTATAAGTAAAGACTAAGGGGTTTTTACTTGTAATGTGGTAATTTTTGGGAAGTAACTTAGTTATTTTCTTGGTCAATTGTTACTTCAAATTAAAATGATTTGAAAAAACTTTGTTTCATTCAAGAACATGTTTTTGAAAAGGTTTAAAAGCTAAGGTTTTTCAAACTTAACATGTATAACATGTGTAAATTAAACGATTACTGAATTATATTATGTTACCTCTGATCCCTAATATAAGATATAGTTGACTTTTTCAGAGAAACTAAAGAACTTAAAAAAATTAGTTAATCATAACATATGTTATGTATAAATTTATTAAATATCAGTTTATAAGTCAGATAAATTGTCTGGTATAAAAAAAATAAATATAAATACTCTAAAGGAATTTTTTTAGCCCCCTTAATCTCTAAAAAAAGTCAACTGACACTACTACAAAAAAACGGTATAATAACACTTATTTTAAAACATATTTTGGCGTTTAAGAAACGCCAAAGCTTTTGACGCCATTAAAAATACCTATAGCTCTTTTCAATATATAAAAATGACATACATTACTTTATCAAATTAAATAAATTAATTAATTACTTATGACGTTTTATTTGACAAGTGCCAAAGGAGGAGGTACCCTCCTTTGACGTTTATAAAATAAACGCCAAAGGAGGTGTTCACCTCCTTTGGCGTTTATAATATAAACGCCAAATGAGGGTGCCTCCTTTGG
The DNA here is from genome assembly GCA_963242795.1 of Inga leiocalycina. Classification (NCBI taxonomy): domain Eukaryota; kingdom Viridiplantae; phylum Streptophyta; class Magnoliopsida; order Fabales; family Fabaceae; genus Inga; species Inga leiocalycina. The sequence continues at coordinate 49,690,071 of OY725324.1, forward strand.
CAAGTGCCTCCTTTGGCACTTATTTAATAAGTGCCAAAGGAGGACAATTTAATTTTTTTTAAATAATTTTTTTAAATATTTCTTTTTCTATACGGTGTAATGTAAAAATAAATGCCTGATAATCATATATAATTGTTTAGCAAGTAAATGACTATATATTTTATCTAGTAGGTAAATTACAATATAAAACGATGATGATCATTTTTTTAATTATTTTATTTTCTTGATAAAATAAACAAATCACAATACAATGGTAAAAAAATACAAAACATTAACTACAATTATTTGTATTACAACAAAATTACTACAATATTATTAATTTGTAAGTTTAAAAATTAAAAAACTAAATATATAGAAAGTTTAAGCTGACAAAGTTGAAACTTCAAATCAATATTTAAAAAATAAAAAATATGAGCAAACATATAAGAGTCATTGCAAATTTTAACCAAAAAGAAAAAAAACAGAAAACATGGATCAAATGTTTAAAAAACAATGCTTACAAACTAGGGATCTCCTACTTCTACTTGCTGCCATCAAAGAGAGGAAGGAATGGGGATAATGAATAAGAAAAGCTAATAGACCAATAAAGTGAGAGGGTAATGGATCGAAGTTATGGGAAGTGGCAAGCAAGAGAGCGATAATGGCGGGATGTCAATGGCGGGGTTTTTAAATTTTATAAATAGGGGAAGCTTTGGCGCTTCATAAAAGAATGTCATTGCTTCCCATTTTCAAAATAAAATTTAAAAAAAAATGGAAGCTTTGGCTCTTCTTTAGGAAGCGCCAAAGCTTCTATTGTTTTTTTTTATTTTTTATTTTTTCAATATGAAGTTTTGGTACTGTGTTTATGTAATTGGTTAGTTTAACTATATTTTATGTGTTCATTCTTTTTCTAACAATGGTCAAGTATATATTACTTTTATGCTTCATTATAAAAAAATTTGATGAACTTCATGGAGCTCACTCAGTTTTACGCTTCATTATAAGTGTAAGTTAATACTAGTGACAACAATATATTCAAGCAGATAATTTGGATTTATAAAAAGAAAGAGCAAAAAGTATGACAAACATATCATATAACTTTACGTTGATTGTAACTATTAAACCTTTAACAATGATAAATGTATAATAATATAATGACCCAAGTGAAAAAAAAACACTTAATTTAAATTTACTTTATAGCTAGACACACACACAATCGAAGAAGCTGACTGAACCTTTTTTTTCAAAAAAAAAATATAGGAAGCTTTGACGCTTCTTTAGGAAGTGCCAAAGCTTCCTATAAGAAGCTTTGGCGTTTCCTTAGGAAGTGCCAAAGCTTCCTATTATAATATTTCTTTTTTTATTTTAGTTTTTTTTTGTATGTGGCCTTTTAAAAAAAATTAAAAAAACATAAGAAGCTTTGGCGTTTCCTTAGGAAACGCCAAAGCTTCCTATTATAATATATTTTTTTTTATTTTTTTCTTTTGGAATGTGGCCTTTTTACAAAAAAAAAATTGATGAACTTCATGGAGCTCACTCAGTTTTACGCTTCATTATAAGTGCAAGTTAATACTAGTGACAATAATATATTTAAGCATATAATATTGGATCTATAAAAAGAAAGAACAAAAAGTACGGCAAAGATATCATATAGTGTTACATTGACTGTAACTATTAAACCTTTACCAATAATAAATGTTATGACCCAAATTAAAAAAAATAATTGGTTTAATTTTTTTTTTAAAAATGCATAATGCAAATACAATAGGCATATTACAATAGTTAGAACGAAATTAAACTTCTTTTGTCAAACATATGTTTAAGGCCGTATGAAGATTAAATAGAAAGAATAAATAATATATTAAATTTCATATTATATGTATATATATTTTTAAAAATATAGGATGCTTTGGCACTTTTTAAGGAAGCGCCAAAGCTTCCTATTATATTTTCCTTTTTTGTTTTTTGAAAAATATAAGAAGCTTTGGCGCTTCCACATAAAATGCCAAAGCTTCTTATTGTTTTTTTTTTAAAAATATTGATGACAATATTTGGCGCTTATTCAGAAAAGCGTCATATAAAGTTAACGTCTATTATGACGCTTATAATTGTAAGCGCCAAAGCTTTAAAATAACCTTTATTTTAAAAAATAAATAATTATCTTTGACGTTTTTTTGAAAAAACTGCCATAAGAATTACACCATTAAATCCCTTTTTTGTAGTAGTGTGAGTCTTATATTAAAGACCGGAGGTTGTACTAATTACTCCCTCCGATCTCAATCTCCGATCTTTTTTATAAGCAACTTTTATCCTTATTGTGCAAAACAAACTAGTGGTTAAGATTAGTTAAAAACAATGAATGTGTAAAAAATATCATGTTTCTTCTAACTATACTCCTATTTATGAAAAGAGTAAAGAGAATGAATAACAAATATAAGAGAGTATGGATATAAAATATGGCAGAGGATGTGTAATACATGAGTAAATGAATGAGAATTAGTGGTGAGTGGGGGATAATTAATATAAAGATGTGTATTTAATAGGGACAGAATAGAAAAAATAGTTTAAATTTTGAGACATAAGTAGAAAGTTGCTTATAAAATAAACCAACTTCAACAGAGAGAAAATTGCTTATAAAAATAACCAAAGGAAGTAGTTGAGTAGGTTTTGTTAGCCTTTATTCATTTGTAAGTTGTAATTGTTATTTTTAAATTTGATTTAGTTCCTGGACGGACAACAACCTGTTCATGTACTCAATGGTATTAGTTTAGTGTTGTTCAAAACCTTTGAGTGATCTCTTTGTTATGTGACCTAAGCTAGTAAAAATAGCAAGTCAATTTTTCATTTGTTCACTAGGCACTATGTATTTACCCAAAATTACTTCACAAAGTTATAAGCCCGGTTGCATGTTATTAATTATATTTTGATATGATTATTTGACTGCATTATATTAATTAACTTATTTAGCTTCTTTAATCTGTCCAAAAAAAAATTCTATATTATATTTAGAATCGGAGAAAATATTGAATTGTTGAAAACAATGTACTCATATAAATGATACTTCATTCGATTATATTTATAAACAAATTTCTCTCTCTTAGAGTTGGTTTTTTATATATATAAACAACTTTTTTTGTTTCTCAAACTTTGAACTACTTTTTTTATACCCCTATTAAATACATACCTTTATATTAATAAATCACTAATTCTCTTTCATTTAATCATTTATTACTTATTTTTTCTTATATTTTATACACATTATCTCTTATATTTTTTTCACTCATTCTCTCTTCTATACTTTTTTCATAAATAGGGGTATATTTAAAAAAGACATAAAATTTTTTACATATTTATTATTTTTAATTAATATTAACCGTCAATTTATTTTAGGCAAATTAAAAAAAATTGTTTATAAAAAAGACATGGGGAGTACACTGCATGAATTTGAAATGTCTCCACGAAATGAAGTCTCTGTTTGGGAGACACTACCATTTGACTGGGTTAAAATTAATGTTGATGGCTCTATGTCCTCATCTAGAAACATATAGCTAGCAGTGTTGGGGTCATAAGAGATCATAATGGGTGAGTACATTTTGTGCCCATCACATCACATGTATTCACCGTTAGATTGATTTTGAACTGTTTAGATTTAATTTAATTTTTATATTTTAAATAATTTTTATTTTAGTATATGTAAAATTAAAGATAAAGATAACCTTATAACTATCAGTTCTTATAAAAATGAATGAATAATTTAAAAATCACAAATTCAAAATTTCAGATTAAATCTAAATGATTGTGATCTCTTTACAATGATGAGAAACTATCAAATGCGGACATATTCTTTGAGTCTATTTGGTGTGAGGGATTTGGAGGGGAAGGGAGGGGAGGGAAAATTTTTATGAGTTGAATTTTAAAATATTGAAGAAGTGAGGTAATAAAATTTTGATAAAGAGAATATATAAGATAAAAGAGTAAGACAAATTAATTAAAAATTGTTAAGCCCACTTCTCTAATTTTTTTAAATTCAACTTAAAACAATTTTCCCTCCGCCCACTTTCCCTCCCCTCCCCTCGTACCAAACAAGCCCTTAGAGGTATGAGACTAGTATGGGATATAGGCTTTTGGAGAGTTATACTAGAATCAGATGCAAAAAATTGTATAGTGTTCTTTACTGTTCTTACAAATCTACAATCTAATGGACCACAATTGGCAGCTGCACCTTCGTTATGTTCCTAGATATCAAAATTTTATAGCTGATGCCTTATCAAAAGATGGTATGTACATCAATCTTGGATAGCTATCCGAATCATATGCAGACCATGTTGGAAAAAAGATTGTATGGAATTCAATCACCAGCAGTTTAATTTATTTTCTGCCCTCACTTGGAAAAAAAAAACAAAGGGGAAAATCTCACTCAGGTTTCAAGGAGCAAAAAAAAAATATTAAAAAAGTTTCAATGTAAGATCCTCTATCCATAAAGTCCTTAGGAATCTGAGTGACATAGATGGGTTTGTCAATTGTCACTTTATGATTTGTCAATTTAGTCACATACACTTATCAATAAGAGTTGATTTAGTTAACATAGATGAGTATGTCAATGGCTACTCTATGATTTATCAATATAGTCATATACACTTATCAATTAGAACTGTTTAATTAACATATATGAACTTGTCAATAGTCAAATACATCTGTCAATAAGATAAGTTCACATTTGGAATCTATCTCACTGAGATCCCTAGGGACTTTTTTATAAGAGGATTCTACACTGAGACTTTTTTGATAGAAAAATTTACACTATGATTTTTTTTTTTATATTTTTTCTAGTAATTGGGACCTGAGTGAGATTTCCAAAACAAAAAAAGAGAGAAGAAACTTCGGGCTTGAGAGTGGAGACCACTAATCTTACACGCTAAGGCAACATGCACCCAATCAATACTAGACCACTGAGACATATCAAACAGCTCCAAAAAGTTAAAGTTCAGCAACAATATGACTTATAATGTGTTAGTGTCTGATTATGGAATTGCAGAAAATAAAAATCACAAAGTTGAAAATAAAAGTAATTTATACAAATATGTTCATTTCAAATTTAGTAGACAAAGAAAATTGTTCATTTAATATTGAGTGACATACAAGAAGTACATTTGGACAAATTCCCTCAAGATTGATTTAGGAACACAATTTAGAGAAAAATATAATTGACTGGTTTAAAAAAAATGTTTTAACTTAAGTTCTAGTTTATTCCACAATGCAAGTCAAAATCTAGCTTTCCCAAAAACAAACTCCAATCAAAGAGGTTCTATTCAAGTATAATTTTAGATTATAAAAGAAATGATATTTCCCCTGCAGAATGTCAAGATTCAAGAGACATGGGTTCAAACAAATCTTGAGAAAAAAACTATAGCTAACTAAAAAGGATCAACAAAATTTTACATTAACAACTGATCAAATGCAGTTATTAACTCAAACATCAAAGCTAGAAATTTCACATGTCTAGCTAAACTATTTCTGAGTGAGGATTTGATTAAACTATTTCTCTTTCACTTGCCATTAAAAAACTATCAAAAGACACAGTATTCTGTTTCATCAAAAGTCAAATGAGTTCTTCATAATTGGGTAAATTTGAGTGCAACCAAGATCGAGAAGTTTTAGCTGGCGCTGATAGCATTGTCATATTAAGTCATTTCTTACAATGACAATGAGAAAGAATAGCTATTTGAAACAACAATCTTTCTTCTTATGCAACCTATGTATCAAGCATATCAACTAGAACGAAACAGGGATCACATAACACAACAGAACCCAGATCAGACAAGGAATCACAGTAAAACACAGCAGATTCCAAAAAAGCTAGATCGAAATAGGGAAGAGCAAAATCCTTGATTTACCCCAACGAACAAGCAATCAATAGAAAAATCATCATAGAAAGTAATCTTACCTAAGCAAACAAGCAACCAACAGAGCAAGAGGCGGCGGCAGCTGGATCTACAGGACTCGAGATAACGTTGGAAGAGCAACGTGGCGAAGGAGTCGACTCGATCTATAGGACAAATGGACCAGCAGCTACCTTCTACAATCAACGATGGTGGCAACTGAGGCAGTCGGCGGCTGGAGGACTGACTGGAGACAATGCTAAACTGCAGAGCGTGCGAACAAGAAGAGAGAAAATGGGATTTCATGCGGGAGAGGGAATGAAAGAAAAAGAATTGCGAACAGATGGATGAATTTTGTAGAGGAGGGCTGTGCTGGAGTTTTAAAAAATTGTCATGGGTAATTTAGTCACAATTGGACACAAAAATTCTTTCACCTAGAAAAAACCCCAAATTTGAAGGTTTTGTAAAGTGGGGGAGGTTACCACTAGAGAACAAAGAAAAAAAAAACAAACCTCACCTAACCTAACCTCCTTCCAACCAAACACCTATTTTTAATCTCCAACCCTCCCCCAATCTAACCTAACCTAATAAAACCTCCAACCAAACATAGCCTTAGAGGATAAAGGCATATATAGGTGTTTGGGGGATAGGAGATAAACGTGCAAATATTCATGTTTTGGATGGTGATAAAATTATGAACATTGTGATCTTATAGAAAATTATCATTCAAGTGTTTGAGTCTATAAGTGAAGACTAAGCTTTATAGTTTTATCTTTAGGGCTCTCCTTGTAATGTGGTAGTTTTTGGGAAGTAACTTGGTTATTTTCTTGGTCAATTGTAACTTCAAATTAAAACGAGTTAAGAAAACTTTGTTTCATGCTAGAACATGTTTTTGAAAAAATTTAGAAGCTAAGGTTTTTCAAACTTAACATGTGTAAATTAAACGATTACTTAATGATGCGATCCAGAATTAACAAGTTGTCCCTTCAAATTCAAGTGACATCTCTTCCGTTTCAAATGATCATTATCAAATTCCAGCTGGACAAATTATGAGAGCACAAGCTAAAATATTCAAGGAAGCATTTATTGGGCTGATTGAAGAAGTTGTTGTAAATCAAATGGCAATTGGATCAATAAGTCTGATTTACAAAACAAAGATGGTGAAAACTTCACTAAGTTCATTTGTGCTAAATATGGAGTTGTTAATCAAGTTTTGGGCTTGGAAACTTCAAAACAAAGAGCTTGGACCTAGTACTACACATGGGAGGACTCATTTGGGCCTAAATAAGCACATTTTGAGCCTTAATTTGCTGAATACATTTTCTTGAAGTTAGGTGTGCGAAAATCAACAAGTAGTTGGTGGCAGATTTGACTTTTGTTTTCTTTAGCATGTTGTATTTGATTTTTCAACTTTCTTCTAGATTGTATTAAACTTTTGTGTTTATTGTATTAGATTTTTAAGTTTCCTAACACATGGTTTTACAATTTGTATTGGCTATTTTCAGAATTGCACTTATTGCAATTAGGTCATATTTTCTTATAAATACTTGGTGCTTCTTTATTTGTAGGACACAATTCAGATTTGAATGATAAATGAAAGTTGCACTTCTGCACTTTGTTTCTTGAGAGTGGATTCTCTCTGAGGGTTCTTTTTAGAACTAACAAACTTATTAAGGCTTGATCAACCTTGTGGCGTTTTTCAACACTTCGGGTCCTTGTTCTTTCGTGTTCAAGGGTTTAAGTGGATCGTCGATCTGTGTTTAGCTTTCTTGGGGTGTGTATATTTCAGAATTGGTTGTGGGTTCGTGGGATCTTCCCTTGTGGGTTCGCACCACTTAATTATATTTTTCTACTTTCGATCCCTAATATAAGATATAGTTGACTTTTTTGAAGAAGTCAAGGAAGCTAAATAAGTTAGTTAATTATAATATAAGTTGTGTATAATTTTATTATTTATCAGTTTATAAATCAAACAAATTAGTTTGGTATAAAAAAATACATATAAATACTCTAAAGGAATTTATTTAACTTTCTTAATTTCTAAAAAAAGTTAACAAAGTTTTATAATAAAAACTGGAGGTAGTACTAACTAGTTGAGTAGGCTTTGTTAGCCTTTATTCATTTGTAACTGTTACTTTTAAATTTGATTTAGTTTCTGGACAATAACCTATTCATCTACTCAATGTTATTAGTTTAGCGTTGTTCCAAACCTTTGAGTGATCTCTTTGTTAGGTGCCCTAGTAAAAACAGTAAGTCAATTTTTCATTTGTTCACTACACAAATTACTTCACAAAGTTATAAGTCCAGGTGCATGTTTTTAATTATATTTGGATATGACTATTGATTGTATTATCCTTTCTTCCTTACGAATCTCAAAAAAGAAGATGGGGAAAAATGGAATTCTCAATTGGGACCTTATATCGGGTGTAGCAATTTGGAAATTATGGTCCTGGAGGAATAATTCAATTTTTGATGATGCTTTTCGGAAGCCAACTGATCCTGCTAGTGTTATATAGGAGTATTCAATTGTTGGAAGCAGTAGATGATATTCATTAGATCCTATGTAATTATAAGCAACTTTCTCTCTCTTGGTGTCGATCCTTAATATATATCTATATATATAAGCACCTCTTTTGGTATCTCAATCTTTAATTAAACTACTTTTTTCTTTTCTATTCATATTAAATATACATCTTTATATTAATGAATCACTTATTCTCTTTCATTCAATCATTTATTCCTTGTTCTTTCTTATATTTTATACACATTCTCTCTCTTATGCTCTTTTTATAAATAGGGGTATATTTGAAAAGGACATAACATTTTTAGCACATTTATTGTTTTTAACTAATCTTAATCTCCACTTTGTTTTGCACAACTTATAAAAAAGAAAGGAGGGAATACACTGCGTGAATTTGAAATGTCTCCACGAAATGAAGTCTCTATATGGGAGGCACCACGGTTTGACTGGTATAAGATTAACGTTGATGGCTCTATGTCCTCATCTAGAAACAAAGGTAGTTGCGTTGGGGTCATGAGAGATCATAATGGTGGTTGGATAGCTGGGTTTACTCATAACCTTGGTAATTGTAGTGCTTCTGAAGCACAAGAGTGGGCCCTTCTTAGAGGTCTCAGACTGTAATGGAATGGGGGGATGTGGGATTCCGGAGAGGTATACTAGAATTGGGAGCCTATTTGAATTAGTGGTGTAAAAGTATATTTATGTAAGTTGAGACAAAACTTTTCTTATATACTCATCTCGTACATTATAAATTGTGTTGGAAAAATAGCTTCTACCGTTAATCCAAATTGACAGTTTGGTTGACATGCTACTCAATAGAGGAAATGTTTTTACCTATAGTTTAGTGATATTACAAATCTACAATCTAATGGACCACAATTGGGAGCTGCACCTTTGTCATGTTCTTAGAGATCAAAATTGCCTAGCTGATGCCTTATCAAAAAGGTGGTACTCCTTCCAATTCTATTTATAAGTAACTTCCTCCTTGATTGCGTAAAACAAATGGGTAGTTAAAAACAATAAGTATGTAAAAAATGTCATGTTTTTTTTTTCATATATGCCCCTATTTTTAAAAAGAGTATAAGAAAGAGAATAGATAAAAAGTATGAGAGATAATGAGTTGCATAAGATATGAGAAAGAATGAGTATTTAATAAGGGTAAAATAGGAAAACAAGCTTACATTTTTTTAAAAAAAGTAAAAGTTGCTTATAAGAAGGACTAACCCCATGAAAAAGATAGTTGCTTATAAATAGGACCGGAGGAAGTATATTGAGCTCATCAATCTTGGATAGCTATCTGGCTTATCTGCCAACCTTAAAGGAAAAAGATTGTATGGGATTCAATCCCCAATAATTTAATTTATTTCTTGGGCTGACTGCCCTTTCTTGTAAAAAGAAGAAAGAAAAAAGAAACATCATGCTTGAGACTACTAAACATTGTTCCTTAATTCTTTTTAGACCATAGAACCGTTCCCTAATTGGTATTTTCAAATTTTGAGGTTTGCGACTATCATTATTCTTGAAAGAAAAGGCCCCAAAGTATCACTTTCCCCAACCACTCCCGCCATTTAAGTATTTTTTTTTTCTAAAGTAATTTTCACATACTCGGAACTCATCAGATCTAGAAAACTAAAATATGAAGTCGACCTAAATTTTCTATGGTACAAACTTATTTAGTTCTAAAAATTCAATTCAACTTGTCTCAGGCATGACATTCATTGCAGAACAAAGTTTGTTTGTCCCTATTTTTTTTTTAAATATGCCAATATATAAATAGGACAATTTTTCTTACAGATAATTAACTAAGGGTGAGGGACAAATCATTAAAGAGGAGCTTTTTTTTTTTTGGAAATATTTTTTAAAATATCATGAAATTATGAACTACCTATTATATATAGGAACGGAGACTAAAAAAATACTAATATGTTTAGGGACGAAAGGCATAGTTATGTTTATTCCATTTTCTTCATTATATATAACTTTCATTCCTACAATAAAAATTGCCCTACTAAATATAACTTGCCAACCATGCCTGCACTAAACGGAAAATAAATGTAAAATCTACCAATTACATAAACATTTTATAAAAACTATACAGGTACCCCAAAAAATAACTATGCATATGACCATTACATGTTGAAACTTGTAACGGACACAATGCAAATGTATTTGGACAAATTGAGGCTCCTCACGAACCTCAAACTGTGTAATACCCACTTAGTCTCTTGAACAAATTTCCACCCTTCCCCTTCTTTCTCTTTTATATCCCTCTCCACCACTTTTAGCGTAGACCGTTTAGATCAATCTGGATAATTCAAATTTAAATTATTCTAAAAATATTATTAAAATATTACATTTTAAAAAATTAACAAATAAATACATCTGAATTGTTAAAATTTGATCTTTTGGATTTTTTCATATTATGTTTTCATGGCCTAAAATACTGGAACTATAGCAAAAATTTGATAGTCGTTCATATTTAATAGAGGCCCAAACATTAGATAACTCTGGCCTTGAAATCCAAAATCTAGAGACGAGGCATTTTTAACATCAACAAATATGCATGCATGCATAAAGTTTAGTGCTATCTTCCGATCCCTTACAATTTTGTTTTTTCATTCCAAACTACGTTCCCAACAATAGAGCTCATATTCAGCATGTTCTCATCATATAAAAGCTCTTGAGGGAGATTATGGAATTGTACCAAAAAAGGAGCCAAGTGAAAAGAGACCTCCTCCATAATCATGAAGTCGTCCCGAAGCTGTAAACTCAGAGTGTGGCCTTGCACAGGCCATAATGGAGACAAGAAATTTTTTTTGTCACAATGGGTAGCGGAAGGGAGCTCCCAAGGGAGAGACAACAAGCCCTAGCAAGAGAGTACGATTGGACCATTGGGAGAGGCACGCTCAACCCATCATTAGAGGGATCTAACATGAACGAGCATCCCACTTCACAAATAGCTTTTACTAGCCTCTTCTCACTTCTAACTACTCTTATATTAACCCACTTTGTGATGGCACACCTATCAATAGCCCTCTTTAGCACCTCATTGTCTACAAAGGCCATGCCCAACATGAAGAAGTGCCTTGAATGATAGCTTACTTTAGCTATAATAGAGAGTTTGATTCTCCAATTTTAGTAAAAGCAACCCAGGAAGGTGAACAAAATGCCCTACATTTAGTAAAGAGGGAAGGAGGAGCCCAATTAGGAAAGTGGACTCTTTGGGTATTGCTTTGGCCGATGCCAAATCCCACACTCCTCGTCTCTGCAACTCAACTTCTACCCATGGCTTATGGCCTTCCAGAAAAGAAAAGAGCTTTTCCTTCTCTGACATGTCTTGGATGTCAAGCATCCGTGCCAAGAATTGCTTTGAAATTGAAAGGGTCTATTTCAGTCGACTCTTGCTTGCAATCAATGTTCTCAGGCTATCCAAAAGAAGCTCTTAGTTCTTTCTTTCTTATTCAGGACACCTCCCAGGAGTCCCATCGCTTGACTGAGAGTTTTTATTCTGTTTTTTCTACTGCCCTTGGGGAAGGAAGATAGAAATGAGATAAGAGAGGGAAGATGATTATAGTTGCAAGCCTAATTGAACCACATTTCTGTAAGCTTTGGAAGCATGCCGACCCTTTAAATTTAACAAGCCCATGCCTCTCTTCTGGAAGCCCATCATTATATTAGTGGCACAAATTCTCCTCACCCTCAACAACTTCGCTCACTTCAAAATCATTATCAACACTCTCTACAATATCAAAGCTTCTAGTTTCAACCATATAGATGCCATCCTGAGAATCAAAATCATCTGCATCCACATCCTCACTATTAGAGTTATCATCTTCTTCATAGACTCCTTTCCCTTTCTCTCAAATGATCTGATCTAAGTCCTTCCAACTATCTTAGTTTGTCTTCCACCAGTTTTCTAAATTTCACTTTGGTCTTCAAAAATGTCCTCAATTCCATCAGCATCATTTATGTCATCAAACCCATCTATTCCTTCTATGTCGTCCTAAATTATCCCTAGTTCTACATCTCTCTCATCCCCTTCAGTTTCAACTACATCATGTACATTTTCCCTAGTCTTGTTTCATTTTAAAAATTAGACATTGATAAGTCAATTTTTTTGAAAAAACATGTAATTTATATTTTCTAACCATTCAAAAATAGACATGGTAAGTGGCAGACTTAAAACGTCTGTTTTTCCAAAACAAAAATTGAGTCAATTTTTTTAAAAAAATATGTAATTTATATTTTCAACCCACAACCTGTACACAAAATAGAACACAACCAATTCCTAGAAAAAAAGCCTACACACAAAACAGAACACTACTAAGAATGTATAGAAAAATCCAACACTTCATAAATATAATCAAGTGCTCCAAAACTAAACATGGATCAACTTAAACAAATATAATCAAGTGTCCAAAAGAAGAGTATAACATATTGTCCATCAAATCTGCCTAGCACACTTGAAGGTTCAAGTAAGCAAAGCAAGTTCCTCAATTCCCCTAACACCTATAATTTCTCAATCTTTCACGTCATCAACACCTTATGGGCATTTATAATAACTCATAAAACAAACATTCAAGTACATATAATCTACCATTAAACAATAAGATTTTAAGCATAAATGAAATCTCTTAAAAGTCCTAACTCTTTTTTTCTTTTTAATCAGCCCGCCACCATAATTTTTAAGCATTAATGAAAGCAACTATTCCAAAAAGATAGAGTCACTAACCTAAATGAATGCAGACTGTTGCAAACTTGTACTGCCAGAGGAGGATCGGCGACAGAGGGAGGAGGAAGAGGATGCCTAACAGAGCAAAACGACGATAGAGGGAAGGGGTCACCACGGACTGATGAAGGAGGTGCGACATTGGCAACTGATGGAGTTGGTACGAGTGAGAGAGCGAAGGGATTGGGGAGTGAAGAAGAGAGATGATTGAATGTTGATAGTGGATTTGAAATTTTATTAAGGATTTTAATGTCTGTTTTTTGGAAAACAGACGTTAAAAGTAGGGCCCAAATTTCAAAAATGCCAATGCCTATTTTTTAACATTTGTTTTTTAAAAATGGACGTTAAAAATATACCCTATAGTAATAATTATTGAGTAAACCTAGTTCATCATTGGCGTACTAGGGTCTGTAAACCCAATGTAAGTGGGGCTATTATTCCAATAAAGAGAAATATGAGTCACAAAGGGAGTTTTCTCTTTATGTTCTAAAAGCTTAAGTCCATATAACCAAAGGGTACATAAGATATAGATAAAGGGTTGAGGAGTTAGTTTTTACGTGCGTCAGTAAATGGTGTTTCAACTCTCTCCCTGATATGCTCTCTTTCTCTCTTTGATGCATTTGTTGTGTTGCATGATCAGAGTCTAGACCATTGCTCTAGTTTCATGTGCAATTCAACCAAACAATCAGATTACATGTATTCCTGGAATCCTTCAAGTACAGTAAAGGACATAGAATCTAATAATAAGTTGGCCAAAAATAAGAGATTTGGAAAAGGACAAGGAATTTGGACTGCCACAATTTGTTGCAAGAAAGAACGGCTCAAATTATCCTTATAAAAACACTTTCATTTAGATTGAGACTTGTTAAACTGGTTGTCTTTCAATTGCACGAATGGCTAGCATTTGGGAAAGCTGCAGAGGAGCCGCTTACTGCAAATTAGTGATTTTAGGCCTTTTGTAGTTTACATATATAATAACTTTTTTTTTTTTTGACAAAGTACATATATAATTACTAAAACCGTTGAAACATACAGCCTTGTTAAAATCCAAATAGCATAAAGAACATTATGTCATAATCTAGTGACAACGAAAACACAAAAACACTTGTCCATCAGTTTCTTTCCTATATATATAGTAAACTCATTGACTGTCAAAATCACACACTAAAGCACGTATTTCAACTATACATTAATCTATAACCAGTTTGTCTAATTTCATTACATCAATCTCCTAAATTATAACTCAAAAATAGAATCAACTCTCAAATCACTATGCAAATTAACTCAATATGGATTCATCAGACTTACGTCAACCCATTAACTGCCAAAACAATTTGATGCTTGTGTTGATCCCAGAGATATGTTTATTAAATAATGCCACTAGTTTGCATCTTCACATCGAGAGAAACATGGTGAAGGTACGGGGTGGCAGTGCAAAATCAATTGTGCTTAGATTATGCACGCAACTCGAAATAAATAGAACACCACAAACCATGGTCACACTTATTGCACAATATTTTCATATTAATTTGTCGATGATGTTGGCGCGCGTGGGTGCGCTCATGTTGATTTCACAATCTTCAACAACGTTTCTGGAACCATTATCTGTACAAGATGTCATAATTTATTTCGTGATCCTGTTTCTGGAAGTCCGATGAACAAGCCAGTCTCCACATCTGAATATGAAATATTTTCACTCTGATTCTGTCTTCCTTGATTTGCCTCCATACCACACTGCACAGCAAAATCAATCTCACCGTGTCTTTTTCATTCAATTGCAATCACATAATATGCAATTAACCTTCTAATTTTGTTTTTGTTTTTGTTTTTTGTTTAATTGAGATTGAAATGATTGATTCTAAATCAATTGATTTCCCAGGTGAATGTCTAAACGAACTTTCTTTTCCTTCTCCTTTAATTCCTCAAACCAAACATGCTCTCTCTGCGACCTCTCCTTATAGCTTTAAGGATGGTGATTAAAATAAAATGAAAATCTTAAAATAATTTTCAGATAAATATTTACTTCAATCTCACCTTCTCAGAAAGCCTTGCATATTCTTCTGTGAGGGTTTTTTCCTGAATTGTATTAAAAACAAATGAAGTAATCAGCATTTTCCTTTTGACATCTATTTTTGCGGGTAAAATCTTTTCAATCGCCAGTCAGACATACAGATGAAGAATATAATATCAACGCACCTTCAGAAATCCTTATGGATGAATTCAGTTAACAATATAAGCTAACTAACCATGACTTGATCAGAAATGTGTAAGCAAATCAAAGTTTAGCTTCACTGGTTAAATACTATAAATATAATATATTTGCATGTGTATATATTTGTGGTTCACACGATCTATTTAATTATTTTATATAGACATAGGGGACAAATTTGTAAATTTTCAAACCAGTGTATCCGAACTATACACATTCTAAAGAGTAATCCTTTAAATCAATTTTTTTCTTTATCAAGTTAACCAAAACCACATATCTATAAGCATGTTTATGGCTTAAAATTAACAATTTGCGTGCTTGCAAGTTTCCATGTGTGTAGCTGCTAGCTAGGACGACTAAGCTCCTAAAAGTACCCTTCTGAATTAGAAGGGCAAGTACTAACGACTTGAGGTTACAATAATTTACAAGCGGGATTGAACCCGCAACCTCCCACTTACAGGAGAGCCCTCAAGCCACTAGGCCAGAAAGCCATTGAAGTATTTGTGGTTTTCTAATTCCTATTACATATGGTGTGTGTGTGTGTGTGTGTGTGAGAGAGAGAGAGAGAGAGAGAGAGAGAGAGAGAGAGAGCCCTCAAGCCACTAGGCCAGAAAGCCATTGAAGTATTTGTGGTTTTCTAATTCCTATTACATATGGTGTGTGTGTGTGTGTGTGTGTCTGTATATAAATTTTTTAAAAATGAAATCAAAAGATTTCAAGCACAGACAGATCAATAAAATTAAAGATGAGATTTATGGTACGCGAAAGTTGTTAACACAATGCCTCAGATTCCATGCGCGCACACATATGGAGACCCACTTGATGAATAATTAAACGCAAAATGGCATTCAATTATCAAGCCATTTGTCAAGGGACACCCTACCTTCTCTTCTAATTTCTCCATTTGCTCCTTAATGATTTGATTCTGAAAAATATTTATAAATTTGAATTCAGATAAAAATTAACTTTGAAACTTACATAAAAGAGTGTGTCTGTGTGTAGGCACATTAAGTTGACCTTTCTTGCTCGAACGTTTCTGACACTCTTTAGCACCTCTTGTTCAATCTCTTCCAGTTCTTGTGGGGAATATGTGTTCAAACCTTCTCCTGTAAGTTTCCTAAAAGAATAAAATTAGAAACAGCAAAGTAATTAATTAATCTTTCAGTATGAATGAATATCAACAACGAATTCAAAAAGTGCTGTAGTAATTCATTTAATTAAGTTGATATTGGAACCGCTTTGAAGCTTCAAGAAGCTCAATATTCTTCTTCATACTTGCTGTTTCTTGATTCAGATGCTGCCAATTTCAGGATTATGATTTTAATTGGCAAGTTTGGAGGAAACAAAACTCAAAGAGGAATATAAATAAACTAATTTTTATAAATGCATTTATGTCCTGAAAGTCTCTGAGAGCAATGAAAATCAGAAACCAATTCATTTTCAAGAAAAATTAATTTTTATGTGTTTGCAAAATTTCTGAAATCGTAAACATTTCACTAAACTTAGGAAATATGAGCCAAAAAATGACAAAAAATGGCAGTATTCATTGCATTTTTTTGCCATTCCAAGTTGAATTTTATGAGTTTTTATGCTGCATGGAAAAATGTACAAGACACATAAGCTTAAGGTAAAAAATGGTAAATTTGTGTCTGATTTACGTTAACTTATTCTTTTGATTAGTTTTATTCATTAATTATGTCTGTTATCATGTAACTATTTGCTCAAATCCAAACAAAGTACAATAATTTTGAAATATAAGACAATATTGTGAAATTTTGAATGAGCGCACCAAGGAAATTGGGGGAAATGATGTCCTCGTTGAAAATTTTATTGATGGGAATGACTTAAGTCAAAGTACTGGTATTCTGTGTATAAAAATTTATCAAATCCTTTTCACTAATAAAATTTTATAATTGGGGACTTTTTCTCAACTTTCTCTTGAAATTTTCATTAAACTAAAATGAAAAGGACCAAATGAGCATTTATACAAAAAGAAAAAAAAAATTAGCGCACACAGGAAACATATGCAATTTTTTCACATCATCCCCAGAGAGTGTGTGTATATATATAGACAAACAGAGAAGTTAAACACTTGATCTTTTCTGCCAAAAAAAAATACCAGGTCTTTACTTTAGGATAGAAGATGATAAAAAGAACATAAGAAATAAGGAAATAATTGCAATAAAAATAAGGAAATAATAATTATGAACCTGCATATTTTGTTCGAAGACATGAGTATCTTTAACATATGTGTGGTAACGGTCAACTGTCTCCTTCAAGCTGTATATATGATAGTGGAAGCAATTATTTTTGAGAGAATGAAAATGTATGTGAAGGAAAGTAATATTATTTTGTTGCCGCATACACACAAAGAAACACGTATATTTTGGAGGGAAAGAAGTGAAGAACATAAATATTAGGGAGAAAACACGTTTCTCCCAAATATTAGGGAGATGACAATTATGTTCTAAACTTTATGCTTAAAAACATTGAGCATAAGTTAGTCTAAAGGGCTAGCTATAGGTTTTTAGGTCAATGTCTGATGTCCGTACATATAATTCGGTTAAGTCAATGTTGTATTGTTAGCGCCTAAATTGCAAAATGAGCTGTTCGTTTATCAAAATACTAACAGCAATAGTACCAAATATTTCAATCCTATGTAAATATTTCCCTAATTGTTTGACTAACTCATCACCTCTGAATCAGTATAGACTTTAAGATATCATTATATATCTGAAGACCTTAGACCCTTAAAAAGGTAACAAAATTTTTATATATGTCCTTTTAAAGCTAATGTAGGTAACCAAAATCAAAGTTCAGAATACCATAAAATTGCAAACGGAATGAAGCTTCGACTTTATATTAAAATTGCGATAATAAAATAAATTTTTCGTTTTTTATAATTCAAAATAACAAAATTAGAACAAATGTTTCTGGCTATTATATGTATATGGTCATGAAATACTCTTCAGGTAACCTTTTACTTTAATCTATCCAAGATTTCATTTTGTTGGAATGAAAGATAAGCTAATGTAGTGCTTGTGAGTTATAGCATGATTATATGACAAGGGAAAAAGCTTCATCAATAAATCATTATTTCAACAATAAGCCCCTCCTTAGATGCTTTGATTGTCATATAATAATATGATCTATGGTGTGGCTGACAAGGATATATATTTCAATGTTATAAATATCAGGCTAGATGGACTGATTTAATCAGTGGTGAACCAACAAACTAGATTAATCAATAGACATTTTAAAGCAAGACAATAAAATAAGTTAAAATTTAATGAAAATTAGTCAAGAATGAAAATAAATAAAGTTATTTAAAAATTGATGGTAAAAGTTCTTCCAAATTATTTCTGTATACAATGTTTTTATGTCAAAATATAAATGATAAATGCATATTAATAACATTATAATCTATATAAGTACAATTATAACTAAGTCCCTAAAAGCAGTGGATCATTTAGGATAGTTCGTCGAACAACCACTTCTTACAATGGCTTTATTGTCGGTGATGGAGTTTTTCTACCTACAGATTCCAATGAAACGATTATGAAGGCAGTCGGGTTTTTGGCTGTCGTGGTAGTTCCCTCGCACCTATTTTAGGGTTAGGTTATTTTTATGGTGCTTTGCATTGTCATGTATTTGGACTTTCTTTTTGCAAACTTTTCATTTGAGCTTGTATCTCTCATTGGGTTAGTTTTAATGAAATACTGTATATTTTCTGGCCAAACAAAATTATTGATTTGTAAATATAAAAAGCTACATTGACAAAGTTTCCTCTCATCTAGGCTGAAAGTCAGCTCAAATCTGAATTTTTTGTTAGCATATCAAAATATCATATGGTTTAAGAAAAAGACACTTAAATACCACTTGAATTTCAAAATCTTAAATTATTTTTGTTGACAATAAGAGTAATGGGATTAAAAAAGAGAATATAGCAATTGACAACTCATGTTTTGAAAAATCACTGATTTAGGATTTTGAAGTTTAAGTGGTGTTTATTTGTCTTTTTTCCTATGGTTTATTTATTAATTAAAACAATAAACATTTGTTCGATGAATCTATTTCTTGTCAGCCTTTTGTATTTCTGCTTTCTGGCTTGTACGATGAGTTGGAGAAGCTCTTAATCAGCTCTCCCCATTTCTTGTGCTTAAAATTAAACCAAGCCCCTATGAAGGGTACTGAAAATGAAACTTAAAATACAATTACACAATCGTCCTCAAGCCCAACTTTATTAGTAATTTGTGCACTGAACCAAACATTTCCACACACACATAAGTAAAATGTGTGTGTATTGCTCCCTACTTACGCCGACAATGCTTGAATCCGAGTCAGTAAGATAGCTATGTCAATATATATATATATACACTAACCAATAACGTAAAGTGATTGAAGAAACTTAAAACAGATAGTGATGTAGAGCATGAATATACACAGGCATACATATACATATATACACATACAAATATATATATATATATATAAATACCTGGAGCTTGAAAATTCATAGAGTTTGCCTTTGGCAGAGAAGACGATGAGAGCAACCTCAACATCACACAGAACTGAGAGCTCAAAAGCCTTCTTCAATAGTCCATTACGCCTCTTTAAGAATGTCACTTGCCTGTTTGTTTTGTTCTCTATACGATTCATCTCTATCTTCCCTCTCACCATCTTTATTTATTCTTTACACCTCTCGATCTGTGAATTACAAAGAATCTCTTATCAGCTTACAGAGTTATTCGAACGAGTTGACTCAGATCCATCCGAGTCCTCACAGAGAAAGAAACATAGAATTAAATGATCAACTTATGGCTCAACATATAAAAAAATCGAAGCAAATTAAATAAGTTTTCGATTCGAGACTTGACGAACACCCAGAAAGCTATAAGAGATAGAAAATGCAACAGAATATTATAAGTGTTAAAAAGTTAAAATTTCAGCAAATATTCGGCTGAAAATAGATCAAATTCTTGAAGTGGTTAGACAGGTGAGAAAGCTAACAGTCAAAAGCCCTGATAAACCTGGAAATCTCGGAGAGCTATGAGAGTTGTGGAAGAGAAAATAATGCCGAAAGAGAAAAATAAGAGGAAAACATAAAGCAAAAACAAGAGGAAGCTGAACCCTTAGCTTATTGTACTGCTGAATCCAGAAAGAGAGAGAAAGAGAAGAGGAATGGAAACAAAAGTGGGACGCACCTTTCCTTATTAATCAAGAAAAATTTATGCTTGTTTGCTGTACAAAGAGATTATTTTTTTTGGCAACGGAAATTGGAAAATGGAGACCAACGATCCCATGCTTGTTTTGGTAAACGAATGAATGTTTGTTGACCCAAAAAAAAAAAAACCGTGGATGAATGTTTTATTTTCTTTTTTCCCTTTTGTGCCTAAGCTGCAACATGAAAAAATAAATAGGGGGAATTACACTCACGATTCAAAGAAGACAAATTATTACTATTAAGTTCTATAAAATTATCAGATTAATATGAAATCCCAAAGGACTTATGGAAGATTTATTGGAATTGTGAAAATGAGAGTTTATCCTTGTTTATTAAAATGAAATCTTAAAATGAGGTTAGGGCTAAGGGCAGTTAAAGGTGATTGAATCTCTCTCTCACTCACCCTAGATCTAATCATCACCACAATGCTCTTTGTCTTAAGTGTGGTTGTTGATTTTGTTGTTGTGGTTGCTAGTCCTCGTCATGGCCTTCTAAGAGTTGGAAGATCGTAGTTGCCATCAACTCTCACTCCCTCAAGGATCTGGTTTCGGTCCGCTGCCCATCTTTTTCTCTTAAAACTATTTTATTTTGGTGTAGTTTTAGGCGTAAAATGATGTGGCTGAATTTTTTTTAAAAAAAAACGGTGCATAGTGTTTCAAAGTATTTTTTTTTTTGAACATATCTAGTATTTTAAAATATTTTTTAAGTAATATGTAGTATCCTAAAATAATTTTTAGTGCTTTTAATCCCTTAATTTTTTTTTTTCAATTATGCCCAACGTATTAGCAGACTAATTGTAATTTTACCCTTACTGTATTTTTTAGCTCCAAAAATTACTTTAAAATATTAGATACTACTAAAAAATATTTTTTTAAATTGGATGAAAATCAATAAATCAGTATTCTAAGTTTTGGGTGTTCTTTACTATTAAGAAAAATACATTAACAGTAAAATTATAGTCAATCTCCTAAACCACTAGGTACAGCTGAAGAAATATTTTAAAGGGTTAAAAGCACTAAAAAATATTTTAAAAGTAATTTTTGAAGCTAAAAAAATATAGTAAGGGTAAAATTGCAATCAGTCTGCTAACATACTGAGTATAACTGAAAAATATTTTAAGGAATTAAAAGCACTAAAAATTATTTTAGGATACTGCATGTTACTTTAAAAATATTAAGATACTAGATATGTTCAGAAAAATACTTTAAAATACTAGACACCATTTTTAAAACAAATTCAGCCCCATCATTTTATACCCTTGATAGAAAAGGATAGGCAACGGACCGAAGCCAGATCCCTCTCTCAATTGATTGTTGCTCTCATGGTAGGATTTAAGAAATTTTTTCTTACTTTATTAAGTTAGTCTCGTCTTTAATTGTGTATGTGCACTTTCTATTATTTTTTCCTCTTGCTTATTCATTGGCAGTGAGTTTGTGATGATTGTTTAATTAGTTTAGAGTTTAGAGTGGCCTTCTTGTTCAACAGTTGAAGTATAATGATTGTGTTGTGCGTGTTGACTTCCTTTGTTTTTACGTTTGTAATGTTGTTTAGCACTCGGAAAATGTGGAAATTAATGTCTTTATTGATCTCTCTTTTAATTTTTTTATCATTAAATGTATCCATTATTTGATCAAGTTTTAATAGCTGAAATTTAATATTATTTAATGTTATAATAATATATTTATATAGTATCAAATTTCAATCATTGAAGCTTTATCTCATGACGGAGACATTCAATGAGAGAAAACGAAGAGAGAAATCGATTGAAATATTCCTCCAGGAAAATGTTACAATTGAGCTGAAATTGTTTGCTAGTGCTTCAAGGTGTAGATGCCATTCTTGGTCTAGAATCCCTCGTAGCCTCCTGGGTCATTCTTCGAGTTTGCACAAAGGTTTTATATGCTTTGATTTTTGAGCTAGGAACCCAGTAGCATAACCCAAAGCCCTAATTCATTTTCATTTCCGTTCTCATTTCAAATAAATAAGGATCAAATTGTCTTTTCACAATTCCAAAAAATTATAATAATTTATGTTTTTTTGGACTTCAATGTAATTTCCCACAATAAATCACACTGAAGTAGAAGAAAGATATTATAGTGGAAAAGTCAATATTCTTTGATAGAATGGAAAAGTCAATATTAATTTTGATCTTTTATTGAGAAATAGGGAAATAATAATAATAATAATAATAATAAAAAGAATAGGCTGAGGAGTTGCCAGCTATAGCACAGTTAGATACAACAAATAAGTCCATGCCATCCGTGCAACAGCGTACTGAAACACCCAATCAAAAGTCGAAAACACATCACACTTTGAATGATAGTCACTTTCGTCAGCCAGCCATTTTGTTTCAGGTTTTCTGCTTTTTCTCCTTCTCTCTGTTTCTAACTGTTGTTTCATCTTTTTCTACTTTTGTTTCTTAAATAACTTTTTTTTTTTGGCCAGTTTCTTAAATAACAGTTTGGGATAAAATGAAAGTAATTTTGTTCTGAAAATTTTTTTTGTAGAGTAATGTTATGCAAAAGTGTAAAAAATAATGCAATATTGCTCTAAATAGTTAGTAATTATTAATTTTTACTGTTAGTTTAACTAATATCACACACTCACAGAACAACCACCTCATAATCCGCCAACTCATCATCCAGAAATCTGAAAACCAGAAATAGCAGGAAGATTATCATCAATCCAACAACATATTAGCCCTCTGAAGATTAAACTCATGACCATCATCAAAAGATCAAATTCACAGGAAGATCAAAATAGTCAAAATCACAGCTACATTAAAAAAAAAAAAACATAGCAACACCCAAGTCTAATAATACTCCATCGATGACCCACTGGCCAAGATCATAACTGATGGTTTTGCGGATTGAAATTGTGTCGGTTTCTTTTTGTGACCAATATTGCCAACACGGAGTGGAGGATGGAGTTCAAATCCCTTCCTTGCTTCAGTTACTGGTTGATACTGTAATATAGGCGGTGGATGTGATTCTGAGATTAAGTCATACTGCGAAAATGAAAAACTTCAAAAGAAGCACATGCGCATACTGAATGCTTGGCATCTAGAGTTACACAAAAGGAATAAAAAATGGACAGCCAATAATAAATGCTTTAAATTTACAGCCTCTTTGAAGGTTCAAGGTCTCACTGATAGCCAATAATGAATGCTTCAAATTTACTGGACGGACCTCACGGACTCATCTCTCAAAGCAACGTCGACCTCTAAACCTCTTCGATCTACGATGAACCATGATAAAGAGGGATGAGTTGCAGAGATTAGTGTTTGTAGGGAAGAGGAAGAAGAGAGGATGCAGCAAGGGGAGGAGTGGAAGAGGTCTTTGAACTGTGAAGATGAAGCCGATGGAGCAGGTGGCGGGGAAGAGTAAGGGAGGGAGTGGCGTGGATGTTAACAAATGTTGATTTTCTTGTAATCCCATGTTTCATCATGCCTATTTTTAGACAAGAACTCGTTGATACATGTAATTAATAATGATATTTTTTTAAAAATTATAAATTTAAAAGACAAAGAGAATTAATGTGGTATATTTAGAATTAAATCTTATCTCTAATTAATTCTTATAATTAAAGTTAATATTTTTTTTTTTTACTTGTATGACATATGCTACTTGATCCTAAATGTAGGATATAATTTTTGGGGAAATTTTAGTCCTACATATAAGACATTTTTTTATTTTATCATTTTTCTTCTAATTAATTTACCTAGTCTGTAAAATGATATATAATATAATGTTATATCACATATATTATTATTAAATAATTCATTTAATTTTCTCAATCTTCCCACATTAAATAAATAAATAGGTCTTGAATAGTTCTTTCAACTTGTATTTTTATATTTATAAAAAGTTCAAACCCTCAATCTTGAATTAAATCCCTTCTATTTGACCCAATCAGTATCGATGTATATTCCTCCGATTTTAATTGCATGATTTAGTTTGTAGTACAAAATTGCATTATAAATTAGTCCTTACATTTAGGGTAAGAGGAAAAATGGTTATATTTGATAAATTCATTTATTATTTTAAATAATCTTTTTTATTGTTGTTAATAAAAAAAATGTTTTACTAGGCATGACAATGCTATGATGAGGCCAATTCCTCAAACAAGTGAGGCAAAACGACCCAAGAAACGAGTGGGCCAGTAAATGGTTTTAGAAGGAGTAATAGAGCCCAATTCTCTAACTTGGAGAGTTAGGGGATAAAGGCATATATAGGTGTTTTTGGGGGGGGGGGGGGGGGGGTGTTCCATAAACGTGCAAATATTCATGTTTTGGATGGTAATAAAATTATGAACATTGTGATCTTATAGAAATTATCTTTCAAGTGTTGAAGAAGAGTCTATAAGTGCAGACTAAGCTTTATAGTTTTATCTTTAGGGCTTCTCCTTGTAATGTGGTAGTTTTTGGGAAGTAACTTGGTTATTTTCTTGGTCAATTGTAACTTCAAATTAAAACAACTTGAGAAAACTTTGTTGCATGCTAGAACATGTGTTTGAAAAAATTTAGAAGCTAAGGTTTTTCAAACTTAACATGTGTAAATTAAATGAATACTTAATTATATTTTTCTATTTTCGGTCCCAAATATAAGATATAGTTGACTCTTTTGGAGAAGTTAAGGAAACTAAATAAGTTAATTAGTTATAACATATATTGTGTATAATTTTATTATTTATCTGTTTATAAATTAGACAAATTAGTTTGGTATAAAAAAATACATATAAATACTCTAAAGAAATTTATTTAACTTTCTTAATTTCTAAAAAAAGTTAACAAAGTCTTATATTAAAAACCGGAGGTAGTACTAATTAGTTGAGTAGGCTTTGTTAGCCTTTATTCATTTGTAACTGTTACTTTTAAATAAAAGTCAAAACCTCTCCCTGGTGAGAGAAGAAACCTCTCGACTGTGAGAGAAAAACCTTGGCTGAGTGAAACCCATTACGTCTTGAACGACGAGAATGGTGGAAAGGTAGGATCTTTATGTGTGAATGTATTTCAAAGTACAGCAATAGTGATCGGCAAGTGTGGGGTAAGTGTTTTGTGGGTGCTTTGTAAAACCTAAGAGACTAGGGTTCTAAGCAGGTGTGAATTCGGGAGTTGGGAAGAGTGGGCTGAGATGGAGCTAGTAATGGCGGACAACGAGGAAGTTAAGCTGGAGTTAAGCGAGGAGGAAGCTGCACTTGGAAGAGAATGGTTGCTTGTAGGAAAGCTGATATCTACTCGTATGGTGAACAGGGGAGCTTTTGAAGATATGATCCGAAAGGCGTGGGCTCCAAGAGGTAAATTGGATACCAATCCTTCTGGACCCAATGTCTATTTATTTACTTTTAAAAAAAAGAAGGATTATGAAAGAATACTAAGGCATAGTCCTTGGACTATTTCGGGCTTCTTACTGAATCTCCAAAAATGGTCACAGTGGTTGACTATAGATGAAATTAGTATGGACCATTGTTTATTCTGGGTACAAGTACACAAACTCCTGAGGGCAACCATGACTAAACGATATTTACTTCAGATTCGGGGGAAAATCGGGGAAATGATATACTTTGAGGACCTTAAACTTAATGACTCTCTATTCAGGGGTTTTGTTAGGCTCAGAGTTAATGTTGACATAACTAAACCATTGGTAGCTGGATTCTAGGTGTCTCGGCTGGGTCTTGATCGAGTGTGGGCTCAAGTGAGATATGAAAAATTGTAGTCCTTTTGATTTAATCATGGGATGGTTGGCCGTGAATAATATAGATGTGGGTTTGAAAAGATAATGGTTGAAGATGAACCTAGACAGGCTCTATATAATGCAGGGATGGGGGTAAGACCTTTGAGGGCTGTGGCACCTATCGTTTCTATTATCCCAAGACCTGAAGGGATTATAGATGTGGAGGTAGCAAGGGAAGACTCGTCATCTAGAAAAAGTGTGATTGATAGCCAAATACTGGGAGGTAATAGTATGCAAACAGAAGGTAATGGATCAGGAAATCAGGGTAGAATAATGTCAGTAAAAACATAGTTGAAGATAGAATGGATATTTCTGCTAACATAAGAGAAGAAGATCATTTTAGTTTGGCGACACAAATGGAAGAAGAGGAAGTCATAAGCCCAATTAAACCTGGGAGTGGGAATAATGCTGAGGTGGAACCCATGCAATTGAGTACTGCTAATATAGGCTTGTTTAGTATGTGCCAAATAGAGCAAGAGAAAGGCCAGTTAATGGGTGAGGTACAAAATTCTATAACTTTGAAAGAAGTGGGGGAAAATCTGTATGTCCAAGTACTAAGCCAATGCAAATAGTCCCTCTTCTTGTGGCTAAGGACTAACCCCATGAACTAGAAATAGGAGGAAAATCTAGTGTGAGCGGAGTCAAAAGAGTCCTTTTTACTAACAGCCAGGGTGATAAAGGAAAGACTGTACAAGAGCCTTATATAGTGAAGATGCCAGAAGAGGGAGAGAAGGATGAGTCTTGGGCCCTTATTACTTCTAATCAGCCAGCTTACGAAGGCCTACTCATTGAAGAATTAGAGAGTGTCTTTAAAAAGAAAAATGGAAGAAGAGTGGGAAGCTTCATACACCAAACGATCTAAAAACAACGAGAAGACTGGGAACTAAGTAGTGAAGGTAATGAAAAGGGAGAGGGCCCAAGGAAAGGGCAAGGGAAGGAAGAATTATGGGAAAAGAAAAGTGAATTTGGGCAAGTTAGTAGATGTTCCAATTATGGAAATTAATACTAGCTCCAGATTTGAACTTTTGGTTGCAATTCCAGAAGATTATACCTTTAAAGCTGAGGAAGGGTCTGGTGGTCATCCGAAAACGACCACCCAGAAGCCATGACTCTTATAGGGTGGAACTGTCAAGGGTTGGGGTCGCCCTTGATAGACGAAAACCTTCAGTTTCTGTGTCAAAAGTATAGACCTGATCTGGTTTTCCTGTCTGAAACCAGAGCTAGCTTCAAAAAAGTGGAAAAACTGTCAGAAACTTCATTTTCAGAACATGGAGTACCTCCTTCCGGATGGACTAAGTAGGGGACTTGTGGTATAGTGGAAAAGTGGGGTGGAATTAGAAGTTATAAAAGCTGAAAAGAACGTTATTCATGTAAGAGTGGTTAGTGGGCTTGATCCGGTGGAAGAATTTATTTCTCTAGTGTATGGGCCACTTGTCGAACAAGAGAAAGGAAGCTGGTGGAGAAATTTGAGTCTGCTTAATCCTAGTGAGGAAACCCTATGGCTATGTTTCGGTGATTTTAATGAAATTCTATACAACTTTAAGAAGGAGGGAGGGAGGGTAAGATCTATGGAATCTTTTGATGCTTTTCACCATTTTCTATCTACTTGTAATATGAGGGATTTCGGATTCAAAGGCCTACCATTCACATGGTCAAACAAAAGAACTCAGAATGCCAATATCAAGGAACGATTGGTTCATGCTTTTTGCAATGGAGCTTGGAGTAAAAGATGTCCTTCTGCTCAGGTATGCAATCTTGAACCTATAGGCTCTGATCATTCTCGAATCTTGATTTATCCTAAATTTGCTGAGGGTAGGGGACCTAGAGATTTTAAATTTGAAATGGCTTGGGTAGATCATAAGGATTATAATTCTTTACTTTATTGTAATTGGGGCAATTGTAAAGGGGCTGAGATGGGTGTAATTGAGGGTTCCTTAGGGAACCTTGATAGAGTGAGAAGAGTCCTAGTGAAGTGGAGTAGGAAAGAATTCCCTAACAACCAAAAAGTCATAGGGATTTTGTTGGAGGAGTTGAAAATGAGGTATGAAGGAGAGTGTACAGAAGAAAGCGTAGTTGTAGTAAATAATCTAGTAAACCAAATTAAGGATATCTGGGAGAAAGAGGAAAAATACTGGTTCCAAAGGACAAAGGTGAATTGGGTAAAATGGGGTGATTGTAACTCCAAGTTCTTTCATAAAACCACACAACTCCATAGAATTCGTAATCAAGTGATTAGATTGAAAAATGTTGATGAGCAATGGATTGATAGTTAAGAAGAAATTGGTGATTGCTTTATGCAGTTTTATAAAAACTTGTTTGCGGGGTCTGGTAGCCGTGATCTTCAAGCTGTTTTGAGCTATGTAAATCCTCTAGTCTCTGAACATGATAACTAGCAACTTCTCTTACCTGTTTTAGAAGATGAAATTCAAAGGGCAACATTTGATTTAGGCAGCCTCAAGGCTCCAGGACCGGATGGTTTCCCAGGTTTATTTTATAAGCACTCTTGGGAAACTATTGGTCCTTCATTGTATGATATGGTTAAAGATTTCTTTAATGATGGATTGGATATAAAGCCACTGAATAATACAAATCTGGTTTTCATCCTGAAAATAGATGCACTAGAAACTGTTAGTCACTTCCGTCCTATAAGTCTTTGTAACTTCTGTTATAAAGTGGTGGCTAAGATTATGGCTAATAGGATGAAGGGTGTCATGCCCAAGATAGTCTCAGAACAGCAGAGAGCATTTGTACCGGGTAGGCTCATTCAAGATAATATTTTTATGGTGTATGAGGCTTTCTATTTTCTAAAAAGTAGTAAGGGAAATAAATATGACATTGCTGTTAAAATAGACATGAACAAAGCCTATTATAGAGTTGAGTGGGATTTCTTAGAAGCTGTTTTGCTTAAACTGAATTTTGATGCTTCTTGGGTGTCCAAAATTATGAAATGTGCGTCTTCCGTTCATTTTCTGGTGAAATTGAGTGGGAAAAAATTTGATACACTTAAACCTCAAAGGGGTCTTAGACAGGGAGATCCCCTCTCTCCCTATCTGTTCATTCTTGTGGCCGATGTTCTGTCTGGTATGATTACTACTCATATGGAGAGGGGAGATATCCAGGGGATTAAGATTAATCGTCATTGCCCTATTCTATCTCATTGTGTTTTTGCTGATGATTCAATTTTCTTCTTTAATGCTACTAGGAATAACTGTCTAATTCTTAAAAGCATTTGGGAAGAATATTGCCAGGCCTTGGGACAAAGGGTAAATTTTGATAAATCTTGTGTTTTTGTTTCTGCAAAAGCTTCAGATGAAATCAAAAATGAAATTTGTGAAGTGTTGGATATAGATAGGGCTGATTCACTGGGTAAATACTTAGGATTACCAATTCTGTGGGGCAGATCTAAGACTAAGGCACTAGCTTTTGTTAGAGATAAGGTGAGGAAGAAAGTTATGGGTTGGAATCAGCAATTCTTGTCACAAGCAGGGAAAGAAACATTGATCAAAGTAGTGGCTAATGCAATCCCAACCTACTCTATGGCTTGTTTTCAATATCCAAAAAAGTCATGCCAAGAGCTGAATAGCATTATCTCTGATTTCTGGTGGGGATAAACTGAAAAAGGGAATAAAATTCATTGGAAGTCATGGGAACTAATGTCAAAAGAGAAGAAGGAGGGAGGCCTGGGATTTAAAGACTTCCAAAACTTTAATTTAGCTTTATTAGGCAAACAATGTTGGAGGATTCTGAATGAACCAGAGGCTCTGTGGGTTAGACTATTGAAAGGACTTTATTTTCCTTATTAACCTTTCATGGCTGCCAAAAAAAGGTGGGATAGCCTCTTGGGCATAGAGTAGTTTATTGGCAAGGAGGAAATTATTGGAAAATCATGTTTTTTGGCAAGTAGGGAATGGTAATAGAATAGATATCTAGAGAGATGTTTGGATCCATTATGTTCCTTTGAATCAGATGCCTATATATCTTATCCTAAATCTATTGTAAGTTGTAATGTAGCTCATATTATTAGGAACAAAGAGTGGGTACTGGGAGAGTTAAATGTTTCTGAGTAGTTTAAAGAAGAAATTTTAAAGATCCCAATCCCTGAGATTGATCGTTTTGATAGGGTCAATTGGTTGGGGAGTGCAAACAGAATTTATACTGTTAAGATGGGATATAAATGGGTAAAGTCTAGTGATCTTGTGTTGTTATCAATTACGCCCAGTACTTCTAATCCTTTCCCTCATGAGATTTGGAGTGAAATTTGGACATTAAAAGTCCAACCTAAAGTGAAACATTTCCTCTGGAAAGTGTGCAATAAAGCCTTACCAACTATGGAAGCATTGTTCAAGCGTAAACGTTCCCCAGTCCCTATATGTTTTTGATGTTGTATGGAACCTGAATCAATTGAACACTTGTTGTTACTATGTGATTGGGTAAAACATATATGGTATGCTTGTTCATTGGGGATTACTGTGTCTGAATTGAATATTGTGTCTTTTGTGGATTGGTTTATGATGTTAATGAATAACTTAAAAAAGGATGATTGTGCTAATAAAGCTCAGGTTGCATATTTGTTATGGTTTATTTGGAAGAGTCATTGTTGTAAATTATATGAACACAAAGCTCTAGACATTTCTTGGGCAATTAGTTTAGCCACCACAACTGTGACAGAACTTTGGATAGCAAAAGGGTGGTCAACAACTAGCTAAGAAGAGCTGGAGCCGTGTGTCTCACCACCTAAATGGAGTCCTGCTCCAATGGGTGTTCTGAAATTAAATATTGATGGTGCCTTTTCAGCAGCTAGTAATCTGAGTGGCCTTGGTTTTATTTTGAGAAATGATGCAGGCAGGTGATTAATCTCTGTGCAAAACGATGTGAAGCTGTATCACCCTGTTTTAGTGAAGCTATTGCTATTTGGGAAGCTGTAAAAAGTGTAGAGCAATCAGAACTGGGAAAGATCCTAATGGAATCAGACTGCAAGCTTTTAGTGGATGCAATTTTGACAAAATCTCCTAGCCCAGATTGGAGAGCTTAACGACTGGTAGAGGAGGTAATTGCAAGACTGGATATGAATCAGAATTTATCTTTGTCATATGTTGCTCGCTCTTGTAATTTGGCAGCAGACTGGCTAGCCAAAGAAGCCATAAAGGGTTTGTTTTAGGGAGGATGGTCCTCTTCTCTCCCAATCCTTCTCTGTAATATATTAGCATATAATGCAGTGGATTTCTACCAGCCACCAATTAGATCTGGTGTGGGCTGATGTTTTTGTATAAAAGTTTGATTAGGATATAATATATTTCCCAGTTGACCAAAAAAAACTGTTACTTTTAAATTTGATTTAGTTTCTAGACAACAACCTATTCATCTACTCAATGTTATTAGTTTAGCGTTGTTCCAAACCTTTGAGTGAACTCTTTGTTAGGTGCCCTAGTAAAAACAGTAAGTCAATTTTTCATTTGTTCACTACCCAAATGGCTTCACAAAGTTATGAGTCTAGGTGCATTTTTTTAATTATATTTTGATATGACTATTTGACTGTATTATCCTTTCCTCCTTACGAATCTCGAAAAAGGAGATAGTAAAAAATGGAATTGTCAATTGGGACCTTATATGGGGTGTAGCAATTTGGAAATTATGGTCCTAGAGGACTAATTCAATTTTTGATTATGCTTTTTAGAAGCCAACTGATCCTGCTAGTGTTATAGGAGTATTCAATTGTTGGAAACAGTAGATGATATTCATTCAACAACAACAACAACAAAGCCTTTATCCCATTAGGTGGGGTCGGCCACATGGATCGCACAACAGCATTGTGCTCTATCGAAAGGTCTCTCTCTATGACCTCATTGAGCATTCACTTCGGCCTTCCGCGACCTTGTTTTATAGGACTCCATATTGCTTGATCCACCCTCCTCACCGGTGCATTCAATGGCCTTCGTCGAACATGTCTAAACCATCTTAAATGACTTTCTATAATTTTTCATTCAATAGAGGCCACTCTAACTCATTCACGTATATGATTATTACGAATCTTATCTTTTCTAGTATGACTACACATCCATCTCAACATCCTCATCTCAGCCACCCTCATTTGATGTTCATGTTGTCCCTTTAAAGCCCAACACTCACTACCATATAGTATTGCTGGTCTTATAGCAGTGCGGTAGAACTTCCCTTTTACCTTATTAGGTACTTTCCGATCACAAATAACTCCAGTGGCTTTTCTCCATTCATACTATCTAGCTTGAATTCTATGATTGACATATCTATCAATTTCACCATCTTGTTGTATAATTGATCCCAAATACCTAAATTTTGTCACTTGCGAAATGACTTACCCCCCCCAATTTAACTTCAACTTCGCTTCGACCTTGTCTCTCATCATACTTGTAATATATATATATATATTCAGTTTTGCTCCTACTCAGACGAAAACCCTTCACTTCTAAAATCTGTCTCCATATCTTAAGTTTAGAATTAATTTCCTCCCTGGATTCAGCCAATAGAATTATATCATCCGTAAAAAGTATGCATTTAGGGATCTCCTCTTTTATAGGCTCAGTTAGAACATCGACCACTACATTAAACAAATAAGGGCTCAAAGCTGATATCTGATGTAGGCCAATCCTTATAGGAAAGTCCTTTGTTATACCTCTAGGCATTCTAACATTGGTTGTAACCCCCTCATACATGTCCTGAATGGTTTTGATATATGCAAACCGCACCCCCTTCTTTTCCAAGGCTTTCCAGAGTACCTCTCTTAGCACATGGTCATATGCTTTTTCCAAATCAATGAAAACCACATGCAAATCTCTTCCTTTGCTCCTATATTTTTCCATTAAACCCCTTAATAAATAAATCAATTCTGTTGTAGACCTTCATTCGATCCTATTTTTTTATAATCAACTTTCTCTCTCTTAGGGTCAATCCTTAATATATATATATATCTATATATATTAGCAACTTTTTTTGTATCTCAAACTTTAATTAAATTACTTTTTTTCTTTTCTATCCCTATTAAATATACATCTTTATATTAATAAACCACTAATTCTCTTTCATTCAATCATTTATTACTTGTTCTTTCTTATATTTTATACACATTTTCTCTTTTATGCTCTTTATAGGGGTATATTTGAAAAAGACAACATTTTTTGCACATGTATTGTTTTTAACTAATCTTATCCTTCACTTTGTTTTGCACAACTTATAAAAAGGAAAGGAGGGAATACACCACATGAATTTGAAATGTCTCCACGAAATGAGGTCTCTATATGGGAGGCACCATGGTTTGACTACAATAAGATTAATGTTGATGGCTCTATGTCCTCATCTAGAAACAAAGCTAGCTGCATTGGGGTAATGAGAGATCATAATTGTGGTTGGATAGCTGGGTTTACTCATAACTTTGGTAATTGTAGTGCTTCTGAAGCATAAGAGTGGGCCCTTCTTAGAGGCCTGAGACTATAATGGGATGTGGGATTCCAAAGAGTTATAATAGAATTTGGGGCCTATTTGAATTAGTGGTGTAAAAGTATGTTTATGTAAGTTAAGACAAAACTCCTCTTATATACTTACTTCGTACATTGTAAATCGTGTTGGAAAAACAGCTTTTACCGTTAATCTAAACAGACACTTTGATTGACATGCTACTCAACAAAGGAAATGTTTTTACTTGTAGTTTAGTGTTCTTACAAATATGCAATCTAATGGACAACAATTGGGAGCTGCACCTCTGTCATGTTCGTAGAGATCAAAATTGTCTAGCTGATGCCATATCATAAAGGTGGTATTCCTGTTGGAAATTGTGCCCTAAGGGCCAATCATTGTACTTTAGACATTATTATTTTAATGAAATTTCTCCATTCTGTTATCATATTATTTGCATGTTAACTGTGATAATTGTATCCTTGGATAATTCATAAAGATTGTCCTAAAATGTCCCTGGTCGGTCATCTATGTAGGAGCAGAGATGAAACAAGACCAGTATGACTTTGATAAGATATGGAGATACGAATCAAAGTCTTAGGCACTTGTAAGAGTACAAGGTGCTGGACCGACCCACTATGAGAAAGCTATATGGATCAAGTCATAAGCTTTTCTCATGTATAACCACGTCACAATGCCCTTAGACCTGAGGTCATCATGGATTCTTACATGAGAGTTGCTAAGCTTTGAACTAGTCAAAAGTCACTTTTGACCGGGTGATGATAAAGGCTACGATCGGGCTTGGTGGTTTTTCATGTAGAGGAATATGAATGATCAAGATGGAATTTGTCCCTCACATTAGTAGAGAGATATTACTGGGCCCCTCGATGAGTGAGTCTGAGAAATGTATGGCCATACTATGATGAAAGGAGTTTCTGTCTCTATTATCAGGCTACTCAGGAATCGAGAAAGTAATGGTCAGGAACAAGAGGATGACATTTTCCATGCCTTATCCTTGATTGATATATCGTGTGACAAAAGGGACGTGACATGGTTGTATGACAGGTTGCATCGTGATAATGATCCTCATATGAATTGGGTAGTCGTAATGTCTTGCTAGAGGCCGCTTGCGACTTTTGGGTTAGTGTAGTTATTGGCCCACTGCCAACTTCATATGGGCCTACAGGGTAGCACACAAGAATGGCCCAACACGAGATAATGTTTGATTTAGGGTGGATGAATTATATATATATATATATATAATATAAAATTCATTAATAATATTATATAGATATATATTTTTTCGAAATATATATCTTATATATATATATATTATATTATTATATTTAATAATATTATATAGATATATATATTTTCGAAATATATTATATATATATATATGTATATATATTATATGATATTATTATATTGTGTTGGTTTTAAATTTAATTTATTAAGATATATTAAATTTAATAACTAACATGATAGAGATATAGTATCTCAGATTTAATTTATGAAGATAAATTAAATCTAATGGCTCTTTATTTAGAATAAATAAATAGGTTAAGTTAAAACTGTTAGACAAATTTAATTTAAACTGAATTTATTTAATTAGCTCATCAAGATAATTAATTGTTAATTAATTTCAAAATTAATGATGATTAATTTTGAAATTTGAAAATAACCCTCATGGGTTATAAACTTGATAGAGCTAATAGACTCAGGGTTCATCAGAATTGAGAGCCGCAAGTTAAACCCTTAGAGACATTAGAGGCGCTAGCACGTAGTCTCGGTTGGAGAGCATTCGTGTGGATACCGGTAGAGGGAGCGGACCTGACATGTTGGCTCCTAGAGATCGTGAAAACTCTGAATCATCAAAAAGGTATGAATCCTTTCAACTTGGTATAAACGCCGTTGATAGATCCTCGATTAGGATTGGTGAAAATTTTTCAAATTCTTCCGCTGTGCTTACCGATCCTACAATTCCTTCGAGTCCTATTTATTTGCAACTTCCCCCTTGATTGCGTAAAATGAATTGGTAGTTAAAAACAAGGGTAAAGGTGTTAAAATAACCATAAACTTTTATGAAAAGTGCAACTGTAACCATAAACTATTTTTTTGAGCAAAAGTAACCATAAATATTATAAAAGAGGGTAAAAGTAACAACGACGTTAACGTGCGTTAATGTGAACTTTTTAGCAAAATGTTAAGGTGCTAAAATAGCCATTAACTAATACCAAAAGTACAAAAGTAACCACAAACTTTTTCTTGGATGCAAAAGTAACTTCTTGAACATCAATTCATAATGTTTGTTTTGCTTTTTTGTTCTGATTGTTTTATCAATTTGGAGATTAAAATGAAAAAAGTAAAAAAAAACTTATAAATTAATGTTAAAAAAGTCACTTATTTTATAATTAATGTTAGGGATTTTATCATAGTTATCGGACTCGAACCAGATCGAAAACTGGCCAACCGATTAGTAGCTCTGAGTCAATTTTTTTATTTTTTTAAAAAACATTTTTTTTATTTTTCCTTTAGAATTTCACACTATAAACCTAAAATTTTCTATTTCTCACCGGTTTAGTCTCGGTTTAGCTCCGATCTAACCCATTGACCATTGACTCAGTACCCCAGCCGGTTCACTGACATGTCCAAGTTTAATTACCTTGGATTTTATCTTTTGGAGTTAGGTGATAATTTTCTTTCGTTTCGTCATTCTCGCCAAAATAAAAAAAGTTGACTTCTTGAATATTAATTCATAAGTTTTGTCATTTTAACCCCCAAATTGATAAAACACTCATAACGTATAAGCAAAAAAAAATTATGAATTAATGTTCAACAAGTTATTTTTGCATCTAAGAAAAAGTTTATAGTTACTTTTGCACTTTTGGTATTAGTTAATGGCTATTTTAGCACCTTAATATTTTGTTAAAAAGTTCACATTAACGTCCGTTAACGTCGTGGTTACTTTTACCCTCTTTTATAATGTTTATGGTTACTTTTACTCTAAAAAATAGTTTATGGTTACAGTTGCACTTTTCATAAAAGTTTATGGTCATTTTAGCACCTTTATCCTAAAAATAATAAATATGTCAAAAATGTAATTTTTTTTTTCATACACGCCCCTATTTATGAAAAGAGTATAAGAGAGAAAATAGATAAAAAGTATGAGAGATAATGAGTAGCATAAGATATGAGAAAGAATGAGAATTTAATAAGGGTAAAATACAAAAAACAAGCTTACATTTTCAGGCAAAAAGTGAAAATTGCTTATAAAAAAGATCAACCCCATAAAAAAAATTGCTTATAAATAAAATCGAAGGAAATATATTCAGCTCAGCAGTCTTGGATAGCTATCCGTCTTATCTACCGACCTTGTTGGAAAAAGATTGTATGGGATTCAATCCCCAATAATTTAATTTATTTCTTGGGCTGACCGCCCTTACTTGTAACAAAAAGAAAGAAAAAAGAAACATCATATTTGAGACTATTAAACATTGTTCCTTAATTCTTTTTAGACCACAAAACCGTTCCTTAACTGGTATTTTCAAATTTTGAGGTTCGTGACTATCATTATTCTTGAAAGAAAAGGCCCCAAAGTATCACTATCACCAACCACTCCCACCATTTAAGTATTTTTTTTTCTAAAGAATTTTAACATACTCAGAACTCATTAGATCTAGAAAACTAAAATATGAAGTCAACCTAAATTTTCTATGGTACAAACTTATTTAGTTCTAAAAATTCAATTCAACTTGTCTCAGGCATGACATTCATTGCAGAACAAAGTTTGTCTGTCCCTATTTTTTTTTTAAATATGCCCATATATAAATAGGACAATTTTTCTTACAGATAATTAAGCAAGGGTAAGGAACAAATCATTAAAGAGGAGCATTTTTTTTTGGAAAGATTTTTTAAAATACCATGAAATTATGAACTACCTATTATATTTAGGAACGGAGACTAAAAAAATACTAATATATTTAGGGACGAAAGGCATAGTTATGTTTATTCCAGTTTCTTCATTATATATAATATAGATTCCTATAATAAAAATTGGCCTACTAAATATAACTTGCCAACCATGCCTGCACTAAACGGAAAATAAATGTAAAATTTACCAATTACAGAAACATCTTATAAAAACTATATAGATACCCCAAAAAACAACTATGCATATGACCATTACATGTTGAAACTTGTAACGGACACAATGCAAATGTATTTGAACAAATTGAGGCTCCTCACGCACCTCAAACTGTGTAATATCCACTTATTCTCTTGAACAAATTTCCATCCTTCCCCTTCTTTCTCTTTTATATCCCTCTCACTACAAAAAAAAAGGTATTTTGTGGCGGTGAAATTGTAGCGGTTATAATTACCCGCTACAAATATTAACATTTGTAGCGGTTTTAACCTAAACCGCTACAAATTTTTAGCGGCAAGCTACGCGCCAAGTGGCGTGACAGATTGGTTGTGTTTTTTGTAGCGGTTACCTAGGGAAAACCGCTACAAATATGGCGTGAATTTCCCGCCAAAAATTGTAGCGGTTAATAAATAATAACCACTACAATTTTCATGCCACATGGTGCGCCAACATAGTAGCGGTTATTTGTAGCGGTTTGACCAATAACACCGCTATAAAATTTCAAACGTCGCATATGTTGTAGCGGTTACTAGGTTGTAACCGCTACAGAATTTCAAAGGTCCCAAATTTGAAGCGGTTCTATACCTTAACCGCTACAGAACTCCAAATGTTTTTGTGCTTTGTAGCGGTTATCTTAGAACCGCTACAAATTTTAGCTGCCCTAAGTTATTTGTAGCAGTTTATGTAGCGGTTATTTCAATAACCGCTACAAACGTTCCACCTATATAAGCTCACCTCCCTCCTTCATTTCTTCGTTTGCTCATTTTGTTTCCTGAAGTTTCTCTGAGTATTTTCTTTAGATTTAAGCATTCAGACGTCTGTAAAAGAGTTTTTATTGCAGTATTTCTTGGTATTTGTACTTGAGATAACGAGATAAGACGTATTTATTTTTATTTATATTTTTATTATATTTTTTCATAATAATGTGACTAAGATATTTTGTTTTGAATTTTCACAGTTGATATGGCTTCGAGAGAGGATAGAGGGAAGGCACCTGAGGTCCCCATACCGATTTTGCAGGGTGGCAGCAACAGAGCAGGGGGCAGCGTGGAGGGAGGGCGACTACGGCATTTCAGCCCATCCCCCCACAGAAGTCAGCCCTACTACATGCACCACAAACGATCCCATAAGAGACGACCGCACTAGAGGTGCCTGAGTTTGGGGGGGCAGATATCAGCATTGAGGACTTTGACGAGGAGGACTTCGAGATCCCGATTGGGCTCAGGGAGATGGAGTAGTTCCTCGATGAGGAGGAGGCTCGAGAGCAGAACAACCCATAAGGGTCGTCTTTGCAGTCCACTGGGTTTGAGGTGTAAGTCCATGGTAAATAATTTTTTTTTATTTAATAAATTATTTTTTTAAATTCGAAATGTTAAATTTGAATTACA
Organism: Inga leiocalycina; assembly: GCA_963242795.1. Classification (NCBI taxonomy): domain Eukaryota; kingdom Viridiplantae; phylum Streptophyta; class Magnoliopsida; order Fabales; family Fabaceae; genus Inga; species Inga leiocalycina. The sequence continues at coordinate 49,729,304 of OY725324.1, forward strand.
ATTTATCTAACGTGAGATAAATTGTGCAGATGAGCAGGGGAACGTGTCGATGAGGAGGCTGGACATGGCCGGTCTGAACAGCATAGACCGGACACTGCAAGTTATAGTGCCGTGGAATGACGGCATGGACCAGCCCATTGACAATGGGGGTCACCTGTTCAACCGCTTCCTGAACGACCTGGGCGTAAATTAGATGCAGTTCCCCCTACACTTCAGGACGTGGAGGCACGTTCGAAGGGGCCAAAGGCCAGGCTTAGGAGGAGGTGGTTCAGGTAATTAATAGTATTTAATTAGTATTTTTTGTAATTAATTATATTTAATTAATACTTTTTAATAGGATTTTTGCAATTATTGATATTTAAATAATTTTTTCGCAGCTGCGGTTTGCCATCCGAGCCAACCGGAAGAGGTACACCCTCGTGAAGATGGGTGACGGCTGGAGGAACAGGAGGAACCGTCTCTTCCACAAGGTGGATAAGGACGGGATGATGCCTCTGGAGCAGCTGATCGAGAGCATCCCAGACGGCGTGCCACCGAACGATTGGGCGAGTTTCGTCCAGTTCAGGAGGAGAGCTGAGGGGCAGGTAATGTATTTATTAGATTATTTATATATAATTTTGTAATTGTTCATTATTAAATTATAATTTAAATGTAATTAATTTTACATGTTTTATATTGTTTTAATACATTTAATATTGTTTTTTTTCAGGCGCTTTCTCAGAGGAACACCAGGATCTGTGGGCAACAGATGATCCACCACACAGCAAGATCGAAGACCTTTGCTGTCACCTACAGCGAGTTGGTAACTTTTCAAAATATCACTAACTTTTAGCTAGTTATTTCATAATAGTAATTGAATTATGTAATTGTTTTAGGAGAGGAAGGCACAGTAGGAGAACTGTTAGACGGACTATGGGGAGTTGTACCCGATCACACACAGACACCGTGACGGGACTCCTACCTCTCAGCAGGCAGAGGTGGCCATTGTAAGTAATTTCATTATTATAATTTTTATAAAACCAACATAATAATGAAAAATGTTAATTAGTAATTGTTTCATAAAATGGCAGGAGCGGATGCAGCAATCGCAGGTTGAGCTACGAGAGACCCAGGCCAAGGAGTCACAGGGGTCAGTGGACCCGACGGCTCCTTTGAAGGCGGGTCTAGCTTAGGATGAGCACCCTGGATGCGTTTAGGGGATGGGGTTAGGCGTCAGACCTAGCATGGTTTATGGCAGGAGCGCCGCCTCTGAGGCTGGCAGCTCTAGAGGGGTCAGACATTCGAGGGACAAGTCTGTTAAGCAACTGCAGTCAGATTTGGAGCGGACACAGGCTGCAATGGCACAGCAGTAGCTGTAACAGATGCAGCAGATGTAGGAGCATGCTGATATGATCTACGCTCAGCAGACGCAGTGGAGTGATATCACGAACAGCATGCTCGAGCTCTGATGGAGCCGCCTGTTCCCGGACGAGCAGCATCCACAGATTCCGCTTGTCACTCAGTTCGTCATGCAGCCTCCTCCTCCTGCTGATGATGATGGTGAGGTTCACTCTGCCCAACAGCCCGATCCAGCAGCACCTGATGGAGCCCTACCTGAGGGAGTACTAGATGATCAACCCCCAGCTACTTAGTTTAGGACATCTTTTTTTTATTTGTTGTTGAAACATTTGTAAATAAATATATATAATTTTGTATTTTATAACTTAAATTCTTATTGTGTTTACCATAATTATATTTATATTCTTAAACCATATTGTTTAATTTATGAATTAATTGCAAAAATATTATTTATATTTTTAAACCTTAAAAAAATAAATTATATATTTATATTTGTAGCGGTTTTCTTGGACAAACCGCTACAAACATACATATAATTTATTTTTTTTATATTTATAAATAATGTTCCATATTTATAGCAGTTTAACAATAAAAACTGCTACAAATACTCAACATTTGAATTTTGAAATTTTCCGCCTTTGTGTAAATTTGTAGCGGTTATGTATGTATAACCACTACAAATTTAAAACTAATTTTTCCATTTGATTTTCAACAACTTTAATATTAGTAGTGGTTTGATACATATAACCGCTACAAAAACTCAACTTTTAAATTTTGAATTTCCCACCACTTTGTACAAAATTCCAACGGGTTGAACATTAGTAGCGGCTTTCTCTATTAACTCATCTTCTTCTCTATACTTTCTTCTCTCTCACTAGTAGCTATGGATAAGTCATGGATCAGGTTGCCGCGCAATTCTCTGGAATATTTATACGGATGAAATAATTTCTTGGATTTCGCATTCACTCATGATAGCTGTAACTAGGGGTGGAAATAGGCTAGGCTAGGTTAGGCTTTGCCTAAATAGGCCTGGGCCTGCAACAGATATTCAAAGCTTGAGCCTGGGCCTGAGCCTGTATGTAGGCTTTTTTTTGAGCCTAAGCCTGGGCCTTCAAAAAGCCTGACAAGGCCTAAAGCTTGTTTAAAGGCCTACTTAAATAATATAGGCCTTTAAATAACATTTAAAACCTATACCTCCAAATTCATATATAACCCCTCACGCTTATAAACAATCCTACATTATGTCTTAGAAGCCTAATATCCATTTTTGTCATAATATAAGGGCTTAGTAAGGAAAGGAAAAGATTGTCTAATGATAACAATTATCCGAGCAAATATGAATAAGAAAAATTAATCATTTGTTGACTAATGAGATATATTTTTTAAAATAGACTAAGCAAAACAAATAACATGTAATACTATATTTTATCTCTTTTCCGACATAAATTGGGTCAAACTCCTATTACTAAAATTATAATATTTTATTTGACACTAAAATAAACTCATAACAATTATTATGCTTCAATGGAGGGCCAAAATTAGGGGAGAGTGAGTGAGTTAGTGTTGCTATCTCAAGCAATGGAAGAGAAGAGAGGTAGGGATGAATGATTTATGCGAAAGTAATGGTTGAATGTAATGATGATGAGATGTAAAACTTATAATTAAGGTTAAGTTGGTAAATTTATGAATAATTTATAAAATTATTTATATTATATTATATATACTTGTATAATAGAACAAATTAAAAAAAAAAAAGTTAAATAGGCCAAGCCTGTAGGCTTGTAGGTTAGGCCTTATGAAAATAGGCCTGGCCTATTTATCTAAATAGGCCTAGCAATATGCCTGAGTCTGAGGCTGGCCTATTTACTAAGTAGGCTAGGCTTTATGTAGGCTAGGCTGTAGGCCCCTGTTAGGGATCTGACCTATTTCCATCCCTATGTAATGGCAAGATCGTCTGTCCGTGTTGGAGATGCAAGTTCAAGAAGTGGCATGCACAAAATGTTGTGAAGGAACATTTGCTTTTGAAGCCTTTCCCTGAGGACTATACGTTCTGGGCAGTTCATGGTGAGAAGGCCGGCATTAGATATGATGATGCTCTTCCTCGAAGTTCTTAAGTAGGCGTTCAACTAGATAAAGATGATCCTGTGAATGATGTTGTTCGTGATGCATTTGGATTTCAAGGCGACAACTTCAACGAAGAAGTGCACGGTTCTGAGCCAGTGTTTATGAGGAATGAAGTAGCTCGGGATTTTTTCAGCTTGATGAATGAAGCAGATTGTCCTTAATATCAAGGTTGTCAAAAATATTCTAAATTATCTTTCTTGATCAAATTGTATCATATCAAATGCTTGTGTGGAATCACAGATAAGGGAATGTCGATGTTGCTCGAATTATTACAAGATGCATTCCCCGACACTAAGATTCCCATAACATTCTATGAGGCCAAGAATATTATCAACAGGTTGGGGTTAAACTATCAAAAGATTGATGCATGCCCCAACGATTGTATGCTGTATTAGGGAGATTATTCCAGTATGGAAACTTGTAAGAGATGTCACACATCGAGGTACAAGACAATTCGGAAGGAGAAAAAGCAAAAGAAGAAACCTGCAAAGATTCTCAGGTACCTTTGAAACCTCACCTACAAAGATTATTTATGTCGTCTAAAACTGTGGAGCATATGAGGTGGCATGCCGTTGATAAGAATAAAGACAGTAAATTACGACATCCCCGGGATGTAGACGCTTGAAAAATATTTGACAACGACTTTCCAGATTTTGTGACTAACCCCAGAAATGTTCAGCTTGCGTTGGCGACCGATGGTTTCAATCCTTTCGGGAATCTTAGCACAAGTTATAGTATTTGGCCGGTAGTCTTAGTTCCCTACAACTTACCCCCTGAATGTGTATGAAACAAAGCTCATTCATTATGTCTATGATCATTCCAGGCAAAAAGGCACCGGGCAATGACATCGATGTGTATCTCCAACAGCTTATTGTGGAATTGCTTGACCTGTGGAATGTCGGCTTGGAGACGTACGACGCTTGCGGCAAGACTTTGTTCAACTTGCGTGTAGCTTTGATGTGAACGATTAGTGACTTTCCTGACCTTGTCACATTATCTGGTTGGAATGTGCATACTGGGTCGGCATGTCCAGCTTGCTATTTTGACTCTGACGCAGTGCACCTTCCCCACAGCCAAAAGTGGTGCTTTATGGGGCATTTGAGGTTTCTCGATGGAACGCATAAGTTCAGATTGCAACAGAATCACTTCAATGAAAAATCAGAAAAAGAAGACGACCTCAGACTTTGTTCGGTACAGATATCTTACAGCAGCTTGAGCATGTTGACTTCGAGTTTGGAAAAAGTGACGATTCAGCACAAACTCGCCAAAAGATGTGCAGGACTTTGACGCCGCAGCAGTGGAAGAAGATAAGTATTTTATTCACTCTTCCATATTGGAGATCTAATTTACTTTGCCACAGTCTTGATGTCATGCACATTGAAAAAAATATTTGCGACAATGTGCTATATACGTTGCTTAACGAACCCGACAAGACAAAAGATCACCTTCAAGCGAGGAAAGATTTACGCGACATGGGAATTCATGAAGATGCTTGGCTAGATAAGCATGACAAATATCAGTCGGTAACATTTCAGGCAACATTTCTCAATGTGTTGACTTGCACGCTCGAAAAGTTGCTAGCCTAAAGAGTCATGACTTCTATGTTCTTATGCAGCAGTTACTCCCTCTGGCTATAAAGAATGCACTTTCTCACGATATTTCCATCGTTTTGGTGGAACTTTGTTCTTTCTTTTGGAAATTGTGTTCTAAGGTTTTGATCGTTGAGGAGCTCGATTAGCTGCAGTCCAAAATCATTCTTATGCTTTGTCATTTGGAGATGATCTTTCCTCCGTTCTTTTTTACTGTGATGGTTCACCTTACAGTCCACCTCATTTATGAAACAAAGCTTACTGGACCAGTACAATATCGATAGATATATCTGATTGAGAGGTACTCATTTTAAATATGTTCTTTATTCTCCATATTTAATGTTTTCTAGTCGTCCTTTTCAGCATTTAGTATCAATTTTCTCTTCTTTACTTCATAGGTTCCTTGGGAAATTAATATCTTACGTAAGGAATAAGGCATGGCCAGAAGGTTCTATAGCTGAAGGCTATATAGGGGATGAGGTGCTGTATTTTTGTTCAAGGTACTTTGATAATCGTAAGACGGCTTTCAACCGCCCACCTCGTGTTGATGATTGTCCCAAACACTACTACAAAAAGGGGCTTTAACCTCCCAAATTTGGCACCTTTAACGTCCCAAAACGGGGGGACGTATATACTAGGGGTGTAGTAAGTTGAAACAAAAGACGTCCCAAATGATAGGGACGCCCAAAGTCTGACTTTAGACGTTCCAAATTACAATTTGGGACTCCTAAAGTCCCCCCAGGGTGGGACTTTAGGCGTCCCAAATTGTGGGGGACTTTAGACCTCCCAATTCTTAATTTGGGACGTCTAAAAGTTAGGTTTTTTTTATACCATAATTTACATTCTGTATTACCCAACGAATTCAAACTGCAGAAACAGAATAGAAGATGGATTCATAAACCACACTGTCCGTTACAAACTGGTAAGGACATCCAACACTACAATCTTTACTATATATACATACAATAACCTTTCATACAACCTATTACTATATATATCAACAAAAAACAACCAGAAAGTGTCAAAACGCTGTCATCACACAAGTACAAACTGATATAAAATAAAAATTTTACTGCTCTATATGTTGAAGAAGATGTCCAGCCAAAAGATCTCTGATCAAATCAAGGTCTTCACGTAGGTAGGCATCTTCATTATCAAAAATCTGAAAATTAGAAAGTAAGCTTTGATGAAATGAATCTCAAGCAAATGAATTAATTAGCATTTCGATTAGAACACCAAAAATATTATCATTTGAGAATGAAGAAGCGATTACCTTTTCAAAATCGCTAGTAATTCCACTTTGAGTTATGTTATACATATAAAGTATAACATAATATCCGCATTCAGTGTTGCCAGGTTGCCGAGGGCACTTTAAATCAAAGGGATGCAATTGGTTGTTAAAATCAATAAAGGTATGTCTAAAAGGACCGTCAATGAAACAATTAGGTAGGATCGAATGTACTTACTATGGGATAAAACCACTTTGGCTTTTTAACAACTGTACCCTCGCGTGACCCACCTAGGATTCTATATGTTTGACAAGCACTATCATGAAAAGCAAAATGAACAGAAATTAGAACCATTCATTTATTTTTGTTGTCAATGAAATACAAACAGAATAACTTACGTGTCGAAGACGGATTTTGTATCTCTGTCTGACTTTTTACTCAAGGGATCAAACCAATAGACTACGTTGCGGCGAGGACATATAACACACAAACTCCAGTGGTAACTTTAACAACATGTACACATTAAAATGAAGTTAGATGAGTGAGAAAACAATTATTTATTAAACTTCTTAAATTGACAAAATGTAAATACGAACCCTTGGACAATGGGTGCTAGATAACAACGAAATTTGGTTTATGCCATTGCGGAGCCGACATAGTGAGTCTTATGCGCCACAGTACAAGTATCCCCTGTCGTATTCGTAGGACATAAGAATCCATACCAATCACGTCTTTCCATGTTTGTGCAGAGATCATGGAAGGTGCTATAATAGAATTAAAATAAGGAATCAATTCTTGAATGTATGAAAACAAAAAACCACTAAATGAATTGTATGGGAAAATTGAAAAAAACTTACCGGACTGCAAATTTGACCCAACCTGCATCTATCTCCTCCAACCTGATAACCTGCTTGAGATCTGTATTGTCAATCGTGTAGGGATACTCCACTTGGCCCACAATCCCTGGAGGCATCTTCAAGTCAATCTGTTTAATGCCCTTGTAGATTTGTTGCAGCCGTGCTAAGTAGGGCCATTTGCTCGCAGCTTCGTCATCCTTTTAGAACATCAAAAAACAAATTGTTATTAGGTTGCCAACAGATTTTCAGTAACAGTAAGGTAATTCCTACCATTGGAGGTGTTGCGTCTGAACCAATAAGATTGGGAGGCCAAAGGATGAAAAATCCTATCGCTTGACCTAACGTGCCAACCTCTGGATCAGGAACAGGGATGGCTGTACCTTCTTCCCCCTTTCTAACACTCGTCACATTCACCCTACGAAAATCCTCCAGAATTTGCTGATTATGGTGGATGGTAGCACAAGTGTGAACGAGAGCATCAGCAACAACACGCAACAGTGGATCATCCAAATAGAGGGTGCAAGGGTCTCTCGACACTGGAGTGGGAGAAGGGTCGCCAAGTGGTTGATCCAGAGGGTTGTAACTTCCTCTGGTGCTATTGAAGGCCGGGGATTCCTGAGTTCTATGCTCATCCCTTGCCCTTTGTGCTTCAAACATCTTTGCCATTTCTTGTTGAAGCTCTGGCAACAGCTCTTGTCGGAGCTTGTCGCGAAGGTTGGCCTCGATCTCTCGTTCGAAGTCCTCTCGAATCTTCGCCACAACGTCCATACTAGGTCCAGCTTGTGACGAATAACGTGGGTCTCATCCAAAATACCTCACGGCACTAACTCCCCGTGTCTCTCCTCGAACACGACCAAGGTCATCTGCCTTCCCAATAGCCGTTGACAAGATGTCCATCCGTCTACTTGGATTAAATGAACCTTGGCTACTCTGCTCGTCCAGGTCATCCTGTAGCATGCAATTTATAGCAAATGTATCGAAACCACTCGCAACATGTAAAAAATTAGGTACTTATGGTATAACTACTTACAATCCTCGCAGCAACCTCAGCAACAGTCGGATTTATGTACTTCCCAGCCTTAATCCTCCCTGCTTTCCATTTTTTGTGACGTGGAGGAGGTGTTGGTGGCTGGATAACAATGCTAGGATCAGATTCCGCTGCTTCCTTCATTATCTGTAACTCTTCTGCCATCATTTGCCGCTCAAGCTTCCGATATCCACCGCGAGACATGAAATGTTGATATTTATTTTCTGCTTGCCTCTAGGCATTTGCTGTACTTAATTTCTATGAATGAAAAACAACAAAAAATGAATCAACGATATAAAGTATATGAAAATTACAAGTTCTATATCATGATGACAGAAATCTTACCAAAAACTCAAGATCTGCTCATGATGCCGCAAACAACCTCCAGTCCTCTGGAGATAAATATGTATACTGTGCACATGGATCCTTACCCCTAAGGGCCCCTCGAATGTAATGCGCTGTTAGCTTGTTCTTGAAACCTTTCCATCGTACACGAACCTCATCTATCCAGTGCCTATACATCTCCGTGGTGTCTGGGACATCGTATGTTTGCTGCAAGGTAAAACATAAGATTATTATATTTGAAACAATAAGAACAAAGCTACAATGCATCAAAACTTACATACCAAAAGTTGCTGCCAAATCATGTCTTTCGTTTTTGGGGGAATCAATCTCCAATTATCGTAGGTAATGCGCACTTTGCTTCGAGTCAAAAGCCCTACGTAGCTAATGAAGTGGTCTTCCTCAGGACCAACTGGATTCAGATTGTCATCGAAGTCTATATGCAGCCTCTTCTGTTGATGTTCATGACGTGCAACCAATGCTCACATCTTTGTACAGCCTCTAACTCTCCTTCTTGCAGGGGGTTCAACTCTAGGCCTTTCGTCATTGCTAGAGCTTTCGTCATCTCTATGCCTCTCGTCATCACTAACGTTGTCCATATTCCTGTTAACACAAAAAGCATCATCAGAAACGTAAGTAAATTGCAATGAAAATGAAATATACTAAGCAGGAAGTAAAACAGAAAAAACACAGTTCTCGTTTATAAATTAAGGTCTTACTCTATATTGTTTCCCATAGTCCTTCACCATGGTCATTTCTTACAGCATATTTCTTCATCATCTACCAATTCTACTTCATTTGTTCGAGGTGTAGTTGTTGTGAAAGGTGGTGTGTCATCAAGGTTGAAGGTCGGATCACCATACTTCTGTTTTTTACTTTTAAGGACAATGGACATATTTTTGTTGGCAGGATCGGTGACATAAAACACTTGTTTCGCCTGGCTTGCTAAAATGAAGGGCTCGTCTCTATAGCCAACTCTTTGAAGATCGACTGAGATAAATCCAAATTATTTATCTTTTAACACGGCATTGTTGCTAACCCACTTACATTTAAATAAAGCAACTTTGAACTTGTTGTACGTCATCTCCCATATTTCTTCTATAACTCCATAATAGGCCATAGACGCTAATATGGGGTTTTTGTCTCTCGAACTGGAAAAGTGCATAGATTCAGCTTCTACCATAACCCCACTATTTTGCATGGTACTTTTGTCATCTTGCTCTTTGGTATAGAAAGAATAGCCATTTATATCATGACCGGTCCAAGTAATGACCTGAAACGAAGGCCCCCAAGCTAGCCACTCGATTGTCTCTGACACACCGATCTCGTGCAAAACCTTTTCCTCGAACCACTGCATGAATGTCTTGTTTTGCTCAATAGCAATCTGCATGTCATTCTTCCTTGGATTCTTGTTCTTCAAAGTGTTTCTGTGTTCATTTATGTAAGGTTGAACTTCTTCCATATTATTCAGGATATACAAGTGGGCTTGCAACACCTCTTCACGAGGAACATTCTTCACTTTCAGTCCTCGTGTTCCCTTGCTTCTCCCTTTTTCATGCCGAGATTGTTCCTTCTTCCCTGACATATAATCTTTGCAAAACTCCATAGCCTCCTCAACTACATATCTTTCTACTATTGAGGCTTCTGGTCGATAAGGATTTTTAGAATACCCTTTTAAGATCTTCATGTATCGCTCGAAAGGGTACATCCACCTCAGGTAAACTGGACCGCATAGCCTTACCTCCCTCACCAAATGAACTACCAAATGCACCATTATATCAAAAAATGAAGGTGGAAAGTGCATCTCTAGTTGTGACAAAATAATGTAACCCTCATTTTCTAGTTTATCCAACTTTTAAGTGTCAATGACTTTGTTATAGATAGCATTGAAGAAAACGCACAATCTTGTCACTGTGTTTCGTACTTCATCTTTCATTATGCCTCTAATAGCTACTGGTAATAGTTGTTGCATCAACACATGATAATCATGGGACTTCATTCCCACTAACTTCAAATCGTCCATTGAGACACATCTTCTCACATTCGAGGAATACCCTTGCGGCACCTTCATTTCATGCAAACACCCACACAAACTTCTTTTCTCTGCTTTTGATAGTGTATGCGCTGCTGGCTCCATGTATGCCCTCCCACCATCATCTCTTAGTTGTGGATGTAACCGTTCTCTTATTCCTATATCGACAAGGTCTAATCTCGCATTAATCCCATCCTTAGTCTTCCGTGGTATGTGCAAAAGCATACTGATAAGGCTATCACAAACATTCTTCTCCACATGCATCACATCAATACTGTGTCTCACGTCAAGCAAACGCCAATATGGAAGATCAAAGAAAATGGATCTCTTCTTCCATATGTTCTTCTCACCCGCAACCCTCTGATTCTTATCAAAAGTGACATGGATACGTTCCACTTGACTGTAGACTTCCTCTCCGGTTAGTGACTTTGGAGCCATTCCATGCTTCGGTAAGCCGTTAAACCGCTTTCTTAGCCTACGATACGGGTGGAACCGATGAAGAAACCTCCTGTGGCCAAGGTAGACAGTTTTTCTTCCATGCTTTAGTTGTTGGAAGTGTGTGTCTGCTTCACATATTGGGCATGCTTTGTGACCCTTCACGCTGTACCCTGACAAGTTTCCGTACGCAGGGAAGTCATTTATCGTTGTGAAAATCATTGCACGTAGCTTGAAAGACTCCTTCTTATAAGCATCAAACACATCTACGCCTTCCTCCCACAACTTCTTCAAGTCCTCAATCAAAGGCGCCAAATAGACATCAATATCGTTCCTTGGCTGTTTTGGTCCAGAAATCATCATAGATAGCATCATATACTTATGTTTCATACATAGCCAGGGAGACAAGTTGTATATTACAAGGAGAACCGGCCACGCACTATGTGTGCTAGTAAGAGTTCTATACGGATTGATGCCGTCTGTACAAAGCCCAAGCCATAGGTTTCTCGGCTCGCTGCCAAATTGAGGGAACATTTCATCTATTTTTTGCCATTGTGGAGAGTCAGCTGGGTGCCGAAGATATTTCCCATCAGATATTCTCTCATCAGAGTGCCATCTCAACTTCTTCGCTTTTGTTGCACTCACAAACAAACGTTTAAAACGTGGTATTATTGGAAGATACCACATAACCTTTAAAGGTTGCCTTTTACTTGTCACATCACCACAACCACCATCTTTTTTCACTTTGTATCGTGCAGTTTTACACTTAGGACACTCACTAAGACCTCCGTACTCATTTCTGTACAGTACGCAGTCATTAGGGCAAGCATGTATCTTCTTATACTCCATACCCATTGTAGACAGGATTTTCTTGGCCTCATACATACGATTTGGAAGTACATTATCCTCCGGAAACATATCACACAATAGTTCAAGTAGCAATGTGAAACTACTATTGGTCCACCCACAAGTTGCCTTTAAGTTAACCAAATTTAATGTTCCTGTCAGCCACGTGTACTTACTACCACTGCACAATGGTGTCTCTGCATCACTCCGCAGGCTATCATACTCCTGCGACTGCGCAAAGGATTCTGCCTCAACATCGTTAATCATTCTCTCCATTCTATCTTCATCTATGACATCCACAGCTTCCTTCTTGTGTGACGGACAATCAGTTACTTCCTCACCATGCCATATCCACCTTGTGTATCACAAATTTATTCCATCATAAAGTAGGTGATCCTTTATGACATCAACATCCCGTCTACTCTCATTCAAACAATTGACACAAGGACAAAAATACTTCCCATTTCTTGCAGGAGCATTCTTTTTAGCGAATTCAATAAATTCGTCCACCCCTTTCTCATATTCTTCACTAGTTCTCAAAGCATTCATCCAACTATGATCCATTTTGTTACCACCTAAGGCATTACCAATAACATTCACATGTTTAGTACAATTCTCAACGACATATGATGGAATTGCCTAATTAAGTTATCAACCCAATTTATGATTTTAAAATATGGGCTTAATAAGTTTATTGCCCCCTCCTAGCATCATCTCTCCTCTTAAAAGGGTTTCAGTGCTATGTAACTTATTTTTTTAATAAGTATATGTATATAAAATTAATGTATAATAAAATAAATACAATAAGATTAAATTAAAGAATTTTTTTGAGGTTTGGAAGAATTAAAAACAAAACGAGTTTCATATTTACAAAACAATTTTAAGTTGAGTTCTTCCAAAAATAAAATTGTTTTATTGAAAATATTTAGATAAAAATCATTTAATGAATATTGGGGTTATGGTTTTCTTTTTAAGTTTTGGCTTGAATTATTCTTCATAATTCGTTTGGAATTAATACAAGAATTTCTTTAATTTAAATAAATCATATTTTATTTTATTATATATACTAATTAATGGTGCAGGAACAAGACTAATGAAATGGGGTGGTGCCACTACGTGTGTATGGATAAATCTCCATTGGCTTATAAAAGCTAGATTTCCCTAAAACTGAACAACAGGGATTTCTATTATACACAAGTAAATTTATATTTAAACAAGAAAATAAACCATTCTCGAATAAATGCAATTTAAGCAATATAACCACACCAAACACATCAGGCTAATATCAACTATCTCAATATAAGCAATATATAATAAGCACAATCTCAACCATTTCAAGTAAATTTATATTTCAAAAACAAAATATACCATTCTGTTACAAAAAAAATGAAGAAAATAAACCAACCTACCTGATCAGGGCGCCCACTAGCTAGTATGTTGGAGAGGTAGAGAAGACGTTGGAGATCCATGGTGGTGTGCACAACAATGGAAGGACGGAGGTGGAGGAGAGAGCAAAAATCTACCCACTGTGGAGGAGGTGAAGTTGCAGCAGGGTCGGTTGCGTGCGTTGAAGAAACAAAGAAACAAAAAGGAAGAAGAAGGGAGGAGGGAGGAGTTCAACAAGGGCCGACGGTGGAGGAAAGAGCTTGAACAAGGGAGGAGAGAGGAGTTGAAGAAAAAAATAGAGGAGGGCCGACGGTGGGTGCGTGGGGAGAGGAGGAAGAAGAGTAAAGTTGAGAGGATGTGAGGAGGGAGAGGTGTGATAGATGAGAAGACGCATGTCAGACAAGTGTCTGACATGCGGGTAGGGGACGCCTAAAGATGACTTTAGGCGTCCCAAATGGATTTGGGATGCCTAAAGTCTTGGTTTAGGCATCCCAAATGGATTTGGGACGCCTAAACTAAGACTTTAGGCGTCCCAAATGGATTTGGGACGCCTAAACTAAGACTTTAGGCGTCCCAAATGTCATTTGGGACGCCTAAACCCACCTCCAGGCGCTAAAAAAAATTTATGAAATTTATATTTCGCGCCAGGAAGCACTTTAGACGTCCTAAATTCAAATTTGGGATGCCTAAAGGTTCCCCTACATATATATAATTACGAAAATGCCACCGCCTCCCTTTTTAACCACCCAATTTTCAATTTGGGACGTCTTTGGGGGTGGTTATATCTCAATTCTGTAGTAGTGAAACCTGCGCCGACATCGGGAGAATTTATCTCTCATGTTGGTAAACCAGTTGGAGCAACTGAGAACTTCAAACTAACGGCAACTGAGAAGTTGCAAGCACATAGACATGTCTTGATTAATTGCACTCAAGTTGAACCATTCATACAGTAAGAATTGTACACTCACATATTATTCTATATCTTTCGTAACATTTCTCACTTTCATTTCACTAACGCATTTCCATTATTAATTGCAGGGAATTTAGAAGTCATGTTAAGGGTCAACTCAGGATCCGTACACAAACATCCTCGAAAGTTGTTAGGAGGGTCCACAACTCACACTCACCAGATTTCAGAGCTCTCGCAATCGGCCCTCTTGATCATGCAAAAAGATTTACAACATACAATGTCAATGGTTTTAAGTTTTGCACGGTTTGACGGGATCAAGGATTGCAAACTCAGAATTCGGGTGTTTATGGCACATTTGGGACAAGGAGTTATGCGAGCAGCAGTGACACCAACATGTAGTTCAGAGGCGTCCCTTACTATGGAAAGCTTCTTGATGTGGTCGAACTTAATTATCAAGGTCGTTTAACCGTGACGCTGTTTAAAGGCAAATACCACTACTTCTCGGGAACTAACAACTGACGACTTAGGGATCACATCAGTCAATTTCTCACAGCCGATTCATACTGGTATTTCTCAAGATAATAAGCCATATATTCTTGCTTCATAGGCACATTAGGTTTATTATGTCGAGGACGAGAGGCACAAGGATTGGCACATGGTCGTTCATTTAAAGCTACGAGACCTTTATGACATAGGTGAAGGCGATAACATCGCCTATGAGAGTGAGTCATTTCAGCCAGCTGATTTTGAAAACTACTTCTCTGAAGGCGATGACAATTTACCTCTACTGCAGTGAGTTTTTTTAAGTCCACATCATTTAAATTAAATCTTTTAAATTTAATAATACATCCCTAACAATAATTTTTCTACATAATTTTTGTAGGGATGGCGATGATGAGTGATCAAATTCAAATTAAGCTTTTGTCTTTAAAAAAACTGGAAAAAAATTTTAAAAAATAAATTAATTAATATTTGTAGCCGTTTAATAACCGCTACAGAAATAAAAAATAACCGCTACTAATTAAAAACCGCTACAAAAATAAAAATAACCGCTACTAAATAAAAACCGCTACAAGATGGATACATTAACCGCTACAAATGGTACGTGGATCCCTATAAATACTCTTACCACAACTCATTTCAAACACTCCCCCATTTCTTTCCACCTTACCTTTCTTTCATTTTCTCTCATTTACAACTTCTTTTATATGAGTTAAGGAGCTGAACAATACGATCAAATATGGTAACAAGTTTTTTAATTTTTTTTTCAATACTTCTTTCCTTTGTCTAAAATTTATTCTCACAATTTTTTTTCAAGATATTTTACAACTTTATCTCATTTTCATCTATTTTTCATACACAATTACATTGTAGTAAACAGCATAATAGTTCCTTATTACCTACATATCCTTAATAATATTATCAATACAATTTTTATACTAATCCAATTAAATTAAATTATTCCTTTTAATTTATAAATAAGTTAAACTATTGAATAATAAGCTAATTAAATTAGATAAACTAATAAAAAAATAAAATATTTAATTTAATATTAAAAAAACAGAAACAAATGATCATATTTGTTCAAAAATTTTTTGTAGCGATTGTCAAATCGCTACTAATTAACGCGCCTTTTTTTAAACTGAAATTAATTTTTTGGTGCTAATTTTGAATTTTCATGAAATTAGTAGCGGTTATATAACCGCTACAAATTTCATAAAAATTCAAAATTAGTAGCAGTTTTTTAACCGCTTCAAAATAGAAAAAAAAAATTCATTTCTCTTTTCCCGCCTTCAAAATTTCAGGTTTTTATTTTTGTAGCGGTTATATAACGGCTACAAATATCTCTAAAAACAATTTCACTCATTAAGATGTTGTAGCGGTTGGGATGAATCGCTACAAATTATGTAGCGGTTATTTTCCTTGAGTAGCGGTTTTGTATAACCGCTACAAAACCTCTTGCAACATACGATTTAGTAGCGGTGTTTCTAACTGCTACTAATGTTGTTTGTAGCGGTTAAGGCTGCTACTAATACCTATTTTTAACCGTTACCAAATCACGTTTTTTTGTAGTGTCTCCACCACTTTTAGCACAGCCGTTTAGATCAATCTGGATAATTCAAATTTAAATTATTCTAAAAATATTATTAAAATATTACATTTTAAAAAATTAAAAAATAAATACATCTGAATTGTTAAAATTTGATCTTTTGGATTTTTTTCATATTATGTTTTCATGGCCTAAAATTTCGGAACTATAGCAAAAATTTGATAGTCGTTCATATTTAATAGAGGCCTAAACATTAGATAACTCTGGCCTTGAAATCCAAAATCTAGAGATAAGGCATTTTTAACATTAACAAATATGCATGCATGCATAAAGTTTAGTGCTATCTTCCCTTACAATTTTGTTTTTTCATACCAAACTACGTTCCCAAAAATAGAGCTCATATTCAGCATGTTCTCATCATATAAGAGCTCTTGAGGGAGATTATGGAATTGTACCAAAAAAGGAGCCAAGTGAAAAGAGACCTCCTCCATAATCATGAAGTTGTCCTAGAGCTGTAAACTCAGAGTGTGGCCTTGCACAGTCTATAGTGGAGACAAGAAATTTTTTTGTCACAATGGGTAGCGGAAAGGAGCTCTCACAGGGAGAGACAACAAGCCCTAGTAAGAGAGTACGATTGGACTAATGGGAGAGCTACATGCAACCCATCATTGAGGGATATAACATGAACGAGCATCCCACTTCACAAATAGCTTTTACTAACCTCTTCTCACTTCTAACTACTCTTATATTAACCTACTTTGTGATGGCACACCCATCAATAGCCTTCTTTAGCACCTCTTTACCTACAAAGGCCATGCCCAACATGAAGAAGTGCCTTGAATGACAGCTTACTATAGCTATGGTAGAGAGTTTGATTCTCCGATTTTGGTGAAAGCAACCCAGGAAGGTGAAAAAAAAGCCCTACATTTAGAAAAGAGGGAAGGAGGAGCTCAATTCAGAAAGTGGACTCTTTGGGTATTGCTTTGGCTGATGCCAAATCTCATACTCCTCGTCTCTGCAACTCAACTTCTACCCATGGCTTACAACCTTCTAGAAAAGAAAAGAGCTTGTCCTTCTCCGACATGTCTTGGATGTCAAGCATCCGTGCCGAGAATTGCTTTGAAATTGAAAAGGTTTATTTGAGTCGACTCTTGCTTGCAATCAATGTTCTCAGGCTGCCCAAAACTTGCTATCGAAAAGAAAAGGAGCTCTTAGTTCTTTCTTTCTTATTCAAGACACCTCCCAGGAGTCCCATCGCTTGATTGAGATTTTTTATTCTCTCTTTTCTACTACCCTTAGGGAAGGAAGACATAAATGAGATAAGAGAGGGAAGATGATTATAGTTGCAAGCCTAATTGAACAGCATTTCTGTAAGCTTTGGAAGCACGCCGACCCTTTAAACTCAACAAGCCCATACCTTTCTTTTGGAAGCCCATCATTATATTAGTGGCACAAATTCTCCTCATCCTCAAAAACTTCGCTCACTTCAAAATCATTATCAACACTCTCTACAATATCAAAGCTTCTAGTTTCAACCATATAGATGTCATCTTGAGAATCAAAATCATCTATCCCCATCCTCACTGTCAGAGTTATCCTCTTCTTCATAGACTCCTCTCCCTTTCTCTTAAATGATCTAATCTAAGTCCTTAATTCCATTTCCAACTATCTTAGTTTGTCTTCCACCACTTTTATAAATTTCACTTTGGTCTTAAAAAATGTCCTCAATTCTATCAGCATCATTTATGTCATCAAACCCATCTATTCCTTCTATGTCGTCCTAAATTACCCCTAGTTCTACATCTCTCTCATCCCTATCAGTTTCAACTACATCATGTACATTTTCCCTACTCTTGTTTCATTTTAAAAATTAGACATAGATAAGTCAATTTTTTAAAAAAAAACATGTAATTTATATTATCTAACCGTTCAAAAATAGACATGGTAAGTGGCAGACTTAAAATGTCTATTTTTCCAAAACAAAAATTGTGAGTCAATTATTTTTAAAAAAATATGTAATTTATATTTTCAACCCACAACCTGCACACAAAATAGAACACAACCAATTCCTAGAAAATAAGCCTATACACAAAACAGAACACAACCAATTCCTTGAAAATAAGCTTAAACACAAAACAGAACACTACTAAGAAAGTATAGATACATCCAACACTTCATACATATAATCAAGTGCTCCAAAACTAAACATGGATCAACTTAAACAAATATAATCAAGTGTCCAAAATAAGAGTATAACATATTGTCCATCAAATCTGCCTAGCAAACTTAAAGGTTCAAGTAAGCAAAGCAAGTTCCTCAATTCCCCTAACACCTATAACTTCTCAATCTTTCACTTCATCAAACACCTTATGGGCATTTATAATAACTCATAAAACAAACATTCAAGTACATATAATCTACCATTAAACAATAGGATTTTAAGCATCAATGAAATCTCTTAAAATTCCTAACTCTTTTTTTCTTTTTAATCAGCCCTCCACCATAATTTTTAAGCATTAATGAAAGCAACTATTCCATAAAGATAGAGTCACTAACCTAAATGAATGCAGACTATAGCAAACTTGCAGTGCCAGAGGAGGATCGGTGATAGAGGGAGGAGGAGGAGGATGCCTGACAGAGCAAAACAGCAACAGAGGGAAGGGGTCATGACAAAGGAGGAAAGGGGTCACAACGGATTGACAAAGGAGGTGCGACGTTGGCGACTAATGGAGTTGGTGCGAGTGAGAGAGCGAAGGGATCGGGGAGTGAAGAAGAGAGAGGATTGAATGTTGACTATGGTGGATCTGAAATTTTATTAAGGATTTTAATGTCTGTTTTTTTGGAAAACATACATTAAAAGTAGGGCCCAAATTTCAAAAATGTCAACGCCTACTTTTTAAGCTCTATTTTTTAAAAATGGATGTTAAAAATATACCCTATACTAATAATTATTGAGTAAACCTAGTTCATCATCGGCGGATTAGGATTTGTAAACCTAATGTTAGTGGGGCTATTATTCCAATAAAGAGAAATATGAGTCAGCGGAGAGAGTTTTCTCTTTATGTTGTAAAAGCTTAAGTCCGTATAACCACATGGTACATAAGATATGGATAAAGGGCTGAGGAGTTAATTTTTACGTGTGTGAGTAAATGGTGTCTCAACTCGCTCCCTATGCATTTGTTGTGTTGCATGTTCAGAGTCTAGACCATTGCTCTAGTTTCATGTGCAATTCAATCAAACAATCAGATTATATGTATGCCCAAAATCCTTCAGGTACAATAAAGTACATAGAATCTAATAAGAAGTTGGCCAAAAATAAAAGATTTGGAAAAGGATAAGGAATTTGGACGGCCACAATTTGTTGCAAGAAAGAATGGCTCGTTATCCTTATAAAAACACCTTTGTTTAGATTGAGACTTTTAAACTGGTTCTCTTTCAATTGCACAAATGGCTAGCATTTGGGAAAGCTGCAGAGGAACTGCTTACTGCAAATTAGTGATTTTAGGCCTTTTGTAGTTTACATATATAATTACTTTTTTTTTTTGGCCAAACTACATATATAATTACTAAAACCTTTGAAATATACAGCCTTGTTAAAATCCAAATAACATAATGAACATTATGTCATGCCCTAGTGGCAACGAAAACACAAAAACACTTGTCCATCAGTTTATTTCCTATATATATAGTAAACTCATTCAATGTCAAAATCACACACTAAAGCGCCTATTTCAACTATACATTAATCTATAACCAGTTTGTCTAATTTCATTACATCAATCTCCTAAATTATAACTCAAAAATACAATCAACTCTCAAATCACTATGAAAATTAACTCAATATGGATTCATCAGACTTACGTCAACCCATTAACTGCCAAAAAATTTGATGCTTGTGTTGATCTCAGAGATATGTTCATTCAATAACTGCCAAAATCAATTGTGCTTAGATTATGCATGCAACTCGAAATCAATAGAACACCACAAACCATGGTCACACTTATTGCACAATATTTTCATATTAATTTGTCGATGATGTTGGCGCGCGTGCGTGCGCTCATGTTGATTTCACAATTTTCAACAATGTTTCTGGAACAATTATCTGTACAAGATGTCATAATTTATTTCGTGATCCTGTTTCTGGAAGTCCGATGAACAAGCCAGTCTTCACATCTGAATATGAAATATTTTCACTCTGATTCTGTCTTCCTTGATTTGCCTCCATACCACACTGCACAGCAAAATCAATCTCACCGTGTCTTTTTCATTCAATTGCAATCACATAATATGCAACTAACCTTCTAATTTTGTTTTTGTTTTTTGTTTAATTGAGATTGAAATGATTGATTCTAAATCAAATGATTTATTCCCAGGTGAATGTCTAAACGAACTTTCTTTTCCTTCTCCTCTAATTCCTCAAACCAAACATGCTCTCTCTGCAACACCTCCTTATAGCTTTAAGGATGGTGATTAAAATAAAATGAAAATCTTAAAATAATTTTCAGATAAAAATTTACTGCAATCTCACCTTCTCAGAAAGCCTTGCATATTCTTCTGTTAGGGTTTTTTCCTGAATTGTAGTAAAAACAAATGAAGTCATCAGCATTTTCCTTTTGACTTCTATTTTTGCGGGTAAAATCTTTTCAATCGCCAGTCAGACATATAGATGAAGAATATAATATCAACGCACCTTCAGAAATCCTTATGGATGAATTCAGCTAACAATATAAGCCAACTAACCATGACTTGATCAGAAATGTGTAAGCAAATCAAAGTTTAGCTTCACTGGTGAAATACTATAAATATAATATATTTGCATGTCTATATATTTGTGGTTCACACGATCTATTTAATTATATTATATAGACATAGGGTACAAAGTTCTAAATTTTCAAACCAGTATATCCGAACTATACACATTCTAAAGAGTAATCCTTTAAATCAATTTTTTTCTTTATCAAGTTAACCCGAACAACATATCTATAAGCATGTTTATGGCTTAAATTAACTATTTGCGTGCTTGCAAGTTTCCATGTGTGTAGCTGCTAGCTAGGATTAAGCTCCTAAAAGTTCCCTTCTGAATTAGAACGTCAAGTACTAACGACTTGAGGTTACAATAATTTACAAGCGGGATTGAACCCGCAACCTCCCATTTATAGGAGAGCTCTCAAGCCACTAGGTTAGAAAGCCATTTAAGTATTATTTTGATGGGAGGACTTGAGCATGATTTGATTTGAATGATATCTAATTGCATATCAGATGGCTCATGTGTAATCTACGGACAGCTAAATCCCCTGCCACTATGACTAACGTTTGTTGGTCTCTCACCCTCTTTTTTAGTTCTTATTTTTTAATAAAATATTTTTTAACTTCCTCTTTTCTTTTTTTTTTTGGTGAAAAAATATTTTTTAACTTTCTATCCCAAGCCAAGTCTAACTTGGGGTGGCCAACCCAAGTTGGTCAATATGCGGGATTGCCTAATGTTCTAATCGATGCATAATTGAGTTGGAGTTCAGGTTAGGGTTAACTTAATTAATGCATAATTGATATGGACGTATGGTGTGTGTGTGTCTGTGTGTCTGTGTGTGTCTATATGTAAATTTTTTTAAAAATGAAATCAAAAGATTTCAAGCACAGACAGATCAATAAAATTAAAATGGAGACCCACTTGATGAAAATTTAAACGCAAAATGGCATTCAATTATCAAGCCATTTGTCAAGGGACACCCTACCTTCTCTTCTAGTTTCTCCATTTGCTCCTTAATGATTTGATTCTGAAAAATATTTATGAATTTGAATTCAGATAAAAATTAACTTTGAAACTTACATAAAAGAGTGTGTGACTGTGTGTAGGCATATTAAGTTGACCTTTCTTGCTCGAACGTTTCTGACACTCTTTAGCACCTCTTGTTCAATCTCTTCCAGTTCTTGTAGGGACTATGTGTTCAAACCTTCTCCTGTAAGTTTCCTAGAAGAATAAAATTAGAAACAGCAAAGTAATTAATTAATCATTCAATATGAATGAATATCAACAACGAATTCAAAAAGTGCTGTAGTAATTCATTTAATTAAGTTGATATTGGAACCGCTTTGAAGCTTCAAGAAGCTCAATCTTCTTCTTCATACTTGCTGTTTCTTGATTCAGATGCTGCCATTTTCAGGATTATGTGTTAATTGGCAAGTTTGAAGGAAACATAACACAAAGAGGAATATAAATAAACTAATTTTTATAAATGCATTTATGTCCTGAAAGTCTCTGAGAGCAAGGAAAATCAGAAACCAATTCATTTTCAAGAAAAATTAATTTTTATGTGTTTGCAAAATTTCTGAAATCGTAAACATTTCACTAAACTTAGGAAATACGAGAAAAAAATGGCAGTATTCATTGCATTTTTTTTGCCATTCCAAGTTGAATTTTGTAAGTTTTTTTGCTGCATGGCAAAATATACAAGACACATAAGCTTAAGGTCAAAAAGGTAAATTTGTGTCTGATTTACGTTAACTTATTCTTTTGATTATTTTTTTTTCACTAATTATGTCTGTTATGATGTAACTATTTTGCTCAAATCCAAACAAAGCACAATAATTTTGAGATATAAGACAATATTGTGAAATTTTGAATGAGCGCACCAAGGAAAATTGGGGAAATGTCCCCATTGAAAACTTTATTAATGGAAATGACTTAAATCAAAGTACCGGCTGTGTATAAAAATTTATCAAGCCCTTTTCACTAATAAAATTTTATAATTGGGGACTTTTTCTCAACTTTCTCTTGAAATTTTCATTAAACTAAAATGAAAAGGACCAAATGAGCATTTATACAAAAAGAAACAAAAAAATTAGAGCACATAAGAAACATATGCTTTTTCACATCATTCCCAGAGTGTGTGCGTGTGTGTGTGTAGACAAACAGAGAAGTTAAACACTTGATCTTTTCTGCCAAAAAAATAAAAATACTAGGTCTTTACTTTAGGATAGAAGATGATAAAAAGAACATAAGAAATAAGGAAATAATTGCAATAAAAATAAGGAAATAATAATTATGAACCTGCATATTTTGTTCGAAGACATGAGTATCTTTAACATATGTGTGGTAACGGTCAACTGTCTCCTTCAAGCTGTATATATAATAGTGGAAGCAATTATTTTGGAGAGAACGAAAATGTATGTGAAGGAAATTAATATTATTTTCTTACCGCATACACTCACACAGAGACACAAACACGTATATTTTGGAGGGAAAGAAGTGAAGAACATAAATATTAGGGAGAAAACATACGTTTCTCCCAAATATTAGGGAGATTACAATTATGTTCTCAACTTTATGCTTAAAAACATTGAGCATAAGTAAGTCTAAAGGGCTAGCTATAGGTTTTTAGGTCAATGTGTGATGTCCGTACATATAATTCGGTTAAGTCAATATTGTATAGTTAGAGCCTAAATTGCAAGATGAGTTGTTCATTCATCAAAATACTAACAGCAATAGTACCAAATATTTCAATCCTATGTAAATATTTCCCTAATTGTTTTACTAACTCATCACATCTGACTCAGTATAGACTTCAAGATATCAATATATATCTAAAGAACCTTGACCCTTAAAAAGGTAACAAAATTTTTTTATATATGTCCTTTAAAAGCTAGTGTGGGTAACCAAAATAAAAGTGCAGAATACCATAAAATTGCAAACGGAACGAAGCTTCGACTTTATACTAAAATTGCGAGAATAAAATAAAATTTTCATTTTTTATAATTCAAAATTACAAAAGTAGAACAAATTTATCAGGCTATTATATGTATATGGTAATGAAATACACTTCAGGCAATCTTTTACTTTAATCTATCCAAGATTTCATTTTTTTGGAATGAAAGATACGCTAATAATGTAGTGCTTGTGAGTTATAGCATGATTATATGACAAGGGGAAAAAGATTCATCAATAAATCATTAGTTCAACAATAAGCCCCTCCTTAGATGCTTTGATTTTGTCATATAATAATATGATCTATGGTGTAGCAGACAAGGTTATATATTTCAATGTTATAAATATCAGGCTAGATGGACTGATTTAATCAGTGGTGAACCAACAAACTAGATTAATCAATAGACATTTTAAACCAAGACAATAAAATAAGTTAAAATTTAATGAAAATTAGTCAAGAATGAAAATAAATAAACTTATTTAAAAATTGATTGAAAATGTTCTTCCAATTTATTTCTATATACAATGTTTTTATGTCAAAACATTAATGATAAATGCAAATTAATAAAATTATAATCTATATAATTACAATTATAATTAAGTCCTTAAAAGCAGTGGATCTTTTAGGATGGTTCGTCGAACAACCACTTCTTACAATGGCTTTGTTGTCGGTGATGGAGTTTTTCTACCTACAGATTCCAATGAAGGGATTATGAAGGCAGTAAGGTTTTTTGTTGTGGCGGTGGCTCCTTCTCACCTATTTTAAGGTTAGGTTATTTTTAGGGTGCTTTGCATTATCATGTATTTGGGCTTTCTCTTTGCAAACTTTTCATTTTGAGCTTGTATCTTTCATTGGCTTCGTTTTAATGAAATACTGTATATTTTCTAGCCAAAAAAAATTATTGATTTATAAATATAAAAAGTTACATTGACAAAGCTTCCTCTCATCTAGGGTGAAAGTTGGCTCAAATCCGAATTTGTTGTTAGCATATTAAAATATCATATGGTTTAGGAAAAAAGACACTTAAACACCACTTGAACTTTAAAATTTCAAACTAGTTTTGCTGAGAATAAGAGTAATGGGATTAACAAAAAAAACAGAGCAATTAACAACTCAAGTTTTTGGGAAATCACTTATTTAGGATTTGAAATTCAAGTGATGATATTTATTTGTCTTTTCCCTATGGTTTATTTGTTAATTAAAAAAATAAGCATATGTTTGATGAATCTATTTCATGTCAGCCTTTTGTATTTCTATTTTCTGGCTTGTACGATGAGTTGGAGAAGCTCTTAATTAGCTCCCCCGATTTCTTTTTGATAAGAGCCAACTAGGAAATCTCACAGAACCGAATTCGAGAGAAAAACTTCTTTTATTAATAACCTGTGAAGACCAAGTCTCTGTTTTTGTGACTATCAAACTCAACCTATATTTATACAAAATCATTATGTGATGGAGAGAACCATCTAACTAATACATGCCTAATATACAAAATTACTTATGTATCCCTCACTAACAATATCGATATACATTCTATATAAGCTACTTTGTTCCACACTCCCCCTCAAGTTGGGGGTTGAAAAATATTTGCAACACCTAATTTGCACAGTAATTTCATATGGATATCCTTTCCCATAGGCTTAGTGAGCAAGTCAGCCTCTTGATCTGCTGACTTCACATGATGCAGAACTATCACCTTCCGCTTGAGCTTTTCCCGGACAAAGTGATAATCAATCTCGATGTGCTTTGTCCGTTCATGGAAATCGAGATTTGAGGCAATATGAATAGATGCCGCATTGTCACAATATACTTTCACCGGATGCTGATGTGAGATATGAAGCTCCCCGATCATGCCAAGCGTCCAGACTACTTCAGAGACTGCCATTCTCATAGCGCGATATTCTGCTTCTGCTTATCTCTTGGAAACAGTCCCTTCCTTCTTTGCTTTCCACATAACAAGTGACCCACCAAACTTCAATAAATATCCAATGAATGATCGTCTCGTAGTGGCGCAAGAGGCCCAATCAGAATCGCAATAACACTCTAAGTCCAGGTTCCCATCTGCACTTAAGAGCACCCTAAGTCCTAGTTCGCCTTTCAAGTAGCGTACAACATTTAAAGCAGCATCCATATGCTCCTTTGTCGGCATGTTCATGAATTGGCTGAGGCTCTGTACACAAAAGGATATGTCAGGTCTAGTCATAGTAAGATAAAGTAACTTACCCACAAGTGCTCTGTATCGTTTTGGATTGGGCAACAATTCATCTGCATTATTCTTCCCTTCCTCGTACGCTGCCAATTTCTGGTGCTGAACAAGAGGTACTCCAAGTGGGCGGCAACCACTCAAACCTGTTTCTCCCAAAATGTCCAAGACATATTTCCTTTGACACAATATTATTCCTTTATTAGATCTAGCAACCTCTATACCAAGAAAATATTTCATAAGCCCAAGATCTTTAATCTGAAATGAATTATGCAGAAAAGATTCTGTGTGCAATGCCTGTTTTACTACTCCCAGTAATTAGTAGATCATCAACATATGCAAGCAACAACACAACACCATCGTTATAGTTTCTAATAAAGAGTGAGTGATCATAATCACTCTATTTAAAACCTCCCTGAATCAATGCTTCAGTCAGTTTGTAATTCCACTGTCTAGAGGCTTGTTTTAGTCCATATAAGGATTTGTTCAGCCTACATACCATGTGCTCCCCCTTAGTGTCAAATCCTTGGGGAACTTTCATGTATACCTCTTCTTCTAAATCTACCTGTAAGAAGGCATTACAAACATCCATTTGATGCAAATCCCAATTATATATTGCTGCCAATTTCAGAACAAGTCTGACAGTCAACATTTTAACAACAGGAAAGAAGGTTTCATGGTAATCGGTTCCTTCTCTTTGGTTATATCCTTTTGCAACCAACCTAGCTTTAAATTTGTCTATACTACTATCTGATTAAAATTTAACCTTGTATACCCACTTACACCCTATGGCCCTCTTACCTTGGGGTAAAGGTACCAAAGTCCATGTTTTATTGTGTTATAAGGCCTTAATTTCATTGTTCATGGCCTCTATCCATCTATGATCCTTTACAACCTCTTCATAACACTCAGGCTCACATACAGAATCTCAAGCAGTTAAAAAACACATATGGGTTGGAGAAATATTACTGTAAGAGAGGTATTTATGAATGCTGTAGAGACACCAAGTTTCTTGTTCTGATGTGACTAGAGAGCAGACATAATCTTGTGACCATATTGGTGGGTGCCTTTCCCTAGTTGTTCTCCTGGTGCCTTCATTATGGATACCTTCGACATCATTATGGGGGCCTTGCTATAGGTTGTCTAATGGATCACTTGGACCACCCATGGCTTCCCTTTCTGCAGGTGTATGCTGTTGAGTGTCGATGGTCTGATTCATGGCATCTGCATGTTGTGGGCCTCATTCTCGAACCAGAACATGTCTTTCAAATCCCTGTGACTTTCATTTGAACCAAACAACTCAGTATTCTTGAAAGGAAATTTAGTTTCGAGGAAACTTACATGTCTGCTGGTAAATATTACTTTGCTCTTTAAATCAAGAAGCAGGAAACCTTTCTGGTTGTCAAGAAACCCAAGAAAAACACAGGGATTAGACTTTGCCTGCAATTTATCAGTATTTTTCAAATCTGTAGCATAAGCCAGAGAACCAAAAATCTTCAAATTACTCACATCAGGACAAGTTCCATGTACAATTTCATAAGGGGTTTTATATCCTAGTATTCTAGAGGGAAGTCTATTAATTATATATGTCGCCATTTTGATACATTCCCCTCAGTATTTAATTGGCACCCCTGATTGTAAAATCAACCCTCTAGCAACCTGAACAATTGTTCTATGCTTCCGTTCTACTACCCCATTTTGCTCTGGAGTGTATGGACATGATGTCTGACGCACAATTCCTTTATCTTGAAGGTAAGAGCTTAAATTACTATTAGTAAATTCTGTCCCATTATCTGACCTAACAATCTTAACATTAACAGGATATTGTGTGTTAACATAAGCAATAAACTGCTTTACGCAACCAGCAACTTCAGATTTAGTACGCATCAACAAGGTACAAGTAGCGCGAGAGAAATCATCAACGATGGTTAAAAAATATTGATATCCTTGATGCGTTGGAGTCCTATATGGACCGCACACATCAAGGTGCAATAACTCAAAACATCGAAAAGACTTGATATAACTTGGAGTAAATGGAAACTTGGTTTGTTTAGATTGAATACAGACCTCACATTTATTATTCATGATTGTTTCATCATCACTCACAAAACCAAGATACTTTATAATAGAAAAAGGGGCATGCCCAAGCTTACTGTGCCATGTGCACAAATCAATTATAGTCATGGTTTTCTTTGTGCTTACAATCGAATTGACCACATTACAAGACATCAAATTCTTTAGAACATATAAACCCTCAATAACCATACCAGTCACCATCATCTTGCCATCCTGTAAGCCCTGCAATAAACAGAAATCAGGAAAAAAAGAAACCTTACACCTATGTTCCCCTGTCAACCTTGCTACCAATAACAAATTGAATTCAAGTAGTGGTGCATACAGGACTCCATGTATTATAAGTTGCTCATTTATCCTAGCACTCCCTATATGAGTAACTGGCACTCTTTTTCCATCAGGCAATCTAATTGATTTTATGGGTCCATCATAGGTTCTATAATTTTCTAGCAAATTTAAACTACTGACCATATGAGTGGTGGCCCCATAATCAATTACCCAGTAAGAAGAAGAATGCAAATAATTAAAAGGGATAGCCAAACCTGTACTGGCTAGGGCATGAATGGTTGGTTCTTAATCTTTCTTGAGAAGCTCCAGCAGTTTCTCATATTGTTCTTGTGTAAAGGTAGGTACGGCTGTGGTTATGGTATGAGTTAAAGCATTTTCATCAGAATTCATTTCCTTTGGTGTCAGAGGAGCACCAGCGTCTTTGTTAATTCGACCTTTGCTTCCTCTGAAGTTGGCAGGAAATCCAATTAAATGAAAACAGTTCTATTTCACATGGCCTTTCTTCAAGCAATGTGAACACTCAGCAGTGGGGTCACCACGTCCTCTCCCCCTCACTGCCATGGCTATGCCCTCTACAGGTGATGAGCGTTCCTGACTCGCAATTAATCGTTGCGCTTCGTCCTCCAAGATCATCCCATAGGCTTGGCCAATGGTGGGAGGAGGGATCATCATCAAGATTTGGCTACGAGCTGGACCGTATGACTCGTGCAACCCCATCAAGAATTGTAGCAATCGTTGTTGCTGCATCAATTCCATATAAGCCATCGACATCTCGCATTTGCACGAAGGAATGTGCACAAGCACCAACTGCTCCTCCCAGAGTTCTTTAAGTTTGGAAAAATATTGAGAAATAGAAAGAGAGCCTTGCTTGAGAAGATTGATTTCTCGGTGAAGGGCAAAAATCCTAGATCCAATCTTCTTGTCAAACAATTCCTTCAAATCGGTCCAGACACGGTCCGCTTCTTTATAGAATACGATGCCGTTCGCCAGATCTTTGGAGATGGAATTTAACAACCAAGAAAGGACCACGGCATTGCAACGCTCCCATTGGTCCCTCAATTCTAGCTTCTGATTGTCTTTCTTGCAAGATCCGTCGATGAACCCTAACTTATGCTTCCCTTTCAAGGTGATTCTCATTGCCCAGCTCCAAATCGTGTAGGTCTCTAAGCTGGTGAGCACCTGCAAGACAATCATCGATCCCTGAGTCTTTGACGGGTGCAAGAACATAGGATGAGTGAAGGGGAAATTCGCTGGATCAATGACAGACTTCTCTACCATTTCCGTGTTGATTCAAGATGAAGAACGAAGACGTCGGACAACTTTGGATATAGAGACTTGCTTGATCAGTGGCACGTGGATTGCCTATCAACCTTTGGCTCTGATGCCATGATAAGTGCCAACTAGGAAATTTCACATAACCGAATTCGAGAGAAAAACTTCTTTTATTAATAACCTGTGAAGATCAAGTCTCTGTTTTTGTGACTATCAGACTCAACCTATATTTATACAAAATCATTATGTGATGGAGAGAACCATCTAACTAACACATGCCTAATATACAAAATTACTTATGTATCCCTCACTAACAATATCGATATACATTCTATATAAGCTACTCTGTTCCACACTTTTGCATAAATTTAAACCAAGCCCCTATGAAGGGTACTGAAAATGAAACTTAAAATACAATTACACAATCGTCCTCAAGACCAACTTTATTAGTAATTTGTGCACTGAACCAAACATTTCCACACACACATAGGTAAAATGTGCGAGTGTATATTGCTCCCTATTTATACCCGACAATGCTTGAATCCGAGTCAGTAAGATAGCTATGTCAATATATATATATATAGGCTGCAGTCACACTAACCATTAACGTGAGGTGATTGAAGTAACTTAAAACAGATAGTGATGTAGAGCATGACTATACGCATACATACATATACACATATGCATATACAAATATATATATATACCTGGAGCTTGAAAATTCGTAGAGTTTGCCATTGGCAGAGAAGACGATGAGCGCAACCTCAGCATCACACAGAACTGAGAGCTCAAAAGCCTTCTTCAAGAGTCCATTACGCCTCTTTGAGAATGTCACTTGCCTGTTTGTTTTGTTCTCTATACGCTTCATCTCTATCTTTCCTCTCACCATCTTTATTTGTTCTTTACACCTCTCGATCTGTGAATTACAAAGAATCTCTTATCAGCTTACAAAGTTATTTGAACGAGCTGACTCAGATCCATCCGAGTCCTCACAGAGAAAGAAATCATAGAATTCAATGATTAACTTATGGCTCAACATATAAGAAAATTGCAGCAATAAATTAAATAAGCTTTCGATTCGAGACTTGAAGAACACTCAGAAAGCTATAAGAGATAAAAAATGCAACAGATAATATTATGAGTGTTAAAAAGTTTAAATCTCAGCAAATATTCGGCTGGGAATAGATCAAATTCTTGAAGTGGTAAGACAGGAGAGAAAGCTAGGTCAAAAGCCCATAAACCTGAAAATCTTGGAGAGGTATGAGATTTGTGGAAGAGAAAATAATGCAGAAAGAGGAAAACATAAAGCAAAAACAAGTGGAAGCTGAAATCTTAGCTTATTGTACTGCTGAATCCAGAAAGAGAAAGAGAAGAAGAATGGAAACAAAAATGGGACATACCTTTCCTTATTAATCAAGAAAAATTTATGCTTGTTTGCTGCACAAAGAGATTTTTTTTTGGCAATTGAAATTGGAAAATGGAGACCAACGACCCCATGCTTGTTTTGATAAACGAATGAATGTTTGTTGACCACAAAAAAAAAAAACCACGAATGAATGCTTTATTTTTTTTCCCCTTTTTGCCAAAGCTGCATCTGATATGAAAAAATAAATAGGGGAAAATGACACTCAAGACCCAAAGAAAGCAAACTATTACCAAGGTCCCATATAATCATCAAAATAATATGAAATCCTAAAGGACTTGTGGAAGATTTATTGGAAAAGTGAAAATTCAAGTTTACCCTTATTTATTGACATGAAATCTTAAAATGAGGTTAGAGCTTAGGGGCATTCAAAGGTGATTTAATCTATTGCTCACTCACAGTAATTCTAATCGTTGTCACAATGCTCTTTCTCTTAAGTGTAGTTGTCAATTCTTTTATTGTGGCCGCTAGTCCTCATCGTGGTTCTAAGAGTTGGGGAGATCGTAGTTGCCATCAACTCTCATTCCCTCAATTGATTGTTGCTCTCATGGTAGAATTTAGGAAATTTTTTCTTACTTTTTTTAGTCTAGCTAGTCTTTAATTGTGTGTATGCACTTTCTATTATTTTTACCTCTTGCTTATTCATTGGCGGTGAGTCTGTGATGAGTGTTTAGTTTAGAGTTTAGTGTGGCCTTCTTTTTCAACAATTGAAGGATGATGATTGTGTTGCACTTGTTGACTTCCTTTGTTTTTGCTTTGGTAATGTTGTTTAATGCTTGGAAAATTTGAAAATGAATGTCTCTATTGATCTCTCTTTTTATTTTCTCCCCATTAAATATCTCTACTATTATATCAAGCTTCAATAGTTGAGATTTAATACTATTTAATGTTATAATAATATTTTTATATAGTATTAAATTCTAACAATTGAAACTTGATCTCATGGTAAGACATTCAATGAGAGGAAATGAAGAGAGAGATTGATAGAGATATTCCTATCCAGGAAAATGTTGCAACTGAGTTGAAATTGTTTGTTGGTGCTTCAAGGTGTAGATGCAATTCTTGGTCTAGAACCTTATAGACAATCCCCTTATAGAGAAGAAGACCATTATCCAGACAAAGCATATTAACTAGGTAGCCTAAAGGTTTCATATCCTTTGATTCTTTAGCTAGGAACACAGCCATAAATAGTTATAACCTGGAGTCCTAACTCCTTTTCATTTCGGTTTTCATTTCAAACAAATAAGGATGAAATTGTCTTTTCACAATTTTAATAAATTGTCCACAAATTCCTTAGAACTTTATACCAATTTAATGATTTTAAAGGACTTTACAATAATAATTTATCTTTTTTGAGGGTTCAATGTAATTTCCCACAATAAATAGCACTGAAGTAAAAGAAAGATATTATTGTGGAAAAGTCAATATTAATTTTGATCTTTTATTGAGAAATAGGGGGGGGGGAAAAAGAATAGGCTGAGGAGTTGCCAGCCATACACAGTTAGATACCACGAATCAGTCCATTTCATTCATACAACAGCGTACTTAAACACCCAATCAAAAGTCGAAAACGCATCACACTGTGAATTATAGACATTTTTGTCAGCGAGCCAGGAACTTTTATTCTTGTTTCAGGTTTTCTGCTTTATCTTCTTTTATCTGTTTTTAACTTTTGTTTCATCTTTTTCTACATTTCTCTCTTAAATAACTTGTTGGGTTAGTTAAGGTTGATAATAATTTTATTCTGAAAGTTTTAGAGAGCGTCTTTTAAAAATGAATTTATAAATTAGAAAATAATAAATTAAGTTTTTTTTTAAAAAAAAGTTAAAAATTATTTATTAAATTTTGACATTTTTTAATCAATTCTAGATAAAAGATTTGATTTATTATTTTTTAATTTTCTTTTTTTTAAGGATTCTCCCCAAATCATACATGCAGCAATGTTATTTTAGAAGTGTAAAAAATAGTACAATGTTCTCCTAACAGATGGTAATTGTTAATTTTGACTGCACCAATATTACAAACTCAGCACGGCCATCTCATCATCGAATCGAAATGGGAGAAACAAAACAAAAAATACTAGAACAATCATAACTAGTGAAATTTGAAAACGAGAAATAGCAGGAAGATTATCAACCCAAGACCATATTAGCCTTTTGAAGATTAAACCCAAGATCATCAAAAGATCAAATTCATAGCAAGATCAAAAGAATAAAAATCACAGCAACATTAAAAAAAACCACAGAGCAACACCCAAGTCCAACAATACTCCGTGGATGACCCACTGGCCAAGATCATAACGGATGGTTTTGCTGATTGAAATTGTGTCGGTTGCGTTTTGTGACCAATATTGACAACAAGTAGTGGAGGATGGAGTACAAAGCTCTTCCTTGCTTCATCAGTTAGTGGTTGATACTGCGAAAATGAAAATATTCAAAAGAAACCTAACCGTCGGCCTATATTCCTCTTCGATCTACGATGAACTATGATAAAGAGTGATGAGCTGCAGAGATTAGTATTTGTAGGGAAGAGGAAGAAGAGAGGACGCAGCAACTTGAGGAGTGGAAGAGGTCTCTGAACTCTGAAGATGAAGACGATGGAGCAGGTGGCGGGGAAGAGAGGGAGGGAGTGGGGTGGATGATGAGGTGGCTGTGCTGGGCTGAGTGTGTAATATTAGGAATAGTTTTTTCAACATGTTTTCTTATATTTATAGAAAGTTCAAACCTCAATCTTGAACTGAATCCCTTCTATTCGATCCAATCACTGTTAGTATCTATGTATATCTTTATATATGATTAGTTTGTATCACAAATTTGCACTATAAATTTTACCTTACATTTAGGGTCAAAGACGTAGAGTTATTAATACTAAAAAAAATTCATGATATTCTTTTTGGTCTTAAATATAAGACAGAATTGATATTTTTTAAGAGATTAAGAAGTTAAATAAGTTACTTAAATATATCATATGTGGTGTATTAAGATATTATACATCAGTTTATATGTTAGGCAAAATAGTTTAAAGAAAAATTGATTAATATAAATATTTTAAAGTAATTTAATTAAATTCTTTAATCTCTCTAAAACTTTTAATTTTATCTTATATTTAGAATATGAGGGAGTATTTGATACATTTATTATTATTTTAAATAATTTTTTTTTTATTGATGTTAATAAGAAAATGTTTTCCTAGGCATGACAATACAATGATGAGCCCAATTCCTCAAACGAGTGAGGCAACAACCCAAGAAATGAGTGGGCCAATAAATGGTTTCAGAAGGAGTAACAACCCAATTCTCTAACTTGGAAAATTGGAGAATAAAGGCATATATAAGTTAAAAAAAGGGACATAAAGGTGCAAATATTCATGTTTTGGATGGTAATAAACTTATGAACATTGTGATCTTATAGAAAATTATCATTCAAGTGTTAAAGAAGCCTCTATAAGTAAAGACTAAAGGGTTTTTACTTGTAATGTGGTAGTTTTTGGGAAGTAACTTGGTTATTTTCTTGGTCAATTGTTACTTCAAATTAAAATGATTTGAAAAAACTTTGTTTCATTCAAGAACATGTTTTTGAAAAGGTTTAAAAGTTAAGGTTTTTCAAACTTAACATGTGTAACATGTGTAAATTAAACGATTACTGAATTATATTATGTTACCTCTGGTCCCTAATATAAGATATAGTTGACTCTTTTAGAGAAACTAAAGAACTTAAATAAATTAGTTAATCATAACATATGTTATGTATAAATTTATTAAATATCAGTTTATAAGTAAGATAAATTGTCTGGTATAAAAAAAATAAATATAAATACTCTAAAGGAATTTTTTAGCCCCCTTAATCTCTAAAAAAAGTCAATTGAGTCTTATATTAAAGACCGGAGGTTGTACTAATTACTCCCTCCGATCTCAAACTCCGATCTTTTTTATAAGCAACTTTTATCCTTATTGTGCAAAACAAACTAGTGGTTAAAATCAGTTAAAAACAATGAATGTGTAAAAAATATCATGTTTCTTCTAAATATACTCCTATTTATGAAAAGAGTAAAGAGAATGAATAACAAATATAAGAGAGTATGGATATAAAATATGACAGATGATGTGTAATAAATGAGTAAATAAATGAGAATTAGTGGTGAGTGGGGGATAATTAATATAAAGATGTGTATTTAATAGGGACAGAATAGAAAAAATAGTTTAAATTTTGAGATATAAGTAGAAAGTTGCTTATAAAATGAACCAACTCCAACAGAGAGAAAATTGCTTATAAAAATAACCAGAGGAAGTAGTTGAGTAGGTTTTGTTAGCCTTTATTCATTTGTAAGTTGTAATTGTTATTTTTAAATTTGATTTAGTTCCTGGACGGACAACAACCTGTTCATCTACTCAATGGTATTAGTTTAGCGTTGTTCAAAACCTTTGAGTGATCTCTTTGTTATGTGACCTAAGCTAGTAAAAATAGCAAGTCAATTTTTCATTTGTTCACTAGGCACTATGTATTTACCCAAAATTACTTCACAAAGTTATAAGCCCGGTTGCATGTTATTAATTATATTTTGATATGATTATTTGACTGCATTATATTAATTAACTTATTTAGCTTCTTTAATCTGTCCAAAAAAAATTTCTATATTATATTTAGGATCGGAGAAAATATTGAATTGTTGAAAACAATGTACTCATATAAATGATACTTCATTCGATTATATTTATAAAAAAATTTCTCTCTCTTAGAGTTGGTTTTTTATATATATAAACAACTTTTTTTGTTTCTCAAACTTTGAACTACTTTTTTTATACCCCTATTAAATACATACCTTTATATTAATAAATCACTAATTCTCTTTCATTTAATCATTTATTACTTATTTTTTCTTATATTTTATACACATTATCTCTTATATTTTTTTCACTCATTCTCTCTTCTATACTTTTTTCATAAATAGGGGTATATTTAAAAAAGACATAAAATTTTTTACATATTTATTATTTTTAATTAATATTAACCGTCAATTTATTTTAGGCAAATTAAAAAAAATTGTTTATAAAAAAGACATGGGGAGTACACTGCATGAATTTGAAATGTCTCCACGAAATGAAGTCTCTGTTTGGGAGACACTACCATTTGACTGGGTTAAAATTAATGTTGATGGCTCTTTGTCCTCATCTAGAAACATAGCTAGCAGTGTTGGGGTCATAAGAGATCATAATGGGTGAGTACATTTTGTGCCCATCACATCACATGTATTCACCGTTAGATTGATTTTGAACTGTTTAGATTTAATTTAATTTTTATATTTTAAATAATTTTTATTTTAGTATATGTAAAATTAAAGATAAAGATAACCTTATAACTATCAGTTCTTATAAAAATGAATGAATAATTTAAAAATCACAAATTCAAAATTTCAGATTAAATCTAAATGATTGTGATCTCTTTACAATGATGAGAAACTATCAAATGCGGACATATTCTTAGAGTCTATTTGGTGTGAGGGATTTGGAGGGGAAGGGAGGGGAGGGAAAATTTTTATGAGTTGAATTTTAAAATATTGAAGAAGTGAGGTAATAAAATTTTGATAAAGAGAATATATAAGATAAAAGAGTAAGACAAATTAATTAAAAATTGTTAAGCCCACTTCTCTAATTTTTTTAAATTCAACTTAAAACAATTTTCCCTCCGCCCACTTTCCCTCCCCTCCCCTCATACCAAACAAGCCCTTAGAGGTATGAGACTAGTATGGGATATAGGCTTTTGGAGAGTTATACTAGAATCAGATGCAAAAAATTGTATAGTGTTCTTTACTGTTCTTACAAATCTACAATCTAATGGACCACAATTGGCAGCTGCACCTTCGTTATGTTCCTAGATATCAAAATTTTATAGCTGATGCCTTATCAAAAGATGGTATGTACATCAATCTTGGATAGCTATCCGAATCATATGCAGACCATGTTGGAAAAAAGATTGTATGGAATTCAATCACCAGCAGTTTAATTTATTTTCTGCCCTCACTTGGAAAAAAAAAACAAAGGGGAAAATCTCACTCAGGTTTCAAGGAGCAAAAAAAAAAAATATTAAAAAAGTTTCAATGTAAGATCCTCTATCCATAAAGTCCTTAGGAATCTGAGTGACATAGATGGGTTTGTCAATTGTCACTTTATGATTTGTCAATTTAGTCACATACACTTATCAATAAGAGTTGATTTAGTTAACATAGATGAGCATGTCAATGGCCACTCTATGATTTATCAATATAGTCATGTACACTTATCAATTAGAACTGTTTAATTAACATATATGAACTTGTCAATAGTCAAATACGTTTGTCAATAAGATAAGTTCACATTTGGAATCTATCTCACTGAGATCCCTAGGGACTTTTTTATAAGAGGATTCTACATTGAGACTTTTTTGATAGAAAAATTTACACTATGATTTTTTTTATATATTTTTTCTAGTAATTGGGACCTGAGTGAGATTTCCAAAACAAAAAAAGAGAGAAGAAACTTCGGGCTTGAGAGTGGAGACCACTAATCTTACACGCCAAGGCAACATGCACCCAATCAATACTAGACCACTGAGACATATCAAACAGCTCCAAAAAGTTAAAGTTCAGCAACAATATGACTTATAATGTGTTAGTGTCTGATTATGGAATTGCAGAAAATAAAAATCACAAAGTTGAAAATAAAAGTAATTTATACAAATATGTTCATTTCAAATTTAGTAGACAAAGAAAATTGTTCATTTAATATTGAGTGACATACAAGAAGTACATTTGGACAAATTCCCTCAAGATTGATTTAGGAACACAATTTAGAGAAAAATATAATTGACTGGTTTAAAAAAAATGTTTTAACTTAAGTTCTAGTTTATTCCACAATGCAAGTCAAAATCTAGCTATCCCAAAAACAAACTCCAATCAAAGAGGTTCTATTCAAGTATAATTTTAGATTATAAAAGAAATGATATTTCCCCTGCAGAATGTCAAGATTCAAGAGACATGGGTTCAAACAAATCTTGAGAAAAAAACTATAGCTAACTAAAAAGGATCAACAAAATTCTACATTAACAACTGATCAAATGCAATTATTAACTCAAACATCAAAAGCTAGAAATTTCACATGTCTGGCTAAACTATTTCTGAGTGAGGATTTGATTAAACTGTTTCTCTTTCACTTGCCATTAAAAAACTATCAAAAGACACAGTATTCTGTTTCATCAAAAGTCAAATGAGTTCTTCAGAATTTGGTAAATTCGAGTGCAACCAAGATCGGGAAGTTTTAGCTGGCGCTGATAGCATTGTCATATTAAGTCATTTCTTACAATGACATTGAGAAAGAATAGCTATTTGAAACAACAATCTTTCTTCTTATGCAACCTATGTATCAAGCATATCGACTAGAATGAAACAGGGATCACATAACACAGCAGAACCCAGATCAGACAAGGAATCACAGTAAAACACCGCAAATTCCAAAAAAGCTAGATCGAAATAGGGAAGAGCAAAATCCTTGATCTACCCCAACAAACAAGCAATCAATAGAAAAATCATCATAGAAAGTAATCTTACCTAAGCAAACGAGCAACCAACAGAGCAAGAGGCGGCGGTGGCTGGATCTACAAGACCCGAGATAACGTTGGAAGAGCAACGTGACGAAGGAGTCGACTCGATCTATAGGACAAATGGACCAGCAGCTACCTTCTACAATCAACAATGGTGGCAACTGAGGTAGTCGGCAGCTGGAGACCGACTGGAGACAATGCTAAACTGCAGAGCGTGCGAACAAGAAGAGAGAAAATGGGATTTCACGTGGGAGAGGGAATGAAAGAAAAGGAATTGCGAACAAACGGATGACTTTTGCAGGGTAGGGCTGTGCTGGAGTTTTAAAAAATTGTCATGGGTAATTTAGTCACAATTGGACACAAAAATTCTTTCACCTAGAAAAAACCCCAAATTTGAAGGTTTTGTAAAGTGGGGGAGGTTACCACTAGAGAACAGAAAAAAAAACAAACAAACCTCACCTAACCTAACCTCCTTCCAACCAAACACCTATTTTTAATCTCCAACCCTCCTTCAATCTAACCTAACCTAATAAAACCTCCAATCAAACATAGCCTTAGAGGATAAAGGCATATATAGGTGTTTGGGGGAGGGGAGATAAACGTGCAAATATTCATGTTTTGGATGGTGATAAAATTATGAACATTGTGATCTTATAAAAAATTATCATTCAAGTGTTTGAGTCTATAAGTGAAGACTAAGCTTTATAGTTTTATCTTTAGGGCTCTCCTTGTAATGTGGTAGTTTTTGGGAAGTAACTTGGTTATTTTCTTGGTCAATTGTAACTTCAAATTAAAACGACTTGAGAAAACTTTGTTTCATGCTAGAACATGTTTTTGGAAAAAATTAGAAGCTAAGGTTTTTCAAACTTAACATGTGTAAATTAAATGATTACTTAATGATGCGATCCAGAATCAACAAGTTGTCCCTTCAAATTCAAATGACATCTCTTCCGTTTCAAATGATCATTATCAAATTTCAACTGGACAAATCATGAGAGCACAAGCTAAAATATTCAAGGAAGTATTGATTGGGCTGATTGAAGAAGTTGTTGTAAATCAAATGGCAATTGGATCAATAAGTCTGATTAACAAAACAAAGATGCTAAAAACGTCACTAAGTTCATTTGTGCTAAATATGGAGTTGTTAATCAAGTTTTGGGCTTGGAAACTTCAAAACAAAGAGCTTGGATCTAGTACTACACATGGGAGGATTCATTTGAGCCTAAATAAGCACATTTTGAGCCTTAATTTGCTGAATACATTTTTCTTGAAGTTGGGTGTGCGAAAATCAACAAGTAGTTGGTGGCAAATTTGACTTTTGTTTTCTTTAGCATGTTGTATTTGATTTTTCAACTTTCTTCTAGATTGTATTAAACTTTTGTGTTTATTGTATTAGATTTTTAGGTTTCTTAGCACATGGTTTTACAATTTGTATTGGCTATTTCCAGAATTGCACTTATTGCAATTAGGTCATATTTTCCTATAAATACTTGGTGCTTCTTTATTTGTAGGACACAATTCAGATTTGAATGATAAATGAAAGTTGCACTTCTGCACTTTGTTTCTTGAGAGTGGATTCTCTCTGAGGGTTCTTTTTAGAACTAACAAACTTATTAAGGCTTGATCAACCTTGTGGCGTTTTTCAACACTTCGGGTCCTTGTTCTTTCGTGTTCAAGGGTTTAAGTGGATCGTCGATCTGTGTTTAGCTTTCTTGGGGTGTGTATATTTCAGAATTGGTTGTGGGTTCGTGGGATCTTCCCTTGTGGGTTCGCACCACTTAATTATATTTTGCTACTTTCAATCCCTAATATAAGATATAGTTGACTTTTTTGAAGAAGTCAAGGAAGCTAAATAAGTTAGTTAATTATAATATAAGTTGTGTATAATTTTATTATTTATCAGTTTATAAATCAAACAAATTAGTTTGGTATAAAAAAATACATATAAATACTCTAAAGGAATTTATTTAACTTTCTTAATTTCTAAAAAAAGCTAACAAAGTCTTATATTAAAAACTGGAGGTAGTACTAACTAGTTGAGTAGGCTTTGTTAGCCTTTATTCATTTGTAACTGTTACTTTTAAATTTGATTTAGTTTCTGGACAATAACCTATTCATCTACTCAATGTTATTAGTTTAGCGTTGTTCCAAACCTTTGAGTGATCTCTTTGTTAGGTGCCCTAGTAAAAACAGTAAGTCAATTTTTCATTTGTTCACTACACAAATTACTTCACAAAGTTATAAGTCCAGGTGCATGTTTTTAATTATATTTTGATATGACTATTGATTGTATTATCCTTTCTTCCTTACGAATCTCGAAAAAGAAGATGGGGAAAAATGGAATTCTCAATTGGGACCTTATATCGGGTGTAGCAA
Source organism: Inga leiocalycina (assembly GCA_963242795.1). Taxonomy (NCBI): domain Eukaryota; kingdom Viridiplantae; phylum Streptophyta; class Magnoliopsida; order Fabales; family Fabaceae; genus Inga; species Inga leiocalycina. The sequence goes on from OY725324.1 coordinate 49,770,375, forward strand.
TTTGGAAATTATGGTCCTGGAGGAATAATTCAATTTTTGATGATGCTTTTCGGAAGCCAACTGATCCTGCTAGTGTTATATAGGAGTATTCAATTGTTGGAAGCAGTAGATGATATTCATTAGATCCTATGTAATTATAAGCAACTTTCTCTCTCTTGGGGTCGATCCTTAATATATATCTATATATATAAGCACCTTTTTTGGTATCTCAATCTTTAATTAAACTACTTTTTTCTTTTCTATTCATATTAAATATACATCTTTATATTAATGAATCACTTATTCTCTTTCATTCAATCATTTATTCCTTGTTCTTTCTTATATTTTATACACATTCTCTCTCTTATGCTCTTTTTATAAATAGGGGTATATTTGAAAAGGACATAACATTTTTAACACATTTATTGTTTTTAATTAATCTTAATCTCCACTTTGTTTTGCACAACTTATAAAAAAGAAAGGAGGGAATACACTGCGTGAATTTGAAATGTCTCCATGAAATGAAGTCTCTATATGGGAGGCACCACGGTTTGACTGGTATAAGATTAACATTGATGGCTCTATGTCCTCATCTAGAAACAAAGGTAGCTGTGTTGGGGTCATGAGAGATCATAATGGTGGTTGGATAGCTGGGTTTACTCATAACCTTGGTAATTGTAGTGCTTCTGAAGCACAAGAGTGGGCCCTTCTTAGAGGTCTGAGACTGTAATGGGATAGGGGGATGTGGGATTCCGGAGAGGTATACTAGAATTTGGAGCCTATTTGAATTAGTGGTGTAAAAGTATATTTATGTAAGTTGAGATAAAACTTTTCTTATATACTCATCTCGTACATTATAAATTGTGTTGGAAAAATAGCTTCTACCGTTAATCCAAATTGACAGTTTGGTTGACATGCTACTCAATAGAGGAAATGTTTTTACCTATAGTTTAGTGATCTTACAAATCTACAATCTAATGGACCACAATTGGGAGCTGCACCTTTGTCATGTTCTTAGAGATCAAAATTGCCTAGCTGATGCCTTATCAAAAAGGTGGTACTCCTTCCAATCCTATTTATAAGTAACTTCCTTCTTGATTGCGTAAAACAAATTGGTAGTTAAAAACAATAAGTATGTAAAAAATGCCATGTTTTTTTTTTCATATATGCCCCTATTTTTGAAAAGAGTATAAGAAAGAGAATAGATAAAAAGTATGAGAGATAATGAGTTGCATAAGATATGAGAAAGAATGAGTATTTAATAAGGGTAAAATAGGAAAACAAGCTTACATTTTTTAAAAAAAAGTAAAAGTTGCTTATAAGAAGGACTAACCCCATGAAAAAGATAGTTGCTTATAAATAGGACCGGAGGAAGTATATTGAGCTCATCAATCTTGGATAGCTATCTGGCTTATCTGCCAACCTTAAAGGAAAAAGATTGTATGGGATTCAATCCCCAATAATTTAATTTATTTCTTGGGCTGACTGCCCTTTCTTGTAAAAAGAAGAAAGAAAAAAGAAACATCATGCTTGAGACTACTGAACATTGTTCCTTAATTCTTTTTAGACCATAGAACCGTTCCCTAATTGGTATTTTCAAATTTTGAGGTTTGCGACTATCATTATTCTTGAAAGAAAAGGCCCCAAAGTATCACTTTCCCCAACCACTCCGGCCATTTAAGTATTTTTTTTTTCTAAAGTAATTTTCACATACTCGAAACTCATCAGATCTAGAAAACTAAAATATGAAGTCAACCTAAATTTTCTATGGTACAAACTTATTTAGTTCTAAAAATTCAATTCAACTTGTCTCAGGCACGACATTCATTGCAGAACAAAGTTTGTTTGTCCCTATTTTTTTTTTAAATATGCCAATATATAAATAGGACAATTTTTCTTACAAATAATTAACTAAGGGTGAGGGACAAATCATTAAAGAGGAGCTCTTTTTTTTGGAAATATTTTTTAAAATATCATGAAATTATGAACTACCTATTATATATAGGAACGGAGACTAAAAAAATACTAATATGTTTAGGGACGAAAGGCATAGTTATGTTTATTCCATTTTCTTCATTATATATAACTTTCATTCCTACAATAAAAATTGCCCTACTAAATATAACTTGCCAACCATGCCTGCACTAAACGGAAAATAAATGTAAAATCTACCAATTACATAAACATTTTATAAAAACTATACAGGTACCCCAAAAAATAACTATGCATATGACCATTACATGTTGAAACTTGTAACGGACACAATGCAAATGTATTTGGACAAATTGAGGCTCCTCACGAACCTCAAACTGTGTAATACCCACTTAGTCTCTTGAACAAATTTCCACCCTTCCCCTTCTTTCTCTTTTATATCCCTCTCCACCACTTTTAGCGTAGACTGTTTAGATCAATCTGGATAATTCAAATTTAAATTATTCTAAAAATATTATTAAAATATTACATTTTAAAAAATTAACAAATAAATACATCTGAATTGTTAAAATTTGATCTTTTTGGATTTTTTCATATTATGTTTTCATGGCCTAAAATACCGGAACTATAGCAAAAATTTGATAGTCGTTCATATTTAATAGAGGCGCAAACATTAGATAACTCTGGCCTTGAAATCCAAAATCTAGAGACGAGGCATTTTTAACATCAACAAATATGCATGCATGCATAAAGTTTAGTGCTATCTTCCCTTACAATTTTGTTTTTTCATACCAAACTACGTTCCCAACAATAGAGCTCATATTCAGCATGTTCTCATCATAAAAAAGCTCTTGAGGGAGATTATGGAATTGTACCAAAAAAGGAGCCAAGTGAAAAGAGACCTCCTCCATAATCATGAAGTCGTCCCGAAGCTGTAAACTCAGAGTGTGGCCTTGCACAGGCCATAGTGGAGACAAGAAAATTTTTTTGTCACAATGGGTAGCGGAAGGGAGCTCCCAAGGGAGAGACAACAAGCCCTAGCAAGAGAGTACGATTGGACCATTGGGAGAGGCACGCTCAACCCATCATTAGAGGGATCTAACATGAACGAGCATCCCACTTCACAAATAGCTTTTACTAGCCTCTTCTCACTTCTAACTACTCTTATATTAACCCACTTTGTGATGGCACACCTATCAATAGCCCTCTTTAGCACCTCATTGTCTACAAAGGCCATGCCCAACATGAAGAAGTGCCTTGAATGACAGCTTACTTTAGCTATAATAGAGAGTTTGATTCTCCAATTTTAGTAAAAGCAACCCAGGAAGGTGAACAAAATGCCCTACATTTAGTAAAGAGGGAAGGAGGAGCCCAATTAGGAAAGTGGACTCTTTGGGTATTGCTTTGGCCGATGCCAAATCCCACACTCCTCGTCTCTGCAACTCAACTTCTACCCATGGCTTATGGCCTTCCAGAAAAGAAAAGAGCTTTTCCTTCTCTGACATGTCTTGGATGTCAAGCATCCGCGCCAAGAATTGCTTTGAAATTGAAAGGGTCTATTTCAGTCGACTCTTGCTTGCAATCAATGTTCTCAGGCTATCCAAAAGAAGCTCTTAGTTCTTTCTTTCTTATTCAGGACACCTCCCAGGAGTCCCATCGCTTGACTGAGAGTTTTTATTCTGTTTTTTCTACTGCCCTTGGGGAAGGAAGATAGAAATGAGATAAGAGAGGGAAGATGATTATAGTTGCAAGCCTAATTGAACCACATTTCTGTAAGCTTTGGAAGCATGCCGACCCTTTAAATTTAACAAGCCCATGCCTCTCTTCTGGAAGCCCATCATTATATTAGTGGCACAAATTCTCCTCACCCTCAACAACTTCGCTCACTTCAAAATCATTATCAACACTCTACAATATCAAAGCTTCTAGTTTCAACCATATAGATGTCATCCTGAGAATCAAAATCATCTGCATCCACATCCTCACTATTAGAGTTATCATCTTCTTCATAGACTCCTTTCCCTTTCTCTCAAATGATCTGATCTAAGTCCTTCCAACTATCTTAGTTTGTCTTCCACCAGTTTTCTAAATTTCACTTTGGTCTTCAAAAATGTCCTCAATTCCATCAGCATCATTTATGTCATCAAACCCATCTATTCCTTCTATGTCGTCCTAAATTATCCCTAGTTCTACATCTCTCTCATCCCCTTCAGTTTCAACTACATCATGTACATTTTCCCTAGTCTTGTTTCATTTTAAAAATTAGACATTGATAAGTCAATTTTTTTGAAAAAACATGTAATTTATATTTTCTAACCATTCAAAAATAGACATGGTAAGTGGCAGACTTAAAACGTCTGTTTTTGCAAAACAAAAATTGAGTCAATTTTTTTAAAAAAAATATGTAATTTATATTTTCAACCCACAACCTGTACACAAAATAGAACACAACCAATTCCTAGAAAATAAGCCTATACACAAAACAGAACACAACCAATTCCTAGAAAATAAGCCTATACACAAAACAGAACACTACTAAGAAAGTATAGATACATCCAACACTTCATACATATAATCAAGTGCTCCAAAACTAAACATGGATCAACTTAAACAAATATAATCAAGTGTCCAAAATAAGAGTATAACATATTGTCCATCAAATCTGCCTAGCACACTTAAAGGTTCAAGTAAGCAAAGCAAGTTCCTCAATTCCCCTAACACCTATAACTTCTCAATCTTTCACTTCATCAAACACCTTATGGGCATTTATAATAACTCATAAAACAAACATTCAAGTACATATAATCTACCGTTAAACAATAAGATTTTAAGCATCAATGAAATCTCTTAAAATTCCTAACTCTTTTTTTTTTAATCAGCCCTCCACCATAATTTTTAAGCATTAATGAAAGCAACTATTCCATAAAGATAGAGTCACTAACCTAAATGAATGCAAACTATTGCAAACTTGCAGTGCCAGAGGAGGATCGGCGACAAAGGGAGGAGGAGGAGGATGCTTGACAGAGCAAAACAACAACAGAGGAAAGGGGTCATGACAGAGGAGGAAAGGGGTCACAACGGATTGACAAAGGAGGTGCGATGTTGGCGACTAATGGAGTTGGTGCGAGTGAGAGAGTGAAGGGATCGGGGAGTGAAGAAGAGAGAGGATTGAATGTTGATGATGGTGGATCTGAAATTTTATTAAGGATTTTAATGTCTGTTTTTTGGAAAACATACATTAAAAGTAGGGCCCAAATTTCAAAAATGTCAACGCCTACTTTTTAAGGTCCATTTTTTAAAAATGGATGTTAAAAATATACCCTATACTAATAATTATTGAGTAAACCTAGTTCATCATCGGCGGACTAGGGTTTGTAAACCTAATGTAAGTAGGGCTATTATTCCAAAAAAGAGAAATATGAGTCAGCGGAGAGAGTTTTCTCTTTATGTTCTAAAAGCTTAAGTCCGTATAACCACAGGGTACATAAGATATGGATAAAGGGCTGAGGAGTTAGTTTTTACGTGTGTGAGTAAATGGTGTCTCAACTCGCTCCCTGATATGCTCTCTTTCTCTCTTTGATGCATTTGTTGTGTTGCATGATCAGAGTCTAGACCATTGCTCTAGTTTCATGTGCAATTCAATCAAACAATCAAATTATATGTATGCCCGAAATCCTTCAGGTACAATAAAGTACATAGAATCTAATAAGAAGTTGGCCAAAAATAAAAGATTTGGAAAAGGATAAGGAATTTGGACAACCACAATTTGTTGCAAGAAAGAATGGCTCGCTATCCTTATAAAAACACCTTCGTTTAGATTGAGACTTATTAAACTCGTTCTCTTTCAATTGCACGAATGGCTAGCATTTGGGAAAGCTGTAGAGGAACCGCTTACCGCAAATTAGTGATTTTAGGCCTTTTATAGTTTACATATATAATTACTTTTTTTTTTTGGCCAAACTACATATATAATTACTAAAACCTTTGAAATATACAGCCTTGTTAAAATCCAAATAACATAATGAACATTATGTCATGCTCTAGTGGCAACGAAAACACAAAAACACTTGTCCATCAGTTTATTTCCTATATATATAGTAAACTCATTCAATGTCAAAATCACACACTAAAGCGCCTATTTCAACTATACATTAATCTATAACCAGTTTGTCTAATTTCATTACATCAATCTCCTAAATTATAACTCAAAAATACAATCAACTCTCAAATCACTATGAAAATTAACTCAATATGGATTCATCAGACTTACGTCAACCCATTAACTGCCAAAAAATTTGATGCTTGTGTTGATCTCAGAGATATGTTCATTCAATAACTGCCAAAATCAATTGTGCTTAGATTATGCATGCAACTCGAAATCAATAGAACACCACAAACCATGGTCACACTTATTGCACAATATTTTCATATTAATTTGTCGATGATGTTGGCGCGCGTGCGTGCGCTCATGTTGATTTCACAATTTTCAACAATGTTTCTGGAACAATTATCTGTACAAGATGTCATAATTTATTTCGTGATCCTGTTTCTGGAAGTCCGATGAACAAGCCAGTCTCCACATCTGAATATGAAATATTTTCACTCTGATTCTGTCTTCCTTGATTTGCCTCCATACCACACTGCACAGCAAAATCAATCTCACCGTGTCTTTTTCATTCAATTGCAATCACATAATATGCAACTAACCTTCTAATTTTGTTTTTGTTTTTTGTTTAATTGAGATTGAAATGATTGATTCTAAATCAAATGATTTATTCCCAGGTGAATGTCTAAACGAACTTTCTTTTCCTTCTCCTCTAATTCCTCAAACCAAACATGCTCTCTCTGCAACACCTCCTTAGCTTTAAGGATGGTGATTAAAATAAAATGAAAATCTTAAAATAATTTTCAGATAAAAATTTACTGCAATCTCACCTTCTCAGAAAGCCTTGCATATTCTTCTGTTAGGGTTTTTTCCTGAATTGTAGTAAAAACAAATGAAGTCATCAGCATTTTCCTTTTGACTTCTATTTTTGCGGGTAAAATCCTTTCAATCGCCAGTCAGACATATAGATGAAGAATATAATATCAACGCACCTTCAGAAATCCTTATGGATGAATTCAGCTAACAATATAAGCCAACTAACCATGACTTGATCAGAAATGTGTAAGCAAATCAAAGTTTAGCTTCACTGGTGAAATACTATAAATATAATATATTTGCATGTATATATATTTGTCGTTCACACGATCTATTTAATTATATTATATAGACATAGGGTACAAAGTTCTAAATTTTCAAACCAGTGTATCCGAACTATACACATTCTAAAGAGTAATCCTTTAAATCAATTTTTTTCTTTATCAAGTTAACCAAAACCGCATATCTATAAGCATGTTTATGGCTTAAATTAACTATTTGCGTGCTTGCAAGTTTCCATGTGTGTAGCTGCTAGCTAAGATTAAGCTCCTAAAAGTTCCCTCCTGAATTAGAACGTCAAGTACTAACAACGTGATGTTATAATAATTTACAAGCGGGATTGAACCCACAACCTCCCATTTATAGGAGAGCTCTCAAGCCACTAGGTTAGAAAGCCATTTAAGTATTATTTTGATGGGAGGACTTGAGCATGATTTGATTTGATTGATATCTAATTGCATATCAGATGGCTCATGTGTAATCTACGGACAGCTAAATCCCCTGCCACTATGACTAACGTTTGTTGGTCTCTCACCCTCTTTTTTAGTTCTTGTTTTTTAATAAAATATTTTTTAACTTTCTTTTCTTTTTCTTTTTTGGTGAAAAAATATTTTTTAACTTTCTATCCCAAGCCAAGTCTAACTTGGGGTGGCCAACCCAAGTTGGTCAATATGCGGGATTGCCTAATGTTCTAATCGATGCATAATTGAGTTGGAGTTCAGGTTAGGGTTAACTAAATCTATGCATAATTGATATGGACATATGGGGTGTGTGTGTGTGTGTGTGTGTGTGTCTATATGTAAATTTTTTTAAAATGAAATCAAAAGATTTCAAGCACAGACAGATCAATAAAATTAAAGATGAGATTTATGGTACGCGAAAGTTGTTAACACAATGCCTCAGATTTCATACGCGCACACACAAATGGAGACCCACTTGATGAAAAATTAAAAGCAAAATGGCATTCAATTATCAAGCCATTTGTCAAGGGACACCTTACCTTCTCTTCTAGTTTCTCCATTTGCTCCTTAATGATTTGATTCTGAAAAATATTTATAAATTTGAATTCAGATAAAAATTAACTTTGAAACTTACATAAAAGAGTGTGTGTCTGTGTGTAGGCAAATTAAGTTCACCTTTCTTGCTCGAACGTTGCTGACACTCTTTAGCACCTCTTGTTCAATCTCTTCCAGTTCTTGTTGGGAATATGTGTTCAAACCTTCTCCTGTAAGTTTCCTAAAAGAATAAAATTAGAAACAGCAAAGTAATTAATTAATCTTTCAATATGAATGAATATCAACAACGAATTCAAAAAGAGCTGTAATAATTCATTTAATTAAGTTGATATTGGAACCGCTTTGAAGCTTCAAGAAGCTCAATCTTCTTCTTCATACTTGCTGTTTCTTGATTCAGATGCTGCCATTTTCAGGATTATGTGTTAATTGGCAAGTTTGAAGGAAACAAAACACAAAGAGGAATATAAATAAACTAATTTTATAAATGCATTTATGTCCTGAAAGTCTCTGAGAGCAAGGAAAATCTGAAACCAATTCATTTTCAAGAAAAATTAATTTTTATGTGTTTGCAAAATTTCTGAAATCGTAAACATTTCACTAAACTTAGGAAATACGAGAAAAAAATGGCAGTATTCATTGCATTTTTTTTGCCATTCCAAGTTGAATTTTGTAAGTTTTTTTGCTGCATGGCAAAATGTACAAGACACATAAGCTTAAGGTCAAAAAGGTAAATTTGTGTCTGATTTACGTTAACTTATTCTTTTGATTATTTATTTTCACTAATTATGTCTGTTATGATGTAACTATTTTGCTCAAATCCAAACAAAGTGCAATAATTTTGAAATATAAGACAATATTGTGAAATTTTGCATGAGCGCACCAAGGAAAATTGGGGAAATTTCCCCATTGAAAATTTTATTAATGGAAATGACTTAAATCAAAGTACCGGCTGTGTATAAAAATTTATCAAGTCCTTTTCACTAATAAAATTTTATAATTGGGGACTTTTTCTCAACTTTCTCTTGAAATTTTCATTAAACTAAAATGAAAAGGACCAAATGAGCATTTATACAAAAAGAAACAAAAAAATTAGAGCACATAAGAAACATATGCTTTTTCACATCATTCCCAGAGTGTGTGTGTGTGTGTGTGTGTGTGTGTGTGTGTGTAGACAAACAGAGAAGTTAAACACTTGATCTTTTCTGCCAAAAAAATAAAAATACTAGGTCTTTACTTTAGGATAGAAGATGATAAAAAGAACATAAGAAATAAGGAAATAATTGCAATAAAAATAAGGAAATAATAATTATGAACCTGCATATTTTGTTCGAAGACATGAGTATCTTTAACATATGTGTGGTAACGGTCAACTGTCTCCTTCAAGCTGTATATATAATAGTGGAAGCAATTATTTTGGAGAGAACGAAAATGTATGTGAAGGAAATTAATATTATTTTCTTACCGCATACACTCACACAGAGACACAAACACGTATATTTTGGAGGGAAAGAAGTGAAGAACATAAATATTAGGGAGAAAACATACGTTTCTCCCAAATATTAGGGAGATTACAATTATGTTCTCAACTTTATGCTTAAAAACATTGAGCATAAGTAAGTCTAAAGGGCTAGCTATAGGTTTTTAGGTCAATGTGTGATGTCCGTACATATAATTCGGTTAAGTCAATATTGTATAGTTAGAGCCTAAATTGCAAAATGAGTTGTTCATTCATCAAAATACTAACAGCAATAGTACCAAATATTTCAATCTATTGTAAATATTTCCCTAATTGTTTTACTAACTCATCACATCTGACTCAGTATAGACTTCAAGATATCAATATATATCTAAAGAACCTTGACCCTTAAAAAGGTAACAAAATTTTTTTATATATGTCCTTTAAAAGCTAGTGTGGGTAAACCAAAATAAAAGTGCAGAATACCATAAAATTGCAAACGGAACGAAGCTTCGACTTTATACTAAAATTGCGAGAATAAAATAAAATTTTCATTTTTTATAATTCAAAATTACAAAAGTAGAACAAATTTATCAGGCTATTATATGTATATGGTAATGAAATACACTTCAGGCAATCTTTTACTTTAATCTATCCAAGATTTCATTTTTTTGGAATGAAAGATACGCTAATAATGTAGTGCTTGTGAGTTATAGCATGATTATATGACAAGGGGAAAAAGATTCATCAATAAATCATTAGTTCAACAATAAGCCCCTCCTTAGATGCTTTGATTTTGTCATATAATAATATGATCTATGGTGTAGCAGACAAGGTTATATATTTCAATGTTATAAATATCAGGCTAGATGGACTGATTTAATCAGTGGTGAACCAACAAACTAGATTAATCAATAGACATTTTAAACCAAGACAATAAAATAAGTTAAAATGTAATGGAAATTAGTCAAGAATGAAAATAAATAAACTTATTTAAAAATTGATTGAAATAGTTCTTCCAATTTATTTCTGTATACAATTTTTTATGTCAAAACATTAATGATAAATGCATATTAATAAAATTATAATCTATATAATTACAATTATAACTAAGTCCTTAAAAGCAGTGGATCATTTAGGATTGTTCGTCGAACAACCACTTCTTACAATGGCTTTGTTGTCGGTGATGGAGTTTTTCTACCTACAGATTCCAATGAAGGGATTATGAAGGCAGTAAGGTTTTTTGTTGTGGCGGTGGCTCCTTCTCACCTATTTTAAGGTTAGGTTATTTTTAGGGTGCTTTGCATTGTCATGTATTTGAGCTTTCTTTTTGCAAACTTTTCATTTTGAGCTTGTATCTTTCATTGGCTTAGTTTTAATGAAATACTGTATATTTTCTAGCCAAAAAAAATTATTGATTTATAAATATAAAAAGTTACATTGACAAAGCTTCCTCTCATCTAGGGTGAAAGTTGGCTAAAATCCGAATTTGTTGTTAGCATATCAAAATATCATATGGTTTAGGAAAAAAGATACTTAAACACCACTTGAACTTTAAAATTTCAAATTGGTTTTGCTGAGAATAAGAGTAATGGGATTAACAAAAAGAATAGAGCAATTAACAACTCAAGTTTTTGGGAAATAACTGATTTAGGATTTGAAATTCAAGTGATGATATTTATGTGTCTTTTCCCTATGGTTTATTTGTTAATTAAAAAAATAAGCATATGTTTGATGAATCTATTTCATGTCAGCCTTTTGTATTTCTATTTTCTTGCTTGTACGATGAGTTGGAGAAGCTCTTAATTAGCTCCCCCGATTTCTTTTTGATAAGAGCCAACTAGGAAATCTCACAGAACCGAATTCGAGAGAAAAACTTCTTTTATTAATAACCTGTGAAGACCAAGTCTCTGTTTTTGTGACTATCAAACTCAACCTATATTTATACAAAATCATTATGTGATGGAGAGAACCATCTAACTAATACATGCCTAATATACAAAATTACTTATGTATCCCTCACTAACAATATCGATATACATTCTATATAAGCTACTTTGTTCCACACTCCCCCTCAAGTTGGGGGGTTGAAAAATATTTGCAACACCTAACTTGCACAGTAATTTCATCTGGATATCCTTTCCCATAGGCTCAGTGAGCAAGTCAGCCTCTTGATCTGCTGACTTCACATGATGCAAAACTATCACCTTCCGCTTGAGCTTTTCCCGGACAAAGTGACAATTGATCTCGATGTGCTTTGTCCGTTCATGGAAATCGAGATTTAAGGCAATATGAATAGATGCCACATTGTCACAATATACTTTCACCGGATGCTGATGTGAGATATGAAGCTCCCTGATCATGCCAAGCGTCTAGACTACTTCAGAGACTGCCATGCTCATAGCGCGATATTCTGCTTCTACTGAGCTCTTGGAAACAGTCCCTTCCTTCTTTGCTTTCCACATAACAAGTGACCCACCAAACTTCAATAAATATCCAGTGACTGATCGTCTCGTAGTGGCACAAGAGGCCCAATCAGAATCGCAATAACACTCTAAGTCCAGGTTCCCATCTGCACTTAAGAGCACCCTAAGTCCTAGTTTGTCTTTCAAGTAGCGTACAACATTTAAAGTAGCAGCCATATGCTCCTTTGTCGGCATGTTCATGAATTGGCTGAGGCTCTATACACAAAAGGATATGTCAGGTCTAGTCATAGTAAGATAAAGTAACTTACCCACAAGTGCTCTGTATCATTTTGGATTGGGCAACAATTCATCTGCATTATTCTTCCCTTCCTCGTACGCTGCCAATTTCTGGTGCTGAACAAGAGGTACTCCAAGCGGGCGGCAACCACTCAAACTTGTTTCTCCCAAAATGTCCAAAACATATTTCCTTTGACACAATATTATTCCTTTATTAGATCTAGCAACCTCTATACCAAGAAAATATTTCATAAGCCCAAGATCTTTAATCTGAAATGAATTATGCAGAAAAGATTTTGTGTGCGCAATGCTTGTTTTACTACTCCCAGTAATTAGTAGATCATCAACATATGCAAGCAACAACACAACACCATCGTTATAGTTTCTAATAAAGAGTGAGTGATCATAATCACTCTGTTTAAAACCTCCCTGAATCAATGCCTCAGTCAGTTTGTAATTCCACTGTCTAGAGACTTGTTTTAGTCCATATAAGGATTTGTTCAGCCTACATACCATGTGCTCCCCCTTAGTGTCAAATCCTTGGGGAACTTTCATGTATACCTCTTCTTCTAAATATACTTGTAAGAAGGCATTACAAACATCCATTTGATGCAAATCCCAATTATATATTGCTGCCAATTTCAGAACAAGTCTGACAGTCAACATTTTAACAACAGGAAAGAAGGTTTCATGGTAATCGGTTCCTTCTCTTTGGTTATATCCTTTTACAACCAACCTAGCTTTAAATTTGTCTATACTACCATCTGATTAAAATTTAACCTTATATACCCACTTACACCCTATGGCCCTCTTACCTTGGGGTAAAGGTACCAAAGTCCATGTTTTATTGTGTTATAAGACCTTAATTTCATTGTTCATGGCCTCTACCCATCTATGATCCTTTACAACCTCTTCATAACAGTCAGGCTCACATACAGAATCTAAAGCAATTAAAAAACACATATGGGTTGGAGAAGTATTACTGTAAGAGAGGTATTTATGAATGCTGTAGAGACACCAAGTTTCTTGTTATGATGTGACTAGAGAGCAGACATAATCCTGTGCCTATATTCCCTAGTTGTTCTCCTGGCGCCTTCATTATGGATACCTTCGGCATCATTATGGGGGGCTTGCTGTAGGTTGTCTAATGGATCACTTGGACCACCTATGGCTTCCCTTTCTGCAGGTGTATGCTGTTAAGTGCCGATGGTCTAATTCATGGTATCTGCATGTTGTGGGCCTCATTCTCGAACCAGAACATGTCTTTCAAATCCCTGTGACTTTCATTTGAACCAAACAACTCAGTATTCTTGAAAGGAAATTTAGTTTCGAGGAAACTTACATGTCTGCTGGCAAATATTACTTTGCTCTTTAAATCAAGAAGCAGGAAACCTTTCTGGTTGTCAGGAAACCCAAGAAAAACATAGGGAATAGACTTTGCCTGCAATTTATCAGTATTTTCCAAATCTATAGCAAAGCCAGAGAACCAAAAATCTTTAAATTACTCACATCAGGACAAGTTCCATGTACAATTTCATAAGGGGTTTTATATCCTAGTATTCTAGAGGGAAGTCTATTAATTATATATGTCGCCATTTTGATACATTCCCCCCAGTATTTAATTGGCACCCCTGATTGTAAAATCAACCCTCTAGCCACCTGAACAATTGTTCTATGCTTCCATTCTACTACCTCATTTTGCTCTAGAGTGTATGGACATGATGTCTGATGCACAATTCCTTTATCTTGAAGGTGAGAGCTTAAATTACTATTAGTAAATTCCGTCCCATTATCTGACCTAACAATCTTAACATCAACATGATATTGTGTGTTAACATAAGCAATAAATTGCTTTACGCAACAAGCAACTTCAGATTTAGTACGCATCAACAAGGTCCAAGTAGCGTGAGAGAAATCATCAACGATGGTTAAAAAATATTGATATCCTTGATGCGTTAGAGTCCTATATGGACCCCACACATCAAGGTGCAATAACTCAAAACATCGAGAAGACTTGATACAACTTGGAGTAAATGGAAACTTGGTCTGTTTAGATTGAATACATACCTCACATTTATTATTCATGATTGTTTCATCATCACTCACAAAACCAAGATACTTTATAATAGAAAAAGGGGCATGCCTAAGCTTACTGTGCCATGTGCACAAATCAATTACAGTCATGTTTTTCTTTGTGCTTACAATCGAATTGACCACATTACAAGACATCAAATTCTTTAGAACATATAAACCCTCAATAACCATACCAGTCACCATCATCTTGCCATCCTGTAAGCCCTGCAATAAACAGAAATCAGGAAAAAAAGAAACCTTACACCTATGTTCCCCTGTCAACCTTGCTACCAATAACAAATTGAATTCAAGTAGTGGTGCATACAGGACTCCATGTATTATAAGTTGCTCATTTATCCTAGCACTCCCTATATGAGTAACTGGCACTCTTTTTCCATCAGGCAATCTAATTGATTTTATGGGTCCATCATAGGTTCTATAATTTTCTAGCAAATTTAAACTACTGACCATATGAGTGGTGGCCCTATAATCAATTACCCAGTAAGAAGAAGAATGCAAATAATTAAAAGGGATAGCCAAACCTGTACTGGCTAGGGCATGAATGGTTGGTTCTTAATCTTTCTTGAGAAGCTCCAGCAGTTTCTCATATTGTTCTTGTGTAAAGGTAGGTACGGCTGTGGTTATGGTATGAGTTAAAGCATTTTCATCAGAATTCATTTCCTTTGGTGTCAGAGGAGCACCAGCGTCTTTGTTAATTCGACCTTTGCTTCCTCTGAAGTTGGCAGGAAATTCAATTAAATGAAAACAGTTCTATTTCACATGGCCTTTCTTCAAGCAATGTGAACACTCAGCAGTGGGGTCACCACGTCCACGGCCTCTAGCACTTCCTCTCCCCCTCACTGCCATGGCTATGCCCTCTACAGGTGATGAGCGTTCCTGACTCACAATTAATCATTGCACTTCATCCTCCAAGATCATCCCATAGGCTTGGCCAATGGTGGGAGGAGGGATCATCATCAAGATTTGGCTACGAGCTGGACCGTATGACTCGTGCAACCCCATCAAGAATTGTAGCAATCATTGTTGCTGCATCAATTCCATATAAGCCATCGACATCTCGCATTTGCACGAAGGAATGTGCACAAGCTCCAACTGCTCCTCCCAGAGTTCTTTAAGTTTGGAAAAATATTGAGAAATAGAAAGAGAGCCTTGCCTGAGAAGATTGATTTCTCGGTGAAGGGCAAAAACCCTAGATCCAGTCTTCTTGTCAAACAATTCCTTCAAATCGGTCCAGACATGATCCGCTTCTTCATAGAATACGATGCCGTTCGCCAGATCTTTGGAGATGGGATTTAACAACCAATAAAGGACCACGGCATTACAACACTCCCATTGGTCCCTCAATTCCAGGTTCTAATCGTTTTTCTTGCAAGATCCGTCGACAAACCCTAACTTATGCTTCCCTTTCAAGGTGATTCTCATTGCCCAGCTCCAAATCGTGTAGGTCTCTGAGCTGGTGAGCACCTGCAAGACAATCTCGATCCCCGAGTCTCTGACGGGTGCAAGAACAGAGGATGAGTGAAGGGGAAATTCGCTGGATCAATGACAGACTTCTCTGCCATTTCCGTGTTGATTCAAGATGAAGAACGAAGATGTCGGACAACTTTGGATACAGAGACTCGCTTGATCAATGGCATGTGGATTGCCTATCAACCTTTGGCTCTGATGCCATGATAAGTGCCAACTAGGAAATTTCACAGAACCAAATTCGAGAGAAAAACTTCTTTTATTAATAACCTATGAAGACCAAGTCTCTGTTTTTGTGACTATCAGACTCAACCTATATTTATACAAAATCATTATGTGATGGAGAGAACCATCTAACTAACACATGCCTAATATACAAAATTACTTATGTTTCCCTCACTAACAATATCGATATACATTCTATATAAGCTACTTTGTTCCACACTTTTGCATAAAATTAAACCAAGCCCCTATGAAGGGTACTGAAAATGAAACTTAAAATACAATTACACAATCGTCCTCAAGACCAACTTTATTAGTAATTTGTGCACTGAACCAAACATTTCCACACACACATAGGTAAAATGTGCGAGTGTATATTGCTCCCTATTTATACCCGACAATGCTTGAATCCGAGTCAGTAAGATAGCTATGTCAATATATATGTATAGGCTGCAGTCACGCTAACCATTAACGTGAGGTGATTGAAGTAACTTAAAACAGATAGTGATGTAGAGCATGAATATACGCATACATACATATACACATATGCACATACAAATATATATATATATATATACCTGGAGCTTGAAAATTCGTAGAGTTTGCCATTGGCAGAGAAGACGATGAGCGCAACCTCAGCATCACACAGAACTGAGAGCTCAAAAGCCTTCTTCAAGAGTCCATTACGCCTCTTTGAGAATGTCACTTGCCTGTTTGTTTTATTCTCTATACGCTTCATCTCTATCTTACCTCTCACCATCTTTATTTGTTCTTTACACCTCTCGATCTGTGAATTACAAAGAATCTCTTATCAGCTTACAAAGTTATTTGAACGAGCTGACTCAGATCCATCCGAGTCCTCACAGAGAAAGAAAACATAGAATTCAATGATTAACTTATGGCTCAACATATAAGAAAATTGCAGCAAATTAAATAAGCTTTCGATTCGAGACTTGAAGAACACTCAGAAAGCTATAAGAGATAGAAAATGCAACAGATAATATTATGAGTGTTAAAAGTTTAAATCTCAGCAAATATTCGGCTGAAAATAGATCAAATTCTTGAAGTGGTAAGACAGGAGAGAAAGCTAGGTCAAAAGCCCATAAACCTGAAAATCTTGGAGAGGTATGAGATTTGTGGAAGAGAAAATAATGCAGAAAGAGGAAAACATAAAGCAAAAACAAGTGGAAGCTGAAATCTTAGGTTATTGTACTGCTGAATCCAGAAAGAGAAAGAGAAGAAGAATGGAAACAAAAATGGGACGTACCTTTCCTTATTAATCAAGAAAAATTTATGCTTGTTTGCTGCACAGAGAGATTTTTTTTTTGGCAATTGAAATTGGAAAATGGAGACCAACGACCCCATGCTTGTTTTGATAAACGAATGAATGTTTGTTGACCACAAAAAAAAAACCACGAATGAATGCTTTATTTTTTTCCCCCTTTTTGCCAAAGCTGCATCTGATATGAAAAAATAAATAGGGGAAAATTACACCCAAGACCCAAAGAAAGCAAACTATTACCAAGGTCCCATATAATCATCAAAATAATATGAAATCCCAAAGGACTTGTGGAAGATTTATTGGAAATGTGAAAATTCGAGTTTACCCTTGTTTATTGACATGAAATCTTAAAATGAGGTTAGAGCTTAGGGGCATTCAAAGGTGATTTAATCTATTGCTCACTCACCCTAATTCTAATCGTTGTCACAATGCTCTTTCTCTTAAGTGTAGTTGTCAATTCTTTTATTGTGGCCGCTAATCCTCATTTCATGGTTCTAAGAGTTGGGGAGATCGTAGTTGCCATCAACTCTCATTCCCTCAATTGATTGTTGCTCTCATGGTAGAATTTAGGAAATTTTTTCTTACTTTATTTAGTCTAGTCTTTAATTGTGTGTGTGCGCTTTCTATTATTTTTACCTCTTGCTTATTCATTGGCGGTGAGTCTGTGATGAGTGTTTAGTTTAGAGTTTAGTGTGGCCTTCTTTTTCAACAGTTGAAGGATGATGATTGTGTTGCACTTGTTGACTTCCTTTGTTTTTGCTTTGGTAATGTTGTTTAATGCTTGGAAAATTTGAAAATGAATGTCTCTATTGATCTCTCTTTTTATTTTCTCCCCATTAAATATCTCTACTATTATATCAAGCTTCAATAGTTGAGATTTAATACTATTTAATGTTATAATAATATTTTTATATAGTATTAAATTCTAACAATTGAAACTTGATCTCATGGTAAGACATTCAATGAGAGGAAATGAAGAGAGAGATTGATAGAGATATTCCTATCCATGAAGATGTTGCAATTGAGTTGAAATTGTTTATAGGTGCTTCAAGGTGTAGATGCAATTCTTGGTCTAGAACCTTATAGACAATCCCCTGATAGAGAAGAAGACCATTATCCAGACAAAGTATATTAACTAGGTAGCATAAATTAAAGGTTTCATATCCTTTGATTTTTGAGCTAGGAACACAGCCATAAATAGTTATCACTTGGAGCCCTAACTCCTTTTCATTTCGGTTTTCATTTCAAACACATAAGGATGAAATTGTCTTGTCACAATTTTAATAAATTGTCCAAAAATTCCTTAGAACTTTATACCAATTTAATGATTTTAAAGGACTTAACAATAATAATTTATCTTTTTTGAGGCTTCAATGTAATTTCCCACAATAAATAGTACTAAAGTAAAAGAAAAATATTATTGTGGAAAAGTCAATATTAATGTTGATCTTTTATTGAGAAATAGATAGAAAAAAGAATAGGCTGAGGAGTTGCCAGCTATACACAGTTAGATACCACGAATAAGTCCATTTCATTCGTACAATAGCGTACTGAAACACCCAATCAAAAGTCGAAAACGCATCACACTGTGAATGATAGACATTTTTGTCAGCGAGCCATGAACTTTTATTCTGGTTTCAGGTTTTCTGCTTTATCTTCTTTTATCTGTTTTTAACTTTTGTTTCATCTTTTTCTACATTTCTCTCTTAAATAACTTGTTGGGTTACGGTTGATAACAATTTTATTCTAAAAGTTTTAGACATCGTCTTTTAAAAATGAATTTATAAATTAGAAAATAATAAATTAAATATTTTTAAAAAATAAAGTTAAAAATTATTTATTAAATTTCGACATTTTTTAATCATTTTGGATAAAAGATTTGTTTTTTTTTTTTAAGGATTCTCCCCAAATCATACATGCAGCAATGTTATTTTAGAAGTGTAAAAAATAGTACAATGTTGTCCTTACAGATAGTAATTGTTAATTTTGACTGCACCAATATTACAAACTCAGCACGGCCATCTCATCATCGAATCGAAATGGGAGGAACAAAACAAAAAATACAAGAACAATCATAACTAGTGAAATTTGAAAACGAGAAATAGCAGGAAGATTATCAACCCAACACCATATTAGCCTTTTGAAAATTAAACCCAAGATCATCAAAAGATCAAATTCATAGCAAGATCAAAAGAATAAAAATCACAGCAACATTAAAAAAACCACAGAGCAACACCCAAGTCCAACAATACTCCGTGGATGACCCACTGGCCAAGATCATAACGGATAGTTTTGCTGATTGAAACTGTGTCGGTTACTTTTTGTGACCAATATTGACAACAAGTAGTGGAGGATGGAGTACAAAGCTCTTCCTTGCTCAAGTCCAACAATACTCCGTGGATGACCCACTGGCCAAGATCATAACGGATGGTTTTGCTGATTGAAATTGTGTCGGTTGCGTTTTGTGACCAATATTGACCACAAGTAGTGGAGGATGGAGTACAAAGCTCTTCCTTGCTTCATCAGTTAGTGGTTGATACTGCGAAAACGAAAATATTCAAAAGAAACCTAACCGTCGGCCTATCTTCCTCTTCGATCTACGATGAACTATGATAAAGAGTGATGAGCTGCAGAGATTAGTATTTGTAGGGAAGAGGAAGAAGAGAGGACGAAGCAACTTGAGGAGTGGAAGAGGTCTCTGAACTCTGAAGATGAAGACGATGGAGCAGGTGGCGGGGAAGAGAGGGAGGGAGTGGAGTGGATGATGAGGTGGCTGTGCTGGGCTGAGTGTGTAATATTAGGAATAGTTTTTTCAACATGTTTTCTTATATTTATAGAAAGTTCAAACCTCAATCTTGAACTGAATCCCTTCTATTCGATCCAATCACTGTTAGTATCTATGTATATCTTTATCTATGATTAGTTTGTATCACAAATTTGCACTATAAATTTTACCTTACATTTAGGGTCAGAGAGGTAGAGTTATTAATACTAAAAAAAATTCATGATATTTATTTTTGTCTTAAATATAAGACAGAATTGATATTTTTTAAGAGATTAAGGAAGTTAAATAAGTTATTTAAACATATCATATATTGTGTATTATGATATTATACATCAGTTTATATGTTAGGCAAAATAGTTTAAAGAAAAATTGATTAATATAAATATTTTAAAGTAATTTAATTAAATTCTTTAATTTCTCTAAAAATTTTAATTTTATCTTATATTTATAATATGAGGGAGTATTTGATACATTTATTATTATTTTAAATAATTTTTTGTTTTATTGATGTTAATAAGAAAATATTTTCCTAGGCATGACAATACAATGATGAGCCCAATTCCTCAAACGAGTGAGGCAACAACCCAAGAAACGAGTGGGCCAGTAAATAATTTCAGAAGGAGTAACAGCCCAATTCTCTAACTTGGAAAGTTGGAGAATAAAGGCATATATAAGTTAAAAAAAGGGACATAAAGGTGCAAATATTCATGTTTTGGATGGTAATAAACTTATGAACATTGTGATCTTACAGAAAATTATCATTCAAGTGTTAAAGAAGCCTCTATAAGTAAAGACTAAGGGGTTTTTACTTGTAATGTGGTAGTTTTTGGGAAGTAACTTGGTTATTTTCTTGGTCAATTGTTACTTCAAATTAAAATGATTTGAAAAAACTTTGTTTCATTCAAGAACATGTTTTTGAAAAGGTTTAAAAGCTAAGGTTTTTCAAACTTAACATGTGTAACATGTGTAAATTAAACAATTACTGAATTATATTATGTTACCTCCGGTCCCTAATATAAGATATAGTTGACTTTTTTAGAGAAACTAAAGAACTTAAATAAATTAGTTAATCATAACATATGTTATGTATAAATTTATTAAATATCAGTTTATAAGTCAGATAAATTGTCTGGTATAAAAAAAATAAATATAAATACTCTAAAGGAATTTTTTTAGCCCCCTTAATCTCTAAAAAAAGTCAACTGAGTCTTATATTAAAGACCGGAGGTTGTACTAATTACTCCCTCGGATCTCAACCTCCGATCTTTTTTATAAGCAACTTTTATCCTTATTGTGCAAAACAAACTAGTGGTGAAGATTAGTTAAAAGCAATGAATGTGTAAAAAATATCATGTTTCTTCTAAATATACTCCTATTTATGAAAAGAGTAAAGAGAATGAATAACAAATATAAGAGAGTATGGATATAAAATATGACAGATGATGTGTAATAAATGAGAATTAGTGGTGACTGGGGGATAATTAATATAAAGATGTGTATTTAATAGGGACAGAATAGAAAAAATAGTTTAAATTTTGAGACATAAGTAGAAAGTTGCTTATAAAATGAACCAACTCCAATAGAGAGAAAATTGCTTATAAACATAACCAGAGGAAGTAGTTGAGTAGGTTTTGTTAGCCTTTATTCATTTGTAAGTTGTAATTGTTATTTTTAAATTTGATTTAGTTCCTGGACGGACAATAACCTGTTCATCTACTCAATGGTATTAGTTTAGCGTTGTTCAAAACCTTTGAGTGATATCTTTGTTATGTGACCTAGTAAAAATAGCAAGTCAATTTTTCATTTGTTCACTAGGCACTATGTATTTACCCAAAATTACTTCACAAAGTTATAAGTCCGGTTGCATGTTATTAATTATATTTTGATATGATTATTTGACTGCATTATATTAAGTAACTTTAGCTTCTTTAATCTGTTCAAAAAAAAAATTCTATATTATATTTAGGACTGGAGGAAATATTGAATTGTTGAAAACAATGTACTCATATAAATGATACTTCATTCGATTCTATTTATAAACAAATTTCTCTCTCTTAGAGTTGGTTTTTTATATATATAAACAACTTTTTTTGTTTCTCAAACTTTGAACTACTTTTTTTATACCCCTATTAAATACATACCTTTATATTAATAAATTACTAATTCTCTTTCATTTAATCATTTATTACTTATTTTTTCTTATATTTTATACACATTATCTCTTA
The DNA here is from genome assembly GCA_963242795.1 of Inga leiocalycina. NCBI lineage: Eukaryota > Viridiplantae > Streptophyta > Magnoliopsida > Fabales > Fabaceae > Inga > Inga leiocalycina. Next base: position 49,792,735 of record OY725324.1, read on the forward strand.
TATTTTTTTCACTCATTCTCTCTTCTATACTTTTTTCATAAATAGGGGTATATTTAAAAAAGACATAACATTTTTTACATATTTATTATTTTTAATTAATATTAACCGTCAATTTATTTTAGGCAAATTAAAAAAAATTGTTTATAAAAAGGACATGGGGAGTACACTGCATGAATTTGAAATGTCTCCATGTAATGAAGTCTCTGTTTGGGAGACACTACCATTTGACTGGGTTAAAATTAATGTTGATGGCTCTATGTCAAAATTAATGTTGATGGCTCTATATCCTCATCTAGAAACATAGCTAGCAGTGTTGGGGTCATGAGAGATCATAATGGGTGAGTACATTTTGTGCCCATCACATCACATGTATTCACCGTTAGATTGATTTTGAACTGTTTAGATTTAATTTAATTTTTATATTTTAAATAATTTTTATTTTAGTATATGTAAAATTAAAGATAAAGATAACCTTATAACCATCAGTTCTTATAAAAATGAATGAATAATTTAAAAATCACAAATTCAAAATTTCATATTAAATCTAAATGATTGAGATCTCTTTACAATGATGAGAAACTATCAAATGCGGACATATTCTTAGAGTCTATTTGGTGTGAGGGATTTGGAGGGGAGGGGAGGGGAGGGAAAATTTTTATGAGTTGAACTTTAAAATATTGAAGAAGTGAGGTAATAAAATTTTGATAAAGAGAATATATAAGATAAAAGAGTAAGAAAAATTAATTAAAAATTGTTAACCCCACTTCTCTAATTTTTTTTAAATTCAACTTAAAACAATTTTCCCTCGACCCACTTTCCCTCCCCTCCCCTCGTACCAAACAAGCCCTTAGAGGTATGAGACTAGTATGGGATATAGGCTTTTGGAGAGTTATACTAGAATCAGATGCAAAAAATTGTATAGTGTTCTTTACGTTCTTACAAATCTACAATCTAATGGACCACAATTGGCAGCCGCACCTTCGTTATGTTCCTAGATATCAAAATTTTATAGCTGATGCCTTATCAAAAGATGGTATGTACATCAGTCTTGGATAGCTATCCGGCTCATATGCAGACCATGTTGGAAAAAAGATTGTATAGAATTCAATCACCAGCAGTTTAATTTATTTTTTGGGCTGATTGCCCTCACTTGAAAAAAAAACAAAGGGGAAAATCTCACTCAGGTTTCAAGGAGCAAAAAAAAATATTAAAAAAGTTTCAATGTAAGATCCTCTATCCATAAAGTCCTTAGGAATCTGAGTGACATAGATGTGTTTGTCAATTGTCACTTTATGATTTGTCAATTTAGTCGCATACACTTATCAATAAGAGTTGATTTAGTTAACATAGATGAGCATGTCAATGGCTACTCTATGATTTATCAATATAGTCATATACACTTATCAATTAGAACTGTTTAATTAACATATATGAACTTGTCAATAGTCAAATACATTGTCAATAAGATAAGTTCACATTTGGAATCTATCTCACTGAAATCCCTAGGGACTTTTTTTATAAGAGGATTCTACACTGATACTTTTTTGATAGAAAAATTTACACTATGATTTTTTCTTTATATTTTTTCTAGTAATTGGGACCTGAGTGAGATTTCCAAAACAAAAATAGAGAGAAGAAACTTCGGGCTTGAGAGTAGAGACCACTAATCTTACACGCCGAGGCAGCATGCACCCAATCAATACTAGACCACTTGAGACATATCAAACAGCTCCAAAAAGTTAAAGTTCAGCAACAATATGACTTATAATGTGTTAGTGTCTGATTATGGAATTGCAGAAATTAAAAATCACAAAGTGGAAAATAAAAGTAATTTATACAAATATGTTCATTTCAAATTTAGCAGACAAAGAAAATTGTTCATTTAATATTGAGTGACATACAAGAAGTACATTTGGACAAATTCCCTCAAGATTGATTTAGGAACCCAATTTAGAGAAAAATATAATTGACTGGTTTAAAAAAAATGTTTTAACTTAAGTTCTAGTTTATTCCACAATGCAAGTCAAAATCTAGCTATCCCAAAAACAAAGTCCAATCAAAGAGGTTCTATTCAAGTATAATTTTAGATTATAAAAGAAATGATATTTCCCCTGCAGAATGTCAAGATTCAAGAGACATGGGTTCAAACAAATCTTGAGAAAAAAACTATAGCTAACTAAAAAGGATCAACAAAATTCTACATTAACAACTGATCAAATGCAGTTATTAACTCAAACATCAAAGCTAGAAATTTCACATGTCTGGCTAAACTATTTCTGAGTGAGGATTTGATTAAACTATTTCTCTTTCACTTGCCATTAAAAAACTATCAAAAGACACAGTATTCTGTTTCATCAAAAGTCAAATGAGTTCTTCAGAATTTGGTAAATTCGAGTGCAACCAAGATCGGGAAGTTTTATCTGGCGCTGATAGCATTGTCATATTAAGTCATTTCTTACAATGACATTGAGAAAGAATAGCTATTTGAAACAACAATCTTTCTTCTTATGTAACCTATGTATCAAGCATATCAACTAGAACGAACAAGGATCACATAACACAGCAGAACCCAGATTAGACAAGGAATCACAGTAAAACACAGTAGATTCCATAAAAGCTAGATCGAAATAGGGAAGAGCAAAATCCTTGATCTACCCCAACGAACAAGCAATCAATAGAAAAATCATCATAGAGAGTAATCTTACCTAAGCAAACAAGCAACCAACAGAGCAAGAGGCGACGGCAGCTGGATCTACAGGACCCGAGATAACGTTGGAAGAGCAACGTGACGAAGGAGTCGACTTGATCTATAGGACAAATGGACCAGCAGCTACCTTCTACAATCAACGATGGTGGCAACTGAGGCAGTCGGCGGCTGGAGGACCGACTGGAGACAATGCTAAACTGCAGAGCGTGCGAACAAGAAGAGAGAAAATGGGATTTCATGCGGGAGAGGGAATGAAAGAAAAGGAATTGCGAACAGACGGATGACTTTTGCAGGGGAGGGCTGTGCTGGAGTTTTAAAAAATTGTCATGGGTAATTTAGTCACAATTGGACACAAAAATTCTTTCACCTAGAAAAAACCCCAAATTTGAAGGTTTTGTAAAGTGGGGGAGGTTACCACTAGAGAACAAAAAAAAAAAAAACAAACCTCACCTAACCTAACCTCCTTTCAACCAAACACCTATTTTTAATCTCCAACCCTCCCCCAACCTAATCTAACCTAATAAAACCTCCAACCAAACATAGCCTTAGAGGATAAAGGCATATATAGGTGTTTGGGGGAGGGGAGATAAATGTGCAAATATTCATGTTTTGGATGGTGATAAAATTATGAACATTGTGATCTTATAGAAAATTATCATTCAAGTGTTTGAGTCTATAAGTGAAGACTAAGCTTTATAGTTTTATCTTTAGGGCTCTCCTTGTAATGTGGTAGTTTTTGGGAAGTAACTTGGTTATTTTCTTGGTCAATTGTAACTTCAAATTAAAACGACTTGAGAAAACTTTGTTTCATGCTAGAACATGTGTTTGAAAAAATTTAGAAGCTAAGGTTTTTCAAACTTAACATGTGTAAATTAAACGATTACTTAATGATGAGATCCAGAATCAACAAGTTGTCCCTTCAAATTCAAGTGACATCTCTTCCGTTTCAAATGATCATTATCAAATTCCAGCTGGACAAATCATGAGAGCACAAGCTAAAATATTCAAGGAAGCATTGATTGGGCTAATTGAAGAAGTTGTTGTAAATCAAATGGCAATTGGATCAATAAGTTTGATTTACAAAACAAAGATGCTGAAAACGTCACTAAGTTCATTTGTGCTAAATATGGAGTTGTTAATCAAGTTTTGGGCTTGGAAACTTCAAAACAAAGAGTTTGGACCTAGTACTACACATGGGAGGACTCATTTGGGCCTAAATAAGGACATTTTGAGCCTTAATTTGCTGAATACATTTTCTTGAAGTTAGGTGTGCAAAAATCAACAAGTAGTTGGTGGTAGATTTGACTTTTGTTTTCTTTAGCATGTTGTATTTGATTTTTCAACTTTCTTCTAAATTGTATTAGACTTTTGTGTTTATTGTATTAGATTTTTAGGTTTTCTAGCACATGGTTTTACAATTTGTATTGGCTATTTTCAGAATTGCACTTATTGCAATTAGGTCATATTTTCTTATAAATACTTGGTGCTTCTTTATTTGTAGGACACAATTCAGATTTGAATGATAAATGAAAGTTGCACTTCTGCACTTTGTTTCTTGAGAGTGGATTCTCTCTTAGGGTTCTTTTTAGAACTAACAAACTTATTAAGGCTTGATCAACCTTGTGGCGTTTTTCAACACTTCGGGTCCTTGTTCTTTCGTGTTCAAGGGTTTAAGTGGATCGTCGATCTGTGTTTAGCTTTCTTAGGGTGTGTATATTTTAGAATTGGTTGTAGGTTCGTGGGATCTTCCCTTGTGGGTTCGTACCACTTAATTATATTTTGCTACTTTCGATCCCTAATATAAGATATAGTTGACTTTTTTGAAGAAGTCAAGGAAGATAAATAAGTTAGTTAATTATAATATAAGTTGTGTATAATTTTATTATTTATCAGTTTATAAATCAAACAAATTAGTTTGGTATAAAAAAATACATATAAATACTCTAAAGGAATTTATTTAACTTTCTTAATTTCTAAAAAAAGTTAACAAAGTCTTATATTAAAAACCGGAGGTAGTACTAATTAGTTGAGTAGGCTTTGTTAGCCTTTATTCATTTGTAACTGTTACTTTTAAATTTGATTTAGTTTCTGGACAACAACCTATTCATCTACTCAATGTTATTAGTTTAGCGTTGTTCCAAACCTTTGAGTGATCTCTTTGTTAGGTGCCCTAGTAAAAATAGTAAGTCAATTTTACATTTGTTCACTACACAAATTACTTCACAAAGTTATAAGTCCAGGTGCATATTTTTAATTATATTTTGATATGACTATTGATTGTATTATCCTTTCCTCCTTACGAATCTCGAAAAAGAAGATGGGGAAAAATGGAATTCTCAATTAGGACCTTATATGGGGTGTAGCAATTTGGAAATTATGGTCCTGGAGGACTAATTCAATTTTTGATGATGCTTTTCGGAAGCCAACTGATCCTGCTAGTGTTATATAGGAGTATTCAATTGTTGGAAGCAGTAGATGATATTCATTAGATCCTATGTAATTATAAGCAACTTTCTCTCTCTTGGGGTCGATCCTTAATATATATCTATATATATAAGCACCTTTTTTGGTATCTCAATCTTTAATTAAACTACTTTTTTCTTTTCTATTCATATTAAATATACATCTTTATATTAATGAATCACTAATTCTCTTTCATTCAATCATTTATTCCTTGTTCTTTCTTATATTTTATACACATTCTCTCTCTTATGCTCTTTTTATAAATAGGGGTATATTTGAAAAGGACATAACATTTTTAACACATTTATTGTTTTTAACTAATATTAATCTCCACTTTGTTTTGCACAACTTATAAAAAAGAAAGGAGGGAATACACTGCGTGAATTTGAAATGTCTCCACGAAATGAAGTCTATATATGGGAGGCACCACGGTTTGACTGGTATAAGATTAACGTTGATGGCTCTATGTCCTCATCTAGAAACAAAGGTAGCTGCGTTGGGGTCATGAGAGATCATAATGGTGGTTGGATAGCTGGGTTTACTCATAACCTTGGTAATTGTAGTGCTTCTGAAGCACAAGAGTGGGCCCTTCTTAGAGGTCTGAGACTGTAATGGGATAGGGGGATGTGGGATTCTGGAGAGGTATACTAGAATTTGGAGCCTATTTGAATTAGTGGTGTAAAAGTATATTTATGTAAGTTGAAACAAAACTTTTCTTATATACTCATCTCGTACATTATAAATTGTGTTGGAAAAACAGCTTCGACCGTTAATCCAAATAGACAATTTGGTTGACATGCTACTCAATAGAGGAAATTTTTTTACCTATAGTTTAGTGATCTTACAAATCTACAATCTAATGGACCACAATTGGGAGCTGCACCTTTGTCATGTTCTTAGAGATCAAAATTGTCTAGCTGATGCCTTATCAAAAAGGTGGTACTCCTTCCAATTATTTTTATAAGTAACTTCCTCCTTGATTGCGTAAAACGAACTGGTAGTTAAAAACAATAAGTATGTCCAAAATACCATGTTTTTTTTTCATATATGCCCCTATTTTTGAAAAGAGTATAAGAAAGAGAATAGAAAAAAAGTATGAGAGATAATGAGTTGCATAAGATATGAGAAAGAATGAGTATTTAATAAGGGTAAAATAGGAAAACAAGCTTACATTTAAAAAAAAATGTAAAAGTTGCTTATAAGAAGGACTAACCCCATGAAAAAGATAGTTGCTTATAAATAGGACCGAAGGAAGTATATTGAGCTCATCAATCTTGGATAGCTATCTGGCTTATCTGCCAACCTTAATGGAAAAAGATTGTATGGGATTCAATCCCCAATAATTTAATTTATTTCTTGGGCTGACTGCCCTTTCTTGTAAAAAAAAGAAAGAAAAAAGAAACATCATGCTTGAGACTACTAAACATTGTTCCTTAATTCTTTTTAGACCATAGAACCCTTCCCTAATTGGTATTTTCAAATTTTGAGGTTTGCGACTATCATTATTCTTGAAAGAAAAGGCCCCAAAGTATCACTTTCTCCAACTACTCCGGCCATTTAAGTATTTTTTTTTCTAAAGTAATTTTCACATATTCGGAACTCATCAAATCTAGAAAACTAAAATATGAAGTCAACCTAAATTTTCTATGGTACAAACTTATTTAGTTCTAAAAATTCAATTCAACTTGTCTCAGGCATGACATTCATTGCAGAACAAAGTTTGTTTGTCCCTATTTTTTTTTTAAATATGCCAATATATAAATAGGACAATTTTTCTTACAGATAATTAACTAAGGGTAAGGGACAAATCATTAAAGAGGAGTTTTTTTTTTTTGGAAAGATTTTTTAAAATATCATGAAATTATGAACTACTTATTATATATAGGAACGGAGACTAAAAAAATACTAATATGTTTAGGGACGAAAGGCATAGTTATGTTTATTCCATTTTCTTCATTATATATAACTTTCATTCCTATAATAAAAATTGGCCTACTAAATATAACTTGCCAACCATGCCTGCACTAAACGGAAAATAAATGTAAAATCTACCAATTACATAAACATTTTATAAAAACTATACAGATACCCCAAAAAACAACTATGCATATGACCATTATATGTTGAAACTTGTAACGGACACAATGCAAATGTATTTGGACAAATTGAGGCTCCTCACGCACCTCAAACTGTGTAATACCCACTTAGTCTCTTGAACAAATTTCCATCCTTCCCCTTCTTTCTCTTTTATATCCCTCTCCACCACTTTTAGCACAGACCGTTTAGATCAATCTGGATAATTCAAATTTAAATTATTCTAAAAATATTATTAAAATATTACATTTTAAAAAATTAACAAATAAATACATCTGAATTGTTAAAATTTGATCTTTTGGATTTTTTCATATTATGTTTTCATGGCCTAAAATACCGGAACTATAGCAAAAATTTGATAGTCGTTCATATTTAATAGAGGCTCAAACATTAGATAACTCTGGCCTTGAAATCCAAAATCTAGAGACAACAAGCCCTAGCAAGAGAGTATGATTGGACCATTGGGAGAGGCACACTCAACCCATCATTAGAGTGATCTAACATGAACGAGCATCCCACTTCACAAATAGCTTTTACTAACCTCTTCTAACTTCTAACTACTCTTATATTAACCCACTTTGTGATGGCACACCTATCAATAGCCCTCTTTAGCACCTCATTGTCTACAAAGGCCATGCCCAACATGAAGAAGTGCCTTGAATGACAGCTTACTTTAGCTATAATAGAGAGTTTGATTCTCCAATTTTAGTAAAAGCAACCCAGGAAGGTGAACAAAATGCCCTACATTTAGTAAAGAGGGAAGGAGGAGCCCAATTAGGAAAGTGGACTCTTTGGGTATTGCTTTGGCCGATGCCAAATCCCACACTCCTCGTCTCTGCAACTCAACTTCTACCCATGGCTTATGGCCTTCCAGAAAAGAAAAGAGCTTTTCCTTCTCTGACATGTCTTGGATGTCAAGCATCCGTGCCAAGAATTGCTTTGAAATTGAAAATGTCTATTTCAGTCGACTCTTGCTTGCAATCAATGTTCTCAGGCTATCCAAAAGAAGCTCTTAGTTCTTTCTTTCTTATTCAGGACACCTCCTAGGAGTCCCATCGCTTGACTGAGAGTTTTTATTCTCTTTTTTCTACTGCCCTTGGGGAAGGAAGATAGAAATGAGATAAGAGAGGGAAGATGATTATAGTTGCAAGCCTAATTGAACCACATTTCTGTAAGCTTTGGAAGCATGCCGACCCTTTAAACTTAACAAGCCCATGCCTCTCTTCTGGAAGCCCATCATTATATTAGTGGCACAAATTCTCCTCACCCTCAAAAACTTCGCTCACTTCAAAATCATTATCAACACTCTCTACAATATCAAAGCTTCTAGTTTCAACCATATAGATGTCATCCTGAGAATCAAAATCATCTGCATCCACATCCTCACTGTTAGAGTTATCATCTTCTTCATAGACTCCTTTCCCTTTCTCTCAAATGATCTGATCTAAGTCCTTCCAACTATCTTAGTTTGTCTTCCACCAGTTTTCTAAATTTCACTTTGGTCTTCAAAAATGTCCTCAATTCCATCAGCATCATTTATGTCATCAAACCCATCTATTCCTTCTATGTCGTCCTAAATTATCCCTAGTTCTACATCTCTCTCATCCCCTTCAGTTTCAACTACATCGTGTCCATTTTCCCTAGTCTTGTTTCATTTTAAAAATTAGACATTGATAAGTCAATTTTTTTGAAAAAACATGTAATTTATATTTTCTAACCATTCAAAAATAGACATGGTAAGTGGCAGACTTAAAACATCTGTTATTCCAAAACAAAAATTGAGTCAATTTTTTTAAAAAAATATGTAATTTATATTTTCAACCCACAACCAGAACACAACCAATTCCTAAACAAAAAGCCTACACACAAAACAGAACACTACTAAGAAAGTATAGAAACATCCAACACTTCATAAATATAATCAAGTGCTCCAAAACTAAACATGGATCAACTTAAACAAATATAATCAAGTGTCCAAAATAAGAGTATAACATATTGTCCATCAAATCTGCCTAGCACACTTGAAGGTTCAAGTAAGTAAAGCAAGTTCCTCAATTCCCCTAACACCTATAATTTCTCAATCTTTCACGTCATCAAACACCTTATGGGCATTTATAATAACTCATAAAACAAACATTCAAGTACATATAATCTACCATTAAACAATAAGATTTTAAGCATAAATGAAATCTCTTAAAATTCCTAACTCTTTTTTTCTTTTTAATCAGCCTGCCACCATAATTTTTAAGCATTAATGAAAGCAACTATTCCATAAAGATAGAGTCACTAACCTAAATGAATGCAGACTGTTGCAAACTTGTAGTGCCAGAGGAGGAACGGCGACAGAGGGAGGAGGAAGAGGATGCTTGACAGAGCAAAACAAAGATAGAGGGAAGGGGTCACCACGGACTGATGAAGGAGGTGTGACATTGGCAACTGATGGAGTTGGTGCGAGTGAGAGAGCGAAGGGATTGGGGAGTGAAGAAGAGAGATGATTGAATGTTGATGGTGGATTTGAAATTTTATTAAGGATTTTAATGTCTATTTTTTGGAAAACAGACGTTAAAAGTAGGGCCCAAATTTCAAAAATGCCAATGCCTATTTTTGAACATTTGTTTTTTAAAAACGGACGTTAAAAATATACCCTATAGTAATAATTATTGAGTAAACCTAGTTCATCATTGGTGTACTAGGGTCTGTAAACCCAATGTAAGTGGGGCTATTGTTCCAATAAAGAGAAATATGAGTCACAAAGGGAGTTTTCTCTTTATGTTCTAAAAGCTTAAGTCCATATAACCAAAGGGTACATAAGATATAGATAAAGGGTTGAGGAGTTAGTTTTTACGTGCGTCAGTAAATGGTGTTTCAACTCTCTCCCTGATATGCTCTCTTTCTCTCTTTGATGCATTTGTTGTGTTGCATGATCAGAGTCTAGACCATTGCTCTAGTTTCATGTGCAATTCAACCAAACAATCAGATTACATGTATTCCTGAAATCCTTCAAGTACAATAAAGGACATAGAATCTAATAATAAGTTGGCCAAAAATAAAAGATTTGGAAAAGGACAAGGAATTTGGACAGCCACAATTTGTTGCAAGAAAGAACGGCTCAAATTATCCTTATAAAAACACTTTCATTTAGATTGAGACTTGTTAAACTGGTTGTCTTTCAATTGCACGAATGGCTAGCATTTGGGAAAGCTACAGAGGAGCCGCTTATAGCAAATTAGTGATTTTAGGCCTTTTGTAGTTTACATATATAATTACTTCTTTTTTTTTGACACTGTACATATATAATTACTAAAACCGTTGAAACATACAGCCTTGTTAAAATTCAAATAGCATAATGAACATTATGTCATAATCTAGTGACAACGAAAACACAAAAACACTTGTCCATCAGTTTCTTTCCTATATATATAGTAAACTCATTGACTGTCAAAATCACACACTAAAGCACGTATTTCAACTATACATTAATCTATAACCAGTTTGTCTAATTTCATTACATCAATTTCCTAAATTATAACTCAAAAATACAATCAACTCTCAAATCACTATGCAAATTAACTCAATATGGATTCATCAGACTTACGTCAACCCATTAACTGCCAAAACAATTTGATGCTTGTGTTGATCCGAGATATGTTCATTAAATAATGCCACTAGTTTGCATCTTCACATCGAGAGAAACATGGTGAAGGTATGGGGTGACAGTGCAAAATCAATTGTGCTTAGATTATGCATGCAACTCGAAATCAATAGAACACCACAAATCATGGTCATACTTATTGCACAATTGTTTCATATTAATTTGTCGATGATGTTGGCTCGCGTGGGTGCGCTCATGTTGATTTCACAATCTTCAACAATGTTTCTGGAACAATTATCTGTACAAGATGTCATAATTTATTTCGTGATCCTGTTTCTGGAAGTCCGATGAACAAGCCAGTCTCCACATCTGAATATGAAATATTTTCACTCTGATTCTGTCTTCCTTGATTTGCCTCCATACCACACTGCACAGCAAAATCAATCTCACCGTGTCTTTTTCATTCAATTGCAATCACATAATATGCAATTAACCTTCTAATTTTGTTTTTGTTTTTGTTTTTTGTTTAATTGAGATTGAAATGATTGATTCTAAATCAATTGATTTCCCAGGTGAATGTCTAAACGAACTTTCTTTTCCTTCTCCTTTAATTCCTCAAACCAAACAAGCTCTCTCTGCGACCTCTCCTTATAGCTTTAAGGATGGTGATTAAAATAAAATGAAAATCTTAAAATAATTTTCAGATAAATATTTACTTCAATCTCACCTTCTCAGAAAGCCTTGCATATTCTTCTGTGAGGGTTTTTTCCTGAATTGTATTAAAAACAAATGAAGTAATCAGCATTTTCCTTTTGACATCTATTTTTTCGGGTAAAATCTTTTCAATCGCCAGTCAGACATACAGATGAAGAATATAATATCAACGCCCCTTCAGAAATCCTTATGGATGAATTCAGTTAACAATATACGCTAACTAACCATGACTTGATCAGAAATGTGTAAGCAAATCAAAGTTTAGCTTCACTGGTTAAATACTATAAATATAATATATTTGCATGTGTATATATTTGTGGTTCACACGATCTATTTAATTATTTTATATAGACATAGGGGACAAATTTGTAAATTTTCAAACCAGTGTATCCGAACTATACACATTCTAAAGAGTAATCCTTTAAATCAATTTTTTTCTTTATCAAGTTAACCAAAACCACATATCTATAAGCATGTTTATGGCTTAAAATTAACAATTTGTGTGCTTGCAAGTTTCCATGTGTAGTTGCTAGCTAGGACGACTAAGCTCCTAAAAGTGCCCTTCTGAATTAGAAGGGCAAATACTAACGACTTGAGGTTACAATAATTTACAAGCGGGATTGAACCCGCAACCTCCCACTTATAGGAGAGCCCTCAAGCCACTAGGCCAGAAAGCCATTGAAGTATTTGTGGTTTTCTAATTCCTATTACATATGGTGGGTGTGTGTGTGTGTGTGAGAGAGAGAGAGAGCCCTCAAGCCACTAGGCCAGAAAGCCATTGAAGTATTTGTGGTTTTCTAATTCCTATTACATATGGGGTGTGTGTGTGTGTGTGTGAGAGAGCCCTCAAGCCACTAGGCCAGAAAGCCATTGAAGTATTTGTGGTTTTCTAATTCCTATTACATATGGTGTGTGTGTGTGTGTATGAGAGAGAGAGAGAGAGAGAGCCCTCAAGCCACTAGGCCAGAAAGCCATTGAAGTATTTGTGGTTTTCTAATTCCTATTACATATGGTGTGTGTGTGTGTGTGTGTGTGTGTCTGTATATAAATTTTTTAAAAATGAAATCAAAAGATTTCAAGCACAGACAGATCAATAAAATTAAAGATGAGATTTATGGTACGCGAAAGTTGTTAACACAATGCCTCAGATTCCATGCGCGCACACATATGGAGACCCACTTGATGAATAATTAAACGCAAAATGGCATTCAATTATCAAGCCATTTGTCAAGGGACACCCTACCTTCTCTTCTAATTTCTCCATTTGCTCCTTAATGATTTGATTCTGAAAAAAATTTATAAATTTGAATTCAGATAAAAATTAACTTTGAAACTTACATAAAAGAGTGTGTCTGTGTGTAGGCACATTAAGTTGACCTTTCTTGCTCGAACGTTTCTGACACTCTTTAGCACCTCTTGTTCAATCTCTTCCAGTTCTTGTGGGGAATATGTGTTCAAACCTTCTCCTGTAAGTTTCCTAAAAGAATAAAATTAGAAACAGCAAAGTAATTAATTAATCTTTCAATATGAATGAATATCAACAACGAATTCAAAAAGTGCTGTAGTAATTCATTTAATTAAGTTGATATTGGAACCGCTTTGAAGCTTCAAGAAGCTCAATATTCTTCTTCATACTTGCTGTTTCTTGATTCAGATGCTGCCATTTTCAGGATTATGTGTTAATTGGCAAGTTTGGAGGAAACAAAACTCAAAGAGGAATATAAATAAACTAATTTTTATAAATGCATTTATGTCCTGAAAGTTTCTGAGAGCAATGAAAATCAGAAACCAATTCATTTTCAAGAAAAATTAATTTTTATGTGTTTGCAAAATTTCTGAAATCGTAAACATTTCACTAAACTTAGGAAATATGAGCCAAAAAATGACAAAAAATGGCAGCATTCATTGCATTTTTTTGCCATTCCAAGTTGAATTTTATGAGTTTTTATGCTGCATGGAAAAATGTACAAGACACATAAGCTTAAGGTAAAAATGGTAAATTTGTGTCTGATTTACGTTAACTTATTCTTTTGATTAGTTTTATTCATTAATTATGTCTGTTATGATGTAACTATTTGCTCAAATCCAAACAAAGTACAATAATTTTGAAATATAAGACAATATTGTGAAATTTTGAATGAGCGCACCAAGGAAAATGGGGGAAATGATGTCCTCGTTGAAAATTTTATTGATGGGAATGACTTAAGTCAAAGTACTGTTATTCTGTGTATAAAAATTTATCAAATCCTTTTCACTAATAAAATTTTATAATTGGGGACTTTTTCTCAACTTTCTCTTGAAATTTTCATTAAACTAAAATGAAAAGGACCAAATGAGCATTTATACAAAAAGAAAAAAAATTAGCGCACACAGGAAACATATGCAATTTTTTCACATCATCCCCAGAGTGTGTGTATATATATAGACAAACAGAGAAGTTAAACACTTGATCTTTTCTGCCAAAAAAAAAAATACCAGGTCTTTACTTTAGGATAGAAGATGATAAAAAGAACATAAGAAATAAGGAAATACTTGCAATAAAAATAAGGAAATAATAATTATGAACCTGCATATTTTGTTCGAAGACATGAGTATCTTTAACATATGTGTGGTAACGGTCAACTGTCTCCTTCAAGCTGTATATATGATAGTGGAAGCAATTATTTTTGAGATAATGAAAATGTATGTGAAGGAAAGTAATATTATTTTGTTGCGCATACACACAAAGAAACACGTATATTTTGGAGGGAAAGAAGTGAAGAACATAAATATTAGGGAGAAAACACACGTTTCTCCCAAATATTAAGGAGATTACAATTATGTTCTAAACTTTATGCTTAAAAACATTGAGCATAAGTAAGTCTAAAGGGCTAGCTATAGGTTTTTAGGTCAATGTCTGATGTCCGTACATATAATTCGGATAAGTCAATGTTGTATAGTTAGAGCCTAAATTGCAAAATGAGTTGTTCATTTATCAAAATACTAACAGCAATAGTACCAAATATTTCAATCCTATGTAAATATTTCTCTAGTTGTTTGACTAACTCATCACCTCTGAATCAGTATAGACTTTAAGATATCATTATATATCTGAAGACCTTAGACCCTTAAAAAGGTAACAAAAATTTTTTATATATGTCCTTTTAAAGCTAATGTAGGTAACCAAAATCAAAGTTCAGAATACCATAAAATTGCAAACCGAATGAAGCTTCGACTTTATATCAAAATTGCGAGAATAAAATAAATTTTTCGTTTTTTATAATTCAAAATTACAAAAGTAGAACAAATTTATCTGGCTATTATATGTATATGGTCATGAAATACACTTCAGGTAACCTTTTACTTTAATCTATCCAAGATTTCATTTTGTTGGAATGAAAGATAAGCTAATGTAGTGCTTGTGAGTTATAGCATGATTATATGACAAGGGAAAAAACTTCATCAATAAATCATTATTTCAACAATAAGCCCCTCCTTAGATGCTTTGATTTTGTCATATAATAATATGATCTATGGTGTGGCAGACAAGGATATATATTTCAATGTTATAAATATCAGGCTAGATGGACTGATTTAATCAGTGGTGAACCAACAAACTAGATTAATCAATAGACATTTTAAAGCAAGACAATAAAATAAGTTAAAATTTAATAAAAATTAGTCAAGAATGAAAATAAATAAAGTTATTTAAAAATTGACGGTAAAAGTTCTTCCAAATTATTTTTGTATACAATGTTTTTATGTCAAAATATAAATGATAAATGCATATTAATAACATTATAATCTATATAAGTACAATTATAACTAAGTCCTAAAAAGCAGTGGATCATTTAGGATAGTTCGTCGAACAACCACTTCTTACAATGGTTGTATTGTCGGTGATGGAGTTTTTCTACCTACAGATTCCAATGAAACGATTATGAAGGCAGTCGGGTTTTTGGCTGTCGCGGCAGTGACACCTATTTTAGGGTTAGGTTATTTTTATGGTGCTTTGCATTGTCATGTATTTGGGCTTTCTTTTTGCAAACTTTTCATTTTGAGCTTGTATCTCTCATTGGGTTAGTTTTAATGAAATACTGTATATTTTCTGGCCAAACAAAATTATTGATTTGTAAATATAAAAAGATACATTGACAAAGTTTCCTCTCATCTAGGCTGAAAGTCGGCTCAAATCCGAATTTGTTGTTAGCATATCAAAATATCATATGGTTTAGGAAAAAGACACTTAAATACCACTTGAATTTCAAAATCTTAAATTATTTTTGTTGACAATAAGAGTAATGGGATTAAAAAAGAGAGTATAGCAATTGACAACTCATGTTTTGAAAAATCACTGATTTAGGATTTTGAAGTTTAAGTAGTGTTTATTTGTCTTTTTTCCTATGGGTTATTTATTAATTAAAACAATAAACATTTGTTCGATGAATCTATTTCTTGTCAGCCTTTTGTATTTCTGCTTTCTGGCTTGTACGATGAGTTGGAGAAGCTCTTAATTAGCTCTCCCCATTTCTTGTGCTTAAAATTAAACCAAGCCCCTATGAAGGGTACTGAAAATGAAACTTAAAATACAATTACACAATCGTCCTCAAGCCCAACTTTATTAGTAATTTGTGCACTGAACCAAACATTTCCACACACACATAAGTAAAATGTGTGTGTATTGCTCCCTACTTACGCCGACAATGCTTGAATCCGAGTCAGTAAGATAGCTATGTCAATATATATATATATACACTAACCAATAACGTAAAGTGATTGAAGAAACTTAAAACAGATAGTGATGTAGAGCATGAATATACACAGGCATACATATACATATATACACATACAAATATATATATATATATATAAATACCTGGAGCTTGAAAATTCATAGAGTTTGCCTTTGGCAGAGAAGACGATGAGAGCAACCTCAACATCACACAGAACTGAGAGCTCAAAAGCCTTCTTCAAGAGTCCATTACGCCTCTTTGAGAATGTCACTTGCCTGTTTGTTTTGTTCTCTATACGCTTCATCTCTATCTTCCCTCTCACCATCTTTATTTATTCTTTACACCTCTCGATCTGTGAATTACAAAGAATCTCTTATCAGCTTACAGAGTTATTCGAACGAGCTGACTCAGATCCATCCGAGTCCTCACAGAGAAAGAAACATAGAATTAAATGATCAACTTATGGCTCAACATATAAAAAAATCGCAGCAAATTAAATAAGTTTTCGATTCGAGGCTTGACGAACACCCAGAAAGCTATAAGAGATAGAAAATGCAACAGAATATTATAAGTGTTAAAAAGTTAAAATTTCAGCAAATATTCGGCTGAAAATAGATCAAATTCTTGAAGTGGTTAGACAGGAGAGAAAGCTAACAGTCAAAAGCCCTGATAAACCTGGAAATCTCGGAGAGCTATGAGAGTTGTGGAACAGAAAATAATGCCGAAAGAGAAAAATAAGAGGAAAACATAAAGCAAAAACAAGAGGAAGAAGCTGAACCCTTGGCTTATTGTACTGCTGAATCCAGAAAGAGAGAGAAAGAGAAGAGGAATGGAAACAAAAGTGGGACGCACCTTTCCTTATTAATGAATAATGAAGAAAAATTTATGCTTGTTTGCTGTACAAAGAGATCTATTTTTTGGCAACGGAAATTGGAAAATGGAGACCAACGACCCCATGCTTGTTTTGGTAAACGAATGAATGTTTGTTGACCCAAAAAAAAAAAACCGTGAATGAATGTTTTATTTTCTTTTTTTCCCTTTTTTGCCTAAGGGAATTACACTCACGATTCAAAGAAGACAAATTATTACTATTAGGTCCTATAAAATTATCAGATTAATATGAAATACCAAAGGACTTATGGAATATTTATTGGAATTGTGAAAATGTGAGTTTATCCTTATTTATTAAAATGAAATCTTAAAATGAGGTTAGGGCTAAGGATAGTAAAAGGTGATTGAATCTATCTCTCACTCACCTTATGTCTAATCGTCACCACAATGCTCTTTGTCTTAAGTGTGGTTGTTGATTCTTTTGTTGTGGTCGCTAGTCCTCGTCCTGGCCGTGTAAGAGTTGGGAAGATCGTAGTTGCCATCAACTATCACTCCCTTAAGGATCTAGCTTTGGTCCGCTGCCCATCCTTTTCTCTTAAAACTACATCATTTTGATGTAGTTTTAGGCTTAAAATGATGGGGCTGAATTTTTTTTAAAAAAAAAACGGTGCATAGTGTTTCAAAGTATTTTTTTGAACATATCTAGTATTTTAAAATATTTTTTAAGTAATATGTAATATTCTAAAATAATTTTTAGTTCTTTTAATCCCATAATTTTTTTTTTCAATTATGCCCAGCGTATTAGCAAACTAATTGTAATTTTACCCTTAATGTATTTTTCAGCTCCAAAAATTACTTTAACATATTAGATACTACTGAAAAATTAAATTGGATGAAAATCAATAAATCAGTATCCTAAGTTTTGGGTGTTTTTTACTACTAAGAAAAATACATTAACAGTGAAATTATAGTCAATCTCCTAAACCACTAGGTATAACTAAAGAAATATTTTAAAGGGTTAAAAGCACTAAAAAATATTTTAAATTAATTTTTGAAGCTGAAAAAATATAGTAAGGGTAAAATTGCAATCAATCTGCTAACACACTGGGTGCAACTGAAAAAACATTTTAAGGGATTAAAAGCACTAAAAATTATTTTAGGATACTACATGTTACTTTAAAAATATTAAGATACTAGATATATTCAAAAAAATACTTCAAGATACTAGACACCATTTTTAAAATAAAGTCAGCCCCATCAGTTTACACCCTTGATAGAAAAGGATGGGCAATGGACCAAAGCCAGATCCCTCCCTCAATTGATTGTTGCTCTCATGGTACGTAGGATTTAAGAAATTTTTTCTTACTTTATTAAGTTAGTCTTGTCTTTAATTGTGTATGTGCACTTTCTATTATTTTTTTCCTCTTGCTTATTCATTGGCAGTGAGTTTGTGATGAGTGTTTAATTAGTTTAGAGTTTAGAGTGGCCTTTGTGTTCAACAGTTGAACTATAATGATTGTGTTGTGCTTGTTGACTTCCTTTGTTTTTACGTTTGTAATGTTGTTTAGCACTCGGAAAATGTGGAAATGAATGTCTTTATTGATCTCTCTTTTAATTTTCTTGTCACTGGATATATCCATTATTTAATCAAGTTTCAATAGTTGAAATTTAATATTATTTAATGTTACAATAATATTTTTATACAGTATCAAATTTCAACAATTGAAGCTTGATCCCATGACGGAGTGAGAGGAAATGAAGAGAGTGATTGATGGAGATTTTCCTCCAGGAAAATGTTGCAATTGAGCTGAAATTGTTTGCTAGTGCTTTAAGGTGTAGATGCAATTCTTGGTCTAGAATCCCTCGTAGCCTTCTGGGTCATTCTTCGAGTTCAAGACGGTACGTCATATTTGTATACTCCCCCCTCTAAACCAACCTTTATAGATAATCCCTTGACGGAGAAAAAGACCATTGTTGAGAGAAAGCATATTAACTAGGTTGCACAAAGGTTTTATATGCTTTGATTTTTGAGCTAGGAACCCAGTAGCATAACCCAAAGCCCTAATTCAGTTTCATTTCAGTTCTCATTTCAAATAAACAAGCATCAAATTGTCTTTTCACAATTCTAATAAATTATAATAATTTATGTTTTTTTGGACTTCAACGTAATTTCCCACAATAAATCACACTAATAGAAGAAAGATATTATAGTGGAAAAGTCAATATTCTTTGATAGAGTGGAAAAGTCAATATTAATTTTGATCTTTTATTGAGAAATAGGGAAATAATAATAATAATAATAATAATAATAACAATAAAAAGAATAGGCTGAGGAGTTGCCAGCTATAGCACAGTTTGATACAACAAATAAGTCCATGCCATCCGTGCAACAGCGTACTGAAACACCCAATCAAAAGTCGAAAACACATCACCCTTTGAATGATAGCCACTTTCGTCAGCCAGCCATCAACCTTTATTTTTGTTTCAGGTTTTCTGCTTTTTCTCCTTCTCTCTGTTTTTAACTGTTGTTTCATCTTTTTCTACTTTTGTTTCTTAAATAACTTTTTTTTTTGGCCAGTTTCTTAAATAACAGACTTTTTTATTAATATGCTGCAAACAGTGAAAATTATTTATCAATATACTACACCGTGAAAATTATTTACCAAAATACTACACTGAAAATCATTCTTCAGGTGATGAATTTTAGAAATCGTTCACCTGAAGAACGATTTCTTCATTAACACTGCTTCGGTGCACAATTCTATACAAATGAAAATCGTTTTTCAAGTGAACGATTTCTAAAATTCATCACCTGAAGAACGATTTCAGTGTATTTCTCTCTCCTACCCCTTCTTTCCTCATCATTGCTTAATGATTAATTTACAATAAAAAACTCCCTCTCTCCTCATCATTACCTAATGATTAATTTACATTAAAAAAACAATGATTGCTAAGTGATTGATGATGATGATAATCATAATGATGATAATAATAATACTAATAGTGATTACATAATAAAAGAAATAATGATTGTAAAAATAGGATAAGGAGTATATTGACCAAATAAAGTATTAAAAAATTAGAGTAAAATATTCAGACTACCCTCCAGTTTTGTCTTAATTACACAGACCTTCCCTCTATTTTGAAAACATACATTTAAGTCCAAACAGTTAACTCCGTTAAGAATATTCTAAAAAGATTCCAAAAATATATATTTTTAATTAAATTTATTTTTTCTTGCACATTTTGACTAAAGCTGTTTTAAAAAATTTAAGAGTTTTTTTTTCTATTCCTTAATTTCTATTTTTATCTTTACAAGTAGTTATCTGCTTGATGATTTTAGCATTGGTTAATGTAAATGTCACAAACGTTGAATATTCAAGTAAGATTTTAAATAAAAATATGCTTGATCAAATGTGTTTATAAATATTTGTGGAAAAAAAAAATTAAATTATAAATTTAAATTACACATACAATCTCATACTTATATAGTTTATTATATTTGATAAAAATATGTGTTTAATATATATTTTTAGTCAAAATTAATTTATAATATCAAAATTAATAAATTTTTTTACAAATTAGAAAGTTAGAGAATCTAATAGAATAAAGTTATGGTCGTATAAATTTTTATTAGCCCCTATATATATATATATAAATAATTATAATACTAAAAAAGGGCATTTTTGTTAAAAAAAGTTTATAAGTCAAACTTAACGCTCAACTAACGGTTTGGGTGAATGGAAATAGAATCTCAAAATATAAGGGAGGTTTGTTTAACATATATTTTGGTTTTAAGGGAAGTTTATATGGGTTTTCAAAATAAAGGGGAGGTCTGTATAACTAAGGCAAAACATAGGGGAGTTTAGAGTATTTTTCTCAAAAAATTAACACTAAATAATAATTAAGTGTATATGACTGAAAAATGAAAATGAATTAACCTTATAAATAGTGACTTCCTGTATCACATCTAGGTCTCCTCCACATACGTTATGGTCATTGTTGTTGTTGCGGTCATTGCTGTTGTTGTACGTCAAGTTCTTGAGATTCAAGCATTTCATTGATTTGTGTCGTTGACGTATTTAAATCAAACCACGACAATTCATTTAAAGAAATGGATTGTCTAGGAGTGACAAATGCTTCATTTGATGGCCCACCATGCTCAAAAGTAGAAGTATTGTATTCAGTCGAAAAAAATGCATGATCATCTAATAAAGATGTGAATGATTGAGGTTGAACAACATTGGGTGGGTTGGAATGGGAAGATAATAATAGTGACATGTAATGAGGTTCTTGTTGTGTAGGGTTAGAAGAAGCGAAATGGGATGATGACGATGTTGACATGTAATGAGGTTGACTAAAATTTGGAGGATCTTGTTCTAAAATATTTTCATTTTCAACTGGTGGTTGGGTTGACAAGTAACCGTCACGTTGCTTGCTCGTTCTATCATGAGAAATTTGTGGTCGAAGCAACTCAATTGTTGGGGGAGCAGGTTGACGACTCATATTGAATCGTTGTTCTCTAAGTGCAAGTAAAATGTTTCATTGATCTCGAGCAACTCTGTCTCGATAATCAATACAATTTAAGCATGTAAAACGAGTATTAATTGTTAGCCTATATAACTCCTCTGCTATGTCA
The DNA here is from genome assembly GCA_963242795.1 of Inga leiocalycina. Taxonomy (NCBI): domain Eukaryota; kingdom Viridiplantae; phylum Streptophyta; class Magnoliopsida; order Fabales; family Fabaceae; genus Inga; species Inga leiocalycina. The sequence goes on from OY725324.1 coordinate 49,814,487, forward strand.
GACTGAAATAAATAAAAAGAGATTGTGTTATAACACTTATTATATGAAGGAAAAAATGGTATTGATGGAAAATAGAAGAAAAACTTACCGCACAACCAGATTCAAATGTTATATTGGATGGGCCGTTACAAATTCGTCCATTTGAAAATATAAACACGAACTCCTTTGTATGATTCATCCTACTTTCTACATATTACATTACAATTATTAATAAAATTAAATGAAATTGTCAAAACAATTTAAATTCACAATATCACATTTACAAAAATCATCATAAAAAATATTCATAATTGTCTCATCACATTATGCATAACACCAAGAAATAATCATAATAAAATATAAAATACTATTCTTCATTTACGTACCTTTCACTACTTTTTTTTTTATAAATTTTTGTGGCAACGCATTTCAAAATATATTTTATTTATTATTATATTTTTGGTTAATTAAAAATTAATATATATTATCATTGAAATATATGACTATCATAAATTTGGCACACTTATTATTTATTTTTTTATTTTATTTATTAATATTTTTTCTGAAACAAAAAAGATGTACAAGGACTACACTAGAAAATAAAATTCTATGTGTGGCTATAAGAGAATTCTGACAGAAATAAGGGTTTTTCTGTAATATTAGCTTTCACTTTCAACTGAAAAAGTATCAGAGAAAATTATAGAAATACCCCAAATTTACAAAATTTCAATTGGGTCCCAAAATCTGAAATTCACTTCTGGAAACTGATTTTTTGGCTGTGAAAATATCAGAGAAAACTACAGAAAAATACCTGTAATTTCAAAAATGTCATTTTGGTCTAAATGTCCGAAAAGCGTCCTTTATGGTTTTATTAATGACATTATGTATAAATAATATAAAATCAGTACTACTGTATAAATATAACAGAAATATATACTTATAAAATCAATCTTTATTTTAATTACACACACCTATATTCTAAATATTTTATATATTCTAAAATTTTAATCTATAACTATTTTTTAAATATTACATACCACTACATATGTTGGGATTTTTTTTTAAAAAAGTTTTATCCTACCAACATTAAAGTTTTTGGGTGAGCCAATCTTTTGGCAAATATCATAAATATATAAATAAAGTTCCGCAATTAAGGTTCCGCAAAATAAAAAAATATTTGCTAATATCATGACATAAGGTTCACATAGGCGAAATCACATGCTTAGAAATAGAGATCAAATTTAAATTTTAAAGTCTCAAAATTAACCTATATTACCATATAATACAGGATAATACTTACAGTCAAAATAAGAGGCACCTATTTTGTTTTTCGAAGTTGTTGAACCAACCACTGACCACCTAAAAATAAAAAATAGTCAAATAATAGTTATCAAGTGTAACAAAAATAAAATTCAAATTACATACTACAAACTACCAAATTAAGAGAAAAAACTAGAGAAACAACTTACCCACAACAGTAATAAGAAAAACAACCGATGTAAATAACCAAGGATCAACAAAGCTAAGGAGGAAGAGAGAGCTTAGAGAAAAATGAGATGGGAGAAAAGAAGTGCAGAGTGAGAATGCACGAATATTGAGAAAAACTTGAGCAAACTGGACTTGAGCGAGCAAACTGAAGAGAAGTTAAAGAAAAATGAGAGGAGAGAAAAGGGAATGAATTCTGCTCAGAGGATTAGAGGCTGAAGCAATGCTTCAAGCAAAATGAATTCTGCTCAGAGGATGAGAGGCTGAAGCAATCAATGTATAAAGCAATACACAAATTGGCCCAAAAAAAAAAATATCCCACTGTGTGTCTTCACGAGTTTGTCTTGGGGAAAGAGTGACATGACTAAGGAATACGCATTGGGAAGGAGGAAAGCAGGAGCACGCGCAGTACGAAGATATTCCTGACACCAATTTTAATTATTTTAAAAATAATCACATCATATAGAAATCGTTCTTGCCAAGAACGATTTCTAAAATCGTTCTTCGCAAGAACGATTTTTGGATTTGTCAGAACTAAAAATCGTTCTTTGCAAGAACGACTTCTTCACAAATTTAAAATTGTTCTTCACAAGAACGATTTTAAGTGCAGTATTATGGTAAATAGTTTCAACTTTGTAGTATTTTGATATTATAATTTACTGTTTGCAGTATTATGATAAAAAAGCCTAAATAACAGTTTGGGATAAAACGAAGAGTAATTTTGTTCTGAAATTTTTTTTTATAGAGTAATGTTACGCAAAAGTGTAAAAAATAATGCAATATTGCTCTAAATAGTTAGTAATTATTAATTTTTACTGTTAGTTTAACTAATATCACACACTCACAGAACAACCACCTCATAATCCGCCAACTCATCATCCAGAAATCTGAAAACCTTAAAACCAGAAATAGCAGGAAGATTATCATCAATCCAACAACATATTAGCCCTCTGAAGATTAAACCCATGACCATCATCAAAAGATCAAATTCACAGGAAGATCAAAAGAGTCAAAATCACAGCAACATTAAAAAAAAAAAAAACATACCAACACCCAAGTCTAATAATACTTCATCGATGACCCACTGGCCAAGATCATAACTGATGGTTTTGCGGATTGAAATTGTGTCGGTTGCTTTTTGTGACCAATATTGCCAACACGGAGTGGAGGATGGAGTTCAAATCCCTTCCTTGCTTCAGTTACTGGTTGATACTGTAATATAGGCGGTGGATGTGATTCTGAGATTGAGTCATACTGCGAAAATGAAAAACTTCAAAAGAAGCACATGCGCATACTGAATGCTTGGCATCTAGAGTTATACAAAAGGAATAAAAAATGGACAGCCAATAATAAATGCTTTAAATTTACAGCCTATTTGAAGATTCAAGGTCTCACTGATAGCCAATAATGAATGCTTTAAATTTACTGGACGGACCTCACGGACTCATCTCTCAAAGCAACGTCGACCTCTAAACCTCTTCGATCTACGATGAACCATGATAAAGAGGGATGAGTTGCAGAGATTAGTGTTTGTAGGGAAGAGGAAGAAGAGAGGATGCAGCAAGTGGAGGAGTGGAAGAGGTCTCTGAACTGTGCAGATGAAGCCGATGGAGCAGGTGGCGGGGAAGAGTAAGGGAGGGAGTGGCGTGGATGTTAACAAATGTTGATTTTCTTGTAATCCCATGTTTCATCATGCCTATTTTTAGACAAGAACTCGTTGATACATGTAATTAATAATGATATTTTTTAAAAAATTATAAATTTAAAAGACAAAGAGAATTAAGGTGGTATATTTAGAATTAAATCTGATCTCTAATTAATTCTTAGTTCTCTAACTTGGAGAGTTAGGGGATAAAGGATATATAGGTGTTTTTTTTGGGGGGGGGGTGGTTCCATAAACGTGCAAATATTCATGTTTTGGATGGTAATAAAATTATGAACATTGTGATCTTATAGAAATTATCTTTCAAGTGTTGAAGAAGAGTCTATAAGTGAAGACTAAGCTTTATAGTTTTATCTTTAGGGCTTCTCCTTGTAATGTGGTAGTTTTTGGGAAGTAACTTGGTTATTTTCTTGGTCAATTGTAACTTCAAATTAAAACGACTTGAGAAAACTTTGTTTCATGCTAGAACATGTGTTTGAAAAAATTTAGAAGCTAAGGTTTTTCAAACTTAACATGTGTAAATTAAACGAATACTTAATTATATTTTGCTATTTTCGGTCCCAAATATAAGATATAGTTGACTCTTTTGGAGAAGTTAAGGAAACTAAATAAGTTAATTAGTTATAACATATATTGTGTATAATTTTATTATTTATCTGTTTATAAATCAGACAAATTAGTTTGGTATAAAAAAATACATATAAATACTCTAAAGAAATTTATTTAACTTTCTTAATTTCTAAAAAAAGTTAACGAAGTCTTATATTAAAAACCGAAGGTAGTACTAAGTAGTTGAGTAGGCTTTGTTAGCCTTTATTCATTTGTAACTGTTACTTTTAAATAAAAGTCAAAACCTCTCCCTGGTGAGAGAAGAAACCTCTTGACTGTGAGAGAAAAACCTCGGATGAGTGAAACCCATTACGTCTTGAACGACGGGAATGGTGGAAAGGTAGGATCTTTATGTGTGAATGTATTTCAAAGTACAGCAGTAGTGATCAGCGAGTGTGGGGTAAGTGTTTTGTGGGTGCTTTGTAAAACCTAAGAGACTAGGGTTCTAAGCAGGTGTGAATTCAGGAGCTGGGATGAGATAGGGCTAGTAATGGCAGACAATGAGGAAGTTAAGCTGGAGTTAGGCGAGGAGGAAGCTGCACTTGGAAGAGAACGGTTGCTCGTAGGAAAGCTGAAATCTGCTCATATGGTGAACAGGGGAGCTTTTGAAGATCTGATCTGAAGGGCGTGGGCTCCAAGAGGTAAAGTGGATACCAGTCCTTCTGGACCCAATGTCTATCTATTTACTTTTGAAAACAAGAAGGATTATGAAAGAGTAATAAGGGATAGTCCTTGGACTATTTCGGGCTTCTTACTGAATCTCTAAAAATGGTCACAGTGGTTGACTATAGATGAAATTAGTATGGACCATTTTTTATTCTGGGTACAAGTACAAAAACTCCCGAGAGCAGCCATGACTAAACGATATTTACTTCAGATTGGGGGGAAAATCGGGGAAATGATATACTTTGAGGACCCTAAACTTAATGACTCTCTATTCAGGGGTTTTGTTAGGCTCAGAGTTAATGTTGACATAACTAAACCATTGGTAGCTGGATTCTAGGTGTCTTGGCTGGGTCTTGATCAAGTGTAGGCTCAAGTGAGATATGAAAAATTGCAGTCCTTTTGCTTTAATCATGGGATGGTTGGCCATGAATAATATGGATGTGGGTTTGAAAAGATAATAGTTGAAGATGAACCTGGACAACCCCTATATAATGTAGGGATAGGGGTAAGACCTTTGAGGGCTGTGGCACCTATCATTTCTATTATCCCAGGACCTGAAGGGATTATAGATGTGGAGGTAGCAAGGGAAGACTCGTCATCTAGAAAAAGTGTGAGTGATAGCCAAATACTGGGAGGTAATAGTATGCAAACAGAAGGTAATGGATCAGGAAATCAGGGTAGAATAATGTCAGTAAAAACACAGTTGAAGATAGAATGGATATTTCTACTAACATAAGAGAAGAAGATCATTTTAGTTTGGCGACACAAATGGAAGAAGAGGAAGTCATAAGCCCAATTAAACCTGGGAGTGGGAATAATGCTGAGGTGGAACCCATGTAATTGAGTACTGCTAATATGGGCTTGATTAGTGTGTGCCAAATAGAGCAAGAGAAGGGCCAGTTAATGGGTGAGGTACAAAATTCTGTAACTTTGAAAGAAGTGGGGGAAAATCTGCATGTCTAAGTACTAAGCCAATGCAAATAGTCCCTCTTCTTGTGGCTAAGGACTAACCCCCATGAACTAGAAATAGGAGGAAAATCTAGTGTGAGCGGAGTCAAAAGAGTCCTTTTTACTAACAGTCTGGGTGATAAAGGAAAGACTGGACAAGAGCCTTATATAGTGAAGATGCCAGAGGAGGGAGAGAAGGATGAGTCTTGGGCCCTTATTACTTCTAATCAGCTAGCTTACGAAGGCCTACTCATTGAAGAATTAGAGAGTGTCTTTAAAAAGAAAAATGGAAGAAGAGTAGGAAGCTTCAGACACCAAATTAAACGATCTAAAAACAACGAGAAGACTGGGAAATAAGTAGTGAAGTAATGAAAAGGGAGAGGACCCAAGGAAAGAGCAAGGGAAGGAAGAATTATGGGAAAGGAAAAGTGAATTTGGGCAAGTTAGTGGATGTTCCAATTATGGAAATTAATACTAGCTCCAGATTTGAACTTTTGGTTGCAATTCCAGAAGATTATACCTTTAAAGCTGAGGAAGGGTCTGGTGGTCATTCGAAAATGACCACCCAGAAGCCATGACTCTTATAGGGTGGAACTATCAAGGGTTGGGGTCCCCCCTGATAGGCAAAAACCTTCAGTTTCTATGTCAAAAGTATAGACCTAATCTAGTTTTCCTGTCTGAAACCAGAGCTAGCTTCAAAAAAGTGGAAAAACTACGTCAGAAACTTCATTTTCAGAACATGGAGTACTTCCCTCTGGATGGACTAAGTAGGGGACTTGTGGTATAGTGGAAAAGTGGGGTGGAATTAGAAGTTATAAAAGCTGAAAAGAACGTTATTCATGTATGAGTGGTTAGTGGGCTTGATCCGGTGGAAGAATTTATTTCTCTAGTGTATGGGCCACCTGTAGAACAAGAGAAAGGAAGCTGGTGGAGGAATTTGAGTCTGCTTAATCCTAGTGAGGAAACCCTATGGCTATGTTTCGGTGATTTTAATGAAATTCTATACAACTTTAAGAAGGAGGGAGGGAGGGTAAGATCTATGGAATCTTTTGATGCTTTTCACCATTTTCTATCTACTTGTAATATGAGGGATTTCAGATTCAAAGGCCTACCATTCACATGGTCAAACAAAAGAACTCAGAATGCCAATATCAAGGAACGATTGGATCATGCTTTTTGCAATAGAGCTTGGAGTAAAAGATGCCCTTCTGCTCAGATATGCAATCTTGAACCTATAGGCTCTGATCATTCTTGAATCTTGATTTATCCTAAATTTGTTGAGGGTAGGGGACCTAGAGATTTTAAATTTGAAATGGCTTGGGTAGATCATAAGGATTATAATTCTTTACTTTATTGTAATTGGGGCAATTGTAAAGGGGCTGAGATGGGTGTAATTGAGGGTTTCTTAGGGAACCTTGATAGAGTGAGAAGAGTCCTAGTGAAGTGGAGTAGGAAAGAATTCCCTAACAACCAAAAAGTCATAGGGATTTTGTTGGAGGAGTTGAAAATGAGGTATGAAGGAGAGTGGACAGAAGAAAGCGTAGTTGTAGTAAATAATCTAGTGAACCAAATTAAGGATATCTGGGGGAGAGAGGAAAAATACTGGTTCCAAAGGACGAGGGTGAATTAGGTAAAATGGGGTGATTGTAACTCCAACTTCTTTCATAAAACCACACAACTCCATAGAATTCGTAATCAAGTGATTAGATTAAAAAATGCTGATGAGCAATGGATTGATAGTTAAGAAGAAATTGGTGATTGCTTCATGCAGTTTTATAAAAACTTGTTTGCGGGGTCTGGTAGCCGTGATCTTCAAGCTGTTTTGAGCTATGTAAATCCTCTAGTCTCTGCACATGATAACTAGCAACTTCTCTTACCTGTTTCGAAAGATGAAATTCAAAGGGTAGCATTTGATTTAGGCAGCCTCAAGGCTCCAGGACCGGATGGTTTCCTAGGTCTGTTTTATAAGCACTCTTGGGAAACTGTTGGTCCTTCATTGTATGATATGGTCAAAGGTTTCTTTAATGAGGGACTGGATATAAAGCCACTGAATAATACAAATCTGGTTTTCATCCCGAAAATAGATGCACTAGAAACTGTTAGTCACTTCCATCCTATAAGTCTTTGTAACTTTTGTTATAAAGTGGTGGCTAAGATTATGGCTAATAAGATGAAGGGTGTCATGCCCAAGATAGTCTCAGAACAGCAAAGAGCGTTTGTACCGGGTAGGCTCATTCAAGGTAATATTTTTATGGTGCATGAGGCTTTCCATTTTCTAAAAAGTGGCAGGGGAAATAAATATGACATTGCTGTTAAAATAGACATGAACAAAGCCTATGATAGAGTTGAGTGGGATTTCTTAGAAGCTGTTTTGCTTAAACTGAATTTTAATGCTTCTTGGGTGTCCAAAATTATGAAATGTGTGTCTTCCGTTCATTTTCTGGTGAAATTGAGTGGGAAAACATTTGATACACTTAAACCTCAAAGGGGTCTTAGATAGGGAGATCCCCTCTCTCCCTATCTGTTCATTCTTGTGGCCGATGTTCTGTCTGGTATGATTACTACTCATATGGAGAGGGGAGATATCCAGGGGATTAAGATTAATCGTCATTGCCCTATTCTATCTCATTGTGTTTTTGCTGATGATTCAATTTTCTTCTTTAATGCTACTAGGAATAACTGTCTAATTCTTAAAAGCATTTGGGAAGAATATTGCCAGGCCTCGCGACAAAGGGTAAATTTTGATAAATCTTGTGTTTTCGTTTCTGCAAAAGCTTCAGATAAAATCAAAAATGAAATTTGTGAAGTGTTGGATATAGATAGGGCTGATTCACTGGGTAAATACTTAGGATTACCAATTCTGTGGGGCAGATCTAAGACTAAGGCACTAGCTTTTGTTAGAGATAAGGAGAAGAAGAAAGTTATGGGTTGGAATAAGCAATTCTTGTCACAAGCAGGGAAAGAAACATTGATCAAAGTAGTGGCAAATGCAATCCCAACCTATTCTATGGCTTGTTTCCAATATCCAAAAAAGTCATGCCAAGAGCTGAATAGCATTATCTCTAATTCTGGTGGGGATAAACTGAAATAGGGAATAAAATTCATTGGAAGTCATGGGAAGTAATGTAAAAAGAGAAGAAGGAGGGAGGCCTGGGATTTAAAGACTTCCAAAACTTTAATTTAGCTTTATTAAGCAAACAATGTTGGAGGATTCTGAATGAACCAGAGGCTCTGTGGGTTAGACTGTTGAAAGGACTTTATTTTCCTTATTACCCTTTCATGGCTGCCAAAAAAAGGTGGGATAGCCTCTTGGGCATAGAGTAGTTTATTGGCAGGGAGGAAATTATTGGAAAATCATGTTTTTTCGCAAGTAGGGAATGGTAATAGAATAGATATCTAGAGATATGTTTGGATCCCTAATGTTCCTTTGAATCAGATGCCTATAGATCTTATTCCTAAATCTATTGTAAGTTGTAATGTAGCTCATATTATTAGGAACAAAGAGTGGGTGCTGGGAGAGTTAAATGTTTCTGAGCAGCTTAAAGAAGAAATTTTAAAGATCCCAATCCCTGAGATTGATTGTTCTGATAGGGTCAATTGGTTGGGGGAGTGCAAACAGAATTTATACTGTTAAGATGGGATATAAATGGGTAAAGTCTAGTGATCTTGTGTTGTTATCCATTACGCCCAGTACTTCTAATCCTTTCCCTCATAAGATTTGGAGTGAAATTTGGTCATTAAGAGTCCAACCTAAAGTGAAACATTTCCTCTGAAATGTGTGCAATAACGCCTTACCAACTATGGAAGCATTGTTCAAGCGTAAATGTTCCCCAGTCCCTATATGTTTTCGATGTTGTATGGAACCTGAATCAATTGAACACTTGTTGTTACTATGTGATTAGGTAAAACATATATGGTATGCTTGTTCATTGGGGATTACTGTGTCTGAATTGAATGTTGTGTCTTTTACGAATTGGTTTATGATGTTAATGAATAACTTAAAAAAGGATGATTGTGCTAAAGCTCAGGTTGCATATTTGTTATGGTTTATTTGGAAGAGTCATTGTTGTAAATTATATGAACACAAAGCCTTGGAATTTTCTTGGGCAATTAGTTGAGCCACCACAGCTGTGACAGAACTTTGGATAGTGAAAGGGTGGTCAACAACTAGCCAAGAAGAGCTGGAGCCGTGTGTCTCACCACCTAAATGGAGTCCTGCTCCAATGGGTGTTCTGAAATTAAATATTGATGGTGCCTTTTCAGCAGTTAGTAATCTGAGTGGCCTTGGTTTTATTTTGAGAAATGATGTAGGCAAGTGATTAATCTCTGTGCAAAACGATGTACAGCTGTATCACCCTATTTTAGTGAAGCTACTGCTATTTTGGAAGCTGTAAAAAGTGTAGGGCAATCAGAACTGGGAAAGATCCTAATGGAATCAGACTGCAAGCTTTTAGTGGATGCTATTTTGACAAAATCTCGTAGCCCAGATTGGAGAGCTCAACCACTGGTGGAGGAGGTAATTGCGAGACTGGATATGAATCATAATTTATCTTTGTCATATGTTGCTCGCTCTTGTAATTTGGCAGCAGACTGGCTAGCCAAAGAAGCCATAAAGGGTTTGTTTTAGGGAGGATGGTCCTCTTCTCTCCCAATCCTTCTCTGTAATATATTAGCATATAATGCAATGGATTTCTACTAGCCACCAATTAGATCTGGTGTGGGCTGATGTTTTAGTATAAACGTTTGATTAGGATATAATATATTTCCCAGTTGACAAAAAAAAACTGTTACTTTTAAATTTGATTTAGTTTCTAGACAACAACCTATTCATCTACTCAATGTTATTAGTTTAGCATTGTTCCAAACCTTTGAGCGATCTCTTTGTTAGGTGCCCTAGTAAAAACAGTAAGTCAATTTTTCATTTGTTCACTACCCAAATTACTTCACAAAGTTATAAGTCTAGGTGCATGTTTTTAATTATATTTTGATATGACTATTTGACTGTATTATCCTTTCCTCCTTACGAATCTTGAAAAAGGAGATAGCAAAAAATGGAATTGTCAATTGGGACCTTATATGGGGTGTAGCAATTTGGAAATTATGGTCCTCTGTCATGTTCGTAGAGATCAAAATTGTCTAGCTGATGCCATATCATAAAGGTGGTATTCCTTCTAGTCCTATTTATATGCAACTTCCCCCTTGATTGCGTAAAATGAATTGGTAGTTAAAAACAAGGGTAAAGGTGTTAAAATAACCATAAAATTTTTTGAAAAGTGCAACTGTAACCATAAACTATTTTTTTGAGTAAAAGTAACCATAAATATTATAAAAGAGGGTAAAAGTAACCACGACGTTAACGGACGTTAACGTCCGTTAATGTGAACTTTTTAGCAAAATGTTAAGGTGTTAAAATAGACATTAACTAATACCAAAAGTGCAAAAGTAACCACAAACTTTTTCTTGCATGCAAAAGTAACTTCTTGAACATCAATTCATAATTTTTGTTTTGCTTTTATGTTCTGATTGTTTTATTAATTTGGAGATTAAAATGACAAAAGTAAAAAAAAACTTATAAATTAATTTTCAAAAAGTCACTTATTTTATAATTAATGTTAGGGATTTTATCATAGTTATCGGACTTGAACCAGATTGAAAACCGGCCAACCGATCAGTAGCTCCGAGTCAAGTTTTTTATTTTTTTAAAAAACATTTTTTTTATTTTTCCTTTAGAATTTCACATTATAAACCTAAAATTTTCTATTTCTCACCGGTTTAGTATCGGTTTAGCTCCGGTCTAACCCACTGACCCTTGACTCAGTACCCCAGTCGGTTCACTGACAGGTCCAGGTTTAATTATCTTGGATTTTATCTTTTGGAGTTAGGTGATAATTTTCTTTCGTTTTGTCATTCTCGCCAAAATAAAAAAAAGTTGACTTCTTGAATATTAATTCATAAGTTTTGTCATTTTAACTCCCAAATTGCTAAAACACTCATAACGCAAAAGCAAAAAAAAAAAAAATGAATTAATGTTCAACAAGTTATTTTTGCATCTAAGAAAAAGTTTATAGTTACTTTTGCACTTTTGGTATTAGTTAATGGCTATTTTAGCACCTTAACATTTTGCTAAAAAGTTCACATTAACGGACGTTAACGTCCGTTAACGTCGTGGTTACTTTTACCCTCTTTTATAATATTTATGGTTACTTTTGCTCAAAAAAATAGTTTATGGTTACAGTTGCACTTTTCACAAAAGTTTATTTTTACCCTTATTTTCAAGAATAGCTGTCCGTCTTATCTACCGACCTTGTTGGAAAAAGATTGTATGGGATTCAATCCCCAATAATTTAATTTATTTCTTGGGCTGACCGCCCTTACTTGTAACAAAAAAAAAATAAAAAAGAAACATCATATTTGAAACTATTAAACATTGTTCCTTAATTCTTTTTAGACCACAGAACCGTTCCCTAACTAGTATTTTCAAATTTTGAGGTTCGCGACTATCATTATTCTTGAAAGAAAAGGCCCCAAAGTATCACTATCCCCAACCACTCCCACCATTTAAGTATTTTTTTTCTAAAGTAATTTTAACATACTCGAAACTCATTAGATCTAGAAAACTAAAATATGAAGTCAACCTAAATTTTTTATGGTACAAACTTATTTAGCTCTAAAAATTCAATTCAACTTGTCTCAGGCATGACATTCATTGCAGAACAAAGTTTGTATGTCCCTATTTTTTTTATTTTTTTAAATATGCCCATATATAAATAGGACAATTTTTCTTACAGATAATTAACTAAGGGTAAGGAACAAATCATTAAAGAGGAGCATTTTTTTTTGGAAATATTTTTTAAAATACCATGAAATTATGAACTACCTATTATATTTAGGAATGGAGACTAAAAAAATACTAATATATTTAGGGACGGAAGGCAAAGTTATGTTTATTCCAGTTTCTTCATTATATATAATATACATTCCTATAATAAAAATTGGCCTACTAAATATAACTTGCCAACCATGCCTGCACTAAATGGAAAATAAATGTAAAATTTACCAATTACAGAAACATCTTATAAAAACTATACAGGTACCCCAAAAAACAACTCTGCATATGACCATTACATGTTGAAACTTGTAACGGACACAATGCAAATGTATTTGAACAAATTGAGGCTCCTCACGCACCTCAAACTGTGTAATACCCACTTAGTCTCTTGAACAAATTTCCATCCTTCCCCTTCTTTCTCTTTTATATCCCTCTCACTACAAAAAAAAGGTATTTTGTGGCGGTGAAATTGTAGCGGTTATAATTACCCGCTACAAATATTAACATTTGTAGTGGTTTTAACCTAAACCGCTACAAGTTTGTAGCGGCAAGCTACGCGCCAAGTGGCGTGACAGATTAGTTACGTTTTTTGTAGCGATTACCTAGGGAAAACTACTACAAATATGGCGTGAATTTCCCGCCAAAAATTGTAGCGGTTAATAAATAATAACCACTACAATTTTCACGCCACATGGCGTGCCAACAGTGTAGCAGTTATTTGTAGCGGTTTGACCAATAACACCGCTACAAAATTCCAAACGTTGCGTATTTTGTAGCGGTTAATAGGTTGTAACCGCTACAGAATTTCAAAGGTCCCAAATTTGAAGCGGTTCTATACCTTAATCGCTATAGAACTCCAAAGGTTTTTGTGCTTTGTAACGGTTATTTTAGAACCGCTACAAATTTTAGCCGCCCTAAGTTATTTGTAGCGGTTTATGTAGCAGTTATTTCAATAACCACTACAAACGTTCCACCTATATAAGCTCACCTCCCTCCTTCATTTCTCTATTTGCTCATTTTGTTTCCTGAAGTTTCTCCGAGTGTTTTCTTTAGATTTGAGCATTCAGACGTTTGTAAAAGAGTTTTTATTGCAGTATTTCTTGGTATTTGTACTTGAGGTAACGAGATAAGACGTATTTTATTTTTATTTTTATTTTTATTATATTTTTGCATAATAATGTGACTAAGATTTTTTTTTTGAATTTTCACAGTTGATATGGCTTCGAGAGAGGATAGAGGGAAGGCACCTGAGGTCCCCATACCGATTTTGTGGGGTGGCAGCAGCAGAGCAGGGGGCAGAGGGAGGGGGCAGCGTGAAGGGAGGGCGACCGCGGCATTTCAGCCCATCCCCCCACAGGAGTCAACCCTACCACAGGCACCGCAGACTATCCCATAAGAGACGATCGCGCTAGAGGTGCCTGAGTTTGGGGGGGCAGATATCAGCATCGAGGACTTTGACGAGGAGGACTTCGAGATCCCAATTGGGCTCAGGGAGATGTAGTAGTTCCTTGATGAGGAGGAGGCTCGGGAGCAGAACAACCCATGAGGGTCGTCTTTGCGGTCCACTGGGTTTAAGGTGCATGTCCATGGTAAATAATTTTTTTATTTAATAAATTATTTATTTAAATTCGAAATGTTAAATTTGAATTACAATTTATCTAACGTGCGATAAATTGTGCAGATGATCAGGGGAACGAGTCGATGAGGAGGCTGGACGTGACCGGTCTGAACAGCATAGACCGGACACTGTGAGTTATAGTGCCGTGGAATGACGGCACGGACCAGCCCATTGACAATGGGGGTCACCTGTTCAACTGCTTCCTGAACGACCTGGGCACCAATTGGATGCGGTTCCCCCTACACTTCAGGACGTGGAGGCACATTCGAAGGGGCCGAAGGACCAGGCTTAGGAGGAGGTGGTTCAGGTAATTAATAGTATTTAATTAATATGTTTTGTAATTAATTATATTTAATTAATATTTTTTAATAGGATTTTTGTAATTATTGATATTTAAATAATTTTTTTGCAGCTACGGTTTGCCGTTTGAGCCAACCGGAAGAGGTATACCCTCGTGAAGATGGGTGACGGCTGGAGGAATAGGAGGAACCATCTCTTCCATAGGGTGGATAAGGATGGGACGATGCCTCTGGAGCAGCTGATCGAGAGCATCCCGAACGGCATGCAACTGAACAACTGGGCGAGTTTCGTCCAGTTCAGGAGGAGAACTGAGGGACAGGTAATGTATTTATTAGATTATTTATATATAATTTTGTAATTGTTAATTATTAAATTATAATTTAAATGTAATTAATTTTAAATGTTTTATATTATTTTAATACATTTAATTTTTTTTTTTTCAGGCGCTTTCTCAAATGAACACCAGGATCCGTGGGCAGCAGACGATCCACCACACAGCAAGATCGAAGACCTTTGCTGTCACCTACAATGAGTTGGTAATTTTTCAAAATATCACTGACTTTTAGCTGGTTATTTCATAATAGTAATTGAATTATGTAATTGTTTTAGGAGAGGAAGGCACAACAGGAGAACCATCAGACGGACTATGGGGAGTTGTACGCGATCACACACAGACACCGTGACGGGACTCCTACCTCTCAGCAGGCAGAGGCGGCCATTGTAAGTAATTTCATTATTATAATTTTTATAAGACCAACATAATAATGAAAAATGTTAAGTATTAATTGTTTCATAAAATGGCAGGAGCGGATGCAACAGTTGTAGGTTGAGCTGCGAGAGACCCAGGCCGAGGAGTCACAGGGGTCAGTGGACCCGACGGCTCCTTTGAAGGTGGGTCTGGCTCAGGATGAGCACCCTGGACACGTTCGGGGGATGGGGATAGGCGTCAGACCTAGCATGGTCTATGGCAGGAGCGCCGCCTTGAGGCTAGCAGCTCTAGAAGGGTCAGACATTCGAGGGACGAGTCTATTAAGCAGCTACAGTTAGATTTGGAGCGGACACAGGCTGCAATGGCACAGCAGCAACTGCAGCTGCAACAGATGTAGGAGCATGCTGATATGATCTACGCTTAGCAGACGCAGTGGCGTGATATCATGAACAGCATGCTCGAGCTTTGATGGAGTCGCCTATTCCCGTACGAGCAGCATCCACAGATTCTGCTTGTCACTCGGTTCGTCATGTAGCCTCCTCCTCCTGCTGATGATGATGGTGAGGTTCACTCTGCCCAGCAGCCCGATCCAGCAGCACCTGATGGAGCCCTACCTGAGGGAGCATCAGATGATCAGCCCCCAGCTACTTAGTTTAGGACATCTTTTTTTTTATTTGTTGTTGAAACATTTGTAAATAAATATATATAATTTTGTATTTCAAAACTTAAATTCTTATTGTGTTTACCATAATTATATTTATATTCTTAGACTGCGTTGTTTAATTTCTGAATTAATTGCAAAAATATTATTTATATTTTTAAACCTTAAAAAAATAAATTATATATTTATATTTGTAGCGGTTTTCTTGGACAAACCGCTACAAACATACATATAATTTATTTTTTTTATATTTATAAATAACGTTCCATATTGTAGCAGTTTAACAGTAAAAATTGCTACAAATACTCAAAATTTGAATTTTGAAATTTGCCGCCTTTGTGTAAATTTGTAGCGGTTATGTATGTATAACCACTACAATTTTAAAACTAATTTTTCCATTTGATTTCCAACGGCTTTAATATTAGTAGTGGTTTGATACATATAACAGCTACAAAAACTCAACTTTTAAATTTTGAATTTCCCACCACTTTGTGCAAAATTCCAACGGGTTGAACATTAGTAGCGGTTTATACATATAACCGCTACAAATTTGTAGTACTATAGTGGTTAGTGTAGCGGTTTTTCAACCGCTACAAAATTTTAAACGTTGGAATTTCAGAATATAAGGTTCCAAGCCTTCGTCATTTTCTATTAACTCATCTTCTTCTCTATACTTTCTTCTCTCTCACTAGTAGCTATGGATAAGTCATGGATCAGGTTGCCGTGCAATTCTCTGGAATATTTGTACGGATTAAACAATTTTTTAGATTTCGCATTCACTCATGATAGCTCTAATGGCAAGATCATCTGTCCGTGTTAGAGATGCAAGTTCAAGAAGTGACATGCACAAAATGTTGTGAAGGAACATTTGCTTTTGAAGCCTTTCCCTGAGGACTATACGTTTTGGGCAGTTCATGGTGAGAAGGCCGACATGAGATATGATGATGCTCTTCCTCGAAGTTCTTAAGTAGGCGTTCAACTAGATGAAGATGATCCTGTGAAAGATGTTGTGCGTGATGCATTTGGATTTCAAGGCGACAACTTCAACGAAGAAGTGCACGGTTCTGAGCCGGTGTTTATGAGGAATGAAGCAGCTCAGGATTTTTTCAGCTTGATGGATGAAGCAGATCATCCTTTATATCAAGGTTGTCAAAAATATTCTAAATTATCTTTCTTGATCAAATTGTATCATATCAAATGCTTGTGTGGAATCACAGATAAGGGAATGTCGATGTTGCTCGAATTATTACAAGATGCATTCCCCGATGCTGAGATTCCCACAACATTCTATGAGGCCAAGAAGATTATCAACAGGTTGGGGTTGAACTATCAAAAGATTGATGCATGCCCCAACGATTGTATGCTGTATTGGGGAGATAATTCCAGCAAGGAAACTTGTAAGAGATGTCACACATCGAGGTACAAGACAATTCGGAAGGAGAAAAAGAAAAAGAAGAAACCTGCAAAGATTCTCAGGTACTTCTCTTTGAAACCTCGCCTACAAAGATTATTTATGTCGTCTAAAACTGCAGAGCATATGAGGTGGCATGCCATTGATAAGAATGAAGACGGTAAATTACGACATCCCCGGGATGTAGACGCTTGGAAAACATTTGACAACAACTTTCCAGATTTTATGACTGACCCCAGAAATGTTCAGCTTGTGTTGGCGACCGACGGTTTCGATCCTTTCAGGAATCTTAGCACAAGTTATAGTATTTGGCCGGTAGTCTTAGTTCCCTACAACTTACCCCCTGAATGTGTATGAAACAAAGCTCGTTCATTATGTCTATGATCATTCCAGGCAAAAAGGCACCGGGCAATGACATCGATGTGTATCTCCAACCGCTTATTGTGGAATTGCTTGACCTGTGGAATGTCGGCTTGGAGACGTACGGCGCTTACGGCAAGACTTTGTTCAACTTGCGTGCAGCTTTGATGTGGACGATTAGTGACTTTCCTAGCCTTGGCACATTATCTGGTTGGAATGTGCATACTGGGTCGGCATGTCCAGCTTGCAATTTTGACTCTGATGCAGTGCACCTTCCCCACAGCCGAAAGTGGTGCTTTATGGGGCATTAGAGGTTTCTCAATGGAACGCATAAGTTCATATTGCAACGGAATCACTTCAATGGAAAACCAGAAAAAAGAGGACCACCTTAGACTTTGTTCGGGGTTGAGCATGTTGACTTCAAGTTTGGAAAAAGCGACGATTCAGCACAAACTCGCCAAAGACGCGCAGGACTTAGACGCTGCAGCAGTGGAAGAAGATAAGTATTTTATTCACTCTTCCATATTGGAGATCTAATTTACTTCGCCACAGTCTTGATGTCATGCATGTTGAAAAGAATGTTTGCGACAATGTGCTATATACGTTGCTTAACGAACCTGACAAGACAAAAGGTCACCTTCAAGCGAGAAAAGATTTACGCAACATGGGAATTCGTGAAGATGCTTGGCTAGATGAGCATGACAAATATCAGCCGGCAAAGTTTACCCTCACAAAACCGAACAAGGAAGTCTTCCTCACGACGTTGAAGAAATTAAAAGTTCCTGATGGGTATTCAAGCAACATTTCTCGATGTGTTGACTTGCACGCTCGAAAGGTTGCTAGCCTTAAGAGTCATGACTTCCATGTTCTTATGCAGCAGTTACTCCCTCTGGCTATAAAGAATGCACTTTCTCATGATATTTCCATCGTTTTGGTGGAACTTTGTTCTTTCTTTTGGAAGTTGTGTTCTAAGGTTTTGATCGTTGAGGAGCTCGATCAGCTGCAGTCCAAAATCATTCTTATACTTTGTCATTTGGAGATGATCTTTCCTCCGTCCTTTTTTACTGTGATGGTTCACCTTATAGTCCACCTCGTTCATGAAACAAAGCTTGCTGGACCAGTACAATATCGATAGATGTATCTGATTGAGAGGTACTCATTTTAAATATGTGCTTTATTCTCCATATTTAATGTTTCCTAGTCGTCCTTTTCAACATTTAGTATCAATTTTCTCTTCTTTACTTCATAGGTTCCTTGGGAAATTAAAATCTTACGTAAGGAATAAGGCATGGCTAGAAGGTTTTATAGCTGAAGGCTATATAGGGGATGAGGTGCTGTATTTTTGTTCAAGGTACTTTGATGATCGTGAGACGGCTTTCAACCGCCCACCTCGTGTTGACGATTGTCCCAAACCTGCGCCGACATCAGGAGAATTTATCTCTCTTGTTGGTAAACTAGTTGGAGCAACTGAGAACTTCAAACTAACGACAACTGAGAAGTTGCAAGCACATAGACATGTCTTGATTAATTGCACTCAAGTTGAACCTTTCTTACAGTAAGAATTGTACACTCACATATTATTCTATATTTTTCATAACATTTCTCACTTTCATTTCACTATCGTATTTCCATTATTAATTGCAGGGAATTCAAAAGTCATGTTAAGCGTCAACTTAGGATCTATAAACAAACATCCTCGGAAGTTGATAGGAGGGTCCACAACTCACACTCACCAGATTTTAGAGCTCTCGCAATCGGCCCTCTTGATAATGCAAAAAGATTTATAACATACAATGTCAATGGTTTTAAGTTTTGCACGGATCAAGGATTGCAAACTCAGAATTCGGGTGTTTATGGAACATTTGGAACAAGGAGTTATGCGAGCAGCAGTGACACCAACATGTAGTTCGGAGGCGTCCCTTACTATGGAAAGCTTCTTGATGTGGTCGAACTTAATTATCAAGGTCGTTCACCGTGACGCTGTTCAAGTGTTTGTGGGTAAATACCACTACTTCTCGGGGACTAACAACTGACGACTTAGGGATCACATCAGTCAATTTCTCACGGCCGATTCATACTGGTATTTCTCAAGATGATAAGCCATATATTCTTACTTCAGAGGCACATTAGGTTTATTATGTCGAGGACGAGAAGCACAAGGATTGGCACATGGTCGTTCATTTAAAGCCACAAAACCTTTATGACATAGGTGAAGGCGATAACATTGCCTACGAGAGTGAGCCATTTCAGCAAGCCGATTTTGAAAACTACTTCCCTGAAGGCGATGACAATTTACCTCTACTGCAGTGAGTTTTTTTAAGTCCACATCATTTAAATTAAATCTTTTAAATTTAATAATACATCCCTAACAATAATTTTTCTACATAATTTCTGTAGAGATGGCGATGATAAGTGATCAAATTCAAATTAAGCTTTTGTCTTTTAAAAAACTGGTAAAAAATAAATTAATTAATATTTGTAGCGGTTTAATAACCGCTACAGAAATACAAAATAACCGCTACTAATTAAAAACTGCTACAAAAATAAAAATAACCGCTACTAAATAAAAACTGCTACAAAATGGATACATTAACCGCTACAAATGGTACGTGGATCCCTATAAATACTCTTACTACTACTCATTTCAAACACTCTCCCATTTCTTTCCACCTTACCTTTCTTTCATTTTCTCTCATTTACAACTTCTTTTATATGAGTTGAGGAGCTAAACAATACGATCAAATATGGTAACAAGTTTTTTAATTTTTTTTTCAATACTTCTTTCCTTTGTGTAAAATTTATTCTCACCATTTTTTTTAAAGATATTTTACAACTTTATCTCATTTTCATCTATTTTTCGTACACAATTACATTGTAGTAAACAACATAATAGTTCCTTATTACCTACATAACCTTAATAATATTATCAATACAATTTTTATACTAATCCAATTAAATTAAATTATTCCTTTTAATTTATAAATAAGTTAAACTATTGAATAATAAGCTAATTAAATTAGATAAACTAATAAAAAAATAAACTATTTAATTTAATATTAAAAAAACAGAAACAAATGATCATATTTTTTAAAAAACTTTTTGTAGCGGTTGTCAAATCGCTACTAATTAACGCATCTTTTTTAAACTGAAATTAATTTTTTGGCACTAATTTTGAATTTTCATGAAATTAGTAGCGGTTATATAACCGCTACAAATTTCATGAAAATTCAAAATTAGTAGCAGTTTTTTAACTGTTACAAAATAGAAAAAAAAATTTCATTTCTCTTTTCCTGCCTTCAAATTTTCAGTTTTTTATTTTTGTAGCGGTTATATAACGGCTACAAATATCTCTAAAAAAAATTTCACTCATGAAGATGTTGTAGCGGTTGTGATTAACCGCTACAAATTATGTAGCGGTTATTTTCCTTGAGTAGCGGTTTTATATAACCGCTACAAAACCTCTTGCAACATAGGATTTAGTAGCGGTTTTTCTAACTGCTACTAATGTTGTTTGTAGCGGTTAAGACTGCTACTAATACTTATTTTTAACCGTTACGAAATCACGTTTTTTGTAGTGTCTCCACCACTTTTAGCACAGACTGTTTAGATCAATCTGGATAATTCAAATTTAAATTATTCAAAAAATATTATTAAAATATTACATTTTAAAAAATTAAAAAATAAATACATCTGAATTGTTAAAATTTGATCTTTTGGATTTTTTTCATATTATGTTTTCATGGCCTAAAATTCCGGAACTATAGCAAAAATTTGATAGTCGTTCATATTTAATAGAGGCCTAAACATTAGATAACTCTGGCCTTGAAATCCAAAATCTAGAGATAAGGCATTTTTAACATGAACAAATATGCATGCATGCATAAAGTTTAGTGCTATCTTCCATTACAATTTTGTTTTTTCATACAAAACTACGTTCCCAATAATAGAGCTCATATTCAGCATGTTCTCATCATATAAAAGCTCTTGAGGGAGATTATGGAATTGTACCAAAAAAGGAGCCAAGTGAAAAGAGACCTCCTCCATAATCATGAAGTTGTCCCAAAGCTGTAAACTCAGAGTGTGGCCTTGCACAGCCTATAGTGGAGACAAGAAATTTTTTTGTCACAATGGGTAGCGGAAAGGAGCTCTCACAAGGAGAGAGAACAAGCCCTAGCAAGAGAGTACGATTGGACTAATGGCAGAGCTACATGCAACCCATCATTAGAGGGATATAACATGAACGAGCATCCCACTTCACAAATAGCTTTTACTAACCTCTTCTCACTTCTAACTACTCTTATATTAACCTACTTTGTGATGGCACGCCCATCAATAGCCTTCTTTAGCACCTCTCTACCTATAAAGGCCATGCCCAACATGAAGAAGTGCCTTGAATGACAGCTTACTATAGCTTTGGTAGAGAGTTTGATTCTCCGATTTTGGTAAAAGCAACCCAGGAAGGTGAAAAAAAAGCCCTACATTTAGAAAAGAGGGAAGGAGGAGCTCAATTCAGAAAGTGGACTCTTTGGGTATTGCTTTGGCCGATGCCAAATCTTATACTCCTCGTCTGTGCAACTCAACTTCTACCCATGGCTTACAACCTTCTAGAAAAGAAAAGAGCTTGTCCTTCTCCAACATGTCTTGGATGTCAAGCATCCGTGCCGAGAATTGCTTTGAAATTGAAAAGGTTTATTTGAGTCGACTCTTGCTTGCAATCAATGTTCTCAGGCTGCCCAAAACTTGCTATTGAAAAGAAAAGAAGCTCTTAGTTCTTTCTTTCTTATTCAAGACACCTCCCAGGAGTCCCATCGCTTGACTGAGATTTTTTATTCTCTCTTTTCTACTACCCTTAGGGAAGGAAGACATAAATGAGATAAGAGAAGGAAGATGATTATAGTTGCAAGCCTAATTAAACCGCATTTCTGTAAGCTTTGGAAGCACGCCGACCCTTTAAACTCAACAAGCCCATACCTCTCTTTTGGAAGCCCATCATTATATTAGTGGCACAAATTCTCCTCATCCTCAAAAACTTCGCTCACTTCAAAATCATTATCAACACTCTCTACAATATCAAAGCTTCTAGTTTCAACCATATAGATGTCATCTTGAGAATCAAAATCATCTATCCACATCCTCACTGTCAGAGTTATCCTCTTCTTCTTAGACTCCTTTCCCTTTCTCTTAAATGATCTAATCTAAGTCTTTAATTCCATTTCCAACTATCTTAGTTTGTCTTCCACCACTTTTATAAATTTCACTTTGGTCTTCAAAAATGTCCTCAATTCTATCAGCATCATTTATGTCATCAAACCCATCTATTCCTTCTATGTCGTCCTAAATTACCCCTAGTTCTACATCTCTCTCATCCCCATCAGTTTCAACTACATCATGTACATTTTCCCTACTCTTGTTTCATTTTGAAAATTAGACCTTGATAAGTCAATTTTAAAAAAAAAAACATGTAATTTATATTTTCTAACCGTTCAAAAATAGCCATGGTAAGTGGCAGACTTAAAACGTCTATTTTTCCAAAACAAAAATTGTGAGTCAATTTTTTTTAAAAAAATATGTAATTTATATTTTCAACCCACAACCTGTACACAAAATAGAACACAACCAATTCCTAGAAAATAAGCCTATACACAAAACAAAACACTACTAAGAAAGTATAGATACATCCAACACTTCATACATATAATCAAGTGCTCCAAAACTAAACATGGATCAACTTAAACAAATATAATCAAGTGTCCAAAATAAGAGTATAACATATTGTCCATCAAATCTGCCTAGCACACTTAAAGGTTTAAGTAAGCAAAGCAAGTTCCTCAATTCCCCTAACACCTATAACTTCTCAATCTTTCACTTCATCAAACACCTTATGGGCATTTATAATAACTCATAAAACAAACATTCAAGTACATATAATCTACCATTAAACAATAAGATTTTAAGCATCAATGAAATCTCTTAAAATTCCTAACTCTTTTTTTCTTTTTAATCAGCCCTCCACCATAATTTTTAAGCATTAATGAAAGCAACTATTCCATAAAGATAGAGTCACTAACCTAAATGAATGCAGACTATTGCAAACTTGCAGTGCCAGAGGAGGATCGGCGACAGAGGGAGGAGGAGGATGCCTGACAGAGCAAAACAACAACAAAGGGAAGGGGTCATGACAGAGGAGGAAAGGGGTCACAACGGATTGACAAAGGAGGTGCGACGTTGGCGACTAATGGAGTTGGTGCGAGTGAGAGAGCGAAGGGATCGGGGAGTGAAGAAGAGAGAGGATTGAATGTTGACGATGGTGGATCTAAAATTTTATTAAGGATTTTAATGTCTGTTTTTTGGAAAACATACATTAAAAGTAGGGCCCAAATTTCAAAAATGTCAACACCAACTTTTTAAGCTCTATTTTTAAAAAATGGATGTTAAAAATATACCCTATACTAATAATTATTGAGTAAACCTAGTTCATCATCGGCGGACTAGGGTTTGTAAACCTAATGTAAGTGGGGCTATTATTCCAATAAAGAGAAATATGAGTCAGCAGAGAGAGTTTTCTCTTTATGTTCTAAAAGCTTAAGTTCGTATAACCACAGGGTACATAAGATATGGATAAAGGGCTGAGGAGTTAGTTTTTACGTGTGTGAGTAAATGGAGTCTCAACTCGCTCCCTGATATGCTCTCTTTCTCTCTTTGATGCATTTGTTGTGTTGCATGATCAGAGTCTAGACCATTGCTCTAGTTTCATGTGCAATTCAATCAAACAATCAGATTATATGTATGCACGAAATCCTTCAGGTACAATAAAGTACATAGAATCTAATCAGAAGTTGGCCAAAAATAAAAGATTTGGAAAAGGATAAGGAATTTGGACAGCCACAATTTGTTGCAAGAAAGATTGGCTCGTTATCCTTATAAAAACACCTTCGTTTAGATTGAGACTTATTAAACTGGTTCTCTTTCAATTGCACGAATGGCTAGCATTTGGAAAAGCTGCAGAGGAACCGCTTACTGCAAATTAGTGATTTTAGGCCTTTTGTAGTTTACATATATAATTACTTTTTTTTTTGGCCAAACTACATATATAATTACTAAAACCTTTGAAATATACAGCCTTGTTAAAATCCAAATAACATAATGAACATTATGTCATGCCCTAGTGGCAACGAAAACACAAAAACACTTGTCCATCAGTTTATTTCCTATATATATAGTAAACTCATTCAATGTCAAAATCACACACTAAAGCTCCTATTTCAACTATACATTAATCTATAACCAGTTTGTCTAATTTCATTACATCAATCTCCTAAATTATAACTCAAAAATACAATCAACTCTCAAATCACTATGAAAATTAACTCAATATGGATTCATCAGACTTACGTCAACCCATTAACTGCCAAAAAATTTGATGCTTGTGTTGATCTCAGAGATATGTTCATTCAATAACTGCCAAAATCAATTGTGCTTAGATTATGCATGCAACTCGAAATCAATAGAACACCACAAACCATGGTCACACTTATTGCACAATATTTTCATATTAATTTGTCGATGATGTTGGCGCGCGTGCGTGCGCTCATGTTGATTTCACAATCTTCAACAATGTTTCTGGAACAATTATCTGTACAAGATGTCATAATTTATTTCGAGATCCTGTTTCTGGAAGTCCGATGAACAAGCCAGTCTCCACATCTGAATATGAAATATTTTCACTCTGATTCTGTCTTCCTTGATTTGCCTCCATACCACACTGCACAGCAAAATCAATCTCACCGTGTCTTTTTCATTCAATTGCAATCACATAATATGCAATTAACTTTCTAATTTTGTTTTTGTTTTTGTTTTTTGTTTAATTGAGATTGAAATGATTGATTCTAAATCAAATGATTTATTCCCAGGTGAATGTCTAAACGAACTTTCTTTTCCTTCTCTAATTCCTCAAACCAAACATGCTCTCTCTGCAACACCTCCTTAGCTTTAAGGATGGTGATTAAAATAAAATGAAAATCTTAAAATAATTTTCAGATAAAAATTTACTGCAATCTCACCTTCTCAGAAAGCCTTGCATATTCTTCTGCGAGGGTTTTTTCCTGAATTGTAGTAAAAACAAATGAAGTCATCAGCATTTTCCTTTTGACTTCTATTTTTGCGGGTAAAATCTTTTCAATCGCCAGTCAGACATATAGATGAAGAATATAATATCAACGCACCTTCAGAAATCCTTATGGATGAATTCAGCTAACAATATAAGCCAACTAACCATGACTTGATCAGAAATGTGTAAGCAAATCAAAGTTTAGCTTCACTGGTGAAATACCATAAATATAATATATTTGCATGTATATATATTTGTGGTTCACACGATCTATTTAATTATATTATATAGACATAGGGTACAAAGTTCTAAATTTTCAAACCAGTGTATCCGAACTATACACATTCTAAAGAGTAATCCTTTAAATCAATTTTTTTCTTTATCAAGTTAACCCGAACAACATATCTATAAGCATGTTTATGGCTTAAATTAACTATTTGCGTGCTTGCAAGTTTCCATGTGTGTAGCTGCTAGCTAGGATTAAACTCCTAAAAGTTCCCTTCTGAATTAGAACGTCAAGTACTAACGACTTGAGGTTACAATAATTTACAAGCGGAATTGAACCCGCAACCTCCCATTTATAGGAGAGCTCTCAAGCCACTAGGTTAGAAAGCCATTTAAGTATTATTTTGATGGGAGGACTTGAGCGTGATTTGATTTGATTGATATCTAATTGCATATCAGATGGCTCATGTGTAATCTACGGACAGCTAAATCCCCTGCCACTATGACTAACGTTTGTTGGTCTCTCACTCTCTTTTTTAGTTCTTATTTTTTAATAAAATATATTTTAACCTTCTTTTCTTTTCTTTTTTTTGGTGAAAAAATATTTTTTAACTTTCTATCCCAAGCCAAGTCTAACTTGGGGTGGCCAACCCAAGTTGGTCAATATGCGGGATTGCCTAATGTTCTAATCGATGCATAATTGAGTTGGAGTTCAGGTTAGGGTTAACTAAATCTATGCATAATTGATATGAACATATGGTGTGTGTGTGTGTGTGTGTCTATATGTAAATTTTTTTAAAAATGAAATCAAAAGATTTCAAGCACAGACAGATCAATAAAATTAAAGATGAGATTTATGGTACGCGAAAGTTGTTAACACAATGCCTCAGATTCCATACGCGCACACACAAATGGAGACCCACTTAATGAAAAATTAAACGCAAAATGGCATTCAATTATCAAGCCATTTGTCAAGGGACACCCTACCTTCTCTTCTAGTTTCTCCATTTGCTCCTTAATGATTTGATTCTGAAAAAAATTTATAAATTTGAATTCAGATAAAAATTAACTTTGAAACTTACATAAAAGAGTGTGTCTGTGTGTAGGCACATTAAGTTGACCTTTCTTGCTCGAACGTTTCTGACACTCTTTAGCACCTCTTGTTCAATCTCTTCCAGTTCTTGTTGGGAATATGGGTTCAAATCTTCTCCTGTAAGTTTCCTAAAAGAATAAAATTAGAAACAGCAAAGTAATTAATTAATCTTTCAATATGAATGAATATCAACAACGAATTCAAAAAGTGCTGTAATAATTCATTTAAGTTGATATTGGAACCGCTTTGAAGCTTCAAGAAGCTCAATCTTCTTCTTCATACTTGCTGTTTCTTGATTCAGATGCTGCCATTTTCAGGATTATGTGTTAATTGGCAAGTCTGAAGGAAACAAAACACAAAGAGGAATATAAATAAACTAATTTTTATAAATGCATTTATGTCCTGAAAGTCTCTGAGAGCAAGGAAAATCAGAAACCAATTCATTTTCAAGAAAAATTAATTTTTATGTGTTTGCAAAATTTCTGAAATCGTAAACATTTCACTAAACTTAGGAAATACGAGAAAAAAATGGCAGTATTCATTGCATTTTTTTTGCCATTCCAAGTTGAATTTTGTAAGTTTTTTTGCTGCATGGCAAAATGTACAAGACACATAAGCTTAAGGTCAAAAAGGTAAATTTGTGTCTGATTTACGTTAACTTATTCTTTTGATTATTTCTTTTCACTAATTATGTCTGTTATATATGATGTAACTATTTTGCTCAAATCCAAACAAAGTACAATAATTTTGAAATATAAGACAATATTGTGAAATTTTGAATGAGCGCACCAAGGAAAATTGGGGAAATATCCCCATTGAAAATTTTATTAATGGAAATGACTTAAATCAAAGTACCGGCTGTGTATAAAAATTTATCAAGTCCTTTTCACTAATAAAATTTTATAATTCGGGACTTTTTCTCAACTTTCTCTTGAAATTTTCATACAACTAAAATGAAAAGGACCAAATGAGCATTTATACAAAAAGAAACAAAAAAATTAGAGCACATAAGAAACATATGCTTTTTCACATCATTCCCAGAGTGTGTGTGTGTGTGTAGACAAACAGAGAAGTTAAACACTTGATCTTTTCTGCCAAAAAAATAAAAATACTAGGTCTTTACTTTAGGATAGAAGATGATAAAAAGAACATAAGAAATAAGGAAATAATAATTATGAACCTGCATATTTTGTTCGAAGACATGAGTATCTTTAACATATGTGTGGTAACGGTCAACTGTCTCCTTCAAGCTGTATATATAATAGTGGAAGCAATTATTTTGGAGAGAACGAAAATGTATGTGAAGGAAATTAATATTATTTTCTTACCGCATACACACTCACACAGAGACACAAACACGTATATTTTGGAGGGAAAGAAGTGAAGAACATAAATATTAGGGAGAAAACATACGTTTCTCCCAAATCAAGAAGCAGGAAACCTTTATGGTTGTCAAGAAACCCAAGAAAAACATAGGGAATAGACTTTGCCTGCAATTTATCAGTATTTTCCAAATCTATAGCATAAGCCAGAGAACCAAAAATCTTTAAATTACTCACATCAGGACAAGTTCCATGTACAATTTCATAAGGGGTTTTATATCCTAGTATTCTAGAGGGAAGTCTATTAATTATATATGTCGCCATTTTGATACATTCCCCCCAGTATTTAATTGGCACCCCTGATTGTAAAATCAACCCTCTAGCCACTTGAACAATTGTTCTATGCTTCCGTTCTACTACCCGATTTTGCTCTGGAGTGTATGGACATGATGTCTAATGCACAATTCCTTTATCTTGAAGGTAAGAGCTTAAATTACTATTAGTAAATTCCGTCCCATTATCTAACCTAACAATCTTAACATTAACAGGATATTGTGTGTTAACAATAGCAATAAACTGCTTTACGCAACCAGCAACTTCAGATGTAGTTCGCATCAACAAGGTCCAAGTAGCGTGAGAGAAATCATCAACGATGGTTAAAAAATATTGATATCCTTGATGTGTTGGAGTCCTATATGGACCCCACACATCAAGGTGCAATAACTCAAAACATCGAGAAGACTTGATACAACTTGGAATAAATGGAAACTTGGTCTGTTTAGATTGAATACATACCTCACATTTATTATTCATGATTGTTTCATCATCACTCACAAAACCAAGATACTTTATAACAGAAAAAGGGGCATGCCCAAGCTTACTGTGCCATGTGCACAAATCAATTACAGTCATGTTTTTCTTTGTGCTTACAATCGAATTGACCACATTACAAGACGTCAAATTCTTTAGAACATATAAACCCTCAATAACCATACCAGTCACCATCATCTTGCCATCCTGTAAGCCCTGCAATAAACAGAAATCAGGAAAAAAAGAAACCTTACACCTATGTTCGCCTGTCAACCTTGCTACCGATAAAAATTGAATTCAAGTAGTGGTGCATACAGGACTCCATGTATTATAAGTTGCTCATTTATCCTAGCACTCCCTATATGAGTAACTGGCACTCTTTTTCCATCAGGCAATCTAATTGATTTTATGGGTCCATCATAGGTTCTATAATTTTCTAGCAAATTTAAACTACTGACCATATGAGTGGTGGCCCCAGAATCAATTACCCAGTAAGAAGAAGAATGCAAATAATTAAAAGGGATAGCCAAACCTATACCGGCTAGGGCATGAATGGTTGGTTCTTAATCTTTCTTGAGAAGCTCCAGCAATTTCTCATATTATTCTTGTGTAAAGGTAGGTGCGGCTGTGGTTATGGTATGAGTTAAAGCATTTTCATCAGAATTCATTTCCTTTGGTGTCAGAGGAGCACCAGCATCTTTGTTAATTCGACCTTTGCTTCCTCTGAAGTTGGCAGGAAATCCAATTAAATGAAAATAGTTCTCTTTCACATGGCCTTTCTTCAAGCAATGTGAACACTCAGCAGTGGGGTCACCGCGTCCACGGCCTCTAGCACGTCCTCTCCCCCTCACTGCCATGGCTATGCCCTCTACAGGTGATGAGCGTTCCTGACTCGCAATTAATCGTTGCGCTTCGTCCTCCAAGATCATCCTATAGGGTTGGCCAATGGTGGGAGGAGGGATCATCATCAAGATTTGGCTACGAGCTGGACCGTATGACTCGTACAACCCCATCAAGAATTGTAGCAATAGTTGTTGCTGCATCAATTCCATATAAGCCATCGACATCTCACATTTGCACGAAGGAATGTGCACAAGCACCAACTGCTCCTCCCAGAGTTCTTTAAGTTTGGAAAAATATTGAGAAATAGAAAGAGAGCCTTGCCTGAAAAGATTGATTTCTCGGTGAAGGGCAAAAATCCTAGATCCAGTCTTCTTGTCAAACAATTCCTTCAAATCGGGCCAGACATGGTCCACTTCTTCATAGAATACGATGCCATTCGCCAGATCTTTGAAGATGGAATTTAACAACCAAGAAAGGACCATGGCATTGCAACGCTCCCATTGGTCCCTCAATTCCAGCTTCTGATCGTCTTTCTTGCAAGATCCATCTACGAACCCTAACTTATGCTTCCCTTTCAAGGTGATTCTCATTGCCCAGCTCCAAATCGTGTAGGTCTCTAAGCTGGTGAGCACCTGCAAGACAATCGTCGATCCCTGAGTCTCTGACGGGTGCAAGAACAGAGGATGAGTGAAGGGGAAATTCGCTGGATCAATGACAGACTTCTCTGCCATTTCCGTGTTGATTCAAGATGAAGAACGAAGACGTTGGACAACTTTGGATACAGAGACTCGCTTGATCAGTGGCACGTGGATTGCCTATCAACCTTTGGCTCTGATGCTATGATAAGTGCCAACTAGGAAATTTCACAGAACCGAATTCGAGAGAAAAACTTCTTTTATTAATAACCTGTGAAGACCAAGTCTCTGTTTTTGTCTATCAGACTCAACCTATATTTATACAAAATCATTATGTGATGGAGAGAACCATCTAACTAACACATGCCTAATATAAAAAATTACTTATGTATCCCTCACTAACAATATCGATATACATTCTATATGAGCTACTCTGTTCCACACTTTTGCATAAAATTAAACCAAGCCCCTATGAAGGGTACTGAAAATGAAACTTAAAATACAATTACACAATCGTCCTCAAGACCAACTTTATTAGTAATTTGTGCACTGAACCAAACATTTCCACACACACATAGGTAAAATGTGCGAGTGTATATTGCTCCCTATTTATACCCGACAATGCTTGAATCCGAGTCAGTAAGATAGCTATGTCAATATATATATATATAGGCTGCAGTCACACTAACCATTAACGTGAGGTGATTGAAGTAACTTAAAACAGATGGTGATGTAGAGCATGAATATACGCATACATACATATACACATATGCACATACAAATATATATATATACCTGGAGCTTGAAAATTCGTAGAGTTTGCCATTGGCAGAGAAGACGATGAGCGCAACCTCAGCATCACACAGAACTGAGAGCTCAAAAGCCTTCTTCAAGAGTCCATTACGCCTCTTTGAGAATGTCACTTGCCTGTTTGTTTTGTTCTCTATACGCTTCATCTCTATCTTACCTCTCACCATCTTTATTTGTTCTTTACACCTCTCGATCTGTGAATTACAAAGAATCTCTTATCAGCTTACACAGTTATTTGAACGAGCTGACTCAGATCCATCCGAGTCCTCACAGAGAAAGAAGACATAGAATTCAATGATTAACTTATGGCTCAACATATAAGAAAATTGCAGCAAATTAAATAAGCTTTCGATTCGAGACTTGAAGAACACTCAGAAAGCTATAAGAGATAGAAAATGCAACAGATAATATTATGAGTGTTAAAAAGTTTAAATCTCAGCAAATATTCGGCTGAAAATAGATCAAATTCTTGAAGTGGTCAGACAGGAGAGAAAGCTAGGTCAAAAGCCCATAAACCTGAAAATCTTGGAGAGGTATGAGATTTGTGGAAGAGAAAATAATGCAGAAAGAGGAAAACATAAAGCAAAAACAAGTGGAAGCTGAAATCTTAGCTTATTGTACTGCTGAATCCAGAAAGAGAAAGAGAAGAAGAATGGAAACAAAAATGGGACGTACCTTTCCTTATTAATCAAGAAAAATGTATGCTTGTTTGCTGCACAAAGAGATTTTTTTTTGGCAATTGAAATTGGAAAATGGAGACCAACTACCCCATGCTTGTTTTGATAAACGAATGAATGTTTGTTGACCACAAAAAAAAAAAAAAAAACCACGAATGAATGCTTTATTTTTTTCCCCTTTTTGCCAAAGCTGCATCGGATATGAAAAAATAAATAGGGGAAAATTACACCCAAGACCCAAAGAAAGAAAACTATTACCAAGGCCCCATATAATCATCAAAATAATATGAAATCCCAAAGGACTTGTGGAAGATTTATTGAAAATGTGAAAATTCGAGTTTACCCTTGTTTATTGACATGAAATCTTAAAATGAGGTTAGAGCTTAGGGGCATTCAAAGGTGATTTAATCTATTGCTCACTCACTCTAATTCTAATCGTCGTCACAATGCTCTTTCTCTTAAGTGTAGTTGTCAATTCTTTTATTTTGGCCGCTAGTGCTCATCGTGGTTCTAAGAGTTGGGGAGATCGTAGTTGCCATCAACTCTCATTCCCTCAATTGATTGTTGCTCTCATGGTAGAATTTAGGAAATTTTTTCTTACTTTATTTAGTCTAGTCTTTAATTGTGTGTATGCACTTTCTATTATTTTTACCTCTTGCTTATTCATTGGCGGTGAGTCTGTGATGAGTGTTTAGTTTAGAGTTTAGTGTGGCCTTCTTTTTCAACAGTTGAAGGATGATGATTGTGTTGCACTTGTTGACTTCCTTTATTTTTGCTTTGGTAATGTTGTTTAATGCTTGGAAAATTTGAAAATGAATGTCTCTATTAATCTCTCTTTTTATTTTCTCCCCATTAAATATCTCTACTATTATATCAAGCTTCAATAGTTGAGATTTAATACTTTTTAATGTTATAATAATATTTTTATATAGTATTAAATTCTAACAATTGAAACTTGATCTCATGGTAAGACATTCAATGAGAGGAAATGAAGAGAGAGATTGATAGAGATATTCCTATCCAGGAAAATGTTGCAACTGAGTTGAAATTGTTTGTTGGTGCTTCAAGGTGTAGATGCAATTCTTGGTCTAGAACCTTATAGACAATCCCCTGATAGAGAAGAAGACCATTATCCAGACAAAGCATATTAACTAGGTAGCATAAAGGTTTCATATCCTTTGATTCTTGAGCTAGGAACACAGCCATAAATAGTTATAACCTGGAGCCCTAACTCCTTTTCATTTCGGTTTTCATTTCAAACAAATAAGGATGAAATTGTCTTTTCACAATTTTAATAAATTGTCCACAAATTCCTTAGAACTTTATATCAATTTAATGATTTTAAAGGACTTTACAATAATAATTTATCTTTTTTGAGGGTTCAATGTAATTTCCCACAATAAATAGCACTAAAGTAAAAGAAAGATATTCTTGTGGAAAAGTCAATATTAATTTTGATCTTTTATTGAGAAATAGGGAAAAAAAAAAAAGAATAGGCTGAGGAGTTGCCAGCCATATACAGTTAGATACCACGAATACGTCCATTTCATTCGTACAATAGCGTACTGAAACACCCAATCAAAAGTCGAAAACGCATCACACTGTGAATTATAGAAGTGTAAAAAATAGTACAATGTTATCCTAACAGATGGTAATTGTTAATTTTGACTGCACCAATATTACAAACTCAGCACGGCCATCTCATCGTCGAATCGAAATGGGAGGAACAAAACAAAAAATACAAGAACAATCATAACTAGTGAAATTTAAAAACGAGAAATAGCAGGAAGATTATCAACCCAACTCCATATTAGCCTTTTGAAGATTAAACCCAAGATCATCAAAAGATCAAATTCATAGCAAGATCAAAAGAATAAAAATCACAGCAACATTAAAAAAACCACAGAGCAACACCCAAGTCCAACAATACTCCGTGGATGACCCACTGGCCAAGATCATAACGGATGGTTTTGCTGATTGAAATTGTGTCGGTTGCTTTTTGTGACCAATATTGACAACAAGTAGTGAAGGATGGAGTACAAAGCTCTTCCTTGCTTCATCAGTTAGTGGTTGATACTGAGAAAATGAAAATATTCAAAAGAAACCTAACCGTCGGCCTATCTTCCTCTTCGATCTACGATGAACTATGATAAAGAGTGATGAGCTGCAGAGATTAGTGTTTGTAGGGAAGAGGAAGAAGAGAGGATGCAGCAACTTGAGGAGTGGAAGAGGTCTCTGAACTCTGAAGATGAAGACGATGGAGCAGGTGGCGGGGAAGAGAGAGAGGGCGTGGGGTGGATGATGAGGTGGCTGGGCTGGGCTGAGTGTGTAATATTAGGAATAGTTTTTTCAACATGTTTTCTTATATTTATAGAAAGTTCAAACCTCAATCTTGAACTGAATCCCTTGTATTCGACCCAATCACTGTTAGTATCTATGGATATCTTTATCTATGATTAGTTTGTATCACAAATTTACACTATAAATTTTACCTTACATTTAGGGTCAGAGAGGTAGAGTTATTAATATTAAAAAAATTCATGATATTTTTTTTCGGTCTTAAATATAAGATAGAGTTGATATTTTTTAAGAGATTAAAGAAGTTAAATAAGTTACTTAAATATATCATATGTTGTGTATTATTATATTATATATCAGTTTATATGTTAAGCAAAATAGTTTAGAGAAAAAATGATTAATATAAATATTTTAAAGTAATTTAATTAGATTCCTTAATCTCTCTAAAACTTTCAATTTTATCTTATATTTAGAATATGAGGGAGTATTTGATACATTTATTATTATTTTAAATAATTTTTTGTTTTATTGATGTTAATAAGAAAATGTTTTCCTAGACATGACAATGCAATAATGAGCCCAATTCCTCAAACGAGTGGGGCAACAACTCAAGAAACGAGTGGGCTAGTAAATGGTTTTAGAAGGAGTAACAGCCCAATTCTCTAACTTGGAAAGTTGGAGGATAAAGGCATATATAAGTTAAAAAAAGGGACATAAAAGTGCAAATATTCATGTTTTGGGTGGTAATAAACTTATGAACATTGTGATCTTATAGAAAATTATCATTCAAGTGTTGAAGAAGCCTCTATAAGTAAAAACTAAGGGGTTTCTACTTGTAATGTGGTAGTTTTTGGGAAGTAACTTGGTTATTTACTCGGTCAATTGTTACTTCAAATTAAAATGATTTGACAAACCTTTGTTTCATTCAAGAACATGTTTTTGAAAAGGTTTAAAAGCTAAGGTTTTTCAAACTTAACATGTGTAACATGTGTAAATTAAACGATTGCTGAATTATATTATGTTACCTCCGGTCTTTAATATAAGACATAATTGACTTTTTTTTAGAGAAACTAAAGAAGCTAAATAAATTAGTTAATCATAATATATGTTATGTATAAATTTATTAAATATCAATTTATAAGTCAGATAAATTGTCTGGTATAAAAAAAATAAATATAAATACTCTAAAGGAATTTATTTAGCCCCCTTAATCTCTAAAAAAAGTTAACTGAGTCTTATATTAAAGACCAGAGGTTGTACTAATTACTCCCTCTGATCTCAACCTCCGATCTTTTTTATAAGCAACTTTTATCCTTATTGTGCAAAACAAACTAGCGGTTATGATTAGTTAAAAACAATAAATGTGTAAAAAATATCATGTTTCTTCTAAATATACTCCTATTTATGAAAAGAGCAAAGAGAATGAATAACAAATATAAGAGAGTATGAATATAAAATATGACAGAGAATGTGTAATAAATTAGCAAATAAATGAGAATTAGTGGTGAGTGGGAGATAATTAATATAAAGATGTGTATTTAATAAGGACAGAATAGAAAAAATAGTTTAAATTTTGAGACATAAGTAAAAAGTTGCTTATAAAATAAACCAACTCCAACAGAGAGAAAATTACTTATAAAAATAACCAGAGGAAGTAGTTGAGTAGGTTTTGTTAGCCTTTATAAATTTGTAAGTTGCAACTGTTATTTTTAAATTTGATTTAGTTTCTAGACAACAACCTGTTCATCTACTCAATGGTATTAGTTTAGCGTTGTTCAAAACCTTTGTGTGATCTCTTTGTTATGTGACCTAGTAAAAATAGCAAGTCAATTTTTCATTTGTTCACTAGGCATTATGTATTTACCCAAAATTACTTCACAAAGTTATAAGTCCGGTTGCATGTTATTAATCATATTTTGATATGATTATTTGACTACATTATATTAAGTAACTTATTTAACTTCTTTAATATGTCCCAAAAAAAATTTTATCTTATATTTAGGACTGAAGGGAATATTGAATTGTTGAAAACAATGTACTCATATAAATGATACTTCATTCGATTCTATTTATAAATAATTTTCTCTCTCTTGGAGTTGGTTTTTTATATGTATAAGCAACTTTTTTTGTTTCTCAAATTTTGAACTACTTTTTTCTTTTATACCCCTATTAAATACAAACCTTTATATTAATAAACCATAAATTCTCTTTCATTTAATTATTTATTACTTATTTTTTCTCATATTTTATACACATTATCTCTTATATTTTTTAACTCATTCTCTCTCCTATATTTTTTTTCATAAATAGTGGCATATTTAAAAAAGACATAACATTTTTTACATATTTATTATTTTTTATTAATATTAACCGCCAGTTTTTTTTAGGTAAATTTGAAAAAAAAAATATTTATAAAAAGGACATGGGGAGTGCACTGCATGAATTTGAAATGTCTCCACGAAATGAAGTCTCTGTTTGGGAGGCACTACCGTTTGACTGGGTTAAGATTAATGTTGATGGCTCTATGTCCTCATCTAGAAACATAGCTAGCTGTGTTGGGGTCATAAGAGATCATAATGGGTGAGCACATTATGTGCCCATCACATGTATTCACCGTTAGGTTAAATTGATTTTGAACGGTTTAGATTTAATTTAACTTTTATATTTTAAATAATGTTTATTTTAATATATGTAAAATTAAAGATAAAGATAACCTTATATCTATCAGTTTTTATAAAAATGAATGAATCATTTAAAAATCACAAATTCAAAATTTCAGATTAAATCTAAATGATTGAGATTCCATCACAATGATGAGAAATTATCAAATGCGGACATATTCTTGGAGTCTATTTGATGTGAGGAATTTGGAGGGGAGGGGAGGGAAAATTTTTATGAGTTGAATTTTAAAAGATTGAAGAAGTGGGATAATAAAATTTTGATAAAGAGAATATATAAGATAAAAGAGTAAGAAAAATTAATTAAAAATTTTTAACCCCACTTCTCTAATTTTTTTAAATTCAACTTGAAACAATTTTCCCTCCCCTCCCCTCATACCAAACAAGCCCTTAGAGGTATGAGACTAGTATGGGATATAGGCTTTTGGAGAGTTATACTAGAATCAGATGCAAAAAATTTGGTTGACATGCTGCTCAACGGAGGAAATGTTTCTGCTTGTAGTTTAGTGTTCTTTATTGTTCTTACAAATCTACAATCTAATGGATCACAATTGGCAGCTGCACCTTCGTTATGTTCCTAGAGATCAAAATTGTATAGTTGATGCCTTATCAAAAGATGGTACTCCCTCCGATCCTAATTATAAGACAAAGTTTACTTTTTTAGAGAAATTAAGGAAGTCAATTAAACTATTTTAGAGTATTTATATTTATATTTTTTCTCCAAACTAATTAATTTGACTAATAAACTAATATATAATCTAATGATACTAAAAATATAAACACTCTAAAGTAATTTAATTGGCTTCCTTAATTTCTTCAAAAAAGTCAAATTTATCTTATAATTAGGACCAGAGGGAGCATGTCTATATCAGTCTTGGATAGCTGTCCGGCTCATCTGCGGACCATGTTGGAAAAAGATTGTATGGAATTCAATCACCAGCAGTTTAATTTATTTTTTGGGCTGATTGCCCTCACTTGAAAAAAAACAAAGGTGAAAAAATATTAAAAAAGTTTCAATGTAAGATCCTCTATCCAAAAAGTCCTTAGGAATTTGAGTGACATAGATGAGTTTGTCAATTGTAAAATAGTAAATCTTCCAAAAATAGCACACAAAAAATTATGAGTTTTCCCACATAGTAATCTTTCCTCTGTAATTTTCTTCTCATTCAAACTTAAGGGGCGAAGAAAAACCCTTCTGTGTATGATAGTGTACTTCCTTTCAGTAAAACACCCAATATTTGTAGTTTTGTATGCACCCTGTAAATTAAGTGAAATACCCATCCATCATCAAAGTATCTTTAGCACTTCATTAGCACCTAACAAGTTCTTGTGATGCAGGAGAGGCATAAAGAATGCTATCACCAGAGGATTTCTCCCAAGGCAAGCAACAAAATCGTCCTTGCTAACAAACCCATTTTGGCATGATCAAACAACAAAAATAGTTCATGGACCTGCAATTAATCGGTTAATGCTTGTCAGAAACTTAAGGAATGAAGAAAGCTAAGGATCGAGCTTTTTAATGGATCAATAACATCTGGGAGAACATTTCGCGAGGAAATAATGATGTAATGCTGAGTTATAAATGCATCAAGCATAATTTTTTTATAAAATAAATGCAAATATGTGTGATTTCAACTTTCAGTTTGCAAAATCTTACCCAACTACAAGAATCAGAAAGTACCCTTCAGCCTAATTATAATCTTCTATATATTTTCTGCTAATGGCAATGCCACTTGATACTTTTCTTTGTCCCATGGCATGGCCATATTGGTTTAAAAAGAAAATAAATGAACAATGAATGAATGACATGCAGGGTGTGAATTAGCATCTCTGTTAAAATGGATGACATGTTGAATTGTGGAAGTTTACAGGGTAATTTTCTTTTTGATTTTTTGAAAATTAAGGGGGTGGCTGCAAATGATCTAAAATTGAAAGATATGCTTACTTGGGGAAGAAAAAGAAGAAGAAAAGGGCTGGCGACAAATTGTGAGAAAGGCACTTTACCTCGTTGTCCTTCCAGCCAGGGATTGCAGTTTGTGTTGAAACTTGAAACTGATTTGAATATAAACGCGAAAGACACAAAAGTCAATAGAGTTTGTTTAACATATATTTGAAGGAGGAAAAACAGAAAAACTGAGAGAACACAGTACTTGTTCTACTATGAAGCCATTTACTAGGCCACCACATGCAACAAAAGCTAGTTCGCAGGCCTCACGAAATAATGGCTGCTTCAGCACATTCATCAATCCGTACAGAAACTGGATACAACAAACAAGACTTTCACTAAGATTCATTTGCCCAAAAACCAGTGCAGATAGCATCAAGTTTCTTCCTATATAGCACAGAAATGCGTAGATTTGATACCTGTCTGAATGTAATGGTACCATTCTTCTCCACATCAATGAATGCAAAAATCTGAAAATAAGTTATAATTTACATGAGACTAGTTTGACAGAGAAAAGGAATGAAGAGCTCTAAATCTTATTTCAGGTTTTGGCGGCAGAGAAGAATTGGCTTGCCAAACCATAAAGCAGCAAAAAGAAAGGGAAAACATGAATGCATGAAAGATGCAATGTTTAAAGCGTTTCATCATTCAAGTCATGGACATCATATGAATGAAATTGACACCCAAAAAATTGGTCAAATTTCAAATTGAGAGGGAATTAATTGGTACTGACCTCTTTGGATATCGGGCAAGACTCGAGTTTTAAAACCCTCAAGAAGTCATGATATTGAACGTTACCACTGCAAGAAGGATAGGGATTTCATCATTAATTCCCACTATACGTTAACACACGTGTTACAGCAGTTATCAGGGTTATTATCACGTAAATCTGCATAGTCCCGGATATGTTCTCTAAAATGTTGTATGTAGACAGATGACTCAACAAACAGATCACAAAACAATTTACAGGGAGGTCATGGTCACAGCAGAATGAGAAATAAAAAGGGAGAGAAGACTATAGTTCATCCCAAATTCCCAGTGACTTAAGGCATGACTACACAATTGATAGATGAATTCTAAATTACAACAAGGCGAGGAAAAAATCACATGTTTCTATAATGACACTGGATACAATTTCTTAGTCCAAATATCAATTATGTTTTACATTGATTCACCTTGTACCTAAGCAAGAAAAGCATTCCTGATTGATGACATGGTGAAATACCTGGATTCAGGATTCATAGACAGGAAATTATCCAGCCATTGTGCAGCTTCCAAGTTGCTTATACGAAACAACTGAAAAGGCACAAAATCATCTTTATCATTCCTTCCAATATTGGATGTAAAAAAGAAAAAGAGTTCTTGAAATATCATGACTAGATCAAGCAGGAATAGAAGAAAATATCCATGTCAAAAATCTCAAATTAAGATCCAAGTATGGGTAAATTGATATTGCAATATAGAAAGGCAATCAGAGAAATAGGATCTTTCAGAAAATCCCATATCATCAGAAATTCCTCTTGTGAAACATGAAGAAAAAGATAAGTATATTCATGGGATTAGAGAACTATTCTTTGATCATGAAAGGTCTTAAAGGTAATATAAATAGAACAAACCAGGCAGACCAGAAATCTCTTCATAATACCCTTTTGCATAACACAGGGATAATGTTCGTTCACATAATCTAGAAGAGAAACAGGAGAAAAGTTTATACTCAAAACTCTGATTTGTATGAACATGAAATAAGAAAATAATTTACAAGGGGCTTGACCCAGAACCCATATAGCAAAACGCTAATATCATATAGATATAAAGCATAATTTGATTGCACTAGTTTGTGAGGACTCATTGATTCCACCCTTGCCATTTCAACCATATAGTTTAAGGGATTGTCCTGAAAAAGTAAACAAGGTGAAATGTCAGTGACAGACAAATAGATCCTATGTTGAACTAGTACAGGCAAAGGATGACAGTTACCAGAACCAATATCAAACTTTATTTTTAAATGCAATAGAGATGCTAAGAAGTTTCAGTCGACACAATGAATGAAGAAATATATAATACAATACCGATTTCCTAAATGGTTTTAGTTTGTATTAATATTTGACCACTACAATCTTCCTACTTCAATTGCCTATGAAAACCAAAGTATCCTATGTCGATGTAGTCAATAAATTAGATCCAAAACCATTTTATACAATGTAATATAAACAAATTTGAAGTTCTTAAGAGTAGCTAGGCCTAGGAGTCTACAATGAAGGTATAAAGGGACAAGTGTAATTAATGAATTCAAAAAAAAAAAAAAAGCACCCGCTTTGCCTCTAGTGCTTTCATATGAAGTATTGAATCTCCATAAGTATGTTTTGTTTGGACGACATTCAGTGCAGTTGCCATAGCATAGCTAGTCTGCATTTATCCATGTGTTAACAATTAAACGTTATCAATTGCTGATACAACTCCCAATAAGCCACTACTGACTTATCAAAGGCGTAAGAATAGGAAAGCAGTTGAAGCTTGACCTAGTCTTGATTACTAAGCAGCATTATTTATTTAATTTATTTAATTGTTAAGTCAGTCTTGTTATGTTAGCAGAATAACTCGGACCACTAGGCCATTCATAGGTCCACTAGATCAGTCATGCGTTTACTCCCGATAGTGTAGGGAAAGTCAGTTATTTCCATTGTAATTCAGTTTATATAAATACCTTAAGCCGTGCTATGCTAAGGTATGAGTGAATAAACAATATTTTATCACTTGGAGATTCTCTTTGGCTTCTTATTCCTTTTTAATAGTGAGATCCTTGCTGTGAGAGAGGAAGAGAAGAGAGTTACTATTTCCTTAATCCTGTTTTCAATAAGTTATAGACCTGGGAGTTAACAATTTGGTATCAGAGTGCGGTTCTGATCAAGATGGTGACAACATGCTCTTCTAGCGCCACCCAAAATCCAGAAGGCAATCCATTGGTTGGTGACCCCTTAGCGGCAATTGCTGCCAAACTAGATACGTTTGACGAATTGAAAGAAAAGGTGATAGTGTTGGAGCTTCAATCCACACGCCATGGGAAAACACCAAAAAGCCATCGCTGGGCTGATGATAGTGACGACGACTCTGACGTATACCGAAGACACTTGTATCCACCCCACGCCAGAATTGACTTTCCGAAGTTTAGCGGAGGTGACCCGAGAGGTTGGATACTCAAGGCTGAGAAATTTTTCCGTTATTATGAGACTCCAGATGATGACAAGGTGGATATAGCATCTATGTATTTAGAAGGAGACGCTTTGGATTTGTTTTCTTGGACGAACTCACAGCGATTGGTGTTATATTGGGACGAGTTGGTGACATCATTGCAGGAACACTTCGGACCTCCTGAATATTTGAATCTTGATAAGCAATTGTGTAACATCACGCAAATTGGCACGGTTGGGGAGTACCGTCATGAGTGGGCGCGAAGGGTTGCTCGGGTTTCCAACTGGCCGGAACACTGCCTCCTGGGTGTGTTTCTTAATGGGTTGAAGGAAGACTTACGATCAAAAGTCAAGATTCATAAGCCTCGCACGGTTTATAGGGCCGCTAGTTTAGCCCGGGAATTTGAAAAAAGGAAAGCATCAACAAGTGGGCTCAAGCCCAGCATTTCGGCAACAGGCACGAGTCGGGCTTCCCAATCCACTTTCTCGGGAAATTACTCACGGGGCAACACCGGTGCTTACAACTCGACCCCGTAACCACGATACACACTCGCAGGAACATCTCCCAGCTCGGTCGGAGCTTCAATGTCGAGTTCGATCAAGCCAAGCCCCTGGGATGAGACAAAGAGACAGAGGAGAGAAAAGGGTCTATGCTTTCGATGTGGTGACCCTTTTAGGCCTGGTCATCGTTGCAGTTCTTCTTCCTTCTCACTCATGGAAGTCAATACCGAGGGTAACCCCACTCTAGAGGAGCTTGAGACAATACCCGAATTAGAGGGGGTGTCAGAAGAAGCCGAGATATCCTTTAACGCCATTTTAGGGAGATCTTCGGTGGCCACGATGAAGTTGAGTGGCTCTATTCAGAATCGACACGTGGTGCTCCTAGTTGACAGTGGGTCAACCCACAACTTTATCTTGGAATCGCTGGTTCAAGAATTAAATTTATCTTCTAACTCTATACCCATGCTGGGAGTTCAAATCGAAGATGGGAGTGTAGTTCGCTGCAACCGTTTGTGCAAAGCAGTCAAGGTGCACCTTCCATGTTTGAGTATTACACAAGACTTTTATCCATTCTCTCTTGTCAATTCTGATTTAGTTTTGG
Organism: Inga leiocalycina; assembly: GCA_963242795.1. Taxonomy (NCBI): domain Eukaryota; kingdom Viridiplantae; phylum Streptophyta; class Magnoliopsida; order Fabales; family Fabaceae; genus Inga; species Inga leiocalycina. Next base: position 49,857,458 of record OY725324.1, read on the forward strand.
GAACTAAGTGGCTGGCATCCCTTAACACTATTCAGGCGAATTGGAATGAAATGTTTTTAATATTTTGGGTGGATGGAAAAAGGTATAGGTTGCAGGGAATCCCACGTACTGCGGTCCAACACGCAAGCCTTCATTCCATGGTGGTTTCTGACCCAATTCTGTGCATAAACAGCAGCGATGAGATGAACCTAGAAGAAGTATTATCTGATTTGCATGATGTTTTTGATGAACGAACATCTCTACCCCCTTTTAGGAATATGCAGCATGCTATACCATTGCTCCCGGGTACTGCTCCACCAAATTTGAGGCCGTATCGCTATCCATATTTTCAGAAGAATGAGATTGAGCGTCAGGTAGAACAACTACTCCAGAAGGGATTCATTCGGCCTAGCTCAAGTCCATTTGCAAGTCCGGTTTTGTTAGTTAAGAAAAAGGACGACACTTGGCGCATGTGTGTGGATTACCAGGCACTTAACTGAATCACAGTCCCTGATAAGTATCCTATTCCAAACATAGATGAGTTATTAGACGAACTACATGGTGCTGCCTACTTTTCCAAAATAGACCTTCGTTCTGGCTACCTCCAAATCCGGGTTCTAACGGCCGACATTCCCAAAACAGCTTTCAGAACTCATAGTGGCCATTATGACTATTTTGTCATGCCATTTGGTCTCACAAACGCGCCTGCAGCTTTCCAAGCTGCAATGAATGACCTTTTTAGACCCTACCTGAGGAAGTTTGTACTCGTCTTCTTTGATGACATCTTGGTTTATAGTAAGACGCCACAACAACATAAGGATCATCTTCGCACCATCTTTCAGGCTCTACAACAGAACTCCTATTATGCCAACTTCAAAAAATCTGCCTTGGGACAGACTCGAGTTTCCTTCTTGGGCCATAGAATCTCAGCTTATGGCGTGGAGACACATTATGAGAAGATTGTTGCAGGAAAAGAATGGCCGGTTCCCACCAATGTCACTGAACTTCGAGGGTTCCTAGGTCTTACAAGTTACTACAGGCGTTTTGTGCAAAATTATGGTATGATTGCTCACCCTTTAACTGACCTCACTATAAAAAATGCTTTTCATTGGTCGCCGGTTGCCCAAAAAGCTTTTGAACGACTTAAGGTCGCTTTAATGACGACACCGGTGCTAAAACTCCCAGATTTTAGTTCTGAATTTGTTGTTGAATGTGATGTTTCCATGGAAGGTGTTGGAGCTATACTTTTGCAGCAAGATCATCCTATTGCTTTTTATAGCAAGGGATTCTCATTTTCTAATAGGTATAAATCAGCCTATGATCGCGAGTTGCTAGCCTTGGTCTTAGCTCTGCAACAGTGGCGCCATTATTTGTTGAGGTGACATTTCACCGTCAAAACTGATCATAACAGCCTTAAAAACCTTCTGGATCAGCGAACACTCAAGTATACCCAGCAACGCCTCATCCTCAAACCCCTTCCATTCGATTTCGACCTTAGTTATAAGGCTGGCAAGGAGAACGTGGGTGCTGATGCGTTATCCAGAAGACCCCAACATGCGGATTTTCTCCATCTTGTGGTAACATTACCTATTGACTTCTTGTATCTAGACAAAGCACTACGGCATGACCACTTTACAGCTCCAATTATTGCTGCTTTAGAACAAGACCCTAGCTCCAAACCCAGTTACTCATTGGTCCAGAAAAGACTCTACTATAATGGGAGACTAGTGATTCCAAGAAGTTCCCCAATTCGTGCCAAATTGCTTGAGGAGGCACATGTTACACCTTCAGGAGGGCATGGCGGATTTCTGAAAACTCTAAAAAAATTATCAGGTAAGGTTTTTTGGCCTCACATGAAAGCTGATTTCAAAACACTAGTTCAGCAGTGTTTCACATGTCAGAAGAGTAAATATGAGACTCTATCACCTGCCGGTTTACTTCAGCCACTACCCATACCCTAACAGATTTGGGAGGACATCTCCATTGATTTTGTGGTTGGCTTGCCTAAATCCAGTAATTATGATACTATCCTAGTAGTTGTGGATCGCTTGAGTAAGTACTGCCATTTTATTCCATTGAGCCACCCATACACAGCTAAATCAGTGGTTGCCCGATTTTGTGAAGAAGTGGTTCGCTTACATGGTATTCCAAGATCTATTATTTCTGACAGGGATCCACTATTCCTTAGTGCCTTATGGCAGGAACTTTTCAGATTAAGCCAAACTCGATTGAAGATGAGCACGGCCTACCATCCTCAAACGGATGGCCAAACGGAGGTTGTCAACCGCTGTCTCGAAGCTTATTTATGATGTTTCGCTCATGAACAACCCAAATCCTGGAGCAAATATTTATGTTGGGCTAAATACTCCTTTAACACAAGTTTTCATTCCTCTACCAACATCACCCCATTCCAAGCAGTGTATGGTAGGGACCCGCCACCTCTCCACCCATTTGTTCAAGGGGAAACCCAAGTAGCTGAACTTGCTGACCGGTTGATCACAAGAGATGCAATACTGAAATTACTCCATGATAACCTCAAGAAAGCTCAGGACAAAATGAAAACTTCTGCCAATCAGCACCGATGAGAGCTTTCCTTTCAACCAGGGGATGCTGTCTTTCTGCGTATTCAGCCATTCCGACAGCATTCTCTCAGCCACCAGAAGTTTGCTAAATTATCTCCAAGATTTTTTGGGCCATACAAGATCATAAGACGTATTGGAGAAGTTGCATATTGTTACTCAAATATTCACTGAAGTATATCTCTTTCATTCATGTATAAGGGTATTTATATACAAAAGGGGAGCCTCTGAATTAATGGCTCATTATGATGATTGATTTTATAATCCCTAATTTAGTGGGATACTAACTATCCCTGATTATGTGGGATATCTACATTATTTCCTAATCATAAATTATTTCTTAACACTCCCTCTCAAGTTGGAGCATAGATGTTAATCATGCCCAACTTGTTACAAAGATAGTCAACCCGAGTGCCATCCAAGGCCTTAGTCAAAAAATCACCTAACTGATCACTAGACGGTACATGTCCTGTAGAGATAAAATTCTCCTTGATCTTATCACGTACAAAGTGACAATCAATCTCAATATGTTTCGTATGTTCATGGAACACGGAGTTGGAGGCTATGTGTAAGGCGGCTTTATTATCACACCACAATTTCGCAGGCAATGACGTGGCAAGGCCAACCTCTCTTCATTAATTGGTGGATCCACACAATCTCCTGTACGGACTGAGACATGGCTCGATACTCAGCCTCTGCACTAGACTTTGCCACCACATCCTGCTTCTTGCTCCTCCAAGATACCAAGTTTCCTCCTACAAGAACGCAATAGCCTGTAGTGGACCTCCTAGTCGTTTTTTACCCTGCATGATCTGCATCACAGAAGCACTCAATCTTTGTGTGACCATGATTCGTATAGAGTATACCACGACCAGGTGATCCCTTCAAATAATGTAGGACATGCTCCAAAGCCTCCCACTGAGCAACGGTCGGTGATACCATGAATTGGCTAAGCCTACTGACAGGAAAGGTTACATCGGGGCGAATTACCATGAGATAGTTCAATTTTCCAATCAACCTTCGGTATCGCTCAGGATAGGCAAACGATTTAATCTTCTCAGGATCAATTCATTTTTTCACATCCTCAGGTAGCTCATCAAACGGCACACTATCATCAATGTCCAAAAATGGATTATGAATCATGGGACAGCTACTAGGTGTTGCTCCAAGTTTCCCGGTTTCTTTCAGTAGATCAAGGACATATTTCCGCTGGGTTAGGAGAATGCCCTTCTTGCTTCTCATAACTTCAATCCCAAGAAAGTACTTTAACGGACCCAAATCCTTCGTTTGAAAATGAGAATCCAGAAAGTCCTTGAGTGATGAGATTCCTAACGTATCACTGCCTGTAATAACAATATCATCGACATAGACTACTAAGAGAATCAGGCCAGCATCCGTTCATTGATAAAACACAGAATGATCACATTTACTCTGATTCAGACCAAACTTTTTAACCACAGAACTAAATCTGTCAAACCAAGCACGAGGGCTCTGTTTCAAATCATATAAAGACTTCTGGAGGTGACATACCTTGCCATGCTCCCCCTGAGCAACAAAGCCAGGCGGTTGCTCCATGTAAACTTCCTCAAGAAGATCACCATTTAAAAAGGCATTCTTAACATCCAACTGATGAAGATCCCAACCATGGGTAGCTGCCATAGAAATGAAGAGACGAACAGAGGACAACTTGGCCACAAGAGAGAGTTTCAGAATAGTCAACACCATACGTCTGAGCATAACCCTTAGCCACCAATCGAGCTTTCAATCGTTCCAAGGTGCCATCAGCTTTGGTCTTAACAGCAAACACCCACTTACATCCAATAGCCTTCTTTCCAGGAGGTAAATCAACGAGTGTCCAAGTATCAGCCTTATCAAGGGCCATCATTTCCTCATTCATCGCAGCACGCCAACCAGGATGGGCCAAGGCTTGGGAGAGATGGGTGGGAAGGGGAATAGAGTCTACGGAGGCTATGAAGGAACAGGATGTGGGTGACAGGTGATGATAGGAAACAAACGAGGAAATAGGGTACGTACAAGTGCGTTTACCTTTGCGGAGGGCAATGGGCAGGTCAGCAAAAGGGACAGTAGGATCGAGATTAGCAGGCACATGTTCAGACATTGGTTCAGGGTTAGGGGCAAGGGAAGGCGAGGGGGCTAAGTGCAGATCAAGCGCCGAGACGGACATGGGTAGGTCAGGAAGTCGAGCAGCAACATTACTTTCCTTAGGACGTCTTTGATAAACCTGGTGGGTAGGAGGTGGAGCAGGAGCCGGCACAGATGCTTGCACTGGTGGGGAACGAACCTCATACACTAAGATAGGATTAGGATCTGGATTAGGGGCAGAAGATGATGGCAGAGTAGGGACAGAGAAGAACGAAGTGGATTCATGGAAAGTGACATCTGTAGACATAAGATAACGCCTAAGGTCGGGAGAGTAGCACTGATAGCCCTTCTGAACCCTAGAATAACCAAGGAAGACACACTTAAGAGATTTTGGATCAAGTTTAGTGAGACCGGGACGAATGTCCCGAACAAAACAGACACCCAAAAATTTTTGGATCAATGGGAAACAATGGTTTGGAAGGAAACAAAGTGGTGTATGGAACATCGCCACTGAGAACAAGAAATGGCATACGATTAATAAGAAAGCAGGCGGTGGATACAGCATCAGCCCAAAAGGATTTAGGAACATGCATTTGAAACATGAGAGTGCGGGCAACTTCTAATAAATGCCGATTTTTTCTTTCGGCAACACCATTCTGAGCAGGTGTATCGGCACACGAGGACTGATGAAGCATGCCATGGGTCAGCATATAGTCGTGAAACTGGGTAGAAAAATACTCTTTAGCATTATCACTGTGTAAGGTTTTCACAGAGACACCAAATTGAGTTTTGATCTCAACACAAAAATTGCAAAAGTGAGAAAACAACTCGGAACGACTTTTCATTAAATAAAGTCAGGTGGTTCGAGAAAAATCATCAACGAAAGTGACAAAGTACTTAAAACCAGACGTGGACACAACAGGACAAGGACCCCAAACATCAGAATGAACCAAATCAAAGGGGGACACAACCCGTTTATTGACGCGAGGTGCCAGGTGAACACGATGGTATTTGGCAAACTGACACGACTCATACTCTAAGGACGACAAATGATGAAATTGAGGATACAACCTCTTCAAGGATGACGATGACACATGACCTAAACGACAATGAACATCAAAAGGAGAGGAACCACCAGAGCAAGCAACGGAACGCGGCACCTGATCGTCAACAAAGTAATGGCCACCCGATTCATAACCCCTACCAATAATCCGCTTCGTCGTAAGATCCTGAATCACACAATGGTCAGGAAACAGTGAGATAAAACAGTTCAATTGACGAGTAAGCTTGCTGGGAGACAGAAGGTTAAAAGCAAGGTCAGGAACATTAAGGACTGACGATAGAAGAACAGAGGATGTAGGTGTAACCGTGCCAGAGCCAAGGACACGAGAAGCAGAACCATTTGCAATAGTGATAGAAGAGGGGTTGGCATAAGGTGCATACGTAGAGAACAAACGATGGTTACCTGTCATGTGGTCAGTGGCACCAGAATCGATGATCCACCTCGAGGAAGAAGTAGCAAGGCATGAGTCACCATTACCTGTAGCAAGCGCACTCAGAGTGGATGGAACAGTGGCAGGTTGATCTATGGATTAGGCCATATGGGCAGCTCCAGTACGTTGCAGCTTGTTTTGCAACTTACGACAGTAGCGTTTGGTATGACCCGGTTCCTTACAATAGTAGCAGACAATAGGACTAGGAGTCGGAGGATTGTTGCCTGAACGTGGAGGACCTTGGTTCTGCGAATCAACAAAGGTCAAGGACGGTGTACTAGGTCCAGAGTTCAAGAAGTTCTGGTGGCGGTTATCAGTGGGACCACGGCCGGCCAACGCACTAGCAGTAGGAGTAGAGATCGGGTGTAAGAGACTATCTGCACGTAGCACACGAGAGTACACATCCTGAAGCGAAGGAAGTTCAGAACTAGACAGAACCTGGGAACGAACTGTCTCATAGGCCGGGTCAAGGGCAGTAAGAAAGTTGATAATCGCCAATTTCTCCATATTATCAACCTGTACCTGAAGGTCAGTGGTAGGCGGCATCAACATCTTCAATTCCTCATACATTTTCTTAAACTCCACATAAAAGCTCTTTAAAGAGCGGCCCTGCTGTTCAGCACGATAAAATCCCTTGCAGACATCATGAATGAGAGTAATATTGCCTTTTCCAGAATACAGAAATTCCAAGCAACCCATAAGTTCCTTAACAGTATTACAGTGACTAACCGAGGGAAGGATTTCGCTGCCAATGGAATTCTGGATTTGCAAGAATAAACGAGCATCAACACGGGCCCAAGCCATCTTAGGGTCATTCGTGGGAGGCGTCTCAGTCAAATGGCCCTCCTTCTCAATATTAAGTAAGTACATGCGAACAGTTTTGCTCCAATCCATATAATTTGTCCAGGTCAATTTGTGCTCAGTAATTTTGTTAGTCACAGGAATAATTTCAGTAGTGACACTAGTCTTGGAATCAGCCATCAATGCAAGACCAAAACACACACAACAAAGGATCAACCGATGAAAGGAACCTTACAAGCACACTGCCACACACAAGAACAACCCCAATACAAACTGAGCAAAGCCACCAGTAGCAAAGGCAACAGTATCAAAGGACAAAATCACCAACAAGACGACAGAAACGCTCCCAAAGGTGGCTTCAACGAGCAAACACGATAGAAACGAACCAGAAACAGAAGCAACGAACCAGAAACAGGAGCAACAGTGTACTCCCAACAGCAGAAAAGGGTGAAATCAACAACGGGACGACAAACCGGAGGTACCCACAACACGAAACCACAACGGGAAGAACGGCGGCAGCGAGTCGACCCAGCACAGCAAACGGCGTCGGAAAACTCGCCGGAAAATGGCATCATGCGCCGGCGCGTGGAAGTCCGGCGAGAGAGAGGGTGGCGCGTGAGGGCCACGCTCACGTCGGACAGCGGCGAAACTCCGGGGACTGGCCGATCGGGCGCCGGTGATGCCAGTGGTGGGGCGCGTGGTGGCTGAATCGCCCTGCACCGGAGCTCCGTGCACAGTGAACAGTGCGGACAGAAACAGAAACCAAAGGAAAAGTCACCGGAAAACGAAACCAGAGAGCACTATGGCTCTGATACCATGTTACTCAAATATTCACTGAAGTATATCTCTTTCATTCATGTATAAGGGTATTTATATACAAAAGGGGAGCCTCTAAATTAATGGCTCATTATGAAGATTGATTCTATAATCCCTAATTTAGTGGGATACTAACTATCCCTGATTATGTGGGATATCTACATTATTTCCTAATCATACATTATTTCCTAACACATATGAACTAGAACTTCCGCCATCAACACGAATACATCCAGTTTTCCATATCTCCCTACTCCGACCTGCACATGGACAGCCCCCAACTGACCCACCAGTAGATCTACCTATATCTGCTGACTTTGAGCTGTTGTTAGAACCAGAGACGGTGTTGTCTCACCATTGGAAAGGACAGACTTTGGAGCTATTAGTCAAATGGACATCCCGACCAACAGAAGACGCGAGCTGGGAGGAATATGACTTATTGGCACAACAATATCCAGATTTTCGCCTTGAGGACAAGTCGTTTTTCCAAGGGGGGAGTAGTGATACAACTCCCAATAAGCCACTACTGACTTATCAGAGGCCTAAGAATAGGAAAGCAGTTGAAGCTTGACCAAGTCTTGATTACTAAGCAGCATTATTTATTTAATTTATTTAATTGTTAAGTCAGTCTTGTTATGTTAGCAGAATAACTCGGACCACTAGGCCATTCATAGGTCCACTAGATCAGTTATGCGTTTACTCCCGACAGTGTAGGGAAGGTCATTTATTTCCATTGTAATTCAGTTTATATAAATACCTTAAGCCGTGCTATGCTAAGGTATGAGTGAATAAACAATATTTTATCACTTGGAGATTCTCTTTGGCTTCTTATTCCTTTTTAATAGTGAGATCCTTGCTGTGAGAGAGGAAGAGAAGAGAGTTACTATTTCCTTAATCCTGTTTTCAGTAAGTTACAGACCTGGGAGTTAACAATTTCCCACACAAATCTATGTGATGGAGGAAAAGAAAATAACAAAACTGATAAATTGAACAACAGACCTAACATATTGATTGTCCAATAAAAAGTTATACAAGATACAGTAACAACAACAAACATATGCATAGTGTATCATGGGATCAGTGTTATGGTATTAGCAAGAAAGAGGAGACAAAGCGAGGGAAGAGAGAAAGAAACATAGGATTAGGGAAGAGGAAGAAGAAGAAGAGACAAAGGAGAGACGAGAGAATACTCTGAATAACACGCAACTGTATTGAATCACAAATCTGAATTACAATAGGGAATGGATATCTATTTATAGACATGGCCCATATCACCGCCTTTCAACTAACTAATGCCAAACGGCTATTTCCTCTCAACTGACTCTAACTAATTCTAACAGCTAGCTCTACTAACTGACTCTAACTAATTTTAAACCCTTATGTTTACATATCAATCAGTATCAATTATAGAAACAAAAAAGGAACCTGAGACACCAATACCCAACGTTAAGTCAATCATTCATTCAATTTCCAAGACGTTTCAAACAGCTCTTGTTATACAACTCAAAAGTTAACCCCTTTTGAGCCCAAGCCCACTTGCTTCATAGAGTCCAAACCCACATGAAGCATCAGATATTATGAAACAAAATTAGTGCAGAAAATGGAATTTGAAAAGTCAAAGTGGAGCCATTTCTCAAGTTTTTATTAGTTTGGGATGCGCTCCCATTAGAAAAGTTAGTATCTTCTGTAGAAAAGGGGTGAACTGTTATGTACAAGGGTAAAAAGGGCACAGCCTACTGAAAAATATGGAGTATAGAGACATTTGCCATTATCTCACTAAACATATTACTGTAGATATTTTACTATGGCTGCTAATATCTTCCACAGATGGAAGGAAGTAGAAAGCCCTTTCAATTTAGCAAGTCCAATCCCCAGAATCTAAATTGAAGGTGTCAGCAACTCAATAAAAAGCAGACAGCAGACTATAATTCATTCCTGTTCTTTTCTTGTTTCCTCATCAGATATAGAATGTCATCTAGCAGCTGCATACATGGTAGATTTGATTAGTGCAACAGGCTGTCATGCAATTAATGAACAAAGCGTTCCATTTTTAACACTGGTTAAATAGCTTAAGGTATTAGGTCAGGAATCTCAACAACCAAAAGAGCACTTTCCACAAACTCAATTTAAATGTTTTAACTCGTGTGCGTGTGCGTGTGTGAGAGAGAGAGAGAGAGAAGCTTGAAATATTAAATCTTCCATTTATTTTTTGCATTTGAAAAGTCATAAACTAGATTTAAAGTTTGAAGACTCACCCATTTAGCCAAATGCACAGAATTTCTCTTTTTACCATCCATGGGAAAAAATGGTAGGAAGATATTCTACCTGTTCCATTCAGGATGAAAATTCTATGAGAACATGAAACTTATGACACAACGCAATGCATTAATTCATCTCCTGCCCCTTCTAGAAAACCTTTTCCATGTGTATACCTCAAGGAAATTGTGGAACTGAGTTAACATCCTGAATATGAGCTTTCCCAAGGAAACATCGCACCTAAGCAAATCACATGCAAACCAAGTGGAGGTAATCAGATACCACAAACATACAACAGAAATATTTGTACAATCATTAAGTTTCCTACCAAGATTGATCAAAGTGCACATGTGGATAGAGAATAATTACAGGCTGGACCGGATAACCTGGGTAAAAAGCACCCAATTGGAAGGAGATAAGGCTCTTTCCGTTATTTGTGGTTCCCTCTGGAAATATAAGCACCGGAGGAAATCTATTGCAAGAAGCGCTCCATGTGTATTGGATCCTTGAAAGCAGATTTCTGTGTCAAATAGCTTATAAATTGATAACAAAATGATATGAAGCAGACTCATGGCTGACATTATTAATTTCTCAGTCCCATTAGTTTTAGTGATTCTTAAATCACGTCAATGATTCAAAATATCTTAAGTTTAATAAACTTTTCAGATGTTGAATTCTCACTCAAACCTGAAAGTAGATTTCTGCTTCAATAGCTTAGAATTTGACATGATAAAATATATGAAGCATACTCACGCCTTTCACATATGAAAAACCACGCCTTACGTACCACTTATTATCGATATTAAATAGAGTAGTAATTGTGCAGTTCGGTGGGCACACAACAATAACATAAAATATACTAATATTATTGAAACAATCTTGCATGATTATATTACAGGAGTTCTCCCACAGGGGTTCGTAAATAATAATTACAGACCTTAAAATAATAAAAGGTCTTCAAATAACCAACATCTCCTCTTGTGCTTGTCCGGAACCTTCTATTGCTGGTAATTACGATTCTGCCCTCTAAACCGTTGTTTGCTGCTGAAAACATTTATATTTATGGAAAGGGTGAGATTAAAAGAATCTCAATAATAACATACAATTAGACACATACGATGTGAAAATAAATATGTCATGCACCATGTTATGTAAAATAATAGAATGCTACGTGATAAAACGCTGTGTGCACACCGTCTAAGGCCAAATGACTGTTTGCAGCCCTGGCTAATATGCGTGTCCAAGACACTGTGACCATGTTATAGAAGATGGCATACACAAACATACAATAATCACATAGTGCATGAGAGAAAGAGTTACTACCTGGAATTTCCCTTTCCAGTTCTACTATCCGTTCAATACCTTTGATTCGGCTCAGGCTATTGATATATCCTAAAATTCCAAATGTATAAGAATTGAGTTATTACTCATTCATGTATTGTTCTAAACACATTTTATTGGTTATCTTTTAAGTCACTTGGGTATCCATTGAAAGTCCAAACAGATGCCTATGGGGTCAGGAAAGGCTAGACCAATCAACACCGTTCAGAAAATGTGAAATGCTGAAATAAGGGTCTTGGCTGCGGCAAAGAAATCCTTTGGTTGCGGCCAATAGAGGTCAGAACCATTTGGGCCGCTGCCAAGAAATCCTCTGTTTCTTGGCTGAACTTCCAAAAACCATAACTTAATCTAATAAAATCCAAATAGAGTAGTTCAAAGTCCTACTTGAAGCTTTTTAAGACCTCTATATAGGAAAAATATTAACCACAACCACTTGTAACACAGAAATATAGAATTCCACAAATTGCCATACTGTTCCAAACCAATTCAAGTTTCAATCCTCAAATTTTAACAATTAATATCTCCCCAGATACAAACCCAAATTGAGCATATTATAACAAATTAAAACTTACAACATCTAGTATTGTTCTGGAAAATACCATAGCCATCAGACATCATTTGACTAATCAAATTCGTCCCACAAGCAATATGACCCAATACTGGCAGCAACTAACCATAAGTAATTTCAAGTTCAAATTTTGATTTTTCATTCCTTCCGATTAAAATTTACAATTGGGGCCTATTCCCACACAGGTTTGCATTCTAAACACAATGGTAATGTCAAAATCATCAAAATCACAAAGCTTCCAGCCCCAACCCTTCTGACTGAACAGACCCTTCATTAACCAAAATCACCAATACAGAATTTTATCCAACAACTTGATCCAATATCATCATAAATCATCATTTAACTATAAACACATAATTAAACCATGATTAAACCTTAAAAATACCCCCTAGACGAAATTTGAACAGTACCCCACCCTCATGAAAACTCATCCAAACAACAAACCAGTCGATTCAAAAGGAAGCCTACGTTTATCTCTACGCGTTTCCGCAACCGGTTCAGAAATCCGGCAGTATTCCGACAAGTGAGATGGCACTAAACACCTCCAAATGAAAATCTGAAACCGTAGATATGAAACTTAAGATGAGTAGAAGAAGGTTATAGAAGGGTATTTTCAGAGAAAACGTCGATTCGGTAGTGTTTCGGTGCATTGAAGTTTTGAAAAGTTACTATTCACCTTCTATCTCTCCTCTAACAATTTTGTGATCTTTTTGGCAATTTTTCTGATTTATTTGGGGCAGCTGGACGAAAATGAGAGAAGAGAGGGAGTATTAGATGATTATTTTCACCTAACAACAATTTACTTAGTCCCAATTGTGCTACTTGTCAAAAGCTTGTGGTTCCTCAAAAGGTAAGTAACTAATTAGTTACTCTAACTAATTTAGTTAGTCATTTAGTTCTCCTTCTTCTTGTTTTAATTGATGACCAATTTCTTCGTCCAAGAAAAGAGGAAATTGTTGACTAATTGACCAATGATTCCTTTCTAATTTCGCACCTTGATTAAAAGTTGATAGAATTTTCATCAAACGTTGAAAATTCATATCTAATTGTACAGATGTCCAATTGGTATAGTTCCAAAGGTTATGTGACCCTTATTAAGTCTATTTTTAAGGAAAAATATAACTTTTAGCCAACTGGAAGCTCATAATGCCCAGAATTTCCATTTTTGGACGCTGTCACATAAACTTGCCAGTTTCACTGGGTTAACTTCAAAAATACATAACTCCTTGTGTACAACTCCAAATGATTTATATAACCTATCAAATTAAAGCTTGAAAAGTCTACTTTCATTCTAGAAAATTTCACATTCATTGGACATCATTTGATTATCCAAAAACATATGACAATCTCACTGCCACATAGGAAAACACACTGGCAGCAAATTGTAACTTCCGAGTTGTTCCAATGATCTGAAATTCATAACCATAACCAGGGGCTAGCAATCCACCTGATTGAGGCTTATTCTCAAGCCTTTAATCCCAAAATTCGGGATATTACAACATATATATCACTTCCACTTTGTTCTAATGACTCTTTTATCTTGCTAATAGATTGAAATAATATGTTTGCAGTATCTTGAATTCTCACTCAGATCTGAAAGCAGAACTCTGTACCAAATAACATGCATTGATAGAAGAAAGAGAAGAACCTATGAAGCAAACTCATGCCTAAAGTCAGTTCCACTCGTTCCTGTAAGTTTGGACAACTATTTCATCCTGTTATTGAATTCATTTATGTAAAGCTTAGTTTAAAGTCTGTTAAGTTATCACTCAATAAGGTTCCCTAACAATTTATGGATAGAACCTCCAACTATAAATGCCTCTTACAAATTCTTTTTTACGTTGAAACTGTAGGCCAAAATATATTATTCATACTTGAGCCTGATGAAAAGTCAACAAAAAAAGTATCGTATGTAGTGAAAAAAGCTTGCAAAGTGATAGGTTGCGTATACAATTCTTTTTTTTTTTTTTTGGTGAAATACAATTCTATTTTGAATATATGAATCATCTTTCATTTAAAAAAACGCTGTAAGAGAGTGCAAAATTGGCACCAAAGAAGGGTTTAGCCATGTCTAGGTTCAGATCAAGTGTAGTGATTATTTCATCTAATTAAAAGGATTATTTGATGTACTTAAGAATGCCAATGTTACACTATCCCCAGTCCTATTTATAAGATTCCTTCTAGAAACATTTGATAGTCCTTAATATAAGACCTTTTACAAAATCTATTAAGCATTTATTAATTTTTTCCCAAATATGCCATTTATAATTATAACCCTCTCTCTTACTAGGAAGAAGTGAATTTAACTTTAGGATATAGGTCAAAAACTCTAAAGAAGGGTAATTTTGGAATGTCATGACAATTTTTTATAAAATCAAAAACATCAGCTAATTTTAACCACTTTTCTTAATTTGTGTAATTCAGTTGAAACTTGAAAGGGTCTTATAAATAGAAAGGAATATAGGATATGTTCATTCTACTTTTGCTTCCCACACCTTATTTCTAACCCTTGGATGATGAGACCTTATCAACAAACAAAACACACCTCTAAAGATAACGATAGACAAAGAGCTATTTGTCTATCTGTTTTTCTATTTTTCATTCAAAATAACAAAAAGATGGACATAGTTGCATGTCCATGGTGAAAGACTGCTAAAATTGCCACAAGAAATGAACCGCTTCCTAGAAATTTAGTTCCCAACAGGAGTAATGTGAAACTTTAATGTGGTAAAAAACACTCCTGACAATGTGTAGTTAGCGTGGTTCAAAAGATCAGGCTGTTACTAAATGGTTGGCATCCTTGGGGAAAGATGATTACCAAGCTCATTAATAAATACTGGTCCCTGGCAAGCATCCCATACACCACTATGCACACAGAACATTGAGCTAGAAGCAACCTTTTGAATCCCTATTGAAGAGGCCCTCATTTTATTTGAAGAACATGATTGATATCTTTATATCAATTTAGCCTTCAGAAATAACTTAAAGATCATAGAGTAGTTTATTGCAAAAGTGGTATTACACAAAAGGTAGTATCATTTTGTGTGCTTCACCTTATAGGCAGTAAACATATCAACTAAAGTTAAGCAAACTAATAAAAACTTTCTACCTTTATTTCCTTGACCACCCGTTTCCCTGATGATTCTGAGAACCTGTCAACGTATATCAACTAAAAACATAAAAGGTTGAGAATACAAGGGCATTCACATCTTCTCTTGTATAACGGAGCTTGCATGAAAAAAAGGTAAATTGCAGTTAGTCCTCCAATGATTTGGCCCAAAGTTTTTCTTCAGTTAAGTTTAAAATATGCACTCAACTTCTCTTTAGTCTATATAATGACTTCTTCACAATCTTATAGTATCTTCCATCCAAAATTTAGCAGAAGTATAATATGAATGTTCATAAAACTGAGCCTTTCCACCATTGTTGAAATACTGTTTCATACTTTCATTTACCATAAACATCGCCATAGCACCATAAGACTATTATTGCCTAGAGGCAAATATTTAGACATTGAAAAATATGAACTTTTTTTTTTTTTTGCCATAACAAAATATGAATTTCAAAACACTAGATTTTGGGCTAATTAATTTTATAATTTATGTTCAATAGAGAAAAAATCATAAAGAGAGAAAAAGTTACAAGAAAGGAAAATAATACAGCCACCTCTTTTTTTGTTGTGTGTGTGTGTTTGTGTTGGGGGGGGGGGCTAATACGACGAAAAGAACGAAGAAAGAGAAACGTGGAACTCAAGAAGATTGTAATGCTGCCCCATCCCAATTCATATTAGTAAATGAGGCTCTCAAAAAAGACATGAATAAAACACCAATCGGTAGCAAGGTATAAGAACCTTTCCTGTTGGTTATTTAGAGTCAACAAGATACATTTAACAATTTGATAGAGGTGGGTAATTTGAATGTCTTTAGGGATTAGGGATTAGTGTAGAGAAGAAGAAATCAGAGGGTTGAAGGAAAGAATTAGAGGAATTAGAGGCAGAAAGAGAGAGAACAGAAGAATTCTGGAAAATGCTCTGACTTTATTTACTTGCAAAATCTGATCACAGTGAGTATCCTCTGCCATATATATAGGCTTTAAGACAGAACAGTAAACAGAAACGGAAGGGATCAGGGGATCACTTAACTAGGGATCTATTAGTAATTAGACATGGGTAAGGCCATGTTTGGCTAGTGTTGCTCTAAAACAACTAATGCCACTAATGGTTAGTCCCACTCTTCTAATCACTAACTATCCTAACTAACATTTCAATTTATATTACAACATCATATCAATACCCCCCCCTTTTAAACATCCTTGACCTCAAGGATTAGGAATCCCAAATGTAGGATATTGCTGTTGAAAGGAATGAAGGGCCATCCAAGAGGCTTCTTCATCAGGTAAACCCTTCCATTGAACCAAAACTTCAGTAATCATCCTCTTACGACGCTTTTTGACCCGTCGATTCAGGATGCTTTCTGGTTCCATAGCTGGTGGTAACTCCGGAAATTCAATAGGAGGGTGTCTAGGCCTCACTGTAGGATCCGGACATAGTCTCAAGAGGGAAACATGAAAGGTAGAATGAATTCTAGATTCTGGTGGTAATGCTAGCTTATATGCAACAGCTCCAACCTTCGCCACCACTTGATAAGGACCATAGAATCTAGGAGCCAACTTTTGAGAAGCCCTTGTTGCCGTAGAGATTTGCCTATAGGGCTTAAGCTTCAAGAAAACCCACTGCCCAACCTGAAACTCACGATCTGATCTATGCAGATCAGCCCTTTGTTTCATCAGATTTGCTGCCCGGTGCAAATGGTGCTTCAAAAGTGCTAGAACTTCCTCTCTAGCCATGAAGCTACGATCCACCAACTCCAATACTGAATTATGGGGTAAATAAGGGCTGTGTAGTGGAGGTTGTTGCCCATAAAGCAACTCATATGGTGTAACCTTAGTGGCGGTGTGATAGGTTGTATTATACCACCACTCTGCATGTGAAATCCATTTAGCCCAATCCTTAGGTTTCTCCCAACACATACACCGCAAATACGTCTCCAAACACCTATTAAGTACTTCCGATTGCCCATCCGTTTGGGGATGATAGGCTGTAGAGAGCTTTTGATTTACACCCAACACACGAAGAAACTCCTTCCAGAAGTTACTAACAAAGAGGGAATCACGATCACTCACAATTTCAGCCGGTGCCCCATGAAGTTTGTAAACCTGATCCATAAAGTGTTGTGCCAAAGTAGATGCTGAAAAGGGATGAGCAAGGGCTATAAAGTGGGCATACTTGCTCATTCGATCTATGACCACCCATATAGTATCCTTCCCTTGAGATTTCGGGAGCCCCTCAATAAAATCCATAGTAATTGACTCCCACACCCTACTAGGTATAGGCAAAGGCTGCAACAATCCGGGAGACGCCGTAGTCTCATACTTGCACCTAGAGCATGTGTCACACCTTTTGACATACTCCACAACATCATTTATTAACTTCTTCCACCAAAAAAGACCTTTAATACGATGGTAAGTAGCTTGTATACCTGAATGTCCGCCTTGAGGGCTTGAATGTAACCACTTAAGAATATACAACCGAAGAGCTTCTACCTTACCTACAACCAATTTACCTTTTCGGCGTAGAAGAACACCATCCCAATGGAAGTGACTCCACACTCCTTCATTTTGCTGCACCTTTTCAAGCAAAGAACGAGTGAAGTCATCTCTAACCCAACTCTCCTTTATTTGCTGCAACATTTCTGGTGAAGTAGTGTCATAGGTCATTTGCAGTAATTGTTGCTTTGGAAGGCGGGATAGTGCATCAGCTACCAAGTTATTCGCCCCTTTCTTATACACGATGTCATAATCAAACCCAGCCAATTTGGACACCCAAAACATTTGAAAGGGAGTTTTAAGTTGCTGCCCCAACAGAAACTTGAGACTTTGCTGATCAGTACGAATGAGAAACCGTCCTCTCTCAAGATATTGGTGCCAATGCAACACCGCTAATACTACCGCCATCAATTCCTTTTCATAAATTGACAAATTATGATGCCTTGGGGCGAGTCCTTTACTAAAGAACGCAAGTGGTTGCCCCTGTTGCATTAACACAGCACCAATTCCCACTCCACATGCATCAGACTCCACAACAAACTCCTTGGTAAAATCAGGAAGAGCAAGAACCGGGGCTGAAACTAAGGCACCCTTGAGACGTTGGAAGGCCTCACTAGCAGAATCAGACCACTCAAAAGCATTCTTCCTCAATAGAAGAGTTAAGGGCCTAGCAATTATACCATAGCTCTTGATAAAACGCCGGTAGTAGCCAGCCAACCCCAAAAATGCCCTCAATTGCTTGACGGTTGTTGGTTGAGGCCAATCAGCAACTGCTTGAATCTTCTTAGGGTCCGTTGCTACTACTCCATCTCCTAGGATATGCCCAAGATACTCCACACTTGTAGCAGCAAAGGTGCACTTGCTTTCCTTCACAAAGTAGTGATGTTGCTGCAACATTTGTAAAGCCATCCGCAAGTGCTTCTGATGATCTGCAAGGGTAGGACTATAAATCAGTATATCATCAAAGAAGACTAGTATAAATTGTCTAAGGAAAGGACGAAAGATATCATTCATAGCCCCCTGAAACGTTGCCGGCGCATTCGTAAGGCCAAATGGCATTACAAGCCACTCATAGTGTCCGGAGTGAGTCTTGAATGCGGTTTTGTAAGCATCCTCGGGTACCATCCGAATTTGATGATAACCGGCCCGAAGATCAAGCTTTGTGAACCATCTAGCCTTGCCCAATTCATCAAACAAGTCCTCAATGAGAGGAATAGGATATTGATTCTTAATTGTTCTCTTGTTTAATTCCCTATAATCCACACACATACGCCAAGATCCATCCTTCTTTTTGACAAGGACTATAGGGGCTGAAAATGGAGAACAACTCTCTTGCACAACACCCGCTTCAAGTAGCTCAGCCACTAATTTCTCAATAACATCCTTTTGAGCAGCCGGATATCGGTACGGTTTCAAGGAAATAGGATTCGTGCCTTCTTCTAATAGAATGGGATGATTGTGGCCTTCCCTATAAGGCGGGAGGCTTTTAGGTTCATCAAATATATCTTGAAAAACCGTTAATACCCCTTGTATCTCAGTCGGCAGATCTGGGTTTGGTTGCTGAATCGCCAAGCAACTCATCCTAGCTCCTTGAACTTCAATCAACTGCATAAGGTACAGCTGCTCATCTTTATGGCAGCTAGCTTCCACCCTCTTTGATGCTACCAGTCTCAAGGAATGAGGAACATTGGCTTGGAGAGTGACCAACTGACCATCCTTCCAGAAATACATGGATAAAGACTCATAATCCCAGAATGCATTTTTTATACTCTTGAGCCATCTCAAGCCTAGAACCAAATCATATGTATGTAACTCAATGATCTGAAAATCAAAACTGAACTCCAGACCATGCATTCTCCATCTAAACCCATGCCAAACCCCATGAATTTTCAGCTTTCCTCCACCTGCAATCTCCACATGCGCCAGAGGGAGTGTCTGCGGCTGCCAACCCAATTTTAAGGCTGTGTCCAGATTCAAAAAATCATGGGTACTTCCACTATCTATTAAAATCTGTATAGATTGTTTCCCCACAGTACCCAAGACACGCATAGCTTCAGATTGACTATTGCCCTCCATAGCGTGTAAGGATATGCGTGGCTGATCTGTTTCATCCTCACTGGCAGTCTCAGGCTCAGCAGGAATATCATCGTCTTCATCATCTAATATGACCAAGTGTAGTTGCATTTTCTGCCTCTGGGGACACCTATGGTCTCTCGAAAATTTACCATGGCAGAAGAAGCACAGATTGTTGGCGCGGTGCTCGGCTTCTTCTTCAGCCGTGAGAGCCTTCACTAGTCGAGTGATTGCCTTGGGGACGAAGGTGGAATTTTGATGAAATTGGGGGGTTTTCTGGTCCTTTCGGTGGGACCCATTAGAGAAAGATGAGTTCTTTATAATTGCCGACGTGTTAGCAGCCAAGTTTGACCAGGAATTCGATATACTCTGTTTTGGGAACTTGTCGGCATTCGTTTTCAGAGTTCTGCGATTCACCACGATTTCTTGTGTCCTAGCAAGTCGACGAGCCTCTTGCAATGTTCTGGGGTTGAAGAGGCGAACCGAATCCGCGATCTCATCCTTCAGAGCCCCCATGTATGCGTCAACAAGATACGTCTCCGAGAGGTCGAGCTTCGCTGTGATTTGATCGAATCTTGTATTAAAATCAGCCACCGTTCCCGTCTGCCGCAAATGCGTTAAGTCGGTCATTGGTGTCTCATAAGGCTGACCGAAGGTGTCTATCAGCAGCGCCGAGTATGCTGCCCACGTCGGCGGTTGTCGCCAGCGCCGCTCCACCGCGCGATGCCATTGAAACCGCTCGTCGTCCAAATGCATCGAAGCCATGGTGACTTTGGAAGCCTCCGGTGTCTCGTCTATTTCAAAAAACCGGTCAACCTTTGCCAACCAGGTATCCATATCTTGCCCAGTATATCTGGGAAACTCCATTTTAGTGAATTGGGTGGGTCGCTGATATGGTGGTCGCCCATTTCCTCCCCTTTCTTGAAAATCTGGTACCCTCGGTGGACCATGTTGGGTAAACCGTTGCATTGTTGCCGCCAAGGTTCGGATTTCGTGGGTCATGTCTTGAAGATTCTCTTGCATCCCACGTTGTTCTTGAGTAATGGTATGCAAGTTATCTTGCATGCCACGTTGAACCGTCTGTAGCTCCTCTCGGTAGCCTTGTACTGAGTCATGCAGCGTCCCAATCGATGATTCAAGGGAGCCCACCCGCTGTTCTAAAACGTGCGTCTTGTCTTCCATCAGTCTTGCACTTTCTTGCTGTCGAGTCTTCACCATGCACTTCAGTGGTGATGAACCGATAATCACAGGCTGAGGACCGTGAGCTCTGATACCACTGATAGAGGTGGGTAATTTGAATGTCTTTAGGGATTAGGGATTAGTGTAGAGAAGAAGAAATCAGAGGGTTGAAGGAAAGAATTAGAGGAATTAGAGGCAGAAAGAGAGAGAACAGAAGAATTCTGGAAAATGCTCTGACTTTATTTACTTGCAAAATCTGATCACAGTGAGTATCCTCTGCCATATATATAGGCTTTAAGACAGAACAGTAAACAGAAACGGAAGGGATCAGGGGATCACTTAACTAGGGATCTATTAGTAATTAGACATGGGTAAGGCCATGTTTGGCTAGTGTTGCTCTAAAACAACTAATGCCACTAATGGTTAGTCCCACTCTTCTAATCACTAACTATCCTAACTAACATTTCAATTTATATTACAACATCATATCACAATTTAAGCAATACTTGCCAACCAAATATGCCAAACCGCAATAAAATTGCAAATTACCACAAATCTTTGCCATTCTTTATAGGGATGTCAACTCCAGCAATAAATTTAGAAGACTGAAATTATTTATCATTTCAACATTCATATAATTATTTTTGTTTAATATTTGGACAAAAATTGCTGCAAGTTAATTAAGTGATCCTAGAACAAACAATGATGGGATAAACTAATTTTGGGACAAATCACAAGGGGCAAAATTATTTTAAATAGAAATAAAATTACCTGCATGGCCCTGATAATGGCGCCAACAATAGGCATGGAGTCATGGGACACAGATGCCACAGTAGTAGGAAATAGTTCATAAAAGAAGAAGATCGGCTCAATATAAGATATATGATTGGACACAATTATAGGAGCTACTTCCCTTGGCGCTGGTCTTCCTTTCTGTTTTATATACTGGTAGCTGCAATGGATGGAGAAGGACAACAATTCAAAGTACTGAGGGCACCAGTGCCAAATTAAACAAGAGGAAAACATAAAGAAGCATACAGACACATAAAATTAAACTAAAATCAAATGCCGAAAGTTAGTACTATTATGATGAAGGCTAACCAAAGGTTAATCAGACTGTGAGCTTCTCCTTCAGATCCCCAGAAAGATTTAAAAATAAAATAAAATAAATAAGAGGATGAGAATAAGGAACCTCAGATAAAGGAAATGAGAAAAGAAAACATTTGCTTGAAAAAATCACCAATAAAACCTTTGTAAGTCATGCAAAGAAGTTGTAAAAACATAAAATAAAACAAAACACAAACAAACAATTGAATCCACTGTATAAAATTTTATGCTCACTCATGAGACATACAAAATTGACAACTTGAATAAAAGGTTTCCCCAAATCTCAATTGAAATCAGAATATACATTTATGGTAACTATCAAATTAAAATATGATACGGTCAGAGTTATGATCAAATTGGCTTACTGTGTATAATATCTGAAAAAGATCAAATTGGTTTACTGTGTATAATATCTCAAAATTATCCCTTTTACCATGGGAAATATTTATTGTTCTCTGATATTGTTGCTTTTTATATTTTTGGCAGATAGAAACTATTGCATAAAATTTAGAATCCATCACAACCATCCCTCCTACCATGGGAAATATTTATTGTTCTCTGATATTGTTGCTTTTTATAATTTGACAGATAAAAAATTATTACATAAAATTTAGAATCCATCACAACCACGATTTAAATTGAAGCTTTGACCCCTTAAAAAAATGTAAGTAGTCTCTGCTTTTTCTGATATTATTAAAATTGAAATACCACAGATACATCCTACAGGTATGGGGAAACAGGTAGAATTCAACATTCAAATCTCAACTCAAGCCAGCAAAACAACAGTAAAACCAGAGCTCAACACCACAATAAAGAAATAAAGCAATTCAAAAATGTTATATGGGGTCTAACCTTCAAAAGGCTAGATTATCTCTCCATAGCCCTTAAAGTTCTCCTCGTTTCTCTGTGTCCACACTCCACCTCACAAGTTGAGAGGAGGGGGGCTTTATTAAGAATATTACCTCTAAGAAAAGAACTTATCGGGAATAAAAGAAAAAAATTATTTCTTTGTATAGATGAACTTGCTGGAGTCATGCCAGACTTTGCCTAGGGATTGCTAATTCTGATGACTACATTATTTGACTATGAACTGAAGATATGCAATCCAGATTATAGCGCAAGGCTATCATCGCCCCAGGTCAGTCGGATGCAAAAATTCAGGAGGGTAAAAAGACATAGGCCTCTACTAAATAGTCATTTAGGTACTTCTAAATCTAGCAATTACCTTGAATTTAATATAGGAAGACAATCAGAGAG
Organism: Inga leiocalycina; assembly: GCA_963242795.1. Classification (NCBI taxonomy): domain Eukaryota; kingdom Viridiplantae; phylum Streptophyta; class Magnoliopsida; order Fabales; family Fabaceae; genus Inga; species Inga leiocalycina. The sequence goes on from OY725324.1 coordinate 49,880,614, forward strand.
AGAATGAAGCAAAACAATATTGCATTAGTAATCACCTGACTAGGTCATATATGCATTGCTATAAAAGAATGTTACATTATTAATTTCCATTAATCAAGTGTTCCCTTCCCTTCCTTTTCTTTTTTCCTAGTTATCTTCATGTCCTTCCATCTTTTGTATGTGTTTCGCCTCACTTCAACCTTTGTTAAATAGGAAAAAAGTGCATTGTTTGCTATTATTTGAACAAATATGTAAAGTTAGTGGTGATTGGTTTAGATGACTAGTTACAACATCAAAATTTTTCAGAAAAAGTAGTGATTATAGTATTGTATATATGCCTCAAACAGCACGTTGACATTGCTCATTCACACTGAATTTGAGGTGCTAGTTTCAAAATTGTATTTATGCATAAATATTTATCAAGTATGGAATTTTAACTTCTTCAGAAACTGATACAAATTAAACTCTTGTGCAGTCTCATAATCAAGTCCGCCTAATAGTCTTTGCATTCAAAATTAGTTTAGGAAACTCAACAAAAATGGGTGTTCCAAGAAATGAGGTCTACTACTAATCAAGGCGCCTATTCAAGTGAGCATTGATTCACAGCAACATGGGTGCTAGGTAATTGGCATGCACCCAAGTTTGTTATAAAAGTCACTATTCATAAGAAAACTCTGTATATTAAAATGAAAGATTGCAAACTAATCCCAAATAAAAAGTATATAACTGAGGGAAAGGGAAGCGAGACATGTCAGGGAAAGCTGATTGGAAGTTTGTAACAAGTAGAGGAGGGAAACGGAGAATTATTAACTATCCTTCCAAAATGTATGAATTCGCACCCTTCCTCCAATTTAAAAGAATTTAGAATAGGAAGCTGTTTCAAACAAGTGAAAGTGGAAAAATAAGTCATTTAATTTTAACCATCCCTTAGTCCCCTTCTCTTCCACTTCTGACTCCCTAATATACAACAACAACAACAAAAACCTTATCCACTAGGTGGGGGCACACGACTCCCAAATATACCTTAAAGATATAATAAAAAACCAAAAAAAAAGGCATTGAAACTCAAAAGGAGAGAATCATAAATTGAACATACCCAAAAGAAAAGAGAATGCTGCGAGCGCAGAATCTGGTGATCCACATAACCCGACAACTCCATCCCGGCATTGGGTTCTGTTTATCCTTCAATCCTACGAGAGCCAATCTCGTCACTGTATATCCAACCAGCGAACTCACTGCAAGCAGAACAAGCCGAACCACCAAAATGGGCAAGCAAAGCAATATTTTATCCCACTCATACACTCCATCAATGTCCGGCGTGCCGTTTCGAAACGGGTCCACCGTGGTCTGCCAAAGCACGCTCAACTCATCACACCCGATAAATCGAAAAGGGTTGGAAGAACCCGAGTGGGCACCGTCGTGGTGGTGATTTTCACCGTGAAATTGGTCGGAGGCGGTGGTGCTATTCGCTACGTTCAGAACAACCTGTTCAGACGTACGAGAAGGAAGGAGTGGGGAGATGATGCCGCTCTCCTCCGACATTGTTTGATTGCGATGGAAGCTTGGGTTGAAGCAGAAAGGGGAAGAAATTACGAAGAAAACAGTCAAGTGTTGAAGTGAGTGTTGAATTGCAAATTGAAATTTTGTGTGCGGGGATAATAATGATCGCCATTTTTAGTATGCTGTTTCCTTCCCGGGAAATAATGCGCACCGGGGAAAATGAAAACGGAAAAAAGAATCAACACGTATCGTTGTTTTGCCCATAATACTCGCATTTCAGGCGCGCGCAGGAACAGAGGAAGATTAACATAAAGGGAAAATTAAAATGAAGGGAAAATCCAATAAACATCTCTAAAATTTCAAAATCTCAAATCAAATTGGAAAAATCAGCTAAAAATACTTTTGGGGTAAATTAATTACTGAATGCTACCAAATGTATAAATGATCTTCCGTGCGTGTAAACGATCTTTTGTTATGTTCAAAAATCTTGTAAACGATCTTTTGTTATGTTCAAAAATCTTCTATATGAATGTGCAAACAATCTTTCGTTATGTGTAAAATATCATCTATTCATGTGCAACAGATCTTTCAAGTTAACATTCAGCAATTAATTTGCCAAAAAGGTATTTATCTACAATTCTCTCCAAATATATTGGAAAGGAAAAGAATGGAAAAAGTTCTGTCATAGATATATTTGGTGTAACACTTTGCTCCTATACTAACCCAGATAAATTACTTAATAATGATTTTGAACCACTAAGTGAGGTTTTAGTCATGGGAAGTAAACACTTTCGTAAATAGTTAGAAAACTTAATCCGAATACAGGGTTTGATCCTATAAACTGAACGAGCTTTTCTAAAAAATGTAAAACTTTCTAAAATAATTAATCAGCGGTTCAAACTCTTTATTAAAACCCATCATTCCCCAAACTGATTTAATAGTATCAGAGTTTATTTTCTGCTATCACATTTAATCTATCGTTCTACTTCATGTTTAATCATTTGTCAAGTTATAGGCTCGATTCATTCATGTGCCCATCACCATATCTTTTAAGTAAGCATAATAATAATAATACTAATACCACTACTATGTACATCTACATTCATACACACACAAAATAGTAGCCATATATAAGGCTAACCAAAAGCCCAAGTATAAAATAAAAGATTATACAGATGACCAATAAAATGAAGTTATCCCAACTTCACTACCTTCTTAGGTATCAGCGATAACTACAACTTTACCTTTTGATATGATTGCCTTTGATGTATGTCATTTTAAGGAAAGGGGTGAGATTCTTGAGAATCCCAATAGTAACAATAGACCATCATAAAATATGCAAGTTCTCGAAGTATGCAAAGCAAACCATCCATTCAACATTCACTATATAGCACAATCATCATTCATCATAGGACCACATAGCTCAATACTCACACAGATTGCACACTAGGTCTTGCAACCTAAGGATATTCTATCCAATAACCACGTAAAATGCACACTGGGACTTGTTGCCTCAGGACACATAGTCTAATAACCACGCTGAACGCACACCAGGACTTACCGTCTTAGGACACACATTCCAATAATCAAATCACCCATATATTTACGAAAAGAATATAATCAATGGTATAAACAAACATACAAAATAATTGCAGAATATATGGAAGAAAGAGTTACTACATGTTGACCTTTCCGTTACTTTAGCTCCACCAAAACCCATTCTGGTTCCCTTTCTTTTTTAGCTTAGGAAGATGTCAAATCCTATAGTTTTGAACTTCATATAGAGATGGGTGCTCATTCTAATCTTATTAACATAATTAAAAATTAAGTTCTTCTTGATCCACTCTTGAATCTCATCCTTTTCTTTGAAATAGTTGGGTCATCATTGATAATCTTTTATACTTATATTATGATATATTTACTAAGACATATTAAATGTCTACTTTTCTTTGTAACTAGACAATCAATTCAACAAGCTAGCCCTTCAAACCTTTCCCAAAACTCTCAACCCATTGCTAGTGTAACCCCCGCCTAGATAAAGACCACAATTAGCGTTTAAACACGTTTAATAATCGAATGAGAGATCCGGGATAATTAAAAAAAAATTTATAACACATGTATAAATAGATCTTCATTCATTTCGTTCCTTAAAACAAATGGTCTGTTCAGCCCGTTACATGTACAATATCAGAGTATACCACAATTCCCGACATTCACTCGGGATAATAACGTTAATCCAAAATAATAATCAGGGCATCAATGCCCATCTCAATATCCATATCGGGGATTACACAAAACTATACTTCTATGGTCTGTTCAATATATACATTTATCCAAAATGATAACCAGTTCAGTATAAAACCAAAATATCTAACTAAGACTACTGCCGACAGTCCTATTCGTCCTTGTTCACTTGATTGTTCTTCGATCCACTTGCCCTGTCTAAAAATGTTATTTGGAAAGAATGAGATTCTAGAGAATCCCAATAGCAACAGTTTATGTATATGATGTATATAAACAAAGCAAGTAAACATATATCACAATGCAACAATCAATATTCGAGGCCGGGCACATTGCCACGTCCCCTTCACTATATACGAGGCCGGGCTTTCGCCACGTCCCCTCACTATATCTGTATTCAAGGATGGGCTTTCGTCATGTCCTATCAACTGTATCTGTATTCGAGATCGGGCTTACGCCACGTTCCCTTCACTGTATACGATGATTAATGCAAACAAGCAATGCAATATACATGATATAGGATAAAGTGTCACTACCTTGGTCTTTCCGTTCTTGAGCAAGCACAGGCCTTCTATGCTCCGGGCAAATATCAAATTCTAAAGTCATAATTAAGGACGAAGCATCATTCTTTATTCTAATACTCAATTGACTCTTCAACACTTAGATTTGGTTATCAATAATGACCCTTAAGAAGTTACAAATGCCTATAATAAAACCCCTAAAAGGTTGGGAAACAATGGGTTGAAGATCTCTTTTCAAAAACTCAAAGTGTTGGAACAGGGCCAACCCTCCCTTGAGTTGCGGCCAGCCACCTTGGGCCGCGGCCAAGAAATTCCCTGATTATTGGCTGAACTTCCAAAATTCATAACTAATTCTAAAAACATCAAAATGAGGTCATTCCAAATCCAAATGAAAGATAATTAAGTCCTCTTTATAGAAGAATATGGCCCATTACTCAAAATCACAAAAAAATTCCAGAATTACCCAAAACTCAACACTACTCCAAAACAGAGTCTAGTTTTTGTCCTAAACTTTGGCAAAGCATAAATCTCAGTTAACAAAACTAAATGACACAAATGATAAATTGATTTTGAAGCTTGGGATGTGAACTTTAATACTGGAAAGTTTCAAAATTTTCCAACACCATTTGGTCATTCAAAACGTTCGTGCAAACTGACTGCCCAGACAGAGTTCACACAAGACAGATTTTCCAACTTTCTACCAAAGTGTCCAATGGCTCCAAAATTAACAATCAAGCCTATTCCCACATAAATTTTCACAAGGAACACAATGGTAACCTCAAATGACCAAAATCACAATCCATTGACATGCCCTATTTTTTGTGCAATACACAAAACCAACACAAAAGTGCCAAACTTTACATTTAGGCTTCAATTCAATTCTATTAACTCAAAACACCAAACAAGGCACCATTTCATGACAACAACATATTATACTCCCCAAGACCCTAAATCACGAAAATTCCAGAAATTCAAGGCCTAACCAATTGCCACAAAACTTATATAAAAATGAAGCTTTCACTCACCTCAACAACTTTCCCAAAGAAGTTTCTTGGTTCTCCAACTTCTAGATTTCCTTGTGGCCACAAAATACCACCAATGGCAAATCTAAAACCATGAAAGTAAAGCTCTCAACCCAAAGAACAACTTTATAGAAGGGATTTTTTCCATTAGAGGCCATTAAGAAGGTAAAAAACTCACCTTTTTCACAAAGCACTTCCTCCCTTCATGGCTGCCATGGCTGAATGAAAGAGAGAGAAGGAAGAGAGTGATGAGAGTGTGAAATGATGAAGAAGAGTATAGGAATTTCTGCCCCCCATACCTACCATGCATGCAAAGAGAAAGGGAGAGAGAGAAATGCTAAAAATATTGTACTTTAACTTTTCTAATGTCCTCTTTCTTGTCTCCTCTTGCCAAGTGTCACAATATCATTTGCTCTCATAAAGTAAGTAACCAAATTAGTTACTTTAATCCCTCCATTAGCCATTTAGTTACATATCTCATTTCTCCTTAGTTAATAATTAATTTCTCCATTAATCACTAACTTATTGCCATTCTTCCAATTTCTCACTGATTATGGCATATTAATTAATATTGCCACCAAAACACATAATTATTCCACTTTAATTCGATAATTATCCTCAATAATTATCATTAGCCCTTAATTGAAATTTGGGGCGTTACACCTATCTCTAAGAAAAGAATCCAATTCATGAAAAACCTTGTTCCTAATACATAAGTTCTTATTGGTGGAGTCATTCCAAGCATTTTGAATATTCAGCAGCACATTAACCATTGATATGATCTATGTTTGAATAACCAGTGTCATGTATTTGAATCTTTGAGTTGAATGTTCCGATTCTTCAAGACAAAACTCTAAGAGTTAACCTTATCTCGTAGTCAATAGCAAAGTCATTGTGCTTATATATGTCTATTAAGCTAAGCCTTTTTGGCTAATTCTTTTTCCATATGACTTTTGATCTTGGGAAATCTCTCAAACATGTTAACTCCAATGTTTAACATGTTATCTTAGTTGTTCTCCAACTGAAGCATTCTGATATATTTTTAAACTTGTTGACTTCCACCATTTTTAACATGAGCATTGATTTTAAGCATGTTTCAAAAATAAGGTTTGCATATATTCAGAATCTCAATTTTACAATGCATTGTCATGATTTGAAATAAAATTTGAAATTTGAAACAATTTACAAACTTGATTCAATTCATGATTTATCATTTCATAGAAGTTGGGCATTATGGATGGATTCTCTACTTTCTTTGATCCAATTTACATGGATTGCATGAAAATATTTTCAATGACATATTTTCCATTTAAGAGCAAGAGAGCTGTAATGTCTAATATGTTGGAAATTGTGCCCTAAGGGTCAATCATTGTACTTTGAACATTATTATTTTAATGAAATTTCTCTATTATGTTATCATATTATTTGCATGTTAACTGTGATAATTGTATCATTGGATAATTCATAAAGATTGTCCTAAAATGTCCCTGGTCGGTCATCTATGCGGGAGCAGAGATGAAACAAGATCAGTATGACTTTGATAAGATATGGAGATACGAATCAAAGTATTAGGCACTTGTAAGAGTACAAGGTGCTGGACCGACCCACTATGAGAAAACTACATGGATCAAGTCATAAGCTTTTTTCATGTATAACCACATTACAATGCCCTTAGACCTGAGGTCATCATGGATTCCTACATGAGAGTTACTAAGCTTTGAACTAGTCAAAAGTCACTTTTGACCGGGTGATGATAACGGCTACGATCGGGCTTGGTAGTTTTTCATGCAGAGGAATATAAATGATCAAGATGGAATTTGTCCCTCACATTAGTAGAGAGATATTACTGGGCCCCTCGATGAGTGAGTCTGAGAAATGTATGGCCATACTATAATGAAAGGAGTTTCTGTCTCTGTGATCAGGCTACTCAGGAATCGAGAAAGTAATGGTCAGGAACAAGAGGATGACATTATCCATGCCTTATCCTTGATCGATATATCATGTAACAAAATGGACGTGACATGGTTGTATGACAGGTTGCATCATGATAACGATCCTCATATGAATTGGGTAGTCGTAATATCTTGCTAGAGGCCGCTTGTGACTTTTAGGTTAGTATAGTTATTGGCCCACTGCCAACTTCATGTGGGCCTACAGGGTCGCACACAAGAATGACCCAACATGAGATAATGTTTAATTTAGGGTGGACGAATTTTATATTTATATATATATATAATATAAAATTCATTAATAATATTATATAGATATATATATTTTTGAAATATATATCTTATATATATATATGTATATATATATTATATGATATTATTATATTGTGTTAGTTTTAAATTTAATTTATTAAGATATATTAAATTTAATAACTAACTTGATAGAGATATAGTATCTCAGATTTAACTTATGAAGATAAATTAAATCTAATGGCTTTTTATTTGGATTAAATAAATAGGTTAAATTAAAACTGTTGGACAGATTTAATTTAAACTGAATTTATTTAATTAGCTCATCAAGATAATTAATTGTTAATTAATTTCAAAATTAATGATGATTTTTTTTTAAATTTGAAAATAGCCCTCATAGGTTATAAACTTGATAGAACAGATATATTGACACGCACATGAGAATTGAGAGCCGCAAGTGAAACCCTAGGAGATATTAGAAGCGCTAGCACACAGTCTCGGTTGGAGAGCATTTGTGTGGATACCGGTACAGGGAGCGGACCTGACGTGTTGGCTTCTAGAGATCGTGAAAACTCTGAATCATCAAAAGGTATGAATCCTTCCAACTTGATTTTAACGCCGTTGATAGATCCTCGATTAGGATCGGTGAAAATTTTAAAATTCTTCCGCTGTGCCTACCGATCCTAACATAATATTGAGTTGACCCAAGAGGGGGTGAATTGGGTGTATTATAAAAGCTTAACAAATTTGAAATTTTTTTCGCATCTTATGAAATCAATAAGTATGTAAGTAATGAAATATAAGACCATTATTAGTTGTTGAAATCATATATGCTAGAAATATAAGAGTTTAGGGAAGAGAAAATGCAAACTGTGATTTATCCTGGTTCAGTCCAATCCACGATGACCTACGTCCAGTCCCCAGACTCCTCCTGAGATTTTCAAATCCACTATCTTCTTATTTAATCCAGACACAAGAATAGCCTTTACAACCCACAAGTTTAGCCAAACACTTGCGAAATCTTTTACAAATCTCTCATTGAGTTATTCCCCCTTACACACCGTAAGATTACAACTGAGTTACTCTCCCTTACACATCCCATAAGGATACAACTTTGATGATGAAAGATTACAATCAATCTTCTCTATCAGAAGTGAATAGATGAATACTGAAACACAATACAATCAATCACTCTCTCAAATGCACATTATATAGAAAATATATAAGAACAGAGAGTGTTTAGGTCGAGATAGATAGCTTATGATATGAGCATGTTTGTGTCATTGTGTTCTTGTTGTTGTTGTTGCTCTCTGCTTGAATCTCCTGTATTTATAGTTGAATAGAATATGACCGTTGTGAGTATTTCAACTTATCTATTGAGTCCCGTTGCTTCGTTGAGAGTTCTTCATATTTGAAAAACTAGCCGTTACGTTTGGTGGATGCTCCGCTCCCGTAAAGTCAACTTTTATCTCTTCACATCTTCTCTTCATTGTATTCCTAGAGAAACACATTAAACACTAATACAATGAAGTGTAAGAGTAATTGGAAGCTAGATGGATGAATTTCATAATCATTCCATTGATTTCATGAATCTTCATAACTTTGCTCATCGAATTACTCGAGTGGTCACTCAAGTAACCTGGGTCATTACTCGAGTGATCCCTCGAGTAATCAATCTCAATTCTTGACAGAGAGCTTTCTGGAACAATATCTCACACATTACTCGAGTGGTCCCTCGAGTAATGTTTCAAATAAGTTTGCATATTACTCGAGTAAGCCTTTCAAGTGAATTCTTTATTTTGATTTGAAACATGGAAAATTATATATCATCGGAAAGCTCCCATCGTTTACATTCCAATGCAACAAGAATCAGCTCCAAACTCGTTGTATACAGAAAGTTATGATCGAAAGAGTATATACTATTCTTAGAAAATCTCTAAAATCACGAGCAGCAACTTCCAGAAGACATAGATCTTAGTATATAACTTGAAATGTGACAACTTATATATCCATGGAAAGGTTTTTTAGTCTACTTTCATATGGCACTATTTTCATCTCAATACGATGTGTAGTTTGAGAGTTATATCCAAAATACCGAAGCTATTTTGCCAAAAGATACAGATTCATATGTCAACTTTAATAGATCATATCTCTCTCATCTGAGCTCCTTTTAACTTGATCTTGGTGTCAAAATGACGCATTATAAGTCTAGTTTCATATGCCACTGATTTCACATCAATCCAAGTTATGGTTTGGGAGATATAACCAAAATACTAAACGTCACCCATGCTGAAAGAAATAGAGTCTACTGCTATTATTCGAATAGCACTACTTCTATTAGAATAAAATCACCCTTTTTCATTTATAGACTATTCGAATAGTCACTTCACTATTCGAATAGTATTTGATATTTTGCACTGAGCCTATTCTAATAGTTCTATTACTATCCTGATAGTAACCTTACTATCCTGATAGAATCTTACTATTCTGATAGTAACTTTACTATCATCATAGTCTTGTGATATTGGATGCTGAAATTTATCAAAAACTTATTTGGATAATCATCATACTATTCAAATAGTGCCCTTACTATTCGAATAGTTATCCTACTATCCGGATAACATATTTAGAAATTGAGTTTGAAATCACAATAACTATTTGGATACTTTTTCACTTGAATTATTTTCAGAAAAATTTGTTATGCATACTATTCAAATACTAATGTACTTATCCAAATACTTTCAACAGTTAACAGTTAACAGTTCTTCTCTATTCGAATAGCATATTCATTATTCGAATAATACTATGTTTATTCGGATAAAATGAGAGTTATTCGAATATATCTTAACTGAAAACAAATTTTACTATTCGAATAATAATTTGACTATTCGAATAATCCACAGTATTAAATCACATGAATCTTTTCAACCCAACTTGATATCTTCTTTCTTTGCTTGACTAATCTATAAAATATTTTACATTAAATACATTAGTTAGTCAATGTAGGAAATAAATACATTAAGTAAACTTTTTGCTCTCAATATTTAACATCTATATTTGATATTATCAAAACTAATAATATCCAACAATTATATTGGCTTGCCCTCCTTCTTATTTTATTAGTATGACATGCTTGTATATTAGTCTCACCTGGTACCCCACGGGAGGTGCCGGTAGGTAAGGTGGGTAGTGATTACATACTGAGATCGTGGTCTCATCCCATTACTTGTTACATTTTTCATGTGAGAGTTCGAGGGCAAGCACTATTGGGAACGCACCAAAGGCTCAAGGCTACTGTAACTAGTAGTAGTGGGTTCATGCTTGATTCATTTAATTCCCCGATACAACATGGGTTTTCGCCTCCTAAGGGACTCGAGGCCACGACCTGAGGGATAAGTCATGCCTTAAGAGCTCCCTGGTGGCCACTTGCACCGGTGCAAGTGGCCACCAGGGAGCTCTTAAGGCATGACTTATCCCTCAGGTCGTGGCCTCGAGTCCCTTGGGAGGCGAAAAGAAATCCCCTAGACGGGGGACAGTACTTGTGGGTGTATCCCCACGTATTAGGGGGCCGGTTGGTGCTCCATTACGGCCCAGGTGGGCGATTGGAAGGAAGTGGTTATTACATAAAAAGGCGAAAGATGGTGCAATTTCAGCAATTCCATAAAATTGGCTTAAATGTCCGTTACTTTTTAATGTGGGGCCCATTTGTTCTCCCTCCAGTTGTATAACAGACATTTGGGCCAATTTAATAGAATTGCTAAAATGCACCATTTTAGAAGATTATGTCTACTTTTACATACCTCAAAACTTAATTGTGCTAGACTCTTATGGTGAAAAACTTCATTACTAAAATTACACCTTAACCCTATTTAAAACAACCAAATATTAAATATATGTTATGGTAAGAACTTGTACCCTAATCTCTAATGTAGCTACACTACTACAAAAAACACAATAAGTGTTGCTTATTTTTAAGAATATAATGGCTTTTAGGAAGTGTTATAGCTTCTAGAGCCATAAAAGAAAGCTATGACGCTTCTTAAATCTATGAAAGCGCCATAGCTTATTTCTTCTTTTTTTTTAAAAAATAGCTTCCTATGGCGCTTCTTTGGAAAAGTGATACTTCCTATGGCCCTTCTCCAAAGAAGTGCCATAGAAAGTATTTTTTTTCAAAAAAAAATAATTTTACGTAATTTTTTCTTTTCCTAATGAACTCTGTATTTTACAATACAAATTCACAGTAAAATGAATAAAATAAAACCAAATCAGAATGAAATAAATCCAAAAAGAGAACTACATTGAGCAAATTAAACTAGTAACAACTAATAAAATTATATTTGTAAGCTCAAAAATTTTAAAAACTTACAATGTATAGGAAGTTTAACAAGAGAGAGTTGTAACTCAAGCAAATACCTGAAAAAAATTATAAGTACACATAAAACTACAAGCTAAATTTCATGACATATTTTAAACTAAAAATATAAAAAAGGAAACTATAGTGCCAATCGATGAAAGCTTCTATATTAAAAAAAGAAAAAATACTTACAAGGGAGTTTCTGTAGGATGAGACAATAAGAAGAAAAAAGCTTATGAGATTTCGGAATTCAATATGTACTTAGAGAAGAGGGCACCACAGTTACACTTATTTTCTCTAGTACCACAAGCTTTGGTGTAAGCTTTTCAATCAGATTGGACTACATATTACTTCGAACATGAGAGACTTAGGCAACAGAGTGATAATTTCCGCTACCACAAGATTTGGTGTAAGCTTTTCAATCAGATTGGATTGCGTATTTCTTCGAACATGAGAGACTTAGGCAACGATAACATCTACATCTAGATCTATAAGTATAAGTGACAGTACGAAGAAGAAAATATATGGTGGGCTGGACAAATTTTTTAAAATAAAGCAGGGAAGGAAAGCTAGGCAAGCACCATAGCTTTGAATAATTAAACAAAAAATAAAAGAAGCTAAGGCCTTTAAAGGCGTTTAAGCATCAAGCGCCTTTAAAGCTCCATTGTGATGTTGAAAAGTCAAGGCCTTCAATAGTGCTTGATTCCATTGAAGGCTAATAATACCTTCAATGGTGCTTGATGAATCAAGCGTCATTTGTAACCCCCTGCCGTAATTAATATTCAAAATATGTTATTAAAGTGAAATAGAGACCAATAAGAAATAAAACTACATTTTACAAACCCATCTACCAGACGGGGTTTTCATAAATACCTTTCAAAATTATTCATAACCTTGTCTCACATTCACATTCCAAATACAATTACTACACAAAGATAAATCACATTTAAATATATCAGAGTACGCGATATAATAATCCCTGCAATCCCGGTTTCCATTTATGAACTCAAGCTTTATAGGGCACATTTGCCCATTACAAGCCCTCATATGAGGATTACACAAATCCTCTTAAATACATATACAAATATCCAATAACTCATTCCGAATACATAATCAAATATTCTCATCCAAACATATATTCAAATATATGTTCCACAATATATATACAACCTTTATCCAAATACGAATACAAATAATCATATTTATGATAACCAACTATCACAACCAAACTCCAATGGGAGCCCTAGCCGCCCTTGACTGCTTGCTCCATCCTCGATCCACCTACCTTGTCTGAAATGGTTGTAGGGGAGGGTGAGATTCTAGAGAATCTCAGTAGGAAACAGATACCTATATGCATGTATGATATGTGTTTAATGTATGACATGCTTGCAATATATATCTCATGCTCACATAATGACATATCTGCGTGCTTAATGTTTCAACAACATACTCATGGCCATAGCATAACTAGAAACAGAGCTACAATCATTCATACATGTTTCACATAATCAAGCAAAGCAATACATGCATCAAAACACAAACACAAATATCAAAGCATGCAAAAGAGGTAAGTTTCCTACACTCTTTCCACGTATGCTCCAGCTCCGCTTATTCGCGATTAGAATGAATACCGAACCACGTCCAGGGCGAACATCAACCCTATAATCAAAGCAAGGACATAGGGTTAATCCCTTTTCCAGTTCCTTAACTCTCAAACACTTAAGTTGGTTATCATTCACGACCTTTAAGTAGCTAATCAAAGCCTAAATATATGCTTAAAGGCTTGGGAAACACTTGACCAAAGATCACCTTTTAAAAGTCCAAAATGCTGATTTTTGGGGGTTGGCCGCAGCCCACAAATCCACTGGCCGCAGCCAAAAACTGCCCAGAAACATTTGGGCCACGGCCTATAATCCGTTGGCCGCGGCCAAGAAAATCCAGTTTCTTGGCTGAACTTCCAAAAATCATAACTAATTCCACAAAAATCGAAATGAGGTAATCCCAAAGCCAAATGAAATCTATTCAAGTCCTCTACACAGGAAAAATATTGGCCAATACTGGAAATCACCACATAAATACAGAATTCCCCAAAACTCAAGACTGTCCCAAAACAGAATCCATTTTCGACCTCAAACTTTGGACAGCCATAACTCACAGAAGACAAAACGAAATGGCACAAATTATATGTCCATTTTGAAGCTTGGGATGTGAAATTTAAGACTGGAAAGTTTCATAATTTTCTGACATCATTTGCCCAGTCAAAACGTCCACACAACCAGACTGCTCAGACAGAATTCACACTGGACAGAACTTCCAGTTTTGCACACAATGTATCCAATCCAATTCAAATCAATTCCAATGATTAAATACCACAACATAACACCATTTTCAACATAAAAAAACATACAATTCATCCAATTACATACCACACGAAAATACCATAAAATCAGGGCAAAATATCACAATTCTCAAAACTCCACCAAAAACTACACTCAATAGATCAAAATGGAGCAAACACTCACATCTTCCTCTTTCCCAAACAAATTCCTTGATTCTCCATCTTTCCAAATTTCCTCAAGCCATCAAACACCTCCAATCAAGAATCTAAAACCATAGAGATGAAGCTCTCATCACTATGAACAACATTAAAGAAGGGTATTTGAGCATTAGAGGACATTATCTCACCTAAACATTGAACTCTTCCTTTCTCTTTCTTCCTTGCTTTGGGACGCCATGGAGAAACAAGAGAGAGATGAGATGATGAATAAATGAAGATGATGAAGAAGGGAGCAGATTTTTAAGGCCAAAAACTGTCCAAATAAGGGAGAGAGAAGAGAGGAAGGGTGTTGAATCTTTGACCCAAGATCAAGGGTCCAAATTTTGCCACTTGTCATGATCTTGATCCATCTTCATGAGCTCACATAGGCACTTGCACACATGATTCCACCCTTTGATCTCTACACAAATCAATCTCAACCATTGATCTTGAATTTACCAATAAGTTTCCTCTTCGGTAACTGACCAATTGGTCGGTAACTTTACCGTTTTGCCCCTGATTACGGTAATTCTCATTGAATCACCACCAACACTTCACATCTTTTCATTTAGCCACAATATGCGCCTTCCCTCTATTTTAAGTCAATTTAGATGTTAATCCATAATTGAGCTTAAATATAGGGTTTTGGCGCTGCTCACTGCACATACGAATCACATCGGGTGCCAAATCACACCATAATCTCCAAAAGGGTTTATTTATCACTAACCACCTCTACTTTTGGAGTCATTAACCCTTAATCACAATTTGGGATCTTGCTAAATCGGAGCTTAGCAATCCACTTATTTCAGGCTTATTCTCTAGCCTCAAGTCTCAAAATTCGGGGTATTACACCATTGAAGCCTAATAATGCATTAGTCAAGCGCCATTGAAGGCTAATATAGCCTTTAATGGCACTTGATTCATTAAGAACTTTTGAAGGCCTTTAGTTTCAACTTCATTCTCAAACTCATTTGAAGCCCTTAACCTACCTTTGTATGACTCCTTAAAACTTTTAAGGGTGGTTTTTGTTAGGATCGGTAGGCACAGCGGAAGAAATTTAAAAATTTTCACCGATCCTAATCGAGGATCTATCAACGGCGTTTAAACCAAGTTGGAAGGATTCATACCTTTTTGATGATTCAGAGTTTTCACGATCTCTAGGAGCCACCATGTCAGGTCCGCTCCCTCTACCAGTATCCACACGAATGCTCTCCAACCAAGACTACGTGCTAGCGCCTCTAATGTCTCCTAGGGTTTCACTTGCGGCTCTCAATTCTCATGTGCATATAAATATATCTGCTCTATCAAGTTTATAACTTATGAGGGCTATTTTCAAATTTCAAAATTAATCATCATTAATTTTGAAATTAATTAACAATTAATTATCTTGATGAGCTAATTAAATAAATTCAGTTTAAATTAAATCTGTCCAACAGTTTTAATTTAACCTATTTATTTAATCTAAATAAAGAGCCATTAGATTTAATTTATCTTCATAAATTAAATCTGAGATACTATATCTCTATCATGTTAGTTATTAAATTTAATATATCTTAATAAATTAAATTTAAAACTAACACAATATAATAATATCATATAATATATATATATATACACATATATATATAAGATATATATATTTCGAAAATATATATATCTATATAATATTATTAAATATAATAATATCATATAATATATACACACACACACACACATACACACACATATATATATATATATAAGATATATATTTCGAAAATATATATATATATATATCTATATAATATTATTAATGAATTTTATATTATATATATATATATAAATATAAAATTCATCCACCCTAAATTAAACATTATCTCGTGTTGGGCCATTCTTGTGTACGATCTTGTAGGCCCATATGAAGTTGGCAGTGGGCCAATAACTATACTAACCCAAAAGTCGCAAGCGGCCTCTAGCAAGACATTACGATTACCCAATTCATATGAGGATCGTTATCACGATGCAACCTATCATACAACCATGTCACGTCCCTTTTGTCACACGATATATCGATCAAGGATAAGGCATGGATAATGTCATCCTTTTGTTCCTGACCATTACTTTCTCGATTCCTGAGTAGCCTGATAACAAAGACAGAAACTCCTTTCATCATAGTATGGCCATACATTTCTCAGACTCGCTCTTCGAGGGGCCCAGTAATATCTCTCTACTAATGTGAGGGACAAATTCCATCTTGATCATTTATATTCCTCTGCATGAAAAACCACCAAGCCCGATCGTAGCCTTTATCATCACCCGGTCAAAAGTGACTTTTGACTAGTTCAAAGCTTAGCAACTCTCATGTAGGAATCCATGGATGACCTCAGGTCTAAGGGTATTGTGACGTGGTTATACAAGAGAAAAGCTTATGACTTGATCCATGTAGCTTTTTCATAGTGGGTCGGTCCAGCACCTTGTACTCTTACAAGTGCCTAAGACTTTGATTTGTATCTCCATATCTTATCAAAGTCATACTGGTCTTGTTTCATCTCTGCTCCCGCATAGATGACCGACCAGGGACATTTTAGGACAATCTTTATGAATTATCCAAGGATACAATTATCACAGTTAACATGCAAATAATATGATAACAGAATGGAGAAATTTTATTAAAATAATAATATTCAAAATACAATGATTGGCCCTTAAAGCACAATGTCCAATAGTTTTGTATGACGCTTGACTAGGCAAGTGCCATATAAGGCCTATATTTTTTTTATATAAAAAAAATAAGATCAGCTATGACACTTGTCCTGGTAAGAGCCATACAAGGGGTCTAATTTTTTTTTTTTAAAATAACCTTTTATATGACGCTTCCCTAGACAAGTGTCATACAAAATATTAGGTAGCTATGACGCTTGATCAAGAAAGTGTCATAGCTGGCACATGTATTTTTTTTTAAAAAAAAATAGAAATCTCCTCTTACGCTTGTTTGAAAAAATGCTATATTAAATCTATATTTTATAATAGTGCTAGGTTTTGGGTGTCTTTCTCCTAAACACTTATACATGTTACAAATGGTGTTTTGATTGAGAGGGACTCATCAGCACGAGGCTAAGTGGGTTGTGGTTCTCCTAACTTGTATCTGTCAAATGAATGGCCCTGTCTTGTCTTCCTGTAAGCAAAACCAGAAAAACTCACCATTCTAGTAATAACCCCAAATTATGTCCTAATCATAATGGTTCTTTTTTTTTTTTTGAACAATCTAATCATAATGGTTCTTGAGTCCATATATTTAAATTCATTGTTATATTGTTTGTTTTCTTTATTTTTTTTAATAAAATATACCCAGAGCAACTCAATAATACATGAACCAAACACAGCATCCCTTCGTTTAAACCCCATAGCACTCCCCAAACTTCTGCTTCAAAATAGTTTACGGGTCTGTTTGGGAACCCATTTGGGTCCAAAAAAAGCCCATCTGGGGGTTAAAAACTCCAAAAGCTCATTTGATATGTTTGGGAAAGCTTTTGGGATGGCTGAGCTTTTAAAGCAAATGGAGCTTTTATGAGAAGCTCATCCAAGTTACTTCTCTCAACTTTTATGAAAAAAAAAAATCACTTCTGACACCGCCAATCCAAATACAAATCATATATACAAAGCTCCTTTTTTTCTATATGACTTTTTCAAAAGCACATCTACAAAAAAAGCTCCTTCTCCACCGCTAATCCAAACAGGCACTACATCACCCACGATTTCTTCTTATTATATCTTTTTTTCCTTTATAAAAAGGGAGAATCCCTGAAAAGAAACTTGGAAATTGAAAAATGACAGATCAGTCATTTTGCAAGAAAAAAGTTGGGAATTCCTTATCACGTTTAGATATTTTCTAATCAACTTTTGGTAAAAAAACTCATCTGTCATTTCTCAATTTCCAGATTCCTTTTTAGGGATTCTCCCTTATAAAAAATATAAAAATTATTAATTTCATTTTATTTATTTATTTTATTTTATGTTTTGTACCCTTAATCAATTTTGGCATATGACTTGAGTTGCGCTGCTATGTTGCATTTTAATTTGGTACTTCCTCCGGTCCTAATTATAAGATAAATATGACTTTTTTAGAGAAATTAAGGAAGCCAATTAAATTACTTTAGAGTGTTTATATGTTTAGTATTCTTAGATTATATATTAATTTATTAGTCAAATTAATTAGTTTTGAGAAAAAAATAAAAATAAAAATACTCTAAGATAATTTAACTGACTTCCTTAATTTCTCCAAAAAAATTAACTTTATCTTATAATTAGGATCGGAGGGAGTAATTAATATATTTGAGCATGATGCGACTTGTGTGATTTCCTAGTCGAATCCCATCTATCTAATTCTAATTAGTGTTGGGTCAGATTCGGGTCAAGTTGGGGATGGATTGGCCCCTTTCTGTGCTGCTTGATCTAAAACCTTGTGCTGCAGATCAGAGTTGGACGTGCTTGCCATGTGGCAAATGACATTGAAACCGGGTTCCAAATTTCTAGCCCAAATGTTGTCCTTTTTGCTTCGGCCTTTGCATCTTTTTTCTTCATCTTCTAAAATACCTACAATACCAATTTAAGTCCAGGTAATATCATAGGTCCCCAGAAAGGAAGTATTTGATAGTAATTACAAAATATATGATAAAGATGCTCATTTTAACACTAATCTCAAGTAATCTTTCTTTAGTCTAAATTAATCATGATATATGTAATAACGGCCCAAATTCATATATACTTAGGAACCCAAAATGATATTAAAATACAATAATATACAAAAAAAAAAATGAGTTTATCCATCAATGTCACAAGTGGTTTTTAAATAGCTAGCATATGTGATAAATGACGTTAGATTAAGGTGTCATAAATAAATTGTACTAGTATATATTAATTCAAAGAATATGAAAATATTAAAGTCTTGGGCTTTGTGAATGTAAAGAAAGAAAGTACTAACCCACAAGTCGTAAGCGGCCTCTAGCAAGACATCACGACTACCCAATTCATATGAGGATCGTTAACACGATACAACCTGTCATACAACCATGTCACATCCCTTTTATCACACGATATAACGGTCAAGGATGAGACATGGATAATGTTATCCTCTTATTCCTGACTACTACTTTCTTGATTCCTGAGTAGTCTGACAATAGAAATGGAAACTCCTTTCCATTGTAGTATGGCATACATTTCTCAGACTTACTCATCGAGGGGCCCAATAATATCTCTCTACTAATGTGAGGGACAAATTCCATCTTGATCATTCATATTCCCCTGCATGAAAAACCACCAAGCCCGATTGTAGCATTTATTATCACTCTGTCAAAGGTGAATTTTGACTAGTTTAAAGCTTAGTAACTCTCATGTAGGAATCCATGATGACCTCAGGTCAAAGAGCATTGTGACGTGGTTATACATGAGAAAAGTTTATGACTTGATCCATGTAACTTTCTCATAGTGGGTCGGTCCAGCACCTTGTACTCTTACAAGTGCCTAAGACTTTGATTCGTATCTCCATATCTTATCAAAGTCATACTGATCTTGTTTCATCTCTGCTCCCGCATAGATGACCGACCAGGGACATTTTAGGACAATCTTTATGAATTATCTAAGGATACAATTATCACAATTTTCACAAGCGTAAACTTGAAAACTTTTATCAATTTAAGACATATTAATAACTTTTTAGTATGTAGAAATTAGTTAAATAGACTTGATATAATAAGGATCATATCAGTATATATTGAAAGCAAATAAACTATCACTTACTAATAACATAATAACAATTAGGTAAACTGGGGAGAAGGACCTACATAGAAAAACCTTAAAAATTGTTATTACTTAAAAGGATCAAGAATTGAAATATAAATATAATAATACTAAATTACCCTCATGTCTCCCATAATTGTACAAACCCCAACAAATTCAACTTATCATGAAGCGCTTCCAACTTAGCCGCTCCAGAAAGTTCTAACTTACCAATTTCTCCCAGTGCAAACTGAATACACTTATCTGTTAAGTCCTACGTTATCAAGTATTCAAGACTTAGAGCAATACTTAAATCATAGGATTTTTATTCCCACATGAACTAATTTTTGGGCTTGAACTTTTTCTTGACTCATAAATCAAGACCTAACAAAAGGAGCAAAAGGCGTTTAGACTACTTTATAGAGAGACCTTGATGGAATCTGAAACAGGAAGAGATTTAATTAAATTCTTGAGAGGATATTTGCTACATGGCATCAAGCTGTATTTCGTTAAGTTATATTTTAAGTGAGTGTTTGACAATTTGTTAAACCTAGGTTTGCATAACCTAAGATAAAACTCCTCTCATACATTTACCTCATAAATTGTAAAAACTATTCTCAAAAGCTAATCCAAACACATAAGAGTCACCTCTATTTGTTTGTTACATTTCTTTAACTGAGACATGCCACACAGAAAAGCAGACTCTTTTTCTGTTTCATCCTTTCCAAATCAAACTGTTCCATAAAATCTCAAATCCACACCACCCCCGCTTGTCCTAAATATATCTTCTTTGAGCTCTTTTTTCCCCCTAGTAAGGGCAACCTCTGTTTGGCTCCAAATAGTGGTAATCTAAGACCCAAAAACACAACCTCACGAATTTAACTCTATCCAAGCAAAAGCAACGGAGCTCACAACTTGGTACTTCTCGTTGCTCCACACAATGCTTCCAAACCAAGGCCTAATCGAACTATCAACACCATTCTTTGATATAAAAGTCACTGTGTACCTATGCCTTTTCCTTACATTCTTAAATACCAGCTTCATGATTTTTACTGTTATTCCAACCAAGGATGACGATACATCATGAGCACGTACGTACTAGACGGATCTGGTTTCCCTTGCATTGGTCAAATGTTGGGGGTGCTTCGCGATGAACATGGCTACATGAGATAAGGGGCAATTTAGTATTATTACATTTATATTTCATTTTTTGGTCCTTTTAAGTAATAACAAATTTTAAGGTCCTCAATAAAAATTGTTCTATAGATTCTTCCCTCTAATTTAGTATTATTACATTTATATTTCATTTTTTGGTTCTTTTACGTAATAACAAATTTTTAAGTCTTCCTCGATAAAAATTTTTCTATACAGATCCTTCCCTCTAATTTTCCCATAACAATTCATGAATGCCACCTCAGAACAATTTATGGGAAAAAGCTTGGAAAATAGAAGAATGTTTTCCCCCCCACCGCAGATGTAATTAATGAGGCAATTATGGTTCTGAAATGGTGGCGACATTTTTCTCTTCTATGAGAGTCGTTCTTCTCTCTAGAGTATCAACCCAAAAAGTATTTCTCGCCAGTGTGGCGTTTCAGTCAGTGAGTACTGTAACCTTTCTTCGATAAAGATTGTTGCATCAACAGTCAATATCGAGGGAGCAATGGAAGTGGTGGAACAAGAACAGAGGAGTGTGGAAGAGGATAAAGAGCTCGAGATACAATGGCAAGTGAATCCTAAAGGTAACGAGGAATTATTGGGTAGAGTTATTTTACAGTCGATAGTAGGATATGTGGCTGTTCATGATAGTGTAAAGGCAGCATGGAAATTGGAAAGAGGCTTAACAGTTTACAACATAGGTGATAACCTTTATTCCTTTATTTTCGAGGATGCCTCAGTAATGCTGAGTGTCCTTGATGAAAGTCCGTGGTTGCTTAGAAATAACATTCTGAGTCTAAAGCCCAGGCCTCCCTTCATCAGCGATAGTGAGCTTTCAATCGATACAGGTATCTTCTGGATACAATTCCATGATGTGCCCCCAGAAGGCAGGTCAGTGGAAAATATTCGTTTAATGGCTGGGAAGATTGGTAAGATTATTGGGGTTGAGGATCCAAAAAGTGAACAAGCTAAGAGGAGGAACTTTGGCCGTGCGATAATTGAGTTGGATATTGCAAAACCTCTTGTTCCTGGTTTTTATGTTTCTAGACCAATAGTTTTGGATCCCTCGGGCAGAGTAGTGAAATCTGATAAAGTCTGGGTTTAACTGAATTATGAAAAGGTATATAGATTTTGTTTTAGATGTGGAAAACTTGGGCACGATCAATGAAATTGCGAAGTTGAAGAAGGGGATGATGCTGGGAATTCTAATAGTAGAGGTTTTGATTTGAAGCTATGTGCTCCAGCAGTTCGATCACAGAACGGCCCTGCTCCTTCTCTGGCGGCGCCGGCGGCAACTAGGGTTCAGTCTGGTAGTGGAAGAGGAAGAGACGTGCATGGGGACGGGGGTCGTATGGAATGTTTGCATGAAACGAGGGGACTTGTTTCGACTTCCAACAACAGAGGAATTAATGCTTCTAGAAGACCATGTGAGAATTTAACTTCTGATATTCCCCATGTGACTCTTAATTCTCAAGAAGCCCTGGTTATGACTGCTGGACCTTTGAATTATGTGATAATGAACAAGGATTTGATTACCAGATCGAACTTGCCGAGGAGATAGAGGTTAATCAGGTTTTAAATAACCTGAATGTCCAAGTCGTAATCGCTCAAGAAGTTGTAAACCTCATTCAACAAATTGAAAGGGTGAACTTAAAAATAGTAGCGAATTCGGAATAGGACTCTCACACGACAAAAAGACGCAAGAAAACTGATGATGATTCTCCTGGTAAGGTAGTGAAACGCTGGGAAGAGGAAATTGCAGAACAAAGACGATTGGAGGAAGTGAATCAAGCTGCGTTGATTCCGTTTGAATTCACAGGATCTCTCTGCTTTGTGGAAGACGCAGCAAAGAGGAAAAATAAGAACACCAGAAGAGCATTGTTTCCAGGTAATGCAAATGTCCCAATTTTTCCAAGTATTTTGGGCAAAGTGGGGACGTGGGATCAAGCAATTGGGCTTCTAGACGTATCTTGAAAGGCGTGGTGGCTAACCAGGAATAGCCACTGGGTTGCCATGAGTTGCCGAGTTTGGAATTGTTAGGAATTGGGAAAATCCTTGACAATTTGTCACTTAAGGTTCCAGTGTAGAAGGAAAAATCCGAGTATAGTGTTCCTTTATGAAACAAAGATGCAGAGACAGAAAATCGAGAAAATTAAAAAGAAAATAAAGTTAAAAAATTCAGTTTATTTTGATCCTGTGGGAAGATCTGGAGGGCTAGGATTGTGGTGGAAGAAAGTCGTGTCATTAACTGTGGGTATAGTTGACAGATATGTTATACATCTTGATGAGGCAATAATTGAGGGAATTTCTGTAGGAGCTATCTCGATTGTATATGGACCATGCGAATCTATTCAGAAAAGAAGATGGTGGAGTTTTTTGGAAAACTTGAATCCGGGTGTTGATATCCCTTGGCTTGTAGTGGGACATTTTAATGATGTTCTATATTATTCAGATAAAGAAGGGGTAGAGCGAAAACCAGCAGGGATCTTGAAGATTTTAGGAACTTTATGATTCAATGAGATTTGCTGGAAGTAGAAGCTAAGGGCTGCAAGTTTACCAGGAGGAATAATAGGATGGATGTAGATTTATCCAAGAGAAATTAGATAGAGCTGTGGTAAATTCTCTTTGGAGGACAAAGTTCCCGAAAGGTTATTATCATGTTATGGAAGCAGTGGGATCGGATCATTGCCTGCTTTTTATTGAGTTTGAGCACAGAGAGATTATCACCCCTAAAATTTTCAGATTCGATGCTAGATGGCTAATTCATCCACAGTTTGAGGAATTGGTAAAGAACAACAGGAAAGCTGAAGTAAGGATCTTCTCGTAAAGTTTGTCAATAATATTTCTGAATTAAGTGAGATTCTCACCAAATGGAGTAAAGAAGAGTTTGGGAATAGTTCTAGAATTATTCAGAAATTATTAAAGCAAATTGAATGCTGTTTGAGCAAGGAATGGAATGAAGCTACTGCACAGGAGCTGTCTAATTTGAAGAAAAGAGTCAACAAAAAGTGACAGCAAGAAGAATTGTATTATGGGCTCAAAAATCAAGGGTTCAATGGTTACAGTGTGGGGACCAAAACACAGTTTTTTCACATGTCTACCATTCAAAGGAGGTGAAGAAACAAAATAACCAGGCTCAGGGACACCAATGATAATTGGATGGAAGAGGAAGATGAAATTGGCTAGTGCTTCAATCAATTTTATGAAAATCTATTTGCCTTTATGGGTCAATGAAGTTTTGACCAGATCTTGAGCTATGTGGATGAGTCTGTGACTGAAGAAGATAATCGCTTACTGATGGCGGATATCACAAATGAAGAAGTAAGGAAAGCTATGTTTGAATTGGGAGGTACAAAGGCCCTGGGCCTGGATAGTTTCACAGGACCTTTTTATCAAAAGGAGTGACATATAATTGGATCTCAGGTATGTAAATTGAGAAGACAATTTTTCTCTACTGGTTTCCAATTAACTGATATTACTTGTACATATATAGTTCTAATCCCAAAAATTGATGCTCCTGAAACTGTTGGCGACTATAGACCCACAAGTCTATGTAATTTCTCATATAAGATTTTTTCAAAAGTAATTGCTAACATATTGAAGCCTATGCTTGATAAGCTAATTTCTGAAAACTAGAGAGCTCTTGTTCCTGAAAGGCTTATTTAGGATAATATTGTTATTGTGCATTAGGCATTTCATCACCTGAAAAGTAGGAGTAAAGATGAATTAGCTCTTAAGCTTGACATGAACAAAGCATATGATAGGATAGAGTGGGATTTTCTTGTTGCACTTTTATTTAAGATGGGATTTTGCAAAGAATGGGTGGATAGAATTATCTGGTGTATTGCATCTGTGAATTTTTCAATCATGCTCTCTGGAAAAAGAATGTCTCAGGTGGTTCAACAGAGGGGTTTAAGACAGTGTGATCCATTATCTCCCTATCTTTTCATTATGGTCATCAATGTTATATCTATACTAGATCTGACTTTCAAGAGGGTCACCAGATCTGACTCATTGCCTATTTGCTGATGATTCTATGTTCTTTCTGAAGGCTGAATTGAATAATTGCAGAAATTTGAAATTCTTCCTAGATCTATACTGTGAAGCTTCTGGACAGCTCATTAATGTCTACAAGTCATGCCTTTATTTTTCCAAAAATGTTCAGGATTTAACAAAGGATGAAATTGGTCATATATTTCAGGTTGCAGCTGTTGATATACCTCGAAACTATCTGGGTCTTCCTACTATTTGGGGTCGATCCAAGGTGCAAGCATTGAAGTTGTGGTGGATAGAGTCAAAAAGTGAATTCAAGGATGGCAAAAGAATTTTCTATCTGAGGCTTGAAGAGAGGTACTGATCAAGTCTGTAGCCAATTCTATTCCTCCATATCCTATGCCTTGTTTTCTATTTCCAAAAGCTATACTCAAAAAGCTTGATGGAATTATTACTGCATTCTGGTGGAAAGGCTCGGAGGAAAAAAGGAAAATCCACTGGGTTTGTATAAGAAAATTAAATTTTGCAACAGAGGATGGGGGCATGGGCTTTAAAGACTTTGAAGCTTTTAATCTTGCATTATTAGCTAAACTTGGTTGGAGAATCTTGCAGGATCCAGAGCAATTATGGGTTAAGATATTGAAGAGCAGGTATTTTCCCAAGTGTAGTTTCATGGACGCCAAGCATAACAGAAATTCCTCTTGGCGGTGGAAAAGCATTTTAGCTAGTAGGGATGTCCTTCAAGGAAATATATTGGCTAGCATTGGCGATGGGTGAAGGACCTGAATTTGGCATGACCCGTGGCTACCTGATTTGCCTGGTAAGAAACTTATTTCAAACTGCCCTTTTCCATCACTTTCTGGTATGAGTGTGGCTGATATATGGGATGGATCTGAATGGAATGTGAATTTTATGAGAGATTACTTGTATGATTTCGAAGTAAATGCGATACTTAATATAAGATGTGCAAATTCTGGAAGGCAGGATAAGTGGATTTTGACGGGTGGTAGGAAAAGTTTGTATTCGGTCAAGGAAGGGTATAAAGTTGCTAAAAATATGGTGGAATGCATGGTTTCTGGACAGTCAGAGTCCTCCACCACAAGTTCTCCGACTCTATGGAAACACTTACGGAAATTAAAGGTGCCAAAGAGGGTCAAAAATTTCATGTGGAGGGTGCTTAATGGGGCTTTACTGTCAATGTTTAATTTGTCTAAAAGGAAAAGTGGTCTCACTAATATCTGCTTTATATGTAGGAATAATGCTGAAACTGATAGCCATATTTTCTTGTCTTGTGAGTGGGCCAAGTTAGTCTGGTTTGGAAGTTACTTTTCTTTTACTTTTCATCACAATGAACCTGTTGACATTCGAATATGGCTTGAATCCTAGTTGTTGAATGCAGAAATGTCTGATTGGCATAAAGCATTAATCTCAATGATTTTATGGCAAGTGTGGAAGGCTAGGTGCAATTTTATCTACCAGAAATTCAGAATATTAGTCCTGATCCTGTGTTCACCTTTTCTCAAGCAGGGAAGCTACTGCAGGAATTTTGGGAAGCACAAGGGTGGAACACTAATCAGCAGGACTCTGGGATCTCATCAACAAATGATAACAGACAGAAGGATAATTGAAAACCATCCCAAGGTAATTATATTTCGGAGCTAGTTTCCCTACTCATCCAAATCTCATCAACAAATGATAACAGACAGACGGATAATTGGAAACCACCCCAAGGTAATTATCTTTCATAACCAATTTCCCTAGGGAGAGCTCGGCTCATCTGAGTTGTCCAGACAAGATCTGGATGGTCCAGATTTAAATTTTTTTATTTTTTTTTTCAAAAAAATTATTTTAATAGGTAAATAATCTAAACTAAGAATAATCTCTTAACTAACATTTTCAAAAAAAAATGATTTTTTCATTTAAAAATCATCAGTTTAAAAAAATTAAATCTGGACGGCCTAGATGGGCTTGGATGAGTAGGGAAACTGGTTCCTTATCCTAAAGTCAATATTGACTGTTCTTATTCTTCAGAAACTAAAGAAACTGGTATTGCTTGGGTGATGAGAGATGAAAATTGCTGGCCTTTGGATGGTGATTTTAAGGTTGTTCAGGCTTCTTCCCCTTTCATGGGTGAATGGCTTACTATGTTGTAGGCTGTTCAATATGTGCAAACCAATCAATTAGAGGATGTTCGGTTTGAATCTGAGACTGTAAGCTGCTGATTGATTGTCTGAACAGTAGATCTCCTTCTCCTGAATGGAATTGTGATGTTCTTGATGAGAATATTATTTCTTTAGGATGCTTAATAAGAAACCACTCTTTTTTGTAGATTTCCAGGGAAGGGAAGCGAACTTGGTAGGGGACTGGCTTGTCAAAGCTTCTTTAAAGAGGTCTTGCCCTTTGGATTGGCTTTGGAGACCTCCTTCTCAACTTCTTGATATTATTGAAAAAGACAATTGTAGCAGTCATTTAGATACTGGTTAATTTTGTTGGCTTGTTATTTGCATTGTAGACGTTTTGAACTCTGTTTTTGTATGTTTGGTTTGCTTTAATTAATTTTTTTTTAAAAAAGGAATGGTGGCAACGTGTATCATGGATGCATGAATGGATCTATAACACCGGAATATGATGTTTGGTTGGATCGGAAATAGTTACCAAGAGGGATATCTTTACCAGAAAGATTAATAAGTGTACACGGCATAGATATGTCATATACAAATGATAATAATTTCACAACTTAAATAGACTAGAGGTCATAATTTTGTATGGGCTAAATTTCAATAGGTTTACTCAAAAAGTTTGATGGTGGCTTTAGTGTAAGTTGACTTTGTACTGTTATATTAATAAACTGTTAATTATCTCTGGCAATCAGGTCAAAAAAACTATTTCTGGCAAAAAAGCAAACCTATCTGCATAAAATAAAAGTAATATTATTCATACCCTTTTTAATTATTGTATTTCAAATTAATAAATAGTTTTTATTTTTTTCAACAGTCATATTTTCTCTTCCTTAGAATTATTTCTTCCTTTACATTTTCCCACATAAAAAAACATGAATACTTTCCAAGAGTATGAAATAATTCTTATTGCCATCCAAGAGTATAAAATAATTGATCTTTCGTAGAAGCAGTAATCATCGTCCACTTCCTACTTTTTTTTTTTTCAACTTACGCGTCCTACCTAAACTTGGCGAAATACGTTGATTAGATTAACTTTTTGAACATTTTTCTCATGACTCACGTCAGGTGGGTTTCTTGAAAGAGGCGCCTTACAAAGTATTAAGTCCCCAACTCTAATAACTAACTTTTGATTTATAATTATCATAAGGATTTGTGCTTATTACAATGATACTTTCATTAAAAATTGTTTGGGTGGAGTGCCACTAGAACATCCCCTCTTTTAATTTGGGGTATGGTTCTTCCAATGGTTTATACTTGTTACATTTTTAAACTGATCATATGGAGTTAATAATTCTTTTTAAAATTTACTTTTATACTCCATCTATCCCTTGTTATAAACTTCACATAATCGATTTGAGGTGATTAAGAAAATAGTTAAAATTAGTTAAAACCAATAAATATGTATTTTTTTCAACTATGCCCTTATTTATAAAGATGATATACGTGGCAGAGTGAATAAATACATAAATATAGTCAAAAGGGTAAAGTTGAACAAAAAAAATAAATATTTAGACAAACCTAAAATGAAGTTTATATTTTGGAACATATACTCATTCACAAATTTAAAGCTTATAATAAGAGATGAACCAAGTACTTCATAGTATAATGTGTAAAATAAAATATTTGT
Source organism: Inga leiocalycina (assembly GCA_963242795.1). Lineage (NCBI taxonomy): Eukaryota > Viridiplantae > Streptophyta > Magnoliopsida > Fabales > Fabaceae > Inga > Inga leiocalycina. The sequence continues at coordinate 49,909,674 of OY725324.1, forward strand.
GACATTTATCATGGCCCTATAATTTGAACAATTACATGTCAATTATCCTTATATATGAAGTTAATTAAAATTCAAGATTCATATAATCATAAAACTACAAATTAAAAGTTGGCAAAAAATAAACCGGCATGAATTGAATTTAAAGATGTAACTTGGAACTCTCCTATCATAAATATAGGGCCTAATTTAGGTTAAAGTATACTTTTAGTTCTTTAAATTTTATATGAGGTACACATTTAGTCCCTTAGTTTTATAAAGTATACTTTTGGTCATGTATTTCTAACATCGTCAATATTATTAAAGGAAAATGTTAATGCAGTAAACTCAAGTATTGATACTAATGCTGGTGACAAAGCATATCTAATTTTTATTTTTTTATGACATAGTTTAATTTTTTTAATATAATATATTTAAATTATTAAACTAAAATAAACTGACAAATAGCTGCAAATGTAATAGAGGTTTTGCTATTTAGATTCTTAAACAAAAAGTTTTTTTAATACAATCCAAGTTTTAATATTGATTGCTTCATTAGGTTTTTAGATATTTTTTAATTGCACACATTTTAAATTTAAGATTATTAGTATTTAATTAAATAGTCATCATTTGAATTTGTTGCATCAATGTTTTGCGTTAGTAATATTAACGGTGTTAGAATTATAAGACTAAAAGTATACTTTATAAAGTTAAAGAATCAAAAGTATACTTTAATTTGTGTAAACTTGAATGACTAAAAGTATATTTTAACCCATAATTTATAGTATAATTTACACTTAAAATAGGTCGTACATTTATAATTAGAGCTAGTATAATATCTATATGTATAAGATGTATAGGATGTCGCACTATACCACTCATATTAGATATTGGTGAAAGCACATCGTCCACTACGTTTTGGTTAAAATAACTGGACGTCCCTGTCTCTTTTCCCATTTGGTTAAATTAATGTAAGAGTGTAATTATCCACATGCTTTTTTGACATTATTTTATAATATAATATAAATATGAAAGCAACATTTCACGTCTTAAAAATTGTGGCTCATTTGGGTTAAACTTGACGCTAAAGCTGTATGGGTAAGTAATGAAAATTGAATTGTTATAACAAGCTAGCTTGCATTGGAATTCAAGAAATATATATGAGCCTCCTTTCATTTGGTCAACACCTCTTGTTTCTTAAGCAAAGGTATGTTTGGTTGAGCGATTCGATTGCTTATAAGTTGCTTTTTAATAGTGATTTACGGTATACGAAGTAAGTATGTGAGAGGAGTTGTGTCTCGATTTACGTAAAAAGCAACTTATAAGTTTTTATAAGTTGAAACAAACATGCTTAAAATCTCTCATCCAGGGGTTTCTATTGTAATTTGAACTTATAATACTTTCTCCTATCTAAATCTAAATGATGTAAGAGTTAAATAACTAATTTATAGATATTAAAAAATTAATTAGGTTATTTATTTATAATTTACATTGAAAATTATCACTATTAATGAAAATCCTTTTAATATATGTTATTTATAAGATTGTTTGGAAAAATAAATTGTAAATTTCTAAAACTGAGTGGAATTTATGACTAAAAAAAATCTCTACACTAACTACTACATTTGGGATGAAAAGGAGAACATGTATTAAATATTAACTTTAACTAAGTGAACATACTCGAAGGCAAAAAAAAAAAAAAAAAAAAACTAAGTGAACATACTCTTCGTTAACCATTTTATGATCTAGGAATAGGAGATAGTGCAGTATATTATAGACTTTACAATTTATATTAATGATAATTAATATAAATGATAATTTTAAAATAATACAAATAACAAAATTAAAATTAATAAAAAATGCATAATTCAATAGTTTGACCATAATTAATCTGATTTGAACAAAATTAATGTGTTCCTAAAAAAATTCATTTTATCAGTTAATGAAGGGTTTTAATTATTAATCTTAATTTTTGAAATATTTCAAATTAGAGTAAGAGTTGATTCATTGGTCAAATTAACTAGTGTAGTTCAGTTAATTTCACAAATACTTTAAGCCTCCCAAATTGTCTTGCAAGCCATCATTTCTTGCTAAGAATTTTTCAGCATAAAAATGGGCCACTTAGTTATGCACAACAACAAGCAATCCAATTAAAAAATATTATAACTGAGAAATAAATTATAGAGCATAATTAAGAAATAAAATCAACCACAAAAAGTCATGCAAACATTGTTAAATTATGTAATCATGAATCTTAAGACTAGCACAACAATGTGTATGTCTAGTTAATGCTTCTAGTTGACCTTGACCAACCATACTATCATAGGCTTGCTTAGTGATTTGGGAATATATTAGAAGTAATTGGCCTTGTGTGGATATCACCATGTTGACAGACATCCACTAGTGGCCAAGTCAAATAATAAAAAATATTTTATAATATTTTATTTATTAAATTTTAAAAAAAAAATCATTTAATTTAGACTAGATACAAATTTTTATAAAAAACAATGAAAAAAATGCTTTTAGTTTTATATATGAGCTAAATAACTATATTCTTTTAGTTTTCAATTATTTTTAATATAGCCTTTGTCTTTATGTTTCAATCAATATTATATATATATATATATATATATATATATTATATTTAATCTTATTTTTTATTTTATTTTTTTGAGTAAATTAAACTTATTTGGAATTTCTTTGAGATAAGTCAAAATATTAACTACTATGTTAATAAAATTTGAGTGAAAAGGGCTTAATTATAAATTTTTAATTATAAAAATAAATTCAAAATGGAATAAGTTTATCTCACACGTGGGTCGTAGTTTAATTTTCTTTGACTAAACCATCCTCCATTATTAAAAATATTTTTTATTTTATATAAGAATATTTGGATAAGAATAGGTTTAGACTACATTAAATGATGGAAAAAAGACAGAAAAAGAAGTTTGAATTTGTAAAATTTCAAATAAGGTATTTCTCAACAAAAAAAAAAAAGAGTTTTGAATTAATTATTAAATTTTGTCATTCCTTTATTGATTCTTGGTAACAAATCTGATTTGAGATTTTGTAATTTGGAAGTTTTTTTTCTGTCTTTTTTCTTTAAATAATTTCTTTTAAATTTTTTTTTTGAAAGAAGTTCTTGTATGTTTTGAAAATAAAGTAGAGGCGGCACAATTTTAGTAAAGTTAGAAAAATGAGTCTAATAGTTTAGTTAAATAAAAAATGGTTAATAGCATGGTTTATCTTTTCGGTTTATCGATATAATTTCATAAGGGTTTAGTTTTAATTGCGTTAACTATAGTTAACGGAATTTGTGGTTTTCATTCTTATACTTTTAATGAATTTTTATTTTAATCATTATTAAACTGTAGGGACAAAAAATCACGATATAGGGATCAAAATCCAAATTAGATTAGAATCAAATGGTAAAGAATTAAAAATGATATTAACCTTTTTAAAAAATAAAGATTTTTAATAAAGAGAAGTTTCTCCCGCTGAGGAAGCAATCTTAGGCTTCAATGTGATACTGACATAAACATTACCGATAAATATATAGTGCTTTCAAAATATTCTGAATTCAATCTTTGAAGCTTCGTCCCCCACCACCAGTCCACCACCACCACCACCACCACCATAATTAATTAAATCATTATTTGTATCTAGGAAGCTAATGTTATATCCTCTGATCTTTTGGCCATCTTCATAATCACTCACACACATATATATATATATTGCTTCTTCTTGGCCATATCCAATTCCATATTACGATTAGGTTCTTCTAATCTAAACATGTTTTCCCAGAAAATCTTCATGATTAGATCATTCTCTTCTCTTCTACTTTTGCTGCTTCTGATGATTCTGCTGCGAAAATCTGTGGCTGTTGGAGATGATCAGCAAAAGGCATACATAAGCATTTCACTGTTTTATTAGTTTAACTAATTCCGTTCTCTTGAACTGTTGGATTTATTATCCGTTGGAGATTGTTTATTTTTATTATCTGTTTAATTTCTACAGAATTTCTATATCGTTTTCTTAAGAGCTGATCATGCTGATGATGATATAAGCCCAGAAAATAGTTTACAGATTGAGAGTACTCATTTGAACGTTCTGTCTTCTGTAAAAGGAAGGTATGTGTATATATATAGCCTCATCAAGTTCTTCAATAAAATTATTACGAGTTTAATTAATTTATGACGTGTTGGTACGTGTATAGCTACCATGAAGCAAGAGAATCGATGGTGTATAGCTACTCAAAGAGTTTCAATGCATTTGCTGCGAAATTATCTGATGATGAGGCCAGAAAGTTATCTGGTATGTGATTTATTATTATTATTATTATTTTCTTCATCAGCTTTGTTCTTCTTCTTCATCTCTTTGTTTATATATATATACATATATATACATGCGCTCAGATATGAAGGAAGTGGTTTCTGTGATTCCGAATGGGTATCGTAAGCTACACACAACAAGATCATGGGACTTCATAGGCTTGCCTGTAACTGCTAAGAGAAGATTGAAACTAGAGAGAGATATCATTGTTGGTCTTCTCGATACAGGTTCTTCATTTGAATCAATCTTTTTAAATTAATTTCTTTATTTTCAAGTTCAAAGTTACTTTTTTATGATTATGTTAGATCCTGGGTCTCTTGCATATTACAGAGTCTGAAGTTGTTATTAGGACTGACAGTGTTCATCATGACTACTTATTATAAATAAACCTGACTTCTTTTGGAAGCTTATCTTTATTTATATTGATTTTAATTTACATGTACAAGAGTACAATTTAATAAAATAAATGATAATTAATTTTATCTTATCATATATTATATAATATGTTATTATATAATATTTTTAATTGTTTAATTTTCAGTAATTTGATTAATTTTTTTCTTCATGAATTCACATGATTAACAAATGGGTTTTTTGTGGATGATGAGACAGGGACCACGCCTGAATCAGAAAGCTTCAAGGATGATGGGTTAGGTGCTCCACCAGCAAAATGGAAGGGATCTTGTGATCGTTTTGCTAATTTCTCAGGATGCAATAAGTAAATTCCCTTTCCTTCTCCTTCACATTATTACTCTCATAAATTTATTTATTTATTTTCCTTCTCATGTAGTGTTTGAAATGCAAGTGGCTTCTTTCTTCCTTTGAATACTTGCAAACTTAATAATCAATCATTTAGATATAGTAAGCAATATTTTACTACTTTAAAGGTGTTTTCTTAATAAAATCATGAATATTATATTAAAAAAATACTTAGATCAAGTTTCTTATATTCATTATATCAAGTTATTCAATTACATGTGGTTATGTCTCATATTTTTAACATATTATCATTTAACTATAAATTCACTTTAAAAAAATAGGACATATAACCATGTGTAATTAAAAAATATAACATAATGAATATAAAGAATTTGATATAAATATCGTCTTTACGGAAAATTCTTGTCAATAATTTTGTAGAAGATATCCGCAATATATTTTTATTAATTATCAACTTGTAAAAATAATTATCTCCAAAAATTTACTTAAACTGCATATAATTTAAAACACTATGCATGTTTTTTTATAAAAAAAAGTTAAAATAAAATGTTGTTACACTTTGTTCTAATCTTAAATATTTTGACTAAAATATCCTCCATAAATTTAAATATATAATTTTTAGTTTAATTTGATGAAAACAAAAGATACAAAGTCTATATTTATTTCAATATTTAGGTTTTTTTGGCCGGCCAATATTTAGGTTATTAAGATTATACTAAGAGACAATTAAAATAGAACTAGATGGTATAATATATATATATATATATATTAAAATAAAGACCTTATGTATTATATAAGATATTACTTCTTATCTCTTTGGTTTCTATATATAGTATCACCAAGTTCGATTTGATTTCCTTTTTTGTTTTCGAGTTTTCAGATGATGAATAGAAAATGAATGTGATGTATCAAACATTCTTCATATTTCATATTTGTTCATTTTCATGAAATTAATTCATACAGTTCTTGCCAAAAAAAAAAGTGGGGCTACTTGTTTTTTCATGTATTTAAGTAAAAAGTTATTAATTTTTATTTACATTTATTCAAAGACAAATGATGTTGTGAAAATTCGCAAACCCCCCCCCCCAAATTTTTTTATTTAATTGTCTGAAAACTCAAAATCTATTAATAAAGGAATTTTTCTTCTGCAATATTACAACAATATGACATTAGTTTTTCTGGATAAAACTGTTTACGTTATTTCTTACGCATAAGTACATTTATCCCCTTGACCTAGCATAACTATTAGAGTAAATTAAATTTAAAACCTACAGTTACAGAATTTTTCACAAGATAAATTTTACAGTTGTTGTATAATTTTAGAGTTTTAATTTCATACAAATTAATGAAATTTATTCTCATACAAATGTCTTACATTATTTTAGTATTTGGATAAATTTGATAATTGTATAATTGAAAAGTAGTTAATAATAGCTGACGAAAAACCATGATTTTTGATTCAAAATTGGTTTTTACATGCACAGAAGTGTCTATAGCATATAGGATAGCTTTGGTTTTTGGTTCATAACTCATAAGTGATTTTTGTATGCATAGAAAAGTCTATAGCTTATAAGAGATTATATTCATGGTTTTTGGTTCCTAAGTGATTTTTGTACGTATAAAAGGGTTTAGTAACTTATGAGATATTCGTAATTTTCAGTCTATAATTGATTTTGGCATGTATAAAGAATATCTGAATATTTTTTAAGAAAATGATAATTTTAATTTTTAACCATACCAAAATAATTTCTATAAATTAATAATAACTGTATTTATTTTCAAAAAATCATAATTATAAATCTATGTCATTCCAAATTTATTCTTTGAAGTTTGAATCACAAATTCTTATATGTCAAAACTTGAAGCAAGCTGATAGGGGCCAAGTACTTCAAGCTAGATGGAAACCCAGACCAAGATGACATACTATCTCCCATAGATGTGGACGGCCACGGCACCCACACTTCTTCGACGGCTGCCGGAAACCTAGTCCGGAACGCCAGCTTATTCGGGTTGGCCCAAGGGACGACTCGCGGGGCGGTGCCGTCGGCGAGGGTGGCGGCTTACAAGGTGTGTTGGGAGAGCGATGGTTGTGCAGACATGGACATACTTGCAGGATTTGAAGCAGCAATAGATGATGGAGTGGATGTGATATCGATTTCGATCGGAGGAGGCAATCCTAGCTACGACCAAGACTCGATAGCAATCGGATCGTTTCATGCGATGAAGAAAGGGATAATCACAGTGGCTTCAGCTGGGAATGATGGCCCTTCATTGGCCTCTGTTGTGAATACTGCTCCATGGCTTGTTACTGTGGGAGCTAGTGGCATTGATAGGCAATTCATCAGCACTGTGCTGTTGGGGAATGGAAAGAATGTCTCTGTAAGTCTCACACTGATCTCTTTTTTGAATTGAGAATCTTGGTCCTGTGGAAATGAAAATTTATATCTCAGGTTGATGAAAAATACTTATGTTTAATCATGGTATTACAACCCAACCTGGATATTGACAGATACCAGGGAACCAGTCTCTTGATTGGTCCAGTTAAGAGTTTTAGACGTGTCAACCATATTGGATTTTGTATTTTTTGTTTGCCTTTGCTAAGTCTAACACGATATTGGTTTTGGTTCAAAAAATAGTAATCCATCAAATTTGTGATCTAACAATTTTGTTTGATTGGAGTACGAATGTTTTATTTATGAACGTCCCATTTACTCATGAATTAATGTTTTTTACATGTTATTTTTTGCAGGTTATATGAATATTTTTATATATTTTAATTACATTATATTATTTTAATTATGATGTCAGTTCAACCCTAGTTAGACTCCCTTAAATCACACTACAATGGACAACAGTCCAATAAGTATCTTGTTTTCAGTATAAATTTTGTTTTGTATATATAAAGGTAACATATAATTGATCCACTAGTACGCTATATTGCACTTCATCAAACTTTAGAGGTTCCAAATCCTAAAATGGAAAGAATGTCTGGTCTTGTCTAGAGATTGAAGTTGAGAGGATCCAAAACTGGCCTTAAAGTTGGAATTTTGTGAAGTTTCTTGAAGAAATTATTTTTAGCTGCTGGATTAGTTGATATAGTTTCACGTATTGTGCCTCATGACTGACATAAAAGGGAATGATGTGCATGAAAGATATATAGTATTTTTACAAGCTAATATATGTGTCTTCGTTATGTGAACTTTCATGGTGAAATTATTTGTCTATATATAATATGAATGTTATATATATATATATATATATATATGTATGCTTGCAGGGAAGAGGAGTGAACACTTTCAATCCAAAGCAAAAGCAATATCCTCTCATAAATGGAGCTGATGCAGCTACATCCTCGGCAAGCAAGGAAGAAGCAAGGCATACAATTAACTTTCTTTACCTACTTCTTAAAACTGAACAATATTAATTTTAATTTTTCAACAGCTTTGAATATTTAATTTATTAATTTTTGCTTGCATGCAGCTCGTGCATTGAAAGTGCCTTAGACCGAAAGAAGGTGAAGGGAAAGCTTGTTTACTGCATACCAGACTCATCAGGCTCAGACTCAGTAGTGAAAGCACTTGGAGGCATTGGGGCCATAATAGAGAATGAGCAATATCTTGACCTTGCTCAAATTTTCATGGCTCCTGCTACTGCTGTCGATACCTCTGTTGGTCAATCTATCACTAGCTACATCAAATCCACAAGGTATATATATACTCTTTCTGGTCTCTAATATAAAATATATTTATCAAATTTGATTAGATTAAAAAAGTTAGTTGAGTTAGTTAATACGATATTTTTTTTTTTCAAAATACCCTAGTCATCTTCCTTAATTCCCCCATTCCCTTTCATTCTTAATTATCATTAAAAGAGTATCAATAGGGGTAAATTAAAAAAAAATTGACAACTATAAAAATTATGTTTTATATTTATAACTAAGATGAACTTCTTCATCATGTTCTATATTAAGCATAGGAGAGAGTATATATAGAACATCTTCCTTACAACTGGTATAGTACATGATACTCAATTTTTTTTTTGGACTGAACATGATACTCAAATTTGAATCTCTTGAAATACATAAATACATGAGGGGATGAAGTAGAGGTCAAGTTCTCGCTAGATATTTTATTTTCAGTCTGTCTAAGTAAGTGCACACAAACTATTAGATAGTTATATATCACCATTTCAATTGGAGATAATATAAATCCAAAATAGAGCATGGAAAGGTGAGGGAGCTACATCTGTAGAGGTGGGTGTACTCTTCTACCCTTTACTTCTCAGACAATGGAGTAAAGCCGTCCTATCCTTAACGTAGGGGCAAAATAATTCATACGTAAAAATAAAAAAAAAATTAATTAAATCAGTTATTTGTTAAAAAAAAATGTGTATAGATTTTTTTTAAAGTATTCTTTTTAATCATTTGCATTTAAACCATATTCCTAGATATAAAATCTCATAACATGCACAATCAATAAGGATAGTTCAAGAAAAACAATTTATAAGTTTGGAAGTCAAGGTAGAATGAAATATTATATTTAAGGAGTAAAGTAAACCCTAACTAGCTCTTATATTTGGGATCAAAGGTAGTATTTTAAAAGATCTAGATTATTTGACACTCATCATATAAGACACGGTAGAGTAACGTTGTAAACTTGCCAGACACACTCATACCCACATAATTAATCACATTATATTATATGGGCTAAGCACTAGGTACCTAAATTTGGATCACAATAATCAAGTATATATAAAGTAGCAGGGTCAAGAGTTTCTCTTAAGGTTCTTTCGGTTCTGATATGTTTAAGTGAACAAAAATTTAGCTAGGTCAAAACCATTTTATTTAAAAAGAATATGAATCAATAGTAGAGATTAGAGAGAGATACATACATGAAAAGACGGTGAGAGACCCACATCTGATCTATAGACAGTATTTTAAAGGATCCAGATTATTTATAACACTTCATATATGATACCCAATTGAGTACTTTATCCATTATGCATGTTTTTTATATCCTTTATTATTTTAACTGATATGAAATTTTATGATGTTGAACTACAAGATCACCATCAGCAGTGATATATAAGACCCATGAAGCGAACAAAGCAGCTCCATTTGTTGCTTCATTTTCTTCTAGGGGTCCAAATCCAGTTTCCATTTATGTTCTCAAGGTAATTAATTATTTAATTAACCATTGATGATGATATTACAATAAGAAGCTTAATTATTTAATTAATTAGAATCATAATCACCAACATTATATTTAATTAATTTGGCTTCATTTAATTAATCACTCGTCAGAGAGATTTGAAATTAATGTGTTATTATGATATATAATAATGCAGCCTGACATTGCAGCCCCTGGGATTAACATATTGGCATCTTTTACACTAAGAAGATCACTGACAGGTGAAGATGGAGACACCCAATTCTCAAAATTCACATTAATGTCTGGCACTTCCATGGCTTGCCCTCATGTTTCTGGTGTAGCTGCTTATGTTAAATCTTTTCATCCTAGTTGGTCTCCTGCTGCTATTAGATCTGCCATTATCACTACAGGTGACATTAATTTTTCTTTTTTTAAGTTTATCGAAATTATATATAAATGTCTTATTTATGTAATTACATAGACTTATATATCTTTAGTTTTCTAAAACTATATAGATATCCTTTCTATTTTCAAAATATCTTTTATAAACCTTTCAGATGGACCTCTCATATTTTTTGTTTCTCCGTTATATTTTCAAGAAAATGCTGTGTCTATATAAAAAATACAAGGGAACATTCCATAGTCTCAACAAAGCTCAAGAGGCATTTGTGTAATTTTTTTTTTCATGGAAACTTTATGTATGTATTAAATAAAGTTATTATTTGTAACACTTTATGTATGACATACACAAACATTCCTTGAAATTGTATATGAAAAAAAAATAGATATAATTTTAGCAAAATTTAGATGTCCATTTTATTTATTTTTTATTTTGAAGAGAAATTCAAGTAAATTTTGAAAATAGAAAAAAAGCCTTTATGTAATAATATTTTAAGTCTAATGGCCTTTTGCTAAAAGTTTTGTGCAACTCAATGATATACTCTCCTGTCCTAAATTTATCTCTCAAATTTATAATTCTTTTCATAAACTGTCTGCATATATTAAGAGAATTTTCTATCGAAGGAGTATTTTTTAATGAAAATAATTAAAAGTACTTTATGAAAAGCAACCCACAAATTTTTTTTTACAAATAATAACTAAATTGACTATTTTTTTTAAAATAATCAAATTAGTTATCTAACCCCTATATTTAGTTGCGAGTAGTGCATATAGGTTTTTTTTTTTTTTTTGCTGACTGGTCCATGTGTGACATTTACGATTTTGAAGCCAAACCAATGAGCAAGAGGGTGAACAAGGAAGCAGAATTTGGTTATGGAGGAGGTCAAGTGAACCCAATGAGAGCCAAAAACCCTGGTTTAGTCTACGAAATGGAAGCCTTCTCCTACCTCCAATTCCTCTGCCACGAAGGCTACAACGGCTCCGACCTCTCCGTCTTCACCGGCTCCCGCGTCAACTGCTCCTCCATCCTCCCCGGCCTCGGCCATGACGCTGTCAACTACCCGACCTTCCAACTTAGCTTGCAGGCCAAGAAACCCTCCACACTCGCCGTGTTCCGGAGGACGGTCACCAACGTCGGACCCAATGGCCCCACAGTGTTTAACGCCACCGTTAATGCTCCTCCAGGTGTTGAAGTCACCGTGAGTCCCATGAGTCTTAGTTTCTCAAAGGCGCTTCAGAAACGGAGCTTTAAGGTTGTGGTTAAGGCAAAGTCTATGGCTAGCATGAAGATTGTGTCTGGTGCACTTGTTTGGAGGAGTTCACGTTATGTTGTTAGGAGCCCTATTGTGGTTTATAGTCCATAACGGGCAATGGGAATATTACTGATCAATGTGCTGTTTCATGATTATATTGGTGAAGTCCTCGTACGTTTTGTTCATCCAAATAAAGTTATAAGCTTCGATGTATCAAATCCCCTCTCAAATACAAAAGGTAACGCTTCATCCATTACTTTAATGATGAGTAAAAGTACATCTTTCGTAATATTTAACTTCACGCGAGGTTTCATTTTAGTTGTTCGATTTTTTCAACTATATATCTTTTCGATCATCTAACCTTAACATTTTTAATTTCAGTATATTAATTAAAAATAATGACATTAACATTGTAAATGTTGACAAAATAATTTCTAATATTGATATATTAAGTTAATTTCTTTAAAATAATAACAATTGACACAAAAAAAAACATCATTTGAAAATTATAATGTTATCGTTAGAGGATTATTTTTTTTTTTTTGTAAAATTATGGGACCAAATTTAAATCTTGTGTAAAGTTAGAGGATACTTTTGTGTTAATTATGTATAACTTTCTATGTATTATAATTTTTTAAATGCGAAAAACTACTTTAACTGATTTAATCATAACACTTATAATGCATTTGAGTCTCATAAAGGTCATTCTCAATAATTTGTATATAAGATTTCTATATTTACTACTTTATCCGGTCCTTTTTATAACAACTTTTTTTTCTAATTGTGTACAACGGACTGACAGTTAAGATTAGTTAAAAACAATAAATATATCAAAAATATCATTTTTCTTCCAAATATACCCTTATTTATGAAAAAAGCATAGGATAGAGAATGAGTTAAAAATACTCCTCTAGTCCGGTCCTTTTTATAACAACTTTTTTTTCTAATTGTGTAAAACGGACTGACAGTTAAGATTAGTTAAAAACAATAAATATATCAAAAATATCATTTTTCTTCCAAATATACCCTTATTTATGAAAAAAGCATAGGATAGAGAATGAGTTAAAAATACTCCTCTAGTCCTATATATAAGGTACTTCCAACATTTTTCACACAAACCAAGAAAACTATAAATCCCATTAACTCTACCATAAAATTCAACAATTTTCCAACTTTACTCTTATTTAATATATATAATACCAAATGAAAACAAAATCAATGCAATAATAAATGATGGGTTTAATTGTGCGTTCACCTCAAAACTTTAATGAGGCGCGTTATAAATATAACAAAAAAAAAGTTTCTCTCTCTACTTTATATATAAGACTAGAGGAGTACAAGAGAGAATGAGTGTATAATATAAGAGAATGCGTAATAAATAATTAAATAAAAGAGAATTAGTTGTGAGTGTGAGATAATTAATATAAATATAAGTATTTAATAAGGGTAGAAAAGGAAAAAACAGTTTAAATTTTGAGACATAAGAAAAAAAATTGCTTATATTAAGACCTGATCTCAAAAAAGAGAAATTTGCTTATAAAAATGACAAAAGGAAGTACAATTTAAATAAATATTTATGACTCAGCTTTCAACAAACTTTGTTAGAATTTAAATGTCATTAATTAAATTAATGTTTTGAGATGTAAATGCCATTCCCCTTATGCATAATTACTGTACGTAAAGGAACATGTTGCCATCAAAATGTGGCAACCACGTAATCATTGTAGATCATATATATATATATATATCCAAAGTCCAAACATGTAATAATGTCCTTAGCACATGTATGTCAATCCATATTGCGTGGCGCAACTCTACCTTGAATTGGACTCCAAGGAACGTCCCTGATTGCATCAGAATGACATGTGAACATCATGGATCATCATGAACATGATGGAAGAAAAATACTATTATATATATATATATATATATATGATGGAAGAAAAATACTCTATCTGCTACCAAATATAAGAGATAATTCAAAGTTGGCTTTGCTTTTAAATGCAAGATCCCAACCAACTATCTTCATTTAAGTGGACAAGGCTTTGATATGCTTAGATATGAGATTTCAAGTTTGTGGGAATATAAAAAAACACCTTTGATATAGAACTATCACCAATTAGGCCTGATATTACTTGAATCTAACTAGGTCAAATAACAGTATAGAAAAAAAAAATGTAACACCCATATTCACTTCTAAATATAAGACCCCACTTTTAAATGATGAAAAAAAACTCTTTATATAAGAGCTAATTAAAAAGCTTGATGAAATGTTAAATGTAAGACCCCAACCAACAAGCATAAGTCACAGTGGAAGGAGTTTTGGTCAATTAAACAAGATGTCTTGAGTTTGTATAAATGCTTAAATCATCTTTGGGACAACAGTCCCAATTAGATCCCATAATGCTCAAATGTGACTCGATGAGATATCCATAATTTCATATAAAAAAAATGTAATATTTCAATCTACTTTATCTCTTAAATTTATATTTTTTCTAAATTATCCTTATTAAATGCGTGCATATATATATATATATATATATATATATATAGTAAACAATGGTTTCTATATATGGGGTAGTTCTCATTACAAATGATCAAATGAGGTATCTTAGGAAAACTAATATATATATTTTTTACAAATAACTACCTTAAATAATTTCTTTAATCTTCATAAATTATTCATCTAATCATTACATTTATGACATGATGAAGTGTACATTTTTGGAAAGAGAAAAGGTATATTCAAAATATTAAAATTTTTAAAGGTAATCATTAATAATTTAAAAATTAAAGTTATTATACACTCTTGAATTCAAAACATAAATCACACATGTCAGATGAAGTTTTTATTCGAAATTAAAATACTTTTGAAAAAGAAAATCATTATTCCTATTAATTATTTTAATAATTTCAATTCATTTTCTATTGATGCGAGTGGCTAGATACTTGCCTTAAACACAAAGCTTCAAAGAAATGAGAGTCACGAAGCCGCGATATATAGATATTAACCCCACTATACTTTAGAAGTCTGACTTCCTAAAAAGGATTGGTCATTATTCTTTTTGGTTTCTGAACAGATTTCCACCCACGGCTCCACTACTGTATAGTAAATGCCATAATTATCATGCATGTACTGTTTAATTTGTGGAAGTATTGACTTTTTCACATGTGAAAGAAAGAAATAATCATCTGAAAGTATATTGAATAACTTAATTACATTGTCATCAATTAGCTAAGCGACATGGTTAGTTGGCTGAAAGATGACAAACAATAATCAAAGTGGGTAATCATTTGTTTGATAAGGAGATAAAATGAGAGAAAACAAAAGGAAAGAAGATAACATGATAAATATAATGAAAGATATATAAAAGTGAGGAGAAAATGTTTTCTCTGTGTGTATTTTAGATAAATTGAAAAAAAAAACACATAGGAAACAAAACGACTATTATAAATTCACATTGATGATAATGTTGGAATCACCTGAAAAAACATGAATAATAAAATTTAAAAAAATTGGTTTGAGTCATGCCTGTAGAGTTATTACAAAAGTTGCGGCAACTACCCAGATTAAACGAACACTTTTTGTAGAAAGCAGAGGAATAAAACAATATGAAAAAAAAATATAAAATTGAGCAGAAGAGTAGATGTAGGGAAAGAGCATGATGTGATTAGACTAGCATTAGACACTACCTATCTGTAGGTAGCAATTACAAGAACTCTAAAAAATAAGTGACATGGAACTTTTACTAACGCACTCACATGTTAAATGTAGTTTTTTTTTTTTTAATGTGGGACTCTCCTTTTAACACAACCCATAATAAAAACACAACAAATAATATTCATATAAGAAAAATGTACTCCAACTCATTTAAAGCAAGTTTGGAAGTTAAACATAGGCTCTCCAAAATATGTCTTTCTATTTTTGAGGACAAAAACTTTGGGAAGAAGACATAAGTCTCATGTTTCTATTTCTTTGGCACAATTCTTTTTAATTTGTTTTCTCTTGTCATCGAATTCAACTAAAAGAAAATTTATATATAGGTGGGTACTAAAACTGGAGCATGAGACCATGCGTGCGTTATATATACTTAGCCACTCCATGTTTGAATGAAATAGGTACTCCCTCCACTCCTAATTATAAACACCTTCAACATATTTCATAATATAACACGTTTTGTCTAGAGTATTAATTTTTTCCACCTAATATCCTTAACTAACTAAAAAACTTCAAAACTTCTTACTAATGACTTTTATTGAGGATAATTTTGATATCTTACATAAAGTACCTAATTTTAACTAACTTCATTAATTTATGTGTAGGTATTATTAGGTGATTATAAGGGCAAGAAAAAGTATTCATTAAATAGTGACACTTATAGAACACAAACTCTCTCTTATCCTAATGGTTTTGACATTCTCATGTACATCACTTGGAATTCACAATGATCTTTACGTAACAAATTGCTCATTAAAATGGGAAAAAAACCCTTTTTTTCTATTAGCTAGGAACATCTGAGAATGTCATCATTATTCATATTGGTGCGTGCATACATTCGTGAAGATCAAGCAAAGAAAAAGTTTGACTTTTTGTATCGCAATGAGCACAGCACTTAATAATAATAATAATAGTAATAATAATAATAATGATAATGATAATGATAATAATAAATGCTTAAGCTTTCACCGTTTCATCAGGCTTGTGCTTGTATACGCCTATATAAGCTCTGCTCTCGTGTCCTTTAGTTATTGCATTACATTTCTCATCTTTTTTGGAATCAGCATTTTAGAGGTATGGATCTTTATCCTCTCTAGCTTCTACAATCTAGCTAGCTTCTCTCCTATTCCTTTCTTCCTCAGTCTCTCAACTGCTCAAATTAAACCATTATGGTTTAGATTTAGTTTTTCTTTATTTTTTGCTTGTTTGTTTAGATTTTAATAGCTTACTTGAAATATTAGTTTGAGTGGTTAAAATTTGATTTTAATTATTTAAAAGAAATGTGAAAGGTATAAAGAGTGACAAACACACTTAACACCTCCTTAAGACTTATTTAATCATAAGGTGCGATGGTAGGTGAGTTCCATATGTTCTGTGAAGGATGACCCAAAAAAAAAAAAAATAGAACCAAATAGTCGTATTAAAAAGAGGGGGGAGGGAGAGGAAAGTCATGTTTCTTGATATGTTTATTTATTTTCATATATTATTTGTAGCTTTTCAGTTCACTATAGCCACTGGTCCAGTCTCTAGTATAGGACATCATACATATATTATTGTCCTGTTCTTGATACAAAAATAAGCAAGTAGGCAAATTAAACTTCCTTTCCAAAGATGAACTTGTTGATGCATAAAAGAGTATTTGTTTTTTATATAGTTCGTTTTTTTATTACAGGCACCATGATTTTCAAAACGCTCATACTGTTATTGCTAACCATGATGATGGTAACAAACAAAACAATCGCTGTAATGGAGAAACAGACCTACATAATCTACATGGACAAGACCAAAATCGAATCCTCAGTTCATTCACAAGACATCACAAAACCATGGTACGAATCAGTCCTAGATTCCATCTCCCAAGCTTCATCGAAACTCGAACAAGAAGACGGCGAAGAAGAACAACAAACATCATCAAACCCAGACCTTCTTTACGTATATGAAACCACCATGTTTGGTTTTTCAGCTCATCTATCACCAACCCACCTCAAATCCTTAAGCCAAATCGAAGGTTTCCTCACAGCAATACCAGATGAACTTTTACATCTCCACACAACATACACGCCCCATTTTCTGGGGCTTTCAAAAGGAATAGGGCTTTGGAGTGAAACAAACTTAGCCTCTGATGTGATAATTGGAATGCTTGATTCTGGAATTTGGCCTGAACATGTGAGCTTTAGAGACACAGGGATGTCTCCAGTACCTTCTCGATGGAAAGGTGTTTGTGAAAATGGGACACAGTTTTCTTCTGATAACTGTAACAAGAAGCTGATAGGAGCAAGAGCGTTTTTCAAAGGGTATGAGAAGTCTGCTGGGAGGATCAATGAGACTGTGGATTATCGCTCTCCAAGGGATTCTGAAGGCCATGGAACTCACACTTCTTCTACTGCTGCTGGTGCTTTGGTTGATGATGCTAGCTTGTTTGGCCTCGCTAAAGGTACAGCCGCTGGAATGAGGTAATTTGTTATTCTTTCTTAAGAAAATTAATTAAATTAATTATTTGCTATAAATAGAGTGTGAGCTTCGAAGTAATGATAAGGTTGATGTCATGTAACTTGAAGGTCATAGGTTCAAAGACTATGTATATATATTGATCCCTCCTCAAATCCCACCTATTAGAATCTCTTGTGCAATGAGCCTCTTTCAATTATTTATAATAAGTGTGTGTTAACTTCTTTAAAATACCTTATTTAATCTTTTACATTGGAAATTACTCTCATTGATTGATGAAAACCCTATTTAGTATGGGCAATCAATAAGATTGTTTGGGAAAAGAATTAAAAAATTTTAAGTTAAGGTGGATTAAAATTTGACTAAAACAAATCCTTCGACTAACTCCTACGTCTAGAACGTTTAGAATATGATGGAGCACTAGAGTCTAGAGATTTGGAGGTAGGAAAGTTTTATTTTTCTAAAAAAATACATTTTTAGTATTTTTTTAATATTTAATCTAGTAAAAACCAGGGTTCATTAACCCGGACCGGACTGGCCTGTCCGGCCCGGAAACCGGCGAATCGGCCGGTAGACCAGTCCGGTTCCCGGTCCGGTCTGGGTTACTAATTTTTTAAAAAAAATTTTTTTTTGATTTTTCCTTTAGAATTTTATATTATAAGTCTAAAATTTTCAATTTCTCACCAATTTGGCCCCGGTTTGACCCACTGACCCTTAACCCAGTACCCCAACCGATTCAATACCCGATCCGGATAAAAACTCAAGTTTTTTTTTTGTCTACTTTAGATGCACTTCACAACAAGATATTTGATAGTGTCGTGGACCCCACCTCTTCTGCTCATGTGTGTGGCACAGCATCGTGCTGCAAAGTACATGCACAATAGAGAAATATAATCCACAATAATCTTTATTATCTATTTTCGTTTATTTGTTGTCAAACTTATAGTATTAACCCGTACTAAATATAAAATAAAATTGATTTTTTTTTTGGAGAGATTAAGAAAATTAAATAAATTTTTTAATCATATATTATGTATCCTTAGATTATATATCAATTTATTAGTCTAACTAATTAGTTTGAAGAAAAAAATAAAAATAAAAATATTCTAGAGTAATTTAATTAACTTCCTTAATTTTTTTAAAAAAATTAACTTTATTTTATAATTAGTATCAGAAGGAGTATAATTTAATCCATCAAAATACCATCATTTTACTTAATGTAGTAAATGACATGATGCAGCCGAAAGGCAACAGATCCACATGGACAAGTCAGGATCAGAAAACTCGAATATATAGTATTTAGAGTCCATGGGTTTGACCAACGGAAGTTGGCGCAAATGGGTAGGCATCTGCGCCACACCAATCTGTTCCTGGGTTCGATTCCAGGAAACAGAAGGTGTAGAGAATTTCTGTTGGGAGCTTTCTCCTCTGGGGTGCCTTAAAGAGGTGAATTCCTGTCGGGCCTATTAGATTGGGGGCGTCAGGACTAGTCGGTTGTCGGGGGCCTATGTCGGTAAATCTGGCGTTGATTAACGCCGGATACCTGGAAGGTGGGTGCACTGAAGGCCAAAAATGGTCCATCGCATAAACCATAAAAAAAAAAAAAAGAGTCCATGGGCTTGAACAGTGAAGCATGAAATAAAGTAATTCTTTTATTAAAGAAATAATAATTTTGATTAAGTTGCCAGTGGGCTCACTCAACTTGATCTTGCAATTTTTTAATTCAGTCAGTTAGAGGTTACCAAAGCACGCAAGCTTTGACTAAAACAGAGTCCGGATAAGCGTTTAGAAATAAAGGTGGAATTGATCATAATTGAGCTAGATTGCCAATCCAACTAAAGCCAAACATGCATTATAACCCAGAGGGCAGAAGATTAATGACATGGGACTGAAAAGCACAGACTCACATGTATGAAGAACACTGATAAGCTATATCATATGAGACTTTGAATTGATGGTATATACATTCTTCAACAACTCAAAGAAGAGTTTACTTTTGCACTTGTATTATTATTCAAATGTATAATCACACAATGGGAAACTTGCGAAATTGTATATACAGGTATACTTCAAGAATAGCAGTTTACAAAGTATGCTGGACCTTGGGATGCACAAACTCAGATATAATAGCAGCAGCAGATAAAGCAATTGCTGATGGCGTTGATATATTGTCACTTTCATTAGGGGGCTCAGCCAGACCTTATTATAGGGATGGCATAGCCATTGCTTCGTTTGGAGCAATCCAAAAAGGGGTTTTTGTCTCTTGTTCTGCAGGTAACTCAGGTCCTTCCAAATCAAGTGTAGGAAATGTAGCTCCATGGCTCATGACTGTGGCAGCTAGCTACACAGACAGAAGCTTTCTAACAAAGCTGAAGCTTGGGAATGGCCAGGTTTTCAAAGGGTCTTCTCTGTATAAGGGAAAACCCACAAAGCAGTTGCTTGTTGTTTATGGGAAATCAGCAGCAAACAATGGAAATGAAAGATTGGCACAGTATTGCATTAGGGGCTCGCTTGATCCGAAGCTTGTGACAGGGAAAATGGTTGCTTGTGAGAGAGGAATCAATGGCAGAACTCAGAAAGGAGAGGAAGTGAAAATGGCAGGTGGGTTAGGAATGATTCTGCTTAATACTGCGTCCCAAGGAGAAGAGCTTTTTGCTGATGCTCATGTTCTGCCTGGAACTTCAATAGGAGCTTCGGCATCTAAAATCATCAGAAGTTATGTTTTAACTGATAAGAATCCAACTGCTTCAATTTCCTTTCTGGGGACTGTATATGGAGATTCTGATGCCCCAACAATGGCTGCTTTTTCTTCTAGAGGACCCAGTTTGGTAGGACCAGATGTCATAAAGCCAGATTTGACTGGACCCGGTGTGAACATTTTGGCTGCTTGGCCTCCCAAAACTAGTCCAAGTTCACTCAAAAGTGACAAAAGAAGTGTACTATTTAACATAATCTCTGGCACATCAATGTCTTGTCCTCATGCGACCGGCATAGCAGCTTTGGTTAAGTCTATGCATAAAGATTGGTCTCCTGCTGTTATAAAATCAGCCCTTATGACCACAGCTTACACTTTGAACCACAAGGGACGCCCGATTGGAGACATTGGCTCAAACAGGACATCAGAAATGGCTAACCCTTTTGCTTTAGGCTCAGGACATGTTGACCCAGAAAGGGCTTCTAATCCAGGGCTGGTCTATGACATTACCACACAAGACTATTTGAGCTACTTGTGCAGCCTGAACTATACTTCCTTTCAGATTGCTTTATTATCAGGGGGTGGTAATTATACTTGCTCCATTGATGGAGGTCTTCAACCTGGTGACTTGAACTACCCTTCATTTGCAGTTTTGTTCAGCAGCGGAAGTACCAAGAAGGCTAGTGTGACCTACAAGAGGTTGGTCACTAATGTAGGGTACCCCAAAAGTAATTATGCAGTGAAAGTGGAAAAACCAATGGGAGTATCAGTGACTGTGGAACCAAAGAATTTGAGTTTTGGAAAGGTAGGTGAGAAGTTGAGTTATAATGTGACCTTTGTTGCTGATGGAATGGCAAGAGCTTCTGGTAGTTCATCTTTTGGGTCACTGGTCTGGGTTTCTGGGCATTATACTGTAAGAAGTCCCATAGCAGTAACATGGCAATAGTGAGAGTTTCTTCTATCTGGAGGTGTGTGATAACAGAAGCAGAGAACTTCATCAAGATGGCCTATCGTTGTTGTTGTTAAGATATATCCCAAATTCCAGGTAGTGGGATGAGAATAATTTATTATTGCTTCTTGTTATTTGATGCAAGTTGTTTCAAATATAATTATTGTTGTCATTATTGTTGTTACTTTTAGATTTTTTATTTAAAAAAATCTTATGTCACTTAAATGTTGAAGAATGTAGGTCTTATGGATTGCATAAAGTTTGATGTGAATTGCATTATCCATAACTTATGTTTAGTATGTATAACTTCATGCATGTTTTATATTATATATCAATAGCAATTATGATGATGATTATGATGATTGATGAGTCCAAGTGTACAAATTATCGATTATAAAGATATAATCTATAATTAACATGCATGTTCTATAAGGTGTTTTGGAGAATAATTTTTAAATCAAAGAAATTAATAAGTTGAGATGCATGCTAATTGATTCAAACATCATTGTTATAAAAAAAAAAATAAGGGTGTGAAAATATTCCATATTAAATAATACATGAAAAGTGCAGGTAATCATTGTTACTGGTCAAAAGATTATTGAAATATACTCCTTTTATCAAGGCAACGTTACTTTTAATTTTTGTTTAATGATTGAATGATTAAACATAAAAGCTAAGTGCATGTTTCTAGAGAAAAACATGACAAAGAGAATAACAAGTTCAAGGTATTTTTGAAAACCTGAAATGAAAGAATATGAAAGGCTTTGAACTTTTACATTGCAAGGTCAAAGTATAATCTCAAAACAATGACACTTGTGCTCTCTCCTTAACATGATCAGCATCAGTATCATATACTCCTGCATAATAACAAGAAACTGGATAATACCACAAGGCCACACCACAACAGTAGATTGAGACATTAAATTCAATCATAGGCATTGAAACCAAACCATATCTAATTACTATGAGTTGAGTTAGTCTATGCCCCATGCAGCTCAAAAATTCAAGGAGCCAGGATGACATCAGCACCAGCTTTTAAGGGGTTTGTCCCATAAGACAAAGTCTAGCTGTTATAAGCAAAAATTAAAAAAACGAAGAGGATATTTGGCTTTGTATCTTTTGTTTACATTGACCATGGAGAACTTGATCCTAGACTATTAAATTTATGTTCCTTGGGTACTCGCCTACTCGAAACCAATATATCTGTTGTTCACCCAAGCTGAATTACTTATTCATTACTATGAATGTTACACTTTTTGAGGACCAACCTTTTAATGGCCAAATACATCAGGAGGAGAATAGAGACACTAAAAATGTGAGTTTGAGTATGATTTCAGACCTATACAGCAGTCTATGGTCTCTTAAAACAACTTATACAATAACCTTTAGCCTTCCCTTACATTGAATCTGATACAGAGAGATCAACTTGATGCATCAAGAAATTCCACAGTAAAAGTAAATCCTAACTCCAAGAAATACTACAGGAGAGCAGAATGCCAGGTGGCTGAACCGCAGAATGAAGAAAAGGATGAGACACTATGTCAAAGTTTTGAAAAGGAAGGAGCTTTAGTAACTAATGTTTGAAAGCAATATATCTTAGAGAATATCACGGGATTTCATATTATAATATTAT
Organism: Inga leiocalycina; assembly: GCA_963242795.1. Classification (NCBI taxonomy): domain Eukaryota; kingdom Viridiplantae; phylum Streptophyta; class Magnoliopsida; order Fabales; family Fabaceae; genus Inga; species Inga leiocalycina. The sequence goes on from OY725324.1 coordinate 49,932,947, forward strand.
GATTTTATTATTAACTAATATTGTAAATATTAATATGGAGATATGGTTGTTATGATATTCTCCATTAGGGTATGCATATTCTAGCATTATATATATGTCTCTAATCAATCAATGAAAGAAGTGAAGTTCATTCTCATTTCAATACTTCACATAGTATCAAAGTATGGTCTCCCTGATATCCAAATTGTGTCAGACAAATGATGAAAAGCTCAGGCACATCTCATAACATTGTTGCCTCTCAAGAGAATGGAGATAAGTGACATGGCAAGCGGAAACCATTAAAGTGCAATCATTGTGGGAATATTGGACACACCAAAAATCAATGTTATGAGATCATAGGTTATACATAAGATTTCAAGAAGGGAGGACGTGACAAAAGAGAACAGAGACAAGGTTCAAGAGTGACACAGGTGAGCTTCAATGAAACCCCCATTCCTAGTTTCCGCATAAATAGTATGATCATCTAGTGCAATATATTTCAACAAGGAAGACATTCCCCTGAATCTTGGAAGAGACAACGCACCCATGGTAAATATGGCAGGTAAATTTATTCCTAATGAGCCTTGGATAATTGATTCAGGAGCAATAGTACATATAACATTTGATGAGAGTATCTTGTGTAATGTGACTCTAGCAAGGCATCAACTTCCGATTAAAATGCCAAATGGGCAAACTTTATTAGTTAAAAGCATAGGAGATGTTCACTTGTCAAATGGGATGATACTTATAAATGTTCTTCATATACCAGAATTTAAGTACAATTTGATTTCTGTTAGTAAGCTAACCAAAGATTATTTGTGCTTGGTAACATTCGTTAGAGACATATGTGTGATACAAAACTTGCATTCGAGGAACATGATCGGAGCAAGTAGAATACGTGATGAACTCTATCTGCTAGAAGAGGGACAATAGAATAATATCTTTCATATGCGGCAAAGCCAGATAGCATAAATTTGGCACCAGAAACTTGGGCACCCCTTTAAGAAGAAGCTTAAAAGCATCAACTTGCTTTGCAATTCTATTAAATCAATTCATTGTGATTTTTGCATAAGAGCCAAACAAACTAGACTTAGTTTTCGAAGTAGTTCAATAAAAAATTCGCCTTTTGGACTGATACATTGTAACATTTGGGGTAATTTTCATATTGCCTCTTTGAGTGGTGCACACTATTTTTTAACCATTGTGGATAATTATAGTAGGGGAACGTGCATCTATCTGATGAAACACAAATCAGATGTAGCAAAGTATTTGATCGATTTTTTAAACAAAGTGGAAACCCAATTCCACTGAGTCCAACAGATTAGAGCAGATAATACGGCCTTGAATTCAAATATGAATGCATGATGCAATATTATTCTAATAAAGGAATTTTGTTATAGAATAGTAGCCCTTGCACGCCACAACAAAATAGAGTTGTGGAGCGGAAACATAGACACATATTCGAAGTCGCTCGAGCACTACGTTTTCAAGCGAGCTTACCAATTAAATTATGGGGTGAATGCATACTCACAGCAGTAAATCTAATCAATCGACTACTGTCCTGCACTCTAGGACACAATACACCATGTGAAATATTACTTGGCAAATGACTTGAGTATCATCACTTGAAGGTCTTTGGTTGTCTGGTCTATAATCATAACAAAAACAGGAAAAATAAAGTTGATGAGAGAGGTCGGCCTTGTGTTTTCTTGGGATAACCCACTGATAAGAAAGGATATTATGTATATAAAATTCGTGACGAATGGATGCATGTTGCACATGATATTTTGTTTCTTGAGGATCACTTTTCGTATGCCACACAAGAGCACTATAGTGAGTCTTTACCAAGCAAACCTCATTATTGTCTGGCCATCAATGATGATGAAGCTATTTGGTTAGATCCTACTGAGCACAATGCTAATAATGTTCCCTTAACTCGGTGGGAGTCTAATCAGCTACATGATAATGAGATCATTCAAGAAGAAACACAAGTTCCTATTGCAGAGGATCCACAATGGCCTCAGCGAAGTACGCGTGAGAGGCATGTACCCCGGTACTTAGATAGTAATGATGTCAATTTACCACAATCATTAGCTCATGCAAATCCACTTCCTCCATCAAGCAACTCGGTTAGGTATCATTTATCACACTATGATTCGAATAAAAGATTTTATGCCTCTTATCAAGCTTATCTTTCAACCATCTAATCATATGATGAGCCCAAAACCTTTCGACAAGCACGTAGACACACTCATTGGTGTGAGGCTATGCAACAAGAAATATAGGCACTTGAAGGCAATAGAACTTGGACATTTGAACATCTTCCACCGAGGATACATCTTATTGACTCTAAATGGGTTTACAAAAACAAATTCAAACCAACTAAAGAGTTGCATTCTCATAAAGCATGACTAGTAGTGCAAGTTTTTACTCTATGGGAAGGTATATATTTTCATGAAACTTTTGCCCTAGTTACAAAAATTGTTACAGTTCAAACCTTGCTGGCTGTGGCAGTCAAACGAGAATTTACAGTTCACCAGTTGGATGTCAATAATGCTTTCTTCCATGGTGATCTTCATGAGGAGGTTTACATGAAAATACCTAAAGGCTTTGTTCAAAAGGAGAGACACGGGTTTGCAGACTAAAAAAGTCTCTATATGGGTTTCATCAAGCCTCACAAAAATGGAATGAAAAATTTACTGGCTCGTTGAAAGTTTGGGTTTCAAGCAATCCCAAGCAGATTACTATTTAATCACTTATCGTCGTGGTGACATGTACACTATGTCCTTAATCTACATTGATGATGTCATTCTCGCCATCACCAGTAATGACCACATCAACCATATAAAGCGATTTCTTCAAGATTGATTCACCATCAAGGATCTCGAACCCTTAAAAGTATTTCTTGGGCATTGAAGTGACTCAATGCCCCGAGGGCTTGTTACTTAGCCAATGCAAATATGCTTTGGATATCTTGGAGGAACCATGATGACAGCGTGTTGGCCTAACAAGATTCCCATGGAGTAGAACTGTGTCTTAGTAGTAATAAGGGTGATCCATATCCAAACCCAAGGTGCTATCGAAGAGTAGTTGGCCGACTCTTGTACCTCACAGTCATGAGGTCCGATTACACATATGCAGTAAATGTTCTTAATCAATTCATAGCTGATCCTCGGGTCCCCCACATGCATGCAGCAAAACGTGACTTTTGATACTTTAAGTCTAGAGTGGGACAAGGTATCTTCTTACCAAGTATAGGATCTCTCATCTTGAAAGCATATCGTGATGCAGATTAGGGACACTTCCATAAGACTCGATGTCCTTGCACTAGTTATTTTATCAGCTTAGGTGGGTCTCCCATCTCACGGTATAGCAAAAGGCAACATGTGGTTTCCCTTTCTTCAGCAGAAGTTGAATATTGACCAATGGCTAGTAAGGTTAAAGTTGTATGGTTGTGATGGCTCCTTCATGACCTTAGGGCAACTCAATAGTGTTCAACTCCACTGTATTGTGATAATCAAGCTGTCGTTCATATTGCCAAGAACCCGATTTTTCATGATAGGCTAAGCATGTTGAAATGGATTGCTATTTTATTCGTGAAAAAGTCCAATGTCAAGATATCTCTCCATTAAAGATCTGGACAAACCATCAAGTCACTAGCATCTTCACAAAGGCAATCGATGCTGATAAATTTCAGGAGCTTTCCAACAAGTTGGGCACTCGTAATCTTCATATGCCAACTTGAGGGGGAGTGAGGCAATATATCTCAGAGAACATCACCAAGATTTCATATTATAATATTGTGATAATATTACGATTTTATTATTAACTACTATTATAAATATTAGTATGGAGATATAGTTGTTATGATGTTCTCTATTATGGTACGCATGTACTAGTATTATATATATATACTTCTAATCAATCAATGAAAGATGTGCAATTCATTCTCATTTCAATATTTCACAGTGTTTATGGTGAAAAGCTGCCAAATATAGTTCTTAGGCAGCAAACAGGCCTAAATGGCAACAAGTTGTTGATAAAGAGAATTGAATGTGAATTTGGGAGAAGATTGACCTCCCATAGGGTGTAGAATATGATATGGGGTAGATATAAGACTATTAATCTTCTGGTACCTTGATTGTCTCTAAACTACTAATTGGCTTAAGAACTAAGTGAAGGCTAAAAATCGTTCATTCATCTCAACCACGCGTTCACGTCTACTATGAAGATTCTTTGAGGCTTTAAGCTAAAAAGAAGACAAAATATACCGCATTCTTCTTTCAGTTGGAAACCTGCCAAACGGAATATTCCTTTGATTCATAGTCTTTATTCAAAAGAAACATCCAGCAAAATTATCAACATACGTCTTTCATATTTTAACTGTCAAGATTCCTTGATTTGGAATGGTAACTTCTTAGGTTCTTGTCTAGTCAAAGATGGATTCCATAAATATCTTGGGGACTTTCATCCAAGAATTGGCCCACATGATCCATTCTGGAAATTCTTGCGGTCGATATCCCTCCCAAAGAAATATCTTCTTCTCATCTTGAAGCTCCTAAACAAAGCTCTTCCTTCTTCAGACATCCTCACAGCCCATCACCTACATGTATCAAATTTGTGCCCATTTGGCTGTGATATTCAGGAATCATTGGACCATATTTTTATCTCTTGCCCGTTCTCAAAAGCAATCTGGTTTGGAACTTTATCTATATCCGATGTGATCTTCTTAACCTCTCTGACTTCATAGTTTGGTTGAAACAAACTATAATCAAGCTGAGGGAGGCGAATCAATCAGATTTGATAAAAGGAATTGTCATCCTCATCAACTTCATCTTGTTTCAGGGGAATTCTGTAATTCAAGGAACAGAGACGGAAATGCAGTCAGGCCGTTATATGCTAGTATTATGATTTTCATCAATAAATCAGAACGCCGCATGCTTTGACATTTGTTTTATCTTATGTATGTTCCCATCAATTCTAGTTTCAGTTGCTTCTAATTCGTGTTTTACAGGGTTCATTCATAGTAATTATTGCCCTGTTTCATTTGGTACTATGTAAACTTCATCATTACTAATATCATTTTGAATTTTATCAGAAAAACAAAGAAGACAAAGTACATGTTTGTACTATATTTTGTTCTGAACTTTGATATGATTATGAGAATGAGAGCAGCAGAGATCAAACTCAAGAAAGCAAGTCAAGGACTTCACTAATCTCATGTCAAAAGGCACTTGAACTGAAAGCATAAATACGATAAATGTGATTTAGATCAATGAAGAACAACGGAGATAAATAAATTCATTTTGTCTTTTAAATTTATAATTTTTTTCATCATATATATTAAGGACTTTCTATCCAAGGGTATCATAATGACATATGTTATTTTAGGAAAATCAAATTATATTTGTTATAAATAACTCATCTAACTAATTTTCTTAATCTACTCAAAATAAATCAATTAGTTCTTATATTTAGGACTTGAGGCATATTTATGGGAAAATGATAAAAGTTGTAATTATTTAAAAATAATAAATATCAAAATATAAATTAAAAAAATCCTAAAATTGTCCATAATTCCAAAAAGTATATGAGGAAAACAATGATATGTTGAAGGAAGAAGAGACGTTCAAGAATGCTACTTTCGGCTAATGAACGGTGAATTGGGATTTTGACTAGACAAATATACGATGTAGTCAAATGCTCAAATATACTACATCCGGTCCTAAATATAAAATAAATTTGATTTTTTTTAGATATTAAGGAAGCTAAATAAGTTACTTAATCATATCATATGTTATATATCCTTAGATTATATATTAGTTTATTAGTCAAACTAATTAGTTTGGAGAAAAAAAAAATATAAATACTCTAAAATAATTTAATTAGCTTCCTTAATTTCTCTAAAAAATTCAATTTTATCTTATAATTAGGACGGAGGGAGTAATAAGTAATTTTGTCAAGAAAAAAAGATATAATAAGCAATTAGTAGACAACTAAAGCTCCGAGATAAACTACTAAAAGGTAGAGAGACAAGAATGTCAATCTTCGTCTAGTCCCATATACCTTTTGAAATTTAATTTATTAATTCCCATAAGTTTGAATTAGGTATTTATAAAGTCATTACAATCCCTTAAGTTCAATCTCTAGATTGCCTATGCAACAATCTCTTCCAAGATAACCTACCTCAGGATCTCACAAGAGAAATGATTCTCCTAGCAACACTCTCTCACAAAGTAGATAATTACATTAAATTAGACAAGAAATTATGGGAGCATATAAATAAAAGCATTAAAATACATTTTTCTCATGTATGAAAATTGTTTCAAACATTCTCTCATTGCTTTGGCCTTTTCTCTTCTTACCCTCATCTATACAAGACTTAAATTTATAGTTTTCATGAGTGAAGAGATGTTGGAGACAAACAAGCCGTTTTAAAAAGTTGTTAGAACTGTCAATTCATCGATAGATGACTATTATATGGTAGGCAATTAACATTTAATTGCACAAGAAGCCAATTGATGACTAATGAAGAATAGGCTATTAGAATTAGATGTGGTGTTTGTTTGGAATAGCTTATTTTTAGGCAATAAGTATTTATAAATCGTGATTCACGGTATACGAGATAAGTATGTGAGAGGAGTTTTATCTCGGCTTGCGTAATAAGCATTTATATTCAAAAAATAAATATTCCCAAAAATGCACATGGTAAAGTGGGCAGAGCCACAAGGTATGGGTTGTCCAATGGTAGGCCACGGTTGGCGAGCACGCGTAGAAAAGCATGCATTTTAGCGGACTGGTATTTTGCCAACCCAAACCTGTTGGAATGATTAATGACAACGACAATGCAATTATGAAATTTATTAGTGGTTACAATCCATATCACCACCTAAATAATTAAATAGCTAAGAAACCAAGTCCAATGAACACACAACCAATTCAAGTAATTGAATGACTAAGTAAACAAATCCAATGAACACACACAGTCCAAAACACAAAAAGTAATGAACTGAAATTTCAATAAACCACATACAAAAGATAATCATGATCATGTAAACAAATCACTCAGGGTGCCACTAAAGAATATTAGCCAATCAGTATGTAAATCCACATGGTTAATAATGATTGGCTGATTGATCGTTATAGCAACTTATAAAACTACCGGCAAAAAAAAAAAAAAAAAAACTTATAAAACTCCTCCCTGAGAGCAAGCCGCCCTTGGTTAATTTCTTCAAATCTGACTGACGCGTGGCCTCTTTGGTTGATTTTGTCAAATGCAATTTGCAAGCAGCCGCGTTGGCATCAATATATTTTATTGTTCCCTTTCTGAACTTCTAGTAACGTCCCACTTTGTCGCATCCAATCTTGGAACATTTTCGAAGATCCAAATCCTCTAAATTCAATGTAGGAGATATTTTAAATTTCATTCTTGATTTCATACGCTAAAGTCCTTATTTTGAAATTTTCAAGTGTGTGCATATGCCCTTGATATAGTACACACAACCAAATAAATTTATCCTGAGACTATCACATCATCTTAATTCTATCCGATAAAAATATAACAACTCATATAATTTTAATTCTAGTTGATAGATGATTTATCTGAAAAGAACTCAAATTTTATCTTGTTTTTTTTTAAAAAATATTTTAATTTTTTAAGAAAAACTAAAACTAAATGATTAAACATATTTTATTTTTTTATTAAAAATAAGATAAAATTTAAATTCTTTTTAGATGGGTCATCAATGAATTAAAATAAAAATAATATAAGTTATCATATTTTTATTGGATAGTGTTTAGATGCCGTAATACTTGAAGGATTTAAGTATTTCTATACAAAACAATGGGGTCAGCAAAACACGACGGGGACCCAAGGGAGTGATTAGGGGAAAAAAGAATTGACGTCCCTGAGATTTTTTTTGGTCTGATATTTACGCACAAGATTGGTCTTTGGCCCTTAATTTAAAATCTAATAAATAAAAACAGTTCAAAAAGTTACTCACATAATATGAATAAACCTGAAGTGTTTTTTTTTTCCAGTTTTATATCATATATGGAGATAAATTAGGGGAGAGGTCAATGCATTTTATTGTAAACTATAATATAAATAAACCTGAAGTGTTTTTTTAAATTTAATATTATATGTACAGATTTTTTTTTTCTTTGGCATGAAGAGGCAACATAAGCTGGTTGGAAAAAAATTAACATAGGCTTTCTTTTATTATTATTAAACATAAACTTCATTCGCGGCAAGTTTTATAACCTTTATTTTTTACTTTTTACCTTTTTTCCCCCAAAAAAGTTATTCTTTTCATTAAAAAACCAAAATACTCCCTCCGGTCCTAAATATAGGATAAAATTTGTAGTGTAAATTGCATTACAAATTTTATTCTATATTTAAGACCGGAGGTAGTAATTTTATAAGCTTTACTTTTTGTTGTTGGCCAACAAAATATAAAATATATAATTTTATAATCTTTAACTTCAAGGCCATTTTGTTGACCGAAAAAAAAAACAAAACAGCTTCAAGGTCATTTTCCTAACTCCCAAACCGCCATCAAACCTGGTGAGCTGGGTGTGTTCTACCAAAAAAAATAAAAAAGCGCTTGGTGGCTTTGTACACGTCGTCAATGGAGAGAAAGAGTCCCATCTCTGTCTCTCTCAATCTTCATCTTGCACCTACTCCTCTTTGAAGCTTCCGTGTGCAATAATATCGATTGCGTTAACCCTTCAGTTTTGTAAAGCACAGGTAAACCCTGTTCGGGTTTAAAGCAATCTCGCCTTTGTTGATTATACGTTTCTTCGTTTCTTGTCCCATATAGGATCAGGGCCATCATCAATATCTGGTCAGTCTTGCGATATACTGCCATTAATTGTATGCTATTAATCGCAGTCATCTTATTCAAGAATTGAGAATTAAGAACTTCCTCAGTTTACTTCTGTGCTAAACTGCAATTCTTTTGGTGTCAGTTCTAATCTGATTGAAGTTGACCCCCTTATCATAATCCCATTTCGATTTCTCAAAGGATATAATCTATTTTTCATCATCAAAAGTGAGAGTTCTGTAGTTTAATCATGGATAATTATGGGTCTTCATCACCACACCGTTATCCAAGCCCGTATGGATATTATAGTAATCCTACTCCGCCTTATCCACCTCCAGCTTCAGATCCAATGGCACCTCCTCCTTACCCTTATGCATTCAATCATTCACATTCCTTCAACTATTCCTACCCCCCACCTCCGCCACCATTTGATCATAGCCATTACCCTCCACCACCAGACTATAGCCACCCCCCTCCACCGCCGGATTATAGCCATACTAGTCCCCCATCTGACTACTTAAATTATCCCCCTCCGCCGCCGTATTCTGCTCCTCAGCCTTATCCTCATCCATACCCCATTCCTCTAGGGGTTCATAACACCCCTCATAGTTTTCAGTATGGATCATCTCATTATCCTCCCCAACAAACCGAGGCAGGTCCATATCCCCAAAGTCAACCTCTTTCCCATTCACGTGCAAATAGTTTTTCTGGTTCCCCCCAGCATGAGATAACGAGCTCTGCTGGGGGTGTATCATTGCAAACTAGTCATAGTTTCAGTCCTTCTCGGACTTCTGCATACCCACCTTTGGATGATCTTGTGGGCAAAGTTAGCTTGTCTGATAACCTGCCAACCGCTCCTGCATTGCCCCCTGCACCTGTAGGGCAGCAAATGGCACATTCCATTTCAGTTCCACACCAAGATGGGAGAGAGGAATTTTACGCTTATCCTAATAACTCCTTCTCTGGATCGGGATCTTCCCACTCTGGTCGGATCAATTCATCTAAACTTTCATCTTATTCGGGCTCATTTAATGATTCGGTTCATAGTCAGAGTTTGCAGATTGTTCCATCACCGAATAAAGGATCATTGAAAGTTTTGCTCCTACATGGAAATTTAGATATATGGGTTCGCGAAGCCAGAAATCTTCCAAATATGGACATGTTCCACAAAACTTTAGGGGATATGTTTGGTAAATTACCACGAACTATGGGCAACAAAATTGAGGGAACTATGAGCAAGATTACTAGTGATCCTTATGTTACAATTTCAGTATCTGATGCTGTAATTGCAAGGACTTTTGTGATTAGCAACAGTGAGAATCCTGTTTGGACTCAACATTTTCATGTTCCCGTTGCACATAATGCTGCTGAAGTGCACTTTGTTGTTAAAGACAATGATGTAGTAGGTTCACAGCTCATTGGCATTGTATTAATTCCTGTGGAACAAATATACTCACGGGAAAGAATAGAAGGGACCTATCCTCTGCTGAATAATAATGGGAAGCCTTGTAAGCCAGGTGCTGTTTTGAGCTTATCCATTCAGTACATCCCAATGGAGAGACTGAGCATTTATCACCAAGGAGTTGGAGCTGGGCCAGAATACACTGGAGTTCCTGGCACTTATTTTCCTCTAAGGAAAGGTGGAACTGTTACTCTATATCAAGACGCCCATGTTCCAGATGACTGCCTCCCTAATGTGATGCTTGACCAAGGGATGTATTATGCACATGGAAAATGTTGGCATGACATCTTTGATGCCATTCGTCAAGCTCGGCGTTTGATTTATATTACAGGGTGGTCAGTTTGGCACAAAGTTCAGTTGGTAAGGGATGTTGGTAATCCATCAGGTTATGCACTGGGTGACATTCTACGGACCAAGTCACAGGAAGGAGTCAGAGTGCTTCTCCTTATTTGGGATGATCCTACGTCAAGGAGCATTTTAGGCTATAAAACAGTGAGTAATGCAATTGCTTGCATGTGCACATTCTTCTGAATCTTGTCTCATGACATCATTTAATATTTTTTGGGTCTTTATTCAACTAATTTTAAATGTGTTTCTTGTTTAAGTTCCCCTACTAAATTACTTTTGTGTTGCATTGATTGATGGTGGCCCTGAAAGTCAATATCTGAGATAATAAATGAATATCAGTACAACTTTTTTACGTTTAAATTAGAAATACTTTATTTCATGTGTTGTAGTTCTCAAACTAGAGTAATCTGCTTTTATCTGTTATGAAACTGATACCAACATTACTATTTAATTCGTTATTGCTTTTCTCTGCATGCTTAAAATGAAAACTAAATTACATTGACCCTTATTGCGGTTTCCAAATATTACATTCCTTTTATCAGACTAGCGATTCCTTCCAATAGAAATCAAAGATTAAAAGCAGATTCTCTTTGCCTTTTTAACAAGAGATTGTGTGATTGTAAATAAATCAAATATCATTTAGGTCATTGTTATTTGCCCGGATAAATAATTAACTTGTGTGCTTTATTAATATCCTTTTATCCTTCAGTGAGATAAAATTCTTGAGCCATTCCTTAGAAATTTATTTTGTTGTATATTTTGGTTACAAGGATGTTTTGCACGTATATTCAAAATTTTTCTGATTTGCACTTAGGATGGTGTCATGGCAACTCATGATGAAGAAACTCGACGATTTTTCAAACACTCTTCTGTTCAAGTGCTTCTTTGTCCACGCATGGCGGGAAAACGACATAGCTGGATGAAGCAAAGGGTTAGCTTTGATGTTTACTTTGCTTATTGATTAACTTATTCTGATTTACCCAATAGAATTTATTTTCAAGCTATTGGATCATTCTTTGAAACTGCATCATTGGCATTTTGATGCTGATTTGTTTTTGTAAATCGTAAATATTTATGCTTGCATACTTGAGTGCTCAATAAAGTTATTGAACAGGATTTTTTGGTTAACAATCTATCCAAAAAATTGCTTGTTGATAGAGCACAACAACGTCGTACAATCTATACAACTGAACCCACCTAGTGGGATAATGATATGTAAATATAATAATGGGTTTAAAGTTAGTTACTGTTAGAGTTAGTTAGGGATTAAAATGATTAGCCTTAGTAGCCGTTAGAATTAGTAAAGGCAGTGACTGTTGGCCAAGCCTATAAATAGAGACATATTCTATTGTAAATGGAGTCTTATCTGAGTAATGAATGATGCAGTTTGCCTTGCTGTCTCTTCCTTCTCTATTCTCTCTGATTCCATCTCCTCTGCTACCCTCTTTCTATGAATTTCTCTCCTGTTTCCTCTCTTCATCTCTCTTTTCTTGCTAATACCATAACAGATAATGCTTTGTTGTTGTTTTTGTTGTATACTTGACTGATGATAATGTGGCCCCATCTGGTAGTTTACCCAATTCTAGGTTATAACACTGAGCAATGATGATTGCAAGGAAAACATATTGCCTCCATTTTGTTGTGATTATTCCTGAAATATCCTGAACCATAAACTGTTGGCCATCTCTGGCTTAATCATCAGGTAAAAATGTAGAGAGAGAGAGAGACCCACTATTCTCTGGTTTTTTTGATCTATCAGAAAGAGATCCCCTATCCTCCTTTAAACTGACTTCAAATCATAATTTCATCCACATTCCCACATATTCATATCATTCTTTGAAATCTGCCTTTTTACTTCTTATAAATTAGTATAAATTATAATGATAACTATAAATTTTTATAATAATCAGTATTATGAATATTATTATAGCTATTCATTTTGCATGATTCTTGTTAGATGATCCTGAAAATTGTTATATGTGGTTATTGTGTATCTAAATTTTTAAACTTAATTGTTGAAAATGACTAATAAATGAAAAACTGAACTCTTGCATCATCTGATAGCTTATTTAGTATTTAAAAAAAAACTTATTTAATTCCTATCCTGCATTTGTGTAAATTGGCTTATAATTGAAATCAGTTTTCTTTTTCGTTTTCTTTGCCCCTTTTCCATAGGTTTTGCTTGAACTTGTAGAATCCCTGATGTATGATGTGCCACTGACCTCATGTCATGTACATCTTCTTCAATTCACTGTGTATTTTTTTATTAATGAGAAGTTTTGGCATTTGGGATTAAGTTAGACTATGATTGCATATGCAAGCGTGATTTTGGATAGCTGAATTTGGGAGGTGTGGAATAATTAAGAAATAGAGAACATATCCATGCAGGAATGCCTATAAGGATATTTCAGCAAAAGTTTGATCAGGATTGCTTGGTTAGATGCTCTAAACTCGTACCAGAGACAGAGACAATTGTTGTCGGAGGATTATTTTTAAAATGAAAAAGAAAAGGACCAAGTGGATGCAATCTGTAGACGTGGATGAGAAATATAATTCATGCTGTGAATGTCATTGTGGATTCTTGTCATTAGGCTTATGCCTTATAAAAAGCAATGTCCTATTATTCCTCGCTGTTTTACCTGTTTATACTTGGAAATCAAAGGTAATTGACTGCTTGTATGTTTGTAGAATGTGTTCCCAAGTGAATTAAATTTCATAATTTTAAGAATTCTGGCAAGGTGTTGTTTGGTGGTTGTTATGTCATATCTTGTTGTGTTAATGTTATAACATTTTTCTGCAATTTAGGATTGATAGTTTTACATTGAACTTTGACAATCAGGAAACCAGTACTATATATACGCATCACCAGAAAACTGTAATTGTTGATGCTGATTCTGGAAATAATAGGAGAAAAATTATAGCATTTGTTGGCGGACTTGATTTGTGTGATGGGCGATATGATACTCCCCACCATCCTATTTTTAGGACACTCCAGACACTACACAAGGATGACTACCATAACCCTACTTTCACGGTAAGCATCTTCTTTTTCCTGTTTTGTGATATCGGTGAGTATCTTATTTTCTCATTAGCAATGTTTGTAAGTTCATGTCAAGACTAACTAAAATTTTTCATTAGGAGTACAAAGCAGGTGGTGGGTAGAACCATTGTAAAAAAATGGTTGCAAACACTAGTTCCTTAAGAAGTCAAAGCGTCATAGTAAAAATTTCTTTCCTTTTTTTATGATCAGGGAGGGCTTATGAGATTGTTTCCATTTATCGTATGGTTTTAAAGTGCGATATGCTTTGAACTGCAATTTTTTATTATAATTGTTTGAAATTATCCCTGTCAGTGATGTCTTCAAAACCTATAGATTCTTTTTTGGTAAATGTATGACATTAATCAGACGTGCATGTTATTTTTTTCCCCCCTGCAAAGCATAAATTTTTGACAGACAATCAAGAATTTCCCTCCTTTTTGTGTGTTTTGGGGGGGGGGGGGTGTTGGAGTTGAGTTCTCTGATTCTTCTTATTAACTTGAATATGGAGGATTTACTAATATATTGTGCTACACAAGGAGAAGACTAGCAATACTCTCTAAGGAAGGAAATAATGATAGAATCTGATGTTTTAATCACTTTGTTGTTTCACGCAATATTCCAACAAATCTCAATCACAGTGGAATCTGTAGCTTGAATCCAATGAGATATGTTTCTAAACTAATAATGTTTGAATTAAGCAGACCAATTTATTCCTCTTACAAGGGTTGTTATGTGACAGGGTAATGTTGGTGGTTGTCCACGGGAGCCATGGCATGACTTGCATTCTAGAATTGATGGTCCAGCAGCATATGATGTTCTGACCAACTTTGAGGAGCGCTGGTTAAAAGCTTCAAAACCTCGTGGGATAAAAAAGTTAAGAAGTTCATATGATGATGCTTTGCTTAGGCTGGAAAGAATCCCGGACATTATTGGCTTGTCTGATGCTCTTAGTGCTAATGATAATGACCCTGAAGGTTGGCATGTTCAGGTAGTTTGTCTTTTACCGACATCAAATAGATGTTCAGTTTTTCCATGAGCAATTAGTTGCTCAATATAATTACTTCTAGAAATTATCAATCTGTGCTTTTTGCTTCATTATGAATACCAGATATTTAGATCAATTGATTCAAATTCTGTAAAGGGGTTTCCAAAGGATCCAAAAGATGCAACAAGCAAGGTGAGTTAAGGCTCTGTTTTAAACGCTTAGAACCATCAATCAATCCATCAGATTTGAAACACCTTCTGGGTGACCTTGTGAAGGTTCAACTTTACTTTGTTTTCTCAGAACTTAGTTTGTGGGAAAAATATGTTGATCGACATGAGCATACATACAGCGTATGTGAAGGCCATCCGTGCTGCGCAGCACTACATATATATAGAGAATCAATATTTCCTTGGGTCTTCATACAATTGGAGTCAACATAAAGACCTTGGTATGTGACTTTTGCACGAGTGTTGCAGTTACCTTACAAATTTTCACCTGATCATCCAATAATATGCTGAAAATTGTTGGAAACTACAAATGAATATTATATATAAGCTTCTGCAGTATATACAGATCCAGAATCCAATCGAAATTGCCCCTGCTTGAATATAGTAGCCTACCAGCTACAAGCAAAAAGGAGAACAAGATACTTATTTTACCATTGAAATTCATTTTACCCGTAGTGAGCATAGTATACACTAACAGCTTCCAAAGTTGAATTTAGATCTCACAAGATCCTTTGTTTTTTTTTTTTTTAAATTTTATTTTCCCATTCATTGCCTGCCGGCCTGAAGTGTATCTTGTTAAAACCTTTAAGTATAAGATATGGAGCGGTGAGGGAGAATGGAAAAGGAAAATATATAATTTAACAAGTTATTTTTAAAAGGAAGATTTTAATTGTGATATTTAAATTATCTTTTAAGATTAGTTAAGATTAGGAATTATAGGATCTAGTCTATTATCTGATATTATCTTATCTAGGATTAGTTTAGATTATTATTTCAAATAGTTGCACCTAGGGTGGCCTCAGGATTTAGTTTATTATCTAATATTATCTTATCTAGGATTAATTTAGATTATTATTTCAAATAGTTGCACCTAGGGTAGCCTCAGGGTTTCCTCAACTACCAGAACTTGAATCCTGAAGGGAATGAGGATTTCAAGCTGATGCTAAAAATTTCGGAGTCAAAGGCCTTGGAGATTTATGATTGGGAGAAGGTTGGGAAGCAGAAACAAAACAGGTATGCAAATTCATCATGCTTCAGTTTCTCCCTAGTATTTTCCTCCAGTTGAAGGAATTGAAGAAACTGGAGTAGTTCGGAATGTTTTCTCACCTGCTTTTCCCCTCCATCACCACCTCATTTGTTGGAAAGGATATTCTGATTTAGATGCTGCTTGGAGGAGGTCCTACTTACATTTTGTCTTGTTGGAGTTATATCATCAGTTTTACTCTCCAAGAGTCCATGGGAGAGTTCTTTCAAGCTGGGGAGAATGATGGAGAATGGAAGAGGAATATCTAGAATGTCATTTTTGTGAACAATAATGTTATGTAGGATTATAGTTAGGATATTTTGATTGAAGTTTGCTTAGTTTGGATCAGGATTTATCCTATTCCATATTATCTCTCATCTTATATTGGATTAATATAGATTATTACTACTATTATTTTTAATTATTGTCCCTTTCCTTAAATAGCCTTAGAGTTTCCTCAATTGCTAGACTATTTTCCCTATTGCAATGGTAGTGTCATTATTTGATGTTTGCTTCTCCCTCAATTTCTCTCTATTCCTCCCTCCCTCCCTTTCTTCTTTCCTCTAACTTGTCCTACATCAGGTGGTTAACTGGGCATTGGGCAGGAGTTGGTTGTATAGCCGCCAAGGAAATATGTTGATTGGTGCGGACATGTGGAGGCTAACAAGTAAACTTCTAGAAGAAGATTGATTAGGCTGGTAGAGATAAATATTGGGTTTTTTTTTGGGGGGGGGGGGGCGCTGTTTGGAATTGAGTATTCATTAGGGAGATTATAGTCCCTAGAAGCAATAGTTTTATAATCAGACTGGTCATTGAACTGATTAAAATACCGGATCAATGTTCAGTGGCTGAGTCATAGTCAAACTGTGATTGAACCACTTCAAGTGACATTATTCTATTTTTATTTAGATCTATATATCAAAATAATACTTAAGTAACGGATTTGATAATGATAATGAGATGGAATATAAACAAAATGAAGAATGTTTAATAATTATGTTAAAATCTTGTGATAATTTTTATCTTTAAAAATGGTTATAATTTTATAATATAAATCTTTGATGATTGTGTTATTCAAATAATTAAATAGTAGATGTAATTTTATCATTAACCACTTTAATTCCATTTTTTCCCTAAGGTAAACATTGGAAAAATGAGGAATAAAATATTTGTGCCTAGTGTCTAACTAGCTGGTCTGGTTTTCTAAACAATGACTAGTAAGTACAAGGAAGATTTCTTGGTTCTATATGTTTTCCTCTGATTTCTGTTGCAATTCAAAAGAAATACTGGATTTCTAACATGTCTATATATGTTCCCTTTCTCCTATGGAATAAAAATGCTGCATTAATGAAGTCAATGAGATTATCCACGAATTTATGTTATGGATCTCTTTGACATGTGAAATCATCATGCATTTCTTGTTATTGCAGGTGCTAATAATTTGATTCCAATGGAAATTGCCCTCAAGATTGCTGATAAGATCAGGGCCAATGAGCGATTTGCCGTGTATATTGTTATTCCAATGTGGCCTGAGGGTGTTCCAACTGGGGCTGCCACGCAAAGGATTCTATTTTGGCAGGTATGCTTCCATTAACAATATCAAAGCCACAAATTGTCCTTGGCAGGGATTTGATTGATTGTGCACATGATTAGGCTGTTGCTTTATGGCTTGACATTAGGAACAGCTTGAAGGAAGAAATACTAGAAAATGCTTGGAGTATGTTTCCTACCTCACTGTTTAGTAGTGAGAAATGTGCTTTGTAACTGAGAAATATGAACAAAAGGTGCAATTCTGCTAGAAAAACAGAGTAGCACTTTCAAAATAGAGAATATGAAGAAATTAGAAAACTCTAGCTATTTGACACCTTAGGAATCTCCTTATCGTCTTACCAGAATTCTAAACACCCTCACTTACTTTCTTTGTCCTTAAAGCTTCCTGTAACTGACAGAAACACCAAACCCAACCATCCTACATGCTGCGCATGTCCTCTTTCCTGTTCTTGCCCAAAATATCCAAGACAACCACCATGGCATCCACCCACAACCCTCTAGGCCTTCCAGAATAAACCTTTTTAATTGGATATCAATCTTCAGCGAATGGCGTAAACTCTGTTTTCTTGGTTTCCATTTAATCTTTTTTTTTTTTTTCACTTTTCTATGACAACATTGATGAAACTTCTTCTAGGTGCATAAGCACAGTTGTATCTGTTCATCTATACAATGTTTGACTTGTATAGGGCAAGTCAAATTTAAGATGCAAAAGAGAAGTTAAAAGGAGATCTAAACCCAATTTTTTACCTTTAAGTTCAGAGGGGCCTGTAACTATCAATTTCAAACATTACCAACGCCATGATTTTTTTTAGCTAATGGTTTGCTAGATCTCCTCTTGCAGTTTACTGCTCTGCATGATTTCCATCCCCTCCTTATATTGGCCATTTGGTTTTTTTTTTTTTTTTGGTCTACATTCATGCATAACAACTACTCTGTATGAAATTGTCACCTTAGTGATTTTTCATGGTTTATCAAACTTGGCACCTGGATTTTTAACACTGCACTTTGGATGCTATAAGAATTTAGCTGGCATAGCCTTACGAAATTTGTACTTTTATGAAATCTTGGTGTGAGAAACATCCTTGTAGCCTTCAAAATTCGAAGTAAATAAAGGAACTACTTTTTCTGTTAATTATTAAGAAGACAATGTTATTGGATCTGTCAGTAGTTGGTTATTGGTTGATTGCATCTAATAATCTGGAGTTACTATTTTTGATTTTTGCAGTATAAAACAATGCAAATGATGTATGAGACAATTTACAAGGCTTTGGTTGAGGCTGGGCTGGAAGAGACATTCTCACCAGAAGACTACTTGAACTTTTTCTGTCTTGGCAATCGAGAGGTCAATGATACACATGGTAATAATGCAATGCCTGGAGATCCTCCTCCAGCAAATAGTCCACAGGTATGAGTATTTTTTCAGTTCTGCCCAGTGTCCACTGTTCCACATTCCTAGTACTTTTTTCGCACCACGAATTTAAGTCAAGGGTGGCACAATGTCGCTTCTATGTACTAAAAAGGGTGCAATAATACCCCTCCGTGAAACCTCCACTATTTTGACCAATAGTGACAGGAGAAACTATAGAGAAGACCCTTTGAAAATTGCAAGTAAGTACCATATAAGAAAATTAATACCGATCAAGGCCCCAAAGTAGCAAATCAATGTCAAGGAACTAATGTTATATCTTACCCATGTAAAAAAACCAAAATACCATTTTACCCAACGCCTTTAACTAACTCTAACCAGCTATATACCTGTCAGCCATCAGTCACTGTCATCTACCCATGTTCCTTTTGCTTCTTATTTCCTGACTAATGACCTGAGTATAACCAAAGCTGCTTCATCAAGTTTTTAGATGGCATATTGTTATACTCTTTAGCAAAATCACTCCTAAATTTGTTCTATATTGGTGTTAATTCCCAGGCACTAACTCAAAGTAGCCGACGCTTCATGATTTACGTTCATTCAAAAGGCATGATAGTTGATGATGAGTATGTTATATTGGGATCTGCAAACATCAACCAACGCTCTATGGAAGGAACAAGGGACAGTGAGATTGCAATGGGAGCTTACCAACCTCATTATACCTGGGCAGGAAGACATTCTTATCCACGTGGACAGGTATATTTTATTGGCAAATCATTTTCACAACGAGCCATTTTTCATTTAACCAAATTCAATCTTCGCCCTAGGTATTCTAGCAAAAATGTTGATCATCACTAAATATCTCATAGTCGTAAGGAAATTCTCGAAGGTGTCACTTAATAGGGAGAGACATCAAGTAGCAGCAGGATGCATAATAAAACCATTTGTTATATAGCAGGATAGCTCACTACCATGAGAAGTAGATTGGGGTTGTATGTGGCACTACCGTGGTTGTATTCTGAACTATCTGTAGATACATTTTTATATTATATGTATTTTATTGCTTGATGTCTCTAGACAAATTCTTCATGATAATGAAGCCACAAATCTGAGATCTTGGGGTTATCTTATGTTTCCTCTATACC
This sequence comes from Inga leiocalycina, assembly GCA_963242795.1. Taxonomy (NCBI): domain Eukaryota; kingdom Viridiplantae; phylum Streptophyta; class Magnoliopsida; order Fabales; family Fabaceae; genus Inga; species Inga leiocalycina. The sequence goes on from OY725324.1 coordinate 49,952,899, forward strand.
CCAAGAGTAGAAAGGTTACTTTGTCTAGAGATATCATGCAATAAAATATCCATGGACCTATTAAACAATTCTTCATTTAGTCTCTAACTTTCTGGTATCAGGGAAAGGTACCAACTAAATGTCTAGTGCTTTAGTTCTGATTGATGCAAAACAATCAAGGATATGCCGTGACAAGAATAGCAGTGTTTCCTCATGTGCGCTGCCAGGAATCTATTTAGAGTGAGAAAAGGAGGGAAGATGAGCCCCTAAATATTTTTTTCCATTATGGAATTACAAAAGAATAATTAAGGTAGCATGTGGTGTATAAATATCCTATTTTCCCTATATACCTGGAAAGCTGTATGTCAACTTCAATTTGTTATGCTCAGTCAACTTATAGATAGCTTTCCAACTTTTGGAGATTATGTTGCCTTGCACCTGACGCCACCCTAAAAAACTTCATTGTTTTGGTTTTAATTTGCTTTCCCTTCGTACCAGTTTGGTGCATTATGATTTCTGCAACAATTACTTAGACCTGACTGCCATTATTCATGAAACCGCACTATGTAGATCCATGGATATAGGATGTCGCTCTGGGCAGAACACACAGCAACAATTGAAAACTGCTTCTTGCAACCGGAGAGCCTCGAATGCGTAAGAAGAGTAAGAGCGATGGGTGAAATGAACTGGAAACAATTTGCAGCACCCGAAGTAACAGAGATGAGAGGGCACCTACTTAAATACCCAGTAGAAGTTGATCGAAAGGGAAAGGTTAGATCCCTCCCTGGCCATGAAAATTTCCCTGATGTTGGAGGCAAAATAACAGGGTCATTCCTTGCCATTCAGGAGAACCTTACCATTTAATGAAATTTGATGAACATTCATTTCTTCCTCCATGCCATTAGAATAAGATGAATGTAAATTGCAGAATAGATTGTTTTATAGTTATTGGGAAATAATTTACAACATAGAAGAGTTGGCAATTTTTAAGTGCGTCATACTTGTTGAAGATACAGATACGGTGTACAGTTTTTTTTTTTTTTTTTTTAATTAGAACTCATTTTGGTTATTCTTTTGCCTTGCCGGGAGGAAAAAGTGAGAGCCTACATGTCTGGTTTTTGTTCGTGTGAATATTGTAAGAACTAGAACTATGTAATTGTTGCTCTGTAAACATTATGAAATGTGGTCGCCTTTTTAATAGACTTTTTTTGACATGATTTTATTAGATGATCAACTGTCCCGAGTGAATATATATGGTGAAGCTTCACGATGTTTATAATTTGATAATTGTTCATGCGAAAGGCGGGCAGTATCTCCCATTGACACAATAACACTGCATATGACAAATCCTAGCCTCTTTTTTTCAATTTGAATTTTTATAATATATTTTAAGATTTGTAGTTGCTCTTGTTTCTTACTTTTAATTAAAAAATTATTTTTTCATCGTTTTCTATTATTTCAATTCATTCTATTATCACTGACAAATCATATCGAGTCGTTTTCAAAATGAAGATATCTAACTTGCTATGACGCTGGCAATTTTAGACCTGCAACATAAAAACATCGTTTCCTCCAAAATACTTTATCTTTGTAAAGTGGTATCTGTTTTGGGGATATTTTAACTTAATAAATTTAAATGCATCGAAGATATAAGCATGAAGAAATAAAAAAACTTGCAGCGTGTATTGTACTGGTAAATATCTCGAACAAGAAAAATTGTTATATAAATAACTCAATATCGCATACAATTCATCTGCAGTTGGCCCTCTGATCAATTCATAATCCATCCTACATGATCAATAACCAGCCAAGACACAAACCCAAATAAGATGAATCGCCAAAATTAAGATCTGTTGAACCATGGATGACGTGAGGGATACATGACATAAAAAGAGATCCCTTATTTGGATTAGGTTTTTAGAATAGCTTTTATAATTTACGTAAGTGTGTGAGAGGAGCTTTATCTCGGTTTGCGTAAATCTAGATTTGGGTAATTGCCAAACACTCACAAATTAATCACGGGTTTCTCTTTCGAAACTTAGAGGGCAAGGAGTTTTTGCCCTTTTCAACAATTGATTCTCAATACTCGAACTTGTATTATCCTTCTTACATACTTGGGACTTAAGAGGTGAGAACACTTGGCATCTTAATTAATAGGTTATTCTCTCCTCGCTGCAACAAAAATGGTACATCAAATATCAAGTCCTCATTTTCTGAGAAAAGCATTTTCGTCAAAAGACATGTCATTTAAGGTGAATTTTCATGGGACATTTACAAGCTTTGCACGTCTAGTTTTCTTATCAACTCCCACTTTAAGTCCAAGTGATGAAATTTCTGGCATATCAACAGATCCCTGAACCTCCAACTCTGCAACTGCCCTTTGGTTATCTTCATTCCCCTCCAACATATTCCTCACTGACCATATTCCCCACTCTCTAAGAAATGGATTGTCCTCATCAGTAACACACTGTTGCAATAGGATCATGATTCCATTTTTCTCCCTTATCTCATCTTGTGCATGCTTTCTTCTGTACACACAATTGCCAACAAGAGCAACAATGTCTCTCCTAAATCCCTTATACACGCAGGGTTTCCACAACCTAGATGCTTCGGCTTGGTCTCGGTTCTCAGATTGCTTGATTGCTTTCCTGATTATTGCTGGAGGCTCAAGATCATGAAGCAGAGACAAAAGCAAATCAATGAAGCCGTGTGATAATAGTTCATCCACAACATCCTCTGCATCACCTTTGTTACCTCCTTTTTCAACATCATCTTGGGCACATATATCTCTCAATATGCTGATAGAGTATCCAAGAACGTCAATGGCGGCACAGCCGGTAGGTATTCCAGACTTGGCCTTAGGGGCGTGCTGGAGAACTCCAATAGCCTGCTTGAATATTTCATAGACAAACAATGCAAAATCCTTTATAACAGCAACATCACTGATCCTTTCATTTAAGATTTCTGCCACAATTCTTAGAAGAAAAGCTTGTTCAGAAGATAACTGATCATCTCTGAATTCAGAAACTTCACCCTCAGAAGCATCCCCAGACCATAACTTAGAGAACAACAGAGGCAGCTGAGATTCTTCCAAGCAGACTCTTGAAAGGAGTAACTTTAACCAATCCTCTCCAAAACCAACTGGGTCAATGGAAACCAATGAAAAAAGAAAATCGAAGAAAAGGAATATAATCAGTGATAAAAACTAAAGAAACTCTCAAAACCTAATGATGACAGAGAAAACTAGCACAATATACAAACAAATACATCTTAAAACTTACCAAAAGAAGCAGTTCGCACAATTTCTACCATTATAGGCCACCCACTATCACTATACAGATTTCTAACCAATTCAGGATTTCCACCATAACATGCATAGATTATCATACACAAGGGGTCACAAATCCCCCTGCTCCAGAGTCTTGCCATGGATACAAAACCATTAGGATAGAGTTCTTCCCAAATAGCAAGCTGATGTTCCTTCCCTGCCAATGAAACATTTGCCAAAACTTGCAAACACACACGAACCAATCCCTGATCTAGGTCTGAAGAACTTGCCAACGACCTTAAACAATTTGAGACAATACCAGCCCCCTTGAGCTCAATAAACAAATTCTGATTTGCAATCTCTCCAGCACATAGATTTCTAAGGAGCTTCAAAGACAATGAAAGAAAATGGTGCTGTGAAGTACATGGCACAGAATGAATTATCTCCAGCACTGCTGGGAGAACCCTTTTGGAAGCAAGCACTGAACGCCCAGAAGCAGATTTGGAAATTTCTATGAGTTTTTCTAAGGAATTTTCCAAGTCATTCGAGTTCGAGGCCCCAAACAATAACTGAAGGGTCTGTTCTGATATGGTATACTCCAATGTATCAGTATCACCCATAACATATGAGAATGAAAATAAAGAATGAATAACGCAAAACACCCACAATTATTGTTTGAAACTCGGTTCTTATCCTGCAGGAAATTGCCCAAAAATGAAAAAAAAATAAAAAATGAAATCAATATATAGACACGAAGGCTACAAACTACATGCAACTTTGCAAGCAAACACTGATAAAACACCTTAATACGGATTCAGCTCTTATCTAGGTAAGGATTAATGAGAGAAATTGTGAATTTTGAAAAGAGGAAGAGTCAGAGACCCAAATACTTCGTACTACATGATAATGATATTGGAAATGTAAGTTAGATCAATCGAACTCAAACACTGGAAACTTATTTTCTTTTTATTAAAAAAAGGGTGATCTGATTAATAGCCAACCAAACTAAATATTCGCAAAAGTCTAAGGCCTCACTTTACAATGGATCAATTTGTTATGATAATGGGAAATGGCTCAGCAAGAAAATGCTGAACACAGGTAATTGAGAGAACTTACAGCTGTCAAATAAATGTCGTCTTAAAATAACGAAGAGCAAATCAAGATGCAACATAATTTGTCAATCTGAACAGAAGCAATATCAAATTTCTTGGACGTTCTAGTGATCGTATTCTTACTTATTTACACTTTAGACAAAGTGAAAGAAGGAAAACGTGAAAGGGGTAATGAAATTGAATGTATCCACACAAATACTGACTCAAGCCAAAAGGCAAAAATCGAGGAAGAGCACAGAAGTTGAACAAAATAGTATCTAACCGAGAGGAGAACGAACTTGGCTCAGCTGCTGCACCAGCTAAATCCAGATTATTGATGGCAGAAGGAGGAAGACGGAGATGATTGAACGGCTCGACCCGACAGTGACGAGAATAGCAACGGCAGCGACGACCAAGGAGGGAGAAGAATTTAGCCTCTTTTGGGCCCATAAAAGCGCGCTAATTGAGATGGGATTTAGCCTGTCCAATAATGAGAGGGCCTCGCCTAAAATAAAACTAACCAGAGAAACAATGGGGCAACGAGCCCACGTTGTAGTAAGTGGAAATATGTCTTTAGATACCTCCTTGTGAAGGGAAAATGAGCAATAAAGAGGATAATTTCGAGAGTAAGATTGTAACATCCTAAAATTTTATACTATAATATTATAAATCTAAATCATGAATAAGTGAGTTGTTAGGAATTTGAGGGCAAGATATAAAAATAAATCTCTAAATCTCTTTTGTTATAATAAATGATAAATCCTAAAATTAGAAAAAAATACAAATATATATATACACCCACATATAGAGGAATGTGTGTTGTATTTAAGCAAATGTATATTTCTATAATAAGCTAATTCGCGATGATGATAGATGATTGAACAACATCTATAAGGATGAGCTTCTAGAAGGCTTGGATAACAAGTAGGAAAGATATAAGTTTTATATGGCTTGGGTACGTAGGAAGTAAAATAAAGATGAGAAGGTAATAAAAGTGCCTAATAGATGCTTACTAGGATTAAGTGAAGAAAACAAGTAGAAGGAAAAAAGAGGAGAAGGAGATGCTACTACTCATAAAATTATATAAGAGTTTTCTCACTAAATGATACACATTGCTTTTATTTATACTTTTCAAAATTATTTCAAATGTTTTACTATTTAAAACTCTCTATGTGATTTATTTGATTGATCTAAATACTTTTTATATTTAAAAGTTATTTGGAATTGTATGAGAATATATAGGGAAGACTATATTAGTGTATCCCTAAATATTATGATTTTCCCAAGAAGGTTGCTATATGACCTATCTTATAGCGTAAGATTTTTGTGTGAATAACTATGGCTCCACCTAGGGGACGCCCCTAATATTTTTAAGTGATGAAATTATGGTATTGTGGATGCTTGTAAATTTAATACTTTTCTATGCATACTCACATATAATTATATTAAAGGGATTTAAAATGTTATTTATTAAATTAATAGCTGAGCGTTATTAGTTAAAACTTATTCATTTAGTATACTCATATTTTGTTATAATGTCCCAAAAGTTGGAAATCAAGCCTACACGAAGATGAACCGGACAAGAAGCCTCCTTAGTTTTCTTTAGACATATTTTCTTTTAGACTTCTTATAGGAGATAATAATGTATTTGAGAACTTTATGTTGTAAAGTAATTATTCCATTGTAATAAATTATGAATATATATTAATAAAATATTTTTTTACAACATATTTTCTGTTAGTATCTTTATTTTTTTTTATTAGAAACCAAATATACCATTAAATTTATTGTGGGAATAATAATGATATTAAATAATCATTTATAAAATTGAGGGTTTACAAAGCCACTATTATAGAATGGTTTTCATATTAGTGTCCTTCTATTTTTTAATTGAGGAAAAGAATTATATATACATGTAACACCATAAATGATGGTTCCCGTCTTCCCGATTCATTGCGAGAAGGCTAAAAATACAACTTCACTTCAATAGTGATTACAAGATATTATAAGAGTCAAATTAAATCTAAAAATAGTTTTTAAGAACTAAACATAACTCCATTCACAACCGCAGTTTGATATCATTCATACCATTCACTAATTTTGAATGTTAGTTATACATTAAAAAAAACTTACACTAGGCTGAAAATTCATTCATAATAATAAGTAAAGATATATTCAAATACAACTTGGGTTATCCTTTAACATTTCGTCAGAACTTGGAAAAATTAAGAACATATAAAAGGTTTTCAAAGTGGATAAGCATGTTTCTTCTGATCGAAGCTATACAAGCAGATCAATCAAAACTCAGAGTTGAGATGAAAACACAAAAACAAATAGGCACAAAGGTTATCCAACAAGCTCCGTTGAAAACTATAATGCATGCCGTTGACAATTTTAACCCAATAATAGAAGCAAAAACCCATGAAACACATTAGCAGAGGATAAACTGAGGGGTTATCAACTGACATAGAGTCAATTGTGAAATCACACTAAGTCATCAACTTTATGATTAGAAGCCTAATTCAAACCTATGTTTCATGTAGTCTTCAATTTTTTCCCGTCCTTACTCCATTAATTGCAATTAAAGTAGATGTTGACAATTATAATAATATCACACAAAGTATAATATTTTGTCGATCATTTATTAAGGATAAAACCAGGGAAGAGATCAACCTCATCAAAGGAGTGTGACCTGCTTTCCACAACCATAAGATAAAGTAAATTTAGTGATTCTAATTAAGAATCATATGGGAAAATTAACCCCCCAAAAAAAATATTATCACATTTCTTTATATATCTTCATTGATCCCGTCTCAATGGAAAAATAAAGAATATACTAAATCAGAGCAATCACCTTTGTTCTAACTCAGCAATATTGTCGATATGTCTCTGATTGTACTGCACTAGCTCTGAGAACAAGAAAGCTAACGCACTCAAACTAACCTGCACTAACATCAAAACTACCTATAATTACTATAGAAATAGACCGAACAGACTTCAAGTGCCAATAAAATTATACAGACAACTATTCATATTTTGAGTTCAGCATGGTCAAATGGCTGAGCAACCGGTGGGCGGGGCTGCCCTGTGGCCTGACCCGTATCCCGCCCATTTATTTTACATGGTATGCCCGTGATAAACGGGTATAGGCAAACGCGGGCGGGTTCCCACTGTTCATACATTCAAGTTTTTAAAAAAGCAAAACAAAATCAAAGCCCCACCAAAGAAACTCAGAAAACGAAAAGAACCCAATAGATCTAAGATGAGATGGCGAGATGGAAGAAAAGATGGTGGATAAATTTGTGATGCTCGACGGTGAGATACATAAAAGATGGAGGAAACCTGAGATACTCAAAGTTGACGATGAGACGTAAGCCGTCGCCGAGATCAACGACAACATGGAAGTTGGAACCACAAGTTCAGAAATCAAACACCAGGTCACGACTCACGAACTCAGGTTAAGGAGCTGGAGTCGGCAACAACGGAGATGAGGAGCTGGAGTGGCGATGTCACAATGACAAGGGCGAGTTGGGGCTGCTTGTGCAAGGCGATTAAGATTGAACAGTGAGACCGAACTAGAAAGCGGCGGTCGCCAAGGTTGAGGATGCGGTCTGAGGGAAGAGGAAGCAAGGCCGCGCGCATAAGGGTGCAGTCTGAGGGTTTGTTTTTTCAGAGCATGTTCCATTTTAGTCCTTTGAGTGTAGGTGATGTTTTATTTTATTCCTCAACTTTAAAAAGTGTGGTTTTAGTCTTTGAGTTAACATCATTAATTTTACTAAAGGCTTGTTTGGTTTGAAGGGAGGGGATGAAATGAAAGGATAGATGGTTACCCTGTTTGGTTTGGTTGATTGAGGAGGAGGTGACGGGCTTTTAATGATCTCTTGTTTGGTTTAAGATGAGATGGGAGGAATGATAGCAATTTATCATTCTACCATTGGTTATATGAACATATAGAGATAGTAGACTAGTGGTTGACTGATAATGATCTGGGTGATAGAAGGATCTCTGTCCTCTTTCATACTGAGATACTGTTACAAAGCTTCCTGACTGAAGCTCAAACCTTCCCCGTTCATATCATCTCAGCACAGTCTTCCTTCGTTTCTTATTGGAGGCATAACTGGCTTCCTTCTCTTATAGGATCATTAATTTTTGGATTAAGATAATATTACCTCCCTGATCTTTATAGAGAGTTTAGTCACACATACGTTATATGTCTGCTACTTCAATATTGATATAGTATTTGAAGAGAGTGTAAAATCTAAGAATACTGTATATAGGAATAAAGATTTCTTATTGAGAAATGATGAGATTACAAAGAGAACTGCTTAGATTTTGATCGATGGTCTTTTAGAGAGTTTACATAGCTTTATATAGAGCTGGACATTCCCAACTCTGATTATTCTACATTATTGTGGAATTGTTAGTAGAATCGGTAGAATTTTCTTTTTCTTTTGCCTTCTTTTCTTTTTTCTTTTTGCTTTTCGTCTTTTTCTTTTCTTTTTTCACTCCACCTTATCTTGTCTTATTTGTCTTTTTCTTTGTCGATAGGTACTTCCCATATTAGTTGGCAATTACCGTAAGATATTCATACCTATTCATAGTCTTTATCTGTCATTTCTTGGTCTTCGCAATAATTACATTTATGATTGGCATAATCTGATAACATTTGGCATATTCTCTTTTTAGTATCCTCAGGATTCTCCATCTTATTTATCTTTATTTTATCATACCATTGGAGGAAAAACTTTCTTGTCTACTTGCTCTTCCTACTAGGTATGCACATGTGTTGTTAGGCCTGTGAAGTAGACCTATTAGGCTTCTTTAGAAGTTATTGTTCTGTTCATCTCCTAAAATATTATATTATAATCTTGGGCTCTTATAGAAGATAGTCGGTATTAGAAATCTCCATCTTCTTCAATATCTTCTTTAACTTCTGGATCATACTCGATAGGCTTCTTAGTAGTTTCGAATTTTATCAAATTTATTGGAGGATAAAATATGTCTGCAATTATTTTAGCAATAGTCGAATAACATCTAATAAATACTGTGTATATACTAAGTTACTATTCCAAAATAATTGTTTACTACATCTCGGATAGATTTGGGTAATTCTAATATTTCTTCCATAGTTGGTGAAGGATAAATGGTCTAAATTAATACATAGCCATACAAGGTTTTTGCAAGGCTTGGTCAGGTTCATGGATATATTATGCCTTATTGACAGCATAATGACAAACATATTTTATAGTTCTAGTGGCTAAGGATAAATGATTTAATTTGTGAATAAGGAGCTTAAAGAATTTATATTGTTGTGGGGTTTCGAAGGAGGTCTCATAAGAGGAGGTTCTTGAAGTTGTAGATCTTTTCAGGGATTTTTGGGATGTTCTTGGGCTTGTTGGGCTTTTATTATCTCTATTAATGGTACAATTCTTGGTTGGGTTGGGCTTTCAGATATTTGCCTTTCAGATGTTTGTACTGCATCTGCATCATCAGCTACAGATGCTTCTCTTGATATTGGTCCTCCTATTGCTTCCATTTTCTTTGACAATTCTTCAACATATGAATATATATTTTTAACAGAACTTGACAAGCTCTAGATACTGGTATTTACTTGGCTGCTTAGAATACTCATATTCATCTCAAGAAAATTGATCTTTATTATTACTTGTTCTAGAGCCGGTGATTCTTTAGAAGAATCATCGTTACTAATCATTCTTTTACATGTTTCCATTTGCTCAAATAATCAGCAATCAAATTATTTTGCCCTTTAATATGCTCAATATCATAATCATAATACGATAAATCACTTTGCCATTTAATCACTTTGTCCTTTATTATTTAATTTAATTAACATTTAATCAACATAATAAGAAAACATGTATCATCGTCAAGCTTTGAAAATGGAAACATCAATTAGGTACATGATTTCGAAATTAAAATTTTAATTAATTTCAACTATGATGAAATATAAAGATGGATTGATATTTGATTAGTGGTACTTTGATACCTTCCGGGTTTGGGTTTGGGTTTGGGTTTGGGAGAAGGGTGTGTATGTGCTTAGCCTGGCGGATCACGAGTACGAGTTTGGGATGGGTGTGTATTGGGTTCGACCTATGTATGCTTTTAGGATGAGTCCAAATCCCTCCCATTCCCATTAAAAGGTCTGATGACAAACCAAACCTCAACAAGCATTTGATGAGGGTGTGATTCAAGCCCATGTTGGCTTTCAATATTTCAAGCTTGAGGAGTGAAGCTCTTGCCATCATGTCAAAAGTTTAAATTGATAGCAAATGAATTAAATCTTTAGATATCTTAAATTTGTATTTAAGATGTTATATAACGCTTGAAATTGATAGAGCCTTGGAAGCTTTAACTTTCAAGATTTTAAGATGTTTGAGGATGAACCTTTTGGCTTTAATAGAAAAGAAGCACGTACTACTATGCCAAGAGTTTAAATTGATAGAAAAATGTTTGAGTTGACGGGCCTTAAATTAAAGGGAAAATATTATTAAAAGACAGTTGAATTTCTCTATTTCTAGCTCGGGTTGCTAAACTTAAGAAATTATTAATTAGGTCATACAAACCAAATTAGGATTTATAAATTTTGTCAATTTACTTCAATGCCATTTGAGTTTTTAGAAAAGGAAAATTGAATATAGATTGTTGTTGCCAATAAGAATGTGTGAATTGTTAAATTTAACTTGTTAATTTCTAAAATCTCTACTAAAATTGTTGTAGAACACAAATAAATAGAGAACGATAAAACTTATGAGTCCCTTTATTCTTTTTTTTTTTAAAAAAAAAAATTTCTCTTCATTTGATGGTGTATAGTTATGGAGAAAATCCATGCGTAGTGTCACGGAGCACTGTCAATAATGGAAGGCGCAATTATAGTACAACAAAAAATTGTAAAAGATGGTGAATAAAACTAGAAAATTGAGATATATCCCATAGATGAGGATCATGCCTCGAACTCCCTTGGTCTCATATCCAAGCTACTCTATGCTTTCTCTGCTTCTTTGAATATCACCTTCGCGGCTGCATATTATAATAAAAGCAATTGTTAATTACAACTTCAAATTCATATTCACATTCACATTATTGTTAATTACCAATCCAAACAGGTGTCAAATGAGAGATAAGAGAAACGGGAGATAGATGAAATAGAGGAGGCGGAAGAGGGTATATAGGTAAAATCACTCAATTTTTGAAATCCTAAATTGGATTGGTACGTTAACTTGATTTATAATTTATTAAATTTAAAAGCCTGATTTAGGATTTGGATGTTTCAAAAGGTTTTTAATGAGATTTTCCCTACATTAAATCTTTAATTTACATATCTAAAATTCTAATTGAAAAAAAAGAAAGAAAGAATGTAATTTGATTGACATTAGAACGAACAAAACAAAACTTTTTACCTCCATTAATTAAAATACTATGTAATCCGAAATTTTCAAAAAAGTTCAAATATATATTTCATTACAGGCTACGGATATATGGGATCTTTTTTTCCTTAACAATGATCAATATCTTTAAATCCCAAAATTATCCATTTAGAAGAAGAAATAGTATTTTGTTAAATAATACATCCCCTTGTCCAAAAAGTATTCTTTGCAAAATTCAAACACACGAATCTATATTATGCCACGTCATATAAAAAGGTCACCACTTGCCAGAAAATTTTTTAATAAGTAATAGAAAAATTAAAATAACAAATTAAATTACATCTATATTATATCTTTTTTTAAAGGCGGTAACAGCGTATTAGCTGAAATAGACCGAGCCTTATAAAAAGCTCAGTGATCGATCTTACTTAGATATAGATCACTACAGAAAAGTTTCTCCCAACACCTCAAGATTACGATATAAAAGTTAGTAAGTCCAAATTCTCTTTTAGGGTTCTACGATGGACAAAGAACTAATCCAAACTCATAGGAATGGGACATCATCAAGCTCCAGAAAAGGAAACATCAATAAGGAACAATATTTCAAAAATTAAAGTTTAATTAATTTGAACTATGATGAAATCTTTAGTTAAGCTTTGATACGGTTTGAGTGGGGTGCATCAAATTCGGCCTAGTGGATCATAAAGTCTTAACCCATGTCTAACTTCTATTGAAATGTTTGATTACAAACTCCAACAAAGCTTTCAATAGGAGTGGGATTTGAACTTTTGATGCCTTTAATATGAAACCTTAGGAAGGAGACACTAACAATCATGTTAGAAACTTTATTTGATTGGAAATTAAATGTTTATATTTCTTGAAGTTTTTTAAAGATGTTATATAAGGGTTTGAAATTGATGAAAATATAAAGATATTTTGATATTATATTAGTTTGTGCTTTGATACATTCTAGGTTTGATAGGGGTGTATGTCTAGTTCAGCCTGGTGGACCATAAAGTCCTTATCAATATTTGATCTGGGTGTGTGCACCTATATGCATGCTATCCTTTTGGATAGTTTTTGAATTTCTCCCACCCATCAAAAAGTTTGAGGACATAACCTCAAGAAAGCTTTCAATGAGAGTAGGTTCATAACAAACATTAGGAATGAAGCGTTAAGCATCATACCAAAAGTTTAAGTAAGGGATATAATTGATAGAGCCTTTGAAGCTTTAACTAGTAATAATAATAATTGATAAATCATCGTTATAAACTTTAGGGATGAAAATTTTTTGTTCAAGATATTAAGGAGTCGAAATAGAGCTTATCTTTATATATAAAAAAGTTGATAATATGTTAAAATTCTCTTTTAGAATCCCACATCCATAAGGTTTGATTATGAAAGGCTTTCGATGGAAGTGGGATTTTGGGTTATATATATCTTGCACTTTCGTTTGAGATGTTTTATAACGGTTTGAAATGGATGAAAATATAAACATCTTTTGATATTTGATTAGTTGTACTTTGATACATTCCGAGTTTGAGAGGGGTGTATAACGGACTCTAAACCCATTCATACTAAACCTTGAGAGTAAAGCACTAACTATTATGCCAAAGGTTGACATGCAATTTAATCATTAGATTTTATTTAAGATGTTATATTGGGTAGAAAGGGATAGAGCCTTAAAAGCTTTAATAATTAACAACAACAACAATAATAATAATAATAATTAAATGTATAAATCTCGCTATCAAATTTAGATATTATAAAATTTTTGTTTGAGATATTAAGGAGTCGACATTGATAGGGCAGATTGTTACAGATTGAAAGTTGATAACAAGTCTAAGTTCTCTTTTAGGAATCTGCGATGGAGAAGGAATTGATCGGCTTGTATGAAGCAGTGAAGAAGGCGGCGGACGTCGCAGCAGCAACCTCGTCCGACTGTGAATTCGAAGAAAACCGATGCCTGGACGCTCTCAGGCTGCTGAAGAAGTTTCCTGTCAGTTACAAAATTCTGGTAGCAACCCAGGTGGGTTAACGTGTAAGAGTTCTAACAAAGCATCCCAGAAAGAAGATCCGAGCTTTCGCTATGGACCTGGTAGAGATATGGCGAGCCAGAATATTGAAGGAAGCAAGCAACATTAAGAAAGAAAAAGTTGATGACAAGGTTATTCCAAAGGCTGAGAAATCATCATCAAGCACTGTTTCTCCTTCAAAGCAGAAAACTGTTATGAAATGCAACGATGCAAGGCGAGACAAAATAAGGGAAATTCTTCAAGAGGCGTTCTCCAAGGTTTTAGGGGAGGCTGATGAAGAAATCATGGATCATGTTAAAGCTTGTGATGCTGCTAGTTTTTCTGTTATGGTGGAGTCTGCTATTTCAAAACTGGGGTCCTTTTATTGGGGTTCAAAAGTTCAAGTACAGGTCTCTGATGTTTAACCTCGGGGATCCAAAGAACCCAAATTTCCGAAGGAGGGTTCTGCTCGGAGAAATCGCACCGCAGCTGCTGGTGAAGATGAAAACACAAGAGATGGCGAGTGATAAAAGGAAGGAGGAGATTGAGAATATCAAAAGGAAGGCTTTGTTTGAGTGTGAGCGTGGCAAGAGAGCAAAAGCCACAACTGATCAGTTCGTGTGTGGGAAATGCAGAAAAAGAGAGTGCACTTATTATCAGATGCAGACTCGTAGTGCTGATGAGCCTATGACTACCTATGTCACCTGCGTTGCCTGCAATCACCATTGGAAGTTCTGTTAGTCTAGTTAATTTGCATTGTCTCTCAATCAACGGCTGCATAATTGTTATTACTTGTAAACTTTGAAAGGATTGTACATATAGTATATCAGTTGCAATGATATTGAAGTTGTGAATTTTATCAAATTGCGGTTGTGCATGGAGTTGTTTAGTTCAACCTTGTTTGTAATCTTTATTGGAAGTTCTATTAATTAGTGTAGTTATTCCCATTTTCACTATCTCCCAATGGGTTGAGATCTACCTGATGATGATGTGTCCTCGAGATTTTCACGTGATAGAAACCAAGGCCTTGTTTAATTTTTTTTTTTTTTTCTGTTCTTTGTGTTTTTAATAGAGTTTTATTAAATTCTTTTTGAGAACAAAGTTTGAGAGGAAAAAAATGAAAAGAAATCAGTTTGGATGATTATTTTAAAAAATTATATTTGAAAATAAAAATAAACATAAAAATTGTTTCAAATAACTGTTTTTAAAATTATCTTGCAAAACGAACTAAGAGGAGATGAGAGTCACAAGAAGGTGAGGGTGAGAGACACAGCAGGGTGTGACCACGAGTGGGGAGAATTAGGAAGAATGAGAAAACAGAAAGAAATGTAAAACATGTAACATCATCAAGCTTTGAAAATGGAAACATCAGTCAGGTACAAGATTTCGAAATTAAAATTTAATTATTTTGAACTATGACGAAATATAAAGATGGATTGATATTTGATTAGTGGTACTTTGATGCCTCCCGGATTGGGATTTGGGAGAGGGGGTGTGTATGGGCTTAGTCTGGCGGATCACGAGTACGAGTTTGGGAGGGTGTGTAGTTTTTGCAAGGTATTAAAACCCGGACCGGGTATTGAACCGGTCGGGGTACATGGTTAAGGGTCAGTGGGTCAGACCGGGGCCAAACCGGAGCTAAACCGGGACCAAACCGGTGAGAAATTGGAAATTTTAGGCTTATTGGTATAAATTTCTAAAGAAAATAGTAAAAAAAAAATTTTTTTTTTTTAAAAATGGGAACCGGACCGGCCAACCGTCCGGTTCGCCGGTTACCGGGCCGGACCGGCCGGTCCGGTCCGGTTTCCAGAACCATGAGTTTTTGGAATGGGTCCAAATCCCTGCCATTCCCCTCAAAAATTTTGATGACGAACCAAACATCAACAAAGTGTTTGACGGTAGTGTGATTCAAACCCATGTTGGCTTTTAATATTTCAAACTTTTGGAATGAATCTCTTACCATCATGTCAAAAGTTTAAGTTGATAGAAAATTAATTAAATCTTTAGACATCTTGAATTTGTATTTAACACGTTATATAAGGTTTGAAATTGATATAGCCTTGAAAGCTTTAACTTTTAAGATATTAAGATGTTTGAGGATGAACCTGTTGGCTTTAATGGAAATGAAGTGCAAGCTATTATTCCAAAAGTTTTAGTACGTATGAGCATCCAATGTTCCCTAATAGCTTGTTTGGTATAAGGAGAGGGGAGAGGAGGGAAAGTTGGCAGAAGGAAAATTTTTTTGAGTTGAATTTAAAAAAATTAGAGAAGTGGGGTTAAAAATTTTTAATTAATTTTTCTTACTCTTTTATCTTATATATTCTCTTCATTAAAATTTTATTATCCCACTTCTTCACTCTTTTAAAATTCAACTAATAAAAATTTTCCCTCCTCACCCTTCCCCTCCAAGTCCCTCACACCAAACAAACCCTAAGTGTCTTTAAATATTTAGCTATACAGAACCTATCTCTAGTCTGAATACTGAGAAAGACTTTCGCTATCATTTGTATATATGACCTACATAACTCAAATATCGAGCTATTCACTATGTCTTACTCTCTGTAACATCTTAGAAATAAGCGGCTGAAAGTCATTATTTAACTTCCTAGAATTTAAATTAAATTAAAGGCACACCCAAATATTTGACAGAGAAATATTACTGTCAGGAATCCCAACAAATTAAAGTTCAAGACCGCATCCTTAACAATGTCTGAAACACCAACTAAATATATACTGCTTTTTGTTAACATCTATATTCAACCTAGAGACATTATAAAGAATTTCTCAAGAGCATTTTTGACAATACCTATTGAACCCCCGATCTCGTCTACAGAACATCATAAGATCATCCGCAAAGCATAATAGCGTAAGTATTGGATTCTGTAACATTTATGATGAAATTTGGATTCTTTTTCTTGATGAGGGGCAAGATGCAAAAGTCTATACTGAAATACAATATTCCATTTCAATCACAAAAAATAATAATAGCAGTAGTAGTAGTAATATAATAATAATAAGGGAATATACGATCACCTTGTCTTAAGCCCAGGCCCTCGTATATGCAAGCTCAAGGGCTCTTCAAGGTTTTCAGGCCCTTTTGTAAAAATTTAATGTTTTTTACTTATTTTGGAATGGCCAAAATAAAATAATATAGATACCATATATTATCTCTTACCCTTAATATAAGATATGGTTGACTAATATGGATAGGTTAAAAAAGTTAGTTATATTAGTTATTTGTAAAAATATATGTTGGTGTCCTAAAATATTATATTTCCTCATGAGTGCATCTGAATAAAAAGTCCTTACTGTATGTAATTGATAGGAATAATTTGGGAAAAATTATAATCTTCGGAGACAAAATGGATTGGAGTCTTGTATTTAGAACCAAACCCAATCTTCAACTACAGATATATTTAGGACAATATCTAGATATATTCAGGCTGCATTCTAGAAATTCCTATAGTATATCCCTTTACCAATATAATGAAGGATCTACTTTTGGTATGGAAAATTCTGAATGATGATATTCCTTCTATAGATAAATTAGTCAAGCATCACATGGATATATCTAGATATTGTCCCTTTGGATGCCAAAATGAACTAGAGACCATGGAGCATCTCTTTGTAACTTGCCCATTTACAAAATTAGTGTGGTTTGGCTGCCTGTCCATTAGATTTCCTTTCTCATCGTTATCAGGCTTTAAATTCTGGGTTAAACATATCCTTCCTAAATTATACCAGGATGGGCAAACTTTGATGGTGACTAACATAATTAAACTTATCTCCATTGTCTGCATGAGCAGGAATAAGATTATTCATTAGAGGAAATCCACAACTCCAACAGCTGTTATTAATGAAATCAGGCATGCTTCATCTCTTGTGAATTTAGCTTTCAGGTTTGAAACGTCATACAGCCCTTTGTCGAATAACTCAATTTTAAGTATTACTAGCATTGGGTGGGCAATTATATTGTAGATGGAACAGGAAAATAAGATGTGTCTTGCTGTAAAACATGGATATGCTATCAAGCGAGAGTCATTGCAATCATTTAAAAGAAGAAACACCTCATATAAGGTTTTTTTTTATCTACTATGTTTCAGAGCACTCTTTAAGGTTTGCTTTGGTCTACTATGTTTCAGAGCACTCTTAAATTGGATCATCGCATCACCATTTTCCAGTTACTCGACAAAGGGGCAACTACAAGTTTTTTCCCTAAAAAAACAATCCCTCCCTCTAGAAGGAGTGAAATCTAGGTTTTCCAATATTGTTTATCAGGATATTAGTCTTCTTCTTAGTCATTTTAAGTTTCATGGTATTTTAGCATTCCGTAGTTTAGATATTAAGCTTATACATTCACTGAACTTATATTGCTGTATGGTATTGGACATCTAATGTAAAAGCTTTTTAATTATTAATGCATTTGACTTTCATTAAAAAAAAAAAAAAAGGACCGGATGAGTGGTTCAAAATTTCAACAATAAACCAAATCAAAGTATTTGTCAAGAAATTATTGGCGAATGTTATTCAAAACTAAATATATCCTAGTATTGCCATTAGATAAATCAGATTTGTGGTTAGCTAGCAGTCAAGAAAATTTGCTAGTTGTTGAATTTACGTATACCTCTGTTGATTGAGAAAATAATCATTTTAAAAATTTTAAGTTATAGCTCAAATTTTTATTTATTCGTATTAAATGTAAAATACATAATAATTTAAGCTTTATATTTACAAAGTAACTAAAATATAAGTTGTTTTTCAAATTTCATGTATTTAAATTTCATGAAATCCTCAAGAATCTCACGTGTACTTTAAAACTATATGACTATATACAAGTAAAATATTATTTACTACTCCCTTCGGTCCTAAATATAGGACATAGTTTTTAGTGCAAATTACACTACAAACTATCTCCTATATTTAGGACCGGAGGTAGTACTAAATTTAATCTAGGCTAAATTGTAGCCCTCTAAACTTTGGGTCAGTTGCAGAAAACCCTCTCATATTTTAAAATTTAAATTTAACCTCCCTAGCCTTTTAAATTTTTATTCTCAGTTCCCTACCGTTAACTTACCGTTATCTCTTTAACAGAAAGTGCCACGTCATATTAATCAAAGATACATGGCATCCTACATGTCATCCTACTTAGGTTACTAATTTTACATAACCCCGTGAACTTTGATTAGTTGCAGGTAATCCCCCAATATTTCAAAATTTAAATTTAACCCCTTAATGTCTAATTTTAATATTAAACCCCTGCCAGTAATTTTATCATCTTCATAAATTCAGTAAAAATTTTATTATCATTTATCAATTAAAATAGTCTTTTTGTATGGCAAAAAATAGATTTTCTCCTGGTGGAATTGTGCTATTACTCAATTATATTATAAACATTATATCTAAATTATATGATGAAAATTTTGCATTTAAAAATGTTAATGGTTTTATATACTATGCTTTTAATAATTGTTGTTGATTTATTATAATAGCAATTAAAAATTCCATAGCGATGTAATAAAAAGTTTCGCTAAATAACTGTAATAGAAAATTGCTATTTGAATTGTAATATATATAACAAAAAATTTCTTTAAACAATGTTAGGAGGTTATTTGCAACTGACCCAAAATTTAGAGGAATTTTATGTAATTTAGCCTTAACATATAGTGATATTTATTATAATATATTAAATCTCAAGCATTGGAAGTACCCAATAGTAGATATAATAAATGAAGAGGAAATAAAAAGAAAGGTAAATGGACGCACACCATTGAATAAAAAGATGAAGTGTATTGTGTACAGACTGTGTATATCAGAAGACGTCATTAATATTCTTAAAGCATCTTATCATATGACCTCAACCCTAATTTTAGTTGCAGGGTAACTAAACCACACACTGATAAGCTCATACATAAATGCTTTCAAACGAAAAATATATATCTAAAATGAAGATTAAGTACAAGAAAATATAGAGTAGGACTTAGCCGGGTACTTCAAGTTTCAATGAACACACAACAAAAAGTTTCTGCACCAAGCCGGGTACTTCACCTCTTATCACTGAAAAATATGGAAAGATCAGAACAGTACTATTACTTGGAATAGAATAAAAACACAAAGTTCATGAACTTAAAGAAGACGAACACGCCTATATATAAAACCCTGAAACCACTCAGAACCAAGGATCCACACCAGCTATAGCTAGAGAGCTTGTATAAACGATCTGACATGGAAGAAGTCATTGATGTTGCGATAATAGGTGCTGGGCCGTCTGGTCTTGCAATTTCAGCTTGTCTCATTCGATCCCTCACATGATCCTTGAGAAAGATGATTGTAATGCTTCTCCTTGGAGAAAATACACTTACGATCGAGCCGCCTTCACCTAGCAAAAGAGTTCTGTTCCTTACCCTTAATGCCTCACTCACCTTCCAGTCCAACATTTATGACCAAAACTGAATTCCTTAACTACATCGACAGCTACGTCGGCCATTTCAACATAAGTCCTCGTTACTGTCGTGTGGTTGATCTTGCTACGTACGATGAAGCATATGAGAAGTGGAGGATCGAAACGACGATGACCAACACCGAAGAAAAGGGAGGGCGGCGCCGTGAGATAGTACACTCCAAGAATTACAAGCGTGGTTCTAACTTCTAAGTATGAGGGCAAAGAGGTTCTTATTGTTGGCTGTGGAAATTCTGGCATGAAGATTGCCTATGATCTTAATGAGTTTGAAGCTCGAGCTTCCATTGTTGTCAGAAACCTTGTGAGTTCTTCTTCAGCTGTTATTTTTTACTTTAAAGCTTTAAATTATTCTTTCAGTCCTTTTATAAGGGTCTGAAATTTGAATTATTTCAATCTTTTTTAATTTTCATAAGATCTCACTTAGGATTGTCTAAACATTTAATGTATTTTTACCATTTTTGTCCCTAATTAGTTCTAGCCATTATTTCTCCTCATTTTTTTACAAGAGAGGATACTCTCATAATCTTGTTTTTACTTTTTTTTTTCAGACGATCATTTCCACATTTAGATTAAAAAACATTAAAACAGATGGTTATAATTTAATATTTTATAAGACTATTATTATAGTATTTTATGAATTCATTTTTAAAATTTTACTTATATTACATTTATGAATTGTGGAGATTAGATTTTAACAAATTAAATTTATTTATTTATGTTTAAAAAAATAATCTTATAAACAATTAAATCTTAACCATCCATTTTTTTCAATATGATGGTGGATATAAGATTCTGAACAGAAAACGATAAAGAGCACAATGAAAGAATTCAGGCCCTTTTTTTCCTATACTACATTATTTTTCTTACTTTCTTTCATTAATGCTCTATTTCTCTCCCTCACTTGTCTTTTTATAAATAAGGGTATGTTTAAAAAAAATAGTTCATTTCCTACATATTTATTAATTTTAACTTTTTTTAAAAAACTGCATAATTCAATTATCAAATTCTTATAAAAAAGAGGCGTGAGAATATTATATAAAAAATGATTAAACGAAGTTATATACTATTGTTGGAGGTGCATGTGCTTACAAAAGAAATGGTCCATCAAGGCATGTCGATGCTGAAATATTTGCCGACTCATGAGGTGGACACTGTGATGACGTCTCGTGCAAACCTGGAGTATGGTGATCTTTCTAGATATGGTATTCATCGACCCGACAAAAGACCCTTCTACCTTAAACAAGTCACGTACTGGGAGATCTCCCGTCATTGACGTTGGTTCCATCCAAAAGATCCGAGACGAAGAAATTAAGGTTTTGTGTAATAATTTTCTTTATGATTATTATATCATGTGATAACTATTATTACTGCAGAATATTAAATTCTTTCTAAATCTGTATGATCTCTTGCAGATCATTTCTTCTGGAATAAAGAAAATTAAGAAGAAGAAGGTGATCTTCGAGAACAACACGGTGAAAGATTTTGACCTGATCGTGTTTGCTACTGGATTTAAAAGCGTCGCTAATAATTGGCTCAAGGTTATTTCAACTGCTTCATATATATATCATATGTATATGCATATATATATATTTCATCGTGTCCTTAATATATAATACCCATTTAATTTTTTTTTGAAGAGATCAAGAAAACTAAATAAATTACTTTTAAGTGTTTGTTTTTATTGTTTTTCTTCAAACTAATTTGCATGACTTATATTACTTTAAAATATTATTTCAGCTCCTTCATATATATAGCTTCATTAGATTTGAACTTGGGTATGTTTTGAATGAGAAAGGGATGCCAAAGAATGAAATTCCAAGGCACTGGAAGGGAGAAAAGGGAATATACTGTGCAGGGCTTTCAAGGAGAGGTCTCTTTGGAGTTTCCATATGGACGCTGAGGCTATTGCAAATGACATCAATGGAAATCTCAAATTGGCGGCTCAGGCCTCTTCCCTACCACGAGATCATGTTTTGACCGTTTGAGAAGAACTTTATGAGTTTTGCAATATTTTAATATAGTATAAATGTTAGCTGCCAATGGTGTTGTAATCTAATGGCATGGAACAATACAAAGAGATAAGTTTTCTTTGGGCACTCATTTTGCCATATTTGAAGCAGTCAAAACCATTACTAACAAAATGCGTGGCGGTTTTTGAAATTGCTACTAAGTTTGTTGTAGTAAACGATTTTGTAGCTGTTATCAACAACTGCTACACACATAGTGTGGTTAAAATGCTACTTATCTTGTTGCAGTTAACTTGCAGTAGCAAAAAAAAAAAAGGGACAATTACAATGAAGTCCCACATAAAAGAAAAAATGAAAAAATAGTTCCTGAAATTGTTAATGACAAGTCGAGGAGCGTCCATTAACAAGTCGAGGAGCTTACACTGACAACTTCAGGGACCATTTCTTCATTTTTTCTCTTGTATGGGATTTCATTGTAATTGCCCAAAAAAAATCAATGATGGACTTGAGTTTCCTAAGGTCACATTCGTGGTAGTTTGAAACCGCTACACATGTTTGCACCTAAATTTTTTAATTTTATTTAAACCTGATTTTTTGAAATATTGGAATCACAAACTGCAACAGTAATAAAACTACTACAATCACTATAAAAAAAAACACTGAATTTTCAACGGAATTTATCATGGAATTCAGAATTTCCGACGAAATTTGCTAAGGATTTGCTTTCCAACCGAATGGATTTCATCGCTAATAATAGCATAAGAAACCAATTTCCGACGGAATTCAAATTCTGTCAAAATTTTTTGACATGTGGCAATTTCGACGGCCTCCACCTCATCACCAAGGCCCAGCTCCACCATGTGTGGCCACTTCTTTTTTTCCTGAAAATCCACCATGTGTGGCCACTTCTTTTTTTCCTGAAAATGCAACTTGTCTTGGCCCTCTTTGGTTTGAACCCACAAACTCATCCGTACGTGCTCGATACCTTACCGGTTGGGCTAGAATGCTTTGGAGTTTTATTATTACACAATTATCTATATATAATCTTATTATATATAATCAATTATTTATAAATATATATTTGTTTCTTATGCATAAATATAAATTATTATTAAAAACTAAATATAAATGTATAAATAATATAAAATAATGTTATATACTCTTATAATTTTTAATATAAATTAATTTCAAATTAAAAAATTTACATCTTAAATAAATTTTCATATAACTATATTTTTGTCCAATTTCTGAATTTAAATTTTATTTTTAATTAAAATTAATTAATAAATAATATAGAATTAAATTTTTATATAACCAATTTTCCCCCTACAAGGACCAAAACCTATAGTTGGAAATTTAAGGGACCAAAATCAAAATGAGGGAAAACTTAAGGGATGAAAGATAGTATTAATCCTAATATTTAAATATTTATATGACTAATAATATCATAATTTTAGTTTTTATAAAGATATTTTTTTAAAATTAAATTTAATTAAATAATAATAATTTTTAAATTTTTCTGACATAATCCCATGGCAAATTGCCATAGAAAATTCCTTAGCTAATTCAGTGGCAAAATTAGCCACAAAATTATTTCGTCGCTAATTCCATGGCAAATATTTCTGACGGAATTTGCCACGAAATATTTTCTATAGCGAATTAATTCCGTTGGAAAATTTTTTAATAGAATTTGCTATGGAAACAAATTCTGTGACAAATTCTGTTAGAAATTTAATTTTTTTTGTAGTGAAGTTTATCGAAAGTTTTGTGAAATTTAGGCAGAATATTAAGAGGAGCTAAATATAAGAAGTGCTAAATAACAAATTGGTGGAAATTAAGGGAATTACTTAAACTAGTTATTTGTGACAAATATATGTGTTTTCTTTAAAATATTCTTTTTAATCATGTGCATTGAAACCGCCATGTAATAAAAACCTCCTTAATATGGCAATCAGTCAATAGGACCCTTTAGGAAAAAATTAAGACAGTTGACTTTTTTTGAAGAGATTAAGGTAGCTTATCAATTTATAATTTAAGAAAATTAGTTTGGAGAAAAAAAACAAATATAAATATATTAAAGTAATTTATTTAGTTTTCTTTGTCTCATTAAAAAAGTCAGTTGGGTCTTACATTAAGGACCGGAGGTAGTATATTTATTATTTTTCTTCAAACTAATTTACACAACTTATAAATTGATGTATATAATATAATTTATAAAAAAAATATTTTAAGGAAATTACGTCGCATTTGTTGGATCAATTTATTTCATCTCTCTTTTGTATCAAAATTTCATTTCCTTAATCTACTGAAATTAATTAAATATCTCTAATATCAGGGGTGGGAGGGAGCAATAGTTTTCTAAATTTCTTTTATATCTAAAAACATTATCTAAATTTCTTTGGACTTGTATTACATAATGCAAATTTAGAAGAGCTGGGAAAGGAGAATATCGGCGCATGCGCACAATATCCTTGGGCTAAGTGCAGGGCCCAGTCCCTTCTCTCACGCCACTCCACATAGCAACCCCACCACGAGTTCATGCGCCCAAGTGGACCCCATAGCTCAAATGCATTGCAGTTTGACACGTGTCCCAGGCACGAAAAGAAAGCTCTTAATGGGAGGGTCCATTAAGGTCCATCCATTACTTTCTTTGGGCCCCCACACTTAAAAGGGCAACACCCTGTTTGGCAAAAAAAAAAGGGCAACACCCATAAACCAAAAAAATAAATAAAGAAGGGCCTTGGCTATCTCAAACGTAACCCCACAAAACCCAAAACAAATAACAAACAAAAGTTTTTTTTTTTTTGCCAGTATAATAACCAACAAAAGTTATTCAGTTAGGAAAGGAGTTAGCTCATAACTATAAGATTGTTTCTTATTTATTGGTGGGCATATCTTGACCTTAGTAAGCCATCAGGACCCAACTTACCTAAAATTTACTTTACCAAAGAGAAACTCAAAACAAATACTCTCTACTAAGTGTTCATCTGGGAAGTACGCTTGTGTGTGTTTGACAACATCCCAAATCATGGTTTCAAACTATGATTTGCGCAATCCAAGGCAAAACTCCTCTCACACACTTACCTTGTAAGTCGTAAAAACTATTAAAAAAAGTTAATCCAAACACACACACACAAAAACGCATTTTTTTAATCACTTTTTTACAAATAAAAACAAAACTTCTCTCGTATCTATCCCGAACAATGTAAAATCACTTCTAAAAAGATAAAATAAGCAGACACTGATTCAAATAGATTAAAAAATTTTAAAAATTAGTTAATTATTACCGATGTAAATTGATCTCCTTAAAATATTAGGAAAATTAATATTTTAGTCTCTCAATTTATAACTCTCTTATAATTCAGCCCCTCAAATATGACTTGACGCAACTCAATTCCTAAATTTTTAACTCTATATGATTTAATCCCTGAGGCCTAAACTTTTGACTCACTCATGACTCAGTTTTTTTTCTTTTTATTTTTCATATTATTATCTTTCTCACTTACAACTCACCTACTGAGTCATCCTATTTGACAAAAATTGCTTCCAACTCATCACATTGCAAAAATTCTTCCAAGTCTCTCCAACTCTCCACCTTCAACTTCCAAGTTCCAATCCAACGCTCCTTCCCTTCAAACCCATTCTTCCTGCACTAATTATTGAACGGTTTTTTTATATATGTGTGTGTGTATATGTATGTATGTATATATACTTTATCTGGTCTATAACATAGGGCACTTCAATTATATCAAGAGAAATAAGAAACGACAGTTAAATCACTTAATATATATTAAAATGAAAAACTTTTTCACTCTTACCTTTCTTGAGAAATGTATTTGATTACAGTGGGAATATTATTTTAAAGAAAAAGAGAAAATATAATGAATAGACAAAGTTGAAAAGTGAGTATTAATCAAATAGACAAAACAGAAAAAAAAGAGTATTCACTACTAGAAAAAAGGGTTTTAACGTCCCTTTTTTTGGCCTTTCAACGTCTGAAAATAGAGGGATGTCTATGTGAGAGTCGTAGAAAAAAACGTCATTAACGTCCGTAAAACAGGGGACGTAGAAGGCAGACTTTAGACATCCCCAGTTCACTGGGGATGTCTAAAGTGGGACCTTAGACGTCCCCAGAAGACTTGGGGACGTCTAAGGTATCGCCAGCTACTATCAACGTCCCTTTTTTATTAAGGACGTTGAAAGTTTTTTTTTTTTAAAATGGACCTTTTATACATATTGCACTGTCTGGAAAATATGTAAACTGCAGAAATAGAATTCCAACAACAGAGTAAAACAACAGCAGTTCAGCAGAATGGAAACAACAACAAACACAGTGATCAACCCAAGGCAGTACATGCCACACAAACTTTCAAACCACTCAAACTACACAACAATCTATATCCAAGTCTACTACATGCCACACAAACTTTCAAACCAGACAAACTACACAGCAATCTATATCCAAGTCCCCAGTTTGTACAATAACCAAGACTAAAATCCAATCCATATCCAACAACAATAACGCTAATTATATGTACTACCACAAAAGTATGTCCTACACAAACTACTAAAGACTTTACTCTTCTGGTATACGTTGAAGATGTCCAGCCAAAAAGTCTCTGATCATATTTAAGTTTTCATATGAGTAGGCATCTTCATTGTCAAAAATCTGTAAATTAGAAAATAAGCTTAGATGAAATAATGAATGAAGTAAATGAATTGCCATTGAATCACAACACCAAGAATATTATCCTCTGAGAATGAAGAAGCGATTACTTGTTCAAAATCTGTCATAATGCCACTCTGAATGATGTTAAACATATAAAGCAAGGCATAATATCCACATTCCCAGCCGCCAGGTTGTCGAGGACACTATAAATCAAAAGCAAATGGTTAAAATCAATAAAGGCATATCTAAAACGACTATCAATCAAAAGAACTTGATTTGAAACTACGTACCTTTGGAAACAACCATCTCGGATCTTTGCCACCTCTACGTTCGCGTGGCCCGCCAAGCGCTCGATACGTCGTGCATGTGCTATCATTAAAATGAAAATCAAAATAAATTAGAATAATTCATTAAGTCAAGAATCAAGAAGCAATGAAATACAAAAAAATAACTTACTGGTTGAAGACGCTTTTAGTTTCTTTGTCTGGTCTTCTATTTAAGGAATCAAACCAGTAAACAACGTGCGACCGAGGACAGACAACACACAAACTCCAGTGATAACTATCACAACATATACAGATTAAAAAGAAGTTAGATGGGAAGGCAATTATTTATTAATAATCTCAAATACACAAAATTAAAATACATACCCTTGAACAATCGGTGCTAGATAACAACGATACTTGTCCTCTGCCAATTCGAAGCCCACATAGTTCATCCTTCTTTTCAATGTATTCCCAACCCTTGTCGTATGTGCAGGAGACAAGAATCCATATAAATCAACTTTCTGAGAGTCAACGCATACACGACGGAAGGAGCTATAATAGAATTAAAATGATGAATGTATTAGCTAGTTAAAATCAACTTAACTAAATGAATCAAAAAATGGGAAATAAAAAACTTACAGGATTGCAAATTTGCCCCATCCAATATCTAGCTCCTCGAACTTCATGAACTGTTTAAGATCTTGTTTATCAATTGTGAAGTGATACTCTGTTCCCTGGCCCACAATCCCTGGAGGCATATGTAAATCAATCTGGCGAATGCCTTTATAGATATGCTGCAGTCGTGCTAAGAAGGGCCATTTCTCTGCTTCCTGCTCGTTCTTTTAGAACATAAAAACACATACTATTAGTAGGATGTCAACACATCTCAAGTAAAAGTGAGGTAGTTCCATACCATTGGAGGTGTTGGTGGTAACAAGCCAATAAGATGTACAGGCCAAAGGATGAAAGATCCTCTCGCCTGAGCTATCGTGGCAACCTCGTCATCAGGAATAGGGATGGTTGTACCTTCTTCCCCCTCTCGAACACACGTCACAGTCACCCTACCAAATGCTGTGGAATTTCCTGATGATGGTGGGTGGTAGCTTGTGTGTGAACGAGAGCATCTGCAACTACACGCAGCACTGGGGCATCCAAAGAGAGGATGGCAGGTTCTCCCTGCGCTGGAGTGGGAGAAGGGTCGCCAAGTGGTTCCTCCACCGGGTTGTAACTTCCTTTGGTGCTGTGGAAGGCCGGGGATGAATAGGTTCTACGCTCGGTAGTTGCCATCTGCGAGTCAAACATCTTCTGCATTTCAGCTCGTAGCTCAGGCATAAGCTCAAGACGTAGCTCTGGCAACAACTCTTGTCGAAGCTTGTCGCGAAGGTTGGCCTCGAGCTCTTGTGAGACTTCCTAACGAATCTTGGCCTCAAGCTCCCTACTGGGTTCAGCTTGTGACGAATAAGGATGTGAGGCTAGGCCAAAATACTTTGTGACACGAACTCCCACTGCCTCCCCTTGAACATGACCAGGGTGATCTGGCTTCCCAATCGCCGTTGACAAGATGTCCATCCGTCCACTTGGAGTGAACGAACCTTGGCTACTATGATCTTCCAGTTCATCCTGCAACATAAAAGTTATCGTAAGCACTCCCAATATGAAAAAATAAGTTTGTAATTATGCTCTAACTACTTACAATTCTTGCGGCAACCTCAGCAACAGTTGGATTTACGTACTTCCCACCCTTAAGCCTCCCTGCTTTCCATTTTTTGTGACGTGGTGGAAGTGGTGGGGGCTGGACCACAACGGTAGGATCTGATATGGCTGCTTCCTTTAATTTCTCCAACTCTTCTGCCATCATCTGTCGCTGAAGCTTCTGATAACCACCACGAGACATGCAATGTTGATAGTTATTAGCTGCTTGCCTCTCTGCATTTGCTGCACTTAATGCCTTTTAAAGGAAAACAACGAACACCGAATCAATAATGTCAACTATATTCAAATAAAACACTATGATTACAGAAATCTTACCAAAAAGTTTGGATCTTCTCGTGATGCCATAAACAACCTCCAGTCCTCTGGAGACAAAAATGGATACTCATGACATGGATCCTTACCCCTTAAGTCCCCTCGAATGTAATCTCGTGTGAGCCTGTTCTTGAAATCTTTCCATCGTAGACGAACCTCCGTCATCCACTCCTTGTACATCTCCGCGGTGTCAGGGATATCATAGGTTTGCTGCAAGGTAAAAACATACGTTAATTATATTTGAAGCGATAGGAATAAAGATATAATGCAGATGTATTGAAACTTATATATACCAAAAGTTGTTGCCAAATCAAGTCTTTGGTTTTTGGTGGAACCAACTTCCAATTAGCATAGGTAATGCGAACTTTGCTTCGAGCCAAAAAACCTACGTAGCTAATGAAATGGTCTTCCTCCGGACCAATTGGTTTCATATCTTGATCAAAGTCAATATGCAACCTCTCCTGTTGATGGTTATGACGTGCTACCAATGCAGGCATTTTTGTACTGCCTCTAACCCTTCGTCTCGCAACTAGTTCACGTGTCGCATCACGTTCAGTCCTATTCATTTCATTGTCCCTATCACTTGAAGAGTCACTAGAGTTGTCCATATTCCTGTAAGCACAAAAATCATTGTCAGATAGGTGAATAAATTGTAAGTAAATGAATAAACTGAGACGTAATAAAACAAACAGCACACATTACTATTTTCTAAGTTAAGCTCTTACTCTAGATTGTTTCCCATATTCCTTCACCATGATCATTTCTTACAGCATATTCTTCATCATATACCAATTCTCTTTCTTCAATTGTTGTAGGTGGATTAATTGTGAAAGGTGGTGTGTCATCAAGGTTGAAGGTCGGATCACCATGCTTCTATTTTTTACTCTGAAGTACAATGGACATTTTTTTATTTGTGGGATCTGTGACATAAAACACTTGTTTCGCCTGGCTTGCTAGAATGAAGGGCTCATCCCTATAACCTACTCTTTCAAGATCAACTGAGACAAATCCAAATTGTTGATCTATTACCACAGCATTATTGCTAACCCACTTACATTTGAATAAAGCAACTTTGAACTTGTTGTAAGTGATTTCCCATATTTCTTCTATCACTCCATAATAGGCCATGGATGCTAATATGGGGTTTTTGTCTTTCGAACTAGAAAAGTGCATGGATTCAGCTTCTACCATCACCCCACTATTTTGCATGGTACTCCTGTCATCTTGGTCGTTTGTGTAGAAAGAATACCCGTTTATATCATAACCGCTCCAAGTAATGATCTGAAACGAAGGCCCCCAGGCTAGCCACTCTATTGTCCCAGACACACCGGACTCATGCAAAACCTTTTCCTCAAACCACTGAATGAATGTCTTGTTTTGCTCAATAGTAATCTGCATGTCATTCTTCCTCAAATTCTCTTTCTTCAATCTGTTTCTGTGTTCCTCTATGTACGGTTGCACTTCTGCCATGTTATTCAGGATATAAAGGTGTGCTTGCAACACCTCTTTACGAGGCATAGTCTTCACTTTCAGTCCTCGTGTTCCCTTGCTCCTCCCCTCTTCATGCCGAGATTGTTCCTTCTTCCCTGATAGATAATCGCTGCAGAAGTCCATAGCCTCTTCAACAACATACCTTTCAACTATTGAGGCTTCTGGTCGATAGGGATTTTTAGAGTACCCTTTTAAGATCTTCATGTATCGCTCGAAAGGGTACATCCACCTCAGGTAAACTGGACCGCAGAGCCTTACCTCCCTTACCAAATGAACTATCAAATGGACCATTATATCAAAAAAAGAAGGAGGAAAGTGCATCTCTAATTGGGACAATATGATATAACCCTCAGCTTCCAGTTCATCCAGCTTTTCAGTGTCAATGACTTTGTTACAGATAGCATTAAAGAAAACACACAATCTTGTCACAGTGTTTCGAACTTCATCTTTCATAATCCCTCTAATAGCTACTGGTAACAGTTGTTGCATCAACACATGATAATCATGGGACTTCATTCCCACTAACTTCAAATCGTCCATTGACACACACCTTCTCACATTCGAAGAATATCCTTGTGGTACCTTAATTTCATGCAAACACCCACACAAACTTCTTTTCTCCGCTTTTGATAGTGCATGCGCTGCTGGCTCCATGTATGCCCTCCTACCATCATCTCTTAGCTGTGGATGTAACCGTTCTCTTATTCCCATATCAACAAGGTCTAGTCTCGCATTAATCCCATCCTTGGTCTTCCCTAGAATGTGCAAAAGTGTACTGACAAGGCTATCACAAATGTTTTTCTCCACGTGCATTACATCAATACTGTGCCTCACGTCAAGACTACGCCAATATGGAAGATCAAAGAAAATTGATCTCTTCTTCCATATGTTCTTCTCACCCGAAGTCTTATGATTCTTACCGAGTAAGACATTGATACGTTCAACCCGACTGTAAACTTCCTCTCCGGTTAATGCCTTTGGAGCCATTCCATGCTTCGGCAAGCCGTTAAAACGCTTTCTTAACCTATGATACGGGTGGAATCTAGGAAGGAACCTCCTGTGACCTAGGTAGACCGTTTTTCTTCCATGTTTCAGTTGGTGGAAGTGAGTGTCTGCTTCACAGATCGGACATGCTTTATGCCCCTTCACACTGTACCCTGAGAGGTTTCCGTAGGCAGGGAAGTCATTTATGGTGGTGAACAACATTGCACGTAGCTTGAATGACTCATTCTTATACGCATCAAACACATCTACGCCTTCCTCCCACAACTTCTTCAAGTCCTCAATCAAAGGCGCCAGGTAGACATCGATATCGTTTCCTGGCTGTTTTGGTCCAGAAATCATCATAGAAAGCATCACATACTTGCGTTTCATACAAAGCCAGGGAGGCAAGTTGTATATTACAAGGAGTACTGGCCACGCACTGTGTGTGCTATTAAGAGTTTCATACGGATTGATGCCATCTGTACAGAGCCCAAGCCGAAGGTTTCTCGGCTCGCTGCCAAATTCAGGGAACATTTCATCTATTTTCTTCCACTGTAGAGAGTCAGCCGGGTGCCGAAGATATTTTCCGTCGGATATTCTGTCATCCGAATGCCATCTCAACTTCTTCGCCTTTTTTGCAGTGCCAAATAAACGCTTAAAGCGCGGTATTATTGGAAGATACCATAAAACTTTTACAGGTTGCCTTTTAGTCTTCCCATTGCCACAACCACCATCTTTCTTCACTTTGTATCGTGCGGTTTGACACTTAGGGCACTCACTCAGGCCTTCATACTCCTTTCTGTACAGTACACAGTCATTAGGGCAAGCGTGTATCTTTTTATACTCCATACCCATTGTCGATAGGATTTTCTTGGCCTCATACATACGATTTGGAAGTACATTATCGTCTGGAAACATATCACACAACAGTTCAAGCAGCAATGTGAAACTACTATCGGTCCACCCACAAGTTGCTTTTAAGTTAACCAAATGTAATGTTCCTGTGAGCCGTGTGTACTTACTCCCAGGGTACAACGGTGTCTCTGCATCACTCCGCAGGCTGTCATATTCATGCGACTGCGCAAACGATTCTACCTCAACATCGTGAATCATTCTCTCCATTGTATCTTCATCTATGACATCCACAGCTTCCTTCTTGTGTGACGGACAATCAGTTACTTCCTCACCATGCCATATCCACCTTGTGTATCGAAGATTTATTCCATCACAAAGTAGGTGATCCCTTATAACTTCAACATCCCGTTTTCTCTCATTTAAACAATTGACACACGGACAAAAATACATCCCATTTTTTGCTGGAACGTTTCTCCTAGCAAATTCAATAAAGTTTTCAACCCCATTCTCATATTCTTCACTTGTTCTCAGAGCATTCATCCAACTATGATCCATTTTATTACCACCTATGCCATTTCCATTTACACTCAAGTTCAGAATAATTGAAAACACGGGGAATTGCCTTTTACAAGCATGTTTTTCAAAATTTTGGCAGCATTTCCCCTTAAAATTGAGACATCCCAAAATCAAAATAACAAACCATCTCAGCTTAATTTAAATGAAACAAAACTTTAGCTTCTAGCACCAAGCACAAACATAATACACTTATATTTTAGCAACCAAATTATTAAATCAAGTACGCGAATTTAATGAAAAATTGTAAAAAAAAAATGCAAGTACGCGAATTTCTTATATTAATGTCTACGTACTCTAAGTTACAATAAGATTGCCTAATTCTAGCACTAAATATATATATTAATGCGTGTGTCTTATGGCAAAAAAAAAATATTGTGTGTCTACAAGATAATTTTTTTTGTATTTTTTTACATTTTTTTTATTCTTTATTCTTTTCTCATTTCTTTTCCTTTCCCTACTAATTAAAAGCATTATCATGTGCCAAAACTAATAGTTACCATCATCAACCTAATCAAAATGCATAAACAGAGTAATAAAATAAACCTCCAACTAATACTAAAAATATACTATACTAAAAATATAAAAAATTAAACACTTATTCAATTCATCATACAAAACTAATAATAAAAAGAATAATAAAACGCCTTGCATTTCTTTTCCTTTCCCTACTAATTAAAAGCATTTATCATGTGCCAAAACTAATAGTTACTATCATCAACCTAATCAAAACGCATAAACAGAATAATAAAATAAACCTCTAACTAATACTAAAAATATAAAAAATTAAACACTTATTCAATTCATACAAAACTAATAATAAAAAGAATAATAAAACGCCCTGTCATCTTATTCAAAACGAAAATGCTAACTTGAAAATTTCTCACAGCTTTGGAGGAGGCCGACGGTGGTGGAGAATCTGCAAACCAAGAATCTCAAAAACTACAGCAGGGGAGCAAAGAAGGTGGCCTGGTGACGGAAGTGAGGAAGCTTTGGAGAAAGAAATTAAAAAACCAAGAAAGGGAGAGGAGACCGATCAATGGGGATGGAGTGATGAATTTGGGAGGAGATGCAGCAGGGGAGTGGAATGGGAAAGGAGAAACAACGAAAAAACTGCAGCAATGGGGACGGAGTCTAACGGAGATGGGAGTGAATGAGTGATTGAGTAAAGTTGGGAGGAGGAGAGATAGATGGGAGGAAGAGCTCTCTGACATCCTCACATGCACCGGTCACTTCATATCAGGCGCATGTGAGGCTCTACAACGTCCCCAGCTGTGCTGGGGACGTCTGTACATACCTTTAGACGTCCCCAGCCCAGCTGGGGACGTCTAAACATGGGATTTAGACGTCCCCAGCCCAGCTGGGGACGTCTAAAGATGGGATTTAGACGTCCCCCGCCCAGCTGGGGACGTCTAAAGGTACCTTTAGACGTCCCCAGATGGGATGGGGACGTCTAAAGGCTTTCTTTTTTTTTATGACGTTTAAAGGTAATCAGACGCGCCAAAAGATAAAATTTGAACCTGACCATATTTTGGGCGTCCCTTTTTCAAAAAGGGACGTACCTTTAGACGTCCCCAGATAGGATGGGGACGTCTAAAGGCTTTCTTTTTTTTTATGACGTTTAAAGGTAATCAAACGCGCCAAAAGATAAAATTTGAACCTGACCATATTTTGGGCGTCCCTTTTTCAAAAAGGGACGTCCTTTAGGGACTTTATAAGTATATTCTGTAGTAGTGATTAATTAAATTATAAGTGACTTATATTTTAGACCATGATTTTCTTCCTTCTAGATGTATGTACGTATATTGTGGACCAGAAAGAATATATATTATGAATCCAGACCTCACTCGTGCTTCGGTACAACAGCGTCTCTCCCTCTCTCGTTATAGTGCTGCCATGGTTATTCCTCTCTCCTTGCTGTGGTCCGCTATTTTCCTCTGAAGTCGTTGTGATTAGGCATTGTGTTTTCTTGTTTTCCTCATTTATTTCACCAACTCCAGAATTGACGACCAAATTTTTGGGTTTCAAAAACCCCTATATATGATGGAGTTCTGCATCTTTTTTAAGTTTCTCTTGTGTCTAAAATTGAATATTATGAGGATCGCTTAAGGCAGGCTCAGAGACCCAAATACGATTGCCTTCTTTTCCTCGTAAAGCCCTTAAAACCAAACATGAGCTTGTGAATGAAGTTCCCAGCGTTTGAAGTTTTTCCCCATCACTTGCACTTAAACACAAATAACATTTCAGATTATAAATGAACACTTCAAATCCTGTGTTTGAAGGGAAGGAGAGGAGGATTGGTGAGTTAAGGATTGAAACTTGGAAGTTGAATATCGAGGAGAGGGGCGGTGGGGTTTGGCTGGAGAAAAAGTTGGAGATAAGTCCAAGGTGGGAGTTAGAGCTAACTTGGAAGAAGTTTTGCCATGTGGAACTAAGGTGGAAGCAATTTTTGCCAAGTAGGAGTGACTCAATATGTGAGTTGTAAGTGACAAGAATAATAATATAAAAAATGAAAAGATAAAGGACTGAGTTGTAGACGAATCAAAAGTTTAGGGACTAAGTCATATGTGAGCGAATTAAAAGTTCAAAAACTGAGTCGTGCTAAATCATAATTAAAAGATTGGGTTATAAGTGAGTTATTAGTTAAGGGGTTAAAAGATTATTTTTTCCTAAAATATTCACATATAATATTAGATTATATGTCAATTTATAAGTTAGATACATTAATTTGAAGAGAAATAATAAACATGGAAGATAAAATGGATTGTGATATTATATTTAATATTAAATCCAACTCTCAATTAGCTCTGTGTATATTAGAAACTAGAGGTAACACTTGATAATTAAAATTTCATCTTATTCTAAAAGTCATGAGCACTACTACATAATTGTTGATATATTACGATTATTATCGACCATAAATCATAGTTTCGAACTGTCACAAGTGCGGGCGCTACATATGCTTGGCACAGATGCATTATGGTTCTCAATGCTTATTTATTATGGACTTATTATAACGGTTCTAATATAACACCAGTTATGTATTGAGGTTTTGTAAAGCCATGATATGCTCATTACGTGGAAGTAATTAACAAGTACACGTAAACAACCTTCATAATATATTGTAATACTTGCATACTACATACCGGTCTCATTTTAGAAACCGTTATATTTATTTAGTAACATACATAAATAACGATTCATAAGTAAGAACCATAAACTTTTATAATACATGATGGTTTTTATATAATAACCATGATGTATGGATGTGAGACTCTTCAAGTGAGAGTTTTTGAGCTAGTTAGACTCATCTATATATAATAGAAGAGTACCTCACACAACGCGTTGACATGTAATTTGGGATGAATCAAGATATTTCAAGCTTTGTGAGAAAAATCAATGGCAAATGTTAACGTATATATGTAATAATGTAACTGTTGACCTATAATTATATCTCTTCCTAGGAATTAATCCTAGAAAGCAAAGGATGAGGGGGAAAAACAAATACTCATACTGAAAAAGGCGTAGTGGGTATGCAAACCCTTGAGCTGCTCAAGGGTTTGCGTAGCCCTTGCCCCACTACAAAGGAAACTATATTTTAGTAACAGTTACAAAAAAGTGCTACAAATATCAAGACTATAGCAATTTTAAGGGAAGCCGCTACAAATTTGCAATGGTATGACTCCCGCCAAATGATGCGCTGGTAAGCAATGGTGCTTTGTAGCGGTTAGAGCACAAAAATCGCTACAAAATGTGGCACCAGCTTGGAGTCATAGTTGTAGCGGCTACTTAGTAGTGATTGAGTCTTACTAACCGCTACAAAAATGTGGTGCCAGCTTGATGCCCCACATTTGTGGCATTGTATTTGTAGCAGTTGAAAAGGGTAAACCACTACAGAAGACAAAAGGTGGGAGGCTTGTAACGGTTGTCATACCCTTACCTTATTTTTCATATTTTTAGAGTGCTTGCGCGCAATTCAGTGGGCACAATAGGAATAATAGAAATGTACTGATATTATTGATACAATATGCTTGATTATAATACAGAAATTCCTAACAGGGTTATCCATAAGATTACAGACCTTTAAAATAGTTCAAAGTCTGCAAGTAACCAACTCCTCTTCCTAGTCTGAACCGGGAGCATATGTGGCCGGAACTTACATCTTTACCCTTAAAGCCACTTTCTTTTGCTTCTACTTGTCTAAATTGTTGGTAGGGGAGGATGAGATTTAAGAGAATCTCAATAGGAAACATATACCAATATGCATGCAAGATAAGTGATTAATGCATGACATGCTTGCATTACATAAACTCATGCTAACACAATGACATATCTGCGTGTCAAATGTTTTAAACAACATACTTATGGCAATAGCATAAACAAAAATAAAGCTTCAATAATTCATATATGTTTCACATAATCAAATAAAGCAATAACATGCATCAATACACCAGCATAAGTATCAAATACACGCAGGAGAGGTAAGTTCCCTACCTTAAGTTTTTTCCTTCGTGAAAATGTGCCTTGATTTACGTGCCAACACCTCGGGCTCTCAATTGGCTTCACAACTTGTTTCGGTTACGTATACATAGAGTCTCAATTTTGGTCAAAATTGCACTTTTTGCTCAAATTTTTCATAAATTCATGTTAAATTGACCAAAATATTCTAAATATGTTTTTACCTTTTATTTTTATTAATTAATTGAAATTAACTTCAATTAATTGAAAAATAATTAATTTAACACTTGTTTGACAAAATTACAAGTTTGCCATTATATTTTTCTCTATTTTAGGATTTTTTTTTTGCAGTTTTTCTGTCCAAACTTTTAAAAATCATACCTAAATTTTTAGACATCGTTTCAAAGTGATTCCAAAGGATATGAACCCTTATTGAGTCTAATTTCAAGAAAAAATATAGCCTTTTGCCAATTGGGAGCACAAAATTCCCAACTTTTCAATTTTTGCATGCTATTTCAAAAAATAATCAATTTCACTAGGTAAACTTCAAAAATTCATAACTTTTTGTATATAGCTCTAATTGAGGCATATACCTATCAAATTAAAGCTTAAGATGTCTACTTTAACCATGTAAACTTTCATAATTTTTGAATATCATTCGATCAATGAAATGCATTGCACAATAACACTGCCTCACTAAAAGCATTGACACGGAATGAACTTGCAACTCCAACAAATTCCATTTTTGTATACAAATTTCCCATATGCTTTAATTTACCATTGTATTCCTTTTAATACCTCAAATATATAAGAAACATTAGGGAATAGGTTTGAGACACCTGCTAAACTGGGGCTTAGCAGTCTGCTTAAATTAGACTTATTCTCAAGCTTCCAATCCCAAAATTTGGGATATTACAGTTGTTCCCTCCAACAGCTACAAAATGTGTCATGATTTGTAGCAGTTTTTGAGGCAAGAACCGCTACAGAATGAAAAGGATTGCATGTTTGTAGTGGTTTCCGACAACCGCTACATAGTGTCATGTTGACCAAGGTAGCGTTTCGTGCTTTATAGCAGTTGATGTAACGGTTTTGGGCAGAACCGCTACAAATGTTGCGGCTATATAAACATCACCACCCTTCTTTTTACCGCTTTTGGAAAATTCCTTTCGCGCGCACACTCTGAGAAATTTTCATCAAATCTGAGGTTCTACTCAAAGATCTAAGGAGTTAAGCAATCGAAGTTGGTAAAGTTACTTATTTCATTTGGGTTTTGAGTTGAATAGATTTGTTTATAGTAATTTTATTGTTATTTAAATATATTTTTGTAATATTTATGATTTTCTGAGCCTATTTTTCCATGTGTAATATGTTCTTTTAAACCTATTTTTTTTCATTTTATAAATCTATTTCTGAGCCTATTTTAATCTGTTGGTTATTATTATTGTTTTTTTATAAATATTGATTAGGTGTGACAGTAATTTAGTTTTAATTGGTTAAGTGAGAGATTACAATCAATTATATTTGTATTTATTTTCTTATTCCAAAAAAAAATTGCATTAATATGAAAAGTGAATAATTGTAGTTAAATGTCTTCCGGGAGAGACAAGGGGAAAGCAAAGGCGGTAGATGAGCATCCCTCTATAGGACCTCTTCTGCTGGGGGTCAATAGTCAGGGAAGAGAACACCTCACAGGTTGACATGTCCCTGCGACACCACAGCAGGCGATCCCACTAAAGGTGCCTATTCAATTAGAGGGACCTGATATTAGTGTGAGGCTGTGAGCGACTACGAGGATGGTTGGAATTTTATATCAATGTACTTTTGAATGAGGCAAAGCGGTACGGTGAGGAGGCTAGGGACCAGAATCACCCACAACGGTTGTCTTAGCAGTCGACTAGGTTTGAGGTGTAGGGTTCAAGGTAAATAATTGTTTTAATAAGTTCATATTTTAATTAAAGTGGTTTAAATGTGAAATTATATTTAATTAAAATTTGTGATCAATTATGCAGATGAGTGGGGGAATATTACCACTAAGAGGTTGGACGTGACCACTCTCAATAAGCTGGGCCAAGGGGCTATGTGTAGCAATTCCATGGAATGAGGTCACAGATCATCTGTTTGAGAAAGACAATCATCTATTCAACCGCTATATGAACAAAAACCGTTACCTGAACTGCTACAAACATCTCGCTGATCCCTATAAATACCCCACCATGCCTCATTTCTTACCTCCTTCCATTTCTTCCCACCCCGCTCCTCTCTCAATTTTCTCTCTTTTGTTGATAAAGAGCTAAGCTTATATGGTAAATTTTTTTCTCAAATTTTTGTTTTCATTATTTCATTTTATTTTGTTTCTTCATATAACTCTTATTTTAATGTTTTTTCCTTCTATAGAATTTGAAGGTTCCTTCCACTACATTTTCAACATTCCTTTCATAAGCAACTATATCTCTCTATCTTCAACTTCAGTTTCTTAAAGTGAAGAACCTAAATCATTATTACCTACACATTCTCAATATTAAACATACATAATATTCATACTTATCTAACTTAATTTAATCATTCTCTTCAAATAATAATTATTATAATTTAAATTATTACTTAAATGATAAACCATTCAAAATAATATTAGAACAATATATTGAAAAAATTATTCACCCAATTTTTTGTTTAAATTTGCGCAACATTTATTTGTGGTTGGTCAACTGCCACATCAATTACTACAAAGTTAAAGTACAATTCAAATTTAAATTTTTGGTGCAATAATTTGATATTTCATTAAATGTTAGTAGTGTTTCCCCAATCCCTATAAATGTTTGGCCCCATATTTTAAAATTTGTGAAATTAATTAGTCGTGGTTGATGAACCACTACAAATGTTGGTGCCAAATTTTCAAATTTTATTTCCCGCCATGCCCAAATTTTGGGAAACAAATTGGTACTACATTTGTAGCAGTTAGCCAACCACTACAAAAAAATTAAAAAATATATAATCCCCAAAATTCAAATGGCAGTTGTAGTGGTTTGCTAACGACAACAAGATGCTCCTACAATGTGTAATCTACAAACACATCTTGTAGCTGTTTGGATAAACCGCTACAACTATAGTAATGGTTATTTCGACATAATCATTTGCAACAGTGTATTTTGTAGTAGTTCGCCTAACTGCTACTACTATTGTTTGTAATACACCATTTTAACCGCTACAAATGAGTGAATTTTTTGTAGTGCCTCATTTCCTATACTACAAAAAAACATGAAATTTCCCATGGAATTTGTCATGAAAAAATTTTTCATGCCAAATTCCGGCGGAAATCTATCTGAAATTATGTCGAAAAAATTTCCGACGGAATTTTTTCCTTGGCGAATTAGCCACGAAATTCCGTTGGAAATTTCCTCTCAATTGAATTCCGTCGGAAAATTTAAAAATTATTATTATTTAATTAATTATTATTTTTAATTAAATTTAATTTTAAAAAATTATTTTTATAAAATTTATTATTCATTAATTAATATTTGTAGTTTAATTTAAAATTTATTTTTTAATTATTATTTTCTAATTTCTAAAATATTTTTAATTTTCAATCATAGGTTTTGGTCCCTGTAGGGGCAAAATGATCATTTAAAAATTTATTTATAAAAAATAAAATTTATTAGTTATTAATTAATATTAGTAAAAAAATATTAGTTAATAATTATTTATTAGTCATTAATTAATGTTAATAAAAAATTATTTTTAGAAATTAGAAAAAAATATAGTCATATGAAATTTATTTAAGATGTAAAATTTTTTAATTTGAAGTTAATTTATATTAAAAATTATAAGAATGTATAAAATTATTTTATATTACTATTACATTTATATATAAGAAACAAATATATATTTATAAATAACTGATTATGTATAATAAGATTATATATATAACTGTGTAATAATAGAATGCCAAAACAGTCAAGCCCATCGGGTAAGGCATCACGCGCGTACGAACAAGGTCATAGGTTCGAACCAAAGGAGGGACAAGTTGAGTTGCATTTTCAGGAAAAAAGACGTTGAGACACGTGAGGG
Organism: Inga leiocalycina; assembly: GCA_963242795.1. NCBI lineage: Eukaryota > Viridiplantae > Streptophyta > Magnoliopsida > Fabales > Fabaceae > Inga > Inga leiocalycina. Next base: position 49,994,447 of record OY725324.1, read on the forward strand.
AGGGAGGTTGAGACACAAGCCCGATCTGGGTGCTGGCGACAAGTGGACACTGCCAGAGCTGCCATGCTCCGCCATCGGCGATGAGGGGGCATTCGCCGGTGTTGCCACATGGCTTTTTAAAGTTTAAAAAATAAAAAATAAGTTTGCGATGGAATTTCCAACCGAATTCAATTCCGTCGGGAGTTGTGAGGGAATTTCCAACAATTCCGTCGGCAATTGTGACAAAAATAAATTCCGTCAGAAATCTCCGTTAGAAATTCCGTCAGAAATTTGTTTGTTACGCTATTATTACCGACAGGAATTCAGTGTTTTTTTGTAGTGCTATAGGGATGTTCAATTTTTTTCACTCAGTCGTTGCTTTCCTGGCTTAATTATTGAATAGACACAATGTATATGTAGTGAATACTTACATTATTAGATATATAGGTCATGAGTATGATTGATTTTAACCACAAAGCCTAGAAAATCTTAACCTGTCCCAAATTGCATCGCTACGCGGTGTAGGAAGTGCTACTCTATTAGATAGAGTCGAGATTAAGTAGCTCAGAAACTCTCACATTAAAAAGTCTAGGACTGATCTCACATTGTTGAATTTCATAGCTTTAATTTGGTACTACCTACTTAATACAAAAATAGGAGAGGAACATTCGATCAGAGTAATAATAAAAAAAACATAACTTCACAAAAGTAATTTAATGTCACCTTGAATGCTTTGATCGCGTTGTGACTTCACAAAAGTGGTTATTCGCTTGATCATGCATGAATCTCAGTACAACTGAGCTAGTTTATTCATCACATCCGTATTGATCTTTTGGAAGTACCTTCTATAGATAGGGATACTTCCAAACAAGAAGAAGTATTCGCTTAGAGATCCATATCTCCAAAAGTTACTTAAGAAAGAACAATAGAGTAGGAACTTTTAATCAAAGTAACGAGTTAACAACTTCTTATGATAGGGAAGGAGCCTTCGATTAGAACAATAATAGATTTTCTAAAAACAATATTACTTCACAAAAGCATTTTAATGTCACCTTAAATGCTTTATCCCATTATGACTTTACAAAGACAGCCCAATCGGCCGAGTTGAACACTACAAGTAACAGGAGGAAACCCTTTTGAATGAATTTAAAAAGGATAAAGCGAAATGAATAAGAGAAATCATAACTAGCTCACAAACAAAAATGCGAGTTAGGGCAAGCGAAAGCAACTCGCTTGGCAATCGCTGATACAAGGGTCAAGTATACTCACTAATGGCTATCAGTAAGAAGTTGGATGGAGACTTTTTATAGTAGGGTTCGGCTAAAAATGACTTTTGACAACCGAAAAGACAACTAGAATAATAGGGTTACAATATTGGTGGGTTTTGTTCGAACAGACTAAGTGTCGAGTTTATTATGTTTCAAACGTTTAAATAGAAGAGGAATGCTAGGGTGTTTTGGGTTATTGTTTCTAAGACTTTCCATCAAGGTTCGTTAGTAAGAACTGTTATTTATTTATTTACATTTATCATAGTTCTTTATTAATAATTGTGAGTTATGCTATGTTTTTTTAAGAAAAAATTGTTGGGCTAATAGTTTCAGATTAATTACATTTTTATATTTTATAAAAATAAAACAAAAAATATCACCCTCTAATAGATGATCTAAGTTCTGCTGCAAATTTTAGAACTTCTATTTCCTTTAATTTGAATGAATCAAAAGTTTCATAAATTCACAACATACCTCACATCGTAACACTACTTGTCACTAGAGGAGTGGCTTGAATCATCTAGGAGTATATTAGGATCATGGTGGCCAATCCCAAACTCATCAAGAATGAGATTGACCTTCTTGTTCACACTCAATAAATATCCGGCCATCCTCCTCACAGCATAGTCAAAGAGTTCTGCATGATGCATCATTGCCTCTACTCAAGGGAGTAGAGGATGCGAAGGGGGAGGGGGAGGTGGTGTTGGAGATTGTGGAGAAAAAAAATGAGGTGGAGGTTGTAGAGGAGGAGAAGGAGGATAACACTGGAGATTTTCTAGTAAGTTTATAGCATGGCATTTCATCTTGAGAGAACAGAGAAGAACGATGACAAAGTCGTATGAAAAACATAAGAAAATGGGGAGTTCAAATATATTGGAAGTAGGCCTATACGAGATCAAGATAGGATTGGGAAATCCCATTCCCGATCCCGAGAAGTGTTCGGGAAGAAATTTGATTCCCAATCCCAATCTTGATCCTCAGAATTTTCTATCCCGTTGGGAAATTCCTGAGATCGGGATTGGGAATTTCCTGAATTTTCAATTTTTTCCATTGATTTTCTTTTGCCCTATTACATTCTTTTTTTGGATAAAAATGACAAGACTTTGAGTCTTTGGGGATGCCTTAATTACTTTTGTAATTGGGCAAAAAATGGCAAGACTTAGCTTGAATAGTTGTCCTAGGAGATCTCCCTAGGACATCAAAATAAGAGAATCAAAATAAATAAAAACACAATATTTTTAGCAGCTAAAAATGGGCTTGAAGATCTTCCAATACACTAACCCTCAGACAGTACAATTAACTCAATTCATCATCCATAAATGGGCTTGAATAGTTTGTGTTGTGTTTTAGTTTAGAAAAAAAAAATACACATGTATATTATTTTGGGATCAAGAAATCCCATTCCCGATTTCAATCCCGATCTCATTTTTCTCAATCCCAATTTTTTTCCTTCCCGAAAATTTCGGCACGGGATTTTTCCCTTCCCGATTTGCTCGAGATTGGGACAAGAAGACTAGGACGAGAAGACCGAGATGGGAAAATGATGAACACCCCTAAATGGAAGTGATGGGTTCAAACAATCATTGCGCACATTGGTAGTTGAAGAGGAGCTGTATGCGCAGTGGTGGGTAATGAATGGGTACTTGGTTCTCATGCCTAATCATCAGAGAACATAGAAGCATGTACAGAGTATTATCATCAACGTAGGGAAGGGGAAATTTTTCAAACCATCATGGCGTTTGTTGTTTCATGACGGTTTTTTTTTTTAAATAACAACCGTCATTCTTGTGAGACAAAATATGGTAGTTACTAATTACTAGTATAACGTTATTTATTTGCATAGTATTGTAATAAGTGACGGGTTTTACTTAATAAGCATTATGTATATGACTTTTTAAAAAAAAAAATTGGTGATTGATTATGCAACCACCATTTTACCAAAAAAATTAAAAGACAATGTATATAAATAAACTAAGAATAACAAGTTAAGGAGATAGTTTAAGAATTTGATACATCATCAAATTATTCATTTTTTAGTAACTTGCCTACCTTCTTGTTCAAAGAGTAAACGAGAGTAGTAAGTTTCTTCGAACACTGGTCTATGCGTCCTTGCTTTTGAAGATAAACATGGATAATATGATGGAGCTTATAGGTCATATGGACGAACCCTTCAATGTTTGTTATTATAAGGAGTTGAATAGGTGCTCTAAATAAGAGTAGTTGAAGAAAACAGAACGTTTGAAAGTGTTAACTTACGGTTGTTTCTTAATAAATGTAATATTTCTTATTCATACTTTACCGTCAATTGTTATTATCGCTATGTTTTTTTTTTTTGCCAATATTAGGTTGAAAGGCAAATTGTCTGTAAGTGTTATATGACGGTTTTTCTGTAAGAACCATCATATTTGTCACTAAATAAATAAAGCTTATTAAATAAACCATTATTTTTGTCCTTTAGCGAATTTCGCCTCTTAATATATGACAGTGTGCATATTTAACCGTTAAGTTTTAATGTTATATATTTTTACACGACCTCTGCCTCATTATACATGACGTTTATTCACTGTAACTGTTATTTATTAAGCATTATATATATGTGAATATGTAGTAGTGGAATTTGCATTAGTTTTTGTTTCTTAATTCTTATTCTATGCTTCACTATATTTTTTTTGGGTGAACTTTATTTTATTTTTATATTTTAGTGATTTCACCAATTTTTAATGTATTTTAGATTTTATTATTAGAAAAATTAAAAAATATTAATCTATATATATTTCAAGAGCATATTTATTTATTTATTTTTACAAGACTACATTTTGAATCCTCTGACCTTATACAAGATATTCAATCATTGATCACTTAATTTTATAAATTGTCTTTTTTAATCCTCTCATCCTAAAATAGTCAATCTCATTAACTAAATATGTAGGCACTACAATTTTTTTTGTTTGATTACGGTTTCCCTTTCGAACCTCAGAGTGTAATTATTTTTTGTTTGATTAAGTGTTTCACTTTTTGAGTTTCAAAGTGCAAAGTGTTTTTTTCTGCCTCTTCCAACAATTGTGCTTCCTAAGACTTGAACTTGTATTCTTCTTTGTATGAGGCAAAATCACTTACTACTTCAATTAACAACTTGTTAGTAACTCTTATAACTTGTTGGATAAAAAAAGCTAGTTCTTTTAACGATTTTGAATGCAAAGCTTTTAACGATTATCTTTTTATTCAATCTTTTTTTTAAAAACAATTAAACTTGATATGCCAGTATTTAAAAATATTTTGTCAACATCTTTAATAACATCATCCCTATTTTTATAACAATATTTTGGTAGCATTGAAATTTACAATGTCAACAATTTTTTGTTAATTAAATCAAAATAAAATATTAAGATTAAAAGACAGAAAAGATACTTTATAAAATTAAGAGTTATTGTGCAACTTTAATTCAAAAGTTTTAACTAAGGAGAAATGTTACCTAAAAGTTTTTTTGGCTTTAAATTTGCTCCGGCCAACAATAATTTTTTAATACTTAATATTAGTCTTTTAATAGGGGTAATATTGTTACATTTTAAAAATTTTCAAGTAACATTGAACCAAAAAAACCCTTCTAGGGTGACAATGTTCTTGAGAAAAAAATTTTAGGGTAAATTTGTACCTTAACCCTAAAATTAAATGACAAAACTAAAACAGCATGTAAAGTTAGATGATTAAATTGCAATTTACCCTTTTTTAAAAGAATATGAAAAATGAAATTATTGTAATTAAAGTGAAATATAAACCATAATATTGTTTAAAAATAATATTGGCTAATGAACCCATAGGGATAATACTTTACACTAATAAATAATTCCAATTTTCTTTCTAAACTATCATTTTAAATTAACTAAATTAACTTCATTTTTATGAAACATATGAAAGAATGTTATAACCAAGAAATATTTATTAAAAATTATAGACCATTTCAAATTATACAATCAGTCCTAACACACACAAAAACTTAATACAAATTATTTTACTAATACATAAAATATATGAATGTTAATTAACACTCTTGCGATGAAAATTCAACTTGATTAGAATAAGATAATCTCATCTCGTGCCTTTATCTAGAATTTGTCTCGTATCCTTATATGACCACACACACACACAAAGTAATAATCAATGGTGATGTTCTCGTATCAATTTATCATTAGATCAATTTTTAATTACATAGAAGAGGGGTGTCTTTATTGACTTTTCTTTCTATTGAGTGTATCTACCATTAGATAAATTTTTAATTATTGAGATTTAATAATATATAAAAAATAACATTATAATAAAAATTTATTATAATAAATCTCAACTATTAAAAGTTGATCTAATAATAAATATATTTAATAGAGAGAGAAATAAATAGAGACACACACCTCTCTCTATCATCACTACCCTTTTCCATGAAGGTCATGCTCTAAATTTCAATAATGGTCAAATTATAAGCTTCCGTTTTCGTGTCCATGTGTAAGTGCGCACGGCAGACTTTGGCATAAAAAATCCTTAAAGATATTTAAAATAATTGTTCCTTTAGAAATTCAATCAAATATTAAATATTTTTTACCTAAATTACCTCCATTCATATGAGAGTATTTAATTTACAGGGTGTTTCAGTGATACACGATTAAATTTTATTATAATATAAATTATTTAATAATTTTGTTGGTATGTGTAAAAAGTTCAAAAGCACGACTTTTGCGAATGGGAGAAAGTATACTCCAATTTTTATCTTAGTATTCCTCATATCTTAAATATATGATCCAATTTGGAGGAGAATTTTAAATGACAACAAAAAGTTTGGTGATAAATTTTAGTCTTAAATATAGGATTTTTTTACATTTTATCTCTTATAGATTTATAATCTTTCTTTAAATTAATTGTTTAACTTATGAACTAATATATAATCTAATGTTATATAAAAATATTTTAAGAAGATCATGTCACATATGTTAATTTATTTAATTTTATTAATATTCTTAAATTAGATCATTTATCTTACATTAAAAACTAGAAGAATAATATTTATAGAACATGAGACAATATTGATTATTCACAGAACTTTAAACAATGTCACGCACCCACTGGTGCAATTACGAGGATATTTTAATGAACACATTTATATCATCTTGTTTGAATTATTTTTTAGATAATAGTTTTTATAATTTATGAGATAAATATAAGAGAAGAGTTTTATCTCGACTTACAAAAAAAATATTCTAAAACTATGATTTCAGAATTACCTAAATACTCACTTATCATGAAACTTCATTATAATCCCTCGTATCACAAAGTTTCCGTGAGGGTCTTGCACAGTTGCACTAATATTTTAATGGACACTTTTTTTTTGGGAACAAGTCGACAGATATTTTAACGGACAGAGTTATGTAAAATTTTGGTACCACAACGACCTAGAGTATTTTTTTCAAAGAAAAATGGAAACATAAAAGTATAATATACATAGCTGTCTTTGCAGGTTTGCAAGGTCCACAAATTCTACATGAACTTAATTTATTTGCCCTTAGTCAAAAAGATATTAAAAAAATAAAAATGAAAATAAGACCTCTACAATTTCTCCTCTTCTTGCTAATCCCGTTTCCCACGGTCCAAGGTCCAACGCCCAACGCAGAAGCACCAATAGGAGTGGGTGTGCGTATCCCCACCTTCCCGCATTTGCTTTGGGCCCCACTCCGCCTACAATGGGCCCCATCCTACCTTGTAATCCCCTCCTCTTCACGTGCGCACGTGTCTCCCCTCAATCTCTCTCTCCTCTCCCACCTCACGTTGTTCCCGCCCTGCAGTCGGGAAATCCTCCACCCACGTCAGCAATGGCGTCCTCCGTGATAACGCGAACCCCACCACCTACCTCCCCTTTCGTATGGTAAATTCTCTCACTAAACGCACCGGTTCGGCATGCTTCTCGTTTCTTCTTCGTTTTCCTCACTGCTTTGAACAGCCGGAATTGAGCTGAAGCTCCTCCTTATCGTAAATCTCTAGTGAGAATTTTCTCAGCGTCTGGGTTGTGCTTGAGGTGGTAGCGCCAGAGGTTGAGCTCGGTGCCGCAATCGTCGCTTCTTTCGGTGGTTTCACCGTCGGGGAAGTTGAACACCGAGGTATTGTTGTCGCTGCTTGTAACTGAACAGGCGCTACGATATTCTCCATTAATGAAACGAAAGCCGATATGGGTCTCGCCGGAATGTTTACCAGAGGCGTCGCATTCACGGGGATTGCAAAAAGCTGTGGCTGGCTTGTCGAATTTCCGGTGATGGAATCCATCGATGGGACTAAGAAGCACGTACCCGCCGGAACGACGACGTTCGATGGGATCGCCCACATGGGGACTAATCCTTGTGCTAACGGTATTGTTGCTTGTTGGGTATTAACTGTTGTGATGCTTGGTTTTGTTGTCGTCGTCGCCGTCGCCGTTGTTGATACTGGGGCAAGGCCGATGGAAACTGAAACGCCGTCGTTCAGCTCTGCGTAAGAATGGTTCGATGACCGCTTTTGTTTCTTCCTTTCGGGCGGGTCATCGGGTTCGGGCTTGTTACTGGTGGATGGGGTAGTTGGGATTTTGAGGGTTCCGTTAACGGACATGGCTATGGCGGGGACAGTGCCGGTGCCAGTGGCGGCAATGATGGCTGGCTCCGCATGTTCGAGAAGCCACCGGATGGTTTCACCGTCGGACTTGTGACCCAATTCCCGGGTCAACTGAAAGATCCGAGCAGCACACGTGGGAGGCATTCGGATCCTCCGGCCTCTCCCCTCTACCTTCGTGTGACGGTCCTTCGTCGAAGCCTTCTTTCGCGGCACGTGCACGGCCACCGGCATAACCTGCATCGCCTCTGTTGAGACCTCCTCCGAAGCCGGTTCTTGTTTGGGTCCGTTTTTTATCAGCGCCGTTTTGGGTTCTTCTTCTCCGCCACAGTGAAGCCTGAGATCAACCCTTTGCAGATCCCGGAATTGGACAGCGTGTTTCTGAAGAGCATCCATTTTGGATGAAAAGAAAATTGAGAAGAGATTATATTTGGCTACAGAAGCTGAAAGCAACGGAGAAGAATTTACAGTGAAAGTTTATGGAGGAAGAGAAGGAACTAGGGACGAAGAAAGCAAGAAGCCACGGGCATGTTTAAAACGGAAGAACGAGGAGAAATTCTTTGAGCTTATATTATTCGTATTTTATTAATAATAAAATTAAATAACATAAAAATCTTGCACTCAATAAATCTTAAAGTTTGAAGAAATAATAATTTTTTTGGCCAATGAAGAAATAATAATTTATATTATTAATGAATGATAAATAATATCATGTATTACAAAATAAGATTATTTTAATATCTACATTTCCGATGGATATCCAATAATTAAAATTAGATTTTAAATAGGGAAAATTGTGAAAAAATTCCTCATTGGCAACTTATTTGCCAAATGGGACCTTCGCGTGCAGATTGTCTTCTACGTGTGCAGAATATCTTCCCTGATGTGCAGATGATCTTCCCTATGTGCAAAAATCTTCCCTATGCGTGTGTAAAAATCTTCCCTACGTGTGCAGAAATCTTCCCTCCGTGTGCAGATATCTTCCCTCCATGTGCAAGATATCTTCCCAGATCCCATTTAACAAATAAGTTGTTCATGAGGTATTTTTTAACAATTCTCCCTTTTAAATATTGAAAATAATATAAAAGGAAAAAAAAGATAGTTTTCTGATTTTTTTAAAGGGCGGAGAAAAAGGAACAAAAGAGCGTTTGTATGGCAGGTGGGGCCCTCGTTGGGGTTGATGGGGTGGGATTATTATATTACGAAGGAAATGGACGTGGAGGTTGCGGGAGCCAAAAGAGACTCAACACGTGAGTGGGATGGGCCCTCCTCTGATCTCAATCTCATTTGCATTCTGCAGAGCTGCCAGCCTGCCACCACCCCAACATTTGGAATTTTTTATTTACTTTTAAGTCAACCTTGTAAATAAACGATTGCGTTAATTTTTTTTACAAAAAATTATGAAACTATTTTTATACTACTATCATTTTGTAAATATATGAAATAATTAATATTTTTTAAGTATTTTTTGGTCACATGGAGCTTGGGTGAGTTTGGATCTGGACCTCACATGAGACATGACATGCACCAAGACTCAAACAATGCTTATTAGGACACCTACCAATGGTTCACCAATAAAACTTTTACATTGTTAAAGGAATTTAAACTTATGATTTTGTGGATTATGGGCCGACTCCTTATCAACTAGACCAACCTAATAACTCGACCTACCTTTATTAGGTTTAAATTTTCAATATTGCTATTGATATTAGAGGAATATTGAGTATCTATGGTAAAAAGGACGGCCGGGTAAATGAATAGGATTTATTTAGAATTTAATATTATATTTAATTGTGAGAGATAATTTTTAAAATATTTATGAATTTTAACTACTTTGTTTATATATATATATATATATAAAAATCAGCTACTAGTATAATATACTAGTTATTAGTAAATAATAGTGTTATTCACTTTTTCCGTCACAAGTTTAAAAAGATTTTGATGTAAGGCACTCAATAGAATATAATTTCTATAGTTCTATTTATAAGGCAGAGAAAGAAAAATTTAATCTTTTTTATAAATTATCTTGTTAAATTTTTTATATGATATTTTCAATTATTAAAGAAAAAAATTTGTTCCCATGCAGCATACTATATTAAAGAGAGAGTATAGTTTATCAGTTATTAAATTGTAAAGCACAGTTAATAAGATTTAATGTTTTTTTTAACTGGGTGAAATATGTTGGGAGTCACTATTTGATTATTTAGCTGTTATACAATATTTTATATTTAGGCGGTTTCATCACACGTGTTTGGAAGATTGAACCTCTGGGCCCCACAGGCAATGGCCCCATCACGTTACATGGGAGCATAGGCAGGGGGCCCACTTTATCTTTGACGGATCTTAATTGTGGAGCCGCACAACACAACTTACCACGTACGGCCAGGATAGGGTCCGGTCATATGTCAATCCAATGGCTGATATTACACGATTCCATTATTCTCACAACGCCTAACCCACTGGGCCCACTCTTGAAAACCCCTAACTTTCCTAGCGGCCCCCACGCATGCACTTCTCCTGGGGTGGACCGACGGACGGCTGGTGGGGGATTGCCATGGGACCCACCATTTGCTCGGCACTTAACTTTGGTGTAGGGCTGTTGGGCCCCACACAATAGGGTGGGACATGGCCATCATGTGGAAAATGGGCATGACCGACCATTCATGATCCATTTTTTTATCATTACTTTTTTTTTTTGAATTAGTTGGTCCTCATTTACTTATTTTTTTAATAATTAAAAAAATAAAACATTGGTCCCTACTTACCTTGTGAGTAGAAGTTTCTGGTTGAGGGACCTTAATCCAGTGGGTGCTCTATCATGTACACAAGGGGGCAGAGGGGCACCCTCCCATTGTGTGACATTGTCCCACATCACAAGTTGTATTTTTCAAATTTTGTATTGATTAGAAAACCAACTTTCCATTATCATTGTGTGTGGTGTGGGGGTCTAATCAGAGATGACAAAAGAGTTTGGATAAAGGGCTTTTTTTTTTTTTTTAACTTGGCTATAATTCATCAATAATTGCATAACTAGTTTTTTTTTTCTTGCACTCGGTACCTCAAACCAATCTCTTCTTATAAAGAGTTTAATGAGCAACGTATTAAAATTCGGATCGGGTATTGAACCGGTTGGGGTATTGGGTTAAGGGTCAGTGGGTCAAACCGGAGCAAACAGGAGCTAAACCGGGACCAAACCGGTGAGAAATTAAAAATTTTAGACTTATAGTATAAAATTCTAAAGGGAAATTTTTTTTTTAAATTAGTAACCCAGACCGGTCTACCGGCCGGTCCGGTTCGGGTTAATGAACCATGTTAATGAGTTCAGACTAATTTGTGATATCTTAGTCTAATTTATTGTCACAAAAAACTCAACAAACCTAGACTAATATGGATTTGAAGCTTGATTAGCCTCTTGTTATAGGGAACTCAATGAGTTCAAACTAATCCGGATTTAAAACTTGACATGACTATTTTTTCAACACGACACCCCTAGTACTTATGCTGCTGCGATCTCACGTCTCAAAACTCTAAACTTTTGATTAAACTAGAACAACTTATGCCAATTGATTTAAGCATTTGATGGTTTAAAAAACATGGCTTTAATAAAGTTTAGTTCTATATATATATATATATATATATATATATATATATTTGGAGGCTTTACAGTAGTAATTGCTCATAGATTGTGATCTTTCATTAGAGGTGTTCAAATCCCAGGACGAGACCGGGATCGCCCATTCCCGGTTCCTGTCCTGGGGGGTAGCCGGGAGGGGGAAATCATTCCTGGTCCCGGTCCTAGGAAAGTCTCGGTATAATCGAAACCAGGAATTCCCTGAACGGGGACCTGGAATTTTCGGTTTCAATAATATTATTATATTATTGAATTTTTTATAATCCAGTGTCTAAAGTGATTATTTAACACCTAATAAGGTCATAAAAATTACACAAATTGATCTAGAATTGAAGAATAACATATTATCATCATCATTATCACATTCATCATTTTTGTTATCATCTTTATACATTATATAGTTAGGATTAGTATCACGATATATACGATTTAATTCTAACTAAATATGTGATATACATTTTATCAAATGATAACTTAATTTATGGGGTAAAAAATACAAAAATAAAAGAATAACTTATTTTTTAAGGAAAAAAATTTAAAAAAAATAAAAAAAAACCGGGATCGGGATCACAAAGTGTGATCCCGATTCCGGTTCCAATAGATTCCAGTCCCAATTTTCCTGGTCCCGATCCCGGCTGGGACGGGAGATTTCTGGGATAAAATGTCAGGGACTGGACCGGGACAACTGAGATTGGGACACTTTGAACACCCCTATCTTTCACACCATTTGAGACATTAGATTACTTGTGTGTTCGATCACTAATCTTGGTTTTTTAATCGGGACCTTGAGATTTTGCATTCACATAAAGAGGCTTAACAAAGTGCTGACTATCGTATTAGAAAGGCCCACGAGGAGATCAGTTCTTTGTCTCTTATACCGGATGCTCCTAACTTTTTGTTTGGGTAAACTTTTGGCAGATCTAAGCTAATGTGTCTTGGGGGTTTTATCTTCAAGCTTGGTGCTTATTTTTTTTTTGGTTAATATAATTTTTGGTTTTTGAAGTTTGATCTAATTTTGATTTTAGTCCCTTAAATTTAAAATCAGTGGTTTTGGTCCTTAAAGTTTGACCCTTGGTCCCTCAAGTTTGAAATTTTTTATTTTGGTCATCAAGTTTACTCCATTTATAATTGTTGGTTCCTCAAGTTTGAGAAGGACTTGGTGGAAAACCGAACCAAATCAGAAAAAACCGAACCGAACCGGAAAAACCGAAACCGAACTGGAAAAAAACCAAGTCCTTTTCAAACCTGAGGGACCAAAACCAAAAATTTCAAACTTAAGGGACTAAAGGTCAAATTTTAGGGATCAAAATCACGATTTTAAACTTGAGGGACCAAAATCAAAATTAAATCAAACTGTAGGAACCAAAAATTATATTTACCCTTTTTTTTTTTAAAGAAATGGTTTCATGGGCTCTGGCCTTTGGCCCCTGGCCCCATATTATACTAAAAAAAAAACTAAGGAAATAGATAAAATTATTTTGTAAAATATTTAGCTTTAGCAAAAATACATTTTTGACCTTTTAACTTCATACAAAATTTAATTTTAGAATTTTAATTTTATAAATTTGTATTTTTAGTCTTCTAACCCTTTTTTAATAAGCAGTCTTCTAACTATAAACTATTATTTTTATTAATTAAAAAATACTAATATTTAAATTTTAAATATTGACAAACTATTCACTAATGTTGACATATTACGTTTACCTTTCAAATTAAAAATAATTGGTAAAAAATCATCATTTGAGATAAGGGGGTTAGAGGTAGAAAATTGACAAAAAGAAAATTGGTGCTCTATAAAATAAATTAAGATCATAAAATTAGAGCATGATAACCGCGTGACTAATGGCCTTAGGAGTTATGGGTGCGTGCTTCGCCGTTGATAACATGAGGTTACTTCCTCGTCAGATGGGACCCTCTGTTATACACATTTTGTAATTGTGATTAATAAAGCAAAATCCGATTAGCTTCTTTCTCGCTGTAATAGCCCCAGAATCTTCACCGAAAAATATTTTTTATTTTTATTTTTGTTTTTAATCTGACTGCTGTTCATACCTCACCTACTTACATCTATTTTATTATTGGATTAAGGTGCATCAAATAAACCGAGGTTTTTTTTAATATATCTAATATTCTAAAATATTTTATCGGCATCTAACAATGATATTGGATGCTCACAATATCTTGAAGTATATTTTAGAACATCCGTCATCAAAACATAATATTTTAGAGTGTTAGATACATTTAAAAAATGTTTAGTGTTATTTACATACTAAAATACTTTAAGTGTTAGATGTATCTTTACCTTTTATCAGTTAAAATTCTTTTATTGATAATTGTACTTGATAATTGACAAGATGAAGATGTTCCGCCTCATATGAAAACAACACTATGGTATTTATTCGTAATTAATGAACTTTTTATTGACCAGAAAACCCAAAAGTTCTGCGACAATGAACTTTTTTATTGAAAGTAGTTTTATTTTAATTAATTTTTTACAAAAAAAATAAATATTTAACATGTCATTAACAAAAGGATGCTGATATAAAAATTTTAAATGTTAAATCTTTAAAAAAAAAATTAAATATTTAACATGTCGTTAACAAAAAATAAAAATGCTGATATTGAAATTTCAAATGTTAACAACATATTATCAAATAGTGATATATTAAGTTTAAATAAAAAAAATATTTTTTTTGCTAACAAATAATAATGATTGACCCAAATCATTTATGACTAAAATTAAGGGCAAGAGTATACATAAATTTTCCTTTAACTTCATTTAAGGTTTTATGTTGGTTCCTTAATTTTATGTAGTATCTTTTTTAATATTTTAACCCTAACATTGCACGCTAACAAAAAATGCTGATATTCAAATTTTAAATGTTGAAAAAACCTTTTCAAATACCGACTTATTAAGTTTAATTTTTAATACTAATGGTCATTACAAAAAATTATTATATGAGACTAACGATATTATGACTAAATAATTAGAAAACATGGTTTTTTTTAAATTAAGGGACCAAACTAAAAATTTATATAAAATTAAAAGATCAAATATATGCTGTTGCCTAAAATTAAGAAACTAAACTTAAACCTGATATAAAATTATAGGGCCAAATTAAAGATACATTTTTGCCAATTTTTTAATCCAGGTAAAGTAGTTAATATAACGTGTTCTTATAAAAACGAAGGGAGCAAGGATAATTGATTGTATTGATCTGATTAATTGGAAAAGAAAAATAAATAGAAATACAAAGGACAACAGATTATATATATTAATAAAAAAAGTTTTAACGGAGTCCTCGCTACATTGTTAGATTAAAGTATTTTGATTCAAATTTGAACCCAAAAGAAGATATTATGGCTTCGAAACAGATTGAAATATCTCCTCCTTGCTTCACTATCAAATCTAAGAAAACAATTCAACACACCTAAATCAATTTTCTTATTGTATAATCCCGCAAGTGGCAGCCATACTAAAATACATGAGAGCAAGGAATTATGTTTTGGTACAATTTTTGTATAAGTTTAATCCTTTTCTAATGCAAGTTGCTAACTAGGTTTGAATATCATGCTGGTGCAAGACCCAACTTTCTTTTTCTTTGTGTTTTTTAAGTGCACGTTTAATCATTTGACTTTACATAAAATTATATTTTTGTCCCTTAATTTTATAAATGGTTTTTTTAATCTTTTTTTCCCCTTTACCCATGTCTAATTGAGCTTGTGATATATTGCAAAGAAACTGCTATCTCAACCAACTAATATAACACTCAAACATTGACTGGTCTTTTTAATCTTTTAACTGTAAAAGTAACATTTAGTTTTTTAAATTCACGTAAGGTTTTATTTTGGTCTTTTAACTTTATAAGGTGTCTATTTAATCTTTTAACTCAAATACAACTAACAAAGGTGCTGATGATATTAAAATTTTAGATGTCCAAAAAAACATTTTCAAAATGCTGATATATTAAGTTTAATTTTTAAAATAACAACGAGTGCTATAAAAAATCATCACTTGAAGCTAACGATGTTAGAGTTGAATGACGAAAAATATGCTTCTTAAAATTAAAGTTTCAAACTGAAGCTTTGTATAAAATTATAGAATTAAATGTATATTTTTGCTATCTTTTAACACTAACAATGCTCGTTTCATTAAAAAAAATACCACTGTTAATATTTTTAAATGTTGATAAAAAATTTACAAATACTAACATATTAAGTTTGAACTTTTAAAATAAAAATGATTAGTACAAAAATCCTCATTTGAGTTTAACATAACAGTTTATAGGATTAAAGAGATACTACGTAAAATTAAAAGACTAAATTGAAATTTTGTACAAAAATAGAGAACTAAAGCTATTATTGTTTTTTGGTTCAATATATATATATATATATATATATATAGAAAGCTATGAAAAACCATATGAAAAAATTAGTTCAGGGGATCATTATTTGAGACTAACAACTTTGTCAATATACATGGAACTCGTTATATTTCTAGAGATCATAAAAAAAGGATAAAATCATTCTCAAGAACATTTTTCACTTGTTAATTTACACATTTATTTGCTTCTCAAAACATGTGATCTTATTGTAAGTGCAAAACCAAACTGCATAATTAAGTTTACTCGTGATTACTCAATCCAAGATCCCATCAATGATTGTTGGTGAACAATACTAACTAAACTAGGATTTGTTAGTTAGCTGATAATTAATAACGAATGTCATTACCTGATTACACCTAGCAACAAGTACAAGTCAGCTCAATGGAGAAAATAGTTCTGTTTATAATATTCAGCGAAGAAGATGGCTAGGTGGTTTTTATTATTATAATCTATAATGAAAGACAGAGAAGAAAAGAGTGTATACTTTATACAATGTATGTACCAAATACATAATTATCTGGAAAATACCAGAAATAAATAATGAAAAAATAGTTTTGCTCAAATAAATAATGAAAAAAATAGTGAGGCTAGCCTCAATCTAAAATTATGCAGAAGTAGGTAGAGAGAGAGGGAGGGAGGGAGAACTAGCTTTATCTTGGCATGCCTTGCCTGATTGTAAACTTGAAAAGAATGTGAAGAAAAGAGGCTCTGAAATTGCAGAACTAGTAATGGAATGTCATGAGAAAACTTGAATGCTTTTCTTTTTTTCACTTTTTGAGTCTGTCCAATGCTGTTTCAGCTTCACTTAACTGCTCCTTTAGTGCTGATATTCTACGCTGTAAACGTTCTACTTCATCTTTACTGGCTAAAGATTGGTAGGGTGACGAAAAATGGCTAGAAAATGCCTTCAATGCTGCAACCCCAGTAACCTATAAAGTTCAAATTCACACTAGCTAAATCAAAATGCTAGTATAAGTCTTATAAATCAAATGGCTAGAAGAATGAGCAGTGAATGTGATAGTGAATGTAATAGAACAAACTCCAGAAAATAGGTATTATTCAAAGATAAAAGTTGCTCTTCGGAGTGTAAGTCTTATAGAGCATACCCTAACGGCCCGTTTGGTACGATGGAATTAATCTTGATGGAAATGGAAATGGATATGGATATAGAAATGGAAATGAGGTGTAAAAGTATGTTTGGTATGTCATAGAAATGAGATATGATTTTTAGGTGAAAAGACCAAAATGTCCTTCAAATTTTTTTTTTCTAAAAATACATCATTTAGAGAAGCCCAGAACCTTCTCCTCCGGAAAACTTGCACCATTTTATTTTTTTCAAATGTTTGGTATATCATGGAAATGAGTCCTAATTTATATGTGAAAAGACCAAAATGCCTTTATAATTGAAAAATAAAAAATCCCTCTTCTTTGAAAATTTTAGGCTTATAGTATGAAATTCTAAAAGAAAAATATAAATTTTTTTTTAAAATTGGAACCCGGACCGGACTGGGAACCTTACCGGTTCACCGGCCGGTTTCCGTGCCGGACCGGCCGGTTCGATCCGGGCTTCTGAACCTGGGTCTCATCAGAGAAAGGGCAAGGTTGGAATTGAAGACATGGAATTGCAAATTTTAGCTATTTGGGTGGAATTGAGTTTGATGGAATTGACCCTATTTGGCTTCCATGTGGAATTAAATTCCATGAGCATTTCTTTGTACCAAACATGCACAACGCATAGAATTGAATTCCAATTCCAATTCTATACCTTCAATTCCACCATACCAAATAGGGCATAAGGACTAAGCAAATGAAACCAACCTCACTGCGCAATTGAGAGGCACATACACCCTCCCCAATTCACTCCTTAGACTTTTCATACCCTCTACAGTCATCTCTCACGCTATATATATATATATATATATTCCTCTCTATTCTAACCATCACCCATAAAATACCAAAAACACCCATCTCCATGTGTTCTGCACCTACTGATGTAAGCCAGGAGGACAATTATGTCACTTTGTGTGAGATTAGTGAAGTGGAGGAATACCCAAAAGAAAAGAGTAAACTAATAAAGAGGCTAAAATGTGTTTTTGGAGCCCAATCCAACATATTGAAGGCCCAAAACAAAAGTATACACTTGGAGAGGAAAGTTGGGTCATATATTCTAATATTGGGCTTTAGGCCCATGTCCTTCAAAATGATACAACAGCAAGCCTTATCCTATTGGATGGAGTTGGCTATATTGATTGCATGATGTCATTGTAATTTTTAACAAGCTTTATTATGCTTGCAGCAGCTGATAATGGTATTCAATTTGTTAAGTCACTTTACAGGGATAAAGTAGCATTCATGGAAGAAAAGCAACTACATTCAGGGCCCACGGAACAAATGACTTTTTCTCACATTTTTCATTTCTTCAAATAACCCTTTCATGAACCAAACGCATCCTTAATGGCATTATGGATGGTCAGGAAAAAAATTAAGGAAAATGAAAGTTAAGATACTTAAAATTTCTTTCAAGGCCATAGAAATAAATTATTCTTGATGTTTTCTGAAGTCTGTCGCGCATGTTCTTTGAAGCTTCAATATAATCTTTTAAATCCTAAGAGAATGTTTTTATTCAAATTGTAATAACAAATTTGAAAGATCTTTATATTATCTGAAAAGTCAAAGTGCAGCTTTGAAGAGTGTGGATGATAATCTTGTAAAAGGATCATGACAACTTATTCAAGTCATTGAGAGGCCTTTGTAACAATAAGAAGATCAAGTTATAACTTTAAAGAGCATGAGGGGCGATTTCAAGGATCATAAGTAATACCATGTTCTATGGTTCTCAACAAATTATGGTTTTTAAGCACTGTCTTTAACTGTCATCTTTCAAAAAAAAAAAAACCCCCCTATTACCATCATTTCCCCAAACGTATCTTGTAATTTTTATCCCAGTAAACAACAACCAGCTCAACATTCCTCGCAAATACTCACAAGATATTTGTCAGGTCACCATAATCATAACCGTTTGTTATTATATACATATATATATATATATAGATATGTATATTCTCTATAAATTAAAATACAGTGAATTACCTCTTCAGGGAGCAGTGGCAGTTTTGTGATGTTAAAGTCATCATACAACATGTAAAACTGGTCTAGGTACTTCTGTTGCATCTTCATTCTTGCCTTAAGTAACTTGGATTCAACATCTACAAGGATAATCAGATGAACAAGCAGAATAAATAAGCTACGAAATGGATAAACAAATACAACACATTAATTAACAAAATGAATGGAACACGGCCGGCTACCTTCATCGTCGAAGATCACTTGATTAATTATGATATTGTGTGTGTCAATCTCAAACTTTGTGAGTTCCTGAACCAACCTCTCTGTTTCATACAGCGAGAGGAACTCCGGAATGCAAACACAGATAAACGTTGTCATGTCCTGTGAATTAAAAAAAATACAATAGAATTACATTTAATCATGGTATTTGAAATCCACAACTTAGACACCTAGGCATTAGTTCAGGTCAGAAGGGTTAAGGTTCAGGGGCATTGTTGTAATTCATGTGGGGGAATAGGAAATAAACAAAGAAAATCTTCTGGGATGATCATATGAAGAAATTTTAATAATGAATATAATTTTAACTATTAATAAAATGGTTTCAAAATTTCATTTAAGTCCAACTGCCACCACACTAACTGATTCAACAGAATTCCTGCTTGACTTTACCTAATAAGTGCTACAGAATAGAAAACAATCATATAGGTCAAACATAAAGCAGAGAGGCAGGAACAATAACTTAAACAGGCCAAGCCATTGAAGTGTAAAGAGAAAAAATATCGATGAATAGAGTATAAATCGTTTAAAAGTTTGGCTGTACTAAAGGCAATGAATACACACAAATAAAGCAAAAATTAGACGGACATGACAAATAAAATTAAGAATAGTTCAATGGATGAGGAAAGGTTTTTCCGAAGGTAAAGGCTTTTGTTTGGACTGCTACATTTGGCAGAACTGACAAAGATGGACTGTCTACCTGATTTGCAAGTGCACTGGTTTTGAGAAGAGAAAGGAGTAGAAATGTTATAGCATTGTGCTGGTTTCGCAGAATTACAGTGAGAATTTTAATCAGAAGTTCCTTCTATTATGGTTTTTTTTTTTTTTTTGGGTTTCAGTGAATGAGAAAGCTCTTTTGAGTTAACGTTTCTTGGTTATTGTTCTTTTGGATGAGGAGAATCTCATGTCCTCTACATTTGTTTCATTCTTTCTACACATCAATAACATCTTCATTTTAGTAAAAGGAAAACAAGAATACAAAAGAAAACTTAGTAACAGCTAAACAAAATGAGACAATAACGAAGTCTTACTGGATCCTTGAACTGGTTATTAACTTGTTCAATCACCTCCTTCATGCCTTCAAGCCTCACAAGAAGCGCATCATCACCAGAATCATCCTCCACACCAAACATACGGGTCATCTGCAATAAAAAAATTTGAAAAAGAACAAAGAAAAGCTTCCACATGAGTCTAATATTTAACAAAGAATAGCTAATTACTCATCATATTTACATTCCAACAAAGATATACTCCTCTGGTCCTTAATGTAAGGCTTACTTTGTAGTTTGTAGTTCAAAATAAACTATACAGTAGGTCTTACATAAGGGATCGGAGGGAGTAGTTAATTTGTTAAACAACATTGATTTTTTGTTCTGAGGGATAATTTATATAAAAATTGAACCAGGGTTCACTTTTGAACAGATTATATAATGGGAGAGAAGGCAACAATTAATCTAGTTCACACCTGATTAATCAAACCGCCGAATTTATTTTTCAAGGACAATACTTTTGCAATACCCTTTTCCAAAACAGTTGGGAACTGCAAAAGTCTGAGTGTATGGCCTGTGGGAGCAGTATCAAATACTATAACAGAATAATCCATTGTTTGCACCAATCTGTAAAAGAACTATAATCAATCAAATCACAATAATCAGAATATGCAGATTTCACATAACATATTGGAAAATATGCAGATATCTTTCATTGAGGACCTGAATAAGAAACTATAATCAGAAGAATTATGCAGATTTCTCTCACTACTTAACTTTATGCTTTCCAAATATGAAGCTAAACTTGCATTAAACCCTGCTAGATTCAGCTTTCTCTCACTAATGAGCCTTGTGCCTGCCGTTTGCTAAATTTTAACACCTAATTCATGAATCAAAAGCTCAATATTGCTATTTACAGTGTATTTAATATATGGATTTCAGATTTATTCCTCAGATATGGGCATATGACTCATGTTCGGTATGGCATTCAGATCACTGTTTTCCTACAAAATAATTTTATACCAGTGCAAAGGCTCCCACCATATGGGGTTTGGAGAGGAATAGATGTATGTAACCTTATCTCTGCAATCGAAAAAACTATTTCTGGACAAAATATTTTTACACCGAAGGTGTAAGATTAATTCTGATCCATAAATTTTGAAAGCAGCTTTTGACACACTTTGGAATTAAATGGATGATATATTTGAGCTGATATAATCCAGAGCTAAGCCTCATCTACACTCAGTTCATCATCTTATCATTCCTTACCAAACATATTCAATTGCGTTTGTTCAATACAACCATACATTCAATGGTTGACATGCATAGTGTTTTTTGTTTTTATCGTTTAAAACATTCTGATCACAAAAGCGATATCCAAAGGTCATTGAGATGATGTAAACATCCAAGGAATAAAGCAATGAGCCCTTGGGCAGCAAAAGAACAATAATCATGGCCAAAGTATTTATAATCAGAGTCGGCAACCAAAGATGCCTAGGGGGATATTAAGAGGAATTCAGTACTTTCCAATACAGAAAGATATACCAAACATGGAAATATTAAACACCTGGATATTTATCTCAAAATTGAAATTTGCTGTAACATTGTTTTAATAAAGGTACCATAACTACAGACCAAACCCTTTGGGTAATTACATCAAAGAAGTATCAAGCATCATTTACTTAACCAATGAATCCCCTACATATAGAAGCAATTATAATTCTCTGTTTTGGCTTGGACATTTAAAGGACTCTTATTCTAATATACCTTGAAATAAACACAACTTGGTACAGATAAGTTTCAATTTAGGCACACAGTATTGAACAAAATTCAAGTCAAAACAGAATCAATAAGACAACACATATTTCTTACTTCAACATCTCAGCAAAGCTCATTGCCTCATCAATTCCAGGTATAGCACCTGCTAGTTCTGAAAACAAAGAATCCATTCCCTCAGAACTCGTTTCCTCTTGTTCAACAGTAGGATCCACCTCCTACAAAGTAGAGATAATGATAAAGAATGAGAAAAACACTTTGCAAAATAGTTACAGTGAATATTATAAGGAACTTGATAAGATACCATGACAAGAGATCAAAGGAACAGTATAAACCAAAAAAGTTTCTGCCAAAAAATAAAGAGATAATCATTTGGCGTGAACTCAGAGGATATACATGCCTCTGATGCATGAAAGGCTAAGCGACCAAATAACTTAGAAAATATGTGAAATCCCAAAACTAATAAAAAGCAATCCCCTTATTTTACGCATAGTGTGTGTGTGTGTGGGGTCCAATTCTTCATATAAAATTCAATAAATAATGAAATCCATTACTTGGGCATGCTCAATTTATCAGAAAGGGGAAAACTAATGATAAAAACAAATAATCAACACTAATTCAAAGGGTAAAACACATGGATACAGAGTAAAAACAAATAATCTTGAAATGGATTTTTACCAACGCATAAAGATTGGTAAATCCATTAACCAAAGTGGGTGTCTTCGTGAACCGTTGTTGAAAAGCATCACTGAGATTATGAGCAGGATCGGTGGAGATTATCAGAACGGAGCTTCGAACTCCGGCGAGGAGGATCGAAATAATGGAGCTACAAGTGGTCTTGCCAACACCTCCTTTGCCTCCGACGAAGACCCACTTGAGAGTCTCTTGGCTCAGTATGTTCTCCAGCGTCGCCTCCGGCACCTCCGCCTGATCCGCCATGGACACAGGTTCTCGTCGCTCTTTCTGTCAATCTCCGATGCTTTCACAATTTGATCAAACACCGAGAAATCCGGAAAATGCCATTGGTATCTGGGTAAAGAGGGGGGAAAACGAATGGGAAATTTAGTTCAAGATTGAGAATTTAAATCGATACTTATACAAATTGTTGCTTGCTAGGTTTGTTTCAAAATTAGCCGAACCAAGAAGGCAAGATGGAAATTCCTTACGTGGGATGTGGTTGATACTTGATTGTGCATGACAACTTTATGGGGCTTAGAACTGGCGTCTTTTTTTTGGCCATTTTTTTGTCTGACTATTTTCCCATTAACATTTCATCTTTTAAGCCCGTTTAATTAAAAATTATTATTTTTTCTATCTTTTTAAAGAAATAAAGTTAAAGCAATAACTTCCCAATTTAAGATATAAATATTATTAAAATTAAATTACATAGAATAATAAGTTATCATGATGAAAATTTCAACACTTTACACCAATGTTTTTGGAACCGAACTGGATGGTCTGGCCATGGACTGGAGAGGAAGATGGCTTGTGTAATATCCCAAAATGCATCCAAGGGCTAAATAAATAGAATAGATAGTGGTATTAAGGACAAAATTGCCCTAGAAATCTTGTTATGACTTTAGTTTCGATTAACTTAAAATAACTATTTAGTCTTTTCGCCTAAAGTAAAAAATGACTAAAGGACTAATTTGAACATAAAAAGAAGGGGGAAATAGCTTATGGAAGAGAAATATAAGGAGAATATTTATTTTTCCATAATATGAGACACATGGAAGCATTTTTGGCCGAACACAAAAAGGGGAAGTCAACAAGTCAAATTAACAATGCTAATTCAACGTTAAACTATATTATTCAAGGAGATATTATAAGAGATCATTTTTCCTCTTCAAAGAACCATATTCTCATGTAAGACATGAGAAAAAGCAAGAGGGAATGATACTTGACTCAAAATGAAAGCAATAGGAGACAATTTGACCAAGTTATAAAATGATGATGACTTGGTCAACAATTGCAACAAAAGGCAATTAAACATGATAAATTGAAGAGATGCCAAAAGATATTTTATAAGGCTTTTAACTTCTTTCAAGCCTCCATATTCGGTCAGATTTTAAAGAGAAGAGAGAATGAAGAATTAATTATTTAGGACACCTAAATTTCGGCCAACAACATGCAAAAAAGAAAATACAAGGCAATAGCCAAAAGTCAAAGTTTCTTCCACTTTTTCCACTTGGAAAAATGCAAGATAATAGGATACAAATTGGTCAACAATCATTCTCCTTTTTCAAGTCTAATTTTCGGCCAAGAGTGGAAGAATAAGGAAAGAAAAGAAGCTAACCAAATTAACCCAACAACACTTAGAAAATTACTATAGAATTTTTACTCAACAAGAAGGAATCCTAGCTACACAAATTTCTCTCCATTTGGTCCAAATTTTCGGTCAGCTCTTAAGGGATAAGGGAATAAAAAAAATCTGATTATTCATCACTCATTTTCTCTCTCTCTAAGTCGGTTTGCAACAGCTCCAACGAATGAGAAAGAAGAACAAGGTGAAGGTGAGACTTTCTATCTTGATTTTCACCTTCTTAAACTCATCTATAACTCAAGTATCATTTATAAACATTGTTCCTCTTGATGAGAGCTTCACTTCTATGGTTTTAAAATTTCAAGAGGAGGTGTTTGGAGCCATCATTCAAGAACAAAAGTTGTATAATTAAAGAAAGAACTTATTAAGGAGGAGCAAGAGGTGAGTATTAGCTTCAATTTGAGCTATTGGTTATGTTGATTGAATAAGTATTTTGGCATGTGTAAATCTACCCTAATTTTGGCCAAACAAGATTTGGGTAATTCATGATGTTTTGGTTATGTTATTGGTGGTTTATGATGATTAGAAACCATTTGACACAAGTTTGATGCTAAAATTGGAAGTTGGTAATTGTTGGAATTTATTTTAAATTTTTTGCCAAAACAGGACATGGGAATTGAGTGGGAATTTGTTTATTTTGATATTACCATTGTGTTTTACACGAAAAAATTGTGTGGGAATAGCTCCGAGTTGTGAATTTTGGGTTATTGAAACTCAAAATGCAAAACTAGATTTTCTGCTGGAACATAATTCCAGCGAGGTACCCTATTGGTGCGGTGTTTTTGGATAACCAAATTATCTCTAAAAATTATGAAACTTTCCAGTTAAATAGTATACATATTAAACTTTAATTTGATAGGTCATTTGCATCATTTTGATTTGTACACTTGGAGTTATGAATTTTTGAAGTTAGGTCATGAAAACACGGGTGAATTCTGACATTGTACAATAAATGAAAATTCTAGGAATGCCGTGTATCCAACTGGCTGTGTAGTTTCTTTTTAATTTAGATTTTTAAATTTTTGAAAAATCAAAAAAGACTGAAAACAACTACTCCATTTTTTTGCCTATAAGATATTAAAATATCACTCATTTTGTGGCACCCTATTTCCATCACTATTTAGATGAGTTATATATATAATCAATTTGAACCACTAAGCCATGATTGGCCTGGGAAGAAAACATTTTTGCAAATAGTTGAAAACTTAGCCCAAACGAATGGCTTAAACCTGTATTTCAATATGCTTTTCTGAAAAATTTAAAACTTTTTAAAATAATTATTCAGTGGTTCAAATTCTTCATTATAACTCATTAATCCTTTAATCATAATTTGATATTATCAGAGTATTACTTTGCTTTTACCTTTCCCGTTTCGTTATTTAAGCATGGTATACTACAACTACCCCTCCTATACATGCTCATACTACTACTATATGTACTATTTCCACTATGTACATTTCTATGTTTGTATGTAGATACATAGATACAAAATTTGTAACCATACGAGGCAACCAAAAGTCCTAAGTCTAATGTAATGCCTCAAATTTTGATTAAGGGCTAATGATAATTATAGAGAATATTTTGTGAATTAAAGTTTGAATTATTATGGGTTATGTCGCAATTTAAGTTAATATGTCATAATTAGTGGAAGAATTGAAGAAATTGAAAATTAATGGTTAATTAGTTAGTAATTGATGGAGAGATTAATTTCTAACTAAGGAGAAATGAGATATGTAGTCAATGGGTTAATGGAATTGGTTAGTATAACTAAGTGAAGGATTAATTATGAGGAGATTGTATGAGGGAGTGACAAGTGGCAAGCTTACTTGATGGTGGAGTGTTTGAAGAAGTCAAAGGCAGGTGCAATGACTTTTCTCTCTCCCTCTTCCCTTGCATTCAGCTGAATGGAGTATGGGAGTCAAAGAATTATTATTACATCTCCCTCCATACACTCAATCTCTCATTGTCTCCCTCTCCCTCTCTCTTATGCGTATGAGACAAGGGAAGGCAGAATTTTTGCCCTCAACTTCATCTTCATCATCACTCTTCATCTCTCCTCTCCCTCTCTCATGCGTGCTTCCATGGCTGCCCAAGAAGGAGGAAGAACTTGGTGAAATAGGTGAGCCATTTGACCCTCTTAATGACCCCTAATGGAAAAATTCTCTTCTTCAATCTTGTTCCTTGTGTTGAGAGCTTCAATTCTATGGTTTTAGATTTGCCATTGGTGGTGATTTGAGCTCTCAAGGAAATATAGAGTTTGGTGAACCAAGAAACTCCTTTGGGAAAAGTTAAAGAGGTGAGTAAGTTGAGCATTTTGATATAAGTTTTGTGGTTATTTGGTTAAGTTGGAATTTTTGGGAATTTAACCCTATTTTCAAAAATTAGGGTCTTGTGGTGTTTGAGTTGTTGTTGTCATGGATATGGTGTTTTGAGATGTATTTTGGATAGATAGAAATTGATTGAAGCTTAAATGCCAAGTTTGACAATTTTGGGATTTTTGTTGAACATAGGCCAAAAACAGAACATATAGATGGAATGCGAATTTGGTTATTTGGATGTTTCTATTGTGTTCCTTGTGGAAAATTGTGTGGGAGTAGTGTTGGATATGAATTTTGAACCATTGGGAACTTAGTTTTAAAAGCGGCAAGTCTTATTTAGTGAAAAACTTTGTTCTGGCAGTGATTTTACATGGACGTTTTAAAATAACAAATAGTGTTGAAAAATTCTGAAACTTTCCAGTTTTAAATTTCACTTGCCAAGCTTCAAAATGGACATATATTCCATGTCATTTTGATTTGTGGGCTAGGAGTTATGATTGTCCAAAGTTTGATGTTAAATCTGGGAACAATTCTGGAGCAGTGTGGACATTTCTTAAATTCTGTATTTGTGGGGTGATTTCTGGTAATGGTACATATTTTTCTGGTAAAGAGCACATAAATATATTTCAAAGGGCTTTGGGATCACCTCATTTCGATTTTTCTAGAATTAGTTATGAATTTTTGAAGTTCAGCCAAGAAACAGAATTTTCCTAGCCGCAGCCAGAAAATTCTTGGCTGCACCAGAAACCTTCTGTGTTATTTCTGGCCGCAGCTAGAAAATTCTTGGCTGCAGCCAGAAACTTTCTGTGCTGTTTCTGGCCGCAGCCAGAGGTTTCTTGGCTGCAGTCAACCCCTGTTTTCAACACCTTATGATTTTGAAAAGTGATTTCCAACCTAGTACTTCCCAATCCTTTTAGGCGATTGTTAGAGACTTTCATAGCTACTTAAGGGACTTTAATGATAACTAAAACTAAGTGTTTTGAAGTCATTTGAGTATTGGAATAGAGAATGATGTTTCGTCCTTAATTATGACTTTATGATTTGATATTTTCCCGGAGCGTAGAAGGCCTGTGCCTGCTTAAGAACGGAAAAACCAAGGTAGTGACACTTTATCCTATATCATGTATAATGCATTGCTTGTTTGTATTAATCATTGAATGAGCGAGGGGACGTGGCGGAAGCCCGGCCTTGAATATTGTTGAGGGGATGTGGCGTGAGCCCGGCCTTGAATATTGTTTAGGGGACGTGGCGGTTAGCCCGGCCTTAAATATTGTTATGCTGCATTGTGATATATGTTTACTTGCTTTGTTTAATTATACATCATATTTGTAAACTGTTGCTACTGGGATTCTTTTGAATCTCACTTTTTCCAATTAACATTTTTATCCAGGGTAAGTGGATCTCGAGGCAAGCAAGTAAACAAGGACGACTAGGATTGATAGTCTTAGTTTGTTTTTGGTTATCATTTGGACAACTGTATATATATATTGGATTGACCATAGGTTTGTAGTTATTGTGTAATCCTCGGTATGAGAAATTGAGATGGGCGATGATGCCCTATAAAATTCTTGGATTAATGATATTATCCTGGATGAATGTCGGGAATTTTGTTAATACTCTAATATTGTATATGTGACAAACCGAACAGGCCAATTGTTTTTATTTAAAAACGAATGGAGATCATGTTGTATAAGTATTGCAAAAAGTTTTTGATTATCTCGGATCTCTTATTCAACTATAAAGTATATTTAAACACTAATCACGGTCTTGATGACGGCGGAGGTTACATCTAACAAAATGATTATATAGATAACCAACAAAATACTAATCATGTTTCTCTACCTTCTTAGTTGTTTGCAATTATTACTCCTTTGCTCCTTGAGCTGTTTGCTTTAGCTGTATGTCATTTAATGGAAAGTGTGAGATTCACGAAAATCTTACTCGTAACAACAGACAATCATAAAATATGTAAGTTCACAAAGTATGCAAAACAAACCATCAAACAGTAAGCATTCAACAATAAAGATGCAACACAATCCGCAATCACGGGACACACTGATCCAATACAACACAGATTGCATATTAGGTCTTACAACTCAGAGACACTGCCCATTCAAATGCAAGGGGACTTACAACCTCAGGATGTTGCCCAATAACCACTCTAAATGCATATCAGGTCTTATAATCCAGGGACACTATCCAACAATCAAACCATATATTCATGAAGCGAATACAATCAATGGTACAAACAAACATGCAGAACAATTAAATAATATATAAGAGAAAGAGTTACTACCTGTTGACCTTTTTGGTAATTTACCTTCACCAATCTATTTTCCCCTTGAGCTTGATCAGATATCAAATCTTATAATTTTGAAATGCATATAGAGATGTGTCATTACTTATTTCAATCTTATTAACATAATTTAAATTATGTTATTCTTGACCCTTTCATAATTCTTATTCTTTTATTTGAAATAGCTGTTTATCTTTGATAATCTTTTGTATTTAGGTATATTGTGTAACTAATTAAGACATGTTGAATGTCTATTTCAGTTTCTAAATATTATAGCACTGTATTAAAAAAAATGTACATTAGCATCTATTTATTCTCATTGTCAATGATTATAAAACATTTCAGTGTATTAGGATTGGTGCAAAATCTAATTTCATATAAAAACAATAATTTTTTTTGTATGTTATAAGTGAAATTCTAAATTTTTGACATGAAATACTAATAATTACAGTGACATATATTCCTTTTATTTTCAATTTTTTTATTTTATTTGATTTTATTTAATTCAATTTATTTAATACCAGCATAAGATATAAAAGGATACACTTTAAAAAAATATTAATACATAATATAAATATTTAATTTACGCAATAGAAGATTGGATTTTCATATCTATATTGAATCATTATCTTAACAGTTAATTAAACTTTGTATTAAAAATTGTAATGTATGTATTATTTACTCCGGCAGAGTCCCTACGTCCCGCATAAGTACAGCAAGTAAGAAAATCTGGCTTATTAAATTTGACCTAAGCCACCACACGCGGAGGCTCTTCTCTACCTCTTACACAGGCTCCATCGACATTAAATTTGATACACTCCACCACCGGTAATGTTTAACAGGGTTCACTCGCTTCATTTATCGGTGTTTGAAACAACAAGTAACATCCGACGACCACCGAACCAACGGTCGAACCAAGAAAAGAATCTGAAGAGAGCCCATCGACTTCTCGTGAAACAACTCCGAATTCCGGTTCAGCCACAGCTGCCAACACAGGATGGACAGAATACAATAATTTTAAAGATTTACAAAATGGACAAAATCTGGTCCATGTTAAGTGAATTTGGCCATGCTGAAGAAGAGAATGGCATTTATTTTTCTTAATTTTTCTTCCTCCGTTTTGCTGAACAAAAGAAACACTTTTAAATGGAAGCAATAATATCAAACCTGCAGGGAGTAGGAATTCATTTTCAAACATGAAGGCAAACGGCGAACAAACAAGAAACAGCGAGAGTGGAAAGTGGCAGATGAATGCGCCTCAATAATCACAATGCTTGTAGTTTTCTTCTTTCTTTTTAACGTTTGATTACAAAAGAGGCATGGAACTTACTGGTAAATCAATGAGGCAGTAGTATCATCCTCCAGTACTGAAAGTACTTTTACAAAGAGGGATTAAAATTTAAAGGATATACACAAAATTAAATGTATTTGTGGATAAAATATACTGTACATAAATTAATATATTACCAATCAATATAAGTTGAAAAGAAAAGCATAATGAGAGCCCATATACAACTAGAAGAAAATATTAATGAAGAGGCATGTGTATCAACATTCACAAAGTTCCGTGTTTAGAAGTCACGAGCCTAAGGATTGACACAAACTGTATAACATGTCACAGATTACCAAGTAAAAATCGGTAAAAAGTACTAGTTTGAAAATTTTATTAACAATAGTAATCTAAGTCGGAGTAGTAGTACTTTTTGTATATAAAATCTTATAGAATACTAGCATTTTTTATGTATAAGAGCATATCAAATCTTTTTGGACAATAAAATTTTTGAATAGGGATTGTTCACCGATTTCACATTTATATTACTAAGCGAGCAGTAACACTCAAGTTCTTTTAAAAGAAATTTAAGTATGGCATTAATTCATAAATTTTGAGGAAGGAAAAATTGGAGAGCAATAGATTAGAGAATATTAGTAAAATTTAAGTTAGGCATTAATTCATAAATTCTGTCATATGATAGAAAGGTAAGTCCATACACACACAAACGCAAGCTCGCTGAAGGTAACTTTGAAAAAAGGCAAGTAGAGATACCTGTAAAAATATCAAAGTAAGTGCATTTGTGAAAGGTCCTTTCCTTTCGTCCTGTGTATAAATTGCAGTTGCAAGGGGTGATATATGAAATCATCGTCATGAAATACACCAATCTCGGGTGCGTAGGTAGGTTCAGAGACACTAGAATTCTTGAGTTTCTTTGTGGAAGGAAGCCGTTCTTCAGCACCAATATCTGCATCCGTCATTATATTCCTACTCAGCTTCGGCTCCACCTCCGAATCTGAATCAGATTCCGACTCCGAGTTATATATCAGGTGGACTCCACATGCTTCTACAGGGACTTTGGAAATGGCTTTCTCCTCATCATTCCAATATGTCATAAAGAATTCACAAGTAACCTTGGCATGATTATCTGTTCCAGCACCATACGAGTCTCTTTGCATGTGCCATAAAAAAACGTGACTCGAATGCAATTCAAGATAATCAAAGTTGTACCCTTCATCTTCAAAGTTGTTATCATCATAAGAGAAATCACAACACACACTAAATAATCCCTCTGAGATGAGATGACCAGGAACAACACAGCAAAACAATATGTCGTGCGATCTTTCAAGATTGCAAGTAAATTGGACTGTATTAGAAGCCTCTGTCATTTGTTTATATTTCATCCACTTTGGAACTCTAATTCCTGGGTAACAAGCTGCAGCATTACGTGGCCAAAAACCTTCCTCACAGGCTGAAGTCATTGAGGAATGAGTTAATTCCTCAATAAAGCGAAGCGAAGACTCATCCAACTTTACACAATTATGGAAGTAAAAGTTACACCGATTCCAAAGTAGCGAGTTGGAGGATACATTCTCCAATAAAGGGCATTCTGTGGCATCTAATACTTTGAGCTTGGGAGGAAGTCCAAGTATAGACTTGAGCCTGTTGCAGCTTCTTATGGAAATGTCCTCCAAGCTTGGATGAAGGCTAAGACAAGCTGGCAATGTCTCCACACCAGAGTTATTCAATGATAAAGATTCTAACATTTGTAAGCCCTTGATATTGTCAGGAATTTTTGACAAGTAACTCCACCCGTCCATACATAGATGTCTTAAATTAGGCCAAGCATAAAAAAGGGAGTATAGTTCCATTGTGTGAATTACTCGCTTGAAATCACGAACTATAAACACCTCAAGATTTGTCAAGTAACACAGCTCGTTTATTGGAAGACTCCTCAATCTTTGACCATCAATAATGAGCTTTCTAAGTTGTGTGAAACGCCCAATAGGCAAATGCAATATTTCGACTTCGGTCCCGAACAAGTATATTCTTCTCAATTTCTTTGATGACAAACAAAATTTCTTGAGGTTATAACAATGATCAGCTCTAATGTCACAGAGAGATTCTAGATGATTCTCACTTTCAATACTTTCTAATTTCGAGCAACAAGATACATCCATTTTCACAATAGTGTGGAGAGATAAAATAGATGGATGAATACTGCTCAAACTAGTACAACCAAGGAGATCGACATTTTCAAGCTTATACGCCATAGAAAAATCAGGCAACTCCATCAGTCTTTTGGACTTACTCAAATTTATCGTCTTTAGATTCACAAGTTTCTGTCATGACAATGAAAAGAAAAATATTACTAAAAAATCCCTATAAATTTAATTAACTTGAAGACATAAAATAGACATTAGTATATGTACCTGTACTCCATCCCAAAGTTTTTTAACATTGCTGTCTTTCATGTAAAGTTCTACAAGGTTCTCAAAACAGAAGCCTAATGGCAAAGACTCCAATGGATAATTATCCCAATAAAAATACCTTAATTTATTAGGAAAAGAGTCAATACCAAAAGGAAGCTCTATAGATATCCTGTTATTGGAGGACGTAGAATCAAAAAATTTAAGGATTCTTAAATTTTTTATGTTTGTGAAGACGTCAGCTCTCAATTGTAAACTTTTTATTTGAGTCACATCTAATATGATGCCTTCAATTTCATCAGCTCCCTAGACAAACATAAAATAAGATAAATATTAAACTTGTTTAAAAGCATCAAAAAATACATATAAGATAAATAAGTTGATTTATCTTTCACTTACTGTGTTACTTTCCAATATATCACAAATTTCATCAGCTTCTTTTAATCGGCTGTGTCTTTCTGGATGTCTTATACATTCCTCACGAACTATATGCTCAGCCATCTCTTGTACCAAATCATGCATTTCAATCTTTCCCCAACAATTTGATTTTATGAGAGCTTTATCTATAAGATTTTCAACTCCACTAACTGCTTGGAAACCACAAGCCTCTAGCACCCAAGTAATGTTATCTTTTGGTTCTCCCACGAAAAAAAATGCAATGTCTAAAAATATTCTCTTGTCCATGGGATCCAATCCATCAAAACTTACCTTCAATATATTTTGAATTTGCGGACAGAGATATTTTTGGAGTTTCCTAAGCTCACTTTCCCAATATGCTTTATTTCTAGAATGAAAATGGGCTCCTAGAACTTCTAAAGCTAATGGAATGCCTTTGGCAAAGGCAACTGTCATATTTGATAGCTGTTCATATCCCATACAAGGATGACTTTGATTGAAGGCATGTAAACTGAAAAGTTCAAGTGATTCTTTAAAATTTAATTCCTTGACTTCATGTATGTCATGAACCCCTCCACTCCTAAGAACATGCTTGTCTCTACTTGTTGCAATGACTCTACTGCCCGGTCCCAAGTAAAGTTGTTGTCCTGCTAGATATTTTATTTGTTTTGGATCATCCACATCATCAAGAATAATTAAGACTTTTTTGTGTTGCAGCCTGCTCATTGCCACGTTCTTATTTTTGCGGAGATCTTCTTGGTCTATTAGCTCAGAAAGAAGCTTTTGATGCAAATAACTTAAACCATTAATTCTTGCTGATTCTTTTACATTTTCTAGGAAGCAAGAACCTTCAAATTCAGACAAAAATTTGTCAAATATAGCACGAGCAAGGGTTGTTTTGCCTATCCCTCCCATACCCCAAATTCCAAGAATTCGAACATCTTGCAAATGAATCCCCATTAATAATTCAACACTGATGAAATTTTGATAAAATCCAACAAGCTGGGATTTTGGTACAATTGGGTTGTTTTCTTCCAATTTTCTGAAGACATTTTTGACTATTGCATCAACGAGTTTAGATTCGTCTCTGGCACATAAGAAAACAAACAAAATTATAAGCTGTTCATGGTAAAAACAATAAATTTTGATAAGTGTAGGTGTAAATTTTGGGATATATTTGATTAAGTTTATAAATATTTTGCATTTATTTAATTTATTTTATATACTTTTCTCCCTAAATTTAATTGTTAGGAAAAAAAACTTGAATCTTTACAGAAAATTTACTCATGTTTTCCCTTATATGTAAGGGGAAATAATAAATGGAAAAGAAAAAAGAGAAAAGAATTCAAATTCAACAACATCTGCCCTTCTCTGTTTTGGTTAGGGATTGTTCTAGATATTTGTGGTGAGTGAAGACTATAATTTCATGGTTTAATTATTTTTTTTAAATATTGTGGGAACAAACACAACACTAATTAAAAAGAGACTAATAATTTGAAAGATTATTAGGACTCTTTAGAAATTAGCAACCTACAGGGTGCATCTTGAATTCTAACCCTTTAAGTGATTGTGTTTTCCTAATAATTAATTCTCTTATCTTCTCTTACTTTTATATTTTCTTTATATTCCTATCAATTAATTTGTCTTATCTTATTTTCTTAAATTATTGAATATTTGAATTAGTAAGAGCGCCAAAATCTTCTTGTGAGTACGAACCAGGGTTCTCAGACCCGGACCGGACTGGCCGGTCCGGCCCTGAACTGGTCAGTAGACCGGTCCGGTCCGGGTCCCAATTTAAAAAAAAAATTTTTTTTAACTTTTTCCTTTAGAATTTCATACTATAAGTCTAAAATCTACAATTACTCACCGGTTTGGTCCCGGTTTAGCTCCAATTTAGCCTTGGTTTGACCCACTGACCCTTAACCCAGTACCCCGACCGGTTCAATACCCGGTTCGGGTTTTAATACCTTAGTACGAACCCATCAATCACACACAGGAATTTGATACAACTTCACTATATTTTAAGTTATTTTGGGGTGAAAATAAGAAAAATCTTAATGAAATTAAGACTATAAAAATGATGTATTGAACAACAAAAACAAACTTACCGAAAATTTGATGAATGATAGCCTGATAAATTGGCATACTTTTTCAAGACAGATCTCCATAGTTGCAACTTGTCCATGTTATCTTGGAGCTTTTTTTCATGGTGAGTAAATGCAAGTGCATAAGTTCGTTTTTGATGCCTCACATGTGATGGATCTACATGGTAGAAAATTGGTATCACAATCTGTTGCTTAGCTTCCTTACGTTCCATGATTTTGACAAGTTCTTCCAGACACCACTTTGAAGAAGCATAATTCTTCGAGAATATTACCAACGCTATCATGGATCCTTCTATTGCTTTCACAAGTGCTGATGATATTTCTTCCCCTCTCGTGAGCCTGTCATCCATGTAGACATCTATGCTCTTTTGACGTAACTCCTTTAACAAATGGCTGAGAAAACCGGATCTGACGTCTCTTCCTCTAAAGCTGATGAAAACATCATATTTTTCACAAGGAACTTGGGAAGAAGAAGCAGCCATTGCTGTAAGGAAAAATTCAAAGTTCTGTAGGTTGTTAATTATTTCTAATAAAGAAAACAAATAACAGCGCTGAATTACTTGGAGAATGAGGGAGAAAAATCATATTAATACCTTGGTGGGAGGGTCTAAAATTTGATCTTAGCTTGAAAATACTTGAAGTTAATTTGGCGAGCTCGCTTTTGTTGAGTATTAGACGGGCAGAACAGTAAAATGAGTTTCTGAGTATTGAGCCATTGTTTTACGTTTAAGAGTTAACAATCAAATAAGTTGAGGTGGAAATTTCTTGTTCAAAGTAAGCCAAAATCTTTTTGTTTAAAGAAATAGAAATTTCCAAGTCAACAACACGCTTTTTATTGGTTGAAGAATTAGAATTTTCAAGCAAGCCATGAAAACAAAGTTTGAAGAAATATCTACTTACGGACACGTTTTTGACTCAAGTGAAAAATAAGTGTTTTCAATTTTATTTTAAGGAGTTTTATTTGCTCCAAAGTCCAAAGGCTTCTTCATTTGTATTATGTGATTAATTTTTGAGACTATTGATTAATTATGACGATTCAATAATTGAGGCTCTAATTTTCTTTGAAGAGTATATATACTTGCGGTTCAAAATTTATATGCAATACTTTTGTCAGTGTTAAAGATTTGATTTGAATATAAAATGAAAAATAAAATTAAAATGATCTTAAAAATAAAAAATAATGATAATTTATTTCAAAATAAATAACATAAATCTAAATATTAAATCATAATTAAACTAATAAATAGTATGGAAATACTTTTATTTCTGTACATACATACCGATATGGGGAATGAAATAATTGAATATGAAATATGAGACAGATTTTTTTAAAAAGAAAAAAGAAAAAAAGAGGAGAAGCGAGAAGAGTCATTTCTTGCCTGAGCGGGAGAAGCTGGCCCGTTTGGTACGCTGGAATGGACTTTGATGGAAATGGATATGGATATGGATATGGAAATGGATATGGAAATGGAAATGGGGACTAAAAGTATGTTTGGTATGTCATGGAAATGAGATCTAATTTTTGTATAAAAATATCAAAATGTCCTTCAATTTTTTATTTTTTTATTTTTTTTTAAAGGTAGTGGAGGGTAATAGATGGAAATGATCATATGAAATTATAAATCTTAAGGGTAAAATGAGAATTCCATGGAATTTGTTACAATTCCATGGGGTATATGATGGAAGCTTAATTCCATCAATTTGATGGAATTGGCTCTTCCATGGAGGCCAATTCCATCATACCAAACATGCTTACATCATGGAATTCATTTCCATTTCCATTTCCTTGGCTCCAATTCAAGCGTATCAAACGGGGCATAAGAGTCGTTAAAATATAAACTAAGTTTTTATTTCCTGATTTATACTCTTTTTTTTTTTTGTATTATTTAAGAATTAACTGTCCGTGGACCAGTTCCAAGAAATAGCCCGGGGACATTTCTTATTTAAATATCCAAGGAAAAGCAAAACCACGAATGTTTCTCGAAATTTCTCCACCTCTTTCTGTGGTTCAAAACCGCGTTAAAAAACGAAAAGGAGAAGCATATTTACAATAAATTAAATTTAAAAAATAATTAAAAATAAAATAAATCCTATTCAGTTAAAAAAAAGAATCATTAACAATAGAAATAAAAAATCCCGACTGCACTTATTTAATATTTTGTAATTTGTAACTATATATCCCAGATAACCAGCTTTGTTTTTAAGCATAATTTTATTTTTAACTTTATTTTTAAATAAAGCCAGAGAAAAAAATCCTGAAATGAGAAATTGAGGAAAAGACCCAGAATCAGAAGTGAAGTGCGCAATAGCAACCGTCGAGCAGGGTTGCGCTTGAGACCATCAAGGGGACCTTGTGCCGGAGTCTACCCTTTGTTCCAGGAATCATCCACGGCCACATTTGCTCCTCCCCATAAACGGTGTCGTCTTGTGAACCAAAACACAATCTTATACCTCACCCACGTTGTGCAATACGTTTTGCCATCCACTCTTGCCGTCTGGTTAAGAGAGAGAAATAAACTATATATCTTAAAATTATTTTTCTGAGAAATTTATTTGTTGATCTAGATGGATGCACATATAAGATAAATGATTTCAATTAAAAAAAAAGCATGAAAACAAATGGGAACTAAATAATTGGTTGATTTGAAAATACAAACATTACGTATCACATAATATATATATATATATATAAAACCCTCTGCCGATCATGATAAAAATTGATATATTTTATTGAAAATTACATACTAAAAATTTACATGTAGAAATGAAAACTTTTTGGCTTTTCAATTGGATTTTTTATGGAAAAAAACTGTGGCAAACACACACTGGGGATTCTGTTTTTCAGCCCAGAAACGTGTCCAGCTAAAAAAATTTATATGTTCTTGTTCTTTTTTATCACCAGTGTTTCGACGAACCAAACCGGACCTACTCTGTCTCTCGTATAAAAAACGAAGAAAAATTGATTTTTTTTGAAAAAAATAAATGAAGGCATCGTCCTTTATAGGGGACAATCCACAAATGGAAAGCTTAGAAATAAATCAAGTGATCTTCCTTTGCTCATTACAGCCAGAAAAAGACTATAAGATCAGCTTCAGAGTAATTATTATTATTATTATTATATCTCTGACATGGAAAGTCATTAAACTCTCCACCACATGCATCAAAATGAAAGAACATAATAAAGACTATGTACAGGAGATAATTGGTTGCATTGAAAATACAAAAATTACTTATCACATAATATATATAAAAATATATTGATACAAGAATTTTAAAAAAATAAATGACTCTACTGAGCATGATCAAAATTGATACTGAAAATTATATACTAAAAATTGATATATCGAAATTATAAGAAATAAAATGAACAAAAAATTGGTTTTTCATTTGATCTTATCAATGAAAGGCACTATCAACTTAATAGGCATATATTTTTATTGACTGACATTATACTATCAACTTAAAATAAAAACACTGGAGGGTAAGAAAATTCTTTTAAATTCTTATCTTAATGCATGTGTTGCACAGGGAAAAATATCTAAACATATTTAAATTTTAAGATGATGTTGAGCTATTTTATGATAATTAAATTTTTAATGTGTAGGCAGCATGAGAGGAAAAGAGCAATGAGTGAAGCATATGGATTAAAGTGCTTGACCTATCAAATTCAAACAAGACTAAGCAATTCCTAAATAAAGCAATAAGAATAAACCAACACAGCGTACAATAATGTTGCTACTTGAAGACATATAAATACTCAATAAAATAACATAAATTGTACAATAATGCGTGAAGGAAAAGAGGCATTTAAATCTTATTGCATAACAGTTATATGGGCTAAGGATTATACTCACAGATATTGCGAGACTTCGTTCCAGTATCGTACTCCACAGATTTTCCAGTTGTTTCAACTTTGAAATTAAAAATGGTTTGTTATAAGTACCCGAAAATATAATAAATCAATACAAAAAAAATCAAACTATACAAACTCTTTAGAACAATTAACAGCACCACCAAAACTCACCCATGTCCACAGAAGAAAGATGCCAGTAAAGCTACTACCATTTAACATATATATATACACACACACACACACATATAACAAGACGAACTGTTCTACTGATTTATATATAACCTTCAGGTGAGTCAATAAACAGAGAGAAATATCCTACAAATTGAGAGTCCCAATTGGATTATCGAAGCATTTTAAAAAACCAATTAGGGCAAGGCTTGAAGAAGATCATTCTAGATTTGTAGATTTTCAGTCGATGAATGTCAGCGCAAAAAGAGAGGCAGAGCAAATTAAGATAGTAAGACAACTGGTGAGGCATTGTTGAATTAGATATTCGTATTCACACTCAATCAATTACAATGCACAGTGACAATACAATATATAGTAATGTGAACCTATCTGTTAAGCTCTAGGCCTTCTAACTCAACACTCTAACTCAGAAACCATACAGGAAAAAACAAAACAATATTGGGTGTGTTTGTTTTGGCGATTGGATAAGTAACTTATTTTTACTTAAACTTATGGAATCTTAAGATGGGAAAAAAAGTTAGATTGGGTAAATGATGAGTGTTTGGATTAGCGATTGGATAAGTAACTTAAAGTAACTTATGTAAAAGTTAGGATGTTTGGTTAGACTTTTGCATAAGTGACTTATGTATTAATTAAGAGGGAAAAAAATGAAAAAATTTTGAAAATTGAAAAAATGAAGAACTAATTGTGGAAAAAACAAATAATTGACAATTTAAATGGCAAATGGGACCTGAGAAGATATCTGTATTTATTAAGGTGGCATTCTTGGTAATAAATTGATCCAAACCATCTAATGGCGACAGTGTTACCACAAGGCACATTCTCAAAAGTTTGATGACGTTAACCCATTCAGATAACAGTTCTTTGCACACTCTTCACTCACAAATCTTTCTTTTCTCCGGGGACATAATTGGGTCCGATATTTGTAAATTTCAAACCAGTAGAGACCTTACCAAAAAAATACAGGGCAAAAGACATAAAACCGTTCTTTGCAGACTGTAGCATAAAAATCTGCCTTAGTTTCATATATATTAGGAAATTATAAAATACATAATTTTGCGCTTCACTCATACAAATGAAACAGCAGAAATTTCGAACGACAGAGCATTGTGATGGATGATGTTTGCCAATGATAATTTTATAATAAAATTACAATTATAATCGAATAATTTAAAAATTGTACAATGTTATAGTTTTTGAAGAAGTAAAATATAACATAACTAATCAAATCAGAGGTCCCGTACAATTTGGTCCCTGATGGTGTCACGAACATAATGCATTTGGGTTGAATATGTCCGAACATCATCTGTTAACGATGGGTCTTGATCTTGACTATTATCTAAAAGAACTACATTATTCTCATTTTCTGCTTCCCTAAAGTCCAAATCAGTTTGGGAATTTCTTCTAATGAAATTATATATAGCCATTGTGGCACAGACAATGTGGACTTGCGTGTCGAAGCTGTACTTACGCATATGTTGTAAGATTTCAAACCTATTTTTCCAGACGCCAAAAGTCCTTTTTATTGTGCACCTCAAGCTTGAATGATAAAAATTGAAAGCTTCGTTAGGATTCCGAAACGCCCGGTGATTTCTGAATTCTGGGAGGTGATAACGTTCACATCTGTACGGACCAAGATACCCAACTGTTGTTGGGTAGCCGGAATCGACCAAATAATATTTGCCTAACATATGTTAAAATCATTGTAAATGTGAGATTAAGTTAAGAGTTAAAAGTAGACAAAGAAACGTAATTGAAGTGTACAAAATATTTACCTTGTGGTGGATATGGGAAATTCATGGTTGGATCTGAGACAGCAGAGTGAAAAACATGAGCATCATGTGCTGAACCTTCCCATCCTGCTAACTGGAACGTGAAGCACATATCCCAATCACAAACAGCCATAACATTTTGTGTGGGATATCCTTTTCTCCCAATAAACCTATCTCGGCCCGGTCTAGTGATAACACACTTGATGTGAGTACCATCAATAGCTCCAATGGCATCCTTGAAATATGGGTAATATCGATTATCGGCTGCTATTTTTGGATGACATTGACCAAATTCTAGATCGCGTGGCCTAATAATTTCTGTTGCAAGTTTAAGGCAGGCCGTTAAAACCTTGTGTAGAATCCTACTTACAGTTTCGCCCGAATGTTTAAATATTTCTTGTACTAGCCTATTTCCTACTCCGTGTCCAATAGTGAGCAAAAACATGGCAACCATTTCTTCAACACCGGTATTCCTAGTTTCTGTTAAACCATGCTCACACAACTTAATGCACAAATTATAAAAAACATGTTTTTCCATTCTAAACATCTGATGACATTTTGAACCTTGATTTGCCAACAAATCTTGTACCCAATAGTGACCTGTTCCATGACTCGCTCTACGCGGTTGTCTGCAGACATATGGCGTTAAATATTGGCAAAGTAATACGCATAATTGTTGATGATGTTCCAACTCAGCGTCAAAAATTGAGGCGTCGTCACAATCTTCATTTTCATCTTCATCTTCATCCATCCCCTGCAACCTGTTTCGGTTGTTACGATTTGCCATAGAGTACCTGTGATTGTGGTGAGATTGTGGTGTGAGCAGGATGATTAACAAACATAACATAAATTCCAACATAATAAAACCATTCCAAATGCCAGGTCAAGTCATACGTTTTGGAAACAAAAAACTAAAAATGTCTACATTGAAATCTCCATACATCAAATGCATACTACAACTAGTTGTCATCTACAAGAGAACGCAAATAAGGAATCAGGATCTCGGGATGTGGTTTCAATGTCACAAATACATCCCGACGTGTCTTGCTTTCCAGAGCTCGCATGCACCGGATTCCAAAGGCGTTGTCCGACTTCACCTCGTCAAGTTCCAGTAGGTGTTTCACAACCTCAGACATGCTATTTTCTTGAGGTGTCGTTAAAGCCGTTGCTCGATCTATAGTCACTTCGGCAATAACACTGACGGCATCAGCTATTTGCTTGGCAGCTGGAAGCTTCTGTTTTTTGCTTCTACTAGACCCTTCACCTCTCTTCCTTTTGGGCTCACCTCCAAATGCAGTGGGACCAGTGCTTGATGGCCTCTCCGTTGTTATCCCAATGCTTGCCATTTCATCGGTAACTCCGGTACTAACTGCAGGGTCAACACCGAAATGCTCATCCTCACTGTCCCCAGAACCTTCCTCTTCATGCATCGTGGGTCTGTAAACATCATCCTCCTCCTCTTCCTCATTTGTCTGTGGTTGTATGCGAGAGGATGAGAATCTATGGTCACCGGGCGCCATTCCATCTTTGAATATTATTCTTAACTCACTTTCATTCTTTAGGCATGAGTTCCGGAATTTCTTATAATCGGAATGTGTCTGTAAGCATTCAAGTTAGACGAGTCAAAATGGATAGTTAAATGAATTACATACCAAAAATTGCACAAATGAAACATGTAAATTGCACTTAATATTGTTTACCTGTAACTTCTCCGTCCACCAGTCGTCCGAGGCAATGACATTGTTTGTCACAGGGTCTCTGCCCACACCGGTCTCTTTGATTAAACAATCCCATATCTTCAGATCTTTCTTTAAGACATCCAATCTATTTTTCAATTGTTTCTTCCCGTAGTGTTTCCCAGTCTTATCAGTGAATGTCTGAATAATAGCCTGCCATGCTTTCGGTGTGAATGATTGGCCTCTACGTTCTTTTTTGTATATTTGGTATACACATGCGTTGACAAATATTTCTGTCGACTGTACATCCCATACAGCTTTTGTGTCCATATTTCTATACCAAAAACTGACATATAACAAACACATGACATAACAGAAATCCAAAATACACCAAGCTACATATTCTGATAAGTTTCCATTAAAACAAACAAGTGCTCTATGTATTTAAGATCCCCAAGCAACACAAACGTACACCCATAAAAACCTTACTGTCTGCTTGGCGTGCTAAGATTCTGAGTTATCCCAAGGAAAACGAAATTTTGCAACGTCCCAAGATCTCTGGATTGCATTATGATATCTTAGAAACTTAATGAAAATTCATCATGATGCATTGGAAATTTACATATAATAATTTGACACTCAAATTTCTCTCTTTTCCTTTCAACAGTTCAAATGATACCTCTGTTATGGCCAACAACATTTGAAATAACAAAGAAAAACATATTTGTTTTCACCAAAGACAGAAAACTTTTTATAAGATATGCAAAGAAAAAAGATGGGACAACCTACAGACTCTACAACGTATACCTAACTAGAGCTAGTTATCAG
Organism: Inga leiocalycina; assembly: GCA_963242795.1. Taxonomy (NCBI): domain Eukaryota; kingdom Viridiplantae; phylum Streptophyta; class Magnoliopsida; order Fabales; family Fabaceae; genus Inga; species Inga leiocalycina. Next base: position 50,037,893 of record OY725324.1, read on the forward strand.
CCAAGTCAACGAACAAAACTTGACACAACTTGCAGTGATCAATTCTTTAAAAATAATCCCATCAATTGAACAAAACATATGAATTTATAGTTACGGATTACGAACAAAAAACCACCAACAAGCATCTGCTAACTGGTCCCAGAGTGGGAATATGACTATTTCTTAACCCAACCATCACAATATTTCTTTATCCTAAGATGCATCTTCTGATCTAATACATACATGTGTTGGATTTGAGATTTAAATCTTCCAAATATGAACAAAACAAAAATCCACAAGACCACAACCATATTGCAATTCCCTCAAACTGGTAAAATACTAGCATCAGTCAAGTAATCATCTTGCTCTTCACTGACTAACTGAGAAAAAATAGCAGCTTTTGAGCAAGTGTTAATTGGAAAGAAAAGAGAAAGGTAATCATAAATTGATAATGAAACTAAATCATGATGATATCTAAGAAAGATATGAAGCATTCTAATTCAAAAAATTAACAAGAAACATAAAGCAAATAACGAATATAAATATGTTTCCCCACTAGAAGCAAATAACGAATATGAATTAACAAGATGCTATATCAATCTGTTTACACAGCCACAAATTCTGTTTCCCCACTAGAAACATAAAGCAAATAACAAATATAGGAAATTTCAAATCATCGATTTACACATAATTGGTTATTGTAATGAAGTTATCCAGCCTACTATACTGTCTTCTCCCTTACTCGTTTCCGCCTATATACAATGAAGTTATCCAGCCTACTCTCCTTTCTCATAGCGCAACAAAAGGCTATGGAAACAGAAGGAATCAAACACAGCAACTAAGATCAACTGAACAGATCAAAACTTCAAACCACGGCACTATTTTCAAAATGTGGTTCATTGAAATATACAAACAGAGGATGGATTCATTCGATGACGTATGCTATAATAAAACAGAGCAACCCACGCATAGCAATATCCGAAGATTAAAAACAAGTACATATCAGTCTGCAAACTTACTCACAGCGCAACAAAAGCCTATGGACGGAGCAAAACTTCAACCCACGACAGAGCAAACCTTCAACCCACGACAGAGCAAACGAAATGAGGTTCACAAATGGGTCCAAAATCAAACAATGGCTACCTAACCTTAGATAAAGGGAGAGACGTTAGATTCAAACTTACCAGCCAATGAGAGAGACCCCACTCAGCAGATCCACCACGACCTGTTCCCGGAAGGTGCACACCGTCACAGCCTTGCCGGAAAAATGCGATGATTCAGCCTTCACCGCCGACGAAGCTCACAAGCTTTGGCTGTACAGATCTTCAACGCCTTCAACCTTTTACACCACGACGCCGAATGGGACCGTCAATGCAGGACACAAACGAGAGGTCGACACCAGGGAAGAGCTGAAATGTGATGCTTCAGAGGAGAGGTAGACACCGTCACAGCAATTTTAGATCGGAAATGTGATGGTTGAGGGGGTGTTTGTGATGCTTCACGGCCGACACACAGACGAGCTCCACGGCCGATCTAGAGACCCGAAGAAGATGAGCGTCTGGTGGGGGCTGATAAAAGAGACTAACAGACCCAATAATTGAGAGAGAGGGAGACAAAGAATTGTGACAGTGGGGGTGGGTGAGTTTTTAAAAAATAATTAATGCAAACCCAACGGTAAAAAGTAGGGAATAAGTCACAATAAGTAAGGGTCAGGTGACTTACGCCTTTTTTAAACTTTTACAACGTTTGGTCTTTTTTTAACTTATCTGCAAACGGTGAACCAAATGCACAATTAATACAAAACACTGTTGAAGCCCGATTTAGACACTGTTGAAGCCCGATTTCACTCTCCAACGCTCAAACAAACACACTGATTATTGATCAAAAACCTGGACTTCACATAATAGTTCGGATACATGTACATGTATCCTAATGTACTATATATACACATCAATACTTATGGGCCAAAAGCCTAGTTACAGCCCAATACGCAACATACAAGTCTGTCTTTTACACCTGACGCAAATATATACAAGAAAAGAACCAAAATTACTAATCTCAACACTCCCCCTCAATGTTGGGGACTAAATAGATCAATAGTTCCCAACTTGCACAATAAGTTTTTCTGTATAGAACCTCCAACTGCTTTAGTCAACAGATCGGCCTGCTGATTTTTAGAACTTACGTGCTTCAAGTTGATTTCTTTTGATTCCCATTTCTCACGAATAAAATGGCAATCCACCTCGATATGTTTAGTTCTCTCATGATACACCGGATTCGTTGCAATGTGGATAGCAGCTTTATTATCACAGTAAAATTGCACAGGAACAGAGTGAAAAATTCCCAAATCATGAAGTAATCCTTTAGCCCATACTATTTCTGAAACAGCCATACTTAACGCCCTATATTTAGCTTCAGCTGAAGATTTTGACACTGTTGCCTGCTTTTTAGTTTTCCACATGACTAAGGAACCTCCTAGCTTCAATATGTAGCCAGTGACCGACCGTCGAGTCATCCCACAAGCGGCCCAATTTGCATCACAATAGCATTCCAGATTGGTTGTCCCTTTGAGCTGATAAGTAAACCGAGACCTGGGGTCCCTTTCAAGTAACGTAGAACATTCCGAGCAGCTGCCATATGATGTTTAGTAGGTAGATGCATAAATTGACTAAGTACCTGCACGCAAAAGCAGATATCAGGGCGAGTCCTAGTTAGATAAATAAGTTTACCTACCAATTTCCAATATCTCTCAGATTTTAGAAGCAGCTCCTGCGGATTGTCCTTCTTCTCATCAAAACCCATCAGCTTCAAACCTTGTGCCATTGGAACACTTAAAGGCTTGCATCCACTCATACCTGTTTCAGTAAGAAGATCTAATGTGTATTTTCTTTGAGATAACATGAACCCCTTTTCAGACTTGGCTACCTCAATACCCAAAAAAATATTTCATCAATCCTAGATCTTTAATTTTAAAATGTTCATAAAGCAACCTCTTGGCTCCTTCAATTCCCATTTTAGAACTTCCTGTTATTAAAAGGTCATCCACATAAACTAGAATCAAAAGAATCCCATCATCACAGTTTTTAATAAATAGGGAATAATCATTTTTTACTTTGTTGAAAACCGCCTTCTACTAAGGCCTCGGAAAGCTTTTTGTTCCATTGTCGTGAAGCTTGCTTTAATCCATACCAAGATTTATTTAATCGACATACTAGACGCTCCCCCTTAATCTCAAAACCTTGGGGCACTTTCATATACATTTCCTCACTTAAATCACCTTGTAAAAAAGTATTGTGGACATCCATTTGATGTAAATTCCACTGATTTACATCTGCCAATTTAAGTACAACTCGCACAGTGAACATTTTGACAACATGTGAAAAAGTTTCATGATAATCTATCCCTTCTTGTTGTGTAAATCCTTTTGCAACCAAACGAGCCTTATACTTATCAACAGTATTATCAGACTTATATTTGATTTTGTAAACCCATTTACACCCTATCGCTTTCTTACCATGCGGAAGGGGAGCTATGTCCCATGTTTTATTAGCAACAAGAGCATCCATTTCAGATCTCATTGCCTCCACCCATTTTGAGCTTCTAATAGCTTCTGCATAGCTATTAGGTTCAAAAACAGAATCAATGGTATAAAGAAAACACATATGATCACCAAAAATGTTTGCATATGAAACATAATCAGCAATAGAATATATATATTTAGTAGCAGGTTTCATTACAGCACAAACGTAGTCCTTTGACCATATGTGTGGTCTCCTTTCTCTATTAGTTCTAGGGTGATCATGTGTAGTGGGTAATGTGGAGTTATCTTGGTTAATAGGCATGCCTACCTCGGTTTCAGCTCTATGTGTCTGACATGAATCACTATGATTAAGTGGAGTGACATTATGAACATTCAAATCAAAAGGCTCATACCAAAGCATTTCTCTAAAATCGGTGTCTGCTTGAGTTACATTATCAGCAATGTTATCTTTAAAAGGAAATATGTTTTCCATGAAACTCACATGCCAACTAACAAATATATTCTTAGTTTGCAAATCCAGTAATAGAAAGCCCTTTTAATGTTCAGGATAGCCTAAAAATACAACTGGGATGGATCTAGGCTGCAACTTATCACTTACTTTCAAATCAGTTGCACAAGCCAAAGATCCAAACACCCTCAAGTTCTCTAAATCAGGCTCAATCCCATAAACTTTCTGATAGGGAGTCTTATAGTCTAAGATCTTAGAGGGAATTCTATTTACCAAATGTACTGTCATTCGCACACATTCACCCCAATATCTTACCGGTATACCAGATTGCAAGATGAGGCTACAAGCAATTTGCATAATGGTTCGATGTTTTCTCTCCACGACTCTATTTTGTTTTGGAGTATAGGGCCATTAAGTTTCATAAACCATGCCTTTCTCCTGAACGAAACGTCTCAATTCATTGTTAGTAAATTCAGTCCCATTATCGCTTCTTACCTTCTTAACCATAACTGAAAATTGAGTAGATATATATGAAATGAAATTCTTAATATGAGTAATTGTCTCATTTTTGTGTCGCATAAAAAATATTCAAGTTCCCCTCAAGTAATCATCGAAAATGGTTAGAAAAAATTGATAGCCCTTATGTGTAAGTGTCTTGTAGGGACCCCACACATCAAGGTGAAGCAATTGAAAACAACGAGTAGATTTAATGAAACTGAACCCAAAAGGAAATTTCGTTTGTTTAGATTGCACACAAACTTTACAAGTATTGTTCATTTCAGTCTTATTCTTAATCACACTCAAGTGCTTCATTACAGACATTGGTGCATGTCATAATCTATTATGCCAAAGGTTTACACCAATGGAATTATGCCCAACACTATTACACAGAACAGAATTCAAAGTGTCATAGCATTTCTGGACATTTAAGATATAAAGTCCAGCAGTCTTCTTACCAATCAGCCTCTTCTTCTAAAATTGAAGGTCCTGCATGACACAAATATCAGGAAGAAATGACACTACACAGTTCTGTTATGTGGTAAATCGAGATATTGAGATCAAATTGAATTGTAATCCAGGTGCATACAGAACATTTCGAATAATAATATCCTCAGCAATACAAGCATCCCCTATATGACTAATTGGCATGCAATTTCCACCAGGTATTCTAATAGTTTTGATAAGTCCATGATATGGTTTACAATTATTTAAAACATTCAGAGTGCCTACCATATGTATTGTAGCTCCTAAGTCTAAAATCCATTTGTTATTAGGAAATGTAAATGAGGTAGGAATAGTCAAACCTGTACCGGTCAGGGCTTGAACAGTTGGCTCTTCATCTCGCTTAAGAAGATCAAGGAGCTTCTGGTACTGCTCCTGTGTGAATGTAGGAGTTGCTTGAGTAAATGCAGTGGTGTGTTCTTCAGTAGTGTATGCAGCATCGGCAATACTTGGAGTGGACTCCTTAGGCCGTTTGCCCCTGCCTCCATGAAAATTGGCTGGATCGCCAACAATTTGATAACATTGATCCTTTATGTGTCCTCGCCTGCCACAATAAGAGCATTCAGGAACATTATTGCCTCTCCCTCGTCCCCTGCCACGTCCCCTATTGCGCACAGTCATCGCTATGCCTTCTGAGGGCGGCAATGTATCAGTACTGACAATGAGACTCTATGATTCGTTCTCCACAATCATGTTATAGGCATCGTTCACATTGGGTAAGGGTAGAAGAAGGAGGATATGACTTCTGGCTTGTGAATAAGAACCGTTGAGGCCCATGAGGAACTGGAGTAACTTTTGTTACTATGTGATAGCAGTATAATCCTGAGAAGTGGTGCAGTTACAAGATGGAATCGGGACCAGAGAGGATTGTTCCTCCTAAAGCTCTTTAAGGCGGGAGAAATAGGCAGTGACGGACGATGGCCCTTGTCGCAGTGAGTGGATTTCATGATACAATGTGAAAATCCGAGAGCCAGAGCGTTTGTCAAATCTTTGTTGAAGATCGAGCCAAATGTGACGTGAGCTGGGAAAGAAAATCATGCCATTCGCCAAATCTTTAGAAAGAGAACTCAACAGCCAGGAAAAGATAATGGCGTCGTAGCGATCCCACTGAGCCCGAAGAACCTCATCTTGCGTCTCCCTAGTACAGGTGCCATCGACAAATCCGACCTTGTTCTTGCCGCGGAGAGCAATTAAGGTGGCTCGACTCTAGATAGTGTAATTGTCGGCGCCGGAGAGAACGTGGGTCGTGAGCGGCGTGCCTTGACTATACGATGGATGGAGGTAAAGTTGATGGTGGAAGGAGATGGCGGTGTAGCCGGCAATCTTGGGGTCAGCCATCGAAAATGTTGAGTGACGCGGTGGGTTCTGAAAGGTAGTGACGGCGTTTATGCGAGGGGCTGAGAAAGGAGACGAAGGCGAGGAATCAGATGTAGACGTGGGGTTTCACGATGAGTGGAGGAAATGGGCCAAGCATTCTTGGGCCTTCTTGGCTCTATCTTGAACCTTCTTGGAAGATAGCCCAGATCATAAGGGCTCTGGTACCATGTTAAGCTCTAGGCCTTCTACCTCAATACTCTAACTCAGAAACCATACAGGAAAAAACAAAAACAATATTATTGATCAGAAACCTGGACTTTACATAATAGTTCTGATACATGTACATGTATCCTAATGTACTATATACACACACATCAATACTTATGGGCCAAAAGCCTAATTACAGCCCAATACACAACATACAAGTCTGTCTATTACACCTAACGCAAATATATACAAGACAAGAACCAAAATTACTAATCTCAACACTATCCTAGTGTGACATGTATAAAGGGGGTAAAGGATCTAGAATTGCTCTGAGCTGTATGAAATATTTACAGTCTATATGATATATAAGATAATTAAATCCGGATCGGTCAGTGAACCGATCGGGGTATTGAGTTAAGGATTAGTGGGTCAGATTAGAGTCAAATAGAAACTAAACCTATACCAAACCGGTGAAAGATGAAAGATTTTAGACTTATAGTATGAGATTATAAAAGAAAAATATAAAAAAAACGATTTTAAAAAAAAATCAAAAGCTTGACCCAGACCGGGTCACCGGACAGGACCGGTTTCCAGTTCGGTTTTACCAGTCTGGTCCGGGTTAGAGAACAATGATGATATATTATTGGACTCAACGCTATTTGGGCTTTCTTTGTTTTTGGGCTCTAATATCCCCCCCGCAAGCTAAACGAGGTTGGGAGCATAGTGAGGCTCAATCGAAGAGTGGCAAATCGAGTGGATGGCAGAGGTTTGGTTAGAATATCAGCAAGCTAGTCCTTAGAAGACATATGTAAGATATTAAGTAAACTAGCAGATACCCGTTCTCAAAAAAAGTGATAATCAAGAGCAATATGTTTCACTCGAGAATGAAATACAGGATTGGCAACCAAGTATGTAGCTTCGAGGTTATCACACTACAAGAAAGGAGCAGTAGGAAGATAAATGTGAAGTTCAAAAAACAAGTTTTGTAGCCAAATGAGTTCACTAGTGCTGTTTGCTATGGCTTTATATATCCATATTTACTGTTGTTTTCTCAAAAAAAAAATCACAACAATGTAAACAAATAAAGATACTTGGTGCAGCTTGCTAGATACTTAGTGCTATTGAAAAATATTTTATGTTACGTAGTGTACAAAAAATCATCTTAGAAAATTGGACACTACTGAAAAAAAAATACTATAGAACCGTGAATGTTATGTTGGACGGGCGGGAAAAGTGGATCACCTCCCATCTTACACCCAAAATGATGTAGTTTTGGGTAATGGAGAGGCCAAGGACGGGAAGTGCATGGGAGGTAAGCTAGATCTGTGTTTTTAATCTTTTTAAGTTAATACTATTAACTTCACTAACAGAAAATGATGAGTGAATAAATTTAAAATGCTTACATGTCCAAATTTTAATTCTCTAATACAAGTACTTTGTATTTTAATTTTAAACTCAAACTCCTAGAAAGACATGGCAACATTTTAATTTTGCTAAGTCGACATTTTAAATTTGCTAACTAAGCATTTTCCGTTCACACAATTAACGTGTTAACTTAAAAAGATAAAAAACACACTTTTGAAAGTTGAAGGACTAAAATTATGGAATCTCGTCTAAACTAAAATGATAAAAAATATACTTAGAAAATTGCACCAAAATCTCATTATCTTAGTTATCTCATCCCCTGTTCTGTCTTTTGTTGGCCTTCAAGGACATTAAAAACATGTAGCCATGAAAAGCAGATCATTACTTCTCTTTTGTTTATAGTCAACATCTAGGGCTTGTTTGGTACGAGGGGAGGGGAGGAAAAGTGGGCGGAGGGAAAATTTTTTTGAGTTGAATTTAAAAAAATTAGAGAAGTGGGGTTAAAAATTTTTAATTAATTTTTCTTACTTTTTTAGCTTATATATTCTTTTTCTCAAAATTTTATTACCCCACTTCTTCAATCTTTTAAAATTCAACTTATAAAAATTTTCTCTCCCCTTCCTTCCCCTCCAAATCCCTTACACCAAACAGGCCCCTAGTCTTCTTTAATTAAAGACTACGAGCTTGTTCATTGTTCAAGCCATAGGGAATATATTAAATTTCAACACTAAAAAGAGGTAAAAATATAACTTTTCTTAATGTTTGCACGTCAACAATTTCTCAAATAATTACAACAAAATTAATATGAATAATTTATTGACTGACATTACAATATCAACTTAAAATAAAAACACTTGGGGTATAAGAAAAATACTTTTAAATTATTATCTATTGCATGTTTTGCGTAGGGAAAAATAGCTAAAAATATATAAATTTTAAGATGATGTTCGGCTATTTTATAATAATTAAATTATTGATGTGTAGGGAGTATGAGAGGTAAAGAGGGTGGCCTAAAAAAGGATGAGAAGTAAAGAGCAATAATGAGTGAAGGGAGGAATATATGGTTAGAAATAAATTACTGAGAAAATTGGGAAAACTCCTCCATAAAATTTTATTGGTCAAAATGATCTAATAAATTCTTATATACAAAATGTATCAGTACTATGCAAATTTTGTATACAAAAGGGTGTCAATGCTCTGATTTAGGTCCTTCCTTCCACTAATAAAATTCTCAAGGCAAAATTTTTCTCGAATTTTTTCTAAATTATTTTGATGAATGCACTAGAATCAGAAACCTCATTTTCAATTTCAAGATGAAGATATGGACATTTCGGAGTAAACAAATATAAATAATATAAAAATCCATTAAAACGTTTAAAAATAAAAATAAGTAAATAGTGTTTTTTATAATTTGATTCTCAATCATTCATCATTCTTCCCACATCTTGCATCTTACATAAAAGTTTTGAGAGGTCAAGGATGGATATTTCCTGCTACAGCGTTAATGACTAGACTTGCAAGTGTCCACCTGTCCCTTCTGCATGGGTCAGATAGGTCAACAACATTTTTTTATTTAAAAAACTTATAAAATAAAGAAAATTATAATGTTAAAATCGGAGAAATTAAAGTAAAACATTTTGAAAGAAACTGAAGACACCACATTGCGATTGATGACAAAGGGTTAAACTATCTCTACTATGAGAATTTTTTGGACGTAGATTTTCTCCACTTTCATTCCTTGTTACTTCTCATCCCAACTCTTAGATTAATATTTAAGAATTAAATATTTAATAGTTTATATAATTACCAGAAAAAATATTAAATTATAAAAATAAATAAATAACTTTTTAGTAATAAAAAAATAAATAAATCTGTAATGCTAAATTTTAGTTCGGACAATTTAAAATTGTAATAAAAAATATTTAAACATATTATTGTGTAAAGTATTAAATTTAGACCGATTAAATTTCAACCGACGGGTTGAGATTGGGTACTGGGGGAAATAAAATATGAAATTCTTATGTACTCTCAAAATTCCATCTCATGCTCTGATGGACAAAAAAAGCAATATTTAATTTATTTAATAATAACTAGATATATTTTTGTATACTCTTTAGAATGCCACGTTACATTATATTACCTCTCTGACCAATTAAAAAAAAATAACACCCAATTAAATTTTAATCCTATCACCAGCTATTTTAATAATACCACACCCTCTTTTTTCTACATTTGACATATTTGTGTGTGTGAAAGTGAAAATATGATTCTATGAAAAAGCGAGTAAAACTTTCTAAGAAATAAAGAAAAACTTTCGCTGCCATCTGTTTACAAATCATCTCCTCCTATTTACAAGAGACACTGCTAGACTTAGAGCCGGGAATATGGGTTGGCCCGGCCCTACAGGGCCTGCCTTTTATGGGCTCGGGTTTAAACGGGCCGGCCCGTTTAGGCCCATTGGCTAAAAAGTACAATATTTTTTAGGCCATCGGCCCTACAAGGCTGGCCCTTCACGGGCTCGGCCTAAACGGGCTTAAACTCATTTTAATTCAAAAAAATTTATTTTTCAAGTTTTACAATTTATTTATTATTTTGCTTTAAATTGAGATAAATTATTTTTAAAACTCATAAATTTTTAGTTAAAATAATCATCAAATATCCAAATTAGCCTATTTTTTAAAGTTTAAATTAATAAATCATTGTAGAAAATAAAATAAATCAAACCAATTAATAAATGTTTGCCTGTTATTAATACTTTATTGGGTACTTAGGTGTTTCTCATATTGATAATTTGATATAATGATATTTTATTTATTAATTTATTTTAAAAAAATTTTAAACGGGCCTAAAAGGGCCGGCCCTTTTAGGCCCGCTTCTCTTTTTAGCCTCTAAATCATAAACCCGGCCCTTGAAGGGCTCGGGCTTAAACGGGCCGGCTCGACGGGCTCGGCCCGAATTCCCGACTCTAGCTAGACTTGGGGTCTGGGGTACTCTCATAATCATTTATCTCCTTTTTTTTTTTAAATCGCATCTCGACCCACAGATTAAAAAATTAGATGGTTCAGATTTCATATTTTATAAATATATTATTTTAAACATAAATCAATTAATTTAAACGATTAAATTTGATCTACACAATTCATAACTGCAACATAAACAAAATTTTTAAGAAATAAATTATAAAATACTATAATAATAGTTTTAGAAAATATTAAATACAAACCATTCATTTTTGAGTTGAGGGTGGAGATGAGATTTTGAAAAGAGAAGGAGAAAAAATTAAAGATTCTGAGAGTATCCTCTTCCACTAGGGTTCCAAAAAATTTAATATCATTTTTTATTTTTATCTCCATAGTTATTGGTTAATCTCACTAGTCACTACATTAATTGTCATATTTGCTCATTCTTTCACCCTCACTCGGATCCATAAATAAAAGGATAAAAAAGAAAAATAAGGGGAGAAGCTACCGGAATGGATTTAATTTTTTCTAATTTATCTCTATTGATATTATCTCAACAATAATTGATGCATGCTTCTGTCGCTAAAGCAATCAATTAATAACTAGGACAACCTACTAATGCAATATAGTGGCAACCTAGGTCATTCTCCCAAGGAGCAATATGTGGGTTTTCTCTATAATTGAATTTAGGTGATAAAAAATATAATAGAATGGACCTAAACTAAATTGCAAGACTCTACTACCTAAATGCAAATGACTCTAAAATCTATATGAGAATGAAACTAACCTAAATGAATTGGAATGCAATCTTTGGGGGGTTTTTTTATGAAAAGGGAATTAAGATGCTAAGCAAAGAAAATAATCAAAAGTAAGACAATCTACAAGAATTTCGTTCAGTTATGATGATGAAGGGGACAACTTAGGATTCACATGGATTTAGCTTTCTTAGCCATTTAATTTATTAGACCAAAGGGAGGTTCATGAAAAATTGGAATTAATAAACTTAATCACCTAATCAAGACATAGGAAACCCTCAAGCTCAATAACATCTAATCCACTAGAAAACTCATAATGAAAAAAATGGTGGTTAATTAAATCTATTAAAAACCAATCACAATTGCTTAAGATATTTTGGAAATTATGTTTACAATTGCCTAATTAAACAATTCGACAATTAATCACCTAATTAAACAATCAAGAGATTAAACTCAAATTGACAATTAAATTGATAATGAAAACTCAATTAATAATCTAATTGACAATTAAAGGTTTGCAAACAAAAATCCCAATAATCATTTAAGAACAAATCAAATCCAGAATATCAATTTAATCCAAATAAAAAATAAGTCTACAATCTAAAACTAGATTCTTCTTAATTATTACAACTCAGAAATCATTTAAACTAAATAATCTTAAGTCTTGAATCAAAAAGATAAAAGAATGACACTCCCTTATAGTCTTCAAGTGTAAGTTCTTAGACTCTAACTTTCTCCATGCTCCTCCCGAGTTATCTCCTAACAGTGTGTTTGGGGGGAGCGTTTGCACCCCCAAAACGCTCAATTGGCCCTTTAAGCTCAATTGCCAAACTGGAAAAAAAAAATGCAGTGTGTGTTTCACCGGTGAGCAATTGAGCTTAATTCTATCTTAATAGCTTTTGCCATAAGCTCCATTTCTTAGCTTTTACTGATTTAGCTTTTGGGGAGAGTGAGAATGGTTAAAATATTTTTTCAGTTGTGTCCAATGTACTATCAGACTTATTGCAATTTTACCCTTAATGTACTTTTTTTGTTACAAAAATTAATTTCAACTATTATTTGGTGCTTTTAACCCTTAAAAAATTTTTTCAACTGCACCCAATGTATTATCAGACTGATTACAATTTTATCTTTAATGTACTTTTTCAGTTCCAAAAATTATTTTAAACTATTTTTTGGTGTTTTTAATCCTTTAAAATATTTTTCCACCCACTCTCTCTTACTATTATCACAAAAGTCACTTGTGCTTAACTCAATCCAAACAAGTTTTATTTTTACAAAAGTCATTTTTCCCATCGTTGTTCCAAACATAAATCATATTAAACAATCGAGCTTTTACCAAAATTAAAATTATCAAACGCTAAATTGAGAAACTCTGTGTGTTTGGAACAGCGATAGGAAAAATAGAGTTTCTCAATTTAGCTTTTGGTAATTCTATTTTTGGTAAAAGCCCGATTGTGTGATGTGATTTATATTTGGAACAGCGATTGTATAAATAGCTTTTACAAAAGTAAAACTTGTTTGGATTAACTTAAGCACAAGTGAATTTTGTGAAAATAGTAAGAAAGAATAGGTGAAAAAATATTTTAAAGGGTTAAAAATACCAAAAAATAATTTAAAATAATTTTTGGAACTGAAAAAGTACATTAAAGATAAAATTGCAATCAGTTTGATAACACACTGGCTACAGTTGAAAAAATATTTTAAGGGTTAAAAGCACCAAATAATAGTTGAAATTAATTTTTGTAGCAAAAAAAGTACATTAAGGGTAAAATTACAATAAATCTGATAGTACACTGGACACAACTGAAAAAATATTTTAACCATTCTCACTCTCCCCAAAAACTAAATCAGTAAAAGCTGAGAAATGGAGCTTATGGCAAAAGCTATTAATATTGAATTAAGCTCAATTGCACACTTTGAAAAACAAACACTCAAATTTTATTTTCCAAATTGGCAATTGAGCTTATTTACTCAATTGAGCTTATGGGGGGCCAAACGCTCTCCCCAAACACACCCTATTTTTCCCATCGCTCTTCCAAACACACCCTATTTTTCCCGTCGCTCTTCCAAACACACCCTAAAAGAGTTTAACCTATCATAAGATTAGTTCTCCCTCCAAGCTTCCAACACGTCACAGCCATTGAAATTGGAGATTGAAATTGAAGGTGGGACCCTCGTTGAGAAAGAATAGCAATTTTTTTTTTGGTCAATAGAAAGAATAGCAATTCAATGAATCAATATCTATCCTCTGGAGTGCGTCAATTATATTCAAGCCAAGAACTCCTAGCAATATCGTCCCTCCGTGTAGCTCGCGTCAGCGTTCTGCGAGTGTGTCCAACGGCTGTGTCTCGGCCTCCTCTGCGTATATCCGTGTATATCCCAACTTCTGTCACGGTTAGGGTAATTAAAAGGGAGGAGAAGAGAGCTTTTTAGATATCAATTTAGCCCATTAAAATTTAAGAAGCCCAAATAAAATTCAACCATTGGATATTCTTTTAGCTTTTCAGAAAATTTCTGCACCGTAGGATCTTTCAATCCGTTTTTCCTTATCCTGCAAGAATCTAATAAAATCGTGATTTATCATATAATTGGAAATATTTTCCAATCATAATATAACAATTAAAATATTATCAATTTAAGTCCAACAATATCATAATCAATTCAGATTTATATTATTTCCTAAAATTGACTAATTATATAGATATTATCTAATAACTCCAAATTAGCTTAGAATAATCCCCCAAATAAATGAATAAGGTGGGATAAAATATATTAAGTTTGAGATTTATCAATAATTAAGGAGAGAGAATGAAAGAATTAAGAAAGATGATTAGGATGTGTTAAAAAATATATGTCATGTTAACTAATTTAACTAACTTGAAATAGTTTAAGGGTCAATTTCAAAGACAAATATTTATATTAGGTGTGTATTTATATATGTATTTATACAGAGATGAGAGAGAGAAGGATGTATTCCGGTAAGGTTTTGAACAGTATCCTTAATCCATGAAAGGGTGGACATCTCTGCTACATCGTGGCTGACGTGCCCTTGCGCACTAACAAAGGCGGACCATTAAATCAGGAAGACGCCAAAAGTTGTAAATCTCAAGCTCAGAGAAATTTCAGGTTAAAAAAAAAAAAAAAGCTCAGAGAAATTCAAGCATACACATATCCCTTTATCTGTGTGGGGTAGTTTAGGTTTTGTTTCGCTGCTTTATAGAATATACCTTCTGGTTTTATTTTCCTTTATATTACCAAATTAATTATTTGAAGTGATGGGACCAAAACCAATTAACGTCGCCCTTGTGTGTCATATATTATTATTAATCAGTGATTGACTTGAGAATATTCAAAATAAAGTTTGTTTTGTTATGAATATTAAATATGTGGATGTCTTGACATAAAGAAGAAGAGAAGATTTGACACAAAGCAAAAACAAAAGAAGACAAGGACATAAAGAAGATATAAAGTAATCATGGTCATATAACCAGGGTTAAATATAACCATGGTTATGCAATCAGGGTTAGATTTCTGCCTCTATATAAAGGGCTGTAATCGATTATTTCAGTTGAACTTAATGAGAACTTCTCTCTAACTTCTCTCTAGAAATTCTATCGATCTTCTTTGAATCCTATCAATCTTCTCTCTTATCACATATACTTTTATAACACGTTATCAGCACCAAGCTCTAAAAGAAGGTATGATCTTCTTATAGTTTCTTTAATGATTATATATACCTTGTTCTATTTTATAGATCTGGGATAATCTGAACCACTATATGGAATTAGAGAAATACTTTTACCTATTGTTATATAACATCGGGTTCCATGGCTAAGATTGGAGATCGTTATTGTTTTTATATATTATTTACAAGTTCTTTTATTGTTATTATGGCCAGAAGCCATACACATCTGATTCTTAAAATTATGACCAGAAGTCATAATGTTTTAATTTCTTATAATATGGCTAGAAGCCATATCCATTCTTATTATATAGCCAGAAGCTATATACATTTTTCATCTTATTATATAGCCAAAAGTTATATACATTTTTCATCTTATTATATTGCCAGAAGTTATATATATTTTTATCTTTTATCTTATTGTACGGCCAGAAGTCATGTACAACTTTTATCCTGAAGATAATAGTTAATTCCTCATCTTGAGATTAAATGGCCCGAAGCCATACATGGCCTGAAGTCATGAGATTAAAAGGCCCGAAGCCATACATGTTTTAATTTTCTTATTTTGCCTTATGAATTATTTATTGTTTTTATGAATTTACAGTTATTATATTTAAGGTTATTATATTGCATATTTATATTTCATATTTTAATTATTTTTATTTATTTCTTTAATTAGTTTGAACAATGACAAACCTAGCAAAACTTGAAATTGTGGCTCTTGACATTATCGGAAAAAATTATTTATCTTGGTGGTTGGATGCGGAAATTCATCTGAATGCCAAAAGTCTGGAAGACACGATTAAAGAAGGGAATAAGGCATCCAACCAAGATAAAGCCATATCCATGATTTTTCTTCGCCACCATTTACATGAGGACTTAAAAACTGAATATTTGACAGTGATGGACCCACTTGTCCTTTGGAATAATTTGAAAGAAAGATATGATCACCAGAAGATGGTCATTCTTCCAAAAGCTCATTTTGATTGGATGCATTTACGCTTGCAAGATTTTAAATCTATAAGCGAATATAACTCAGCTATGTTTAGAATTACTTCTAAATTAAAATTATGTGAAGAAAATGTTACTGATGATAATATGTTAGAAAAGACATTCTCCACATTTCATGCATCTAATTTGCTCCTGCAGCAGTAATATCGTGAAAAATGTTTCAAGAAATATTCTGAGTTAATTTCTTGTCTCCTTATGGCTGAACAAAATAATGAGCTTTTCTTGAAAAACCATGAATCCCGTCCAACAGGCTCAACTCCATTCCCTGAAGTGAATATGGTAACAAATGAATTTTATTGTGGCCGTGGCCGGACGTGGACGTAGGCGTGGCCGTGGTCGATATCATGGAGGTTCAAATTCCTACCAGAAGTGGGAAAAGACTAATAAGAACCAAAAAAGGGAAAGCAGTAGGCATAACAAATATGCTGATAATCCATGCTATCGATGTGGTGGCAAGGACCATTGGTCTCGTACCTGTCGTACACCAAGGCACCTAGTTGATCTTTACCAAGAATCAATTAAAAATACTGGTAAAACATCAAATGTTGAAGTTAATCATGTTGATCAGGGCAAGAATTCTGAGTATGGCGATATAGATAATAACTATTTGGATGTTGCAGATTTCTTAATATAATTTGAACTGTTATATTTTATTTAAAGTTGTTTCTATCATATGTATTAATTTTATTTATGTTTTATGAAGAATGAATCCTATTGGCATTAATCCTGAAGATTTATGTCTCGTTGATAGTGCAACAATTCACACCATACTCAGACATGATAAATATTTTTCTCCCTTGGTAATACAAGAAGCCAATGTTCAGACTATATCTGGTAGTATAAATTTAATTGAAGGCTCCGGAAGAGCTAATATTTTGTTACATAAAGGAACAAAATTATGCATTGATAATGCATTTTATTCTATCAAGTCTAAAAGAAACTTACTGAGTTTCAAAGATATCCGCTGAAATGGATATCATTTAGAAACAACAACTAAAGATAATAAGGAATATCTTGTCATTACAAATATAGTTGCTGGTAGAAAATGCATATTAGAAAGTTTTCGTATTTTTTTTTCTGGTTTGTATTACACATGTATAAGCACAATTGAAACACATATTATTGAGAACCAGAAGTTCAATAATGCAGACCAGAAGTTTGCCAAAACAAACCAGCAGTTTGATAATGTAAACCAGAAATTTACTAATGAATTTAATGTTTGGCATGACCGGTTAGGCCATCCCGGTTCAATCATGATGCGACAAATAATTGGGAATTCATGTGGACATACCCTGAAGTGTAAACAAATACCACAATCCCATGATTTTTCATGTGCTGCATGTTCCAAGGGAAAGTTAATTATTCGCCCCTCATCAAGCAAAGTAGAAAGTGAGTCTCTCACATTTCTAGAACGGATACAAGGAGATATTTATGGACCAATACACCCACCATGTGGACCATTTAGGTACTATATGGTTTTAATTGATGCATCAACTAAATGGTCACATGTTTGCTTATTATCTTCCCGCAACCTGGCGTTTGCGAGATTACTTGCTCAATTGATTAGATTAAGAGCACATTATCCTGATTATCCTATCAAGAAAATACGTCTTGATAATGCTGGTGAATTTACATCACAAGCTTTTAATGAATATTGTATGTCCCTTGGAATTGATGTTGAACATCCTGTAGCTTATGTTCATACGCAAAATGGACTTGCAGAATCATTGGTTAAAAGGTTGCAACTGATTGCAAGACCTTTACTTATGAAATCTAATCTACCAATTTCTGCTTGGGGCCATGCCATTTTGCAAGCAGCAATGTTAATTCGCATTAGGCGAACAAGTTATTTAAAAGTTTCCCCCTTACAAATGGTTTTTGGTCAGGAACCTAATATTTCCTATATAAGAAATTTTGGGTGTGCGGTATATGTGCCTGTAGCACTGCCACAACGCACCAAGATGGGCCCACAAAGAAAGATGGGAATATATATTGGGTATGAATCTCCATCAATTATAAAATGTTTAGAACCATCCACAAGAGATTTATTTACGGCACGATTTGCCGATTGTCATTTTGATGAATCATTTTTCCCAATATTAGGGGGAGAAAACAAATAACTGGGTAAAGAAATTAGTTGGAATGAATTATCATTGGCTCATTTTGATCCTCGTACAAAACAATGTGAACTTGAAGTTCAAAAGATAATTCATTTACAGAATTTAGCTAATCAAATGCCAGAAGCATTTACTAACCCAAAGAAAGTGACAAAGTCACATATCCCAGCTGGTAATGCTCCTATTAAAATTGATGTCCATGAAGGACAACCTGCTATGAATGAATCCAAAACACGCCTGAAGCGTGGCAGGCCCATTGGTTCCAAAGATAAAAATCCTTGAAAATGAAAAGGAGCAAAGAATATAGATGGTCAAGTCGAGGATAATGAAGAAAAATTAGTAGCTCCAGAAGAGCCATCTCCTGAAGAGATAATATCTCCAGAAGAGAATGTTGTAGTCCTAGAAGAGACCCAGGTACCTGATATATGTGAAAATAATGAGATCTCAATAAATTATGTTATGAATGGAATCCGATGGGATAGAAATGAAGTCAACGTTGATGACATCTTTGCTTATCATATAGCATATGATGTAATAAATGATAATGAAGATCATGAGCCAAAATCCATTAGTGAGAGCCAACAAAGAAAAGACTGGCCCCTATGGAAAGATGCCATTAATGCAGAATTAAAATCATTGGCAAAACGAAAAGTATTTGGACCTGTAGTCCTTACACCTGAAGATGTAAAACCAGTTGGATGCAAATGGGTCTTTGTACGAAAAAGAAATGAAAATGGCAAAATAACTAGATATAAGGCACGTCTAGTAGCCCAAGGTTTTACACAAAGACCTGGCATTGATTTTGAAGAAACATATTCACCAGTAGTGGATGCGACTACTTTTCATTATTTAATCAGTCTAGCAGTAGATGCAGGACTTGATTTACATCTAATGGATGTTGTGACTGCCTATTTATATGGATCACTAGATAATGATATTTATATGAAAGTCCCTGAAGGACTTAAGATGCTAGAAGCATTCAATCCAAGTTCTCAAGAACAATACTCAGTTAAGTTAAATAAGTCCCTGTATGGTCTGAAGTAATCAGGGTGCATGTGATATAATCGTCTTAATGAATATTTGTTGAAAGAAGGATACAAAAATGATCCTATATGCCCATGCATCTTTATGAAAAGATCTAATAGTGAGTTTGTTATAATTGTTGTTTATGTTGATGATATCAACATCATTGGAACTCCTGAAAAGCTTCAAAAGGCAATTAATTGTTTGAAGAAAGAATTTGAAATGAATGACTTGGGAAGAACAAAATTTTGTCTTGGATTACAGATCGAGTACTTCAAGAAAGGGATCTTTGTATATCAAGAAACTTATACAAAGAAGGTCCTAGAGCGATTTTACATGGATAAATCTCATCCATTATGTACCCCAATGGTTGTAAGATCTTTGAAGGTGGATAAAGACCCATTCTGACCTCGAGAAATTAGTGAAGAAGGTGATGAAGAACTACTTGGTCCAGAAGTACTATATCTTAGTGCTATTGGAGCACTAATGTATCTTGCTAATCACATACGTCCTGATATATCATTTCCTGTTAATTTACTAGCAAGGTATAGTTCTTCACCAATATAAAGGCATTGGAATGGAATAAAGCACATTCTTCGTTATCTCAGAGGTACAACAGACATGGGGTTATACTATTCAAATGTATCCAAGCATGAACTGGTTGGTTATGCAGATGCCGGATTTTTATCTGATCCACATAATGGTAAATCACAAACGGGATATCTATTTACATGTGGAGGTGCAGCTATTTCATGGCGATCTATGAAACAGACTATATCAACCACATCATCTAATCATGCAGAAATTCTAGCAATACATGAAGCAAGTCGAGAATGTATGTGGTTGAGGTCAGTGATACATCATATACGTACAACTTGTCATTTATCTTATGGTAAAATGATCCCAACAATCCTATATGAGGATAATGCTGCATGTATCGCTCAACTTAAAGAAGGCTATATCAAAGGTGATAGAACAAAGCATATTTCACCAAAATTCTTCTTCACTCGTGACCTTCAAAAGGATGGTGAAATAGATATCCAGTAAATCAGTTCAAGTGAAAATCTAGCAGATTTATTCACCAAGTCACTCCTAGGTACAATCTTTGAAAAACTTGTTCATGATATTGGTCTTCGGAGATTCAAAGATTTCAACTGATATTATCATGAGGGGGAGTCGATACACGCTGTACTCTTTTTCCCTTATCTAGGTTTTGTCCCACTGGGTTTTCCTGGAAAGGTTTTTAATGAGGCAGCACTCGACGGTGTATCAATGAATGATGTACTCTTTTCTTTAGCTAGGTTTTTATCCCACTGAGTTTTTCCTAGTTAAAGTTTTTAATGAGGCACATTCATAATGGACATCCAAGGGGGAGTGTTATGAATATTAAATATGTGGATGTCTATTGACTCATATTACTCTTCCAGTCAACTTGACATAAAGAAGAAGAGAAGATTTGACACAAAGCAAAAGCAAAAGAAGACAAGAACATAAAGAAGATATAAAGTAACCATGGTCATATAACTAGGGTTAAATATAACCATGGTTATGCAACCAGGGTTAGATTTCTGCCTCTATATAAAGGGCTGTAATCGATTGTTTCAGGTGAACTTAATGAGAACTTCTCTCTAACTTCTCTCTAGAAATTCTATCGATTTTCTCTGAATCCTATCAATCTTCTCTCTTATCACATATACTTTTATAACATGTTTGATTATTTCTTCCCCTTTTTTTGTATATGATTGATGAAAGTTTGATTGCCAAATGGGAATCTAAAACACACCTCGTGTTATATATATTTTGTCAATATCAGAATCCTTCTTTTTTTTATTTGCATGTACGCCTAGTGTGTTAAACCTATGTTATTTTAGCTGGAGGATTTATGTCAAATTAATCCAGAACGAAACAGGCTATATTCTTAGTCTCAAATTCAAACATTAGCTTGCCAATATTTAAATATAATATATTAATATTAGATAGGTATCGAAAAACAATTCCAAGTGCATTACACACAAAACAGTTTAATTTTGGAGCATAGGAGTGGACTGCTGCCCATAGCATGAAATTCAAGAAGCTATACTGAGAGTATAACATATTCTTACATACTTACAACTCGGCTTGATTGACTTGGTCTTTTGTCTTATACTAGAGAGTATGACACTAGCTCTCTTATGTAAGAACTAGATATAAGTTTTATACTATAAAAAAATAGAGAATTTGTGATGGAATTAGTGATGGAATTTCATTCCATTGCTAGTCCCTTACAAATTCGGTCACTAAAATTAGATATGGAATTTAGTAATGGAAGTTTTTCATCACTAAAGTAGTGACAGATGTTAATCCGTTGCTAAATTCCGTCAATAATCCGTATCTAATTCTATCTTAGAAAAATTAGTAATGGAAATTAGTGACAGACAAATTCCGTCGCTAATATAATTTCTATCCCTAATTTTGGTCAAAAATATTTTGCAACGGAATCAGCGACTGAAATTTTTTGTCACTAATTTCCATTACAAATTCGTCCTTAATTTCCGTCACTAAACGTTTTGTGACGGAAATATCAACAGAATTTTTCCATCACTAATATATGTCGCTAATTTCATCGCAAATTGATTTGTGACAGAAATTTGTTATGGAAATTTGCGATGAAAAATATTCTATCACAAAATAGTTTGCAACGGAATTAGGAACGGAAAAATCTCTAATTTTCATCGCTAATTCCATCACAAGCTATTTTGTAATAAAAATTAGTGACGGAAAGATTTTGTCATTAATCCGCCACTAATTTTTGTCACAAAATATTTTGTGACATATTTGTGACAAAAAATCTATCGCTATTCAAATTGTATTATGTAAGATAATAATCTCAAAAAACCTTGTTTTATATTTCATTAAGATAAATACTTCTTGTTCTTTAATAATAATTAATCAAATATGATAAGGTCATGTTTTGATGATAACAAAACATGATTAAGTGCTTTACTAGTAGATAGGAAAAACTTAGTTATAATCCTGAGTAATGTCATGATAATCGTAGATAGTATTATTAAAAGAAGACATGATCAATCGAATGAATCATTAAGATAATCGATTATAGAAAGAGCAAGAAAACAACATCCTAAGAGAATAGGTTTCCGTGAAGAAGTTTATCTGAAGGTATTCGGATAAGTTAATCAACTATAAAGGCTACATAAATGAGAACAAATAACCTTTTCAAATTATTTGATTTTGTTATATAACATTGTTAGATTTTATAATAATTATATTTTTTGTAATTAGAAGTTTTTTACAATTATATAATGATGAAATAAATTGGTTAAAGATAACTTTTATTTTGATAATATAATTTCAAAATGTGAATTGAATTGATATCACATCCAATCAAAAAAGATAATCTGATTTAGATATAACACACAATATAGAACAATTGATTTTTTTTATAATCTCTCCAAATTATTTGAATTAGTTAAAAAAATTAAATTTTATAACAGTTAAATTTTTCAATAATTAGATTTTTTTTCATAATTATAAATTTTTTAAATAATTTAAATTTTAAATTTTGATTTATTATAAATTATAATATAAATAATAATTTAAATAAATACAAATTATTAATTCATATTTATTATTGAAATTGAAATTATAATATAATATATATGAATTTTTAATAATATATTATATACAAAGAAAAATAAAAATTTTGTAAATACAAACAAAAAATAAAATATGTAATAAAATGAATACAAAAGATATTAATAATAAAAACTTAGATAGACTATTTATGTAAAATAAAATAAGAAAACTAATTGAAATATTTAATAATATATTAAAATTTTTATTTATATTTTTTGTTTGTAAAGTGAAATACACACACATATATATTTGATTTTACATTTAAATCATGCAAATTTTTCTTAACTCAATTGGCAAAGGCACTAGCACACGCGTGAAAGGTCATGGCTTCGAATTCCAACTTGGTCACAAAATGCAACCAATTTGTGACATTGATACATGGCTGGTGACTAAGGGTGGCTTGCGGTGGTTGACCAGGGACACGTGGTGCGACGGTTGACTAGGACACACGGCGCTTATAGGCAAGGTGGTGGTGGCTGACGGAAACACATAGCCGACAGTGGGTACACATAGTGGCTAATGGTGAGATGGCAACTGCAGGCGAGGGACATGTAAAGACTCGTGGTGAGGACATATAACAATTTAAATTATATAAAAATTATTTTGCGATGGATTAGTGACGAAAAATTCCATACCTAATCTGTTGCTAATTTAAGGGATAGCATATTTCAATTTTGTGATGCATTAGCGACGGAATTTTCCGTTACTAATTTTTCGTCTCTAATTTCAGGAATAGCTTATTCCAACTTTGTGATGGATTAGTGATGGAAATTTTCCGTGGCTAATTAGGGGTGGAAATTTTATGTCACTAATTTGTCGCAAATTAGCGACGGAATTAAAAATTCCGTCACTAATCAATTAGTAACGGTATTTCTACAGATGAAACAAAGTCCATCCCTAATCCAGTTCCGTAATTAATCCGTCACTAATTTTCGTCACTAAATTGATTAGAGACGTAATTTCCGTCACTGAATTCTGTCATTAATTTGATGTTTTTTGGTAGTGTTATTTTTATCCTAAATATCATATATGAATCCAATTTGGCTCTCAGTTTTATAATTTTGCCACAAATTATACATATTGATTACACATATTAAAGATTTTTCCATTAAGTGTAGTTCCAACACATACGATTTAAGAAAGTATTTTCGAGAAACGAGTGCATGTTATTACATATAACTAATTTAACTAATTTCTTTAATATTCATAAATTAAACTATCTAGCTTCTATACGAAGGATCAGAGGTAGTATGTTATAAAGACTGATGCCTATATTTAAGGAAACTATAATAAGGATCTAATAAAAAAAACTACCACTCTGGTCCTATTTAAAGTTTATTTTGACTAAAAATTTTGATCACTATTATAAATCAAGTTTTAGAGTGACAAATGCGTTTTTTACGTGTTTTCCCCTACTAATTGTAATAAACAAATAGAATTTATTCATATTAACTTTTGAAACCAATAATTAACTGACTCTCATTGTTATATGAGAGTTAATTAATTTGGACTTAAAAATAGAAATAAAGTGGTATATGGACCTAATTAACAATAAAACTATAAGGATGAACTGCTTTTTTTAAACTAAATCAAGTTAAAATGCATGCTAGCTTGCTTGATTTCATTGAGGAAACTGCATCTGCTTTGCCTTCAATTAATGTTAGTTTGGAAGGATCTCATAAAAGGGCTGATGATGCGTGTTCTACAAGACAAGCTGAGCCTAACAAGATAATAATACTATCTTTGGTCCTAATTATAAGATAAAATTAACTTTTTTTAGATAAATTAAGAAAATTAATTAAATCACTTTAGAGTATTTATATTTTTTTTCTTTAAACTAATTAGTTAAACTAATAAATTAATATATAATCTAAAGATACATAATATATGATATGATTAGGTAATTTATTTAGCTTTTTTAATATCTAAAAAAATCAATTTTATCTTATATTTAAGATCAGAAGTACATAGTAACATCTATTTGAGAGCTTTCCATATTTGGATCTTTTCCCGTTAAGGACCATGCCTAGTATGTTTTCTTTTCAAGGCAGTGCTTCTTATTTAGTGTTTCATTTCACCGTCACCACTATAGAGTCAAGACACGTCCCAAATTCAACTTCTAGTCAAAGAGCTGCATATTCCCTCTCTCCTCGTCTCTCTATTTGCATATCCCAAAAGACCACTTTAACCTTAGCTTGTGCAAACCTGTTGATGAGCAATACAATTCAAATAAAATTTCAATGTTCGATATTTAAAATTTTTAAATAATAATTTTCAAATAAAAAAATTACGTTTTTTTTGAAAAATTGACAAGTAAAAGATTATCTCTATTTTGATTTTTTTCACATTGAAATAATTTTTTTAAAAAAAGTAAAAGTATAAAAATTCAATCTAAACCACTAAAATTAGAATAAAACAGTCTACAGTGTAGTGAGCTCTTTGTGCTTATCACTCTGATGAGCACTAAAACTGGTTCTATAATTCATAAATATTCCATAATACTTTATTACTGTTTTACCCTTTGTCTCTTATTATAAATTTTAAATTTGTGAATGAGTGTGTTCCTAAATATAAGCTTAATTTTATGCCAGGTTCATGAACCCGGACTGGACCGGCTGGTCCGGGCCAGAAACCGGGGAACCGGCCGGCGGACTGGTTCGGTTCCCGGTTCGGTCCGGGTTCCAATTTTTAAAAAAAATTATATTTTTCTTTTAGAATTTCATACTATAAACCTAAAATCTTCAATTTCTTACCGGTTTGGTCCCGGTTTAGCTCCGATTTGGCCCCAATCTAACCCACTGACCCTTAACCCAATACCCCGATCGGTTCAATACCCGGTCCGAGTTTTAATACCTTGATTTTATGTTTGTCTAAATATTTATTTTGTTTTCTTTCAACTTAAATATAAGATCTAATTGACTTTTTTGGAAATATCAAGAAAGCTAAATCAATTACTTTAAAGTATTTATATTTATCATTTTTTTTTCTGAACTGTTTTGCCTAACTTATAAACTGATATATAATCTAATGATACACAACATATAATATGATTAAGTAATTTATTTAGCTTCCTTAATTTCTCCAAAAAAAATCAACTGAGTCTTATATTTAGGATTGAAGTGAATACATGTTTATTGCATTCGACTAATCTGTGAATTTAAACAAACACTTTCACGCCCTAGAAATTGAAATCTTAGCTTGAAGAATACTCAAAATGAATTTGCAGATGATTAGTTTCAAGTTAATTGAGGATTGATCATGTAACATAATCAAGCATTGGGAAGAGGGTCCCATGGTGTTCCAAAAGTACCTAGCTGGCGTGTCTAAGAAGGAAAGAAAGGAAGAAGTTGTTTTGGCCATTTGAGATGATTTGGTGAAAATGAAATGAGATGTTTTGGTAAAACTGAGGTGAATTAATATTTATATTTTTTAATTATATCCTTATTAACTGTACTAAATTCTAATATTATATTAATTTATACTCTCTCACTATCCTTATTAAATATGAGCATATATGAAAAAAAAAAAGTAGTGCTTATTGAAACTATCATAACATCTTGTGAAAATGACCAAAAACACCTTATAAGTGACACCATATAAATTGGACATGTTATATACTCCCTCCGGTCCTATTTATAAGAAACTTTTTTTTCATATGGTTGATCCTTTTTATAAGCAACTTTCATTTTTTGTCTGAAAATATAAGTTTCTTTTTTCTATTTTACTCTTATTAAATACTCATTCTTTCTCATATTTTATATTCATTATCTCTCATACTTTTTATCTATTCTCTCCTATATTCTTTTTATAAACACGGGTATATATTAAAAAAATATGACATTTTTAACATATTTATTACTTTTAATTATCAATTCGTTTTATATAATCAAGCAAAAAATTATTTATAAATAAGATCGAAGGGAATATATTATATGTGTGTGTGTGTGTAACATACCTAGAAGAATTCACGAAAGAGGAAGACACATTAAGTCCTGGGAGTTTTAATTTTCAGATAAAATGATTCTTCAGATTTCAGAAAGAGAGATAAAATTATTTTCTTAAAAAAAATAATTCAGCCCTCAAAGTCTTCTCACATGGGTGGTCCCCATGTTCTCATATATTGTTCTCGTTAGGTTCGATTAATAATGCTTTATTTGAAAAACGGGAGGCTGTATTATGTAAACGATAATGTGGGTGTTTGTTTTGAAAATTGGGCCCGCAACCCGCAACCGGGCTTGAACGTTGAAGAAAACGGGTTTGAACAGTATTTTGATCTAAAGAGATGTTTAGTTTAAAATGATGGGATTTGAAGTAAAAAAAGATAAAAGCTGGAGAAAGTGATAAATCTCAAAATAGAGCTTATTGCAATTTATGTGCATGTGTGTGTATATATAAAATAATATTGATAGGAATATTTTCATATATTTGAAGATCAATGGGGTACTTAAAATCACTTCTAATCATAAAACTTCTTTTATGAAAAATGTTCTAAATAATTTTCTCTTTCTTTAGATAGTAATCTTCTGCTAATTAGAGAATACTTTAGGATAAAAATTTAGATAATTTTTTATTTTTATCAATATATAACTGTAGAATTGTAAAGAATAATTAATAATTAATTTTAATCAGTTTAGATTTATTATTTAATTGTTTTATGATTTTACAATCAATTTTTTTCAGAAACATGACTTACATTAGGCAACGCTTCTTTGATTGTAAACTTGAACAACAATAGGCTTTCTAGATTAGGAAATATGTGGAGAAGGCATAAGAGAAATTTGATCCTTCTCAATCCATCAAAGGTTTATTGTTTTATGTTATGCATTAGATAAACATAATTACCAATGCTCTCCTGTAATCACTTCATTTACTTCCACTCACATATTGCTAGGTCTTCCAAGTCAAGTTAAATATCACCTAAAAACCATCATGAGAAAAAGGTACTCCCTCCAGTTCTAATTATAGGACAAGATTTAGGAGTTGATCTTGGTCCTAATTATAGGACAAAGTTTTAATTTTTGTCAATTTATTCCCAAAATACCCCCTATTGATACTTTCTCAATAATAATGAAACACAATAATAATTTTATAATACACCTATGTATTCTATAAAGTTAGTAATACCTGCAACTCATTAATGTCACATACACCTCAATTCTACTGTTTCTTTTATTTTTTTTAATAAAATAATTTTGAAACCCTGAGAAACTTTAAGTTAATGCCTTTTGATAGTCTTTTAAAATATAGAGTAATACACGTTGTTTGTGGTTTTTTCTTGGCTCTCAGGCGCACTAACCAGAGAAATTAATTCTCAATCTTTGTAATGAATGGATCAAATCTGACTTTGTTAATCAAACAATGAGTTCTGAGGTCCTTAACTACAATTTCCTTAGATACAAAAAATGCTCTAATTAATACTCCAAAGTTAGGGTATTTTTGGAAAATAAATAAGATTAACTAATTTAACTACTATTCTTAATTTCTCTAAAGTTAGGTAAATATGTCCTATAATTAGGACCGGAGGGAGTATAACATTAAAAGAAGAAAACTTATATCTAATAATCTATATTAATTAGATAAGAAAATCTTAGGTTCATGTATAAGTACTTTGGAATGTGTTGTTTCAGTACCAAATGCTTGCAGCTCGTCACTCCGGCCAAGGAGCCAACGAGTCGATGCCCAAATCCCTATAGCATGTGTTCCCTGATAGAAACACCTTAGTTCTGGTAGATTTAATAATCCTAGTATGGTTAGCTTAGGAAACTCAAACATTAAGTGGCTTCTATTTGATGCCTCACCCCTAGCGTCCGTTTCTGTAAAAGTGGGTGTTGTAAGTATGCAAGTTATGGGGTCTCTTTTGATAAAAAGGGATGCCCCCAAGACATTGCAGCATTACAGTGTCCCTTTTTTCCAAAAGGGATGTTATAAGTTGTATACTTACGACGTTCTTTTTTTAACGGGTGTTATTCTCAGGCTTTACTAAATCATTTATATAGACGTATCCTGTAAATGGGCACAGAAATGGTCTAAAAACAAACATTAAAAGTGCTTTTATGTAGTGAACATCATTACATCTCAAACGTGCCAATTGTTAATGCATACACATATGAGACATGTAGGCACTATTGATACACTGCTTGGAAGGTGCATTTGAAAAAGAAAAAAGAAAACAAAAGAAAAAATGCAAAATAAAAAATGAAGAGAATGAAAACAAAAGAAAACAAGAATAAGAGTGCACCTATGCTTGTATTCCATTCCATTATTTGGACTAGTACTTAGTTATTGTTTCACTTTTGAATTGAAATTTGTTGATGTTTTGCAGTTCCAATTGACTGACTAAAATAATTATGGAACTTGTTCTATTCTATTTATACATGGTCACATTCGTTCATTAATCTCCTGTTCTAACATTTCAACCCTCAAAAGACGTTTTGATTCACATGTACAAATGCTATATGCTAGTGGAGAAAGTAAAGTTTTGACCAGCATATGGTAGAGTTGTGGGTAAGTGGATGGGAGGGAATTACCTTTGATTGTTAGTGAGTTAAGAGATACACTTCATATATATGTGTGTGTGTGTGTGGCTTTCCAATTTCTATGCATCTTAATTGAATTGTGTACCATGGATAAGTTCTCTTTGTATATATATGGTGGGTATTTTCATGGGTTATTGGATAGTGGGCCATGGTTGATTGAATTGTAAGTGTTAATCTCTTGATTTTGCTTACACTTTTTTTCTCTTTCCTCTTTAATTATCTTTCAAGATTAGTTTTGTTAAGGAGTACAAGTGTAGGAAAATTGATATTTCTCATAAGGAAAATCCCTCTAAATTACTTTGGAAATAGGGAAATCCCTATTCAGTACATTGAAATTAAAAAATACGGATCAGTCTAATGTCAGTACGGATGAATAGTGCGGCCGGCGCCAAAAGATGATTTTGCCCTTCAGGCCTCATTCTCGCCACTTCAGAAATAATAACACGCGGTTCTTAATTAACAACTCCAGATTCTTAATTAACAACTCCCCTTTCTTATTTTATAACTTCCTAATTTAAGTTTCAAGACCAATAACAATACTTCTTTTTTTATTAACAACACGCGCTCTTGATTAACAACTTCAGTTTCATCTTTTTACTTTCACAATAACAACACCGATCTTATTATTAACAACATCATATTCTACATTAACAACTCTCATTTCTTGTTTCACAACTTCATAATTTAAGTTTCAGGGCCAATAACAACACATCTTTCTTTATTAACAACACCGTATTTTACATTAACAACACTATATTTTTAATATGCGAATATGTGGAAGAATAAAATGGAATTGTTAATCAAGAA
The DNA here is from genome assembly GCA_963242795.1 of Inga leiocalycina. Taxonomy (NCBI): domain Eukaryota; kingdom Viridiplantae; phylum Streptophyta; class Magnoliopsida; order Fabales; family Fabaceae; genus Inga; species Inga leiocalycina. The sequence goes on from OY725324.1 coordinate 50,068,279, forward strand.
TTCAGAGTTGTTAATAACAAGACCGGTGTTGTTATTATGAAAACAAAAAGATAAAACTGGAGTTGTTAATCAAGAATACGGAGTTATTAATCAAGAATCCGGAGTTGTTAATTAAGAACCGCATGTTGTTATTTCTGAAGTGGCGAGAATGAGGGCTGAAGGGCAAAATTGTCTTTTGGCGCGCGCCCGCACTGTTCATCCGTACTGACACTGAACTGATCCAGATTTTTCAATTTCAATACACTGAATAGGAATTTCCCTATTTCCAATATATTTTAAAGGGATTTTCCCTTCTCATAATCTAGCGGTTTTAACCACTTAATTCTCGGATATTGTAACTCTTTATTTTAGTTAAGATTGATTAATTGTGCATAAATGTGCCAAACTATCAGTGATTTGGGAAAATTTAGTTCTTTTAAATATTAATGCATATTTTTAATGGATCCAACTTTTAATCATTTAATTCCCTTGATTATTTGCTACCACTTGTTTTTATTTTATTTTGTAGGTGACAGGATAATTGACATAACATGCCTCGTATTAATTGGTGACTTGGATAAGGGCTCACATTCTTGAATCTATTTTTGGGCCTTCTTTAGATCCAATTGTTGAATTCTTCTCTTCTCAACCTCACCCACTTCCAAACTTGTCCAGATCTGGCATGCCATTTACTTCCAACGAGCTCGGCCTGATCTCTTAACTCTAAATGTTACACACCAAACAAATAAAGCCATAACCTCCCATTCATTCAACCAAACACGTCCTTTGTTAGGTCTCGTTGGTCCGGAAAACATTGGTCCAATCTTAATTTGGAATTTCTTAATTTCTTTTTCAATAAATAAAATCCTGATCCATTAAATTTTTTGGAAAGACCAAACTCGACATCTAGACTTAGTGCATGTTTGGGAGAGTTTATATTTGGGAAATAAGCCCTTATTATGTAAGTCGAGAAAAAACTCCTCTCACATACTTACCTCGTATACCGTGAATCACGAATTATAAGCACTTATTACCTAAAAATAAGCTTTTCCAAACACACACTTAAACTACGTCGTACGGTATTGCCATTAATTTCCTATGGAAAATCTCGATGCAGGGGTCCAAAAGGCAAAGGGATTAGGATCATTGCCTTTTCGTGTATCACCAACTAAACATGTTTTGTTTGTTTGCCGAGGAACGAAGAGGACCAAACAAGCCCTTTTCAAAAGCCTATCGTCGCAATGCTACACGCAACACAGAGGCTCTCTGGTTTAGCCAACATTGTGATTTTGATTATTCAAGGCCAGTTTATCTGCCACTTCCACTTCCTTCGGTACTTCTACTCTCTTTCCTAATGCTCTCTCTCTCTGTTTCCTGTTTGTTTGACGTTTGCCTCCGTTGAGTAGGCTTGAAATTCACTTTCACCTGTAGTTTCTAGATGGTTGAGTTTTCTGTTTGTGGTTGAAAAAGAGCATCTTCTGATTGTTTGATTTGAATTTTTGGATTTTGGGTCTGCGTTGTGGTGCTCGTCTTATTATGACTCAGGATTGAGAATCCATTAATGAACTGCTGAAATTTATAATTCAGTAAATGAACTTTGAGGAAAGGACTGGGGAAATTTGGGATTTTAAATATGTGATTCACTTACTTATGTAGCATGTGAATCCTGTCTTTCAGTAATATGTGCCTATTGAATACGGCGTACTGTTTTGAGTTTTGACAGTATGAAATCTATTTCTTTGCAATTCTATCATATCCAAACAGTGGCTTTGGCTATAAAAAAAGTCTTAATTTGCAACTGCAGCTTGAGTGACATGCTAAACATATCTTGAGTCTGTTCATTTTTTGGCTTCTCCTCAAGCATTTATTTCTTTCATCTTTCTTTGTAAAAATGCATACGAATTTAATCCTTATTGATGAGCCTTCCTTTTTCCTGATGCCCCAGCAGAAATATTGTAAGGTTATAGACTAGAATTTGGAAGTTATTCCAGACTTCAATCAAGGATCTATTTGACTATTTTTTTTATTTCTTAATACTTACGAAACAAACATAGATGCTGATGCCTTTATTTTATTCATTAGTTTAGAATTTTGATCCTGAGGTGGAGCTTTTTTCTGGTGCTTTTGTGTTGAAATAAATTTCAATTCTAAAGGCGGTTGGTTATGTGGATTCAACCTTTCTTTTTGCTATGTTAATAATCTTTGTATGTGAGTGGAGAAATTAAAATAAAGCTGCTGACATACAAAATCCCCCTTCGATGGTGAATCAAATCCTTAAACAATTTACCGTGTTGCCTTTGGTTTCTTTTCGTTTTTTGAAATAGATGTAGAGTGTTACTATGTATATCCACTTAATTGAATCACACCTCGTGGTACCATGATTGCCATTTACTTGCTGTTGAAAATAGCCATGATTATCATGCTTGCGTGACATGAATTGAGGTTTCTGTCCTTCTGCTAAATTGTTTTTCTCTTTCCCATATTGTGTGAGAATACCTTTGTGCTTATTCTTTCCAATGTGTGCAAAATTACACGCCTGTCGTATCAGTCTGATAGATGTACAAGTCACCTTTTACTTTATTGCAATGATTATTTTTCATATTGCTTGTATCCTATCAATTGAACTTAAACTAGTGCCCTCATATAACAGTAGAATTGTGCGTTAATTTTGTTTTGCAGCTTTGATAAGCATAAAAGATGAGTACATTGGATGCAACCAGAGCAGAACTTGGTCTTCTGGTTTTATATTTGAACAAGGCTGAAGCCAGGGACAAAATATGCAGGGCAATACAATATGGCTCCAAATTTCTGAGTGATGGGCAACCTGGAACTGCCCAAAATGTTGATAGGTCAACCACTTTGGCCCGCAAAGTTTTTCGTCTATTCAAGGTTAGATTATCTGTTTTAATCATGAACAATTACGCTTTTTATTTATTCACTCCTTTGTGTTTTCTTCGTTGGATAATTTACTCCTTGTATATAAATGGATTAAATCTTTTTACTTACCTGCATTCTCTTTATTCCCTTTTCTTTTAGGCCAAGTCTTGACTTGTTTAAATGAAGAAGATCATATATGTCTATTAGTGTGGATATTATTCTTTGTTTCTGCAGTGACAAAACTGGAAAGTAAATTGTGGAAGAAAGTTTCAAAACATTTATTTTGCTAGATATTGGTCTCTTCTCACACTCGGAAGAATTTTTAACATAGAAAAGGAATTGCAAATTAATATGCAGTTTGTCAATGATCTGCACGCTCTGATAAGTCCAGCTCCCCACGGAACTCCCCTTCCCTTAATTTTGTTGGGAAAGGTACAAGCTTTATAAGAGTTATTCAACCTTTTTATCACCCTCTTATTTTGTTCCTTATTCTTATCTTTCATATACTGTTTAATGCTATTTTCAGTCCAAAAATGCATTGCTGTCAACTTTCTTGTTTCTTGATCAATTTGTGTGGCTTGGAAGATCAGGCATCGACCAGGTAAGACACAAAATGTCTCCCTAAGTTTTTGAGTTTGTTCCTTGAATTATTCATATGAAATTTTCACTGAGTATTCGAGTTATACATGTAAACTTTTTTGGTCTAACTACAGAACAAAGAACGTACTGAGTTAATGGGCCGAATATCACTTTTTTGTTGGATGGGCTCCTCAGTGTGTAGCACCTTGGTTGAGGTTTGTAGCTTCCCTTTCTATTTCCTATACTTTAAATGTGTCCATACGAGCAAAGACTCCTTCCTCTGCTCTCTATTAACATTTTTATGGTGTGTTCTAAATTCTATCAGCTTGGAGAGACAGGGAGACTCTCTGCATCAATGAAGAAGTTAGAGAAGGAACTCAAGAACAATAACAAATATGATGTATAGGTTCTTCGTAGTTTCTTTCTTTTCTTTTTTTTCCCTCTCTCTCTTTTCACTTTGCTTGGGATAGTAACAGCAGTATCCTCCATTTAGAAACTACATTTCATTTAATCTGATTCCCGATGATTGCAGAATGAGCAATACCGTGCTAAATTAAAAGAGTCGAATGAGAGGACTCTAGCACTTATCAAGGCGGCAATGGATATAGTTGTAGCAGTGGGACTGCTTCAATTGGCACCCAAGAAGGTTACTCCCCGCATGACTGGAGCCTTTGGGTTTGTCACTTCCCTAATAACTTGCTATCAGGTGCCTGCTATTATCCCTATGATTAAGCTTCTGCTTCTCTTATATTTGAGCTCCCTAATTTCGTTATGAGTTAGTGGGTGTGTTTGTTTTGGCGATGGGATAAGTAACTTATTTTTACTTAAACTTATGGAATCTTAAGATTGGAAAAAAGTTAGATTGGTAAAATGATGAGTGTTTGGTTTAGCGATTGGATAAGTAACTTAAAGTAACTTATGTAAAAGTTAGGATGTTTGGTTTGACTTTTGCATAAGTAACTTTTATATTAATTAAGAGAAAAAAATTGAAAAAATTATGAAAAATGAAAGGATAATTGTGAAAAAAGTCCTCATTAGCAACTTAATTGCCAATAAGACCTGGGAAGATATCTACACACGGAGAGATTTTTTCACAATTTTCTCAAAAATTAACTTTGAAAATTTGGTAATGGTACAATTTTAATAAAATTATATCAAACTCTAATTTAAATTGGTACACTCCAAAAGCCTTTTCTACTGTGCACCTCAAGCTTAAATCTTATAAATTATATCAAACTCTAATTTAAATATTAAATCCTAACTCATATTTTCACATAGCTCAAAATCTAACAAAATAAATCGATTAAAACCTCAATAATACCTCCAATAATCCAAATAAATTATTTAAACTAAATTTAATGGGTAAAAACACCATATAGAAACTAATTTATGACATGTTTATAAAAATAAATTGATTATAAAATCATAAAACAACTGAATAATAAATTTAAACTAATTAAAATTAATTATTAATTATTCTCTACATTTCTACAGTCATATATTGACAAAACTCAAAACTTGCCTAAACTCTTATCCCAAAGTATTTTCTAATTAGCAGAAGATTACTATCTAAAGAAAGAGAAAATTATTTAGAACATTTTTTATAAAAGAAGCTTTGTGATTAGAAGTGATTTTGAGTATCTCATTTATCCCAAAAATATGAAAATACTCCTCCAAACAGAAGCCATCGCTCCCATAAGCTTCAATCCCTAGCTTATTTCCATCGGAACTTTTTCTAACTTTTTTCTGCTAATCTATCGCCAAAACAAACATCAACAATATGCAAAATCACTGTATAATGCCGATTGGCACACTCAATCGGCCGATTGGGTGTTCCAACGGTCAAACAAACACGCCGAGTGTCTCTATCTCATTTTCCAACTTCTTTTATATACACTTGCACTAACAAATAAGGCAAGCTGTTGGTAATTGTTCTTGGGTTTAATACTACTATTAATTCTTATAGTTTGATTGAATTTTTGGTTTTGATACTTGTAGTTTCAAATTATTGGTTTTGGTCCTTATTGTTTCATAAGGATGTGGTCTCAATTTAACGGTTGAACGCTATATTTTTATGAGTTTTGGTTTTGGTTTTCTTACTTAAACTTAGACCAAATCCTTATAAAATTGTAGGAACCAAAACCAAATTTTGATCAAACTGTAAAGACCAACAATAATATTAACCCCAAATTTTAATCAAACTGTAAGGACCAACAATGATATTAACCCTTTTTTCTTGAAAGATGTATGGAAATTGTGTTGACAATATTTTGGATGCGAATGGAGTTATCTAGCATTTGATTCTCAAGAAGATGTACGTTCCATCAGTTTAGTCTATAGAAATTAATCATCATTCTCTGACTACAAGAATTTTTTAAGAAATATCTGGCTTTTACACCATTAAAGCACTTTATGATGCTCATTTTATTGATTTGCTTAAATTTAAGCTGAAATATTTTGGCTTGTGCAATACAGTTACTTCCTGCCAGAAGCAAGCCCAAGACACTGTGAAGATGAAGGGACAAACTCAATCTCATGATGCTTTATAGTTGTATAGTAATTATACAAGTTTGTACTGAACCCCATTATATAAGTTTGTAAGTTAATGTTTTTGGATTTGTGCAATGAAGCATTGTGCTGACTAATTAATGAGGTCTGGTTATAAGTAGGAGCACAAACTATTGTGACATTTTATGTTTCATGATAGCAGAAAATAGGACGTGCATGATGTTTTGTTTGGTCATATCGATGATAGAGTGTGTTAGCATGGTAATTGGTAAAGAAGTGTTAGTTTTGTAATTAACTGTGATGATCAGTTTAGTCTTTTTTGTTTTTTCAATTTTTGTTGGGTAGAAGAAAGTGTCTGTTGAGAGGGCTTTGTGACTTTTATCATCATATGCTACAAGGGGGGAAATTCTTGATATGGTAGTGCTTGTTTGGAATAGTAATTGGAGCTTTAAAAGCAGCTTTTCAATCGTAAGTTACGGTATAAAAGGTAAATATGTAAAAGGAGTTTTATTTCGATTTACGTAAATAAGCACTGTTGGGAGTCTCAAACGTGATTCCAAACAAGCATTGAATCCTTTTCATTTTCTAAAGAGTTTTCGGCTTTTTTCATATGGTGTTAAGCCTTTTCCATTCGATTTCTTTAAGATATCCTCCTAACCCCCCACCCAAACCCCCCCCCCCCATAAAAGGATCTGGATTGTCCTCTTTATCTTTCTCATTGTATGTATAAGATTAATCTTTAGCATATCTCTTTTTACATATTTATTGTTTTTAATATATTTTTTAATTTCAATTAAGAGGGCAAGCATTAGAAGGTTAAGGTTTCAAGTGGGATTAAATATGCGACTTCCCAATTATAAAAGAGAATTGGCTCGTTAATCAACTTGTATGTGTGTATATGTAATTCACAGCATTTGAAAAGAGTGAAGAATCTCTAGGGCTAAATTAAGCTCCTTAAACTAAAATCAAAAGGAAATAGAAATATAATTGAGTTGGAGTCAAAAAGTGTTTGTAGGAAACAACTTTCATTGTATTTTCATGAAAACGCTGTGTCTATATGGCTCTGAAGTCAAACAGCTAGTCCTGACAAATTTTCATTATTTCTTTGAAATTTCTATTTGTTATAAAAATAAAAATATTTAAAATAAGAGAGAAAGTATATAGTACTTCTCATCTAAGTCCTTGTGTCACCACAATATTTACACAAGACTTCTATTTATAGACTTTGAGGGTCTGTTTGGGAAGGCGTCTGGAGCTCCCAAAAGCCCAGTTGCCTCCCAAAAGCGCATTTGACACACATGGAGCCATTTGGGTTCACGTCTGGTGACACTGAACTTCTGGAAAAAATGCAGCTTCTTAAAGAAGCTACTCTCAGGTGCTTCTCGCGGAGGATGAAGATTGAAGAAGGTGATTTGGGTGTGGGGCCAGAGACATTGATGTTGACTAGTGGGCCATCTTCTAATTTTTTCTTACGCCTTGTACCCTCAAACCGTATTCATTTAGCTATTATTGACGAAAAAACTTGTTTTCGCTTTTTCTAAATATTTTTCCTAAAATCTGGATATTTGAACCACTAGAAATGAATTAGCAATTCAAAAAATATGGAGCCTAGGATCAATGTTGTTGTTTAATATAGATTTATCCATTTTTAATTAAGTGCTTTAGTTTATATTTTTTTAATAATAATTGAATTTATTTTATTTTATAGAATGTTATTTATAATTTTTCACTTCAATTATCACAATATATATAAATAATATATATATATATATATATATAGTATTCATACCCTTTTTAGTAATTTTCCATCTAAACGGGCTTTTCAAACGCTAATCCAAACAGGTTTCAAGTTAGAAAAAAATCACTTCTACCACCGCCAATCCAAACACAAATCACATCTAAAATCTAACTTTTTTTCTATCTAACTTTTCCAAAAGCCCATCTAGAAAAAAAGCTCCTGCTCCACCGCTCATCCAAACACGCACTGAGTCTTGCAGGAGTAGCTACTATTAAGCAAGACTTGTAGGAGAATCCTCTTGTTGGCTTAGAGAGGAAGCATCTTTATGGCTTGTGGAGGAAGCCTCTTGTTGGCTTATGAGTCAATGGATATCCACATAATTCATATTCATAACACTAATTTTTTTTTCTTTATTAGTTCAGAAAAATTTTAATTACCTTAAATTAGATTTAGATACTTCTCACCAATAAATTTTTAATTGAGAACCCTTTCTATATTTTTCCAAAAACATTTTGAATTGAATGATTTTCAATCCTTGAAATTCTTTAATTAATACAAACTCAATAAAATAAGGGCCAAAGACACATAAATACCATTTAAAATGGTATAGGATAGAGAGGTGCTTCAAATTTCAACATCCCTATAAGATGCTATGTCCTTTTGAAATTTAAAGTAAATGACAAAAATGTCCTCACACTTTTTTTTTTAAAAAAATAAACATTAACCCCCATCGCATGGCCGGCAAGTCGCCGGAGCTCTGGTGGCTGGAGCTGGAGCTGGAGCTCCTGCGGGAATAATTTACTTGGTAAACGAAAGTTGTTAAAACCTAATGAAAAGTGGTGAAATCCTTAACTAAACTTGTCAATGACCTAATAGCAATGCTATTGAAGCTAAAACGGATGGTCTGACCAATTCAGCTGACAACTAGCAAGAGAAGCAAGCAGGTCAGTAGCGTTAGACTGAAATGATCCACCTCAAGCTAGGATTTAGACTGAAAATTGGCAAGTAGCTGGAAACTGAAGGTGGATCAATGATAGTCGGCCGGGTCAAAAATTGAAACACGCCATGACAGGATCGAAAAAGAAGAGAGGAAGATAAAAAAAAAGGGGGGGTCTAGAAGGAGAGAAGGATGACAAGAAAAAGAGAATCTTACTGATTTGCGCCTAAGAATTATGATGTTCTATTAATTTTGCCGCAGTTTTTGAATGAGAAAACGGTGACAACAGTAAAGATGATGGACAAGTCCAGCTCCTCTCCCTTACTTTTCCGTCCCTTTCCTCTCCTTTACCCAAAACTACATTATTTTTTGTGTTAAATAGGGAGGTTGGGCCTTTTTTAAAAAAAAAAGAAACATTGAGCATCCTGAAGTATTTTTTTTAGTGACACCTAGTACTCTAAAATAAATTTTGATGCCCTAATCACCCTCAAATATTTTTTCATTAGTAACTATTGTCTAGTAAACTTCACTCTAAGGTATTTTGTTGAGTTACACCCATTATCATAAATTAATTTTTAGCTTACTCAACATCTTAAATAATTTTTTCAATAACACACATTATCCTAAATTTTTTTTTTTGCATCTCATCCCCTGAAATATTCTTTTTTATCAACACTCCACATCTTAAGTTTAGACTGCTCGATGCAACAACAACAAATGCTTTATCCCACTAGATGGGGTTGACTACATGGATCGTACGACGCCATTGTGCTCAGTCGAAAATCATATCTTTAGGTATATTATTAATCAAAAGGTCTTTCTCTATGACCTCATTGAGCGTTCGCTTCGCCCCTTCACAACCTCGTTTTATAGGACTCCATATTGCTTGATCAACGCTTCTCACCGGTGCATTCAATGGCATTCATTGAATATGTCCAAATCACCTCAAACGACTTTCTATCATTTTTCCTTCAATAGAGGCCACTCCAACTCGTTCACATATATCCATTTCAACATCTTCATCTTAGCCACCCCTATTTTATATTCATGTTGTCCCTTTAAAGCCCAACACTTACTATCATATAACATTACTGATCTTATAGCAGTGCGATAGAACTTCCCTTTTACCTTATTAGGTACTTTCCAATCACAAATAACTCCAGTAACTTTTCTCCATTTATATCATCCAGTTTGAATTTTGTGATTAACATCTCCATCAATTTTATCATCTTGTTGTCAATCCTCTTTTATAAACTGCTCGTTACAATTAGAAAAATATTTTAAGATGATGGATATACAAAAAATTATTTTAAAATATTAAGTGTCATGAAAAATATTGTAGGACGTTGGATATAATTTTTAGAAAAAAAGGGGGCCAGCCTCCCTTTTTTACACGCAAAACAGTAATTTTGGGTAAAGGGGGAAAAGGGACGAAAAAGTAAAAAGGTGAGAAGCCGGACACATGCACAATGGACCATAAGGACAGAGAGAAAGGAAATGAATGACCACAAAAAGAAGAGAGGCCGACATTACAGAAAACGAGTGAGTGAAAAAAAAATTAAAAAATAATAAAAAGTGGTAGTTGCTTTCTGAGTACAATAAACAAGGACCGAGAGGCTGCATTGGAAAGAAAAGAGACTGCATTGGAGACTGGAGAGGGTTCCAATTAGATATTTACTCCGTCAACCAATGGGTAAAAGAGGATAACCATGGCGCTGCCTCTTCAATGTTGGTCTGTTGGAATGTTTAGATCAGAGATGATGAGAAAGAAATATTATTTTTTTATTAAAAATAAAATTATAAAACGATACAATTGAAAAAAAAAAAAAAAACTGCATTAACCCATGAATAACCGTTTTTGCCACCTTATCAATATATAAAACGAGCTGATTTTTAATATTTTATTATCTTTCGTCTTTTTTATATTAAAAAAAGAGGTTGTGTCTTAATTTTGTTTTTAGCTTAAAAAAGGAAAATAATAATAATTTTCTTAATTAATCATTATCTTTATCATTTATATGTATGTATGTGTATATATATTATTTAAAATATTTTAATTTAATAGATTACTTTTTGGAGAATACTGTTATGTGTCATTAATATTGAGATGTAACTTACACATAAGTTTGTTATTGTCAAATTATTTAATAATTTTATATATATATTTTTTAAATTTATAACATTATATGTATATAAAATATTATTTTTAATTTAATTATTATGTTACAGGTTTGACTGCCAATCCGACCGAACAAACCATAACCCTCTAACATTTTCTATCGACATCCAACACCGCTTTTAAAATATTGCTTTATAATGTAAATTTTTTACTTGATAAATAAAAGTTATTAAAATTTAATGAAAACTGGTGAATTCCTTAACTAAACTTGTCAATGATTTAATAATGTAAATTTTTTATTTCGTAGACAAAAGTTGTTAAAACCTAATAAAAAATGATGAATTCCTTAACTAAACTTGTCAATGGCATACTAGTGTAACTTTTTTACTTAGTAAACGAATGTTGTTAAAATCTAATGAAAAAAGGAAAATTCCTTAACTAAACTTGTCAATAGCCTGTGTAGAACTAAAATTTTACAACAGATATTTTAATTAGAGGGTCGCCGACAATGTAGAGTTTTTATAAAATATGGAACAAATGATATACCATAAAGAGTAGATTAAGAGATGAGGAACTGATTTGGCAATTGAGTACTAAGCAATAAGAACAAAAATGAACTTGGTATGAGAGGAGTCTTTGAGAGTCTTTTTTTCGTCCACTGCTCCTCACTAGATTACTCCTATTTATGGTACCACACAAAAGGGCTCAATTTGTTCCACTTTTCCTAGATATTAGTAGATCTAGGGAGGAGATCCCTTTACTTCAGATCAAATGCAACGCACTACCTCCTCAGCATGACTGAGTCTTCTGTGGGAGCAAATAAACGAACTCTTAGGCTGTGGCTATAGAGCATGTGCCACTAGGCTTTCTCTACGTAAAACCCTTCAAGTCCAATTAACTATTAACTTGGAGAGTGAACCCACAATTTTGATGCTTTCTCTATCATACGATCAAGAAAGACAAGACAATCTAAGACTTATGACAAGTTGCAGTGCGTATGTTGGATTCCAAGCTAAGCTTGAAGCACAGGAAGAGCAAGTGACAAAGAAGCTAAGCTTGTTTACTACTTTAATACATATATTAACAACTTAAGTATTGCAAATTGATGACTTTTGCTTGAAAAATAAACAAAAATATTAGTAACAAAACAAGAAGAAAAGCATCTTGGCTTCTGGGAAATTTATTAATTCTGAAACAATAAAAAAACCAAAAGCAAAAAAGTGTGGTTGACTTGGAGTCAAAAAGAGCTCCCAACGAAAGTTTTTATTAGTTCATGGAAATTTTGTCTTATTTAACTTCAAGTCTTCAGCCTCGATTTGATTATGCCACTACCACCCATGTTAATAATATATCGTCAAAACGTGTCCGTAACAGTCCATTTTTAGGGTGTATTTGGTTTGAGGGTAGGGGAGGGGAGCGGGATAAATTACCTTTTTAGGTTGAAGGTATTTAAATTTTGAGTAGAAACCCAAAATTCAAAAGGAATGAGAGGGTAAATTTTGGACGGGAACCAAAATTTAAAAGAATGAGAGGGTAAATTTTGGGTTTCATGAGTACAAAATTGCAAGGTTATTAAACCGGGACCGGTTAGTGAACCGGTCAAGATACTGGGTCAAGGGTCAGTAGATCAGACCGGAGCTAACCCAAGACCAAACTGGTGGAAGAGTGAAGATTTCAAGCTTACTAATATAAAATTATAAAAAAAATTTAAAAAAAAAATATTTAAAAAAAATCTGAACCAGACCGTGTCATCGGTCTAGTCCGATTCGAGTTTAATAACAATACAAAATTGTAATTTACCCCCTCCCCTACCCTCAAACCGAACACACCCTAATGTATAGCTGAAGATCCTGCTTCAAATAAGAACAAAAAAGCCATCGAAAAAAAAAAAGAACAAAAAAAATTGATTTTCATAAAAATTTCTACGCACTTCCCCTTCTATTTGGGTTGTTATATACACATAATAGGAGAAAAAAAGGGAAATTTTCTATTTAAATATCATTTCAACTCGAAAAAATCCAAAAGTTTATTAAAAAATGGAAATGATATAAAGGTGATGTTGTGGGAATATGAGATTTTAAAGTTTATGTGTTTTTAACATAATGTCCTTCAAGTTTTTTTTAAAAGGAATGAACCCTCACCGGCAGTCGGCTGGGACCACCCCATCGGCGAGTCGGCCGTTGAAGCACCAGTGACAACATGAGTATAGCGATTAACTACTTGGGTATAAAGATTGTCAACTTAAACTTCCTAAGCCCTATCAGGCATCGTTGAAAAGTTGAATAAATACAATGATAACTTAAGTATAGAGATTGACAATTTGCGATTGTCAAGTTGCTAATTACTATACACAAGTTGTCACTACCCACACTTAAATTGTCATTGCCTATACTCCTATTAGCCATCATCAACAACTTGAGTATAGAATTTTAACAACTTTGGCATAGAGATGGATAACGTAAGCTCCCCTAACTGTCAATCTCTATACTATAGTTGTGAATTGCTATACTGAAGTTATTATTACCTTTATTCAATTTGTCAATAACATCTGATAGGGCCTAAGGAGCTTAAGTTGTCAATCTTTATAGTTTATGCTTGACCAAGTAGTTAATCGCTCTACTCAGGTTGTCATCTAAGCTCCAGCTGCTGGGGCACCAATAGGGTGGTGCCTACCAACAGAGCCCCGGCGCCAGTAGACCTTTGGCTGGCGAGGGTTATTTGTCTTTAAAAAAAAGTAAGGGGGAATTTTGATAAAAGTACAACATTTTAAAATTTCAAGTTCTTCCCTTGTGACCTATATTTCTTTCAATATTTTAACAGACATTTTGAGGTTTTTTAAGTTCAAATGGTATTTAGTTAGAATTTTTTCTAAGTCAAATCAATTCAAATTCTTTAAAAAAGAGGGGGGGGGGGAGAAAACTCCAACAAAAGAGGGTTGTTGACTTGGAGTCAAAAAGAGATATTGACAAGCTGGTATTATTTCCTAGAAATTTCGCCCTACTTTATGCTAAAAAGAAAATTCCACACAAGTTTGCATTGTTAACTCTTAAATGGCTCAATACTCACCTTTCAGAATATAAAAATGGAAATTAATATATATATATATATATTAAAAATTGATAAATATAAAAACTTGAGCAAATGTTAAACCGGATTCAACAAAATGTTTAGTTGCTAAAGTTTAAGAATGTGAGATATTTAAATTAAGGAATTAACCAACAATCACATAGATTATGATTTAACTGCAAAAAATTTGGAGGAAAGTTTGTTACTAATTTTTAGTCAATATAACCTAATGTAATCATAATTATTTTTATTGCAATAAAACAACAATAAAAAAATTTAGCATTTTATACCTCATCCTCTTTTTGGTACTCTTTACTTTTCTTCAACGGCTATGATTATAAATTAGATGTCCTTTTGATTTGCTATTCTTTTTCTTAGATAATCCCAACCGACGACCTTGAGCCTCAACTAGCGAGCTCTTGTTATATATAAAAAAAATAAAAATAAAAACATTAATTGGAAAAAAAATGAAAGCTTATACAAGAAAGAATCATGAAAGGAAGGAGCTTGAAAAACCATGATAATGGTGGAGGATGAGACCTGTAGTGGTAGAGCAAAACCCATGACAAAAAGAGTATACGACCCAAGGGAAGCTCAAAAAATGTTTGAGAATGAGTTAGAAGAATTGATTCATATAAAATTTTTCAGAATCTCGCCTTCTTATATTTGACATTTTCTAGAATCTCACTTTGTAATATTAAAGAATACATAATAGCTATCAAGTATTATTATATAAAATTTTTAGAATCATGCGTCCATATATTTGATACTTTTCAGAATTCTGCCTTCTTATATATGACGATTATCATTTTTAACCATTAACTATTTTTAAATAATACATTAGTTCTTTGGGAAGAATAGTCAAATATTGTCAAATAATTTTGTTTTTAAGAATCTCATCTCCTTGTATTTGATATTTTTCAAAATCCTTCATTCTTATATATGATAGTTATTATTTTTAACTGTTAAATATTCTTAAAGAATAAATAATGGTTCTTTGTGAAGAAAATCGTCAAATATTATCAAATAAATTTTTAGAATCTCGTCCCTTTCTATTTGATATTTTTTAAAATCCCGTATTTTTATATATGACGGTTATCATTTTTAACCACTAAGTATTTTTAAAGGATAAATAACAAGGTTCTTTGTGAAAAACCATCAAATATTGTCAAATAAAATTGTTTCAGAATCCCCCTTCTTATATATGATGGTTATCATTTTTAACCGTTAAGTATTTAGCTAGAAATCATACTTTACAATTACTTGTTATAACCGTTATATTTTTGTTTTCGCTAATATAATGTTCGAAGACAAATTGTTTTAAAGTGTTATGTGACGATTGTTTCGTAAGAACCGTCATTTTTGTCAGTAAATACATTACAGTTAATAATTACAACCGTTATATTTTTATTTTTACGAATTCTTCTCAATAAATAGCGGTGCGTATCTTTAACCATTTATATTCTTGCGCTACATTCATCTCGACATATATTACATTTATTCGCTATAATATTTATTAAGCATGATATATGTGCGATTGTAGCAATGAATAATCAATAACCCATGAATTTGTTCAATAGTCTCCTGATCTGTTTAAATTTCAGTGTTACTTTAGGTAAAGATACAAACTTAGCTTACTACTTCATTCTTTTTCTGATTATTCATTTTATAAAAGTGATGTAGTCCTAACTCTATCTCCCCTATATCCAGTTATTACAACTTTTGTTATCCAATTATTTACATTTTATATAATTGATCAATGTATAAAAAAAAAAAAGGAAATGTCTATGGACACAATATGAATGCTCTCACCAACTTTCAATTATTTTTATGTCTTTTCAGACTAAGATTTGATTTGAGATTTGACATTAGCTCTCACTAACTATCAATTATTTTTAAATGACTAGTTGGCACAACAGGCTTGATGAGATTTCAATGTATGGTGAAAAATCCTTATTCAAACTAGAAACAACAAGAAAATTCACTCTCATGGAGATTCCTAGGCACTTTCCTTCTTCTTTTTTTGTCGGGTACAAAAAACAAACACCCCCTAAAGAAAATTTCTGATTCTTAAAAACAAAAAAAAAAACCCCAAAAAAGTACTGTTGAGTTGAAGTCAAAAAGAGCTACCGACAAGTTTTCATTATTTTTTGTGGAAATTTTGGCCTTCTTTGTACCAAAGGAAAAAAAAAGTTCCACAGACAATTGGTTGATTGTTGACTCTTAAATGCTAACAAAGGCTCAATACTCACATTCTCATTTTTCTGCTGTGCCGAAAAAATTCCAAAGTTTGAAAATAATTATCCCATTGGTTGAATTACCTAGTTTAAAAATTGCAAAAAAAAAAAAAAAAGTTGTAAATCGCTTTAACTAAGTTGTAAAAATGGCGGGTGGCGCTGTCAATATTATTGCAAGCATAGGAAATGGCTTAAATAATGACCTTTTTTTAAAAAAAAAAAAACTCTCATTGGCAGTTTTGTCTTTCGGCCTAACATTAAAATCTCATATTCCTACTATCTAACCAACGAGTAGAAGCTATCCGTGCATTGCACGGAAAGCTTTTACATAATGATAAATTCTGTATCTATTTTGTACTTAAACAATTACACTAATTTATTTTGTGTATGAATAAGAACAATTACATCATTTTCAATAATATTGCTTATTACAATAGTTCATTTAAACCATTGAACTACACATAAGATGACCACTGTTACATCAATGTAGCATGTTGTAATTGTGCGTTGCATGGGAAAAGTGAACAGAGCCAAACTGTTACTATGGTGCCATACATAGTATATGTTTATTGTTGCCTATTTTACCATACGATGAATATATATGCAAGTATTGTAAAATAAGGCAACCGCATTTATAAGTGCTTTTGCTTCATAAATAAAGGTCAACTACATTGTTCTCATTTGTCACCACACAAATTGATAGCTAAGAATCAACGTTTCAAAATACTTCCTGGAACACAACATTCTTCATAGTGTTATTTGTACCAAAATCATTTACTCCTACAATAATCTTCAAACCATCAATGCATTTGCCTCTTATCTGATTAAAGAGAAGGGGAATAAAGTGTATGGACATTGAAACAAAGAAATTGTTGGAGTGCATCAATGTTGAAGGACTACATACTCCCCTAAGAAAATGTTGGCAAGAAGCAATATAGACCAAGTCCTATTTCATTAATGCGCAGGCATAGGATACTGAGAAAGAGAAGTCAATGTAGTAAAAATATGATATGAACATGAGAAAATGTAATAGCATAATCTGGCCAAGAAAAATGATGACGGGTAATTGCAAAGCTGAATAAGTGTACTGTAGGTAGAGGCCTATCAACTTTATTAAAGAATGCAACTATGATGACATGTAATTGCAAAGCTAAATAATGATTTAACTTCAAACTGTTAATAAAGGGATGAAATCCATTTTCTTGCAGGAAGAACAGGCTAGAGATTTGACAATTTGTGATTGTGGTTAAGAAATTATGAAGATCAGTTTAGCTTGTACTGGGACTCAGCAAAAGTTCGATGACACCCAATTAATTAGATGGTGCTAATGAAGTTCAATGTAATCGTTTTTAAGGGAATGGGAGGAGGGAAAGGCATGGTAAAAATGCGTTGCTTGGAATTAATCTGATGGGAAGAGGAAAATGGATGGTAAAATTTCTCTTCTTTCTTGTAATCTTTCATACTTTAAAAAAAGGAAATTTTAAAGTGTTAGTAATCAGGAAGTTCCTTGCAATTGCAGAAGGTATATCAGACATTAAATGATCTGAAAGGCAAACACACAATGGTAGGATAAACTCGCACGTTTAAAAAAGTGACTTGGTCAGGCACACTATAATGGACACAAAATTGGACACCATAAGCAAATTGAACTGTTACTTGCTCAGTCAAAGAAAAGTGTACGTCAAATTCACTTCATTCAATGTAGCTGCGAGAAATAAACAAAGCAATAAATCAGAAATAAAAAGAAAATGGCAGTCGGTTGGCCCCAAGGAGTAAGAACAATGGAATAAACATAAGGAGAAAAGATTTCACATATAAAATAAATGAATAAGTAGAACTTGACATTAGATGATAGCTTAATTAGAAACATACATTGTACCAGTGCATTATCCTTGCCAAATCAGATCAATTTTTTTCTCATATATGATTTTCTCAAGAACTTCCGTCCCTAGTCCTCCCATTGGTGACTATGTTTTCCAATAGCTACAACATCCACTTGGTTCATTAGAAGCTTGAAAGATGACCTGCAAAACATTGTAATTGACATGACATTATAAAAATAGATAAAGTAATGTATTTTGTGTTGGTAACTATTGTCAGATTAGGTGATGTGATCTGACAATAGTTGGTAAGTTCTATAACATTGAGGCGATAGATACACATATGCTGCCAAAAAAAAGCCTTGGGAAAGAGGATAAGCAGTTGAGCAGAAATGGCTAGCTAGCTAAAAGATTACCCCCTTAAAAAAGAAGAGAGGATTCTGCACTAAATCTTCACTCACACTCCATGATCTTTAGACACCGACCCTCTACATCTCTAGATTGAAAGCATAGGTATCAAAAGTAAAATTTGAAGGCACATGATAATGCAAAAGAAAGGTCATTTCATTAAATGCCAAAACATTTACAAACTCATTACCCTCATGTTCTTACTATTGCCTCATGGAAAATATCAAGCAAAAGGGGGAAATGCCAGAAATTAGATGGCCAAATTGATCCAACTAAGCCAAAATGAGAAATGACTCCCAACAAACCTAAAGCAACAAACTACTTTCTTTGGTTTAAAAAAAACTTAAACTTTTTGATTTAATTTAATAGGATATTAAATGTACTACACAGTAGGGTGTAAAAAAGTCCCAAAGTACTGTAATAAACTTTCCATGTTAAAATGTTCGTACATAACAATGAAGGATAAAAACTTCAGTTTCAGTAAGAAATTCCAAATGTATCGTAATGTAATGTGTAGATCTTAGACTGTGGCCACAAGATAAGACATGAGTCAAAAAAGACTGGAAGAGTAATTAATACCTGTCAGCAGTTTCAAGCTTCAGCAGTCATATGATGTCTGAAACTGAATTATAGATCTCATTCATTTTTGAAATATCTGTCATCAGTTCTCATTCTTTAGCAGGGGTTAATCAGATAATTTAGTAATTAATAATGAAGAGCCTTTGGTTCATGTCTTATAAACAAAGGAAAAAGATAAACAACAACTAAAGCATGTCTTTGGTAATGAATCATATCTTACAATGAAGCAGCAACAAATGCTTAAAAGAAATGTTTATGTCCTATCTCCTCTTTTTTCCTCACGTTGCAGCTACCATGAAAAGGGGGGAAACAGATGTTTGCACTATTTGTCATGATTTATTGCCGAGCTAAGTTTGAGAACAAACATAACAAAAATCCAAACTTTGAATGAAGAATCCACTAGGATTAGAACTGTATACATTAGTTTTATTCTAACAACTATCAAAAGATTATTTTAAGCATAAACATTTATGTTTAAGTAAAAGAAGAGAAAAGCTCTCCTCAAAAGAATACCACCTATATTATTGCCACTTACCACACCAACACAATTTTAAGTACATAGAAATCCCGCTTTATTTTTTTTTGTCATCTTAAATAATCCTTAGTAAGTTACAAAGAGCAACAAAGTAATGGAGAACAAAACAAAGCTAGAAAGAGAAACTATACCTACTACAGCAACCACACAGTAAAAAGGTGATATGCATAGTAAAAAAATGGTAAAAGAATATATTTTTAATATAACTTACAGGTAAAAAAGATTGAGGAACAGATAAAAATATTTTTCAATCATATCAAGCTCAACAACTCCCAATACAGCAGAAAAGACAACCCAAGCCGAAGAAATTATGTTCCCAAAGCTGCTCCAACAACCACTTTCAAAAAGGACCATATTTAAATACATACTCCAACCTGTTTATTTATGCAATTCCTACATAAATGAATAAATTTACAGATTTAGAGTAGGTGAAAAAACCTATACAATGCCTATAAAGCTTCGTCAACTTCACTAGTAAAAAAGGAAGAGAGTGATCAATATGAAAGAACTCAGCTTCAAAGGTTGTGAAAACATTTCATTAATGTGACTTGTGAGAACGTAATCTCTAACGAAATGTGATGCAGGAAAACCCCATTGAAAATGTTTACTGGCTAACTGACTGCTTTTTCTAGGTAAATATGTCTAAAAGCGAGCCAAGTTCCTAAAAAAGATAAATAATGTTAAATTGTGAATCAAGATTTCAAAGAGGAACATAACATGACCTGACCATCAGATATAAATGTCCATTGTAATAAAAATAAATAAACTCAAAACTTATTACCAGCAGGGTGTCCCAACAAATGTATTCCGTGTGCGTTGCCGATCACCAGAATGAAAAAGACAAGCAGATACACCAAAATCTCCAAGCTTGATGGTCCCATGGCCTTCAATTAGAATGTTCCTAGCCTATATAGGACATTATATCTGATGAAGGGAAGGAATGTGAGATTATATATATTCAAATGTTTGTGAAGTATGACATTACTTTTGAAGTATTAAAAACACCATAGACTATATGTATTTCCTGCCTATGGATATCACCCATGACTTCATATTTCATCATGTTGGAGGAAGAAACCGCACATAAATAAATATAGCTTAATTGTTTTTGAAGCATCCTTTCCTTGATTGAGGGAGCACTATTAATCTTTTCACCACAACAGAAAAAGTTTTTGATGTTGGACCTTTTTTTTATTTATTAATCTTATTTGCATATTGGGAGGAGTAAACAGATTTTTCAAGGATAGTGCTCTGCTAGAAATGATTTAGTTCAGGTCATAGAAAACATGTATATATATTTTGACAAAAAAGATAAAAGAAAACATGTGTATATCTATATATATAAGCTAAGATCCTTTAAGACATTACACTTTTACCAGTAATATCTTCTTGCTAAGTTTTGCCATTGAGCATGCATAAAATCTTGATCATTCAGGTTTTCTCTTGATTACCAAATTATTGGAGTAATGGCACATTTACAATTTTGCATTTTAGAGACCAATATAAACCGAAAACCGAAAACCATGCTTGTTATTGTAAAAATCCATAGACTTAAACATCAGGCAGCAGAGAAGAAGTCAGTAGAAGATATACAATAATAACCATTACCAAAAAGCTTGTTGATCTGATTGACATATAACGTATTTTAGGCCATTCTCAGCCATAATAGACTCGAACATTTCGAAATTCCCCTAAGTACGTTCAATTGAAGCAAAAGAAAATTTTCTATCTAATTTTCCCAGAGCAAAAGATAAACTTAGCAAGAAATTTACCTGAATCAGAAATTCTTCCAACGTGCCAAATTTGACAAAAGAATATACCACTTTTAGCATGAACATCATCCACAAGGGGTTTCCATGCTTCCACTTGCTCTTTTGTCCATAACAAACACTTGACGCGAATGAGTTTACAGCAAAAAATGGAAGGAATTAGTATAGAGTATGAATACCTATGGGATAGATTGAAATTGCCCATCTTGATATATTAAATCTATGATGATGTATAACTTAATAAGCGGTATGAGTCATTATTCTTGTCGCATAATCCTCAATTGATAGATGGACAAATAAAATATATAGACTCATGCTGATGCATTGACAAATTTCATAAGCAGCTTGCCCCCCAAAGACACAATATGCATACTGGGTAAGGAATAACCAGAGGAAAGAGATTTATATGTTTCAGAATTAACTTGAACTTGAACTTTTAAGTGGTGATATCTCATTTAAGCAAAGTAAAATATATATATATATATATATATATATATATATATATATATATATATATATATATATATATATATATATTCCATCCACACACACACACACATTATAGGAAACACAAAAGGGTCAAAGAATGCAATACTAGAAGCAGAAGATGAACTAACTTGAACTTTTAAGTGGCGATTTTGCAAAAGTGGTTAAAGAAAAGAAAAACACTAACCCCTGGAGATTAACTCTGAGATTGACCTTGAGCTGCACGAAAGGGTCCAGTTTTTTTGGTGTTGCCTTTTAATCACAGCAGCCGTTGTCTCCATCTCTTTAAAAGTTATGAAATTAACTTAGCATACAAAAGAGGTAATATCTCATGAGTTGACGGTAATCAAAGGATAATATATCAATGATTATGAAATTAAAGACACATGCATCGAGTACGCGTGCAGGTACACCAACTTGTTGTCTATTGTTGCCTTCCCTATGAATAAGAATTTTACCAATCTTGATACCTTTACAGCATGCACGTAAAGCATTTTCCATACTCTCTCCACTAAAATTAAATCAGCATTGGATAATAACGTTAGAACAGAAAGTGGTTATTAAAAAGGAAACTGAATATGATCTTATATTCGATTGTGCAATTTGTTACTTGGGAACCTAAATTGTCAAAGATCATTCCTTTTGTTTATTCAGATTTTTTGGGACAACTATGAGGATATCTATAAATTTATTCTTCAGAATTGGAAGCAATGAAGACAACATCTGAAAATCCGATACCCGGGTGATGTCAACTTTGGCCTAGAGACTTATACCTCCTGATAACAGAGACACCACATAACCTCTTGCAAAAGTCCACGCCAGTATAAATAGACTCTGCGGTTACATGTTTAATGAAAAGTATCAGTTTTCATCATAAAAGGCCAGCATGCCAACAATTGATCAGCAATAAAACTTCATGTACATCCAACACAACCAACAGTAAAAGGGGAGAATGATACGCCGCTAAGCCACAGACAACACACATTACAGTATTCAGCACTCATTTTTTTGGCTGCATAGTATTCAACACATTTATTCATCTAACACTTCGGCTGCATTGAACAAAGCATGGAAAATAGCAAATAACACCTCTACAAGCAAGCATTGAAAAGAAAAACTTACCAGTTGGAGTTATTACTTGCTTTTCTATAAATGGAAGATGCCCCAGGCCATGTTCAACAACATGGGCAAGTACAGGAATTGTGATTAATTGTCTGTAAAAAATGTCACGCCACCACAAAAATTGAGAAAACAACAAATGAACCTGTATACATACCAAACGAATCAAACGGTTAGCATAAAACACAAAATCATGTTTCGTTGTCTGAGAATCACGTATTAGGGAGTGCATACCCCTTATCTGCATAGTAGAAAATACCACGGTGATTCAACCTTTGTGATGAAAAGAGTTTAGAGCTATAGAAAAAGTAGGGTGGAATGATTAAAATGTCAATAAATAGCAAGACTGAGGCACCTGACAAGTTTTTTGAATGACATATAAATTAGGATATATTTTACACAAATCATGCTGACCAAGCTTCCCCCACTACTTTCTTTTCTACATGAGTTGACGGTAATATCTCACCCTTTCTTTTCAAAGGCAAAAAGCAATTTCAATCACAGTGAGGAAAACTTGAAATCACCAAAAGGAAAACCAAAAACAAATAAAGCGTATTTGAGAAGGTTAGTTTGCCAAGAAAAGGGTGATCGTGTTTAGGGAAAAAATGGAAAGAGTGAAAAAAAAATATATGTTTGGGTCCGTTACACGAAATGCTCGCCGCCGTTGTCATACACGATAGCATTTGCAGAAAAGATCCAACTTCCTCGCCGTTGTTATCCATGGCGTTGACCAGAAAAATAGAGAATGGGTCTGTTTGGTTTGAATCTGATTCTCCAAAGCTTGCACCTCCTCTGGTCTCCCCTGGTCCCAGGAAGAAGAAGCAACGTTGAATAAGAGGCCAAAGCTTCGTCGACGTTGCTTCTTCGCCGTTGTCATCACCACCATCTCTCTTAAAGGCAGGAGAAGACGGATAGTGGATATAGATGAAGAATAATGCAAAAAAACAGAAGAATAAGATAAGCGATCGAATCATGGAGAAAGAGGGTAGGGCAGAGATGGAGCCGATGACTTAGAGAGAGGGTAGGGAAGAACCAGAGGAAAGAGAAAGAATAGGGAAGGGCTACGGGAGAGGAAAAGAATGAGAGAGAGAGAGAGGGAGGGAGGAAGATGTCAGCCTTTCGCGAAGGTTAATGAATTTGAATTTGAGTTTGAATTGAATTGAATTGCGGGCATGGGTCTGTCATGTTGAAGAGGTTGGGACTACGCGAAGCCCAAGATAGTCGGTTTAGCTGAAGAGGATCGGCTTATGAACAGTACTATCCGCTCTCTACAAAAGAGGAGAGAAATATATGATGTATTGATGATGATGTATTCTTTTATATATTATAGCAACCTTTTTGGAATTTCTAAATTAACGTAGTATTTTTATGGAATTTTCTAAAAGGGAACGTAGAAATTTGACTTCTGTATAAATTTGTTGGGAAAAAAAAAGAATGTTGTCCATGTACCTTTTTTTTTCGTGTTTTAAAAGGAAAATTTTCTCCCTACTTTAAATTAAAAACAAAATACGAAAAAGAAGTTACTCCTCTTGTCCTTAATATTAGATAACTTTGAGGAGTTGATATTTATCTTAAATATGAGACATAATTATTATATTTGTCAATCTTGTTCTAATTTAATTCTAATGATACTCTCTCAACAATAGTTAAGGAGGAGAGAGAATGAGAGAATTAAGGAAGATAACTAGGGTATTTTAAAAAATATATGTCATATTAATCAATTTAACTAACTTCCTCAATCTAATCAAATTAGGTAAATATGTCGTATATTAAGAACTGAAGGAGTAGTGATGGAAGAACTTTGGAAAAATTACACTCAAATTCTATAAAAGGCAAATTAATATTGAAAGGTCTTTTGAAATCTCAAAATTACTAACACGTCCCAATGGACCTGTAGATAACATAATGCAATTGTGAAATTAGCAAACTATCCTTATTGATTAGCTGTTAATACAATGCCACAGTAATAATTGTCAAAACAGTTAATTTAGTTGCCAATAACAAGTGTGTGATGAAAGTTGACATTAATTGTAAATAAATGTTGCAACACTTGCTAATATAGTTAGTTTAGTTGTCAATAACAAATGCATTATGTATGTTGACATTAGTTGTTAATAAATGCTGCAACAGTTGTTAATTAAGGTGCCTTAACTCAGTCAATCAAAACACCTCTACATGTCAATGTTCTTCCTTGTCTATTATAAAGGACAAGGTGGTAATTTTACAATTGCATTATTTTACCCTATGTTGTTTAGTAATTTTGAAATTCTAAGAGACATTGCAGTATTTGTTTGTTTTTATTGGAAATTGAGTGTAAATTTTCCAATAACTTTTATGACTTCATGGAAATTTCTAATTCTTTAAGCAAAAAAGTTATGAACTAGGAAATTTTCCTTTCAATTGTTTTTTCTCCCCATATCGACAAAACTTACTGCATAAAATGTTTCAACATACATGAATAGGAAAAAATGAACGTAATTAAAAAAATATAAATCACATATACAATTTTACTCCTATGTTATTAATTTTGTTATTAGACTTGTGTCCTCAAAGAAACATAGTTATTTTACCGTGATCCGATACAAAAAATGTTCTATACAATTATTAACTCCTCTTTCCCATTGTATTTATAAGTTTAATTATCTAAGCCATATCTCTTTTTATAGATTGATTGTTTTTAATATAATATTTTCAATTAAGAGGAAGGCAATAACGGGCTAAAACTCATTATAGAAGAGTCTCTTTAATCAACTTTACATGTGCGTGTACACTTCAGTGTATTAGGAAATAGTGAATAAATCCTTGGGGATAAATAAAGCTCATTAAAATAAAATCAAAACGAAATATTATTGACTTGAGTCAAACAAATGTTTAGTGTGAACCAAACTAAATATTGTTAATTGGGTAAGTAATAACAGATTTTCATTATTTTCTTGAAATTTTTACTTACTTTTATCTTCGTTGGTTTAGAAAATTTTTAATTACCTTAAACTAGAAAGGAATAAAAAATATTTTTTTTTTATTTGGGCCACACACTTATTCAGTTGCCAATAACAAGTGTTACAAAAGTTGGAGAAACTAGGTAAAAATCTCATATTTAAAATTTTATCGGTAAAAATGCCTCAATTAAAATTTCAGTACTTTATATACAAAAATTTATAGAGTATCAATACTTTCTAAGTATAATAATTTATTAGGTCATTCTCACTAATATAAGATACTCCTTCCGGTCTTAAATATAGGATATAATTGATTTTTTTGGAGAGATTAAGGAAGCTAAATAAGTTATTTAATAATATTAAATATTATGTATCCTTAGATTATATATTAAAGAAAAAAGTTCGCACAGGCAGAGCTTTCATGACTTGCTGGACATTTTTAATTCTTTAACCAATAAAAAGCGTGTAGTTAACTTGGAAATTTCTAATTCTTTGAACAAGAGATTTCTACTGCCAAATTTACAACTTAATTGTTTGTTTGGTTCAGCGTTTTCTTAAAAAATAAGTTCTTATTACGCAAGCCGAGATAAAACTCCTCTCACATACTTATCTCGTATAACGTGAATCACGATTTATAAGCACTTATTGTCCAAAAATAAACTATTCCAAAAGAGCACTTAGAAACTCATTTTTCTGTTCTGCTCATTGAATACGCAACAAAAGCCAACTCGCCAAATTAACTTAAGTCTTCTCAAACTAAGATTTGACTCTAGATACTCCCACAAAGGTATTTCCATGATTTTTCTCCCTCATTCATTTACTACTCCATTGGATTCTAAATATAAAATAATTTTTTTTAAAGAGATTAAGGAAACTAATTAAATTATTTTAGAATATTAATATTTTTATTATTTTCAAAACTAATTAATTTAACTAATAAACTAATATATAATCTAAGGATATACAACATATGATATAATTAAATAACTTATTTAGCTTCCTTAATCTCCCCAAAAAATCAATTCTATTTTATATTTAGGATAAGAGAAAGTACTTGATATTCTTTCTTTTTATTTTTTTTCAATAAAAAATAATCAACAACCCGTAAATTTGCTCAATAGTTCCCTGATTCATTTTAATTTCAGTTGTACTTTAGGAAATGATATAAAGTGAGTGTTTGAGAATTTCTTAAGCCTAGATTTACGTAAATCGAGATAAAACTCCTCTCACACATTTATCTCATAAATCGTAAAAGCTATTCTCAAAAGCTAATCCAAACACACACAAACTTGATACTTCAATCTTTTTCTACTTAGCATGTGTTTGGTATTACTTATTTTTTGATAATAAGTCTTTATTACGCAAGCCGAGATAAAACTCCTCTCACATACTTACCTCATATACTGTGAATCACGATTTATAAACATTTATTATCCAAAAATAAACTATTTTAAACTATCGTTTATTCTTTTTATAAAAGTGATGCACTCCTAACTCCCTCTTCCCTATATACAGTTATTTCAAATTTAGCTATATAATTATTTTTATTTTATGTAATTAATCATTTTATTTAAAAAAAAAGAAAGAAATGTCCAACGAGACACAAAGTGAATGCTCCATGGTCAGCAAATCGCTATATTAATTTTATATGTGTGTTTGGAACAACGATTGGTAATTGGGCTTATTTTAATTGGGCTTGTTGTGATATTACTTTTGGTAAAAACCAAATTATGTAATGTGATTTATGTTTGGATTGACGATTGTCAATTGGGTTTTTGCAAAAATAAAACTTGTTTGGATTGGTTTAAGCATAAGGGCTTTTATGATAATGGTAAGAGAGAGTGGGTGGAAAAATATTTAAAAAATCAATTAAATATTTAAAAATTACTTTAAAATATTAGGTGCTACTGGAAAAATATTTTAGAGTAGGTGGAAATCAATAAATCAATATTCTAAGTTTTGGGTGATCTTTGCTACTAAAAAAAATACATTAAAGGTAAAATTGTAGTCAGTCTCCTAAAACTGGGTATAACTGGAAAATTATTTTAAAGAGTTAAAAGCACAAAAAAATATTTTAAAGTAATTTTTGGAGCTGAAAAAGTACATTAAGGGTAAAATTATAATAAGTCTGATAACACACTAGGTACAACTGAAAAAATATTTTAAGGGTTTAAAAACACCAAAAAAATATTTTAAAATAATTTTTGGAGCTAAAAAAATACATTAAAGGTAAAATTGCAATCAGTCTGATAACACACTGGGTACAGTTGAAAAAATATTTTAAGAGGTTAAAACACCAAAAAAATATTTTAAGTGGTTAAAAACACTCAAAAAATATTTTTTGAGTGGTCACAACTAGAAAGTGGGTAAAATTACAATTAATCTGATAGCACACTAGGTAGTGGGTATAACTAGAAAAATATTTTAAGAGGTTAAAAACACTCAAAAAATATTTTTTGATACTACATACTATTTAAAAAATATTTTATGGGAAAAGCTAATATCATATAACTAATTTATAGACAACCTAATCTAGCATAAAATGTCATTAGCTTTTAACAAAAGCTCCATTTTCTAGCTTCTCCCAATTGAGCTTTTACCAATTGGGTTTTGATAAAAGCTCAATTATCAATTGGCCTCTCCAAACACTCAAAATTTGAGTTCTCAGTTAGCAATTGAGCTTATAGTAGTCAATTAGGTTTAAAGGGGATCCCCAAACACACATGTCTTTTCAATTTAAAGTTTTCGTTTGAGATTTGACGCTAGCTCTCACCAACCGTCAAGTCTTTCTCATTGACAAGGTGGCTCAGTCACATGCTTCGATAAGATTTCAATAGCAAGTGAAAAATCCTTATTCAAGCAAGAAACAACGAAAAAAATTCCCTTCCACTGAAATTTCTACGCACTTTCCTTTTTTTTTTTTTTTTAAGGTTTGGTACAGAAACAAAACAAGGAAAAAAATCTCACGGGACGGGAACGAAAATTTATAATTTTTAAAAACAAAAAAAGAAAAACCCAAAAAAAAGCGCTGTTGACTTGGAGTCAAAATTAAAAGAGCTACGGACACGTTTTCATTGTTTCGTGGAAGTTTCGGCCTACTTTGCACAAAAAAAATTTCCTCAGACAACTTGTTAGTTGATTGCTGCCTCTTAAATGCTAATAAAGGCTCAATACTCTCACTCTAATTTTTCTGTTGTGCCGATCGAATTCCCAAGATAAGCGAACTCACCAAAGCAACTTCAAGTCTTCAACCTCAGATTTGATTTAGCCACTTCCATCAAGGTATTATACTATTATTAATATGGTCTTTCTCCTTCATTTTATAACTTCTTGAACGTTGTTCTTTTTGCTCTTTTTCAGAAATAATCAACAACGTCCATCTATAAAACATTGTTTTTCGTTTTTGTTCCCCCAGCAATGGCTGCTTCTGCTTCTTCTTCCCAGGTCCCATGTGAAAAATACGATGTTTTTATCAGCTTTAGAGGTTCAGACACCAGATCTGGTTTTCTCAGCCATTTGATAAAGGCCTTGCATCAGGAAAGCATAAATGTCTATGTGGATTACAGGCTTGAGAGAGGAGACGAAATATCATCAGCACTGATGAAAGCAATAGAAGGATCCATGATTGCTTTGGTTATATTCTCAGAAGATTTTGCTTCTTCAAAGTGGTGCTTGGAAGAACTTGTCAAAATCATAGAACGTAAAAAAGCTGATCAACAGATTGTGATACCAGTTTTCTACGGTGTAGATCCATCAGACGTCAGGCATCAAAAAGGAACTTATGCAAAGGCAACTCTTCATGATGAAGTGAAGTTCAAGGATAAAGTGGAAATTTGGAGATCTGTCTTGAAAAAATCTGCTGACTTAGCTGGTTATGGTTCATCAAAATTTCCGTAAGTTTGTTTCTTTTATTCAATTTACCATTTTATAGAGTCTTAATGTTGTTAAGCTTTTCCTTAGTTTGCCTTTAAATCTAGTGAAGTTATATCAATTTATGCATGTGGATCTATTATTTTATCATGGGCAGCTAGTAATTTTTTTTTTTTGGTCTTTTTATATGTTAGGGATGAATCCAAACTCGTTGATGCAATAGTCGAAGATGTCCGGAAAAAGCTGGAAGATGTTAGCCCAATTGTGCTAGATTCTCATCTCATTGGATTTCATCAAAATTTTACTAGTGTTGAATCATTAATGGAAATTAAGTCACAGGAAGTTCGAGTTGTTGGGATATGGGGCATGGGAGGGATAGGCAAAACAACCTTTGCTCGTGCTATATTTGACAAATTCTTGCGTGAATTTGAAAGTCGTTGCTTCTTAGAAAATGTGAGAGAAAAGTCAACAAATGTTGATGGTTTGAGTTCTTTGCGTAAAGAGCTTTTTTCTGAGTTATTAGGCCGAAAGGATAGCATAGAGATGAGTCATGCAATGAGATGGCTGCAACGGAAAAAAGTCTTAATTGTGCTTGATGATGTGGATAATACAAAGCAACTAAGAGATTTGGTTGGACAACAATGTCCTCGCTTGGGTCTAGGCAGCAGGGTCATTGTAACAAGTAGGGACAAGCATGTTCTTAGGAGTGGAGGGATTTATGACCAATTCACACATTATGTAATACCCTGAAATTTGGGATTGGAGGCTTGGGAATAAGCCTAAATTAAGTAGACTGCTAAGCCCCAATTTAACAGGTGTCCCAAATTTATCCCCTAATGATTCTAATATCTTTGGGGTATTAAGAAAGTAAAATGATGAATTTTGGAGAAAGTAATTATGTTTTTGGTGAAATCGCCTATGAGATAGTAAGCTTGTCATGTTCATTTAAATGAACAAATGATGATTAAAAATTATGAAATTTTACAGGATGAAATTAGACATCCTAAGCTTTAATTTGATAGGTCATATGACTTAATTAGAGCTATACACAAAAAGATATGAATTTTTGAAGTCAGCACAGATAAACTGTGAAATTTCTGGAACAATATGCAAAGATTGAAATTCTGAGAATTTTGTGATTCCATAAAGCAAAATTCTATATTTTTCCTTGAAACTAGACTCAATAAGGGTTCTATAGGCTTTGGAATCACTCCAATTTGATTTTTCTAGAATTAGTTATGATTTTTCAAAGTTTGGGCAGAAATCTGCCAAAATTTTGTAAAAAATCCGAAATTGAGAAAATGAATTAATTAAATTTATATATATTATAAATCAGCTCCTCCTTCCTCCAAGCCTCATTTCTGACGTGAGTTCCAGTATTTGGAGAGAGAGAAAGTTGAGATTTTAGAGAGAGAAGGAGAGAAGAAAACTCACGAGATAGGTTGATTTCTTCGGTGAATTCGTACCTAACGTGTATAATCCTTCTCCTAAGCTATTCTTCTATGTGATTCAAGGGTTGGAAGCTCAAATTTGGTGTTCAAGAGAGCTAGGGTTTCAGCCATAAGAAGAAAAGCTAGTGGGAGCTTGAGGTAACTTCCAAACCTTCGTATATTGACTATTCTAGCTGCTGTGGGCAATTTAATCAGTGAAATTTCGCCGGATTGCCATTGGTTTTAATTGTTGGAAATGGGTTTCCCTAGGGGTTATGCTGCCCAAATTGATACTAAATGGTAGTTGTAACCTAATGGAATAGTCAATAAAGTGGTTAGGAGTAGAAAGGAACGTGTTTACGGAGCCGAAACCGAAAAACCCCGATTTTCCCTGGAAAACCCATATATTTCGGTCAGGGGTATAAATGGGTCTTAGAGTTGGATTTTCAATGATTTGATGATTCCATTGAGTTCAGGAGGGAAAATTAGGTGGGGTTACAGTTGGGCACTTTTTCGGAAAAGGCCGAGAAAGCATAATTACGGAAACGCCCCTAAAACCCTAAAAGTAGGGCTGCCAAGGGCAACTTCGTAATTTTACATTGAATTTGATAATTCCGAGTCTGGAAATGGATTCTCTGGGTGAAAATATGTCAGGATAGCCCAGGTTAGAATTTCGAGAAAAGTACAGCCGGACCGGGTATGATGGGGCCGGTTCCCCGGGGGTATTTTAGTAATTTTTCAAGATAGACTCATATAACCCCCAGAAACACTATGGAAGTGTCTAAATAGTACATTTGACATTGTAGGATCGAATATGGAGCCCCGAGTTGTTTGCACATAGATCGTGGCACGCATTTCGAGATGGAAACGGGTTAAGGTAGGGGACTTACCTTACTTGCATGTATTTGATATCTTTGCTTGTGTAATGATGTATGTGATTGGTTTACTTGATTGTGTAGAGCATATTTGAATAAATGAAGCTCTGTTTCTGTTTTCACTGTGGCCATAGTCTTGTTGTATGAAACATTGAGCATGTAGAAATGTCATTATGGAGCATACATCTAGATAAAGCTAACATGTCATACACATAGCATCAATCATGCATGCATTATGGTATCTGTTTCCTACTGAGATTCTCTCGAATCTCACCCTCCCCTACCAACAATTTAGACAGGAGAATACAGAAGATATGCTGAGAACAATGCAGAGAACCATATGAGGGGATTGCAATGGTGGAACGAAGATGAGAAGATGTCTCCGTTTCATTGGGATGGGTTTAGATACCCTAGTATTAAGCCCTGTGTGGCTACCTTGATGGTAATGATCATGTACAAACCCCTATGGGAGAATTTATGTAATCATGCACATATTATCAGTATAGTTATGCTATTCCTGTGTTGCCTACCGAACCGTATACCGTTTTCCGCGAATACTCTGGTAAAGGTGAAATTGAGATAAGGGCGTGACACATGAAGTCAATGAATTGAGTTTAAAAGAATCACTTGAACTCTTTAGTACACATGCCTTCAATCAAAGTCATCCTAAAATGGGATATGAAGAGCTATCAGAAAAGACAGTGGCCATTGCTAAAGGAATTCCTTTAGCTTTAGAAGTTTTGGGTTCCCTTTTTCATTCTCGAGATAAAGCATATTGGGAAAGTGAGCTTGGCAAACTTGAGGGGTCTTCCAATAAGCAAATTCAAAATATAGTGAAGATAAGTTATGATGGATTGGATCCTATGGACAAGGAAATATTTTTAGACATTGCATTTTTCTTCGTGGGTGACTATAAGGATATTGTTACTTGTGGGCTAGAGGCTTGTGGTTTCAAAGCGGTAAGTGGAATACAAAATCTTATAGATAAAGCTCTCATTAAATTAGATCTGCATGGCCATATTGTAATGCATGATTTGATACGAGAAATGGCTGAGCAAATAGTTCGTGGAGAAAGTATGAGCTATCCTGAAAGACGTAGCCGATTAAAAGATGCAGACAAAATCTATGATGTATTGAAAAGTAACATGGTATGAGAAAAAGATACATCAATTCATTTCTTTCATTTTTACTTTTGAAAGTTTTTTTAAAAGTTTAATATTTATTTCATTTTATTTTTGTCTAGGGAACGGATGAAATTGTAGGCATTATATTGGATGTGGCTCAAATAAAACATGTACAAGTGAGAGCTGACACTTTTGTAAAGATGAGAAATTTAAGATTCCTCAAAGTTTTCTCTTCTACATTAGGAATGTCTCACATTAGGACATATATAGATCTTCTTTATGATGTTGACTCTTTTTCTAATAAATTGAGGTATCTCCGTTTGGATCATTATCCCTTAGAGACTCTTCGATCAAGCTTTTATCTTGGAAACCTTGTTGAACTTCACATGCAAAACAGCAATGTTAAAAGGCTTTGGGATGGAGAACAGGTATGTATATGCCATGTATATTTTATATGTCTTCAACCTAATTAAATTTATTAGGGCTTTTTAATTTAGGTAATTGTTTTCTTTTCATCGTGAACATAGGATCTTGGAAACCTAAAGACAATAAATTTGAGCAATTCCAAACAATTGAGAGATTTGCCTGATCTCTCGAAGGCACGCAAGCTTGAAAGTGTAGATCTCAAATTTTGTAAAAGTTTGAGGAGTATTCATCCGTCTATTTTTTCTCTCCGCAGTATTATTAAAGTGAACGTATGTTTTTGCTCAAAATTAGAGAGTATTGAAAGTGAGACTCATTTAGAATCTTTCTCTTACCTTCGAGCTGACCGATGTCGCCTTAAGAAATTATGTTTGTCATCAAACAAAATGAGGGGTATAGTTCTTATAGGAACTGAAGTCGAAACATTGCATTTCCCAATCGGTCGTTCCACAGAACTTACATTAGTTAGAATTTGGGGTGGTACAGTAGGGAGTCTTTCAATAGATAAGCTGTGTCACTTGACAAATCTTGAGGTGTTTGAACTTACCAATGTCAAGCAAGTAATTGACAAAAAGCAGCTACTCTCCCTTTTTTATGCTTGGCATAATTTAAGAGAACTATGTTTGGATGGGTGGAGTTACTTGTCGGAAATCCCTGACAATATCAAGGCCTTGACAAGGTTAGACTCTTTATCATTGAATGACTCTGCTGTGGAGACATTGCCAGCTTGCGTCAGCCATCTTTCAAGCTTGAAAATGATTTACCTGAGAAGGTGCAAAAGGCTTAAGTCTATACTTGGACTTCCTCCATCCCTTGGGGAATTAGATGCCGCCGAATGCACATTATTGGAGATTGTATACTCCGACTCTCTAGTTCGAAAACATTGTGCCTTCAACTTCTGTAACTGTGAAAAATTGGATGAGGATTCACTTCGCTATATTCAGAAAACAACTCTTTCCTCAATGTCTTCAAAATATCCTCATTATGATGATGTTGATGGTCTAACTTGTTACCGAGGAAGCGGAGTTCCAGAGTGGATGGAATGTAAACCTATGACGGAGGCTTTCAATGCAACCGAATTTACTTGCAATCTTGAACGATGACAGAATTTATTAATTTGCTGCGTTGCGCCTCCTCGCGTCTTAGAGCGATTAAGTAAAGTTCATTGTTATTTCTCTTATGATGATAACAACAAATTCCATAGTTCACGCCTGTTATTAAGTCGTCGTAAATATGATTATCATGCATTGAATCAGGATCATGTGTTACTATGGCCTGTGACATGGCTCTCATATAATGCTGGGATAGGTAATGATGCTAAGATTTCATGTGAATTCTTTCTGGAATATTGGGATGATGAGGAGAAAGAATATTGCAAAGTCCCTGCAAAAACGTGTGGAGCACACCTAATATATTACTCAGAATCAGAGTCGGAGTCGGAGTCGGAGTCAGAATAGAAAGAGGGTTGCAGATATTTGGGTTGAAGATGGAATCCCTCCCACAAAGCAACTCAAGAATTCTGGTGTCTCTCAACATTCTCCCATGGAGTTGGTTACTACTAATTTCAAGAATCTCATGATATGATGACTTCATCTGTCTCCCCTTACAACTCAAATTTCTAGGCATTATCAAACAAAAAGACCTCTTTCACTAATACTCTTCCTTTCATATTTTTACAGGTATCTCTTCTCATTCTTAAATTTTACAGTGTGTATGAAAATTTTTAAAGAACAAAGTAGTTGGTGCGTAGTGTGTGTATATAATTCTATTGCTCCACTTCATATTTCTGCTCCCTAGTCCGATGATCATGCCTCATATTTTCTATGGGACCCATTTGGGAAATATGTCTCAAATTTATGTCATGGTAGTGAATTTGTGGTTCTGATTTTTTTTTCTTTTTGCAATATTGTATAGATTTTGATGATTATTATTGCACTGCTTGCTTCTGTTGGCTTTCATTTATTATATTCTTAAATATGTTCCCCCAATACAAATCTCTCTAAAAAAAAAAAGAACAGAAAAAAAGCAAAAGGGCACGTGTGGTCGAAAATTCATGAGGTAATGAATTAATTGGTGTTTCAATTTGATGTGGGCAATGAAAAATTTTGTTAGCCTTTGAGAAAAAACACCGTTCTTTCTTTTAAACAAAAATGGTTACTTTTGATATATATATATATATATATATAATTTTATTAATATGCTTTGATCCCCTGTTCTCCATTTTCTCTTTCTCTGAATTACATTCTGACTTTTTTTTTGAAGTGATGGCATTAATTAATTCGGAAATTTTTGCTTTGTTTGCATACGTTGATTATGACTTGGTATAGCTTTCACTTATTGTGCTTCTGATTTCTATTCACAAATTTTCACTTGATATTTATCAAAAAATACAATCATTGATTTCGAAATTTTGATACAGAGGTGGAGCATTTTTCTAGTGTGTTTTTGTTGTTTGGAACTAAAGGCAGTTGGTTGTTTGCTTTAAAATTTTCATTTTTCTAGTCTCACTATTGGGTAAGGATATATTGCTGCAATTATGAGGTAAAATTATTGGCCTCATTAAATTTTGTTATGCATCTTTGATTAACATAAAGAATGAGTACACTGAATGCTACCAGGGCAATTTGGTAGTGCTATGAATGTTGACAAATATTCAACCATTTTGGCTCGCAAAGTGTTTTGTCTATTTAAGGTTAAATGTTTTAGTTTTATCCTGAAATAATTATTCTGTGCATTTATTTATTCTTTTTGTTTTGCTTTTTTGAGTAGTTTACTCCTTGCAATTCAGCTAAATGGACTTTTTAAAAATGTCATCATACTTATCTTCATCCACTTAATTATTGGTGTATATATTATTATTTGCTTCTGCAGTTGAAAGAATCATAAAACAAATATTTGTTCTTTTTTCTAGTCCAAAAATGCATTGCTCTGTCAATTTTTGCTCTGATGAATCTATCGGGCAGGACTGAAAATGTTTCCTCAAGTTTTAAGTTGGTTCCTTGAATCACAATTCTGGCAAAACTTCCACTGAGTAAATGAGTTACACACACACTCTTTTTGTACATATACAGAACAAAGAAAGTACTGAGTAGATTGGGGAGCTTGGAAGACTCTGCATCAATGAAAAAGTTAGAGAAGGAACTCAATAACAGTATTAAATATGATGTGTGTATATGTTCTTCATAGTTTCTTTTTTTTTTCCCGCCTTGGCACAGTAACATGGTTTCATTGGTGTTAAATCTAAGTTTAATTAACCCCATTTTCCATGAATGCAGAATGAGCAATACCTATGGAATTTGTAGCAGTTGGGCTGCTTGAATTGGGGATTGGAGCCTTTGGATTTGTCACTTCCTCTAATATCAGGTGCCTACCATTGTGACTACTATTAGGTTAACTTGAACCGACTAATAAGCGAAGCTCTTGATAATGTTATTACTTACCTAGCGGTAAATATTGTTTGGATACGTAGATTGTGACATGGTATAGTCAGTGCTAATCATTTTTAGGCTTGTGACTTCTATTCACAAATTTTCACTTAATACTTATCAAACAAACATTCAGTGATCTTAAAATTTTTCTTAGTCCAAACAAAAAAAAAAGAAGATTTCAAAATTTTGTTGTTGGAACTGATCAAAGTGGTTGATTATTTGCACTCAACCATTTTATTCATGCCAAGTGTCTGTGTTGGGATGGAGAAGATAAAATAATGTAGCTGAAAATGTAAAATCTTCATTCTTTGGTGAAAAAGTAAAATTTATTGTGTTACGTTTCTTTTCATTGGTAAGGATATATTGCTACAGTTAAGAAGTATAATTATTGTCCTCATTCTGTTTTTATTTTTTGAATAAGGCTGAAATCAGGCACATAATATGCAAGGCAACCTGGTGGTACAAAGATTGTTGACAGATCAACCATTTTGGCTAGCAAAGTTTTTCATCCACTCAAGGTTAAATTACTCCGTTTTATCCTGAAATAATTATTCTATGCATTTAATTATTCTTGCAAAACTTTCATTGACTAAACGTCTCTCTCTCTCTCTCTCTCACACACACACACACATACAACTCTTTTTGTGCATCTACAGAACAAAGAGCGCTTTGACTTGACTGGGGAGCTTGGAAGACTCTTTGCATCAATGAATAAGTCAGAGGAGGCACTCAATAACAGTAATAAATATGTATAGTTTCTTTTTCACCTACCTCTCTAGCCATCAACTTGCACTAACAAATAAGTCAGTGTTTAAGAAGTAAATGAAGTAAGGTATATGTAACAGTAAAGATGTGTGTTCTATCAATTTAGTCTTTAGAAATTGATTAACATCATTTTACTCCAAACAACTTTTAGAATCCATCAATATATTGTTTCCTGCAAGTTTTGTTGATGTTAAAATCATATTCGTTGGTTTTCAAGGGATGCAAATGGTCTTGTCCTTAATTAGTTGAGATTTAAGTTGGGAGTACTTCTTTCTTTTTGCTGTGACAAAACTGCAAAGTAAATTGTAAAAGGAAGTTTCAATACATTTTTTGTGCAACCTATTGGTCTTCTCTCAAATTTCTTTTAATATGTGGTTTGTCAATGATCTGCAATCTATTGCTCCACGTGGAACTCCCCTTCCCTTTATTTTTTTTGGAAAGTTAAAAGCTTTATTTGCGATATTCCTCCTTTTTAATATTCTCACCCCTCTTCTTATTTTGTTCCTCATTCTTACGATTTTTCCAGTCCAAAAGTGCATTATTCATATGAAAGTTTCACCCAGTATTCGAGTTATGCATGTAAATTTTTTTTGTGCAACTACAGAACAAAGAACGTACGTAGAGTTACTAGGTTGAACTTACCTTGTGCTTTTCTATTACTTGTACTTACTGATTTGCGCTTCTCGCTATCAACTTGCACTACCAAATAAGCTGAGCTCTTGATAATTTTTCTTGTGTATTAATTATTGACAGTGCACTGGCAAAAAAAAAAAAAAAATTATTGACAATGTTTAAGAAGCAAGTGAAGTAAGCTATTGAAGTCCTTGAAAGATGCATGTTCTGGCAATTTAGTCTTTGGAAATTGATTAACCTCATTTTACTCCAAACAATTTTCAAAATTAATCCATCAAAATATAATCTTTTTTGCAATTTTTGTTGACCTTCAACTTTGTAAATGGTAAAATTATATTTATAGGGTTTCAGGATATCAAATGGCAATTTACTCGGATAATTGAATTTAAGTTTTAAACAGATAATTTCCTTGTATACTCTAAGAGGGACTTCGTGATGGTCTTATTATTACCTTGTTCAGACTTTAAGTTGGGAGTATCTCAATCTTTTGTGTTGACAAGGATATATCTGTTTTGTGCAATGCAGTTGCTTCCTGCCCCAGGCTTGTACAAAATACGGCAAAGATGGAAAAGACATTCTTACCCTCATTACCCCCCATTATTTTACCTTATGTTATTTAGTAATTTTGAGATTTAAGAGACATTGCAGTATTTATTTGTTTTTATTTTGAACTGAGTATAAATTTTCCAATAACTTTTATGACTTCATGGAAATTTCTAATTCTTTACGCAAAAAAGTTGTGAACTAGGAAATTTTCCTTTCAATTGTTTTTTTTCCCATATTGACAAAACTTACTGCATAAAATGTTTCAGCATACATGAATAGGAAAAAATGAACATAATTAAAAAAATATAAATCACATGTACAATTTTACTCCTATGTTATTAATTTTGTTATTAGACTTGTGTCCTCAAAGAAACATAGTTATTTTTCCGTGATCTGATACAAAAAATGTTCTATACAATTATTAACTCCTCTTTCCCATTGTATTTATAAGTTTAATTATCTAAGCCATATCTCTTTTTATAGATTGATTGTTTTTAATATAATTTTTTCAATTAAGAGGAAGGCAATAACGAGCTAAAACTCATTATAGAAGAGTCTCTTTAATCAACTTTATATGTGCGTATACACTTCAGTGTATTTGGAAATAGTGAATAAATCCTTGGGGATGAATAAAGTTCATTAAAATAAAATCAAAACGAAATATTATTGACTTGAGTCAAAAAAATGTTTAGTGTGAACCAAAACTAAATATTGTTAATTGGGTCAGTAATAACAGATTTTCATTATTTTCTTGAAAGTTTTATGTCAACACCCGTTTCCATTTTGATATGCGCAGGGCAATAACGAACAAGTTCCATAGGCAAACAGAAAAGTACAGTTATACTGATAATAAGTATTTGTTTACAGACAGTCATTAACAGAGCAGAAGTCGATAATAATAACAAATATGTATAGTATGTTCCCAAAACTATTTCACATACAGACTATACAACCACTATATTCATCTTGGGAAACGTGTCCGTCAGTTTCCCTTCTCTGCATCCTTGGCTTTCGAGCCACTGGCACCCGCTGAGACATTTTGATTAGAAAAAGGGGTGAGATTCCAAGGAATCTCAGTAGAAACATACGATCAATATATAAAATGCGAAAATTAAATATGCAATGCACCGTATCAAGTAAAATGAAAATTCATATCATCCGTGTGTGTACACAAAATTCAGGGCCAACAAACCCGTTGAAACCCCTGCATGTACCTCAGCCGAGTCCTTGACTACAGCTAGGTAAGACCAGTGTACCTCAGCTAGGTCCTAGACCACAGCTAGGTAATGTGCCTCCAGCACGTGTTCAGATCACAAAATACAGTAACATGTATCATACAAATAGTCACATAGTATATGAGAGATAGTAGTCCATACCTTAACCTCTTTCCTGTCTCAAAGGGTCCGCCTCGTAAGACGTGTCAACTATAGGCGTCCAACTCGATCCTAAAACATCAAATGTACAAGAAATAGGTCATAACCTATCCAAGTATCATTTTAGACACTTCCATAGTGTTTCTTGTGGTTATATTAGCCTATGGTGAAAATTTACCAAAATGCCCCCGGGACCTCGGTCCCGCCGTACCCGGCCCGATGGCACGTTTTTCAAAATTTTTGACTAGGGCTATCCTGACGTATTTCCATCCAAGGAATCCATTTCTGGACTCAAAATTACCAAATTCAATTTCAAATTACGAAATTGCCCTTGGCAGCCCTACTTTTAGGGTTTTAGGGGCGTTTCCGTAATTATGCTTTCTCAGCCTTTTCTGAAAAAGTGCCCAACTGTAACCCCACCTATTTTTGCCCAATTTCCAATGAAATCGAACATTTATGAAATTCATAAATTCCAAATTCATGAATATTCACCATTTTATTGAATTTCTCAAATAATTACAATATATTTGGTGAATATAAAATTTGGGGTGTTACAGTTCTCCCCCACTTAAATAAATTTCGTCCCCGAAATTTGCTACACCTGATCAGCCATAAATTCCAGGTAACGTTTCTTTACACTTTCTTCTGTTTCCCATGTAACCTCTCTGGGCGATAACCCTTTCCAGACAATCTTGATGAATGGAATGCTCTTGTTTCTGAGCTGCTTTTCCTGCCGATCGATGATTCGGTCAGGTGTGACTTCGTAAGTCAAATCGTCGCGCATTTCCACATCTTCATACTCTATTACGTGTTCTGGATCAGGTTGATACTTTTTCATCTGGGAAACATGAAAAACATCATGTAGCCTGCTCAGATTCGGTGGCAAAGCGATACGATATGCTACAGGCCCAATCTTCTCTAAGATCTCAAACGGACTAATGTATCTTGATTGTAGCTTCTTTGCTTTCAATGCCCTGCCAATACCCGTAACAGGTGATACTTTCATGAATACGTGGTTACCGACTTCAAATTCCAGAGGTTTTCGCCTCTTATCTGCATAACTTTTCTGTCGGCTCTGAGCAGCTAGCAATCTCTGCTTGATCAATTTTATCTGCTCCGTTGTCTGATCAACAAGATCTGGCCCTAGCAATTCCCTCTCAGACAACTCAGTCCAGCATATTGGCGATTGACACTTCCTCCCGTAGAGTGCCTCATATGGAGCCATTTGAATACTCGAATGATAACTATTGTTATAGGCGAACTCTGCTAATGGAAGGAATTTGTCCCAACTACCTTTGTAATCAAGTACACAAGCCCTTAGCATATCCCCAAGAGTTTGAATCGTTCGCTCTGTCTGCCCATCAGTTTGAGGATGATATGCCGTACTGAATCGGAGCTTGGTACCTAAAGCTTCATGAATCGCCTTCCAAAACTTGGAGGTGAATCGTGGATCTCGATCAGAGATAATGTTCTTCGGAATACCATGCAATCTCACAATCTCCTGAATGTAAATTTCTGCTAGTCTATCAGAAGAATAGTGAATGCTAATCGGTAGGAAGTGAGCTGTTTTCGTGAATCTATCAACTATCACCCATATAGCGTCATGGTTTCTAACCTTTGGCAATCCTGTCACGAAATCCATGGTAACGCTTTCCCACTTCCACTCAAGTATCTCAGGATTCGTCCAAGCCCTGATGGTCGTTGATGTTCGATTTTTACTTTCTGACATGTCAAGCAACGAGCAACGAACTCAGTCACCTCTCTTTTCATTCCCGGCCAATAGTATTGAGCCTTCAAGTCATGGTACATCTTTGTAGCTCTTGGATGCAGAGTATACTTACTCTTATGTGCCTCCTCAAGGATTTGTCGTTTCAGTTCTTGTTGCGGTGGAATATAAATCCGCTTCTTGTACCTGACTAGCCCGCTGGGAGACAAGTCGTAATCCTGAGTTTCGCCCCTATCAATCATACCTCTGATATACAACGCTTCATCATCATGTTGTTGGGCTTCTTCAATTACCGCCCTCAAATCATTGTATATTTGACTGACCCCACTGCCTAACAGAATTTGACTAGACAGATTTAGGTCTCTGAAATCCTTGAGCAGTTTCTGCTCATAAATCATTATGGCTGCCACTTGCACTGATTTCCGGCTTAATGTATCAGCGACAACATTAGCCTTACCGGGATGATATTTTATTTCTAAGTTGTAGTCCTTCAGCAACTCCATCCATCTGCGTTGTCTCATGTTGAGCTCTTTTTGATCATACAAGTACTTCAAGCTCTTGTGGTCGCAGAACAACTCTACAGTCTCGCCATAGAGATAATGCCTCCAGATTTTCAAAGCAAACACAATTGCCGCTAGCTCAAGATCGTGGGTGGGATAGTTCAATTCATGAGGTTTCAGCTGTCTGGATGCATATGCCACCACTCGGCCATACTGCATCAATACGCATCCCAATCCTTGCCCACTGGCATCTGTATAAACAACATACGTAAACTGTGGATCTGGGATCGTCAGCACTGGTGCTGTAGTTAACCTCTGCTTCAACTCTAGGAAGCTCTTCTCACAATTCTCATCCCACACAAAATGTTGAGCCTTCCGCGTCAATTTAGTCAATAGTAAAGCAATTCTGGAGAAATTCGGAATAAATCTTCGATAGTAGCCAGCTAGGCCCAGAAAACTGCGCACTTCAAATACAGTCTCTGGCCTCTTCCAGCTTAGTACTGCTTCCACTTTGCTAGGATCAACAGAGACCCCTTGCTGTGAGACAACGTGGCCCAGAAACTTTACCTCTGAAAGCCAGAATTCACACTTGCTCAGCTTGGCATAGAGTTGCCTATCTCGCAATATGTTCAACACCGTTTTCAGATGATGCTCGTGTTCAGCTTGACTCCGTGAATACACTAGTATATCATCAATAAAGACTACAACGAATTGGTCCAGATACGGACAGAAGATTCGATTCATGTAGTCCATGAACACGGCAGGTGCATTGGTCAGCCCAAATGGCATCACAAGAAACTCGTAATGCCCATATCTGGTCCTGAAAGCAGTCTTCGATACATCTTCTGCTTTGACTTTCAACTGATGGTATCCCGATCGCAAATCGATCTTCGAGAATACACAGGAACCAGACAATTGATCGAGCAAATCATCAATTCTAGGGAGTGGATACTTGTTCTTGACGGTCACTTTGTTCAGCTCTCGATAATCGATACAGAGACGCAGGCTTCCGTCTTTC
Organism: Inga leiocalycina; assembly: GCA_963242795.1. NCBI lineage: Eukaryota > Viridiplantae > Streptophyta > Magnoliopsida > Fabales > Fabaceae > Inga > Inga leiocalycina. The sequence continues at coordinate 50,111,685 of OY725324.1, forward strand.
TTCTTGACAAAGAGCATTGGAGCACCCCAGGGTGATACGCTGGGTCGTATGAACCCTTTCTCAAGTAGCTCCTCAATCTGCTTTTTCAGCTCTGCCATTTCGCTTGGAGCCATACGGTATGGGGTTTTAGAAATTGGACCCGCTTCAGGCTTCAAATCAATTGAGAACTCCACTTCCCTATCTGGAGGTAGTCCACCGACATCCTCCGGAAAAACATCAGGGAATTCATTTGCCACAGGGATACTTTCTAAGGCTACACCAGCCTCTGATTGCATAGAGCAAAATACCATGTACCCTTGACATCCCTTCTGCAAATACCTCTCAACCTTAGCCGCAGATAAAAGGTTAAGAGTGATTTCAGTGTCAGCTTGTGGTTGTAGATTCAGATATAAGACTCTCTTCTGTTTACAATCCAACAACACACCATTTGCTGTCAGCCAATCAATCCCCAAAATTACTTCCAACCCTTGCAGTGGCAAACAAATAAGATTTACAGTTGACTCATGCCCCTCAACGTTTATCCCACAATTCAAACAAACATCAGCCGTCACAATTCGTGTGCCCATAGGTGTAGATACAACCAAATCATATGGGGATTTATGCATATGTAAATTCAATCGTCTCATGCAATCATATGCAAGAAATGAATGGCTAGCACCAGAATCATACATAACATGCACTAGACTGCCATTGAGAGAAATCATACCTTGAATCAGCTCCGGAGATTTTCGAGCTTCTTCCTGTGTCAGTGTATAGACCCTTCCTGGAACCCTGGGTCTAGTCCCCTCCGGTTGCTGCTTCTGTGGACAATCTTTCGAAAAGTGCCCGGGCTTTCCACAGTTATAACAAGTGAGTGGTTTGTTAGGATCCATTCTAAACGGGGCTCCACTACATGTCTTGCCAGGATGAAATGGCTTGTGGCAATGCCAACATGTTCCACCTCTTGGGAAACCCTGACCCCCACGGCCTCCAGCTTGATTTGGCCTCTTATTATCACCCCTAGAAGGTCCACCCTGTTCTTTTCTTTTCTGTGATGCACTTCCACTCCCAGAAGCACCTTTATTACCAGTCGGAGTTGCCAGGCTCGACATACGCTTCTCAATGTATCGGCACTCTTCTGCCGCTTTACTGAAATCAGTAAAGTGTTGGGAGATCAGTCTATCCTTAAACTCAGGTCTCAGCCCCTCTATCATCATATCTGAATTCCACTCATCATTGTCGTTCAGCTTGGCGTATGATGAGTAACGTGACAGTCGGATATACCGGGCCAGATAGTCATCAAAACTCTCCCGGTCGTACTGCTTGATACTGAGGAACTCTTTCTCCTTCTCTCTTTTGACAGTCGGAGGAAAATACTTCTTGTTAAATTCCTCTTGAAATAGTTCCCATGTGATAGGAACATTCTTCCCCTTCAAGATGAGGTCCATGCCTTTCCACCAGCTATCGGCATCACCTTCCAGCTTGTATATGGCTAACCGGGCTTTCATCTCATCTGGACATTGCAGCATATCAAAAATCTTTTCCAAACGAGCTAACCAGGTTTCCGCTTGTTGAGGATCAAACTTCCCCTTGAACATAGGTGGTTGTTGCTTACTGAATCTACTCAGCCAAGCTTGGATATCCACCTCAGGCTCTAGTGGTAAATCCTCTGGTTGGGGCTCCTCTGGTATTTCTTCATAATTTCCCCACATAAATTCATCCATCCGGTTCTCCAAGTGGTCCTGTCTCTGCTGTACCCCCTGGAGGTCAACTCTTATCTCATTCATGGTTTGTTGTTGTTGTTCCAATAAATCCAGGATTCGCTGCTGGATAGGGTCAGGCCTTGGTTCTCCCTCATTGGTACCATGTCTACCACGACCTCGGCCTCTACCGCCTTCTCCTGGTTGTACCATCTCCATAATTCTCTCTACATGAAATTAGAGAAGAGTAAATTTTGATACAAGAGTAAGGGCATCTTTGTCATTTCATAAATAGTAAGGGTACACAGATATGTCATACATAGCATACACAACTATTTACAGTAGCTACATAGAAACAAAACATCAGATAACCTATAAACTACTGTACATGACATATTGTTCCTTATTACATTACATTTTCCTATCTGTACCCTCCTCAAAATACCGACTCTGGCTACATCAATTCTGTCTGTCGGTTCCGCATGTCTGCCCTTATCTCATAATATGTGCCGGTCAGCTCCGGTCACCCAAAATATACCACGTGGGTCCCACATCAACCTAGATACATATATTTCGATATGAGGGTGTTCACGTGATTCAGGAACTCCCAAAAGTTCCTACTCAGACCTCTCTCTACAATGTCATTCTTTTGTCTGTTCCAGTATGCTGTATCTGGAAAGAAGTCCATAGTAGTATATGCCCAGACCTCATTCGTGAACCTGACTCCTATATCCTCCTGAAGCCTATACATCGTTACCACACCTACCAAGAACATAAGATACTGATCACGGGGAGTGTCATAGTCCCGTACCGCTCGGATATATCGGCCCTGCAGATAGTGCCACAACTCGAGGTTCGGCTGCAGGTTATACAACACCTGCACTGGCTCTGCCCGAGACTCACGATCGCTCGACTCATCCTCGAGCATCTCCTCTAGATCATCATCAGGATCCCACTCTGGATCCTCCTCTGGATCCTCCTCTGAGTCTTCTTCGGGATACTCATCGGTCTCTCCTACCCGAGACTGCCCTGGAGAAGCTGGCCTGGGTTCTGGTCTATATACGGGTAGCTGTGGCACACTCTTTCGTGCCGTCCGCCTCATACGAACGCCTCCAGGTCCAAAGTACTCGATAAAAAGCCTCCCGTCTGGTATCCGCTGTTCTGGAGGGCTTTGGTTGACGGACACCTCTGACCCCTCAAATGGTACACTCGAACTGGTCATAGGCTCCCTCGAACTGCTCATGATGTCCTGTCGCCAGCAAACAAAACTATATCAGTATACCATTCTGATAATGCCAGAACCGCTTATTAGCTCTGATACCAAAAATGTCAACACCCGTTTCCATTTTGATATGCGCAGGGCAATAACGAACAAGTTCCATAGGCAAACAGAAAAGTACAGTTATACTGATAATAAGTATTTGTTTACATACAGTCATTAACAGAGCAGAAGTCGATAATAATAACAAATATGTACAGTATGTTCCCAAAACTATTTCACATACAGACTATACAACCACTATATTCATCTTGGGAAACGTGTCCGTCAGTTTCCCTTCTCTGCATCCTTGGCTTTCGAGCCACTGGCACCCGCTGAGACATTTTGATTAGAAAAAGGGGTGAGATTCCAAGGAATCTCAGTAGAAACATACGATCAATATATAAAATGCGAAAATTAAATATGCAATGCACCGTATCAAGTAAAATGAAAATTCATATCATCCGTGTGTGTACACAAAATTCAGGGCCAACAAACCCGTTGAAACCCCTGCATGTACCTCAGCCGAGTCCTTGACTACAGCTAGGTAAGACCAGTGTACCTCAGCTAGGTCCTAGACCACAGCTAGGTAATGTGCCTCCAGCACGTGTTCAGATCACAAAATACAGTAACATGTATCATACAAATAGTCACATAGTATATGAGAGATAGTAGTCCCTACCTTAACCTCTTTCCTGTCTCAAAGGGTCCGCCTCGTAAGACGTGTCAACTATAGGCGTCCAACTCGATCCTAAAACATCAAATGTACAAGAAATAGGTCATAACCTATCCAAGTATCATTTTAGACACTTCCATAGTGTTTCTCGTGGTTATATTAGCCTATGGTGAAAATTTACCAAAATGCCCCCGGGACCTCGGTCCCGCCGTACCCGGCCCGATGGCACGTTTTTCAAAATTTTTGACTAGGGCTATCCTGACGTATTTCCATCCAAGGAATCCATTTCTGGACTCAAAATTACCAAATTCAATTTCAAATTACGAAATTGCCCTTGGCAGCCCTACTTTTAGGGTTTTAGGGGCGTTTCCGTAATTATGCTTTCTCAGCCTTTTTTGAAAAAGTGCCCAACTGTAACCCCACCTATTTTCGCCCAATTTCCCATGAAATCGAACATTTATGAAATTCATAAATTCCAAATTCATGAATATTCACCATTTTATTGAATTTCTCAAATAATTACAATATATTTGGTGAATATAAAATTTGGAGTGTTACATTTTACTTACTTTTATCTTCGTTGGTTTAGAAAATTTTTAATTACCTTAAACTAGAAAGGGAAAAAAAAAGATTTTTTTTTTTATTTGGGCCACAGTTATTCAGTTGACAATAACAAGTCTTACAAAAATTGGAGAAACTGGGTAAAAATCTCATATTTAAAATTTTATCCGTGAAAAATGCCTCCATTAAAATTTCAGTACTTTGTATACAAAAATTTATAGAGTATCAATACTTTCTAAGTATAATAATTTATTAGGTCATTCTCACTAATATAAGATACTCACTCCGGTCCTAAATATAGGACATAATTGATTTTTTTGAAGAGATTAATGAAGCTAAATAAGTTACTTAATAATATTAAATGTTATGTATCCTTAGATTATATATTAGTTTATAAGTTAGGTAAAATAGTTTCGAGAAAAAATTACAAGTATAAATATTTTAAAGTAATTTACTTAGCTTCCTTAACCTCTAAAAAAAAAATAAACTTTATTTTATATTTAGGACCATATGGTATAATTTTTAATAGGAAAACTTTCCCCAATTTTCTTAAGAAAGTTTCGCATTTGAAGGATTTTTTGAAGACTTCTTAAAATTTTTTTAATTAAAAAACCCAAAAGATAACATATTTTTTGATTTGGTGTGAAAAAAGAGTCTATGACCAAACTTTTGTCTTTTTTGTTATTTTCGTTGAAATTTCTTCTCACATTAAATAGAAAATGTCCACCAATTTATGTTAATGTTCTTTTTTTTTGTTTTGGCCAACTTCTGAATGTTCAGAAGTTAACATATCGTTAGATTAACTTTATGTCTTTTTCAAGCTACGATGTGATTTTATTTTAGACGTTAGATATCAATCAAAAAATTTTGGACTTTAGATCCTATCAGGGTTCAACCAACAAATTGGTTGTCTATGTGCTTAGATGAAGCTTTGACTTGAGCCTGAATTGACATGTTTATAGCCCGGGGAAAAAAAAGGAATTGACATATTTATGTGTATGAATATGTTTAAATTTATAAAATGAAAAATACTCCCACACAGGTATTACTATGATCATTGTTATTTTTATTTTTATTTTTAAGATGATATTGGTTTTCCTTTTAACTTAATTTTTGGATCAAATTTTTTACATTGACAAAAGTCTTTTCTTTTGCCCTCCATCACTTATGAGGAATTCACACATTCATTATTAAAAGTGGAAACGGGTCATATCAGACCAAACTTTACATTTAACAGGTTATTTTAAGAAAACATGCATTTTTAAAAGGGAAAATCCCTTGAAAACAACTTTTAAATCATGAAAAGATAGAAAGGTGTTCTAAATCTCAAAAATCCTGCAAAAATACTAGTGACTAAACGAGAATTTATAAATTCAGTTAAAAGTTCTTTTTAAGGGATTTCCCCTTTTTAAAACATCAAATAGGCTAATAGGTGAAAGTGCTAAATAGATGAAACACTAGTCTTTGTTAGAAAATAAGTCTAGGTCTTCAGATAGGCCGAAAAAAAAAGGCCATAATTAAATAAATCAATCTAAAATTACAATAACTCAATTCAAATTATCTAAAATGTATCATAAAAATATGATATAAATATTATATATAGAATACAAATTTAATTTTATTTCTTAATGTATAAATTGACCATACCTGAAAGTTTACATGCTAGATTTTAACAAAATAGTTTGGCATTTTTTTAAAACATAATAGACTTGGTCAAGCTCTAATCAGACCACGTCATGAGCCCTTGACAGGCTTTTTGACCTATATTAATTTATGATTTTAATATTTAAATTGATAATTTCTTTTTTTCATTTGTAGGATCATTTCGATTTTCTTTTTAATCTTAATTTATATTCAAATCAAATATTTAACACTGACCAAAGTTATTTTTTTTTTTTTTGCCATCCTGACCAAAGTTATTACACATATAAGTTTTGAACGGCAAGTATATATACTATTCAAAGGAAATTAAAGCCTCAATTATTGAATCGTCATAGCTAATCAATAGTCTCAAAAATAATCACATAATAATGAAGAAGCTTTGGAGAAAATAAATCTCCTTAAAATAAAATTATAAACATTTGACTTGAAGTAAAACACATGTCCATAGAAATTTCTTCATACTCTTTTTTTTTTTTGGCGGGTTGGTACAGGAAATTTTACCACCTTAAACAAGAATAAACACGGGAAAAAAGTTCGCACCGACGGAGCTTTCATGGCTTGCTGGACATTTTTAATTCTTTAACCAATAAAAAGCATGTAGTTGACTTGGAAATTTCTAATTCTTTGAACAAGAAATTTCCACTGCCAACTTAGTTGATTTACAACTCAGAAACTCATTTTTCTGTTCTGCTCATTGAATACGCAACAAAAGCAAACTCGCCAAATTAACTTCCAAGTCTTCTCAAACTAAGATTTGACTCTAAATACTCCCACAAAGGTATTACCATGATTTTTCTCCCTCATTCGTTTACTATTCCATTCGATTTTAAATATAAAATAAAATTTTTTTTGAAGAGATTAAAGAAATTAATTAAATTATTTTAGAATATTAATATTTTTATTATTTTCAAAACTAATTAGTTTAACTAATAAACTAATATAGAATCTAAGGATATACAACATATGATATAATTAAATAACTTATTTAGCTTCTTTAATCTCTCCTAAAAAAATCAACTCTGTCTTATATTTAAAATAGGAGGAAGTACTTGATATTCTTTCTTTTTATTTTTTTAATAAAAAATAATCAACAACCCGTAAATTTGCTCAATAGTCCCCTGATTCATTTTAATTTCAGTTGTACTTTAGGAAATGATACAAACTTGATGCTTCAATCTTTTTCTACTTATTCTTTTTATAAAAGTGATGCACTCCTAACTCCCTCTTCCCTAAATACAGTTATTTCAACTTTTAGCTATATAATTATTTTCATTTTATATAATTAATCATTTTATTGAAAAAAGAAAGAAAGAAATGTCCAACGAGACACAAAGGCCTTGTTTGGTATGATGGAATTAGGAGTGATAGAAATGGAATTGAAGATCAATTCCATCATGATCCTTGTTTGGTATGATGGAATTGGAAAATTTTCCAATTCCATGTGGAAGCCAAATAGACTCAATTCCACCCAATCAATTCCATCAAAATATCTCAGATTTACAATTCTATGTGATCATTTTCATCTATTACCCTCCACCACCATCAAAAAATAAAAAATAAAAAAAATTGAAGGACATTTTGATATTTTTATATAAAAATTAGATCTCATTTCCATGTTATACCAAACATACTTTTAATCTCCATTTCCATTTCCATATCCATATCCATTTCTATATTCATATCCATTTCCATCAAAATCAATTCCAACATATCAAACGGCCCTAAAGTGAATGCTCAATGGTTATCATATCGCCATATTAACTTTATGTCTTTTCTATTTAAAGTTTTGTTTTGAGATTTGACGCTAGCTCTCACCGACCTTCAATTCTCTCTCATTGACAAGTTGGCTCAGTCACATGCTTCGATAAGATTTCAATAGCAAGTGAAAAATCTTTATTCAAGCAAGAAACAACAAAAAATTTCCCTTCCACTGAAATTTCTAAGCACTTTCCTTTTTTTTTTTTTTAAGGTTTGGTACAGAAACAAAACAAGGAAAAAAATCTCACGGGACGGGAACGAAAATTTCTAATTTTTAAAAACAAGAAAAGAAAAACCCAAAAAAAAGCGCTGTTGACTTGTAGTCAAAATTAAAAGAGCCACGGACACGTTTTCATTATTTCGTGGAAGATTCGGCCTACTTTGTACAAAAAAAATTTCCTCAGACAACTTGTTAGTTGATTGTTGCCTCTTAAATGCTAATAAAGGCTTAACACTCTCTTTCTCATTTTTCTGTTGTGCCGATCGAATTCCCAAGATAAGCGAACTCGCCAAATCAACTTCAAGTCTTCAACCTCAGATTTGATTTAGCCACTCCCACCAAGGTATTATTAATACAGTCTTTCTCCTTCATTTTATAACTTCTTAAACGTTGTTCTTTCTGTTCTTTTTCAGAAATAATCAACGACCTATAAAGCATTGTTTTCCGTTTTTGCGCCCCAGCAATGGCTGCTTCTGCTGCTTCTTCCCAGGTCCCTTGTGAAAAATACGATGTTTTTATCAGCTTTAGAGGTTCAGACACCAGATCTGGTTTTCTCAGCCATTTGATAAAGGCCTTGCATCAGGAAAGCATAAATGTCTATGTGGATTACAGGCTTGAGAGAGGTGACGAAATATCATCAGCACTGATGAAAGCAATAGAAGGATCCATGATTGCTTTGGTTATATTCTCAGAAGATTTTGCTTCTTCAAAGTGGTGCTTGGAAGAACTTGTCAAAATCATAGAACGTAAAGAAGCTTATCAACAGATTGTGATCCCAGTTTTCTACGGTGTAGATCCATCAGACGTCAGGCATCAAAAAGGCACTTATGCAAAGGCAACTCTTCATGATGAAGTGAAGTTCAAGGATAAAGTGGAAATTTGGAGATCTGTCTTGAAAAAATCTGCTGACTTAGCTGGTTATGATTCATCAAAATTTCCGTAAGTTTGTTTCTTTTATTCAATTTACCATTTTATAGAGTCTTAATGTTGTTAAGCTTTTCCTTAGTTTGCCTTTAAATCTAGTGAAGTTATATCAATTTATGCATGTGGATCTATTATTTTATCATGGGCAGCTAGTAATTTTTTTTTTTTTGGTCTTTTTATATGTTAGGGATGAATCCAAACTCATTGATGCAATAGTCGAAGATGTCTTGAAAAAGCTAGAAGATGATAGGCCCTTTGTGCCAAATTCTCATCTCATTGGATTTCATCAAAATTTTACTAGTGTTGAATCATTAATGGAAATTAAGTCACAGGAAGTTCGAATTGTTGGGATATGGGGCATGGGAGGGATAGGCAAAACAACCCTTGCTCGTGCTGTATTTGACAAATTCTCGCATGAATTTAAAAGGCATTGTTGCTTCTTAGAAAATGTAAGAGAAAATTCAACGAATTCTTTGCGTGAAGAGCTTTTTTCTAAGTTATTAGACCGAAAGGATAACATAGACATGAACTAGGCAATGAGATGGCTGCAATGGAAAAAAGTCTTAATTGTGCTTGATGATGTGGATAATTCAAAGCAACTAAAAGATTTGGCCGGACAACAAGATCTTCACTTGGGTTCAGGCAGCAGGGTCATTGTAACAAGTAGGAACAGGCATGTTCTTAGAAGTGGAGGGATTCATGACCAATATATACATGAAGTCAACGCATTAAATTTTGAAGAATCACTTGAACTTTTTTGCAGACATGCCTTCAACCAAAGTCATCCCAATATGGGATATCAAAAGCTATCAAAAACGACAGTAGCCATTGCTCAAGGCATTCCTTTAGCTTTAGAAGTTTTGGGTTCCCATTTTCATTCTAGAGATGAAGCATATTGGGAAAGTGAGCTTAGCAAACTCAAGAGGTATCCCCATGAGAAAATTCAAGAGATATTGAAGATAAGTTATGATGGATTGGATCTTATGGACAAGGAAATATTTTTAGACATTGCATTTTTTTTTGTGGGTACCGAAAAGCATAATGTTACTCGTGGGCTAGAGGCTTGTGGTTTCACAGCGGTTAGTGGAATACAAAATCTTATAGATAAAGCTCTCATTAAGTTAGATCAGCATGGCTATATTGTAATGCATGATTTGATACGAGAAATGGCTGAGCAAATAGTTCGTGGACAAAGTATGAGCCATCCTGAAGAACGGAGCCGATTAAAAGATGTAGACGAAATCTATGATGTATTGAGAAGTGACAAGGTATGGGAAAACGATACATTAATTTATTTCTTTCATTTTTATTTTTAAAAGTTTTTTTAAAAGTTTAATATTTATTTCATTTTATTTTTGTTTAGGGAATGGATAAAATTGAAGGCATTGTTTTGAATGTGGCTCAAATAAAACGTGTACAAGTGAGAGCTGACATTTTCGTAAAGATGAGAAATTTAAGATTCCTCAAATTTTTCTCTTCTACATCAAGGTGGTTTGATAGTAGGACAAATATAGTTCTTTATGATATTGACTCTTTTCCTAATAAATTGAGGTCTCTTCATTGGGATCATTATCCATTAGAAACTCTGCCATCAGGCGTTTATCTTGAAAACCTTGTTGAACTTCACATGGAAAACAACAACGTTAAAAGGGTTTGGGAAGGAAAACAGGTACGTATATGCGAATGTTTTTTTTATATGCCTTCAACCTAATTAAATTTATTAGGGCTTTTTAATTTAGGTAATTGTTTTCTTTTCATTGTGAACATAGGATCTTAGAAACCTAAAGACGATAAATTTGAGTGCGTCCAAACAATTGATAGGGTTGCCTGATCTCTCGATGGCACACAAGCTTGAAAGTGTAATGCTCCGATATTGTAAAAGTTTGAGGAGTATTCATCCATCTATTTTATCTCTCCCCAGAATTATTGAAATGGATGTATCTAAATGCTCAAAATTAGAGAGTATTGAAAGTGAGACTCGTTCAGAATCTTTCTCTCACCTTGAAGCTGACTATTGTTGCCTCAAGAAATTATGTCTGTCATCAAAAAAATTGAGGGAAATAGTTCTTCAAGATACTGAAGTGAAAATATTGAATTTGCCAACAGATCCCACAGAACTTACTAAAATTGTAATTATTGATGGTATAGTAGGGAGTCTTTCAATAGTTGAGCTGCGTCGCTTTACAAATCTTGAGATGTTTCAAGTTTCCAATCTCAAGCAAGTAATTGACATAGAGCAACTACGGTCCCTTTTTGATGGTTGGCGTAATTTAACAGACCTACGTTTGGATGGGTGGAGTTGCTTGTCGGAAATCCCTGACAATATCAAGGCCTTGACAAGGTTAGAACGTTTATCATTAGATGACTCTGCTGTGGAGACATTGCCAGCTTGCGTCCACCATCTTTCAAGGTTGAAATACATTTCCCTCACAGGGTGCAAAAGGCTTAAGTCTATACTTGGAATTCCTCCCTTCCTTGAAGCATTAGATGCCAACGAATGCACATTATTGGAGACTGTATCCTCTGACTCTCCAGTTCAGAGGCCATGTGTCTTCAACTTCCGTAACTGTGAGAAATTGAATGAGCGTTCACTTCGCTATATTCAGGAATTAACTCTTTCCTCAGCCTGTGAATATGATGATTATGAAGTTATAACTTGTTACCCAGGAAGTAGAGTTCCAGAGTGGATGGAATATAAACCTATGACAGAGGCTTTCAATGCAACCGAATTTACTTGCAATCATGGACGATCACATCATTTATTTATTTGCTGCATAGCTCCTCCTCATCTCATCTCAATGCAATTAGTTGAAGTTCATTGTTATTTCCCTCGGATGCATAGTTCTCGCTTGTTACTTTATCTTGCATTGAATCAGGATCATGTGTTGCTATGGCCTGTGGAAAGGGGCTCCTATGTTACTGGGATAGGTAATGATGCTAAGATTTCATGTGAATTGTTTCTGAAATATTGGGATGGTGAGAAGAAAGAATATTGCAAAGTCCCTGCAAAAGCATGTGGAGCACACCTAATATATTACTCGGAGCCGGGTCAAAAGAGAAAGAGGGGTGCAGATATTTGGGTTGAAGATGGAATCCGTCCCACAAAGCAACTTAAGAATTCTGGTGTCTCTCAACCTTCTCCCATGGAGTTGGTTACTATTAATTTCAAGAATCTCATGATATGATGACTTCATCTGTCACCCCTTGCAACTCAAATTTCTACGCATTATCAAACAAAAAGACCTCTCTCACTAATACACTTCCTTTCATATTTTTACAGGTATCTCTTACTTCTTATTCTTAAATTTTACACAAAAAGACCTGAAAATTTTTAAAGAACAAAGTGGTTGGTGCGTAATATATATATATATAATATTCTATTGCTATGATTCATATGTCTGCTCCCTAGTCCAATGATCATGCCTCATATTTTCTATGGGACCCGTTTGGGAAATATGTCTCAAATTTATGTCATGTAGGTTCACAAATTTTCACTTGATATTTATCAAAAATACATTCATTGATTTCAAAATTTTGATACAGAGGTGGAGCATTTTTCTAGTGTGTTTTTGTCGTTTGGAACTAAAGGCAGTTGGTTATTTGCATTAAAATTTTCATTCATTGTCTGAGATAGAATTATAGTCTCACTATTGGGTAAGGATATCTTGCCGCAATTATGAGGTAAAATTATTGGCCTCGTTAAATTTTGTTATGCATCTTTGATTAACATAAAGAATGAGTACATTGAATGCTACCAGGGCAATTTGGTAGTGCAGTGAATGTTGACAAATATTCAACCATTTTGGCTCGTAAAGTGTTTTGTCTATTCAAGGTTAACTTTTTTAGTTGTATCCTGAAATAATTATCCTGTGCATTATTTATTCTTTTTGTTTTGCTTCTTTGAGTAGTTTACTCCTTGCAGTTCATCTAAATGGACTTTTTAAAAATGTCATCATACTTATCTTCATCCACTTAATTATTAGTGTATATATTATTATTTGCTTCTGCAGTTGAAAGAATCAGAAAACAAATATTTGTTCTTTTTTCCAGTCCAAAAATGCATTACTCTGTCAATTTTGATGAATCTATCGGGCAGGACTGAAAATGTTTCCTCAAGTTTTAAGTTGGTTCCATGAATCACAATTCTGGCAAAACTTCCACTGAGTAAATGAGTTACACACACACACACACACTCTTTTTGTACATATATAGAACAAAGAAAGTACTGAGTAGATTGGGGAGCTTGGAAGACTTTGTATCAATGAAAAAGTTAGAGAAGGAACTCAATAACAGTATATATTAAATATGATGTATGTATATGTTATTCATAGTTTCTTTTTTTTTTTTTTCCGCCTTGGCACAGTAACATGGTTTCATTGGTGTTAAATCTAAGTTTAATTAACCCCATTTTCCATGAATGCAGAATGAGCAATACCTATGGAATTTGTAGCAGTTGGGCTGCTTGAATTGGGGATTGGAGCCTTTGGATTTGTCACTTCCTCTAATATCAGGTGCCTACCATTGTGACTACTATTAAGTTAATTTATGTTTTTCTATTAAACTTGCGTATCTGGTTTAGCAGCTAGCTCTCTATCAACTTGAACCAACTAATAAGCGAAGCTCTTGATAATGTTATTACTTGAGTGTTATTACTCACTTTGCAGTAAATATCGTTTGGATACGTAGATTGTGACATGGTATAGTCTGTGCTAATCATTTTTAGGCTTGTGATTTCTATTCACAAATTTTCACTTAATACTTATCAAACAAACATTCAATGATCTTAAAATTTTTCTCAGTCCAAAAAAAAAAACAAGAAGAAGAAGAAGATTTCAAAATTTTGTTGTTGGAACTGATCAAAGTGGTTGATTATTTGCACTCAACCATTTTATTCATGCCAAGTTTCTGTGTTGGGATGGAGAAATTAAAATAATGCAGCTGAAAATGTAAAATCTTCATTCTTTGGTGAAAAAGTAAAATTTACTGTGTTACCTTTCTTTTCATTGGTAAGGATATATCAATTCAGTTATGAAGTAAAATTATTGTCCTCATTCTGTTTTTATGTTTTGAATAAGGCTGAAATCAGGTACATAATATGTAGGGTAACCTGGTGGTACAAAGAATGTTGACAAATCAACCATTTTGGCTAGCAAAGTTTTTCATCTACTCAAGATTAAATTACTCCGTTTTATCCTGAAATAATTATTCTATGCATTTAATTATTCTTGCAAAACTTTCATTGACTAAACGTCTCTCTCTCTCTCTCACACACACATACAACTCTTTTTGTGCATCTACAGAACAAAGAGCGCTTTGCCTTGACTGGGGAGCTTGGAAGACTCTTTGCATCAATGAACAAGTCAGAGGAGGCACTCAATAACAGTAATAAATATGTATAGTTTCTTTTTCACCTACCTCTCTAGCCATCAACTTGCACTAACAAATAAGTCAGTGTTTAAGAAGTAAATGAAGTAAGGTATATGTAACAGTAAAGATGTGTGTTCTATCAATTTAGTCTTTAGAAATTGATTAACATCATTTTACTCCAAACAACTTTTAGAATCCATCAATATATTGTTTCCTGCAAGTTTTGTTGATGTTAAAATCATATTCGTTGGTTTTCAAGGGATGCAAATGGTCTTGTCCTTAATTAGTTGAGATTTAAGTTGGGAGTACTTCTTTCTTTTTGCTGTGACAAAACTGCAAAGTAAATTGTAAAACGAAGTTTCAATACATTTTTTGTGCAACCTATTGGTCTTCTCTCAAATTTATTTTAATATGTGGTTTGTCAATGATCTGCAATCTATTGCTCCACGTGGAACTCCCCTTCCCTTTATTTTTTTTTTGGAAAGGTAAAAGCTTTATTTGCGATATTTCTCCTTTTTAATATGCTCACTCCTCTTCTTATTTTGTTCCTCATTCTTATGATTTTTCCAGTCCAAAAGTGCATTATTCATATGAAAGTTTCACCCAGTATTTGAGTTATGCATGTAAACTTTTTTTGTGCAACTACAGAACAAAAAACGTACTGAGTTACTAGGTTGAACTTACCTTGTGTTTTTCTATTACTTATACTTACTGATTTGCGCTTTTCGCTATCAACTTGCACTACCAAATAAGCTGAGCTCTTGATAATTTTTCTTGTGTATTAATTATTGGCAATGGTTAAGAAGCAAGTGAAGTAAGCTATTGAAGTCCTTGAAAGATGCATGTTCTGGCAATTTAGTCTTTGGAAATTGATTAACCTCATTTTACTCCAAACAATTTTTAAAATTAATCCATCAAAATATAATCTTTTTTACAATTTTTGTTGACCTTCAACTTTGTAAATGGTAAAATTATATTTATAGGGTTTTAGGATATCAAATGGCAATTTACTCGGATAATTGAATTTAAGTTTTAAACAGATAATTTCCTTGTATACTCTAAGAGGGACTTCGTGATGGTCTTATTATTACCTTGTTCAGACTTTAAGTTGGGAGTATCTCAATCTTTTGTGTTGACAAGGATATATCTGCTTTGTGCAATGCAGTTGCTTCCTACCCCAGGCTTGTACAAAATACGGCAAAGATGGAAAAGACATTCTTACCCTCATTACTCCCCATTATTTTACCATATGTTATTTAGTAATTTTGAGATTTAAGAGACATTGCAGTATTTGTTTGTTTTTATTGGGACCTGAGTATAAATTTTCCAATAACTTTTATGACTTCATGGAAATTTGTAATTCTTTACGCAAAAAAGTTGTGAACTAGGAAATTTTCCTTTCAATTGTTTTTTTTCCCATATTGACAAAACTTACTGCATAAAATGTTTCAGCATACATGAATAGGAAAAAATGAACATAATTAAAAAAATATAAATCACATGTACAATTTTACTCCTATGTTGTTAATTTTGTTATTAGACTTGTGTCCTCAAAGAAACATAGTTATTTTTCCATGATCCGATACAAAAAATGTTCTATACAATTATTAACTCCTCTTTCCCATTGTATTTATAAGTTTAATTATCTAAGCCATATCTCTTTTTATAGATTGATTGTTTTTAATATAATTTTTTCAATTAAGAGGAAGGCAATAACGAGCTAAAACTCATTATAGAAGAGTCTCTTTAATCAACTTTACATGTGCGTGTATACTTCAGTGTATTTGGAAATAGTGAATAAATCCTTGGGGATGAATAAAGTTCATTAAAATAAAATCAAAACGAAATATTATTGACTTGAGTCAAAAAAATGTTTAGTGTGAACCAAACTAAATATTGTTAATTGGTTCCAAAAGAGTCAGTAATAACAGATTTTCATTATTTTCTTAAAATTTTTACTTACTTTTATCTTCGTTGGTTTAGAAAATTTTTAATTATCTTAAACTAGAAAGGGAAAAAAAAAGATTTTTTTTTATTTGGGCCACACTTATTCAGTTGCCAATAACAAGTCTTGCAAAAATTGGAGAAACTGGGTAAAAATCTCATATTTAAAATTTTATCGGTGAAAAATGCCTCAATTAAAATTTCAGTACTTCGTATACAAAAATTTATAGAGTATCAATACTTTCTAAGTATAATAATTTATTAGGTCATTCTCACTAATATAAGATACTCCCTCCGGTCCTAAATATATGACATAATTGATTTTTTTGAAGAGATTAAGGAAGCTAAATAAGTTACTTAATAATATTAAATGTTATGTAACCTTAGATTATATATTGATTTGTAAGTTAGGTAAAATAGTTTCGAGAAAAAATTACAAGTATAAATATTTTAAAGTAATTTACTTAGCTTCTTTAACCTCTTCAAAAAAATAAACTTTATTTTATATTTAGGATCATATGGTATAATTTTTAATAGGAAAACTTTCCCCAATTTTCTTAAGAAAGTTTCGCATTTGAAGGATTTTTTGAAGACTTCTTAAAATTTTTTTAATTAAAAAACCCAAAAGATAACATATTTTTTGACTTGGTACGAAAAAAGAGTCTATGACCAAACTTTTGTCTTTTTTGTTATTTTCGTTGAAATTTCTTCTCACATTAAATAGGAAATGTCCACCAATTTATGTTAATGTTCTTTTTTTTTTTTTGGCCAACTTCTGAATGTTCAGAAGTTAACATATTGTCAGATTAACTTTATGTCTTTTTCAAGCTAAGATGTGATTTTATTTTAGACGTTAGATTCCATCAGGGTTCAACCAGCAAATTGGTTGTTTATGTGCTTAGATGAAGCTTTAACTTGAGCCTGAATTGACATGTTTATGGCCCGGGGAAAAAAAAAAGGAATTGACATATTTATGTGTATGAATATGTTTAAATTTATAAAATGAAAAATACTCCCACACAGGTATTACTATGATCATTGTTATTTTTATTTTTATTTTTAAGATGATATTGGTTTTCCTTTTAACTTAATTTTTGGATCAAATTTTTTACATTGACAAAAGTCTTTTCTTTTGCCCTCCATCACTTATGAGGAATTCACACATTCATTATTAAAAGTGGAAACGGGTTATATCATACCAAACTTTACACTTAATAGGTTATTTTAAGAAAACATGCATTTTTAAAAGGGAAAATCTCTTGAAAACAACTTTTAAATCATGAAAAGATAGAAAGGTGTTCTGAATTTCAAAAATCCTGCAGAAATACTAGTGACTAAACGAGAATTTATAAATTCAGTTAAAAGTTATTTTTAAGGGATTTCCCCTTTTTAAAACATCAAATAGGCTAATAGGTGAAAGTGCTAAATAGATGAAACACAGATCTTTGTTAGAAAATAGGTCTAGGTCTTCAAATAGGCCGAAAAAAAAGGCCATAATTAAATAAATCAATCTAAAATTACAATAACTCAATTCAAATTATCCAAAATGTATCATAAAAATATGATATAAATATTATATATAGAATACAAATTTAATTTTATTTCTTAATGTGTAAATTGACCATACCTGAAAGTTTACATGCTAGATTTTAACAAAATAGTTTGGCATTTTTTCAAAACATAACAGACTTGGTCAAGTTCTAATCAGACCACGTCATGAGCCCTTGACAGGCTTTTTGGCCTATATTAATTTATGATTTTAATATTTAAATTGATAATTTCTTTTTTTTCATTTTTAGGATCATTTCGATTTTCTTTTTAATCTTAATTTATATTCAAATCAAATATTTAACACTGACCAAAGTTATTACACATATAAGTTTTGAACGGCAAGTATATATACTATTCAAAGGAAATTAAAGCCTCAATCATTGAATCGTCATAACTAATCAATAGTCTCAAAAATAATCACATAATAATGAAGAAGCTTTGGAGAAAATAAATCTCCTTAAAATAAAATTATAAACATTTGACTTGAAGTAAAACACATGTCCATAGAAATTTCTTCATACTCTTTTTTTTTTGGCGGGTTGGTACAGGAAATTTCTACCACCTTAAAAAAGTTCGCACCGACGGAGCTTTCATGGCTTGCTGGACATTTTTAATTCTTTAACCAATAAAAAGCATGTAGTTGACTTGGAAATTTCTAATTCTTTGAACAAGAAATTTCCACTGCCAACTTAGTTGATTTACAACTCAGAAGCTCATTTTTCTGTTCTGCTCATTGAATACGCAACAAAAGCAAACTCACCAAATTAACTTCCAAGTCTTCTCAAACTAAGATTTGACTCTAAATACTCCCACAAAGGTATTACCATGATTTTTCTCCCTCATTCGTTTACTATTTCATTCGATTTTAAATATAAAATAAGATTTTTTTTGAAGAGATTAAAGAAACTAATTAAATTATTTTAGAATATTAATATTTTTATTATTTTTAAAACTAATTAGTTTAACTAATAAACTAATATATAATCTAAGGATATACAACATATGATATAATTAAATAACTTATTTAGCTTTATTAATCTCTAACAAAAAAAATCAACTCTGTTTTATATTTAGAATAGGAGGAAGTACTTGATATTCTTTCTTTTTATTTTTTTTAATAAAAAATAATCAACAACCCGTAAATTTGCTCAATAGTCCCCTATTCATTTTAATTTCAGTTGTACTTTAGGAAATGATACAAACTTGATGCTTCAGTCTTTTTCTACTTATTCTTTTTATATAAGTGATGACTCCTAACTCCCTCTTCCCTAAATACAGTTATTTCAACTTTTAGCTATATAATTATTTTCATTTTATATAATTAATCATTTTATTGAAAAAAAAAGAAAGAAATGTCCAACGAGACACAAAGTGAATGCTCAATGGTTATCATATCGCCATATTAACTTTATGTCTTTTCAATTTAAAGTTTTGGTTTGAGATTTGACGCTAGCTCTCACGGATCTTCAATCCTCTCTCATTGACAAGTTGGCTTCGATAAGATTTCAATAGCAAGTGAAAAATCCTTATTCAAGCAAGAAACAACAAAAAAATTTCCTTCCGCTGAAATTTCTAAGCACTTCCCTTTTTTTTTTTTTTTAAGGTTTGGTACAGAAACAAAACAAGGAAAAAAATCTCACGGGACGGGAACGAAAATTTCTAATTTTTTTTAAAAAAAAAGAAAAACCCAAAAAAAGAAGCGCTGTTGACTTGGAGTCAAAATTAAAAGAGCCACGGACACGTTTTCATTATTTCGTGGAAGTTTCGGCCTACTTTGTACAAAAAAAAAATTTCCTCAGCAACTTGTTAGTTGATTGTTGCCTCTTAAATGCTAATAAAGGCTCAACACTCTCTTTCTCATTTTTCTGTTGTGCCGATCGAATTCCCAAGATAAGCGAACTCGCCAAATCAACTTCAAGTCTTCAACCTCAGATTTGATTTAGCCACTTCCATCAAGGTATTATACTATCATTAATATGGTCTTTCTCCTTCATTTTATAACTTCTTGAACGTTGTTCTTTCTGCTCTTTTTCAGAAATAATCAACAACGTCCATCTATAAAACATTGTTTTTCGTTTTTGTTCCCCCAGCAATGGCTGCTTCTGCTTCTTCTTCCCAGGTCCCATGTGGAAAATATGATGTTTTCATCAGCTTCAGGGGTCCAGACGTCAGATTTGGTTTTCTCAGCCATTTGGAAAAGGAGTTGCGTCGAAAGAGCATAGATGTCTATGTGGATTACAGGCTTGAGAGAGGAGACGAAATATCATCAGCACTGATGAAAGCAATAGAAGGATCCAGGATTGCTTTGGTTATATTCTCAGAAGATTATGCTTCCTCAATATGGTGCTTGGAAGAGCTTGTCAAAATCATGGACTGTAAGGAAGCTGATCAACAGATTGTGATACCAGTCTTCTACCTCGTAGATCCATCAGACATCAGGCATCAAAAAGGCACTTATGAAAAGGCAACTCTTCATGATGAAGAAAAGTTCAAGGATAAAGTGAAAATTTGGAGATCTGTCTTGAAAAAATCTGCTAACTTAGCTGGTTATGACTTGTCAAAATTTGAGTAAGTTTGTTTCTATTATTCAATTTACCATTTTATAGAGTCTCAACGTTTTTCAGCTTTTCCTTAGTTTGCCTGAAATTTAGTGAAGTTATATCAATTTATGCCTGTGGGTCTATTATTTTATCACGGGCAGCTAGTAAATTTTTTTTTTCTGTGTTTTTATATGTTAGAAATGAATCCAAACTCGTTGATGCAATAGTCGAAGATGTCTTGAAAAAGCTGGAAGATGATAGCCCAATTGTGCCAAATCCTCATCTTATTGGATTTCATCAAAATTTTGCTAGTGTTGAATCGTTAATGGAAATTAAGTCACAGGAAGTTCGAATTGTTGGGGTATGGGGCATGGGAGGGATAGGCAAAACAACCCTCTCTCGAGCTATATTTGACAAATTCTTGTCAAAATTTGAAAGTAACTGCTTCTTAGAAAATGTGAGAGAAAAATCAACAAAGGTTGATGGTTTGAGTTCTTTGCGTGAAGAGCTTTTCTATAAGTTATTAGGCCAAAAGGATAACATAAACATGAACCATGCAATGAGATTGCTGCAACGGAAAAAAGTCTTAATTGTGCTTGATGATGTGGATAATTCAAAGCAACTAAAAGTTCTGGTTGGACAACAATGTCTTCTCTTTGGATCGGGTAGCAGAATCATCATAACGAGCAGAGACAAGCATGTTCTTAGGAGTGGAGGGATTCTTGACAAATATATACATGAAGTCAATGTGTTAAATTTTACAGAATCACTTGAACTTTTTTGCAGACATGCCTTCAACCAAAGTTATCCCAATATGGGATATCAAGAGCTATCAACAACGACAGTAGTCACTGCTCAAGGCATTCCTTTAGCTTTAGAAGTTTTGGGTTCCCATTTTCATTCTAGAGATAAAGCATATTGGGAAAGTGAGCTTAGAAAACTCAAAAAGAATTCCCATGAGCAAATTCAAAATATACTAAAGATAAGTTATGATGGATTGAATGCTGTAGACCAGGAAATATTTTTAGACATTGCATTTTTTTACGTGGGACAACGTGAAGATGCAAGTACTCGTTGGCTGGAGGCTTGTGGTTTTGAAGCTGTTAGTGGAATACAAAATCTTAGAGATAAAGCTCTCATAAAGTCAAATGGGTTTGGCTATATTGTAATGCATGATTTAATACAAGAAATGGCTGTACAAATAGTTCGCAAGGACCGTATTTCTGAAAGACGTAGCCGACTAAAAGATGCAGATGAAATTTGTGACATATTGAAAAGTAACATGGTAAGGAAAAGATACAACAATTTATATTGTTCATTTCTATTTTTTTTTAAGTTTTAAAAACATTTAATATCCATTTTATTTTCTTTTGTTTAGGGAACTAGTGAAATTGAAGGCATTGTATTGAAGGCGAGACAAAAAAAATATCCACAATGTAGAGTTGACTTCTTCACAAAGATGAAAAATTTAAGAATTATCAGATTGTTGGCTTCCATAGAGCTTCCGTTTGGTCTTGACTCTTTTCCTAATAAATTAAGGTATCTTGAGTGGACAGGTTATCCATTAGAGTCTCTGCCATTAGGCTCTTATTTGGAGAACCTTGTTGAACTTCACTTGGAATACAGCAAAGTTAAAAAGCTTTGGGATGGAAAACAGGTACTTACATGCTAGTGTATAGTTTACATGTCTTCATTCATTTTTTTGCCAACGATACATGTCTTCTTTCTAATCAAATTTTCAGGGCTTTATTTTTTTAATTTGGGTAACTTTTTTCCTTTTCACTGTGATTGTAGGATCTTGCAAATCTAAAGAAAATCAATTTGAGAGGTTCGAGGCAATTGATGGAGCTTCCTGATCTCTCCATGGCACACAGGCTAGAAATTGTAGATCTTAGTTACTGTGCAGGATTAAGGAGTGTCCATCCATCTGTTTTATCTCTTCACAGTCTTGTTTTACTGAATTTAACTTTTTGTCTACAATTACAGAGTCTTGAGAGTGGGACTCACTTAGAATCTCTCTTTGACCTTAAAGCTGTTTCATGTTCTAGCCTCAAGAGATTCTGTTTATCATCAAAGAAATTGAGAGCTATAAACCTTGGTGGCAGTAGCGTCGAAGTATTGCATTTGCCAATTGGACGTTTTACAGAACTTAGACAGCTTGAACTTTATGGTGGAAGATTGAGGAGTCTTCCAATAGATGAGCTGTGTGGCTTGACAAATCTTGAGGTGTTCGAAGTTACTAATTTCAAACAAGCAATTAACACAATGGAGCTGCACTCCCTTTTTGATGCTTGGCGTAATCTAAGAAAACTATCTTTAGAAGGGTGGAGTGACCTGCCGGAAATCCCTGACAATATCAAGGGCTTAACAAAGTTAGCGTATTTATCATTAGAGGACTCTGGTGTGGAGACATTGCCAGCCTGCGTCAACCATCTTTCAAGCTTGAGAGGAATTAACCTGAGCAGTTGCAAAAGGCTCAAGTCTATACTTGGACTTCCTCCCTTGCTTGAATTGTTAGATGCCACAGAATGCACTTTATTGGAGGTCGTATCCTCTGAGTCTCTACTTGACAGTCAGTGTACGTTTAAATTCTACAATTGCGTAAAGTTGGATGAGTCCTCACTTCGCTTTATTGAGGAATTAACTCATTCCTCAATTACTTCAGCATGTTACCCAGGAAGCAGAGTTCCAGAGTGGATGAAATATAAACATATGACAAAGGCTTCCAATACTATCGAATTTACTTGCGATCTTGAACGATCATCCGCCATAGTTTTTTGCTGCATTGCACCTAGTCATCTCGAGTTACAGGGATTACTTCATGTTTGTTGTCGTGTCTCTTATGATGATAAGGCATTGAAATTGAGCTATGAAGATAAGAAATTCGCATGGAACTATGATGATAAGGAATTCGCATGGAACTATGACGTTGGTGGCTGGTTAAAATATTATAATTTGGATTCATATCATGTTTTTCTATGGCGCTTGGACAAAGGCTTATATGATGGTAAGATTTCATGTGAATTCTATCTGTGGGGAGTTAGATTCGATGAGGAGGCAACCGTTTTTGACGTCCCTGCAGAAGCATGCGGAGTGCACATAATATACAAGTCAGGTCAGAAAAGAAAGAGTGTTGCAGATTGACTCTCTCCCACAAAGCAACTCAAGAACTCTGGTGTCTCTCATGGTGATGACTTCATCTGTCACGCCTTGCAACTCAAATTTCTAAAACAAAAGGACCTCTCACTAATACACTTCCTTTGATATTTTAACAGGTATGCTCTCTCGCCTCCTTGCTTAATAATTACAAGCTAACCTTTAGCACATTTTGACCTCGCTTTCTATGATATGGCATAGATTTTGAATTTATGCTAAAATTTGACATATATGGCGTACCAAAATTTTTAAAGAACAAAGCTGTTGGTGCATAATATATAATTCTATCGCTACACTTCATATTTCTACTCCCTCGTCTGATGATCGTGCTTCATATTTTCTATTGGACTCATCTGGGAAATATATATATAGATACATATGTCTTCAATTTAACTCATGCCTGTGAATTGTGGTTCTGATTT
This sequence comes from Inga leiocalycina, assembly GCA_963242795.1. Classification (NCBI taxonomy): domain Eukaryota; kingdom Viridiplantae; phylum Streptophyta; class Magnoliopsida; order Fabales; family Fabaceae; genus Inga; species Inga leiocalycina. Next base: position 50,135,403 of record OY725324.1, read on the forward strand.
TTTTTTTTTTTTTTGAAACATTGTATAGATTTTGCTTATTATCATTACACTGCTTACTTCTGTTGGCTATCATTTATCATATTCCTTAATATGTTCCCCAATCCAAAATTTTTAAAAAACAAAAGAAAAGGGGCACGTGTGGCCGAAAATTGACGAGATAATGAATTAATTGATGTTTTAATTTGATGTGGCCAATGAAAAATTTTGCTATCCTTCGACAGAAACACCATTCTTTCTTCTAAACAAAAACAATTCCTTTCAACTCTCTCCCTCGCTCACGCACATAATTTTGTTAATTTGCTCTAATCTCCTCCCCTCCATTTTTTCTTTTCTCAGAGTTAGACTCAGAGTGTTTTGGGAAGTTTATGTTGGCATTAACTAGGAAATCTCTTCTCAAAGAACTTGAGTGTGATTACTCACCTAGTAGTAAATATTATTTGAATACGTAGATTGTGATATGGGATAGTCTGTACTAATCCTTTTTGGGCTTGTGATCTACTTCTCTTCACAAATTTTCACTCAATGCTTAGAAAACAACATTCAATGATTCAAAATTTTGATACAGAGATGGAGCATTTTTCTAATGTGATTTTGTTGTTTGGAGCTGATGGTTATTTGCATTCAACCATTGTGGTCACGCTAAGTGCATGTCTTTGTGTGTTGAGATAAAAGCAAAATTATTGCTCTCGTTTAACACTATAATAGTGACTTAATTTTGTTCTGCATCTTTGATTAGCATAAAGGATGAGTACATTGAATGCAACCAGAGCCGAACTTGGTCTTCTGGTTTTATATTTGAACAAGGCTGAAATCAAGCATATAATAAGCCGGGCAATAAACTATGGTTCAAACTTTTTGAGTAATGGCCAATCTGGTAGTGCTGAGAATGTTGACAAATATTCAACCATTTTGACTCCCAAAATATTCAAGGTTAAATTACTGTTTTATCCAAATAATTACTGTCCACATTTATTTATTCATTTCTTTTTGCTTCTTCGAGTTTACTCGTTGTAGTTAGTTTATTTAATTGGGTTTTTTTTTTTATAAAAAAAGTCTTCTTTTTTATCTTCATCCTCTTAATTACTAGAGAGAATAATATCATTCTTTGCTTCTGCAGTTGGAAGAATCAGAAAACAAATACTTAGAGAAAGTTTCCAAAACAATTATTTTCCAAATTAGAGGTCTCTTCTTACACTTGAAGAGGAATACTGAAATAGAAAAGAAGTTGTAAATTAATTGATATTTTAATGTTCTTTACTCTGCAGTTTATCAATGACCTGCATGCTATGATAAGTCCAGTCCAACAATACATTGCTCTATCATCTTTTCTTTTGATTCTTGACAAATTTGTGTGGGTTAGAAGATCGTGCATCCATCAGGTAGAAGTCAAAATGTTTCCCTAAGTTGAGTTTGTTCCTTGAATTATTATTGATGTGAAACTTTCACCAAGTTGTCAAATAATAAATGTAAACTTTTCATGTGTGCATACAGCAAAGGCTTCTTCCTCTCCTCTATGAACATCGTTATAGTATATTCTATCAGGCTGGTGAGCTTGGGAGACTCTCTGTACATCAATGAAGAAGTTAGAGAGGGAATAACTGAAGAACAGTAATAAATATGATGCATGTATAGTTTCCTCGTAGTTTCTTTTTTATTTTCACCTTAATTACTTGGGAGAGTAAAATGATGGATATGGTGTTAAATCTATATTTAATTAACCCCATCTTCCATGAATGCAGAATGATGAGCAATACTAACCTAAACATTTAGCGTCAAATTAGCAATCATGGAAGTAGTTGCAGCAGGTGGACTGCTTCGAGCCTTTGGATTTGTCACTTCACTAATATCAGGTTCCTGCCATTATGACTATGTAGTTAACTTGTGCTTTTACCATTTCTTTTACTTCCTGATATGCGTATCTCGCTATCAACTTGCACCGACAAATAAGTCAAGCTCTTGATAATTTTTCTTATGAATTAATTATTGAAAATGTTTAAGAAGCAAGTGAAATAAGTCCTTGGAAGATGAATGTTCTGTCAATTTAGTTTTTAGAAATTGATTAACCTCATTTTACTCCAAACAACTTTTAGAATTAATCCATCAATATATGATCGTTTTTGCAAATATTGTTGACCTTCAACTTTATAAATGGTAAAATAATATTTATGTGGCAATTTATTTAGATAATTGAATTCAAGTTTTAAACAGATAGTTTCTATATACACTCTTACACGGACATTTTAATAGTCTTGTTATTACTTTGTTGATATTTAAGTTGGGAGTTTTTGTGTTGACAATAATATCTGGTTTGTGCAATGCAGTTGGCTTGTACAAAATACAGCAAAGATGAAAAGACATTCTTACCCTCATCACTGTGACTTGTGGCATTTCAAGTTCTTGTAAGAACGACATCATTGTCACCTGTACCCTATTAGCCATTGGCGGCGTCTGCTCAACATCATTGTCACCTGTACTCCATTAGCCATTGGCTGCTTCTAGTCAATGTTTTTTTTTATATGAAATGAATAAGTATTTCTTTCAAAATTCGTTTAATGTTGCTCTTCAAGTACTGTTCATCTTGACGTGAAAAAACAACACCCATTTAGTTTGCCCTTGCTTGTAGAAATGCTTTGAGCCTAGAATAAAAATAAGATACATGATTTTATATGATTAGAGAATTTGATGTAATAGATATAAAGAACTATGTATGGTCGTTTAACTAATAGTTCACTTAAGCATCACATTATAAAACATGCAGATGCCCTAATCATATATACTATATGGATCTATAATTTTGATTTTGACTTTTCAAATAATTATCGTATATAGGATAAATCCTCAACATATAACCAATATTTTTTTTTTTGGGGAAATGACAATGACATCCCAATTGAGGAAAATAATATCAAAAAAGTCACATAACTTGTCAATGATAAGTGAAAGAATAACCATTGACAAGTGAAAGAGTTAATATTGACAAGTTTTGGGACTTTGATGGTATTATTTTTTTTAATTGGGACCTTAATATCATTTTCCCTAATTTTTTAATGATCTATACATGCCAGCCAGCTTCTACAATCTAAATATTTTCTTCCTCCGGAGTAAATTATTGCGCATGCACAATTTATATATATTCTTTGTAACATATAGTCTTCATCGTAATCAAACGTTTAATTTATTGTGACAGCCATTGTTGACCCTAAAAATTAAGGTTGTCAAGATCATAAGCTTAAGCTGGAATTATAAACATAAAAGAGGTTACTTTATTAATAAATATTTATTAAAGAGTATACAATTAAATAATTAAAATAAAAAAAGTCATATACTTTCTTTTGCATCTTCAACAGTCTAAAATAAAAAATGTCATATACTCTCTTTTGCATCTTCAACAGTCTTTCATACATTATTTTCCGTTTTTATGTTAAATTTAAGCCACATCACTTTTTTTTTTTTTTGAACACTTGTAGGGTGATTTTGCTTTTTCTCAAAACATTCCAAGGCAAAAATGACCACAGAAGGAAAACACAATCATACCCCTATGGAGTTAATGAATTATAAGTGGTATAAAGTACGTGAATGATCATTTGACTACTATTTGGGTATCCCATATTGGGGTGACAAAAAATTCAAAAATTTTCAGATACCCATTGTTCCCATGCGGTTAAAAATTTTCCTTTTCTTCCTAGAAAGTTATTCACCTTTGGATAAAAAACGTATAATTCAAATTTAGTATTTTTTTTAATATTATTATAAACATAAATAAATAAATACAAATTGTTAAAATTGGACCTATTCGGTTCATAACTGTAGTACCGAAAATGTTGAAAATTTTTATATATATAAAATACTAAAATAATATTTATAAAATATTAAATCTGGTTCTTCTATTACTTTTGATCCGTAAATTAAATTATTTCTCGTGGGATCTCGAAAGTCATTATCTCATTTTTATAATTCATTCACACCTCATCAAAATAGAAAAAGTGAAATATTAGAATAATCAATCCACTTGCAAGTTGGTACTCACTAGTTGATAAAAACCTGCCAAACATTATTATTTTTTTCTCGCCCCATGACCTGTATGTGATGTGGGCAATGAAAATGACAGTATTTCCTGATTTTTTTTAGCTTTGTCTTTGTCTCTGTCTTTCTTTTTTTTTTTTTTGCCATTGTTTTTAGTTTTGTCGTCTGTGATGATCTGCGATTAAATTAAAATACAGAAAATTAAACACCAACTCCCTGTAATTTAATATGAACGATGTCTCAGCCCAAAATTCCACCAAAAACAAAATTCAAATAGTCCAATGGAGAAAAATAACCACGATGCTCCTAAGATGACCTAGTTAGAAATGGAGGGAGATGGACTGTAAGGAAGTAGAGAGGTACCTATTTCAATTAGTGAATGGGCAATAAATTTTTTTTTTTCTAAGTATAGGTATCCTCTTATTAAATGTAATCCTATTTAAGGCACAGTCAAATACTAAAACCTTGATTCAGTGTGGGCTACTTCATACTGAAGCCTCCTAAATTATATTACTTTTAAATGAATGGGCCTTGTTCTTGGGCCTCTTATTGCTATGGTCTAATATTCAACCCAAAAGCATATTTAAAATTAAATGGTCCACCAATATCTGTATTTTGTATTTTAAAAAATATATATATAAAGGGACGCAATATGCTTGAAATACCACACGAACAAAATTACCTATCCTCACAAGACGTGGAACCCATATTTAAATCTGTAAAGGTCTGTTCTAAGCAAAAAGAGGAAGGGTCCTGTATCAAATATAACTCCATGCTTGTTCCATGAGCTTGTTTAGCAAGGTTGTCAGCAGATTTCTATCCACGCACGTGAGAATGAACAATCCCAATCAGAGAATATGCAAGGAAGTCAGCAAATTTTATCTTGTTACGTACTTATATAACATATATATCACAAGGCACAAAATATGACCTACTTATTTCTTGTAATATCCTTAATTACATACCAGCTAACTTCTAGAATCCAAAAGATTTCCATGTGCCTTGTCAGATAAGGTTGTCAAACTTATGAACTTAAACAAATTTGTAATAGGATGTAAACTCAAATTTGAATCGTAAACTCCCATATTTGACTTAAATATACTGAAGTTATATCAAATTATGTATGTGGATTTATTACTTTATCATGGGCAGCTTGTAATTTTGTTTCTTTTCTCTTTTTGTCTTTTATATGTTAGAAACGAGGCCAAACTCATTGATGCAATAGTCGAACATGTCTTGAAAAAGGTGGAAGAAAATACACCAATTGTGTCAAAACGTCAGCTCATTGGATCTCATGAAAATCTCACTAGTGTTGAAACATTAATGGAAATTGAGTCACTGGAAGTCCGAATTGTTGGGATATGGGGCATGGGAGGGATAGGCAAAACAACCCTTGCTCGTGCTATATTTGACAAGTTCTTACATAAATTTGAAAGTCATTGCTTCTTAGAAATGTGAGAGAAAAATCAACAAAGGTTGATGTTTTGAGTTCTTTGCGTGAAGAGCTTTTCTATGAGTTATTAGGTCAAAAGGATAAAATAAATATGAACCATGCAATGAGAAGGCTGCAACGGAAAAAAGTCTTAATTGTGCTTGATGATGTGGATAATTCAAAACATCTAAAAGTTCTGGTTGGACAACAATGTCTTCTCTTTGGATCGGGTAGCAGGATCATTGTAACGAGCAGAGACAAGCATGTTCTTAGGAGTGGAGGGATTCTTGACAAATATATACATGAAGTCAATGGGTTACATTTTGAAGAATCACTTGAACTTTTTTGCAGACATGCCTTCAACCAAAGTCATCCCAATATGGGATATCAAGAGCTATAAAAAATAACAGTAGCCATTGCTCAAGGCATTCCTTTAGCTTTAGAAGTTTTGGGTTCCCATTTTCATTATAGAGATGAAGCATGTTGGGAAAGTCAGCTTAGAAAACTCAAAAAGAATTCCCATGAGGAAATTCAAAATATATTGAAGATAAGTTATGATGGATTAGATGCTACAGACAAGAAAATATTTTTAGACATTGCATTTTTTTTCATTGGAGGAAAAAAGGATAAAATTACTTCTGATCTAGAGGCTTGGGGTTTTGAAGCAGTTAGTGGAATACAACATCTTATAGAAAAAGCTCTCATTAAGTCAGATTGGTATGGGCGTATTGTAATGCATGATTTGATACGAGAAATGATTGAGCAAATAGTTCATGGAGACGGTATGATACCTCCTGAAAGACGTAGCCGATTGAAAGATGCAGACGAAATCTATGATGTATTGAAAAGTAACATGATATGGGAAAAAGATACATCAATTCATTTCTTTCATTTTTACTTTTGAAAGTTTTTTCACAAGTTTAATATTTATTTCCTTTTTTTTTTGGTCTAGGGAACGGATGAAATTGAAGGCATTATATTGGACATGGCTCAAATAAAACCTATACAAGTGAGAGCCGACACTTTTGCAAAGATGAGACATTTAAGATTCCTCAAAATTTTCTCTTCTACACTAGGGAGGTCTCACAGTAGGACATATATAGATCTTCTTTCTGATCTTGACTCTTTGCCAAATAAATTGAGGTATCTCGATTGGGATCATTATCCATTGGAGACTCTGCCATCAGGATTTTATCTTGAAAACCTTGTTGAACTTCACATGGAAAACAACAATGTTAAAAGGCTTTGGGATGGAAAACAGGTACGTAAATGCGAATGTATTTTTTATATGCCTTCAACCTAATTAAATTTATTAGGGCATTTTTATTTAGGTAATTGTTTTCTTTTCATTGTGAACATAGGATCTTGGAAACCTAAATACGATAAATTTGAGTGAGTCCAAACAATTGATAGAGTTGCCTGATCTCTCGATGGCACACAAGCTTGAAAGTGTAATTCTCCAATATTGTGAAAGTTTGAGGAGTATTCACCCATCTATTTTATCTCTCCCCAGAATTATTAAAATGGATGTTTCTGATTGCTCAAAATTAGAGAGTATTGAAAGTGAGACTCATTTAGAGTCTTTCTCTGACCTTCGTGTTGACTTTTGTTGCCTGGAGAAATTATGTTTGTCATCAAAAAAATTGAGTGAAATAGTTCTTCATCGAACGGAATTTGCCAACAGGTCCCACAGAACTTACTGAAATTGCAATTACTGATGGTATAGTAGGGAGTCTTTTAATAGTTGAGCTGCGTCGCTTTACAAATCTTGAGACGTTTATAGTTTCCAATCTCAAGCAAGTAATTGACATAGAACAGCTACGCTCCCTTTTTTATGGTTGGCGTAATTTAACAGACCTATGTTTGGATGGGTAGAGTCGCTTGTCAGAAATCCCTGACAATATCAAGGCCTTGACAAGGTTAGAATCTTTATCATTGATGCACTCTGCTGTGGAGACATTGCCAGCTTGCGTCCACAATCTTTCAAAGTTGAAATACATTAACCTGAATAGGTGCAAAAGTCTTAAGTATATACTTGGACTTCCTCCCTCCCTTGTGCAATTATATGCCAACGAATGCCCATTATTGGAGACTGTATCCTCTAACTCTCCAGTTCAGAGGCCACGTGTCTTGGACTTCCGTAACTGTGAAAAATTGAATGAGCGTTCACTTCGCTATACTCAGGAATTAACTCTTTCCTCAATGGCAAAAGCCAGTGATTATTATGATTATGATGCTATAACTTGTTACCCAGGAAGTAGAGTTCCAGAGTGGATGGAATATAAACCTATGACAGAGGCTTTCAATGCAACCGAATTTACTTGCAATCGTGGACGATCACATTATTTATTTATTTGCTGCATAGCTCCTCATCTCGCCTCAAAGGAATTAGAAAAAGTTCGTTGTTATTTCTCTTATGATCGTGTTTGCCGAAAATACTTCGGGATGCATAGTTCTAGCATGTTACGTTATCCTGCATTGAATCAGGATCATGTGTTGCTATGGCCTGTGGAAAGGGGCTCCTATGTTGATCGGATAGGTAATGATGGTAAGATTCCATGTGAATTCTTTCTGATATATTGGGATGATGAGAAGAAAGAATATTGCAAAGTCCCTGCAAAAGCATGTGGAGCACACCTAATATATTACTCGGAGCCGGGTCAAAAGAGAATGAGGGTTGCAGATATTTGGGTTGAAGATGGAATCCGTCCCACAAAGCAACTTAAGAATTCTGGTGTCTCTCAACCTTCTCCCATGGAGTTGGTTACTATTAATTTCAAGAATCTCATGATATGATGACTTCATCTGTCACCCCTTGCAACTCAAATTTCTATGCATTATCAAACAAAAAGACCTCTCTCACTAATACACTTCCTTTCATATTTTTACAGGTATCTCTTACTTCTTTTTCTTAAATTTTACACAAAAAGACCTGAAAATTTTTAAAGAACAAAGTGGTTGGTGCGTAATATATATATATATATATATATATATATATATATATATATATATATATATATATATATATATAATATTCTATTGCTATGATTCATATGTCTGCTCCCTAGTCCAATGATCATGCCTCATATTTTCTATGGGACCTGTTTGGGAAATATGTCTCAAATTTATGTCATGGTAGTGAATTTGTGGTTCTGATTTTTTTTTTTGCAATATTGTATAGATTTTATTGATTATTGTCATTTATTATTTTCTTAAATATGTTCCCCCAATGCAAATCTCTTTAAAAAATGAAAAAATAAAAAGCAAAAGGGCACGTGTGGCCGAAAAATTGATGAGGTAATGAATTAATTGGTGTTTCAATTGGATGTGGGCAATGAAAAATTTTGTTATCCTTTGAGGATTTTAAACAAAAATGGTTACTTATATATATATATATATAATTTTATTAATATGCTCTGATCCCCTGTTCTCCATTTTCTCTTTCTCCTAGTTACATTCTGAGTTTTTTTTAAAGTGATGGCATTAATTAATTAGGAAATTTCTGTTCAGAGAACTCGACTATTATCACTCACCTAGTAGTAAATATTGTTTGCATATGTTGATTATGACTTGGTATAGTTTTCACTTATTGTGCTTCTGATTTCTATTCACAAATTTTCACTTGATATTTATCAAAAATACATTCAATGATTTCAAAATTGTGATACAGAGGTGGAGCATTTTTCTAGTGTGTTTTTGTCGTTTCGAACTAAAGGCAGTTGGTTATTTGCATTAAAATTTTCATTTCATTGTCTGAGATAGAATTATAGTCTCACTATTGGGTAAGGATATATTGCTGCAATTATGAGGTAAAATTATTGGCCTCATTAAATTTTGTTATGCGTCTTTGATTAACATAAAGAATGAGTACATTGAATGCTACCAGGGCAATTTGATAGTGCAGTGAATGTTGACAAATATTCAACCATTTTGGCTCACAATGTGTTTTGTCTATTCAAGGTTAAATTTTTTACTTGTATCCTGAAATAATTATCCTGTGCATTATTTATTCTTTTTGTTTTGCTTCTTTGAGTAGTTTACTCCTTGCAGTTCATCTAAATGGACTTTTTAATAATGTCATCATACTTATCTTCATCCACTTAATTATTAGTGTATATATTATTATTTGCTTCTGTAGTTGAAAGAATCAGAAAACAAATATTTGTTCTTTTTTCCAGTCCAAAAATGCATTGCTCTGTCAATTTTTGCTCTGATGAATCTATCGGGCAGGACTAAAAATGTTTCCTCAAGTTTTAAGTTGGTTCCTTGAATCACAATTCTGGCAAAACTTCCGCTGAGTAAACGAATTACACACACACACACACACACACACTCTTTTTGTACATATACAGAACGAAGAAAGTACTGAGTAGATTGGGGAGCTTGGAAGACTCTCTGCATTAATGAAAAAGTTAGAAAAGGAACTCAATAACAGTATTAAATATGATGTATGTATATGTTCTTCATATTTTCTTTTTTTGTAGCAGTTGGGCTACTTGAATTGGGGATTGGAGCCTTTGGATTTGTCACTTCCTCTAATATCAGGTGCCTACCATTGTGACTACTATTAAGTTAATTTATGTTTTTCTATTAAACTTGCGTATCTGGTTTAGCAGCTAGCTCTCTATCAACTTGAACCAACTAATAAGCGAATCTCTTGATAATGTTATTTTAACATCCCAAATTTTATTCACCAAAAATATATTGTAATTATTTGAATAATTCAATAAAATGGTGAATATTTATGAAATTTGGATCTTATGAATTTTGAAATATTCAAGTTCATAAGAAAATGGACAAATTGATTCAAGAAAGGAATTAAATCAATATAAAATAAAAAAGTGTTCACTCAAGCAGAGAGGCAAAACAACTGTTCATAAGCCAGAAACCTCGCATGTACTCGGCTAGAGCCGCAATCATTGGGCTTTGTGCTGCGTAGTCTAATGTGCTCACGACTAGATGATGAAAAATGCAAAATAGGTGCCGTGAAACTACAGTTTGAATTTTGGTGGTTCTTTCTCGTCCTATATATAATCCTATGCACTGATGCAGAACCATGAGTTAGATGTAGTGAGAAATGCAGCCACAGTGATCGCGCAACCACAATGAGACTCACCTGAAGGGGTAATGCCTTGCAACAGCCTGGACGTGGAGTGCTCGTAAGTGCTTTTAATGGTTGTTTTTCGCTGTGAAATTTTTTTGTCCCCGGGTTGTTCATAATCACATTGTAGGTCGCCGTTGCAATGATTTGTACCGCGGAGAACAAACTGAAAGTGAAGAGATGAGTGGTCCGTGTGCAAGGTATGTCCTCCATTGCTTTCCGACTATACATACATGTATAGTTTTACTTAAGGTGTGCTAATCTGCTTCCTGCATAACACTTTGTTGCTACATTACTTTTAGAGGAGGAAGATACATGCATTGACATGCTGTTCAAAGAGCGGCCTGTGTTGGAAGTGAACCACAGGAGAACTGAATGATCCTCGGTTTCAGTTGTCGACATATAGATATGACAGGAAAACTAAGTCCCAGTGTGTTCACTTATAACTTTTAGGTGTTTATTATGCTTTTCTTTTATGTGTGGGTGTGTGAATATGTGCGCATGTATGTTTAGTTAGTTGGAATCCAAATATATGACATTACAGACAATTTTGATGCATCCCTCTTAACTGTATTCGCTGCGATCTGTCTGTGTGTGAGAGTCATTACTTCCTTATTGGGATGTGAAGGAGTAAAGACAGAGGACTTGGCATTGCCTCTTTGCAATTATAAACATTTACTCCTTTCCATTGAAGCATTGATAGCATAGAGAGAGGAAGAGGATAAGTATGTTGACAGCTAATCTAAACAGCAGGCCAAGAATAATTTTTCATTTAATGCTCAATTTTGGTTCATATCAGAGTATGTCAATAGATGCAGCAAACAGCAGTCCAAGAATCATTTTTCATTTAATGCTTCAATGGATAGCAGAAAGGTCACCAGTGACCACGTCAAATAGAGAGGAACAAAGAAAAACAATTGTACCTTGAAGTCAAATGCAATCTACTGGAATGTAAATCCAATCCAGATGTACAGATGCAATGTTATGAAAAAGTAGATATATTGCGGACAAAAAATTACCAATCATAGGATAATTTTTTTTGAAATTGTGACACACTTTTTTCAGGGATGTTTTCGCTTTGGGTTACAAATTGTTAAAAAATTACTTACGAAGTAAGTGTTATAAACTTTGTTCATTGGATCGAAATAATGGAAATGAACTGTCAGGTTAGCTCTTCCCACTGAAAATGGAATAAATCTCTGATATGTTAATATGTGATATTGCCAACATTATTTCTCACCTTGCCCTATTTTTCACTGGACATGATGGTCTACTAAATACAAATGTGAATGTTCAACTTGTAATATCCCAATTTTTGATTAAGGGATAATCATGATTATTGTGGATAATTATGGATTTAATTGGGATTATTATTTATTTTATGACAATATTAATTAATGTCATAATTAGTGGAAATTGGAATTATTAGTGCATATGTGTGGTATTTAAGATCAAGGGTGGTGATTCTTTGACCGTGGGTCGGAATCTAGTGTAGTAAGCTTGTGTGAGCTTATTGAGGGAATGTATGAGATGGTGACATGTGGCATTGTGGTGGCCATTGGATGAATCACATGAGGACAAATGATCACTTTTCCTCTTTTCTCTCTCTCACTCCATCTCTCCATCTCTTTCTCTCTCTCGTGCTCCCTCTCTCATCTCTCTCTCTCGTCAGTTTTGTTCCCAAAGGGAAGAAGGAAAAGCTTGGATTTTGGGTAAGTAAATGATCTCCATTGCTCAAGTTCCCTTCTTAAATGTTGATCCTTGAAGCATGGGCTTTATTTTGGTGTGTGTAGTGTGGCCATTCGGTGCTAATTTGTGCTACACGAAAATTTGGAAAGTGGTGAATCAAAGAGTGTCTTTGGAAAAGTGAAAGAGGTAAGGAAACCTAATCTATCTATCTATGTTTCATACCATTTTGAATAGTTTCTAAATTCTGGAAATTTGGGCTTGAATCTGAAAAAAATGAGTGTCACTGTTCATTTGGTATGTTTTTGGCATGAGAATGGTGTTTTGGAATGAGTTTAGGATAGATAGATTGATTGGTAATTGAAATGTGAAGTTTGGTTAAGATTGGTGTTTTGATGAAATTGTTGCCCAAAACCCAAAGCATGATAATGGAGTAGGATTTTGATGATTCTGAGTATTTCATTGAGTTTATTTGGGTGTTTTTGTGTGGGAATGGCTTTGGGGTTAAGTTTGAATCCATAGGAATCAATTGGGCAAAGGTTAAGGAGAGTGCCTCTGTTTCTGCGTTTCTGCCATCTGAGGGATTCACTCGAGCAGGGATGGGTCTGCTCGAGTGAAGGATGAACATCACCCGAGCAGAGAGGGGTCTGCTTGAGTGAGGGATGAATGTCACCCGAGCAGGGATGAGCTCTGCTCGAGTGCTGGGTGGGTTTTTCCCTTTTGTGCTTCGAGTTTGTCTGGGTTTTTATGAGCAATGCTCGAGCACATCGCTTTGTGCTCGAGTGAGCTTGTGCCTCAGGTGGGGGGGGTGGTGCTCTCGGGTTGTCACTCGCGAGTAGGGTGCGCGGGTGTGCCTTCTCACTCGCGGGTGTGAGGTGTGTGCTCGAGTACATGTGGTTGTGCTCGAGTGATTATGGTCTTGGAGAGCATTGTGTGCTCTCAGGTCCTCACTTCCTGGATTTCTCTCGCGGGTGCTCGAGTGAGGCATTTGGCCTTGTGCTCGAGTGAGGATTTTGTGCTCGAGTGAGCCAGTTCCTGAAAGTTTCTTGGTGCTCTCGGGTGCTCACTCGCAGTCTCACTTTCTCTTGTGCTCGAGTGCTGTCCGTACCAATCCTCGAGTGAGAGCATCTGTGCTCGAGTGAGATGACAAAAAATGAGTGTTTTGCCTTCGAGTAAGGGGTCTTTGGGATAGTTCTTCCTACCCTTTAGGAGTTTTGTTAGGGGTATTTAAGGACTCTAAAAGAGCAATAATGATAACCAATTAAGTATGATAAAGTGAATTAAGTCTTGGAATAGAGGATAACTCTTCGTCCCTAATTGTGAAAATAGGATTTGATATTTGCCTTCCTCGGGAGAGACCGGCGCTAGGACACGCCCGTAAGAACTCAGGTAGTGACTTTTCTCTCATATCTTGTATGATGTTTTGGTATGCATATCTTATCATTGAACTTGTAAATTGTGTGCCATGGTCCATTACGGCGTGAGCAGGTCAGCGTGAGCCGTATAGAGAGTGACAGTGGTCATCTCTAGGTCGGCCGTTGGACTGCCGTCGTAATTGACATGGATCTTTGTGAATCCGACCCGTGGGGGCGGCGTTTGTAAAACCAGCCGTGGGCTGCGTGTGTGTATCTTGCCTATGTGGCTTGCGATTATGATATGCTTTATATGGATCCCAGCTGTGGTGAATTATACTGTGTTGATTGTTGTGATGCAATACAACGTGAGCAATTCAGCGTGAGCAATCGTCAGGGATGACATGTGTCATACTAACCATTGCCGTTGTAACTGCCGTTGTAGTTGCTTGTGTGGATAGTGATTTGATTACATGCATTATTATTGTACATTATATGATTGACTTGTTACTACGGGGATTCTTTAGAATCTCACTCTCCCAAAATTAACCCTTTTAGACAGGGCTGAAGGATCAAAAGGCAAGCGGGCGATGAAGAGTAGTTAGAGCTCCTGTTTAGGAGTATCTTTTGGAGTGGATGGTTATCATTGTATATTTTGGAATTGTATATAGTGGATTTTGTGTAATCCCCAAGTGAAAGGGTATGAATTGTAGGCTATGTGCCTTTTGTAAATCCCTTTTATTATGAATGGAACCCGAGTGAGTCGGGAACTTATCTGCACTCTGATAATTGTAAATGGAATCCACCTGTTCAGGCCATATTGTATTAAAATGGGAATATGGGACCATTGTAATTGAGTTTAGAAAAGTTTTTGCAAATCTGATTTTGGGCAAAAATGAGTATCTTAATAAGTCCCAAATTAATTACGGTCTCTAATTTCACATTAATTATATGTTTATGAACTAAATCTCGGCCTTAAGCGTGAAGGGGGTTACACAACTCATTCATGGGTCCAAATTGACACCATGACATCACTCCAAGTGCAAACTGTATATTGAAATTAATATGGGCTCAGATTGCTGTCAACAAAGCAAGGTTATGTTCTTGTAGCACTCAACTCAATTTAATGAACTCACCTACTACTCTCATATTAGGTGACCTGCCCTGCAAAAGATCTTTTGCCAAATTTATTTCAATTGTTTGATTTTTAATTTGTAACTTGCGAATAATAGTCCCTGCTTGGCGCTTAATTTGAAACTGATGCCCTCTTTTGCTTAAATAGTTTATACGAGAAGAGAAATTATGTTTGGCTAGTTAAAAATTCAAACGTTCCAGACAAAGTCTAAATTGAGTTGAGCATGTCCCTTTCATAAAGGAAGAACTGCATTGAAAATAAGGCCCATCCTGATTAATTTACTTATTTGCCCATAACAGGGGCCCCTCATAAACGGAAAGCAAATGTGAAACTAAGCCTAACACACCGAACTGAATTGAGCTAATACACGATACCTCACTCACAATGACGAAAACCTAAGTTACCCACAACTACGAAAATGACGATATCAGCACCCCCACCCCCGATCAACCTTTCTCCCATCTTTTTTCATTCAACTACATATCCTAATTCTGCTCCTAATTCCGACGCTGCTGGTAGGAAATCATTCGAACTGTTATCTCCAATTCCGTCATTGCCCACATGAATTTCATTTTCATTCTCCTGAACAGTAAGTTCCCAAATTTGCCTCGGACGGTACATCCAAAGATTCACAGGCGTTATCTTCATGTACGCACGCTTCATCACATCATGAATAACAATTGGCTCTAGAATTTGGTCTGGGTAGAACATCGATATGTCCGATTGTGCAGCATTAATCATCGAACGATAATGTCCATTGAGCTGTTGATCATGCATTCCTTCCCACATAGTGTTGGAGAATCCTTCTTCCTTCAGTACAGAATACAAGCACCTAAATAAGTAGTAATGGCTTTCACTCCACCTTGGCGACCGCATGCTTATTGGCCTCCCTTCCGAGCATAGAACGACCGAGTTCAGTCTGTAAGTGGTTTTCAAAACAAACTCTACCATGTTTCTTCATTGTACACCCCCACTTCTTTTACTTCAGCTTCGTAACGCATTTGGTGTTGGAAGTACATGAGACCGCACTTGATGCTTACTATATAGAAACCCAACTCTCTCCATTGCTGCAGAAAATCATGGAATTCACTATCTGAATAACTATATGCCTCACTTATCAGGGAGTTAGGATTAATTTCTTCCTCAGTGAAAGCTAAATGTGAGTTCATATTATGGGGTGGTTTCCATTTGATGTGTTGCAATCGGTATTTATGTTCTTCACTTTGTCAATCTAGCGTGTCAATATCACCCTTGACATATACAATAAGGACTCAGTGATCTGTTGGTCTGATTTTCACATTGTCATCCTCATATGTCAATATCACACATTTCAAATTTTTTTCCCTGTTGTTCTGCTTTTCAATTAACGACTGACAGGCGCATTTCTTCATAAGAGACAATTATTTATCAAATTTGCAAAACATTCACATCTCACATTTTCATTTAAGATACTTTATTTATAAGGCTGGAGTGACTTCACTTTCCAATGCTAGGCGAAAAAGTCCACTGCATCTTCTGACTCTGACATTCATCATCTCACATTTTATGCTAATAAGCTATTCAACCCTCCTACTGATCATAACTATACACTTTTCAAGCTGTACAAACAAGTTCATTGTTAAAAATTGCAATGTCATGTGTGCTATCAACAGAAATCAATGGTTGTGCTGCTACACAACAAAATTATATTTGAGTTTAATTCAGTTTTCTGGCTGACATGATAATATCATCTTACTGAGATTGTCACTTCAAAATAAATCCAACTATTGGACATTTCTAATGATGATGCATAAACTTTTGTGTAGATTATTTACAGCCTTTCACTTCCATTTCATTACCTCAACTGCACCTTCCAAAATATCTCCACCACAGGTTAGTCTATTTACAGGCTTTCACTTCATCTTTATGTGACACCAAGTATTTTGCTCCACTTCCATATGTTCTGCTATGTAAGACGTCCAATACTATCACTTCCACATAGTTATTTGCTTCGAGGCATACTTGGTCTTATCCATTAAGCCATCGGTATACTTCCTATGGGTTCATTGACAATGTTCAAATTGGGGCAGAACCAATTCTGGTATTTACATGGTTTGTCTTGCTAAGCATGTCTCAACAATGTTCATTACAGCAAAACCTGTGGTCTAAAGTTCTTGTCATGTCCCATCGAAATTGTCTTTCATCGCACATCATTAGGTGGAGTGCATTGATTTTTGCCCAGAAAAAGTTATATTAGACATTTGTACTAGCATTTTAAATATAGAATGCATTTTGGAAAACACGCATTGTATTTTCTTTCATTTGTTACATTGATAACAGGAAATCAAGTACCCTTTACATTTATTTGGCCACTTTAAGCTGTTGTGGTAATATGGTCATGTTGTGATCCATAAGTGCAATAATCATTTTCCCCTCCTAATTTACTGACTGGGGTATAACTTTTTTTCACTAATCACCTTTTACCCCCACTTATTTATGTTTTGTTATGTGGCCTCACTCCCACTGCTACGCATTTTCTCAATTTCCTTTTTACTTGCTTCATGTTACACATTATTTTCCATCATTCCATTTTTTTGTAACCACTCTCTTTAGCTTTCCCCTATTGATTAGGCATTTTCCAAACTTTGCTCTACATGTTCAATGCATATCAGAGAAATCAGGCCTACATTTCCTAAACATTTGGTTTTGTGTGTGTCTGTTTTTTTGTTCAGTCTGTCCATACACCTCTTATTTATAATGATGCTAACCTAAACTGCT
Source organism: Inga leiocalycina (assembly GCA_963242795.1). NCBI lineage: Eukaryota > Viridiplantae > Streptophyta > Magnoliopsida > Fabales > Fabaceae > Inga > Inga leiocalycina. Next base: position 50,152,889 of record OY725324.1, read on the forward strand.
CATAGTCTATGAAAGCCATGGTTTCAATATGGTCATATCTTTCACACTGCTCACCCCATATCTCGCATACTATATCATGTCCAGTAGCTTCTCATCTCTCCCCTCCAATTTCTTCTACCTGCCTCCTCTTGAGTCTCTGTGTTTATGTGTTAAATATAGTATCACTAACTTTATTTGCCCGGTTTAGGGTATTGTAATCATATGTTATTGTACTAATCCAAAAGTTATAGCTATTATCACTAACTTTATAATGTTTTTAAACATTATGCTTGGGGTCAAACTTCATTTCTGAAATCATCTTATGCCCCCACTTATTTCTGTATTGTTCTGTGTCCTCCCTCCCATTGCCACATATTTTGTCATTTTCATGTTTACTTCCTCCATCTTACCCATACTTTTGGGGAATTTTATGTTTCTTTAACATATCCTTATAGCTTTCCCCTATTCCCTATGCAAATTGAAAAGTTCACTATACATGTCCAATGCATGTCAGATAAATCAGTCCTACATTTACTATATCTTTGCTTCGTTTGTTTGTGGGTATTTTCGTTCAACCTATCCGTATAGCTTTTCCTAGTTGGACTTTGATCTTATCACTGAAATCACTACTTACTACATCAAAGAAATATTACACCTTATGTACAATGACAGCTGTACATTTAGTCAACTACAACAGGTATAATCATAAATTTTTTCAACTTGCAGTGTCCATTGTTCCTGGCAGTGCAATCTCTCACAATTTATTTTCCTCCCCACTCATCCTTCTCCTTCAAATTTATACATCCCCGAGGTCACCTAGCTGCTGTTAGTAGCAGCGATAGCTGATGGCCACTCATATAAACCTGAATTCCTATTCCTACCTAACCCGCAAGCTCCTTTCTTACACCAGCACAACTTTCCCTATGGTAACACACTCCTCCATGTTTGTCTAAAAAATCTGTTTGATAGTCAATATAATTGAGTAGTGTGTTTGATAAAACAACAGAGTTCCTCCTTGCGCCGGACTATGTACCAAACAATTTTTGACAACTTTAGTCCACATATGGTGGTTGATGGCTGCACCGTAAACCTGGGATTTTGGAACACCGCTGGTAAGTTAATAAGAATCTCCTTTAAGCAAGGTGAAAAATCGTGGGATTTAGCATAGTGTAATGGTTCAAAGTTGCTTCATTCATCAGGGGCAGGAGGATTATAACAGCCTTAGCTTTACTCAGACCTCTGTCAATTTAGAGCTGCAACTTTAGTGAGTTCTATTACAACTGCAACTATACATGGTGGTGATTACTACAGCTTTTCTGGTAGACAGGCAGTATTTGGTTGATCACCCTGCTGCTAAGCCTACAACAACTGCCCAGGCAAGTGCCTCTAAATTTTTTTTATAGGCTAACATAGTTTCTCTTGTAAGAGTATGAATATAGTTTCTATTAATTTCATACCTCAATATTTATGAAGAAGAGCCCCTCAACCAATTGCGTTACCACTTAATGGCAACGTAATTTCTTTCATGCTTAATCTTTGTTAACTGTATAGGGACATGAATAAATATTGTGCATGTTTCCTAAACCATAAAGCTAATTTCCTTTGACATATACATTAATGCTTCAATATGCATTAAAATTGGAGAGTATTATGCAAGTAATTGATACATTCTAACATTTAATCAAATCTACAGAATCACGGTTGCTGTACTATTGTGCTTCTCTGCAACGATGTCCTCACATAAGGTATTGTGCTAATTCAATAGTTCTGAAAGTTTTTGGACCCTTTATTATTGAGTCTCCTTAGGGTATAACTTTTTTGTCCAAATAGATTATGGCTTCACTCATTAGGTGTTGCTCTTTTTTCCTCAGTCAAACTCTTGCGCAATTTATCTTTTTTCTTTTCCTTAATTCATGTTAGACATTTTTTTTCCATCAGTTCATGTTTCTTTCACCTACCCATAGAGCTTACCCCTATTGTTTATGTGTTTCCAAACGTTGCCTCTGCATGTGCTCCTATATCAGGGAAATCAGACTTAGCTGTGCAATCCAATTGCTTCTGTCTATGTGTGTCTTTTAATTCCACCATGGGCATTTACTTTTTTTTTCTATGTTACATGTAATGCACCTCATAGATCCAAGCACCGCGATCCACTTCACTGCTGCATTTTCCCAACACTAACATTGACACAACAGATCAACCTTCATAGACCCAGTGTCCCACCATCTAATCACCCTCAATCACGTCCATTTCAAATCTTTCTAATGCACCTCTCCAATATTACTTATCCTTACTATCACAACTTGAGCCACATTTCTCCTCCTATCGATTTCTACATACATCTTTTCCACCGAACTTCACTTCCCAATATTTCATATTCTGCAGGTAAGAAAAATAGATTGCCACATCAATCACTGCATACTCATATCAACATTAAATGTATTGAGACAACATCTTCCACATAAGTATCTACTACTCTTCCCTCACTTCTTCCTAAGCAAACGATTGAAACTACTTCTGTTCCTCCTGTGACAGTGCTTATACTACTTCTTCCTATACCTGCTCCTGTCAGTCCATATTTCCATTTCATGGCCTCAACTGCACCTTCACCTTCACCTTCAATAGCAATTGTCCTTCTCCTCGATAATCCCCTCCCGGCAGGATTCCTTTGACTTCATCTTTAAAACTTTTCTTCCATTACATTATTTCATCTGCCACCCTTTCCCGCCCTTCACACCCACCACCATCTACTTAAACCAAACCTGATCCAGCCTTCAACATATCTCATAAATTTCCATTCTAAGTTACTTCATCACTCTGTACCATGTCTGACCACACTTTCCTCTCTGCACTTCATGATGCTTCTGACCTATGGACAATTGCTGTTAGAGTGTTACGCAAATGGAATGTCTACCATAAAACAAATCGACATGAACTCTTTTGTGTTGCAATGTTGTTGGTTGATGCTGAGGTAAGTTTCCTTCACTGATCCAGCTCTTCTTTTGTTTCCGTTTTCTCTGTTTTTCCTCACTATTTGAAATTTTCCTTTCTCCTCCTACGTCATTTCATGCAGGGAACAACCATTCAAGCAAGTGCCATTATAAAGTCCATGCCTTCCACATTCTATTCTTACATAAAAGAAGGACAGACTTATGAAATTGCAAACTTTATAGTCTCAGCAAACACTTCTAAGTATAGACCAACAACACATCCTTTCAAGTTGACTTTCACCACTCACACATCTATCTCCCAAATACAAGCTGATCTCCCAACATCATCTTACGCATTCAAATTAATTTCTGATCTCATTTCTCTGCCGCATGAAGATGATATTGATTACCTATTTGGTAACATACAGACTATCAACATTTTCATAATTTACACATCTTATTTCATATTTATGTTGTTTTTTTTATTCTTCACTTCAATGTTAACAAATCTGTTCACATACATTAATGTACACTGGACTTTCTTCTGCACTCTCACCTATACCTTTTGCAGATGTCATTGCATTTGTTAAATTAATTGGCGGTCTTAAGGAGCAATGTAAAGATCATCAAACTAAGTACTGGCTCTGAATGATATTGACTGACATTCAGTAACTACTCCAACACTCGGTTCATTTTGCTAACTCTTGCTTTATTTATCTTCATCATTTATTTTGTATATGCTTCATTTCAGTGAAAACGAGATTGAATGCGTCCTATTTGATCAATGTGCTTCTGATGCCTACATGGATAAACTTCAAAACACTAATACACCAGTTGTCGCCCTCTTAAATCTTGCCAAGCTCAGTTGGACTGAAGATAGTTACTATCTCATTATTTTAATTCGTCTCCTTCCATGTGTTATTAAGTCTTCTTTGTGTGCATCATTTTTATCTGTATAAATCAATTTTACTATACAAAACCTGTTTGCAGAAAAACGTCAGGTGTCAAGCTCCTTCACTGCTACCCGAGTGAGCTTTAATCCTAAAATCAAGGAAGTTAATGATCTGATTCAAAGGTTGCTATTTGCCTACATTTTCTCATGTCAAAATTGATTTTCGTTCCTGTATATATTTCTACATTTTTCCTTTATTCGAGCTGTACATAATGTCTCAGTGCTAAAGAACAGAGTTCCCCATTGCTAGAAGCCCTCAGCCAGTCTATGCCTACACAACTGAGTCGTCATTCGGCTAACTCTAGCCTACTCAATCAACCCAAGATCAGCATATCAAACATTAATGATTTTTGTCAGCGGTAATAAACGGTTTCTTTCATAACACTTTGTTTACTCTTTATGTTCACTATAAACTGATATCATACACAATACAGGGCAGTACTTTCATACTTGAGTGTGAGATCGTCAAGTTTGAATCTAAGCATGGATGGATGTATAATGGCTGCACCAAGTGCTCTTCTAAGGCTAAACTCAAGGATGACAATAATCCACTCAGTCCACTGATTTGCCCCAGTTGTAAACCCCCCAATCATTCCAATTCTGGTCCCTCATTTGAACCCAAGTACAATACATTACTATTCTTCTTCCTTCTCATCCTCTTAATCTCTTTCAGTTTAGACTCATTTTACTTACTCATTATTCAAAAATAATTTCCCTTCACACTCTAACTTATCTTATCAAAGGATGAAGCTACACTATATCGTCAAAGATGACAGTGGTACAACTTCTATCATTTTTTGGGACAAGCTTGCAGTCCAATTGATGGATAAGACAACATTCTAGATGAAGCTGACCCTTTTTGAGGCAAATATTCCCTTCACTTATTTCTTTTATCTGAAAATAACACTAATTTAACATCTGCTATTTTTTTCCACTTTCTGGCTTCAGGACAAACGTAAGGGTGGTTTCCCTAAAGGCCTTGAAAATCCTGTTGGTAAGAAGTTGTTATTGAAGCTCAAACTTAATGAGTTTAATAAGAAGTACCCTGGATCAAGCATCAGTGCCCTTGATTTCACAATCTGTGAAGACCTTCTTAACGAATTCAATTTTGTGTGCGCTGAGGTTGGGATGACTTTCTACTTGTTATTGCTAACCATTTATAGAAAACACTCTTTCCTCTACTTAATTAAGTATCTTAATCAGTTCAGTTTACAGGATCCTGGTTTTTCTGAGTTGCAGCCCTTTGAGGTTAACTTCATCCACATACTTTGTTTGAGTTTCCACATACTTGTGATTTATTGCTATTTATATGTGCTAACACATCTGTTTATTTCTTTGCAAACAAGGGCGATGGATCTGGGACAACCTCAACTACAAACCAACTGCCAGCTCTTGTTGACCCTGATAAACAGCAGTCCAATCCAGTTGAACAAAATGCTGTAGCTGTAGAACATGACACCCTTGCTTCAATCTCCCATCAATTAACCCAAGCACCCACCAAAGGCAAACGCAAAAGCTACACTAAGAGGACTACAACAATGGCAGAATCTACCAAGGAAACTCAATCCTCAGTCAACCCTAATGATGTTGGGAACCTGATCAAGATCATCAAGCAAGAAAAAGTTTGATGATCTCCACATGAACCACCTTTCATTCCTGTCTTTCCTTATGTCCAGTTGTTAACATTATGTCATTCCTCTTATTAGATGCCACCTTATGTTTAAGTTTTTCATTGTACTGCTGTTGAATTCCAGTTCATCTGTCTTTCCTCATTTTTCCAACTTTCTTGTATCAATTTCAAGTACAATTAATGTTCATCCAGCTGTGTTTATGTTTCTTAGTGTTTATTTCTAATGTTCCTCATTTCGCTGCCAACATTGCTTTTTCTGTGCCGCTGGAATTATCCCAATTACACTATTAGGTTTCAATTTCCTTACTGTTAACACTTGTACTGTTATCTACATTTATTTAAATGGAATTTAAGCATACATAGCATTCAAAATGAGGGACATTTATTCTATTACCACTCATACGGCCCTACAGAACACACAGTCAAATTTCAGAGCCCTTCCCTAATTAACAGAAGAACTGAAGAATTAAAGACATTATTACACTTTTGCATAACAATCATTATTGAATATATATTAAACAACCACTCAGAAAAAATAGTTATGCTAATTAATGACTATGCAATTTGATAATCTGCTTTTATGTCACTATTTTTTAGAGTCCTAAAGAAGCTTCATAGTATTAGATTTCACTGACGCGCAGCAAAAGAATTTTATTATTATGCTTTTGATCAAACAGGTATCGCTCACTTTTATTGCAAACATTTCAACATTTTTTAGCAATTTAATATACGAGAGGAGACAGGTAGATTTTCCTTCAAAATTACTCGCACGTCTTGCCTTGACTCCATGGTCCGAACCGGAGCTAACGAAACTGAGGTGAGTTTGTTAATAGCTCTTTTCATAAACCACCAATTCTCTTTAATTTCCATCTCATGTTTTGTCTATGCCTTCTCCACCAAGCACTGTAGAATGCAAGAGGAGGCACGTGATCCCTCTAGCTTTCGTTCCACAGTTGGATAAAACTAAGGATTTTTTTATTTCCATGTCATGTTTTGTCAGATTTTTTTATTTGTCAGCGGACTGCACACAAAACGTTGCTGCCAATCGCACACCCTCCCCTACCTATATCATATCAACTCACGCCTCACCATCCATCACTTGTGGTGCATTTAAATAATACCCCCTTTCGGTTCAGCAAGCCTCCTCTCTTCACCTTAATATAAACAAAGGTTTATTCTTCCCCCTTTTGCATTTACTACCCTCATTCATTTACTACATTTGCTGCTTAACTGTTTACTTCATGTCTGTTTCTTACACACAGAACACTCAGACAATGCCTTTAATAATTCCTATGTCAATGTGGTTACAACACCGACTGAACAGACATAGCAGATTGACGGACTTCCATTCCATTTACACAACCTTTCACCTCATCATCAGCTGCATACACAACCATCACTATCAAACATCCACATTTCAAATGGTGGTTACAATGCTATCAAAAGAACGCGCAAGGGCAGAGCTTTAGAAGATATCACCAATCTCCAAACTAACTTATCCACGCGTTTTGCAGGTAAATATATCTCAGGTTCATTTCTGAATACCCAACAGCAACATGATGTACTTTTTCCAACAATTTTTAACTAAAAATAATTCTTTTTAGGCTCTAATGACCTTACTATTAATAATCATGCTTCGACTCATACCTTCAAATGGAAAAGCGCTAGACTAAGAGGCATTCCGCGATCTGAAGAGCATGCACAGGACGTTATGGCCAGGGACAGTGAATCCGTGCATAAAGATAGTACATTCCCCCAGTATACAGAAACAGGTTCATATCTTTATTACCTTATACCTCACCATTTCTTTTTTTATGCATTCGTTAAACTTCCACCTTACTTTGTGGCTCCCTTTTGTGTGCCATTGTTATTTGTTTATGCTTATCCTTTATATTACAAACATTACAACAAATGATTCACATTAAGTGAATAACAATTCCAATATACATTGTGTCGTTACCATTACGCATTTTTATAACATTATTATTAATGCCAGCATTATCCCATCCGTTTATCTATCAATATTTCACTTGACACATAATTCCATTTGTTCATGCATCAAAACATTAAACATATACTGCCAGTTTTTTATATGAGGAACTAAGATAGCTTTATTTTGTCCATATTTCTGTCATTTCTTTTACTGCCATGTCAACATAAACATATTTGTGGACAATGCAAATAACCTTTATTATATCCTCTTCTTTTGTTCCAGTGTACTTTGTCTTTAAAAAAACAAAAAACCAACCACTTTACATTGATTCCCCCTTTGCATGTTGTCCCTTCTTACAAACTGTCAAAAATCGTTTGGGTTCTACCTTTTCTATACCACTTTACTTTGGTTCTTCTAATTTTCTTTTTTTCAAACAGAAAATATTGTTGTTGAAAAATTAAATATCTCAGTTCAGATTTTGTGGAAACATACATATCTAAGTATAAATCCCATTTGCTTGAGTTTGTGCCTGCAACGTATTGGAAGCAACATCAACGAATAGATTTGTGCCATCTTGGATATATAAAATGTGTACCTCAGTATTTAATGTCTTATAATTATTTTTCCATATGTACATCTGACAATCACATTCACAATATCTTTGTAAAAGTTAATGACTACTTGCATCTTTTTCAATTTTTGTCTGTTTATTCTATTCTTTTTACATTATACATTTATAGACTACATTACACATCTTATATATAAAACCTCATTTGTTCTTCTATACCATTACATTAAAACCCCTTAACATTTCCTTGTATGTTATTATGCTTATTTTTCCCTTTCATTATAATAACTCCTACTAAAGGAATCCCACAAGAAGATCATTACAAGACCATTGAGTTCACTTTTAATTGTGGAGAAGACCAACTGTACGACACAATCAACAACAATGATGCCTCCGATGAAGGTTTGCATGCTTCCTATTCTACAACACAAAGCCACTTTTTATTGATATATACAATTCACAGGGTCTTCATCTTTTGTTGTTTTTTAATTTACACAAATCGTTCCACATATCAGATAATGATGTGGTCTTCGCAACAACAGTGACCAAGAATAATATTACACCAGAAGATTCTCTTTATGAAGGTACGTACATGTCATCTGTTTATCCATACAGCCATGTCTCCAATTTTCAACATTCACATAGCAATTTTTACTACTAGCTTATCCCTACTTTACTGATTAATGGAACTACATTATTAGATAAAGGAGATGCTATACATATATGCACGTATTGTCACGCAAAGCTTTGGTTTAATGAAAGAGTGAAGAACAATAGCAAGGGAGGAACCGCATACACATTCTCACTATGTTGCTTGAAAGGAAAAGTTGTCCTCCCTCCCTTACAATTACCTCCTCCATTCTTCCAGGCCTTATTCTTCAATAAAAAATCAACTTTCTCCCGGAACTTTCATGTAATATTAGACAATACAACAACATGTTCTCTTTCACATCCATGGGCGGAACAATTGATCATTCACTTAACTCTGGTGGTGGACCGTACACATATGTGCTATCAGGAATGAACTACCACAACATAGGTGCTTTAATGCCCCCTGAAAGGGCAATACCAGTGTATTCATAGCTCTATATACATGACACTAATAATTAAGTATTGAATCGCATTTTCGCTGTAAGGTACAACTTTGTGACAACCTACCATACGCTTCTACCAGTCCTTATAGCTTTTACTTCATTTCATTGATCAATTTCTTTTGTTCATACAGCAAACATCAAAAAAATGATTTCCTTGACCCACTGATTGTTCAGCAAATCATGGATCACTTAGATGAATTCAATCCCTTTGTTAAACAATTCCGTTTAGCATCGAAGATTCTTTCCACATCATCTCCAAGCACTTTGAAAATGTGCTTAGTTGGGAGTAGACATCATGATGGACGTACATACAATTTACCATCTGTATCAGAAGTTGCTGCCTTAATTGTAGGTGACATTGATTTCAACTTCACTGTCAGGGACATCATATTGGAAACACAAATAGGCAACATTCAACGCATCAATGAATTGCATCCCTCTTATTTGCCTCTACAATATCCTTTACTATTCCCATATGGTGAAGATGGATATAGAGATGATGTTCAACATAGGGATGAGACCGTAATCATAACGAAGACATGAAAAAGAGTGAGTATTAGAGAGTTCCTCAGTTATAGATTAATGGTTAGGGAAAATGAACTTTCAACACTGCAGCACGCTTCCCGATTGCTTCAACAATTCATTATCGATGGGTACACTATGATGGAGTCACAACAACTATTATGGATCCGAACTCACCAAAAAGACCTCAGAGCAGATTTGTATCAAGGCCTATCAGATGCAATTATCAACGACGAGAGAGATGCTTTATCTATTGGCAAACGGATTATCTTACCAGCATTATTCATCGATGGAGCCCGATATATGATTCGTAATTACCAAGATGCTATGGCAATATGTAAAGCTGTTGGGTATCCCGACCTTTTCATCACATTCACCTGTAATCCAGCATGGCCTGAAGTAACCAGATATTATGCAGACTTAGGGCTTCATCCTTCAGATTGCCCGCATAAGCTATTACGCATTTTCCAGCTTAAGTTGAAGGCATTAATGCATACTATCAAACGGAAACAAATATTTGGAAGAATTCGTGCAGGTATTTTTTTCATACCATTTTAAATAATGGACTTACTATGTTCGCTTATTAATTCCCAATTTTTTCCTTCCTACAATTAGTAATTAATTTTCTTATTAATTCTACATAGAAATGTACAAAATTGAATTCCAAAAAAGAGGCTTGCCCCATACACATATCCTTCTCTTCCTTGATTCAACAGACAAGATCTCAGACCCAAATACAATTGACAAGCTAATTTCAGCTGAAATCCCTGATCAGCTTTCTTTACCACATCTACACGAATTAGTTCAGAAATTCATGATCCATGGACCTTGCGGTTCAATCAAGCCTAACGCTCCATGCATGAAGGACAAAAAGTGCAGTAAGTATTTCCCAAAGAAGTTCAATCAACATACCACTATCGATGAAGAAGGTTTTCCAACCTATCGTAGAAGAGATGATGACAACAAAATTCATGCAAAGGGTATCCCTTTAGGCAACCAGTACGTCGTGCCGTATAATGCCATTCTACTTAAAAAGTTTCAAGCACACATTAATGTTGAAAAGTGTAACCACTCAACTGCAATAAAATACTTATTCAAGTATATCAGCAAAGGCAATGATAGGGTTGTTGTGGGCTTATTCGATACCAACAAAGTCACCAACAATAGGGAAGTAATAGATGAGATACATCAATATTATAATTGCCGCTATGTTTCAGCATGTGAAGCATCTTGGCGTATTTTTGGCTTTGCTATCCTTCATAGGTATCCTTCTGTTGAAAGACTAAGCTTCCATCTTCCAGATCAATAATTTGTCGTTTACAGAAGCTCAAATGATGTTTCCGAATTATTGGACAAACCTAGAGTTTGTGAGTCACAATTCTTGTCATGGATGCTTATTAATGCTGATGACACTTTTGCATCGACATTAACTTACTCAGAATTCCACAACCATTATGTCTACAACAGAGCTAAACGACAATGGAAGTAGAGACGAGAAAAAGGTTTTGCTGTAGGAAGGATGGCTCATGTCTCTGTAGCAGCTGGAGAATTATACTAGCGAATCTTACTAACACAGGTTCGTGGACCATCTTCATTCGATGACATTAAATAAGTCTTCGGAGTTACATATAAAACCTTCAAGGAGGCATGCTTTGCACGCGGCTTACTAGATGATGACAAAGAATACATTTCTGCAATTAAGGAAGCCTCTTTTTGGGCATCAGGTCATTCTCTAAGGAAACTATTTGTAACAATGTTGCTTTGTGGTTCTGTTCAAAGGCATGATTATGTTTGGAAAGAAACATCACATCTGCTCTCTGAAGATATGCTGTACATTCCACACCGAGATCATATTCATTCAGGTACTTGTAATTACCTACATTATATTTTTCATGCTCCTTATATATCTGCTGCATTCACCATTAATGAAAGCATTAAAAAAAACACTATAGCTATGTTTATCCCTTTCAAATATAGGGTAGTGTATTTATTTGTTGAATTAAACATTATGCAAATCTCATACCGTGTTGTATTCATTCTATAGGTATGTCTATCTCTTCATTTGATAAGGAATAAGCTGCCCTTAATGAGATCGACCACCTACTTCGTTCTAATGGGAAGAGTTTACATGACTTTAATACACTACCTCTTCCACTTGAACTACCCTCAATTGATGTTTCTAACCACTTCATCTTACAAGAGTTATCATATGACAGAGCATTACTAAAGTCAAGATCTGAGTCATTACTGAAAGCCTTGAATTCCGATCAAAAAGACATCTATGATAAAGTGATGTCTGCTATTGACTTGCCGAGTGGAGGATTCTTCTTCGTTTATGGGTATGGTGGAACTGGAAAAACCTTCTTATGGAATGCATTATCCTCAACTCTTCGATCCAAGGGACATATTGTGCTTACTGTTGCATCTAGTGGCATAGCAGCAACTTTACTACCATCTGGCCGCACAGCACATTCTCTATTTGCAATACCAATACAAATAAATGAATTTTCTGTTTGTTCAATCTCCCAGAATTCACCATTAGCTAACCTCATCAAGTTCATAAAATTAATTATATGGGACGAGGCACCTATGGTACAGCAGTTTTGCATAGAAGCTTTTGACAGGACATTAAAGGATATAATGCACTCTAATTTGCCTTTTGGTGGTAAATGTATTGTTATGGGTGGCGATTTCAGACAAATACTACCAGTCATACCTAAAGGCACTAGGGCAACGATTGTCAATGCTTGCATTAATTCTTCTCACCTATGGCAACATTGCACAATTTTTCAATTGACAAAAAACATGCGGTTATCTCATAGTGCTGACACCATAAAAAACACAAGGATTCAATGGTTTTCAAGATGGTTACTAGATGTTGGGGATGGAAAGTTAGGAGATTCTTCAGATGGTGTTGCAAATATCGAAATACCACCTGAAATTTTGATTGCAAGCTACACTGATCCAATCAATGCTATTGTTAATGCAACTTATAAAGACCTTCTTTGCAATCTCTCATCTAATGAGTACTTCAATGACAGAGCAATCCTAGCGCCTACGATTGAAATTGTTGGCAAGATCAATGATCACATATGTTCACTACTTCCCGGTGCACAACATGTTTTCTTAAGTTGTGACACAGTTTGCAAGTCAACTAATGACCCGAATTCTTTCGACAACTTATACACCACGGAATTCCTCAACACTATCTCATCTTCTGGTTTGCCTCCACATAAACTGATATTAAAAGTCGGAGCACCCATCATGCTCTTGCGGAATATTGACCAATCATCAGGACTTTACAACGGAACACGTCTTCGTGTGACAATATTAGGCAACAAGGTTATTGAGGAAGTTACACTTAATGGTTCCAATCCTAATCAGAAGGTTCTTATACATAGAATGGATATAAATCCTTCAGAGTCCTGCTGGCCATTCCGTATGCAATGGCGGTAATTCCCAATTACGCTATCATTTGCCATGACTATCAATAAAAGTCAAGGCCAATCCTTGTCTCATGTTGGCCTTTATTTGTCCAAACCAGTTTTCACCCATGGCCAATTATATGTAGCACTGTCCAAAGTCAAATACATTGATGGTTTGAAGATTATTGTAGGAGATAATGATTCAGCACAAAGTTGCAGTACGAAGAATGTTGTGTTCCCATAAGTTTTTCGAACTGTATGTTCCTAGGTATAATTTTTTGTCTTCTCAATTGATAACCATGTTGTACAAATCCTGAAAAAAAACACTTATGGCTGACAACATGGTTCTCTGATATAACCGTTGTCATCTTTTGCAACCTCTTTTTGTGGCCAATCCTATTTCATTCTAAGTTATGTTATTCATCCTTTTCAATAACCTCATACTTTAGTCTACCGGATAACATACATAATCAAAAAAATGTCCACATTTTTTCCCATCTCTCCGTGCAACGCACGGGTAGCTCCTGCTCGTTATAAAGGTGATAGCAAAATCATAATTTGGCCAATTTAGCCCAAGATTAATTATTTTCCCAAATTAATTGGAGTTAATCTCAATTAATCAAGGAAAATAAAGGAAAATACATAAGTGGATTATTCTTGACGAAATAAATCAAGAATTGTAAAAGTAGAGAGAAGAAATGGGTTTGGTTAGAGTAAAGAGAAGAGGGATGGTTTGTAGAAGGGAATCTAGTCCCAATCCAATTGAAACTAAATGATGAAGGAGTATGGCATAAAGTAAAAGGCATGATGAAGGGGTATGGCATAAAGTAAGAAGGTATAGTGGGAGGTATGGTTGGAGGGATGGTGTGCATGATAGGTGTTGAAATGTCAACCCTTGATTAGATCTATGGCTAGGAAGAAAGATGACTAAGTTAATAAAACATCTTCCCTTCCCCTTCATACACACATTTTCTCCTTCCTCATTTTCATCCAACACAAGAAGAGAAGCGAAGAGAGAGAGAGAGAGCTCTCAAGTTCTAGAGAGAAGGAAGAAGAATAAGTTTAAGGTAAGAGTGATTTCTTAGGCTTTTCTTGTGATTTTGTCTTAGATCCTTCTCTAAACCGTGATTCTTCATGCATCCATGATCTTGAAGACACCATTCTTAGCTCAAGAAGAGAGAGAGGATTCAAGATCTCAAAAGGTAACCTCACAAACCTTAGATCTAAACTAGTATGGTGTTGTTGTTGAGGTTTGTGTTTGGTTTTAGTGATTTTTGTCAAGTTTGTAAATTTGGAAAACTATAACCCTAAGGGGTTATGCTGCCCAAATTTCTTTGAATCATGATTAGGAAATGTTTATTTAAGTTAATAAAGGATTAGAAGTGGAAAAGTACAAGTTTTAGAAGCTAAAACATAAAACTTCATTTTTCCAATTTTTGACCAATATTTCGGCCAGCACAGATCTGAGGGAAGGAGTTGGATTTTCATGAAATAAATGGTTCCATTGGATTCAGTGGGCAAAAATAGGTGGGATTACAGTTGGGCACTTTTTCGGTAGAGGCCGAAAAAGCATAATTACGAAAACGCCACTGAAATCCTTAAATAGGGGCTGTCAAGGGTATTTTCATAATTTGACATTGAATTTGGTGATTTTGAGGCCGGAAATGGATTCCTTGGGTGAAAATAAGTCAGAATAGCCTTAGTCAAAATTTTAGAAAACGTGCTATCGAGCCGGGTATTGCGGGGCCGGGGTCCTGGGGGCATCTTGGTAAAATTTCACCATAGACTAATATAACCACCAGAAACACTATGGAAGTGTCTAAACTGTGCATTTGACGTTCTAGGACCGAGTAGAGAACCCGAGGTATTGGCACGCAAATTAAGGCATGTTATTTGAAGATCAGGGAAGGGCGATTAAAGTAGGGAACTTACCTCTCCTGCATGTATCTGATATTTGTGCTGGTGTATTGATGCATGTTATTGCTTTGCTTGATTATGTGAAACATATATGAATAATTGAAGCTCTGTTTCTGTTTATGCTATGGCCATACGTATGTTGATTGAAACATTGAGCACGCAGATATGTCATTGTGTGAGCATGAGTTACGTAATGCAAGCACGTCATGCATTAGGCACTTATCTTCCATGCATATTGGTATTACTTTCCTACTGAGATTCCCCAGAATCTCACCCTCCCCTACCAACAATTTAGACAGGAGAAGACAGAACGTATGCTGAGAACAAAGAAGAGAATCGTACGAGGGGATTGCAGTGGTGGAACGAAGATTGGAAGATGTCTCTGTTTCACTGAGATAGATTTAGACACCCACGTAGCGCTGTGAGGCTACGTTATTTGTAATTATCAAGTTCAAACCTCTATGGGGAATTTCCGTAATCGTGCAAATAATATCAGTATGTTTATGCTATTCCTGTGTTGCCCAGTGAACTGCGTATCATTTTCCGCAAATACTCTGAAATAGGTGAAAATAAAATGAGGGTGTGACAGTTATTACTTGAGTGTTATTACTCACTTAACAGTAAATATCGTTTGGATACGTAGATTGTGATATGGTATAGTATGTGCTAATCATTTTTAGGCTTGTGATTTCTATTCACAAATTTTCACTTAATACTTATCAAACAAACATTCAGTGATCTTAAAATTTTTCTCAGTCCAAAAAAAAACAAGAAGAAGAAGATTTCAAAATTTTGTTGTTGGAACTGATCAAAGTGGTTGATTATTTGCACTCAACCATTTTATTCATGCCAAGTTTCTGTGTTGGGATGGAGAAATTAAAATAATACAGCTGAAAATGTAAAATCTTCATTCTTTGGTGAAAATGTAAAATTTACTGTGTTACCTTTCTTTTCATTGGTAAGGATATATCACTTCAGTTATGAAGTAAAATTATTGTCCTCATTCTGTTTTTATTTTTTGAATAAGGCTGAAATCAGGCACATAATATGCAGGGCAACCTGGTGGTACAAAGAATGTTGACAAATCAACCATTTTGGCTAGCAAAGTTTTTCATCTACTCAAGGTTAAATTACTCTGTTTTATCCTGAAATAATTATTCTATGCATTTAATTATTCTTGCAAAACTTTCATTGACTAAACGTCTCTCTCTCTCTCTCTCTCTCTCTCTCTCTCTCTCACACACACACAACTCTTTTTGTGCATCTACAGAACAAAGAGCGCTTTGACTTGACTGGGGAGCTGGGAAGACTCTTTGCATCAATGAACAAGTCAGAGGAGGCACTCAATAACAGTAATAAATATGTATAGTTTCTTTTTCACCTACCTCTCTAGCCATCAACTTGCACTGATAAATAAGTCAGTTAGTGTTTAAGAAGTAAATGAAGTAAGATATATGTAGCATTGAAGATGTGTGCTCTGTAAATTTAGTCTTTAGAAATTGATTAACATCATTTTACTCCAAACAACTTTTAGAATCCATCAATATATTGTTTCCTGCAAGTTTTGTTGATGTAAAAATCATATTCGTTGGTTTTCAAGGAATGCAAATGGTCTTGTCCTTAATTAGTTGAGATTTAAGTTGGGAGTACTTCTTTCTTTCTGCTGTGACAAAACTGCAAAGTAAATTGTAAAAGGAAGTTTCAATACATTTTTTGTGCAACCTATTGGTCTTCTCTCAAATTTATTTTAATATTTTAATATGAATTTAAGTTTTAAACAGATAATTTCCTTGTATACTCTAAGAGGGACTTCGTGATGGTCTTATTATTACCTTGTTCAGACTTTAAGTTGGGAGTATCTCAATTTTTTGTGTTGACAAGGATATATCTGCTTTGTACAATGCAGTTGCTTCCTGCCCCAGGCTTGTACAAAATATGGCAAAGATGGAAAAGACATTCTTACCCTCATTACTCCCCATGATTTTACCCTATGTTATTTAGTAATTTTGAGATTTAAGAGACATTGCAGTATTTGTTTGTTTTTATTGGGACCTGAGTATAAATTTTCAAATAACTTTTATGACTTCATAGAAATTTCTAATTCTTCACGCAAAAAAGTTGTGAATTAGGAAATTTTCCTTTCAATTGTTTTTTTCCCCATATTGACAAAACTTACTGCATAAAATGTTTCAGCATACATGAATAGGAAAAAATGAACATAATTAAAAAAATCCTTGGGGATGAATAAAGCTCATTAAAATAAAATCAAAACGAAATATTGTTGACTTGAGTCAAAAAAATGTTTAGTGTGAACCAAACTAAATATTGTTAATTGGGTCCAAAAGAGTCAATAATAACAGATTTTCATTATTTTCTTGAAATTTTTACTTACTTTTATCTTCGTTGGTTTAGAAAATTTTTAATTACCTTAAACTAGAAAGGGAAAAAAATAGATTTTTTTTTATTTGGGCCACACTTATTCAGTTGCCAATAACAAGTCTTACAAAAATTGGAGAAACTGGGTAAACATCTCATATTTAAAATTTTATCCGTGAAAAATGCCTCAATTAAAATTTCAGTACTTTGTATACAAAAATTTATAGAGTATCAATACTTTCTAAGTATAATAATTTATTAGGTCATTCTCACTAATATAAGATACTACCTCCGGTCCTAAATATAGGACATAATTGATTTTTTTTGAAGAGATTAATGAAGCTAAATAAGTTACTTAATAATATTAAATGTTATGTATCCTTAGATTATATATTGATTAAGTTAGGTAAAATAGTTTCGAGAAAAAATTACAAGTATAAATATTTTAAAGTAATTTACTTAGCTTCCTTAACCTCTCCAAAAAAATAAACTTTATTTTATATTTAAGACCATATGGTATAATTTTTAATAGGAAAACTTTCCCCAATTTTCTTAAGAAAGTTTCGCATTTGAAGGATTTTTTGAAGACTTCTTAAAATTTTTTTAATTAAAAAACCCAAAAGATAACATTTTTTTTATTTGGTGCGAAAAAAGAGTCTATGACCAAACTTTTGTCTTTTTTGTTATTTTCGTTGAAATTTCTTCTCACTTTAAATAGGAAATGTCCATCAATTTATGTTAATGTTCTTTTTTTTTTTTTTTTGGCCAACTTCTGAATGTTGAGAAGTTAACATATCGTCAGATTAACTTTATGTCTTTTCAAGCTAAGATGTGATTTTATTTTAGACGTTAGATATCGATCAAAAACTTTTAGATGTTAGATCCCATCAGGGTTCAACCAGCAAATTGGCTGTCTATGTGCTTAGATGAAGCTTTAAGTTGAGCCTGAATTGACATGTTTATGGCCCGGGGAAAAAAAAGGAATTGACATATTTATGTGTATGAATATGTTTAAATTTATAAAATAAAAAATACTCCCACACAGATATTACTATGATCATTGTTATTTTTATTTTTATTTTTAAGATGATATTGGTTTTCCTTTTAACTTAATTTTTGGATCAAATTTTTACATTGACAAAAGTCTTTTCTTTTACCCTCCATCACTTATGAGGAATTCACACATTCATTATTAAAAGTGGAAACGGGTCATATCATACCAAACTTTACACTTAACAGGTTATTTTAAGAAAACATACATTTTTGAAAGGGAAAATCCCTTGAAAACAATTTTTAAATCATGAAAAGATATAAAGGTGCTCTGAATTTCAAAAATCCTACAAAAATACTAGTGACTAAATGAGAACTTATAAATTCAATTAAAAGTTCTTTTTAAGGGATTTCCCCTTTTTAAAACATCAAATAGGCTAATAGGTGAAAGTGCTAAATAGATGAAACACAAGTCTTTGTTAGAAAATAGGTCTTAGTTTCAAATAGGCCGAAAAAAAAGGCCATAATTAAATAAATGAATCTAAAATTACAATAACTCAATTCAAATTATCCAAAATGTATCATAAAAATATGATATAAATATTATATATAGAATACAAATTTAATTTTATTTCTTAATGTGTAAATTGACCATACCTGAAAGTTTACATGCTAGATTTTAACAAAATAGTTTGGCATTTTTTCAAAACATAATAGACTTGGTCAAGCTCTAATCAGACCACGTCATGAGCTCTTGACAGGCTTTTTAGCCTATATTAATTTATGATTTTAATATTTAAATTGATAATTTCCTTTTTTTCATTTTTAGGATCATTTAGATTTTCTTTTTAATCTTAATTTATATTCAAGTCAAATATTTAACACGGACCAAAGTTATTACACATATAAGTTTTGAACGGCAAGCATATATACTGTTCAAAGGAAATTAAAGCCTGAATTATTGAATCGTCATAACTAATCAATAGTCTCAAAAATAATCACATAATAATGAAGAAGCTTTGGAGGAAATAAATCTCCTTAAAATAAAATTATAAACATTTGACTTGAAGTAAAACACACATGTCCATAGAAATTTCTGCATACTCTTTTTTTTTTTTTGGCGGGTTGGTACAGGAAATTTCTACCACCTTAAACAAGAATAAACACGGGAAAAAAGTTCGCACCCACGGAGCTTTCATGGCTTGCTGGACATTTTTAATTCTTTAACCAATAAAAAGCATGCAGTTGACTTGGAAATTTCTAATTCTTTGAACAAGAAATTTCCACTGCCAACTTAGTTGATTTACAACTCAGAAACTCATTTTTCTGTTCTGCTCATTGAATACGCAACAAAAGCAAACTCGCCAAATTAACTTCCAAGTCTTCTCAAACTAAGATTTGACTCTAAATACTCCCACAAAGGTATTACCATGATTTTTCTCCCTCATTCGTTTACTATTCCATTCGATTTTAAATATAAAATAAAATTTTTTTTGAAGAGATTAAAGAAACTAATTAAATTATTTTAGAATATTAATATTTTTATTATTTTCAAAACTAATTAGTTTAACTAATAAACTAATATATAATCTAATGATATACAACATATGATATAATTAAATAATTTATTTAGCTTTCTTAATCTCTCCCAAAAAAATCAACTCTATCTTATATTTAGAATATGAGAAAGTACTTGATATTCTTTCTTTTTATTTTTTTTAATAAAAAATAATCAACAACCCGTAAATTTGCTCAATAGTCCCCTGATTCATTTTAATTTCAGTTGTACTTTAGGAAATGATACAAACTTGATGCTTCAATCTTTTTATAAAAGTGATGCACTCCTAACTCCCTCTTCCCTAAATACAGTTATTTCAACTTTTAGTTATATAATTATTTCATTTTATATAATTAATCATTTTATTGAAAAAAAAAAGAAAGAAATGTCCAACGAGACACAAAGTGAATGCTCAACGGTTATCATATCGCCATATTAACTTTATGTCTTTTCAATTTAAAGTTTTGGTTTGAGATTTGACGCTAGCTCTCACCAACCTTCAATTCTCTCTCATTGACAAGTTGGCTCAGTCACATGCTTCGATAAGATTTCAATAGCAAGTGAAAAATCCTTATTCAAGCAAGAAACAACAAAAAAATTCCCTTCCACTGAAATTTCTAAGCACTTTCCTTTTTTTTTCTTAAGGTTTGGAACAGAAACAAAACAAGGAAAAAAATCTCACGGGACGGGAACGAAAATTTATAATTTTTAAAAACAAAAAAAGAAAAACCCAAAAAAAGGCGCTGTTGACTTGGAGTCAAAATTAAAAGAGCTACGGACACGTTTTCATTATTTCGTGGAAGTTTCGGCCTACTTTGCACAAAAAAAATTTCCTCAGACAACTTGTTAATAAAGGCTCAATACTCTCATTTTCATTTTTCTGTTGTGCCGATCGAATTCCCAAGATAAGCGAATTCACCAAATCAACTTCAAGTCTTCAACCTCAGATTTGATTTAGCCACTTCCATCAAGGTATTATACTATTATTAATATGGTCTTTCTCCTTCATTTTATAATTTCTTGAACGTTGTTCTTTCTGCTCTTTTTCAGAAATAATCAACAACGTCCATCTATAAAACATTGTTTTTCGTTTTTGTTCCTCCAGCAATGGCTACTTCTGCTTCTTCTTCCCAGGTCCCATGTGGAAAATATGATGTTTTCATCAGCTTCAGGGGTCCAGACGTCAGATTTGGTTTTCTCAGCCATTTGGAAAAGGAGTTGCGTCGAAAGAGCATAGATGTCTATGTGGATTACAGGCTTGAGAGAGGAGACGAAATATCATCAGCACTGATGACAGCAATAGAAGGATCCAGAATTGCTTTGGTTATATTCTCAGAAGATTATGCTTCCTCAATATGGTGCTTGGAAGAGCTTGTCAAAATCATGGACTGTAAGGAAGCTGATCAACAGATTGTGATACCAGTCTTCTACCTCGTAGATCCATCAGACATCAGGCATCAAAAAGGCACTTATGAAAAGGCAACTCTTCATGATGAAGAAAAGTTCAATGATAAAGTGAAAATTTGGAGATCTGTCTTGAAAAAATCTGCTAACTTAGCTGGTTATGACTTGTCAAAATTTGAGTAAGTTTGTTTCTATTATTCAATTTACCATTTTATAGAGTCTCAACGTTTTTCAGCTTTTCCTTAGTTTGCCTGAAATTTAGTGAAGTTATATCAATTTATGCCTGTGGGTCTATTATTTTATCACGGGTAGCTAGTAAATTTTTTTTTTCTGTGTTTTTATATGTTAGAAATGAATCCAAACTCGTTGATGCAATAGTCGAAGATGTCTTGAAAAAGCTGGAAGATGATAGCCCAATTGTGCCAAATCCTCATCTTATTGGATTTCATCAAAATTTTGCTAGTGTTGAATCGTTAATGGAAATTAAGTCACAGGAAGTTCGAATTGTTGGGGTATGGGGCATGGGAGGGATAGGCAAAACAACCCTCTCTCGAGCTATATTTGACAAATTCTTGTCAAAATTTGAAAGTAACTGCTTCTTAGAAAATGTGAGAGAAAAATCAACAAAGGTTGATGGTTTGAGTTCTTTGCGTGAAGAGCTTTTCTATAAGTTATTAGGCCGAAAGGATAACATAAACATGAACCATGCAATGAGATTGCTGCAACGGAGAAAAGTCTTAATTGTGCTTGATGATGTGGATAATTCAAAGCAACTAAAAGTTCTGGTTGGACAACAATGTCTTCTCTTTGGATCGGGTAGCAGGATCATTGTAACGAGCAGAGACAAGCATGTTCTTAGGAGTGGAGGGATTCTTGACAAATATATACATGAAGTCAATGTGTTAAATTTTACAGAATCACTTGAACTTTTTTGTAGACATGCCTTCAACCAAAGTTATCCCAATATGGGATATCAAGAGCTATCAAAAACGACAGTAGTCACTGCTCAAGGCATTCCTTTAGCTTTAGAAGTTTTGGGTTCCCATTTTCATTCTAGAGATAAAGCATATTGGGAAAGTGAGCTTAGAAAACTCAAAAAGAATTCCCATGAGGAGATTCAAAATATACTAAAGATAAGTTATGATGGATTGAATGCTGTAGACCAGGAAATATTTTTAGACATTGCATTTTTTTACGAGGGACAACGTGAAGAAGCAATTACTCGTGGGCTGGAGGCTTGTGGTTTTGAAGCTGTTAGTGGAATACAAAATCTTAGAGATAAAGCTCTCATAAAGTCAGATTGTTTTGGCTATATTGTAATGCATGATTCAATACAAGAAATGGCTGTACAAATAGTTCGCAAGGACCGTATTTCTGAAAGACGTAGCAGACTAAAAGATGCAGATGAAATTTGTGACATATTGAAAAGTAACATGGTAAGGAAAAGATACAACAATTTATATCGTTCATTTCTATTTTTTTTTTAAGTTTTAAAAACATTTAATATCCATTTTATTTTCTTTTGTTTAGGGAACTAGTGAAATTGAAGGCATTGTATTGAAGGCGAGACAAAAAGAATGTCCACAATGTAGAGCCGACTTCTTCACGAAGATGAAAAATTTAAGAATTATCAGATTGTTGGCTTACATAGAGCTTCCGTTTGGTCTTGACTCTTTTCCTAATAAATTAAGGTATCTTGAGTGGTTTGGTTATCCATTAGAGTCTCTGCCATTAGGCTCTTATTTGGAGAACCTTGTTGAACTTCACTTGGTAGGCAGCAAAGTTAAAAAGCTTTGGGATGGAAAACAGGTACTTACATGCTAGTGTATATTTTAAATGTCTTCATTCATTTTTTTGCCAACGATACATGTCTTCATTCTAATCAAATTTTCAGGGCTTTATTTTTTTAATTTGGGTAACTTTTTTCCTTTTCACTGTGATTGTAGGATCTTGCAAATCTAAAGAAAATCAATTTGAGCGGTTCGAGGCAATTGATGGAGCTTCCTGATCTCTCCACGGCACACAGGCTAGAAATTGTAGATCTTAGTTACTGTACAGAATTAAGGAGTGTCCATCCATCTGTTTTATCTCTTCACAGTCTTGTTTTACTGAATGTAGCTCTTTGTCAAAAATTACAGAGTTTTGAGAGTGAGACTTACTTAGAATCTCTCTCTGACCTTCATGCTATTTATTGTGTTAGCCTCAAGAGGTTTTGTTTATCATCAAAGAAATTGAGAGCTATAAACCTTTGCGGCAGTATCGTCGAAGAATTGCATTTGCCAATTGGACGTTTAACAGAACTTAGACAGCTTAAACTTTGTGGTGGAAGATTGAGGAGTCTTCCAATAGATGAGCTGTGTGGCTTGACAAATCTTGAGGTGTTTGAAGTTACTAATTTCAAACAAGCAATTAACACAATGGAGCTGCACTCCCTTTTTGATGCTTGGCGTAATCTAAGAAGACTATCTTTAGAAGGGTGGAGTGACCTGCCGGAAATCCCTGACAATATCAAGGGCTTAACAAAGTTAGAATATTTATCATTAAAGGACTCTGGTGTGGAGTCATTGCCAGCCTGCGTCAACCATATTTCAAGCTTGAGAGGAATTAACCTGAGAAGGTGCAAAAGGCTCAAGTCTATACTTGGACTTCCTCCATTGCTTGAAGTGTTAGATGCCACAGCATGCACCTCATTGAAGGTCGTATCCTCTGACTCTCTACTTGACAGTCAGTGTACGTTTAAATTCTACAATTGTGTAGAGTTGGATGAGTCCTCACTTCGCTTTATTGAGGAATTAACTCATTCCTCAATTACTTCAGCATGTTACCCAGGAAGCAGAGTTCCAGAGTGGATGAAATATAAACATATGACAAAGGCTTCCAATACTATCGAATTTACTTGCGATCTTGAACGATCATCCGCCATAGTTTTTTGCTGCATTGCACCTAGTCATCTCATTTCACAGGGATTTAGTGAAGCTCGTTGTCGTGTCTCTTATGACGATAAGGAATTGGAATTGAACTCTGAAGATTTGGAATTAACATGGAACGATAATGATATGGAATTCCAATGGTACTATGATGATAGCTGTTTAAAATATGATGGTTTGGATTCAGATCATGTTTTTCTATGGCGCTTGGACGAGGGCTTATATGATGGTCAGATTTCATGTGAATTCTATCTGTCGGGAGTTAGAGACGATGAGGAGGAAACCGAATTTGACGTCCCTGCAGAAGCATGCGGAGTGCACATAATATACAAGTCAGGTCAGAAAAGAGAGAGTGTTGCAGATGGACTCTCTCCCACAAAGCAACTCAAGAATTCTGGTGTCTCTCATGGTGATCACTTCATCTGTCACCCCTTACAACTCAAATTTCTAAAACAAAAGGACCTCTCACTAATACACTTCCTTTGATATTTTAACAGGTATGCTCTCTCGCCTCCTTGCTTATTAATTACAAGCTAACCTTTAGCACATTTTGACCTCGCTTTCTATGATATGGCATAGATTTTGAATTTATGCTAAAATTTGACATATATGGCGTACCAAAATTTTTAAAGAACAAAGCTGTTGGTGCATAATATATAATTCTATCGCTACACTTCATATTTCTACTCCCTCGTCTGATGATCGTGCTTCATATTTTCTATTGGACTCATCTGCGAAATATATATATAGATACATATGTCTTCAATTTAACTCATGCCTGTGAATTTGTGGTTCTGATTTTTTTTTCTTTTTGCCACATTGTATATATTTTGCTTATTATCATTACACTGCTTACTTCTGTTGGCTATCATTTATCATATTCCTTAATATGTTCCCCAATCCAAAATTTTTAAAAAACAAAAAAGGGGCACGTGTGGCCGAAAATGGACGAGATAATGAATTAATTGATGTTTTAATTTGATGTGGCCAATGAAAAATTTTGCTATCCTTTGACAGAAACACCATTCTTTCTTCTAAACAAAAACAATTCCTTTCAACTCTCTCTCTCGCTCACGCACATAATTTTGTTAATTTGCTCTAATCTCCTCCCCTCCATTTTTTCTTTTCTCAGAGTTAGACTCAGTGTTTTGGGAAGTTTATGTTGGCATTAACTAGGAAATCTCTTCTCAAAGAACTTGAGTGTGATTACTCACCTAGTAGTAAATATTATTTGAATACGTAGATTGTGATATGGGATAGTCTGTACTAATCCTTTTTGGGCTTGTGATCTACTTCTCTTCACAAATTTTCACTCAATGCTTAGAAAACAACATTCAGTGATTCAAAATTTTGATGCAGAGATGGAGCATTTTTCTAATGTGATTTTGTTGTTTGGAGCTGATGGTTATTTGCATTCAACCATTGTGGTCACGCTAAGTGCATGTCTTTGTGTGTTGAGATAAAATCAAAATTATTGCTCTCGTTTAACACTATACTAGTGACTTAATTTTGTTCTGCATCTTTGATTAGCATAAAGGATGAGTACATTGAATGCAACCAGAGCCGAACTTGGTCTTCTGGTTTTATATTTGAACAAGGCTGAAATCAAGCATATAATAAGCCGGGCAATAAACTATGGTTCAAACTTTTTGAGTAATGGCCAATCTGGTAGTGCTGAGAATGTTGACAAATATTCAACCATTTTGACTCCCAAAATATTCAAGGTTAAATTACTCTGTTTTATCCAAATAATTACTGTCCACATTTATTTATTCATTTCTTTTTGCTTCTTCGAATAGTTTACTCGTTGTGGTTAGTTTATTTAATTGGGTTTTTTTTTTTTTTTAAAAAGTCTTCTTTTTTATCTTCATCCTCTTAATTACTAGAGAGAATAATATCATTCTTTGCTTCTGCAGTTGAAAGAATCAGAAAACAAATACTTAGAGAAAGTTTCCAAAACAATTATTTTCCAAATTAGAGGTCTCTTCTTACACTTGAAGAGGAATCCTGAAATAGAAAAGAAGTTGTAAATTAATTGATATTTTAATGTTCTTTACTCTGCAGTTTATCAATGACCTGCATGCTATGATAAGTCCAGTCCAACAATGCATTGCTCTATCATCTTTTCTTTTGATTCTTGACAAATTTGTGTGGGTTAGAAGATCGTGCATCCATCAGGTAGAAGTCAAAATGTTTCCCTAAGTTGAGTTTGTTCCTTGAATTATTATTGATGTGAAACTTTCACCAAGTTGTCAAATAATAAATGTGAACTTTTCATGTGTGCATACCAGCAAAGGCTTCTTCCTCTCCTCTATGAACATCGTTATAGTATATTCTATTAGGCTGGTGAGCTTGGGAGACTCTCTGTACATCAATGAAGAAGTTAGAGAGGGAATAACTGAAGAACAGTAATAAATATGATGCATGTATAGTTTCCTCATAGTTTCTTTTTTATTTTCACCTCAATTACTTGGGAGAGTAATGTAATACCCCGAATTTTGAGACTCGAGGCTAGAGAATAAGCCTGAGATTAGTGGATTGCTAAGCCCCGGTTTAGCAAGATCCCAAATTGTGATTAAGGGTTAATGACTCCAAAAGTGGATGTGGTTAGTGATAAATAACCTTTTTGGAGAATATGAAGTGATTTGACACTCGAATGTGATTCGTGTGTGGTTTGAGCAACGCCGAAACCCTGTATTTGAGTTCAATTGTGGATTAACATCCAAATTGACTTAGAATAGAGAGAAGAATTGAATGGGGTATTGTGTTGGAAATGATGTCATAGTGTGTTTTGATGTCATTGAAATTGGTTTGGAACTTTGGAATGGAAATATTGCAATGTTAGGTTTTGAAATGTGAATTGTGTTGACATGTTGAGATTGTTGTGAAAACATGTCAATGAGATGTGAATTTGATTGATTTGGTGTTTCCAATGGATTCCTTGTGAAAATTTATGTGGGAATGATGTTTGGTATGAAAATGGAACAATTGGAAGCAAAGATGCAAAATCTGAAATTCTGTCAAGTGAAACTCTATTCTGGGCAGTCTTCTCGTGTGGATGTTTTTACTAGGCAAATGATGTCAGAAAATTATGAAATTTTCCAGTCTTAAAGTTCACATCTCAAGCTTCAAAATGGACATATAATTTGTGTCATTTCGTTTTGGGAACTGGGAGATATGACTGTCCAAAGTTTGAGGTCGAAAATGGACTGTTTTGGGAGAGTGATGAAATTTGTGCAATTCTGGAATTGTGTGGTGATTTATAGTAATGGAAAATATTTTTCTAGTAAAAAGGACTTAAATACCTTTCATTTGGTTTTGGAATCACCTCATTTCGATTTTTCTAGAATTAGTTATGATTTTTCAAAGTTTGGGTAGAAAATCTGCCAGAAAATCCGAAAATGGGAATTATGACATCATCTCAATAAAAGATGACATCAGCATAGGATATGTTATTAAACGGTTTTTTCCTTCTTCCTCCTCATTTCTGACGCTGAGAACAGCTGAAATAGAGAGAGAGCATATGGGATCTTTAGAGAGAGAAAGAGGAAGAAATCTCGTAAGGTAAGCCGATTTCTCCGACGATCTAGCTACTAACGCGTATAACTCCGATCCTAACCTACTCCTTTATATTCTTTAAGGTTTGGAAGCTCTTCCTTTGGTGTTAAAACAGTTAGGGTTTCAGCCAAGACAAGGAAAAGCTAGTGGGAGTTTGAGGTAACTTCCAAACTCTTGTGTATTGACTATTCTGGTTGTTGTGGACAATTTAATCGATGAAATTTTGCCGGATTGTCATTGGTTTCAAAAATGGAAAATGGGTGTGTGGGGCTGTTATGCTGCCCAAATTGGTACTAAATGATAGTTGTAACCTAATGGAATAGTCAATAAAGTGGTTAGGAGTAGAAAGGAACGCGTTTACAGAGCCGAAACCGAAAAACCCCAATTTTTCCCGGGGAATTGAGAATTTCGGCCAAGCCTGGTTTGGAGGGGTTAGATATGGATTTTCAATGATTTGATGATTCCATTGAGTTTAGGAGCGAAGATTAGGTGGGGTTACAGTTGGTCACTTTTTCGGAAAAGGCCGAGAAAGCATAATTACGAAAACGCCCTTGAAACCCTTAAAGTGGGCTGCCAAGGGTGAATTTGTAAATTGAAATTGAATTTGATAATTCTGAGTCCGGAAATGGATTCCTTGGGCGAAAATATGTCAGAATAGCCCATGTTAAAATTTCAAGAAAAGTACAGTCGAACCGAGTACGGCGGGGCCGGGCCGGGTCCCCAAGGGTATTTTAGTAAATTTTCAATATAGCCTCATATAATCCCCAGAAACACTATGGAAGTGTCTAAATGGTACATTTGACATTATAGGATCGAATGTGAAGCCCCGAGTTGCTGGCACGCAAATCGAGGAGAAAAGACTGGAGGTAGGGGACTTGCCTTACTTGCATGTATTTGATATCTTTGTTTGTGTAGTGATGTATGTGATTGCTTTACTTGATTGTATAGAGCATATTTGAATAAATGAAGCTCTATTTCTATTTTACTGTGGCCATAGTTTTGTTACATGAAATATTGAGCATGCAGAAATGTCATTATGGGGCATGCATCTAGATAAAGCTAACATGTCATACACATAGCATCTATCATGCATGCATTATGGTATCTTTTTCCTACTGAGATTCTCTCGAATCTCACTCTTCCCTACCAACAATTTAGACAGGGCAAGTGGCTCGTGGAGGGAGCGGTTAGGACTCCTCCGAGATGAGATGGTGTAATCCCCATTTGAAGAATTGTAATGGGCAATTGTACCCTATGTATCTTTAGTGAAGGTATGTACCAGAGATTGCCGGGATGATTAAGTTGTGCACTTTGATATTTATATGAATGTGATTTATCTTCGCGTAGTAATTGTATTCGAAATGTGAATATGAGACCAAGTTTATAAATGATTTCAAAAAGTATTCGTGAAAACCCCGTCATGTGATGGATTAGTAAATGTTATTTGATTATTATTGATCTCTATTTCATTTTAATCACGTATTTCGGATATAATTACGAAGGGGGTTACAAGTAAAATGATGGATATGGTGTTAAATCTATATTTAATTAACCCCATCTTCCATGAATGCAGAATGATGAGCAATACTAACCTAAACATTTAGTGTCAAATTAGCAATCATGGAAGTAGTTGCAGCAGATGGACTGCTTCGAGCCTTTGGATTTGTCACTTGACTAATATCAGGTTCCTGCCATTATGACTATGTGGTTAACTTGTGCTTTTCTATTTCTTTTACTTCCTGATATGCGTATCTCGCTATCAACTTGCACTGACAAATAAGTCAAGCTCTTGATAATTTTTCTTGTGTATTAATTATTGAAAATGTTTAAGAAGCAAGTGAAATAAGCTATATATATATATATGACATTAAAGTCCTTGGAAGATGAATGTTCTGTCAATTTAGTTTTTAGAAATTGATTAACCTCATTTTACTCCAAACAACTTTTAGAATTAATCCATCAATATATGATCGTTTTTGCAAATATTATTGACCTTCAACTTTATAAATGGTAAAATAATATTTATGTGGCAATTTATTTAGATAATTGAATTCAAGTTTTAAACATATAGTTTCTATATACACTCTTAGACGGACATTTTAATAGTCTTGTTATTACTTTGTTGATATTTAAGTTGGGAGTTTTTGTGTTGACAATATAATATCTGGTTTGTGCAATGCAGTTGGCTTGTACAAAATACAGCAAAGATGAAAAGACATTCTTACCCTCATCACAGTGACTTGTGGCATTTCAAGTTCTTGTAAGAACGACATCATTGTCACCTGTACCCTATTAACCATTGGCTGCGTCTGCTCAACATCATTGTCACCTGTACTCCATTAGCCATTGGCTGCTTCTAGTCAATGTTTTTTTTTTTTTATATGAAATGAATAAGTATTTCTTTCTAAATTCGTTTAACGTTGCTCTTCAAGTACTGTTCATCTTGACGTGAAAAAACAACACCCATTTAGTTTGCCCGTGCTTGTAGAAATGCTTTGAGCCTAGAATAAAAATAAGATATATGGTTTTATGTGATTAGAGAATTTGATATAATAGATATAAAGAATTATGTATGGTCGTTTAACTAATAGTTCACTTAAGCATCACATTATAAAACATGCAGATGCCCTAATCATATATACTATATGGATCTATAATTTTGATTTTCGCTTTTCAAATAATTATCGTATATAGGATAAATCCTCAACATATAACTAATATTTTTTTTTTTTGGGGAAATGACAATAACATCCCAATTGAGGAAAATAATATCAAAAAAGTCTCATAACTTGTCAATGATAAGTGAAAGAATAACCATTGACAAGTGAAAGAGTTAATATTGACAGATTTTGGGACTTTGATGGTATTATTTTTTTTAATTGGGACCTTAATATCATTTTTTCTATTTTTTTTAATGATCTATACATGCCAACCAGCTTCTACAATATAAATATTTTCTTCTTCCGGAGTAAATTATTGCGCATGCACAATTTATATATATTCTTTGTAACATATAGTCTTCATCGTAATCAAACGTTTAATTTATTGTGACAGCCATTGTTGACCCTAAAAATTAAGGTTGTCAAGATCATAAGCTTAAGCTGGAATTATAAACATAAAAGAGGTTACTTTATTAATAAATATTTATTAAAGAGTATACAATTAAATAATTAAAATAAAAAAAGTCATATACTTTCTTTTGCATCTTCAACAGTCTAAAATAAAAAATGTCATATACTCTCTTTTGCATCTTCAACAGTCTTTCATACATTATTTTCCGTTTTTATGTTAAATTTAAGCCACATCACTTTTTTTTTTTTTTGAACACTTGTAGGGTGATTTTGCTTTTTCTCAAAACATTCCAAGGCAAAAATGACCACAGAAGGAAAACACAATCATACCCCTATGGAGTTAATGAATTATAAGTGGTATAAAGTACGTGAATGATCATTTGACTACTATTTGGGTATCCCATATTGGGGTGACAAAAAATTCAAAAATTTTCAGATACCCATTGTTCCCATGCGGTTAAAAATTTTCCTTTTCTTCCTAGAAAGTTATTCACCTTTGGATAAAAAACGTATAATTCAAATTTAGTATTTTTTTTAATATTATTATAAACATAAATAAATAAATACAAATTGTTAAAATTGGACCTATTCGGTTCATAACTGTAGTACCGAAAATGTTGAAAATTTTTATATATATAAAATACTAAAATAATATTTATAAAATATTAAATCTGGTTCTTCTATTACTTTTGATCCGTAAATTAAATTATTTCTCGTGGGATCTCGAAAGTCATTATCTCATTTTTATAATTCATTCACACCTCATCAAAATAGAAAAAGTGAAATATTAGAATAATCAATCCACTTGCAAGTTGGTACTCACTAGTTGATAAAAACCTTTCGGTCATATAGCTTCAGAATGTCCTACCCGCAGAGTTGTTATTATTATTGAAGGGGAAACTTCTGCAGTATTTGAAGAAGAAGAGGAGCTCATACCTGACAAAGAACCTGTCTTTGATGAAGAGCCAAATTTTGATGAAGAAGTCATTCCTCCTGATCACGGTGAAACACTTGTGATCAGACGAAGCTTGCATACAGCCACAGTGAAAGAAGAGCCTTGGCTACGTCACAACATTTTTTATACTCATTGCACTACTCAAGGTAAAGTTTGTGACGTCATTATTGATAACGGAAGCTGTGAAAATGTAGTCTCTAACTACATGGTAGAAAAGTTGCAACTACCAACTTACAACCATCCGTACCCGTACAAGCTCCAATGGTTTAACAAAGGAAGTGCAATAAAAGTGTCAAAATGATGCCTTGTTACTTTTTCTATCTGTAAAAGATATCACGATGAAGTTTGGTGTGATGTTGTTATGATGGACACTTGTCATCTTCTTCTGGGAAGACCTTGGCAATATGATCGACACGCTCTATATGATGGTTATACAAACACATATTCCTTCCAGAAGGATGACGTGAAGATTCAGCTCGAACCTTTGCCACCCGATAAACACATCAAAGTAAAAAATAAGTCCAAGTCATTTTTACTCAAGCATAAGGTTGCGGAATTATCTCCATATCTTGATGATGATGTTGTTTCTGACTCGAGGACGAGTCCTGTCCAACCCCGGGAAAATGAAACAGAAAAAAAAAACAGAGCATGAATGACGCAGAGCATGACAGCAACAATAGTGAATGACGGCTGAAGGGGGTTGGTGGCTGTGGGAGTAGGTGGGAGAAGAGTTGGTGAAGCCCAATGTTTCTGACTCTTGTAATATTTTAATTGGTATTTTAGTAGTATAAATAGGTGAATGAGATTCATTGTAAGACATCCAGAATTTGAATAAACACATTTGAGATTGGTTTCTATACCATTAGAGAATGAACTCAATAACAATATTAAATATGATGTATGGGTTCTTCATAGTTTCTTTTAATTGGGACAGTAATATGATGCATATGGTGTTAAATTATGTGTTCAGATTAGCGATCATGGAAGTAGTTGCAGCAGAAGGACTGCTTCAAGCCTTTGGATTTGTCACTTCGCTAATATCATGTTCTTGCCATTATGACTATGTAGTTATTAACTTATCTTGTGCTATTCTATTGCTTGTACTTCCTTATTTGCGTATCTCGCTATCAACTTGCACTAACAAATAAGTCAAGTTCTTGATAATTTTTCTTGGGTATTAATTATTGACAATGTTTAAGAAGTAAGCTATATGTATAGCATCAAAAGTCCTTGGAAGATGCATGTTCTGTCGATTTAGTATTTAGAAATTGATTAACCTCATTTTACTCCAAACAATTTTCAAAATTAATCCATCAAAATATAATCTTTTTTGCAATTTTTGCTGACCTTCAACTTTGTAAATGGTAAAATTATATTTATGGGCTTTTAGGATATCAAATGGTAATTTACTCAGATAATTGAATTTAAGTTTAACCTTGTACTTTAAGTAGTATTCATATCGTCCTTTCTACTCTCTTATATCATTTTAGCCTGACATGAAAAAACAAAGGCCCATTTAATTTGCCCATGTGTGTATAATTATTTTGGGACTCGAATATTATTGATATGGATCCAAATGGACTTCGTAACTTGTCGATTCTTCTTCATGTCATTGTTGGCTCCTCAATGATGTAGACTTTATAATAGTATATGACTAAATAATTAGAATAAAAAATATCACATACTTTATTTTGCATCTTCAGCCTTCTTCCATGCGCTTTTTTTTTTTCCGATTATTTTACGCTTGAATTTAAACAACGTTGATCCTTTTGTCTAACACTTCTAGGGTGATATATTGCTTTTTCGCAAAAACCTCACAGGCTAAAATGACCTCAAAAAAAAAAAAAAAAAAAGCAAAGTCAGACCCCTATGAAATTATACATGGAATAAAGTTGGATGTGAGATATCAGTTTATTTGGCTATTGTTAGAGTGAAGTGATACTATTCTTATTTTAACATTTTTTGGCGTCGTATTGAACTTACAAAAAATTTCAGATGCCCACTGCTTTTATATGAAAACTTTCAAGACAAAAAAGCAAGGTTCTAGCAACTCACTGATCTCCATTGTAACTCTTTCTTTTCTCCCTCCCTCTTCCTTGCCAACCCACTCGGTCTCCATCCCAACCCTTTCTTTCAGCAATTCCGGCGATTTAGCAAAGGAAAAACAAAAAAGCAATTCCGGCGAAGTGGCTTTTGGGGGAGGACCGTTGTTCACTGAATCGCATATTCAGACGAGATGCCCAAGATTCCCCCTCCTTCAGGACCCAGGTATGACGCCACTTTTTGATCAAACTTGTTATGGTACTCACTTCGACCTCCAACCGATTTACCCATTCCAAGTTCATTCCCATAAAATGTTGAATCTAGGTGGGCTCCCCCATCACCACTCTTTATGGGTAAAAGATTTGTCCCAATTGAAACACTAGTCTCTCTCCAACCATTTCTTCTAGAAACCACCCACTATCGTCGTGGTTCGCAACAGGGGAGGGTGGCCTAGATCAATCTATACAAAGGTAAATACTATTGCTATTGCTTTGTCTTACTAAACCAAATTTTGGGACAATTCATATCTCGTTTTTGCGTTTCATTTGCTTAGATCATAAGTGATGCTTCCTCTGGGTTTTGTTTTTCGGCCAACCTAGCATGAACTCCCCCATATGTTTATGTCAAAAAAATAATCATCATTTTATACTATCATCTATTACATATAAGTTTTATTCACGCATTCACTTTATGTTACCGGTGCAAATTGTTCCAAGCCATCATTTGAAGACATCTAGTAAGACGATCACCATGCAAATAATCTATTAGTGGAATTTTATGTCCTGCAGTACAAGTTATTGAACAATATGATGATTTCACATTCTTTCCATAAGCCTATTAAACCTGCTTGGATTTATATGAAGTCGTAAATATTGCACACCAAATTTGCAGGATTCTTTGTAAAGGGTGAAATAAAAGAAGTTGACTACTACATAACATAAAAGTACGTTGGCGGGGAAAGAACTTAACATACGAGTGGTCAATAAAGGGAAAGTACATGCTGTCTTCAATTACAAATCGAAATAGGCCAAAAAAAACACACAATGACACAGTAAATACTACAATGGAAATACAATCAACTATGTAAATTTCTAAACATTTTCTTGTACACCACATTTGATGTGGTCCTACTCGTACCATCTGTATTAGTAGCGACATATAATTTCAAACCATCCATGCTTCTAACCTTTGATAATGCAACATATAATTGCCCAT
The DNA here is from genome assembly GCA_963242795.1 of Inga leiocalycina. Taxonomy (NCBI): domain Eukaryota; kingdom Viridiplantae; phylum Streptophyta; class Magnoliopsida; order Fabales; family Fabaceae; genus Inga; species Inga leiocalycina. Next base: position 50,187,936 of record OY725324.1, read on the forward strand.
GTGTGAATACTGGCTTTGAAAGATAACCCCAACGTGACGAAGAGATTGGCCTTAACTTTTGTTGATAGTCATTACAAAGCTCAAATTAATTGGCTCCTTCTCATGTGAAATGGCCATCTACTTTCAGAAGGGTTCATGTCCATCCTATGAATTAACACCTTTTGATTTGGGTTTGAACCATTCAATGTAATTGCTTCAATGACATTCTTTCCAAGCTTAGAGATACGTAGCTGAGTTCTATTGCATAAGCCTGATGCTTGATCTATATTCCTTAATAGCATAACAGGAGCTTCTACCTTTAATAGAAGCTTGTGAGGTGGCAAACCTGAGCTATTAATAGTGTTCAAGAACTCTGTTGTGTACAAATTGTCAAAGTTGTCACTGTCATCTATAGATTTACACACAGAGTCGTAACTTAGGAATTCATGAGCATCACTAGGCAATAAAGAACACATGTACTCGTTAATCGTATTCATTGCTTGTATGGTAGGTGCTAGTATTACTCTGTCATTGAAGTAGTCATTGTTGAAAAGGTTATCTTCTAGATTTGCATATGTAGATGAAACAATAGCCTCAATTGGATTTGTAGATTCTGGTAGTAGAAATTGATCTGGAATTTCAATACTATACACACTATCATGTGATTCACCTATCTTACCATCGCCCACATCTAGAAGCCACTCACTAAACCACTCTAATTGGTTGATGTCAGTACTTGAAGATCCAGTAGCCAACCTCATGTTTTTTGTCAAATTGAAGATGGTGCAATGATCCCATAATATAGAAGAGCTAATACATGCACTAACAATTGTAGCCCTTTTGCCTTTTGGTATTACTGGAAGTATTTGCTAGAAATCCCCACCCATAAGAATGCATTTCCTACCAAATGGTAAATCAGAATGCATAATATCCTTTAAAGAACGGTCAAATGCTTCAATGCAATATCGCTGCACCATTGGAACTTCATCCCATATGATTAACTTTGTGCTAACAATTAAGTTCGCTAGTGTAGAGTTTTGTCTAATTGAGCACATTGATTGCTCAGTTATCTGTATAGGAATTGTAAAGCGTGAATGAGCTGTCCTACCTGAAGGAAGTAAAGTTGCTGCAATGCCACTCGATGCAACTGTCAATACAATCTGTCCTTTACCACGTAATGTAGATGTCAATTCATTCCACAAGAATGTTTTCTCTGTGCCGTCATAACCATGAACAAAGAAGAAGCCTCCAGTAGGTGAATCTAATGAGCTCATAACATGATCGAATATATTTTTCTATTCATCAGTAAGAGAATTTGCCAATCATATAGCTTTAAATTGAAGAGCAATTCGATCATAGCTTAATTCTTGTAGAATCAGATTATTTGTGACATCAATGGTTGATGTTTCATCAGGAATTGGGAGGTTAGGATAGTCATTGAGGCTCTTCCCATTGTCCCTAAGCAACAAATCAATTGCTTTAAGTGCAACTTGTTCTTTGACATAATCTGATACAGCACAACCTGCAACAATATATGAAAACATTAATATAATGTAAATAGTTGCAGCATTGGAATAAATGATTATATCATTAAGGCAAAGAATTAAATAGCATACTGGAATAATTAGGATGATCATGCTGTATATATAATAAGTGTATGAAAATTTTACAGATACAGCGTATGAAAATTTTTAAAGAGAACAAAGTGGTTGGTGCGTAATATTTCTGCTTCCTTGTTCGATGATCATGCCTTATATTTTCTATGGGACCCATTTGGGAAATATGTCTCAAATTTATGTCATGGTAGTGAATTTGTGGTTCTGATTTTTTTTTTTTTTTTTGCAATATTGTATAGATTTTGATGATTATTATTGCACTGCTTACTTCTGTTGGCTGTCATTTATTTCATTCTTAAATATGTTCCCCCAAGACAAATCTCTTTTAAAAAAAAAAAAAAGGCAAAAGGGCATGTGTGGTCGAAAATTCACGAGGTAATGAATTAATTGGTATTTCAATTTGATGTGGGCGATGAAAAATTTTGCTAGCCTTTGAGAAAAAACACCGTTCTTTCTTTTAAACAAAAATGGTTACTTTTTTATATATATATATATATATATATATAATTTTATTAATATGCTTTGATCCCCTGTTCTCCATTTTCTCTTTCTCTGAATTACATTGATTTTTTTTTTTTGAAGTGATGGCATTAATTAATTAGGAAATTTTTGCTTTGTTAGCATACGTTGATTGAGACTTGGTATAGTTTTCACTTATTGTGCTTCTGATTTCTATTCACAAATTTTCACTTGATATTTATCAAAAATACATTCATTGATTTCGAAATTTTGATACAGAGGTGTAGCGTTTTTCTAGTGTGTTTTTGTTGTTTGGAACTGAAGGCAGTTGGTTATTTGCATTAAAACTTTCCTTTCATTGTCTGGGATAGAATTATAGTGTCACTACTGGGTAAGGATATATTGGTACAATTATGAAGTAAAATTATTGGCCTCATTAAATTTTGTTATGCATCTTTGATTAACATAAAGAATGAGTACATTGAATGCAACCACGGCAACATGCTATTGCTGTGAATGTTGACAAATATTCAACCATTTTGGCTCACAGTTTTTTGTCTATTCAAGATTAAATTTTTCAGTTTTATCATGAAACATTTATTTATTCTTTTTGTTTTGCTTCTTTGAGCAGTTTACTCCTTGTAGTTTATCTAAATGAACTTTTTAAAAATGTCATCATACTTATCTTCATCCTCTTAATTACTAATGTGCATATTATTATTTGCTTCTGCAGTTGAAAGAATCAGAAAACAAATATTTGTTCTTTTTTGCAGTCCAAAAATGCAATGCTCTGTCAATTTATGCTCTGATGAATCTATCAGGCAGGACTGAAAATGTTTCCTTAAGTTTTAAGTTGGTTCCTTGAATCACAATTCTGGCACAACTTCCACTGATGAAACGAGTTACACACACACAAACACACACTCTTTTTGTACATCTACAGAACAAAGAAAGTATTGAGTTGATTGGGGAGCTTGGAAAACTCTTTGCATTGATGAAAAAGTTAGAGAAGGAACTCAATAACTGTAATAAATATGATGTATGTATAGGTTCTTCATAGTTTCTTTTTTTTTTAATTTTAATTTTCACCTGCGCACAGTAACATGTTATCGTTGGTGTTAAATCTAATTTTAATTAAGTCCATTTTCCATGAATGCAGAATGAGCAATACCAAGCAATTATCAAAGCAGCGATATATGGACATTGTAGCAGTTGGGCTGCTTGAATTGGGGATTGGCGCCCTTGGATTTGTCACTTCCTCTAATATCAGGTGCCTCCCATTGTGACTACTATTAAGTTAACTTAAGTTTTTCTATTAAACTTGCGTATCTGGTTTAAATGAATAGAATATGATATTTCTACTGGTGTGAATATTATTCTTTGCTTCTGCAGTTAAAAGAATCAGAAAACAAATACTTGGGCAAGTTTCAAAAAAATTACTTTGCAAAGTATAGGTCTCTTCTTAGACTTGAAGAGGAATTCCAATACATAAAAAAGAAGTCGCAAATTAATTGATATTTTAATATTCTTGAGAGCCATCACCCCTTGCATGATCTGATCTGATAAATCTAGCTCCACATGGAACTCCCCTTCCCTTAATTTTGTTCGTCATTATTGCCTTGTTATGCTTTTTCCAGTACAAAAATGTAGTGCTCTGTCAACTTTTTTGTTTGTAAATCAATTTGTGGGGGTTGGAAGATCAGGCATCTATCAGGTAGGACTCAATGTTCCTTGAATTATAATTCTTGCAAAACTTTCATTGACTAAACGTCTCTCTCTCTCTCTCACGCGCGCACACACACTCTTTTTGTGCATCTACAGAACAAAGAGCACTCTGAGTTGACTGGGGAAGCTTGGAGGATTCTTTGCATCAATGAAGAAGTCAGAGAAGGAACTCAATGACAGTAATAAATATGTACATTTTCTTTTTCACCTACCTCTCTAGCCATCAACTTGCACTAACAAATAAGTCAGTGTTTAAGAAGTAAATGAAGTAAGGTATATGTAACATTGAAGATGTGTGTTCTGTCAACTTAGTCTTTAGAAATTGATTAACATCATTTTAATTCACTCCAAACAGCTTTTAGAATCCATCAATATATCATTTCCTGCAACTTTTGTTGATGTTAAAATCATATTCGTTGGTTTCCAAGGGATGCAAATGGTCTTGTCCTTAATTGGTTGAGATTTAAGTTGGGAGTATTTCTTTCTTTCTCTGTTTTTTGTTTTTTTTGACAAGGATGTATTTGGTTTCTGCAATGCAGCTGTTTCCTGCTCCAAGCTTGTTCAAATTACAGCAAAGATGAAAAGTAAAGTCCCTTTTTGAAGGTGAATAAAATTCTTAAAAATTTGCTGTGTTGCCTTTGGTTTTGTTCCATTTTTGAAATAGATGTAGAGTGTAGAGTGTTACTAATGGACAACGATTTATTGCTACCAGAAGGCTAAATTTTCAAAAACGCATATGATTATCATTTACTGGCTAGTGTAAATTGCCATGGTTATCATGCTAGTGTGACATGAGTCGAGGTTTCGTCCTTCTGCTATATAGTATTTCTCTGTCCCATAATGTGTGAGAAATTACTTTGGCTCGCAAAGTTTTTTTTTTTTTTCCCATTCAAGGGTAGATTATCCGTTTTAATCCTGAACAATTATGCTTTTTCGTTTATTCGCTCCTTTTGTTTTTCTTCTTTGGATAATTTACTTCTTTTAATTTATATAAATGGATTAAATCTTTTTCCTTATCTGTATCTGCATTCTCTTAATTCCTTTTTCTTTTAGGCCAAGTCTTGACTTAAATAAATGAAGAAAATCATATTTTTCTGTTAGTGTGGATATTATTCTTTTTTCTGCGTTGAGAAAACTGGAAAGTAAATTGTGTAAGAAAGTTTCAAACATTTATTATGCAAAGCTTTTGGTCTCTTCTTATACCCAGAAGAATTTTTAACATAGAAAAGAAATTAAAATTAATTGATACGAGTATTTAAATTTGTGTGGCTTGGCTTATCAGGCATCGACGAGGTAGAACTGAAAATGTTTCCCCAAGTTTTGAGTTTGTTCCTTGAATTATTCATATGAAATTTTCACCTAGTATTCGAGTTATACATGTAAACATTTTTGGTCCAACTACAGAACAAAGAACATACTGGGTTACTTGGCCGAATATCGCTTTTTTGTTGGATGGGTTCCTCACTGTGTAGCACCTTGGTTGAGCTTTATGGTGTGTTCTAACTTGTCTCTGCTTGGGGAGATTGGGAGACTCTCTGCATCAATGAAGAAGTTAGTGAAGGAACTCGAACGGTAATTAATATGATGTATAGGTTCTTCATTGCTTCTTTTTCTTTTCACCTTGCTTGTGAAAATAACAGTGAGTGCCTTCCTCCATTCAAAAATTAGATTTTATTAAACCCCATTTCCCATGAATGCAGAATGAGCAATACCATGCTAAACTAAGAGAGTCGAATGAGAGGACTCTTGCGCATGTCAAGGCGGCGGTGGATTTAGTTGTAGTAGTCGGATTGTTTCAAACTGTATGGATCAACAATGATATTAACTTTTTTTTCCTTGAGAGATTTATGGAAATTCTGTTAACAAGATTTTGGAAGCGGATGGAGTTATCCAGCATTTGATTCCCAAGAAGATGCATGTTGCATCAGTTTAGTGTTTAGAAATTAATTGTCATTCTTTGACTCCAAGAATTTTAGTAATCCATCAATATCATGTTGCCAAAGGTTTAGCTTACCTTCAATTTTGTTGATGGTCAGATCATCTTTATGGGTCTTTAATGATACCGATGGTAATTCACGCACCAAATTGAACTCACTTTTAAAAAGAAATATCTTGCTTGTACTCCAATCAGGGGCTTTATGACGATACTGTGAAGATGAGGAGACAAACTCAATCTCATGATGCTTTATAGTTGTATAGTAATTATACAAGTTTGTACTGAACCACTTTATATAAGTTTTGGATTTGTGCAATGAGCATTGTGCTTACTAATTAGCTGCTAATGCATGTCGTGATAATGGTCAAAATAGTTAGGTAAGTTGCTAATAATAAGTGTGTGGTGCAAGTTTACATTAATTGTTAATAAATGTTGTGACACTTTCTAATATAATTAGTTTAGTTGTCAATAATAAATGTGTTATGCATGTTGACATTAGTTGTTAATAAATGATGCGACACTTGTTAATCAAGACACCATAACTCATCAATTAAAACACCTAAATGTCAATGTCCTTCCTTGTCTATTATAAAGGGCAAGGTGGTAATTTCACAATTGCATTATATCACCCTCATGTTCCTTGGGGCTTGTCAATAATTTTGAGATTTTAAGTGTGTGTTTGTTTAAGCTTTTTGCACAGTAAAAACGGACTTATTACGCAAGCCGAGAAAAAACTCCTCTCACATACTTACCTCGTATACCGTGAATCACGAATTATAAGCACGTTTTAGACAAAAATAAGCTTTTCCAAACACGCACTAAGAGACTTTCAGTATTGATTTGTCTTTCTTAAGAACTAAGTGTAAATTTCTCAAGAACTTTCATGACTTTATGGAAATTTCTATTTCTTTAAGCAATAACAAAAGTTGTGGACCAGAAAAATTTCCGTCCTTTCAGTGAAATTTAGACCTACTTTCAATCATATTTTTTTATATGGACAGAAATTACTGCATATAATGTTTCAGCATACATGAATGGGAAAAGATGAACGTAATTAAAAAAATATGAATCACATGTACAATTTTACTCCTTTGTCATTAATTTTTTTATTAGACTTTTATCCTCAAAGAAACATAGTTATTTTACCATGACACTATATACAAAATGTTCTCTACAATTATTAACTCCTCTCTCCCATTGTATTATAAGTTTAATTATTTCAGCTATATCTCTTTTTATAGATTTATTGTTTTTAATCAATTTTTTTCCAATTAAGAGGCAGGCAATAACGGGCTAAAATTCATTATATAAGAGTCTCTTTGATCAACTTTACATGTGTGTGTATACTTTATTATATTAATTTGAAAATAGTCAAGAAATACAACTCATTAAAATAAAATCAAAACGAAATATTATTGACTTGAGTCAGAAAAATGTGTGTACGAACAACTTTTACTGCAGTTTCGTGAAAACACCGTGTCTGTAAAGCTGTAAAGCGTGAACCAAACTTAAATATTGTTGACCGTGTCCCAAAGAGCCTGTAATGACAAATTTTCATTATTTCCTTGAAATTTTTACTTACTTGTTTTCTTTGTTGGTTTAGAAAATTTTAATTACGCTAAACTAGAAAGAAAAATAAGCATTTTTTCTTTATTTGGACACATTGTATTACTGCTAATAAAAAAAATTGCAGAAACTAGGGAAAAATCTCATTTCAAATTTTATTGGTGAAAAATACCTAAATCAAAATATGAATACTTTATATATAAAAGATTTACAGAGTATCAGTACTTTCTATAACAATTTATTAGGTTCTTCTCACTAATATAAAATATAATTTTTAAAAAGAAAATTTTCCCCAATTTTCTTAAAGAATTTTCACATTTGAATGATTTTTTGAAGATTTCTTGAAATTTTTTAATTAAAAAAGTTGGTACTGGCAGAGCTTTCATGGCTTGCTGGATATTTCTGATTCTTTAACCCATAAAAAAGCGTATTGTTGACATCGAAATTTCTAATTCTTTGAACAAGAAATTTTCACTGCCAGCTTAGTTGATTGATAACTCAGAAACTCATTCTGTTCTCTACCCATTGAATACTCAACAAAAGCAAACTGGCTAAATTAACTCCAAGTCTTTTCAAACTAAGATTTGATTTTAGATACTCCCACCAAGGTATTATCATGATTTTTCTCCTTCATTCATTTACGTCTTGGTATTCTTTTTTTTTTTTTTTGGTCTATCAGAAATAATAAATAACCCATAATTTTGCTCAATAACAAGGAATAAAAACCAAACCGGACATTGAACCAGTTGAGGTAATGTCTTAGGGGTTAATGAATCAACTCGAGATCAGACCAGCCATATAAAAATAATAGAATTTAATTCAAAATAATAAAATTTAATATATCATATTTTATTTCATTAGCCATTTTATTTTTATGAAAATTAATTGGGTAAATCTTGAATACTATTTTATTTTAAGTATATTTTTAGTGTTTAATTATATAGTAATGATGGACAATAATTGGGTTTCAATGAATTAACTTTATTTTATTTCTTCCTTAGTAAATTTGAGTAATTAAGAATTAGGGAATTAGATGTTCGCTATTATGTTTTTTTTAAATTAATGAGGACTTAAGACCATGAGTCTTAATTAAAACCCTAAAATAACTTGAGCTCCTTCGATCTCATTACTCTTGCACAACTGTGGGAGAGCATCCCACTTCCCACCTCTTTCTATCAAGATACTGAAAACCGGACTGGACATTAAACTGGTCGGAGTACTGGGTTAAGCTTCAGTGGATCAGATAGGAGTCAAATCAGACCTAAATCGGGCTTGACCAGTGATGAAGTAAATATTTCAAATTTATTTAAATGAAATCATGTGTAAAAATGAATTAAAAATGATTTTAAAAAAAATAAAAAAATGGGTGAACCAGTCCATACGGTTCACCCACCGAACCGGACCGGTTGGACCGCCGTTTCGCCGGTTCACGGGCTGAACTAGTCGGTCCGGTCCCCTTTTTAATACCTAGCTTTCTATACAAATATTCATTAGCCAACTAAGTGCAAAAGAAGGGTGATCCCTTCTCCTGTCTTCAACCTCATCTCCATCCCACCATCATTAAATCTTGCAACCTTCACCTTCACAATCAATCTTTGTCAATGTTGGTCTCAATTTCCATCTCTCTTTCTCTTCTTCTTCTTCTACTGCTTCTTTTATAATGACCCAGATCTTCCATCTAGGGTTTTTTGGCTCACAAAAGCCTTTTTATTTTTTATTTTTTATTTTGTAAGAAAACCATGTAAACTGCAAAACCCAGCGGTTTTTCCAGTTTGCTAGCAATTCACACTGGTTGAGACCGGTTTTTTGTAGTTTGAATGTTTCCCAGTTCTTGGCATATTCCGGACCAGACATGTTGCTGGTTTGCCTGTTTTGTTCCTTGCTCAATACTCTCCTGGTCCATTTTAATATCAACAGTACTTTAGAAAAGGATACAAACTTACTGCTTCAATCTTTTTCTAATTATTATTTTATAAAAGTGATGTACTCCTAGCTCCCTCTTCCCTATATTCAGTTATTCCATCATTAGCAATATAATTATTTTCATTTTATATAATTGATCATTTTATCAAAACAAGAAAAGAAATGTTCACCGACACAATGTGAATGCTCAATTGTCAACACACTACCAAATTAACTTCATGTCTTTTTAAGCTAAGATTTGATTTGAGATTTGACACTAGCTCCCACCCCTCACTGGCAAGTTGGCTCAGTCATAGCGACACACTTGGATGATATTTTAGCCTTAATCTTACATTGACATGTTCATTTGCATATTATTTTGCTCCTTTTTATAAGTCTAAATTACTTAACTTAATAATTATAAACTAAATTTTCAATTAGTAGAATCATGTATAAATCCAATTGAAGTACCAAAATCCAAATTTAGGCTTATACTTTTAATAAATTATTAATGAGGACAAGAAGCCTAATTAAAATTTTTGAATGTTATTAAAAGATAAGAACACCCTCCTATAATTAAAAAAGGAAAATTAAAGGTAGCTAGGTGCAACCCATTTTTTTTAATATTTCAGCGGTATTTAATTAATATTTTCTCTTTATTTTTAATTACTTTGCTTGTTTGTTTGTTAAAAAAATTATTTAGTTTGTTTTTATGATTTGTGTTTTAATAAAAGAAACAATTATGGGAAAATCTCAAAAAAAATACAATTAAAATAAGCAAAGACAAATAAGTGTTGTTAATATATGAAATCACATGTAAGAATTGATGGAGGAGTATGGGATTTCCAAATGTCACTAAATGACCAAATTGTCCTGAGTTATGTGGCAGATGAAAACAACATAGAAGTAGGGGTGTTCAAAGTATCCTGGTCCCGGATATTTTATCCCGGGAATTTCCCGTCCCGGTCGAGACCGGGACAGGGATCACATCTTGTGATCCCGGGAATTCCCGGTCCTTTTTTTTTTATATTTTTTCCTTAAAAAATAATTTATTATTTTATTTTTGTATTTTTTACCCCATAAATTAAGTTATCATTTGATAAAATATATATCGCATATTTAGTTAGAGTTAAATCGTATATATCGTGATACAAATCCTAACTATATAATGTATAAAGATAATAACAAAAATGATGAATGTGATAATAATATGGGAAAATCGCTGGTAAATACCAAATAAGCAAATTAATTGCTCTTTGCCACCAACACAAATGGGATACCTAACTGTCATTAAACTTGAACTTAAAAAGACAAAAAAGCCCTTAGTTTAGTTTGAAAAGATCACACGAGGCAAAAGCAAACGATTAAAGTTTATGACAGTGGCTTGTTCAGTTATCGTGTTTGGCGGAGTGTGGTGATGCGAGTCTTCTGTTGTTGCCGTCGATCACTGTGTCGTCCGCTGGAGGTCCATCATTGTGGAGTCGATAGATCACTTTAAAGCCCTTCTTCATATTTCAGTTTTTGATGGAGGCGATGATTTCTATATTGCTAGTGGAACTTAGTATTGTGCATTGCTGTGTGTGTGAGTAAGGAAATAGTAAATATAATTGGGGGTTCCTTAGATATTATGAGTTTGGCCATTATTGTGAAGTTTTTGATATTAGTTGATGGGAGTTTGTATATTGTGTATTGTGTATCGTGTATTGCGTGTAATCGGTTTTGTTACCTGAATGTTGCTGGAATAATGATTCTGCAATGGAGATTCACATGTGATAGCCATTATGTGCAACTGATCTCTCGTTTTGTGCACCTACACCTATCCCTGAGTAATTGCACATAATGGAAGAGTAATTGTATATAATGGAAGATCATTGGCACAATGGATCATCCTTTACACATGAATCAGAAGATCCATTACACAAACGGAAGATCAATTGCATTTCATGGAAGATCAATTGCACAAAACGAAAGATCATTGGCACATCATAGAAGAGTATATGACAATGCAAGATCATTGGCACAATGGATCATCCTTTACACATCATGGGAGAGTATTTGCACAAAATGGAAGCTCAATTGCACATTATAGAAGATCAATTGCACATCATGGAAGAGTAATTGCACAAAACGGAAGATCAACTACACAATATGGAAGATCAACTGCACATCATGGAAGATCAATTGCACATAATGGAAGAGTGATTGCACAAAATAAAAGATCATTGACACAATGGATCATCCTTTGCACATGGGAGAGTAATTGCATAAAACGGAAGATCAATTGCACATTATGAAAGAGTAAATGCACAAAACGGAAGATTGACTACACTATGGAAGATCAACTGCACGTCATGGAAGAGTAATTGCACAAAATGGAAGATCAATTGCACAAGACGGAAGATCATTGGCACAATGGATCATCCTTTGCATATGGGAGAGTAATTGCACAAAACGGAAGCTCAATTGCATATCATGGAAGATGAATTGCACATCATGGAAGAGTAATTGCATATAATTGAAGATCATTGGCACAATGGATCATCCTTTACACATGAATCAGAAGATCCATTGCACCAACGGAAGATCAATTGCATAAAATGGAAGATCAATTGCACAAAACGGAAGATCATTGGCACATCATGGAAGAGTATATAACAATGCAAGATCATTGGCGCAATATGGAAGCTCAATAGCACATAATGGAATATCAAATACACAAAACGAAAGATCGTGTTTTGCACACAAGGAACATGTTGTGCACGTATGTCAAACTTTATCGACATTTGGATGATCTAATGTTTAACAAAGTCATATATATACAGACAGTTTAGTTTGTTGCAAAACGAAATACAAACGTCCCTAGTTAAAGTAGTTCAAGCATTAATGACACTTTGTCTTCTTCTTATATCTCTAAACTTCAATGCTATGCATTATCCATTCCCAATGTTTGTTCTTCGCATGGGTAACTAGCCACCACACCACATCCACCCTCTTTTGATCCATGTCTTCCTGAACATAAAAGTTTTAAGTTAGATCCAATCATATTGTAACATGTAAAGTAAAAATTTACTTACATCAGGCATTGTGAAATTGTTCCACTCAAGCCTTCTAATATTTTCCCATATTTGCAGCCACAATATCACATACATGCCACAGTCTCATCTAGACAGAAATAAATAGCAAAACATTAACATACAATGGATAAATCTATACATACAAGAGTATCCAACAATTTCACTAACTCACACATTGCTCTGCTGTTGAACAACACCAAATCTAAAATCAAATGTAGGCTTGTGTCCAGAGAGATCATGATTCTGGTGTGCGAGTAAATCACAAAAATGTTTGCTCTGACAAATTGCAAAGTTGAGAGCTAGTAAGTTTGTGCATGACAATAAAACAATTGCACACTTTGATTAGATGCAAGTTTCAATCATGCAACATAGTTATACAAAGATCTCAGAAACATATGAGCAAACACCAAAATGAGTTCAAACAAGAAGGAGAACAGAAACACTTGCCAAATGTCTGTTACATACCAACAACAAGTTTTGAATTGACATGCTTTGCAGAAAAGATAGGTTATTCAGAATCCATATTAAGTTGCAACAGAGAAGCACCATATGAACAAAGCATAAACTTCATAAACTTCATGCACAAATCCTGATTTTGTCATCCAGCACAGTGAACCACAGTCTTAAGAGTATTTGTCATGGGTTGATTTGAAGGTTCTTAATGATATATCACGAAGCATAAAAGGAAAACAGAGTACAGTAGAGTTCAAACAGTCCATGACATCTAAATATACTCTCATTATAATAAGCCTGCTCCAATTACATTTTGAAAGGGTTTAAGACAAGAAACTCAGCATAGTTTCAACTGAATTTTATCTCTTTAGAGAGCTCTACTAACTCTGAAATTCACTTCTTTATAAAGGAAAATTCTTCCACTAAACCATATTAAATTCAAAAGCCCCATCCTGTTGATTTATTTTAGAAAGCACCATATAAGTATGAACATTGCTAGTAAGTAAGGCATTTTAAATTATCTCACCGGATTTTGGGAGTAGGAAAATCCCTAGGATTCCAAGCTTCTTCACTACTTGCCTGAGAACAACCACAGACGGCAGACAATGGTGGACGGCGTCCGAAGGAGTGTGGAATGCAAGAACAACCTGATGACGCGGGGAACAAATTAAAATCGAGATGCAAAGGCAAACTGAGCAAATCATTCTCACCAGATTTTGGGAGTAGAAAAATCCCTAGGATTCCGACCTTCTTCACTGCTTGCCGGAGAACAACCACAGACGGCAGACAATGGTGGACGGCGTCCGAAGGAGTATGGAAGGCTTGTTTGACGAAGATTGGATCTGCTACATTGTACTCAAACACCGAGTTCCTCTGCCTTTTCTCCTTCCTCCCTCCCGCCTAAAATGTTGTCGTCAAACTAAGGGCTTTTTAGTCTTTTTAAGTTCAATTTTAATGACAATTAGGTATCCCATATGTGTTGGTGGCAAAGAGCAATTAATTTGCTTATTTAGTATTTACCAGCGATTTTCCCTAATAATATTAATAATGATATGTTAGTCTTCAATTCTAGCTCAATTTGTGTGATTTTTATGACCTTATTAGCTGTTAAATAATCACTTTAAATACTAGATTATAAAAAATTTAAATAATATAATTATATTATTAAAACCAGGAATTTCTTAGGACCAGGAATGACATCCCAGTCCTGGCCAGCCCCCGGGACGGGAACCGGGAATGGGAGATCCCGGTCCCGTCCCGGGATTTGAACACCCCTACATAGAAGCGCATGAATAAAGTCATTAATATAAATTCTTATGCTGTTAATCTACATACAAATGTTATTTTTACCCCTGAAACTTGTACCTTGAAAAGTATATATTAGGATATGAAGTTGTGAAACATGATACAGAAGTTGTTAATCTAAATTCTTATGTTGTTAATCTCTATATAGATGTTGTTAACTTGTTATTGACTCCTGAAACTTGTGCCCTGAAAATTATATCTAGATATAAGTGTTGGTTTTTGGGATAAAAAGTTGTGAAACATGATACTGAAGTCGTTAATCTAAATTCTCATGCTGTTAATCTCTATATAAATGTTGTTATTGAACCCTAAAACTTATGCCCTAAAAATTATATCTGGGTATAAGTGTTGGTTTTTGAGATATGAAGTTGTGAAACATGATACTGAAGTTGTTAATTTAAGTTTTCATGTTGTTAATCACTATACAAATGTTGTTATTGAACCCTAAACCTTGTGGCCTGAAAATTATACCTGGGCATAAGTGTTGGTTTTTGGGATATGAAGCTGTGAATCATGATACTGAAGTAGTTAATCTAAATTCTCATATTGTTAATCTTTATACATATGTTGTTATTGATCTCTGAAACTTATTCCTTAAAAATTATACCTGGGTACAAATGTTGGTTTTTGGGATATGAAGGTGTGAAATATGATACTGAAGTTGTTAATCTAGCTTTTCATGTTGTTAATCCTTATACAGATGTTGTTAATTTCAATTCTTAACATGTCTATATCTAAAGTAAATTATGCTACAAAAGCTACCTGCATGTGGATAAAAATGCCTATATCATCCATACAAAATAGGCAACAACATTTGGACAAAAGTATGATAATATTGACCAAATTTGATATTTATAAAATAAGATAGTCCATTACAACAAGATCCACAACATGTTGCCATACAAGTGGATAAAAAAGCTTACAAACTATTGTGTCAATAATTGACATTTGCTTGTTTGGTCCGACATAAGACTTAAAGCATCAGTTCTTGTTGAATTCTAAGGATGATTTACTAGACACCATAAAAAATCCCGCCTCAATTGTTTAACTCATTCCAGTAGCCACGGCAAACATCAATTGTTTAGTCTAATGTATAACCAATACAAAACAAACATTGACATAAATCTGAAGCAAATTAGTTAAACTTGTGTAATCAATTGTGACATTTGGACTCCATTGGCATAACCATATCAAAACATGGACATTGCAGTCTCTCCTACAAATGGAAAGAATCGTTACTTCCTTAATAAGACAACATAAACCCATCAATCTCTTGCACACAAGTATTACTTTCTACAGATTATTTTGCTGAGGTAAGGGAGCCCAAATTATATCACTCAATGGCTTCATCCCATGTCGATTGTGACTGAAATTGAACTATATCATAAAACTGATCCCTCTGCACACAACAAAACACATTTACATTAGTGGAAGTGTGTATATCAGTAATTCAATTAATGCCCTTCTTCAACCCTGTCCTGTCTTTCTTCAACCACCATCTTCTTCTGCAAAATAAATAAATATGTGTGTGTGTGTGTGTGTGTGTGTGGGTTGACATATAAGCAAATCTCCGCACATCTTAAACATAAAAATATTCATTACGCCAAGATGGTTACTATGCAACTATCATGGACAATTAACTTATCCTATATATCATTTCAGGAGAAACTCTATCAATGGATCTGGAGACGTAACAACTGCAATAGTTGATAAACTTAACTACATTTAGGTTGGCCATCTTGTGTTGTCATCAACTTGATAAAAAAGTTTTCAAAATTATAGAAAATATTTGTTTTTATTAAGTAACTTGAAACTATTCAGATAGGTCATCTTTTCATAGAACACAGTGAATCCAGGTTTCATGCTATTGGATCTCAATATAAAACATTAACAGTCCCCCATTCAAAACTTTGAATTCAATCCTCCTAATATTTTTCTCGTTTGCCATGTGTTGCCTTTATCAAATTGCTTATAATCTGTCAATGTAATGAAAACAAATAGCAGCACTTCGGACAAACTTATCTCCCTTATTTTCATTTACTTAGAAAGAGCGCTAATTTTTAATACCAAATCATGTTATAGTTTCCAGAAGCAGACATACTCATTAGTGTCCTATGATCCAGAAAAAAAATATTTGGAGAAATAGGCCCAATAATTATAGAACAAAATCAAAGACAAAATATAGCATTACATCACTAATGCAACTAATGCAGCCAAAACATTAGGCAATGACTAACGGTTGAATTAAAGTCCACGAAAATAAAACTTACAAGAACGTTTGCATAGTTGGTTTTATGGGAAATTCAACATTGTCACCTTCTGCTTTCATCAAACAAGTATGTTGAGTTTTAGACCAAGATTCTTCTCATTAAAGTGATAATGTGACCATGAATAAGGTTAGCCAACTACAACTTCCCTCATCGGAAAGTGCCAGTTTTACATTGCAATATTTATGAAATAAAGCAAAAAAAGGAAAAATAGGGAAACTTACCAGCTGCCAATCGTCTCTCCACAGACCCATGATCGTCTCTCACCGCGCCGAAGCCCGTCTTCTTTGCTAAGCCAAGAAACACTGCAGTTCTCAGGATTTCATCCCTCACGATAGAGAAATGCTATGTCAATATCGAGTTGATAACCACCCACAATCGGCAGTCACTACGCCGATGCCCCTCTTCTTCGCTAAGACAAGAAACACAGCCGTTCCATTCTTAGGCTGTGTTTGGTTGGAGGTTTAATTAGGTTAGGTTGAGGAGGGTTGGAGATTAAAAATAGGTGTTTGGTTGGGATGAGGTAAGGTTAGGTGTAGGAAGTTTTTTTGTCCTCTAGTGGTAACTTCCACCAGTTTACAAAACCTTCAAATTTGGGGTTTTTCCTAGGTGAGAGAATATTTGGATACAATTGTGACTAAATTGCCTGTGGCAATTTTTTAAAATTCTAGCACTTCCCTCTCCTGGAAAAAGCATCTGCCCCTCTACATTTCATTTTTTTTTCATTCCCTCTCCCATGCGAAATCGATTCTTGAAATTAGTTTCCAATCTATTGCATCTTGTTTTGTCTTTTCGCTGTTGCTAGTGCATTATTATTGCTAAAAGTATAGCTAGAACTAATGGGCCTAGTCCTAGCGCAAGTCAGTGCTCAAGTATATTGTTCTGTCTTCACACACTGAACTGTATATAGAATATTAGTTTTACTTCAAAGTTAAGCATATTTAATGTCATTCCAAGCTCAATCAGTTTGTTTACTAACTTTTTTTGTAGTAAATTCAACATTTATCTTGTGTGATTGGTATATTCAAATTCATCGTGTCTTTTTCACATGGAAGCAATATGATCTATCGTATGACAAAGCCTGAAGAAGTTCTTATAGTTGAAGATGAAAATGGGAATATTGTTCGTGAAACAATGAATGACAATGATGTTCTCGTACAATATAAGGTAATAAAATTAGAATTGCTGTTGTGTGTGTTTTTTTATGTATACAAATTATGTATTGACACAGAAACATACACACTAAACTTAGATCTTCATCCTAAGGCCCTTTTTCAAAGATTACATCTTTTATTCATGGCTTTTAATCATGCTTTGATGAAACAGAGTATGAGGGAAATAACCAAGAAATAATATGAAATACATACATTGTAAAAGAAGAATGGAAATATGTAGAAGGGCATTTTTGTCCACTTATAATTAACTTCTCTAACCTAACCTCCTAAACCAAACAAGATACCAAACCTTCCCTATCCCCTTCTTGAACCAAACAATATTATAACCTCCCCTAACCTAACTTAAATAAACCTCACATAATCTAACCTCCGTTGAACCAAACACATCCTTAGGTTTTTCTCTCTCATGATAGAGTTTGAACTTGCCTTCTTTGAGAGCCAAGATGTGATTGCTACATTGGGCTTCTCTCTCTCTCTCTCTCTCTCTCTCTCTCTCTCTCTCTCTCTCTCTCTCTCTCTCTCTCTCTCTCTCTCTTTATTTTACTCAGGGCAATTTGGTCGTGAGATTTGAAAATCCCAGATTCCTCCATCAATTCTGACATGGGATTTCATATATTGGTAGCATTTATTTATCTTTTGCCTATTTTACTTGTTTTTTTTTTGAGATTTTCCCAACACATATTTATCTATATATACAATATAATTTTTTAAAAAAAACTATACTATTTGTTGAAAGGGAGAATCCTTAAAAAAGAACATGAAAATTGTAAAATGACAAATCAGGTATTTTCCAAAAACTAAATTGGGAATTGCGTATCAAGTTTCGACATTTTCTAATTAACTTTTAGTAAAAAATATGATTTGTCATTTTACAATTTCTAAGTTCTTTTTCAAGGATTCTCCCTTATTGAAATAAAATATTCAAATTTTTATATATCCTATATAATTGCAACAATTATTTTTGCCCAGCAAAGATATTATATAAATATAGGTATAAATCTATATGTATAATATAATTTTTTTTAAAAAAAATATGTACTATTTATTGATTTAAAATTATTCAAATTTGTATATATCCTATAATTGCAATAAATATTTTTTCCAACCAAGATATTATGTAAATATAAGAATATAATGGGTGAATTCATTCTTCTATTTCATCAAAAGCTTTTGCATGTGGTGGTTGGGGAATTTCACTTGTTTCATTTCTTTGGCGTTGATCCTATATGCATGACACAGAAATCAGTTGTCCGTTCTTCTAAAAAGAATTAATGAACATTGATGTACCTATTCCATTTTTGAATATCACACACACACACACAAAATTATGGAGTAAATTTTGTTGGTTTTTAATTAATACACTAATAATCATAACAAAAAACAAGAGAGCAAAGAGAGGATCGAATTAGCAAATAGAGGCGATTTGATAAAGAAGAGATGATTTTGAGGGTGCAACGTGGTCATTTAACAACATTTAGAAATCCCTAATTAGACCTCTCAGCATGATCAAGAATTTGTTAAAAGTGTAGGCCTAAATTTAGATTTTGGTATTTCAGCTGGATTTATATAAGATTCTCCCTTTTCAATTTTGTCTTCATTTATGAATGGGTATTATTTTTCACCTTTTTCTTCTTAGAAAATGTGAGAAAAATTAACAAAGATTGATGGTTTGAGTTTGTGTAACGATCTTTTTATTAAGCTATTAATCTAAAATGGTCTTATAAATATGCAATGTAAAAGAGTTTTCCTTGTGTTTGATGATGTGGACGATCCAAAGTAGCTAAAGGATTTGATGGGACATGTACAACACTGCTTGCATTTAACACACAACAGTTTATGACCTCTAATAAAAAGATACTTGTCCATTCGGGAAAAAAAAATAGTTGCAAGAAAGTGACAGTGGATTGAATTTTAATTACATTTTTCTTTGAATTTATTGTATGAGGCAATATGTCATGGTCTTTTTGTTTAAATTTAATTAGCGTTAATATATAAGTTGAATGTATTCCTCCAATCTTTTTCATGAGATTATAAAGTATTGTATAAAATATTTATTGTGTTTTTTATCTCTTATTCAATGTTTGCACCACAATTTAAATAAGTTTAAAACAAGACACTTCTTTATTGATCACGAACTAGGGGCATTAAACACACAAAGGATACCAATAATTATTTATAAAAACCATATAATACTACAAGACTTATTTTAAGCAAAATTATTGTGGGTATAAAAATCCTCAAAAAGGTGTACTAAATTATAAGAGTAAAAGATGAAGAGTTTAATATCTCAAATTTTATTCATCAAAATTTCTTGTACATTTGTTACATTAAATGGAATAAAATGATGAATTTTAGTACACTTGGAATGACAAATTATTAGAAGTAGAGGTTACATAAAATTTGGCTAAGGGCCCATTTGGTACGCAGAATTGATTTTGATGGAAATGGAAATGGATATGGATATGGATATGGAAATGAGGTTTAAAAGTGTGTTTGGTATGTCATGGAAATTAGATATAATTTTTGTATGAAAATACCAAAATACCCCCTAAATAAAAAAATAAAAGAATCTTCCACAAAATCCTATCACCACGAAAAAATGAAGCTCGACAAGGCTCTACTCTTCACCATCGCAAACAATGAAGCTTATCAATCAGTTGAGCTTGATGAAGCTCCAGAAGCCTCCACTCTTTGCCAAGGACCCATCTTCGCTGTCGATTGAAGCTCATCATAGATCTGGAAGAGGAGACTCGAAATCATTGCAAATCTGGAAGTTTACTGCTGTCATGGATCTGTGCTCCTTGCACAGGTCACCGTCGTTGGTCTAGGGTTGAAGATGAAGGTCGGCCATGGTTTATCAATGGAGGTCGAGCAAAAGATGAAGACGACGAAGTCGAAAAAGGTCAATGGTGGGTGGGGAAGAAGTTCGCTGGCGGTGGCGGTGGCAGTGGGTGGAGAAGAAGGTCGCTGGTGGGTGGGGAAGAAGGTCGCCGCTAGCAGTTGATGGAGTTCGCCGCTGTCTGTGAAGATGAATGATGATGCGATGGGTTAGGAGGTGACGAGAGAGAAGAAGGCAAAAATGATTTTTCTGGGTAGAATTGACAAATCCTAGCTTTTGGGATGGAAATCATTTCCATCAATCTTGATGGAATTGGCCTCCACATGGAAATGATTTCCATGTTCCTAGATTTATACCAAACATGACAAAAGCATGGAATTGGCCTCCAATTCCATTCCATGAGGCCAATTCCAGTGTACCAAACGGGCCCTAAGTTAAGACACAAAAGTACAATTTTTGTCTTCTTCAAAGCCTATTCTTATAGCCTAAATGAAGAAGGTATGAGCGCAATTCTTGGCCCAACTTATTGAGTGAAAATTCAGCAAAAACCAAGAGGAAAGGAGGAAGACAAAATTAAATTCAAAAATTGAAGAAATGTAAAGGCAAAATAGTTATTTAGCATTTAATTCATGAATCCTCTTGATTTCTCTAATATTAAGGGCCAAAGTCGGCCAAGATAAGGAGCCAAGAGGAAATATATTATTTGGACAAAACTTGAGCCAAGTGGAAGCCTTTCTTGCCGTATTAAAAAAAAAGATGATGACACAAAAAGTAAAGTCATGTGCAAAATTTATAATAAAATAATAATATTTTAAGGAGGCGGAAGTTGATTTTTTTAAGAGCAATATAGCCCCTCCTAAGGCCATATTTCATCCAGAATTGAAGAAGAGAGAGAGAGAGTGAAGCTAGAAGAAGAACAAGAACAAAAGAAGAGGCAAGAAGGGAGCTAGGGATTTCAAGAAGATAATAGGTAAGTTTGAGCTTAAAATTCACTTATTCTTGTCTTCAGTCTCTTGGGAACCCCTTCTAATCTTCATATCCCTCTTGAAATCATGCAAAGCAAGAGGAAAATCAAGGGAAAAGAGGAGAGGGTTGGACAGTTTTTGGAGGAAGAAGCAAGAAGACTCAAGGTAAACTTGAATGCTTGTCTTCTCTTGTTGATCAAGGTTGTTGTTGGTGATTTATGGTGGTTATTGGTTTATACTGGTTTGAATATGTGATTTGGAATGCATGAACCCTAAGGGAAGGTGTTATCCAATTTGCCATTAATCATGTTCAAGAGGTGTTTAAGTGATTAAACAAGTACTTAGAAGTGAAAAGAAGATGTCCAGTTGTATAGAAATTGAAAATATCCAGTTTTTTCTTAAAAACTTCCTAGATTTCATCCAAGGACAGTTTCACTATGTTTTGGCTGGAATTTGATGGATTTGATGTTCCCATTGTGTTTAGAATGAAAATTTGTATAGGGAACATGTGAAAGATGAAGTATGAAGGCTTTAGGATGTGAAATGACAGTTTTCCCGCTAAAACCCTAACTTTGTGGCTACCAAGGGTATTTTGGGAAATGGAGTGTGATTTTGGCAAAACTGAGGTAAAAAATGGATGTTACATGTGAAATTGTGTACAACTATATCGGGTATAAAAGGAATTAAACCGAATTTCTAAGGTATTTTGGTAATTATGTGTTTTGATCAAGATAACCAACTATATGAGTTTAGAAATAAGACATGAATGAGTAATAACTCATTTATTATAAATTTGGGATTTATAGGAATTAACAGGACCTTGATCCAAACAAAAGATTATTAGATCGAATTAGATGGCAACAGAAAGGATTTCATGTAGTAACTCTATCTTTCATACATTATGTGATTGTTTATATACTTTGTGATGTCATATTCTGTAATATGAATGACATGTTACAATGACCTAGTTGAGATGTGGGAAAAGCACAAGTATCACCCGATGGGAAAAGCATAAGTACTATCAGGCCCAATAGGACCCAACTAAGGTGGTGAGACAAGTACGGACAAATAGTCATTTGTTCTAGAACATTATAGCAAGTAGGGGTCATACAGTCATATGATCCTGAACAGAGAACACAGTAAGACCAGAGGGGACAAACAATCATTTATACCTGAACGCTGAGCAGACAGACAAATTTACAGTATTATCTTTCTGTTACTTTATATGGTTTATTGCATAGTTATTTTCACATTTAATATGATGGATTGCGTGTTACTATTGAGATTTGTATGAATTGCTCCCCTTTCCACAAATTTAAATTTATTCAGCCGGAAAAAAGTAGCTCAAAGGGTAAAGATGTCAATACTGGCAACTAAGAGTTCCAGTCCTATGCAAGCTATAGTGTTGGTTTATGTAGCATCTTTTTGATATTTTGCATATTGCAAATATTTTGTTTCAAATCCTGTGGGGATTCCTATAATATAATCAAGTACTTTTATATCAGTACGTTTATGTTATTTCTGTTCGCCTATTAAACTATGCATTATAAACTCTGATAAATGTTGAAATATTAAGATGTTTGACAAAGGGAAAGAAAATTGACCATTCCGCATATGAAAAGTTTCTCAATTTCTGGCATAAATAGTGGTGCACTAAATTATGTCACCCACTTGCCCAAATCACCAATCAAACACAAAAACATTGCTTCCTAGGAGCTTCGAATATTCTCATCGACAAACTATTAAAACAATGACCGTACCATCGTTTGGTGGAAGATGCAAGGAAGTGACATAGGAAGGTGCAATGCAATAGCAAAGCTATTGGTATGAAGCTTCAACATCATTTTTTTGAAGGGCAAAAAAAAAGGAAAAAAATAAAAACATCATCTTTTCTAAATAGGCCACACATTATCTACAATCTTTCACATGCAAAAGCAATCCTCTCGGAGACTCGACTTCATAATTAATTTGGCCACCGCAAACATGACAGCTCCCTTCTCTCTAATTCTTAATATATAAGAGTTATAGATAAATAATTTTCAGAAATTAATAAAATTAGTCAAGATAGTTCTTTAATAAAAAAAATATGTGCTATAATTTTATTAAAATATCCTCTTTAATCATATATATTGGAGTCACTTCCGGATAAAAACCCTTAAACATGTCATATAGAATACTTTGGGGTCAAAACTATAAATTAAGGGATAAAATAAATTGAGGTCTTATACTTAGAATCACAAGAGATAGCATTATTTGTAATTTATCATTTAACATGGTTTCAAACACAGTTGAACTTATTGTCTCTAACAAGTGATAACTATGAGTCTGTGACACTATTTCAATTGATGAAAGTTGCATGTAAATAACAGAGTAATTGAATTTTAATTTAAATTTTTCGTTGAACTAATTTTATGAGGCAACACGATGTCATGATTATTATTATTTATAAATTAGAGCATTTACTAAGTTCAAAGTACTCCCTCCAATTCTTTTTACAATATAAGAAGTTGGGAAAATTCCAAAAAAATGCAGTGGAAATTAGAAAAGGACAGAAAGGTGTAGTGAATTTCTCATATCCTAAATCAGTGACGGCCGAAAGAAACAGAGGAAGATGGGAAATCTAGGGGCGACGAAGAGACGATGAGAAGGACAGTGGGTTAACGGTGGTTGGTGGCGATCTACGGTGTCTTCGAAGGATGTTAAGGCAGCATTGTGCAGTTGTGTGTTCCAGTTTCGTCGGTCTGTCCAAGGTTCGGCATTTTGTGATTTTAGTTGATGGTGTTTGGCAATAAGGTGGGCCGAGTTGAAACTTCGCCTACGGTGGGTTGTCCGATGTTGGGCAGTGCAGCAAGAGAGAAATGATTTTTGTGTTATGCTTCTTGAATGTTAATGGAAAATTGTTGTGGTTTGTGATTTGTGGTTGGGGTTTATGAAATCAGAACTTTCGTGTTATGGGTAAGGGGAGTGTTAGATGATTAGAGAGAAAAGGTAGTGGGTTTAAGGTATTAGGACAATGTTGATGGTTGTGCTATGGGTTTGGTTGAGTGATTGTTGAAGCTTGTGCCTTTTTTATTCACCGTGACTGATTATGGGATGGGTGTTGCGTTAGGTGAAAGGTGGGCTAGTGGTGGATAGTAAGGTTGGGGAATAGTGGTGTTATTAGTGAATATGGAGATGTGAAGAGCTATTGGATGGTTATTAAGAATAGAGGTAAAGTGACGACATGGGAGGAGTGTTGTTATTTGTTAATATGGAGATGTTAGAGTACATTATATTGTTGTTTAATAGGAGATGCAGGGTCATAATTTGTGGGTGTTGTTAACAGTGAATATCGAAATGTTAAAGTACATTATGTTGTTGTTAACAGTGAATATCGAGATGTTAAAGTACATTATGTTATTATGTTCTGAAAGTAACACTGAAACCAGTACAAGAAGGGGAGCAATATTTTGAAGTGACACTTTTTATTTATATTGTTGTAAAGTTACTATCAACCCACTCATGGTTTTTTGGGATATGGGTTGCTGTTATATGTGTACTCCATTAACTAGGCAATGAATTCACAGTTTCTTATGTAATGCAACATTAGTGACAAGGAAACATTATATACTACTGCAGTATTAATGTTCCCTTGTCATTAAATATGTGAATGTGTAAAAGGGTCTGTGGGCAGCCTTTTTTTGGCTTAAGATGATTAATGAATGTAATTATGTAGATTGTGATCATACAACATCTGATAAATATAGCAAGGTGTTAAACCAACAGAGCAATGTTGTTAATATAGAGCAATATGCTGTTAATATCCCTGTAATTTCTCATTTTCAAACTTTTCCATGGACACGTCTTCTGCTGTCTGTGTGATTGGAAAATGATGTTAATGGTAGAAGGGTAGTTGTTAATGATGAATATAATGTTATTAACCCTGATGACATGTTATGTTTTCTCATCTACATTAGGACCTTCCCAACTTGTTTTTCGTAAGATGTTAATGGTTGATAATAAAGAAGATTCTGTTATTAATAGGAGGAGTGATTCTGTTTTCAAGCATACAACTTGTGACGTTGACAAATTGTTCATTCGAAGATGTTAATCAAGGATGTGTAGTCGTTAATAAAGAAGACGATGATATTAATAGTGGGACAAATGTTAATCAAGGATGCATAGTCATTCATAAAGAAGCTGATGTTGTTAATAGGTGAAGAGATGTTGGTTTCGGGCATACAACTTGTGGTGTTGCGAAATTGTTCAATCAAAGATGTTAATAAAGGATGTATAGTCGTTAATAAAAGAGATGATGTTGTCAATAGTGGGCCAGATGTTGGTTTCGGCTCTACAACTTATCACGTTGCGAAATTGTTCATTCGAATCTGTTAATGAAAGAAACGGAGTCGTTAATGAATATGGTGGTGTTGTAAATTATGACATATGTATTGTTTTGTATATAGCTTCAATGCTAAACGCAATTGCAAAACACAAAATATAAAGCTGTTAACAAAGAAGCTTGTGTTGTCAATAAAGGAAGAGGCGTTGTTAATTTAAAAAATACACAAGTGAGTCTGGCAAGTGCGTAAATTAACAAACATGCGTCACATGAACAGATTCATCATTCAACTGGTGCAAAGTAGCGCCCAAATTGGGTGACAAAAAACACCTCTCGCCGTACCACCCAACATCAGATAGCCCACAATAGGTGAAGTTTCAACTCGGCCCACCTCGCCGCCAAACACCGTCAACTGAAACCTCAGAATGCCAAACATTGGAAAACCGACGAAACCGGAACGCACAACCTCACAATGCCACCTTAACCTCCTTTGAAGACACCGCTAATCGCCACCAACCACTGTCAATCCATTGTCCTTCTCATCGTCTCTTTGTCGCCCCCAGGTTTCCTGTCTTCCTCTGTTTCTTTCGGCCATTTCAATTTCTGACACCCTCGAGTCTTTTTCTTTCCCTTTTGGCTCTCACTTATAAGGGCACTTAGGTAATTGTATGAAGATTTCATATTCCAGATTCCTACAGCTTC
This sequence comes from Inga leiocalycina, assembly GCA_963242795.1. Taxonomy (NCBI): domain Eukaryota; kingdom Viridiplantae; phylum Streptophyta; class Magnoliopsida; order Fabales; family Fabaceae; genus Inga; species Inga leiocalycina. The sequence goes on from OY725324.1 coordinate 50,214,220, forward strand.
ACTGATTTGGGATATAAGAAATTCAATGCACCTTTCTATCCTTTTCTAATATTCAGTGTATTTTTTTAGAATTTTCCCTAAAAATTTTTTAGTCTTAAGGCACCTATAAAATTATTTAGTATATTTTTTCGATATTATCTTTATTTAACATTATTTCATTTTCTTATGTTATTAAATGAATTTAACAATGATAAAACTGAATATTTTAACTTCTGAAAAGCATGATGAATTTTATGGCTCTTCTAAATTCTAATAATAATGAATATAAAAAGAATAATTATTATTAGTATTAATAAGAGACATAAAATTCATCATTCTTTTTAAAAACTAAAGTAGGGTTAAGTTGAATCCAACACCTAAACTATTTTTTCATGTGCATTCAGTTCCCTAAAGTATTTTATGATGCACCCAGTATCTTAAAGTATTTTTCAAGGGCATTCATCATCTTAAAGTACTCTTTTATTCAATTTTACACTTAACGTTTTTGATCATTTAGGGTATTTGATATACTTAAAAAAATACTTTAGGGTGTTAGATGTATCCAAAAAAAAGTTTATAATACTAAACGCACATGAAAAAAATACTTTAGCGTGTTAGGTACACTAGAGAAAATACTTTTTGGTACTGAGTGCACCACAAAATACTTTAGCTTGGTCACTAAATGCACATGGAACAAATACTTTAGGCGCTTGAGCACCTTAACCCATTAAAGTATTTAGTTTTATCATTATTTAAACTCATTTAGTGTAACTTAAAATAAACTAAAGGAGTAATTACTATCAACCAATACTTAGATAAACCGGCAGGGGTTGTTATAGCTCAATCAATGGTCTCAAGTTAGGGATTTGAGAATATAGTAGCAGTATGTGATAGGGGGCCGCTTGAAAAAATGGTCTTGTCAATCATCAAACACTACAAAAAAAACACTGAATTTCTGATGGAATTTATCACGAAATTCAAAGTTTCCAATGGAATTTCTGACGGAAATGGATTTCCGATGGAATGGATTCCGTCGCTAATAATAGCATGACAAACCAATTTCTGACAGAATTCAGATTTCATCGCAAATTTCTGACGGAATTCATATTCCATCGCAAATTCCTGATGGAATTAATTCGGTCACAAATTTCCAACGGAATTTCCGTCACTAATTTCTGATGGAATTGAATTCCGTCGGAAATTCCCTCACAATTTCCGATGGAATTCAATTCTGCCAAAAATTCCGTTGCAAAATTATCTTTTATTTTTTAAATTTTAAAAGGCCAACAGGCAACTCTGCCGCCACCTCATCGCTGTTAGCGTAGTGTAAAAATTCTTTCCTTATACACAGTAATTAACTATGGATTTAAAAAAACCAATTTTTTAATACATTATCATAATCATTTAAAAACTCTACCATGGTAATAAAAAGATTATAACTCATCTTTCGTAAGATTACCATGGTAGAACAAAGTTCAACTAATCATTTGAAAACTCTTTAACTGAATAATATCTCATCATATATTAAAATATCCATATCAGACCAAATTATGGTTCCACCAATTCAAAACACATCATAAGGTCTGTAGGCCATTTAACATCATCAAGAGTAATTAAAAATATATAGTTAAAATATCTAATCTCCAAAATAAATCAAAGTATGCAAAATGAGCCCTAACTTAACAATATACAATAATCCAACATATATTATAAAGATAGAAGCACTACTTTTAGCATAAGTAGTTTAAGTTTTCAGAGTCTTCCCTAATGGACCCGCATGACAACTATCACATGAAAAAACGTTAAATCAACGGATGAGACAAAAGCCCCAGCAACCAACAATCCATCTCATTGGGCATATGAGTAAGTTCCTATGAGGCGCCAAGTGAGACAGTTATAAAATCATAACATTATTAAAATGTTACATGTCCACATGTATATATACACATTAATTTACCATATCATAATCTCATTCTCATATTTATCACATAAGTGTATAAGAATCAATATACAATAATTTATTCTTTGTCCTTCTTTATTTCTTTTCCTACCTTATTTCCTCTGACTTAACCTATGGGCTAACATTGACCCATATGGCTAATAGTTTAACTTAACAAACTCACCAATTAAGGGCCCGTTTGGTTCGATTCCATTACACCCTGCGGTGCAATGCGATGCGATGCAATGGTAATGCAATGTAATATTAATTACAAGGGTAGTGTTTGGTTTGATTTTTAAGCAACGTGCAATGAGTTAATATTTTAACAATTATTTAAAATTAATATATTACACAAAGTCTATTTTACCCCTTAATATAATCTTTGTATAAAAAATAGTTACAAGCTGGCAACGGCCAAGATGGAGGAGGAGGAGGTAGTGGCGGTGGCAATGATGGGGGTGGCAGGGGTGGAGGAGGAGGTGGTGGTGGCGGCGGCGGGCAGGGGTGGCGGAGGAGGAGGAGGAGGTGGTGGTGGCAGCGGCGGTGGGCGGCGAGGGTGGAGAAGGTGGTGCTGGGCTGTGGGCCGGTGGCGGCGGCGGGGGTGAGGGTGGCAGCGGAGGAGTAGGTGGTGGTGGCAGCGGTGGAGAAGGAGGTGGTGGTGGCGGTGGGCGGAGGGGGTAGAAGAGGTCGTGGTGGGTGGTGGGCCGATAGCAGGGACGAGGGTGGTGGCGGAGGAGGAGGTGGCGGCGGCGGGGGCGGGTGGAGGTGACGGCGGTAGAAGAGGTAGTGGTGGCGGCAGAGGGTGGAGGAACAGGTTATGGCAGTGGCAGTTGTGACACGATGCAACAAGTAAAATGAGATAAGTGAAATAAAGATAAGGGAAACTAAAGGGTAAATTGGACTTTTTAGACTATGCAATGGGATGGTAATGAGGATTCATAGGGGGGAGGTATGAATGAGGATTACCAATTTTTTGGTAATCATCATTACCATGGTAAACCATATTACCATGCTAAAGAGCAACCAAACACCCTTCTCTTGGTAATGCAATCATGATTACCATTGCAGGCATATAATGTGGTTGAACCAAACGGGCTCTAAGTGATATTGACCAGCCAAAATTTACAGAGCACGAGACCAAACCATGGGTTCCCCCTCTAAATATATTAGCGGGGTGTCAAGAACCTACTGGACATAATTGGGTCAAAAGACTAACCAGTGTACACTTGAAAGTCCCCACCTTATTACCTCTTTTTGTATAAAAATTCATCCCCTTATTTCCTCTTTAAGTAACAACCCATCAAATCAACATTCACCATCCCCTCTTATATCAATATGTGTGATTATAACAAATCATTATCAGTTCTCAATTATCAAAAGGATCTTTTCAATCTCATAAATACATACCAATTCATATAATATAATATCATTAGTCATTTTCTCCACGAAAATAAGTCCCATAAAACTATTTCATTAACAACATATTTTCAAAGTCCACATCACATATCAATAGCCAAATTTATAATACCATATAGTTAAAAAAAATCACTTACAAACATCATACAAATATGCACTACAAGAGGAAAGTGGTTACCTTTCGCCAAAGCAAACTTATAACCACAAGCATCTAATCCATGAGCTCAAATACACGCCAAAAATCAATATACAACAATCAATTTATTATATATTAATAACTCCTTAAGTTATTGAAAAAATTAATTTATTTAACTCAATTCTATAATTTCTAAATTTTGAATTAATTACTCCTAAAAATTTCAATTTCATACTAAAATCCAAATTATTAATTAAAATATTTTTTTAACTCAAAGAACTTATTTAAGTCATTGATTTTGATTAATTTCATTCCCTTACGTAAAATTCCCAATTTAAAGTTTAAAACGTAAAATAACTAAATCATAAATCTTCATCTTAAAAATGTCTAAACCAATTAAAACCTCAAGAATACTCCTAATAATCCAAATAATTTATCCTAAATTTAATCAGTTAAAAAGTCTCATATAGAATTATTTATAGATTGATTATATAGAAAATTCATTATAAAATTTTATACTAATTGAATAACAAAAATAAATTGATTAAAATTCACTATTAATCATCCTTTATATTCCTATAGTCATATACTGATAAAACATAAACTTGTCCAAAATTCTAATCCTAAAATATTCTCTAATCAGCACGAAAGTACTATCATAAGAGAGAGAAAATTATTTAGAACATTCATCATGAAGGAAGTTTTGTGATTAGAAGTGAGTTTGAGTACCTTATTGATCTCTGAAGAACCAAAAATACCCCTATCATAATCTCACCATATGCGTTCCGGACTCACTTCACTTGCGTGAAGCGGTTATTGAGGGGGGTATTTATAAGGGGAGATGACGGAAAAGGAAATTGGAAATTGGGAAATGACAGATGGGTCATTTCGTAAAAAAAAATGGGAATACCTTATCACGTTTTAATATTTTCTAATCCACTTTTGGTAAAAAAAAACCCATCTATCATTTCCCAATTTCTAAGTTCCTTTTCTTTCATTCTCCCTATTTGTAATACCCCTCCTCATTCATGTGGCGCTAGGTTCCACTTACAATTTTTTAGAACATAATCATTTTCCTTTTTTTTAAAGAACATGATTATGTCCATCATGATCATTTCCACCCAACTTTCAGTGGATTCTCTCTCTCTCTCTCTCTACATAATCATAATAATTTTATTATTATTATTATATCTTATAAAAATCAGGATGTTGTTACACGGAGCGTGGCAGCTCCGGCAGCCTCCACCTTATCGTTGACACCTAGATCACCACGTGTCGCACATTCTTTTTTCCTGGAAATACAACTCAACTTGCCCTCATTTGATTTGAACTCACGACCTCATCCATACATGCGCGATGCCTTACCGGATAGGCTAGATTACTTTAACGTTTTATTATTACTCAATATATATATATAATCTTATTATATATAATCAATTATATATAAATATATATTTGTTTCTTATATATAAAGGTAATAATAATATAAAATAATTTTATTTATTCTTATAATTTTTAATATAAATTAACTTCAAATTAAAATTTCTACATCTTAAATAAATTTCATATGACTATATTTTTATCTAATTTCTAAATTTAATTTTTTATTAACATTAATTAATAACTAATAAATAATATTTTTTAATAATATTAATTAATAACTAATAAATTTTATTTTTTATAAATAAATTTTTATATGACTATTTTGCCCATATAAGGACCAAAACCTATGATTGGAATTTAAAAATATTTTAGAAATTAGAAAATAATAATTAAAAAATAAATTTAAAATTAAATTAAATATATTAATTAATAACTAATAAATTTTATAAAAATATTTTTTAAAATTAAATTTAATTAAAAAATTACAATTTTTAAATTTTTCCTCAGAATTTAAAATGTAATTTTTCCTATTCCGTTTGAACTTCCGTGGCAAAGGAATATTCTCCGTCGCTAATTCCGTGGTAAATTTTGCCACGGAAGAAATTCTGTTGGAAACTTTTCAGACGGAATTCCGTCGGAATTTGCCATGAAAATTGTTTCTGTGGCAAATTCTATAAAAAATTTACAATTTTTTTTGTAGTGAAATCCGGATTAGTCTATCCCATGAAGTTTTCCATTACAACAGGCTGGCTTGGGTACTAAATGTATAAATAAAAATTAAGGTAGCAATTATTATACCAACCCCACAATAAATCAAAGGAAGTTGCAAAGAAATAACATAGCAATGGTGCGATTTCTTCGTCTTCGTCTCCAGCAGCCCGCAATTTCAGGATCGATTTCGATCGAGCTTCTGCTTGGCACGGCAGCTGGTTCTGTCCGATTCTGCGAGGCAACCTTGGAGGATGATGCCGAGTTTCCCAGCAATATTCCTCCTTCTTTCGATCCTGTGAGCGATCGTTCAGGTTTGAAGAAGAAATCACACCGGTGAAGTCCTACTTCGGTTGGAAGACGCCGATTGTGAGCTTCATCGCGCTGTGGTCTGTGGTCTGTGGTCTGTGATCTGAGATCTGTGTTCTGTGGTCTGTGGTCTGGTTGCGGATTGTCAAAATAGCCGGTGGTTCCGAAAAGATCCGTTAGAGATCTGCCTTCATCGTCCCTGTCTCGCCGGAGATTTGGTTGCATTTGAAAACAGCCAGTGTCATCTTGTGTGTGCTTGATTTGGAAAAGGAAAAACAATGCTCTCCTTGAACAATGCTGGAAACGTTTCAGATGGAGGAACAGGAGCATCAAAAGAGGAGGAGGACTTAATGGGAAGAAACATTAAACGAATGCCAACAGGAATACCAACTGGGGAAGAAGGAATGAGGTAGCCGGATGCAATGATAGAAGATACAATTACTAAAACTTCTACAGATCTGCAAGGCCAAAAGAAACAGAATGGATCAAACATGTCTAGAAGCCAAATATCATATAAAGCAAAACTCTTGGGAGAGGAGGAAAAGGAGCTGGACAAGAGCTTTGAAGAATAGATGAGGGAATGGCTTCAGGAGGAGGCAGAATTGGCCCCTGTTCTAACAGAAGATCAGAAACAATCACTGGGCACAATACCATCTCTGGTTCTACTAAATGAAAAGCTGAAGGAATTATGCCGGCCGTGGAAAGATGCACTAATATTGACGATCCTGGGGAAAAATACCAACTTGCACATGATGAAGGATAGGATCAAGGGGCTTCTCAGATCTGACAACTTTGAACTAATTGATCTTCCTAATAACTATTTTGTTTTTAGGACAACAGAGAAGTCACTATATTCTAAACTTCTTTTTGATGGCCCATTGACGATACAGGGACACTATCTAACAATTCAGAGATGGAGCCCTAATTTCAATCCTCACTGTAATAAAGTCAAGAGAGTGGCGGTGTGGATAAGAGTTCCCACACTTCTATTACATATTTACTCAGAAGACTGTATGTATGAAATTGGTAATCTGATAGGGCGGACACTGAAGGTGGATATGAACACACTAGCCAATAAAGGGAATAATACACAGGCTGTAGAAAGGGGGAAATTCGCAAGAGTCAGTGTGGAAGTGGATCTCAATAAGAAGCTCCAATCTAGATTCATGCTAAGAAATCATGTGTACACAGTGGAATATGAGGGGTTGAGTACCATATGCTTTAGATGTGGTCTCTACGGACATACATTGGAGAACTGTAAATTGCAATCACAGGTCTCAAGTGCAGCGGCGGAACAGGACACTCAGATGAGACCTCCGGTGGTCGTGAACGATGTGAATGGGAGCCAGAAATTACCGTTAGTCTCTGTGCCAGGTGTCAGTGTGGAAGAAGAATACGGAACCTAGATGCAGGTCAAGCCTAGGGTGAGGATGCGCCAACACCTCACTGAAACGGACAGGCGCCTACAGCCAAAATCATCACACTCGGTCCGATCAAGCGGTAAAGGAGCGGAAAGAGGAAACGGTTCGAGATTCAACGCATTGCAACAGTATGAGTCAAAAGTTCCATCCAAGGATAAAATGCCATTAAGCAAGAAAAAGGGGCAGGAGGTACAGTGGAAGAAGAAAGAAGCAGGGAAGCAAGATACTAATGGGGGTGAGGGAGCGATTAAGCAACGGCTAGTAGGAGCAGTTATGGATTTCGAGATGGGAGAGACGAGTGGATCAAAGGAGGTGGGGGAAGAGAAAATGTCAGAACAGAGGATGATGGGAGTGGAGTCGGTATATACGATGGGAAAGGATCACGTGTAGGAAAAAACTCGAAACCACGTAAGAGAAGGAGAACTGGGAACTAGAATGGATGCGGAGGAGCCGATAGACCTACAAGGAAAGGGGTGTGGGCCTACAAAAAATCCCAAAATGAGCCCAATGCTGAACATCAAAAAAAATAGGAGAAATGGCAGCTTGCTTGGGCCAAATAAATCATCCTCTCCAATGAAACGGAAGCAGGCCGGAGGAGGGAGAGCCCATAATTTGGTTTTTGGATCAATAACCAAAAATCATCCTCCGTCTGACACACAAATTTTTGTCTATTCTGGGGAAAAGATCACCAATGCTGATGCTCAGAATATTGCCACCACGGGAGAAGCTAACATGGATGCTGACCAAATTGTGATAACCAATGTGGGAGCAGTCCTGAATCAAGGAGTTTCAGAAGAGGATCAACACTTGGTGGACGATGCAACCATGGAGCAAACAGGATTGAGGCATTAAGCCGTAGCTTTCAGGTTCGTTTCTCTTACCTTGTTTTTTTATGATTAATACAAACATATTAGCTTGGAATTGTAGGGGAGCGTGTTCCAAATATTTCCCCAGAAAGATCCAAGACATGATTCGGGATAAAGATGTCAAGATTCTGATTCTCACTGAGACCCGAGTTAATGGGAGTAAGGCAAATAAAATTATTAGAAGGTTGGGTTTTAATACCTGGTTAAGATTGGAAGCGACGGGATATGCTGGAGGGATTTGGGTGTTGTGGAATATTGAAGATCTTATGATAGAGTATATTTCTTCTTCAACCCAAGCTATTCATGTTAAGGTGGTGGTGAATAACGAGAATACCGAATTTGCTCTCTCCTGTATTTATGCTGAGCCAACTTGCATTCTTCGTCAACCACTTTGGGATGAAATTACCAATATGAGTTATAGGATAGCTATTCCTTGGCTGGTGGTGGGTGATTTCAATGCCTATCTTTACAGTGATGATAAAAGAGGCGGATCGAGTCCAAATTTAAGCTCAATGCTACAGTTTCAAGACTGCATTTCTAGGGCTCGCCTTATTGAAACGGACATCGTGGGTGAGAGGTTCACGTGGGAGCGTGGTACTCTCAAAGAAAAAATTGACTGGGCATTCACGAACAGTGAGTGGAATCTTTTACAACCCCTTACGAAAACTTATCATTTGAGTAGGTTTGGTTCTGATCATCGACCAATCCTAGTAAAACCTTCCCCCTCTCAATCTCCTTGCCGTGGTAAACCTTCATTTCGTTGTCAGGTTGCCTGGTTTCTGGAAGACGGTTTTGGGGATTTGGTCAGTCAATCTTGGAGTAGGGGTAGTTGGAATGATAAAGTTAAAAATTTCTCGATAGAAGCCCACGAGTGGAATGCAAGGAATGTGGGCAACTTGAATAGAAAGAAGAGGAGAATTATTCAAAGAATTGAGGGTATTGAAAGAGCGAGGGCAAGACGGGATATCCAACATCTTATTCAAACTGAGAATGAACTTTGGAAGGAGTATAATAAAATCCTTGCCCAGGAGGAGCTTTTGTGGTACCAGAAGTCTAAGTGCAACTGGTTGAAATGGGGTGATAAAAACAGTAAGTTTTTTCATACTACTGCGATGATAAGAAGAAGGCGAAATAGGATTGACGGGCTAAAAAATAATGAAGGAATTTGGAACTTTGATCAAGCTTTCCTGAGAAATATGGCTATCAACTATTATACAGATCTTTTCAAAAGTGAATTGACTTGTTTCAACCCCATTGACACGCAAAATTGTTTTCCGGCTTTAACTTCTAGCGACCTTGCTAAGATCAATGCGGATCTGGCTAGGGAGGAAATCAAAGAGGCTACCTTTGATCTGGGAGCTTTTAAGGCTCTAGGACCGGATGGACTTCAAGCTGTCTTTTACCAAGAATATTGGTCTACCCTTGAAGTGCATATTAATGATTTAGTTATGGGTATTTTTCAAGAACCTGATCGTATAGAAGACATAAACAACACCAACATTGTCCTAATTCCTAAAGTTGAAAATCCAGAGAATATTAGAGATTTCAGGCCTATCTCTCTCTGCAATGTGAGTTATAAAATCATCACAAAAATCTTGAGTCGTCGGCTTCGTGACATCATGGGGAAGGTAGTGGGTAACCATCAGTGCAGCTTTATTGCGGGGCGTCAAAGTACAGATAATATTATCATTGCCCAAGAAGGGATCCATTCCATGAAGACTAAAGCTGGGAGGAAGGGTTGGATGGCGGTTAAGGTGGATCTGGAGAAGGCTTACGACCGTCTTGAATGGCCTTTTATTTATGATACCCTTAGATATATCGGTGTGGATGGTAAAATCTGTCAGATTATTATGGCTTGCATTTTGAGTCCGTCTTTTCAAATCTTATGGAATGGGGAAGCCACTAAAACTTTTAAATCATCCCGTGGAATAAGACAAGGTGATCCTTTGTCTCCTTACATCTTCACTCTATGCATGGAGCGCCTGAGTCACATAATCCAAGATGCTATTGATGCAAGAGAATGGGTTCCGATTAAGCTTAGTAGAAATGGCCCTAACATTTCTCATTTGTTCTTTGCGGATGATCTAATTTTATTTGGAGAGGCCTCAGATAGCCAGACGGAGGTTATGATAGACTGTTTGCAGAGGTTTTGTAATATGTCGGGTCAGAAAATGAACAAGGACAAAACCAGGGTGTGCTTTTCAAGGAAGGTAAACTTTTCTAGGGCCTATGATCTTAGTCAAAAGATGGGGGTATGTTTGACTGGGGATTTGGGGAAGTACCTTGGCATTCCTCTTATTCATAAAAGAATGTCCAAGTTCACCTTCATGCCTCTTCTGGAAAGAACTCTAAAAAAGATTTCGGGTTGGAAAAAAGGATGTTTGAGTTTTGCGGGCAGGATCACTCTTATCAAATCCGTTCTTTCAGCTTTGCCTTCTTATCAGATGCAGACTTTGCTTATTCCTAAAGGAGTCTTACAGGAAATGGAGAGAAAAAGCAGAAAAGTTCTTTGGGATGAGCAGGATGACCAGAAAAAGCTCCATCTCATTGCCTGGGATCATATTACAAGGGACAAAAAAGAGGGTGGTCTAGGTATTCGGGATTTGTGTAAACAGAATGAGGCTTTCATTATGAAACTATGCTGGCATATGATGAATAACACAAACAAACTGTGGGTTCGTGTTCTGAGAGAGAAGTACAGGTGGGACCAGATAAATGGTCCAGTGGCTCGAACGAATATGTCCGCAACATGGAGAGGTATCTGCTCGGTTTGGGATAAATTCCATAGAGGAGTAGGAGTTCGAGTCGGTAATGGGGCTTCAACATCCTTTTGGAATGACAACTGGTCGCAAATGAATCATCCTTTGATCGAGTTGGTTCCGGGATGGGAGGCTTTTGTAGATAGGACTGAAACAGTCAGTCATTATGTTAATCCCGAAGGTGAATGGGATATGTATAAATTGGGGAGATGGTTTAGCTCTTACGTGGTCCAACAAATCACATGTGTTCAACCCCTTGGAGATAGCAGAGGAACAGATAAGTATTTCTGGAAACCTTCTTCTGATGGTTGTTTTTCAGTTAGTTCAGCTTATCAATTTCTTTCTGCAGGTCCTTCCAGTTCTAATACAACCTTTTGGCAATTATTATGGAGATGGAATATCCCAGAGAAGATTAAATCTTTCATGTGGCTTGTGGCACATGGAAGGGTGCATACAGCAGATCTCAGATCGAGGAGGGGACTATCGGAAACTGCATCTTGTCTGTTTCTTTGTGAGCAGGATGAGAACCTGATGCATCTCTTGAGGGATTGTGACAATGCCCGTGAACGGTGGATATCCATAATCAAACCTACAATGTGGAATAATTTCATTAACTTACAGGGAATGGAGTGGATTGAATGGAACCTCAGACATGAAGCGGGAAGGGAGTTCACCAAGAAAATCAGATGGGCAACTCTGTTTGGATACGTTTGCTGGGATATCTGGGTGAGCAGATGCAGGAAGCTGTTTGAAGATGATGCTGAAGCTGACTATACAAATGCCTACTCTAGCTTTTTTCGTGCAAGTTGGGATATGGATTTAAGTAGTCAGTGCAAATTCTATACTCAGGCTGGTAGAGGAGATAGAAGTCAACAATTAAGGAGGCCAGGGTTTAATACACTTGAAACAGACGGTTCTGTTCTTCAGTCGGGTCAAAGTTCAAGCGCTGGAGTCATTAGAGGGGAAGATGGAGAGTGGATTTGTGGATTCATGGGTAAACTTATGCAGGTTCCTCCGGTTATTGCTGAAATTATCGCAATCATCCAGGGTCTTCAAATTTGCTGGAATAGAAATCTGAAGAATATTTATCTATTTACCGATTGTATTGAAGCCATTCATCTTCTCATGAGGGGTTGTGATGTGCTCCATCCCTTTAAGGAGGTTATCGAAGAGGCTAGGTTTTGGTTATCCAGAGATTGGTGTGTCCTGATTAACCATTTCTCTAGAGAGCATAATGCTGAGGCAGATCTTTTAGCTAGAACTGCTCATAGTAGTAGAGAGAATTTTGTCATATTTAATCACCCACCTCCTGCTCTTTTGGTAGGCGGTAGTTGATGAGAGATTTTTAATCCTTAGTTGGATTAATGTAATCCAGTATCAAGTAAAAAAAAATAACATAGCAATTGGCATGAAGCGTAAATATCATGTACTAAATGTAGGCCCCATCACGACCATTCGCATGCATATGCAATTCCCTCAAAGACTTGACTCAATATTCAATAGGCCAATAACAACTTACTATTAGAGTAAGGGTTTGTTTGAGATAGTTTAATTTTAGCTTATAAGTGCTTTTAAATCGTGATTTACGGTATATGAGAAAAGTATGTGAGAGGAGTTTTGTCTCGACTTATGTAACAAGTACTTATAAGTAAACAAAAATAAGCTATCCCAAACAAGCTATAAGTGGGGTTTGATCTAGATCAACTGATAAAGGTTGTTCTAACTTGACCAATGATTTTAAATTCAGAACTTGAGAATGTAGTAGCAGTATGCAATAGGGGTGCCACTTGAAAAAATAGTCTTGTGAATCTTCAAGTATGAATTAGTCCATCCTATAAAGTTTCCCACGTGACAAGGGGCTGACTTGGGATACTAATAGAGGTAGCTATTATTATATCAGCCCCATAATAAATCAAAGGAAGTTGCAAAGAAATAACAGAGCTATTGGTATGAAGCGTAAACATCATGTGTTAAACGTAGGACCCATCATGTACTAAACGTAGGCCCTATCATGTACAACCTTTCACATGCATATGCAATTCCCTCAGAGACTTGACTCAATAGTCAATAGGCCAATAATAGCTTACTATTAGAGTAAGTGGGGTTTGATCTAGATCAATTGGTAAGGTTGTTCTAACTTAATAATAATGATCTCAAACTCAGGACTTGAGAATGTAGTAGCATTAGGTTATAAGGGCACCGCTTGAAAAAATGGTCTTGTCAATCTTCAAATCCATATTAGTCCACTCTCATGAAGTTTCCCTTGACAAAGGGCTAGCTTGGGACACCAAGTGTATGCGCAAAAATAAAGATAGCAATTATTATACCAATCCCACAATAGATGAAAGGGAGTTGCAAAGAAGTAAAAGAGCAATTGGTATGAAGCATCAGCATCATGTTCAAACTTAGGCCCCATCACATACAACCTTTCACATGCATATGAAATTCCCTTAAAGACTTTACTCAATAGTCAATAGGCCATTAACAACTTACTATTATGCCTTATGCTTTGATCACTAGTTCTTGAAAACCTCTGAGCTGCCTATCTTCTTCCGAATTTCTATTAGCATTCTTGCTATATTGTTGGGCATCCATTTGATTTGGTCCAGTTTGAACGGTATTTAGCACAAAAGAAAGCAAGATGAGTAGAAGAATCAAAGAAAATAGTCATTAGTTAATGTGTATGTTTCCCATTTGGTAAGAAAATATGAGCATCCAAATAAGAGAGAATATAAAGGTCCTTTCTCTTGAATATGGGAGAGAATGCGTTTAATTTCCTTGAAAGTCTACTTCATCCTACCAAACATTAAAAACCACTAGTCTACTCTGTACAGGTTCATCATCCCAGCCTTCCTTGCTTTTATTTAAAAAATATGCCGAAAGAACACAATTAAAATGAGTTATAAGATCCCTTTTTTTTTTTAATAGGATTATCCCTTTTTTTAAGGTCATTGATGAGTTTGCCTAAGTAATAAATGCATTTTTTCTCATTTTACCTCGATTAATTTCATACATTACATTAATTAAAATATTGATTCATTCCTCTTATTCTTGCATCATTTTTCCCTATACATTTTCTTTTATCATTTTTCTCATTATTACTAATGTATCTTTAATTTATTGCTCATTTATAAATAAAGGCTTATTTGAAATATATATTTCCCACATATTTATTATTTTAATTAATGTTAGATGTTTTCTTAAATAACACAATTCAGTTAAAATGACCTTATATATAGCGACGCAGGGAATATAAGATAAAATTAAGTAATGCGGCTCATTCGGCAGTCCATTATTGGGGACCCATCCAAATAATTTCTTTACTTCTATTATAATTAATTTTATTGAAGAACTATAGGGGCATTAAACACATGAAAGCTATAACAGCCCACAATTTATATTCACAAAAAATATTGTAAATATTTGAGAAATTCAATAAAATGGTGAATATTCATAAATTTAGAATTTATGAATTTTATAAATGTTCATTTTGATGAGAAAATGGGCAAAATAATTATGGAATTAATTTGGGTAATTTAAAAAGCCCAATATTAAGGTCCAAAAATGAAGAAATATTAGAGAAAATATTTGGTCCAAAAATAGGCAAAAAATGGCCAAAGAAAAATAAGAAAAGAAATTGGAATAAAAAGGTAATGGCAAAATCGTAATTTTGCCAATTTAGTACAGAATTAATTATTTTTCGATCAATTGAAGTTAATTTCAATTAATTAAGGAAAATAAAAGGGAAAATTATATTTAGAATGTTTTGGTCAATTTAATATGAATTTATGAAAAATTTGAGCAAAAAGTGCAATTTTAACCAAAATTGAGACTTTACGTGTATACGTAACTTGGACAAGTTATGAAGTCAATTGAGACTATAGGGAGGGATCCCTAGGTGTCTCCTACATGTGGCATGAGGAAGGAAATATTGGTTAAACTTAATGAGCGAGATTACATGTACATGGAATTTATGTACATAAAGTTGGAATTTTTTATTTTTGGAATTTTGGGAAATTGTTAAATAAATAAAAGATGACATAAGCTAATATAATAATACTTCATCTCCTTCCTTGGCAGCAAAATGATGCCATTTCATATCTGAATAGAGAGAGAACGTGTGAAAACCCTAGAGAGAGAAAGGAGAAGAAATCTCGCAAGTAGAGTTGGGAATTCAGTCCGAGCCCGTCGTGTAACCCCCTGCCATAATCATATCCGGAATACGCAATTAAAGTGAAATAGAGACCAATAAGAAATAAAACTACATTTTACAAACCCATATACCAGACGGGGTTTTCATAAATACCTTTCAAAATTATTCATAACCTGGTCTCACATTCACATTCCGAATACAATTACTACACAAAAATAAATCACATTTAAATATATCAGAGTACGCGATATAATAATCCCGGCAATCCCGGTTTCCTTTTATTAACTTAAGCTTTATAGGGCATATTTTTCCATTACAAGCCCTCATATGGGGATTACACAAATCCTCTTAAACACATACAAAAATCCAATAACTCATTCCGAATACATAATCAAATATTCTCATCCAAAAATATATTCAAATATATGTTCCACAATATATATACAACCTTTATCCAAATACGAACACAAATAATCCCATTTATGATAACCAACTATCAAAAGATTACAACCCGAATGAGTCCCGTCGCCCTTGACTACTTGCTCCATCCTCGATCCACCTACCCTGTCTAAAATGTTGGTAGGGGAGGGTGAGATTCTAGAGAATCTCAGTAGGAAATTAAACAGATACCTATATGCATGTATGATATGTGTTTAATGCATGACATGCTTGCAATACATATCTCATGCTCACATAATGACATATCTGCGTGCTCAATGTTTCAACAACATACTCATGGCCATAGCATAACTAGAAACAGAGCTACAATCATTCATACATGTTTCACATAATCAAGCAAGGCAATACATGTATCAAAACACAAACACAAATATCAAAGCATGCAAAAGAGGTAAGTTCCCTACTCTCTTTCCACGTAAGCTCCAGCACAGCTGCTCACGAACAAAATGAACATCGAACCACGACCAGGGCGAACATCAACCCTATAACCAAAGCAAGGACACAGGGGTTATTCTCTATTCCAAAACCTTACTTTCATATCACTTAAAGTTGGTTACCATTCATGATCTTTAGGTGGCTAATCAAAGCCTAAACATATACCTAAAGGCTAGGCTTGGGAAACACTTGACTAAAGATCACCTTTTAAAAGTCCAAAATGCTGATTTTTTGGGGGTTGGCCGCCGCCCACAAAACCACTGGCCGAGGCCAAAAACTGCCCAGAAACATTTGGGCCGCGGCCAAGAAAATCCAGTTTCTTGACTGAACTTCCAAAAATCATAACTAATTCCACAAAAATCGAAATGAGGTGATCCTAAAGCCAAATGAAAGCTATTCAAGTCCTCTACACAGGAAAAATATTGGACAATATTGGAAATCACCACATAAATACATAATTCCCCAAAACTCAAGACTGTCCCAAAACAGTGTTCATTTTCGACCTCAAACTTTGGACAGCTATAACTCACAGAAGAAAAACCGAAATGGCACAAATTATGTGTCCATGTTGAAGCTTGGGATGTGAAATTTAAGACTGGAAAGTTTTATAATTTTTTGACTTCATTTGCCCAATCAAAACGTCCACACAACAAGACTGCCCAAACAGAATTCCCACTGGACAGAATTTCCAATTTTGCACACAATGTATCCAATCCAATTCAAATCAATTCCAATGATTCAATACCACAACATGACACCATTTTCAACATAAAACAACATCCAATTCCACCATTCACATTCCACACGAAAATACCATAAAATCAGGGCAAAAGATCACAATTCTCAAAACTCCACCAAAAACCACAATCAATAGATCAAAATGCAGCAAACACTCACCTCTTCCTCTTTCCAAACAAATTCCTTGATTCTCCATCTTTCCAAATTTCCTCAAGCCATCAAACACCTCCAATCAAGAATCTAAAACCATAGAGATGAAGCTCTCATCACTATGAACAACATTAAAGAAGGGTATTTGAGCATTAGAGGACATTATCTCACCTAAACATTGAACTCTTCCTTTCTCTTTCTTCCTTGCTTTGGGACGCCATGGAGAAACAAGAGAGAGATGAGATGATGAATAAATGAAGATGATGAAGAAGAGAACATATTTTTAGGGCCAAAAACCGTCCAAGTAAGGGAGAGAGAAGAGAGGAAGGGTGTTGAATCTTTGACCCAAGATCAAGGGTTCAAATCTTGCCACTTGTCATGATCTTAGTCCATCTTCATGAGCTCACATAGGCACTTGCACACATGATTCCATCCTTTGATCTCTACACAAATCAATCTCAACCATTGATCTTGAAGTTACCAATAAGTTCCCTCTTCGGTAACTGACCAATTGGTCGGTAACTTTACCGTTTTGCCCCTGATTACGGTAATTCTCATAGAATCACCACCAACACTTCACATCTTTTCATTTAGCCACAATATGCGCCTTCCCTCTATTTTAAGTCAATTTAGATGTTAATCCATAATTGAGCTTAAATACAGGGTTTTGGCACTACTCACAGCACATACGAATCACATCGGGTGCCAAATCACATCGAATTCTCTAAAAGGGTTTATTTATCACTAACCACCTCCACTTTTGGAGTCATTATCTCTTAATCACAATTTAGGATCTTGGTAAATCAGGGCTTAGCAGTCCACTAATCTCAGGCTTATTCTCTAGCCTCAAGTCTCAGAATTCGGGGTATTACACGTCGGACCAACCCGTTTAGCCTCGAGTCTGTCAAGGGCCGGGCCTGTGATTTAGGGCGCAAAAATGGAAGCGGGCCTAAAAGCGCCGTCCTTGTAGGGCCGCAGGCTTAAACAGGCCGGCCCTACAGCTCTGTAGGACTGGTCTTTTTAGGCCCGTTTATTTTTTTTAAGGAATCACTGTAGCTACAATTATTCTATTCATTCCGTTCGGCTAATGGGGAAAAGAAACAAACAAAGTCGCGAGTCCCTCGACTTGAGCCTTAATATTCCAATTCCAAGTTTCCAAATTCCAACCAGCTATGCTTCGCCTTCACTCATCTCTGAATCTCTGATTCTGAATTTCTGATCTGAGTCTTAGCCATCGCCCGTCTCTACCTCTCACTCCCTCAGTCTCTGAATGTCTGGAAGTTGGACCTCTGATCGGAAGAACTCTCCACGTCGCCCGTCGTCCTTTGCCTTTCGCACTTGACAACTATGCCATCGACACCAGAGCCATAGACAAGACTCACCGAGCTCCGACATGAACCTGGAGCTTCCTAGAAGTGAACCTCTCATCCCCTCCTCTATACGAACTCTGACCCCGAGACGGCAATGAGGGATGACGGACGAGCTGTTGAGGCTGTCGAGCAACCTCCTAAGTCCTAAACTCGCTCAGAATCCACGCTCGTTGGACGGACCTCACTCCTCACTCGGCAACACTCCTTCCTTCATTCCTCAAATCGGTTGACAGCTCCTCAAACCTCAAATCTGGCCTCAAATCTTGTTTGGTACTACACTACTACTACTAATTTATCTATTAATCTAGTTTTCTAGTGATATGATCTCTTATGTGCTTTTGGTAATGTGAAATTGTGAATCTTTTGTTTGATTATTTGAATGTTTGAGATTGATTTGGTAATTTTGATAATACCACAGTCCACAATATCGAATATGTTTTAATTTTCTTCATAAGAATAATTTATGTTTTGGAAGTTTTCCTCTGTCATTGGCTCATTGCATTGATGAATTGACTGAAGCTAGCTATGGCCTTTATTCACCAATTGGAATATTGGATTAGAATTATTTGTTGTTACACCTACAATTTCAATGGACACATTTAGCCATCAACCTATTTAAAGTTTAATTCTTTATGCATAATCAAATTTTTGGTTGAATATAATCTTTGATTTCATTTGTTTATTTTATGTTTCTAGTTTTTGTTTTTTTGTTAAATATGGCCTTTGATTTGATGATAGATAACATAGCCATAGATAATGTCTTCCTCACAACAAGAAAAAACTCAAAGAGCTGATGAATCATTAGGCTTAAATGTTAAAAGACATGCATCTTCCATCCAAGAAAGTGAAGAATCAAAGCCTAAGAAGCCTAGAACTTTGACCTTTGATGTCTAGAAGTATTTTACTAGAGTAGACATTAATGGTACTATAAAGGCGAAGTGTAATGGTTGTAATTCTCTGTATGCAAGTCGTGGGGCTAAAGGCACCTCACATCTAAGTCGCCATATGAAAACTTGTAATGATCTTGGAAAACATCATTCTGTTGGGGTGATGATGTTGGATAGAGAAGGCAAACTTAGGAATAGGCAAATTGATCACAAGCGTGTTATAGAGATGATGACTATGGCCATAATTGAGCATGACCTTCCTTATTCATTTGTTGAGTATAGATGGGTTAGAGAACTACTTCAAATATTGAATCCTGATATGAGGCTCCTAACTAGAAAAATAATAGTGGCCGATGTTATGAGATTCTACCGCCAACGAAAGCAGAACTTGAAAATTAAATTGAAGAAAATTATAGGTAGAATATGTTTGACGTCTGATTGTTAGACAGTTGTGACTTCTGAGGGATATATATGTTTGACAGCTCATTTTGTTGATGAAAAGTGGACACTAAATAGTAAGATACTTGCTTTTTGTAAGATGGTGCCACTACATTCTGGATTTGAGTTGTCTAAGAAGGTGTATGATTGCTTGAAAGAATGGAGAATTCAAGATAAAGTGTTCTTGATTACTCTAGACAATGCATCTGCAAATGATAACATACAGGAGTTACTGAAAGAGAGGCTACTTGTGCAAGACAAATTCACCTTGGTCTCTAATGGGGAATTCTTTCATGTGAGGTGTTGTGCCCACATTCTCAATCTAATAGTTCAAGAAGGCATAAAAGTAGCAACTCCTGCTTTGCATAAGATTAGAAAGAGTATTAAATATGTGAAGACATTTGAGGCTAGGATGATGCTTTTCCAATAATGTATTGAGGAAGTTGGTGGCACTGACACTTCAATGGGATTACGATTAGATATACCCACTAGATGGAACTCTACCTATGCAATGCTTGAGAGTGGACTTCAATATCGTCGTGCTTTTGCAAAGTTGTCTTTAGATGACAAAAACTACAAGTTTGGTCTAGCACATGATGAGTGGTCTAGAGCAGAGGCAATGTGCAATTTCTTGAGGCCATTTGAAAAGATTACAAGGCTGATTTCTGGGTCATCTTATCTGACTTCAAATTCTTATTTTATGCAAATTTCAAAAATTCAGATGTTGCTTGAAGCAAATATGACAAGCCTTGACCCTGTGATTCGAGAGATGTGTATACTAATGAAAGAGAAGTTTGACAAATACTGACATAGCTATAATGTCCTTCTTGCACTTGTAATTGTGTTTGATCCACGATGAAAGCTCAACATAATAAAATATTGCTATGAAAGGATTGATCCTATTACTTCCTTTGAGAAGGTTGTCAATGTAAGGAGTAAGCTGGATTTCATTTTTAACGAGTATTCTAAGAGATCTCTTCCAACTTCTAGAGTTGCAAATGGATCAATTGTTAGATCATCAATTATTGCAGCTCATTTTTCTTACACTTCTAATGTTTACATAGTTTCCTTTGATGATGCATTTGATGTAAGTTTTAAATTTGTTTGTCAATAATTACAACTCATTCTTATTACCCTATTATTTACTTGGATGTTTTATAATGGCATAGGATTATCAAGATATCTATGCAAATATGGATCATTCTTCTTTGAACAAGTTTGAATTGGAAACATATTTGGAGGAACCAATACTGAAGCCCAATAATTGGAAAGATTTGGATGTCTTGAATTGGTGGAAGAACAATCAACAGCGATTCCCATTTCTTTCAAGGATAGCAGCTGATATACTTAGCATTCCAATCACTACAGTGGCTAGTGAATCAGCTTTCAGTATTAGTTCGCGTGTTTTAACAAAGTATAGGAGTTCCATTCTTCCAGCTAATGTTCAGGCACTTATTTGTACTCGCAACTGGTTGCATGGATTCAAATATGATGGTGATTTAGTAATTTATATGTATTTTGTTATAGTTATTTCATTTTTATTATCAAATTACATATAATGGTGATTTATTATTTGTTGCAAATAATGGAGGTGATAATGCATATGATAGTGGAGAAGAAATGAATAGGCTAGATATTTTTGCCCCTAAAGTTGAGGAGGAGTTTACTTCTAGTGAAGCACAATCAAATCTCGTTGATAGTGATGGAGAAGAAAATGATAATATTATTCATATTGTTTGATTGTGGCTGTGAATTTCTTTGGTTGTGGTCTGTGAACTTGTTTGATTGTGGTCTTGTTCTTGTGGACTTATTTGATTATGTCTATTGACTATGGTTTGTGGACTTGTAACTTGTTTGAGTTGAGTGTTTGACTAGTTGTGGAATGTGGACGTTAATTATAGTTTATTTGTTAGGTTTTAGTGTTTATGTTTTATTGAACATGGATAATATTTATGTTTTAAAATAGTTTTGATGATCTTTATGTGTTGGATTAGGTATTTTAGTAATTAGGGACATAAAGGAGGGGGAAAACGATAAACGGGCCTGAAGGCCGTAAGCTTCAGTTAAACGGGCCGGGCTGTCAATTAGGAGCTATTTTTAGGACTTGGGCCTAAACGGGCTGGCCCGTTTAGGCCCAAGCCCATCACAGGCAGGCCTGTTTTCCCAGTTCTACTCGCCAGGTAAGCCGATTCCTCCGACGATTTAGCTCCTAACGCGTAGAACTCTGACTCTAAGCTACTCCTCATTGTTCTGTAAGGTTTGGAGGCCCAAAAATTTGTGGTTGAAGGGTTAGGGTTTCAGCCATATTGGGGAAATTCTAGAGGAAGCAAAAGGTAACTTCCAAACCTTCGTATATTAATTATTCTGGCTGCTGTGGGCAATTTAATCGGTGAAATTTCACCGGATTGCCATTGGTTTTAAATCTTGGAAAGTGTGTGCCTAAGGGTTATGATGCCTAATTTTAGTTCAAATGGTTATTATAACTCAATTAGATGGTTAATAAAGTGGTTAGGAGTAGAAAGGAACATGTTTATGGAGCCAAAACCGCAAAACCCCGATTTTTCCCGGAAGATACTATAATTTCGGCCAGGGCTGTTAGAGGGCCTTAGAGTTGGATTTTCAATGATTTGATGGTTCCATTGGGTTCAGGAGGGAAAATTAGGTGGGCTTATAGTTGAGCATTTTTTCGGAAAAGACCGAGAAAGCATAATTATAGAAACGCTCCTAAAACCCTAAAAGTAGGGCTGCCAAGGGCAATTTCATAATTTGACATTGAATTTGGTAATTTTGAGCCCAGAAATGGATTCTTTGGATGAAAATATCTCAGGATAGCCCTAGTAAAAAATTTGGGAAAACGTGCCATCAGGCTAGGTACGGCGGGGCCAGGCCGGGGTCTCGGGGACATTTTGGTAAATTTTCACCATAGGCTAATATAACCACAAGAAACACTATGGAAGTGTCTAAAATGATATTTGAATATGTTATGACATATTTCTTGTACATCTAATATTTTAGGATCGAATCGGGAGCCGAAAGTCGAACACGTTTCACGAGGCACACAAAAAGGGGTCGATAGAACTTCGAGGTAAGGACATTATCCTTCATACATCATGCCATAGTTATATGATTGTGTGGATGCTATTGTTGTAAATGTACTTTATTAATCAGCATGCTTTGACCAGAGAGGGCCCAGTAGTGCCAGAGACACTTACATTAGAGTTGGTGAGAACCCAACCAGTGTAGAATAGTGGGGATGGGCCCTACTCATGTATACATATAGATGATGTGTTTATATTGTTCATTAATTGGTGCATATATGGTGCATATCATATTTACTTTTCGTATTTTCTATGAACGATAGCATGTTTCTATTGGAATTCTTCGGAATCTCACCCTTTTTTCTAAATAAAATATCTCAGCGGGTGCCAGTGGAGTAAAAGGTAAGGATGTAGACCAAGGAAAGTAACTGACATGTGTTTTGAGGCAAATATAAAGTTCGTGGTTATAGATAGTCTATGTCTAAAATACCTTTGCATATTTTGTAATAGTGGTATATATTGTCACATTCTGTATGGTTGACTTTGGACTGTAAACAAATACTTTTATCAGTATATATGTACTCTTCTATATGCCTATAGAACTTGATCTTTATTACTCTGTGTATATCGAAATGAAAATATGTGTTGACAAAAGCCGCCAATAACCATTAATTAAAACCATACAACTGGATATGTTTTAAGCAAACATATTGCGTGCATAAAAATCTATAAAAAGCCGTATTACTCGGTAAGTATGAACAATGTGATTTAGTTCAAATGTAGACAACACACTTGCTACAGTTATGATCAGAATACAAAATGAAGGAAGAAAATTGACCAAGACACGAATCAAAAGTTGCTGGTGTGGTGTGATGCACTAAATAGTACTTATATTGAACTAAAGTTGATTTTGTAGTTAACTTAGTTAAAACTATCGATCATCATATGTTATGAAAAGGACATCACAATATGACTTTAGTTAGGACAGTCTAGAAACAATATGACTTTGCATAATTCAAAACTTTTAAATTTTCTGTCTTATGAGTTTTGGTAAGAACATCAAATTCCTCCCTCAAACCGGTAACCGAGCATTTTCCTTCTCTGTTTATGAAAAGGAAGCCCAATAACGAACTTCAAAAGTTGACATTTATATTGCTCAATTGTTAACTTGTTCAACTATCAACGTATAATGTACAACTGATCCTAAAATATCATATAATAAGAATGTTGATTTAAATTGCTCAAAAGATCATATATAATTCAGGGAGAAAGTGGTAGAAAGTCGTCTGAAGTAGTACGGACATGTCCAAAGACAGCCATTAGGTGCGCTGGTAAGGAAAGTCGATCAAGTAGTATGGAGCCCTCTAAAAAGATGTAGAGGAAGATCGAAGTGAACCCTCAATGAGATTATATAGTGGGATCTATTAGTTAATAATATATCTAAAAATTTGATTTTTTGATAGAGAACAATAACATGATGTAATTCATATAACCAACCTTACCTAATAAGATAAGACTTTATTATCGTTGTTATCGTCATTAGACGTTTCTTGGAAATGGTAACTGCTAAATAGCTTTTTCTTGAGCAGCTTTTGTATAGGCAATTCTACTGCCCCTCATTCATTGCTATTAAATTCGCAAGTAAAGAACAGGCAACCCCTTCATGGTTCAGGATTTGGCTTGGGTCCGCCGCATATCCTGTTCTCCCAAGCCTATATCATTTCGGTGTAGTTTTGGGATAAAATATTGGGACCTAATTTTTTTTAAAAAAATAGTATCTAGTATTTTAAAATATTTTTTTAGATGTATCTAATATTTTAAAATATTTTTAAATAACGTATAATATCCTAAAATAATTTTTAGTGCTTTTAACCCCTTAAAATAATTTTTCGGTTGTACTCATTTTATTAGTAGACTGATTGCAATTTAACCCTTAATATATTTTTTCAGCTCCAAAAATCACTTTAAAATATTAGATGCTACTGAAAAAATATTTTAGAGAGGGTGAAAATCAATAAATCAGTATCCTAAGTTTTGGATGCTCTTTACTACTAAAAAAAATACATTAACGGTAAAATTATAGTCAATCTCTTAAAACACTAGGTACAATTGAAAAATTATTTTAAAAGGTTAAAAGCACTAAAAAATATTTTAAAGTAATTTTTTAAGCTGAAAAAATACATTAAAGGTTAAATTGCAATCAGTCTGCTAACAAACTAGCTATAACTGAAAAAATATTCTAAGAGATTAAAAGCAGTACAAATTATTTTAGGATATTGCACGTTATTTAAAAAATATTTTAAGATATTAGATAAATCCAAAAAATTATTTCAAAATACTGGACACCATTTAAAAAAAAAATCGATCCCAATATTTTCTCCCAAAACTACACCAAAACAGTGTAGTTTTAGGAGAAAAGGATGATCAGCGAACCCTGAGCAGCGGCCCAATATTTGCATGTGCATGGAAAAGTTTTAATGGGTTGCATTAAAAAGTTTTAATGGGTTGCATTAAAAAGTTTTGCTGGGTTGTTCACATGATGTGACATGACATTGGGTGCTCCCTTGAGAAGTAAGTTAGTATTACCCTTATTAAAACCTATACTAGCAATAATATACTTGTGATATGATAAATAATGATTTTAAAATTTATACCAAAAAAGTAATAATGATTTTAAAATTACTGAGTGTTAAGGCACTTTTTGTAAAATACCTTTTCTATGTTAGCGACATGCTTATGGAAGGACAATGTAAGAGGAAATCAGTCTTCAGCTTATGCATTCAGTGTGTTTTTAGTATCGTGCTTTTGGGGGGCATATAAGCTTCTTTTTAATGGAAAAAGCCCAAATGAGTTGGGGTTTTTTTTTTTTTTTAATATTTGGTTCAGCTTTTTCTAAGTTAAATAAGCTCCTCACTGCAGCTTTTCTATTAAGTCACTTATTACGTAAGTTGAGATAAAACTCCTCTTTCATACTTACTTCGTATATCGTAAATCACGATTTATAAGCACTTATTGTCTAAAACTAAATCGTTCATCCAAACATAAATTACATTATAAAAACTGACTTTTCTATTAAGTTATTTTTAATAAGTCAGAATTATAATAAGTCATTTTTCTTACCACTATCCCAAACACACACTCAACTTTGAATTCATTTGGGATTTGCTTCAATTGTCTATACATATGTGGTTGTTCATTGTAAATTTCAAGTAAGTGATCAGCCAACTCTTACTTTGCATATGGATTTTGGCACTCATGAATTAAACTGGCGTCTGCACTAATCCTCTTTTTCCATTTCAATGGTTTTATTTTTATGTTTTGTATAGCTGAATATGTTATCTATGCCGTTCAAAAAAAAAACCAAGAAGAAGTTATATATGTGGCTCATTAAGCAAGTTATTTGTGAAAAAGTAAAGCAGAGGTCATCATCCACCAAGTTGGAAAACACTGATTCACTAAAAACGGGATAGCTGAATCTCAAGGTACAAGTATTTTACCTTTATGTGTTTGTATGTTTTTTCAAAACCTACTAAATCATGGTTTTAATTCAAAATCTTTTGAATCAAAATTATGATTCTGTTTTCGAACACTCAAAATTTTTTTAAATCATAATTTTGATATCAAAGTTAGGTTTTGAGAAAATCTTTTTTTTTTCTTGTGTGAGCCCCACTCCCTCTCTCTCATTAGTCCCTTTTTCTTATGTGGGCCCCACCCCCTCTCTCTTTGGTTCTTTTTTCATTATGTAGGCTTCACACCATGAAAAGAAGCTATTTTGACCACAATACCCAAACACTCTCATTTTATCAAATCATTTTTTTTTATAATCTATTCTGCTCAAAATCTATTCTCCAAAAGCTATTCTTTATTTTTTCTCTAAAAACTATTCTCCAAAAGTTAACCCGAACACACCTTTAATTAATTTGCAGTGTTTTTTTGGTCATGTTGTTCAATGAGCCAGGAAGTAAGAAAAAGCTTTCATGCCAGAACGGTTCACATTTCGACTCTGCTTTCCATTGTAGCATCTTGATTGCTTCAAATAATTAAAATATCGAGTCATTCTCTTTATTCTCTCACACAAGTTTTCTCCATATATTTTCTTTTATCATTTTTTCAATTGTCACTATATATTTCTTACTTATTCAAAATAAGTAGACATTTTTAAAAAAATATTTTCACATATTTATTATTTTTTTACTAGTTTTAATTGTTTTCTTCAATAACCTAATTTGGTTAAAAAGTCCTTATATACATGGACGTATGGAGTATAAGATAAAACTAAGTAACATGGCACATTCAGAAGCTCATTATTCGAGACCCATCCAAATAATTTCGTCAATTATTATAATTGATTTTATTGAAGAACTAGGGGCATTAAACTCATGAAAGCTGCCAATAATCATTTATTAAAACCATACAACTGGATTTATTTTAAGCACAATTATTGCGTGTATAAAAATCACTAAAGAGCCGTACTGCTCAGTAATTATAAACAGTATGTGATTTAGTTCAAACGCAACAACACACTAGCTACAGCTTATCAGAGTACAAGATGAAGGAAGAAAATTGACCAAGACATAAATGAAAAGTTGTTAGTACGGTGTGATGCACTAAATTATCACACCCACTTGCCCTAATGGTACAGAGAAGAGATAAAGAGGAAATGGACAAACTAAGTAGTACTTGAACTTGTATTGAACTGAAGTTGCTTTTGTGGTTACCATAGTTACATTACAACGTAGCTAAGCTAACTATAGTTACATACGCCTGGCATACTAACAGTGACTCTAATGCGGGTGACTCCATTTACTATTTGTGAAGCCTATCTCCGATCATCGTACACCTGGCAATGCCAAATTTGGATCGAAGTCATACTCCTTTCATCACTATTGAAGAAGATAGGGTGTGTGTATGTGTGTGTAAACGCATCTTTGTGCAGTTTGAAACCAAAAACTAAGATGGCTTCTGCCTCTTCAGGCCCTGGCTGCAAGAAAGTATTATGTGTTTATCAACTATATGCTAAGATTTATTTTAACCAAAGAATCTTGCAACTTTTTTGGTAAATGTTTTTGCACATTTTATGGATAATCTGAAAAAATAATAACCTCACACGGAATATAGTTGTCAAGTTTCAAAAATAAATATTGGTTTTTTTGCCCTTTTGATTTTAAACTCCACTAATATGTTGTTTGATGTCTTTGTTTAAAATCATTTCCTTCATGATTGCTTTTTGACTTGGTGCAGTCGGTAGATATTTTTTCAGAGAAATTTTGCAATCCAATGAGCTAGGAGGGAATCTAGGACTGAAATAGTCATATTGTTTCTTAGTTTCAGATGAAATGTGAAAAATAATTTGAAAGTGCAGAAATACAACAATAGGTTCTCAGCGCTTTATGCTTTTGTTATTCACGCGATTTCTTCCGTTTCTATAAACTTTTTTCCTTTCTTTGCCATGCTTTCTTCTTTTCCTCTGCTGTTAGAAGAAGTCTATTGAGTTAGCTTGTGTGGCTTTGTAATTTAAACTCTAAATTTGGTTTTTTTCAGTGTCAGTGAAAAGGCTAATCTTCAAAATCTTATTAACTTTCAAATTTAGGTTGTGAAGAGAAATTGATTGAAACATACTAGACCAGATTAGATTAGGCTTTAGGCTTAACAGACCAGGCGTGCCAGTGGCGCGCCCCCCCCACCCCCCCCCCCCCCCCCAAAACCTAAACCTAAGCTATACAATGGTTTAGCTTGAAGCCAATTAAAAAAGCATGCATTTTTCAAAACTTCAAAAGGCTAATAGGTCAAAGTGCTATGTAACACCTCAAATTTTATATTCACCAAATATATTGTAATTATTTGGGAAATTCAATAAAATGGTGAATATTCATGAATTTGGAATTTATGAATTTCATAAATGTTCAATTTCATGGGAAATTGGGCAAAAATAATTATGGAATTAATTTGGGTAATTTAAAAAGCCCAATATTAAGGTCCAAAAATGAAGGAATATTAGAGAAAATATTTGATCCAAAAATAGATAGAAATTGGCCAAAGAAAAATAAGAAAAGAAATTGGATTAGAAAGGTAATGGCAAAATCGTAATTTTGCCAAAATAGCACAAAATATATTATTTTCCAATTAATTGAAGTTAATTTCAATTAATTAAGGAAAATAAAGGTTAAAAATATATTTAGAATATTTTGGTCAATTTAATATGAATTTATGGAAAATTTGAGCAAAAAGTGCAATTTTGACCAAAATTGAGATTTTACGTGTATACGTAACCGAAACAAGTTGTGAAGCCAATTGAGACCATAGGGAGGGACCTCTAGGTGTCTCCTACATGTGGCATAAAGAAGAAAATATTGGTTGGACATGATGGTATGGTTACATGAATGTAGGAAGTTATGTACATAAAATTGGATTTTAGCAATTTTGGAAAATTAAACAAATTATTATAATATTATGAGATATTATAATATAAGCTTCATCTTTCTCATTCAGCTGCCATTTCCACGTGAAAACTGACCTGAAACATAGAGTGAGAACGTTTGGAATTGTAGAGAGAGAAAGGAGAAGAAAAATCACAAGGTAAGCCGATTTTTCCGAAGATTTCGCTCCTAACACGTATAACTCCGACTCTAAGCTACTCCTCTTTGTTCTTTAGGGTTTGAAGGCTCAAAAATATGTTCTCTAAAGGTTAGGGTTTCAGCCATCTTTGGGGAAAAGTTTGTGGGAGCTCGAGGTAACTTCCAAACCTTCGTATATTAACTATTCTGGCTGCTGTGGGCAATTTAATCGGTAAAATTTCGCCGGATTGCCATTTGTTTTAAATTTTGGAAAAGTGTGTACCTAAGGGTTATGCTGCCCAATTTTAGTTCAAATGGTTGTTATAACTCAATTAGATGGTTAATAAAGTGGTTAGGAGTAGAAAGGAACGCGTTTACGGAGCCGAAATTGTAAAACCCCAATTTTTCTCGGAGAACACCATTATTTCGGCCAGGGATGTTTGAGGGCCTTAGATATGGATTTTCAATGATTTGATTATTCCATTGGGTTCAGGAGGGAAAATTATGTGGGTTTACAGTTGGGCACTTTTTTAGAAAAGGCTGAGAAAGCATAATTACCGAAACGCCCCTAAAACTCTAAAAGTAGGGCTGCCAAGGGCAATTTCATAATTTTACATTGAATTTGGTAATTTTGAGTCTGGAAATGGATTCCTTGGATAAAAATCCGTCAGGATAGCCCTAATCAAAACTTTGAGAAAACGTGTCATCGGGCCGGGTACGGCGGGGCCGGGCCGGGGTCCCGGGGGCATTTTGGTAAATTTTCACCATAGGCTAATATAACCACAAGAAACACTATGAAAGTGTCTAAAATGATACTTGGATAGCTTATAACCTCTTTCTTGTATATTTGATGTTTTAAGACCAAGTTGGACGCCTATAGTTGACACGTTTTACGAGGCAGACCCTTTAAGACAGGAAAGAGGTTAAGGTAGGGACTACTATCTCTCATATACTATGTGACTATTTGTATGATGCGTGTTACTGTATTTTGTGATCTGAACACGTGCTGGAGGCACATTACCTAGCTGTAGTCTAAGACCTAGCTGTAGTCAAGGACTCAGCTGAGGTACATGTAGGGGTTTCAACCGGTTAGTTGGCCCTGAATTTTGTGTCCACACACGGATGATATGAATTTTTATTTTATTTGATACGGTGCATTGCATATTTAATTTTCGCATTTTATGTGTTGATTGTATGTTTCTACTGAGATTCCTTGCAATCTCACCCTTTTTTCTAAACCAAACATCTTAGCGGGTGCTAGCAGATCAAAAGGCAAGAACGTGGATAAAGGAAAGTGACTTGCACGTGTCTTAAGGCGAAGTTAAAGTTCGTGGTTATAGATAGCTTATGTTGTAAATATTGTCACCTTTTGTATCTTAACTTTGGACTGTAAACAAATACTTTTATCAGTATATATGTACTTTTCTGTATGCCTGTGGAACTTGGTCTCTATTACTCTGTGAATATCGAAATGGAAACGGGTGTTGACATGCTAAATAGATCAAACACAAGTCTTTGTCAGAAAATAGGTCTAGGCTTTCAAAGAGGCTGAAAACAAGCTGAAAACAGACCATAATTAAATAAATCAATCCAAAATTACAATAACTCAATTCAAATTATCCAAAATATATAATAAAAATGTGATATAAATATGATATATAGAATATAAATATAATTTTATTTTTTTAATGTGTAAACAGACTATGCCTAATGGCTTACAAGCTAGATTTTAACAAAATAGATTTGGCCTTTTTTTAAAATATTCTAGGCTTGGCTAGGCCCTAACCAAACCAGGTCACGGGCCCTTGACAGGTTACTTGGCATATGTTAATTTATGATTTTAATATTTAGATTGATAATTGTTTTTTCATTTTTATGATCATTTTGATTTTCTTTTTAATTTTAATTTATATAAATCAAGTATTTAACACTTACCACAATTATTGTACATATAAGTTTTGAATGGCAAGTATATATACTCTTTAAAGAAAATTAGAGCCTCAATTATTGAATCATCATAATTAATCAATAATCTCAAAAATAATTACATAATAATGAAGAAGCCTTTGGAGCAAATGAATCTCCTTAAAATAAAATTATAAACATTTGACTTGGAGTCAAATACGTGTCCATAGAAATTTCTTCATACGTGGTTTGTTTGGAATACCTTATGGAGGCCCTAAAAGCAAGATTGGAAGGGTAAAAGAAAGATTAGGGCTTTTAAAAATTTTGGCTCAATTTTAATAGTATATGGTTACTTTTATATCTCTAAAAAACATATGATGATAGAATTCTGAAAAGATAACCTAATACGCTCTCTCTTGGAACTCGTGTCACTAGAAAACTTCAATGGATTATGTCGTATCTCTGAAGATACCGCCGGACAGACCACCAGACATGCTAGAGCTGCCGGATAAATCTACGTTTAAACTCATTTCATGCTCTGAATCAGAAGAGTTCGCTTCGGTAGGGAAGGGGGTAGCTCAAAAAAATAACATGTTAGTATATTCTGAGGCCCATATTCTAGCGATGCAAAGTGAGATTCAGGGAGTTATTTCAATCTTATCACCAAGCAAGGAAACCTCCTCATACAAAGATTCTTTGATGGGTTTCAACCGTCTAAATTTCAATAGAATTGCGCATGACTCCTCCATTAAAAATGAGAATTCGCTGACATCGGAGTTGCAAAACCAAATGTGGAAGATTCCTGAGCCTTCAGAGGAGTCAAATAAGCTCAAGTCTATATATCCTTCTATGGATATCACTGAAGATGAATACAACGAAGCCTGTAAGCCCTGGAACAGATCTCTCATAATCACAGTACTGGGCGCCCATTTTTATCTTCTCAGATTGAAAGAATTGCTAGGTAGAGTGTGGAAATTCAATGAATTTGAATTGATTAATCTCCCTAACAATTATTACGTTGTTAGACTCACAAGCTCTGAAAATTGGGAAGCTCATTATAAGCGCATTATTTTGGAAGGGCCATAGGTGATTGCACAACAAGCAGTTTTGGTTCAGAAATAGTCACCATATTTTGACCCTTTCCAAAACCAGCTAGGGAAAATTGCAACTTGGGTTAGAATCTCAAATATCCCTCTGATCTTCTACTCAAAGAAATTCATTTCCAGACTGGGGGACATGATAGGGAGGACTATTAGAGTTGACCTAAATACTCTAAATTTCCAAGATCAGTCCGCAGGTGTAGTGTCAAGGGGAAGATACGCGAGATTATGTGTTGAATTAGATCTCCAAAAAAGCGTTGTACCTCGTGTCATCCTAGCATCCACCGTCTTCAACGGTGAGTATGAAGGACTGGATTTGATATGCTTTAATTGCAGGAGATATGGACACAAGAAAGAGGCTTGCTCAAGAAAGGAAGAGGGATCCAAACCTCCGAATGTAGCTTACTCAAGTAAGGAAGAGGGGAACATACCTCAGAGATCTCTGCAACCGTCGGTGACTTCCAGCAAGGAACGCCGGTCACGCCTCCGGAAAATGTTACCCAGAAATAGGGTGAAACTTTCGGCCCTTGGATGATGGTGGGTGGTCAGAAGAAAAATCGGTTCCCAAGGAAGGGAAATCTCAGAGATGGCGCGGCTCGAGGACGGTATGGGTCTTCTGCCAGAGACATGGGGAAGAGAAATAAATCATGTAATTTTGAAACTCTAGCTGACCTGGATGAAGGCAAGGATATGGAAGAAATCAAAAGAGGGGAGCCGCATGAGGCGGTGCGCACAGGAAGAAGAGTAGGAAAAGGTCAAAGTGTTGTATCTGTAGGTGGAAATAACAAGAATGACAACAAACAAATGAAAAAGCATCATACTTCAAACGACGTTTATAGGATAAAGGCCCCAGTCAGCGGTGGGCTTAAAGCTATTCTGCCAAAAATATTACCTAAAGAGCCTATGACCAATGAAGCCCAAACATCTCAAGAGGGTGCTCGAGATCCTAAAGCCACAGATGAAGCTATAGCAGAAACCACTGGGCCCAGTCTGGACGTGGCCCAAACATCGCAAGTTGGTGCTAGAGTTCATCAAGTCGTGATGGGCTCCATGACCGAAGCCCAGACACAAATTATTCCTTGCACAGTTCATAACCAAGTCAAATGGCATGGGTCTCCTCCTAAGCAAGCCAATTTTGTCTCCAATGCCCATAACCCGTCCTTAAACGAGTCAATTAACGTGGGTCCATTGGTCTTGGGGGATCCGGATATTGAGCCGTTGGTTGCTCCACAAAATGAAATTTCTGTAGAGCCAGCTTCACCTCTTGGCGCCTCGGTCTCATTGGATTTAATGGAAAACGAGAAGGATTTGAGTAAGGTGGGAATAGTTAAAGGTCAAAACCAAAATTCATCCACTTCTATTTTACCTCCTGTGCTTCTTGCTCACAGCTCTGATCTGAAAGCAGCTACTGTGAAGTATAATGATCGGGGCAGATCAAACAGGAATCTAAGGGAATTAAAAAAAAAGAAGTAGATCGGTGTCTGGCCGCGTGCCTCCAGATAAGTAGTTTCTTTCTTGTGCCTGTCTTATTTTATCTTTTTTCCATGATTATTTCTTGTTGAAATTGTAGAGGGGCTTGTAGTAAGTCCTTCCCCCATATCCTCCGTGATATTGTTTCTAAGTACTCTATCTCGGTCATGTGTCTATTAGAAACCAGGGTTAGTGGTCATAAAGCTGATGTAGTGGTCCGTAAGCTGGGTTTCAATAACTGGTTGAGGGTTGAGTCAACGGGTTATGCGGGCGGCATTTGGGTTCTGTGGCATGACTCCGAAGTTTCTATAGAGTATCTCTTCTCTACAAATCAGCTTCTTTATTGCCGTTTGACTGAGAAAAAATCCAGGAAATGTTTCTGCGTCACTTTTGTATATGGGGACCCTAGGTGGAGTTATAGACAAGAGCTTTGGTCATCTCTCAGGGATTTGGCAGGAAAAGTATCTGAGGCATGGCTTGTCTTAGGGGATTTCAACTCTTTTCTTAACCCTTCTGATAAGATTGGGGGCGCTGCTGTTCAAAATAGATCCCTAGCTCCCTTCCGGAATTACGTTCAGGACTGTGATTTTTTGGAACTGCCTGTAGTTGGTGACAAATTTACGTGGTCCAGACATGATATCAAGGAAAGACTGGATTGGGCTTTTTGCAATATAAGTTGGGAAATGGCTTACCCTTCTCATAAAAATTTCCACCATCTTCGGTACAAATCTGACCATCGTGTCCTGGTGATCACTGCAGGAAGTGGCCAAGACACTCCACCCATAAACCACTTCAAATATCAAGCGGCTTGGTGCCTCGAAGAAGATTTCTATGATTTAGTAAATTCTGCCTGGCTCAACAATGATTTGTTTTCTGGTTGCAACGATTTTCAAAGTAAGGCCTCTTGGTGGAACAAGAATGAGATTGTCAGTCTTCCCAAAAAGAAGAAGACTTTAATCAAGCGTTTGGAGGGGGTTGACCGTAAAATCTCTGCACGCCCTCATCCGGGTTTATTTAAGCTGGAAGCAAAGTTATGGAAGGAGTACATTAAGGTCGTAAATCAAGAAGAACTACTCTGGTACCAAAAGTCAAGATGCAAGTGGCTCAAGTATGGAGACAAAAATACAAGTTTTTTTCACTCTTCCACGGTGGTCAAAAGAAAGAAAAGCAAAATAGACTTACTTCAAAATGCTCAGGGAAACTGGATTACAGAGCAAGAAGAGCTAAAAACATTAGCTCTTAACTACTTCCAAGATCTTTACTCGGCGGATCACGAGGTACAAAATGTATCTGACTGGCCAATTGATTTCCTATCTCTGGATGACTCTAAGCTTTCTCATCTTCAAAAAGATGTGTCTGCGGTGGAAATAAAAAATCCAGCTTTTGAGATGGGTGCTTTTAAGGTGCCTGGCCCTGACGGGCTTCAACCTTACTTTTTCCAGACCCAGTGGAATATTGTGGGTCCAAAGATCAGTGATCTTATTTTCTCCATTTTCAGAGACCCTAGCAGGGTTAAAGATATTAACCAAACTCACATCATGCTGATCCCTAAGGTTGACAATCCCGCTTCAATTAGGGAGTTCAGACCCATATCTCTTTACAATGTGAGTTACAAAATCCTTAGCAAGGTTCTGGCAAACAGAATGAGATGTGTGTTGGACTTCCTGATCCACGCCACTCAATGCAGTTTCATCAGGGGTAGGCAAAGTTGTGACAACATAATTCTGGCTCAAGAAGCGATCCACACAATGAGAACGACTAAAAAGAAGAAAGGATATGTCGCCATTAAGGTGGATATGGAAAAAGCTTTTGATAGGCTCGACTGGAACTTCCTGCACTTCAATCTTCGTAGTCTGGGCCTGAGTGACCACTTTGTGAAGCTATTGATGATGTGCGTCTCCTCTCCAACAATGAAAGTGATATGGAATGGATCTCTCTCAATCCCGTTTAAGCCATCTAGAGGTGTGAGACAAGGTGACCCTTTGAGCCCCTACCTTTTCATTCTCTGTATGGAAAGATTGAGTCAATTGATAAATCGGGCTGTAGCCGAGAGAAGTTGGAAGCCTCTAAGGATTAGCCAATCGTATCCGAATATCTCCCACCTTTTCTTTGCAGATGGCCTCCTTCTTTTCTGTGAGGCTTCCACTAGGCAAATGGAGAATATTAGAGACCTGACAGCTTTTTTCTGTAAGGTATCTGGTCATCAGATCAATCTCCAGAAGTCAAAAATCTTTGCATCCAGAAATGTTCAATTCCACAGAGCTCAGCAGTTGGGTCAAACCTTGGGAATTAGTATATCTGGGGATCTAGGCAAATACTTAGGTGTTCCTTTCCTTCATAAAAGAGCTACCAAACTGACCTTCGCCCCTCTGGTTTCTAAAGTACACAAGAAGTTATCCTCCTGGAAAGGCAAACTCTTGAATATGGCGGGGAGAACTGTCCTGATCAACTCTGTCCTCTCTACTCTGCCATTCTACTAGATGCAAACTACCCTGCTTCCTAAAGGTGTTCTGCACGATCTTGAGAAATTAAATCGAAATTTCTTCTGGAATCAGGGGCAGGATAGTAAGAAAATGCATCTCATCTCTTGGGAGAAAATCAAGTTAGACAAAAAGGAGGGTGGCCTGGGTGTCAAAGACCTTTCCAGCCAAAACGAAGCTCTCATTATGAAGTTATGCTGGAATCTCATTACCAGACCTGATGCCCTTTGGGTGCAAGTTCTCAGAGAAAAATATGACTGCGGGAACAATGAAATTCCAAGAATTGAGAGGAAAAAGAACCAATCTGCGGTCTGGAATGCAATTTCAACCGTTTGGGATTCATTTAGGAAAGCAGTAGGAAAAAAACTCAGAAGCGGGCAGTCAACAAATGCTTGGTGGGATTTATGGACAAGTCTTAATCAGCCCCTTATTTTCTATGTGGATAAGAACCAAGAGCTAATAAATCCTGAGGATGTGGTGAAGCAATTTGTTGGCCTGGACGGGAAATGGGATCTCTAGAAATGGAGTATGTTCTTGCCGTGATGGGTGATTGAAAGGATTAAAAAAGTCCATCCTCCTTCCCAGACTGGTAATGATTCATTTTGGTGGAAGGAATCTTCTGATGGAAATTTCAGCGTCAAATCAGCTTATTCTATGATTTATTCGTCGCTCTCAGAACCAGCTGATCCATCCTGGAAAAGTATCTGGAGATGGCCTATTCCAGAGAAAGTAAAATTCTTTATGTGGCAATTGTTCCAGGAGAGAATTCCCACGAATGCAATTCGTGCTAAGAGAGATGGAAGGTTAAACACTGAGTGTCCTTTTGAGTGTGCTTGTGAGGAAACAGCGATACACATACTGAGAGATTGTGAGTTTGCTAGTTCTGTGTGGCTTTCTTGTACTAACCCCACTTATCACCCTACATTTTTCTCTGGTAATTTACAGGTTTGGATCAAATGGAACATACAACACTCACCGGGAGATCGAAAGTATTCTAAGTGGCCCTGGATGAGAGTCTTTGGTTCACTATGCTGGCAAATTTGGAAGAATAGATGTAGCAGAGTTTTCGAAGGAACCTCTATCCGTCCTCACCAACTACTACACAGAGGACTTCATTTCCTCCATGAAGGCATAGAGGAGGGCCGGTTCAAACACAAGATATTTACAGTTCCAGAAAGATACTCAGAAAGTTGGAGTGCCCCACCAGAAGGATATATTCGGATCGACGTGGACGCTGCGGTAGATGAGCACAAGAATTCAACAGTTGGAGGAGTGGTACGAGACAGCTCTGGAGCTTGGATTTGCGGATTCCAATAGAATACGGGATTCAGTCTTGGCTCAACAGCTTCGGAGATTCAAGCTATACGTATTGGCCTACAAACTTGCAAAGTCAGGAATTTCAGAAAGATCAAACTTTTTACTGACTCATTGCAAGCCGTTCAACTGTTATTCCACACAAATGGTCAGTATAACCCACTTCAATATGAATTAGAGGAAGTCAGGAATTCAATCTACAGGGATTGGGATCTAGAGATTCACCACTACCACAGAGAAGCCCTTAAATGTGCTGATGTTTTGGCAAAACGGGCTCTGGACGTGAACAGCGATTTGTCTTTTTTGCAATGTCCACCAGATTTCTGCTTGCCCCTCTTGTTAGCAGATCTCCGCTGAGATTTCGGACTTGAAAGTCCTTTTTCGGTTTGTTTATGTTTTCTTTCTTTGGCTCGCGTGGCCTCAAGAGTCTTTTTGCTCTTGTCATTGTAATTCAAAAAAAAAAAAATTGGCTCACTTTTGGTATAGCTTTATGTCTACTGGACTTATATTATATAAGTTACTTACTTTGATAAGTCAAAATCTAGAATTTATAAGAAAGAAAAAGTACGATTGGTAAGTGAGAAAAAGGGGCACCCACCCTTTATTTTCTCTCTCTTCTCCTATGATGCACCTGATTACCTTTGGTTCCATCTTTTTTCCTCTCGTCATCACTTTTCACTTACTTAGACATTTATTCTTTTTTTTTTTGGCCCACATTTGAACATTGTTATTATTTACCCTAGCACCCTTACCTTTATTCATTTAATATATGAATAATTAATGAATTATTGAATATATACACATAAAAATAATTTTTTATTATTTCAATTTTAAAATTTCTCTTAAAGAATTTTTTTGCCAGAAATATTCCTCTTAAAGTTATGTAAATTTATTATTTTTCTTAAAATTAATGTACATATAATATATATTTTTTTATTTAATATGATATGTATTATTTAATAAAATCCATGTCCTTTTAAGTCATTTTCATATAAATTTGCTTTTCAACATAATCATCCAAACATGTTTTTAAAATTTAGATTGAAAAAAGTTACTTTTATTGCCGTTAAACCAAATATAAATCATATTATACAATTCGATTTTTACCCAATTTTATTTTTGTATATTAAATCAGATTACAAATAAGTCACTTTTACCACTGTTATCTCAAACACATTTGTTTTTTTTTTGGGTTGGTACATGAAATCTTTACCCACTTTAAACAACAATAAACGACGGAAAAAAGTTCGTATTGCTAGAGCTTGCATGACTTACTGGAAATTTTTAATTCTTTAACCGGTTCCAAGCCCGGGTAAAGGAGTAGGGTTGTGTTAGGCCCCGACAGCCAACATAAAACCCTGTCGAATCTCTTATGAACATGGATCAACGAAAAAATTGTGCTAATGCTAGGTCGTTTTCTGTAAGTAACACGCTGTATGACTCAAGACAGTAAGAAGTGAGCGAGAGCCGCTGCATTGATGGAGGTATAATAAAGGACTTTCCTATAAGGATTAACCTACATCAGGAATCAGCTTTGTGCCCTTATTTGTTTAACTTGGTGATAGATATTCTAATTGAGCATATAAAAGAGGAGATCCCTAAATGTATGCTTTTTGCAGATGATACAGTTTTGTTTGTTGAATCCAAGGAGGAAATTAATTCTAAACTTGAGATATGGAGACAGACTTTGGAAGTGAAGGGTTTTCGTCTGAGCAGGAGCAAAACTAAATATATGTATTACAAGTATGATAAGAGACATGGTCAAAACGAAGTGAAAGTTAAATTGGGGGGCAAGTCATTCTGCAAGTGATAAAATTTAGGTATTTGGGATCAATTATACAACAATATGGTGAAATTGATGGAGATGTCAATTACAGAATTCAAGTTGGATGGTATAAATGGAGCAAAGCTACTGGAGTTATTTGTGATTGGAAAGTACTTAAAAAGGTAAAATGGAAGTTTTACTGCACTGCTATAAGACCAGCAATGCTATACGGTAACGAGTGTTGGGCTTCAAAGGAACTACATGAACATAAAATTGGGGTAGCTGAGATGGAGATGTTGAGATGGATGTGTAATCATACAAGAAAAGATAAGATTCGTAATAATCATATACGTGAACGAGTTGGAGTGACCTCCGTTGAAAAAAAAATGGTAGAAAGTAGTTTGAGGTAGTTTGGACATGTTCAACAATGACCATTGAATGCACCAGTGAGGAGGGTTAACCAAGCAATATGGAGTCCTGTAAAATAAGGTCGCGGAAGGCCGAAGTGTATGCTCAATGAGGTCACAGAGAGAGACATTTTGATTAATAATGTACCTAAAGATATGATTTTCGATAAAATATAATGGCGTTGTATGATCCATATAATCGACCATACCTAATGGGATAAATACTTTATTGTTGTTGTTATTGTTATTGTTGTAACCAATAAAAAGCGTGTAGTTGACTTGGAAATTTCTAATTCTTGGAACAAAAAATTTCCACTGCCAGATGTTGATTTATAACTTAGAAACCCATTTTTCTGTTCTGCCCACTGAATACTCAACAAAAGCAAACTCGCAAAATTAACTTTAGGCCTTTTCAAACTAAGATTTGATTCTACATGCTCCCACAAAGGAATTATCATGATTTTTTCTCCTTCATTCATTTACTACTTAGTATTCTTTCTTTTTCTTTTTTTAATAAAAAAAATACTCAATCTAATCCTTTTTATAAAAAACTATCTTTCTCTTAAAATTGGTCATTTTTATAAACAATTTTCTCTTTATATCGCAAAATTTAAACTATTTTTTTCTTTTCTGCCCTATTAAATACACTTCTTTATATTAATTATCCCCATTCACCATTCATTTTCTTTCATTTACTCATTTATTACATATTTTCTCTTATATTTTATACTCATACTCTTTTATATTTATTATTCATTCTCTCTCCTATGCTCTTTTCCTAAATGTGGGTATATTTAGAAGAAACATAATATTTTTAATATTTTTATGATTTTTAATTAATTTTAACCGTTAATTCGTTTTATATAATAAGAAAAAAATTATTTATACAAAAAAAAATCACAAACTTGTAATCAACAACCCGTCTATTTGCTCAATAGTCCCCTCATCTATTTTAATTTATGTGGTACTTGATAAAAGTGATGCACTCTTAACTCTCTCTTTCCTATATCTTGTTATTTTAAGTTTAGCCATATAATTATTTTCGCATATCAACTTTATATCTTTTTTTTAAATTTTGATTTGAGATTTGACCCCACCTCCCTCCAAACTTCAATTATTTCTTAGGCAAGTTGGCTCAATGGTGGCCACATGTTTCGATGAGATTTCAATGCATAGGGGAAAATCCTTGTTCAAAACAAGAAAAAAAAAAAAAAAATTCCCTAGCACTGAAATTTCTACGCACTTTCCTATTTTTGTTTGGTTTGGTACAGCAACAAAACAAGGAAAAAGAATCATATGGGAGGGGAATGAAAATTTATAGGGAGAATTATATTTAGGTCTAAAAAAAATTAAAATAATGATTTTTAGATATTATAAAATAAAAAAATGGTTTCATTAATAATTTCAGGAGCCTGTATTAAAATAAGATTATTTTTTTATTTTACAATTTTTAAAGATATTTTTTTTATTTTTCTTTATTTTTGGAATTTGAGTGTAATTCTTTTTTTTTTTTAACTTTTAAAGATAAAAAAGGATCCAAAAAAAAGCGCTGTGACTTGGAGTCAAAAAGAACAACCGACAAGTTTTCATTATTTTGTGGAAAAAAATTTGCCCAGACAACTTGTTTGTAGATTGTTGACTATTAAATGCTAACAAAAGGCTCAATACTCACATTCTCATTTTTCTGTTGCGCCGATCGGACTCACCAAATCAACTTCAAGTCTTCAACCTCAGATTTGATTAAGCCACTTCCAGTCTCCCAATAAGGTACTATTAATATGGTCTTTCTCCTTCATTTTATAACTCCTTAAACGGTGTTCTT
Source organism: Inga leiocalycina (assembly GCA_963242795.1). Classification (NCBI taxonomy): domain Eukaryota; kingdom Viridiplantae; phylum Streptophyta; class Magnoliopsida; order Fabales; family Fabaceae; genus Inga; species Inga leiocalycina. Next base: position 50,255,621 of record OY725324.1, read on the forward strand.
TCTGTTCTTTTTCTGAAATAATCAACAACGTACATCTATAAAACATTGTTTTTCGTTTTTGTTCCCCCAGCAATGGCTGCTTCTGCTTCTTCTTCCCAGGTCCCATGTGGAAAATATGATGTTTTCATCAGCTTCAGGGGTCCAGACGTCAGATTTGGTTTTCTCAGCCATTTGGAAGAGAAGTTGCGTCGAAAGGGCATAGATGTCTATGTGGATGACAGGCTCGAGAGAGGAGAAGAAATATCATCATCACTTGTAAAAGCAATAGAAGGATCCATGATTGCTTTGGTTATATTCTCAAAAGATTATTCTTCCTCAAGATGGTGCTTGGAAGAGCTTGTCAAAATCATGGAATGTAAGGAAGCTGGTCGACAGATTGTGATACCAGTCTTCTACCTCGTAGATCCATCAGATGTCAGGCATCAAAAACGCACTTATGCAGAGGCATTCACTCTTCATGAAGAGAAGTTCAAGGATAAAGTGGAAATTTGGAGATCTGTCTTGAAAAAATCTGCTAACTTATCTGGTTTTGATTCATCAAAATTTCAGTAAGTTTGTTTCTATTATTCAATGCATAATTTTATAGAGTCTCAATTTTGTTAAAATTTTTCTTAGCCCCCCATATTTGACTTAAATATACTGAAGTTATATCAAATTATGTATGTGGATTTATTACTTTATCATGGGCAGCTTGTAATTTTTTTTCTTTTCTCTTTTTGTCTTTTATATGTTAGGAACGAGCTCAAACTCATTGATGCAATAGTCGAACATGTCTTGAAAAAGGTGGAAGAAAATACACCAATTGTGCCAAAACGTCAGCTCATTGGATCTCATGAAAATCTCACTAGTGTTGAAACATTAATGGAAATTGAGTCACTGGAAGTTCGAATTGTTGGGATATGGGGCATGGGAGGGATAGGCAAAACAACCCTTGCTCGTGCTATATTTGACAAATTCTTACCTGAATTTGAAAGTCATTACTTCTTAGAAAATGTGAGAGAAAAATCAACAAAGGTTGATGGTTTGAGTTCTTTACGTGAAGAGCTTTTCCGTGAGTTATTAGGCCGAAAGGATAACATAAATATGAACCATGCAATGAGATTGCTGGAACGGAAAAAAGTTTTAATTGTGCTTGATGATGTGAGTAATTCAAAGCAACTAAAAGATTTGGCTGGACAACAATGTCTTCACTTGGGTCTAGGAAGCAGGGTCATTGTAACAAGTAGGGACAAGCATGTTCTTAGGAGTGGAGGGATTCATGACCAATTCATACATGGAGTCAATGAATTGAGTTTAGAAGAATCACTTGAACTCTTTAGTATACATGCTTTCAATCAAAGTCATCCTAAAATGGGATATCAAGAGCTATCAGAAAAGACAGTGGCCATTGTTAAAGGAATTCCTTTAGCTTTAGAAGTTTTGGGTTCCCATTTTCGGTTTAGAGATAAAGCATATTGGGAAAGTGAGCTTAGCGAACCCAAGAGGTGTCCCCATGAGCAAATTCAAAATATAATGAAGATAAGTTATGATGGATTGGATCCTATGGACAAGGAAATATTTTTAGACATTGCATTTTTTTTCAAGGGTGGCAACAAGGATATTGTTACTTGTGCGCTAGAGGCTTGTGGTTTCAAAGCGGTTAGTGGAATACAAAATCTTATGGATAAAGCTCTCATAAAGTTCGATCGGTATGGCTGTATTGTAATGCATGATTTGATACGAGAAATGGCTGAGCAAATAGTTCGTGGAGAAAGTATGAGACATCCTGAAAGACGTAGCCGATTAAAAGATGCAGATGAAATCTATGATGTATTGAAAAGTAACATGGTATGGGAAAAAGATAGATTATTTCTTTCATTTTTACTTTTGAAAGTTTTTTTAAAAGTTTATATTTATTTCATTTTATTTTTGTCTAGGGAACGGATGAAATTGAAGGCATTATATTGGACGCGGATCAAATAAAACATTTACAAGTGAGAGCCGACACTTTTGTAAAGATGAGATATTTAAGATTCCTCAAAATTTTCTCTTCTACATTAGGGAGGTCTCACAATAGGACATATATAGATCTTTCTGATCTTGACTCTTTTCCTAATAAATTGAGGTATCTCCATTGGGATCATTATCCATTGGAGACTTTGCCATCAGGCTTTTATCTTGAAAACCTTGTTGACCTTCGCATGATCAACAGCAATGTTAAAAGGCTTTGGGATGGAAAACAGGTACGTATATGCTAATGTATTTTTTATATGTCATCAACCTAATTAAATTTATTAGGGCTTTTTAATTTAAGTAATTGTTTTCTTTTCATTGTGAACATAGGATCTTGGAAACCTAAAGAGAATAAATTTGAGTGAGTCCGAACAATTGATAGAGTTGCCTGATTTCTCCATGGCACGCAAGCTTGAAATTGTAGATCTCCATCGGTGTAAAAGTTTGAGGAGTGTTCATCCATCTATTTTATCTCTCCCCAGTATTAGTGGAATGAATATAACTTATTGCTCAAAATTAGAGAGTCTTGAAATTGAGACTCATTTAGAATCTCTCTCTTACCTTAGTGCCCACTTTTGTTGTCTCAAGAAATTATGTTTGCCATCAAGCAAATTGAGTCATATAGAAATTCACCAAACTAACATCGAAATGTTGCATTTCCCAATCGGTCGTTTCACAGAACTTAGAAGTATTAGAATTTATGCTGGTATGGTAGGGAGTCTTTCAATAGATGAGCTGTGTTGCTTTACAAATCTTGAGTTGTTTTTCATTACCAATGTCAAGCAAGTAATTGGCTTAAAGCAGCTACACTCCCTTTTTTATGCTTGGCGTAATTTAAGAGAACTATCTTTGGATGGGTGGAGTTGCTTGTCGGAAATCCCTGACAGTATCATGGCCTTAACAAGGTTAGAATATTTATCATTGGAACGCTCTACTGTGGAGACATTGCCAACTTGCGTCAGCCATCTTTCAAGCTTGAAAGGGATTTACCTGAAAAGGTGCAAAAGGCTTAAGTCTATACTTGGACTTCCTCCCTTCCTTAAAACATTAGACGCCGCCGAATGCACATTATTGGAGACTGTATCCTCGGACTCTCTAGTTCGGAATCAATGTTCCTTCAACTTCTGTAACTGTGAAAAATTGGATGAGCGTTCACTTCGCTATATTCAGGAATTAACTCTTTCCTCAATGACTGCAGCCTGTGAATATGATGATTATGAAGTTATAACTTGTTACCCAGGAAGTAGAGTTCCAGAGTGGATGGAATATAAACCTATGACAGAGGCTGTCAATGCAACCGAATTTACTTGCAATCTTGAACGATCACAGGATTTATTAATTTGCTGCGTTGCTACTCATCTCGGCGTTGCTCCTCATCTCGCCTCAAAGCAATTAGATGAAGTTCATTTTTATTTCTCTTATGATGATAACAACGAATTCCATTGTTATCACAGCGTAGAGTATCCTGCATTGAATCAGGATCATGTGTTGCTATGGCCTGTGAGAAGGCGCTCATATGTTGCTGGGATAGGTAATGATGCTCAGATTTCATGTAAATTCTTTCTGGCTTATATGGATTGTGAGGACGAGGAAGATGAAGCCTATTGCAAAGTCCCTGCAAAAGCATGTGGAATACACCTAATATATCACTCGGAGCCGGGTCAAAAGAGAGAGAGGGTTGCAGATATTTGGGTTGAAGATGGAATCCCTCCCACAAAGCAACTCAAGAATTCTGGTGTCTCTCAACGTTCTCCCATGGAATTGGTTACTAATAATTTGAAGAATCTCATGATATGATGACTTCATCTTTCACCCCTTGCAACTCAAATTTCTACGCATTATCAAACATAAAGACCTCTCTCATTAATACACTTCCTTTCATATTTTTACAGGTATCTCTTACTTATTCTTAAATTTTACAGATACAGCATATAAAAATTTTTAAAGAACAAAGTGGTTGGTGCATAATATATATATATATATAATTCTATTGCTATGCTTGGTATCTCTGCTCCCTAGTCCGATGATCATGCCTCATATTTTCTATGGGACCCGTTTGGGAAATATTTCTCAAATTTATGTCATGATAGTGAATTTGTGGTTCTGATTTTTTTTTTTTGGCAATATTGTATAGATTTTGATGATTATTCTTATTTATTATTTTCTTAAATATGTTCCCCGAATACAAATCTCTTTAAAAATAAAAAAATAAAAATGAAAAGCAAAAGGGCACGTGTGGCCAAAAATTGATGAGGTAATGGATTAATTGGCGTTTCAATTTGATGTGGGCAATGAAAAATATCCTTTGAGGAAAAAACACCGTTCTTTCTTTTAAACAGAAATGGTTACTTTTGATATATATATATATATATATATAATATTTTATTAATATGCTCTGATCCCCTGTTCTCCATTTTCTCTTTCTTCGAGTTACATTCTGATTTTTTTTTTAAGTGATGGCATTAATTAATTAGGAAATTTCTGTTCAGAGAACTCGAGTATTGTCACTCACCTAATAGTAAATATTGTTTGCATACGTTGATTATGACTTGGTATAGTTTTCACTTATTGTGCTTCTGATTTCTATTCACTAATTTTCACTTGATATTTATCAAAAATACATTCAATGATTTCGAAATTTTGATACAGAGGTGGAGCATTTTTCTAGTGTGTTTTTGTTGTTTGGAACTAAAGGCAGTTGTTTATTTGCATTAAAATTTTCTTTTCATTGTCTGAGATAGAATTATAGTGTCACTATTGGGTAAGGATATATTGCTTTTAAATTTTGTTATGCATCTTTGATTAGGGTAATCTGGTAGTGCTGTGATGTTGACAAATATTTAACCATTTTGGCTCGCAAAGTTTGTTTTATCCTGAAATAATTATTCTGTGTATTTATTTATTCTTTTTGTTTTGCTTCTTTGTGTAGTTTACTCCTTATAGTTTATATAAATGGACTTTTTAAAGTTGTCATGATACTTATCTTCATCCTCCTAATTACAAGTGTGTATATTATTATTTGCTTCTGCAGTTGAAAGAATCAGAAAACAAATATTTGTTCTTTTTTCCAGTCCAAAAATGCATTGCTCTGCAAATTTATGCTCTGATGAATTTATTAGGCAAGACTGAAAATGTTTCCTCAAGTTTTAAGTTGGTTCCTTGAATCACAATTATGGCAAAACTTCCACTGAGTAAACGAGTTACACACACACACACACACTTTTTGTACATCTACAGAACAAAGACAGTACTGAGTTGATTAGGGAGCTTGGAAGATTCTCTGCATCAGTGAAAAATGTTAGAGAAGGAACTCAATAACAATATTAAATATGATGTACGTATACGTTCTTCATAGTTTCTTCTTTCTTTCTTTTTTTTCCACCTTGGCAAGGTAACATGGTTTCATTGGTGTTAAATCTAAGTTTAATTAACCCCATTTTCCATGAATGCAGAATGAGCAATACCAAGCACTTGTCAAAGTAGCGACATATGGAATTTGTACCCTTTGGATTTGTCACTTCCTCTAATACCAGGTGCCTGCCATTGTTACTACTAATAAGTTAACTTATGCTTTTCTATTAAACTTGCGTATCTGGTTTTGCAGTTACCTCTCTATCAACTTGAACCGACTAATAAGCGAAGCTCTTGATAATGTCATCACTTGAGTGTTGTTACTCACCTAGCAGTAAATATTGTTTGGATATGTAGATTGTGACATGGTATACTCTGTGCTAATCATTTTTAGGCTTGTGACTTTGATAGGAACCCAGAGACAGAACCCAAATATTAGCTGATCAATACTGAATTTTGATTAATGATGTCAATTCTTCCAACTCAGTGGGAGAAGGAAGTTACAAATGAAATAAGAATCTCCTACTCTCACTATTGACCTAGCAATTCGAGAGGCTAGCGCCCTCCTTACAACACTCTTCTCTCTTCCAAAGATACCTCTTCCCTAACCCTTAACGGTTATATAACAGAATAGCAGGACAGAGGGAACAAAATGGGTCAACGTTGGACTCAAGGCAATCTGCGACAAAATACAAGTCTAACATAACAAAAGTAAGCTAGGTCTGCTAGTAACACTAAAATAGCAATAAGTCAAAAGTCAAGTTCCTGGTGCTCTTAAAGCATCTTGCCTTGAGTATGTTTCTGCCTAAACCTCCTCCTGTAACTATGTTTAAATAGGGTGGCTCTATCAGACTTCTATTCACAAATTTTCACTTAATACTTATCGAACAAACATTCAGTCCCAAAAAAAAAAAGGTTTCAGAATTTTCATACAGAGGTAGAGCATTTATCTAGTGTGTTTTTATTGTTGGAACTGATCAAAGCGGTTGTTTATTTGCATTCAACCATTTTATTCATACCAAGTGTCTGTGTTGGGATGAAGAAATTAAAATAAAGCAGTTGAAATTGTAAAATCTTTATTCTTTGGTGAAAAAGTAAAATTTACTGTGTTACCTTTCTTTTCATTGGTAAGGATATATTGCTTCAATTATTAAGTAAAATTATCGTCCTCGTTCTGTTTTTATTTTTTGAATAAGGCTGAAATTAGGCACATAGTATGCAGGGCAACCTGGTAGTATTGAGAATGTTGACAAGTCAACCATTATGGTTGGCGAAGTTTTTCGTCTACTCAAGGTCAAATTACTATGTTTTATCCAGAAATAATTATTCTATGCATTTATTTATTCCTTTTGTTTTTCTTCTTTGATTGAGTTTACTCCTTGTAGTTTATTTAAATGGGTTTTTCAAATATGTCTTCTTACTTATCTTCATCATCTTAATTAATTCCCTTTTCTTCTGGGTTAGGTCTTGATTTACTTAAATGAATAGAATCTGATGTCTGTAGTGGTGTGAATATTATTCTTTGCTTCTGCAGTTAAAAGAATCAGAAAACAAATACATAGAGCAAGTTTCAAAAAAATTACTCTACTAAGTATAGGTCTCTTCTTAGACTTGAAGAGGAATTCCGAGACATATAAAAGAAGTCACAAATTAATTGATATTTTAATATTCTTGAGAGTCATCACTGCTTGCATGATCTGATCTGATAAATCTAGCTCCACATGGAACTCCTCTTCCCTTAATTTTGTTCCTCATTCTTGCCTTGTTATGCTTTTTCCAGTACAAAAATGCATTGCTCTGTCAGTTTGTAAATGAATTTGTGGTGGTTGGAAGATCAGGCATCTATCAGGTAGAACTCAATGTTTCCCTATTGAGTTTTAAGTTGGTTCCTTTAATTACAATTCATTGACTAAACCAGTCACACACACACTCTTTTTGTCCATCTACAGAACAAAGAACGCACTGAGTTGATTGGGGAGCCTGGAAGACTCTTTGCATCAATGAACAAATCAGAGAAGGAACTCAATAACAGTAATAAATATGGATAGTTTCTTTTTCACTTACCTCTCTAGCTATCAACTTGCACTAACAAATAAGTCAGTGTTTAAGAAGTAAATGAAACAAGGTATATGTAACGTTGAAGATGAGTGTTCTGTCAATTTAGTCTTTAGAAATTGATTAACGTCATTTTCATTTACTCCAAACAACATTTAGAATCCATCAATATATCTTTTCCTGCAAGTTTTGTTGATGTTAAAATCATATTCGTTGGTTTTCAAGGGATGCAAATGGTCTTGTCCTTAATTAGTTGAGATATAAGTTGGGAGTACTTCTTTCTTTCTTTCCGCTGTGACAAAACTAGAAAGCAAGTTGTAAAAGGAAGTTTCAATACATTTTTTGTGTAAGCTATTGGTCTTCTCTCAAATTGATTTTAATATGCAGTTTGTCAATGATCTGCAATCTATTGCTCCACGTGGAACTCCCCTTCCCTTAATTTTGTTCGGAAAGGTAAAAGCTTTATTTGCGATATTCCTCCTTTTTAATATTCTCACTCCTCTTCTTATTTTTTTCCTCATTCTCATGATATTTCCAGTCCAACAATGCATTATTCATATGAAAGTTTAACCCAGTATTCGAGTTATGCATGTAAACATTTTTTGTGCAACTACAGAACAAAGAACGTATTGAGTTACTAGGCTGAACTTACCTTGTGCATTTCTATTGTACTTGCTGATTTGCGGTTCTCGCTATCAACTTGCACTAACAAATAAGTTGAGCTCTTCATAATTTTTCTTGCGTATTAATTATTGACAGTGTTTCAGAACCAAACGAAGTAAGCTATTGAAGTCCTTGGAAGATGCATGTTCTGTCAATGTAGTCTTTAGAAATTGATTAACCCCATTTTACTCCAAACAATTTTCAAAATTAATCCATCAAAATATAATCTTTTTTGCAAGTTTTGTTGACCTTCAACTTTGTAAATGGTAAAATTATATTTATGGGTTTCAGGATATCAAATAGCAATTTACTCAGAGAATTGAATAAGTTTTAAACAGATAATTTCCTTGAATACTATAAGAAAGACTTTGTGATGGTCTTGTTATTACCTTATTGAGTATTCAAGTTGGGTAGTATCTCAATCTTTTGTGTTGAAAAGGATACATCTGGTTTGTGCAATGCAGTTGCTTCCTGCCCCAGGCTTTACAAAAACAGTAAAGATGAAAAGACATTCTTACCCTCATCACTCCCCATTGTTGCTAAGCAATAATATGTAGTACCAATTTTATGGCATTTCATGTTCTAGATAACAAAAACATCATTGTCACTTGTACTCTATTGGCCATTGGTGGCATCTAGGCAATGTTAATTTTATATGAATAAATCATCTGCCTTTCTTTCTAAATTAGTTTGACGTTGCACTATGTCATCCTCTCTACTCTCTTGTATCATTTGAGCTTGACATGAAAAAACAAAGGCCTGTTTAGTTTGCCCATGTGTGTAAATTGTTTTGGGCCTCGAATATTATTGTTATGGATCCAAATGGATTTTGTAACTTGTTGATTCTTCTTCATGTCATTGTTGGCTCCTCAATAATATAGACTTTATACTCTATCAGATTATTAATTGACTTATTGCATCATAAGAATTGTATAGTCCTGAACTTGTGATGAATAGTTAAGTCACGTGGAATGCTTAAATGCCAACTAATATGAGATGCAGGAAGAAACTCCTCAAAATCCTATCTTCACATTTAGATTAAATATTTTCTTCTTGTTGCACGGGCATGCGCGTGCACACATATTCTATATAACATAGTCTTCATCATATAATCAACTGTTCAAGTTATTGTGCCAGATTTCGTTGACCCTAGAAATTAAGGATGCCAAGTTCATAAGCTCAAGTCTGAATATAAACTTGTAAAAGTTTCCTTTTATTAATAAGTAGTTATTATAATAGTATATGACTAAAACGTTCAAGGCTAAAATGACCCCCCCAAAATAAAAAGCACAATCATACCCCTATGCATGGCATAAAGTTTGACGTGAGATACGTTTATTTGGCTATTGTTAGAATAAGGTGACATTGTTTTTATGTTAACATTTTTGGCGTGACATGGAACTTAAAAAGAATTTCAGATGCCCACTATTTTTACATGAAAACTTTTGAGACAAAAGAGCAAGGGTCCATGTCTTCTCATTTTTTTTTTCTTCTTTTCCTTTTTACTTGGAATCCGATATCCACCTTTAGATAGAAAAAAAAAATAGATAATTCAAATTTAGTATTTTATAATATTAGTATAAATATAATTAATTAATTACAAAATGATAAAATTTGACCTTAACAGCTTATAACTGCAATATCAAAAAAGTTTAAAATTTTTAGTATATTTAGGGATAATTAATCTACAGGTCCTTATAGTTTCAACCAATTTTTAATTAAGTCCCTATAGTTTTGTTTCTTTTTATCAAGCCTTTATACTTTCACCTGTTTTTAATCAGGTCTTTGTAGTTATTTTATTTTTTATCAGGTCCTTATTATTTCACTAGATTTTTAATTGGGTCCTTGAAGATTTTTTTAAATTTTAATTTATTTGAAATTTAACTAAATGAATAATATTAAAATATAATTTATGAATAATAAATTTAAATTAATAATTATATAATTCAAAAAATAATTAATAGAGTTAATTAGTAATTATTAATTAATTAATTATAGTTCTATTTTATTTTTAGAAAAATGTATTATTATAATCCATATTTTAATATTTCTCACAATTTTTTAATCAAAAATATATTTATATTATTTATTATTTATTTTAATTTTAATTTATTTTTATAATTATCTGAATTATAATAATAATAATTTTTTAAAAAAATTGAATTGAATTATAATTAGTTAATTAAGGATTACTAATTAATTATATTAATTATTTTCTAAATTATGTAATTATTAAATTATATTATAATATTATTCATTGATTTAATTTGCAATTAAATTAATTAATTAAAATCCAAAAAACCTGCAAGGACCCAATTAAAAATTTGGTGAAACAATAAGGACATGATAAAAAGGAAAAAAACTACAAGGACTTGATTAAAAACAAATGAAAGTATAAAGGCCTAATAAAACAAAAAACTATAGGGATCTGATTAAAAATTGGTTGAAACAATAAGGACTTGCATAGTAATTATCCCTATAAAATATTATGATAATAGTTTTATAAAATATTAAATATACTTCTTCCATGACAATTCTAAAATTTGTGACGTAAATTAAATTATTTCTCATCTGGGATCTCATATGTCATTATCTCATTTTTATAATTCATTCATCAAAATAGAAAAAGCTGAATATTAGAATCATCAATCCACTTGCAAGTTGGGACTCACGGGTTGATGAAAATGATAAAGTATTTAGTAATTTTTTAGGTTTGTTATCTGTGATGATTTGCAATTAATTTAAAATACTGAAAATTAAACACCAACTCCCCCTAATTTAAAATAAACGCGGTCCTGTCACCAAAAGGTAAATAAATAAACGCTGTCTTTTTTATTTTTTCACCTTTTATTGCAATGACCAGTGTATTTTCCACTGGAGAGGCAACATACATATAGGTAATTAATCTTTCAATTGGTTATAAAAAAATCTTACAATTGTCGTTTACAATTTCTAAAAAGTTTACCTCTGTCACTTGTATGGATTTAATTTTTGTGAAAATTAAAATGAAGGGTTTTGAGGAAAAAATATTTATAGAAGGACTCTAAAATTGTAATTATTTTAAAGGATCAAATACAAAAATATAAAATTAAAAATACTAAAATGTTCCTAACGAAATCTTCTCATTCCCTCATACATTATCTCCCACATTCTATTTTTAAAACTAATAATAAGTTCTAAATTTCACTAAATTAAACAAAAGTCTTGTAAATCTTCAATTTTCAAAACTTGCATAGATATCTATAGATAAAAATTACATATTCTTCAATTTTTTCAAAATTATAATTTTTAAAAATCAACAAAAATTTTAATTTAAAATAAAGGTATATTAATTTTAATAAAACTCAAGATCTTTTATAATTTATTATATATGTTAAACCAAGAAATTTTATATGATTTATTTTTATTTTAGAAGAAACTCATGTAGGTAAAAAAAAATTCATTTAATATTAATTAAATTAAAAATCTAAATAATCTATTATACCATAAAAAAATGAAATGAGTTTAGGTTTTATTTGTATAAAAAGAGCGTAATTGATATCAAAGTTGATAATATCAATCAGGCACCTTGATGAAATATTAATTAATTAAATAATATATTGATAATATGAATATGAAACTTGGCGAAAATTAAAAAAATGAGTTTAACCTTTGATAATTAAATAATATATTGTAAATTAAAAAACAAAAAAAGATATCACATGTGAATGATGGGCGGTTTTAATTTTAATATTAGTTATTTTTTAAGTTAGGAATACAAGATAATGTACGAGATTTGGTTATGGACAATTTAATAATATTAAATTTATATTATTATGTTTGGTCCTTTTAAGTAATTACAATTTTTATGATCCTTTATAATAAATATTATTTTCTCCAGGTCCTTTATTTTAATTTTTCCTTATTTTTTTCAATTAGCTTTGACTATTAAACAGATTTTTTTAACCTTTATACAATCATGTTGTATTAACACATACAGATATTTTAAAATGAAGAAAGTAATATAGACAAAGGATGATCTTTTTTTTTTTTGCTACTGCACGGTATCCCCCAACCCGTTGGGTCAAGGACTAATCCGTCGGGTACTGTAGGGCCCAGTGGGGGCGACCCTCCCAGACACACCTGCTCCATTCCCACCCCCCAGGATCGAACCCCAGAGATGATGGTTAAGGGACACAACTCCCTTTACCAGTTGTGCCAGTGTGCGCTGGTACAAAGGATGATCTTTGTTGAAGGGTTTTAACTGTAAACTTGGTGTACCTCATTCGCAAGTGGAAGCCAGAAGTTGCAGCCCAATCTTTTATATATGCTAAAGTACTACGTACTAACAAGCCTCTCAATTGAAATGTAATGTAAATTTGACTTTAGTAACTAAATTAAAAACTAAACAATTTAGTTTGGAAATAAAAAACTTGTTACATCTTAATCTTTTTTGGCTTATAATTTAATCCACCAACAAAAGGGAAACGGATTTGTTATTTATAGCATCTCCCTCCTCTGATGAAAGGCAGGGAGATCCCGAGTAAAGGAGATATAGGTGTCCTTTTTTTTTTAATTAAAAAAAAATTTAGGTGAGTTGAGTTAGGTCTTACCATGGTCAGGATATATCTTTGGGCTCAAAGAGCGCTTACAGAATACAGATCGCCCACCAATAAGGTTATCACATCTGTGGGATTCGAGTTCATAACCTTATAGTTATAAGCCAACCCTTTTACCAACTGGACCAATCTTTGTTGGCAAAACGAGTGTCCTTTATTCCAAGCTTTCTATCAAGATAATGGATTATTGGACCTGAGCTTTCTAGGCCCAAAGTTCATCTGATGTCGTGGACTCATACTAGCTAGACTAGATCAGGCTCTTTTTGTTCTGACACTCCATGGTCCAATATTATCCCCAACTCTAGGGTGTGTTTGGTTTGCGGGGAGGGGAGGGGAGGGGCATTACAATTTTGGATGGGAGAAACCCAAAATTTACCTTCTTATTCTTTTTAATTTTGGATTCTCATCCAAAATTTACCCTTTCATTCCTTTTAAATTTTGGGTTTCCGTCCAACATTTAAATACTTTCAACCTAAAAAAGTAATTTAACCCCTTCTCCTCCCCTCCCCTCCCCTCAAACCAAACACACCCTAAGGTTTCTCAAATCTCGCAAATAAGCTTTGATCATATACATTTGTTGTTGGATCTTGGACTTTACTCTCCAATAGGACATAATGTCAACACCCGTTTCCATTTCGATATTCGGAGAGTAATAAAGACGGAATTCAATGGGCATACAAAAAAGTACAATTATACTGATAAAAATATTCGTTTACAATACCGATATCGTTTGTTGACAAATACAAGAAATACAGCAGAAACTTAATCTTTACAAATTTCTCCAAAATATCAAAACATAGACTAAATTACAACCACGTTCTTGACCTTGCCTTGAGACACGTGCTACTCACTTTTTGGCGTCAACGTCTTTTCCCTTTGCCCTACTGGTACCCGCTGAGGTATTTGTTTAAAAATAGGGTGAGATTCCGAAGAATCCCCGTAGAGACATGATATCATTCATAGAGAATGCGAAAAGTAAATATGACCTGCGCCAAGGTATGCACAAATTAATGAACAATATAAACACATCATCGTCATGTATACATTAGTAGGGCCCAGCCCCACAATCTATACTGGTTGGACTTCTGCCAACTCCTAGTATAAGTGCACACTAGCACTAACAGCTTCTCTCTAGGCAATTCATGTTAATTAATAAAGTGCATTTACAAACAATGACATCCACACAATCATATAATTATGGCATAATGTATGAAGGATAATGTCCCTACCTCAACACTTTATAATCCTCTGTTTAACGGTGTCTCGTAACGTGTGTCGTTCCGGCTTTTGACTCGGTCCTAAAATATTAAATGTACTAGAAATAGGTCATAACCTATCCAAGTATCATTTTAGACTCTTCCATATTGTTTCTTGTGGTTATATTAGTCTATGGTGAAAATTTACCAAAATGCCCTCGGGCCTCGGCCCGATGGCACGTTTTCCCAAAATTTTGACTAAGGCTATTCTGACTTATTTTCACCCAAGGAATCAATTTCTGAGCTTCAAATCACCAAATTCACTATCAAATTATGAAAATACCCTTGATAGCCCCTATTTAGGAATTTCAGTGGCGTTTTCGTAATTATGCTTTTTCAGCCTTTACCGAAAAAGTGCCCAACTGTAACCCCACCTATTTTTGCCTACTGAATCCAATGGAACCATTTATTTCATGAAAATCCAGCTCCAACCCCCTGAAACAGTGCTGGCCGAAATATTCAAGAAAAATGGTAAAATATAGTTTTGTGTTTTAGTTTCCAAAATTTGTACTTTTCCACTTCTAATCCTTTATGAACTCATTCAAACACTTCTTAACCATGATTCAAAGAAATTTGGGCAGCATAACCCCTTAGGGTTAGGACTTTCCAAATTTACAAAATCAACCAACCAATACCAAACCAAGCCAAGAGCAACAACAATAAACCACAAGAGTTGATGTTTTTGAAGTTACCTTGGTTTTCTTCACTTTATCTCTTTAAAGCCTACCACCCTCTTTCTCTCTCCCTTAAGATTGCTTGCTAAACATAGTGTTTCATGGAGAAGAAGAGATTAGAGAGGAGGTCATACAAAAGAGGAAGCTTGATCACATAAACATGCAAGCTCACCTTTGATCTTTCTTAGTTGAGCTCTCCTCCTTTCCTCTATATTTATTAAGGCTTCTCTCTCTCTCTCTCTCTCTCTCTCTCTCTCTCTCTCTCTTGTTCTTGATGTGAAATGAGCAAGAAAGATAAAGCATGGGCTTCATAAAATATCTCCCATTTACCTCTTAATTAATGAATGATAGGATAATAAAATATGATATAAGCCTTGTACTTGAGTTTATCCTCTTCCAACTTGTGTCATAAGCCTCCAATTGCAATTGAACCAATTATCCTCCATTTGGTTAGCCCAAAAATGTCCTAAGGGCCCTTCATGCACACCATTTGGGCTTCCATTCCATTAATCAAACTACAAGTGCCAAGAAATCATATTTTAATCCAATTTCCACATATGCTCATCTTTAACAATTCTAATTTAATCCTTTGCCTTAAGATGTTGACACTTGGCATAATTATGAGCTAAATAATTATTTCTCCCCCCTATTTTTTCCCCACAATTTACATAATTGCCAACACATTTTATTTTCCATTTTTTTGGAATAGTTGGTCTTAAATATTCACCATTTTATTGAATATATAAAATAATCACAATATACTCTTGGTGAATAAAATTTGGGGTGTTACACATAACACAAAGCCCTTCTGTTTCCGGGCCATTTGGACTACGTACTCAAGGTCTTTTCTAGCAGATGGTCAAAGATAACTGGGCTTGCTTTCAAAAGTAACCTCCTCACCAACTCAGAGAGAATGAAAAGACATCTAACCACCAATGGCGGTTGGGTCTAGGAGAGGTGGTTAGTTCCTCATCACATGGTGAATTAAGGTTCGAATTTCCGTTGTGAGGTGCCCACATTTAATATCCAACAATGCCTCGAACATGATTATCTCTAAAAGGCAGGGTTATCTAACCCGGACTAGACCGGCTGAACTAGACCAGAAACCGGCTACCCGGCCTCTAAACCGGTCAGGTCTGGTGATCCAATTCGAGTCAATTTTTTTTAAATTTTTTTTAAAATCTTTTTTTTAAAATTTTTCCTTTAGAATTTCATACTATAAGCCTAAAATATTCCATTTCTCACCAGTTTGGTCCTGGTTTAGCTCCGGTCTGACCCACTGACCCTTGACCCAATACCCTGACCGGTTCATTGACCGGTCCGGGTTTAATTACCTTGCTAAAAGGAAAATACATATGCCTAGCAAAAAAAAGGCATATAACCATCGATGCAGCTTGTGAACTCTGTAATAGTGGCGCCAATATAGAATTGGTCTAGCGGTGTAAGGCCCCATTAGATCCCTCTAGGAACTCGAGTCCCATATGAGATATTTGTGTTACAAGGGGCAGTCACGAATCCTGAACTGAATATCGCATGATGCTATAAAAAAAACCCCTGTAATAGTGGCAACGAATATGTGGATCATATCTTTTGGAAGTACCTCCTTGCTATAGAATGCTGGAAGCATATTGTGCCTGTGAATAATATCTCTCGGTTCCTTGGGAAACCATTAAAGGAATAGTGGCTTCATAATATTAGTCCTCGCCGCGCCAACCGTCGGTGGATTTTTTACCTTTGGTTTTCTCACTTGGAAGCTCATAAGAAACGCTTATTAATTTGTCGGAGAATAATATCGACCGGGAGAGATTGTGGCTATCACTCTTGGGATTGTTGAACATACTGCTAAAGCCCTAAACACCATTGATGTCTTACATACTTACTCTTTGTTTGCTTGATTTTTGTAAATATTGATTGACATTTTATTTGAATGATATACCCCTTTTCACAAAAAAAAAAAAACAGAGAGAGAGAGACAGATTTCACTATTTCCTTGAAATTTCTAACTTACTTTTTTTTTTCCTTTTTTCTTTGTTTGTATAGAAAATTTTAATTACATTAAACATTAGAAACATTTTTTTATTTGGACATAGAGAGTTCATATTATTGACAAAAACAAAAAATGTTTGTATTTAAAAGATTTTCAAGACTTCCTGGAATTTTTAAGTTTCTTAAAACAACAAAAAGCCCAAAAAAGAACATGTTTTTGACTTGGAGTCAAAACGAGTTGATGACCAAATTGTTTTATTTTTTCCGGAAATTTCTGCTTATTTTTAACAAGAAATGTCCTCCGACACAACTCAATATTAGCAAACTTGCCCAATTAACTTCAAATCTTTTCAGGCTAATATTTGATTTTAGACCCTCCCATCAAGGAATTGAAATGATCATTTTTTTTAAAGATCATTTTAATTTTATTTTTCATTTTATATTCAAACCAAATTTTTACATTGACAAAAATTATTGCATATAAAATTTCGACATATCTTCCTATGTATAGTTAAAAAAATTCGACATAAATGAAAGGGCAAAAAATGATTAATACAAACAAGGTATGTAAATCCCATGCGGATTTGGATCCTCTCTAAGTCCTCTCTCTCATTTCCCCATTAAAACTCTTCTACATCATTGGATTAAGAAAATAGATGGTTCAAAAGTGCTTAATAAAATTGCTGTTAAAACATGTTATAAATTAAAAAAATTTTATAATACAAGTGTAAACAATCCAGATTAAATTTGAACCATTTAAATATTTATTTATATTTTAGTAATATTATAATAATATTTTATAATATATTACATCTGACCCATTCATTTTATTGATATGGGAAGGGATTCTAAAAGGAAACGATGAAAAGATATTCTTAGACCTTCCACTTTCATGTCTTTAATTTTGTAACTGCAAGATAAGACTTGTGTCTTTAAACAAAATTATAGACATAATTATTGAATCATCATAATTATTTAATATTCTCAAATTTAATAATAATGAATAAGCCTTGGGACTGAATAAAACTCCATAAAATAAAATGAAAACAAGTTTTAATTTTTAGTTGAAGTCAAAACGTCCATGCCAATCCATTTTTAATGTATGATGGAAAATTATACTTCTTTTTTGAAGGAACAAAATGATATTAGTTAAAGGTGCTAAAGTTTGACAGTTACAATAATAAGGGGTAGGCATATATGGCTGATTTCCTGGTTTCTAATTTCTACTGCAGTTTACATAGAATAGAATCCAGTTTTATTTCAAGCTTGCTCCTTTTATTAAGTTTGCAACTTATAGTCTTATTAAACATTCTAAGCTTTTCATGTAACATCCCAAATTTTATTCACCAAGAATATATTATAATTAGTATATATATTCAATGAAATGGTGAATATTTAAGGCCAAAAGAATTAAATATTGAAAATTGAAGGTTGAATTGTGTTTTCAGTGAAATCGCCTGCGAGGCAGTGAGATTGTCATATAGTTTTGGAAGACCAAATGATGACCAAAAATTATGAAATTTTACAGGGTGAAAGTAGACATCCTAAGCTTTAATTTGATAGGTCATATGACTCAATTGAAGCTATGTACAAAAATATATGAATTTTTGAAGTTAATCCAGAAAATATGGAAAGTTTCTGGAGCAGCGGTCAAAGATTGAAAATATGGGAATAATATGATCATTTCCAGTAAAATTCCATATTTTTCCTTAAAACTAGACTCAATGAGGGTTCCATAGGCTTTGGAATCGACTCGAAACGATGTCTACAAAATTAGTTATGATTTTTCAAAATTAAGGCAGAAAATCTGCCAGAATTGGCATTATTCCGAAAATTGAAAATGAAAAGTGTTAGAAATTGATTAATGAAATTAAAATGTCAAGTGTCATGAACATATGAAGAGATAAGACCCAAGTACATTCATGATCACAAAGTATGACATAAAGTGGAAGGAGTATGGCCTAATGCAAGGTGTCATGAGGGCAATTAAAGTGTTCATGAAAGGTGGAAAAATCTTGACCATTGGCTAGATCAAGGGCTAGGATTAAAGATGAGAGAAGACAAGTAGTACATAAAATTTGTCCTCCTCCTTTCATGCCATTCACGCACAAGAAGAGAAAAAGAGAGAGAGAGAGTGATTTTTGGAAGCTCTTGGAGATTTAGAGAGCAAAAAGAAGTAAGATCCAAGGTAAGCTAAGATTTCTTAAAGGTTTCTTCTTTTAATCTTCTCTAATCTCTTCCTTTCCATAAATTCCATGGATTAGCAAGCAAATCTTGAGCCAAAGAGAAAGAGAGTGGAGAACTTCTAGAGGAAGAAAAAGGACTCAAGAAGGTAACTTCACAAATCCTAAGATTATGTTAGATATGGTTGTTGTTGATGATTATGGTTGGATTTGGTTGTATTGTTAAGTTTGTAAATTTGGAAAGTCCTAATCCTAAGGGGTTATGCTGCCCAAATTTCTTTGAATCATGGTTAAGAAGTGTTTAAATGAGTTAATCAAGGGTTAGAAGTGAAAAAGTACAAGTTTTGGAAACTAGAACACAAAACCTCATTTTTCCATATTTTTCCCAATATTTCGGCCAGACCAGATCTAGTAGTAGGAGTTGGATTTTCATGAAATAAATGGTTCCATTGGACTCAGTGGGCAAAAATAGGTGGGGTTACAGTTGGGCATTTTTTTGGTAGAGGCCGAAAAAGCATAATTACGAAAACGCCACTGAAATCACTAAATAGGGGCTGTAAGGGTATTTTCGTAATTTGACCATGAATTTGGCGATTTCGAGGCCGGAAATGGATTCCTTGGGCGAAAATAAGTCAGAATAGCCTTAGTCAAAATTTTGGAAAAACGTGCCATCGGGCCGGGTACGGCGGGGTCGGGCCGGGTTCCCGGGGGCATTTTTGTAAATTTTCACCATAGACTAATATAACCACAATCAACACTATGGAATAGTATAAAATGATACTTGGATAGGTTATGACCTATTTCTGGTACATTTCATATTTTAGGACCGAGTCGGACGCCGGGACAGCACACTTTTCGAGACACCACTAAATAGGGAATATCACAGCTTTGAGGTAGGGACATTATCCTTCATACACTATGCCATAAGTTATGTGATTGTGTGGATGCCATTGTTTTGTAAATGCACTTAATTAATAACATGATTTGCCTAGAGAGAGGCTGTTAGTGCCAGAGGTGCACTTACACTGGGAGTTGGCAGAAGTCCAACCGGTGTAGATTGTGGGGTTGGGCCCTACTCATGTATACATGACGATGATGTGTTTATATTGTTTATTAATTTGTGCATACCTTGGCGCATGACATATTTACTTTTCACATTTTCTATGAATGATATTATGTCTCTACGGAGGTTCTTCGGAATCTCACCCTATTTTTAAACAAATACCTCAGCGGGTACCAGTGGACAAAAGGGCAAAGACATTGTCGTTGGGAAGTGAGCAGCGCGTGTCTCGAGGCGAGGTCAAGAACGTGGGCATAATTAGTCTATTTTGTGATATTTTGGTGAAATTTGTAAATATTAAAACTTCCGCTGTATTTTCCGTTTCCGTCGACGAACAATATCATATTTGTAAACGAACGACGTTGGGATCGTAAACGAATATTTCTATCAGTATAATTGTACTTTTCTGTATGCCCATTGAATTCCGTCGTTATTACTCTTTGATTATCGAAATGGAAACGGGTGTTGACATTTCACACCCTGTTCTTAGCTCAAGCAAGACCTTGAACTTCTGTTGGTCAAAATCAATATTTGGTTAAACAAGAGGATCCTATGAACAAGGAAATATATTGAAGATAAGTTATGATGGATTGAATCCTATGGACAAGGAAATATTTTTAGACATTGCATTTTTTTTTTTGGGTAACAAAAAGGATAATGTTACTTGTGGGTTAGAGGCTTGTGATTTCAAAGCGGTTAGTGGAATATAAAATCTTATAGATACAACTCTCATAAAGTTAGATCAGTATGACAATATTGTAATGCATGATTTGATATTAGAAATGACTGAGCAAATAGTTCATAATTCTGAAAGACGTAGTCGATTAAAAGATGCAAATAAAATCTGTAACATATTGAAAAATAATATGGTAAAGAAAAGATACATCAATTTATATCTTTTGTTTTTATTTTTTTGAAAGTTTTTAAAACATTTAATGCCAAGTTTATTTTCTTTTGTTTAGGGAATTTGTGAAATTGAAGGCGTAATATTGCATGCCAGCTATTTTAAGAAAAGAAAAGATCTACAATTGAGAGCTGATACCTTGCGGAAAATTTAATAATCCTCAGAGAGCCATCACTGCTTGTATCCTTTACTCTGCAGTTATTCAATGATCTGAATGATCTGATATGATAAATCCAGCTCCTCATTCTTACCTTGTTATGCTTTTTCTAGTGGGGAGCTTGGAAGACTCTCTGCATCAAATGAAGAAGTCAGAGAAGGAACTCAAGAACAGTAAAAAATATGATGTATGTTGATGTTCTTCATATTATTTCTTTTCTATTTTCACCTTACTTGGGGCAGTAATATGATGTTATATGGTGTTAAATTTATATTTAATTAACCCCATATTCCATGAATGCAGAATGAGCAATACCAACCTAAGCTAAAAGTATCAATGCGAGGATTCTGGCATTTGTCAAATTAGCGATCATGGAAGTAGTTGCAGCAAATGGACTGCTTCAAGCCTTTGGATTTGTCACTTCGCTGATATCAGGTTCCTTCTGTTCAGACTAAAAAGGACACTGGTCGTGCTAAGTAATAAAGTGATAAGTAAAGTATTGTCTCATGAGGAATCAATTAATTAATTTTTAGATATTAAAATCTTAATTTCTTTTAAGTTAAATGAATCTAGTTATAAGTAAATTCAAAAGAAATTAAATAACGAAAACTACTAATGTCAAACACAACCTAAAGTTACTAATCCCTCACTAGCTCTCCAAATCTTATTTCCACTTAATTAGTTAGTTTAAAATGTTAATTTTGTTAATCTTGAATATTAATGGCTATAAGTGCATGTCGGTTCACTCACAACTCTCTCTTAAGTATAAATTGTAATGTCTAATCTAATTACTCAAGAGGCAAGACAATTCCAACACACTCGTCATCAACTATATCCGTCCATTAGGTATATGTCTATCATAACGGCAAAATTAGATTATAATCTAATCACATTTTACTTAATCTCAGAACTTAATTAAAATTTCCTCTGTCAAGACAAACCTAATTCTCTAATTCATATTCAATAGTAACCAATAATCAAACGGACATATCAAAACAAGATTAAATAACTAAAATTAACATAAATCATAACTAATAAATAATGAAAATAAAATCTAGTTTACTAGTAAGTTCATAATTTCTCTAGGTTTAAAAGTAAATTAGCCACTCATGGCTAAAACAAAATCCATCAAATGAAGATAGACATTCAGGTTTAAAGAATAAAGTGAAAGAAAAAAGAAGAGATTTCAAAACTGTGGAGGCTTCTCCTTGTTGCTGTCACTACAGAAGAGAGCCGAGCCGTCACAGTAAAGGTCTATTCACGTGACTCCTTGTTGATACTCGTTCCTCTCTATTAGTTTTTTTTTTTCTCTCCATTGGAGTCTGTCAGGATCTATGTGCTGTCACACTTCTTGCTCCCACCGAACACCTCCTCCTTCCCTCAATGCATATATATACATATAGGGGTGTTCGGGATCGGGACGGGATCAGGAAA
Source organism: Inga leiocalycina (assembly GCA_963242795.1). NCBI lineage: Eukaryota > Viridiplantae > Streptophyta > Magnoliopsida > Fabales > Fabaceae > Inga > Inga leiocalycina. The sequence continues at coordinate 50,277,934 of OY725324.1, forward strand.
TGTCATTCCCGATCCCGATCCCAAGAAGGGTTTGGGAATGATTTTCATTCCCGATCCCGAAAATTGGGAAATTTTGGGATCGAGAATTTCCCGATCCCGGATTTGCTTTTTTTTTTTAAAACAAAAATCTCTATATTAAATTTTTTGTTGTGTTTCTTTTAGTCTAATATAAATATATAATTTGTCTAATATCATATTGTACTAAATAAGTCTAATATAAATATATAATTAGTCCAATACATGCTTAAAGTTGTCGATTCAGCTGCAAAAAGAATAAAGACAAGAACAAAAAATTAGAATTATTTAATAAATAATAAATGAAATTAACTAAATAAACTAAAAGAATAGATATTACCTTAAGGGTGTTTGGGATTTTCACATTTTATTTTGCATTTGATCTTATTTTCTTAAATATTTTTAAAAAATATACATGTGTATATATATATTTTCGGGATCGGGAAAAAGTCGGGATCGGGAAGTCCATTCCCGATCCCGATCTCGATCCCGAAATTTTCGGGACAGGATTTTCCCGTCCCGATTTGCTCGGGATCGGGACGGGAAATTCATGAACACCCCTATATACATATATATATGCGTGTTGCCCGTCTGAATCTTTTCTACACCTCTGAAGCAAAATCTTTTTGGAAAAATCCCTGAAAAAGAAATTTAGAATAGGGAAAAGATAAAAAGATGATCTCAATTTCCATGCCTGATTTGTCATTTTTGAAATCAAAAGAAAATTACACCATTGCCCTTAAAATCCTTCAACAAAACCATCTCCTCCTCCAATAATGGCGACGGTGGCCTCCTCCTCCAATAACGGCGACTCTTTCTTCAATGACGGCGGGCTTTAGATCTTCGATCTCTTTCACCATATATGGCTCTCACTCACGTTCACTCACATTCGTTCATTGTTTATTCCTCACTCTGTTTCTGACAAAGAAAATAGGGGAGAAACAGGAACACGACGGACTTCGAAGCATGAATAGCGGTCACTTGCTGGTAACCAGCAAATGAGACACTGTTCATGCTTCATCACTAGCGGGTAACCAGCTAGCGATGACACATCATGCTTCATCATCAAACTCCAGTTCCTGTTTTCCCCCTATTTTCCCAGGAAGTGATTGGGTCAAGACTCAAGACTCAGACAATTCGAGTGATTTTCCTAACTTATTCATTACTTAGTGTTTTTATCATTAATGTTCTTGATGAAAGTTCTACATTAGTATTTTTATCATTGTCTTCTCTCAGATTATGTTCCTTGAGGCATATTTGTTGTATCATTGAAGAAATATGTCTTTAGGTATCCTTTTTCACCATATTATACTTTTTGGCTCATCTCTTATGGATGAATTAGTGTTATAGTTTGTAAATGGTAATACATCAATGGATGTTGATATTGTTTCACTTTTGGTACTTCTCATTTTCTGAGAATAGGATTTAATTCAGAGAAAAACAAAAGATTAAATGTTGTGGACTATAGCAATCCAACTGCAGTTGCAGACTTGATTAATGGCCTGAACCACAGAAAATTTAGTAATGATTGAAGCTACCGACCATCGCCACCAACAACTCGTCATCTTCTTCTTCACGGTTATCATCGACATCTGCTTCATTCATCATTGACATGAGTCCCAAATCGAGTTTAAGCTTTACTAACATAGTGTTACATTTTCGCAACATCATATTAGACTTTCACAGGTTCAATAACTCGAGTTCCACATCTATCACTTGAGTCGATAGTGCGCACTTGTTGGTACTATCAACTTGAGTGATAGATGTGGAACTCGAGTTATTGAGCCTGTGAAAGTCTAATAGGATGTTGTGAAAATGTAACACTATGTTGGTAAAGCCTAATCACTCGTCGGTTACCATCCAGTGATGATCTGAACTCGAGTTATCAATGGAAAACTCGAGTGATCATGCAGAAAGATCATCGGCTCCAAAGAATCACTAGAGTAATCATTTAGTATGAAGTCCACAGTGAGTTCAATTTGTTATATACAAAATATTTTTAGCACACAACTGTATCAATCCATGAGTTGAGATAAACTAGAAAGAAAACAGAGTGAAATCTTGAGCACTCGTCATCATCATCATCATCATCATCTTCTTGGTTGCCAACAACTCTGATGCCATCACCCCCAACAACTCATCATCTTCTTCTTCATCATTATCACCGACATCTGCATGAGTTGGTTAGAGAGTGAGTGGGAGTTGATTCTTTACTAACTTAAGCATCAGGGTGTTTAATTACTTGTTTTGTAGGATTCTCTGTATATGCGCTAAAAAACAGGGATAAACAGAGAAGAGATAACTGTTAAAAACACTCAAGTGATCATAAGAAGTAATTAATAAGTTAGGAAAATGACTCGAATTGTCTGAGTCTTGACCCAATCACTTCCTGGGAAAATTTAGTAATGATCGCAGTTACCGACCATCACCGCTAACAACTCTTCTTCTTCTCTTCACAGTTATCATCAACATCTGCTTCATTCATCATTGACATGAGTCCCAAATCAAGATTAGGCTTTCTCAACACAGTGTTATATTTTCGCAACATCCTATTAAACTTTCACAGGTTCAATAACTCAAGTTCCACACCCTGTCAACTCGAGTGATAGACGTGGAACTCGAGTTATTGAACCTGTGAAAGTCTAATAGGATGTTGTGAAAATGTAACACTATATTGGTAAAGCCTAATCACTCGCCGGTTACCAGTGATGATCTGAACTCGAGTTATCAATGGGAAACTCGAGTTCTGCATCAATCCACCCATGTCGCCGTTGCCACTATCCTCTCTCAAGGCCACAGAACCAGGGTTGACCAACGGCACTGATGACGACAGAGAAGATGAAGAGTCCTGAACGCATTTTCACGCTATTATCACTCAACGCTTTTCAATTTAAAAACTTTCAAGGATACGCACATCATTTTGTATTGAATTGTAATATTCCAGTTCAGGCACTCACACTTATATAGGAATATGAGATAACCTTTTTGTCTTTTCCCATTTTTAAAGTTCTTTTTGAGGGATTTTCCCTAGATCTTCTATCAAAATCTCTTATTATCTTATATTTGATTGAAGAGAGGAAAATATATATAAAAGATAATTAAATAGGTATAAAATATATATATATAAGATAATTAAATATATCATAAAATCTACATCTATTTAATTATAAAATATATACTTCTTAGTATTGATAAGAGACATGTGGAAGTTACAAGACTGTTTCGACCATGTACAAAACAAGGGTATAAATGTTTTTTCAGCTAAAAAACTTAATTTCAGTTTAGCCCTAGGGAGTGCATTGAAGTTTTAGAACGTTTTGGGAGTTGTTTGAAAATAGTTAACTATATAGGGGATTTAGTGAAATTTGCCCTTAATTTTTCTCTAGTAACTATATGAGAAATTGGAGACAAAAACTTTGAAAAACTTGAAATATCAACTAACCCACGCATGCACATGTTGGCCTAAAACAAAAGGCATGCTCACGCCTAACTTCAAAGCATATATATATACTTACTGAGTTATTATACCCAAAAAAAAAAAAAAATCCTTGCCGAGTTTATTCCTCAGCTTTACAAGAAATCATACAAAAACATCAATGATTTCTACATATTTTTCTTCACTACAATTTCTCTTAGATTTTTTCATTAAATTGAATTTTGACTATCTATTATTTACTCTACTTACTTATTTTATATTTTAATGATATCTTGTAAAATATTAATTTGAACTTCTTTCTGTCCAACCACGGAATGAAGACCATATTGATGAGTGCCAACAATGGTTGATGATCAAGTTGGCATGGGGTTTGACTCAAAACTATAAAATTGTGGGTTTAAATCCCATTGATGTGAAAAACATTATTGGCGGGTGATCTATAAATATCTCCATAAGTACTTTTTGAGTCCGAAGGTATGCCTGAACCCTGATGAGCTTCCGAAACCCAACTCACCTAAACTTTTATTGTATAAAGAAAAAAGAAAAAGACCATACTGATGAGTTAATTGGCTAAATATCGCTTTTTTGCTGGATGGGTTCCGTGTACCTTGTTGATTGAGGTTTTGGGGGTTCCTGTTTTCTTCCCAATAATCTAAATGTGTTTTTTTTCAGCAAAAGCGTTATTGATTAGAAATTTCTTACAAAAGCTTTTCATTATTTCAAAGAAATTTCGGGTTGATTGTTAACTTTTACATACCCATTTTTTTGTTGTGCCCATCAAATACTCAACATATATAAGCGAAATCTAACAAATGTGTGCGTCTATATATTTTTGTCAGGAACATATATATATATATATATATATATATATATAAGCGAACTCGCCAAATTAACTCCAAATCTTTTCAAGTTAAGATTTGATTTTAGACACTCTCACCAAGTTATTACTATGTTATTGTGGATGTCCTTATTTATCTTTTAAATTCCCTTATTTATCTTATGAATGGTGAAAATTCTAGTTAGCTCTATTATTTGTGTTGTAATTTCAAGAGGTTTCTTTTGAATCCTTGTTTTTGTCTTGCAAAAGCTGTTATTTATCTTATGAATTGAATGATCTTATTTGTCTTGTAAATGCCCTTATTAAAAAATAAAGCAACAGCATGCATCATTGTCTTTTTCCCACCAAACTTAATTTTATTTAGGTCTAAAGAGATGCAATAAAATTTCATAATTTTTCAAGAGATGACTGAAATAAAATTATTTTTCTAAGAGCGGACTGAAATTTATCCTAAAAAATATTATTGACTTTGAGACAAAAAAGCGTCTGTGAAAAAAGTACAAGATATTCACTGCATCTTCATGGAAAATCCTGCTTCAAAAAGTGTTGTCCAAATTTCCTGTTTGTTTGACGTTTGCCTCCGTTGAGTTGTCATGAAATCCACTTTCACCTGTAGTTTCTAGATGGTTGAGTTTTCTGCTTGTGGTTGGAAAAGAGTATCTTCTGATTGTTCGATTTGAATTTTTGGATTTTGGGTCTGCGTTGCGGTGCCCGTCTTATTATGACTCAGGATTGAGAATCCATTAATGAACTGCTGAAATTTAAATTCAGTAAATGAACTTTGAGGAAAGGACTGGGGAAATTTGGGATTTTAAATGTGTGATTCACTTACTTATGTAGCATGTGAATCCTGTCTTTCAGTAATATGTGCCCATTGAAAAAAAAATAGTCTTAATTTGCAATTGCAGCTTGAGTGACATGCTAAACATATCTTGAGTCTGTTCATTTTTTGGCTTCTCCTCAAGCATTTATTTCTTTCATCTTTCTTTGTAAAAATTTATACGAATTTAATCCTTATTAATGAGCCTTCCTTTTTCCTGATGCCCCAGCAGAAATATTGTAAGTTTATAGAGTAGAATTTGGAAGTTGTTCCAGACTTCATTCAAGGACCTATTTGACTATTTTTGTTCTTTCTTAATACTTATGAAACAAACATAGACACTGATGCCTTTATTTTATTCATTAGTTTAGAATTTTGATCCTGAGGGGGAGCTTTTTTCTGGTGCTTTTGTGTTGGAATAAATTTCAATTCTAAAGGCGGTTTGGTTATTTGGATTCAACCTTTCTTTTTGCTATGTTAATAGTCTTTGTATGTGAGTGGAGAAATTAAAATAAAGCTGCTGACATGCACAATCATTTTTCGATGGTGAATCAAATTCTTAAACAATTTACTGTGTTGCCTTTGGTTTCTTTTCGTTTTTTGAAATAGAAGTAGAGTGTCATATATGTATATCCACTTAATTGAATCACACTTCGTAGTACCATTATTGCCATTTACTTGCTGGTCTAAATAGCCATGATTATCTTGCTTGCGTGATTTGAATTGAGGTTCTGTCCTGCTAAATTGTTTTTCTCTTTCCCATATTGTGTGAGAATACATTTGTGCTTATTCTTTCCAATGTGTGCAAAGTTACACGCCTGTCGTATATATAGAAAGTCACCTTTTACTTTACTGCTATGATTATTTTGCATATTGCTTGTATCCTATCAACTGAACTAAAACTAGTGCCCTCATGTCACAGTAGAATTGCGCGTTAATTTTGTTTTGCAGCTTTGATAAGCATAAAAGATGAGTACATTGGATGCAACCAAAGCAGAACTTGGTCTTTTGGTTTTATATTTGAACAAGGCTGAAGCCAGGGACAAAATATGCAGGGCACAATACAATATGGCTCCAAATTTCTGAGTGATGGGCAACCTGGAATTGCCCAGAATGTTGATAGGTCAACCACTTTCGCCCGCAAAGCTTTTCGTCTATTCAAGGTTAGATTATCTATTTTAATCATGAACAATTATGCTTTTCATTCATTCACTCCTTTTGTTTTTCTTCTTTGGATAATTTACTCCTTGCAATTTATATAAATGGATTAAATCTTTTTGCTTATCTACGTTCTCTTAATTCCCTTTTCTTTTATGCCAAGTCTTGACTTATTTAAATGAAGAAAATCATATACTTCCACTACTACAAACTAGACTTTTTACTACCCTAAAGGACGTCTCTTTTTAAGTTAGGGACGTCTAAAGTTAAATATTTGGCGGGAGGCTTTGGCGCTGGATGAATTTAACAAAAAAAATAATTTTCAACCACTTTAGACGTCCCCAGAAATACTGGGGACATCTAAAGTGGACTTTAGATGTCCCCTGCATAAATGGGTAGTCTAAAGTGAGCTTTTAATGTCCCCATTTTGACTGGGGACGTTTAAAGCTTACTTTAGGCGTCCCCATTTTGATTGGGGATGCAGAACCATTACCTCATGCAACTGTAGAGTTGTAGCTTTACCTTCTTTGCATTCTCTTGGCTCATACTCGTGATTGCTGCTATGTTCCATGCCAATTTCCCTGCTGCATTTGTTTTCATTCTTCTCCCATACCCGTGAGCACACTGTTTTCTCCCATAGCCACGAGTGCACTGTCATAACTCCTTCCCTGAACAAAGGCGCACCTCCCCTGCATTTTTCTTCCCTCTTCTCCCATTCCCGTGGCCGTGGGTGTTGCTATTTGCTGCTACAGTTGCGTTCTCAGTTTGTGCATTTCCCTTTAAACTTGTAAAATTTATATCAGTTTGTTCTCTTCTTGTTAACCATTAACTGATAACTGATATTAAATTATTTTTGCACTGCCTGATATTTAGATACAAGAGAAGAGAGAGGTGGAAGCTTATCTTTGAATATTCTCATCACTACTACAAAAAGGGGCTTTAACCTCCCAAATTTGGCACTTTTAACGTCCCAAAACGGGGGGACGTAGATGCTGGGGGCGTAGTAAGTTGAGACAAAAGACGTCCCAAATGATAGGGACGCCTAAAGTCTGACTTTAGGCGTCCCAAATTAAGAATTGGGACGCCTAAAGTCCCCCCCGGATGGGACTTTAGGTGTCCCAATTATTAATTTGGGACGCCTAAAGTCCCCACAGGGTGGGACTTTAGGCCTCCCAAATCTTAATTTGGGACGCCTAAAGTCCCACCTGGGGCACTTTAGGCCTCCCAAATCTTAATTTGGGAGGCCTAAAGTCCCCCCTGGGGCACTTTAGGCCTCCCAATTCTTAATTTGGGACGTCTAAAAGTAAGGTTTTTTTTTTATACCAGAATTTACTTTCTGTATTACCCAACGAATTGATACTGCAGAAACAGAATAAAAGATGGATTCATAAACCACACTGTCCGTTACAAACTGGTAAGGACATCCAGCACTACAATCTTTACTATATATACATACAATAACCTTTCATGCAACCTACTACTATATATATCAACAAAAAACAACCAGAAAGTGTCAAAACGCTGTCATCACACAAGTACAAACTGATATAAAATAACAAGTTTACTGCTCTATATGTTGAAGAAGATGTCCAGCCAAAAGATCTCTGATCAAATCAAGGTCTTCACGGAGGTAGGCATCTTCATTATCAAAAATCTGAAAATTAGAAAGTAATAAGCTTTGATGAAATGAATTTCAAGCAAATGAATTAATTAGGATTTCGATTAGAACACCAAAAATATTATCATTTGAGAATGAAGAAGCGATTACCTTTTCAAAATCGCTAGTAATTCCACTTTGAGTTATGTTATACATATAAAGTATAACATAATATCCGCATTCAGTGTTGCCAGGTTGCCGAGGGCACTTTTAATCAAAGGGATGCAATTGGTTGTTAAAATCAATAAAGGTATGTCTAAAAGGACCGTCAATGAAACAATTAGGTAGGATCGAATGTACTTACTATGGGATAAAACCACTTTGGCTTTTTAACAACCATACCCTCGCGTGACCCACCTAGGATTCTATATGTTTGACAAGCACTATCATGAAAAGCAAAATGAACAGAAATTAGAACCATTCATTTATTTTTGTTGTCAATGAAATACAAACAGGATAACTTACGTGTCGAAGACGGATTTTGTATCTCTGTCTGGCTTGTTACTCAAGGGATCAAACCAATAGACTATGTTGCGGCGGGGACATATAACACACAAAGTCCAGTGGTTTCTTTAACAACATGTACACATTAAAATGAAGTTAGATGAGTGAGAAGACAATTATTTAGTAAACTTCTGAAATTGACAAAATGTAAATACGAACCGTTGGACAATGGGTGCTAGATAACAACGAAGTTTGTGTTGTGCCATTTGGTAGCCGACATAGTGAGTCCTATGCGCCACAGTACAAGTATCCCCTGTCGTATTCGCAGGACATAAGAATCCATACCAATTACCTCTTTCCATGTTTGCGCAGAGATCGTGCAAGGTGCTATAATAGAATTAAAATAAGGAATCAATGATTGAATGTATGAAAACAAAAAACCACTAAATGAATTCTATGGGAAAATTGAAAAAAAAACTTACCGGACTGCAAATTTGACCCAGCCTGCATCTATCTCCTCCAACCTGATAAACTGCTTGAGATCTTTATTGTCAATCGTGTAGGGATACTCCACTTGGCCCACAATCCCTGGAGGCATCTTCAAGTCAATCTGTTTAATGCCCTTGTAGATCTGTTGCAGCCGTGCTAAGAAGGGCCATTTGCTCGCAGCTTCGTCATCCTTTTAGAACATCAAAAAACAAATTGTTATTAGGATGCCAACAGATTTTCAGTAACAGTAAGGTAATTCCTACCATTGGAGGTGTTGCGTCTGAACCAATTAGATTGCGAGGCCAAAGGATGAAAGATCCTATCGCTTGACCTAACGTGCCAACCTCTGGATCGGGAACAGGGATGGCTGTACCTTCTTCCCCCTTTCTAACACTCATCACATTCACCCTACGATAATCCTCCGGAATTTGCTGATTATGGTGGGTGGTAGCATATGTGTGAACGAGAGCATCAGCAACAACACGCAGCAGTGGATCATCCAAATAGAGGGTGCAAGGGTCTCCCGACACTGGATTGGGAGAAGGGTCGCCAAGTGGTCCCGACACTGGAGTGGGAGAAGGGTGGCCAAGTGGTTGCTCCAGAGGGTTGTAACTTCCTCTGGTGCTATTGAAGGCAGGGGATTCCTGAGTTCGAGCCTCGTCCCTTGCCCTTTGTGCTTCAAACATCTTTGCCATTTCAAGTTGAAGCTCTGGCAACAGCTCTTGTCGGAGCTTGTCGCGAAGGTTGGCCTCGATCTCTCGTTCGAGGTCCTCTCGAATCTTGGCCACAACGTCCTTACTAGGTCCAGCTTGTGACGAATAACGTGGCTGTCGTCCAAAATACCTCGCGGCACTAACTCCCCGTGTCTCTCCTCGAACACGACCAAGGTCATCTGCCTTCCTAATAGCCGTTGACAAGATGTCCATCCGTCTACTTGGATTGAATGAACCTTGGCTACTCTGCTCGTCCAGGTCATCCTGTAGCATGCAGTTTATTGTAAATGTATCGAAACCACTCGCGACATGTAAAAAAATTAGGTACTTATGGTATAACTACTTACAATCCTCGCTGCAACCTCAGCAACAGTCGGATTTATGTACTTCCCAGCCTTAATCCTCCCTGCTTTCCATTTTTTGTGACGTGGAGGAGGTGCCGGTGGCTGGATAACAACGCTAGGATCAGATTCCGCTGCTTCCTTCATTTTCTGTAACTCTTCTGCCATCATTTGCCGCTCAAGCTTCCGATATCCACCGCGAGACATGAAATGTTGATATTTATTTTCTGCTTGCCTCTGGGCATTTGCTGCACTTAATTTCTATGAATGAAAAACAACAAAAAATGAATCAACGATATAAAGTATATGAAATCAAAGATATAAGTAGTTCTATATCATGACAGAAATCTTACCAAAAACTCAGGATCTGCTCGTGATGCCGCAAACAACCTCCAGTCCTCTGGAGATAAATATGTATATTGTGCACATGGATCGTTACCCCTAAGGGCCCCTCGAATGTAATGCTTTGTTAGCTTGTTCTTGAAACCTTTCCATCGTACACGAACCTCATCCATCCAGTGCCTATGCATCTCTGTGGTGTCGGGGACATCGTATGTTTGCTGCAAGGTAAAACATAAGATTATTATATTTGAAACAATAAGAACAAAGCTACAATGCATCAAAACTTACATACCAAAAGTTGCTGCCAAATCATGTCTTTCGTTTTTGGGGGAACCAATCTCCAATTATCGTAGGTAATGCGCACTTTGCTTCGAGCCAAAAGCCCTATGTAGCTAATGAAGTGGTCTTCCTCAGGACCAATTGGATTCAGATTGTCATCAAAGTCTATATGCAGCCTCTCCTGTTGATGTTCATGACGTGCAACCAATGCTCCCATCTTTGTACAGCCTCTAACCCTCCTTCTTGCAGGGGGTTCAACTCTAGGAATTTCGTCATTGCTAGAGCTTTCGTCATCTCCACGCCTCTCGTCATCACTAACGTTGTCCATATTCCTGTTAACACAAAAAGCATCATCAGAAACGTAAGTAAATTGCAATGAAAACACATGTATATAGTAAGCGGGAAGTAAAACAGGAAAAACATAGTTCTCGTTTATAAATTAAGGTCTTACTCTAGATTGTTTCCCATAGTCCTTCACCATGGTCATTTCTTACAGCATATTCGTCATCATCTACCAATTCAACTTCATTTGTTCGAGGTGTAGTTGTTGTGAAAGGTGGTGTGTCATCAAGGTTGAAGGTCGGATCACCATACTTCTGTTTTTTACTTTTAAGGACAATGGACATATTTTTTCTGGCAGGATCGGTGACAAAAAACACTTGTTTCGCGTGGCTTGCTAAAATGAAGGGCTCGTCTCTATAGCCAACTCTTCCAAGATCGACTGAGACAAAACCAAATTGTTTATCTATTACCACGGCATTGTTGCTAACCCACTTACATTTAAATAAAGCAACTTTGAACTTGTTGTACGTCATCTCCCATATTTCTTCTATAACTCCATAATAGGCCATAGACGCTAATATGGGGTTTTTGTCTCTCGAACTGGAAAAGTGCATAGATTCAGCTTCTACCATGACCCCACTATTTTGCATGGTACTTTTGTCATCTTGCTCTTTGGTATAGAAGGAATAGCCATTTATATCATAACCGGTCCAAGTAATGACCTGAAACGAAGGCCCCCAAGCTAGCCACTCGATTGTCTCAGACACACCGATCTCGTGCAAAACCTTTTCCTCGAACCACTGCATGAATGTCTTGTTTTGCTCAATAGCAATCTGCATGTCATTCTTCCTTGGATTCTTGTTCTTCAAAGTGTTTCTGTGTTCATTTATGTAAGGTTGAACTTCTTCCATATTATTCAGGATATACAAGTGGGCTTGCAACACCTCTTCACGAGGAACATTCTTCACTTTCAGTCCTCGTGTTCCCTTGCTTCTCCCTTCTTCATGCCGAGATTGTTCCTTCTTCCCTGACATATAATCTTTGCAAAACTCCATAGCCTCCTCAACTACATATCTTTCAACTATTGAGGCTTCTGGTCGATAAGGATTTTTAGAATACCCTTTTAAGATCTTCATGTATCGCTCGAAAGGGTACATCCACCTCAGGTAAACCGGACCGCATAGCCTTACCTCCCTCACCAAATGAACTACCAAATGCACCATTATATCAAAAAATGAAGGCGGAAAGTGCATCTCTAGTTGTGACAAAATAATGTAACCCTCATTTTCTAGTTCATCCAACTTTTCAGTGTCAATGACTTTGTTACAGATAGCATTGAAGAAAACGCACAATCTTGTCACTGTGTTTCGTACTTCATCTTTCATTATGCCTCTAATAGCTACTGGTAATAGTTGTTGCATCAACACATGATAATCATGGGACTTCATTCCCACTAACTTCAAATCGTCCATTGAGACACATCTTCTCACATTCGAGGAATACCCTTGCGGCACCTTCATTTCATGCAAACACCCACACAAACTTCTTTTCTCTGCTTTTGATAGTGTATGCGCTGCTGGCTCCATGTATGCCCTCCTACCATCATCTCTTAGTTGTGGATGTAATCGTTCTCTTATTCCCATATCGACAAGGTCTAATCTCGCATTAATCCCATCCTTAGTCTTCCCTGGTATGTGCAAAAGCGTACTGATAAGGCTATCACAAACATTCTTCTCCACATGCATCACATCAATACTGTGTCTCACGTCTAGCGAACGCCAATATGGAAGATCAAAGAAAATGGATCTCTTCTTCCATATGTTCTTCTCACCCGCAACCCTCTGATTCTTACCAAAAGTGACATGGATACGTTCCACTCGACTGTAGACTTCCTCTCCGGTTAGTGACTTTGGAGCCATTCCATGCTCCGGTAAGCCGTTAAACCGCTTTCTTAGCCTACGATACGGGTGGTACCGATGAAGAAACCTCCTGTGGCCAAGGTAGACAGTTTTTCTTCCATGCTTTAGTTGTTGGAAGTGTGTGTCTGCTTCACATATTGGGCATGCTTTGTGACCCTTCACGCTGTACCCTGACAAGTTTCCGTACGCAGGGAAGTCGTTTATCGTTGTGAAAATCATTGCACGTAGCTTAAAAGACTCCTTCTTATAAGCATCAAACACATCTACGCCTTCCTCCCACAACTTCTTCAAGTCCTCAATCAAAGGCGCCAAATAGACATCAATATCGTTCCCTGGCTGTTTTGGTCCAGAAATCATCATAGATAGCATCATATACTTACGTTTCATACATAGCCAGGGAGACAAGTTGTATATTACAAGGAGAACCGGCCACGCACTATGTGTGCTAGTAAGAGTTCTATACGGATTGATGCCGTCTGTACAAAGCCCAAGCCGTAGGTTTCTCGGCTCGCTGCCAAATTGAGGGAAGATTTCATCTATTTTTTTCCATTGTGGAGAGTCAGCTGGGTGCCGAAGATATTTCCCATCAGATATTCTCTCATCAGAGTGCCATCTCAACTTCTTCGCTTTTGTTGCACTCGCAAACAAACGTTTAAAACGTGGTATTATTGGAAGATACCACATAACCTTTAAAGGTTGCCTTTTACTTGTCACATCACCACAACCACCATCTTTTTTCACTTTGTATCGTGCAGTTTTACACTTAGGACACTCACTAAGACCTCCGTACTCATTTCTGTACAGTACGCAGTCATTAGGGCAAGCATGTATCTTCTTATACTCCATACCCATTGTAGACAGGATTTTCTTGGCCTCATACATACGATTTGGAAGTACATTATCTTCCGGAAACATATCACACAATAGTTCAAGCAGCAATGTGAAACTACTATCGGTCCACCCACAAGTTGCCTTTAAGTTAACCAAATGTAATGTTCCTGTCAGCCGCGTGTACTTACTACCACTGTACAATGGTGTCTCTGCATCACTCCGCAGGCTATCATACTCCTGCGACTGCGCAAAGGATTCTGCCTCAACATCGTTAATCATTCTCTCCATTCTATCTTCATCTATGACATCCACAGCTCCCTTCTTGTGTGACGGACAATCAGTTATTTCCTCACCATGCCATATCCACCTTGTGTATCGCAGATTTATTCCATCACAAAGTAGGTGATCCTTTATGACATCAACATCCCGTCTACTCTCATTCAAACAATTGACACAAGGACAAAAATACTTCCCATTTCTTGCAGGAGCATTCTTTTTAGCGAATTCAATAAATTCGTCCACCCCTTTCTCATATTCCTCACTAGTTCTCAAAGCATTCATCCAACTATGATCCATTTTGTTACCACCTAAGGCATTACCATTAACATTCACACGTTTAGTACAATTCTCAAGGACATATGATGGGATTGCCTAATTAAGTTATCAACCCAATTTAGGATTTTAAAATATGGGCTTAATAACTTTATTGCCCCCTCCTAGCCTCATCTCTCCTATTAAAAGGGTTTCAGTGCTATGTAACTTATTTTTTTAATAAGTATATGTATATAAAATTAATGTATAATAAAATAAATACAATAAGATTAAATTAAAGAATTTTTTTGAGGTTTGGAAGAATTAAAAACAAAACGAGTTTCATATTAACAAAACAATTTTAAGTTGAGTTCTTCCAAAAATAAAATTGTTTTATTGAAAATATTTAGATAAAAATCATTTAATGAATATTGGGGTTATCGTTTTCTTTTTAAGTTTTGGCTTGAATTATTCTTCATAATTCAAGAATTTGGAATTAACAAAACAATTGTGTGTAATTAATACAAGAATTTCTTTAATTTAAATAAATCATATTTTATTTTATTATATATACTAATTAATGGTGCAGGATTTTAATACAACTATGAATTGTATTGGTTTCATGTGGCATACACTAATCAATGATTGAAAGAAACTTTTATGAGCCACTTTCATTATGTTACACTTGAACAAATAAATAAATAAAAGTTCAAAAACTTTGTCTTAAAATTTAATACTCTACTTCTAATCGTTCTTATAAGTCACTTTTAACATTATCACAATAGTGAAAGAAATCTTTAAATCTCATTAACTCTACCTTTAAATTTAAAACCTTTCTAACTACATCCCTATTTAATATAACATTTTATCTTATAAGAACAAAGTTTACTCAATAATTAATTAACGAGAGGCAAATTGAAACAGGGAGTAAATTTTAAACTTTACTCATATTTAACACAATGGAACGGGTGAGATACCACATCCACACTTGAAGGCTAATCTTTGAACAAGAAAATAAACCATTCCCAAATTTATATTTAAACAAGAAAATAAACCATTCCCAAATCAATGCAATTTAAACAATATAACCACACCAAACACATCAGGCTAATCTTTGATATCTCAATATAAGCAATATATATATAATAAGCACTATCTCAACCATTCGGAAATATTTTTCAAAAACAAAATAAACCATGTTCTGTTACAAAAAAAAAATTGAAGAAAATAAACCAACCTGAGGGCGCCCCCTAGCTACTATGTTTGAGAGGTTGAGAAGATGTTGGAGCTCCACCCACGCACAACAATGGAGGAGAGAGCAAAACCCACTGTGGAGGAGGTGAGGTTGAAGTAGACACGGTTGCAGCCGTTGAAGAAACAAAGAGGAAGAAGAAGGGAGGAGGGAGAGCTTGAACAAGCTAAGCCGATGGTGGAGGAGAGAGCTTGAACAAGGGAGGAGGGAGGAGTTGAAGAAAAGAAAAAAACTAGCAGGGCCGACGGTGTGGGTGGGGAGAGGAGGAAGAAGAGAGTAAAGTTGGGATGTGAGGTGAGGGTGTGATAAAAGATGAGAAGACCGCATGTCAGACAAGTGTCTAACATGCAGGGACGCCTTTAGGCGTCCCAAATGGTATTTGCACCTTTAGGCGTCCCAAATTCCATTTGGGACGCCTAAAGTCCCACTTTAGGCGTCCCAAATGTTATTTGGGACGCCTAAAGTGGGACTTTAGGCGTCCCAAATTAATTTGGGACGCCTAAACCCAGCTCCTGGCGCTAAAAAAAATTTATAAAATTTATATTTCGCGCCAGGAAGCACTTTAGGCGTCCCAAATTCAAATTTGGGACGCCTAAAGGTTCCCCTACACAAAAATAATTACGAAAATGCCACCGCCTCCCTTTTTAACCACCCAATTCTCAATTTGGGACGTCTTTGGGGGTGGTTATATCTCAATTCTGTAGTAGTCATAAAGGATCTTGAAGGAATACTTGTGAGTTCTAAACATTCTCTAAATATTTTTATTTTATTTTAAGTCATAGAATCTGTTGAGATTGGTTTTGGTTGTTTGGGTTGGCAAAGGAGATGTTGCATAGCCACAATTTGATGCACCGAAGGTTAAATTTATTTTCCAAGTGAACTTTGTAGTGGCTAGTTCTGTTTGATTTTGCAGGTTCCTGGGAAGAATGAAAACCAATATAATATGTTTATATTCTACCCGTAATCAGATGGTTGGTTCACCAAAGCCGCTGGATTCTAAACTGAAATAATGAAAATGACATTGGTTTCTAACGCCCTTTTCTATGGACCAAAACAAACCATATGAATTGGTGCCTTCTACATGTTTTCATTTTAGTTTCTGAACTTAGTTGTTCATGGAATGTTGTTCTTCTAGCAATTGTCTTGGAATTTCTAGTTGTTTTGCTGATTTAAATGTGGAAGCATTGAATTGATTGTGTTTCCACTCCTAGCTAGACCTGAAACTGTGGTGGTGATTGTATTTTTAATTCCAAATTTATACTCTGGGCTATTTTTTGAATAGACATGTATCCTTTGAACTTAATTGGTCAGTTTTCCCTTTTATTTAGAAAGTACTTAGTTGATGAATATGACTTGATCCTAAATATAGGATCTTGATGCACCACTTTGTCTCATTTATTAGATCTTTTTTTACATTTTTCTTATTAATTTTATAATTTTTCTCACTTTGTTTTCTTCCACCACGTTTGATGCCCTCAATAAAAGAGAGGTACTTTAGAGAAAGCGACACACACACACACACACACATCTAACTCTCGTCTATCTAGTTCAATTCAATATAATAGTTTGATTTTATTTAGTTTTGGTTATTTAGATTGAGTTTGCTACTTTAGTTTGCCAATATTTATTATTTGAATAAAAAAATTTATGAGTTCTTTTCTTCTAGTTTTTTCTATTTGAAAATAAGTAAAAAATATTGAAAATTTTAACAGGGGCTAGAACTTGCTAGTCAAGAACTTGGTGCCAATTTTTGTGGCACCAATTTTTTAAATTTTAGTTGAACTTGGTGCTTCTTTTAGCATTCAAGAACATAGGAAAATGGGTAGAATTTGAATTGGAATTCTTGAAAACCATAATCTTGTTCTCTATGCTTTCTAGTACATGAGATTATGGTACTTTCTTTCCTTGCATTTACCTAAGGCTCCGAAGTAGAGAAAATGAAGCTATGAATTTTTGTTTGGGTTAGAAGAATTAATGCTAGCTTCCTTCTTTTTACTCTTGTTTTAGTGCTATGAAATTTTATTTTACTCTTCTTAATTAGTTTAATTTTGTTTAAATTAAGCTGAGATGGTTTGTTATTTTGATTTTGGGATGTCTCACTTTTAAGAGGAAATGCTGCCAAAATTTTGAAAAATAAAATAGTAAAAGGCAATTCCATGTGTTGACAATTATTCTAAACTTGAGTGTTATTGGGAATGGCGTAGGTGGTAATAAAATGGATCATAGTTGGTTGAATGCTTTGAGAACAAGTGAACAATATAAGAATGAGGTTGAAGAGTTTATTGAATATGCTAGAAGGAACGCTCCAACAAAAAATGGGATGTATTTTTGTCATTGTGTCAATTGTTTAAATGAGAGAAGACGGGATGTTGAAGTTATAAGGGATCACCTACTTTGTGATGGAATAAATCTTCGATACACAAGGTGGATATGGCATAGTGAGTAAGTAACTGATTGTCCATGCACAAGAAGGATGTTGTGGATGTCATAGATGAAGATAGAATAGAGAGAATGATTCACGATGTTGAGGTAGAATCCTTTGCACAGTCGTATGAATATGACAGCCTGCGGAGTGATGTAGAGACACCGTTGTACCCAGGGAGTAAATACACTGCTGACAGGAACATTACATTTGGTTAACTTAAAAGCAACTTGTGGGTGGACCAATAGTAGTTTCACAATGCTACTTGAACTGTTATGTGATATGTTTCCAGACGATAATGTACTTCTAAATCGTTTGTATGAGGCTAAGAAAATCCTATCTACAATTGGTATGGAGTATAAAAAGATACACGCTTGTCCTAATGACTGCGTACTGTACAGAAAGAAGTATAAAGGTCTGAGTGAGTGCCCCAAGTGTCAAAATGCACGATACAAAGTGAAGAAAGATGGTGGTTGTGGTGATGGGACAACTAAAAGGCAACCTATAAAAGTTTTGTGGTATCTTCCAATAATACCGCGCTTTAAGCATTTGTTTGGCACTGTAAAAAAAGCGAAGTTGAGATGGCATTCGGATGATAGAATATCCGACGGAAAATATCTTTGGCACCCAGCTGACTCTCCATAGTGGAAGAAAATAGATAAAATGTTCCCTGAATTTGGCAGCGAGCCGAGAAACCTTCGGCTTGGGCTTTGTACAGATGGCATCATTCTGTATGGAACTCTTAATAGCACACACAGTGCGTGGCCAGTACTCCTTATAATATACAACTTGCTGTAGGATCGGTAAGCACAACGGAAGAATTTAAAAAACAATTTTCACCGATCCTAATTGAGGATCTATCAACAGCGTTTAAACCAAGTTGGAAGACAGCGTTTAAACCAAGTTGGAAGGATTCATACCTTTTTGATGATTCAGAGTTTTCACGATCTCTAGGAGCCAACACGTCAGGTCCGCTCCCTCTGGTCATGTTTGAGGGGAGGCAGGGGGAGTTCATGTCATGAAGTATTTTGGCCGAGCCTCACATCCTTATTCGTCACAAGCTGAACCCAGTAGGGAGCTTGTGGCCAAGATTCGCCGGGAAGTCTCACAAGAGCTCGAGGCCAACCTTCGCGACAAGCTCTGACAAAAGCTATTACCAGAGCTACGTCTTGAGCTAATGCTTGAGCTACGAGCTGAAATGATAAAGATGTTTGAATTATATATGGCAACTACTGAGCGTAGAATCCATTCATCCCCAGCCTTCCATATCACTAAAGGAACTTACAACCTGGTGAAGGAACCACTTGGCGACCCTTCTCCCACTCCAGTGTCAGGAGAACCTGCCATCCTCTCTTTGGATGCCCTAATGCTGCGTGTAGTTACAGATGCTCTCGTTCACACACAAGCTACCACCTACCATCATCAGCAAATTCCACAGCATTTACGTAGGGTGACTGTGACGTGTGCTCGAGAGGGGGAAGAAGGTACAGCCATCCCTATTCCTGATGACGAGGTTGCCATGATAGCTCAGGCGAGAGGATCTTTCATCCTTTAGCCTGTACATCTTATTGGCTTAGCAGCAACACCTTCAATGGTATGGAACTACCTCACTTTTACTTGAGATGTGTTGACATCTTACTAACAATATGTTTTTTTATGTTCTAAAAGAACAAGCAGGAAGCAGGAAAATGGCCCTTCTTAGCACGAATGCAGCAGATCTATAAAGGCATTCGCCAGATTGATTTGCATATGCCTCCAGGGATTGTGGGCTTGGAATTAGAGTATCCCTTCACAATTGATAAAGAAGATCTTAAACATTTCATTTAGTTGGGGGAGCTAGATATTGGATGGGGCAAATTTGCAATCCTGCAAGTTTTTCATTTCCTATTTTTTCCTTCATTTAGTTAGGTTGATTTTAACTAGCTAATACATTCATCATTTTAATTCTATTATAGCTCCTTGCGTCGTAGATGCATTGACATGCAAAGAGTTGATTTATATGGATTCTTGTCTCCTGCACATATGACAAGGAGTAGGAATACATTAAAAAAAAAGGACGCACTATGTGGGCTTCACAATGGGAGAGAACGACTATCGTTGTTATCTAGCACCGATTGTTCAAGGGTACGCATTTAAATTTTGTGTATTTGAGATTTTTAATAAATAATTGCCTTGACATCTAACTTCTTTTTAATCTGTATATGTTGTGATAGTTACCACTGGAGTTTGTGTTCTCTGTCCTCGGTCCCACGTTGTTTACTGGTTTGATTCCTTAAGTAAAATACCAGACAAAGAAACTAAAAGCGTCTTCAACACGTAAGTTATTTTTTTGTATTTCATTGCTTCTTGATTCTTGACTTAAATGAATTTTTCTAATTTATGTTGATTTTTATTTTAATGATAGGGCATGCACGACGTATCGAGCGCTAGGCGGGCCATGCGATCGTAAAGGTGGCAAATACCCGAGATGGTTGTGTCCAAAAGTACGTAGTTTCAAATCAAGTTCTTTTGATTGACGATCGTTTTAGATATGCCTTTATTTATTTTAACCATTTGCTTTTGATTTATAGTGCCCTCAACAACCTAGCGGCTAGGAATGTGGATACTATGTCTTACTTTATATGTTTAACATCATTCAGAGTGGCATTACGACAGATTTTGAACAAGTAATCGCTTCTTCATTCTCAGAGGATAATATTCTTGGTGTTGTAATTCAATGGAAATTCATCCACTTGATTCATTATTTCATCTAAGCTTATTTTCTAATTTATAAATTTTTGACAATGAAGATGCCTACTCATATGAAGACATAAATATGATCAGAGATTTTTTGGCTGGACATCTTCTTCAACGTATACCAAAGTAAAGTCTTTAGTAGTTTGTGTAGGACATACTTTTGTGGTAGTTCTATATATTGTACATATAATTAGCGTTATTGTTGTTGGATATAGATTGGATTTAATCTTGGTTATTGTACAAACTGGAGACTTGGATATAGTCTTTCTAGTGCAATAACAGACTTGGATATAGATTGTTGTGTGGTTTATTAGTTAATTAGTTTGCTACTCCTTAAAGTTATTGCATGTAGTAGAGCCTTAGGTTGATCACTGTGTTTCAAGTTGTTGTTTCCATTCTGCTAAACTGTTGTTGTTTTATTCTATTGTTTCCATCCTATTTCTACATTTTACATTTTTCAGATAGTAAAATATATATAAAAAGGCCATTTTAAAAAAATTTTCAACGTCCTTAAAATAAAAAGGGACATGGGAAAGGGGGGCAACACTTTAGACGTCCCCATTATGAATTGAGGACGTCTAAAGGTCCACTTTAGACGTCCCCAGTCTAAACTGGGGATGTCTAAAGGTCACTTTAGACGTCCCCAGTACAAACTAAGGATGTCTAAAGTTCACCTCAGACATTAGACGTCCCCATTGTGAAGTGAGGACGTCTAAAGTCCTGCCTATTTAATGTCCCCTATTTTACGGACATTATTGACATTTTTTCCACGACCCTCAGATAGACGTCCCTCTGTTTTCATACGTTAAAAGGCCAAAAAGAAGAACATTAAAACCATTTTTTCTAGTAGTGTTCTATTAGTCTGGATGTTATTCTTTGTTTCTGCAATTACAAAACTAGAAAGTAAATTGTGGAAGAAAGTTTCAAAACATTTATTTTGCAAGGTATTGGTCTCTTCTTACACTCAGAAGAATTTTTTACATAGAAAAGAAATTGCAAATGAGTATGCAGTTTGTCAATAACCTACACGCTCTGGTAAGTACTGCTCTCTGCAGAACTCCCCTTCCCTTAATTTTTTTGGGAAAGGTACAAGCTTTATAAGAGTTATTCAACCTTTTTATCACCCTCTTATTTTGTTCCTCATTCTTATGTTTGATATAATGTTTAATGCTGTTTTCAGTCCAAAAATGCATTGCTGTCAACTTTCTTGTTTCTTGACCAATTTGTGTGGCTTGGTCGACCAGGTAGAACTCAAAATGTTTCCCTAATAAGTTGAGTTTGTTCCTTGAATTATTTATATGAAATTTTCGCCAAGTATTCGGGTTATACATGTAAACTTTTTTGGTCAAACTACAGAACAAAGAACGTACTGAGTTAATGGGCCGAATATCACTTTTTTGTTGGATGGGCTCCTCAGTGTGTAGCACCTTGGTTGAGGTTTGAAGCTTCCCTTTCTATTTCCTATACTTTAAATGTGTCCATACGAGCAAAGACTCCTTGCTCTGCTCTCTATTAACACTTTTATGGTGTGTTCTAACTTCTATCAGCTTGGAGAGATTGGGAGACTCTCTACATCAATGGAGAAGTTAGGGAAGGAACTCAAGAACAATAACAAATATGATGTATAGGTTCTTCATAGTTTCTTTCTTCTTCTTTTTTTCCCTCTCTTTTCACATTACTTGGGATAGTAATAGCAGTATCCTCCATTTAGAAACCACATTTCATTTAATCCAATTCCTGATGATTGCAGAATGAGCAATACCGTGCTAAAATAAAAGAGTCGAATGAGAGTACTCTAGCGCTTACCAAGGCGGCAATGGATATAGTTGTAGCAGTGGGACTACTTCAATTGGCACCCAAGAAGGTTACTCCCCACATGACTGGAGCCTTTGGATTTGTCACTTCCCTAATAACTTGCTATCAGGTGCCTGCTATTATCCCTTTGATTAAGCTTCCGCTTCTCTTATATTTGAGCTCCCTAATTTCGTTATGAGTTAGTGTCTCTATCTCATTTTCTAACTTCTTTTATATACACTTGCAATAACAAATAAGGCGAGCTGTTGGTTATTGTTCTTGGGTTTAATACTACTATTAATTCTTTTAGTTTGATTGAATTTTTGGTTTTGATCCTTGTAGTTTTAAATTATTGATTTTGGTCCTGATTGTTTCACAAGGATTTGGTCTCAATTTAACGGTTGATCGCTATATTTTTATCGAGGTTTGGTTTTGTTTCTTTTATTTAAACTTAAACCAAATCCTTATAAAATTGTAGGAACCAAAACCAAATTTTGATCAAACTGTAAGGACAAATAATAATATCAAACCTTTCTTTCTTGAAAGATGTATGGAAATTGTGTTAACAATATTTTGGAAGCGAATGGAGTTATATAGCATTTGATTCCCAAGCAAATGCATGTTCCATCAGTTTAGTCTATAGAAATTAATTATCATTCTCTGACTACAAGAATTTTTTAAGAAATATCTGGCTTTTACACCATTATAGTGCTTTATGATGCTCATTTTATTGATTTGCTTAAATTTAAGCTGAAATATTTTGGTTTGTGCAATATAGTTGCTTCCTGCCAGAAGCAAGCCTAGGACACTGAAGATGAAGGGACAAAGTCAATCTCATGATGCTTTATAGTTGTATAGTAATTATACAAGTTTGTATTGGACCACATTATATACATTTGTAAGTTAATGTTTTTGGAGTTGTGCAATGAAGCATTGTGCTGACTAATTAATGAGGTATGGTTATAAGTAGGAGTACAAATTAGTGGGAAATTTTATGTTTCATGATAGCAGAAAATAAGACATGCATGATGTTTTGTTTGGTCATATCGATGATAGAGTGTGTTAGCATGGTCATTGGTAAAGAAGTCTTAGTTTTGTAATGAACTGTGATGATCAGTTTAGGCTTTTTTGTTTTTACAATTTTTTTTGGTAGAAGAAAGTCTCTGTTGAGAGGGCTTTGTGTAGAACTGGTAAAATAGGTCGAGCTGGCAGGTTGGGCCCATTAGCCCACCCAAATTAACGGGCTTCAGCTGGAGAAATCCAGCCTGTTTAAAAAACAGGCTGATACAGGGTGGCCCGCATTATTTAATTTATTTTTTTTAGTTTTTATCTAAAATACCCTTAGTCCCTTATCTTCTTTCCTTTGATGATGTATTTAATTAATTCCTCATACTTTTTATTTGACACTTATTTTCATATTATATTGATTTATTCCACTATTATTAAATTTAAAAGAGATGTGTTTGTATAGTTTTGTGATGTTAATAGATGGAAAAAAGAAAAGTAAGAATAAAATTGACTTCATAACACAAATGACAAATGTATAAAAGAAAAGAAATGTGATATGAGCGGATGAAAGAGAAAAAGAGTAAAATTTTTTTTTAAAAAAGTGAAATTTTTAAAGCCAGCCCACCTAAACAGGCTCGGACTGGCAAAAGCTAGCCCGTAAAGGGGGCAGGCTGGTGCCTCAACCCGCAGCCCACACTGGTTGGCCAATCCACGGGCTAGCCCGAATTACCACCAGTAGCTTTGTGACTTATATCATCACATGCTACAAAGGGGAAATTCTTGATATGTTAGTGCTTGTTTGGAATAGTAATTGGAACCTTCAAAAACAGCTTTTCAATCGTAATTTACAATATATGAGGTAAGTTTGTGAGATGAGTTTTATCTCGATTTACGTGAATAAATACTGTTAAGAGTCCCAAACATGATTCCAAACAAGCATTAAATCCTTTTCATTTTCTGAAAAGTTTTCGGCTTGGTGTTGAGCCTTTTCCAGTTTGATTTCCTTAATATGTCCTCTTATTCCCCCCACCCCACAACCCCCCCTAAAGCACTAAACCCTTTTCATTTTCTGAAGAGTGTTTGGATTTTTTTTGTAGGTGTTAAGCCTTTTCCCATTTAATTTCTTTAATATGTCCTCCCCCCCCCCCCCAACAAAAAAAACCCACAAAAGGTCCTGGATTATCAAGAGTTATGATGGATTAAATGATATGGCGAGAAAATATTTTTAGACATTGCATTTTTTTTTTGTAGGGGAACAAAAATATAAAGCTACTTGTGGTTTAAAGGCTTGTGGTTTCAAAGCGGTTAGTGGAATGCAAAATCTGATAGATAAAGCTCTCATAAAGTTAGATCAGTATGGCAAGATTGTAATGCATGATTTGATACAAGAAATGGCTGAGCAAATAGTTTGTAATTCTGAAAGACATAGCCGATTAAAAGATGCAGATGAAATCTATGACGTACTAGAAAGTAATAAGGTAAAGAAAAGATACGTCAATTTATATCTTTTATTTTTTTTTTAAAGTTTTTAAAACATTTAATGTTCATTTTATTTTCTTTTGTTCAAGGGAATTGGTGAAATTGAAGGCCTAGTATTGGATGCCTGGTATTTCGGCAAAACAAAAGATCTACAGTTGAAAATTTAAGAATTCTCATTTCCGATAATCCATACTATCTTACTCCTATAAAGCTTCCATTTGGTCTTGATTCCTTTCCTAAAAAATTAAGGTATCTTTATTGGGAAAATTATCCATTAGAGTCTCTGCCATCAGGATCTTATCTTAAGAACCTTGTTGAACTTCACTTGACATGTAGCAAGGTTAAAATGCTATGGGTTGGAGAACAGGTACTTATATGCTAATGTATATTTTACATGTCTTCATTCTAATCAAATTTATTAGGCCTTTTTTAATTTGGGTATTTCTTTTTCCTTTTCATTGTGATAATAGGACGATCTTGCAAATATAAAGAAAATCAATTTGTATGGTTCCAAACAATTGATGGAGCTTCCATATCTCTCCAAGGCGCATAGGCTTGAAATTGTAGATCTCCAAGGTTGTTCAAATTTGAGGAGTGTTCATCCAATCTATTTTATCTCTCCACAGCATTGTTAAAATGAATGTATCTAATTGTTGGAAATTAGAGAGTCTTGAGAGCGAGACTCATTTAGAATCTCTCTCTATCCTTGAAGCTCAAGGTTGTGATAACCTCAAGAGATTTTGTGTGTCATCAAAGAAATTGAGAGATATAGCTCTTCGTGATAGTAAATTCGAACAATTGCGTATTCCAATTGGACGTTTCACAGAACTTAGAAAGCTTGCATTTAATGGTGAAATCTTGAGGAGTCTTCCGATAGATGAGCTGTGTGGCTTGACAAATCTTCAAGTGTTTAAAGTTCCTAATTTCAAGCAAGTAATTGACACAAAGAAGATGCACACCATTTTTTGCGCTTGGCGTAATTTAAGAAGACTATGTTTGGATGGGTGGAGTAACTTGTCAGAAATGCCCGACAGTATCAGGGGCTTGACAAACTTAGAATATTTATCATTAGAGGAGTCTGGTGTGGAGACATTGCCAGCTTGCGTCAACCATCTTTCAAGCTTGAGACGAATTAAACTGGGAGGCTGCAAAAGGCTTAAGTATATACTTGGACTTCCTCCCTTCCTTCAAATATGAGATGCCACAGAGTGCACTTGATTGGAGACTGTATCCTCTGACTGTCTACTTCAGAATCCTCATATACTCTGGTTCGCTAATTGTTTAAAGTTGGATGAGTCCTCACTTTGCTTTATTGAGGAAGTAACTCAGTCCTCAACCACGTCAGAATGTTACCCGGCCAGCAAAGTTCCAGAGTGGATGACATATAAACAGGCTTCCGATGCCACCCGATTTACTTGCAATCTTGAACGATTACACGCCATAGCGTTATGCTGTTTTGCATCTGGTGGTATACTCTCATTTGCAGATTGTATTAGGTGTGATGTCTCTTTTGATGATTGCAAAAAATCCCTTCCTTCTTGGCCCATTAATGTCGATTTGCGGCGGGATCATGTTTTTCTATGGCACATGGAAGGGAGCTTATATGGTACTAAAACATATAAAGAAGCTGAGATTTCATGTGAATTCTATGCATCGTGTGAGGGTGATTATATGAGGACGGTACAAAGGACACTCCCTGCAGAAGCATGTGGAGTGCACCTAAAATATTACTTGGAGTCAAAGTCAGAGAGTGAGAAAAGAAAGCGCATTGCAGATATTTGTGTTGAAGAATGAAAACCCTCCCACAAAGAAACTCAAGCTTATTCTGGTGTCTCTCATGATGACGACTTCATCTGTCACCCCTTACAACTCAAATTTCTAAACAAAAGGACCTCTCACTAATACACTTCCTTTGTTATTTTTACAGATATATATGCTTTCTCGCTTCCTTGCGTATTAATTACAAACTATCATTTAGCACATATGGAGCTACTAATTGATGCATTAATTTTACATATTCAGTGGATGGAAAATTTTAAGGAACAAAGCGGTTGGTGCGTGATATATAATTCAATTGCTATGCTTCATATTTCTGGACTGATTTGCGAAATATGTCTTACATTTATGTCATGGCGGTAAATTTGTGGTTCTGATTAGTTTGCAATGTTGTATAGATTTTGATTATTATTATTGCACTTCTTACTTTTCTTGGTTGTCATTTATTAATATGCTCTAATCTCCTGCCCTCCAGTTTTCTTTTCTCAAAGTTAGATTGAGTTTTTGTTAGTGTTGGCATTAATTAGGAAATTACTTCTCAAAGAACTTGAGAGTGACAACTCACCTAAGTAGAAAATATTTTTTTCATACGTAGATTGTGACATGGGATGGTTTGTGCTAATCCTGTTTGGGCTTGTCGCTTCTATTTAAAAATTTTCACTCAATACTTATCAAAATATAACATTCCATGATTTCTAAATTTTGATACAGAGGTGATTTAACACTAAAATAGGGATTTAATTTTGTTTTGCATCTTTGATAGCATAAAGGATGAGTATGTTGAATGCAAGCAGAGCAAAACTTGGTCTTCTGCAGGTTTTATATTTGAACAAGGATGAAATCAGGCAGATAAAATGCAGAGCAACCTGGTACTGCTTTATCACTATTTTAAACTAGAATCTTTATTTTAGGATAAAGCAACCTGAATGTTGACAAATATTCAACCATTTTGGCTCGCAAAGTTTTTAAATTATTCTGTTTTATCCTAAAATAAAGATTCTATGCATTTATTTATTCCGTTCTTTTACTTCTTTGAATAGTTTAAAATGGATTTTTTAAGAAGTATTCTTACTCATCTTCATCCTCTGAATTATTAGTGTGAATATTAATTTTTGCTTCTGCAGTTAAAGAATTGGAAAACAAATACTTAG
This sequence comes from Inga leiocalycina, assembly GCA_963242795.1. NCBI lineage: Eukaryota > Viridiplantae > Streptophyta > Magnoliopsida > Fabales > Fabaceae > Inga > Inga leiocalycina. The sequence goes on from OY725324.1 coordinate 50,305,647, forward strand.
AGAAAGTTTCAAACAATTATTCTGCAAATTATAAGTCTCTTCTTACACTTAAAGAGGAATTCCGAGACATAGAAAAGAAGTTGCAAATTTATTGACATTTTAGTGTTCTTGAGAGAGCCATCACTGCTTGTATCCTTTACTCTACAGTTATTCAATGATCTGATATGATATATCCAACTCTCATTCTTACCTTATTATGCTTTTTCCAGCGGGGAGCTTGGAAGGCTCTCTGCATCAAATGAAGCAGTCAGAGAAGGAACTCAAGGACAGTAACAAATATGATGTATGTTTATGTTCTTCATATTATTTCTTTTTTATTTTCACCTTACTTGGGGCAGTAATATGATGTTATATGGTGTTAAATATATATTTAATTAACCCCATCTTCCATGATGCAGAATGATACGCAAACAATTTTTAGAAATTTACTAACCTCAATTTACTCTAAACAATTTTTAGAATTAATCCATCAATATATCATCTTTTTTGCAAGTTTTGTTGACCTTCAACTTTGTAAATGGTAAAATCATATTTATGGGGTTTCAGGTATGCTAATGGCAATTTAATCAGAAAATTGAATTCAAGTTGAAGTTTTAGTTTAAACAGATAATTTCCTTGTATACTGTAGGAGGGACTTTGTGATGGTCTTGTTATTACTTAGCTGAGACTTTAAGTTTGGAGTATCTCAATTTTTTGTGTTGACAAAAATATTCTGGTTTGTGCGATGCAGTTGCTTCCTGGCCCAGGCTTGTACAAAATACAGCAAACATAAAAAGACCTTCTTACCTTCATCACTCCCCATTGTTGCTAAGTAATCATCTGTAGTAACAATTTTGAGGCATTCCATGTTCCTGATATAACAAAAACATCATTGTCACTTGTACTCTATTAGCCATTGGACAATATAACCAATATTTTTTTAATCATCTGTACATGCCAACTAGCTTCTAGATTCTAAATTTTTTTTCTTGGAGAAAATTTTTGCGTGTGCACACATATATTTTCTATGTAACCTGTAGTCTTCATCATGACCAAAGGTTCAAATTATTGTGACAACATTTGTTGATCCTAAAAATTAAGGTTGCCAAGCTCATAAGCCTAACTAAGTTTTTTTTTTTTTTTTTGCCAACTCATAAGCCTAAGCTTGAATTATAAACTTGGAAGAGGTTACTTTATTAATAAGTAGTGATTAAAAGTATATGATTAAATAATTAAAATAAAAAATATCATATACTTTGTTTTGCATCTTTAGTACAGTGGTTTTTTATAAGCTCTTTTTTTTTAATTAAATTTAAGTGACATTGCTCCTTTTTTTAACACTACAGGGTGATCTTGCTTTTTTGCAAAACCTTTCAAGGCAAAAATGACCATAGAAAAAGTATAGTCATACCCCTGTGGAATTAATGAGTTAAACATGGCATAAAGTTTGATGTGGCAGATGTTGGTTTGGCATGGTTACTATTAAAGTATGACAATATTGTTTTTATTTTAATATTTTTAGGTTGACATTGAACTTAAAAATTTTCAAATATCCACTGCTCCTACGTGAAAAATTTTAAGACAAGAATAGAAGGTCCATATCTTCTCATTTTTCTCTTGTTTCTCTTCTTTCTTAGAATGTTATTCACCTATAGGTGAAAAAAATGGATAATTTTTTGACCAATAAAAAATGGATAATTCAAATTTAGTATTCTATAATATTATTATAAACAAATAAATAAATACAAATTGTTAAAATTTGAGCTGCATAGTTCATAATTGTAGTACTAAAAAGCTTTTAATATATAAAATAATATAATAAAATTTATAAAATATTAAATAGAGTTCTTCTATGAGTTTTCTAAAATTTGTGATCCGTAAATTAAATAATTTCTCATGTGGGCTCTCAAATGTCATTATCTCCTTTTTATAATTCATTCACACCTCACCAATATAAACCACGCTGCTCCTAACATAAACCCCGTTGGCCCACGAATATGACAATATTAAGAAGCAACAACCTGCTATGGACCCTAATAACATTCAGCCTGCTATGGACTCATCATGGTTAGCAATAACCTTTCCTGCCGCGGGGTATACTGAGTGAGGCCTCAATTGTATTTCTGGGCCTTTGCTAATTCATTAGCAATCCAGTCGGCAACTAAATTCGTTTTTCTAGAAATCCACATAATAAAGTGGTTTCAAATAAGGTTCCTTTTGAAAAGGATATTTTCAACGATAACATCACACCTCCAATTTTGAGAGACCAAGTTTGTTAACACAATTCTCTAGAGAGAGGTTATCAGACCCGAAAACAACATCCTCAAGTTGATTCTCTATGGCATAGTCAAAAGCATCACTCAGAGCCATACATTCTACCATAAACAGAGACTCTTCCGTACATCCTTTACTTATACCATCAAGAACCCCTCCATTCACATCTCTTACAACAAATGCAATAGCAGCAAGCTCAATATCACTAGATAAAGCTCCATTATCAAATATTCAGCCTGCTATGGCCTCGTTTTGTTAGTATGCAGTATTTACTCTCACAGGGGCATGTGCATAGCGCATTATGGGACATTAATTATCCCATTATGGCATTATGGTTTTTTATTGAAGGAAAAGGAATCTCTCCAATTTCCTTATCTTAAACTTCCTTCCATTTTTTTATTATCAACGTTAGATCAACTTTAAACGTTTGATATTGAATATCATATACCATATAGGATATTAAATTTTAAATGTTCTATAGGATATTAAATCTCAAACATTTAAAGTTGATCTAAAGATGAGAATAAAGAAATGGAGGGAAGTTGATAGTAATAATTTTTGATTCCATATGGGATACTGAGGCCTCCTAATTGTATTTTTGAGCCTTTATTAATTCATTATTATTGCTTCTCCAAGCTATTAATGGAATGGGCCTTGCTTTTGGGGCTTTTATTGCTAGGATCTAATATTCATGGCAAAAGCATATTTAAAAGGACCACCAATAACCAGCGCACACTGGTACAACTGGTAAGGGCGTTGTGCCCTTTAACCATCATCTCTGGGGTTCGATCCCTGGGAGGTGGGAATGGAGCAGGTGTGCCTGGGAGGGTCGCCCCCATCATTGGGCCCGACAATACCCGACGGATTAGTCCTTGACCCACCGGGTTGGGGGATATCGTGCAGTAGCAAAAAAAAGAAAAAGAAGACCACCAATATCTGTATTTTGTTTTTTGTTTTTAAATATAAAGGAACGCATTAAGCTTTTGTTTTTTATTTTTTGTTTTTTTAACCTTGAAGGACGCATTAAGCTTGAGATACTACTCTAACAACATTACCTGTCCTCACAAGACGTGGAACCCATATTTAAAAATAAAGGTTTGTTCTAAGCAAAAAGTGGAAGGGTCCCGCATCAAACATGTGCTTGTTTCGCAAGATAGTCCGCAGATTTCTATGCTTCACTGTGAGAATAAACAATCTCGATATCCCAATTAGAGAATATGCAAAAGCATATTTGAATGGTCTATAAGATCAATATCTGTATTTTACATCCGAAAAAAGACACAAAGTATGACTTATTTATTTTTTCTTCCTGCAATCAAATTTTATTTTGTAATGTACTTGTATAAACACGAGATATATCACAAGACAACAAAATATGACCTATTTATTTCTTGTAATCCTTAATTACATGTCAGCTAGCTTCCAGAATCTAAAAGATTTTCGAGTGCCGCCAAGCAAGTTTGTCAAACTTATGAATTTAAGCAAATTTGTGATAGGATATAAACTCATATTATGAAGTTGAATTGTAAACTCTTATGATTTATGATTTATGTTTACCAATTAAATTCTATTAAAAGAATATAATTTAATAATTAAAATATTAAAAAGATAATAAATTGATTTAAATATATATATTTCAAATCCAAATAATTGAAATTAAATTTATCAACATTCATAAATTATCATGTTAAACAAATAAATTTCTATGAAATTTATATATGAAACCAATTAACATAATCAAACCAAAAATACTGGAAGAGCTAAAAAGCAATGAGGTTGGATCCCCATCAACACTCCCACAGTATGTTTGGCAGGAGAAGGAAAAGGGAGGGGAGGAAAAATTTTTATAAGTTGATTTTAAAAATAAATTGAAAAAGTGGGGTTATACAATTTTAATAAAGATAAGATATAAAATAGGAGCGTAAGAAAAAATAATTAAAAATTTTCAACTTTACTTTTTTTTTTAAATCCAAGTCATAAAAATTTTTTCTCCTTTCCCCTCCCTCCTAAATCCCTCGTACCAAACAGCCCCAGAGAGTTTGGTAGATCTTGAAGGTGCCGCTTGCCTTTGCACTGCGCTTAGGGCAAATGTTTTTTACCTCAACCTCAACATTCCCATTACTCTGGCTTCCGGTGCCTTTAAATATTCAGCAACATGATTTATTATTCTTTATATACATGCTTTGATCAATTATTATTGTTTTAATGGAGGGAATATATTATTGCTTATCTATAATTCTTCCAAAGTTTCCAGTGTATTGATTTGTTTGTTATCTAAAAGTTGTACTAATAAAAGTAATATTGTTTCAAATTTATCACTTTGTTTCAGTGAAGCCTTTTCTATATAACACACATGCATCATACAAGTGGGGAAATTTACGAAGCCCGGACACGAACATGTGATGTATTATGTCAGTAACAACATAACTTCTTTTTGGAATTTATATTTATTGGGGGAGATAAAAGAAATGTGTACTGCAATTTTCCTTGAAATATATTTTAAAATAGATTGGAATAGTTTGATTTGCTTCCTTAAACGTTCATACAAGGTTTAAAATGTAATTTACATATATATAATACTTCAAATAATTATTATTTGAGCTATTTTTATGTCTCTGTCACATTTTTTCATTTTCAACACAATTTTTGAATTTGGATTCCCATTGGCTTGATGCCTTCTTTTTATTTTTGTTCATACTCAATGCCCTCCTTTTATTGTCAATACCCGTTTTCATTTCGATATTCACAGAATAATAGAGACCAATGTCCACAGGCATACAGAAAAGTATATATATACTGATAATAAGTATTTGTTTACAGACAGACATTAACAAAGCAAAATTCACTAATAATTACAAATATGTACAGAATATCCCAAAATATTCCAAGTACAGGCTAAATCTAACCACCGGCTGTATCTCAGGAAACATGCCTATCAGTTTTCCTTAACTGTGTCCTTGCCTTTTGAACTGTTAGCACCCGTTGATACATTTTGATTTAGAAAAAGGGGTGAGATTCCGAAGAATCCCAGTAGAAACCTACTATCGACATATAAAATGTGAAAATTAAATATGCAATGCACCATATTAGGCAAAATGAAAGTTCAATTCGATTCATATGTGTACACAAGTTTCAGGGCCAAACATCGAGTTAGAACCTCTACATGTACCTCAGTCGAATCACCGACCACAGCTAGGATTTTCGATATACCTTGGCTGGGCACCGAACCACAAGCAGGTACTATGCCTCTAGCACGCATTTAGATCACAAAATATAGTAACACATAACATACAATAGTCACATAGTATATGAGAGATAGTAGTCCCTACCTTAACCCTTTTTGACCTCGAGAAGCTCGCCTCGTGGAACATGCCAACTTCAGGTTATGAACTCAGTCCTAAAATACCAAATGTACAAGAAATAGGTTATAACATATCCATGTATCATTTTAGACACTTCCATAGTGTTTATTGTGGTTATATTAGCCTATTTTAAAAATTGACCAATATGCCCCGGGACCTTAGCCCGATGGCACGTTTTCCCAAATTTTTGACTAGGGCTATATTGACTTATTTTCGTCCAAGGAATCCATTTCCAGACTCAAAATTACCAAATTCAATGTCAAATTATGAAATTGCACTTGGCAGCCCTACTTTTAGGGTTTTAGGGGCATTTCCGTAATTATGCTTTTTCGGCCTTTTCTGAAAAAGTGTCCAACTGTAACCCCACCTAATTTTCCCTCCTGAACCCAATGGAACCATCAAATCATTGAAAATCCAACTCTAAGGCCCTCAAACATCCTTGGCCGAAATTATGGTGTTCTCCGGGAAAAATCGGGGTTTTACGATTTCGGCTCCGTAAACGCGTTCCTTTATACTCCTAACCACTTTATTAACCATCTAATTGAGTTATAACTACCAATTGAACTAAAATTGGGCAGCATAAACCTTCTAATGTCACATTTCCAAAATTTAAAACCAATGGCAATCCGGCGAAATTTCACCAATTAAATTGCCCACGGCAGCCAGAATGGTTAATATACGAAGGTTTGGAAGTTACCTTAAGCTCCCACTAGATTTTCTTGCTCTTGGCTGAAAACCCTAACCTTAGAACACCAAATTTGAGCTTTCCAAACCTTGAATAACATAGTAGAATAGTTTAGGAACGGAATTATACGTATTAGGAACCGATTTACTGAAGAAATAACTTACCTTTGCAAGTTTTTCTTCTCTTTCTCTCTCTAGAATTTCACACTTTCTCTCACTAGTTTAGATCTGGTTAGGCACGAAAATGAGCTGAGGAAGATGATGGTAAAGTGTTTTTATTATATTATATGATGTTTTTTTTAATGATTTATGGAATTTCCAAATATTCCAAAATCAATTTTATGTACATAAACCCTATGTACATGTAACTAAGCTCATTAAACCCAACCAATATTTCCTTCCTCTTGAAATGTGTAGGAGACACCTAGGGGTCCCTCCCTATGGTCTCAATTGGCTTCACAACTTGTTCAGGTTACGTATACACGTAAAGTCTCAATTTTGATCAAAATTGCACTTTTTGCTCAAATTTTTCATAAATTCATATTAAATTAACCAAAATATTCTAAATATATTTTTAAACTTTATTTTCCTTAATTAATTGAAATTAATTGAAAAATAATTTATTTTGCGCTATTTTGGCAAAATTACGATTTTGCCATTACCTTTCTAATCCAGTTTCTTTTCTTATTTTTCTTTGGCCAATTTCCATATATTTTTGGACCAAATATTTTCTCTAATATTCCTTCATTTTTAGACTTTAATATTGGGCTTTTTAAATTACCCAAATTAATTTCATAATTATTTTTGCGCAATTTCCAATGAAATTGAACATTTATGAAATTCATAAATTCCAAATTCATAAATATTCACAATTTTATTGAATTTCCTAAATAATTACAATATATTTGGTGAATATAAAATTTGGGGTGTTACATTTATTTTTTTTCGTTTTTTATCTTAACCATATATATGGACCTCATGTATATATGTTATATATTAGATTAAGAGAATAAATTGAAGGCAAAAAAAAAAAAAAAAGATTAAGAGAATAAATTGTACTGTACGTTGAAATACTGGAAAAATTGTACTGTTGAAATGAGTCATTTAATTTATATTGGTTTTATTTCCTAACGATTTATGCAATGTTTAATTAATGAATATTTTTCAATTCTTCATCTTGCTTTTACTTTCAACTCTTATGATTTGTGGTTGGTGCGTGATATATAATTCAATTGCTATGCTTCATATTTCTGGACTGATTTGCGAAATATGTCTTACATTTATGTCATGGCGGTAAATTTGTGGTTCTGATTAGTTTGCAATGTTGTATAGATTTTGATTATCTTTATTGCACTTCTTACTTTTGTTGGTTGTCATTTATTAATATGCTCTAATCTCCTACCCTCCATTTTTCTTTTCTCAAAGTTAGATTGAGTTTTTGTTAGTGTTGGCATTAATTAGGAAATTATTGCCCAAAGAACTTGAGAGTGACCACTCACTTAAGTAGTAAATATTGTTTTCATACTTAGATTGTGATATGGGATGGTCTGTGCTTATCCATTTTGGGATTGTCGCTTCTATTCACAATTTTTCACTCAATACTTGTCAAAATAAAAAATTCATTGATTTCTAAATTTTGATACAGAGGTGATTTAACACTATAATAGTGATTTAATTTTGTTTTGCATCTTTGATCAGCATAAAGGATGAGTATGTTGAATGCAAGCAGAGCAAAACTTGGTCTTCTGCAGGTTTTATATTTGAACAAGGATGAAATCAGGCACATAATATGCAGGGCAAGCTGGTACTGCTTAGAATGTTGACAAAAATTCAACCATTTTGGCTCGCAAAGTTTTTCGTCTATTCAAGGTTAAATTATTTTGTTTTATCCTAAAATAAAGATTCTATGCATTTATTTATTCCTGTCTTTTACTTCTTTGAATAGTTTAAAATAGATTTTTTAAGAAGTAGTCTTACTCATCTTCATCCTCTGAATTACTAGTGTGAATATTAATTTTTGCTTCTGCAGTTAAAGAATTGGAAAACAAGTACTTGGAGAAAGTTTCAAACAACTATTCTGCCAATTATAAGTCTCTTCTTAGTTCTTACACTTAGAGAGGAATTCCGAGACATAGAAAAGAAGTTGCAATTTTATTGACATTTTAGTGTTCTTTAGAGAGCCATCACTGCTTGTATCCTTTACTCTGTAGTTATTCAATGATATGATATGATATATCCAGATCTCGCTCTTACCTTGTTATGCTTTTTCCAGTGGGGAGCTTGGAAGACTCTCTGCATCAAATGAAGAAGTCAGAGAAGGAACTCAAGAACAGTAACAAATATGATGTATGTTTATGTTCTTCATATTATTTCTTTTTTATTTTCACCTTACTTGGGGCAGTAATATGATGTTAAATCTATATTTAATAAACCCCATCTTCCATGAATGCAGAATGATAGGCAAACAATTTTCAGAAATTGACTAACCTCATTGTACTCCAAACAATTTTTAGAATTAATCCATCAATATATCATCTTTTTTGAAAGTTTTGTTGACCTTCAACTTTGTGAATGGTAAAATTATATTTATGGGGTTTCAGGTATGCAAATGGCAATTTAATCAGAAAATTGAATTCAAGTTGAAGTTTTAGTTTAAACAGATAATTTCCTTGTATACTGTAGGAGGGACTTTGTGATGGTCTTGTTATTACTTAGTTGGGACTTTAACTTGGGAGTAACTCAATTTTTTGTGTTGACAAAGATATTCTGGTTTATGCGATGCAGTTGCTTCCTGCCCCAGGCTTGTACAAAATACAGCAAAGATAAAAAGACCTTCTTACTGTTATCGAAAAAAAAAAAAAAAAGACCTTCTTACCGTCATCACCCCCCATTGTTGCTGAGTAATCATCTTTCTAATAACAAAAACATCATTGTCACTTGTACTCTATTAGCCATTGGACAAACCCCTAACATATAACCAATATTTTTTTAATCATCTGTACATGCCAACTAGGTTGCAGATTCTAAATATTTTTTTTTTGTTTTGGAGTAAATTTTTGCGCGTGCACACATGTATATTTTCTATGTAACATGTAGTCTTCATCATGACCAAATGTTCGAGTTACTGTGACAACATTTATTGATCCTAAAAATTAAGATTGCCAAGTTCATAAGCCTAAGCTCTTTTTTTTTTTTTTTGGCCAACTCATAAGCCTAAGCTTGAATTATAAACTTGGAAGAGGTTACTTTATTAATAAGTAGTGATTAAAAGTATATAATTAAATAATTAAAATAAAAGATGTCATATACTTTGTTTTGCATCTTTAATACAGTGGTTTTTCATAAGCTCTTGTTTTTTTGTTGGTTAAATTTAAGCCACGTTGCTCCTTTTTTTTAATACTACAGGGTGATCTTGCTTTTTGGCAAAACCTTTCTGGTCTGTTTGGTGTGGGGGATTTGGAAGAGAAGGGAGGGGAGGGAAAATTTTTATGAGTTGAATTTTAAAACATTAAAGAAGTGAGGTAATAAAATTTTAATAAAGAAAATATATAAGATAAAAAAATAAGAAAAATTAATTAAAAATTTTTAACCCCACTTCTCTAATTTTTTTAAATTCAGCTCAAAAATTTTTTCCCTTCGCCCACTCTCCCTCCCCTCCCCTCAGACCAAACAAGCCCTTCAAGGCAAAAACGACAGTAGAAAAAAGCAGTCATACCCCTATGGAATTAATGAGTTAAACATCGGATAAAATTTAATGTGGCAGACGTTGCCTTGACTTGGTTACTATTAAAATATGACAACATTGTTCTTATTTTTATATTTTTGGGTTGACATTGAACTTAAAAATTTTCAAATATCCATAGCTTTTATTTGAAAAATTTCAAGACAAGAATAGAAGGTCCATATCTTCTCATTTTTCTCTTGTTTCTCTTTTTTCTTAGAATGCTATTCACCTATAGATGAAAAAAATGGATAATTGTTTTACCAATAAAAAATGGATAATTCAAATTCAGAATTTTATAATATTATTATAAACAAACAAATAAATAAAAATGGTTAAAATTTGACCTACATAGTTCATAATTGTAGTACCAAAAAGGTTGAAAGCTTTTAATATATAAAATAATATAAGAAACTTTATAAAATATTAAATATAGTTCTTCTATGAATTTTCTAAAATTTGTGATCCGTAAATTAAATAATTTCTCAGGTGGGATCTCAAATGTCATTAGCTCCTTTTTATAATTCATTCACACCTCACCAAACTAAGAAAAAGCGGAAAAAACACGCATAGACCCTAAAACCATGATGCCCCTAATATAAACCCAATTGGCCCACGAATAGGAAAACATTTAGAAGTAGCAACCTGCTATGGACCCTAATAACATTCAGCCTGCTATGGACTCATTGTTGTTAGCAATAACCTTTCATTCCGCGGGGTATACTGAGGCCTCTTAATTGTATTTCCGGGCCTTTGCTAATTCATTATTATTGCTTCTTCTCTAAGCAATGTGGCTATTAATATAATGGGCCTTGTTCTTGGGCCTTTATTTCTATGATCAAATATTCTTTTTTTCCCCACAGATAATTTCATCAGGGAAAATCACTTAGGTCCTTATGATTAAAGATAATG